>OX465089.1:73365085-78165085 GCA_949987675.1 Chymomyza fuscimana | reverse complement strand
AGCGAGAACTTAGCGAGAATATACATATAACAGGCAGAAGGAGGCATGGCAGAGCATTTAATAACCTCGGGTAGTGCTTATGCCAGTTCTGGCCGTTCACCCATCCATCCGGCATTCCATCTGTTTAAATGCAAAGATTCAGGATTATGTAGAACCTCCAGCCAATAAAGTCGGCATGTAGTCTCAAGTAATGTAAATAAAGTTAATAACTCAACTATTTCGACCACTGTCACTGCCACACTGCGTATACGTAACATGCTATTTTTCATGCTTTTACTGAAACTGCCTGTATATCTTTGTATGATGACTGTCGTTTGACAACGTTGACACAATTATCACATACGGCAACACCTTTTTCCAACAACAACAACAACATCAACAACAGTGACAACAACAGTGTTGCAAAAGTGAAAAAAGTTGTTTCAATTAACTTTGATGTGTTGAATTTTTGCCGCAGGCTTCAAAATAATTAATTGTCTTGCGTTTTGGCACAGAAAATTGTGTTGAGTTTTTCACTTTACTCAACTTGTTGTTATTGTTGCATGTTATCGTTGTTGTTGCCTTTGTGCGGTTTGAAGTGCTCAACATGGCTGAGTGGACAAACACTTTAAGTCACTTTAAGCATTCTGTCATAAAATGTAAATTCAATTCTATTTACTTTACCTCTGCCTGCTCCATGAATGATGCATCCAGACCAAGCAGCAGCTACAGCAACAACATCCATTCATTCATCTATCCATCGAACCAGCGCACAGTGGTCGAAATTTGCAAACTTGCTACAGCTAATTAATGACTATGAAAGTTTTTCACTTTACAGTTTAGAGAGCAATATTAGTAAATACTAAATACTTTGTGAAATGAAGTTCCAAATGAATGAATGATTATGGAAATATATTAATTATGGAAATATGGTCACGTAACGAAATGACGTCTTGAAAAAATTATTTTCTTGGATTATTTATATTCGTACTTCTTAAAATTTTTAAGTGATTTTTGTTTAAAATTTACGTTTATCTCTGACGGCCTAAGATCTGAAAACCTTTATGGATATTTGAATCCCGGTCCACTAAATAGATTATACAATAAGGAAAAAAATTTAATTATTATTAAGTTTTTATACGATTTTGGGCTTCGTTAAGAGAAAAGAAAAAACTACTATATAGAAAAAAAAAAAAGAAATTAAAAAATTTTTTTGTTTTTATGATGAAATTTTACATTTTACTTTTCTCTTAAGACAATTTTTGTAATTCTAAAAGTATACAATTTAGGTTTATACGATTTTCACTTTGCTGGCAGAATTTTTTTTTTATTTAAATATACACATCAACACACTTTTGCAGTAAATGAAAAAAAAAATGAATGTATTTCTTTTGTTGTCGCCTATAATTCACAACTTATTAAAGTATTTGTAAAAATTTTTTGAGGTCTTCTATCAGCTGAACTTTTTAAAGATCATGGAAGGTAAAATGTGTTCACTAGTCGTGATGTATCGACCGTATTTCTTGTACTCCTAAGGTACAAAGCATATGCTGAAGTTAAGCAAGACGAAAATGTATAGCTATAATTTATATAATATATTAATTTTTATTTATAATTCACAACTTATTAAAGTAGGCTATTGGTTCAAGAGTAAATTTTCAATTTGTTATTATTCATGCTTAAAATTCACAACTAATTAAAGCAAGTGTCTTAAGTGCACAATTTTTTCAAACGTCATTTTTTTTTCTACGAAAGTTATCTTTTATTTCTGAGTTGCACGTTATTTTTTCAAGCGGTTTTCGTTAGTTTTAATTTTTTTTAATTAATTTTTATTTTGACATCAAATAAACATGCATTTATTTGAAAATAATTGTTTGGTATGAAATTGAAGTTGGTCATACATTACCTGGAATTTCTTTTTAAAGTACACGCAGTGCGGCGATAAGCGCCGTTTTCCAAAATAAACTGGCATAAGAATTTTGACCGAACTCGACGAACAGCTCGAATCTAGTCTTTCGAAGAAAATTATGCATAAACAGGTTTTTTCGTGCAATAATGCTATAACATTTTTTTACTTATGTTATAAAAAGTATTGCTCGAAATATGCTTTGAATTTTTCCAGCTGAAATATCAGCTCTTTCTAGCTAGTTTGTACCACTGTGCAGCGTCAATATCAATGCAAATTGAAGTGGCCAATTGATGAACTGACAAAACTTGAAGTAGCCCATGCAAATATCCAGTCAAAATGCTGCACATTTTAAATTCAATGAATTTTTACCCAGCATTGAACATGCCACGAGAATTAGATGAATGGCAGCAATCCAACCCGAATCCGGTGCCCACAAACTTCCATTTGGTGCCAGCTCTACTCTGCCACGTTTCCCATGTCCATGAGGTGCTTGCGGCAAGTAAGGTGCAACACTTTGCATTATGAATGATTTGTTAGCCATACAATTGGACTGTTTTTTTTTTGTTTCGGACAATTGGTTTTTCGTGACGTTTTTGGAACTAGTGGCTTTCAAATTGTCATCCATTGTTCGGTTTGTACATTTTGTGGATTTGTTCTCAATAATTTAACTGTTAAGCATGTATTTGTTTGAAGCTAACTTTTTTTTGTTTATGGTGTGGACGGCGATTTAGATTGGATTATTATAAGCGAAGTATTTGACTCGTATTTAAATACTCTGAAACATCAGCACAGTTTCATTATTAGGCTCACATACCCAATTAGGGTTATCGGTTCTATAATAATACTAATAAATATTACTAAGCTGTACCATAGCTATGTTTAAACATAAAAACAAAATTTTGTTTTTCAAATTTCAAGTACGCATTATGAGACAACAAAAATTACGTATACGCAATGTTGCCCAATATGCATGCTAAAGTTAGGCTAGTTTTCAACACATTTTTTTCAAAAAAAATGTTGCACACTGTGCATAAACAAGAGTAGCTAACTTGGCTTAGTAATGACCTCTAACTTAAAGTCGCCTCAAGTTCCCTGTGAGCTTTCCAGTTGAGATAAACTTTTTAACAAATTTTATTTCACAATAATATCAAACCACTCTTTATTAGTTTATCAAGAAATTATTTAAATAATCAAATCAAAGATGATCCAAACATAAGCGGCGCAAGCTAAATAAAACGCTAAAAACTTTTTACAAGCCCGGAATATAAATATTCAAACTTTTATTTTGAAATTGAATGTAAAAAACAAATATCAATTTTTTTTTCTTTTTTTATACGAGTTGCTTCAAGTCTAATAGCCAATATTTCCATAAAACTTGTATTAAAAGTTATCAAATTATTTTTATATGCCACAAAATGGCTAGTTAACAAAAAAAAAAACCAAACTTTAAATTTTTGATAAAATTTTGCATAAATTTTGCAAAGCATTTGCTCAAATGGAAATATCGCCAGCAGGCAGCAAGAACAAGATTGTACACATACGAATTCCTCCAAGGAAATGCCAGTTCAACAAGCAACAAGCCAAATGCTGTCAAGTGCAACATTGCGTATACGCAATAACAATTAGTAAAAATTGCATATATGCAATTTGCCTGAGCAACTTGAGTGGATATGTCTTTAAAGGCACTTATTCCACAAGGATAAAAACAAATCGAAATTAATTTGATTTTCAAATTTGGACAACACAAACTTTGGCCCAGAGAGTTAGTCAGCACCGAAACACAAAAACAACTTTATTTTGTTGTACAATTTGTCAAGTCGGCCAATTAATAAATCAATTTGTATTTTGTGTGTAAAGGGGGTTGTGTATGTGGGGCTGTGTGTGTGGTTGTATTTGTATGTACATCATTTTATGGTGTTTAGCTCTATATATATATATTTTCCTTTTGTAGAAGCAAATGTAACTTTTTGGTTAAATGGGAGAGAAAAATGCAAGAAAATACCAAAAATTAAGGAATTATGGAAAAAATCCAAAAAAAAACACACTTAACCAAGTTTAAGTGGCTAAATAATTAAGTGGGCTATTTACAGCACATCACGACTAAATACATACCGCTTGGATATGTAAAATTAACCAACACTTATTGCTGGCGCCATCTATTGAGAAACAGCGAGAAGATAGTTGAACACCTAATAATCTCTTCTAAAAGTTAAAACCATTTTTAAATTTGAGTCTACTCACTGATTGTGTTGATTTTTATTTCTTCACAAACTGTTTCTCAATTGACTGGAAGCCCCACATAGCTACTAGCAGTGCCGGATTAAGCCAAAAAGGGGGCTCTTAGGCAAATCTATTCTCGTCACTTCCATTTATTATGAGTAAGAAACACTTTTTATACAAAAATTTTTAATTAAAATAAAATAGCTAAAAAAATTGAATACACTAAAGAATACAATATATTCATTTAATTTCTCAGCTGTAAAGATACGAAATCTAAATCTATCTGATTGTTTAAGTTAAGCTAACTTTAAGCAATATTTTCAATTTATTTGTTTAGCAAATATTTTTTATTAATTTTATAAGCAATCAACATTATTGAACATATGCTACATAGCAAGTAGGTAATTTTTTTTTTTTCAAAAATTTTGTTTCATTAATCTAAAATTATTTAAATTCATTTTATTATTATCAAATTAAATTATTAAAAAAATTTGTTATCCAGTTAATTTTTTAATATTAACCCACAAATTTGAAAAAAAAAATGAATATGTATTACATTAAAAACTTTTTTTCATACAATTAAAAAAAAATATGTTTAATTTTAGTTTTATTTTTAATTAAAAAAAATATTTAATTTTAAATTAATATTTTAATTTTAGGTTTTTTAATTATTTATATAATTATAAAGTAGAAATTAATTCTAAGTTATAAAAGGTTTGTAGCCAGAACAACGTAGGCCTTCAGGCTGATTTTTTAATTTTTTTGTAATAATTTAATTTAATTAAAACTAGATAAAAAAAAATTTATTTTCGTTATTTTTTTAATTGTTGCAACAAATTGTTTTAATTCAAATTTGCTCCATATAAAATGGAGTCAAAAAAGTAATTGACATATTTAAGTAAAAAACTTAAAAAAACTGGGAAAGTTTCTTCGGTTCATACTTTTTCCAAAATAGGAAGCCAAATATCTGCTGTTAGTTCGGGATCGATTTTTAAGAATTCAGCGCAGATGTTGTCATTCCCGGGTGCCTTTCCGTTCTTCAGGGCTTTAATGGCTGCCACGACTTCCGCCTTTGAAGGGGGGTTGGTGTTGACACCTTTTAAATAGGCTATTATATATGGTGGGCTATCATTGGCAGGTAGTACATCCATGCCTAGGGGGTTGTTGAGCACTTCCGTAAAGTGTTCTGCCCATCTGGCGAGCTGGTCTTGTGTGGCGGTGTGTATATGTCCCCTTTTATTGCGGATGGGAGGGTTGCGTTGTATAGGTCTGTCAGATAACGTTTTCGTAATATCGTAGAGCTGCCTTTTTTCGATTTTTTTTTTACACAAAATGAAAGCTACATATTCGTAGAATATGTGTATGAAAGGATTTTACGATGCGATTGATGATTATAGAAATAGAGCGTCTTGAACGCACCTAAGTCGCTCGCACTGCGGGACATTCTATGAACTTTAAACGCGTTTTTCTCGGAACCATGTTTGAAAGGATATAATTTTTTGTATGCCTTATACTAACAATGTACATGAAAAATTATTAAATTTTTATTTTTAAGCAAGGTCAAATCACAAAAAAAGTTAAAAAAAAAACAAATTTTTTTTTCGAACGTCTGCATTCAAAACTCATTCTGATTTAGTCACTTCAATAAACAAAAAACATTTTTCATTTCGGTTCACCACAAGAGGCTGGATAACTGAAATGCAGGGACGATATTCTGCGGGCAGAGGCAGACAAGAGCCGCCATTTTGAATTTCGTCGAGAAAAAAATTTCCAATTATTGTACAATGAAAATCGCATTTAACAATCAAAACAAGAAGTTTGTATGTCTTTTCATCATGCCACAAATAATTCCCAAACTTTGCCTTCTTTTCGGCCACATTTGAAAGAACCTCCCCTTAAGCCACGATTTAATACACTTGCAGAGTTGTTTATATTGAGTTCGGAGTGGTTCAATTTGTTGACTGTCCAGGTTAGCTTACAATAGTTGTTGTTTTACATTTCGTCGGTTTCCTGGCTTATTCTTTTCGTTTTTTATTTCCGTAACCCAAACATTGTTTGCCTACTTCTTCGTATAGAGAGACTTTTTGTGGCCTCACATTTTGAGCCCGGATTTGTTCAGCTTGCCGTTGGTGCTTGCTGCTTAACACCGGCCCCATAGGTAGTTGCAAAAGCTTCTATGCCTGATCCGCCCCTGGCTTTTAGGCAGAATTAATGAAAATTTGGTAATTTGTAGTGTCGAACTTTTCTTCTTGACCTACAGTGAATGCTTTATTAGCTGTAGTCAGTGATAAAGTATATAATACGTAGATGAAGGAGGCCTCTTTTGGAGCAGAGACACAGGGGATTTTTCCTTCCCACGCTAGATAGATTTCTTCTTATATTTGATTTAAAAGTTTTCTATACCAAAAAGTGTCTTCAAAAACTATAGTTGCGTTGTCAGAATTCAGAACAATCTATTCAATTCAAAGCTCGCGGAAAATATGAGCTCATAAACAAATCTCGCCCATAAAAAACCACGAGGTTCCCTTACTGACCCCATCTTTATTTTTCATATGCTAAATTATCAATGGGAAATTAAAAGCAGAGGCAAGTGAATCTCAGATAATTGAGAACCCAATGAAAGCCTTCAAATGCAAGAACCAGAGCTTAACCCACTGAAGCTTGTAAGCATAAGCTACCCGCGAAGTTCAGCTAGTTAATCCAAAATTTTACCCACTTTTATTTACCAAAAAAGAAACAAAACAATAAATGTAGTAATACATATTATTCACGTATCTATTTTTAGAAGCGTGAAAGAGAAACAGTTAAACATTTAAGCAGCAAAAGGTAAACGAACTAAAAATATAAAAATTTACAACCAAAAAATAAAAATAATCAACTAAAAGTGCGAAGCGCGTGTTAGCTTAACAAAAAAACAAAACAACAACAGCAACAAAGTGAAGGTATTGCCACACTTTCAGCTAAGCCATTTAGTATGGAGCAGACTTTAAGCCAGGCGAGCTTCATTTGAATCGCATTCAGTTTCCATTCATGCCTTCATTCATTCATTCACTCACTCATTCATTCGTTCATTCATTCACTCAACCATTCATGTTGGCTGTTGACTGTTGGCTACTAACGCATGCGCGTTGTTTCATTTAAACAGCTGTTGTTGCTTTGCATGTAAACTGTAAAAAGCCGCTGACCAGCTGACGTTTGGCCAAGTGTTTGGCCAAGCATGTCAGGGCCAGATCTTGGCCAAATTCAATTGGCATGCTGAGAACTATTGCGGTAGTTTATGTTTTTTTTTTCTATCGTTTTTCGCGTGTTTGGCGAAATTTACACATACACACACATTGTTACATCTCAATGCATATGCATGGTAGTAAACACAGTGGTAACTCGTTGTTAACGATCAAAAGATACAGCACACTTACTTACTTTTAGAACGGATTGGAAGATCTATGTATCAGAAAGCAAGGTAAATTTGTATCAGCTTAAATTCCAGAAAATTTAAGTTCTTTAAGCTTTCTTGTATCTTAACCAAATGTTTTATTTAAAACAAGCGAGTCGATTAAATTTGAAACTTCGTTAAGCCTGCATTCTGAACTTTTCCTAATTTTCATCCGATTCTGATACTTTGAAAACGATTTTTTAATGGAGTTAAGTTTTAAATTTCTACAATTTAAAAAGTTGGGAAAAAACGCATGATATACTGTTGCGGATAATCTCTATTTTTATAAATGCTTCCTTTAAGAATATCTTCTACTTTCTTTGGCAATAAAGCAAACCTTTGAAATTGAAATAATCAATATGCCTCTTTGGTCATTTTTTTTAGTGAAACATTTTGAACGCTTTCATATTGAAAATAAATCCAGAAATTCTCAACAGAAGTAAATCTAGTAGGCCGTCGTAGGACCCCGTCAGGTAAAAATTTACTCCGGTTTATTAATCTTTTAAGCAAAGAATGTAAGTTCATTGAATATTTAAGACAAAATTATTCAATAAAAATTTTATACAAAATTTTATTTGAAATTATATAAAAAAAAGTAAATTATATAAAAAAAAAGAATTGTCAATTTTATTTAATATTACACAAACAAAAATTTCGCAACAAAATATTAATTAAAACGAATTATTTGATATTATTTGCGGCCCTTTACTGCCCCGCGGAGCCATTGGTTTATATATATATTTGGTTTAACAGGAAATTGAAAATGGTAATAAAAAAAATAATAGACCAAATTATTAAGAAATATTTTTCTCGACTGGAAATAGATCCATTCCATAACCGGTCCATAACTCTTTCAACCCCTCTTTTTAATCTACTCATACACACACAATTTTTCTATATTTTTATTCTGTCATTCCAGTCAAAGCTCCGTAAAGCACCTTTGTTCCCAAAATGTATTACAATTTATATGCAGGTGTTGAATTACTATTTGGCGGACAGATAGTGGTGTACCCCGAAATAGTAATTAATATTTTAAATCTGTATGAGTCCACATACCGATTTGCGGCACTGTAGCTTTTTCACAAACAGTTTTTGAGCTTTAAGGCAAAAGGGGTTTGCCCCGAATCGACTTAAATATAGTTTTTTATTTAAATTTGCAGCCACGGAATAAGTAGGAGTTTTTTAACTAGCTCGTAATAGTATATGAAACCTGGAACCTGCATTTCTTCTGAAAAACCAAATTTGAAATCCAAAATTGATTTGTCAATCATTCCGTTTACCATAAAGAAGGCATCACGAATACCGAAGTGTTTTTTTCAAAGCCATTACACCGATATAATTCGGTTTTTAAAACGGCTTGGAAATTTATATGCGCTAGAAAGTAAAATCCTAACCATTATGTTCTGCTGGCTTGACCTGCTGGGACAATCGTCTTTTCTTCAAACTATCAGAACTGACTTGGTAGAAAGTGATGTACTTCAAACAAATGACTATTTGAAGGAGTTTAACAACTAATATATATCTAACTGCAGAAAAAAGTAATAGATTAATAGATGTATTATAGCTTTTAAAAAAATGATTGTAAAAAATATATATTTTTTTAATGTTATAAAATGGGCCTTGGTTTGCAAGTCCAATGGGTTAAAAATAGTAACTAATTGTTTTAAATGATATAACAATAAAACTTACTAAAAAAAAAACTCTAATTAGTTGAGAAAACTGTTTGGCGGAGCTTGGCAACTTGATTTGATGAAATGTAAACATTTTGTTGTTTATTGGACTCATATGAGTGGCTAGCCTGCTCTTAGCGCGTTCAACAAGGTCTTTCGATGTTATTATACAATTTTGTTTTTTTAGTTTGTTAGTTCACTGTGTGACTCCTGTTGGATATTGATTTTGATAACCTTATTTATCGCACAAGTTCATGAAACTTATCTTTTGACGATTTTTACACTTTTCCGGCCGAATTCTTCGTTTTTTTACCTAAATAAAAAAGGGAAAATCGTAGGCTCCGTGCTTAAGTTTTAGAATTACGCGCTTTAGATATACCTTGTACCATAAGCTAAGGGGTATATTAGGTTATATACCGGTTGACCCCTGGGGGGGAGTCACACATAGACTGAATAGTCCTTAGTGGAAAGGGGTATTTTAAATTTGCGCAAATGTATGTAACATAGAGTATGAGAAACCAGAAACCCCCAAAGTTAACATCAATAAGATCAGGAGAACAAAAGAAATTGATCCAGGCATGTTCGCCCGACGATATGAATGCCTAGATCTCAGAAATGATGCGAAGATAAGATATGAATATCAACTGAAATATTCAGCTGTACCCCCGAAAACGAAAAACGGGAACGTACAAAATTACATTTTTTGTTGTCGATATCTTCTAATATTTTTCTTACTCTTTGGTCTGCGGACAAACGGATATAGCTCAATCTATACCCAAATCAATCATTTGAAAACAATATTAAGCTCTGAGTGTTTGCATCATGGTTAGAGCTCATCAAAGCCAAAATTTCGCATCTCTAGCTTAAATGGTCTTCAAGTTCGAAGTGTTCATACAGACATATAGTGCATAAAAATAAAGTTATCCTTCTGAACGAGGTTTGACTGTACATACATATTTATGCAACGACATTCACTTCCTCAATGTCTTGTGGGCTTTGTGGTTTGTCTAGTTTGGCTGGCATGCTCGCTGAACAAGCCAACTTGTATTGTTCTTTTCTTGAAATTCGGAATGCGGAGAAAGTAGGCCGCACGTTCTTCTTGTTCTTCTTGTTGTTGTTGCTGTTGCTGGTAGTCTCTATTGGCCGGCAGCACTTGGCATTCGCAGACGTTGGCATCAATGCTGCAATGAGTATGCTACAAGTCGCGTGCATGCAACATTCCATGCAACCAAAGTCATAGCCAAAGCCAAAGCCAAAGCCAGATTCAGAGCCAGCAGCGCCAGAGTCAGAGCCAGAGTTAGAGCGTTAAAGAACTGTGGCTAAAGCTGAGCCGGGACTTGCACAGCAAACACAGTTAGTAGTTCCGTTTGCTGCAAACGGATTTCAAGCCACTAATTGGTCGCAATGTGTCTGCCAAGTAACCAGACAGTCAGCCAAAGAGCCAAAGCTAGCTAATGCTGCTGCTGCTGATGATCAACGCCAATGTGGCCGAGAGACAACGGCAAGGTTGTTGCACGTTTGAGTTATTAGTGCAACATTGCAACAATGTTGCGGCCATTAGTCTGAGCCTATACTTAGCGCTGGCTCTACCAACAACTATATGTTGTATATAGTTAAGGCCAGACCGTAGACAGCCGCTGCCTTTCATTTGTTTCTTGTTGTTTGTTGCTGTTTGTTTATTTGTTTGTTTGTTGCTTTGGTGTCAATGTTGTTGATATTTATAGAGACTCTGTTGCATGTGGGTTGTCTTTGTCCTCAGTCTCTTGTCTTTCTTTTGCCTATTTTATTTGTTTTTATACTTTTTACTATCTTTGTTTCTATGTTGGATTGCCGCTGTCTTCAAAAAGTCACCTCCAACTGTCAGCAATGCCGCCATTAGAAAGCTGTCAATTTTCTATACCTATGGTACATACAATCAGCTTAATTACAAGTCATAAATTTTAAATTTATTATTACTTGTAAAAATATTATGCATTTTTTGATATGTCGCCTGTCTTTTCTACCCGTTCCAATCAAGCCAAAGTTTCCAAAAACTGGTGAAGTTGCCCTTTCCACCGTTTAAGAATTCTGAAATTTTTAAATTCGATACTGTTTCCTCCAAATTACGCTCGAGTTACAATTCGCGTTGACACTGATACACATTGCGGCTGTATTCAAAAAACTTCAATCAGTAGCATATCGAACACTTTCGATATTTTAGGAAAAAAAATTTTTGTTATATATATTTTATACAAATTTATTTATTCTATTTTGAAAAAAAAAAAACAAAAAACTAATAACACACTGCGCTTCAAAGGTTTAGCTCCCTAAGAGAGTTAAAATTTTATAATTTTTTTTTGAGAATTCATTAGCGATCGAATTTTATTTTATTTTTTATTTTATTTATATAATTAGTATTATATCTATTAGTTCAGATGAAATTAATCGAAATGCTTACGTTAGGGAGTTTACTGTTTAGAACGACTGGAATTTCCGGCCTCACCTATGCATAGAGATAGACACATTTTTCATTGCATTTATGTACTAAGTGCATGTACCTTATATATAAAAAAAATAACTTGACTTTAAAATTTAATCCCGACACCAAACCAAACCCACCTCAAATAGCGCCATCTATCGACAGTAAAAGCATCGAAATATTGCCACGCTAGTCGTTATCGATATGATCGATAGTAGCTCGATGTTCTTGGAGTAATTATATGTAATTATAGCAAAAAATGTTAAAAACAAACGCTTAGTTCAATAATGAGTTAAATGTCCAAAAGTGCTAAAATTATTATTGAACAGTGGCAATTGCTGCCATTTCTTCGTTTACTCGAAAGTAAATGCCTGTTAATTAGTTTTTTTTTTTGGAGCCATGTGCAATCCAGCAAAATAAAAAATAAAACGTCATATTCACAAAACATCACTGTAACCAGCGAGAATTAATTAGCAATAAATATTTACTTCTAATTGGAAAAGAATATATTATATATATTTATTCCTGTTACTCCTGTGAGAAGCATAGGGCTACAACAAAATTCTTAAATCTAGTTCTATCTAATGACAAGCTTTTGATTACGCTCCAACTCTTTCCACTTTTTTCTATGTCTTTCTCCAGTTGTCTTCTTCGAGTGTGCGCCGGACGACCTCTTCTGCGGCTGCCTTGCGGATTCCACTCGATGGCCTGCCTAGCAATGTTGTTTGGGGGTTTTCTTAGGGTGTGGCCTATCCAATTCCACTTTCTTTCCATTATGTTTAAGTGGATTGGTGTGTGATTTGTAAGCGCCCATAATCTGGCATTTGATATAGTATTTGGCCAGTAAACCTTTAATATGCGTCTAAGGCAGCGATTAGTGAAGGTTTGTAACCATTGAAGAAGCAATGGGGCTGCGTTCCATTTTTCGCAACCATATAGGAGTATCGAGATAACGTTAGATCGGAATACTCGTAATTTTGTTCGACGCGATATTAAAGAAGACTTTCATATGCTCCTAAGTTGGCCGAAAGCTTGTTGTGATTTTTTGATTCGGTTTTCAATATCCTCTGAGCTGCCGCCGGTACTTGAAATTACGCATCCCAAGTAGGTTAAGGATTGTACATCTTCCAAAGAAATATTATTTATTTGAAAGGGCCGGTTGTTATTTGTATTTATTCTCATAGTTATAGTTTTTACAACATTAGCAGCGAATGTAGCAACCGATCTAAGTTTGCGAGCCATGTCGTCGTAGCTATGCGCGAGCAGACAGATATCGTCGGCATAATCTAGATCGTGTAAAGAGCCTTGCAGGCCCCAAGTTATGCCTCTTTGATTTTGAAGAGCATCATTCATAACAACGTCTAACACGATGTTAAAAAGCGTTGGGGAAAGAATACAACCCTGTCGCACACCTATGTTGACGTTAATATTGCCGCTCAGTTCACCTTCGTGCAATACACGGCATTTCGCTTCTAGATATAGGCCTGGAAAAGAATAATTTAAGAAAATATTCTGCTAATTCTTTTTAATTTCTTTTGCAACAAAGCAGTCGGATTCAAACCACAAAAAAAAAAAAACATTTCGGTGGGATTGGGAGTACCAACAAATCCGATTAAAATATAGAATATTCGGATTCGTTTTCGTTTTCTGAAAAACAGGCGATTTATCAGCTTTAAATTGTTTTGAAGACTTTAAAGTATAAATCTGTTGCAGAAGACTCAAAAAACTTATAATTAAAGAGACCAGCACCTAGTAAAAAAATTTCAGCACTCAAAATAGTAACACAGATGGACAGACAAACTGTCATGACTAAATCGAGATCTTTCAAATACATATTCATTTTACCACGATTATTGTATGGTCTTAAATGCTACGAAAGTACGTAATCTTGATTTCGATTGCGCCTCAGAATTATCAATTTAAACATTAAAGTTGCACTTGTTTAGTTTTTTTTCAAAGCCGATTTCCCGGAGTCGGATTCGAAATCCAGATCAGGCGTGATAAATTATAATAATTATAATTTGCGCACCAGAACCACAAAAAGTTGTAAGCTAAAAAAGTTGCTGATTTAATACAGAGAAATATTTCGAAGAAGAGAGTAAAATTGAGTCAGCACATGCTTAGAGTTATTTTGAACTTGTAGTATTTGTATCTTTGTATCTGTGAAATACTATACAATTAAGCATAATGACAATCTACTACTCAATGCCGCTAATATTCACAACACCTCGACCCCCCGGGCCAAGTGAACGTTCCGTACTGACTCGTGAAAAAATATACACATATGTAACTACATATATACAAACAGCTGCTGCTGCGTAGAAGCAACGAGCTAGAAGATACACGATTGCTTACTGGATACCCCGCTGTACGTCCCATCATTAACAAACCAATCGAACGACCCATGGACAGACAGACACATAAAAGTACTTAAAGTTTTGAACTGCTTCATGCGAGTGTGTGTCGGTATTTGTATCTGTGTTACTATGCGTGTGCGTGTGTGAGTGCATTTGTAGGTAGGTAAACCAATTGTATAAATATAGAGATTGCGTTACTTTTTGCGAATTCGAATTTATATACACTGTAGCCATGGCAACAAGCGTATTATAGATTTCTTCAACGTATATAACAAGCTGATCATAATTTGTCTGTAACAAAATGCTGAGCGATTGAACTGAGTTCAGCAGCCTATAGAAACCAAGATACCAGAGATCCTTAATGCGATGCCCTGGGTGTCCGGTTGGCTTTGGTTGGTTCGCAAATCGATAAAAAAAAAAAAACTATAGCTGACATTTTTAGAAATTTTATTTTATGGACAATTGCTTTCGAATGGCAGCAAAAATAATTTTAGTACATTATTCAACAGTGTGAATGGCAAAGTGCATTTTTATTTTTAAATTTTTATGACGTAAGCAATTTTGACGTGCCTGTGCATAAATTTGACGTACTACATAATCTAAAGATTTTCCTTTTTTTTATTTAAAAAATATTAATTGCATAAAAAATAAAAATTAAATGTTACAAGAAAATACGAAATAAAACAAAAAAAATGTTTAGTTTATGAAAAATATTTTTCTCTTTCTAGGGTATCCCAGATTCGCGCATCAACTTGACTGATTTACATTTTCAAAATTTTGTATGCGAATTTATAAAACATATGGCAAAAAATCGGGAGTGGTTGCCAATAGCCGGTTTTGGGTGATCAACAAATAAAACTACAACTAAACAAAATTATTACAAATAAAGAAAACCTACACATATCTTTCTAAGGGCTATGATTATGAAATCTACCACAAACCGGAAGTTCATTTACCTTTCGCAAAGTTTTACGCGCTCTCGTTAGTGAAGAGCGCTATAATGTTTTGCAACACTGAAACAAGCCTTTAATGCCGACAAACGCTTTGTTCTCTTAAATATTTTTGTTCTCTTTCGTTCTCTTTATTTTGCTGCGCTCTTGGCATGCCGCAACGAACTTGACACACTGACGCAGTTATTGTGCAAGCTTGATCGCTTTTTCTCTCTCGCGCTCATACAAAAAGTTGCCTATAACTGCATTTTCCAACCCGTCTGCTTGCACTTGAAGGCATTAATTACCTGCTCGCTCGCACAAATCTATGCCGCCTGCTCACTCACATGTTTAACTGCACATGTCTGCATTGTTGTGACTACAGTTAGCAGCTGCTTTATTGCCGTCTCGCCGTTAGCCATTTGAGAAGCTTTTTTTTCTCATTCTAAAAATAGCACATGGTCAGTAAGACCTTATGCGGTAGTCTAGATTATAATTTTACTATCTAAGTTTAAACATAGCATCATCCAGAGAAACCTACACAATCACAATCCAACAAGAGGAAGATCACGCAATGCACAGGTACGTTATTCGTGTCTGTCTGATATAACACATGTTAAATTTTTGTAAGGTAACTATATGAAATATTGGACCAATTTTGAGCAGCCCTCACATTTTTTAAAGGATTACTCATTTATGGGTAAACAAATAAGGAAAAAGTATCTCTCATAAAAATTGTTTCCTAGCGGAAAAATTAAGCAATAATAATAATAATAATATGACAACAATTCTTTAAATTCAAATTTTAAATACATTTCGTGCTTAAACTATTTGTGTTTAAATAAAAGTAACAATAAGTACAATAGCTGTCCCAAATCGGGAGACCTGGGATGAAAGCAGCCCCAGTGGAAACAGGGGGCAACAATGGTTCACGGATGGTTCCAAAACTGAACAAGGAGTAGGAGTTGTTGGACCCAATACCAGAATCTCTATTGCAGTTGGTATTTGGCCCAGCGTCTTTCAAGCAGAGATTCATGACATAGAGATCTGCGCCCATAGTATCCTTCACAAGGTAACTAGGGTAGCAAACATTTTTATTTATTCAGATAGCCAAGCTGCTATCAGGGCGCTATCATCATGGAGCATCTCCATAGGAGAGATACTGGTTCTCCTTACCGGTGCTGCGACAAGCAAAAGTGCTTGTCAAACCTCTGGATGTGACGAAGAAAAAAGGTCTTGGGAGAGCGGACGTTAAACTCCTGGTAGCATACCTATTTGAGCATCACACTGTACCATCTAGAGAAAATGGGCCTATCGGATTCTTCAAAGTGTAGAGACTGTCGCGAAGACGATGAAACCAAAAGACATATTTTTTGTGACTGGGCAGCGCTAGTGTGGGACAGAGCCTGTCACTTGGGAAAGGAACGGATCAGTCCCTTCCATCTTAGGTCAATACCAACAAAAGATTTACTGCTATTCATACGGAAAGCGGAAAGTCTTTTGCAACAATATTTGGGTACGGTACAAAAGATCTTCTGGTCGCAGTGCCCCTTCTTCTTTGGGAAGAACCCATGAGGGGGTTAATTTTAATTTTTGTACGTTTTCGTCTAAATCAGTATTATTTTTGCAGAACCGTGATTTACTCTTTGATGTTGGTAAAGGGATCGTCGGACAAACTGTAAAACAAATCTTCCATAGTGTGTGCTCTTATGTCCTTGCAATTTCTTTGTAAAATTCGCGAATTGGTTTTTAATTTTTTGTGTACATCTTTGTCGTACTTTTTATACCCTCTACCTATAGGTACAAAGGGTGTGCAAGTTTTGTGCAATGTATGTAACGGACAGAAGGAGGCGTGGCAGACCACAAGTCCTTTATACCAAAATGCTTATCATAACCACGGGTAGCGATTGAGCCATGTCCGTCTGTCCGTCCGTCCGTCTGTATGAACAGTTAGATTTCGGAGACTATAAGAGCTAGAGACTAAAAACGTGGCCACCTGATGCGCATATTTCCTCAGAAGATGAAGTTTCGCGGTTTTTGGCTACACCGTTTAATATTTTGAATCTGTGTGTCAAAAATTAACAAAATCGGACAAATAAAACAAAAGTTTTGAGTTTGGCCCCCTTTAATAATACCTTCAGATCCTCTATAGCGACAGTACCAGCTTGAGCATGCTCAACTAGGGGAGAGGAGTTCGCCCGGATATATTGTGTTTTTTGTTTATACCGCAGTTGTAGCCACTTTAGTGGTTTTGGAAGCCTCAGAAGGAGATCGATCACCAGACATTATATGTGAATAATACGGCCTAAAAGTATGCAGCCCTCGAAAATTTTATTTTTTTTTAAATTTTTTTATTGGCAATCAACCGATAAGGTTATAATCCAATTTTGACAGAAGACATAAATCGCTACACACTAAACATAACTTAGAGTGTGATAGGACCCTCAAAAATTAAATGTAGAAAGTCGTCAAAAAAAGTGTAGTATACTTTTAGGGTGTAGATGCAAATGACTTAGAAGCTTTTTAATAGCTTCAGATATCTTATCTCTGTTATCAACAGAAAGATTGTGATTGTAGGTGATTGAAAGTAAAACAAGACGATGAAGTCACAATACTTTCAGTTATGAAGTATTAAAAACACAATTAACGTAAGCACACCCGTTGCGCGCGTATTTCTTTTCGCTTGTTTTTACACATTTACAGCCTTATACATATATATACAAGACTTTTCACTGGAACATACAAGGAAAACACACGGAGGAAATGCACACATCACTGATAGTGCTCGAACCCTACTCTAAGCATCGGTGGATTCTGCCCCTTTTTTCCAATATTTTCAAGTATGTATGTAGTGTAATATATTTATATATTAAGTGTGCGTGCAGTACAAGATATTTCCAAATAAAATAAATTCATATATCAAGCAAAAAACAAAAATTACAAAGTGCAAAAAGAAAAAAAACGAACAACAACATTCTTTGATGCAAGCGCGCATTGTCTCTTCTAGATGTTTGTGGGAGAGTTGCGTTATTGCTTATCGTTTACGGTGGTTCGCTTCGCCGATTATTAATTAATTTTGTAGGAATCTTTGCAAGATCTTTCCGTTAACGTTCTATTACTTAATAGAAACTGCAGCTATTAAGGTGTTCGATGTTGGTGGTCAGCGGAGTTGTGGAAGACCACGGCTGTGTTTGCAGGACCAAGTGGCTGAAGCTCCGTCAGACCTTGGTGTCATCAACTGGCAAAGGCGCGCGCAATGCAGAAGTGACTGGAGGGAAAAGTTGCACCAGGCTGTGACCCGTTAGGGTTGTATAAGCCAATTAAGAAGAATGGTTGCCACAATGTCCCACCCCCCTGTGTCTAGTAACTTTCTCTTTAATCGGCTCAAGCCGCATTCAAAAAGCGAGTTCCAGAAGGCGGTTTCCTTGTGCTATTTCGAGTACCACTAAGGACTTGAGCTGATGAGCTTAAAAAAATATAATTAAATTAATCTAGTACTTTTACTTAGCTATCCAACACTGACACTAGCTCCGATATTGAAACAATATTTACATAATCCGGAGATTACTTTAAAACTAATTCTTGCCATGAGAAGCAGGTGCTCAGATAAACGGACAGTCTGATGGTCGATGGTTCTCCTGATCATTTTGGGGATAACTTTGGGATGTTCTCCGGCGTCATACTTTTGCAAATATTTTATATACTACTATACTATAACGAGCACAGATCTGCAATACTCTGTATTCCAAGGGATGGCACAAAGGGTATAATAAAGAATGTCCAACAAAGCGTAATGAAAGAATGTCAATATAACATAATTTTAAATTTTTAATAGTATTATTTACTAAATGATACTTCAAGGGGCACACACCCTATGGATGTGATGCGTGGGTGTTGCAGAGTGGTGGTGTGTGTGTTTATGTCGCTCTCATGTGAGCCGACACATTGTTGTGTTAATTAAATGTCAGACGTGAGAAAATTGGCGCCATATTGGATTTTATCTGTAACCGGGCGTAGCCATTTTGTGCACGCATTGGTTACCCTGCTTGCACTTGCAGCAGGCAACAAGGATAACCAAATAAAGTGTATAAATGGGTATTTGTATCTGTGTGTATGTGCGTGTGTGTGTGTGTGTGTGCTTATCTGCTGTCTCTTTGGCTTTTGGCAAATTAATGAGCCACCTTCTGCAGCGACTATTTGGCTGTTTGGATGGCTGGTTCTCGGCCTGGTTGACTGGCTGCGCCTCGGCTTTTTTGTTTCGTTGCGCCTTTTGCCGCCAACTTATAAGTAAAACATATAATTTCAATTTTGTGGCTTTTGCAGTGGCGAACTTTGTTGTTTTTGTGGTTGTTGCAATGCCACATCACGTATGCAGCGCAGGTTTTTGTAAGCTCCATGCACGGCCCAGTCCAGCCCAGCCAACCCGCCTGCCTGCCATCAATGACGGCAATGTCGACAACAAAATTGAAGTTGATAATAATGCAGTGCGATTTCTTTGTAAGGCAGTGCAACAGCAACAACAACAACAACAATGCCAACATCAGGCAGAAGAACACATGATGTAAGCCAAAAAAAAAAAAAAAATATTTGTGGCTGTGAGGGATCAGGTCAGTTGATATGGCGTTGGTGGCTGCAGTTCATATGTCAAATTTTTTGGCATATGTCCAAAAAGAATTTACCAACCAACATGCCAGCCGACAGACTCGTAAAAGTACACAACGACTGCGACGGACAGCGAACGGATTCTTAGTGAGTGTTGGAAAACGGCACTTAGTCAGCCAAAAAAAAAAGAAGAAAAAACAACACACACATGCAAACAAACAAAAAATAAATGTATGTATATTACAACAAAGCAGCGCAGCAGCAAAACAAATGGCCTGCTAGGTTTCTGGGCATGATTCCGGCTCATCCACCTCTCTAGTTCTCTTCCAGCTAGTCAGTTGACTAGCCAGTGTGATGCAACGGAAGCGGAAGTTCGTATTTGCACTTTTGCATTTTCGCTAAATGCACAATTTTCTTATGCGCCACTGACTAAATAAAAGGCAATGTTCAACGCCCACCATATAAAGCCAGCTAGGCAGTCAACCAGCTGCCTGATCCCTGACCCACCCAACTGGCTGACATTTGGCATATGCGGCGTATGTGTAATATCATGGCATATTAAATTTGCCATAAGGTTTGTTAGCTATATGCGTTAAACTCATGTTTATCATCAAAGATCATTTCCGAGACAGTCCAGAGTTTCTTATCTACTACTGCAGATTAATCACTGAATTAATTACATAAAGACTTGGAACCTAAGCATATTGAGAAAAAAGCGATCTTCTTCGTAAGCACATTTATGTTATTATCGAAGATGGCTGGGATGGTATCTTCTGCAAGGTTTTAAGCCAGCACCCATTTGCTAGATTCTTTTTCGAGTTCGATCGAGGACTCTTTTTTTATATAACGAAACCAACGCCGTCAAGTCTGTACGTAGACGCGGACATACATTTTTACAAGCAGACAGTTGAACCAAAATCTCTGGGATTAGTCGCCGTTTTCATACGACTTAATCGCCAATCGTATGCTTAACCACTTATAGTATCCTTACTAAGATTTACAGATCTTTAAAAGCATGTAGTACTCAAAAAATCTGCAAGATTAGAAAATATCGTAAGCTCCGTTGACGCATTTAAACGGAGGAATCCTGAACATTAAAATTAGGGAATACATTAAGGCACTAGGCAGACAGTACCAGCGAAGAGTACTGGTTCGTGGTGAATATAGTCATTCCTAAGTGCAGTCCTTTTTCCAAAGAATTGAAGTGTTTAACGATTTTTTGAAGAGGACGCCAAACACCTCTCACACGCCCCCTCTTAATAGGTCTGATTTAACCACTGTTATATTGACAAAAAATTGACTTTCTTTTTAGGATCTCACGTGCGGTTAAAGATACATATTCCCGACAAACCATGCTGTTTTCCGATAACCCAACAAGGAATTCTTATAAAACTAAGCCAGTTAAACTAAACTTAAGAGTATTTCTAAAAGAGCATAAAAACTGTGACTACACTTGTTCATGCTTGTATATTGAAACTATTCATAAGTAACCGACTTACATATTCACTTTTAAAGAGGAATAATTAGGTTGCTTTCATTTTTTGAACAAGGAAAACAAATGATATTTCAAAGACCTCTTCGATAAGCATGACTACCCTGATGTTGAACTTATGACGTCAATAATATCAGGTCTGGCTTATAGTTAGTGGTTAATAGACGAAAACAGACATCAGAATTTTTGGAAATTAACTTGTTACCGATCTTTTATTTTTTGTACAAATGTATTTATATAATTATAAAGTAGAAGTTTATTCTAAGTTATAAGAGGTTGGTAGCCAGAGCAACGTAGGCCTTCGGCATGTAGTCAAAATGTCAAAGCCTTAACGAAGATGAAAAATTCATAGGAAGTGATCTCATTATATTGATATGCGAAGTTGATTATATTCTGTTTTTCCAAATCTTTATTTAAATTTCTGAGCTGCTGAATTCGAACCCTAGTTCCAAAAACCTGAGCACCCGAGGTTTTGAAGGTTATCTCAAAAACCTGAAATATATAGTGTTTTTGGAAGTTCATTCAGTGACTCAAAAATCCATATTGCCAACTCAGGCACATGAAAAGTTCACATTCCTTTTTTTGTGGGAGAGACTCTCCTCACACGTTTTATAAATGGTTGGGTACTTCCTTGAAGTCGCAGGTTAAAATCATTATAATGCTGAATTATGTCTATTAAGTACAAAAGTCTTAAGAACCATTGTATGTCATTGAGTTCGAAAGAATTTGACCGATTTCATGAAAAAATATTTGTAGTATATTAAAACTCGCTTCGTTAGTTCAAAAAAAGGCTTCGAGGCGCCTGGAAACCCATTTTTTTTAAATCCAATATAAATTTTTTGCATTTGAAAACTTTTTGTTTTATTTTTTATATTTTTACCCAACTACGGCGAAGCCAAAATTGAAGGTTACGTGTTTCAGCAGAACATACAAACTGTTCATCTGTTGCCTCCTAACTTCCACGCCACTTATCATAACTTAACAAATGAGGTATCCTTGGAAACCTCTTGATAGTTCACTGGCTATAGGCTATCAAACGTTACATCAAATTGAATATGACGTTTTTTGGAGCACACATAGTTATGAACTAAAAAAAAAATTGTGAATGATATTTTGGGTATCAAATATACGGGTCGCTGGTTGAACCTGCATAAGAGTTCCTTTCGGTAAGAGTATACAAACTTTGACTATACAAAATGGAACTTTTCTTTCTTGTTTGTTGTTTGACTTGGCTTTGATTTGTTGTTGTTCGTGTTGTTTGTCGTGGGATGGGTTGGCATTTTTCTAATTAGTTGAAAGCATGGCAGCTGACTGCTTGACTGACAAACTGACTGACAGTTGTCATAACTTTTTATTGGCGCTTCTTTTGCTCTAAAACCCTCAAAACACCCGCGCCGCCATTGATTTATCATAGTCAACAGAGGCACCACAAAAATCCCTTAAGATGTTGTGCAAGATTTTTGGCATATTTTTCAGACTAATGAAATGGCCATATCAAAAGCTAGACAAAGGCAAAGTAATCAAATTGCATTTCGTGCACTTGCTAAAGGATTCATTTTTTTTAAAAACTATTCCTTTTTTCTGGTACAGTGCAATCAACACAACAACAAGCACAACAATTCTGAACATTTGCGACATTTTCTTGCAAATTTTAGCCAGCACGCCCAAAAAATAACTAAAAATGACAAGTCACACAAAAATGAAAAAACCCAAAAAAAAAAATCGGATGAGAATGTACAAAAATTTAAAATGAAATACAAACGTTACGGCTGAATGGCTTGACATGACTTAAACCGGAAACGGAAACGTAAACATTACTTTCAATATGGCAAAAGTGGCTGGACGCTTGGCATGTCCAATGTGTGTGTGAGCGTGTGTGCAATGAGCGTATGAAGACCGTAGCATAGGCCCGTTACCGGACTCTGGCCATGAACAGGCTCTGGACATGAGCATGGCAAACGCAAACTGCATACCAAATTGCGTATGTCGCAAAAGCCCAGCAGTCAGAGCGAGACAAGCCAAAGAGCAAGGGTCACAGCAGAGATCTCTTATGGGGAACGAGTGAGAGGTAGCAAGTTTTGGGTAGCCATCTTTTTGCTGGACATTACAATAAATCTAAAATAAATATACAAGCCAGCCAACAGGCCGCATTGTACTACTACATACATATACAACATAGTGTACTAAATACAGTCAAACATCCCTATAATGGACATTGAATTTCTTTCCGATCTGGCCTACCTTTTTGTTTCGCAATTGCAATTTTAAAAACAAATGTGTATTTTGTATAATACTAGGGGGCTCCAACGCCTGCTCGCTTCACAGCCTAAACTCCGCGTCGGTCTCCCCGATTGATTTCATCACGACCAAGGGATATTAATTGAATTAAATTGTTTCATTACCATAAACGCTTTGTAGTCCTCGAGATAGTAGCACCCTTTTGCTCCGATATAACGCGAGTTACCCGATTCGCTTTCCGGGATCTCCTTTAGATATGCTGTATCTTTCTCTAAGGAGCTGTATCGCTTTTTGCGGTGCCGCTTGAACTATAAGAGGGGGGGCCAAGGTGTTCTGCGCCGTTCAAAAGCCAGGAATAGGAGTTTGGACTCATTTTCATGAAACCTCAGCCTAGTGAGCGAGCGGCATGTGGCAGCGTCCCCGTAGGAGTCTTTAATCATTCCGAATCAACCACGAATCCGAATTCGAGTTATTGTTTAATTTTATGCGGTCGTTTGAGGTAATGTCAGAATTCTCGGGCATTGGAGCTTTTTGGCACAAACAAAAAACAAATAACAAACATCTTTGAAAACCATAAATCGAAAAAAAAAAATGATGGCATCTTTGGAGATTATGGGAAAGTGGAACTTTTTTTGGACTTCGGCTTCATGTTCAGAGGTACAAAATGAATATGCGCCTGTGGTATTCTCTATATCATTAATTTGAAAATGGACTTAGAGCTTTACATTCGGAATCAGATTCGGAATTGTTTGCTCTATTCCCATTTTAAATATTTTTAACTTTTACTAAATTAAAACTGAGGGAACCTTTTATACCCTACACCTTTATATAAAAAGGGAGTATATAGGTTGTGCAAATTGAAAAAAACTTTATAACGAAGGACACGTCAAAAATCATTTAAACTAGCTTATTTGGCATATAGCAACTCCAAAAAAAAAACGAGTGACACATCGATTGACGATACTTGAAAGTTTCTTGAGAAAGATTTCAGCTACAGTACCAATTCGCTATACGGAAGTTCGCCTGTAGTATAAACACTTATACACATAGAAGTACATATACTCATGCACAACTTGATGACCAAAAAGGTAACCAAAAGCACTACAATAATATGTCGGGGGGACAGACAACCATTTTCGATTGTCCAAAATGTACGAAAATGACTTTTAAAGTTCAAACTTTTCATTTTTACTCTATAATTTTTTTGTTGTTTTTTTAATACTCTTTATCCTTAGGCTCAAAGGTCGTATAGATTTATTTAAAGTATACACAGAGCGAAGAAAGTCAGAAAGATATTTATTCTTTACATCTAACTGCTAGTCATCATCTTGCGGCATGTCCAATCGTCAACTAGTTCTCAGAGATCATAAAAGGAACTCAAAAAAAAATCTTTTTTTAATTCGCAATAAGCGTTTTTTAATTATTTTTTTTTTTACTTTAGTCTAGGTAACTGGGCTGTGTGGTTACTAATAGAAGCCGTGCGGACGAGGAGGTCAAATCACGCATTTGCAAAGTTCTAGTCAACTTGCCACCAAAACGAATCCTGGAAAGAAACGTCCAGCATAAAATCTCGGATTCAGGTGTTTGTAAAACGGCCCCAACGAATTTCGAACAATGATTTATGGGCACGCACCGAGCAACCACAAGCAGCGTATGAGATTAAACTCCGAAAATGGAACTGGATCGGCCGCACAGTTAGACGACCAAATAATAACATCGCCCGACAGGCTCTCCGCTGGAACCCACAAGCTTCTAGACGTCCCGGGGCGCCAGCTATGACATAGAGGCGTACAATTGATGAAAAATTACCTGAAATGACGTCACTGTTAATGCTCCTAACAAAGTTAGATCTTAGTTGATTTTGAGGCTCTATGCTCCACTTAGGAGTCAATATAAGAATACATATAGTACTAGTAGTCTAGGATAACAAATATAATTCAGTCAATCCAAATTGATCAGCTTGTTGCTACGAAAAGCAATGCTAAAATAGGCAAAAATACAGAAGCACTACAGCGGCAACAAATATCTACTTGCTAAACAGACAAATAAATGAGACGAGGACGTCGATGACGTCAGAAAGCTTTTCTATATAGTGAAGAAATACACTAGAGCCACTAAATTTGTTTTGCAGTATTGTTTGACTTTTTTATATGGCATTACCCGATTTCCCGCAAATTAATTTTCCTCATATAAGCGCATTGCATCAAAGTGAAATAGTGTAGAGTATCCCACTGTCGAGCATCGCGCCGACTTACTTTTATTTGTTGTCTTGTATTTCCGACTCATTTTGTCTTTAGACTGTCTGCTTCTTGCTCCTTTTGATTTAAAAAATTAGGTGCAAAATGAGCACAGAAAAGAACTTTTCAATTGCTGCAACGAGCTCAAATAATAGAGGACCCAAAAACAAACGGTTTAAGCCAACCACAATCATACAGCCAATGTAGTGCAAACCAAGTGTCCATAGTTTGGCACAATAAAGAAATACAAAGGCAGTAAAACGAACGCGCGGAGTACAGTCGACTCATAAAGACTATTTTTTACCCTGTATGCCCAACTCAAAACGAATTTATGCTAAAAATTTTCCGTGTAATAAGAATAGCATAGTGGCATATAATCAATCGAAAGGTGTAGGTTGGGATTTGGGACCACGCCAAAACGAAAACGAACAAAATTTATTCGCATTGGTTTTTCGTTTTTTGAAGCACGGCCGTATACTTCATTTCACTAAGAATATCATATTATAGTATAATCGAAATTTGACGCGTTTAAGGCCCAAAATTTATCTTAAAACGGAATTGACGGATCCCTTTAAAACTCCAATATCATCACTAAGGTCTCTTACTTCCAAATTTATAGCTAAGAATGTGACTCAAAATCTCTCTAGAAAGCAGTTTTTCAAAAGTTTCACGGCGACACATATGAAATAGCCTGAGATTAATACACATATCCTTCAGGGTTATATCATCGAAATAAGGTCGAAAAATAACATTTAGCATCGTCTGATAAAGTTCGAAATCAAAAAATTTTAAAAATATATCATAATTTCGAATGTACCTGAATTAAAACTCTCCCACACTACTCTTTCAGCCCTATGCTCCTCTTAGGGGCGACTACTCGTAAATGCAAAATCAAGCTCTACAGTAGTCTAGGAATACATATATATACACTACTCTACTATGACGCCAATGAAGTGGCGGATCTAGTATTTTACAAGGTGGCGCAAAGAAGTTTACGGTAGCTATATGATACAGTGGATCTATTTTAGTCAAACTTTACGGAAATGTTTAGTCCAAAACAAAATACAACTGTCATAAATTTCGTCACAATATTACTTTGCATATATTGTGATCAAAATTAGACCACTATTTCATTTAGCTACCATACAAAAATTTAACATGCGCTCTCTATTTTAGAGACACACGAATAATGGACCTGCGTATTGCGTGACCTTATAATTTTTGGATCATGGGCTCAAACTAGTGGTCGGCACGACTCTATCTCTACGGCAATGCCGATTTGCAAGCTTAAACTATTCATAACTAAAATGTATATTTATTTCACAAAAAAATCGTGTTTTTTAAAAAGATATTTATTGTCTTTATAGTCAAATGCTTTAATTCGGATGATATTGTTGCGTTCATGACGGCTATGGTTGTGACAATGACTTTGTCACATCACTTGGAATGACAAAAAGCCCAACACAATTTTTTACATCGTTTAAAGGGGCCAGATTTTTCCAAACATCGCCCACTGGATCGTATTTCTCTACAGTGTTGGTATATCCACCGGCAGCAAAAAGACGATTAGCAAAGAGAGCACAGCTTAGAGGATACCTGTCGTCTGCCAGTGAGCAAACTATTGTCCATTTATCAATAGTTGGATTGTAACACTCTACAGAATTAAGCGCTTTGTCTGAGCCACGACCGCCTACGGCATACAGAAGTCCCTTTGCTTCTGCCACTCCAGCGCCTGCACGTGCCAAGTTCATGTCAGACAAAGAAGTCCACTCGTTTTTAAAGGCATCATATCTTTCCACGCAGCTCAGTGACTTACTTTTATTAAATCCACCAATAACATATAGGGAATCGTACAGCATTGCTACACCCACATAGGCTCTCTTGGTGGGCATATTCGCCAAAGTGGTCCAGATGTCCGTTGCAGGATCCCAACGCTCTACTATATTCAAATATGTTTCATTGTTACCCCCGAACACATAAAGTAGTCCTTTTAGCACTGCTACGCCCATGCCATTTCTTGGTGTGCTTATTGATGTTAGTTGCGTCCAGGTCATGTTAGTTAAATCCAATCTCTCGAAGTTATTCAAGAAATCACCCTGTTTCATGCCTCCCACCAAGAGCAAGTGCTGATCAATAACAGCCGCACCATAACTATTACGTTGTAGACTTAGTTTCTTCAAGAGTTTCCATTGTTTCAGTATTGGACAGTAGCTCTCCATGACAAGATATTCCTCACTTTGTCCAATGGCCAGCAAACATTCAACGCTTGTCTCAGTATTTCGCCTGGGAGTCGAAAGCAGCCGCTCAGACTGCGCATGGTACTTGTAGGCTTCCGTAAGCAAGTGCTGGCAATCATAATCTTTGCACACACTCTCCACGTGATCCTCAATAAAAGACAGCTCCAGCAGTGGCAGCCGCACATTGGCCAACAGTTTCGGCAAGTGCTGCTTGCGCGCGGGCTCGTCATGTTGCAACCAAGTCATTAAACTCTGAAATACATTTTCCTCGTTTGGCCTTTGAAGTTGATCGTCGGAGAGCAGCTTGCCCAGCTGTTCAGCAGTTAGCTGTAGAAACTCCGGACACTGGCTGATTTCTACAAAATACTTTCTTATATAGTCCACAACAAGCTCCGACAAGATGCTGCAGTTGTAGCTTTCTGCAATTACGCTAAAGCGCAGACAATTGGATGGATTTAGTTTGCATACCATAAAATGCACGCAGGCCTTGACTGCAGCATCCATTTGCCAGCTACGAGCGGTGTTTAGCAGCATTTTAACATTGTCCTCGCGCACATCAAGTTTTCCCGTATAGCAGTAGCTCACCAGCACCTTTAGCACATCGCAGTTAACGTCGCCCAGTGTGACCTCTTTGTCGTAGTCTTTTTGCATTGGATTCGTGAACATGGCCGTAAAAAACTTACTGTTCACGGACAACATTAGACGATGGGCCGGCACACGTTTTCCATCTAAGCCCGCGATGAGTATCACATCGCACAATTGCTCCTTGTCCCGATGAAGTGATATTAATTTGAGAACCATTTCAGCATGATCGCTGGCCAGTAGAAACTCATACGCAAAATTAGACTTTTCTTCAATTTCCGTCGACATTATGTCTTCAAAATCTGGCAGATGATTCATATTTCTTGTGAAATAACACTTGTTTTTATGATGTGCATATATTTCAATGTGACCGTATGTCATTAAATAATTAATACCGAAACGGGAAGGGGCTATTAAAATACTAACTCAAAAAAGATGAACATAAAAAGCAAAGAGTATACAGTGCGCGAAAAAAGGTTAAAGCCACTTGCTTTTTGCAATAAAACTCGAAAAGTTGCAAATATTTTTAATAATATATTTTTATATATATTTAATAATATTTTAACAAATTTTCATTTTTTTTGCGTGTAAATGGTCATTTAGCCGTGTTCCCGATTGGTGTTCTGGATTTCGATTCCGACAAGAGTCGAATCGTTTTGAAAAGTTTAGCTCTCAGCTGTCGAAATGAAAAGTATTTTGCTTTGTTTAGTTAAATAAATGCTTTTAATGTCACTGAAATTAATTTTGTATTATTTGTCAATGTTTTAAAAAAATTTAGATGTGCTCAATTGAACAGATTATGGTTAATTTTCATTAAATATATTTATTGCATTTGTCTATTAAAATTGTGTGTACATGCAAAACCAAAACGAGTGCAATGAAAGTAGAGCAGCGGTGGGCAAAACTACTAATGTAATTTTTGTGCCTGTGTGCGTAAACAAAAAAGCTTTCGCAAAAACCGAGGTAAAATGGACAAATAATTTTTTGTTTTTGTCATAGTTGTCATTAAATTCGACAATATCATCGAGTTTTATTCTTTTGTGTCTTGCCATGCGGCTCTGCTTTGCGTTCCATTGTAAAACTAGCTCACACGTACGAGACGAGCTTTCACGGTAAAAAGCTCTTTCCTCGTACGTGTGAAAGCTCTTTGGCACGCGTGCCGTCTAAGTGCCCACCGCTGAAGTAGAGTGTTCCGGATTTAGACTCGTTTTGTCTTCGAAAAGTTATGTGTTGTCGTGTTGCACAAATAAATTCGAAGATAATTTTATAAATGCATGGCTTAAAATATGTATATAAAATAAATTGTACAATAATTGTAAATAAGGATAAAATGTTTCCCTCTTTGAAAAATGTTGGCAAAAAGAAAAAATAAATTATTTAGTTTGTTGTTCGAAAATTTGTGGCAACTCTACAATGTGAACTTATCGATAGGTGGCGAGTTGGTCAGCTGGCAAACAACTATGAGCCGCTTTTTTCGTAGTTATTTTTAATAATAAATTTTTGAAGGGACAAAAAAGGAAGCGCTAAGCGGTAGAGTATAATGCGTGAGCATTATTTTGCATGCCAACACAAACCAAACGTTGCCAAATCCTCGTAAATTTGCAAACATTGACGTTGTCAACTACGGCTGTGAGAAAGAATTGAACTTCATTACCTAGAAAACATGTCAATGAGATACAAAAAGAGTTCTCATCTTTTTTGCAATCTATTGTTAATGCTATTAATTTGCAATTAGACAAAGAGAAAATTAATGATAATCTTAAAGCTTTGTTATTATTTTGTAAGGAACCATTTAATGAAATCAAAACTGAACGTAGAATGCTCAACATATTGAAAGAAATGAATTTATTTTAATTCCCAAAGTCTTATATTATTGATGAAAAAATTACTAAAATTTATCTGCACAGGATTTGAGGCTGTAAGTTCGCTTGGAGGTCGTTGAGCGCATGAACACTGATTTTGACGGCGCACAGTCTAATCTTGAGAAGCTAAATTCCGAAAAATTTAGCTCAATTTTTTAGATTTTACCCAGATGTATTGCAAGGTCAAATCTATCCTCGTCCATGAGCTTGAAAGCTACAGTGTCACACTCTACTGCCATGCAGTCCAGCACTGATGACCACAACATTACATTTAGACTTCCAGCACGGAAGTCTCGCTTGCCCGAGTTGCAACTACCACGGTTTTCTGGCGCTTATATAGACTGGCCTGATTTTTATGCTATGTACAACACAGTCATTGGCAATGACGAGGATCTCAGCAAGGTGGAAAAGCTCCAGCATTTACGCGCTAGTTTGGATGACGCTGCGTTGGACACAATACGTTCGCTAGAGCCAACTGAAGCGAACTACAATAAGGCGTTGATATTATTAATTAGTCGATTTGATAATAAACTTCTTCATTTCCAGGCACACGTAAGGTCTATATTTGGTTTCGCAGGTGTTGAGAAAGGATCTGCTAGCAGTTTACGGGCGCTGAACGACAACATAAATTCACATTTACGTGCACTGAGCACTGATGGCAACAACGCAGGAGCTTGCAGATGGACTGCTCATCCACCTCATCGCATCCAAGTTAGATCAATCCACATTCGAGAGATGGGAAGAAGCTTTGCCAACGAATAAGTTACCTAGATGGGACGACATGTCATCATTCTTAGAGAAGAGATGCCGCACTATGGAAAACTTGGAATGCGCTACGGTAAAACTTACACCTAGCCAACAGGTGGGCAAATCCTAGAATAAATCTCAGCGTAACTCTTTTATTGTAACAAATAATAGCTCAGCATGCACATTTTGTGATGCCAAAGACCATTATATATCAAGGTGCCCACGATTCTTAAGCGTGTCTCCTAACCTACCTAAGATTGCATCTTTGCCTAAACTGCCTAAAAAATCAGGGCACTGCAAGCACTGCTCGGCAAAGCATCATTCGTTGCTACATATGGAGGCAAATGCCACACCGCTCGTTTCTCAGCCTACGGCTATTATTGCTACTCAAACTCAATCTTCGGCTACGCTTATCTCAACAACCTCGTCTCCACCTGAAACCATTCAAACCAATCAGACCGACTACGTGTTGCTTGCTACGGCTATTGTATATACTCAAAATCGATCGGGCGTCTGGGTACCATGCCGCGCATTACTCGACTCCGCATCACAGCTAAATTTCATTACATCTCGTTTTGCCTATCAGCTTCAGCTCAAACCGTATCGCAAAAACATCGCTATATCAGGCATAGGGGAATCATCGCATCAACGCACTATGCGATCAGTTGTTCCTAAAGGGGTACTCGCGCCTCGAATCGGGACAATATTTCGTACGCCTTCCCGCAAAAACCAACTTTGATGCCCTCGGAGACTCATACGATCGCGCTTTACGCTGACTTAAATCTCTTGAGGGCAAACTCCCAAAAAATCCCCCGCTGAAGCAGCAATATTCAGCATTTCTTTAAGAATATGTAGACTTAGGTCATACATATGTCGCTATCATATTAATCTCAAATCAAGCTTTCCTCAATACTTCTTGCCACATCATTGCGTCCACAAACTGGATAGCACTACAACAAAATTACGCGTTGTCTTTGATGGCTCAGCAAAATCTACATCAGGTTCATCATTAAACGATTTATTGCTGGCAGGCCCATCCATACAACCAAAAATCTTCATCACGCTACTACGCTTCCGTTTTTTCAAAGTTGCATTATGTGGAGACATATGCAAAATGTATCGCTGCGTCCGTGTGACTCATCCTGATGAGCTTCTTCAATGTATTCTCTGGCGGGACAATCCTTAGGACGATGTCAAAGTGTGCACCTTGGACACAGTGGCATACGGCACAAAGCCTGCTGCATTTTTAGCCATCCGCGCCATGCATCAGCTGGCCTACGAGGAAGAAGCTACGCTTCCATTAGCATCTAAAATTATTCGCAGGGACTTCTACGTCGATGACCTCATCTCTGGCGGTGATATTATCGAGGAAGCCTCTCAAATAAAGCGAGAAGTAAAGGATTTATTGCAAAGGGGCCATTTTCCAATTCGAAAATGGTGCTCCAACGAACCAGCAGCTCTCGACGGAGTATCAGAATCAGATCGTGAGCAATTACTCAAATTTAATGACGGCACTGACATAGCTAAAGCACTCGGATTGGCCTGGAATCCAAGCTCCGATATTCTTCTATTCAACTTTACACATATCTTGTCAAATGGGCCAACCACCAAGCGCACCATTTTATCAATCATCGCTAGATTCTACGATCCGCTCGGACTTATAGCGCCAATCATCACTAAGCTCAAGATATTTCGTCAAGCTTTGTGGAAAGAGAAGCTGAGTTTGGACGAATCCTTGCCTCAAACCATGCAATCAACGTGGACCGATCTTATATCTCAGATCTCAACAATTTCCTCGCTTCGTCATGCTGCCTCACGCAACATGGGAAATTCATGCGTTTTGTGATGCGAGCATATCTGTTTATTGTGCTTGCGTTTAAGTTCGGTCTGAACTAGCTGGAACCTTTACGTCACATTTACTTTGTTCAAAATCAAGAGTGCCTCCTTTAAAAACACTCACGATTCCCAAATTGGAATTAGCAGCAGCACACTTACTCGCTGAACTCATTGCCAACATCAAAGCGTACAGTTCACTTGCGCTTTTCATTGTTGGTCAGACTCAACCATAGTCCTCTCTTGGATACGTGAATCGCCATCAAATTTTAATATTTTTCAAGCAGCAACAATTGGCCTGCCAGCTTGGATCCTATCTTGGATCTACCTGAAAGACGCCGCCAAGTCTTTGTTCTATCTATCAAACTTGACATCATTCGACTGCAAGTTCCAAAACTCGTTTGGAAAACTGCAACGTGTCTTCGTATATATTCATCGATTTCTCCTGCTAAAACATAAGGACCAGCCTCGCCGAACAGGACCTCTTAGAGTAGAAGACATTAAACGCGGCACACTCTTATTCATCAGAGCCATACAGCAGGTGCATTTCACTGATGAGTATAAAGCACTACTTAACAAAAGGCAACTCACACCAAAAAGCAAGCTGTCATCACTCAATCCTATTATGGACTCGGAAGGAGTTTCTGGACTTCGATGCTAGGCACCCAATGCTGTTGCCAAAACATCATCCAGTCACCCGTGCGATCGTTACGTTTTTTCACCACAAATACACGCTGGACCGCAGAGTTTGCTTGCTGCTTTAAGGCAGAGATGCTTCCATCATCAACAAATGTATACGCTGCTTTCGCATGAAGCCTAAAGTATACGAACACATCATGGCACCATTACAAGAGCATCGTGTACAACCATGTCGACCATTTCACACTACCGGGGTAGACTTCTGTGGGCCATTCTACTATAAGGCTGAAACCAGAAACCGAGCGCCCATAAAATGCTACATTTCGATATTCGTCTGTTTCGCAACAAAGGCATCGCACTTGGAAGTAGTAGAAGACCTATCATCGCCGCTCTGAAACGCTTTTTGGAGCGAAAAATGAGTTGCAAAAACTGCGTCAACTGTTTCTTAGCGACCCCCAAAAGACCGATCTTAACAACGCATTCCAATTTATTGGATTGACTTGGCACTTTATCCCACCGCGATCGCCACATTTTGGTGGTTTATGGGAGGCCGCCGTCAAAGCAGCCAAATATCACTTCTACCGCGTCATTGGAACTACTGTGTTAACATTCCATGAATTACGAACTCTTGTATGCGAGATATCTGCTATGTTGAACTCACGACCTCTTTGTCCCATTACAGAAAATCCTGACGACATAGACCTAATTACGCCTGGGCACTTCCTCATTGGTTCAGCGTTCGCCACAATCGAGGAACCAGACGTTACGCATTTGAACACCGATCGTCTAAGTCGCTGGCAACGCGTGTGTCAAATGCAACAAATGTTTTGGCGCAAATTGAGTACGAGCTACTTATCGCTTCTTCAAGAGCGCGGAAAATGGCGCTCTTCAGTTCCAAACCTGCAACCGGGTGTCATCGTTCTACTAAAAGAAGACAACCTTCCTCCACTCAAATGGCATCTAGGCAAAATCGACAGCGTCATCCCTGGCAAAGACGGCGTTGTGCGAGTCGCAATTATCAAGACTGCAACCGGCTTAATAAAGAGAGCTGTCAACAAAATCGCTGTTCTGCCCTTGGAAACCACATCGGTTGAAAGCGTGACCCTTCCAACGGGGGTTACATGTCGGGAGCAGAACATAACAAACACATAATTCCAATAACTAATACATAACATTACAATAACTACTACATAACATAACAACAACAACAATAACAGCATAAAAAAAATGTGGTACAGTCGAGGCGGTGCCCGACAGTGGAATACCCTGTACCTTTTGTGTCAAAAAAATTTTTCCTGCATATTCCATCTAAGAACTTTCCAATTGGAATTTATTTTTTTTTGGTGAAAATCGATATTTATACCCATAAGTTCCCTAAATTTTTACCCATTTTGATGAAACTCGAATGTTACAACAAAGAATTTATTAAAAGTATACGGGGTAAGTTTCAAGTTGGTATGTTGAGAGGTGTGGGAGAAAACACGGTAAATGGATTGCGGGGGGTGGAGGGGACCGCATCGACAAAATTTGGATGTGGATTTGTTCATTAGAGACACATGAATGAGCTTACCAAAAATTGTGATTCTAGGTCACTTGTAGCCATAATTGCGTAGAGTCAAATATTGACGCAGTTTATTGGCAAGGGTAGGTGAAATTTGCACATTTTTGACTATAACTTCTGTTGTATTTGTCCGATTTTGTTCATTTTTTACACATAGATGCATGTAACTACAAAGCATCGCTCTGTTAAATTTCAGGTGAAAATACTAAACGGTGTGGCTAAAAATCGCGAAACTACTGCGGGGGAACGGGGGAAGATATTGACATGATTCAACAAACTTCATCTGCTTAGGAAATATGCGCACCAGCTTGTAAAGTTTCGTGTCTCTAGCTCTTATAGTCTCCGAGATCTAGGCGTTCATACGGACGGACAGACGGACGGACGGACATGGCTCAATCGCTACCCGAGGTTATGATAAGCATTTTGGTATAAAGGACTTGGGGTCTGCCACGCCTCCTTCTGTCCGTTACATACATTGCACAAATCTAGTATACCCTTTGTACCTATAGGTACAGGGTATAATAACTAAACTCTGTATATATGTAAATGCACTTGTTGCATATTCCTTTTAATCACGCTCTTCGCTTTGAGCTCACTCAAGCGGGAGCTTTTATTTGTGTTACACTCTCTCTCTTTTCGAGCTTTCGCTTGCAGCTGCTGCAGCTTGCGCCAGCTCCAATTATTTTAGACAGACCACTCAATAAACTCGCACGTTTATATTAATTAGACCGGCTTATTATTTAAAATCAAATATTTTTTATAATTTGGACAAAGGTGGCGCAAAATAGTGTCTCCTCAAAACAGGGATTTTAAACAGCGGTCCTTATCATGGTGGAATAATATAAGGTGGTATCTTCCGTAAAAGCTATCCCTTAATGTATGTAGCGTGTGAGTGCGAGTGAGAGGTCAAAAGCTTTCTTGTGAGAAAGCTCTCTTAGCATTTCTTGGTGAATGTGAATGAGATAGATATAGTTTTTTTGATGTTTGTAAATAAATAACAAAGAACCATTCAGATATGTTTTATATTTAATATAATAATAGTTTAGCCTAATTTTAACAAGTTAACTATTGCCCATAAATTGTATACCCTGTACCGTATGGTACAAAGGGTATATTGTGTCTGTGCAAGCCGAAAATGTATGTAACGTACAGAAGGAGAAGTCGGAGACCCCCTAAAGTTACCTAAAGTATGATCAGAGTGACTAGAGAAGTCGATATACCCATGCCCGTCTGTCCGTCTGTCTGTCTGTCCGTCTGTCCGTATGAACGCCTAGATCTCAGAGATGGTAAGAGCTAGAGCAACCAAACTTTCAAATAAGATCCCTTATTAATGCATAGGAGACAAATTTATTTTATTTTTTTGATATCGGGACTACATTATATAGCTCCCATAGGGGTGTTTCAGAGGACCTCGAGATATTGTAACCAAATTTGGCATTAAGAAGTTTTTTAGAGTTCCCAAGCACTATACTAAATTTGATCAAAATCGGTTGACTATATCATATAGCTCCCATAGGACCAATCGGTCAAAAAATCGTGTTTTGTACAAAATTCGTTGTGTTTCGTTTATTTGTGAACATACCGTAACCACATTTGGCATTAAGAAGTTTTTTAGAGTTCCCAAGCACTGTACCAAATTTGATCAAAATCGGTTGACTAAATCATATAGCTCCTATAGGACATGCGGCCAAAAAAATATTTGTTGTTCAAAATTCGTTGTATTTCGTTTGGTTGTGAAATATCGTAGTCAAACCTCACATTCGAAAGTTTTTTATAGTTCCCAAGCACTGTACCAAATTAATTCAAAATCAATTGTCGTTATCATATAGCCCCAATAGGACCGATCGGTAAAAAAAAATTGTTTATGAAGATATGCAACCAAATTTGGCAAAAAAACTATCTTTTATCTTTATCTTTTTGGGTATCCCAAAGTCGTCCGCGCCCGACTTTAACGTACGCCATCTTTTGTGTAGCTATGTGATAACATGCCCGGAACATTATTTAATTTTTGTACAGTACTTGAGAAAACTTTCGAACCCTGTTAGTTACCATTACCGAATTTGATGGCAATGTGATGGTACGGAATATCTTAAAGAAGTTCACACTCGACTGTAACGTACGTAAATAAAAAACCGCTCCCGTTTATTTGCAATTAGTGTTGTTTTAATCAAATTGTGTTGATTTTGTTTAGTGGGGTTTGTGCTCGACGACTGAGCACATTTGGTAATGGTCTCCAAATAGGTGTCCAAGTAGCCAACCAACTTGTCAGTAGCTTCACTGACACACAGGTAGCCAGTGGTGCCAGTTTTTGGCATCTTAACAGCCAAAACAACAACATGTTTTACCTGCTTATATAAGGACCAGATCTTTTTCATCGTCTTAGCAGCGCAGCTGTGACTGGGATTACTGGTATCACCACACACATTAGTTTCCAAATGGATAATGTCATTGCATGTATTCACAATAGCCAGATTAGCGTTGATCATATCGGTCGCAGCTTTCGAGGGGGGGGCGCCACAGGCGGCCATATCCTGAATGTATTGATCTGAATACTCCTTGATGCCCAGCACCCAGTCAATTATGCAATTGAAACCCTTCAGAGTGCGGAAACTGATGTTAATGGCCTTGCCAACTGCCGTAAGCAACCAGAGGGTTTGCTCCTCAATTTCAACTTCGGTTTCACCCGGCACAACGTCCAGTTGCACTTTCGCTGAGATGCCAGCGTTAGCCTATGCGATATTTTGCATTAGTATATGATATTTTTCCAAAATAATAAAACTAATAATATAATAATAACATATACCTATATAAGACTTACACTTAGCAAACAGAATGCAGAAAATAGCGCGAATAGTGTAAATTTCATGTTACTTTCTTAATGTTTCTTCAAAATTTTATGGTAAAAATTCTATTTCGTGGCTTTTATAGTAAATTTTGGATTGATAAAATTTAGTCATAATCGGATTAGGCTTCCGTTAAGCTAAAGTGGTTGATAAGAAAAATAAGTGTAACTGTGCACATTTTCAATGTGGTATAGATTTTTATCTATTCAAAATTGATGGACGTGTTTGCACTTATAAGCTTTCTAATAAAAATACATCGGGTCTATCTATAGACGCAGGTAAAGTTGATTTGCATATATGTATGTATATACGTAAATGATATACCTAGTATAAGCTCCGTAAATTTCTACCGATTGTGATGAGAATATAAAACTACGTCAATGAGGTAATTTCGAGTATAAAGGGTAAGTTTCAAGTGCATATGTAGAGAGGTGGCTTTGTTTGTTGGGGCCACATAAATGTTCTTGCCGAAATTGGTGATTCTAGGTAATTTTTTTCAATAATTACGTATAGTCTATGGTGAAGCTAGCGTGAAATTCTACTACGGGGGAAGGGGGAAAGATATTGGCATAATAACATAACTTTATCTTCTACCGGACTATGAGCACCAGCTGGTAAAGTTTCGAGTCGCTAGCTTAGATAGTTTCCGAAATATTGTTGTTCTTAATTAGTTTAACCTTTGCACGTAAAGATATACGGTATAAAAACTTTAACGTATAGCAGGTCAATCATTATAAGATTCTTGGGCCAATATACAAGGCTCTTTGATCATAGTACATTTCACTTTTCTAATAGTTATACCCTGTACCTATAGGTAAAAAGGGTATACTAAATTTGTGCAATGTATGTAACGGACAGAAGGAGGCGTGGCAGACCCCAAGTCCTTTATACCAAAATGCTTATCATAACCTCGGGTAGCGATTGAGCCATGTCCTTGAACGCCTAGATCTCGGAGACTATAAGAGCTAGAGACACGAAACTTTACCAGCTGGTGCGCATATTTCCTAAGAAGATGAAGTTTGTTGAATCATGTCAATATCTTCTCCCGTTCCCTTGCAGTAGAGTTTCGCGGTTTTTAGCCACACCGTTTAGTATTTTCACCTGAAATTTAACAGAGCGATGCGTTGTAGTTACATGCTTCCATGTATAAAAAATGAACAAAATCGGACAAATACAACAGAAGTTATAGTCAAAAATGTGCAAATTTCACCTCCCCTTGCCAATAAACTGCGTCAATATTTGACTCTACGCAATTATGGCTACAAGTGACCTAGAATCACAATTTTTGGTAAGCTCATTCATGTGGCTCTAATGAACAAATCCACATCCAAATTTTATCGATGCGGTCCCCCCACCCCCCGCCATCCATTTACCGTGTTTTCTCCCACACCCCTCAACATACCAACTTGAAACTTACCCCGTATACTTTTAATAGATTCTTTGTTGTAACATTCGAGTTTCATCAAAATGGGTAAAAATTTAGGGAACTTATAGGTATAAATATCGATTTTCGCCAAAAAAAAATAAATTCCAATTGGAAAGTTCTTAGATGGAATATGCAGGAAACATTTTTTTGACACAAAAGGTACAGGGTATTCCACTGTCGGGCACCGCCTCGACTGTACCACATTTTTTTTTAAGAAAGCGTTAAAGAGCATAAACAAAATGAAATCGTAAGATTGTCTATTATGCTTTTTATACCGTATACCGTAATGTACAAGGGGTATATTAAGTTTGTGTAAGCCGAAAATGTATGTAACATACAGAAGTAGACGTCGGAGACCCCCCAAAGTTACCCAAAAGTAGTTACCTAAAGTATGATCAGGGTGACTACAGTAGTCGATATACGCATGTCCGTCTGTCCGTCCGACCGTCCGTCTGTATGAACGCCTAGATCTCAGAGATGGTAAGAGCTAGAGCAACCAAACTTTCAGATTAGATCCGTTATTATCCTACGGGAGACAAGTTTATTTTATTTTTTTGATATCGGGGTTCTATTATATAGCTCCCATAGGGGCCGTCGGTAGCGTAGTGGTAGCGTAATCGCTTTACAAACCGAAGGTCGGTGGTTCGAATCCCCGCAGTAGCACTGGCATCGATAGCTCAAAGAGAGAGATCCCCGCCCAGGGGCGACTGACAAAAATTGTCAGTCAGGGAATTATTTATAGGGGTGTTTCAGAGGACCTCGAAAAAAACAAAAAGTTTTAGATGGATAATTCACTTGTTATGAAGTTATCGTAACCAAATTTGTCACTCGAAAGTTTTTTATAGTTCCCAAACACTGTACCAAATTTGATCGAAATCGGTTGACTATATCATATAGCTCCCATAGGGCAGATCCGTCAAAAAAACCTTTTTTGCACAAAATTAGTTGGGTTTCGTTTGTTTGTGAAGATATTGTAACCAAATTTGATGTTTGTCAGTTTTTTAGGGTTATCCAGCACTGTACAAAATTTGATCAAAGTCGGTTGACTATATCATATAGCTCCCATAGGACCGATCGGTAAAAAAATGTTTTTTGAACAAAATTCGTTGTGTTTCGTGTGATTTTGAAGATACCGTGACCAAATTTGGTGTTCCAAAGTTTTTTATATTTCCCAAACACTGTACAAAATTTTATAAAAATCGGATGACCAATAATCGGTCAAAAAAACCTCCGTAATTTGGGAATCGATTGTCTTTTAGAGCTCTTAAGCAATATATTGGACTTAACTGCAGTTAGTGCTACAGGGTGTCTCAAAGTCGTCCGCGCCCGACTTTAACGTACGCCATCTTTATACCCTGTACCGTATGGTACAAAGGGTATATTGTGTTTGTGCAAGCCGAAAATGTATGTAACGTACAGAAGGAGAAGTCGGAGACCCCCCAAAGTTACCTAAAGTATGATCAGAGTGACTAGAGAAGTCGATATACCCATGTCCGTCTGTCCGTCTGACCGTCTGTCCGTCTGACCGTCTGTCCGTATGAAAGCCTAGATCTCAGAGATGGTAAGAGCTAGAGCAACCAAACTTTCAGATAAGATCCCTTATTAATCCATAGGAGACAAGTTTATTTTATTTTTTTGATATCGGGACTACATTATATAGCTCCCATAGGGGTGTTTCAGAGGACCTCGAAAAAAAGCAAAAGTCTTAGATGGATAATTCGTTTGCTTATGAAGATATCATAACCAAATTTGGCAATTTTGAAGTTTTGTAGAAACCCACAGCACTGTACCAAATTTTATCAAAATCGTTTGACTATATCATATAGGTCCCATAGGATCGATCGGTCGAAAATTAGTTTTTTGTACAAAATTCGTTGTGTTTCGTTTGTTTGTGAAGATATTGTAACCAAATTTGGCATTAAGAAGTTCCCAAGCACTGTACCAAATTTGATCAAAATCGGTTGACTATATAATATAGATCCCATAGGACCGATCGGTCAAAAAAACGTTTTTTCAACAAAATTCGTTGTGTTTCGTTTGTTTATAAAAACTGAATTTGGCAAAGAAATTTCTTTTGGTGTTCGTAAGTAATATATCGGACTTGATTGCAATGTGGTGGTATAGGGTACCCCAAAGTCGTCCGCGCCCGACTTTAACGTCCGCCATCTTTTACTATAATTACGTACAGTCAAAGATAAATTCAATTTACAGCCCAAGGGGGTGAAATTACGGTCGAGGGCAAAATAGCTTATAGCTCTCATAGGAGATAAATATTTTACGTTTAAAAATAATTATTTGTAGAAACTATTTTATCCTACAAAAACACCATCTAATATATAAAATTTGTGTTTAATGTTCTTCTGGTATCTCGAAAAATGCGTCACAACAAAAAGACAGGATACCTACAGCAAAGCATCTCTGGAAGTTGATTTGTTGTTAAGGGTTAATAAATGTTCACTAATCATGTTTTAAGAAATCAGTATGTAGTACAAAGTGCGGTACGCCGCCTAGAAAGATTTATGCATATTTTATACAAAATCGTCTTATACAAAATATGTTATACGTCTTATACAAAACTACATACAGAATCACTTAAGATTATAAGAACTACAATATATTGGACAAACTTTCGCATTTTGTAAAAAAAAAACATTTTTTTTTTTTTTTTTAAATTATTGGCAATTAGCCTACTTAATACTAAGGCTATAATCCAATATGTAAATTATAAAGTTAATCGCTACACACTCTTTTCTGGTTTTATGATCGATATTAAATCTAAAAAAATATTTTACAAAATTAACTTCTTTAGATCCGAAGGGTGTAGTCTTTTTAGACGGACTGTTGAGTTTATTTTCGTGACACTGACATAAGTCATTCCAAATAGTTCACCGCACTTTGTACATACACAATCTAACGATTGCCCTAATGATACAGACTATATTAGTGAAAACTGACTTGCAAAGATAAAAGTAGTGAAAAATTATTAACACGAAACTCAAAATTAACTTTCAAAGATACTTTGGAGTGGGTATCACATCTTTTTGTTGCGGCGCATTTTTGAGATACGAGATCTTTTTGTTGCAGTAAACACCAAAATTTAAATTTTAGTTTTTTTTTTTTGATGGGATATAATTAGCCGCATGGCCTGAGCAATTGTGAAATGCTTGTGGGAAAAACAAGGATAAAGGAGGATATAGCAGAGAAGTAACTGAAAGCGACTCTGAAGCTGCTGTTCAAAATAGCTTGTTGAATAAAATAAAATAAACAATTTATAAAGTTGGCGAAAATTTGTGTGTTATACTACTGTGTTTCAATTTTGCGCCACATAAACAAACATAAACGACACAGCTGTTTCTGGCCTGAATGATAACGATTCGAACTTAGTCTAAATCTGGAACACCAATTGTGGAATGCACTCGTTATGACTTTTCAAAAGGAGTCGAAATCGGGAACATGCCTGATACATATTTTCTTTTCTTTTTTAGGTTTTTTGATTTTTTGCGACTTTTTGGTGCGAAATAAGGTTAAAACCACTCGATTGTTTTTGCACGAAAATCGAATTTTTTGAAACTTCTTTTTAATGTTTCGTGTCTTTAACTTTAGCGTCATACAATGCAAGAATTCGACGTGGTAGATACACTGCTCGGAATGCTCCACCAGCCATTCCGAAGCGTAACTCTGCTCACTTCCAACAACTGCCACGCCCCATAACCGTTGGCTTCGCCCGTACCTGCCAAGCTGCCGTGGCACGCCATGCATTTTTTCCTTTACTCAAAATTTTTTCCTTTTCCCTACCACCAATTTGACCCAAAATCTAACCTAGTTCTTCAATTTTCTCAATTCTCTCATTTTTTTTAAACATAATCCTACCCACTGTGCACGATCACAACCAAAACCGTTACTGCTATTTCCTAGCAAACAGCTTCCTAGTGCCCTACCGTAGTAGTCAGCTTTTTAATGGCTACCCATTTTCAGCGTTGCCACCTATGCGCATGCGCGCCTGGCAACGCTATCACCAGCTGCACTACTAAAAAGAAGAAGAGACTATTATGGCGCAAAGCAAGTACAAAAAATAAAAATGAAAGATAACCTTTTCATGCCAAACTATTTTATTGCAGCTATGTGAAGACGGTAACCACACCGTCCTTCTACCTATTTACAAATTGCAGCCTTGTGCCAATTTGCAAAATTTGGCTCCGGCCTGCAAATCTACCACCTAAACCCCTGATTGGACCCGGTATGTGCCTTAAATTACCATTACTATTTTCTCTTTTATTTTCAGAATTTGGATCCTCCAAATAAAATTATTAAAACAAATATAAAACAAAACCTGCGCTGTGTAAAAAACGATAGTATTAGTAAGTGCCGTGAACAAAACTAAAACAAAAACGCAAATGTAAAATAATTGTGCTAATTAAAAATAAATAAAAAACTGAGCTGAAAGCCTTGCAGCTAGTGCTCCTAAATTTGTAGTAGATTAAGAATTTATTTGTTTAACCTTCTCTTTAATAAATAAATAAAAATAAAAAACTGACATAATTTGTATCTTTTTACTAAAAAAAAAACTAAAGTTTGCTGCGTTTCTTTTCGTCGCCACGGTGCCGGGCTCTTCGCAAGCCTTCTTGCAAATCAACCGGCTGCCGTTGACGCTGTTGTTGATTGAACTGCGGTCTGTCGTCGTTGTTGTTGTTGCCGCTCCTGTTGCTCATGTTGTCGTTTCTGAGGGTCATGTTGTTGTTGCGGCCGGTTTGGTCGCTGTTGCTGTTGTCGCTGCTGCTGCAGTTTCTGCTGTTCATGCTTCTGCTGCTCTTGTTGTTCTTGGTGTCGTTCAGTAGACTGAATGCTTGCCAACCGCTCACCAGCAACAAGTGCCTGTGTAGCTGCATCTTGTGCTGCCGTTATGCCGGACCCGTTACCGCCGTCCACTTCCATGCCTAACATCGCAGTTCTTGCCCGTTTGCGTTTGCTCGCTTATTGTCGATTCTTAAAACATGTCCAGCACGGCTTAAACTGAAACCCGTGCGCTGTGCCGGCCATCCGCAAGGCAAACTTCACGCAGCACATTTCTGCTGCAGACCACGGCGTGCATCTGTACAGCCAACTTTGTGCTTATAAAGCTGCTGGTCGCACCCGTATCGATTGTGGCCTCTATAAATTCGCCACCAATCGTGCTCAACATCCCGCAACGCCAGCAAATATTCTATGGGCTGATTGCGGCACAATTTCATCCCGATGCACGCGCAGATCAGGCACGCTGTGTTCGTAGATGATCTGCAGCTGGTGTTCCTTCGAATAAAGACAAGGACGCATCAGATTCTGCATCTCTACCATATACACCTTAAACGGCTCACACAGCCCTTGTCTGCGCTGATCGATGCCCTCCCGCAGCTTCGTATAATAGCCTCGGAGAAGGAAATAGGCGCCAAAATACTCTACAAAAGCCGCCCATGTGGTCCAATGGTTATTATTGGCCACATACCATTTAAGGGCCACGCCTTGTAGGAGCTCAGGCATAGTTCTTGGAACCAAGTCCAGGTCCAGGCCACAAGCTTCGGCCGACCATTCTTCTTGTTCCAAGAATTCCAGCGGCTTAGTGGAACCATCAAAACTGAATGTTCACTCGCGCACTTGTTCCGCAACTTTAGCATAGTCGCTAAGCCCGCTGGAACCGCCTGGCATATTCTGTGGCACAGGAATTTAGAACACCTCATTCCTGAATGATCCTTCAGTTATTCGTCAATTGTGAGCAAAATTTTGTATCGACATGAAAGACGATTTGATCGAAAAGTATTGATGTGCTCTTTACAGTGATACATATATAATTATACAGATTAAGTAAAATTATAGAGGTTACAAGCAACCAAAGTCAAAAAAAGTTTTGACCATTTTTCAACATTGCAAATTTTCGGTTTGCTTTTTAATAACGACAAAAAATTGATAAAAATTATGTTAAGCTTTAAGCTGAAAGAGAATTCTTTTACGAACATTTCGAGTCTAAGATTTTTAAAATCGGGTACGAATTGTAGATGCTATGGAATCATGTACGGAAGTTCCAATCTTCACTCAATCACACTTTTGTATGAAAAAAAAATGTGGTACAGTCGAGGCGGTGCCCGACAGTGGAATACCCTGTACCTTTAGTGTCAAACAAATTTTTCCTGCATATTCCATCTAAGAACTTTCCAATTGGAATTTATTTTTTTTTGGTAAAAATCGATATTTAAACCTATAAGTTCCCTAAATTTTTACCCATTTTGATGAAACTCGAATGTTACAACAAAGAATTTATTAAAAGTATACGGGGTAAGTTTCAAGTTGGTATGTTGAGGGTGTGGGAGAAAACACGGTAAATGGATTGCGGGGGGTGGGGGGACCGCATCGATAAAATTTGGATGTGGATTTGTTCATTAGAGCCACATGAATGAGCTTACCAAAAATTGTGATTCTAGGTCAGTTGTATCCATAATTGCGTAGAGTCAAATATTGACGCAGTTTTTATTGGCAAGGGGTGGTGAAATTTGCACATTTTTGACTATAACTTCTGTTGTATTTGTCCGATTTTGTTCATTTTTTACACATAGATGCATGTAGCTACAACGCCTGGCTCTGTTAAATTTTAGGTGAAAATACTTAACGGTGTGGCTAAAAACCGCGAAACTCTACTGCGGGGGAACGGGGGAAGATATTGACATGATTCAACAAACTTCATCTGCTTAGGAAATATGCGCACCAGCTGGTAAAGTTTCGTGTCTCTTGCTCTTATAGTCTCTGAGATCTAGGCGTTCATACGTACGGACGGACGGACATGGCTCAATCGCTACCCGAGGTTATGATAAGCATTTTGGTATAAAGGACTTGGGGTCTGCCACGCCTCCTTCTGTCCGTTACATACATTGCACAAACCTAGTATACCCTTTGTACCTATAGGTACAGAGTATAAAAATGTTTCACTCAAAGTTTTTCATTTGCGTTCAGTTGCGTCTTCACGAATTTGTATGCAGCTGTAGTCGTGATTTTTCGTTCATGTTTCCATAACATCTACAGTTCACATCAGTACCTTTCGATATAATCGTCCACTTACACCTATGCACTAATACATTTCCCTACTCACTAATACTAAATAAAAGTTAGCGCGCCAATCTAAACGCCGCTATACTTTAACTAGTATTGGTGACAGTAAGCGCGCTTTCACCGCTACTCTCACCAAGCAACTACTTAGTGCCCTATTGGCAAAATAGGAAAACTGTTGTGAGGCGCCAAATTGCCTCCTCACAGCGTATTTCGTGGCGATCACTAGTTTAGACTATACATAATTAAAGAAAAATATATAATCGTGCTTTTTAAAAAGATATTTATTTATCAAATGCTTTAATTCGAATGACATTGTTGCGTTCATGACGGCTATGGTTGTGACAAGGACTTTGTCACATCACTTGGAGTGACAAAAAGCCCAACACAATTTTTTACATCGTTTAAAGGGGCCAGATTTTTCCAAACATCGCGCACTGGATCGTATTGCTCTACAGTGTTGGTATATCCACCGGCAGCAAAAAGACGATTAGCAAAGAGAGCACAGCTTAGAGGATATCTGCCGTCTGCCAGTGAGCAAACTATTGTCCATTTATCAATAGTTGGATTGTAACACTCTACAGAATTAAGCGCTTTGTCTGAGCCACGACCGCCTACGGCATAAAGCAGTCCCTTTGCTTCTGCCACTCCAGCGCCTGCACGTGCCAAGTTCATGTCAGACAAAGAAGTCCACTCGTTTTTACAGGCATCATATCTTTCCACGCAGCTCAGTGACTTACTTTCATTAAATCCACCAATAACATATAGGAAATCGTACAGCATTGCCACACCCATATAGGCTCTCTTGGTGGGCATATTCGCCAAAGTGCTCCAGATGTCCGTTGCAGGATCCCAACACTCTACGATATCCAAATATGTCTCATTGTTACCCCCAAACACATAAAGTAGTCCTTTTAGCACTGCTACGCCCATGCCACATCTTGGTGTGCTTATTGATGTTAGTTGCGTCCAGGTCATGTTAGTTAAATCCAATCTCTCGAAGTTATTCAAGAAATCACCCAGTTTCATGCCTCCCACCAATAGCAAGTGCTGATCAATAACAGCCGCACCATAACAATTACGTTGTAGACTTAGTTTCTTCAAGAGTTTCCATTGTTTCAGTATTGGACAGTAGCTCTCCATGACAAGATATTCCTCACTTTGTCCAATGGCCAGCAAACATTCAACGCTTGTCTCAGTATTTCGCCTGGGAGTCGAAAGCAGCCGCTCAGACTGCGCATGGTACTTGTAGGCTTTCGTAAGCAAGTGCTGGCAATCATAATCTTTGCACACACTCTCCACGTGATCCTCAATAAAAGACAGCTCCAGCAGTGGCAGCCGCACATTGGCCAACAGTTTCGGCAAGTGCTGCTTGCGCGCGGGCTCGTCATGTTGCAACCAAGTCATTAAACTCTGAAATACATTTTCCTCGTTTGGCACTTGGAGTTTATCGTTGGAGAGCAGCTTGTCCAGCTGTTCAGCAGTTAGCTGTAGAAACTCCGGACACTGGCTGATTTCTACAAAATACTTTCTTATATAGTCCACAACAAGCTCCGACAAGATGCTGCAGTTGTAGCTTTCTGCAATTACGCTAAAGCCCAGACAATTGAATGGATTTAGTTTGCATACCATAAAATGCACGCAGGCCTTGACTGCAGCATCCATTTGCCAGCTACGAGCGGTGTTTAGCAGCATTTTAACATTGTCCTCGCGCACATCAAGTTTTCCCGTATAGCAGTAGCTCACCAGCACCTTTAGCACATCGTAGTTAACGTCGTCCAGTGTGACCTCTTTGTCGTAGTCTTCTTGCATTGGATTCGTGAACATGGCCGTAAAAAACTTACTGTTCACGGACAACATTAGACGATGGGCCGGCACACGTTTTCCATCTAAGCCCGCGATGAGAATCACATCGCACAATTGTTCCTTGTCCAGATGAAATGATATTAATTTGAGAACCATGTCAGCATGATCGCTGGACAGTAGAAACTCATACGCAAAATTAGACTTTTCTTCAATTTCCGTCGACATTATGTCTTTAAACTCTGGCAGCTGATTGATAATGTTTGTGAAATAACACTTGTTTATATGCTGTGCATATATTCCAGTGTGACCGTACGACATTAAATAATTAATACCGAAACGAGGGCTTATTTAAAATACTAACTGAAAAAAGTTGAATACAAAAACTATTTGTTCAATTTAATTTCTTTTAAAGTCCTATATGATGATGACAACTTTTCGGTTTTTTTATTTTATCATAAGTTACTGCTGACGACGTCGTCGCTGGCTTTTGTTTATAATTCCCAATGGTTTCCGCTGACGCCGTCAATTATGTGTGACGTTTGGTGTCTGGAGCGGCGTTGACCTTGAATTGAGTTTGAGTTTGGCTGACGTTGCAGTGTGATGCATGGAAGCTTGACGACTTTAAAACTTCACGTAGAACTTGAGCTTATGGAGTATTGTATTAAGTTTAAGATGAAATGTATTGTGCGATGTTAACTTGTTGAACATTTTATCTTAATGATTTTTATTTTAATGATTACTCAAGTAAATATTATATTTAAGCCAGAGGTATTACTGTAAAGATTAGTATTAAATATTTTTGTTTGCATATTTTATTTTATTTTGTGAAAAATGTGTTTTCAAGAAGAGTATGAAAATACTATATAAATAAAACGCGTAGAAAACAAATTATTGCGACAGTATAAAGGTCGTGTCTCACGACTTTGAAAATTCGTTAAAAAATATTGAGATAATTAGAATCTGTAACTATCTTCCCTATATTTCAGACTTTTTAATGCTACTTTCTATATAAAATCTAAAAATATATAAAATACAAAAAAGTCATTTGTTTTATATTTATTTTTTGTTTACAGTAATAATTCGAGAGATAACTGAGATAAAAACCGTAAATAAATAAATTAAAGAAATTTAAAAAAAATTTTTTTTTTTTTACATATATAAGAGCCACATGAAATACCCTCAATTTTCAGGCACATTTTCTTTTATATTTAGAACAGAGTAAAGCAGCAAAATCGTTACACGGAACAGATATATTATAAAATATTATTTTATAATTTAAATATCATTTTTTTTGGAAAATACTTTTCTTAACTAAGACAAAGCCCGTCAACAGCTTGCTGTTGTAGCTTTGGCACTTTTGCCTTGTACACTCTGTTACACGGGCACTTATGCATTTTTGACCACAAAGTGTAGTAATTATTTGAATAAAATTTGTATACTATTTTATATTTTATTTATTTCCATTTTTTTAATATTTAACAATACTTTTGCCTAAAATATAATTTTATGCTTTAAAATAAATTTTTTTTGCAAGTACTTTTTTTAACTAAGAAAAGGCCGCCAAAAGCTTATTGTTGCAGCTTAAATTGTTAGTTTGGCACTTTTGCCTTTATGCCTCGGTGTTAGAATTCCTCACGCGTTTATATATGCACTTTTGCAATTATGCATTTTTGCCCACAAAGTGTTGTAATTATTTGAAGAAATTTTGTATATTTTTATAATATTATTTTAAAAAGTTGATATAAAATATAATAAAAAAATACGAATTTTAAATCTGTGAAATTAAATTATTAGCTTTAAGAAAAATATATTATGGCAAATGAAGCAAATTTGTATATCTTTAAAAAAAACTTTTGTTGAAAAAAGTTGACTTTTTATTGTTTTATTTTCTTTGGAAAAACTTTAATTTTAAATATTTTTTAGAGGAAAATCACCTTTTTGAAAATACTTTTGATTTTATTTACAGTGTGATGCAAATTTCGGGGTTAGAGTATTAAAAATTCGCTATGAATTTTAATTGCCGTATGGTAATGCTGCCATATAAGCCATCTGTCAAGGATACGGTCTAATTCTAAATTAATTATTGTACCACATGTTAGGATTTCCATACAACTTTAGGTAGAACATAAATTATAAAAAATGTGCTTAAAAAAATAAAATTAACGAATTTCTTACCGCTTTTTTTTTATCAGATAATAATGTGTGTTTTATTTTTTTTATGAAAAAAAAACCAAGTACCAAATTATATAAAGAATTTTCTCAATTAAGAATCGAACCGCCTGCACCAACTCACTAACACCAATATGATAGTATTCTGATCAATATTCTCACGCATACATATGTAGCATACCTTTTTAAGAACTTCTTACTTGAAAACCAAGTTTCAAATATCTTTGCAAAGTTAAGCTTAAAAATATATTTAACAACAAACCTTGGTATGCATATTATTTTTTTCTCGGAACTAACGAATGGCAAATAAACCAATGTCATAGATCTGGCAGACATATTCCCAGACATAGTGCATCTTTATCTTGTCCACACAAAATTTATGCGTATTTAGTGCATGCAATGCATAAACCAAAATTTTGTCCGTGTATGTGTGTGCGTCCCAGCTGCAAGCTATCCTTGCCAGGAGTTGCAGTGTAAATGCGTTAATCTCTAGTTTTGGCATCAAAATAGCCTGGAAACCTGGTAACAAAACAATTAAAACAATATGCAATTTTGATATGTTTATTCGTTGCAGGCTGTCTGCTCCTGCCAAGCCTTGGGAGAGTGGGTTACTTCCAAATGCAATTGCATGCACTGCAGTTAGATTACATTAGAGGTTTCCTTTTGGATTCAGATTTTGTAATTCCATTTAGTTTTACATTGCTTTTGTTCTCACTGCCCCCGAACTATGTGTGTGTGTGTGTGTGTGTGTGTGTGTGTGTGTGTGTGTGGGAATATATTAAACTGAGTTTTGAAGTGCTTTTCATAAGCATTACATTTATTTTCGTTGGCCAAGTTGAATTTTGGTTTTGATTTAGATTTAGCCAGCAAGTTGACCATTCGTTTTGGGGTTTCTGTTTTCTAACACTGCTGCAGCAGCTACGTGGCGCACAGTGGGTCAAGACATTATTTTGTTGGACTCAGTGATTACTGCAAAGTTTAACCAAATTAATTAAAATATAATTATTTTGCTACTATCTCATAAGTATGTTCAGAGAGCCTTAAAAATAAATTTGAATTTCAAACCTGCTGCTACCTTTAGTAACATATGCCTACGGAAATTTTACAACGAACTAATACGAGTTTGCATATTTTACTTACCATATGTTGTTGAATTTTTAAATGTGCGAAAATTTAGGGTCGAAATAGTTAAAAACGTACTTCCCAGAACAACAGCTGCTATCATTAGGTGGGTGTCACAATCAAGTCACAGCTAAATTATCCTCACTAAGGCTCTGACATTTACAACCCTCTCAAGGATTAGCAGTGATTATTATAGCTACCTGCTCTACATGTTAATTACTCAGAGAACACTAGCGAACGGCGCCCTACCTGCTAGACATGACTACAAAAAAATCCCTTTATGAGGCCAGGCTGGCCAACTAGTTAGAAATTTTTTTCCTAAGCATAATCTTCCTTGAGTGCAAAACACTAAGCACTTTTTGAAGTTTTTCAAAAAGTAAGTTTTACTTTGATCCAACTGTTAGAAGTTTATGCAATGCGCATATTCGTGAGCGCAGGTTCAATTTTTCTATGGCAGCTATTGCAAATAGAGTTAGTAGAATGACCAAATCTATATCAGTTGTACTTTATTTGAGAGTTAAAATTTGTGTAAAGTTTGATCAAAATTGACAGTGGACCGATTACCGACCGAAGGAACCAATTCCTAGCGCACTAAATATTATGGTGGTGAGCTTACTAAACAAAATTTTTTTTGTGTCATATGTCAACTTTTTATTGGCTTTAAATTAGCAACAAATTTATGCGATAGGCAAAAAAAATAATTTTTATCGATTAAGAGAAACTGTTGTTATCACCTTTTTAGCTAAAGCACTTTGATGTTCTTCTGTTGATTTTTCAAAAAAAATCGCTGCTTTCACAATTATTTGATATCTGGTCTCTGATCCAAGCTGCCAAATAAGTCCACCTCCAAACAGTTTTTAGAAGTGTTTAGACGATCAAGCTGTTGTTTGTCGTCTAGTTCTTTCGGGCGGTGCCAGTCACTGGGAAAGCGCCAAATCGTACATTTAGGAATGTACACGTTTTTAAGGGAAAACGGACTAGGGGAATAACGTGATGTTTGTAAAATATGTCAACGTTTTTGAGTTGCTTAGAGTCACATGTGGCTTAAAACAAATTCGAATATTGTTTCACTGTGATACATTTTATGCGGTATCTTTTGAAATTTTTATCCGGAATTAATAATTGTTGCGACATAGTCAACTTAGCAGCAAGGTATATGACTGTTCCAAAACTGAGCAACGTATCGAAATAAATCGATAAATTTCACCTGCGTACGAATAAGTACCAATAACACAGGCTCCCAAAAAACAAGTGGTATGTACCGCTGAATCCGAATCCAAGGTCCAAAACACCCCAACACCCAAGGGTTCCTAGAAAACCTCTAACACATCGGCTGAAAAGTCCGTAGGATAACTTATAAAAACACTTCTTTTTTTTTTCTTTTTGGCTAAAATTGTAGTTTATTCATCAACATAGTTTCCTTCGAGAGCGGAATAATCCGGGGAATGGTATCTCTAACATTCAAATACCTTTTTGGTAGATCGATTTGTCGAGGCCCTCTAAATAGGCGACTTTTCTGGCATCACTTTGTTATTCGAACCAGATCTCTCTCCAGTGAGCACTTTTTTTGAGGTTTGCGAACAGGTAACAGTCGCTTCGGATCAAATCTAAATAATATGGTGGTTGCGGAAGCAAATCGAAGTATAACTTGTTAAATTTTGCACTGAACAACATGATGCTGCTTTTGTTATGCTGTGAGCAAACGCGGCACCCACATTGAAAACAGATTTTCATGGGCAAATGTTTATGCAAATTGAAGTCATACTGGGGTGCCACAGAAAACCTTTCTTGTCAATTTCTTTGCAATTCCAATTCTTGGTGCCACAGACGTGATTCGCAACGGCTTTAAAATCATTGACAAAATTGCTTGAGATTTGATTAAATACACCAATAAAACATATTTTATTTAAAGAAACTGTAACTTATTTGGAAAGTTTATTCAATTTCTGATTTGTCTGTATCTTTATATTTTGATAAATCTAATGTTTTAATTCATGATTTCCATTTTTACAAAATCTTTATTAAAATCCTTGGTACATATGCCATTCTGTGTCAACGTGCAAAATCTTTTCGAGCGTAGGCGTTGCCACCTAGTTAAAAGTTAAAAAATTGTTTTTTTTTTTATTTTAACTAAATTGTCATTATAACGTGCGGCGAATTTAATGCATAGTTAAATAAATAAGTGCTGTGCACATTTTTCTCCTAAGATAACAATGTACTGCATGTTAGGCATGGTTGTGAATGTCAATAGCTGAGCAGTTTAAGTTCAAAATGAAAATATGAAGAAATTTAAAAAATTAATTAAATGATTTTTATAAATGAAGTAATATTTATTTGAAAACTGTCCAGCACTTAGTATTGTCAGGGAACAAACAAAATTACCATTGGATATGATTTAAGACCCATAAATGTATGCGAAATAATTACTAACGTGGTTGCTTGGCAATGCCAAATTTTTTGCAGACTGCCCTCGCTTTGTATGGCTATGACTATTATAAAGCACAAATTTTAACCACTGTGCTGACTGGCGCATATTTAAAAGCCACACACATGAAACCACTAACCAAATGCAGCATAAGCTTTTCATGCAGCAGCCATGACCGACAACAACACCAACCATTAACAACTATCTGTACAAATGACCATGCTCATGCACGTCCATCGCATTCACTAGCACACCCCAACGCTCACCACCGCTGACCAACACACACTTACACCACTTTAATGATGGTTTCCAACACAAACATCACCAACAAGTGCAATAAATTGCCCAAATAATTAAAATACCATCAAACTGCATAAAATGTTGCATACTTTGCTGCACCAAATTTTTATTTGTCTATTATTAAAGTTAATTTTTATTATTTGCTTACATCTATATAAAAATTGTACACCTTTCAACATCTGTGGTTACACCTGTGACGTCACAGTCATGATGGTTTTTTTTATTACTTTTTTTTCGGTAGTTTTTCATTTAAATGCTTAAAAGTTTTTCGCGTTTGGTATCTTTGCTTTTGAAGTGTAACTTCTTCAAAGCCAAATGCTAAATTAACTTGAAACTAAAGTTTTGCGTCTTGGCGCATACTTAGTTTAGTAAACTTTTGTTGTACATATATTTTATGTGCAGCAGACGAATTTCGTATACTCTATAAAGCCAGGCGACACCCCAATAACTTTGATTTGAACGTTGGTCTAATTCCTAACATAGGGTAGAGTAAGTCTGCCGCGGCGCTCTCTTGCTGGGTCCATAATTTCAGTCTCCTTGAAGTTCGGCATCAGTTTGTGTGCGTTGGTATGCACCAGCTACGACTTTTGTTTGTTTCTCTCTCGCTATTTTTACTCTCACACAATTTATGGACTTCAGCTGAAAGACTAACTCTAACTTTTATTAGTATACCCTGATGTAGACCTTTTTAGTGTCTAGATCTCTCAATTTTTTTGTAAGTTGATTTAATATTATATCATCCAGCTTGGTAAGCAGTATACTTAAATTTTGAATTTATATCTGAGATGTAATTCATCACTAAAAATGGAGAAGCCTTTAGAAGTAACAAAAGCTGTAGCAAGTTCTTCTAAAATTAAGAGTACTTAAATTACTTAATGCAGAGAAAAAAATTCGTACAAGTGTAATTAAATACAGCCTTTTATTTTGATAGTTTTTTAATTTTTTTTACCCTAGCTAAGTGTTTGACTTCTATGTTTGTGTGTGTGTATGTTTATCTGCTCTTTCGTAACTTCTAAACCGCTTATTATTATTTTAAAAATGAGATATCGTTAACAACGTCTTGATCGTCAGCTGGTTATACGCTATGTAACGTTACATTAAATTGAGTCATGCATAATAAAAATACAAATTTTTTAATAACGATTAAGTTTATGGACTCAGTTTTGTGTCGTTATTTTTGTGTGCGAACTCAAATTAAGAATTTTTATTCTCATTTCAAGTAAAACAAGATTGTTCTTGTTTTAAGTACATTTTTTCATAATTTAAGAATTTTTTCACTTATCAGTATTTTCCAACTTATTTTAAGGAAAAAATTCTGCTTTTAAGAATGGGTTCACAAGATTGCGAATTCTTAATTAAAGTGAAAACAGTCTTACTTTTAGATCGACTATTTTTTCTCAGTGCAGTGAAAGCGCTAAATTAGCACATTTCCAAAATATATAATTTGTTGGATTTACCTTAAGGTACTGGGTATAACAAGCATTCTTCATTTTTTCTGAAAACTTTATTAAAGTGTATCTCAAAGTTGAGAGACAACTTTTAAAATGACTTGACAAGCTTTTTGAGTTTTGTTGGCCTATTGTGCGCAATTTAACAAACATATCCGCATTAAGGTTAAAAACTTTTAATTGTTTGCTTGTTGTGAGAAGGATATACACACTAACGCACACACACACACACACACACATACACAAACAAACACTCACACAGTGTTGCAGCTGCTGCTCTTAAAGGACAGAGAGAAAGAGAGTAAGGGATACCAAAAAAACAAAAAGTGTACAAAGGGCGCACTAATTAAAATTCACGCACATTTCGCGTTGGTCAACCAACAACAACTACAACAACAACAATTATAACAATAGCTACAACAAAACTTGAGCCCAAATGGCATTTCTTTTTGGCCTTTTGGCCTGACAACATTTAGGGGTTTTTTTCAGACTGGGCTTGTTATTAGTTTTATTGTCTCTTTGTTCTTTTCTTTGTATACCCTATAATGTAAGCGCGCAGGGATACATCAAGTTGGCGAAAAAAATTTAAATTACGCCTTTTCGTTACAAGTTATTATAAATAAAGCCCGAAAAAAATTTGTGAAGCAGCTGTTCAAATATTTTATTGTTAGTGTGATGATCAAATATTTGCACCAAATATTACCCAAATAATAATAATGTGTCAAATAAATTTTCAAGCAAACATTTCCTTCATCTTCAAAATAACGCGAAAACTAGATTTCGTTCTTGTATTATGAAAATTTATAAGAGATCTAGCTGGATTAGGAACAAAAAACTGCCACTGAAATTCAAAGTTAAAAAAAAATTTAGGAAAATTTATTTTTTACAGTTTAGTTTAAAAACAAAAAATAAACATTTTTCACTTTTTACTAAATTGTCACTAATCTTCTAAATATTTTGGAACCAGTTTTTCTTAATATCAATAAGGTTCTTTAAAAAACAAATTATTTTCTTTTTTATTAAATTTTCTTAAAAAAATATGAAATATTATTCATCTGTGCGCCCAATATCATAAAATCAAACGATTCTTTCTCTTTTTTATGTGCTTCTAACTCTGTGGAGCTATGCACTTTTTGATAACGTTATAAAATTTACATTTTAGATTAATTAAAGTACTTTTTATTATGTCTTATAAGTAAACAGAAGTGGAATCATAAAATACCAAAAATTATTTTAAAAATATTTTTGTTTAAATTACTTTTAAACCTATTTTTCCAATTCGTTTTGAATGTAGTCGGACTCAAAGCAAATAAAAATTAATTTTGGTGAAGTTGTGAAATCAAAACGAATTTGATTATTTTATACGTTAACGAATATTTTATTCGTTTTCGTTATTCATAGCACGGCTGATAATTACTCCTAAACCAGCGGTGGGCACTTAAAGAGTTTTCACTCGCACGATATAAAAGCTTTATGTCTTAAAAGCTCAACACATATGCATGATCGAGATTTACAACGTAACGCTACTTCTTCATACTCAAGTGCCAGAAAATATTTCAAAAATTTCAAATTAATAGATTCTTACGAACTAAATTCAATCAGATATATTCCTATGAGGGTTTAGTATTTTGGAAAAATAGTAATTCCGAAAAATAAAAAAAAAACTGAAAGATTTTTATACACTTTACCATATTTGGATCCACAATAAAATATAAAAGATTTCAGCTAGGCCAAAAAAACCAAATTTTGTTCCACTGTACCTCAAACTTTATGAAAGTATTAGTTTTGTTTATGTTTGGATCCAAAATCAATTATAAAGGATTTCAGTTATGCCAAGAAAAGAAAATTTGTCCCACTGTAGGTCAATCTGTATGAAAGCTTCTTTTTGTTTACGCACAAAGGCACACAAAATTGCATTAGTACATAGTTTCGACCACTGCTGATCTAAACTAAGAGTGCTTAATAAAAATTACCAAGGAACAACTTAATTTAATTTTTTCCAACAATATCTTTTGAACAAAGATATTGAACAAGATATAGAATTTTCTTAGAAAATTACTTAAAGCTTTTTTTGATTATACCCTACTAACCTGGCACTATCATAAATAGTTAAATTCATACCGCCAACCGAAAATTGTTGCAAAATTTTTGTACAACTCTGTGCTTTAACATAAATAAGCTGCAGTTAATTTTTATTATTTTTGATTTTATTTATTTATATTAGACTAAGTATCTAATACGAAATCTAATTTATACAGAAACAGTGTCAGCAACAAGGCCATCGACTTGTAATTTATTTATTTATTTACCCTAATATTATTATCGTTCATTTAATAACTAATTACAAAACAGAGTTTAGCCTTTACTTGTAATTTATATTTAATATTTCTTAATTTTGATTGAATAATTTTCTAATTTTTTTTTATATTATTTGCTTCGTCAGACCATCTACTTATTTCACGCACCTCACTTTGAGGCTAAAGGGTATATACAAGTCGGAATAGTCGACCCACTTGCTTGTCCTTTTTTTTGGGTTTCTTTTTCTGTGTCACTTGCGTGATGTTGTTGTTGGTGTTGTCCTGCACATTTCTAATGAAGTTTACCCACAGCCATTGTTTAACAAACGTGCCTTGGCCTGCGTTTAAGCGCCTTCTATTTAGAATTTTTTTTTCTTTTTTTGTTTGTGTCATACAAAGCGGTTTTGTTTGTTTACACACCCAAAGTTGTTGCTGTTAACTGTAGTGTGTGTGTAATTGTGTCTGTGTGTGTGGCAGCAAGCCAAACGTCAAGTTAGCCAGTTTTAACTTTTGCCAACGCTTAAGCCTAGTTTTGTATTTTTCTGCAGTTGTAAGCATTTTTTGCCACGCTCAAAAGTATGCTACAATTTGATAGAATTTAAAATCAAGAAAAAACAAGAAACAAAAGCGACAGCAACAGCAACAATAACAACAATAAAAAAAAATAAGATAGAAACACAATTTTCCACTGACCATAAAAATTGGCTGCTTTATGTGCGACAATAAACATGAAACAAGCCATAAATGTGGTTGGTTCTTTTTTTTTTTTTTTTAGGTAAAGGGCAAAAACTTGAAAACAAATACACATAAAAATATATCAGCTAACAACTACAATGACCAAAACAAACAAAAAAAAAGAGAATTTCAAGTGTTACAAAACCCAATAAAGTGTAAGTAACGACAATGCCAAAAAGTGACCAAAAAAACATAAACAAACAAACAAAAAAAAATGCAAACAGTTACGATAGAGACACAAAATATTGGCAGCATGTTTAAGCCTGTTCATTGTGTGTTGTTGTAATACTCTAAAAATATCGCAGCAACTATAGTTAAGTCAACAGGTTGTCTACTCTACAATTTGCCACATATTATCTAATCAGGAGTAGTCCCATAGTTAGTTGAAGCAAGAAACATTTTTGTGTACTTTAATTAAAGCGTTATCGATAACATTTATCTTAAAAACGATTTCCGAATTTTTTTTTTTTTTTGATAGTTTTTAGTGTTATTCCATAAAAAGCTTGTGTTTAGATTTCCGAGAAATGTTCACAAAAGATGTCGATCCTATGCCAGAGCCAGGTTTTAGGCAAAATATCCCCAAAAAAATTTACAAATTTGGACTGCTAGATAAGATTTAAGGCTGAAATTTGGTTTAATTTTTTCAAAAAGACAAAATTTTTTTTGACAAATTGTTGTAATTTTTTGTGGATGACAAAGGCACGCAAAAAAAAAGTGGGGTGAATTTTACATGTGGATTTTGAGCTGCTGATTCCGAATCCCAAATTTTTTTTAACAGCCACACAAAAATATCTATTCAGAATATGTTTAATATAAGTACATATAATATATCGGCGAAAATAAGTAAAAACGACTAGCCAATAAAAACCACGAACAAATTTGTTGCAAACTTACGATTATTTATCGATAACTGAAAATTGCTTTTTTCATTTGTAGACTTCTCTTTGACAAGCTTTATCTCCTAAACGAAAAGATATCTAGAGAAATTTTTTTAATGAAAGATAATTTTTTTTGTTGTGTAGATATCTTTTTTCGTTTTAGAGATCTCTATATATAAGAACCCTATAATCGATTTTTTTCTGTGGCTATAGTATCGAGAAAGCCTGACGAGATGCTGCGGTTAAACGGACCTTGGCTTCGGTAAAAGGGACTTCGAATTCATTTAATATGAAACTATATTCACTGCATGGATTTAATTTAATTTTTATTAAGTAGATCTATATATTATTGCTGTTTTTTAGTGACGTTATTCCAAAATTATACTTTTTTCCTATATCTTTTGAATTACTAAAAATTGAAGCATAAAATATTTGATAACAAGATAAACAACTTAAGCGATTTTTATTTTGGGTTAGTAGCTCTTGAGGGCTTCTAGATATAGGTTTTTATACGGTGGTTTTTATAAAGTGAAAGGCAGATGACCGATTGAAAAGATGAACGGACGAATATGACTCAACATCTGCTCGAAATAATTTATTACTATTTGGGTATAAAGAACTAATGATCTGCACTTGTATCTGTAATATAATCTATAATTCGCTTGACCCTCGAGCCCGAGGTACTGAGTATTAGAAACTATTAGCATTGGGCAGGCAATTGGTTTCAGGTAACCACAAAATTCATTTTAATCATTTAGGATATTAAGTAACTTGTTTTTCTCAAAAATTTTTACCTTGGTGCCTTGGTATTGACATGACCTTCAGCATACCTCGATATATTGGTCCCGAAAACCGATTTTTTTTAAATAGCTGTCTTATGATATAATATCATAAAGTCAAATAACAATTTTTCCAAGTCCAGGTATCTGACAGTCTTTAATTTTTTCCGATTATTTTAAAATTAAGATTATTTATCGATTTAGCGATAACTGAATATCTAGGTAGACTTTTTTTTGACCTGACATATCTCCTAAACGAATAAAGAAATTTGAATATTATTTTTATTGAGAAATAAGTTTGTGTTAAAAAAATACGACTAAAAAAAAATGTGTACTAGTTTTTTTTTAGATTAATTCAAAATCAGAGGAGCCAAAAGCATGCCATAAACAAGGTTTTAAGATTTCTCACTTTGTTAAGGTATATTTGAAATTGAAACAAAATTTTTTGGAAATTCCAAGATATTACATCTTAGCATTTTTTGACGTTCACTCCGATAATAAGGTCGTAATTAAAGTTCAATTTTTTTTTAGTGTAAAAACGACTAAGAAAGCAAAATGTGCTCTCGAGGGCGAAAGTTTGTTTTAAATTTTGTATTCAAAAATGAACTACGGGGGGCAACACCCAAACCATATTGCTGCATTATAATATTTAAAAAAAAAAAACAATTCAAAAGGAGATTGCATAATCATCTTTTTTCCCAACAAATAGAAGAAAACATTTCCCTATAAAATGACTAAACCTTAATATGCCAATAAAAGCTTGGAGCAGAGAATTATTTTTTTTTTAGGAAAGTTATCCTCTAACTTTCCAGAAAACAACTTCAAACTTTGAAGAATATTTGTGCAAAATTTCATCACTCTAAATAATTATTTCCAGAGTTCTAACCCAAAATATGACAATTTGGACCCACTGTGCCCTGTACCAAAGTTAAGGCATATATTATCTTAGAGCAGGAGACTTTCCCCTTCAGTTATCTCCATTATGGAAAGGAGCACACAAGAAATTGATCTAGACCTGTTCGTCCAACTCAATGTCAGAACGCTTAAATTTTGGAAAAGGATAACCATACTTTTGGATTAGACCCCTTATTATATCACGGAAAAAATGTTATTTAATTTTTTCGATATTGGGGTTATATAGGAGCAACATGTAGCACCTCAAAAGAAACCAAAAGTTGTAGATGCATAATGCACCCAAAAAATTGCCTTAAAGCTTCTGGAAGTATCTAACAAAAATGTAATTGTATTGAAATCGATTCATTTCTTTATATACTTATTCTGATAGTATAGAGTATCTCAAAGTCGTCTGCGACCGACTTTAACGTCCGCTATTTGTATGATTACCGTTGACTGTTTGCCTTTTATGTGTTTGTGTATGTGTGAGTGAGTGTTGGACAACTATTTTGTCGCTATTAAAGTGTTGCCTAGCGTAGATATTGCGCACATGCTCAATATTTAGGTTTGAAAGTTTCATTTATTAAAAACTTTGGCACGCGTGCCTGGCCAAAAAAAAAAGAAGGAATTTTTGCGGCCATAGTTTTAATGAGTGGCAATTTTTCACGTGTTTGCCATGCCAACGAGAATTTTCAACAAACATGGCGTGGCAACATGATGCTATTTCATTCATTCGCCAATGCTCTATCTCTATCTTTCGCATTCATTTACTTTGGGTTTTGGCAATTAGTAAACAGACGGCAGCTTGCAGTTGTTAATGTTTCAAGACAATTTGTCTTGTTGAAAATGTCGCGCCACAAAGTAGGCAAGCCATAAACACACACACATACACGCATACAAATGCACACACACATATACACATACACATACACATACTCTTTTGCCGCAAGTTAATAAATTTACATGGAACTGCGTATTTATGCCACAAGTGTGATTTATAAAAATGTTGATTGGAATTTCGAGCATGCAGCTCAATAGCTGCCCCAATACAGCCAATACATGCCCACAAACACATACATATAACAATAAATATATACACAGTACACCCATACACGGAAGCACTTCCGCTCGATTTTCCACGCACGATTTTTCATAATTTTTTTTCACTCTTTCATATTGACACGCATCAACTGTACACGTCACAAACCATATATCAACGATACAGTCGCCGGCATAATTATTCTGACAAAAAAAAAAATATCGCCCACTGTTCTCAACCGATTCTAATAAAATACAATATATGTATTATAATATACGAAAAAAAAATGTGAAGCCGATGTAAGTATAAAATTGGCCATTTTTAATAAATGGGATTTGAATCCGATCTATAGTCCGTTTTCGACATAACGAGTTTTGTATTGTTAAAATCGTTTGCAGTGGCAAAAAGAAAGACGCAACATTTTATTGTTTATTAGGCTCGCATGAGTGAGTTGGTAAGAAGCTCCTTAACAAAACTAGAAGGGAAATTATAAAAAAAAATGCTTACGTACGAAATAAGTTGACGAAACACATTTTTTGTTCCTTTAATATTTCGAAAACGTGTACGGACGTATTTTGAAATTGTATGGGATTTTTTAAAATTTGCATGTGATATTTGTTTAAAATTCTTATAGAGAATCTGGGTTTTCATTTGACAGTAATCATAAAAAAAAGCATTAGTAACTTTGGCACCACATCTCAGTTTACTTAAATTTTTCGAAGAGGGGTCTAAGATGTATTCTCTTAAGACTACATTTTTTATAATAATTATATCCTGTTCCTATTAGGTACGAAGCGTACCTATATTAAGTTTGTGCAAGCAAAAATGTATGTAACAAAGAGAAGACTTCGGAGACACAAATATTTTATTTTTTAAATCCAAGCACTTTTTTGTATTGGATCAATATCGGTTCACTTATGTATTTATTTGGTATGATAATACAGGTATCTGAACGTCGTTGGCGCCAGACTCTAATACGCCTGTTATTTTAAGAAATAAGATGTATCATGAAATTCTCCTACAGGGAAAGAGGCAAGATATGAACACGGTTAGAAATACCATACATGGGTAGGGATGCCGCGCATCTTTAGGAAAACTTTGTCACTCAGCTTTAATGATCCCTCAGATCTACGTGCGAACACGGACGTAATCATTAGATTTTGCTGTAAACAGTCAATGGTCTTTTAGACTCTTAAATACAATATAAAAGTGTCGCTATAAAAATGTCGGCTTGGCAATAAAAAGAAGTAACTTAGGAACTAGACGCAATTTGTGATAAAACTTTTGGTCTTTAAGAAACAGGGTGACGTGCTGACCATTATATTATATATATCTTTCGTGTTTCCTTCTAGGTTTTAAGCATAAATTATTAATAAGAATAACTAATTAATAAGCTTTATAGCTTTTGGGTGCAGGGTATAATAAAATTCGGCGGCCCAAGTGTTTTGACAATTTTTAGAAAAAAAGTTTGATTTTAAATGTTAAATGTGTTAAACAACAAATAATATATTTCTCTACAACGTATTTTTCTGTAAAACGAATATTTTGAAGAACACTGCTTTAATAATCTACCTCCTTATAAGAAATTTATTTAAAACCAATTTTCTATAATACGTACAATTATTCTGCTCCAGAGAAAATTCGCTGTAAAGAAATTTTACTGTATTAAAATTATATAGAGAGTTTCAGAGTAAGGAACCCTAAACTTTTTAATATTTCTTTTGATAGCCAAGAAAATGAATAAATACTACGCATTTGAAACGTCATCAGCAATTTTCCCGAATAGATAATATTTAAAGCCTTTTTAGCATCTGCTTTAATCATTAATAAAGACTTAATACATACGTATCTTATACCTAAATCTTTAAAAATAAGAGTTACTGGGAAATCCGGTTCTGAAATCTAACATACGCTTCTTACTTTCAAAACACAATGTATAAAATAGAAATATTATAATAAAATAGTATATTAAATAATTTTGAGATCTTTTCCTTAAATTAGTTTGATATTCAATAAAGATCATAGGAAAAAAAAAAATAGAATTTTCTAAGCTGAACAATCTATCGACAACATAATGCGGGAGCATCGTTCAAATTTTGCAAGCGACTTGGGTTCATATCAGTGGTGGGCAAAACTCATACAAACAAACATTTCTTTGTGTGAGTAAGCAGCGCAGTAAGCAAAAGAGCAGAAGAGAGTAAGCAAAAACGAGAGAGAGATTTCACATACTGGGACCCAAGGTATACTTATTTAAGGTAGCATACTCCCGCCGAAGGCTCTCAACGAAAATTACCAATTTTTAGTTTCGTTGCGACTGCGCGTGAGGAGGGTTGTTTTCATGCATATAATTTTAATATGTTTGCGTTCTCTCTCTCTCTCGCTTTTTCTTGCTCTCACTAAAATTGGTGACGACGCCGGCAGCATTACTCTACCTTAAATAAGTATACCTTGACTGGGACCGTGGTAGGATAATACTTATTTATTTACTGAATTCAGTGGTGGGCAAAACGCATACCATGGTATAATAAGTAAGGTAGAGTAATAGAGAGTTTATTAAGATCATAAATTTTGTGAGAGTAAGAAAAGTGAGAGAGAGAGAGAGAAGCAAGCAAAAATACTATGTTGTATTTACACATAGCATACACGTGCATGTGTATGCTTGCAAATGCTGCAAATAAAAATATTCACGCAATAAATAAAACAACAAATTTTGTGTTTGCACACATACACATGTACTGCGTGCTTTAGCTGAAAAAGAAATCATGCGCATCGCCAACCTACCACATCAACAGTCGCAACAAGACTGAAAAATATGATCTTCGTGTGAGCGAGCGCACTCTCTATTACTCTACCATGTTAATTATACCATGAACGCATACAAACAAACATATCTTTGTTGAGTAAGCAGCGCAGTAAGCAAAAGCGCACGAGAGAGTAAGCAAAAACGAGAGAGAGATTTCACATACTGGGACCGTGGTAGGATAATACTTATTTATTTACTGAATTCAGTGGTGGGCAAAACGCATACAAACAAACATATCTTTGTTTGAGTAAGCAGCGCAGTAAGCAAAAGCGCACGAGAGAGAAAGATCCGCAATCAAGCAAAAACGGCAGAGAGATTGTACCGTGCATGCATGGTATAATAAGTAAGGTAGAGTAAGTTTGCCGAACTCGTGGCCATAAATTTTGTGAGAGCAAAAAAATGTAAGAGAGAGAGAAGCAACACACAAGCTGACGCATACACACTGACACTCGTTTATAAATCTATGCATGCTTGAATGAAAAATATGGCCCCAGCAAAGAGAACGACGCGTCAAACTTACTCTACCTTACTTATTATACCATGCCGTGCATGAGCCTCGCGAGTTATGTAAAATGTGAGACTGCCCACCACTAACTGAATTATTCCACCATGGCTTGGACCGTGCGTGTGCCGACTGCGCTACGGCCCGGAGTTTTCTCAGGGGCCCTGTGTAATTACTGTCGTACTTACAGAAATAATAAAAATAAATAAACAAAAAAAATAAAAAATTATTAAAAAGATGTAATAGAGGGGCCGGTACATTTTCGACCCCGGGCCCGGATTTTCTCTCTACGGCCCTGCTCGCGAGCTATGTAAATTGAGAGACTGACCACCAGTGGTTCATATTAACATATATGTCATTACTTATGTTTGTACTTTTGCTTTCAATATATTTACTCAAAATGTCTTTTAATGAATTTTCGATCCCAGAAATTATATTAAACTATATATTTTATATTTCAATAAAGCAGCAAATTTGGGGCTCACTGAATAAACTGTGTAACAATAATTATGCCGATGACTGTACGCTATATTTGTTTGTATATACCCTGTATATGTTTAAATTATATACATATATATGTACATGGTTGTATGTAAACAATGCAGCATGTGAGTGATATTTGTTATTTATGCAAATGAAGTTTGTCGCGCGAATTTATTTGCTTACTTTTAAGAGCTATTAAAATAAAAATGGCTTTTTGTTCGACCAGCTGATGGGCTTTAAATAGCATTGAAACGAGGTTGGTTTAATGAATTTGAGAAATGTTAGAGTAAACTTCATATAAGCTGCAGTGGTTCGAAATTTGTTCTGTTTTTCAAGCTACTGACGCCTAAATGAATTATAAAAATGTTTAAAGAATATCGACTGCTTGTAAAAGGGTATTTTAGATATATATGGGCGAAAATACGTGAAGCCAGAGACTTTTTAATTTTTACAAACTAGGGAACAATCGCATAGAAACTTTTTTTTTACAAAATTCCAATAAATTATCGAATAATTGCCAATATATTTTTGTACACTATTTTTAACAAGTCATATGTCACAAATGAACTACGATATTTGAATAAAAATCTTTTTCATAACAAAAATTTGGTTTTATATTTTCTCTACAAGTCCAATTCTCGCTGATACCGACAACTTTTCGAGACGGTTTTAAGTCTCTACTAAATTTACTCGAGATTTTATAAAATTCTACAATAAAACCAATTTTGTTCAAAGAAACTGTTACTTATTTAAAAAGGTTATTTGATTTCTGAGCTGTTTGTATCTCTATAATTTAGTAAATCGAATTTTTTAATTCATGATTTTAATTTTTACAAAATCTCTATTATATAAATAATATATACATATATAATAATAACATTTCGGAGTATTTAATTTGACATATTAATAGACGTTTTTGGTCTTAAACTTAAGTCAAAAAATTCGATTTTTATTTTGACGAAGTTATCATTAAAAACCAAGGTTCGATTCCCAGTCGATCGAACTTATTTTTTTATTTTGTCTGTAATCAATTTTATATTTTTTTTTTTTTTGTATTTCATTTGCTTTGGATGGATTGAGCAGAACCACGTTGAGAGGAGTGTAGTGACCTGATAATGCGCAGTGAATAAAAGATCCCCATAAAAAATTCTTTCAGTGTTTTACTTTAGTTATCTAGCACTATCATCCAGCATTCAAAACATTCATTGTTTTCTTAATGCTTAATTGGTGTATAAAAATAATTTTAAAATCTTTTCTGCTCTTTTTCAAAAGAGTCAAAACAACTAATTGCAATTGTATCTGTAACCACATACGTATATGTGTGTGTCTATTTGCATTTGTATTTGTGTGCGTCCTCAAAGCATTTGCAAAAGCGGACAACCATCAAAAGACAAATGAAATAAATTGCATAAGTGAAAAATGCATGCTAAAAATGTCGGCAAATGTCACAACAATAGTAAAAGCAACAAGAGCGAAAGCAATGAAAAGAAATAAACTTGTAGTGGTATCTGACACTGGAATACTCTACACTTACTAATGCTCAATAAATTGTGTAAACAACCGACTTAGATGATATTCAAAAATTTAGTCAAAACGGACTTAAACCGAAAAATTATGCTGCGGAAAGATAGACAGATATCGCCTCAATTCACGAATTTAATATAAGTGGGCATTGTCTGTGCTGCTACTGCAAACTTGGCGCAGTACTGGACACTGGCATACTCCGCACTTTCTTGTCCCAATAAAATAGCCAATTCTAAGCAGTTTTGAATTGGAACATTAATATTGATATCCAAAGACTTCGAAAAAAAAAAACTGATTTCGATAACGGTGGAAGGTGAAGCTAAAGTGGGTTAAAACCGAAAAAATCTGCTTGGGAAAGGCAGTCAGATATCCGATGAACTCAAGAAACTCATCTAAATAGGAGTTATTTACACATTTGATGCCCCAAAACCGTGGGTTAACCGTGACCTTGCAGTTCTTATAGACTGACCGACAGATTTACAGACTGACGAACAAATGGGCATAAAAAACTTTTTTGCATACATTGTCACATTTATAATGCCCTAACCTTATAATTCAGTCTTTATTCATGATGAATAAAAAAAAGCTGGAAAAAAAGGACTTCTGCGCCCCAACCGCTAACAGATTTAGATCCCTATGGAACGTTGAGTTAGGAACCAAGGGATTCTGGATGTAATTCTTAGCCTGCAGCCAGTGGACATTTTCCCGAGCGAGAAGCGCAGCTAGATTCCAGGCACTGAACTTTCTAACGCCATCAACTTCGGTTCACAGCAGTCTTCTGCCTGAGTAAGGACCGCTGCGCCACAGCTGAGAAATGGTACGATAATTTCGTCACTGTCTTTACGTAGAGAAAAAATTCGGAGTGAGAATCTCCTATCGGGAAAACGGAGCTAACTATCTGCACAGAACGATCTACTCGAAGACGTAAGAATGCAAAGAAGCGGGCGTTATCTCTGAAGAGCTAGCGATACAGCTTTCAATCCGTCTCTGCAACTGTTGTAGCGTATTTCAAGACGAGATATACATACCTAGTATGGGAAGCGGCAAGGCTGATAGGTGCCTTGAACAAACGCCCAAGGACCATGTACTTGTCGACAGCCAAGCGACTATCAAGGCTCTATCATTGCGCAGCACTAATCCGAATCTTATCGATTATCACTTAATCACCCTCTGCTGGGTACCTTCACTCTAGTGTAACCGGTAAGCAGGGGCAGACGACCCCACCACCCTTCAAAATTTCATATCTGAAATACAGAGATAGGCTGAAGCAATGCAGGACGATAATAGAATACTGCATCGGATTGTCACATCTGTTGAGAATTCTGGCCAACGTACAATCCAAAGCGAACATCCGAACTCCTGCGATACCTCAAGAACAGGACCAGGACGTTGACACGATGGAGTTACTCCACTCAATTGTACTCAGCCACTTCTCCCTACATTTACTCCTCTTACCTTTTACCGCTTTTACTTTCTTTTTTTGCTACTAGGCTTCACGACAACCTAACTAACATAGCCAAACCTATCCGGTGATCACCCGCATGGCGTGGCTCTGCAGTCTGTCGTCCATTAGCCAGCCTGTAAAGAATGCAGTGCCCCAGGCTTGTCAGTCGAAGCAGAATTGGACAGTAAAATATCGTTTTGCCTACAAAAAAATTAAAATGTTTTTGTTCATCAGGCTCACATGAATCTGCATATTTGGTGGCTCTTGTTTTTTTAAGTAAAAACATAATTAGAAAAAGTGCAATTATTTGAGTGAGAATCTTAGATTTTTATAATTGTATTGGAAATATCTTTAAAAGAATTTAAGCCTATTTTAAGCCTTTTTAGTACAAATTTTTTAAAGTGTAAATCTCGGAAATTCTTTACGCGTAACATTGTTGACTTATGGTCTGCCTACTCCTGTATGTTACAAACGTTCCACAATTCTGTAATACCCCAAGTTCCTTTGAAGATAGTATATAAAGAAGTAGAATTGTTGTTGCCTGCTAGCAGTGACCAGTGCCCATTTTATGTACAAGTACCATATGTATGCATATGTAGAGGATATGGCCAACATTATGTGGCAAGTGGTAAGTGGCAAGTATGTCTTGAGTGTATGGTAAACAAGTTCAAGTGAACGTTAACTGTTTCTGATTATTTTTTTATTTTTTGTTTCAGCCTGCTTTCTTGTTTTATTTTTTTTCTTTTTAGCCTTTAGTTATGTGCTGCAGATGCACTAAAAATGGCCAAAGCAACACGAACAACTCGAGTCGTGCCTTTTTTCATCAACTGCAATTGTAATGGTCGGAAACGTCCTTCCCGCGATGAACTTACAGTGGAAAAAATGGCTTTTTTTTATTTTTCTGTTTTAGTTTGCGGCTACGAACTTGGACATTTCTTCGGGTCAAGGTTATAATAAATAATGATTGGAAGAACGCAAGTATAATCAACATCAATTGTTAAACTTAGAAAAGAGCACGAAGATCATAATTGAAATCTTGAAATCTAACATTCTTCCAAAGTAGAAGAACTTACCGATTCGTAGATAGAAAAATCTTCAAGGTCGACTATTTAATATGAACAACTTTTAAAACCAACTTCATTTTTTTTCAAGTCACAACTTAATGTATTAAATAGATTCAGTGTAAAAACTAAAAAATTAAATTAAAATTAATTTTAAAAAACAGTCCGTGCTTCAAAAGGCTGATTTGCAGAAAATATAGATATAGGTAAAATTTTTGTCATAAACGGTTGTCAATCACTTCATTAATGTCATCACAGAGTCATTTCCCAATGCTTTTTGTGTTTAGTGCATAATTCGGTATATGTTTTTAATGCCATTTTGAAAAATTCCCAACTTTTATCTATATAGGTATATTTTTACTACACATTTAAAGCTACGCTTACTATCAATAATTTTTTTAAGATTTCTTACCAAACTTTTACTGAGCCTCTTTCGTTTTTTCTGAAACTTAAATTTTAACGAACCACCCAAAATATGTCTTTCTTTTCTCAGCATGAAATATAATCCAAATCCGTAACAAAAAGTTAATTGTAAAAATTAGTTAATCCTATCAAATTTGTTTGTTACACAAAAAAAAAATGTGTATATAGATAATAGAGAAGCTTGACTATATTTGGGTAAAACGAAAATATATATAAAAAGTTTTTTTTTTGGTAAAAATTCTTATCGGAAGTGGGCTTAAATTTAAAAACATTTTTTTGAATTAAGCAAATCCCAAATTTATACCATATGATATTTTATTTATTTTTATTTAAATAACGGAGGAGAAAATGAATTTTATAACCAATATTTTTCTACTATACTAAGTAAGGAGTTTCAGATTATAAATGGGTTGAGTAAATAATATTGAATTTATGAGCAAAAGCTTTAATACATTATAATTATATATTTATATAGTCTAATCAAAACATTGTTAATTTAAAATATTTAATTTTTTTAACAATAATTTATTTATAACCATTGGATTGGTGTGAGTATAGATATAAGCCATAATAAAAAAACTTCCTTAAAAAAAAGGAAAAAAAAAATGCCGAAGCAGGTATATTTTTGGTGGCGCCATCTATATGCCAAGATTTAACCAGGTGAAAACAAAACTTTGTATCGATGCCAGCAGACTGTCACGTAAGTCGCCATAACTTTGCTTCCACTGAACTAAATGTCTTGAAATTTTTACTGAAAGCCCATAAAGAAGGTACGTTTCCAACGGTATACAAGATAGTAGAGATGATTACGGAAAAAGACTGTTCGAAAAAGAGGAAATCATAAAGGCTATTGCAATTGGAACATAAGATCTTAATAAGATCCAGGATCATGTAAAGCAAAATTTGATATACAAAATTTTTAGGCAAAGGTGCGAAAATTACAGAGCCACACAAAAAAATCCAACTTAGGATTCAGAATGTTTTTAGGGTCGCTGAATTCAAGCCTGATGTCAAATAAACCCCAGCACGACACGATTCTGACATAACCTAAAAAAAAAACAAATAAAACAAGTTATTTTAATAATTATATAAAAACCCTGAAATTCCAGGATTTTTTTTTTTTAATTTAGTATTTGATTTCAGCTATCCTAAAAACATGGTCGGACAACCAGACCGAAAATTTTGTGGTATTTTTTGAGGTTAGAATGGAACCAAGATCCGTTGAGCCAATTGAGCAAACATATACGCGTCCCCAGCTCATGACACATTTTTTGTGTAATACAGCATTGCGCATTACTGTAGAGCGGAAAAAAATATACCTAAATATTAAACTTTTAAGTTTAAAAAAAAAAAAAAAACTAGTCCTGACAGCTTATAATATTTCAATTTGTCCACTGTGCAACGTGGTTCCTTTTGGGTACGTGCTGCGAAATCAAAACAACTGCTACAACAACAACAACTCTTTAAGTTGCATGCAAAATTGGCAAAGTATCTGCAGCGCTAAGTGGGTCGCCATTCCTCACAATTTCGTGCAGTTGGGTTAAGGTGTAAATGGCAAATCCATCGAGCTGCCAAGATGCACAATCCAAACCAAAGTAGGCACACAGCAATAGGAAAAGCCAACTAAAGACTTTAAGTTGACATCCATTAACACTGCCTAAAAGCTCTCTTTATTTCCGAAAACATGTATTCATGTATTCTTAGATACCCCCTCACCCTTATGGGTTCCTACAGTCAGTGGGGGCCTGCCGCAACGATTTATCAAGGCGCGCAAGGCAAATTGATTATGCTAATTTTCTTGCTGCTATTCCTGCAACACTTTGGGTTTGTCAAGTAACTGCCACGCCCGCAACGCCCCCTTTTCCTTTGACTATACCTACTCGACTATTAACAACATTAATGACTGTCTTTAAGTAATGACAGTAAGCTGGCCAAAAATGACAGTCAACATGCAATGGCGAAATATCAACAGCCCCTGAAAGTATGCAACACAAAATTTGCATTTGCCAACAAAACGAACAAAAGCGGATACGAAAACGAAACGCAACAAAATGAAGCCAAAGCTTTGACAAATGAAAATTCTTCATGTTGGTTTTTTTTTGTTTTTTTTTTTTATAGCTGCAAAATTTATGACAAGTAATGCGCAGCTCCAAATCAGCTCTAAAAATTGTCACAAATTTGCTGACAGTTTAGTCACAAACTAATAGAACAAAATGTGAGGTTATGTCTAAAAAAAAAAAACGTCATTGATGACAAGGACAACAAGTACAAATAGAACGAACTGCCTGCTTGTCACTACTTTTACATCACTCGACGACAACTGCGGCTGTCAATTGTTTACTTTACAACTGACAGCAGTTTTGTTTAATTTTTGATAGCCAAAATCCTATGCCGTAGTCCCCCGCGCAGATAAATAAAACAATTTTCCCAGTTGCAGTGGCGTAGTTAGGCTGTGGCGCTGGCAAGGGGTTATGACATTTTTTTCTTCGGAAGAAGTAACTTTAATATTTGACAGATTTCAATTTCAAAGGTTTGCTTTATAGCATTTAAAAAAAAATAAACATAGATTAGATTTTAAATAATCTTTACAGCTGGGAAATAAGATATTTAGGTTAGTAACATTAACATTATTTAAGAATTGTAATTGACAGATATCGGCAAAGAAATATCGGAAAATAATCTACCAATTTTTATAATAATAATAATTTGAAATTTTAATTTAATAAATTGAACATACCTACAATTAAATTCAGGATGTCTGAATAGCTTTTAGTAGATCGCCTTGTCCCCAGATAACGACACTTTTTATTTGCGACAAATAATTTGTTTTTTTAATTTCTGACAAGTGATCATCCATAAACTACGTGACGCTGATTTTCGTCAATATGTGTTTCATATAGTGCTAGGTTACCAAACAAGCTCCTTCTTCGAAATATTTGTCTTTGCACAGCTAGGATATTTGGTCAAATCATTTTTTCAACAAAGAGAGCAAATAATTGCATGCATTGCTACCTCACAAAACAGGATACTTTTTTGAAGGAAATATTTGACTTTGCTCCACAACGATATTTGGCAAAATCATTTCTTCAACAAAGATAGCAAATATTTGCTTCGTGTAACGCTTATTTTTTAAAGCAAATATTTATCTTTGCTCAGCAACAATATTTTGCCAAATCATTTCTTCAACAAAAAGGGCAAATATTTGCATCATGCAAAGCATTTTTCTTTGCTCAGCAACGATATTTGGCCAAATTATTTCTTCAACAAAGAGAGAAAATATTTGCTGCGTGTAACGCTACCTTACCAAACAGACTATTTCTTTACTATCGCTTAGGTTTCAATGAATTTTATGGATCAACTGGTTTCCACAATCCCCACTATCTACATCACTGTCCAGTCCAAAACAAAATAGTATATAAAAAATTGCTATTCATATATTCGTATCATGCAATTTGTTGTTGCTACCAAAAAAAAAAAAACATGCAAAAACAAAAATTTTACAAATTAAAAAAAAAAGAAAAGATTTTTGCACAAATATGAAAATCGTTGGAAGTTTTTGTCATGCAAAATGTCAAGCGCGTCGCTTTTTATTACAACTTTGTTGTTGTTTTGGGTATTGTTTTTCCCGACTACGTTGACACTTAATTGATGGTGGCACGCCGTGATTGGTGCCGGGCACTAAAATGCAAACTGGCGTGAAAATCGTTTTTCCAATTGCAGTTTTAGTTTCAGTTTAGCTTACAGTTTAATAAATTTTCTTTCCTTTTTTTGGAACCAAAGACAGAAAAAAGAAAAAGTTTTAATGCTAGCCTACATTAGCACTGCATACAAACTTTTGAGCGCAATTAAAATACTAAGGATATTCCCTTAGCTCTGTGCTAAGTTTTGCAGAGTCTATAAAAAAAATTTCTCGAATTGCTATAAACAAATGTACGAAGACACTGAAATTTTCTAGTCCCAGGGTATATGATGGTGGAGATATGTGATAAAATCTAAGATCGGAGATGATTTTTAAATATGCGGTAGTCCCAAAATTACAGCGAGTCGCAAACTTACTCCCAGATCCCAAAATTTCTGCCGGATATCGGATGATTTTTCTTGTTGTTCCAAATGCTGAAATTTTGCGAATGACCTAAAAGTATCTTAAAACTTTTTAGTGCTTTTAGATAACTGAATTATCAATTTATTTGACACAGAAGTAATTTTTTTAAAAGGGTTCTTAACGCTTAATAAAATAAACCTGTATCTGGATTACAAAAATATTCTTTAAGTCATAATTAAATAAAAAGCGAAAAAACGCGTTTTGGCATCATTATCTACGATAAATCGTGCAGGACCCCATTATATGCCTAAATCTGCTAGTCCCTTTATACATCGTAACAAAATGTCTCTATGCATCTAATAATTTGAAAACGTACCAGTAATATTGCAAAACTTTTCATCTTTAATTCTTTAAAATGTAAAAATTGCGTATACGCCACCATGTCATAAGCCCAATGGCAATATCTTGTTCCAGTAGCCGAAACTGCTCGTTAAGAAACGAAAAGAAATCATAAATCAATGAGACCGCTCGAACTCCCGCCACACCCAATACGCTGCGTCGTACGAGCGACCTGTCCACCGGGCGGATACACAATTCCGAGTTCCGTGGCCATGCCCAACCTGGCGGCATACTTTCGCATATCCGCTTTCCTTTTAAATTATGTTATCATTGAGCAAAATGCAATTAAGCGCTGATAGCCTACGGTGTGTCAATCAACGGCAAATAAAGGCAAAGCCAATGCCAGTAACGGCTGGCAGCAGGCGGAAGTCAGGACGAAGTCCTGCCGGCAGCCAGGCAACCCCAGTCACAATGTTTAAGCAGATAATAAAGCAGCCCACTGGCTGACAAACATGCAAATATATATAGAGTTCGGTTCCCGATTTCATTTTATAAAAATGTTTGTTGCGTATTTTGCAGCACTGTTTGCTCAACTCAACAGCAGGAAACAAGAATCGGGCCAGAACTGAGTTGAAACTCAGCCTCAACTTTCAAAGCCATATTCACTTTCACTCAGTTTTCTAGATGCAGTGTTGTATTCAAAGGTATTGAATTACACACACCCAACAACAAAAAGTTTTGTAAACTTTACATGCGCCGGGCCATACACATAGAGCCCGAGGTCCAAATAAACCTCAGCACCTTAAGGTTCAGACGTAAACTCCAAAAACAACCTATCAAAATTTTTTGACTTATTGCTTTCAACTGAATTTGCATACGAAGTTTGAAAACCCCTAGCACCTAAGGGTTCTGAGATAACCTCAAAAATTACTCGTTAATAGGTTTGAGGTTACGTCTGATATTTTGGGTTTTTAGGACCACGAACTTAACCTTAGAGACCCCAAACATGTAGTAGACGTGATCTGAACGCCGAAATTGAAAAGTAATTTTTTATGTGGCCTCAAAGATCAAAAAATAATTTTTTAAAAGCCCTTTGTTCGGCAACGATTTTTATATGTTTTCGGAGTTGCTAAATCCGAATCCGAGGTAAAAAAAAGACTTATTTAAGACAACCTCTAAAAAACTCGAGTTTTGGGTTTTTTGAAATTATGTTAAAGCCCTCGAGCGAAGGAGTGTTTCGAACCTTGAAATTCATAAGGATAGCCCCGTCACTTGTAAAGTTCAGATAACTTTTTAATTTTTTTGTGCACCATTTTTCAATAAGCCAAATCAAGACAATTTTCATGCTAACAAAATACATAAAAAAATTAAAAAACATTTCTATAAGCTGGCACAAAAATTAATTTGCTTCGAAACTGGGAACAGCTTATACATCTGCTTATCAACATACAAGTCCAGGCGACTCACGCAACTGGCATGCCATGTGTCGAGTTATCATTTTGTGGTAACCACCGACACGCACACGCACATAAGTATTTACACATCGTCATGCCTTCCTTGACTGCAAATTGACTTTTGCTGCATGCCAATGCAGCCATTGCTGCCATTGCTGCCATTGCCGCCATTGCCAGCATATCCAGAGTTGCCATCATGCGAATATAAGACTTGATGCGTTGCCACGACACATGGCGACAACTTACAAGACACCGCACGTTGACTAAGAGGGAATGAGACAGGTGTGCGTGTGTGCACGATTGTTGCCTGCCTCATCACGCACTCGAGTGTAACGTGATAATTTGTCTGACGTTCAGTTGATGCACCAGGCTAAAGCAGAAGAGCCGCCAGACGCCGTTCATCTGCTTCGTGCAGAGCCCGAGATTGCTTGCCAGTTGCTTGTTTTGGTTTTGGTTTGGATTTCAGTTTGCTTTGCTTTGCAACTGTGCCGCTGTGGAGCTGTGCTGCCATTCAACAATCTGTCACCTGAGTAACAATTATAGCTGCTGGCGTTTTAAGTGTATGCGTGCGCGTGTGTGTGTCTGTGTTCAAGTGTCGTGTAAAGTGCTTGTATATATATAAATATGTATATATGTGTGCCTTCGTTAACTGCAGCACTTGTAGTTGTCGGCAGTAAATGTATTGTATGTTCGTGCCTTGAATCAATCAGCTTCATTGATGCAACACAGTGGAAAAGTCAGTTGGTGCCGCAACTGGGTTGCAACTGTTACACATATACAAATACATATATACATAAATTGGCTTTATTACGTCTGCATGTTTGTATTTAAATACTTATTAAAATTGATATTGACAACAATGGCAGCTCGGATTAAGCAATAAAAGATTTTTATCTTAAATTCAGTTTACTTTATATATTGAGATATATGTTAGTACATATGCAAGCCATCACTTTACATTTTTATATACTGCAGCTTTATGGTCAGTATATTATTAGCATGCAAAACCATTTTATTTAGGTCACCTTTTAAAAAATAAAAAAAACAACAGGGGCTCATGGAATAAAAAAACTAAATATGTGTTTAAGTTTATTATAACGATTAAAAAAATACATAAATTAAAAAAAAAATGTTTATATAAACTTGAATGCGGGGTAGGATCAAAAAGTAAAAGGACTAAATTAATATAAATTTTTTTACTGAAATAGAAATAGAAATCCTAGCAGCAGCACCCATGTGCGATTCCCATAGCGCGTATGCCATATGAAACTCGCCTTCCAGGATCCCCTTTATAGATGCCGTCATGGCTCCTTAAACGTCTTCTACGGAGTTGCATTAGTTTCTCTGGAGGTTCCAATTGCGTCGACTTCCTCACCAGCAACTCATAAATTTGGCGCACACCTTTCCCATGGCCAAATCTTCTGTAATAATTTTTTGGACGCTATTGTACGACATCTGTAACTCATCAACAATCAGAGGAATGTCACGGCCCCTTGGACGACTTTTACGGAGTTGCGTCACTTTCCATGTAGGAAACTTCCTCACAAACTTGACGCACACCTTGGCCAAGCTTTCGGTAGTACTTCAGTTCGAAGTCCCTAGTTCATTAACAAACAGATGAATATTTTTGCTTCGGAAAGAGTCCAGGAGCGCCTTCACAATGGCCACATTTCCAACAATACTTGAAGCTAATGGGCGCTGGTCGTCTTCGACCTCTAGGAACAGCATATGCCACTCGTACACTGTTAAGTAGCCCACGGTAGCATTCTTAATCATTCCGAGGATCTTTGACGCCATTTGTCCCGGCTTCAACGCAGCATTTCAATTTTTCTCCATCTTGGACCGCGACGTCACTTGTTAACAGGTGCTTGCTCGCAGGCAAAAAAAATTTCGGTCACTTAGGAAGGCTTCACATTACTACGAATCCGCATCCGAGGTTCAAAAAAATCCACCTTAGCAAACCAACCTAGCAAACCAAAAAACAAGTAAGAAGCATAGTTTATGAAGTTCGTAGAGATTATCTCTTAACTCTGAGGATTTTTGGTACTCACTTTTTATACGTTATATCACTTTAGAAATTCCTCAAGGTAGCCATCTAGGAATTCTACTTCCACAAGAAATCTCGTCTTCTTCCCTTCTTATGTATGCGGAAGATGTTTGCCCTACTCCGATAATTAACCTAGAGAGGTTCTCGCTGTTATAAAAAGTAGATGGCCCATCCTATATAACCTAACTTCTCTATAATACTCTCTTCCGCCCTATTTTGGAACATAGTTCCTGCGTTTGGAGCCCTCAATACCAACTTTATCAGTGCGGAATTGAATCGGTACACAAAATTCAAAACCCCTTTAGCATCGTGTTATCTATCGCATTACTTGCATCATAATCAATTTATTCCACAATCTAGTCACCTGTTTCAGTTTATTCCAACAAATCAACTTGGTTAACTGCTGGGCAATTGACCAACACTTAAATAAACAGGCACTAAGCCAACATAAAACCATAAAATATTGTTAACAATCGATAGCACCAAGATAGTATTTGGTTCATGGCACTTGGACGCATTTCACAGCCTGTCAATTAAATCTCAGACTGAGGCAGCTACTACAGCAACAACAAAAAAGTAAATACAAGTCAACAAGAAACCACAACAGGCATCATAAATCAATTGGTTTTAATGCCAGACAGACGACACTGAACGAACCTGGTGGAGAAACTCAAACCGTGTTACATTATACCAGCGTAATTCAATGGTAACTTATACTTACCATAACCCTCTATCCAATAATCTACGCCACTGTCAAGCAGTGTATGGCAATAGCAACACTTTGCCTTGGATCCATCGCTGGCGGCGGCTGCTGACAAATTCTCGTTGCCCAAAAACCTAATTAAGCCACAAAGTTGTTTTTGTTGTTGTTGTTGGTATGAGGCGCCAGCGGGCAAAGATAATGCCTTGTGGCTAGGCAACTAGGCGTCCAGACGTCTGCCAGCTAAAGCGGAACTCATGGCAACGTGCGACATTGTGCCATGACTGAAGGGGCTCACAGAAGACAAATGCTATGTTTAGACTGCTTCACACTGTGCCAACATGATGGAAACTTGTCCAAAAAACACGTAATATATGTGAAAATGCAAATGTGTATATATTTTGCAGTACGTAGGGAGGAGGGCCCGAATACAGTCGGGAAAATATGACGTACCTCGTAATTTTCTTCATGGCTACAACTTTCTCTCGCTTTCAAAATATTTTAAATCGTGTATTGAATTGGGTACTTGAAATTCGATACACCTTTTATTCTTATAAAAACTTATATTTGGAACAATACAAAATTGACTAATACTAGTCCAACACACTAGTAAAGATTACTAAGCATTTACCTTAAAATTCAAAAGAAATAATTTTAAACAGCCGAGCTCCAAAAAAGAAAACGAATAAAACTTTCTGTTTCGTTTTTATTTCACATGCTTCCAAATTCATAAAACTAAAATGTAAACCATATGAAGTAATCCAAAAGTGCAGCGCTGCGGCAAAAATGTATGGAATATTTGAGAATTTATCGAAAAAAAAGTGAAATTGGGAGCAACCAAAAATGAAAACATAAAATGTACACGATTTAATTTTGTGAAATTTGGAGCAAGGCTGAATATATTTTAAATAAACTTTATAGCAGGCGAAATTCACATTTCACTTAGAAAATCTCAAATTGATTGAAGCAATTTCGGCACAAAGTAAAAAACAAAATTATCCAAATTTCTAATTTTCATATAGTTTTTATTAATTGAAACTTTTAATTCTAATATTCTTAGAAATTTTATCACAAATGTGCTCAAGTACAAAATTTAGAAAGTATGAAATTTTGAGATTTTATGATTATTTACACTTTTCCGAATGAGTTTACCGTGTTCAACAAAGAATGAGTTGACCGAGAAGAGTACAATAAAAAATCACAGAGGAAATCCCATGCTCCATTTTACAAAACACGGAACTATAGAGTAAACTCACAGGCTTTATTTTTAATCAGTTTATATTAAAATATTTTCCATTATTACACCATTAATTCGAACTCTGTTGATATGACTTTTAATCAGCTGGCCTTCAACAAAATTTTTAAAAAATTAATCAATTTTTTAATCTAGATCAGTGATGCCAGAAATTTGGAAACAATATAAGCTAAATTTGAAAAAAAAAAAAATTACTAAAATCAGCTAAAAATCTATATTTATTCAGCTAAATAAAGCCTAAACTTAAGAGGTCCTTATATGCTACCGAATAAAAAGGATAATTTGAAGAATTTTTATACCCTGTACCGTATGGTACAAAGGGTATATTGTGTTTGTGCAAGCCGAAAATGTATGTAACGTACAGAAGGAAAAGTCGGAGACCCCCAAAGTTACCTAAAGTATGATCAGAGTGACTAGAGAAGTCGATATACCCATGTCCGTCTGTCCGTATGAACGCCTAGATCTCAGAGATGGTAAGAGCTAGAGCAACCAAACTTTCAGATAAGATCCCTTATTAATCCATAGGAGACAAGTTTATTTTATTTTTTTGATATCGGGACTACATTATATAGCTCCCATAGGGGTGTTTCAGAGGACCTCGAAAAAAAGCAAAAGTTTTAGATGGATAATTCGTTTGCTTATGAAGATATCATAACCAAATTTGGCAATCGAAAGTTTTTTAGAAACCCCCAGCACTGTACCAAATTTTATCAAAATCGGTTTACTATATCATATAGGTCCCATAGGATCGATCGGTCGAAAATTAGTTTTTTGTACAAAATTCGTTGTGTTTCGTTTATTTGTGAACATACCGTAACCACATTTGGCATTAAGAAGTTTTTTAGAGTTCCCAAGCACTGTACCAAATTTGATCAAAATCGGTTGACTATATCATATAGCTCCCATAGGATCGATCGGTCGAAAATTTGTTTTTTGTACAAAATTCGTTGTGTTTCGTTTGTTTGTGAAGATATTGTAACCAAATTTGGCATTAAGAAGTTTTTTAGAGTTCCCAAGCACTGTACCAAATTTGATCAAAATCGGTTGACTATATCATATAGCTCCCATAGGAACGATCGGTCAAAAAAACATTTTTGGTTAAAAATTCGTCTGTTTTTGGTTGTTTATGAAGGTATCGTAATCTAATTTGGCAATCGAATGTCTTTTGGTGTTCTTAAGCAATTTACTGGATTTATTGCAAGCAGTGGTACAGGGTATCCCAAAGTCGTCCGCGCCCGACTTTAACGTACGCCATCTTTTTTAATTGGTAAAGCTGTTCTTTTTTTGAATTTTTATTGCTGTATCTGCAATCAAGAAATACATTTTTTTTCGCTAATATGCTGATTCAGTTTTTGACGAAATAAAAAACTATTGTTGTTTTTTCTGTCTCATAATTAACGTTAATTTTCAAATGAAAATTCCTTTGTTCACGCACAAGATTTAAGACTTTTAAGTAGCCTGTAAAGAATTCTCTCATTCGTTCATTTAATAACTTTCGGTGAATTTTTTGTACATAGAACATTTTTGACGGAAGACACTAAGTTTGATTAGTATTTTATTATGAAATTAGAGAGCACATACTAACATTAAATTCAGCTTGCCTTGGTTCTGGAGCTTGTTGCTGAAATGAAAGACATAACACAATTATCACAATCGATTTTAAGAATGTTAATTTAGATATCCATTGCTATAGTCTTATCCTTTAGTAAGTGAAGATGACTTCGTATCCTTTGAAAAATTGTATTTACTAGTATAGCGGCTTTAAAACTTCGATAAAACGAAATATGTCTTTAAAGCTAAAACAAGCTGAATGCAATTTGAAAAAATGCTAGATTTATAGCCATAAGCATTTAGAAAAAATTTTAAGCATTTAAATTTGGAAATATGCTATATCTAGCTATAAACAAGCTAAAATGCCAACACTGATCTGGAAAATACAATTGAACAAAAATTTTTGAAATATTAAAAAAAAAATTTTAAAAAATGTGTGCAGTGTGAAGCACAATTGCGCCTTACTATGACACAGTGTAAACCTAGCATAAGAAAAATGGTGACAGCGAGTAAGGAGTTGGCAAGAGAGAAACGTTGGTGCGAGCGGAAATGAGCGGCCTAAACAGAGAGGTAGTGATGGGCGGGGTGGGGAGCAGGCAGTTGAAGCACATCATTGTTATGGCGCTCAAGTGTTGCCTTCATGGTTAATGCTTAAGTAATTAGAATGCCTTGGCTATTAACTATGCACGGCTGAGAGATAATGTTGATGCTGCGGCTGCCCAATGAAGCCACTTAAATTAACAACAACAATAATGATGATGATAATGATGTTGATGATAATAACAAAAGCAATAACAATAAAAACCATTGCATATGAAGGTAGTACCGATATTGATGACAATTTTAAGGCCTTTGAGATTTGATCCAAATTCTTTCTTTGCAAGTATTTTGCAAAGATTTTGAAGATATGACCAACTAATTTCTAAAAAAAAAAGTGGAACGGTTATGGCCAGTACATTTCGATTTAAATATGCACCATATGCGCTTCATAAGCCACAGGGCAGAAATTCCTTGGCAGTCAAAGTTTGAAAGGTTCAATATTTTGCTTCATTAAAAGTTGTAATCCTGCTGCTAACCTTTTGAAATCGCTAACCCAATTAATAATTCTGACCAAACGATTGTCTGTCTGTATGAACGCCTAGATCTAGCACACTGTAAGAGCTAGGGTCACCAAACTTTAAAATTTAGACTCCTTATGCGTCCAGCCATATCAAAATTATTTTCTTTATCTAACGTTCAGCATATTTTTTTTTTCATTTATTTGGAAATATAAAATTATTTTTTGATTGCATACATATGTACATCGACTGGCTATTTCTATATAATATATAATTCAAGAGTTTTTCATTTTTAACATTTATTAGTCGGAAGTTTTTGAGTATACCCCATATGCAGTATATTTTATGGTAAGTATATATAAAACTTTTTTTTTTATAAAAATTTATGAAAATGCAAAACGACAAGTCATCAATGTGGCGCCAGCGAACGCCCCTGATTGATTGTCGTGCTGCGTGCGTTTCGTGCATATTTTTTCGCATAAGTATAGCTTAAGCCAAGACGCCTGTTAATGGCCAAAGATAAATGGTCAAAAGCTGGCGACCCAGCGAACAAACGAACGAGCTCTCATAACCAGAGCCAAGCCGCAGACTTGCTGACGCTTTAGTGTTTGCCATTATTTTCATGCATCAAGCAGAGTCGCAAAACGAACCAGTTTTAGATACCCTGCACTCAGAGGGTAAGGAGTATATTAAATAATTGGGATAAAAAAAATGCTGTAAGTAAAATTTGCAAGAACATTACACAGCCACACAAAAAGAAGTGGCATGATTTGGGAACGATGCATACGAATCCGCTCTCTTTTGAGACTTCTTCGACGATGTTTTTTACACGATTTTGAAGTCGCTTTCGAGCTTTTAGGGAAAAGCTGCTTGAATTTGTTCATTTTTGCCTTTAAATCCAGAAGTTTCCATTAACACAATTTATGTAAAGGTCCCAATAATTTTGCTTAAACAATTCCCGGTCAAAGACGAAATACGAAGACTAAGCACAAGTTACGTGGAAAGGCTACATAATCATTCGAATGTTTTGGCAATACGAAGATACGAAAATTAAAACGCAATCTTGTCTTAGACATGCCACATTCGAATTGAGCTTACAGCACTTAAAAAAGCAATAGTTATTACTCATTGGAGTTTAACTATTTCTCCTGTTAATTTCTAATTTCCAAAACATTTACTTATTGTCTAAGGGATGGATTGTAAATAAATATAATTGACAAAAAAAACAATTCCGGAAGAAACACAAGAATTGTATTGGGGAGAAACTAAATGCATTTTTCCTTGTGGCAAAATGCTCCTAGCTCTTTTGCTCTTTGAGAAACGGGCAAGATTTTTTCAGATACACAGATATATGAATAAGACAAAATCGATTTCTTTTAAGGTTCTGATCATTTTAGTATCACAAACTTAATGTACCCCTTGCAGCCTTATACAGGGTATAAAATAATTTTGTTTAAGATATGTTCCATAGTTAGCTTATTGCTGCAGTACCATTAAAAAAAATCGCTATAACTTGAACTTTGTCTAAAAAACAAAACAATTGTCATTTACATTGGCTTTGATTATTTTTTAATTATTTTTAAAGTGAAAAAGAAAATATTTTTTCTTTAACTTTTCTTTCCCTCTTTTACTGACACATACAAAATAAAATAAAACGTTTTTTTTACTAAATGCATCAATCAATCAATTATTTTTATATATTTTCACATTATTATAAAATATTTTACGACCAGTACTCAGCAGCAAAAAATCGCTTCAAAAGAAAAACCGTGTGTCCATACCCATACAAACAAAATATGTTTTTTTTCTAATTTTTTTAATAGCTATAAATAAATTATTATGTTAGCGTTTTACATTTTTTTTAAGCATAATTTTTTTTTTAATTTAACTATTTGTGTAATCGTAAATCTGTAATAAAATAGAGAATCCGCATCAAAACTCAGCAGATGGTTCCTAAATGGCTACTATAAAAAAAAAACAAATATTATATCTGAGCTATTAAACCTTAAAATATCTTTACTAGTGTATTACTTTGCCATTTAAGGCAATCTTTACAATTTTTTGATCATTTAACTCCATCAAAGCCAACTTTCGACAGACACCCAAGAAACTTAAAAAAAATGTTTTTGTCTCAAATATTAAAACTACAAAAAAATCTCTTTTTTTGTCTTTAATTACGAGATTGAGAAATTTTTATAAATATATAAATATATATATATATAAATTTAAAAACAAATTCCTTTTATCGTACAGATTCTGCAGCAGCTCCCTTACAAATGCTTAGGAATGTGTGTAATCTGTGTGTAATCTTTGGGTCCACATTCGGATTCGGGGACCGCAAAAACAGGCAGTAAACTTGCTCTTCTTTCGATATTTTTTTGTGAAGCTGTATAATATAGTATTAGAACAAATTTTTATTTAACTTTTGATTTCGGCATTACAAATTAAAGAACCATAAGCAGTGAAGAAAATTTGCCTAAATAGAAATGGACTCAAATTAAACTGGTTATGCCAATAAGAATGAACTTACCTGGTTTGTACAAAAGCTATGAATATACAATTTTTTTTTTTCCTCTTTCATGGGTTCCTCACAAAGAGGTGGTTGTTAAAGCAAAAGACTTTACGCTTTCCATATGAATAGCAGTAGGTCTTTCGTTGTTATTGCTCTAAGCTTGGAAAGTATTGATCCGTTCCTTTCCCATATGACAGGCTCTGTACCACACCAGCGCTGGGCAGTCACAGAAAATATGTCTAGTGGTTTCGTCGGCTTCGAGGCAGAGTCTACACTCTGTAGAATCCGATAATCCCATTTTCTGTAGGTGGTATCTTACAGTGTGGTGACCAGATAGGTATGCTATCAGGAGTTTTAAGTCCGCTCTGCCAAGACCTTTTGTTTTGTTCACATCCAGACGTTTGATAAGCTCTTTTGCTTGTCGCAGCCCCAGTAAAGAGAACCAGTATCTTCTATATTCCCTTGTAGCCGATTGGTTCACCATGGTTTTGATTGTGGACCAACCAATACCACAGGGGTTGAGGCACCCTGTCCTGCTAGATCATCAGCGATCACGTTTCCAGCCACTCCTAAGGGTCCAGGTACCCGACATGGCACGACTTTGTTAAGGGAGGGCAGGAGTTGGTGGTAATTATGGCATTCTTTGACCATCCTAGAAGAGATGCTCCAGGTTGATAGCGCCCTGATAGCGGCTTGGCTATCTGAATAAATGAAAATGTTTGCTCCCCTGGTTGCCTTGTGTTGGATACTGTGGGCGCAGATCTCTATGGCATGAATCTCTGCTTGGAAGTTGCTGGGCCAAATACCCTGTTCAGTTTTGGACCCTTCCGTGAACCATTGTTGCCACCGGATATTTCCACAGGGGCTGCTTTCAGCCCAAGTCTCCCGACTTGGGAAAAGAGATCTAAATTTCTTGTTGTGTATTAATTTCGTGATCATAAGATTTGATCTAGCGCAGATCGATATGTCAGGAAGAGAGTTAAGAGTTCAGATGTAATCTGGATTCGTAGGAGACTCTGCATGGCTGACTTTTTGATAAACATGTGAAGTGGTGTTCGTCCAAGGACTGACTCCATGACAGCTGTTGGACAGGTACGCATAGCTCCCGAGAGGGATAGGCATACCAGTTTTTGAAGCTTGCTGCACATCTTGATGGCTACACTTTGCTGCGTCTTGGGCCCCCCCCCCCACACAAGGGCTGCATATGTGTTTTAATATTAAAGAACCTCATGCTGATAAGAAATGTAACCGTAATTTATTTTTGAAAAAATTTACTTAACTGGCTATACCGCGAGGCCACAATAATATTTGTACTAAACAATGCAACTAGTTAAATTAAGAAATAAAAAGAGTTCTCCTCACTATTAAATTTACGCATTCTTTAAATCCGACTTACTTTTTTTTTCATTTTTTTACGCTCTACAAATTTTATTTTATATTAATGTCGTTTTGGTCCTTGTTGTTCTCGTTACTGGTCGCAATTGTTGTGCGTTTTGTTTGCCAATGCATAAGCCACTTAAGTTTTGTAGAACACGCCTCGGAATTTAGCGCAAAGTTTCAAGTTGCTCCTCATAGAGCAGCGTTTTGGTTTGGCAACTCAAATGCAAAACTCCAATGAATGAAATTCCTCCCACAGCATTGGGAGTATTGAAAAGTTTGGGATGGGGAGAACTTAAAGCAGAGAGTAACCGGCGAAATCACATAAACTTCGATGCCATAAAGCGGCTTAAATGAATTAATGCAGCACGCAAGAACTTAGTTTTCAGTTAGTATTGCTATGCTATGTTTACACTGGCGCAAGTTGTGGCACAATGTGACAGTGTCAAAAATTATTAAAATAAAATTGTGATTTCATTTTCAGTCATTATTATGCTGTGCTTACACTGGCACATATTACGGCATACTGTGACGAACTGTGGCACACTGTGGCAGTGCCAAAAATTATCCCAATAAAATGCCGTTATCGTTGGCGTTTAAAAGCGTATTATATTTCAAAGATTCTCAAAAATCCTATTGCAATTTAGTTCTGAAATTTTTAGCAAGCCTTCTTAAAAATTATCCGTTTTATTTTGCAATTTAGCAAAAATAACTAAAGACGATAAAAACCTCCTAAGTTACAGCGAGAACCAAGGCCAAACACGTAAATGCCAGTAAGAATGGACTTATCCGATTTGTATTACTACACATTATACATTTTTAATATAAAAAGATTTTGTTACTACTCGAATTTTTAAGAAATTTTATTTAATTTTACATCTTTTATTTCTTTACTGGCCTTCGCAAATCTATTTAGTAATGAAACTATTCCAATTTTAACCCATTACCTCTTATTACTTAGGCTGGTCGATAGCATGAAAAATAAGCATAGCATACAAGTAAGACACATTCCGCCTAAGTCCCTTTCTTGGCCGAATTATCCAAAACATTCATTTGTTTTTTTTTTTAATTACCATATAGAGAACATTTGCCAAGTTTTATTGTATGAAAAATTAATCATTCATAAAATGGGATAGTGCGAAGATAAATTCTACATACATATGTATATCACTCAGATTCTCACTCTTAGAGTCTGAATTATACAATTTTTGTATTTTGAAAATTCCTCATTTGTCATCTGTAGGTAGGCGCTTTAAAAAACAAACAAATTTTTTCTGCAAACCTTTAGGCCCATAGGTCTTCGTACAATGCCTTAAACAGATTTGCCATATTTATATAGGTATAACCATGGTAAATGTTGCTCTTCTTCATTTCCATCAAAACCTTTTTTTTCAAACACGCCAGCGGTGCCACGGATTCAGCCTAGTTACAAATAAAATTCATTGTTATAAACCAAAACAATATATTCACGAGTTTGTAAACAAATTTATTGTCGATATAATCAAATATTTTAATTCCTATATTTTGTGGTAAAAATAAGAGGCGTGATATTTTTTGGCAATCGTGGCTGTTATGGATTTGTTATTGGCTTAATGACATCAGTGGGTATGATAAAAAGCGAAACTGAATCCATGCGAGTGTTTAACGATGTAAGATAGTTCCAAACATCCTCCACTGGGTCGTAATCCTCGACAGTACCATAAGAGTATTCGCCGCCTGATACAACAATACGATTAGCAAACAGAGCACAGCCATGTCCATACCGGTTGTCTGCCAGCGAGCAAACCATTATCCATTTATCAATAGTTGGATTGTAACACTCAACAGAATTTAAAGGCCCATTAAAGTTACAACCGCCTACTGCATAAAGAAGCCCATTTGCTTGTGCCACTCCACAATATCCACGAGCTTCGTTCATTGACGATAAACGACTCCACTCGTTTGTGCATGGATCATACCTTTCCACGCAGCTCAAAAAGCTATTTTCTGTATTACGTCCACCAATTATATATAAGCGATCGTTGAGAACTGCCACACCAACAGAACTTCTTGCGGTGGGCATCGGTGCCACAATGTTCCAAGTATCTGTTCCAGGATTCCATCGCTCTACTGTATTCAAGCATGCACCACAATAACCGCCAACTACATAGAGTAATCCCTTAACACTGCCACGCCCACATAACCCCTTGGTGTACTCATTGATTGGAGTGATGTCCAGGTCATGCTCGTTAAATCCAAGCTACTCATGGTTGATATGCAACGAATTCGTACAAATCCCCCAACCAATATCAGCTTATTCTCAATGACAGCCGCACCAAAATTATTACGTTGTAGTTTTGGTTTACTTACAAGCGTCCATTGCTTCTGAGTGGGACAGTAGCTCTCAATGACAAGATCTCCTTCGAAAGCTTTCCCAATTGCCAGCAAACAATCTATGCTTGTATTCCTCCGGGCAAGCGATAATAGTCGCTCGGGCCTTATTAATTGACACTTATATGCTTCCAAAAGCATGTTCTGGCACTCATTAGCTATGCAGAATTTCTCCACATGATCCTCTATAAAAGACGGCTTTAGTAGGGGCAGTCGTACATTAGTCATCAGTTTTGCTGTGTTGTTTGCGTGCTGGCTCATCATGTTGCACCCAAGACATTAGACTCTGAAAAACTTCCTCTTCGGTTGGCACTTGAAGATCATCACTGCGCAGCAGTTTTCCCTCTGGCTCACATCCACAAAATTCCTGCTGGTATAGTCCACAGCGAGTTCCATCAAAGTGGTACAGTTGTGCTGCTCTGCAATGAAGCTTATGCTCAGACAGTTCGATGGATCCAGTTTCCGTGCCATAAAATTCCCGCAAGCCGTGACCGCAGCATCCATTTGCCATCTATGGGCAGTGGCTAGCAGCATTTCAACATTGTCGTCATGCACTTCAAGTTGTCCCGTATAGCAGTAGCTCACCAAAACTTGTAGCACATCGTTGGTAACTTCGCCCAGAGTTACCTCAATGTCGTTGAATTCCCGCATTGAGCTGAAAAAAATGCACTATTGGCGGACAACATCAAACGATGGGCCGGCACACGTTTTCCATCGATGCCCGAAATGAGCACCACATCGCACAATTGTTCTTTGTCCAGATGCAATTTTATTTGTTTTAGAACCATGTCAGCATGGTTATTATTATTAGAAGAGTTTAAATTTGCTTGGTGTTGCTTTGACATTGCGTATTTAATATTTTGTTTGACTGATTAACAATCTGTGTGAACTACATAACTTGTATTGAGACAGCAACATATGGCAGTATGACCATATTATACTAAACATTTAATACCAAACGAAAGCTAGTTAAATACCTAAAGAGCTAGTATTACCCATAATTGTTATCGTTTGTAAAAGGCAAACGATATGCCAAATGAACTTACATCAAATTTTATAAAAAAAAAGAAAAACATAATTAAATAATTAGGGTATTCACGCTTTGTGTTGAGTTGAGGAGTTGAAAAGTTGAGGAAAAAGTCAACGGGCCAAAGCGCGAACAGCCCTGTTGAGTTATATGAATTGAGTTGTTGAGTTTTCTTTTTCTTTCCTGCTTTTGTTTACATTTGTAAATTGGTACAAATTGCATTAAAATTCAAAAACTTGAATTAAAAATCCCGAGTCAATGCATAAAATCTATTTTAATTAAACCTGTAGCTAAAGAAGCTATGGATATACATGGATTTTTATTATTTTATTACTGCGAAAATGAAATTGCAGGAAAACCATATTTGAGTTTGTGCTTCTTCTTGCGTGGGACTATGGGCTTGCGGGACGACGCACAAATTGATGAAGTTTTAGATAATTATGTAGAAGACACGAATGCAATAATACTCTCGCGGCAGGGCGACCACTTCCACATCCCTAAGTCAATTGACTGGCGCCAGAACGTGCTCAGTTCCTTCGACGACAAGCGATTTGTTCAAACGCTGAGGGTAACTCCCCAACAGTTCCATATATATTTTAAGCCTAGTACATCTATTTTTACTCTTTTATTTGCTTAAACTCCAACAACAAGTAATCATGTGTAATTCACTTAATTTTGCACAAAAAAGGCACAACCTTTTTTTACTTGCGTTAATGCAATTTGATTATTTTAAATTCGGCGCTTACTTTTTTCCAACGTGTATACGGTAACTCGTTCCTTTTCATACCACGAAATGTCTAAAAAATGGCAAATGCATTAGTGCTGAAAAGGCAGCGAATTACCACATTGTGCAACACTTTCTCAAAAACTCAACTGAAAAAGTAGACTAGGGTCTGGGTTGAGGAAAAGTTGTGTTGAAAGTCGAAACTCAGGGTTGATTTACAGCGTGTATTTGTTTTTGTAAAAGTCCTAAACTTTTCAACTCCTCAACTCAACACAAAGCCTGAATACCCTTTATTAAATCAGAATTTCGGCTTTTTTTTCAAAATTAAAAAAATTTTTAATCGATACCCAATTCTGTCGACAGTTGCATTAGATTATGTTGAGAAACGCATTTTTGGTAAGATAACTTATGAAAAATAGGACTGACGAGACTATGCTCAAAGGAATGTTCAAAAGTGAGTAAATATGTCATTTGGATTTAAAAGAATTCATGTCATGTCCTCATGGCGAACATAAGAAGATTAACAAATTATAAAACTAATATTTGAATGTTTGTGGCCTGCTCAATTGATAATTCGAATATTGAAAAATACTTTACTGATACAAATGTCACCGGAATCAATCGAAAACGAATTGGAAATCGTGCAGACACGACATTACTGTTAAATCGAATGAAAAATATTGTACAAATGATATTATTGTTGGGATGTCATGAAAAAAATAAGCAAAATAAGGAGGCGAAATAAATAAAGAAAAAAGGGGGAGGCTTGTTTGTTCAACTTGAGACTCGTCAAAACATAGATTTGCTAAAGAATTATATGGTCTTTCAAAATAGGATAAAAAATAAAGATAAGTAAAGTCTGTAACGTTTTTTTTTATATTTAAAATCTGTTTCTGCCAAAAATTAACTAACAAAGCAAGCCACAACAATCAGCTGATTACAACTGTCATATTGCCTGGTTTGGTTTTATAAAAAAGTTTTGAATATTTGGCAGTACCAGACATAACATTGTACATAACATTTTCTGATATTCAACTGCAAAATAAATTATAACTTTGATTGTATTTAAAAAAAAACAATATGGTCTCCTAGATTTTGACGCTATTTACAACACTCTTTTGGGCAAGAATGCTCGAATTCTCGTTGTCAAGGGTCTGGGTCATGCGTAAATGCCCGGAGCGGAGGGTGGGCTAACCATTATTAGCTGTAAGCTTAAGAAGAATACTCGAAATAATTTCGCTACTATGCCACAAAACAAAGCTTAATGCCAAAATTTCAGCACTCTAGCTCCTTATTCTATATATTTTATATATTTGCGAAATATTTCCATGTTGGGCGTCGTTAAATTGTGACCAAAATAAAAACACTCCAAACCCAGCATAAGTCAAGTTGTTGTTCTTGCGAAAGTCTTCTATTATAGTGGGACTTTAGTTTAATGCACAATTTACAAAAAATAAAAATAAATAGTTTTTTTAATATTCGAACTAAGTGCGTAATGGCAAGGGTAGTTCAGTTTAAGTTAACAAAATGGACTGGGCCAATCTTAAACTTACAGTGCCCTCAAAAAGTATGCTATAAAGTGTTATTTTCTGGAATTATGCAGCTAATTTTAAGCAAACTGGTCATAAGCTAACGCTGTGTAGCTTAAGTTAAGGACTATATTAGGTTTGTACAAATGTTTTTAACATAGAGGGGAAGACGCCTTCAAGTTAACTCCAATATGGTCAGAAGGACAAAAAACAAATGGATCCTTCTGTTGTAAACTTGATATTTTGAGTCCTTATGAGTCAAGGCAGATCCAGATTTTTATTTTTTTTTTTATTGCTGTAATTTAATTTTGTGAGAGCACAAATGAGAGCTTCGCAATGAAAACGATGATTATGAGCAAGAGCGACCGAAGCAGGCTCTCTCAACAAGAGCCGAGGCCATGGTATAATTATACCTTACCGTATATAGCTATACCATGGCCGAGGCCATACTTGTTGCTTTGTTGCTCAGCGTCGCAACGGCAGAGAATTTTCAGAGAATATTTAATTCAGTGAATAACGCAGTACGTGTGAGCAGAGCCCAAATCATAGACCCATGGTATAGGGTCGTACCGATTACTGCTCCAGAGTGTTGCCCTCAGAACTTAACGACGCACAGTGGGACAACAATGTGTATAAAAAAATTTTTTTTATTAATTTTTTATTAATCCCAAAAATGGGATCAATTAAATGTTATGCGCGAAAAACAAAAAAATTAAAAATCGGTAACTCCTAGAAATTATTGTAGTGACGTCACATTCAATCGTCACCATATTAGTCAGTACCTTGTCATAGGAACAAATAAGCATAACTGCTTAGAATAGAAAGATAATAACTCTAAACTTTATATGAAAGTTGATTTTTATAATAGATTTTGAAAGTAACATTAGATATCAGGACCGCGTTTCAAGATATTCAAGGTTAAAGGCCACAAAAATCCTTTTTTATACAAATAAAATTTTAACCTATAAACATTGTTTTTTAATTAACTAAATTTCATCATTAGCATTTCATATGTATTCTGTCAAAAATATCTTTAGGGTAGTTGAATCCAACATTTTATATTTTGGCCGACATATTTTTCAAGACCAGTCAAGAGTTTCTGTTTCCTATGTACTATATATATATATATAAAATATATATAGGTATATATAAAAGAAAATTGTGTTAGTTACACCATTTATAACTTAAGAACGGCTGGACCGATATTTCATCATTAGCATTTCTTATGTATTTTGTCAAAAATGTCTTTAGGGTAGTCGAATCCAACATTTTATATTTTAGCCGACGTATTTTTCAAGAGCAGTCAAGAGATTTATATAAAAGAAAATTGTGTTAGTTACACCATTTATAACTTAAGAACGGCTGGACCGATATTTAAGATCTATGGTTTGTTGGATTCGTCTTCGCCGAATAGCAGAATAACTATTAAAATATCGGAAAAATTTACATTAAAAGTTTAGTACGAGTGCTATTATTAAATATTACTGCGCGAGTATTATTATTGAAAATGCCTCCACGAAGAAGATCGAATCTTTCTCAACAAAGCCGTAATCAATTAAGCTCGCATCCTTTCGTTGACATTGGCCAAAGGGCACCCGAGCCATTGCATTCATTGCTTCGTGGTGGATTGCAGAAATTTGGCGGCTAGAGCAAGTTTTCAACAATATACCTAGAACGCAGCACAGAAAAAACATAGAGTTTACGATTGTAGAGAAGGATCACTATGCTTAGAAGAAAGCTTAGTATAAAGCAAAACAGACAGGTGGGAAGATGTTAAGAAACCTTTAAACACGGGAACGATATTGAAATAATTAAACAGCGACCCCATAGGGCTTACTTTTGCTGTAAAGACTTGATGTTCCCTCATCAAATAGAAAGATTAAGTAGGGAATATATAGAAACTCATGTGCTTAGCACAGATATCCTTCTTTTGGCAGATCTGTTTCCTTTTGTTAACGGCATATTAACATTTTATAAAACTTGCAGCCGTACAATTAAGGCAGGTAGGAATCCTTAAAATTCCATTTCAAATGGCTTAGCTTCAACAGATTTACCAGAATGTTCAAAAAGCTAAACACCATTAGAGGAAATATTAATGTCACCTCGGCTACCGTTTATGATAATTAAGCCATTGGGATACAAAACAGAACAGTATCAAAGGAGCCATTTCCAGTTGTGAATCCGAGCAGCGACCTGCATTGTTTCAGGGTATTTTAAAGTCGGGCGGGTTAAACATTATGGAAAAGAGAATTGTACAGGGCATATAATAGTCTGGATGATCTGAATTGAATAAAGCAGACCGTTAGGGGGTTGGCGTGCGAAGCACGCATGAGGCGGAGCCACCCAGTATATAATATGTATATATTCTCTTGAATCTAATTGTAATCTAATCTAATATTAAAAAAAAATTCTGAGCAAAAATTCTTAAATAAAGAACAAAAATTATTGACCGTAAAAAATATTAAACCGTAAATTTTACAAAAAAAATTTTCCAAATATCATCTATGGGTAATTCAATTATCCACAGTTTAGTAGATTTAGATTTGATTGATAATCCGCTGGCTGTGGTAATTTATTTTAATTTAATGGGCAGAGTTTGTGACCTAACAGTGCTGCCCATGTATGGGCAATTGTCATGTAGATGACGAAAATAACGCCATTATTGCCTATTTATTTGCCAAATAAAAAAAAATAAAATAATATTTTTTAAATTAAATAAAAAACGAAGAATGTGGGTAAACTCATATCTAATACGCCAAGCTGAGTGTGGAAGATCCTTTATTAAAGCTATTTTCTGCTCTTTAGTAAAATTTGTACACCTATTTTGCCTACGCGCCGTTGCTGTTGCTATCAAAATAAGTTGCAGCACATTAATGTTTCGTTTTTAGCGCGCAAAGAGAACAGCTGATTTTTTTGTAGCGCCATCTACACGTCCATTCTAAAAAAATATGCAGCCCTGCTGCTGCGTACCAATGATTTTGTTCTTGGCGCTAAGAATTTTGACAGCGTTTTTTTTTTATATGAAGTATTGTTTTCAATAACGCGGCTTTACACTGCTGCGTACTAGGCTTTAATCAAAAGCCCTTTTAGTATGGACTAAAAAAATACTGTACGACTATTCCAAATTGGGCAATACATGTTCGTGTAACAGGGTCACACTGAAATTTATTGTCAGCATCAAAACGCATATTTATTCACAAAAAAATACCAATCAGTTTACAAAATGTCTACAATAAATCAAGAAAATTCCAGCAATAACCATGCTGACATGGTTCTAAAACAACTAAAATTGCATCTGGACACACAACAACAGTGCGATGTCGTGCTCATTTCGGACATCGATGGAAAACGTGTGCCGGCCCATCGTTTCGTGTTGTCTGCTAATAGTGCATTTTTTTCGGCCATGTTTATCAGCTCAACGCGGGAATCCAACGACATTGAGGTAACTCTGGGCGAAGTTACCAACGATGTGCTACAAGTTTTGGTGAGCTACTGCTATACGGGACAACTTGAAGTGCATGACGACAATGTTGAAATGCTGCTAGCCACTGCCCATAGATGGCAAATGGATGCTGCAGTCACGGCTTGCGGGAATTTTATGGCACGGAAACTGGATCCATCGAACTGTCTGGGCATAAGCTTCATTGCAGAGCAGCACAACTGCACCACTTTGATGGAACTCGCTGTGGACTATACCAGCAAAAATTTTGTGGATGTGAGCCAGAGTCAGGAGTTCCTACAACTAAATGCTGATCAGCTGGGAAAACTGCTGCGCAGTGATGATCTTCAAGTGCCAACCGAAGAGAAAGTTTTTCAGAGTCTAATGTCTTGGGTGCAACATGATAAGCCCGCACGCAAACGGCAAATAGCAAAACTGATGACTAATGTACGACTGCCCCTACTAAAGCCGTCTTTTATAGAGGATCATGTGGAGAAATTCTGCATAGCTAATGAGTGCCAGAACATGCTTTTGGAAGCATATAAGGCCCGAGCGACTATTATCGTTTGCCCGGAGGAATACAAAGGCAAGCAATGATTGTTTGCTGGCAATTGGGAAAACTTTCGAAGGAGATCTTGTCATTGAGAGCTAATGTCCCACTCAGAAGCAATGGACGCTTGTAAGTAAACCAAAACTACAACGTAATAATTTTGGTGCGGCCGTCATTGAGAATAAGCTGATATTGGTTGGGGGATTTGAGCGAACTCGTTGCATACCAACCATGAGTAGCTTGGATTTAACGAGCATGATTTGGACATCACTCCAATCAATGAGTACACCAAGGGGTTATGTGGGCGTGGCAGTGCTAAAGGGATTACTCTATGAGGTAGGCGGTTATAATGGTTCACCTTTGAATACAGTAGAGCGATGGAATCCTGGAACAGATACTTGGAACATTGTGGCACCGATGCCCACCGCAAGATATGCTGTCGGTGTGGCAGTTATCAACGATTGCTTATATATTATTGGTGGACAGAATAATGTTGTTGGCTATTTGAACTGCGTGGAAAGGTATGATCCATGCACAAACGGGAGTGGTTTATCGCCCATGAACGAAGCACGTGGATTTAGTGGAGTGGCACAAGCAAATGAACTGCTTTATGCAGTAGGCGGTTTGGGCAATAGTGGAACTTTAAATACTGTTGAGTGTTAGGCTCTAATGGTGCCATTTAGACTGTCGAGGAATACGATCCAGTGCAGGATGTTTGGAACAATCTTGCATCGTTGAACACTCCCATGAGTCAAGTTTCCCTTTTCGTCATACCCAAAAATGTCATAACAAGCACGATTTCAGCATTGTCCTCCTTTTATTTTTTTCACTTAATGTTTGAGTAAGAATTATAATATGTATACACATATATATGTATTGACAATAAATTTCTTGAAAAACTTACTAATATATTGTTGTTTTTTTTATAGCTATAAATTTTATTTGTGACTAGACGAAAAGCGTGGCTCCGGTCGTAAAGTAGGGATGGACAGTCTCATTGCATTGGTTTGAAATAATATTGAATTGATGGGAAATATGGGGTGGTCCATCTGCAGGTTTGCTTGTTTATTGCATATATTTTCCAACAAAATTGGGCAGATGTATACCATATACTTGAAATATTTTTTTGGACGCTATTTATGCATTCATATGAAATTTTTGGAAATTTTTTGCAAAGTTTTGAAAAAAATTATATTTTGAACGTAAATTTAAAAATTAAATAAAAATTGTGTATACATTTTTTTTCATGGCTCGTAAAGTTTGCTCAATTTTGAAGAACAATTTTTTATTTTAATTTCGCAAAAAAAAAATTGTATTATTTCAACAAAAATTTAAAAACTTACAAGATGATTAAGAAACTTACAATTAAGATTATAAAAATCTTATTAAAATAGTTAAAAATGCAAAACTATAATTTGGATTACTTTTTAAATCTTATTTAAACTTTAATAGCGTAGATAGGAGGGGCGAAGAAAGCCCTTAATGAATCGACGTAAGGTATAAAAAATAAAATGTTCCAACAAACAATATAGGGAAGGACTAAGGAAGAAAATGAAAAAAAAGAGTCTTATTTCTAAAGTGTTTAAAATTTCGAATTTTCCATTTTTAAATTTGAAAATTTTTTTTAAAAGCTTTCTTGCTGTCTACAATAATTAAATAATCAATTAGCGACTTTCGCTGCCGTTTTTCACGATTTTTTGAGCAAAAATCTTTAATTCAGATCCACTGTCTTGAACATGCTTATCTGTAAGGTTTATTGATCTTAAAAGCAGTTCTTCCATTCTACAAATATATGCTATATGTTCTCAAAATTAAAGAAAGGAAACTTATTTCAAGTGTTTGAAATTTAGATTTTGGTCACAATTTTAGAATTTTATATTTTTTAATTCAAAAATTGTATTTTATGTAAAATAATTAAATTAAAGCATTCTTAAGCTTCTTCTGCTTATTTCTTATTTAAGCATATTGACAAATCTGGAATATCTCAATTAAATTAAGCTAAAAAAAAAATATTGGCTTATTTATGCCAACATTGACGACCTCAAAAAAAAAGTTTGATAAGCGTGAAAACGCGACAGAGCGTCGCCTTGACACACTGCCATAACAAAGGCTCCTCCCTTAGTCCTTCCATTATTATTTTAGCTATTTTTTTACTAGGCTGGCACTGCAAAATGGCATGCTTTTAGCATATTTTACATGCCAATCTCTTGGCTCAGTAACACTGGCAACAACAACAACATCTAGAAGACCAAAAGACAGCTATTCCAGCAACTCCAAAAACGATGCCATCCAGCGATGACTGCATTTATGCAAGTCGTAAGTAAAACTTTTCACACGCAACTCGTAAAGTAAACATACTTGAAAACTAAGTTTTCCTCTTATATTTTATACCCTATCCGTACTGCAAAGTACTTTAATTTTGACCTAGTATTGAGTACAAACAAACAGTTTTTTATCCTAATGAGTCAGGGCTTCATTAAAAAAAAAAACACTTTTTAACTAACTACTTAATTCGCAAATAAGTAATATATTTTACTCGGATTCGTTTTAAAACCACATATTTGGTGCTACTAATTTCACCAAAAAAAAATGTGGTTTGAAACCGACTACTTTGTTGCAAGAGGAATTTAAACGAATTAGCAAAACAGGTTCAAAAGTGCAAGCATTTTAAACTGCAATTTTTTTTTAAGTATTTATTGATATTTTTAGATTATATTTATGCCAATTTCCAGTTAGATATTGATAATTATTTTTTTCTTATTCAACTCTAAAAATAGCAAGCACAACTCAAAACGACTTATCGCTATACGTTCGAATACACAAATATGGAGCATGTCTTGCATAAAATATGGTTCATGTCTTGCATAAAAAATGTCCATTGTATTAAGAATAGCAAAGTCATGGTTAATTTCAATCGAAAGGTTTGCAGCTGTGCTCACAAAGAGTAAGTGTATATAATAGATAGTGACAGCAAAAAAGGCGAATTTGAAAGCATACAAAAACGAACAAAACTTATTCGTTTTGGCTTATCGTTTTCTGGAGGACCGCCGAACATTTTTAAAACATTTTTTGATAGAATTTATTTGACGAAGCTTAGAGGTAATGTTACAAAATAAGGGGTTGGGATTAAAACTTTTTAAGTCTTTATAATATATTCGATTTTTAGTCAAGTCAATTATTTATTTATACCTACCTATATATTCTTTTTCAGTTTATACCCAAAGGTAATGGGTATATAAAGTTTCTGCAAGTTCATAAAGATCAAGACGGCTAAATCCGTTTGTCTATTCGCCCGTCTCTATTCATACCTAGATCTTGAAGACTAAAAAGAACCAAACGTGATATTTGGACTCTTAGGCGACCAGCCAGGTCAAGTTTTTTTTGTCAGCCATTCCCCATTTCGCCCCTAAATAATTTAAAAATGCTGTATTTTCTACAATTTTAAAGTTAAAGCTTTAATTTTGTTGAGAAAAATGTGGAAAAAAAAAAATTAAATTTTTTTATTTTATTCATATTTAGTTTATTTTGTTTATAACTTAGAATTATTATCTTCTTAAAATTTATAAAAAAAAAAGTTACGTTATACATATATTATATATCCGACTTAAACGTTCGGAATTTTTTAAAATAATTTTTTTATTTATGAAATAAATAAAGTAATTTTTTTCGCATCACGTATGTGGAGTGTATTGAAAAAATAGGGAGGAAAAGAAGAAGATCTATTGGCGAAATGAAGAGGATGGCGAATAATAGATTGGAATGGAGAAAGTTCACCGTGGTCGCCCCTCAAAAAAGAAAATGTAAAATAAAATTTATTATTTTCAGCATAATTTTTTAATTAAAATTTTTTATATAATTTTCATGAATAAACGAATATTTTTCATAAAATATTTACTGAAACGTAAATATTTATTTTTTATTTTTTTTATATACATATATATAGAATTTAACAAATAAATGTTATTTAATGCATTATTTTTAGCATAATTTTTAATTAATAATTTGCATATCATTTTAAATAACAAACGTATATTTTTTATAAAATATTTAGTTAAACGTACATAATTATTATTTTTTTATTTTATACAACAAACACTGTTTTTTTTACTTTTTATTCAATTGTATGTATGCTGCAAAATATTTTTAAATCATTTTGAGTTCATCTTAGTTGTCATTTATAATTTTTTTTTTTTTTGCAAATATGTTGCTTCAATATTTCTATCACCATTTATGTTTAACACTTCTAGTCCGCTTTATCCTTTTTTTTGTGAATATGATTTACGGTGCATAATGTAAAAAAAAATTAAACCAAAAATTCGTTTTTATTTTTTATAGAATTATATATATGTATATACATAAAATATTATCAACAGACATACAAAATGATTATAAATTATATAAAATTTTACTAAAAGTGAACAAAATAATTGTTCAATTATGTTGATAAATATTAAAAGTAAATTAAGGTCTTAATTCACTGAGGTTCTGTTTCTTATCAATCTATTTGCCCGAAATTTTTATTTGTATTCAAACGTAATTTTAATGTTTGTTAGCGATTTTTTTTTTTAACAAATCCAAATTGTACAAATGTGAATATTCATTTATTCAATTTAACTTATTCTCAGAAATTTTATATATTCAAATTGTGAAATCTGTAATCAATAAAATATTTAGTCTTTTACACTTTTCCACGCAAATAGAAATAACATTTGTAACAAAGTAAGTGAACTAAGGTTACCCGAACAGCTCAAGGTGTAAAATATTAAAAACAACCCATAATATTTATTGTAACTTAATTCTCGATGGATTGTGGTTTTCGAAATTCTATATTGGATATCGGAATGATTGAGAGGAAAGTCCTCCGTATGATCGTTCCCCTTTTGGCGCTTTGGCGACAAGGAATTCGAATTCGAGGGATGCATCTGAGATACCAAAATTTTCGGAAGGAAAGTACTCAGCATAATCCGTGTCCTTTTCCTTAAGAAGAAAAAAATCCATTGAGATCAAAGGAAATACAGATTTAAATATACAAAAATAAAATGATATACAAACACTAGACTATACCCATCGAAAACTATTATCCAGAAATGAAATCCTCCATCCACCACTTCATATTACATAACCTAGACATAGAGTATTCACACTTCGTATACTAAGTTTCTGTTGTCTGCCTTTTGGGGTCTTGACATGCCAGTCTTAGGGGCTGTGGGATGGGATTGCTGCAGCTTTCTTAGTTTTTTGCTTGCTTGCGCTCAATTTGCGCATTTTTTGCGAGCAATTACTCAGTAAGGCTTTAAGTGGCAACTGGCACTGCCGCTGTTTGCGTCGCAGTCACCATCGTGTTGCCGTTGTCATTTGCTTGGCAGAGCGCCACCAATAGGCCATGGCTAAGTTAAGGGCTAAGTTGGCCATGCATGCTCTTGGCTTCTGTCGGCTGAGCGCGTTCACGACCATAAGCCGCCTAAAAGGTGCAAAGCAACTACCATAAGCGGCTTGCTAGTTGCCTTGCCTTGCCCCCCCAACGACGCTCTTGGGCTATCAGTTTCACTCAAGCTTCTCTTTTGCTTACACCTGCCGCTTAGCTGCAATCATTTTTTATGGTCCCACACTTTGCCCACAAGCCCCACAAAAAAAAAAAAAGGCAACCGTATATGGTTTGCTGTTGACAGTTGCTACCTAAGCATCTTTTTTTCCTGACTACAGTAGGGATCGGTTTAGAAAAACAAAAATAATTTAGATGAAAATGCGTAGTGTGGCTTGGAATACCCGACTTCTTAGCAACATTGGAAGCTGTCAAAATTTGGTGCGAAAATCAGCACCGCAACCCTAAAGATCTATCAGCTGCTTCTTCCCGTAAATGTTCTTACGCTCTGGGATCCATCTAAGAGAGACTTTATTCCATTGTCCTAGATGGTTTACTTTAGCTCTGGTTTTCTGTCTGGTTAACTGTCTGAAAGTATTACAATGTCCCTTTTGTTGCATTTCCTGGCTAGGTTTATATCCCTACATATTGTATGTATGCGCAGGACTTTCGACAGTCGCTTTCTTGGTTCCGCGTATGTTAGGCCGGTACCTTCCTTAGTCAAACACCCTTCAATATACCAAATAATGGTGTATCTCTCAATACACCACATAATGGTGTATCTCTTCATAGGATATATCTCAGCTGGTGTAGTCCAATCTATGCACCGGACCAACGGCATAAATAAAACTCACCACCAAACTTAATATTGTATAAGCCTATAAAGCACATATTCCTAAAACTCTGCTCTGACTACATATATGCTTTTTAATTTAAAATTAATTTCTAATAATATTAATTTTTTTTTTAAATATAAATTCTCTAAAGCGAGTAACTTTAAATGGCTTATTCATCATTCTTAAGCAATATTTCCTCTAAACCGCATTTTCAATAATCCATCAATTTTTTTTTCTTTAACTGAGTGACTTTTGACCTATGTCTACTGTACAACTCTTACAATTTCTTTTGTCTGTGGCACACAATGCGTATGCGTAATTTTTATGCAGTCAAAACTTCTTAGCACTTGCCTTGAGTTTTCATTAACTGCATTTTAATTGCAAGTCCTTGCTTCCTACAAACTCTTTGCCCCATAAATCTTCTTCACACTTATTCACAAAATCTCTCTCTCTTCCTCTCTTCCCTTCTGCCACTCTCTGCCACAATCTTTCACGTTCTCTCTTTGGACATTGTGTGCGCTCAACAGCTTGTCAAATCGAATTTTAATCTACAGCATATGGCTGAGAATACGTTAGCTGGATGTTTATACGTGCTCTCTATTTTTTTGGCCCTCACCCGAACTTTGACCCACTGCTTTATGTGCTACAAAAAAAAAATTTCAAACAGATGTACCCTGGAAGTTTTATATTGATCCGTTGAGACAAATGATTTGCAAAGTTTGGGACGTAGATGGATGATTGCTAAAAGTGAAGTCAAGAAATAGTTTTTGTTTATACAATGCATACATCCAATATAGTCTGTCACTCTGTTTGTATGTCTAAGCGCCGGGAAGAGTATAAGGCTAGGATAACCAAACTTGATATACGAACTTCTTACGTGACCAGCCAGACCAAGTTTTTTCTTTTTCTGCTACGCAATTTGCGTGAAATAGAAAAATTTTCCATTGTAATAATAATATCGGAAAATAACTATCGGAGATCTCAGTACGATCTGTCCTATCCTGAAAAATGGTGATGCCACAATACTATATTCGCCAATTACCGTATTGAGCCTTATCAATGCGGATTCTGACCTGGTATAAAATCCACCATCGACTAACTCTTGCGCCAAATACTGGAGAGGACCGATATGTCAGATCAACACATACCATCTTTATGTCGACTAAATGGCTGCTTTTCATAGTTCACAACGAGATCGTCTGTATGCCGCCATGTCTGAACTTGGTGTCCCTGCAAAGTTAATACGACTTTGCAGAATGAAGTTGCGTAATACGTTCAGCACCGCCAAGGTAGAAAATGCCCTCCCCGACACCTTTGATAGCAAACGAGGTATCAGACAAGACGACTCTTTATCACGCTCTTCAATTTTCTAATGCAGAGCGTTCTAAGAAAGGTTTATGTGCATCGGACGGGCGCAACATTAACGAACAGATGTGTCCAGCGGACATTGAGTTGCCTTTAAATGTTATGGCCGCGCACGACCTTAAAGTCCGCCATATTTTATGTTACTATATTGACTCAGACCGTCCGATTTTATAAAATTCAGTTTACAACTTCGGAAGATGAGATGAAAGTCGGTATGTCTCGACTACAGCCGACTAACTCGTTACAGATTATACGACTATTCAATCTTTTTCAGTTACCCAGATCAAACAAACCATTATGTCTTAGGGTATGTAAAGAAAAGGCTAACTAAATTTTTTTTTTTGTCATTTACTCAAGATGCCAAATTTTAACTTAACCCACCAAAAAACAAGTGAATGTTGATGGGGCATGCAACATAAAGCATTACATTGCCTATTTATTTTGACTTGGCCTGACCAAAGGTAAAACACTTACTCAATGACTAATGACAGGACTGGACTGGCACAAGTTTTGTTCAAAAGACTTGGACTTGCACGACTCTAAAGATCCAAATAACATGCGACAAAATTTATACTCTTGTTTGCTCAACTGCCAACGAAGAAGTCTCAGCAATTGGCCACAGGGTTCGGTCTATTCTATAACTATTAATTTATAGTCTTATTTATTGCCAGTTTTACGGCCCCAGACGGCGACCAAAGGCATGTCAACAGCATTAGTAGTCAAGTAGTTGACTTGTCGAGTCGACTTTGGCTAATGGATTGCGGCACACAAATCCTTAAAATTATCCGTGAAACTTTGAAATTAGCCAACCAGGCTGACTAACTGGCTAGCTAGCCGGCGTCACATATGGTATGTGACTTGGACTCGTACAGGGAGTCGTGGTAAATTTGTAGTTTGATTTTTGATCAAAGGCCAAAAAAAAGTCTAAGGCACTCTGGTTCTACTGATTGTTTGCCCTCCACTCGGTTTAATGTCTTTCAAATTTGCTGCACATGTCGCTTGGATGCAATTTGGAATTTGTCTGTTTCACAAATTGTTTGTATTTAAAGTTGGGTTTGTTCAAACACTAATTGAAGACTGGGTACAGTTGGAAAAGTTTCAGCAATTTCTTGTGATATTAGTTTTGTCAGCTGTCTGGGGGCAAGAGGTTAATGGTTTGGTAACGAAGGCGCAGGCATTGGAAAAGTTGCACGTACTGCAGCTCCTGCTGTTGTTATTTGTGGTATTTGCAAAACCAACACAGAACACAAATTACAGAAATTGTTACCCTGGTTTTGCTAAAGTCATGAAATTAAAGTCTCCACTGCTCAAAAGTATTTCATACAAAAAATTCCAAATTATTATATGGAACGAAATATGCCCAAACACAGTCCTATTTTGTGAAACGTTGACGCACAGCCTCCATGGAATTTTTCCATTTTAGCTGCTCTTATATAAATTGTGTGTAAGGGTAGTGTGGTAATGCGCAAAATCACCTGAGCTCTACTCTATCCTAAACCAAAGCAGCTCTTTACGCCCAGATAGTCTGCTGGATATTTATCAACGCCAAATTCTAGAAAAGGTCCATGGCACCCATCATCTCATAATCAAAATTCGTTATTCTTGCAAAGTTGGTTGAACCCTATAGTATTCACGCAACTCCGTCAAAGAGTGATACCACTCGATTTTACAAGCAAGTTGATGTGCTCATCAGCAACCTCATCAGTGGCGTAGCCAGATGCGGATCCAGGATTTGGTCTTCGAGGGGGGTCCAGACCCCAAAACCCACCGTGGAACAGCCACTGGCCGTAGCTTACTGCGTTTGGAAATAGCAGAACGATCTTTGAAGAATACAGATATTTCCTTTAGTCGCAATGAACTTACTTAAATTGCGTGAGCTAATAATTCAGTTTTCCAGCATAGGGATGAGCCTGTGCCTTCTTCTTCCCATAGCCAACTGGTCTGCCAAGATGCTATTGATGATTCTCTTCTGCTAAGATGTTACAGCCTCCAATTGCCTGAGGATTAGCATAATCAGAATCCTGAGCTCATGGATCATGGTAAGGAGCGGACAACTCGCTTCCGATTTTAGAGAGAGTGTGTGTGTGTATTGGTGTGTATAAATCTGTTTGTATGTGATATGTCAGCACATGCAAAATGCATTGCTGAATCCAGACAGATCAGCTCAGACTCCAATAGCTGACAACTTATACAACTTTATGCTCGAAATCATATAAAACCCAGTGCGCCTAAAAAACGACAACAAATTCGAGTTGGCTACTATTTCCTATATAGTATATAACGTAAATTCCAACGCACACAAACACACACACACATATAGTTCATGTAACGTAAAACGTAAAATATTCCTGAATGCAATTCCCAACACACACACACACACACACACACACACGCTTACACACACGTGCACGCTTTAAAAAAAAAAAGTCAAACTACAGCATTGCGGATGTTCAGGACATTCAACTGCACTTTGACCCATATTCCATTCCATTTTGTTGCAAATAGCTGCATGGGCAAGGGACATGCAACAACAGCAACAACAACAACTCTAGGCACATTGGACACGAGCACAGGCACGCTCCACCACAGACAGCTGTTGGCAACAACGGCCTCAACGTCCTAGCCAGGCTCAACATGGCTATAAGGCTCAACAGCAGCGATAGTAACGCTATCCAATGATGGCCATGCCCCATGATGGTGCCAACTTCAGATCTAGTAAATCGTTTTGCTGCACGTCCACATGCAAGTGCGATTTTGGGTTTGAGTTATGCTGAACTGTTTGCTACCTTTCTGGATAAGTTCAAGCCATGACAAGCCCCTTGCGAAATTAACAAAAAAAAAATTGAATTATTCCGACGGTGGTGACAATACCCTAGTCTACATATCAAATGGGCTATCTTTAGTTTGTTTATTAACTCAGGATCAAATAAAAAGGCGTTATGACAGGAATCACAATCCTTAAACGAGGTATAAAATGGCCCCTTCTGATCTAACCTCAAATTGCGAACTTTAAAACTTCTGCCTACAAGTGGAGAAAATAGTGGCTCAAATTTTGATGGCTCTTTTACGGGTTAACTGGGTAAGATAACAACAAGTTTTTCAAAGAAAATAATGAAAATGGGACATAGGCTATATTTTCTGAAAGTGTGTGCGTTTCGTTGTTGATTAGCCTCACATGAGCCATATTTGAGGGACCAGGTTAGTTATAAAAATGTAAAAATATGAATTCAATAAAATAAAACTCTATGCTGAATTTCAATTCTTTAGCTCAAATGGCTGTCGCCATTTATAGATAGTAGATCAAAATGGTTTGTTTATGCTTTATATATACATGGTGGTCACAAAAATCTCTAGAGATACCAAATCTCTAGTAAAAACAGTAGGTGCCACAGAACTCTCAGAGATTTCAGTTTTCGGACAATTGCTTCCAAATGTTTACGCTTTTACGAGAATGGCAGCAAAGTCTTCCTACTGCTCAACAATATTTGTAGCACATTTAGACAATTATTTTATTATATGATTTTTAAGAGTGAACTAAGAAAGTTAATTTATTATTGGAATACTCGATAACTTGTAGCATATTTTGCAACTTTTGACTTACAATTTTTGATAAATAAATTTGAATATTTATCATGCCCTATGCAACCGAATTGCCCCTCTTGTTGAACCAGAACTCCGTAAAGAACAAGCAGGATTCAGGCCAAAGCGATCTTGTACAGGCAACATAAACAGTCTGCGTATAGTCGTAGAACAATCCAGCGAGTGGCGTGCTCCTTTATATCTTCTATTTGTCGACTTCAAACGCGCTTTCGACACGCTATCGCACCACGCAATCTGGACGGCCATGGAATGCAAAGGCATCCCCATCAAGATTATCAATTTGGTGAAGGGTCTTTACGCTAATGCACATTGCTCAGTGCGACATGCGGGATTCATTATTTATTTATTTATTTATTTGAGGGGTACAACTACGTACAGTTGACATTATATTATAAAAAAGTACATATAAATTATTTAGAAAAGAAAATAGAGCGAGGGAATTGATATGAACTAATCCGCGCCTCTAGCCCGATGGGTGAACTTTTTAATGATATGCACCAACTCACATCAAGAACTGGCCAGAAACTTGGATTTACAATATTAAAGTTGAAAAAAGGAAGCAAGATAAAAATTAAACATTATATCGCAAAAAAGCCAATGGATCACCATTGACCAAGTGGGTGACTCATAATATGGGATTGGTCAAGGATGCTCGAAGTGGCAAGTCAAGGTGACTTAAGATAGAAGAAGTGATAGATTGAATAGACCGTTCGAAAGAGAGGAAATTGTAAAAGTTATTATAGTTAGAGCATAAGACACGGAAAGGGTCGTGCAAAGCATAATTAGATCTACAAAATTGTAAGGCTAAGGGTCGAAAATTACGAGTTACTCTGGATGGTATGACCAAAGTAACTTTGCTAAGGAGTACATTGGAATCGATAAGACCGAGTAACAGTTTATGCAAGAATAACACGCCGTGGCATGTTCTGCGGTGATTTAAGGAAGGCAATTTTATAAGGCGAAGTCTATCAGAATATGGCGGCAGTCGGATATTTGGGTCCCAGTTTAAGCCACGAAGTGCAAAAAGGAGAAATTGCTTTTGTACGGACTTAATCATGTCCTGATAAAGGTGGTATTGAGGGCTCCAAACGCAGGAACAATATTCCAAAATTGGACGGACAAGAGAAATATAAAGAAGTTTGGTTGTGTAAGGGTCGTTAAACTCTTTAGACCAACGCTTAATAAAAGCAAGAACACCTCTAGCCTTATTCACGATGTTGCAAATATGGTTATTAAATTTAAGGTTATGATCAAACAAAACACCAAGGTCAGACACACTCTTGATGCGTTCTAAGGTAGAAGATTCTAAAGAGTAAGTAGCCAAATAAGGAGCAGAACGATAAAATGTCATAACGTTACATTTTGTCTTGTTGAGAAAGAGTTGGTTGATATTGCACCAAGATTGCATGTTATCAAAATCATGCTGAAGAAGTAAGTACTTGTTATTATCGGAGTAGGACATACAGAGTTTAACATCATCCGCATACATAAGAATGTGAGAAGATGAGATTACCTGAGGGAGATCACTTAAAAATAAGTTAAAAAGAAGAGGGCCTAGATGGCTACCTTGAGGTACGCCTGACGTGACCATAATTTCTGTAGATTCGCAGCCTTTAAAAACTACCTTCTGGACTCGGTTGGATAAATAGCACGATATCCAATTTAAAAGACAAGACGGAAACCCCAGACGAGACAGTTTAACAAGTAGAAGACTATGGTTTACCGAGTCAAATGCTTTACTAAAGTCAGTATAAATGACATCAGTTTGTTTTTTTTCCGTAAAACCAAGATTAATAAGAGACGAAAGTTGTAAAAGGTTAGTAGAAGTGGACCGACGTTTTAGCAGACAAATAACTATTACATTTGCCACACGGTTTTGCGCAGATGCAAGGATCACTGGAAAAATAGCCTTCCATGCTCAAGCAGCGGGTCTATTAATCAGCATTGCCAAAACAAAATCAATGCGCCTCAACACCTTATGCACGTCTAACTTCACACTGTCCAGTGAGCAGATTGAAGACGTCCAAAGCTTCTGTTACCTTGGAAGCTACATTACGAATAATGGCGGTAGCGAGCAGGATATTCTATTTAGGCTTGCTAAGGCAAACCAAGCCTTCGGCTCGCTTAAAAACATGTGGAAATCATCGAACATCTCGCTCAACACAAAAATCCGGCTATTCAACACCAACGTGAAGACAGTCTTGCTGTATGGCAGTGAAAGTTGGAGTCTTAATGTCATCTACACTCAGCGTCTTCAAGCATTCGTGAACCGCTGTTTGCGGCGCATTCTTCGTACTATGGTTCAGAACTAAGCAACCTGTTATTGCAGAAGAAAGTCTATGTCGCAAATATAAATGGTTAGGGCATACTTTGCGGAAGCCGGCAACCGATCTAGCAAAGCAGGCGTTAGACTTCAATCCCCAAGGCAGCCGTAGACAAGGCCGCCCGCGTAACACCTGGAAAAGACAAGTTGAAGTCGAACTGCGAAACTCCGGGAAAAGCTGGGGAGAAGTCAAACACGTAGCCCTAGACAGGGTTCAATGGAAAATATTTGTAACAGCCCTATGTTCCTCCTAGGAATTAAATGGATTAAATATATGCATGAGTTTGTATGACAAGCCTAAGTGTCATCAGTTGTCATCAGCTTTCAGTAGCATTGTGAATGGCAAAATGTAACTGTTCACTTTTTTTTAAATCTTGACCTCAAGATGCACAACATTCACCAGCTCTTCTTGATCCGTGTAGTGTATCTTGTAACATTATGGGTTGGTTCGGACTTTGTTGTATTGTAAGTCAATATGTCATTATTAAAATTAAATTAAATCCTTTCGTTATTCGTGGATGGGTTATATGACAGTGTAATACCCTGTACCTTTTTTCTCGAAAAAATGTTATTCCTGCATATTCCTTCTAAGAACTTTCCAATTAGATTTTTTTTTTTTTTAGAAATTCGATATTTATACCTATGAACTTCGTAAATTTTTACCGATTTTGATGAAAATCGTAATTAACAGCAAAGAAGTTATTTAAAGTATATGAGGTATGTTTCAAGTTCATACGTTGAGGTGTGTGGGAGAAAACACGGTAGATCGATTGAGGGGGGCGGGGGTGCCGCATCGATAAAATTTTAATGTGAGTTTATTTTTAAGGGCCACATGAATAATCTTACCAAAATTGGTGATTGCAGGTCATTTTTTACCATAATTACGTGTAGTCAAAGATTGATGCAGTTTATTGGCAAAGGACGGTTAAATTAAAACATTTTTGACTATAACTTTTAGTTTATTTGTCCGATTTTGTTAATTTTTGACACACAGATGCAGACCATGCAAACCATGACGCTTGTCTCTTTTAAGTTTCATATAAAAATATTTAACCGTTTAGCTAAAAACCGCGAAATTCTACTGCGGGGGAACGGGTTAAGATATCGAAATGATTTAACCAACTTCATCTGCTCAGGAAATATGCGCACCAGCTGGTAAAGTTTGGTGTCTCTAGCTCTTATAGTCTCTGAGATCTAGGGGTTCAGACGGACGGAATTTGAAATACCTTGCGTTTGAAAAAATATTAATTTTGATTCTCGTTTTTAGGATTTTTTTTTTTTTTTACTTTTTAAGTTATGTTGCATTTGTGATTTAAGTGAACATCTGTACAAGATTCAGCATCACATTCAGATGCACAACACGAAACTATTTCAAAATACGGGTCTATATCGGGTATAGCTGATAGGCACAGTTTTATTTGTAGATTGTATTTGTATAAATAGGGATACAATTGTCATACTTCTCAGGCTCTCAAATATTATATGAAATACGTATGCGAAGATACTTAAAAGCCTACAATTATATTTATATACGTGCAATGCCATAAAAAGATTTACCATATTTAATATAGGTATAATATAGGGTGGACCATCGGTTGGTTTAGTTGATAAACACTTAAAATTCCGAACATACCCGTTGACTTCAACTTCAAAAATACTCCATTTTATTCACGGTTTAACAACCGAGCAATGCGTAAAAGTGGTACAGGCGTACTATGAAAATTGTCGTTCTGTGAAAATAAAATTTAGTTGAGGCCAGTGTTGACGAGACGCCGGGAACATCGTTATACCTGGCTAGGACCACTTGCCGCGAATTTTGAGGATCTGCATTTTTACGCTTACAAGATTCCAATGGATACGGACCGTTATCAGCCAGCAGCGGAGGCCATTTGGGTGATATTATTTTTCATACATAAATGAGTAGATTTAAACTTACATTTAGTATATACATCTGCCCAATTTTGTTGGAAAATATATGCAATAAACAAGCAAACCTGCAGATGGCCCACCCTATATTTCCATCAATACTTATTCCTCCAGATCAGTGCAATGGGACTGTCCTTCCCAACTTTACCACCGGAGGCACGCTTTTCGTCTAGTCACAAATAAAATTTATAGCTATAAACAAAAACAATATATTCGTGAGTTTGTGTCCAAATTTATTGTCGTTATACTCAAATATTTTGATTCTTACTCAAACATTTAGTGAAAAAAAAAAGAGGGAAGATAATGTTGAAATCCTGGCTTTTATGGATTTTCTACTGTCAGCTTTGGGTATGACCAAAAGGGAAATTCGACTCATGGGAGTCTTCAGCGATGCAAGATTGTTCCAAACATCCTGCACTGGATCGTATTCCTCCGAAATGGCACAATAACCACTAACGTTGCCAGCCAATATAATACGATGAGCAAACAGAGCACAGGAACGTAAATACCGGTTATGTGACAGCGAGCAAACCATTGTCCATTTATTAATTACTGGATTGTAACACTCAACAGAATTCAAAAGTCTGTAATTGTTACGACCGCCTACTGCATAAAGAAGCCCATTTGCTTGTGTGGCACAACCTCCTCGTACTTCGTTCATTGACGATAAGCCACTCCACTCGTTTGTGCATGGATCATACCTCTCCACGCAGCTCAATACGCGTTTTGATGCTGACAATAAATTTCAGTGTGACCATATTACACGAACATGTATTGCCCAATTTGGAATAGTCGCACAGTATTTTTGTACTCAATACCAAAAGGGTTTGTTATTAAAGCCTAGTACGCAGCAGTGTAAAACCGCGTGAAAGAAAACAAAACTTCATATAAAACAAACGCTGTCAAAATTCTTAGAGCCAAGAACAAAATCATTGGTACACAGCAGCAGGGCTGCATATTTTTTTAGAATTGACGTGTAGATGGCGCTACAAAACGAAACATTAATGTGCTGCAACTTATTTTGATAGCAACAGCAATGGCGCGTAGGCAAAAAAGGTGTACAAATTTTACTAAAGAGCAGAAAATTACTTTAATAAAGGATCTTCCACACTCAGCTCTGCGTATTAAATATGAGTTTACCCACATTCTTCGTTTTTTATTTTATTTAAAAAATATTATTTTATTTTTTTTAAATAGGCAATAATGGCGTTATTTGCGAAATAAATACTAAGCAATGTTTTCATTAGGCGATTCATTTTATCACTTTTTATTATTTTATGCACTTTATGCACTTGTAAACAGAATGAACAAAGAGCTGATTTTTAAATTTACTTTTTGGCACCATCTATTGCTAGTAGCGCCATCTACATGTCAATTGCCCATACATGGGCAGCACTGTTAGGTCACAAACTCTATCTATACAATTTTTGTTTGCGCACAAAATAAGTAGCCCTTTTTTTTTCACGCGGTTTTACACTGCTGCGTACTAGGCTTAAACTAAAACTAGAACATTTTAGTAACAAATTAGCTACACTAAATAATTAATAGTCTTTATTTAAATATATTACACTAACTACGTAAAATTGCCACAGCCAGCTGATTGTCAATCAAACCAATAATTTTTTTAAATCTTGATATTTGGGGTCGGAAAGAAATATTATTTTTATTTAACCAAGCGATAAAAATAGAGTCGCAACCGGGGTGCGAAACACACAGGCTCGGACCTAGGGTTGATCTGCAGGCTGTTAGAATCTTCGGAGTAAAAATATGATTGAAAAATATGTGAAATTGCTTTCGAAACATGTTTTCACGCTCAAGCATTTTAATTGAAAAATATAAAATCGATCCTAATCGAATGTTGGATCAGTATTTGATATGATATATTCGACTGGCATGACTCGATTATCGTGCTTAGAATCTAGAGTTGATGCCCCCTGTAGTGAGTGCTCCCAAAACAAATACGAACATATTTCATCAAAACGAAAGCCCATACGACCAAAAAGACAGTTGCTAAAAACTAAATTCAACCGGAAAAAATAACTAAAAATGGTAAAAGAACGCAATGGGCCACAAAATGCTTTGCCAAGCTTTTGGACCCATCCTTTATGGTAGCGGCCATTAAATTTCAGTTGTCTAGTGGGCATTACAAATTGCCATGTGTGTGTTTGGACATATCCGCAATGCAAGGTAATAAACCAAAAATAAAGTCAACAAAACAAAAAAAAAGGAATTAACAGAAAGATGTTCAAAACCCAAAATAGCCCACACATAGGCAACCAAACTGCACCAGGTAAACGAGACAATTTTAATTATGGCCACCATGGACAAGCCGCTCCGCACTCCAGCTACTTGGTTCATCAGTAGTATGTGATATGCGTATTGGCTCGGTTAACAACAAACCACTGCCAATACGGGAGTTGGCCATTATGGATGCGCGCCAATTGTGTTGGGTGTGCGCTACTCTTAGCCAAATTACATAAATTAGCCGCATTTCTGTAGCTATTTTTTGTTGTTATACACTATACCAAAAGGCTAAAAGGGTATATTATGTTAGTGCATAAAATTGTTGATGTTCAATATTTCTCTCACCACACACAGCTCAGATCATTTCTTATGACGTAGATACGTCTTTAAATAATAATATCGATTTAGCACTAAAAGCTACAGCCGATAAAAAAAAAATACTAAATTCTAGCACATTTGGCCTTTTCTTTTTTACTAACTTTTTTTCTAAAACGATTAATTTTTGTTGCGAAGTATTTTTCCATATAACGATGTTTTTTCGATAATGATTTTGATTTGATAACGAGAAAAAAGTAAAACATATTTTGGGGGACTCCCAACTAAGTAAAGTGGCAAAAAAATTTAAAATATCGCAAAAGTATTGCAGTAACCTTTCTTTTTTTTTTCGTTCGTGAGTATTAATAAAACATGAAATGTGCCAAACGTTTTTCTTAACGATTTCGAATATTTTTTTGTTAAAACCAGGACGAAGACACTCGGTGGAGTGTCGCCCAACAACTTCAAGGATTAATAAAAATGAGGCAAAAGTATAGGCGCTTCTAAGGATTAAGGAGTTAAGGATTTCGTGTCGTGATTTCAAAGTGTTCAAAAAATTATTACTAATATTTTGAAAATCAGTTCTTATACTTTTTTATGCTACCATCTGCTGCCAGTTCTCCACAAGTAGTACAATCATTTGCATACAGAAATAAACACCTTCAAAATTTAGACTGGTACAGTGTATAATAAAGTCAATATGTCCTGACTACAAAATAGTATTTTTTTTTTAGTCTTTCGGTCAAATCAAAGCGTAACAAAAATTTAATGGACTCTTGTGTAAAGTTTGGGTCTGGCAAAGAAATTACAAGAACAGCAACAAACAAAGCAACCACGTTTGCATATGAGGCACAAACATTTAGAAACTAGCTGGGTCTCAGCCTATTTGTGGTATATGGCGAATTTTTTACGACTAAAACGGCTAATTCGAGATGGTTGCGTGAGCGCAAAGCAAAAACTCGTGATTCTTTAAATACGGAATGCCATAAAATTAAAGTGGCAAAAAAAGTGCAATAATAATAATGATTTTCTGATGTAAATCAAACCAGACTGCAGAAAAATGCTACAAAACATAGACTCATCAATTCCTATATATTTTACCAAAAATAAATAAATTTCATTATAATAAATATTCTGATTTATATTATTTTGAAGCCAACTAGAGACACTAAATTTAATATAAGTGTGTATACATTTGAGCTTAAGCAGCAGCAAAATGTTGAATATTTTTACAAAATATTTTACCTGTCCACTCTACCAAAGCCTTCAATTAATGCAAAATTTGAGGCAAATAATTGAACCTAGCAACATGATTTGAAACATGATTATATAACTTTGCTTAAAAAAAAATACACCTTTAATAAAAAAAAAAACAAGTTTTTTAAATAAAATAATTTTACTCGACTGGTATGACTTTCTGCTTGAAAGCCAGCACTCAACCAAATCAACTATCCTTTCGGACTTTGGCCTCTTAAATACCATATTGCGTTTATCTTTGATATTTGTTGTTCAATTTTAACGATGTTTGAAAATCATAAGATTTTTTTGATTTCCGCATTTAAGCCATATAAGCTTTAAGATTGCAATTGAAATTAGTTCGGGTAGAAAGGGGCCGCAGCGTAAAGAAAAAAAATAAACATTTCTTAAAAAATTTCTTTTGTCCTCCTGAGCACATTGAAAGTGATTTTGGGGAGTCTCCGCCGTCTTCTTTTCATCCTTATCTCAAGATATAGGATATAAGAATGGGATATTGAATTCAGAGTGTTTCACCCGTCTTACTCGCAACCATTTGGGCCTTAACACAAAACTATTTTTATGCCCACGCCGAGTGGCCCATTAACTTTTATATACAATTTGAAATTAATTTAAATTTTAATATTTTTAAAATTCTTATAAATATCTAAATAAATATTTTTTCAAAAATGTGTTTGTTAAAACTTATTAATCAACTCGAATTACTAAGAGAATTACTAAAAAAAAATATTTATACGTTTTCGACTAGTTAAATATACATACCGGCACAAACAACTTTTAACGAAGATTTCTTGAAAAGTGGACTTAACTCGATGTGTTTTTTTTTTTAGGAATTTAACTGCAGCTTTGAATTAGTTTTTTTAAAACGACTGTACTGTTGAAACCACTAAGCTTTATCGATATTGAATTAGAATACTGAAAGCGTCTATTCTTGAATAAACAGAAGCGACTGGCGTGACAGCATTATCGGATTATTCCAAATATTTTGTCTTAATTTAATACAACCATTTCAATATTCATACTGACACAAACAACTTTTAAGGAAGCTTTCTCGAAAAGTGCACTTAACTGGGTATGCCGGTTCTGAAATTTGACTCCAGTTTCTAATTCGAAACTACTCAAATTTATCGATACCGGATTACAAATCTGAAACCATGTTTTCTATACTAAACACAAATTCGTGACTAGCGTGACAGCATTATCGGTTCATTCCCAATAAATACAAAAAATGTAGCAAATTTTTTTTTTTTTGTGAAATTATTTTCTAAACGTATGTACCTAGAATAAGAAACTAACCCTATAAATATTCGTATCGGCACAAACAACTTTTAACGAAGCTTTCACGAAAAGTGGACCCAACTGAGTATGCCGGTTCCTAAATTTGAGTCTAGTATCAAATTCAATTTTTTTAACTGTCTGCACTGTGCTAACTTCTAAACTTTCTCAAATCTCAAGCCGTGTTATCTATACTAAACACAAATCCGTGACTGGCGTGACAGCATTATCGGTTCATTCCCAATAAAAAAATAAATTTTACCAAAATCGTGAAAACTTATTTTTCTAAAGCTTAGTATGAAAAACTAGAAATTATTATGAATTTCGTCAAAAATTTGTTCAAATATTTAAAGCAGTCACAAGCAACTTTTAACGAAGCTTTCTTGAAAAGTGGACTTAACTGGGTATGTCTGTTCTGGAATTTGACTGCAGTTTCGTATTATATTTTTTTAAATAACTAAACCAACTAACACTAAACTTTATCGAACAATCGATATCGAATTACAAATGTGCAAACGTGTTTTCCATACTAAACACAAAGTCGTGACTGGCGTGACAGCGTTATCGGTTCATTCCCAAAAAAAAAAAAAATATAAAAATGTAGCAAAATGTTTTGCGACAACCGACAACATTACTGATTTCATTAAAATCCATCGCGTTCAGTTTTTAGGCAACTTGAGCCGTGTATTTGTATGCTTTTTGGTTTTTTTTTTTGGGCTGGGGGGTTGGTTTTTTTTTTGAAGGCGCACCACTGCGTATACGTAATGTTGCATTTTTCGTGTTTGTTTGGCTTGGCATTGCGGCCGCTGTTGTACATTTTTGCTGCAGTTTGGGAATTGATGCCATTGCCCATCCAAGCAGTCAGCCAAACCAACCAAATAGTTAGACAGACAGTCAGACTGGCAAACAGGCAGCCAGCTAGCTAGTCATGCCTTTAACCCTTTGTTGCCGTTTGTGCATTTTTGCGCATACCTTTGGCATTTTGGGCCAAGTCAGGGGGTTGCTATTGCTTGTTGTGCGGAGCAGTTTCTTGTTGCGTTTCTTTTGCGGTAATAAAATAGGGCTAACCAAAATATGGGCCTGGCAAATGTGGACTGCTCACTCTTTCACTCACTCGGCTCGCACATTGAAAGAGGTAATTTAATTTATGATGCAGTAAAATTGAAAATCCTCCAGGGGGCAGCATGAAAAGCATGCGAGCGTGGCCCTTCATTTTGATACACTTAAGCCAAATGGCGTAAGGGGTATATTAAGTTTGCGCAAAAAAATGTTGGTTGTGACATATAGAAGAAAAACAGTAAGATACAAGAAAGTATATATAGGTTGCGGCAAAGCGTCAGCTTTAATTTGCTACTAGGTCGGATTTGCCCCACCTTACTCCACCAAAATGATCTGCACGATAAAAGGAGTCGGCTTAGTTAAACGCCTTACTCTGCTTGTAATCAAAGTTATAATTTTAATACAAGCCATAGGAGACTTTCGCGTCTGCACTTGGTTTAAAAAGGTCATCTATTCTAAACTAAGTTTACGACTAGTAAGAAAAAGTACTAAGCTGCAAGAATTCTTAACTTCCCTTGGTATATTGACTCGTACGAGCTCTATAGACAACGTTGACATTTCCTTTGCATACGCCTAAAAACCCTACATAAAAATGTTTGGCAGCCTGCCCACTCTGATTCTAATTTTTTAAAGAAAAAAATGCGACATGGACAAAATTTCGACAGAAATTAAAAACTTTTTGCTTACAAAAATTGTTAAAACAAAAGCTGAAGTTAGACACTTTGTCAGGCATAAAGCAAGAGTACCCCAGTAAAGACGTGAGCAACCCTAACAAAGAGGGCATAAAGGTATAAATGCCAGACTACCAACAACAATCAGCTGTTTACAAGTGTTTCATGGCTTGGTTTGGTTTTAATGATCCAACAATTAGAAGGTAACGCAATGCGCATGTGCATTATTCGTGTCTCTCTGAAATAGAGAGCATAGGTTAAATTTCTGTATGGTAGCTATAAGAAGCAATTTTGATTAAACTTCACACAAATGTGAAGACTAATATGAAATATGTACATAAAAACACATAAATATATTCTTGAACAATTTTTTTATTTTTTACACTATAGTGATCAAATTTATATCAGTTGAATTTTGTTTCAAATATAAAGCTATCATACAAAAATTGGGTGTTTTTAAGTTAAACAAATTTTTTAGAGGAAGTATTATTCTAAAACATAAAAATTTGATATATTTGTCGGTACAATAAATTTTTTTATCTTCAACTGCAAATAAATTACAACTTTAATTATATTTAAAAAAAAAATATACTAGTGGCCAGTCGTTTACAAGCACTAAAAAATACCAACAAAAAAATATATGGTAACACTTGCGCGTCGAAATTGTATGAAAACTGTTGGATTTAATTAAATAAGATGTAAGAGGCAAGGGTACAGTACATCCTCCAGTCGGCATATCTCCATTGTTATCAGCCCACTTGTTGTTGTATGTTGTTCTTGTTTTTTTTTTTCGTGTGTTGTTGCTGTGCTTTTTCGGTGACACGCTGCGCAGTGCAGTACGTTGCAGCTTGTGGTTGTCAGTGTGCGTGTGTGTTGGTTTGTGTGAGATGTGTGGCAGAATGGCAGCCAGGTGACAGTTACAGATGCACAACTTGTTGTTGGCCGGGTTAGAGACGGACCTTGGCCAATGTACGACCGAGTGCTGCTTGGTCCTCTTAGCTTCGCAGTTTCAAAACGGAAGTTTTTGCATAAGGGCACACGGCTCAACCAATGTAATACACTGTGAAAAATTTTATTTAACTCGGTCAAGTTAAGATTCAGTTTGAAAAATTTTATAAATTCAACTTATATGTAATTTGTTTAAGCTGGCTTTCGAATAATATTACGATTAAGCGATTTTATAAAAAAGTGCACACCATCAATTTCGACAATTTGAATACAATTTTTTTTTTTTAAATTAACTTACCCAATCATTTTCTGAACACAATTTCATGGCCTAGTTCTTCATTAGCATTTAATTCTTTGATAGTAGCAGAGTAGAGTCTAGAGACCACAGTTCCATTCCCAGTACTCTATAATCCAGTACTTATAGAGGCAAGAGTTTTATAGATATACAATATCTGTAACAAGCAGTAGATTAATTTAAGACCATAATTTGTTTATGCCTAACTTCTTATTATATCCCCTCTATTAGCGTCTGTTGGTGTGTCTGTATAAACACCTAGATCTCAAAAACCATAAAAGCTAAAGTTCAAATTATATAACATGTATTATGAAGACTCTCAGCCGAAGACTACAGTATCTATGGCTGTTCCATGCTGTAGCTATGGCTTAGAACCATAAGCATGCAGTTCGCATTTAAAAAAGATGGCGTACATTAAAGTCGGGCGCAGACGAATTTCGGACACCCTGTACCACCACATTGCAATTAAATCCGATACATTGCTTAAGAACTCCAAAAGATATTTTATTTACCACATTTGGTTACGATATTTTCATAAACAATCAAAAATCAGTAGAATTTAGCACCAAAAACTTTTTTTTGACCGATCGGTCCAATGGGGGCTATAAACTATAACAAACTCCCGACTTCCAAATTTGGTTACGATATCTTCACAAACAAAAGAAACACAATGAATTTTGTACAAAAAACTTTTTTTTGACCGATCTGTCCTTTGGCAGCTATATGATATGGTCAAGCGATTTTCATCAAATTTGGTATAGCGATTGGGAGCTCCACAAACCTTCCGACTGCTAATTTTGGTTACGATATCTTCACAAACAAATGAAACACAACGAATTTTGTGGAAAATACTTGTTTTAGACCGATCTGTCCTTTGGGAGCTATATGATATGGTCAACCGATTTTCATCAAAATTGGTACAGCGATTGGGAACAATAAAAAACATCCGCCAAATTTGGTTACGATATCTTCATAAACAAACGGATTATCCATCTAAAACTTTTAATTTTTTTCGAGGTCCTCTGAAACACCCCTATGGGAGCTATATAAGATAACCGCGATATCAAATATATAAAATAAACTTGTCTCCCCCGACCTAATAACGCATCTAATATGAGAATTCATACAGACAGACAGACAGACAGACGGACATGGGTATATCGACTCCTCTAGTCACCCTGATCATACTTTAGATAATTTTGGAGGGTCTCCGATCTCTCCTTCTGCATGTTGTATACATTTTCGGCTTGCACAAAGTTAGTATACCCTTTGTACCATGCGGTACAGGGTATAAAAACTTATAATGTGACAGTGTAAATAAACACGGTAGACGGATACAATCTCAATCGCTACCCGAGCATCATCTTTATAGAATCTCCTATACAAACGCGCGATTATTGATCTATTTTTGGGCTATTATTTGTTTAAGTCAAAAATTGTAATCCAGTTTAGTGGGCTTGAAAATTTAAATTATCTTAAATTTTTGCACGAATTATTAAAAATCAAACGATGAAACAAATAAATTAAAAATATACTACAAATTTTTTTCTCTACATTAATTTCGAAAATTTTTTGTTTACTAATCCTTTAATTACCTTAACACAGCAAAATTAATCTGCATTAAACTCTACCATAAATTCTCACAGTGTATTTTGTCAACGCACGAATAAGCAACAAAAAAGAGAATGGCAACAACGCAGCACTGATAATACACCAGTAGCATCCGTGAAGTAAAGAAAGAAAGGAAGCGTCAACTGTTGTCGCGTTCTGCGCATGACGTCACAAGATCGAAATTTTTGTGCATAAGTGCATGGTTTTAATGTTTTAAAGTTGCACATTACATTACAAATATGCTTATCAGGCTTAAAATGCATTAAACAAATATTTATCGGTTTTAACAATTGCAAATTTAGTTATATTTCTAAATATGTTTCCCAATGCACTTATTATATGCAGAGCGCTACTAAAGAGAATTTGATTTTCCTGGCTCTAATATTATACTTTTTGTCATCATGGATAGTCATCAGTGCATTAGCTCCAGAAGGTCACTGCAAAATTCCGTCGTCATAAACTTCGTTTCTAAATAATCCCTGAATTGTAAATATATACATATAAATACATCATTAAAAGTGAAGGGCAGCTCCAAATCTGAGGTGTTATCTTTAAGTAAATTTGCCGTCGCTGAACAATATATCCTTACTTTTAATAACAGGTATTTTTTACTAATTTTAAAATTAAATTTTTTTTTTTTTTTATAGTATTTTTATTGCTAATCACTTATTTCTTTTACAACTCCAGCATTTATTTATTGTTTGATGGGGATGAGGATGACTAAAATATAAATAACTTAAAATTTTTAAATTGTTTTTTAAGAAAATTCAAGTAGTTGAAAATTCGATATTTTAAAATGGTAAAGTAACTACACAATCCTTGTTATGTGCTGTTCAGATACTTTTTTGGGCAGCTGATTATGACTATCTTATTAGGTTTTTAAACTTTCAATATGACGTATCCAAGATGGCCGCTCATATTTCTGCATTTATTTTAAAAAATTATACAATAACGCACTAAAGCTAAGCGCACATGAAAATTTTGATCTAGTGACGTCACATGCAAGTAACAGTCCTGAACAATGTACCTCCTTACTTTCATTATTCCATGAACAGCATCAGAACTTGCAACGGCTACCTACCTCGTTACCATGTTGTTGCTGTATTTGTTGCTGCTATTGTGGTTGTTTTTGTTGTTGCAACTGCCTCATGGCTTTGCATATTAAAATATGCAACAGCCACACACGCTCACTCATCTCAACCACGACAAGGCTATAAAGTACCTGAAAAGCCTAGCCACAACAACAAAAACAACATAAACAACAACAACTGAGCAAGTGGCACTCTCCCTCTGGGTCTATCGCAGCCACCAGTCCACTACGGTGTTAAAGAATTACGAGCTTGCCCCAAGCTTCATATGTAAAGGTAGATATGACGTGCATCCAATCATTTTAACGCAAGTAAACTACCACAGATGGCGCCAGCTTCGTATCAAAAGAACAAAATGTATCTGTGCCTTGTTAGTTGTCGCACGAATGGGCTCACTTGAAGCCAAGCTCGAACAGCCTCATCAACTTCATGCTCATCAGTCCTGCAGTATAGCAGAATATGGGCAGTGTTCCTGAAATCTTTTTTCACAGCAATTTTTATTTATTGTGAAGCAAACTAAGCATATTTCTTGGTATCTCAGATTTTCGGATAAAAATTTGTGGAAATAAAATGGAACAATTTAAGGACTTTACGCTTAATTACTTGAAAAAGAAAGAAAGAATGTATCTGGGATCGTATGATTGAGAATAAAGGAAACGGGCAAAGTTTTTGATCGCTCTTTCCGATTTTGATGATTCTTCTATAATATTTTCTTCAGTTTACCACTTACGGTATATGGCGCTCTCCATCTCAAGAACGTTTATCTTTAGAAGACATTGTCGAAGACACATTCTTTCGAACATTCTAAACGTTTTTATGGTACTTGGAAAATTTAATATGCGACAAAAAACGTTTTTTGTAACCTTTGACTTTGAACGTGTTGGGACGCAGTCATGATATTTCTGGTTACAGGCGGGTTTTATCCTGTAAGTAAAAATAGTATATGAAAAAAAAATACACTAAATAAAAAAACAATTAATTTTATTTAATGGCATTAATATTTCATGTTTTACAGGTAAAATATATACAGAGTTTAGCTATTATTCTAGATTTTCAGCTGAAGGGTTGATCTTTAAAATTTAGTATAAATATGTAAGTTTCATTTCATATTTTATGATAAAATGTTGTTTTTTAAACATTATTTACATGATATTAGTTCAAATTTAAACAGTTAATTAAAAAAATATTTATACAAAGAAAATATTTAAAGTGCAAAAAAGTAAAGAAAACTTTCGATTTATTTATTTTTTTATTGAATATTGGAATATTGAGTGTTTCTATTAAATTTCATTATATTATTATTATTAATTTTCTTTTATTGGTAGTTATTTTAAATTATTTTTTTCTTATTCAACCACTCTCTCAACGAATTTTTGCTATACTTTTCAATACACTAATTGGTGCATATCTTGCATAAAATATGGTTCATGTCTTGCATAAAAAAATTTCCCTTGTCATAAGAATATAGTAGTGTAGTCGTAGTTGATTTCCATCGAAAGGTGTTGAGCTGTGCTAACAAAGAGTAATGGAAATATGAGTAGATAGCGACAGCAAAAAAATGCGGATTTGGGAACACGCAAAAACGAAACAAACAAAATTGACTCGTTTTTCGGAGCACGGCAGAATGTAATTATCAAAATTATATATCCAATATCTTTTTTTGTTTTCTTTTAAACCAATCCAAATTGGTTTAAGGACACATATAGATAAAAAAATGAAAAAAAATAATATTTTTGGGAAAACCACTCCTCTGTCTATCGCAATGTTTTTTCCATGTAACAAATTGATATTCATTCATTACAGCCTTTTTTTTAATCCTAACCAGAAGTTCCATGAGAAACAATCCGCATTAGAATTAGAATTTTCTAGAATATTACAACAAAATAGACCCCCCCAAAGATTTGTGGAACAATCGTGCATGTGCGTACTTTTGGCATATGCTGCACACTGTGCACTTCCAGTGGCAGACTGCCACAGTTCAGGGTGACCACCAATAGAGCCTTGCGGCAGCTTATCACAGTAGTGAAGAAGCAACGACAAAATCTATGTTATTAAAAGTGGCCAGGCCAACCCAGGCAATGCAGCACGTGCGGCAGCGTAAGATGCGCTCCGTGTGTTTTATGCATGCCACATTTTGACGAGGTCGCAGCGGACATAGGAGCTGCATGCACCTTGTTGATAGCCATGGGCCGCCCAGTGGCGTCTGTGCTTGGTCACTTGTGGCATGGCCCGCTCTTTGTTGTTTACTTGTGCTGCGGTTTTGCGCGCCTCAATTGGAATTTTTGTCGCATTTACCAAAGTGCAGCACCAGTGGCAGCTTGTGGCCTGCGCCTTGTTGCAGATAAATCCTCATGAAATAATTACACGTGTTACTGTAAATGCTGTTAAATTGCCAGAGTCCGGCGGAGTCCAACCACAGTACTGCGACCATGCCCACGAACAAGTCGAGACGGTGCTCGACAAAGAGATACCCTATATCCAGTTTTCAACAAAAATCGACAGACTTACTCTACGCTGCCTTTGCTCAAGTTTGGTTCATAAGATCTGGGTGTTCATACCGATGGACACACCCAATTTTTGTGTATGCAACTAATGTACCACGCCTTCTACTGCCTTTTACATTTATAGGCATTCCAAACTATAAGACCCCTGATCCTTGGGCCTAGGAAGTGTATAAATATACACTCAAGGTACACTTTTGGCCGCGTGTAAATTGAAAACTTGCTGCGGTTGCTTGCTTGCTTTCAACCGGAGTTTAATTTTATTTTTTTTAGCCCTGTAAATGCATTCATGAATGAATGAGTGCATAAATGCACGCAGCAAATGAATGACTTGCAACTGCTGCGACAAGTACTTTACAACACACTCAAATACACTGGGAGCTACAGGGACAGGGAGACCCACTAACAGACTGAGAGACAGACACAATGGTTACTTATGGCCAATTGGGAAAATTATTTTATGCGACTGCGGCAAAAATAACAACAACAATGTTTTAAATTTAAGAAACTTTATGGGTCTCTTTTTTGAAAACAAATATGAAATATGGTAATCCAAAGTTTATAGTTTTAGAGATTTAAGTTTTCAGTCAACCACATTAATAACAAATTAAGTACCCTTCTTTAAGTTTTAGTTCAAGAACCAGTTCCAAGAAACTTTTTTTAACATCCATCCCGTCCACCCATCCACTTTTCGCATATTTTTGTATCAATAATTCGAATTCAGCGGCACACACAATTTTTTACAAAAAGTCAACATTTCTTTGTATATTAGGCTCACATATGTATACATACATCAAAAAGCAAAAGGACTGAATTAATTTGAAATTTTTTTAGCACACTTGTGCTGCTGTCTAAAGAATCCAATCAAATAAAACGGCTTTATTAACTTCAATCAAAATAATTCAGTACAAAAATATTATAACTAATAGAAAAACAAAAGATTGTAAACAAAATCAAAGGATAATTTAACCAATTCAAAATGTTATACTAAAAAATCAAAAGATAATATAAACTTCTTTTCCTGCCAGAATTTTCATCTCACAATCTTTAAAGTAATTTCAGATCCATATATTATGGTTAATAAATAAAATTATATCCACGTTTTCGATTTCGAGAGATACTTTATCGTTTGAGATAGTACACAAAAAAATTATGTCAATATTTTATCAAAGTCCATATTACCTTGTCAAGTATTACCTTCGAGTAATCTAATTGCTCGAGTCTAAATTTTTAATATTAAAATATTATTGAAATGCCAAAATTTAGTCAACTCGAATAGACCGGATCTTCAAAGATTTTTCTTTTTCTTGAAATCCGAAAAGAGATTGTATTGAGGCAACTGGTGCTGTTGCCAGGCTTATGGCTTAGCAATAGCCTCCTAAAAATTGTTCATTTTATTTATTAACTAAGCTTTTTAAAATAGTTTTACCGATAGTTACTCTTGAGTAAGCTAGTTGAAGCTTATGGTGGGTTTCTTGCCACAGTGATGGTACATTTTATTTATTAACCAGTTTTTAATTTAAAATACTTCTGTTGCCCGTACTCAGTTTTTTGACACAGTGATGCGATGTAAACGATATATCGAAAAATAAAATTAGATGTTTGAACAAAATTAAAAACATCGATGCAATATTTCTCTCCGAAAACTCTCACATATTTTTTTCACAGGTAAAGCATAATTTTTTTTCGATTATGATAAACAACCATACATTTTCTTCGTAATCGATAGAACTTTACGACTCATGAATAAAACTGCATGAAACAATTTTTTTTAATTTTTTAATTTACGTTCGAAATAGAATTTTTCTCAAATTTATTAAAAACGACGAAAAGTTTCATATGAATGGATAAATAACGGCCAATCCGTAAATTATATATGTAAGTATGTATGTTCCAAATATAATCGATGGGTAATTCAATTATCCACAATTTGGTAAAAAAAATAAGCAAAATCAGTTTAGTACAACCAGAAATATTTGCTTTTAAGTAAAGAAACTTTTTTTAATTTCGAAAACCAAAACGTATAAATTTTCTTCGTTTTTGTTTTTGCGTGCTCCCAAATTCGCATTTTATGCTGTCAATATCTACTCATATTTCCCTTACTCTTTTTTAGCACAGCTCAACACCTTTCGATTGAAAATAACCGCGACTATGCTATTCTTATAAAAATGGATTTATTTTATGCAAGACATGAACCATATTTTATGCAAGAAATGGCCCATGTTTTTTTATGTGTTTTTTTAATTTTTCAATTAAAAAAAAATAATTATTAATAAATACCTAACCTGTAATTGGCAAAAACACAATCTAGGAACATCAAAGAATATTAAAAAAATTTATTCGTTTGAAATGCGTACAGTTTTGAATATATTTTGTCATTTCGTTTTACAACAAAGTAGTCGGTTTCAAACCACATAAAAAATTCGTTTTAGTAAAATTGGGAGCACCAAATTTGTGGTTTCAAAACAAATCAAATTTTATTTCGAAATATTCGAATAAAATATTCGGATTCGTTCGATCGAATCATTTATGTTAGATAGGCATTCGAAGAAACTTAACATTTCTATTGAATAACTACAGACTTTTAAATTCTGCATTAGATCTCACTTGTGTAAGGGATGAAACAAGTGGATCTGAAGAGGCCGCCAACATGTTAAATATATCTTCGTTTTTGCGAATATTTTAATGAACGACTGAAACGAATTTAAATCGTTCAAAAATAAGGAATAGTCACCAAAGGGCCTTACCTTTCTTTCGACAAGTTTTCTTGCTAGAAAAATTATTAAACCAGTACCAACAAGCTGAAATAATAACATAAACTGTATTCTCCACTTGAATGTATAAATAAATAAAATATATTTTTTTAAATTTTATTCGTTACGAACTAAAATTACCGTCCATAGTAATATTTGCTGCAATTGTTTTTAAAATTTTAACAGCTGCGTTTTGAAATGCATAAATTTGTTCAGTGTTTGTGCGTGTGTTTGTGCGTGTGAGCCATTTGTTATTATAGCCAATTAAAACGTTGGTTACAAAATGTTGGCTAGCAAAACAAATGCAGCTGTTGTTGTTGTTGTCTGTCTAGCTAGCTTAAATTTTAATGATAAATTTAATGGCTTCAATTGCCAATGTAAGTTTTAGTATCTATGTGTTTCTCTATGTATGTGTTGGTATGTTATTTAAGTGTTAATTACAAATTAGGCAACAAATATTTATATTTACATGCATACAGTGAAGCCAGAAATTATTCGGACGCTTTTCAATTTTTATGCTTAAAGCTTTACTACTTACCCAAAAGTTGTCATAACGAAAACTATTTGTCTTTTGATATAAAAAAAATATTTTTGACTTTTAGGCTGATAGAAATTATTGGGAACGGTTGCTAAGAAAAAGATGCTTCAACTATCTTTTGTCAACTTCTCCTGAAAGACTGACTAATTAAGAGTACCCTCTACACAAGATGGTACCACAATAACATGGCCTTGGCGAATTATAATAAAGAAAAAGAATAGTCACCTTGGGGCTGTTAAAAATTAATTAGATTAGGCTAGGCAGTCCATTATTTTAAGATAATAATAAACAACAACAAAATTTCCCTCGAAGACTGACTAATTAAGAATATCCTCTACCCAAGAAAGAGTAAATGACTGACAAGCTAAGAGTGTCTTCTACATAAGCTGTTACCACAATAACTTGTCCTTGATGAGAATTCATGAGAATTAATAAAAACAAAGATTATGTTAAAAATCACCCTATGGCTTTGAAAAATTAATAAGATTAGGCTAGGTAAGTTGGACTGCTCAGCTAAGGCCTCGAGAGTGTGCAATCCATTATGATGCCTAGTAAACAAAAAAGAAAAACTGTCCCTCGAAAACTGACTAATTAAGAATACCCTCTACACAAGGTAATACCCAACTACTTGGCTCTGGCGCATTCTAACAAAGACAAAGATTAGGTTCAACCCGCCCTGAGGATTTTAGAAGTCAATTAAAGTAGATTAGTCAATAAAGACTGCTCGGTTCAGGACGAGAACACTTAGTAACCGTGCAGTCCACTGTTATAAGAAATCAATAAAAAAAAGGAAGTAAAAAAATTGGTGAAGAATGTGAGAGCTTGGCAAAATTGGGTGGTATAGCTGGTGAACGCACTCATTGCGGCGGAATCTCTATCCTTGCGTAATCATTTTAAGGATTCGATAAAATGAACCATGTCTGCTATAGGACTTTGCCTGACAGCCTCTTTGAAGCAGTGATTTTCCAGATTCTGATTGGGTTTTCGTATGAGTTCAGGGCAAACACACCTTATCTCTGCAGCTACGGCAGTTGTCGTGATGGAGAAAATGCATCCGCTCGGCCACATGTCCCCGTTAGGACTATTGTCATCTTCCTCGGATGTTCCCTTTGGATTATACCTGGTCCCCAGTTCTTGGTTGTGACCATCTCTGTAATTTTAAGTTTTAAATCTTGAAGAGGTCTTATTATATCCGTCACCGCAAGAGCCACTGACAGCGTTGATCCGCTCCTGGCACACTCTTCTGCTCCAGCAGAGGATGATTAAGTAATATTAGGTGCGATGAAGTAATATTAAAGCAGCTTGGCTGTCCACAAGAATAGATAAATTCTTTGGGCTTTGGTCCAAGGTGTCTTTCAGCTTTCCCAAACTATATATATCTATCGGCCTGAGGACAGATTAAAAGCTGTGTTGTTAGTTCATTAGATATGATGCTCGCTCCTGTCCCTTTTTCTGTCTTGACCCGTCTGTGTAAATCGTTAGTTCGTTCTTTCATGCTTTCCATCTTCCCCCTACACAAAGACCGTGTTTTTCGGCTTCCCAACCAGAAAAAAACTGAAACAGTTCGAAAGACGGAATGAAAGCTATGTCGTTAGCTTTTCAGAGATGACGCTCGCTCCTGTGCCTTCTTCCGTCTTTGAGTATATCATTCTACATACTATAGATCGTTAGCTCGTTCTTTATGAAGGAAGTTCCTTGCTTCTAATTTTCTCTCTACACAAAGACCGTGACGTGGGTTTGGTCGAAGTTGTCTATTAGTCGTGCCACTTCCCATTCTGTGTATATCTTAGCCAGAAAAACTTCAGCTTTTTAGAGATGACGCACGGTTTTGTGTACCTAGCTAGATCGTTACTTGGTTCTTCCTAAAGGAAGTTTCTCGCTGCCAATCTTTTCCCAATGGGAAGAACGTGATTATCATGTCGCTTTTTTCGATCCCAGGTCCCAGTGAGAATGCCTTACTCAAGTAGGGAACTGCTCTGAAGCGATGACGTGAGAAGGCTTAGTGCGCGGAGTCTAGCGGCACTGCACTCTGCTGCAAACTTAAGCAAAATGCGCACTTGCTCCTGATTCAAAATTACATACCGGACGTTCTTGCTTCGTCCGACCGGGAAAATTTTTACCAAATTATCGTTCCATTTGTAAGCTGTGTTGCAGCAGTCACTTTTCTCGGACTAATCGTGAATGCGTAGGTCAAGTAGAGCACTGCCGTGACCCAATGATAACGTCGCGACGTTAGAGAAGCTGCTCGGATTGAGATGGTTTGGCTGTTTCCGACTTTTCACCAAATTTTTTAATAATCCTCCACTGCTCCTAAGCAATTGCTTTTTTAATGACGTCTAGTATTTTATTTATAACTTTGCTATTTGAATAATATTTGGTTTCACTGTATTTACAAAGGTGTGCGAGTTTGTGCAGTTGTGTGTGCTTATGTATTCTATTTGTGTGTGTTCAAGTGTGCACATTCTTGTTGACAGACAAATTTTGATAACCGCAAAATGTTTGCAGCTGTTTTCGCAAGGTGGCGCTAGTCAATGTTTATAAATTTTATGTGAAAAGCTGCCAAAATTTATATACTTGAAAAGTTTATTATTTTGGCATTCAATTTCAATGGCTTTATGTTCTGATATAAGCTTCCCATTTCTTCTCGTTTTTTTTTTGGCGCAACGCCGCCGCATTGAAGTAATCACATAAATCACACTCAGACATGCTGAGACTCTATAAAAGTCAGTGCGTCTATAAGGCTTGGCCATTATTATTTGCAGCAAGATAAACTGATGCAAAGATAAAAAACTTTATTAAGCATAATGTGGCCATAAAGCCAAAGGACGCTACACAACAACAATAACAAGAACAACAGGAACAACAGCTGCCAAATTGTTTGCTAGTAAGTTGGTACCACAAAAGGCTTCGATAGCTTTTACCTATGCCATGATTGATGAGCTCTATATTGCGGCTAATATCTTGGTCTTTGTTTTGTGTAAAACTCTTTAGCTAGCTCAATAAACTGTAAATCAAGTGCACTGCGTGTGCCAAGTCATAAATACTAGAAATACCAAAATATACCACACCTCCTAAACTCAAAAAAAAAAATACTCAACGCTTTTTAATTAAGGCCATGACGTTGCACTGAAAAAAAAATGAAAAACAACAAAAAAGCGGCCAAAACGAAGTAAAAGACAAATGGCCAAGGCGCGAACTGTTTGACAACAGCTAAGACCATCTATCAAAAGCTGAAGCTGCTGCAGCAGCGGCAACAAATTGAAATAACTGCAGCAGCAGATGATGATGTATGCGACGTTAATGAAGATAATAATGATGATGATGATGATGATGATGATGAGTATGAGGACTTTTTAGCCATTGCAATTATCACTGCAGCAACAAAATGGCGTCACTTTATTTATATAGAGAAGACTCTCATGCTTAAAATATATGTGCGCCTCTAACCAAATTAGCTGCGGGATATCAGGCAATAAACACTTTTACACAGTTGTAGTATTGCACTACCAAAATGGAGTCCATGCACTATATGGATAAGCTGCAGGATTGGGATAAGCCGAGCACCGCATTATGTAAATAGAAAGACTGCTTTAGAATTCACGTTAAGAAAACTATTGCAGTTTCTGCACAGGATGAAGCATGCTTTTTGAAATGTTCTTAATGTGCCGTCCAAGAATCCAAGCAATTACTAGCCCAGTAAATATAACGTTGGGCAAGGGAATACGATACTTTTCTGATTAGTCTGAATTTAAGATTTTTCATACATACAAACCTGACTAAGACTGAGATTTCTTTTAAATAAGCCTGAAAAATCATGAATTAATCAATAAAAGGTTTGCTTTCTGATAGGCAGCTTGGTTAGCAAAGAGTGCTGCCGATTTTTTGTTTGGCTATTCGCGAATAGATGGCGCCAGCAGTAACATCAGCTGCTCTGTAATAAAGAAATTTCAAAATCAGAATCTTTTCAGTAAACTCACTTAACCATTAGATATGGAATAAGGAAAGGGAATACGATACTATTCCGGTTTTGCCCGAATCAAGCATAAATCGCTAACAAATTAATACGAGAGTTTAAGGATGCCGTACTTGACGTAGATATTTTTTGAATAGTTCTTATTATTTTAAACTGAAACTGGTTTTAAAATAAATTGATTGAAGCTTTAAATAAGAAGAGAATTATTCCAAAATAGTGACCAACATTTTTCTTTCCTTAAAATCCGAATGTTGAATAAGTTTTTTCTGACTTATTAAAAAAAATTGTTATCATTTATAGAACAAAACGGCCAAAAAACTTGAATATAAGAAATTTGAATGTCAAAATAATTATTGTTTTTTTTTTAAGCATATCTTTTATTTTAACAAGAAAACGTTGTTTATTATTTTTTTCTTTATTGAGTATTCGGCCAGGTTAAGTAAACGTGGTGTGATATTTTGCAAAGAGTATTCAATCTTCAAAGAAAGTTTGGCAAAAGTCAGTTAAAACAAAAACAAATTTATTTTTAGTCATTTTTTATTTTTAACAATCTTGAAATAAAATTTGTATGCTAAAAATCTTAATTAATCTTGAAATAAAATTTTATGTTAAAGATCTTAATTTATGAATTTTTCATAATTAAAAAGTTTTATTATTTATTAAAAAAAATGTTTATATATTGAGAATTTTTTGTACTGATATAAGCTTTCCTTGTTTAATTATGCAAATTATATATATATTCCTTTATTCATACAGTATAGAAGTGTGATTATGCTATATGAAAGCTCAAAAAGAGCATACGGTGTCAACAAATTCTCTCCATCTACTTCTGTCTCTTGCCAATAGTTTGAGCTGGTTCCATGTCATATGTTGACCATTCTTATCCAGGTGTTTCAGGGTCTTCCGGGGCACCGATGGCCCTGCGGATTCCACTCGAGTGCTGCTCTTGCAATGTCTTGCGCTGGCCGCCTTAGCGTGTGGCCAATCCATGACCATTTCCTTCTTCGGATTTCTAGCTCGATGGGGTGGATTTCAGCTAGATCAAGTAGCTGCTCGTTTGTAACCCAAGTGGGCCAAAATATTCTCAAGATCCGCTTAAGGCATCTATTGACGAACGCTTGTAGTTTTCTGCGTGTTGCTGTGTTGTGCTCCATGTGGTGCAGCCGTAGAGGAGCACCGACAGTACGCTGCAGTTAAAAATGCGGAGCTTTGTTTTGGTGTTTATATTGTGCGCTCGCCAGATTCTGGTCATCGATGAGAAAGCAGTTCGCGCTTTGTTGATGCGTTCGGTTATGTCTGACGTGGATCCACCGTCCTTACAGACTATGCCGCCGAGATACGAAAAGGAGTCAACGTCTTCTATAGGTTGGTCGTACAACAGAAGTGGTGATGTGTTGTTGGAGACGATGCGCATTAATCTCGTCTTCTTTACGTTGACTCTTAAACCAACTTTACAGGCGTTTTCAGCTAGGCAGTGAAGTTTCCTTTGTATGTCGTCAAACCGCTGCGCTAGAAGGCAGATATCATCTGCATAGTCCAAGTCAGTTAATACCTCATCGAGCTTCCACCTTAAGCCGCAGGGTACGTCTCGGTTTGTCTGATCCATTACACCGTCCAACAGGATCAGAAACAGCGAAGGCGAAAGGACACACCCTTGTTTTACCCCAGTACCAGGTTCGAATCCGTCGCTTAACACGCCTTTAAAGCGCACCTTGCAATGAGCACCATTGTAAAGCTCGCGGATCATTGACACAATTTTGTCGGGAATGCCTTTACTACTGAGGGTTTCCCACAGAGCTGCACGGTGGATTGTGTCGAAAGCACGCTCGAAGTCAACGAAAAGCAGGTATAGTGGGCAGTTATATTCAATTGACTGTTCAATTTAGATCCGTAGCGTATTGGTGTGGTCTGCACATGATTTACTGGGCCTGAAACCCTCCTGTTCCTTACGCAGAATGGGCTCAATCACAGGCGATAGTCGGGAGAGGCTAATCGATGATAGCAATTTGTTAATTGAGTTTAATAATGTAATTCCTCTCCAGTTGTTGCATTGTTTTAGGTCACCTTTTTTTGGGATCGTCACTATGTGACCGCCCTTCCAAACCTCAGGGATCATTTCCTGGATGCAACACTTCCTTAAAATCGGGTGAAGCGCGCATGCTAGGTGCTCAGCACCATAGCGGAGAAGCTCGGCTGGCATGTTGTCTGGGCCAGCAGATTTTCCATTCTTAAGTTTTGCTATGGCAGAAGCGATCTCATCAATGCATGGTGGTTCAGTTGAGATATCCCTCCTAGGTAAACGTCTTCTCAGGAGCCACGGGCAGTTAGAGATGTTAAATGCATTTACACCGGGGTGAGAGGAGTTGAAAAACTCTCTCCACCTGCAGAGTTGCCCCTGGGTGTCAATGATATCTGCTCCACTTGAGTCCTTAAAGACGTCGTACTGCGGCCTTTTTTTCCAGCTAGCTTCTTGATCGCATCATACACTCCTTTGATATCACCTCATGAATTGGCTAGTTCTGCCTCGTCCGCGATGCCATCGTAGTAACGGCTGCGGTCGATACGAGCTAATTCTTCACGCTAGCTGCTGTCGAGCGGTATTCTTCTTTCGCCATGGACTTGGCTTCCGGTGTTTTAGCACTATATACCTTACGTTTCAATTGGCAAGCTAAAATAGATAATATAAAAAATATTTGATATATTAAATAATCGGTAACAGTTTAAGGATATAATTGGGTTTGGTTCCGGAAATGAATTTCCTTCTGCATATCCATTTGCAACACAAACAATGTAAGCTTCACCTAATAGTTAAGTGCAAAAATTGATTAATTTTATATAATATAGAGAATATTAATTAAATATTATAAATAAAATAGTAAATGATAGGTATGTTCAACAAAACCAAAATTTGTTTTAATCAAAAATTTGTATAAAATATATAATAGGTGTATTATTTCAAATATTATAAAAGAAAGCGAATTGAAAATAAAACAATGCACCAAATGGTAGTAGTAAAAAAAATTGTATCTCGATTAAGAAAAACGCAACCTCTTGAATCTCAGATGCGTATGTTTAGAGATGTTACGTACTCCCTGCTGTCGCCATAAGATCATGTAAACTCAAAATTCTATTCCAGCGCATCTCTTAGTCGAAACGGATGTAAAACATTTACAACACAATTTTTTTTTTTAAGTTTTATAAAATGTGCAAATTTGTTTCGAGCTTTTACGCATCAAAGCTCTCCATAAACCCCCAGTTATGGCTAGTGGCAAAGGACACCCCTGTTCGCCTGGTCATGCATCATTTCTTTGTACAGCCTGTAATTTAGGCTAAAAATTCTGTTGAAGCACCAGACCGGCAGACAACCCGACCGGACGCCAACTGCAGTGCATCTTTTCGTCATGGTGTTAGATTTATGCGCGTCGCCTCAAGCCTTTTGCGCCCGTTATTTTATGTTCTTTTGGCAATATTGTAAATCATTTCCAAATTATTTAGTCGCTATATGCATACATATACATATACTCTTTTATACACATTTATATACTTTTAGTATCTACTATGTGTGTATGTGTTTTGTTGGGAGCGTCTTTTTTGTGTGGCATGTAAAGCGAATGTGGCACGTGATTGCGTTATAAATTATTCGCCATGGATTTCGAATCGACTCGTGTGTAAATCTCTATTTTTTGTAAGAATGTGTCTATATGACAAAAAAAAAAACGCCTTAAAGTTCATCCAATACTTGATGACTTTTAGATAAATATAGATTTTAGGTATCGAATTTGAATTAAATCAAATATCATTTTAAGCATATTAAGCTATATGTTGAACTAGGTTGATAGAAATAACTAAATTTGCAAGTAACATACACTCCACGCCGCTTAAATAGGACAAGACTTAATTAAGTTTGTTTTCTATCGCCCAATGCTCCCAAAATTTTTGTTTTTACACTTAAAGTTTAAAGAAATTAGAAGAATTTGTTATAGCCAAAAATTTTGCGAAATAGAAGTCCAGCTGGAAACTAGCTACTGAAAACTGCCCCCAATGATTTTTAAAAACTAATTATGCAGATCGAAACAGTTTTTAAACTTAAAGCATTTTGGATTAATTTAAAAAAATTTCACTTTTTATTACTTATTACTATATTATTTATTTTAACTGCTGAATATTTTTGAACCAATTTTTTTTAGTCTGAGTTGCCAATGGGCTCTTTAAATAAATTTTAAGCTTAAATGCATATTTAAATTTTTTTTTTATAAGCATTTTTCCAATCAATCACAATTTTTTTTAAACGCGTCTTTTTGTCCCATCTTTTTATAGTGTAATTATGAACCAATATGATGGATATATATATTTTATATATTTATTTTAAAAGTCGTTCAAATAATGTTTTTTTCAACCGCCGTAATGTTAAGCAATACAAATTTTAACAGAGCGCACCGCTGTTAAGTTATCAGCTCTTAAACACTGCTGTTAAATGCTAAAAAGCACGTTTTTAAAAAGTCAATTTTTTTGCTTGCATCTTGAAATTGCTAAAAAATAAATATAAAACAACACAAGTGAAATTTTTGTGATGGACTCCAATCAGAGTGGTTTTGCCCCCAATTGTGTGTAATTGCTAACCACTTATCAAGCATAGATTTGTAACGAAACTTAGTTATTAAAAGGGGCTACAAAATAAGTCCAGCTCATTCCACTAATAAAATTTGCTGCATGTTTTAGAATGTTCAATTTTTTTTCTAATGCATGTCATAGTAAAACGCAGTTTTGCGCACTTTTACGAAAATTTGATTTTGTAAGATTTTTGGAAGTCAATGACGGGGAAGAACGCAAAAGAGTATGCCATTTTCAATTGCTTTAAAACGGCAATAACTGGCACCTATTTATGCCCAAAAGTGGTAGATCTCAAAGAAAAGAAGAAAAGAAGAAGATTTGCAACTTTAACCTGTAAATTCAAAAAGCGAGCGCAGCTGCACAAAATCGCAGGCAAGGTGGCCTTGCATATATTTTAAAATTGTTGGCTATACGTCCAGGAGAAGTCAAAAGCATTCGTTAATCATTAAGCCAACTAGTTGAAAAGTCAATTAAGCGCTAACGAAGCACTAGCTCTCATTTTAGATCAAGGCTTGGCAAAACAACAATATTACAAAACTGAGGAGTACTTTAAGATGTCTGTCAAGTCAGTTACTAATCAATGTGGGAAAATTCCAAAGCTTCGGCTTAATTATTGCAGAAATTATTATTGAATATACACAAAATTCATAGAGAAGGGTGCCGAATCTCGGAATAAAATTTATAAATCTGTGCCACTGCATCATGCAAGGATATATATATATATAAGCTCCTTTAAGTTCTACAAGGACTAGAGGACCGTTGAGGAAGGAAATGCAGTCTATTAAATAATTTTACTGACATGTTCCAGAGACACCAAATCCTATTATTTCATCAATCAACCTAGTTTTGAATTTGTTAACAAGCTCTTAGAATAGTAATAGGAAATAAATATGTTGAGCTTCATATGGATCAAGTTGAGCTTTTCGCAAACGAAGAGCATGAGTAGACATAATATTTACAATAAAATTGCAATTTTTTTATATTTTAGGACTTTTCTTGTTTGTGGCGTTACCACGCCCATTTTTGTTTCAAATACATTCGTTGGTTATTATAAAATCAATAATAAAAAATAAATCAAAAAAAATCTTTTTTAACCAAAAATACGCCGAAAATTTTGAAATTTTTTGTTTGACATTTATTGAACATATTAAAAAAAAAAGATTCTTTCATATATAGGCGAAAGTTATTAAATGAAAGAGTTTGAAACTTTCCTCAGAACTAAAAAACTGACTTAATGTTTATATATTCGTCAAAGACTATTTTTAATAGTATCTGCTTTATATTATTATTTTAGAATACTATCACTATTTTTAGAACCAGTGAAATATATTCATTCATATATTCATTAAAGCCAAAATTAAATTAAAGTAATTAATTAAAAAAATTTTGTGGATATTTGAATAACGTCATGACAAATACTTATGCTAATAAAAAAAAAGTTTTTAATTTAATAACTTGCAAAATAACTAACTTTATTTCAAATCACACCTAAAAAAAAAAAGACAACCAATTCGTAAAAATGGTCGATTGTTTAATCCAAGTCAGCGCCCGCTTCTATTTTCTATATCTTAAATCGATAAGACCGTTTGATATTATTTTTTACTTAATTATTACAAAAAAAATTAGCTTTTAGTTTTTTTTTTATCACATTTTGTCCTACAAATGTAACGTTACAGCAAAATGTAAATGTCCATAGCCTCAGAAGCATATACCAAAAAAAATATTCTACTTTGTAGCTTACTATTACATATATCATGGTCCTTACTGAACTGACCAAAAATATTATACTCAGTCGGAATTTTTACCTTGATTTTTTTAAAAACTTAGAGAAAGAATCCACAGAACCCATAATAAAGTTACACAACTTAAAAATTATTATTAGTTCAATACATCGAAAAGCAAGCACATGCCGCAAAAACTCTCTCACGTTAGCAGCCCTGCTCCAAGCCCACTGCCAGTAATCGAAACCTATAAAAGTTAAAGTAATTCAGATAATGATAATTTAATAACTTACCATTGTACATTGTATATGATTGTGTTTTGTATTTGCATGATCTGTCAGTCAATCTTCCTGGGCTGATTGCTTCAAACGCCCACAACAGATGGCGCTGCCGTGCCGCCCATTGCCACACAATCAAACGGTAACAATAGCATATGGGCACAAAAAAAAACAGAGAAAAAATAAAAAACAACAGTTATAGCTGAAAAAGTCGACAGCACAAAAGTGCCGCTATCTATTTATATCGTTTGCTGCTGCTGTTGTTAAGAAAAACAGCTTGGAAAATGCTGAAAACTACTAACGAACGACACCTTGTAGGCAGTTTTCGTGCCGATGCAACTTTTTTGCATGCATGCGGCCCAAGGGGCCATATGGGGACGTTCTACACGACACAAAAAGCAAAAGGCGCTAGCGTGTGCCGAATTTGTATGCTTCTTCTTTTTTATACCCTCATAGACAATAGGTAAACGGGTACATTAAGTTTGTGCAAATGTATGATACAGGAAGTAGGAAGCATCAGCAATTCTAAAAACTATTGGACACTGTTGTGCCATATGATCATTCAGGGTAGGCTTAAAAAGTAAAGGGAACGAATTTCTGATCAAAAACGGAACTGTTGGACCCACCGGGAAGTGGTAGTGTGGAGTCTTCCGAAATGATCTATATTTTTTCCAATCACCTGTTTGAGCTGAAATAAAAATACTTAGTTGATGAAACTATTCTTTGGGATTATTTGTACACGTGTTTTAATTCTAAAACCGAGTTTTCGTATTCGGAAGGGAGCATTCTTCGTTTACTATACAATATAAGTAAGCGAAGGATAAGAACCTCCTTTTCTATGATCCAAATTCAAATTCTACGCCAAACTCGCGAAAACCGCGGCGGATACCATCTGAATGAAGGTTCGAATAGTATTAGTCCTTCCGGGAAGGAGCAGCTCGTGTGAGACGCGCGCCGGCTCCCATCGACTTAAAGGATTTATGAAAATGTGGCCAAAGTGAAGGCGCTGCTGGACTAATGGTGATGTTGATGATTAATGATGGCCTAACTCTGATGAGTTTGGGATATTTCAAATAGGAGAGCCCAAAATGTTACTAACGACAACTTAGCTAAGCGAATGATGTGCGCCAAGTTTGTTCGCTGCTGGTATGAGGCAAGCCACGTTGCATTCCCTCCATTCAGTCGTGATTTCTCGCTGCTGGACTTCTTTCTCTTTCTTTGGCTCAAGCGGAACCTAAAGACTAATCGATAAAACTGCGTAGAAGACGTCCCAGGGCCCGTGACGGCATCTCTGAAGGGGATACCGGAAAGCGAGTTCCAGTAGACGTACGCGCAGTGAAAATCGCGGTATCCCCTCCATTCAGTCGTGATCACTCGCTGCTGGACTTCTTCCTCTTTGTTTGGCTCAAGCAGCACCTAAAGAGAAAACGATAAAGCTCTCTCTGAAGGGGATATCGGAAAGCGAGTTCCAGTAGGCGCACTTTGGCTCAAGTGGGGCCTAATAAGAAATCAATAAACCTCCGTAAAAGACTTCCAACGGAACGTGACGGCATCTCTAAAGGGAATCTGGCGCCGCTGGACTTCTTTCCCTTTACTCGACTCAAGAGAAACCGATAGAGCTCTGATGAAGACGTTCAAGGGGCCGTGAAAGCATCTCTGCATTGGCTCCTAAAAAACGAGTTGCAGTACGCGTACGCGCGGTGAGAATCGCGGCATATCCGTTGTGTCAGACCACAAGTGTGCTATTTCGAGGACTACTAAGGGTTTAAATCAGCCTTTTTACATTTTGATCCTTCCTGTGATGATTACCCCACTACCTCCTGATAGAAACTAGGTAAAACTATGGCAGGACTTAAATCAGTACTACTAATGCAGTGCAGTCAATCATCTCAAATTGAAGAAAAAGAATGACCAATGCTTCTTTCAGGTCCATCTTATAGAAAGCTCCAGACGCGTTGAGATTCCCCTTCTTCCCAACTCGGAAGACGGGGGCTTCGAAAAGTGCAAATTGATAAGTTTTACGCGGCGAGCGAACGCCGGTGATTCACCTTTTAGTAGGGTGAAATTATTTGAAGACCTTGGAATTCTTCTCGATTCTTGACATACTTTTAATTGGCATATTTACGATATAGTTAATAGAGCAAAAAGTCGTCTTGGCTTTTTCAAAAGTCGATCGAAGGAGTTTTCGATTCCATAAGTTGCCAGAAGGTGGTTTACAACCCTTGTACGACCGATCTTGAAATACGTAACATCGGCCTAGAATCTTTAATACGCTGTAAGTACTAAGTCTACTATTCGCTCTAAGAAACTTGACAGCCGTCTGTTACGTCAGTCCTCACTGGGGATTTCATTCTTGGAGTAGTTTACTGCAGGTAACGTTAATTCTCCATTGCGGGGAATGGATTAAAATCAACGTACCAAATTGCCGTTCGCGGTTTTTTAGGCTCAAGCTGCTATAGGAAGATCTTACGAGTATATTCAAGTCGGTTACGTCCTATTTTAACGTAAGGACTTTTTTGTTCAGGCCGTTTAGCCAGCATTTCTTGTTGTTTGCATACCGTACTTCTTTCAGGTCCCCGATTTTGTTTTTTTTTTTTGTATCGTTTTTGATGCAACGAAACTGTCGTTATTGTTGCTTTTGTTGTTGTTGCACGAATGTTGTAAATCAAAAGTAGGCGAGTCACACGAAGGCTTTTCCACTGCCTGGAAAACTCGTTGCTGCCTCTTTTGACTGGCAGCCCAAGCGGATAACGCTGGCAATTATCGCGCTTGTGTTGCACGAACTGCGGAAGCGGCCAGAGAGACTGTACCAAGGGGTAGTCAGAGTTCTTGCAGCAACACCTCAACCAATGTTTGTTGTTGGTTTTCCTTTATTTCGCTAGTTTTTTTTTTTAAGTTTGGGTATCATTTTAGGGGTAACGTTAACAGCTTTTTGTTTTTGTTTTTTTTTTGTGAAAATCCAATTGCTACAAACAAAACAAAAGAAAAAGCGCCAAAAAAAAGTTCATGGAAATTATGGCTAGTGTGAGTTGAGCTGGTTTCAAAATATGAACAGCCTCAGTCTACCGTCCAGTCAGTCAGTCAGTCAGTCATTGGAGTCATTTGTTGCCCCTGTTGGTATGCAATGTTTGTACCCCGTACCTCAAGCTAAGGAGTATATTCAGCTTATGCAAATGTTTGTAACATAGCGAAGAAGACGCCGCAAGGCCAACCAAAGTTAACTCCAATATGGTCAGCAGGACGAAAGAAATTAATCCAGTCTAATCCGTTTGTGCGTCTGTATGAACGCCTCGATATTAAGGATTATAAGTCTAGGATAAGCAAAGTTGACAATTTGAAACCTTATACGTACAGTCCTATCAAGTTAATTTTTTATTCTTCTAACACGCCTGCTGCATCCCTCTAAAAATTTCAAACAGCTTTGTTTTGTATGAATAATATTCGAGAAAATAAACTTTCGATTGATACCAACATCACTCTAATCGTACCATATACATATGTCGGAGATAATCTTGATATGGTATTTTAGGCTTGGTAGTGGCGATAGCAACAGGCACAGGGTAACTGAGTTCGTAGTGAGTAGGGTTCGCAGCTTACAATCGTCTAGAGACCCTGGTTCGTTTCCGAGTCGAAGCAAATTTTTGAATTTATTTCTTTTTATTTCCTTTTCTTCCGCGCCATACTTTGCAATATTTTTTTTAATACCCTGATTCATAAGATAAGAATTTGAGCAATCTTTGGTATATAAAGTGCTTTATACCAAAAGGAACAGCATCGACTGGAATAGCGATTGAGTCCATCCGTATGAACAACTATTTCTAAAAAACCTGGGTAGACAGACGCTCCGAAGTATGTCAAAAAAATAAGTAAGCTATTGCAGTTAAATTTTGGTATCTGCTTCCTTGTCGTAGTAAAATTTCGTATATGAATACATTTGAAGCTAAACCCAATCCCAGAAAATTGCAAAAGCAACGCGCAAAAACGTAATTTTCTAAATTTATGTGAGCCTAATAAACAAACTAAAATTATTTTTCCGCACAATGCCCGCCTACCGTTCGCCTTAAAGAATCCCCTACAGCACAAAATAATTTATTTCAAGGAATATCTGTGCAGTGCATTCCACTGTCGCGTATTGCCGCAGCTGATCCAAATTTGGTATTTTTTGTACTCGAAGTCGTATTTGTTGGTTCCTCGATTTTTTGTTGTTGTTGTTGTGATAGCGAGTACATTTCGTGCAGGATGTGTTTGCAATTTGTGGACACGCCGACCGTCATTTGATTGCTGTTGTTTTTGTTCATATTTTTTTGCTTTCCTTCATAGAGTCCACTTTTAAAATAATACAACAAAAAAATTAAGATTTATTTTTTTTCCCATATACGGCTGTTAATTTGCTGTTGATTTTAAACTGTGAGCATTTAATTCAAGTTGGCTGCTTAATTGAAAAAATACAAAGAGCGAAAAATGCAACGATTTATTATCGAATAGTAGCATATGAATGCCCTAGATAGCCTACCGCGTTTAGACGGGTTTGACAGCTTGGAAAAAAAAAACTACAACAATACGTGAAAATTTCCCAATTGAATCGGATATCGGCTGAGCTATGTATATCCGGTGTTAATTCTCAAACCTCAAGAGGTAGGGGTATTAAATTTTGCCAATCGATATCTGGGCTATACGTTCCAACCCAAACTGCCGAAAACAAGTTATTCGGACCTGCTCCAGAAAACGAAAATAAATAAAATATTCGGATTCGTTTTGAAATCACATATTTGGTGCTCCGAATTACACCAAAACTATTTTTTTATGTGATTTGAATCCGACTACTTTGTTGCATGTGAAATCAAATGGAATTGGTTCCAAAACCAAAAATTGCATGCACAACTTAAAATAAATTTTAAACACAAGCTCACATGCATAAAAAAAAACTTGTAAATAAATAGTTAAATCGTGGTTAATTTTAATAAATATTAGTTTAATTTTATTTAAAAGATAAAATAAGTATGTAAGTATGTACAAGCAATATTTTGATCAAACGAAATTGTAAACGATATCAAAAAACCGAAAGGTTACCTATGCTAACAAAGGGCAAGCGAAATAGCATAAAATATTGACAACAAAAAATTTAAAATTCTTTGCTTTCGAGAGCACGGTTGTTTATTTATGACTAATTTTACGATCTTAATTTATAAGTACCATGGGCCCACGTGGCCAGATTTTGGCCAAAAGCCCTCCAGACGAAATTCAAAATTTGGACACAATGACAATTTAATATGATTTTACACATATTAATGTATCCTGTGCAAAAAATAAATATAAAATTTTAATTACTGGTTCTTAAGTAATTAGCCATTAATGTTGGCATTTTGTATTTTTTTAACTTTCGCGATAATTTACAGAAAAAAAAATTCATTTACCATGATACATGTAGCTACGAAATCTTCATTCACTTTGTTATTCATAAATGTTACTTCAGAGAAAAAATAAAATTTAGCTTAAAAACTTTTTGGTTTTAAATATTTTATTTATTTATTTAACATTGTAACTTAGAATTAATTCTAGGGAACAAGGTGGTTTAAAGCCAGAGCGACATAGGCCTTCAGGCCTTGTATTATTTTTACTTGGTGTAAAATTTAAAACATAAAATTTACTAAATTTTTTTCTGACGTAAAACTTTGAAATATTTGTGGTTTTAAATATATTCGAGTAGTTATAAAGATTTTGTAGGTTTTTCATCGTTTGGCTACTTTGCTTTAAGGATACCTCGACTACCACTCGATATTTGATCGAAAAAAATTTTATAAATTTCTTCACATGTTTTACAACAAAATGTAATTCCTCACGATTTTCGGAAATTGAATTTTGTATCTAAATGTTGAATATTAAAAATTGACCGCTTTTTTTTTTAATTAAGTTAAACATTTTTTTTTGAAATTTTTTCCAATTTTGGTTTAGATTATCTATATCTTAAAAAAATCTGAGGAGGCTCAAACTTAAATAATAAAAAATAGCTCAATCCTTTACCACCTTTCATCACTCTAAAAAAATTATTATGGAAATGCCAGGGTTTTGGCCAAAATATGAGAATCTGGGCCCATAGTGCATCGTACAAATTTCTTTGACGAAGCTTAGAGCGATATTATAGAAAAATCGTCACGTAACGAAATGAGGTATGCTACGTAAACCGGTAGCTGGTCTAGTAGATTATTGGTTCTCATTCTTTATATAATTCTTTAATTCTCAACAAAATGGTTTTTTTTTATCTATATATATAAAAAGAAGTTACATTTCCTTGGTAATCTTATAACTCAAGAACCGACGAACCGATTGACACAAAAATTTTAGAGTTTGTTCCCATCTATGAGGAGGTGGTTTGTGTGAAGTTTCGGTGCAGCCGTTCCTGAGTTATGACATTTTATGTGAGCAATGGTTTCCTCTCATATGAAATGCCTGTATGGGAAAAGCAACAACAAATACACAGCCGCTTATCAAACGAAAGACCTTAGGCCACCAAAGCAACAAACACGTCAGACGGCTGGAGAAAGGACTCCTTTATCCACTTAAGGCTTAAGTGAAGATCATACAAAAACAATTTCGATGAGCTACAAATTTAATTTTATCCAAATTCCAATTAAAAATAGTTGTCTAACCCGCTAATATCGGGCAGGACAATGTCTGCCAGGTCCACTAGTATAACACAAAATGTACTTTTTTTTAATAACCATTACGTATATAATTTATTTTTATTTAGTATTTAATTAATTTTTAATTATTATTTTATTTGTATTTTTTCATACACAAGCCGGAGGAACTGCCGGTATGCCATGACCGCACCCTAGTTTTATTTAAGTTTGTACAAGCCAACAACTTATGTAACATACAGAAGGAAAATGCGGGGATCCCACAAGGTAGCTAAAGTATCATCGGGGTGACGAGAGAAATCAATATAGATATATCCGTCTGTATGAACGTGTGGATCTCAGAGATGGAGATAGGAGTTCACAAGCAGTGTACCAAATTATATTAAAATCGGTTGACTATATCATATAAAAAAAAAAAACTTTGCCAAATATCGCATTCTAAAGTTCCCAAGCACTGTACCAAATTCGATCTAAATCGGATTAAGCCAAAAACACGATTTCTGGGCATGATTCGATTGTTTTTCGTTTGCTTATATCATAATCAAATTTGGCCATCAAAAGCATTTTTGTATAGCTATACTTATACAAGATTTGGTTGCAATAGGTAGTACAGGTACAGGTTATCTCAAAACCAGAATATTTTGAGAAGGAACGCCCCAGACCATATTGCACACGCTAGAACAGAACTATGTAACTTATCGTTACCTTGGACTGTTATAGTCAACATCTTACCCGATTACTCCGTCGATAACTAAGCCTGTCATTTAATGGTGCTTCAATGTAATCAACAATGCTCGAACCTTCTTGGACTGTCACGTTAATTTAGTTTAATTATTTTATACGGTATATATATCTTAAAATATCATATATGCTAATATTTTTTAATTAACCTTAAGTGTTTTTAAATATATGCAAACAGCAATATACATATCGGGGGTGATATAGATATCTATTTCGCCAAAATTTCTCTAGAGCTGCAATTCTAAGTGGTTTCAAAATCTTTATTACTGCAAAATATGCTATAAATCATCGCCTAATGAATAAACTTTCCTGGATCACTGTTAAAAAATATTAAGCAACTCTTACTTTCTTGAAAAGCGTAAAAATTCGGTTCACAATTTTGTCCGCAAAATAAAATATCTCAAATTTCTCTTTCACCTACGGCCAGCTGAAGCCAAAATCTCTAGAGCTTTCTGCATCACCACTGTATATAATGTACTTAATACATACATTCCTTAGTTTTTTATTGTAATTAATTTAATATAAAATTGCAAAAAATTAAAAAACAAAAAATTTATTTACGTTTTACCCCAGATGGGACTCGAACCCACAATCCCCGGCTTAGGAGGCCGATGCCTTATCCATTAGGCCACTGGGGCTCGGCGTCATTTGTCTGCCAATACACACATACAAACAACAGCAGCTGCCCAAAAAGTCTAATCGATGGGTACACATCGATAAGTCAAAACATTATTTTTGACATATTAACCGATGAAGCACTTAAATAAATACACTATTTTTTGTTACATATGCTAGAAACTAATAAATTAACAGTCTTTTTGTTGCATTAAATATGAAGTTTTCTAACATACTCCGTTTGTTCTTATTTTTTTGCATTCATTTTGCGATTAACTTCATTTTTCTCTACCGCCGTCAAAAACTTATTGACGCCGCTAAATATAATGCCGGCTTGAAACAATAAACAGCTGCAGCGCACAAATTCCGATTTGTTTTGATTTTAAGGCCATGGCAGCGTGCATAAGTTGTGAGCAAATTACGGATAAATATAAATGCAGCAAATGTGCTGCAGCATAGTAAGTAATTTTATTCGTAGCACATCATTTATAGCATTTTATTAATCACTATTTAAAGCTGCTCGCTAGATTGTTACAAAACACACAAGGATTCCACAATATGCGCGGAGCTGGCTAAGACGCTTTGCGCACAACAGACGCGACCTGGCTGTAATGCGACGGCAGCAGAGGAGGAGCCAACAATTTATGCGCCCTTTAAGACAGAGGATACTGTGCCGCTGGCGCAGCTACAGCAACTAGGTAAGCTACATTTACTGGTATATTTATACAGCATCTAATTAATTATTTTTAGCCAACTCGGAACCTTTGCGGCAACTGCTTTACAATCCGCATTTGCGCACGCTGCTCCGACAAATTGATGTTGCACACAATCCTCAACTGACCATGACGGCAGCCATGCAGGAGCCACTTTTTATAGAATTTGCCAATGCCTGCCTAAAAGTTGTCGAACCTATGAGCGAGTCGGAGCACGCTGAATTGCAGTTGTACACGTAATCTAAATTCTCGTATGTATAAGTTTAATATTAAATAAATGTATCTATTGAGACCAATCTATAATATAGTTAAACACGTCTACGGGAAGAGTGACATTATTAAGCTGAAAAGCAAGAGCATAATAACGTTGGCGCAATAAATTGGCCGCCGTCTTTGGTTGACGATTACGCGTGAACACGCCTTTTTTGTTGCCGCCTACGCGTGTGATAGCTAAGAAACAGTATAGAAATTCAGACAATTTTTCAATGGTTCAGATTATAGGAATGTTTCGAATATTTGTACAAAACAATCTTGACTCACCTTGTGGGGTTTTAAAGTCCGCAAAGTTCCAAACAAACTCGCCAATAAACCAATGTAGCTTGCGCAACTGATCAAAGGCTTGGAAATGTTTTGAGAAGAGTTCTCGCTGATAGTCCTCAGACCACATAAAGCTTGGAACCTATTAAACGGTAACACACTTCATTAAAAAAAATTATTTAATTAGTACTTTCATACTCTTACTGCATGATAGCCCTCCATAGTGTCTGCGCCGTATTCAAACATAATAATAGGCTTCTTGTACAGCTTATGCCAGCCCAGCGCTTCGTGGTAGACTGTGTTCGTTATCATATCAAGATGTCCAATATTTTGATACCATCCATTATAACGATTGAAGCCCACAATGTCTAAGAATTGTGCTAGTTTATCCTTGCCAGATTCCACATTAATGGCCGCAGTCAGTGGTCGTCCATGGGATATGCTGCGTGTGTAGTTGACCAGCTTACTACAAAAAATACTAATGTATACATTTTCTGTGGAGTAAAAATGCGCGCTTACTGAAAATACTCTTTGGAAGCGTTTTTTGCAGTTCGTGGCTCATTAGCTATGGACCAAGCAATCACACTAGCATGATTGTGATCCCGATGTATGAGCTGTTCCAGCGCTGACATATGATTTTGCAGTAACTGCTGCTGAAATATATCAGTATTCACACTTGGGCACTCATCAATGATCATAATACCATGTTGATCAGCAAATTGCATAGATTCCTCGGAATAGGGATAATGAGAGGTACGATAAGCATTGGCACCCATCCATTTCAGCAGGCTAAAGTCTCGCGTTATAAGCGCCAAATCCAAGCCCTTGCCGCGTATCTGCTTAAAGATAAAAAGTTTAGTGGCAACAAAATATTTCAGCTTTTGAGCACCTACATCGGAATCCTCGTGCTTGCCAAAGCCGCGTAAGTAAACCGGCTGCTGATTTACCAGCAAACTTTCATTATTCCAGCTAAGATTTCTTATACCCACAGGAAGGCGATAAACATCCTGCAGTTTTGAGTTATCTTTATGATACAAGGCAAATTTAAGATTGTACATATAACCAGGACGGTCGTGCATTAGATAAGGCCACCAGGGCTTGACATCTGAAACTAACAACGTGCCATTATGGACAAATTTATTTGTCTGCTTCGCTACAATCTTGCCGTCTTGGTCGCTCAATTGCAACTCTAAAAAACTGTTGAGTGCGTTTGCAGTATTGCTTAGAATTATGGCGTAGTCAATGCGTCCCACACCATTTTCCGTAACCGAAGTATCAATTGATATATCCCTGATGTGATTCACTGGCGTGGTGTACAAGTGCACGGAGCGATGTATGCCGGCATAATTGAAGAAATCAAAGGTGTATGTCTGCACATAGACCTGACCGTTGTCGCTGGGCAATTTGGCCACATTGCCTTGAGGTATAGTGTGATTGTTCAAACGATTATCACATGCAACCGTCACTCGATTCTCTTCACCGAATTTAACATACTTGGTAATGTTTGCTTCGAAAGGCAGATGGCCTATGCAATGACTCATTGCCAGCTTGCCATTAATCCATACAGTGGCATTATAATGCACACTGCCAAAACGCAACCATATGCGTTGGCTTTGCCAGAAAGCGGGCACAAAGAAGTTACGTTCATACCACACAGTGCCTACATGGTCATGTAAACCTGCATCCACAGTAACATCGTTATAAGACGCAGGCACGGGCATTGTTATGGTGTCATAGCCGATATTATTCAGACCCCGCTCGTACCATTGCTCGCGTATGCCTTGCTCTGCATCACTGGCATTGCACTTGAGAAAACGCCAGAGTCCATCTAAGCTGCGCACATCCCTAGTCTCCGATTCACGGGGATAGAGCAAACCTATTGTGGGCGATATGACTAAATGTCCCGCGTCCTTACTTTTGCCGCTTACTAGAACAACGCTTATTAAGCACAAAAACCATGTGGAAGTGCTCATTTTAAAATGTACTCCAAAATTAAACTTAGCTTAACTCTTTTCTAGAATACTTTGTCGGTAAACATTTTATTCTTTAGTTACGCATTTACATGGTAGACCGACCATAACATATTTATTGCATTCTGACTGATAAGAATGACATTAGGTGGGAAGCTTAGACACGTTCAAGCCGCGACGTCATGCAAAAGCGCCAAATCTTTTTTTTAATTCGAATTTATCGGGCATGTTCTCGATTTCGACTCGTTTTGAAAAGTCATAACGAGTGCATTCCACAATTGGTGTTCCGGATTTAGACTGAGTTCGAATCGATATCAAATCGATCAAAATAAGTTGCAGCACATTAATGTTTCGTTTTTAGCGCGCAAAGAGAACAGCTGATTTTTTTTTTAGCGCCATCTACACGTCAATTTAAAAAAAATATGCAGTCCTGCTGCTGCGTACCAATGATTTTGTTCTTGGCGCTAAGAATTTTGACAGCGTTATTATTATACCCTGTACCTATAGGTACAAAGGGTATACTAGATTTGTGCAATGTATGTAACGGACAGAAGGAGGCGTGGCAGACCCCAAGTCCTTTATACCAAAATGCTTATCATAACCTCGGGTAGCGATTGAGCCATGTCCGTCCGTCCGTCTGTATGAACGCCTAGATCTCGGAGACTATAAGAGCTAGAGACACGAAACTTTACCAGCTAGTGCGCATATTTCCAAAGCAGATAAAGTTTGTTGAATCATGTCAATATCTTTCCCCGTTCCCCCGCTGTAGATTTTCGCGGTTTTTAGCCACACCGTTTAATATTTTCATTTGAAATTTAACAGAGCGATGCGTTGTGGATACATGCATCTATGTGTAAAAAATGAACAAAATCGGACAAATACAACAGAAGTTATAGTCAAAAATGTGAAAATTTCACCTCCCCTTGCCAATAAACTGCGTCAATATTTGACTCTACGCAATTATGGCTACAAGTGACCTAGAATCACAATTTTTGGTAAGCTCATTCATGTGGCTCTAATAAACAAATCCACATCCAAATTTTATCGATGCGGTCCCTCCACCCCCCGCAATCGATTTACCGTGTTTTCTCCCACACCCCTCAACATATCAACTTGAAACTTATCCAATATAATTAAAATAGCTTCTTTGACGTAACTTTCGATTTTCATCAAAATAGGTACAAATTTAGGGAACTTATAGGTATAAATATCGTTTTGCAACAAAAAAAAAATAAATTCCAATTGGAAAGTTCTTAGATGGAATATGCAGGAAAAATTTTTTTGACACAAAAGGTACAGGGTATTCCACTGTCGGGCACCGCCTCGACTGTACCACATTTTTTTTATATGAAGTTTTGTTTTCTTTCACGCGGTTTTACACTGCTGCGTACTAGGCTTTACAGCCGTAGTTGATAACGTCAGTGTTTGCAAATTTACGAGGATTTGGCAACGTTTGGATTGTGTTGGCGTGCAAAATAATGCTCACGCATTATACTCTACAGCATATCGCTTCCTTTTTTACCCCTTCAAAAATGTATTATTAAAAATAACTACAAAAAAACGGCACGTTGTTGTTTGTTTAAAAAGTGCGCCAAATTGCCAGCTGACCAACTCGCCACCTATCGATAAGTTGACATTGTAGAGTTGCCACAAGTTTTCGAACAACTATCTAAATAATTTTTTTTTTCTTTTTGCCAACATCTTTCTAAAAAACAAATATTTTTTCTTTATTTACAAATTTTGTACAATTTATTTTATATACATATTTTAAGCCATCCATTTATAAAATTATCTTCGAATTTATTCGTGCTACACATAACTTTTCGAAGACAAAACTAATCTAAATCCGGAACACCTTACTTTCATTCCACTCGTTTTGGCACAATTTTAATAGACAAATTTTGCAATAAATATATTTAATGAAAATTAACCATAATAGGTTCAACTGAGCACATATAAATTTTATTAAAATATTAAAAAATAATACAAAATTAATTTTAGTGACATAAATGCGTTTATTTATGTCAACATTATTTAACTAAATAAAGCAAAATACTTTTCATTTCGACAGATGAGAGCCAAACTTTTCAAAACGATTCGACTCGTCGGAATCGGAATCCAGAACACCATTAATTTTGATTGCGACACTTTTACTCGAAATCGAAATCGGGAATATCTCTTGACTTTAGATTTCGTTTAGGTGAAAAAATATTTTATATAACATCACATACTAAATTTTACTAATTTTTATTGATTTTCTTAATGTTTTTCATTTTAAATTATAACATGATGGAGGACTATTATTCATAAGGTACATCAAGTGTACAAAAACTCCTTACTTACAAAATTTATCGATTGTTTTACCCGAAGCTATAGAAGTCTATAAAAATTTTAAAAAAACTTTTTCAATTAAAGGGGTCTACGCAGCATGAAAATTTCCATATGGAATTTTTTTCATATTATTGCATATGGAGCCACCAGTGTGTGCACAGTAAGACAAAGTGCCATTTTTAATCGAGCTATCTTTTTTTTGCGGTATACATCGATATTTTTTTCCGATACTTTGGGTTAATGTGGCCACACTCACATTATAATCAGCTGCTTTATTTTTACAAAAACTAAGCGCGCAAAATAAGACAAAGGAATAAATAAAACAAACATGGATTTGTATCAAGTATTTTTAACATTACTAAATGTAAACAATGCGTGTATGACTGCCTACTTCATTGTAAAAAGGTTGACTGCAAAAAAAACCATCTTTATTTAATATTTTAGCAATTTCCTCCCACGCACTTTTCATCACCAATGCATTAAAGTGCATTTTGTGTGTTAAGTCCCATAACACTGAGTGAGCTTTTATAAGCGCTATTTTTTGATTTCTTGGAAATAATTCACACCGTTTTCTTCTACCTGCCATTTCGAATAAAAAAATTGTGCATATACATATTTATTGTATATTAATTTGTGACAACGCGCAACAGCTGTTGTTAGTGTTACCACACCTAGTAAAGTAGTGGCGCCATCTAACGTTAGGCATTTTTAAAATTAAAAAAATTTTTCGCCACCATTTTTTTATATGAAGTTTTTCATTTTTTGCGTGCTGCGTATAGGCCTTTAAACCAGCGGTAGGCAAAACTACTAATGTAATTTTTGTGCCTGTGTACGTAAACAAAAAAGAGCTTTCGCAAAAACCGAGGTAAAATGGAGAAATCATTTTTTTTTTGGCATAGTTGTCATTAAATTCGACAATATCATCGAGTTTTATTCTTTCGTTTCTTGCCATGCGGCTCTGCTTTGCGTTCCATTGTAAAACTAGCTCACACGTACGAGACGAGCTTTTACGATAAAAAGCTCTTTTCTCGTACGTGTGAAAACTCTTTGGCACGCGTGCCGTCTAAGTGCCCACCGCTGCTTTAAACGATAACAATTATAATAAATACCAGCTCATTAGATATTTAATGGGAATACTAGTTTGGTATTAAATGTTTAGTATCATATGGTCACACTCTCATTTGCGCTTAAATAAAAGTTTGTAATTCACTCAAATTCTCAATCAGTCAAACCAAATATTAAATACGAAATGTCTACGGAAAACCAAGAAAACTGCAACTCTTGCAATAATAATAACCATGCCGACATCGTTCTAAAACAACTAAAATTGCATCTGGACAAAGAACAATTGTGAGATGTGGTTCTCATCTCGGGTATAGATGGAAAACGTGTGTCAGCCCATCGTTTGGTGTTGTCCGCCAACAGTAAGTTCTTTTCGGCCATGTTCACTAGCCCAATGCGTGAAGGCAACGATAATGAGGTGACTCTGGGTGAAGTAAACAACGATGTTCTACAAATGCTTGTGAACTACTGCTATACTGGGAACCTTGAATTGAACGATGACAACGTTGAGCTACTCATAACCACCGCCAATAGATGGCAAATGGATTCAGCCGTCACGGCCTGTGGGAATTTTATGGCACGCAAAATGGATTCATCCAACTGTCTAGGCATAAACTTCATTGCAGAGCAGCTCAACTGCACCACTTTGATGGAACTTACTGTGGACTATATTAGCAAGCATTTTGTGGATGTAAGCCAGAGTCAAGAGTTCCTACAATTGAGTGCTGATCAGTTGGACAAGCTGCTGTCCAGTGATGATCTTCAAGTGCCATCCGAGGAGAATGTGTTTCAGAGTCTAATGGCTTGGGTACAACATGATGAGTCCTCACGCCAAAAGCACATACCGAAACTGATGGCCAAGGTGAGGCTGCCACTAATGACGCCTTCCTTTATTGAGGAGCATGTGGAGAGCGTGTGCATTGCCAATGAGTGCCAGAATCTGCTTTTGGAAGCATATAAGTGTCACCTCAAACCCGAGCGACTATTATCGGTTGCTCGGAGGAAGTCAACGGCAAGTAGTTATTGTTTGCTTGCAATTGGAAAAATTCAACAAGATCTTGTCTTTGAGAGCTACTGTCCTACTCAGAAGCAATGGACGCTAATGGATCACAATCTAAAATTACAACGTGATCACTATTGTGCGGCTGTTATTGAGAATAAGCTGATATTGGTTGGGGGACAAAATGCAGGAGGTGTTTTAAAAACCATGTTGAGCATAGATTTAAAGAGCATGACCTGGACCCAACTACAACCAATGAGTACACCAAGGTGTGATGCAGGCGTGGCAGTGCTAAAGGGATTACTCTATGTGGTAGGCGGGAAGAATGGCGCACGTTTGAATACAGTAGAGCGATGGAATCCTGGAACAGGTACTTGGAACAATGTGGCACCCATGCCCACGGCAAGAAGCTGTGTCGGTGTGGCAGTTCTCAACGATTGCTTATATGTTATTGGTGGATTGAATGATAATAGCAATTTAAACTGCGTGGAAAGATATGATCCATGCACAAACGATTGGAGTCGTTTATCGCCCATGAACGTAACTCGTTCAAGTTGTGGAGTGGTAGAAGCAAATGGGCTTCTTTATGCAGTAAGCGGCATTGGCAATAGTAGAAATTCTGTTGAGTGTTACAATCCAGTAATTGATGAATGGACAAAGGTTTGCTCGCTGCCACACGACCTGTGGAGACATGGCTGTGCTCTGTTTGCTAATCGTATTATTGTGGCCGGCGGCTTAAACTCAAATGCTACTGTCGAGGAATACGATCCAGTGCACGATGCTTGGAACAAATTTGCATCGCTGAACACTCACATGAGCCCACTTTTCCTTTTCGCAAATCCATAAAAGCCACGATTGCGAAAATATCCTTCCTCTTATTTTTGTCGCAAAATATTTAAATAAGAATTAAAATTTTGAGTATATCGACAATAAATTTTTTCAAATTTCACAAAAATTTTGTTTTTGTTTATAACTCTTAATGTTATTTGTGATTAGGCTGTATCCGAGGCTCCGCTGGCGTTTTGGAAGAGTAAGAAAGAACAAACTTACTGCATTGGTTCGAAGGAATAAGTTTTACTCTAAATAATGAAACACAATATTTTCCATGGTTGCAGCTATATAAACATTGAGAATCGGTTTAAGGCATTATACGAAGTAAACCTTCGGATACGTGGTTCAAACAATACCTCATAGCCAGCGTAATATGACGAGATTGATTTAGATTTTCTCATAAGGCCAGATTTTGCTGGACTTACGGTTTTTACTGGAGTTTTGCAAACTAACCCAAGCCAAGGTCTCTCAAGATTTCTGTGTCAGCCCAGATACATTGAAAAAGATGGCGTACGTTAAAATCGCGGACGACTTTGGGATAACCTGTACCACCACATTGCAATCAAGTCCGATATATTGCTTACAAACTCCAAAAGATATTTCTTTGCCAAATAAACGAAACACAACGAATTTTGTACAAAAAACAAATTTTCGACCGATCGATCCTATGGGAGCTATATGATATAGTCAACCGATTTTGATCAAATTTGGTACAGTGCTTGGGAACTCTAAAAAACTTCTTAATGCCAAATTTGGTTACAATATCTTCACAAACAAAAGAAACACAACGAATTTTGTACAAAAATCGTTTTTTTTGACCGATTGGTCCTATGGGAGCTATAAGATATAGTCAACCGACTTTGGTAAAATTTGGTACAGTGCTTAGGAACTATAAAAAACTCGCCAGTGCCAAATTTGGTTACAATATCTTCATAAACAAACGAATCATCCATCTACAACTTTTTGTTTTTTTCAAGGTCCTCTGAAACACCTCTATGGGAGCTATATAATATAACCCCGATATCAAAAAATAAAATAAACTTGTCTCCCCTGACATAATAGCGCATCTAATCTGGAAATTTGGTTGCTCTAGCTCTTACCATCTCTGATATCCAGGCGTTCATACAGACAGACAGACAGACGGACAGACAGACATACAGACGGACATCGGTATATCGACTTCTCTAGTCACCCTGATCATACTTTAGGTAACTTTGGGGGTTCTCCGACGTTTCCTTCTGTATGTTACATACATTTTCGGCTTGCACTAACTTAATATACCCTTTGTAACATAAATAAAATATTAAAAAAAAAATATCATCCCGGGCATAGATGCAGAACGTGAATGAGGTAACTCTAGGCGAAGTTTACAACGATAGTTTACTTTAAAGTGCACGAGGACAATTTGGAAATGCTATAAGTACTGCATATATTATATGTGGGTTGGAATTTATCTAGCACGCAAAATGGATCTATCATAACTGCAAAGATTTGATGGAACTCGCTGTGCACTATACCAGTAAGCATTTTGTGGAGGTCAAAAGTTCCTACAAATGAATGCTGATCAACTGGACAAGCTGCTGTCCAGTGTCAATCGAGGAGAATATATTTTACAGTCACTATGGCAATGAATGCCAACATTTTCTTAACAACAAGCCATGGTTAGCTGGCAATTGGGAATGGTATGCAAGATCTTATTGTTGAGAGCTACAATGCATGTCTGAAGAAATGGACGCACATAAGGAACTAACTCTGCAATGTTCCAGCTATGGTGTAGCTGTTATTGAGAACAAGCTGATATTGATTGGAGAGTCCAAGGCAGCAGATTATTTAAATAGAATATTGGACTTGGATTTAAAAATTATGGCCTGGACGCAGCATCCATCAAGAAGATAAATAGACAATGGTTTGTTCGACTGCAGACGGCTGAAATAATCTTGGCTACGCTCTGTTTGCTAATCATATTATTGCAGGCAGCAGCTGCTATTCGAATGCTGTCGGAGAATACGATCCAGAGCGAGATATTTGTAACAATTTTGCCGCCTTAAACACATACCGATTGATGTCAAATACTCCATAATCAAGTTCACACAAGTTATATATACGTATCCAAATTTTCTTTAATAATAAATATATACTTGTCTTGGACTTTACGCTTAACGAGACATACAAAAATACAACGATCTACAAATTACTTAAGTTTTACAAGGCAATGAAATCGAAATGCAACCGGCCTGTTTAACAAACATTTGTATGTTTAAACAAAAAGTGTTTAAATTATTTACAATACTTTTGATTATAATTATATTACGTATGTATATACGTTAAATGTCTACAAAGATTGTACTCTCTTGTTGTTATATTAAGTGGCAATCGGCAAATTGGCTTAGGCAAGCTCTATAAGTCACTGCTCTCATGCTTGCCGCTGTTGCCTGATTCTGCAATATAGGTAAACAGATCTTCTGGGAAACTGCACTGATCCATTTCACGTCCTAGCGCAAAGTAACGTTTGCGCAGTAAATGGGCTACAGCTTTGGGCTGGCGGGCACGTGTAAAGACTCCTTTCTTGTTACCGGCTACGCGCGTGTAGGCTGCAAGACAAAGTAAAATTATAGCGAGCTTATATAGTAAATAGGATTTGGTACGCACTTTGAGCCGTCTTGAAGTCGGCGAAATTCCAAACAAACTCGCCAATAAACCACTTTTTGCGACGCAATAAATCAAAGGCTCTGAAATGACGCGAGAAGAGATCGGTTTGATACTCCTCCGACCACACATACGACGGCTGTAGATGCAAGCCCTCAAGCGTATCAGCGCCGTACTCAGACATAAGCACTGGCTTGTTATACTTGGCATTCCAGGCAATAGCTTCATCAACAACACGATCCTTTATCATATCCAAACGACCTGGATTGCTATACCAGGCATTGTAACGATTAAAGCTAATAATGTCCAAGTAGCGCGCTGCCTTGTCATCCCCTGAAGGTGTGGCAATGGCCGCCGTTATAGGTCTGGTACTGTCCAAGGAACGCGTATAGTTGGCCACAAATCTGCAAGTGTAATTTGTATTTTAATCAAAAGGCTTCAGTGGATACACAGTTAAGCCATACTCACTGAAAATACGTGTCGGCATTCATTTGACTTGTGCGCGGCTCATTGGCTATGGACCACATGACCACACTCGGATGGTTGCGATCACGATGTATCAGTTGCTCCAGCGAAGACTTGTGCTTGCCCAACAAGGCCTGATTGTAGTTTCTATAAAATAAGCATACATAGTTAATACACGCAATAACAATAACAGCAAGCTAGAGTCCTACTCGGTATCCACGCTGGGACATTCATCAATAATCATAATGCCATGTCGATCCGCAAACTGCATAGACTCCTCGGAGTAGGGATAGTGCGAAGTGCGATACGCATTGGCACCTATCCATTTCAGTAAATTGAAATCACGCGTTAGCAGCGCATAATCCAGTCCCTTACCACGCACATCCGCATCCTCATGACGTCCGAAACCGCGAAAATATACAGGTTTTCCATTGATAAGAAAAGTTTCGTTTGTCCAACTTAGCGTGCGTATGCCCACATTTAGACGATAGACATCCAGCAGCTCCTCATTTGCAGCATGCAGCTTGATTTCCAGCTCATAAAGATAGCCCGCCTCTGGATGCATAAGATATGGCCACCAGGGGTTCACTTTCTCCACTTGCAGCATGCCAGATAGCTTTGCGTCCGAAGTGGCATTGGCCACAGCAACACCATTACGATCATATAACTGCACTCGGGCATATAAAGCATTGTCTGCCTCATTGGCGGCGCTACCATTAACACTTATCGTATAATAGACATATCCAACTGAAAGTAACAACAGATTAGCTAACAAAATCGAAAATTATCCAATAGTACTTACCACTATTTTCATTAGCTAGATCCGTGTGTACCTCCACCTCCTCGATGAAAGTCTTCGGCGTGGTGTACAGCTGCACTGAACGATGTATGCCGGCATAATTGAAAAAATCGAAGCTATAACTTTGTACAATACTGACGCCATTTTCGTTGGCTACCTCGGAAATTCTTCCCTGAGGCACTGTGGTCTGTATGAGTGCATTATCGCACATAACCGTGATACGATTCTCTGCACCGTATTTGAGCAGATGTGTTACTTCGGCTTCAAAGGGTAAATGACCCATCTCGTGCTTAACGGCAAGCTCTCCATTAACCCACTGTTAAAGCATATTACCAAAGCATTAGATTTCTAGATTCTGCTATGCTAAATGAAACTTACCACAAAGGCCTCATAATGCACGCTTCCAAAACGCAGCCAAACGCGCTGCTCCTGTGCCCAACTGCGAGGCACAAAGAACTTACGATCATACCATACAGTGCCCACATGATCCCTTAGTGCCTGCTCTGTGGTTATATCATTGTAAGAGGCTGGAACCGGCATGGGTATAGTCTCTCGCACTTTACTTAGATCATCTTTGTACCATTGATCACGTACACCTAGCGTGGGATTCGTCTCCTCAGAGCGCACAAAATTCCATATGCCATCCAAGCTGCGCACCTCTCTCGTTTCGGAATCTGTTGGATAAAGCATGCCACGCGATGGCTGCACGTTCTTGTTGAGTATGATGAGCGCTATGGAAAAGTTTAGTAAATATAGGCCAACGACCAGGGACAGCAGTGAGATCGCTATAAATGTGGGTAAAAAAAGAAAATTTACAAAAATTGCCATATTAATTTTTTTTTTTTTCATAATTTTTTACGTAAAAATTTGGGGTAAATAGAGAATAAACAAAATCGTTTTTTAATGAACCCCTTTAGGCTTTAAAACTTTTGTCTATAACTCCCGAAGTTCCGAGCCGATTTCAATTAAAGCACCATCTTATGGGTCTTTGTCGAGTTTTTTAGAAACAGCCAATAAAGACGAACAAACGGACAGACGTACGGACATATTACGGATATTAATTTATCACCTAGATCGTTTTGGTCTAAAAAAGGTTTGGAGTCTTAATCGTTCCCTTCTAGGTGTAACGCAGACAATTCTTTTTTTTATATTTTGAATATGTCAAAAAAGTTTATAAAGGAACTGCATAGAAAATGTAAACTCTTCTAGATTTAGAAGGAATACCTAATGTTTTTATGTAGCAAGTATGTACTTAAGATGTGTCAAAAACGTGTTGAAAGAACTGCATAGAAAATTAATATTTCTTCAGTTTTTCAAAGCCTTACAATTTTGCATGCAGGCTGCCTTAAAAACATCTATATGTAAGATCTTGCAATAAACCTAATCATTTTTTTACCTATGCCATCGTCAGGATATAGCCATATCCGTCTGTCTATTTCTCAAATCCCAATACTGATAGCTGCGTGACATTTTGTCCGAAGATAGGTCACGTAGTTTATGGATGATCCCTTATGTGCTAGTTAGACATTTAAAATATTTTATTTATCAATATGGATAAAGCTACTGACTTCAAAGATGCAGATGCAGTAAGAAGTCGAGAAGCAGGGTATCATTTAGTCGCGATGTTCCATCCCATTTAATTTATCTAATCGCTCTTGAAAAAACAATAAAGATAAGATATTTTTGTTTCTATAAAAGGGTATTTCATAGTGGCGCAATGTATGTAAAATGAAAAAGAAGACAAGCCGGAACATTAGTTGCTGATGCCCAAATATTTATGATCATGCCGGGTATCGAATTAGTCATCTACGTCCGCTAGCATGAATACCTACATGTATCTGACCAAAAAAATGCGCATTAACCGTGCAAAGATAAAGTTTATTATTTCAAGGTGACATGCCGCATTCTTCTATAGGAGTATTACGCCTTTTACACCCATAGGGATTATAGCCCGCCAGCACAGTAAACCGTTTTTTTTTTAACGCCTACAATCACCAACGTTCAATACAACTTTATTTTTTTTTTTTTAAATTATTGCAGAGTATCCCAATGTCGGGCAGCGTCCGACAGATTGCTTTTTTTTTACCAACACAGTAGCTTTTGGCGCTTTTCACACGCGCTTGTTTTTATGTCAATGTCAACACATTATAACGGAAAGCATAAGCACGCATTGTTTACGGCTAGTTTGCATTTATTTAATTGTTTTACATAAAATACTCACATTTGCAGTTGCAATGTTCAAAATCAGCACGCGAAACGTAACGGAAATGAAATTGTATATAACATTGGTTTTTGTTTAGTTTACAACAATGAGAGTTTAAGCTCAATTAGGACAACGAAAACCTAAATAAAAACAAAATGCCAAATACCAAAACAAAACAGTAAAACAAGCTGAGTTAAACAGCTTTTGAGCTCAGTTAAAGCTGAGCTTTTTTGAGCAGCACATGACACAAGCAACCCAAACAGCTGATGAGCACTCTCTCTCGCACGCACTCACACACACAAACGATGCGTCAACTTTGCCGCTGCGCTGCTGGCTTTTACTATTTTTGTTTTAATTAATAACTGAGCTATAACTTTGTTGTTTGGCATTTTGTTTTTATATTTAGTTAATTTAGCACGTTTAGCAATAACAACAACAAACATTTAAGAAAACGACGCAAGCCCATAATACGCAAAATAAATATTTATGCTGAAGCTGAGTGCCGCTTTACTTTTTTGTTCTCGCTCTCAGATACGTTGAAGCACTTATGGCACGACTTTTTGTAGCAAAAGCACACTGCCCTCTTTTTTCTATTTATCTAAATTTTGACAGTCAGCTGTTGATGTCATAGTTAAAAGCTTTGTGCGTTTGATTAATTCAAATCAACGGTCGTTTGAAAATCATTTAAAAAAAATTAGATCTTATGCTAGGTTTACATTGCGCTACGAATTTTGCTGCACAGCGGCACAGCTTAGTGTAAGAAAATGTTGAGTTTTGTGTAAGCTCAGTGAAGAAATTTTTAAAAACAGTTTACTTCAATATACAAATTTGTAACGTGCAAAACGGAATACTTTCGGAACGAATTTCCGTAACAGATAAAATTAATAATAAGTGAAATTAATAGAATATTGTCTCTTAACAAAATGAGGTGTCGCCACAAATTTGTATTTACTTAAATTTGTATGTAATTGTGTTCAGGAGCATTTTTATATTTATTTGATGTTATTAAAATTTTAAAGTGATTTTTGTTAAAAATTTTTAAATTTGTGATTAGTACTTTTCTAAAACCCAAACTTGTCACTGAACTTTAGTTTTTTAGTTATAATCTCGTTAGCCGCTTGACCAGAATCGTCAGTTAACCAGAAATAAGTGGCAAATTCAAAATCTCCTAGATTTCCAGATAACGCTCGGGAACTTCGTTCCTGAGAGGAGTACCTAGACCGCACGTCAGTTATTCTGTGTGTGCCGTAATTTTCAAACGCCATAAAAAATTTAAACAATTTAAATCTATGATGCCGAATAGTTTGTAAACCTCTTGCTTTAAATTTTTGACTTTTTGTATGGTATTTAAAATCATACATTTTAAATGAAGATACCACTAAAGGGTGCTTTTTTTGGGAATTCGGGCAAAGAAAACCATTCTTTTTTGTTTTTGTGAAAATTGTCCTTAAAATACATGTTTTTCGTGTAGTACTAAACCTTAATGATATTAAGCCAGCTGCACAGCGGTCGAGTCGGCCTATCTACCATAAGGAATTGGAATTGGTCGACTATATTTCCTAGCTTCCATATAACCCAAAAGTGGTGTTGATGCTCGAAAATATTTTAGAATGATATATACTGTGATCAAATTGAAAGGTGGAAAGGAAATTTTTAAATTAAGCTTCCAGGGTTTTTTTCAATCGATAATTTTTTTCTTTCTGTAACTTGGTAGCACTGTTAGCGACAGCTGAGCGAAATTTCACGTCAAAACCTTCATTAATGTTTGAGATATGCTTCATTTTGTGAGGTGCTACGATAATGCGCCATCTCACACGGCACTGGTTCTTTTCAACAAATATCGTTCCGCAACCTGCTTATTCACCTGATTTGGCTCCGTGTGACTTTTGGCTATTCAGAAGAACGCTCCGGGGACACCGTTTTGACTCGTTTGAGATAATAAAAGCTGAATCGCAAGAGGCTCTGAAGGCCATTACGAAGGAGCACTTTGCCAAGTGTTATAATAACTGGAAAATTCGTTGGCATAAGTATATTGCAGCGGAAGGGGATTACGTTGAGCGGATAAAATAGATTTAGGTAAATAAATAAAAATTTTGAAAATATAAGAAAATACACCTTTCAATTTGATCACAGTAGTTTATGCGCCCAGTTTGTTCTAGATCGGACCAGTATATCATAGCTGCCATTAGACAGAATCCAGTCGTAGTTAAGAAGATGAACTTCTTAAAACGGCTACAAGCTTCCACCACGATTTACCAGTACAAAAAATAAGCTCAGGTCATGGTACCTTTTTTTTATAAATACATTAAAATATTAGAGAAAGCTGTTACAACATATATTATGTGTGAACGCAGAAGAACGAATATATAGTAGATAAAGGGTATTCACGCTTGCTTTTGAGTTGAGTAGTTGAAAAGTTGCGCAACTCGAACTGGCGTGAACGTCCCTTTTGTTAGTTTATAAGTTGTGTTGTTCTTCTTTTCTAATTTTGCCCATTTTAAATTTAGCGCGATAGCAACCTGCGCCGTATTATTATAAAGTCAGGAACCTTAATATAATAATAGCTTAATTCAGTTAATTTTTGTAAACAAAATGCACAAGACTCAGTATTTTTGCAACAGCTAAAAGCTCTCAATCGAGTCTCTCGAGTTAATGAAAAAAATTGACAGGTTGACAGATTGATAGATTGACAGGATGACAGATTAACAGGTTGATAGATTGACACTTTGACAGATTGGCGATTACTGACAGATTAACAGACTGACAAACCAGCCCGCGCACATGGGTATGTCGACTTCTCTAGTCTTCCTAATCATATTTTAGGGACCTTAGGGGATCACCGACTTCTCCTTCCGTATATTTCCTACATTTTCGGCTTGCACCTTAAGCACGGGGTATAAAAAAAACCTTTCGATTAACTCAATGATGTTTTGATAATCAATTGCGAATGAAAAATTTTATAATGGAAATTTGCTTCCGCTGGATAGGTCAAATCGTATGTATTATTGCGTTTAACTTTAGTATAGTTAAATAACTTGAAATAATTTTTTTCTAGCTTTGCATTTAAAAAAAAACTTTTGAATAACACAACGCGACACTTTACGTTTGACCCAAACATAGTGCATGTGTGACATGCTGTCACAAAGGGAAGCCCTGTTGTGAAGCCGATGTAAACACTTTTTTAAGCCGTGTAATCTTTTCATTAGTTTTATGTTCAATTATTAAATTCGTCACTTTAAGCCTGTGAAAACTTAGCTTTATGCTATTGCACTTTTTACAGACTTACACATGGCTGGGCGCTGTTCACTCCATGAACTAACGTTCTTGGCATTGAAGCAGCGCTCTTTTAAAGGCGCTGAAATGCTCCAAAATAGAATTCTGGCACAATTGCAATGAGGTCTTTGTTTGTAATGCAGAGCTTGTAATGCAAGCAGTTAACATAAACTGGCACACGCACTCTACCTTAGTTTTTGATTAAAAATGCACAGCAGTTAGTTATCAGCTTACCCCAAATTTCAAATTTACGACAATAACACCGTAGTCGTATCTTCAGATACATTTTGAAACACTTCGACTCGCTCAATCTTCAGCTATATACACTTCAAATCCTACCGTAAATTTTAGCTTACTTGCAGCTGTCTACGACTAAACTAAATACAAATTAGTATTATGCTGCCCATTTGATGTTTGTTTGGTGGACCGACAAATTGAGCCAGTTTCTTGCGGTTTCAATAAAAGTCCAAGCCCAACTGAATTGAACTGAACCAAGCTGAACCGCAAGTACGGAACGGATGTGTCATTACAAGGTAATTGCTGCGTGCGCATGTTTTGCATTTTTTCGCACATAAAGGTCAGCGCGCCCTGGGTCTCTTCTGGCTGGCATTAGCTGGGTCTAAGCGCATGGACGGAAGTCAGCGTGAAAAGCGTAAACGTAAACCGTAACCGTAGAATCGTAGTAGAATCGTAGAACCAACGCACGCACAACATATCAAATCCACTCGCACACACTCTTGGATACATGAACGTAAACACAAAGCGGAAAGCTTTCAAATGCAATGAATAGTGTGCCTAATTAAATGTGCCTCAGCCCGCCTCGATAAGCTGCTCCAAATTCTAAAGTGGTTGCTTTATGCGGAGCAATTCGCGCCTCCCCACTGCAGACCATCACCACCAATATGCTAGGGTCAACCATCTAACAACAACAAAGTAACCACCATCTGCGTTGTTTACAGAGTTGCGCCAAGGAACAGCACAGTGTTAAGTTTCAATTAAGCGCTCAGAGTGGTTTTAATTAGTGTTGATTAGAACGACAATGCGGAACTCCAAATGTCCCATGTATGAGTGTATCTATGGACGCGAAGTAAGTTAGGTTATTTGTGGCATAAGGTAGATTAAGCCAAAGATGTAATGCAAACCAAACTAATCCAATAGAAAACAGAATTACGCGTTATCTAGGGAGATTAGAGCTTTTGAGCTACCTTAGTTGCTCAGCAGAGTTGCGCTATTAAACTTTAAAGCTTTCTACTTTAGGCAAACCCCATCTCTTTCTGCAGACTATATTAATTCTTGTTTTTGTTAACTGAGCGGAGTTGCGCAGCTAAGTCCTCAGCTTTAAGATATCGGAGTCGACTTAGCCGAAGCACAGAAGAACACAGTAGCTGCCAGAGCTTTAAGCTTCACACTTTTAGCAAATCCTTTTTGTTTCCACGTATCTCATTAACTGAGTTGCTTAGCGAAGTTACGCAGCAGAGTAATCAGTTTGCCGTTTATCTAAGTTGCGCAGATAAGTGGTCAGCTTTAAGATATCTGATTTGACTTAGCTGAGGGCAAAAGGGAGAACACATAAGATGTGGTGCAGTAGATGACAGAGCTTTAAGCTTGACGAAGTTACGCAGCTGACTGATCAGTTTGGCGTTTACACTAGCTAAGCCGACTAAGCTGAGTTGATGCATTAGTTCGTCCTATAATTTTAGTCAGCTGCGCCTTTTTCTATAAGCCAGCCAGAGCAGTGGCAGAGCCAATGGGTGATTTTCGGGTTCGGACACCCCAAAAGTGAAGTTCAAAGATTTTTATACCCTTAGCTCTTATATATATACACTTCGAAGTAAAAAACCCCATATGACAAAATCCTGGATCCGCGCCTGAGCCAGACAAAAAAAAGTTGTCATCTAGCAAGGAGACTTATGTTGTTCTCTTGTGTACCTCGACGAAATGAGTCCGAATCCGCTTATGAATTATGAACACCAATTTTGTTGTCTTTGGGATCGCTGTATCCGAAACCGATTGAAAAGAAACCTTATCACATCAGGATTTTGAGATAGCCTTTCATAATATCTCTTTTAACTGGGTTGTTTAAGTTTATGTCGGAACACTGATGTCAGATTTCTGAAATAAGCTTCAAAATACCTCTAACTTTTTTGTGAAAACATTCTGAAATATGTGCGGATTCAGGATTCAGTTGGAAATGTATATTTCACAGCACGCAAAAGACTGCCAACCCATTTTTGCCACTTTTGGGGAGTCCGGAACCGAAAACTCCGCGTGGATCCGCCACTGGTCTCAATAGAATCCTTTAACAACCAACGAAATCTTAACCTGCGTCTTTTACAGTATGAAATACAATTTGATAGAAAATCAAAATGTATAAGAACAAATTTGTTTTAAAATGATTCATACGTTGTTTAAATGAACCTATCAGACGCCAAGTCTTTCTGTAACCTGCACCCATAAAGTTTTACTGGACTTAAAGTTGCGGTTATTTACAATCATAAAACTAATAATAAAACTTAACAGCATGGGTTTTTTATAAAAAGAACATCAGAAATAATGCTATAGCTGCACAATTAATTACATTAGCTATACTTGGAATATTTTATTTAATCACAACTATAAGGCTGAAGTCAAAAAGTCATTAATCATGGGCATTGCAAATTTGCCACCAGAGTCGTTAAACAATTTATGACATGCAAAACTTTTCTTTTGTATAATACAATTTTCCAGCTGTTTTCCCTAAACGTTTTCATTTTCAAGGCGACGCACCCAGTGACCGGCCGGACAGCGTAAGCCAACGGTACAAAAGAATCAATGAACATAAAGAACTCAAAAGAAAAGAAATCGTAAAGTCCCAACCATGAAATACACTACACTGAACAAAATTATCGAAGGAAAGGATTTTTCGCTGTATGGGTCCTGAAGAGGAGACCCCTGCGAGAACCCAATAAAGTGGTAGTAAAGCAAGCAAAGCGCATTTTTAGAAGTGATGATCATGTGCAAGAAAAGGATGTACAAAAAGGACTGATGCTTGGAATTTTTCCCAAAAGTTTTAACGTCCAAGAATGGGATTTAGTAGCCTGCTCTTTTTCTAAACAGACTTAGAGCAAAATCGGATAGTAACGAATACAACGCACGAAAGTAACGAATAAAAAACTTTCCCGGTTTTATCGCGTGGCGGTGACAGATTAAACAGGCCACGAAAGGTATTTCACAGGAATCATAGGTAACCGCAAGTAAGTAACGCCGTCTACGGAGGGAATCAATAGGCGACCACAAGTAAGTACCACCGCCAAGGCTTAGTTAGTAAGGATCTCCACGAACCACGTCGAAAAGTGTTGGTTATGGTGCGAGGTGCGAAAAACACCATCACGTTAGGTTTCTGACATAGCCTTAAAAACCGTCATTAAACGTGATATTATGGAGTTTATTCAAGAACTCTAGGGTGCTAGGTTTTTTGGACCTCGAATTCGGATTCAGCGTCTCTGTCCTGTAATAAAGTTCACACCAGATTTTTTTTTTTGAAAAACTTGCGCTATAAGTTCTCTCCACAGAAGATCCAACACGACCAAAAAAAATTAAATTAACAAATATATGTTATAATTTGTATTATGAAAGTATAAAGCTGTACTTACTAATAAGTTTGTACGAAAGGGAAAAATCGGACTAAAAAGATCAGATATTGTATTTCAAGTCAAAACGTAATGTAACGTCACGCCAAGCATATCTTTGCTTATAACTTTTAATCGTATAAATTGTATTAAATATAGTGCTACCAAATTGTTACGTTAGTATAAAAAAAAAAACTTTTCAAAAGTTTCGTTTTTTTATTTTTTTTCATATACATATTTTCGTACAAACGTAACGTCACGCCAAACTGAAAATACCCACATGCTCTGACACAATTTCATGATTTAATGCATTGTTATTGAGCTGAAACTAAATACACCCCTTTTTCTTAATTTACAGTGTATTAGAAGAGGCAAGGCAAACCAAAGGAAAGTGAAAATGTCAACAAAAGTTAATGGCTGCGGGTTTTCAAACGTAACACAAATATTAATGGTATAATATTAATTTAGCACAATTAGAATTGTTGATATTTACCCATTTCGAAAATAAAACTCGTTTATTATAAAATCTTCTGCTTAACTATTTTCAAAAAATATTTCACTTATTGTCACTCAAAGTCTTGGTGTTAATTGTGCTGCGTATTTGTTTTAAGGAACAATTTTTTATGCTAAGAAATGCTCTCACTTTTACACACACTCACAACACGCACAGAATATAGTAAAAAGCATCTTAAGTCAGTGATTTATATATATGTACATACATATGTATCAATAATATTCACATAATTAGTTTAACACTTAAAGTCGCCGACAACAAAATCAAAAAATAAAAATAAAAAATAACCGCACCGCACACCCGCACATAGACGAGAAGCGAAGAAGACAACAAACAAGACGCGCGCTCGCTTCTCGACTGCGACTGCGACTGCTCTTTGAGCTGGGCTTTAAGCTACTGCTGCCCAAACGCCGCACAGTGGTTGAAATGCTCAATCATGCTAGAAATTTTTTTTTTCCTCATATTTTATTTACAATCTGTCTTCAGACAATAAGTAAATTTACTAAATAATAAAATGAAAGTATAATAACAAGTTTCCCCTGAAACCTACTATTTAGCATATATTGAATGTGCCCAATTTATCTATCCACTTCTCTAACATAAAAGTAAGTATAATATTAAGTCAAATATATTTATTCTTGTAAATATAATAAGGAATAATGTCAAAAAACCTAAAATTTGAATTTCAAATATACGAGGTATTAGGTATTATTAGAATGTTGTTTTTTAGACCCTATACTCTTTAGGTCCAGATATTATAGATAAATGTAATGCATATAAAAGACTGTCCAAAAGTTATTTATACCAAAAAGCGATTTAGCAATGTTAGACTATCTGTTCGCCAGTCTATTTAAAAAAAAAAAATGTGGTACAGTCGAGGCGGTGCCCGACAGTGGAATACCCTGTACCTTTTGTGTCAAAAAAATGTATCCTGCATATTCCATCTAAGAACTTTCCAATTGGAATTTATTTTTTTTTGGTGAAAATCGATATTTATACCTATAAGTTCCCTAAATTTTTACCCATTTTGATGAAACTCGAATGTTACAACACAGAACTTATTAAAAGTATATAGGGTAAGTTTCAAGTTGGTATGTTGAGGGGTGTGGGAGAAAACACGGTAAATAAATTGCGGGGGTGGGGGGACCGCATCGATAAAATTTGGATGTGGATTTGTTCATTAGAGCCACATGAATCAGCTTACCAAAAATTGTGATTCTATGTCACTTGTAGCCATAATTGCGTAGAGTCAAATATTGACTCAGTTTATTGGCAAGGGGAGGTGAAATTTGCACATTTTTGACTATAACTTCTGTTATAATTGTCCGATTTTGTTCATTTTTTACACATAGATGCATGTATCCACAACGCATCGCTCTGTTAAATTTCAAATGAAAATATTAAACGGTGTGGCTAAAAACCGCGAAACTCTACTGCGGGGGAACGGGGGAAGATATTGACATGATTCAACGAACTTCATCTTCCCAGGAAATATTGAAAATGTTTTAAATCACAATTCATTATATGTACCTTTTTAAACAGAACTTCTTATTTTGAGAATGTTTAGATTTTTTAGAAAGTGTTCTTAACAGGGCCGTTGAAAGAAATTTTTTTTTTACATTTTTTTTTATTTTGGCATTTGTGTTTTTTTTTTAATTATATTCTATATTGCAAATAATCAAAAATACATATATTTTTATGAATCGCAATTTTCAAAATTTTGATTGGCAATCCAGCCTGATTAGCTGAAGATAGTCGAAAGAAATGTAGTGAATTGTTGACAGGCCTCTCTCATAAAGAGTAGATGCATTTCTTGGTCATTCTAAGAATATTGAGACTGAGAGTATTTTATTGTGGCTTCGTTATTCTTGGCTATAACTACCGAAGTTCCCATGTCTATGTCAAGTTGTAACTTTGTATAGGGAAAAGGGGTAAAGAGTGAAAAACAGTTGCGATGGACTGTGGGCTGGAATCCTCTAAAAGTGCATGTTATTATATTATAGACTACGTACCGATTTGGGTGAATGTAGCTACTTTACAAACAGATTCATCTATAGTTTGTTCAAGTGGGCTTCTTCATTTTTGCCTACAACTCGAGAAGTTCCCAACCTATTTTAATAAAAAATGCTCACTCACAGACGCATTTTCAAAAATGAAAGACGATTAGATCGAAAGGTATTAATGTGCTCTTACGTAAAAGAATTCCCTTTCAGCCTAAAGCTTAACATAATTTTCCAAAAAATTTTCTCCTTAATAAAAAGCACACTAAAAATTTGTAATTTTGAAAAATGGTCGAAAATTTAATTTTTTTTCAAATACAGTTGCCTAATCTGTATATATCACTGGAAATAGCAAAACAATACCTTTTCGATGTCGATACAAAATTTTATTCACGTGATATTGAGGAATAACTGAAAAAAGTGCCCAAAAACATGTTTTTAGAAAATATCTTGAAAACGTTGCTTAAGAAAAAAAATGTTGCCATTTTTGTGTTTCTCGACCCCAAATTTCCCTAAAAACACTTTTTTAGGAAGGTTCATTTTTCGTGTAAACTAGTGTTACTGATGCTAACTTATAAATAACGTCCCAACCATTTTTTGTGATAAAATATAACATTCATACGTTTTTTTTCTGTGCCAAATAGACTTGTGATGTTTTTATTTTTAAAACACGCCGACGCTATTGAGCACGAATATTTCGCGTTACACTTTTAATGAAAATGGCTATTTAATGCAAATCTGTTCAAAAGTTCATTAATTGAACACCTGGTAAAATATTGAAACGTGACGTAGATATTTAACGTTCAATTTTTAAGCAGTTTGCGAATGTATTTTTGTAGTTTTTTTTTTTTTTGATGCTCTAGATAGAGAAGGTAGTATATTTTTCAATAATTTAAAATATCGTTATTGCCAGCTAAATAGAATATCCATAACATCACTATTTATTAGTTACTGCCAGGGATCGCAAATAAGAGTTATGGCGTTGAAAAAAATCAATGCGAAAAAAGTGCTTTGAATGAAAGTAAGCCACAGCGTATCATATTTTTGAAAGGACTATCCGGATTTAGGATAAACTTTTATTATTCATTTTTATCAAAAAAAACTCAATCGATAAATTTTATTTTTTTTCACTTTTAAAATAAAAATTATGAAATAATATTTAAATTTAAATGTTTAATATAAAAATTAAGAAAAAAAAGATTTTTGCAGTTTTCAAATAAAAATAGGTATTTAAATATTATGTCATAATTTTTATTTTTTAATTTGAAGAAAAATAGTTATTCTTCAAATTTTTTTATAGTAATAAGAGTTTTGAGTAATTTTTATTTTAAAAATCGTCTTTAAATATCTTTTGAACCAAGGAGCGCACAAAATTGACATTTAAATATTATTTAATAATTTTTATTTTTAAAGTCAAAAAATAAGAGTTATATGTAATTTTGATGAAAAAATCAAGAAATGATTTGATGATTTTTATTCTAAAAATTATAAAAGTTGCGATCCCTTTTTAATGCATTAATTTAAAAAAAAAAAAAAAAAATCTAACTAGATTGACAATCTGGACCACGGTGCTATGCAGCCAACATTGACGCAGCGACTTTACTGTTTTTTTTTTTTTTGTTTTTGCTTTTGTTTTTGGATTTGCTTTTGATTTTGTGGGGTGCGGGCTGACATTGCGCATCTCTCGTGTTTTGTTATTATTGCATATTTGTGCTTTTGACATTTATGCTGCATAAAACGTGCTTTGCTTTTATCACTTCTGTCTGCTTGTCCGATGTTTTCGCTCTGACTTATTTGCAAGGTGCGTAAGTATGTGTGTCTATGCATGTGTGTGTAACAGTGGAGTAGATAGGGGGCAGTATGGGTTGCAACTATCCACATGTGTAAGTGTACAAAAATGATGTTGATTGAAAAAAGTGAGTACCTTACTATGAGGGCATGAGTCTTTACTCCCAACCAGAGTATATACGTATGCCCTGCTCCTGACTGCTCCTTACATTTTATCTATATAGCTATAAGAATGGTAATTGTAGATCTTATGTTTGATTTTTATTGGTATTATTGCATTTATACTTGGTATATGTGCTATGTATGGTGATTAAAATGAAGATGTTCCAAGAGTGGGAGTGGTGTAATATTTTCCCTATATTGAAAAAAAAGCGTTAAAATTTTAAGTTCTTCGCGAAAAAGTCGGGCATAGTAGCTATAGTCACCCGAACTTTTCTCTCTCTCTGTAATATTAAAATAGATTGGGCTGTTTAGAGGTTCAAACCATCCTCAGTAGTCTAGGAAAATTAAAAAAAAAAAAAAAACTTAGCTGATTATTGTCAAGGCGTTGCGCGTCTATGGTATAACTTATTTATTATCAAATAAAAATAAAAGTATAACAATTTATATCATTTTATTTAATTTTTGATGACAAAAATTGGAGAAATAAAGAAGCAATTGTTTATTAGACACAAAATCTCGCTATAAGCCAAAAAAAAAACTTATCATTTCATTTATGAGGACGGTAAAGAGAATACTAACAAAGATGCAAACGGATGGTTTCCCCAGGACACCATGATCGATAAGGAGACAAAAGTTAAATTTAAAGTTTTTTAATCTAATAGATATTATATATACATACATATACATATATCGGTGAAAATAAGTGAAACGGACAGTTTTTCCCCCGACCTTCTCCGATTTTGATGATTTTTACAGATTTGGTAGAGCTATTAGCCAATAGTAGCCACGTCAAATTTTATTGCAAAATTCCGATTATTTGTCGAGTTATCAATAACTGAAAATTGGGTTTTTCGTTTTTAGACTATTCTATGACAAGCCATATCTTCTAAACAAATAAAGATATTGACGCCATTTTTTTTCCATGATGGATAAAATAATAAATTAAAAAAAAAAAATTTTATTATTTATTTATTTATAAAATTTTTTTTTTAATTTTTTATCATTTTTAGTTTTTAATTTTTAAATTCAAAAGTGATCTCCCACTTTAAAAAAAAAAGTGTTAATGTCATTTTATGTGTGTAAGTTCACTGCGAAAAACAAAAAAATAAAAAGTTTGTAACTCCTAGAATTGTAGAAGTTATGCTTATTTTAGTGATGCCACCTCACATGCTTGCCATAGTAAAAAAAAATCGCGTCAATATCTTTATATGTTTAGTCTAAAAACGAAAAACCCAATTTTCAGTTATTGATAACTCGATAAATAATTGGAATTTTGCAATAAAATTTGACGTGGTAGCAATTTTTAAAAATTCCGAGAATTTGTATGTTTAAATTTTTCAAAAAGTGTACATCTATTATTTTTTGTTTTTTAATAGCTCAGATTTTATTAATCTAAAAAATGGTGATAATGCTCGGTTTTTCAAGTTCCTAAATAAAACATGATATAAAACATTAACCGAAAAAATTCGAATCACTAACAACCCCCAACGCAAAAATCTATCTACGCCCATGTTATAATGTAGTGTGTGCACACTTTTACTCGTATTCACTTTCCATGACAGTCAAATTTGTATATGAATAGATGCGTATGTGAATTTCCCTTTTGTCTAGTTTGCACGTTCTATTTATCATTTACATTTACAGTTAATTTTATCCATTAACAGTTAGTTGTCAAATCATAACGGTTGTTGCAAAAAAAAGGAATCCATTCAGTGGTAAAATTTTTTAATATGCGCATACTACCCAAGACAATTAGTTCTTTCTGTGGAACCCAGCATTAAAAACAACGTTCAGGTTGTCAGACCCAGCACCATTGGAAAGGCAGTTATATGACAGCTAGTTTAAAAAAAAACCGAATATCTTAACAAAAAAAATATTTAAAAAAAAATGAGTTATCTTATTCAGCGAATACTTTGATGCCGAATGGAAACCAAGTTCGAACCGGAATCCTCTGACTAAATTGTCAGCTGTACAATGCATCAAATTAACTTTCATTTTTATTTTTTTTTTATTTTTTTACTGAAAATTAAATGTTAATGTTGTTGAAAAGTTATCATATTGCTTTTTTAGATTTCTAGCTTCAATTTCTGCTTTATTCAGATCTTATAAACAACATAAACCAGATGACCGGACACTGAGTCTGCCAATTGTCCGAGTTCCTTTCAAACTTTGAGCTTCAAGCTATCCCCTGAACCGTAGCAATTTTTCACCGTAAGAGTTATTTTCGGGATAATGGCAAAGACTCAGGCAAACTGTGCAGAGAAAAGTGCCCCCGATATGTTAAGAACTAGTGCTGAGGAAACATGGGTGTTGGCCAACATCGATGTTTTCGATATTTTTTAACTTCGATACACAGATGTTTCGATGCATCGAAGTAAATGTGACGGCCATTTTTGGAATGCTTAAATTAATTCAGAGTGGGCCATCTGTTGGTTTGGTTATATAAGTATTTTCAAATAATAAAATGGAATTAACAAACAAACCAAGAGATAACTATATTTTCATAATATACATTTCAAAATTAATTACACTTCATAGAAAAAAAAGCAAAGAAATAATAAATAACAATCCAAAAGGCTATAAAACGAAAGCAAAATATAATACAGGCCACAAAAAAAAAGTGGTGTAAACGTAACAGGTGACAGAGGCATCCCTTATGGATTTTGAGCAGCCGATTCGGAAGTCAAGAAAACTCCTTCACACATAACCACCAAAAATCCCATAAATCGAGATAATTTGGATATTTATTTTTTTTTATTTTGCAAAATTATCAAAAATACATATATTTTTATGAATTGCAGGTTTCTTATTTTATGATCGCCAATCCAGCTTGTTTAGCTAGAGATGTCTTAGGAGTGTTAAGGAGTCCTGTCAATCAGGAGACCATCATTTGGTCCGCTTTTCTGTCGGTCTTCTTTTCGTTTTCTTTCAGTTCGGCGCTTGTTGGAGCAGATTTTTAAAACTTCTTTTTTTAACCCTTTTTATAGGATTTTCATTTGGAAGCCCTTTTGCCAGCCTATTTCGATGGCTCTTTAGCCTTTCGTTGTAGCGGGTTGTGTGCTTATTTATCTGGAGTCGAATTCCTGTTCTGGAGTGTCTGAATACGTGAGCGACTCGAGCGAGCCGCCATACCCCAGATCTGGATAGCGTATCTCCAGGTTGGAACCACTACCATTTTATATAAGGCTCTTTTGCATCGGAGAGGAAGACGGCTGCGGTGGTTCATGAGCCAGTTCATTTTAGACATCTTTAGCCGGCAGTTTTTGACTGTGCTTTTTATATGTTGTCTGAAAGTCAGTCTGCTATCAAGGGTAACTCCTAAGTATTTAGCTTGTTTTTGTAGTTTTAGTGGTTGATTGTCTAACCAGACAGCAGGTGATGATTTTTTTCTTAGGGTATATAGAACTGCCTGGCACTTAGTTGGATTCATGGAGATGTTCCACCTGTGAGCCCATCTCTCAAGTAGGTATCTTGAATTCCATCTGCTGCTTCGTACTCACAGGAGGCAGAGTGAAAAATTGCCAAGTCATCTGCGTATGTAGCTATCATTAGTTTTCCGTTCATAACGGTTTCTGTGAGTTCCCTAGGTGTCGGGATATCCGCCGTGAATAAATTGTATAAGAGAGGGGCCAGGACGCTTATATCGATTCTTTTATTTTAACATAAAATTTTCGGTCTTCTAGGTAGGTTTTTAAAATTTGGATATTATCTAAGAACCCTTGGATCGTGGTTTTTTGGACTTCGGATTCAGCTGCCCAAACTCCATAAGGGGTGCCTCTGTCACATGTAAAGTTTACACCACTTTTTTTGTGAACCTGTGAGTTATAACAAAAAAAATGTTTTGTTCCAGCCAGAATTGCAGTCTCATAATCTTTAAAATAATTTGAGATCATCATGTCACGGTTTTTTGATTTAAGTGAACTCCGCTTGTCGCTCACTAGATTGCCAGCCTTGCTAAACTTTAAAAGATATTACCTTCCAGTAATTTAACGGGCGCATACTTTTATCTAAGTTTTCGACATTAAAATATTGTCGAAGTGCCAAAATTGAGTCAACCCTACTATTTCGGAACTTTTGAGATTTGTTTTTTTTTTTTTTCTAAAAAAGCGAAAAGTGTCTGCGACGTGGATGCCGTTGATTGCCCATATTTTGTCCGTAATAGAATTTGGTCGATAATCGAAACAAAAATATCGACGATCGGAAAAAAATAAAAAACATCGATGCATCGATATAACATCGATGTTACTTGCAGCACTTCTGAGAAAAAAAAAGATTTTTTATACATTTTAGTATCAATATTTTTAGGGAACACATTTATTTTACTAAAGGTCCATACGCAGTTCGAAAAATTTCGCACGGAATGACAAAACATCATATAAAAAGTGTTTTGTCATGAAGTTTTGTCATTAAGTGCGAAAATTTTCGAGCTGCGTATTGGCCTTAAGACACAAAAAAATAAATGTTTTTATACACACTTAAACTACAAAAGATAATCATTTTTTTAAGCACCCATTTTTAGCTTTGTTTAACAGTCGTAATAAAAATTTGGTATGCTGCAAAAACGTTAAGTAATAATAGTTTATTTAGAAACTTGGAATACTTTCTGCAAATAAAAATGTAGAAAATAAAGAGAAAAATTTATTAATATCGAGTACCCTGCCCATATAGGGCAGAGAGACGATGAGGTTCATTGTGTTGCCTAGTTGTGGAAAGGAAGAAAGAAGTATGAAGAAGGGAGAGGTCTCTTTCCTTGCAGAACCATTTTGAGGATTCGACATTCGAGCGACTTTTGAAATCATATTACGTAACTGTGTGTGTATTAGAGAGCTGCGCAAGCACTGCACAAATGTCTTGTAAGCCATCAGCAGTCATTTCCAGTACATACTGCATGACTTTGGCTTGAACAAAACAAAACAAATACTTCAGTGTCAAAAGTGCTGGGTTAACAACAGGCAATAGAACATTAAAACAAAAGTGAACTGGAACAAACCTGAAGTAGAACAAAATGGAAGTAGAACCAAACTGAATTAGAACCAAACTGAAGTAAAACCAAACTGAACATTTCAAGCATAGTAGAACATTTCAAGCATAGTAGAACATTTTCAAAGGATTTTGGTGGTGTTTTTTTTTGACTACCACAAATATGTGTGCCTGTGTGTGCCTTAAGATATGTCTGCTGCGCAAAAAATTCAAAACATTCTAGTGCACTCGCTATGCTTGCCGTAAATTTGCTTCACTCAAGCATTTTGTTTTATGTTCTAATGTTTTGAAATAAACAAGCACTGAAGCAAAGGCAGTTCAAGCACTTCACATCAAAACATTTTGTTCTGCTGTCAGCTCTGCACTGAAATACAGTGCTTGGAAGTGCTGTGCAGTAGTGAAGTGCGAGGTTTAGAACATTATGTGCAGCTCTCTAGTGTATATTTCTGTGATATGAATGACGAAGTTCAAGGAAATAAATAATAATAATATCAATGAGCCCCCATAGGGCATAGGATCAGTCAAAAAAAAACCTTCACAGATTAAAATGCGTTTTCGTTTATGAAGACATCGAAATCAAAAGTTTTTCAGGGTAAAGGGTTTCTCAAAATCGCTTTTTACTACATTTTATTTTATATATAGTAGCACGTATATATCTTTCTTATACAAATTTTCTTTTGTACCTTTAACAATATTTCTTTAAGAAATCTGAAAGCGAATAAATAAAATACACAACTCTTTAGTTAAATATTTTATTGAACAAAATATAAATTTGTTTCTTTATGGTTTTCAACATATAAAGGTATTTTGTAAATTTGCCAATTTGTAAATTTCAAAAAAATAAACTAGTATAAAATCCAATTGCAAAATAATTTTACGGATTTGTCAAATCTTGTTTCTTATATAAAATAATTGTGTATTGTTTTAACTTAATTGAATTGGGGGGTTTTTGTTTTGATTTTAAATATATTTGTATTAAAGCGCTTAAAAACTAACAATAAGACAGCAGCTGTAATTGTTTTTGTTTTGTTTTTTGTTTTGGTTTTTAAATGAATTCAAATTGCATATTTTAATGTGGAAACATGTTTAGGTCGTATTTTAAGTCACACTTAGAACTTGTTTGATTTCGGTTTTTGAATATTTGTTTTTTGTCGTTTTTTTTTTTTTTTTTTGTTTTACTAATAACATTTAAAAAGATCACCAAAGTTACAGATTTCCCATATTTACGTTGCTTACGATTTTCATTACTTTTATTTATGCTTAAATAATAATTAATATTATGTACTTTATTGATTAATTACCCGGCGTTTTGGTTTAAAGTAAGGTTCGATACCAGCTGATCATTATAGATTTATATGCATGTCTCTTGTTTAGTATATATCAGTAGATGTATATATTGTGATATATATATATATATATACTTAAATATGTATACATTTATAAGTGTAAATTGTAAGCTGCACATACATACTGCGATGATACCTTTGATTAACATTCAAGATTTTTACTAGTCAAATTTCAGCTAAGATTTTGCATTTACTCATTTTGGGGCACACTACGACGACAACAACAAGGTTTCCGGTAGCTTACAAGGTTTGTAAAGGATTAGGATTATCACGCCCATGACGGGTGTCTGTTGCATTGGGATTTAATTGGAAGATTATAAGAGTAGACAGTTACACACACATATAGTATATAGTATAGTCTATATAGGTATAACGTATATAATTGCTTGGAGTTTGTCTAAATTACAGACATTTACTATATAATTTGATTTGTTTTGGGTTTTGTTTTAATTGTGGCATAATCATAATTTTATTTCCCTTGTTTTTTTTTTGTTTTTCTGGGAAGAGTTGTGCAAATTAGCTGCTCTAGCTGCTATTTAATTGGAATCTTTAAACATTAGTTTATGTAAATTTTTAAGTAATTTTTTTTTTGTATACGCTTATATGCATGTATGTATATATACCAATGTTATTTATAGACATCTATATATAAGTGTTATTTTATGCTTATTAAATATGTATACGACTTTTAATTTGAATTTATTGAGTTGCAGTAAACGGCACATTTATAAGTAATATATATATATATATATATATATGTATAGCTAATATGCTACAGTATTTTTTATAAATTATTTTTTAAGTTAAAGCTCAATTTAGTTGTTGTTATTTTAATTAGAAGTTTCACTACAGATGTTTTTTTTCTTGTTTTAATTCTCTCATATATTAAAAGCCTTAGTTGGTACAACATAAAAACAAAAAAAAAAATATAAAAAGAAAACTTGATGGGCTGCATATAAAGAGTTTCGAGCATTAAGTAGCGCCCAAAAAGTTTGCTTTTCTATACATCAGTTCTGAGAAAACTTGTTAGCTGCTTAATGCGCACATATACATACATATATATAGTTGGTACTTATATAAGTTTATAGAGTTTTACGACTACTCGAAAGGTTTCAAAATATAACAGCGCTCACTAGGCTTCTTACAAATGTTTAGTTTTTTTTTTTGTTTGTTATTTTCTGCAGTTTAGTTTAGTTATAGAAGAAACCTTTAAATTGTTATTTGTTTACTTTGGGAAAATACAATACAATACATTTGCATACATTGAGATATTGGTACAGACTACTTGCATTTGAATTATGAATTTGTTGTATTTTTTTTCTTTTCTTTTACATTTTGCTTAATCACAAGTTTTAAACAATTTTTTTTTGTTATTGGCTTCATTTGTTATTAGCCTTGATATTATAACTTGTTTTTGTGTGTAGTTAAAGCTATGTATACTTATTCTTCTTTTTTTGGAGCTAATTATTGCAGTTAATTCTTGTTTTAGTTTTTACATACAAATACGAGATGCTTTAGTTATTATGTTTATTAAATGTTAAAACTGACATATACCGCTTTAATGCACTTAAATTAAAAAAACCCGCACAGGCTTTTGCATTGTTTCGTTTACATTTCTTTTGACGCTCTTAAAACATATAATTTTTGTGTTTTTGTTTTTTTTTTAAGAAAATTAATAATTAAATTTGTAATCCCTTGTGTTGAAACTTTGCTACAAAAAGAAAACAAAAATGCACAAATTTTCTTTTTATTTTTAGAGCTCTTAGCTTTTGTCTCTACTTTGAAATTGAGCGCAGTGCATTTTTTTTTTTTTTTATAAACTAATTTGTTTGAAAGTGTGTGTGTGTGTTTTGGTGTGTAAATTTATGTTATGTATTTTATCATATTCACATACAATTGGCAATTGCAAAATATAACTAAGTCTAAAATAAAAATAGAGTTTTGTTTTTTATAATAAGTGGTTTTTGTTTTATCTTTTTTGTTTGTTTGTTTTTGAGGGAAGAAGTTCTTTTAAAATGTATAAATAAATGGCGCTGACGGCACATAAATAACAAATCAGCATAATGTTAACTTGAACTGTGTCCTTGATATAGTACAAATATTAATATTATTACTCCTTTTATACATATATATGTTAAGGTTGTTGACAAACTAAAATCTATGTAAAGGTTATCTAAAAAGGTTAACGCTTTAAATGTTCAAATAAAGCGGCTGTCTTGTGTAATATTTTTTGTTTTGTGAAGATCAGTTTAATTATTACCCGTACACCATTGCTATTTGCTACGTATAGCTAAATTGTTACAACTTAAACTAATTAAATGAACAAACTAAATAAACAACAAAAAGCAAAAGCAGCTGAAACTTGTAAATTAATTCTTTTGTTTTAAAAAAAAGTAATAGTTTAAAATAATTTAAATGCTGACTAAGTTTAAGTTACATAAAATGTACGCCATTGAGTGATATGCTTTTAAAACAGTTTTTTGTATGCTTGTGTTTTTGTTGTTTTGTTTTTTGGTTGTTTAAAAATTATATATGCAATTTGTTTTAATAATAGTTGTTAAGAAATTTTTGCATTTACAGTTTTTTTTAATGTTTATCTAGTAGTTTTTTTGTAATTTTTTTTTTTTTCGTTTTTGGTTAAGCCCAACTTAAAAGCTACTAAATGTTAAACTTTAGCTTTATATGCTTTATATTGAAGTTAAGGTTCTTATTTTTAACGTTTTTAATTATATTTTTACACCTTTAATGCTTGACGTATTTTTTGTTGGGTGGTCTTCGTTTACAGTACAGAGAATTTAAGATTTAACTTTTTGCTTGAGTGTGTGAGTTCGATTTTTTTTTTGTCTCTTTTGATATACTAAAAAACCTTTGGTTGTTTTCTTGTTTTTTCATCTTCTTTGCCCCTTTTGTGTTTTTTTTGTATTGTGTAAAAATATATGTATAGATTTATAATTTTTTTTTTGTAATATATATTTATGCCATTCATAACTGCGACAATGTGTGTATGGTGTGTGTGAGTTAGCTAATAATTTTTTGCTTTGTTCCCTTTGTTTTGTTTGCTACGCTTTTTTCATTTTTGAGAATTTTTTACATTTGTCTTAGTTTCAGTTTGTTTTAAATTTCTCTTCGATAATTGCGCAAACTTGTGCTTACATTCGATTGCAAAAACATCAACACTGCCTTCGTCCTCCCTGGAAGGTGTCTGTATCCTATTTTATCTCTCTCGCATTCTTACTCCGTGTCTAGTGTCGTTTTCCTAAAACCTAATGGTGCATTCATGTAGTTTAAATAATATGTTTTTTTTTTTTCCTTTTTTTTTTAAACTAAACTTTAATTTAAAAAATACGCGCTTAATAACTAATTAGAGTTTGCTTGGCATCAATTCGAATGCAATGTCGAATAAGGTTAACTTGCTTCTGATTTTCTCTTATTGTTTTAAGTGTTTGTAGAGTTACTTTTGTAGAGTTTATGAATTTTTGGTGTTGAATTTGTCGTTGTGGGCATATGTGGGTCCGTTTTTATACTTTTTAGGCAAAGTACATGACCTTCTTGGTGTCTGCATGCACCGTTATGGCTCTTGCCATAGCGCCTGGCGTTCGATCCTCCGAACTGCCACTCTGATGTGAGCCTTCGCCAGAATCGTGCTCCTTCTCCACAAGATGATACCTTTTTGAAAAAAATTCATAAATTTTATGTGCAATTAAGTTTTGGATAAGCTTAGAAACTAGTGAAATTTACCTGGCGCGGAATGCCACCAAGTGGGCATAATATGCCGGCGCTGGTATGCTCACAGAACGCGTGCAACGCACATACGTGTGACACAGCTGATAAGTGAGACATTGCAGCTCATCGGAATCAAAGTGATTATCATCCCAAAGCACATGATAGTGTGAGGGTCGGCTGGTGCCTTGTATGCCCTGATGGCTACACAAATAAAAGTCGAATTCCGTGGGATGGGTGATGCCCACATCGACCGTGGTGCCGGCGGGTATATTGCCCGATTTACCACTTTGCTCCTTCTTTTCCGCGCAGAAGAGACGGGTATGGTGACGCTTTTGCACTACAATGAATGTGATGCCAGGCCTATATTCTGGCTCTAGCTTAATGCAAGCTTCACGTATAGCTGTCAACTCATGCTGCAGCACATGCGGGAACTGACCCTCAGAGACGCCATCGCGGTAGAGTATAATGCGATGTGGCTTATAGCCACCGGTGGACTTGTAAAACATAATAAGCAGCTCACGCACCATACTACTTAGCTCCTGGATGATCTCCTGTCGATGCTGTTGCACACGCACCGTTGCCGCATAGCGTGATGGATGTGCATCCATGGAACCAACCACAGCGGCAATGGACGGCTTTTTGTTGTCGCCTGCTGGCGGATGTGTAACATCCGCGCCCAAAAATATGACCGGCTCATTAAAGACCTTGGGCCTAATGGAAGGCACCAGTATGGAATTGATGCCACCTAATTTGACATTGATTTTCAGACACAAGTTGGACAGTGTCTGGGGTGAGGTCTTGTTTACATTCTTGGCCTGCACACACTGTGTGGCCATGCCTAGAACTGTATCGCCGACGCGCTTCACCTCTGCATAGACGGGTGTCTTACCCGGCAGCACCACTACAACCAGCTGCAGACCAGGAAAAGTAATTTTCAAATAACGAAACATCGGCTCCACCTGATCCGGTCCCGTAGCATATTTGCAGAAACAGGGTTGCCCAATGATGGGCATTCCCGCATCATTTGAGATCTTTTGCAGCTGCGTCGTGAAATTGCGCAGCGCATCTTCACGCACAGTGCGCTGTGGTGCAAAGCAAGCAATGGCCCATATGCGTATTTCAACGCCGGTAAAGAACTGCTTCCCGCGCATATCCCAAACACCTTGATTTGGCGAAGCCAAACTGACTTTGTTCTGTGGCGGAAAAAGTTGTTGGCCAGTTATGCTAGACACACGTCCCCCATACTGTAACTTGGGTGGCGGCAACACGCGACCACGCACCTCCATCATAGAATTGGAAATGGTGAGACCGAACTCCTGTACATAAGAGTCATTGTTAAAGTCAGCACGCTTCACCAGATTGTTGATCTCACGCTCGCGATCGGGTGCTGAGCGTGCGGTGGCCTTGATCATGGTAGAGGTTTGCATGTCGGTGAGTTTTTTAATGCAGCGTTGGCCAGCTACAATATTGCATACTTCCAGTGGCAAATAGGTGTGCTTGTGCTCTTGGCCTACCTGCAGGCAGGGCAGATGCGGATACCGCAGCTTCATGCGGTACTTATCCAAGAAGTATTTGGCCACAGTGCATTCTACGGTCTGACCGTTCTCCAGCTGCAGTGGGAAGCTAAGTAGAGAAAGATGTTAAGCATAAATTTAAGGTTTTCTTTGATTTAAAGAGTGCACATACGATTGCATTTGTGCTGGTCGTCGCGTGACGTTACAGACACGATATTTGCGTCGCATTTGGCCGCAATGTGTAATCTCAATCTTCAGACCCTTTATTTCCTTTGTGAATTTGACGCGCTGCGAATCGGTCAAAGGCTTGCGCTGTTCGTTTATGTCACGTATGTCCAGTACCTCGCACATAAAGTCAATCACAGGCTGCGCCTTGTAAAAGGCCGTGGCAGACACTATTGAAAAATTAATAAAGCTTTAGTAATTGTTACAAAAAATTGAACTTTATAACTTAAAGACACACCATCAATGTTGAGCATCATTTTCCATTGCGACGGTCGCACGCTCTGGTGAAAACCAAACCAAACCTCACGCCCGCCACCCAAAGGATGGTAATAGCCATCGGGTGAGCTAAAGAAACTGCGGCCCACAGGCGTATAGGTCATGCTGGGCAAATGCCGCATTACTACATCTAACGCCAATATGGCATCATAGGGTATTTGCCTTGTGCGTCCCTCCAGAGCCTCCTCAAGATTAAAAAGCGACACTTGAGCCTGCCACTTGATGGTCACGCGAAATATGCGATCCTTGCCCTCTCCAGGCAGCGTTACCTCCAATTCCAGACGCTCATTGCCAATGGGCAAGGGATCACGCGTGTACAGATTATTGCGACCATCGAAGACCGGCTTTAACACGCCAAAAATCTTGCTATAGGCATGCACCATTGTCTCAATAATTTCACGATTCACTTTACGCGGACACTTGTCCGGCTGTATGTTAATGTCATAATGATGCACATAGCCACGCGGCATGGTCACCTGAAAGTGATTCGCGCGCAGCACAATTGGTCGACCCTCGCGTCCCAGATTTGGACGACGTGGACACGTAAAGACGGGCAAGTCCGGTGCGGTGGGTGTGGCAGCGGCAATGGCTGCCGATACGCCCTCCGTGGTGCGCAACGCTGAGGCAACCTGAGCTGCGGCAGCTGCTGCAGCTCCGCCCACAGTTGCGCCACCGGCGGCCACATTCTGGGCGCTGGGGCTGGTGACGGCGGTGGGATTAACCGATGAACCAGGCGCTGGTGGTGCTGCAATTCATAGTCATTAGTCAGGTCTGCTGCATATTTCTTCTATTTTATTTACTTTAAGCTTGAAAGAAAATCTAAACAACTAGTTAAAACATACAAGATACACGAACTATGACTATCAATTAACGAAACATGCAAAAAAGTTTACATAATGTACATCTATATACAGTAAAGGCTCGCAAATGAAAACGTTTTGAAAGAGTTAATAGTTTTCTTATCTATCGCTTTTAGTAAACAAAAAAAAAATATTCGAAAAAAGATTATATTTAAAAAATACAAGTTTGGTTAATTTACGAGCGTTTACTTAAAATTATTTATTAAAATAAAACAGCAGTTAACATTTGCGTAGAGTTTTAGTGTAGAGTTACTTTCAGTGCACTTTGCATAGGAAAATTAACAAACAATTTTACATGAACAACGAAAAAACGAATAAGATTTGTTAGTGGAAATAAAATTTTGCATATTTCTACAGAATTAAATGTGTGTGTGTAGAGATTTTAGTTAATTGTTGTGAAATTTTTAGTTTTGACAGTTTGTAATTTGAAAAATTTGAAACATTAACTAAAGAACATAAACAATTTTCTTTCAATATCAATTGGTTTTTAGTAATTTTGTTGTTTTTTTTTTTTTGGAGAAAAATTTACATGTGAGCGTGTCGAAGCTAGTCTGCGCCTGAGAGGGACTCTGAGGCCGCGTGGGCGAGGGGGTCCACTGTGACTCTATAAAAAGAAAATGTAATCAAAAATAAAATTGTTAAATGAAATAAAAAAAAAAAAATAAAAACAAATGAAAAATTTAAATCAAATGGCCAATTATATTTGGTAAATTAAAAATAAAAACCAATAAAATATAATACAAAAAAAAATAAAATAAAAGAAAAGGCGATAAAAAAAAGAGTGCGATTAATATTTTAGTTACATTTTGATAGCATCATTTATATTAATTATATTTATTTTGTATTTTTACATTAATATATTTTTTGTTTGTTATGTGTTAACCAAGTTTACTGCCACAAGTTGCATAACAACGAGGGTTGCCTTAAAGACTTCGAAAATTTGAACATCTGAAAAATTTACTTTGGCCAAAAAATAAATAGATTGTATCGTTATTCGAAAATTAAGCACCATCGATAAACATAAAAAATGTATGAACACCGTCCGCTCATTGACGAATCTGTTAAAGATCGTAGGAAAAATCCGGTTTTTGTTTTAAAGCAGAGCGTAGAAAGCTCGAGGAAGCGGATTGGTGGACCTAACTGACGAGGCGGTTGTTGAAACTATTAGGTACAAATCAGATTCTGCGACGTTACGGATTAAGGAGTATTTCAGCATCATAGAACGTTATAACAAATATTTCTTGGCAATGCTTTGACTTTATGGGTAATTATCGAATAGATTGATTATCCCATATTCATATCGACGTTTGAAGCAGCACTTGGCTTCATAGTTTGATGACTTTGTCACAGATAGTCAAGCGGACAAACCAGGTCGTGAATAGCGATTCGTGAGCGCACTATCTTTGGTACCAAACAAGGTAGATCCGTTAGCGGATATCGGTTTTTCTGTAACTGGCACATTTCGATGCATAAGATTTTTGGACCGAGTTCTTTTCGTGTTCTCCATTTTCGAAACATAAAGGTCAATTCTTGTATTAAAAGTTAGCCCAATACCTTAAGTTATTTCTTAAATTTACCCAATTGTAATTGTCGTGTTTTTCTTTTTGATGTTCTTAAAAAATACATAGAAAGTGGAGCGGGAATATCTCGACTATAATATACCCTATTCCTAAAGAACGGTTCGCGTTTTAAGCGTTTTTTACAAACGATTTTTTTATTCTCCGATGAAATTTTGAATAATCAGCTAAATGTTTCTGTTTTTTGAGCAGGATGCAATAAGGACAACACAGACAGAAAAACAGAAAGGCAGACGAACATGTATAAATCGTCAGTCGTAGAGATCATTTAGGTATAAACAGAGAGACAGACTTTTCTAAATCGTTTATCATACTGTTGGCTGTGCGAGAAAAACACCCGGTCGTGACTAGAAGCAAATGTCCTTTGTCGTTGCCATCTCTCCGTTATGGATGACTTATTTTTAGTTTTTGGGTACAGGGTAATGATTATAATAAGTCTACAGATAATAGATGCGCGTTTACAATGGGAATGCGCAAAAGCAACAACTGCGACGCAATTAAGTGACGCTTTTAAAGCTTCAGCTTCCTCTCCCTACCTAAGCTACAGCTGTATGTATGTCTCTTACGCACATTACGCATACATTTGCTCCTGCGTAAGTGGCAGAGAGCAAGCATCTAACACATCCATCTATCCATCTTTTACTATTGCGTTTGCGTCGCAGCTGACGGTCGTTGACCTAATTTTCATATATTCAAACTATGCACGTGTTTGTAGGCGTGCGTATGAGTGGGAGGGAAGTTTCAAATAACGTTTGCATTTATTTTTTTGCTGCTGATGTTGTTGTTGTTGTCAACACACTATTGGAGTGAATGATGCAGGCAGAGGTTTGCCGTATGCAGACAGCGCTGTATATGTGTGTTGTTTACGCATTCATTCATTTTTATTGCCATGAAGTCATTGAAGTAGTTTACAACAACAAAAGCTGCGCATTGGCAAATTGTATTTGCAAAGCCAATGATGTGTAGTTTTTGACTTTGATTTTTGCTTTGCACTCAAGACTCGTAAAAGTAGAACATCAAAAAAACAAAAGCAACGACAATACATAAAAAATTAGTGTTGTTTTTTATGATTAGTAGAGGGCGGTAGACTTAAGTATGTAACATGTGGCAGGTTTTTAAACTGTTTGTTGTTTTTTGTTGATTTGTATTTGTGTGTTTTTTTTTGTTTGTATATAGTATAGCTCGTTGCGCCACTTACGTTGTCCAACTGGATACATTTTGCGCTAGTTTTGTTTATAAGAAATATAAGTAAGTATACAAAGTTGTTTGTGTGTGTGTTTGGTGTGTGTGTGTGTATATATATTTATATATGTAATTGATTGTTTGTTGGTTTGTTGCTTTTGTTTTTAATTAATTATAGTTTTGTATTTGATTTCAGCCTTTTGCTTATCACACTTTAAAGTAGTATTATTCGTTTGGTTGATTTCTGCATAGTCAAAATACGCGTGGGCGTGGTAGGCGTTAATTTAATTGGAATTCCACGAAAAATCGTCTACTTTGTATTGATTTGAGTCTGGGTTTTTTTGTTTTAATATTTATTGTAATTCGGCAATTTGTTAATTATATTTAATTCTATTAATTATCTTATTATTCAATATTGGAAAAGAACACAAATGTAGGCACAGCATTCGTTTTATGTTGTTTGTATGTTTGTATATAATGCGCTTAATTCACGATTTTATTTGATTTATATTTTATGAATTATAACTTTATTCTTTTATTTTTCGCTCAGTGGTTTCGCGTATGTGTGTTTTATTGCGTGTATGTGTGTGTTTGAAAATCGCTGGTGCTGGGTGCTCCGCTGGACAAAACGACGACAGCAGCGGCGACGACGGCGGTGGTGGCGGCGGCGCTTTATTTCTTGCTGTACAGCAAGAAAATGCTTTTATATATGGCTGTTGGCTGGCAGCAAAATGTGTGCACGTATTTTTGAGGCACTTGCTTTTGTGCAACGTACAAAATATAATTATATATAATAACTATATATTGTATATTTTGTATTTTTCACTAGTTTTGTTAACTTTTCATTATGCAAATATGCAATTTTCAATGGTTTTTCACACAGCAACACAATACCAATACGCAGCAAACACAATAACTTTTCTCGCGACGTGTGAGCGTGACGCATGCTGTGTGCGCAGCCATATATAAATGAGGGCAAAGCACTTTGTATCGCTGTTGCACGTGCAAGCGAGTGAGATGGCAATAGTTATGCCATTTACAGTGTGGCCACTTCACTTTTCTGGTGTTGCAAAACGCAACAGACAGTGCAGCCCATAACTTTGTAACAAAAATGTGACCCAGCACCATGTTGACTAATCGATAACGATAAGTCCACAAAAAACAAGTGTTGTCAATTTGCATTTGCTGCATTTTATGTAATTTATTATTAAACATAAAAAAATGTCTGTGCCATTTAGCGGCGCCTTAAGGCGTTCGGGCGGCATTGTTTCAGCCATTGGCAAACAGCTAAAAAGCATTAATCTCAAAGGAGTTAAGCGCGTCAACGTACAGTTTGATCCTTTTGCAGAAAATGTTAAGTCCACACGGTAAGTTTAGGCAAAGTGTAGCGTGTTGTTGTGGAAAAGCGCTTTTCACCAATTATCATTTTCACCCAAAACTTATCGATTAAGAAACATGCGCACTGCTAGCCTCGCAAAATTTTCTCGCCAAGTGCGTAAAATAATAGCAAAGAAAAGTATTTTATAAAACCAAATTGTACATAAAAGTGCATTGAAGTTATACACGCAATACATAGTTGACAAAAAATAAAAGTAAATAATCCTGTAACAAAGTAAGTATTTATAACACTTACCATAGACTTTGCCTATAATGCCCACGGCCGAATTCAATTGCAATGTTGTGCCCAATTCGGGAAATGTCAACGGCAGCGTGTGGAGCTGAGCTGGCCCGCCGGGGGCCAGCTCACGCTCCGTTGACATTTTAGTCGGTGTCGGCGTCAGCTTGAGGCGTTTCTTCTCCGGCCAGTTGCAGTTTTAAAACGCTTCCAAAAATCAGCTGCAGGAGAAGAATACATATATTGAATAATAGTCTTATTAGTGAGAAATTCTACAAATCTATCAATTAGATGGGGGCCTTCTGTAGCTTATCCTTAAATTTCCGAGTCAGTGAAGGTCCCAAAACAAACGTCTTTCAAGAGCTATAAACTTATAAACCTTTATTTTCTCTCTCTCTCTCTCTTCACAGTGAATTCCTTTTTCTGCTATCCACACCAAAAGTAGCACAAACGAATCCCAAGTGCGTGGTCAAAACTGATATAGTTTGCGATCGTCAGCCAGCATTTATAAAATTTTCGCTTATAGACACAGCTCAAGGTATGTAAAGCCTAATAACTTTTTTACACAATTTTGCGCTAAATAAACAAATCTTTTTAACAGGACAAGCCAAAGCGAAAGAGATTCGTTTCAACAGCGAGAATTTAAACACTTTGGAGCTGTTGCAGCTATTTAATAAACACGTATCAACGTTAGCGCCTGTAGAGGAAGTGACCACCAAAGTACTGACCAAAGCCGAGAAACAAAAGCTGGCTGGAGGCGGCGGTGCCAAGAAAGCGCCCAAAAAGAAATAGTTTTCATTTATACTTTAGTCCTACGTTAGACCTTAAACATGGTGCAAAAGCACAAAGGCACCTTGGCTGTCATTGAGCAGATCTATCAGGACATACCCGCTTTCACTGATGTCTTCACGGAGGAGAGTTTCTATACGTTTGCCTTTTGTTTTGTATGCGCCACGGTTGTGATGGCTTTCATATTATCACGATTTATTACCATTAAGCCTGTTGAGTTTTAAATGGAGCAGCTCCTTCCAAACCAAACGCACTTATAATATTAAAAAGTTTAAGCTTTAACATGTAAAACTTTTCTGTATTGTATTTTTTGCAAGACTGCGCGAAAGGGCAGCCTTAAGTTTGCCCCGAAACCAGTTTTGGGTCCCAGTTAACTGCTTCCTCTCTGCGCAACGCCCTCCGACTGCCACGCTCTGTCAAACCGGAAAATCATCTGCTGTAGGCCCAAAAAATAAAAAGCAAAAATAAAGTCACAATACGAAATCAGCTTGCTGCACTTTGGCACACTCAATAGCTGGGCGAGCTGCGGGCCAGGCTTATGTACAGCTTGTATAATTTCTATGTATGCCCACTAAGAAGGTGGAGCTGAACGTAATTGCACTTGACAGAGGAGGTCAAGCTTGCGGATGTCTCAATTCAGAGCTTAGGTTTTCAAAGTTGTGCGAAAGGGTAATAACATAACTAAACTTTTATAATACTTTAGTTTTAATTATAGTGATATCTCTTATGTACATATGCATGTAGATGACAATTAGATGGCGCACAAAGTTTTGACTTAAAAGTTTAACTAAAAAAATGGTCAGCAATGTTTACATACCAAATTTGCTACCTGTTCTGCGAAATATGCATTGATTATAAAGCTCATTTCTCATACGCTGCTGTTAGGAATCAGTTATCAACGTTTCACCTAAGGAAATCTGTCTCTAATCTCATAGATTGACTGGGCTACATTAACTCGACTTATACAGTAAAATAAAAACAAGGAATCTAGAAACTGTGGAAATAAGTTAGTTGTTCAACAAGATGGAATCAATAACATAACATAAAAATGTTAAAAAGTGTTAAGAATTTCTGACGTTTTGGGATGTAAGACATAACATAAGTTTTAAAAAAAAAATCGTTCAATCCAATTCTGGGCCAAATATCTTATTCAACCAAAAATTAATCCGTCAATGTGGCAGAAATTTGAAGGATTAAAAAAATTCAAAATAAAAGGAAAATCCAGAGACCAAACCATATTTTTCCAGTGTTTTTCGGTGTTGAATTCAAATCCGGGACAAAATAAATCCCAGCATATCAGGTTTCCGACATAAACTTCAAAAAAAACCCATAAACGTGTAATTTTTGCTGGGGTATTTTGGTCCTCAGATGCGGTCGCAAAAATATATAAAGGATCATCCATTAACTAAGTGACGCTCCAGGGGGTGGGGGTCATATGGAAAATCTTCAAAAATATTCCGTGACACAGGGGGAGGGGGGAGGGTCTATTTTGACGAAAATCAGCGTCACGTAGTTTATGGATGGTCCCTAACAAACATTGTCGGACATCAGGACTTCAAAAAGATTCTTTATTGGATATTTGAAGGTTATGTAATAAAACTGCAGCACAAAAAAATCGATTTTCAGATTCGAAGTATAGACAATGTTTGCCTAATGTTATTTGGGTAGCAGAATCCGAATCCGAGCTAGAAAAAATCGCAGCACGTCAGGGTTCCGAAATAACCTCAAAAAACTCCACAAAACAAGTTATTTTTGAGATTATCTCATAAATTTGACGTGCTGTGATTTTTTGTTGACCACGGACTCGGATTCAACGACCTCAAAAACATTGCCGGACATGCCGGCTTGGAAAAAAAAGTTGGGCCAATTCTGTTTGCGGATTCAGTGCGTCAAAGTACAGATCCCCAGATCGCGTAAAGATTTTAATGGCATAAAATAGCCCAACAATTTTTGGAATAAATTGCAATTCTCCGTCACCGACGACTATTAGTTATTGTTAGGGGATTTCTAAGTGTTCTCTTTGTTAAAAAAAAACAAATGCTTTTAAGACACGATCACCGACTGAAAATAACCGTTTTTGAACCAATTAGGCACAGTGCTTAGATGCTCCAAAAAACTTTTGATTGCCGAATTTGGTTACGAAGTTTTTATAAATAATCAATATATAGTCCACCGATTTTTATAAAATTTAACACTGTTCTTGAAAACTCTGCCGTATAATAACTCTATATGTAATGTTTCACGTGATATAAAGAGGGATCAAACCAAAAGTTTGGTCGTTCATCCGGACGTTAAAACTGACAAACGGAATTCTCCAGTCACCCTGATGATACTTATGCAACTTTATGTGGTCTCCTCTACCATTCTTAAACAGGAAAGTACATTTTTTTTTTTTTTAAAAATCGTTCTTGGTGCCTTTACTAGGTTAAAAAATATATAAAATTCTTATCATAAATAGCAAAGTTTGTGCATTGTACATTTCCAAACTTTTGTAATCACACTCTAAAAAAACCTTTTTACCTAAACACCAAAAGCAATCCGTGTTTTCAAATTAATCGTATAGGTTACAAAAAACTTGTTTGGCCACCTAAGGGTTAAGCAGGTGTCCGTGCAGACAACGTCAAGTAAATAGAGCAAACGTAAAATTTAACAAACGCATAGCTAAAACCGCGAGAGAACAGGGGAAGAACAAAAAGTGCAAATACAATGCGAAGAAGCAAAAATTTCACTTTCACTTTTGGATGCGTTTTTTTATTTTTCTTTTTTGTTCTTTTCCTTACGATTTTCTTCTTTGGCAAATGTGTTGACCCCGCGTCAAAATGCAACTGTGTGCGTGTGTGTATGCAAAGCTTTGTACGAAAGTTTTAAAATGGCGGGTATACAGCTACATGCATATGTTTGTATCTATCTCTCTATCTGTGTGTATTTGCATTTGTCTGAGCGACGAAAATTGGCAAATGTGTGCGGAAAATGCAAATCGATAAAATTTCTGCATATCAAAGAAACAGTTGGAGCTGAGCGCCAAAATGCAGTCACGGCAGTGAATAGAGAGCAAGTAACTCTGGCAAACGGATGCATATGTATGCATATCTATGCATACATGCACATTTGTATGCATATGCAAATAATGTGCATGTGTTTGCTAAAAACAACAAACTGTTGAAATGCAGTTAGTCTGCATATTGGTGAAAGCTGCTAAAAGCTAACGGTATGTATGTACATATGTTGCAATCGCGTTAATAGCTTATTGTGATAGTAATGGAGGGGAATATTAGCTATTATATACATATGTACATACATACATACGTATTTTTTTTCGTAAGTATCTACTATTTATCGAAGATAACAAAATTGAAAAATTTGTTAAAAATAAATTAATTACTGTCATACTGTCGTGATTTAAGCTAAAGTTGAAATAGAGGGGCTGGTACATTTTCCCCTGGTCCCGGATTTTCTCTCTATGGCCCTGCGCAAGGGTATTTATGACTCGGGCGGGCATATATAAAATTTAAAAAAAAAAAAAATTTCAAATTGTAACCTAAGGTAAGGTAGGTGTATATGAAGTTTGTACTAATGTATGTAACATAGAGAAGGTAACGCCATAAACCATCTAACGTTACCTATGATATGGTCAGGAGAACAAAAGAAATTGATGTAGACATGGCCGTCTATAAGAGCTAGAATAACCAAACTTGACATTTAACTTAGGCAGATACTAAATACAGTACGCCCTCGCAGAACGCAACCCTCGATACACGCAACTCCTCGATGAAAGCAACACCTTAATTCCTTACATAGCAGACTCGTGTTAAAGCAACTTGAAAAAAAATAGCCTCAGTTAACGCAACTTTCTATGCAAAAGTCTAATTTTTTTTTTTCATTTTGGTTTTGGTTTTTTGCCTCGTTCTAACAAAATTTAGTTTTGGGATTCCCCACTTAAGCATATGAACGAATAATGCAAACAAATTTGGTGAAATGCGTTAACGCATTTTTTATGTAATTCACTTCGGGATCGTTTGTATTTTGTGTGCTGCAAAAATGCCAGTTGTTAAAAGTGTTCCTAAGCATCAATAGCCCAAAAATGCGAAATTCTTAATAAACTTGATAAAGGCATTTCAATTAAATATATATGCGATGAATATAATGTGAATAAATCTCCAATATCAAAGATTAAAGAAGAATAAAAATGACCAAAGAAAATTTGTTGCAAATGCGGAATCCGGACCAGGAAGTCGTGTAGCAATAAGGCCTAGTGAATATCATTTCTGCGGAAATTTTTAAGTGTAAAGCGCGCCAGTTGCATAATAAATTGGAGGAAATTGGAAATTCCACGCTAGCAACGGCTGGTTTTCAAATTTTAAAAAGCGACATGGTATTCGCATGCTAAGAATTTGTGGAGAGAAGTTATCTAATGAAACAAAACTTGTCGACCCTTTTCTGAAAAAATTTCAAGACAAAATTAAAGAACTCAATTTAGTTCCGGATCAAATAAATAACGCCGATGAGTCTGGCTTTTTTACAAACTTATGCCAAACAAGACATTCGTTAGCTTTAAAGAATCAACACTCTGAAAATCTTCTATTTAAATTAAAATGTTTAGAAAGGGCACTTAATCAGTATTCTGACCATTTGAAAATTTAAACTCAGTTTTCGCACCAACCTCAATGTTCGCAACTTAGTCAATTTCTATTAGTTGCGTTCTGCGAGGGCGTACTGTATAGAAAATAATCGAGGTATATAGGCCTTAGTGGCAAAAGCCAGCATAAGGGTTAATTGTCTAGAGATAAAGTTCGATTCCCTGTCGAGGGAAATGTATTTTTTTAAATCTTTTTTTTACAGTGCACATACATCCTTAAATCCTTTTATTATACTTTCGAAAGTATTAAAATCCTCTCTCAGAAATGTAGTGAACACAAACGGATACCCCCCAAAGTTATATTTACCGTGACCAAGGTCCTCCATAGGACCGATCGGTCAAATAATCTTTTTATCGCATAATTCGTTGATGAAGACATCGTATTCAAATTCGGGAATCAATACTTTTTCGGAGTATCTAAGCTTAATACCAAAATGTATCGAAATCAGTTCATGTATTTATTTGTTTTTTGTGTTGGTTCTGGTTACCTTAAAGTCCAATGTTAAGGCCCATCTTTTTTTTTTTTATTTTTTTTTATATATTTAATATAGTTTTGTATTTAAATTAAATAAAATGGGGAATTAAGCATGTGGCATAAGTATTTTGACATCTTTTTGTTGAGCATCTAAAAATTGGTTATATTAAATACGACTTAAGTTTGAAACTAATGAAAAATAAATCTTCCTTTTGCATTTAAGACCATATAAGGCGATCTGGTACCGAGTTGATCAGGATTTGGCGTAGATCTGTGGAATTCACATTCTCCGCGTTTATTACTGCTTCGCAGCAACAATTTTTTATTACATTTTTTTAATTATACAAAAACTTGTTTTTTTTTTTTTGTATTCAAAAAGATTACTTTTTTGGGAAATTCGAGCGATTTATTTTGGGTTTATGGAGTTATAAAAGGGGGCGTCCTAGCTAAACATCTGATTAAATTGCCACGAATTGTATTCGAAAGTCAAAGTTTTGTATATTTAACCAGAAGTATCCATACAAAATAAAAATAAAATTAAATAATAATTAAATAAATTAAATTGTTGTACGAGAAGCAATGTACCCTGTATAAAATATTTCTTTATAGTTGTGACGCAGCTTATGCTACAAATGTATGTAAGTATGTATGTATTTGTGTTTATGCGCTTATCGCTTTTCAAGTTCAATGTCAGCTGAAAGCTCACTGCTCTCTTTTCTTGATTCATGTTCTTTTGCGTGGGTGCTGTGCGTGCGTGCGTCTTTTCGACGGCCATGTTGAAAATATTAAAAGACAAAATTTTTAGTTAGTTACGTACTTTTTTCATTAAAGCACTGCGAGTGAAAGCGCCAGCATGTACAACAAACACCTCATGTACATAAATATATATATGTACATATGAATTCTTTAGATACCTATGCATTTTTACTCTTATACAGTCAGACCAACAAATATTCGGACACTCTTTATTGCATACTTTAACGGTCGTTATCGTTAAAATCTTATCTTGCTGATCTAATAGTTCATTTGTGATAAAATGAACACTATACCGTTTTATTCCCTACATAAGAATGTGACATAATCAAAAAAAATAGGAGTCAGTTTCGCAGAAATTTTCCTTAAAACTATAGAAGATAGACTTACATTTATGTATCTTTAAACTTGCGGAAACAAATCTTCGCGAATTTGGCACAATAGTTGCTGTTCACAGTATGGTCAAAACATTCTGTTTAATAATTTTAAAACTTGAGCTTGAAGACAAAAATCCAAAACTTAGGTTTAAAAAATGCACGCGTCATCCGCTACATCGAGCATGTTTAAAAAATTTTAGACAAAAATACAAGTCAGTACGACATTTTAAAAATGAAATCCTATTGGTATTTAAGATATTTAAAAATTAACTTAAAAAAAACTTTCTTTTTTTATGCGATTATTTTTTGGTTTGACTGTATATGTTATGTACACAAATATATACACACTTTTTGCCCTTCAGTAAGTTAAGCTTTTGTATGTATGCGTGTAGCTGGAAAGCAGCAGGAAATTGCCTGTGACCTTTCTACCAAAATATAAACACAAAGTCCCACAGCGGCATGCACAAACATGTTGAAAACACACACACACGCAAACACATTCAGCGTAGGCGAAGCTTTTGTGGTTGTCCTGCTCACACGCATGTCTTACAGCTTTTGCATATTTGCCATAGCATATGCTCAGGCGCCATTAAACGATGTTTTTATTTTATTTCTATTATTCTCTCTATTTTTTATCCTTTGCTTCAGACATTTTCGCAACTAAAATGGCGCGCTAGTGCAAGCCGCGTGGGTGTATGCATTTGTATGGGTAAGACTTGCAGCTGTTTCTCGGCGCAAATTCTGGAATATGCTACGAAAAGCCTGGATACAGGTGCCCACTTAAACTAGACTCAGGGGATACAAGTGCCGGCCATAGGGGTTATTAGCTTAGTCAACAAAATTTCCTATGTGTGCATGTTTTATTTAAAGGCACCCACCCATGCATCCCCTCCACCAACACAACAGTTTGCTTTCTCCTTGCCCAACTCTTTTTTTATTGTAATGTTTGCTCACCTTATCGCAAAAATGCAGCTGACTACGTGCGTCGCTTTATGAATTTGTTGCTATCAGTTATAAATCGCGAATTTTTGTTGTTTTTGTTATTGTTATTATTGTAGTTACTGGGCGTTGTTGTTAGTGTTGTTATTGCAAAATTATCAACGGTACACATTAAAGCAAAAGTTTTGCCAAATTGTTGTTGTTGATTTTGTTGTCTACACACTGACACTTGCTGCACTGCTTTTGTTTAGCTGTAAAACAAATAATTAAGCATAGAAATTAACACAAATTGTTTAATGGGAATTAATTTAAAATTTTATTGAAATACTTTTTGCAAGCAAAACCAAAAGCCGCAACGCAATTTCTTTCGTTTTTTTCAATGTTGCCAGATCGTTGCCGGGCCAAAGTTAACTTTTGCGCTCGCTCTCTCACTCGTATGTTTTGCTGTCTTTCTCGCTTGCCAATTTCTTGCAACTTTTTTGCTTTATTTTTTTTTGTTTATTTGTTTTAGCAACAAAATTCGCAAGCATGTTTGTTTTTGTCTTTCGTTTTATATGCCGAAAAATATGTGCGAGCGAGTGAGTCAAAGGTTTGTCTGCGAGCTTGTTGTTTTCTCACCCATTTGTTGTTATTCAGCGGCATTTAACTTTTATACCAAAAAAGCTTTACTGCTTTTCTCAACAATGCGGCGCGCAGTCATGCATTAAAAAAACAACAACATTGAGAGCCACAGCTATTTACTGATGTACATAAGTATGTATGCATGTATGTACATACAATCATGTGTACATACATTGTAGCTTGCTGCAAAACGAAAGTAGCAACAACAATGGCAACAGCAACAACAGGCACAACACACAGATACAAAATATACAATACATATACACAAACTTGCGACGCAAAATTACACTACAAGTTAATTTTACTTTTAAACTTTATTTTGTTATACACTGTTTATTTTTAATTTGTATTCGGTAGCCTGCAATTATTTCTCGCTGTATTTAAATTTCTTTTGCAATATATTTTGTACAGCGAACTTGCAAATTTATAGCGCGCGCGTCTCTTGCCGTTTGCATCTGAAATCTCAAATTGAATAAATATCCAAGTCCAAGCGAACCAAACGTTGACGTCGCTCTTTCTCTGCTTCGCTCTGAAAGTTTTTGCAACAGCTAACCCAGTCGACACAAACAGCACAACTTTACCCGGACGCACATTTTTCGTAATTTTAGTTTTTGATTTAATTAACTTCGCTTTTGCGCACAAAATCGTTAATATTTCTGAAAGCAATAAATTAAAAATAACCGAAATTTAACCCAAAAAAGACTGTCACGCATATTAAAACGTTATGCTGATTTTGCGTACAATATTGCATCAAAAACGTTGATATTATTTTGTAACTTCAACATAAGGGATTTGCACTCATGAAATAACTAGGAAATGCTCAAAACATGAGAGTTTAGATTTCAACACAGTAAATTTGATCATTTCGCAGACGATAAGAAGAGCAAGCAGCAATTTCACAACGACTAAAAGCATTTAAAAAAACAAGAAAACTTTATGTTGAAGCTTCGCTACACCTAGCAATAATTTTTCATGTCATATATGTTCTTGAATGCCGTAAAAAAAAGGTAATTTCTGCATCGAGTGAGAATTGACGACGTAAATTTGATCCATCAGAAAATCATATGTGTAGCCCTGTCAGCACGTTAAATAAACGCCGATCCCGAATGTTTACGGTGCGGTGTTAGAGTGACTAGACGGTGTAATATGCAATGAGCTGTTCAAATCTGTCAAAGGTATCACGCAGCGTTTATACCGACACATATGTATGACAAAACAAGAGTGTGTATTTATCATCTTGACAATGCTCTGTCTGCAAACTATTTACACAACTGCGGCTTTGAAGTCTTTTCAAACTCGCCATATATGATAGACAAGTCTCATTCTGATCTTGGAGTGGACTTTGGGCTTTAAATAATTACTAATTCCTATCGACAATATTGAATGATGATCTCCTTTTCTTTCAATTTTTAAGTTGTAGACTCTGTAGGAGGATAATTAAAGATTGTTGTTAAAAAAAAAAGAACTGGTATGGGAAGCAATGAAAATATAAATATGAAAACATACAAAATATATTCCTTCTGTGTTTAAACAGCTTTGGAAAATCATCGCCAAAATATTGTTATCAAAATTAAATACACTTTTAAAACCGCGATGTGATAAACTTAGCAATGCGTAGTGACGCAAAAGGTTTGAAAAAATGTAGCTTGGCAAACTTGTGCAGCACATTTGGTCGGTTGGGTTTTCGTGGCGGCGAGAGAGCAAAATTAAGAGAGAAATTGGCAACAGTGAGAGGGCACACTTTAAAATACCCAACGGCGGTGAAAGGTGTGTGACAAGGACAACCGCATAGCATCAAGTGTCAACAGTTCGTTTTTTGCCTGAAACAATGTAATTTGGCATCCATCAGATGTGTTTAACTGTGCATGGCCAATTTTATTCAAAATATGCGTATAATATGAATGTTAATGTTTCAAAAAGCATTTCAAAGGCGCATTAATTGGTAGTTTTAAAAGTGAGCTTGAAGCACTTGGTTATTTTGAGGTTTCGTCTGGCTTTTCAGCAGGTTCCGACATCTCTGTATCCTTGGACGCGTCTGCATCGGATTTTGTGTCGGTTGTTGGTGTCTCCTTACTCATGGTAGCACCCTCGGGCAGGCTTTTCTCTAAGGAGCGCACAAATTCTTCCAGATTTCCGGAATAGGCAGCCGCCACCGCTGCATTGGGTAGCTGGAACTGCTTGACAACTGGTCCTAGTTGGGCCGATTGTAATGCGCTGCAGAATTGGGCCAGTGCCTGCTGAAACTGCGGTGACTTGATGTGATCCTTGATTTGCTGTTTGCGATCCTCATCACCGTCTTCGGACTCAGGCAAGTGGACAACCAACGATTTAACATTGCTTGGATCCGAAATAAGCACGTTGATGGCTTCGTTACCCGAGAGTGCAGAGGATAGGTCGATATTCAGTGAACGACCTGCGCCATGTTCGGGGGAGAGATTGGATAAATAGGCTTGGAATGGATTGGCATAGGTTCCTGTTGAAGCCGTAGCAGTTGAGTTGGTCGAGTTCTTACCGGCATCGGACGAGGAATTGGCACTGCCAGTGCTCTCGCCTTGTGAGCTGCCGCCAGACACATTTGATCGACTGCTACCCGACTTAGAGGCCTTGGGAGCGTTGGGTGTTCGTGGCACGCTAACGTTTTCTGGTGTTTGTAGAGCAGTTGACGAGCCGCCGCTGGTTGAAGAATTGTTACGTGAGGAAGGCGTGCGGGAGCTTTAAAGAAAATGTGTTTGTGTAATCGAATAGCATTATAGCAGATAACAGTTGACTCACTTCATTTGACCCAGCAACGAACTTAAACCGCCCATTTGACCAACGCCGCCGAATAGCTGCATTAGTTGCTGCTGCGACATATTGTTCAGCATGTACTGAAGGTCAGTGCTATCATTGCCACCGCCGCGTTGATGGGCTGATGGTGGATTGTTCAACAGCTCGTTTATGCGGCGGCAATGCTCCTCGTCTTTATCTGTTTTGGGCTCCTGCATCCAGAAAAACATGCGACGCGTTGATGATTTAAATTTAAGCACGTAGACGCGACCAGTTTTACATTGATCGACACGTTTGTATTCAAAGTCATCTGGGAATACAATCAGATCATCCTCTACCTTGCCAGAGGTACGATCCTTCCAGCACAGATGCATAAGACCATCATCGCTTTGTGTCATATAGACAAGTCCCTTGCGGGCATCAGCGTGCACCATTTTGCCGACCATGTTCATGCGGCCAGCACGAAACTCAACCAAGTTGCTGCTATTGCTGCTGGAATTTCCCAGTCCGCTCTGCCTTCCAAACATGATGCGGGCACTTCTCGATAGCTGTTGATGGACCAAGTTAGATTAAATAAATTTTGTGTATGTTGTTACACGTACGGGATATATACTGTAAATAATATGAACTGAACAAATTAAATTTGCAATTTTTCTACGCTTTGTGTTGCGAATGACAGGCAATTTTTTTTTTGACAGCTGACGGCAACTAAGTTGGAAGAGTATGAACTTGGGCCTCAGGAAATTTTCGTAGGTTAAAAGAGAACAGCATGAAGTTTTATCGCACCGTTGCTTAGCGATATTTAATTGTTTTTGAAAACTATCGATAGCTTGTTTAAAATTGAGTGTTGAGCAACACTAAATAAATTGTATACGCCGTTTTGAAAATATATATTTAAAACTTGAAAGTACATAATCATCAAACACACTTTTGGAACAAATTTTTAGTGCGTCACATTTCTTACACACAAGGAACTTATGCAGTTGGGAGTTCCGCGAGCTGTTTTACAGTAAATACAAGCATAACAAAAAAAAAAAAACAATATACCATTTACAAAACAATAAGTAATACGATTTTTATATCATGATTTTAAATAAACAGCTTTATTCTTACTTTTGACAAATAAATAAACAAATTACAGCTAGTTTTCCAATATAGGATCATTTTCATCTTCCTTATTTGCTAAATTATCATTATTCATACTTCTTTTACGATCATCGTACTGCTTTTTAAAATAACGTCCTTTAAAAGTGCGAAATCCATTTCTTACTTCGGAAATGTATTCCTTGTCAGTATATCCATTTCTATTTACAATATCTGTGTAAATTTTTAAGAATACACACAATAATTTTATGTTAATGCATTAGTCTATTAAACATACCAAATAGAGCCTTGTTTACATTTTTAAACTGCTTAAAAGAGTCCTTGTTATTCACTCCATCATAATTGTATTTAATAAGAATTTCCTTTCCAAACAATCGATGAAAGTTTTTACTTAACGATTGCCGTTGGCCAGCCGGCTGTAAAATTTGTCTCATAATTGGAATCTGTAATGGAGGATATTAAGAAATTTGTATAAAAATGGCTATATTTATATAAGCTTACATATTTATTTTTATTGGTCCCCATATCACGGTCAACTTCTTTAAGCTGTTCTCCGTCAGCAATAGGAAAATATACTTCGGCATCGACTGCTTCGTCTTTCTTTGAAATCTGTTGTAAAATTTCAAGCATTTTGCTTTGGTTGCTCAATACCACATCCATTTGTTTTTCGAGTTTTTTAAGTTTTTCATCTACGTTCGTGGACGGTAGTTGGAAGCTGTTATCCATTTCTATATGTACACATTGGCTTGAATCTACGGTTGTTGAAATAGAATCTAAAAGTTGTGATACTAATAATGGCACATCAAGTCCTTCACTATTCAAAATGGACAGTAAGTCCTCCATACACTCTTCACTTGGATTGTTTTTTAAATACCAATCGGCTAATTTTTTTCTAAGTGTATACGTATCATCATTGAAATCCATAGAATCATGTGGCATATTTTCATTGGGTTCGACATTCAAGGGATCGCTATCGCTTTGATTACTTTTATAGGCAATGAATTCCTTTAAACCATGTTGACGGCGCTGTGCAGCCATTTTTCCACATTTGCCTGCTTTTGTTTGTCGCTACGTTCTCGTCTGTACACGAATTTGTAGGTCTTGGCGCGAATTATAAAGTACTAATTAAAAGCAAATCATAAGTACTTTTTTAATGTATGCAAATATATACTTTTATTTTTTATTGTTTATATTTTACTTTAAGTAAATACACAGTCGGCGAAAAGCAGTGATTGCTTTAGTGTCTACAACACCATCGATGTTTTCATCTATGCAGTAAGTAGCACAGCTGATGACTATCGATGGTAACATCAAAAATATCGATGTACTTATTTTCGTATAACATTCAATATATCGAAAAACTGCCTATTTATGATATCAAAAAGGTTCTTTGGCATTTTTCCAGCATGATTTTAGGCATTTTATTAAGATTTAATTTTATGCTTATTGAAACACTAAAATGTACATGTTACCTTATTTTTAATGAAAATGTATATGAATGTTATACCAATAAAGATGAATTAAACTGAACGTTTCGTTTTTGACTTAAAGAGGATGCTTCATAAAGGTAAATAAAAAAAATCATATCTTATAAACTATTTACAACATTTGCCGACAAGGTTAGGGTTAAGCTTTACTTTACTCTAATGCAGTAAATATAAACTGGACTAATACAATTTTGTAATATTTTTGTGCTTAATTCTTTTTAAGATACACAACGTGGGGCTTAAAAGCAGCAAAAATAAAACTGTCAGTATTAAAACTTTTAAAATATGTACCTTGCCGCTTCAATAATTCGCTACCGTGTATTTATTTAAAAATTTTTAACTTTAGCTGTTGAGTATTTCTAACGGCAGCTAAAAAGCAAGCAGTGCAAAAAATTTTACGCTCTCATTAACGCATACACATCGATAACAACTTTAATTTATCTTAAAATCGCTTATAAAGCTATCGATATAGTGTTATCATATCAACAAAAGGTTTCTTGTGACTTTGCATTGTTAACACAAATTATTCAGAAAAAGTTTGTGAACGAGAAGTGACGCTTAAGAAATTTTGTAAATCAACAACATTTGTTGCATATTTTAACATAGTTAAAGTCTTTAAGTAGAACGTATTAAAAAAAGTGCTTGTCATTGAATTAAAAAAAGCTGTACACTTTATAAGTGGTAAGTTTTGTGCTCTTAAAAATTTATTTGCTTTAAATCAAAACATTTAATTAATTGACTTTGTAATTAAATACCTACAAAACAGTCATATTTTATTTATTATAAACAAATTGCGTCATACGATTTGTTTGCTTGCATATTCCAGCAGCATCTCGCTCAGCTGTCCGCTTTTGTTGGCAATTGCTTTTGTATTCAATTCTTTTCTATTTCCTTCTTTGCCCTTTGTTTAGATGCCTTTCGCTACTTTTGCGCGTTTATCTTTAAATATTTGGTGTTGCTTTCACCCGTTATTTGTTGGTCTATTTTTCGTGTTTCTGTTTTATTTATTTTATTTGCTTTTTTGCCGCTTATCAATTGCTTGTTTTTATGCTACATTGCATATAGATATGGAGCTAATAAATAATTACAATATAAGCAATAATGTCTACCTGTTGTTGATTCACCTTCAAATTAGTTTGGAAACCTGTTTATTGTTTGCTGCTATTATATTTCTGTACAATTTAATTGTTAAAATGAAAAATATTGGACAATATGCGCTTCACGTTTTGAAATAGGCGCGTTTAAAATGGCAGCCTATGTACATTTGTATAAGTATTTATGCATGTGTGCATATAACTAAAACTGCAACAGCAAAACGCAGACGCAATAACTAAGCCAATGTCCGATAAGATAACCAATTTTTGTTATTTTCTTTTCAAAATTAAGCAGCAAAACAAAAACAGCAATCATTTTGCTTTTATTTCTTTAGTGTGTCATTTTTTGATTTTCAACGCAATTTGTTCACAAAGGTTTTTTTTTTTGTTGTTGTAGCAGTTTATGTACATACATACATAGTGCAGATAAAGACAAGTTGTATGTATTTGTAGTTCACCGAAATAATCCTTGTCTATTGATTCATTGTTCATTTTTTCGATAGCGCTAATGTTTTGTGTAACTCTAGTAGGTAGCGATGCGGATAGTACGGGCATCCTTCAAGTGCAGTACCGCTAAAGAATTTCGATCCCTTCAATAAACTCAGTATTTAACAATGTTCTACAGCCGCTTTGTGGGCAGCTAAATTGTAAAGTCCCCTTCAGTTATTTTGCCATACTTGCCGTACAATCGGTTTCTACGTAAAACCTACATTTGGATGGGCTAACAGAGCACATCAGAACGGAGCTAAAGAAGGATCTCGATGAGCTTGCAATTTTATGTGCATTGTGATTTTTGACTAACACGACAGTTCTTTATAGAATATTACGGTTTTTCGAAATGCATACGCCCCTACCATACATAACTACACCGGGTGCCAAATTAATATGAACACCCTCTTTTTTGGGAGTTTTTTTTTTTTTATGACAGTTATCGTTTAAATAGTGTCCCAGAATAATAGGGGCAACAGAAGTACTTATATAAGCATTTATTATAACAATTCTCTTTATTAGTTCGAAGTTATTAAAATCCGTAGTTAAAAGCATTCTTAAGGTATTGAAAACAATCTTTATTCATTGTAGTATTAAATTATTGAGTTTTTTTTAGGGTAGTACTATCTCGAGATCGGCAGGATTAAGGTCTCTGGAAACGGCTGTCCACTAAATTAATGAATTTTTCGCATTAGCCAATTAGTATTTGTATTATTATAGAGTGCCCCTATTAATTTGTGACACACTGTATTAGTTTATGTGTTTGGTAAATTTTAATAGTCAAGTCAATATTCATGCACTTTCAAATTAAAGACCCTGATCATGAGTTATTTATTCATAAGTAACTATGACGCCCCTTCTGGCTATGTTCTAAGTGTTTTAGATCTATTAGGCTCTTGAACATGGTCACTATGCGCTATAAAACATAAGGACTTACAACTAGCATGTGGGTTTGTTTCTTTTGGACGACGTTATCTTTTCCATGAATACATATTGCCATTTGCTTCACTGTACAGATGTCAAATAGTTTTTATCTATTTACTTTGGAAATGCGGCTTTAACTATTTTATTTTTGATTTGTCAAGCAGCTTTAGCCATTGCGAGCAAAACTCACTGACGAACGACTGTTGAATTGTAGTGCAGCAGTGGCAATTGACTTCAGTAACGTAACGCTATTGACGCAGAATCACAAAGAATAGTATAAGAATAATTATCTTACTATCTTTATCTTGATGACTTTTTACTAGAAAGTTCATAATAAGTAAGAATAAGTCTCTAAAATTCGATAAAAATGTTATTGTCCCGGTGGTGACGCTCGATAGGCGTTCAAAACTAACTTATCTGGGGAAATCCCTGTTGAGTGGCCTGCTTAATAATTAAAATGTCACAAAGTTGCTTCTTCAAGAGTAACGTAACGCTAGTTAAGCGGAATCACTAAAAAAAAGTATAAGAATAATTATCTTCCTATCTTGATCTTGATGTCTTTTTATTAGAAAGTCCAACGATGGGCGGGCCCTAAGCGTACTTTTTTCTTTCAAAACTCACTTATCCGGGGAAATCCCTGCTTAATAATTTGGATGCCACAAAGTTGCATCTTCAAGAAAGAAATAAAGAAATCTTTATTAGTCCACGTCAGCTTGTTTAAAGTTTGTTATTCCCAACAAACGCCCCCAAGAATTTTCCTTACTCTTTGCACTGCTTTTTATCAACACTTTGGACATATATTGAATTTCACATTCATAGCTTGTTTATCTCACAAACAAAAATTTAGCTGAATTTAACATTTCGACAACGATTTGTTTATTTATTTACTGAGCATATTTTGCTGTCCAAGTCAAAAAATGCCAGCTCAGAGTAAAAGTACATGATCAGCTAGCATGGCAGCTGGTCATCGTTCGCTAAAAACTGGTCTGCATTGTCACGTGATTACCGGGTTTTGCTTGGCCCCTCTTAAGCCCCCGCCTACTAATTAGTCAGCTAAATAAAGTTTCATTGTACTAAATGTTAAAATTTTATATCTTTACTTTTTTACAGCCGAGTTTTGAACTTGTGGAAAATGCGCGTAGTATTAGCTCTGCTGGCCCTTGTGGCTGTGACCCAAGCCGTGTCATTTGCCGATGTCGTCAAGGAGGAATGGAATACCTTTAAGGTAAGTCAGCTAAATGTTGGGGAAATTGCAGCATATGGCACAAGTGTTTTGATTATCTTTGTGACAGCGCTAAACATAAGAATTCCTAGCTTGAAATAAATGATTCATTGATTAGGGCTTTGTCTTTTGTTCTGTCTGTTTTTTAAACGCTTCGCATTTTTCTGATTATGATGCAGTTTTTTTTTTTTGATAACATTCAATAAACAAAAATGAGTCATAAGTTAATGTAGCTTAAGTTGGCTTTGTTTGCTTGAACTTACTAGAACAAGTTGGGTCTAGAAATAAAAACATACCACAAAAGTTGTTACAATTTATGTCACAAAGCACTGATTAATCAAGTCACATGTTGTCAGTCGAACAACGCACATGACTTGGATGTGCGGATAAGAGCATCCACATCACATGGGCACAACGAAGATTCCCGGCCAATGATTTCTTAATGCCCCGATTTGCAAAAAGTTCAACGTGCTGCTGATAAGCGAAGTTTCAATTTGTGGTTGACTGACATTTATTGCAGCTTCTATGAGGTTTATCAATTATAGGTTAGGGTTAGTTTTAATAATAGGTTTGTACCCGTTCTCACTCATATGGAGCGTATATCAATTTGCAAATTTTGTATTTATTGACTAAAAATTTGCCTCGACTTGTAAGTTTTTAAAAGCCTGAGGCCTCTGAGGCCATTCAGAATATTTTCGATATTTATGATCCGATTTTAATAATATTTGATATCCGTCGAAAGTTCTACCGGAAAGTCTAGAAATTTTTATATACCGTACATTATGATAAGGGGCATATTAAGTTTGTGCAAATCTATGTAATATAGAGATTACTCCGGAGGGCCCTAAGTTAAATGATCAAAGATATTAATCTAAAAATGTCCGTCCATCAGTCTTTTTGGTCTGGAACTTGGAGACTGTTAGAGCAACGATAAAGACAATTGACATTTGGACTTCTTCTGTGACCATCCAAAACAAAATCCATAAATAATTAAAAAAAAATTTTTTTTTTTTAAACAAATGAATATTAAAATGTTTGTGACAAATAACTGTTTTAAAATGGCTATATTCTGCAAGACAAGACAACTGCGAAATTTTTGTAGATATTTCCATTCAAACGCTCCTAGCAAATCGTACTCCTCAAGAATCACTTGATCCCTTGGATCCTAGAAATCTAGCATTCTGGCTTGTAGTTGGAACTGATAAAGAATGTACAAAAACTTTTTCGTTATTAAATAACAAATTTTTACTTTAGTTGAAGTACATCGAATACTTTCCGTTTTTGTGTAAACTCACTTTTAGTTCCGAGTACTTTCGTAAAATTCATGGAGTTCCTTAAATTTTTTGACGTCGTAATCATTTTTTCTTTAAATATCAAAGTTTTGAAAAACAGATTTTATTCCTTGAAGATGATTTATGCATCAGCGAATAGAATGCGATTCTCCAGGAAGCTTCAACGCTTTCGATGTTTTTGGAAATGCGTGGTTTCTTTTCTTTCTTTCTTTCGTCGAAATTCCTGCATAGCATCTTCCGCAAATATGAGGACCTGGCACTAGGGTGGCCACCTGAAGATGTGATATTCTAAGTCACAAATATATTTTCAGGCTCAAACTTTTTAATCGATGAATAACAAATCGATTCGATGATGTTTGACTGTTGAATTAAAAATGGAAATGTACCATACATTTGACTCGCTCGACTCGATTATTGAGCTTAAAATCTCAAGCTTCTATATTCTTTCTTTTTTAACTAAAAAAAATATTGCAAGCTGATCAATTAGCCATTACGAACTGTGAAATTTTCCGAAACAACGAAAAAAACATTCCAAAAACTCTGATTTCTAGGTAAAGTTCGATGAACGAGGATACCGCTTCGTGGCATTGAGCCCATCTTGTTATGCCCACATCTTTTAACTCTTTCATTGCACTTTCTTTTTGAACCTTTTCTTGAAAGATGTTTTACCATTTTGGCCAACCAATCAATATTACCCAACACATTTTCAATCTCAGCGTCACAAGCTGCATTCCATGCATGTGCTGCACAATGTATATAAATGGCAGTGGAGATATCTATTTCTATGTACGCTTGTGCGCCATGGAGTTCATCACTCATCGAGCTGGAGCTCCATCGTGCGTTTGGAACAATCTATACCTACATCTTGATAGTATGACTAGGACTTTTATTTAGCCATGCTCGTGCAAGCGAAAAAGGAAAACGAATAAATTTTATTCGTTTTTGCGTACTTCCAATTTCATATTTTTTGTTATCGATATCTTATATTTCTCCGGAGTATTCCCTGATATTTCCCTAACACTTTGCTAGCACAGCTCTGCTCCTTTCGATTACTTTAAATCGTTTGTTAGTACTTGTTTTGTCTTTTAAATAAATTTACGCAATAATATTACTTTAGCAAGAATATTTATTAAGCCACAATTTAGCTATTTTTATTGTGAGACATTTTTTGTTCAAAACATGAACCATTTGTACATTTTATGCAAGACATGAACCATGTTCCACCAAAACAAAAAAAAAAGGGAAATATTTAAAAATAATTATCAAGAAATTGGCATAAATAGAATCTAAGAATATCAAAGAATAATGAACAAAATATTTAACATATTTTATTTTGATAATTTGTTTTGATTTCTGTTGCAATAAAGTTGTCGGATTCAAAACACATGAAAAATTCGTTTTGGCGAAATGGGGAAATTCCGAAAAAAAATACAAATATTCTGATTCGTTTACTGGATCATGGCTGTATATATGTATTTCAACATATATTTCTCTTAATTTTATATAACTACATTGGCTCAAATGAAATTTGAAAGATTTGCAATCATTGAAGATTTACTCTAACAAGTTCAAAATCCCTCCTATAGTAGAATACTGCATCCGCCACTGTCTTTGACTGTTTTCATTTAAGGCCTGTACGCAGCAAAAAATTCCCAAATGGGATATCCCAAATGGTATGAAACTCTCCGCTTAAAATTCGTTTAAAAGTGATTTCTAGCACAGCACGTCTTAAATCTTTTACAATGTTGTTGAACAAACTACCAAATCTCTTATTTTCTAATCAACTCGCGACGTTCTTGTTATCTTGTTCATGTTATTCTAAAGAAAGGGGAACATTTTTATACCAAACATGAATTTCGTGATTATATGTAGGTAACAGGAACATACAAATAGTTTTAAACCAAACGCCCCATATATTCGCCATAATCGTTTACGTTCTGAGTCATTTAGCTTTAATCCATGGACTTTGCGTCAAATTTGCAAGATCTGTTTCCTTATCAGACATTATTTAGTCGTCAGTCTTTGTCTATACCCAATTTATTGCGTCCTAAATGTAACCGATTTGGTTATTGTTTTGCAATTTATATTATATTTTGCTTATCAATCGTCTATTCATATTGGCTTATCTGCAATACACGACACAATGATGCTCCATAAATGTGCGCAAATGGTATACAACTAGAGGCTTCACTGTAGTTTGCTAAAATATGAGACTAGATCAAATATTACTCTTGCATGACATTTGCCGTTAAATTTTAATTATAGGTGCTGCGCTTCTAATGACCCAGAAATATTTAAGTTTTTGTCTTTGCAGGGAAATTATTTATAGGAACAATTTAAATTTTCGTTGCATACTTTTAAGCGGGTTTTAAAAAATTGAAACTTTAAATTTTATAAAGCATAGTCTAACCCATAGGCGCCTTGTACTATTTTGTATACCGAAGAGTATCATAATCGTACTGACGCTTTTATTTTTAATAATTAAGTTTCACTTTTCTGCAAACTGTTCCAAAGAAGGGTATATATTACAAGCGCGCTATAAAAAAAAAAATTTTAAAAGTCCAGTCTTTTTTTTTAAAAAAAAATATTTTTTTTTTTTTTTTAATTTTTATTTTAATAGATACATTATACATTATTAATAAGGAGAAAATTATTTTTTTTCTGCTTTTTCAAAGTCATTAGACAATTTACTCTTTAATTTGATTGTGAATATTTTGAAATGCTTATTAAGTCAAAAGAATAGATCTCTTATTCTATAAAAGTTATTTTTGAGTCAATATTCAACAAAATATTTGACACACTGTAAGTTTTCTCTTGGGTTAATATATCTGGTACACCCTCCATTGTGTTTTATGAATAGCTCTTATCTAATCTTAGATAGAAAAAAAAACCGATAAACTTGTGGTTTAGTTTTCTTTTTGCTTGTGCTTTTTGTTGTTAACAAAAATTATAAAAACATTTTAAATAATTTAATAGTGTTGGGTTGCTCATGAGTGAATGAGCAAAAATGAGCAACTCACTAAAGTGAGCAAGTGAGTCAACTCAGCAAAGTTGTTCTTTTTGGCTCAGTTGCTCACTACTCACTTGCTCAGTACTCACTACTCACTTGCTCACTACTCACTTGCTCTGTAGCGTGAAGTTGCCACATTCATTTTTGTTTTCAAACGAACAGAATACAAAATTTGTCTTATAATTGAATCAAAAATTGTTCCTTGTAAGGTTCCAGAACGACACATATTGCACCAGCGAAAATCAAAATTTTCTTATTATAAAAGTCATTGAAAAACTTTACCTTTTAAATTCAATTATAAGACAAATTTTGTATTCTGTTCGTTTGAAAACAAAAATGAATGTGGCAACTTCACGCCACAGAGCAAGTGAGCAAGTGAGTAGTGTGCAAGTGAGTAGTGAGCAACTGAGCAAGACTGCTCACTCACTTCAAAATGAGCAACTGAGCTAACTCATCAAAGTGAGTCATGTTTACACAACACTATTAAAAAATATCGGATTGATAAAAAAGGCTGTAATAATTAAATTTTTATTGTCGGATTCAATTATCGATCTTTGTTGTTTTTATGCTGCATGGTTGCTTTATTTACTTAGCCGAGGCTGTACATATCAACTCAACTGCGTAGAACTTGTTGATTCATAGTTTTATGTACATAAGTGTTTATACGCGTGAATAAATGTACGCTTATCTAACTATAATTTAAAAATTTTTGCAATTTAGCTTAATCACGTTTTTTTTGTAAAAGATTTACATATTGGGTAAAAAAAAAAAAAAGCTTTCGGAACATTCCGATCATGATGTACCCTGTAGAACTGTTAGAACTTTTTTCTAATTCTATTTAAAACGTTTTATAATATAAGTTGTAAATTTTAATTAAAATAAAATATAATATTATATAAATAGACGGACATGGCTATATCGACTTGGCTGTTCATACTAATCAAGAATATGTGTACTTTATGAGGTCTGCTAGGGTCTGTAGCTAGCAGTATGATGTCATAAGCTACCATATTTTCTAACAACCTTAAATTTCACAAAGACCTTCCAATTCTTACTACATATTCAAGCCCAACAATTTGATTGATATCAGGAAGTAAACAATAAAAATGTTAAATTTGAATCCTTTCGCCTAGGGAGAGATTCTACAAAAAATGAAACATTTGTAAATCTGTGGATGGAAAAGCGTCTTAAGTTTTGAGAACCCAATTTTTGGCGATACCTCCTTTCTACTGGTGACAATGAAACCTTTCCACAAAGAAACCAATTTTTTAAAGCACGTACGCACTGTAAATATAGGAATTATGGTGGGTACAGTGTATATAAGATTCGGTTTTTAGTCGGACCACTTTGGGTACTGGGGGGTATAAAAACAACAACAGGGGTCGACACGACCAATCACTTTTTGGCTCTTATCAGCTTAACACAACAAACAAATTAAATTTGTTGTGTACATAAAATATATATGTATATGCTACTACCATACTATAATACATACATATGTATGTATGTATGTATAAATTTCTTTGCGTTTTAATATTTGCGCATTGAAACAACAATAAAAGCAACAACTAGATAACAATAACAACAACAATAGATGATCGTGTGACAGAATTTGCTTATCATTCATTAGCGTCAATTTCATTCGGTTTTTATTGTTTGTTCATCATTTCACAAATCATTTATTTTTTTGTGAACTTGTTTTTGCATAGTGCAGGAAATGCGGAAAAAACTGTGGTTCAGAGCTTATTTTGTGAAAGCATAATTTTAATTTCAATATGTTATAGAAATATTTGAAATTAACGTTTAGGAGTTAAAATAAAAAAAGTACACTAACACGTCACACTTTATTTTTCTAATAGTTTCTAACTTTTGGTGGCTTTGAACCTAAAAATGGAACTTTTACGATTTTTTGATTTGTAGTGCCTTAACACGTGATCTCATAATTATATACTTATTCTTTCAAAATCGGTAGCTGAACCACTTTTCTATGTACAAAATTATATGCAACATTTCTACAGCCGAGTCACGGGAGCAGAAAATTGACTCCATATGTGAAAAACACTCGGGAAATTCCTGTGCTATTTTTAGATTTTCGTTTGTACTCTGCCTGCCCGCTCCGAGAACTCTAAAAATGTTGTGCACGTTATTCAAGTTAGTGTTCATATTGTCTTTGGTTCGACTGTATTTTAACCGAATGTTTCTAGCAAAAATAAACCGGCCGAACATGCCCATACATACTTTCGTGTTTGTTTTGTACATAAGTACATACATACATCATACATAGCTTAGGTATAAGCATATTTTTTTGCAATCGGAGCAACAGAGCAAAAAATGTTAAACATGTTATCACTTTACTTAAATTGAGAGCGTAGCCAGGGACGCAGTAAATAAACTTCGTTTGGAACTACGAAAGTACATTTGAAGCATGCAGGTTCTTTTAAGGTCCCAAGACGAGCAGTTGCGAATATTTGAGCTTTATATAATTTAGCGTTCAAGCTGAAATGTAGTTTACATTTTATTATTATTATATACAGCAAGATTAGAAATAAATTTCTAATCTTACTCAGGGATATGGGTGTAGCAGTGGCTACTAAGGCCTTTGGCTATATACATCGCATTCTCTCTGTAAATATTTATATTTATTGTTGTTAGCCTTTACGTTGATCCGAATAAAGCGTAATGTATTTCATTAGAATTTTAATTAATTAATAGTTACTATTAATACTTATTTTTCGTTTTAATGAGTTGACGTTGTTTACGATGTCTTTATTAGTACAATAAATATGTACATATACATATATTGTTATTTCTATACAGATAAAGATTGCTAAATATAGTTTCCAAATAGGACAAAGTGTGAGCTAAATAAACTATACACAGTAAATAGTGCAGTTTCAAAGAAATGTTTTGCTTTTTTAAATGTGACAAATTTAAATTTTTTTTACACAATATTATATACCTATATATATATATATATATATATATACAATGCTATACAAGAGTTGTCTTTGTATACTTCGTGAATGCAATACAAACAGCTATAACTTTCTAACAAATAGAAACATTTTCATTATCAACGGCATGATTGCTTTTTAAAATAAAGAACCGCATTAACCAATACTTTTTGTGCTTTTGATTAGCTACAAAAGCACATCCTATAGTGTCCATTTATGACCAAACGGACATCGAATATAAACTTTAGAACATAAAAAATCTATCAGAGCTTAGCCGCTATAAAGAGCAATCTAATTCTCTTTTTTGTACTCCATACCTAAAGAAAAAGGGATATATAGTAAGTGTAAAGATTTTGGTGTGCCTTCGTCGTTCAGCGTCGGTCATAAGGAGAGGCTGAAATCTCCTTATTACCTTTCAAAACATCAAGGACCAAGAAAGTTTTTTCAGAATGGTTCGTCTTATTTTACGTAAACGAATTTGGCTTTGCATTACATTGTAATTTTTTTGAATCGTTATATGGATTATCACCCCCGGTCTCGCACCAAAAAAAACAATGGTTTTTATGCTTTACGTCAATATTGTCAGGAAACTGAAAATATTATAATTAGAATGCCACAGTTGTTTGAAACAAAAGCTGCTACCAAATTTTGTATACAGACTTGTGTGAGCATAATAAAGCAAATAGGTCGAACTTTTGTCAAAACAAAAATTCTTACTAGAATTAAGTTTGTACGAAATATAAATGGGCAGCAACAAGTGTTTTTTTATTTTTTACGCCCACAATACATTAAATTGCATTGTTAATATGTACGCAATGATATAAATAAACCTCATATCATCCTCAATAAATCAATCAATTGTTTTTGCTCTGAAACCGGTTCATTTTGAGTGTTTTTCTGCCGCCCTGCTGCTCTTGACGCCTGCACATGATTTGGTTGTTGTTGTTGTTGTAGTTCGCCAACCCACCGCGCATATGCATGCGTACATACATATGCACACATGCATGCAAAGAACAGCAAACAGGCTTGTGTGTGTTAGTGTTAAAAAAGGCGCTCTCTCTGCGTTCATTCATACGGCCCACCACTAAACCAACACACTTAAACAAAATAAACCAAAGCAGCTATTTTTGTTTATTATACGGTAGTCGCTCAAAGCCAACGGTTCGGTACTGACAAAATAAAAACCCAGCAGAGCAAGCGAGAGATAACGAACGCAGGAGAGTGTGACAGAAACTCGCGTATTTATCGAACGAGAGAGAACAGAGAACAAGTCAAAAAAGCAGTTTTGCTTTTGACTCTCGCAGAGAAATTAAAGGAGCAGAGTAATCATAAGCAAAGCATATTTCAAAGCAAAGCGTTCGCGTGTTAGCTGGAAAAAAATAAATTAACCCCGAAGATAAATTATAAAAATAAAAAAAAAATAAAAAGCACGCGCTAAATTAAAGTAAAACGTGCTAAACAAATAGCATATAAAAGTTACATAAATATATTTAACTAAAATACAAACACTACAAAAAAACAAAATATGGCCAGTGCAGACACGCTGGATGTTACCACCGACGTTGTGATACCCTGCCTTATTATAGTGGCGCTTATTGTGCTTAATGCCTTTATATTTGCCTTCATCATGCGTAAGCGTCGGCAGGTGGAATACGACAATGTAAATTTAATGGCTGGATCTGTGGAGCGCAAACCGGAAGCACCTTGCACATCCGCCGATGCTGTGGCTGCCTTAGCACCACGTGCCACAGCCGAACAGACGGATGACGAGGAGCATTGTACCATTGAAATGGTGCAAGTGGAACGTCTGTAGCAGTCTTGGCAGCTTTAAAGGCTAAGCCGCCGCCGGAAACTAGATTTAGCATAGAAACTCGATACTCAACGTCCAGTTGGAAACTTTTACACTAATGATGAGAGAGAAACTGCAACGAATTTTCCTAAAATTGTATAATACACAAAGCCTCTATATAAACTGCATACAAACATATAAATTTATCTATAATGTTATGTACTACTATATAACAGATAACAGATAGTCGAAACTACTATTTATCTGTTATGGCCAGACATGTGCATTTAATTGTTATGGTATTCAACAATACGTCGCAAACTTTTTTTTATAAAATAAAGTGTTTTTAAACAAAAAATGTAAGCAAAATTAACAGCTATATTTAGAGTATTTGTGATTTATTTTTATGGCTTTATTGGGGCCTTCTCACGCTTATTTGCGAAAAATCAATACAAAGTTACTAAGCAAATTCCATACAAAAATCTCGTCCTCTTTGGATATGCCGCGTTTGTCGCCTTAGTTAAGATATGTATATATGTACATATATCATATTAATTGTTTCAATTATATGCTTTGTAAAAGTGAAAAAAAATTAACAAAATCAACTGCAGCAACTTGTAGGATTGGCAAAACCTAATCTAGTCGTTTTAGAGATACCCTTTCTGAGTAGCAAGTCGTTCTACATACAACTTGTAAAAGGATAAGTTGATGCACACGCCCATCTTTATTTGGTTGCTCACAAAGTCATGGTCTGGAGGTCAGTCTCGCGGCATGATTAAAAATTCACGTTTTATGTTTTCTTTTTCTTTTTTTTCGTTATATTTTAAATTTCTTATAAGGAGATCATATTATCAATGTATGTACTTAACATTTTTTTTGTAATATGAAAAAAATCGTTGCAAAGTAGTTCGTTTTAGGCATAGTTTTACTTTTTCTAGAGTAAAGCGTTTTAAAATAAATTGGAATCTATTACTGGAAACGGAATTTTTGTATATTATAACAATTGCCTGACTGGAATGCGCTGTTTTTATTTTATACAGAGAATTTAAGATAAGTGCTCATAGAAGATTCTGTGTTTGTACGGAAACGGAAGAGATTTTTTTAAATTTTGTATGTTTTGTGAAAAAAAAAACTCGGTAACTGGCAGTATTTTTGGGACTTGTGGTAAGAGCAAAAAAAATCCGTAATTCAGTTTAATTTTAGTTGCCACGTTTGATTTTTACTTAAAATAAGTAATTTTTGCAGTTTTTGGAATATAAAGGCCTATCGATGAAGTGATTCGAAATTCAACTTGAGTCAAAGACGTCTAGGGTTTCAATAAGATGGGACAATCTGACCTGAAGAACGACAATTTTCATAGTAAGCCTGTATCACTTCTACTCGTTTTCCGTTTGTTAAACGACCGATAGCTGTGAATTCGGCATATGTCGAGGAGCATTCACTTTGGACGGATATGTTCCGAATTAGGAGTGTTTAACAACCAAACCAACAGATGGCCCACCCTATATAAAGTCTGGCTACACAGCTAAAAGTTTCTATTTATAAGAGTTTCTTCTGTTTATGAGATTCACCATCTTTTTATTATTGAAAACAATATTAATGTTTTATTTTAAGAAACATTTACAAAATTAAAAGGTTAATTCTAAAAATTTTTTGATAGAAATATAAGCACGAGCAAAGGTTCAATTATATCAAAATATTCTTTAAAAAACACTTAATTGCCCGTTTCGTAGAAATTTTCAATTTTGTAATTAAAATTGAAGCCTCCTAATGTTGTAACGTCACGCCATGTTTTTTTTACGTTCCAGAAAAAACCGTCTAGAAAAAAAACAACGTAAAAAAAAGATGAACTAAATCCTTAAGCTGCTATGAAAATAAATTAGAAATGTGAATACTCGTAATTAAATTTCTAAAAGATTCTGCCAATTAAAATATTTTCCTTTAAAATGTCAAATATCTTTTTTAATTGTGCTAAATCGAACGAAATTGTTTAAAAAAATGTTTTTCTAGATCGTATTATTTCAGAACCGTGCATTTTATTTATTTATTTTTTAAATCATATTTTTGATGTGAAGCTACCTATTGAATGCAAAAATCCTTTTAAAAAAATTTTTAATTTTACAATTTTTTGTTATCATACTTTTTCGTTTTGCAGTCCGTAAAACATCAAAAATAATTTTAGGAAAGACAGAAAGCATTTGATCTTGCATTTGTATAGAGCTTACAAATAAAAATTAGGAAAAACTCGTCTGTATGAGCAGCCAAGACGTCTAAAAACTACCTACACTGCGAAAAAAGAAATGTATATACCTGCTGGAAGGGTATAAAAAATCAAGCTATGCAGCACGCAATGTAGCGCACTCTGGGGTGACATGACGGCTGTGTCAAAAATAATTATACCTCCATACAATGTTAAACATGACTTAAACAAGCGCAGAAACGAATATTTTATATATGTATGAATACCATGGCTGTTAATTGACTAGCCAATGGAACTCTGGAACATTAACTGCTTATTTCATGCTAAGCCACCCCAGGTTCAAGTCCCGAGTTTTATGACAGCAAATCATCGATGTTAACCTTAACACCTTGTTGCCATTGTAAATAATTTACGACTCCTTTTTTATAGCTTGGGCCTACCGTGCTTATGTAGACCTTTTCTTGTGGTTATCAAACCTTAACAGCGTTGGTTTTTGAAACAAACGAATTGTTTTGTAAATCATTTGGTGTCAATCTTATCGCTAGTTAAGGAGTGTAGATAGTTGGTCATGCGGGTGGAAACAAAGTTACCAAGATAATTGCCTTACATAAGCCAAAGATTAGGAAAACTGCTTTTGGTTTTTACATACACACATCTGTATATATGTATGTATATAGTAACTGATTCGTTGCCATATCTAATCAATTTTTCAAACCACACACACGTACATGCTATATGCAATGTTTACATGAACTTTGCTTTGATAAGCATTTGATAGACAAGTCAACTAATGTTAGTAAAGGAGTAAAAATAAAAGTTTAATACTTATTGATAATGATAACGTAATGATTTTTTATTTTTTTTGCAGCTGGAGCATCGCAAGAACTATCAAGATGAAACTGAGGAACGTTTTCGCATGAAGATCTTCAATGAGAACAAGCATAAAATAGCCAAGCACAATCAGCGTTGGGCCAAAGGAGATGTTAGCTTTAAGCTGGCCGTCAATAAATATGCTGATATGCTGCATCATGAATTCCGTCAGACCATGAATGGCTTTAACTATACACTGTACAAGCAGCTGCGGTAAGTCTGGCCAGTTTGCCAAATGTGCACACATAATAATATTTGTTATATTTTGCAGTGCCATGAATGAGAATCAAAAGGGCGTTACGTTCATCTCCCCAGAGCATGTCACTTTGCCCAAGTCGGTTGATTGGCGCCTTAAGGGTGCTGTCACTGAAATCAAAGATCAGGGTCATTGCGGTTCCTGCTGGTCATTTTCCGCCACGGGTTCTTTGGAGGGCCAACATTTTCGCAAAACCGGCACTTTGGTGTCTCTGTCCGAACAGAACTTGATTGATTGCTCCACAAAGTATGGCAACAATGGCTGCAATGGCGGTCTGATGGACAATGCCTTCCATTACATTAAGGATAATGGCGGTATTGATACTGAAAAGTCATATGCCTATGAGGGCATCGATGATTCCTGCCACTTTAATAAGGCAACCATTGGAGCCACTGATCGTGGTTTCGTTGATATTCCACAAGGTAATGAAAAGAAGATGTCCGAAGCTGTGGCCACAATTGGACCTGTTTCGGTGGCCATTGATGCCTCGCATGAATCTTTCCAGTTTTACTCAGAGGGTGTTTATGTTGAGCCAGAATGCAGTCCTGAAAATTTGGATCATGGTGTGTTGGCAGTGGGCTATGGCACCGATGAATCTGGCAAAGACTATTGGTTGGTTAAGAACTCATGGGGTACCACTTGGGGTGATAAGGGTTATATTAAGATGGCACGCAATCAAGAAAACCAGTGTGGCATTGCAACTTCGTCCAGCTACCCATTGGTTTAAGTTGTGCATACTGCTATTCATATTTCAAATTTATTTTTAAACTACGCCCAAACCTACCTACCTATATGATGAAAATATTCCAACGCAAAGTATCTCACATATTTCAAACTTTTTAATTTTGTATGCATTATCAATTGAAATCTACTCATATACATGTGTTAAATAATTTTATTGTTTCTTGAATTTATTTAACTTAATTTAACGAATGTGATGCGAAAACAATAAAAAAAAAATTATAAAACAGTGGAAATTAAATTATTTAAAACCTGCAAGCCCGCGTAAGTATGAAGTAAGTTGGCATTTAAAAATGCCATTCACAACGATTTGCTAGTTTCTGATACCGATAAATTATCGAAATGTTCTTGCACATCTAATTTGCCTGCGCTATTAAACAGCTGTTGTTTTGTAATAAGTAATGAAATAATCTGAAAATAAATTAATAATATGTTATTAACACTACGCGTGCACGGCTCTAGACTCGGTTTATGTACTGCGGCATATCAGCGTCGCGTGGCGCGTGCACTTGCCAGCAGTGCTGCAGAGGAGCCCAAAACGTCGACGCCACAAATAGAAATCAATGGCAACACATATACCACAGATAATTGGACCAATGTGAATTCTAAAATTCTGTCATTTGTTGGAGCCAAGAAGCATCTGCAACGTGATCATCCGCTTTCCATTATACGACAGCGCATAGTCAATTATTTCTATGCTGCATATCGCAATCAACGTGGCAATCCGCTGTTCTCTGTTTACGACCAACTTAATCCCGTGGTAACAGTGCAGCAAAACTTTGATAATTTACTCATACCCAACGATCATGTGAGCCGACGCAAATCGGATTGTTATTACATCAATCAGCAGCATCTACTGCGCGCTCATACTACAGCGCATCAGGTGGAGCTAATTTCGGGTGGACTGGATAATTTTTTAGTGGTGGGCGAGGTATATCGTCGAGATGAAATCGACAGCACACATTATCCGGTGTTTCATCAGCTGGATGCAGTGCGTCTGTTGACCAAAGACAAGCTGTTTGAGCGAAATCCAGGTCTAGAGCTATTCGAGGAAACGTGGACGGGATCACTGGCAGATCCGAAACTTATTTTACCCTCGTCTAAGTGCATGGATCAAACAAAGCAACCATGCCACACACTGGAAGCTGTCAAACTAATGGAGCATGAAATGAAACATGTGCTAGTTGGTTTGACTAAGGAGCTATTTGGCCCGCGCATCAAATATCGTTGGGTGGACACATATTTTCCATTTACACAACCCTCATGGGAATTAGAAATCTATTTTAAAGACAACTGGCTAGAGGTGCTAGGCTGTGGCATAATGCGCCATGAAATATTACAGCACGCAGGTGTGCACCAATCCATAGGATATGCCTTTGGTGTGGGATTAGAGCGACTGGCAATGGTGCTATTTGATATACCAGACATACGCTTATTCTGGTCCAATGACAGCGGCTTCTTAACGCAGTTCAGCGAGAAAGATCTACACAATTTGCCAAAGTACAAAGCCGTTTCTAACTATCCGCAATGCACGAATGATTTGTCATTTTGGTTGCCGTCTGATGTGGAAGTAGATTCGGGTTTTTCGCCCAATGATTTTTATGATCTGGTGCGCTCCGTAGCTGGTGACGTAGTTGAGCAGGTGTGTCGCCCTCGACTTTTATTTATGAACCATTTGTTTCTAAAACTTTTAATTTCAGATACGCTTAGTAGATAAATTCAAGCATCCCAAGACTGGAAAATCCAGCGTTTGCTTTCGCATAGTTTACCGCCATATGGAACGCACACTGACGCAGGCTGAAGTCAATGATTTACACAAGCAAATAGCTGATGCCAGTGTGGAACACTTTAATGTTCAAATACGTTAGTTTAGTTTATTAAATAAAACCAAATTATTAACAAAGCGATGCCGTTTTTGAATCATATGGTGCTGCACAGCGCCTTACCAACACTGCTTTATGGGTTTATACAACACACGCGTCAATTTATTATATCGATAATATTGCACTTTTTTTCGGCCCTGCAAATTTTCTAAATGAAATTTTAAAGTGCAGATATGACTACATTAGAGGCGGACACTGTGCTGTATAGCATTTTAGCATTAGTAATTGTTGAGAATGTTTTGGAAATATATATATCCCTGCGACAGGTGAGTAATAACATGCTGTCATTAGCCGGCGTTCCATGCCCGCATTGCCGACAAGCTGCTGTAATTTTTGCATATGTGTACACACGTACATGCGCATATAAAACTAAATTGTTTTATTGTGGAATAGATAAATATAGAGTCCCTCTTACCAATAATGTCAGCAAAGTTTATTGGCTTTTGGCAATTAAGTACGATTAAGATTTTGTACAAGTGTTCTATATACTTTCGTTCTCTTGCAGGTGAAGGTTTATAAAACAGCGTTGGAAGTTCCGAATGAGTTGACTTGGCATATGAATAGTGAGACCTTTCATAAGGCTCGCAAATATGGACTTGATCAGGAGACCTTTGGCATTGTTAAGGCTTTGCTTATGGACGTGCTGCTGCTGTGCTTGGAGCTCTATATGGGACTCATTGCTTATATTTGGCAAGTGTCGGTTGATGTGGTCAATCATTTAGAGTGGGACGTCTCAAATGAAATTCTTGTGAGCCTCGTGTTTGTGCTGATCTCCAATCTGCTCAGCGCCTTCAAGTCACTGCCATTTAAGATATACAAAATTTTCGTTCTGGAAGAAAAACATGGCTTTAACAAGCAAACAGCCGGTTTCTTTGCTTGGGATCAAGTTAAGAGCTTCTTGGTTACCCAAATAATAATGCTGCCAATAACAGCAGCCATCATCTTCATAGTGCAACGCGGTGGCGATAATTTCTTCATTTGGCTTTGGCTCTTTACGGGCACTGTAACCCTAGTGCTGCTAACCGTTTACCCCATCTTTATTGCGCCGCTGTTTGACAAGTACACGCCGCTGGAACAGGGTCCGCTGCGTCAGTCAATCGAAGACTTGGCCGCCTCACTTAAGTTTCCGCTGACCAAACTGTATGTTGTTGAAGGCTCCAAACGCTCATCGCACAGCAATGCCTACTTCTATGGTTTATGGAATTCCAAACGCATTGTGCTATTTGACACCTTGTTGCTAAACAAAGGCAAGCCCGATGACACGCTGCTGCAGCCAGATGAAAAAGGCAAAGGTTGCACTGACGAAGAAGTATTAGCTGTGCTAGGCCACGAACTTGGCCACTGGCAGCTTGGACATATTACCAAAAACATTGTGATCATGCAGGTTCACTTGTTGCTTATGTTCCTAGTCTTTGGTTATCTGTTTAAGTTCGCGCCCTTCTACGAGGCTCTCGGCTTTCCAAGCGGCACGCGTCCCATACTTGTGGGCCTGCTAATCGTGTTTACCTATGTTTTGGCGCCCTACAATGCCATTGTAAACTTCGCCATGACTATATTGTCGCGTCGATTTGAATACCAAGCTGATGAGTTCGCACATAAGCTGGGCTTTGCCGAGCAACTGGGTCGCGCTCTTATTAAGTTGCACCTTGATAATTTAGGCTTCCCAGTCTACGATTGGCTCTACTCCAGCTGGAATCATTCACATCCCACACTACTGCAGCGTTTGGGTCGCTTGCAGGAGCTTAGCGCCGCCAAGAAGCTGAAGTAAAGACCAAAGCCCAGGCAAAACGACGCCAGTGAAGCATTTTTTTTGTCTGCATTGTATTTCTTTGTATGTATTTCTAATATTGTAGTACATTAAACATAACTTCAAAATAAATGCGGCCTCAGCCAGTACTTGCCTTAGTTTATTTCTAGCTAACTTTGGAACAGGTGACTACTACTCTGCGTTTCGCTTCAGTTGGCATTCGAATTAATTTATTTAAAAAACAATATACAATATGTTAAATAAGCTATGACTTTTTACGATAACTGGAAACCACTAAATCCAGAAATTATTCTATATATACTCATATTTGTCGTCATTGTCGATCATGTCTGGGAAATCATACTTACCAAACGCCAGGTGAGCTAATTAATACAAAATGTACTAACTTTTGACAGTCTAACTCAGCAACATAGCTCATAGTCTGCCAAAGTGCACTTTATGTACCGGAGGAACTACGTGGTGCCATACCACCCGATATCTTTCATCGGGCACGCATCTATGAGCTGCATAAGGCCGAACTCTATATTTGGAAGCACTTTATCGACTGTGTCATCAGTGTATGCGAACTATACTTTGGCTTGTATCCATTTGTCTGGCATTTGGCTACCCGAACGCTTATTTCGGTCAGTGATAATGAAATGTGGATAAGCCTAATATTTGTCATTTACCTAACCATCTATATATGCATGCGATTTCTGCCCATTCTGGCGTATGACAAGTTCATACTGGAGCTACGCTATGGCGTTCAGCAACATTTTCCCTGGTATCTGTACTGTCTGCTGGGTGTTATTGCCATAGCACTAGCCCAGTTGGTGCTATTACCCGTGACTTTGCTTATTATCTTTGCCGTGCGCACTGTTGGCTTTTGGTTCTTTCTATGGTTCTGGCTGATCTGGGCAATATTCACATTGCTAATGGTTTTTCTTTTGCCTTGGTGTTGCATACCCTGCATTGGCAGGCAAGTGCCACTGGAAGAAGGACCACTCTACACGGAACTCCAACGTGTATGCGATGCTGCGGGCTTTCCTATGAAACGCGTTTTTATCATACACACCCGTTCGATGCAATACAGCAATGCATACTTCTACGGCAGCTGCTGCCTCAAACGCATTGTCATCTTTGATACATTATTGCTAAATAGGGGCCGCAATCCTATGGAACTCAGTCCCTACGAAGTGGGCCGTGGCCTGACTAATCAACAAGTAGCAGGTGTTGTGGCTCATGAGCTGGGCCACTGGAAGTATGGTCATTTCTATAAGGCCACACTTATCATGAAGGTGCACTTTTTGCTTACTCTGGTATTCTTTGGTCTACTCTTTCACTGTCCACAGCTGTATGAGGCCGTGCGTTTTGCTCCTGGCCTGTGTCCTATCATCGTGGGCTTTATTATTGTGCTGCGGTTTGCTCTAACACCGTATCTAACTTTGGCCAACTTTATAATGTTATGGAATCTGCGTCGTTTCGAGTACAGCGCCGATCGTTTTGCCCATAAACTAGGTTACTCATTGCAGCTACGTGGTGCGCTTATAAAAATCTATGCGGATCACATGAGCTTTCCAGTATTTGACAACTGCTATGCACGCTGGCATCATACGCATCCCACCATATTACAGCGTCTGTGGTATCAGGAAAAATTGGACGTGAAGGCTGCTTTGGCCTGAAAGACACAATAGCTAAATTTTTTGTCCCAACTTAGTAGTATTTTCTTTTAAAATTTAAAAAAATTCACTTGTATTAGTTGAAACTTTAAAGTTATGTGTAATTTTCGGCGCATTGTAAAATTATCGGTCCACATAAGTCAATGGTAAGCTTTATCATAAGTACCATGAGCTAGTTGGTCTATTAAAATGTTTTTAGTAAAACGCTTATAACCTTTGAGGATGGTCTAACGAAACAGCTGTACATTAATCCTTCGGGTTTTGTTTTTCGTCAAAACATGTGCGCGCCTTCTTGTAGCAATAAGAGCAACATATGTGGAGCAGCTGAAGCTAGCATATTTTTGAAGCATCACATTTACCAACAGTACAGTATTGATGCATCCGCTGGAGATTCAGCAGTTGTACAAAAGTTTCCGACTAATGTTACCAGGAATGTTGTTAGTGGGGAAAAGCAGCAGCAAGAAGCGAGCCGTGTTGAACAAGTTCCTAGCGTTACCAACATGATTCAACTGCAGTCTCCAAGCAGACTGCACGTTGTTGAACGAATTACAACTACTTGGTATACGGAACCAAAGTGGGCAGTAATTTACGATTACCCTAAGGAGCAGCTACAAATATTTAATCACACATGGCATTTTCAGAATTGTAAATATCGGAATTGCTCTAGCAAGTCTACAGATAAATGGTAATATGCATATGTAGGTATATCGTTGCATTTGGGTTAACTAATCCTTTAACACACAGCTATTGTGAGCAAGTTAAAGGTAGCATGGACACTATTAATGCACTAGTTGGCAACACACTAGTCCATCTTGATAATTCCGAAATCCCGGACCAAAATGCTTCTACGGAATGCACATCATTGCGCTTTAATGGCAGCATGTTTGCTGTTAATGCCAATCTGCAAGAATTAAATAGGCTACTGGAGCTGCAAACCAAGCTCAACAATAGGCCATTTAAAGGTTGATCGTTTAATGTACTTGTACTCTAAGACAAATAATAAAATGTTTATATACCTAATTGATAACATGAAACTTTTAACAAACCGCACCAAGCAAGGACTCCAAGGATTGCAACCTTATCGTGGTGGGAGGGATTAGCGCCCTGAGAGCAAAGCAGAGCAAAGCGTAGGCTATCGATAGGCTCACCCACGCCGTTAAGGTGAAAAGGAAACAACGTAGTCAATGGAAGTCCAACTCTCTGACAACTCAAGATTTTATTATATGTATAAATATAGCCTGCGCTTTTTGAAAATGGACTTTAAATTCCAACTCCAATTTGATTTTATTTTTTGTTATTTTCTTCAAACTTCTTAAAACGATAATTATTATTGTTGATACTTGCCTAAGTAAAAAAATATAAAAAACCTATGGTAATTTGGGTCATACTGTTATTTCTTTGCTAATAAATAATAATAATAAAGATGGCGTACGTTAAAGTCGGGCGCGGACGACTTTGGGATACCCTGTACCACTGCTTTCAATCAAATCCGGTAAATTGCTTAAGAACACCAAAAGACATTTGATTGCCAAATTAGATTATGATACCTTCATAAACAACCAAAAACAGACGAATTTTTAATCAAAAACTTTTTTTTCGACCGATCTGGGAGCTATATGATATAGTCAACCGATTTTGATCAAATTTGGTACAGTGCTTGGGAACTCTAAAAAACTTCTTAATGCCAAATGTGGTTACGGTATCTTCACAAATAAACGAAACACAACGAATTTTGTACAAAACACGATTTTTTGACCGATTGGTCCTATGGGAGCTATATGATATAATCAACCGATTTTGATCAAATTTGGTACAGTGCTTGGGAACTCTTAAAAACTGATAAATGCCAAATGTGGTTACGGTATCTTCACAAATAAACGAAACACAACGAATTTTGTACAAAACACGATTTTTTGACCGATTGGTCCTATGGGAGCTATATGATATAATCAACCGATTTTGATCAAATTTGGTACAGTGCTTGGGAACTCTTAAAAACTGATAAATGCCAAATGTGGTTACGGTATCTTCACAAATAAACGAAACACAACGAATTTTGTACAAAACATGATTTTTTGACCGATTGGTCCTATGGGAGCTATATGATATAATCAACCGATTTTGATCAAATTTGCTACAGTGCTTGGGATCTCTAAAAAACTTCTTAATGCCAAATGTGGTTACGGTATCTTCACAAATAAACGAAACACAACGAGTTTTGTACAAAACACGATTTTTTGACCGATTGGTCCTATGGGAGCTATATGATATAGTCAACCGATTTTGATCATATTTGGTACAGTGCTTGGGAACTCTTAAAAACTGATAAATGCCAAATTTGGTTATAATATCTTTACAAACAAACGAAACGCAACGAATTTTGTACAAAAAAGGATTTTTTGACCGATTGGTCCTATGGGAGCTATATGATATAGTCAACCGATTTTGATCAAATTTGCTACAGTGCTTGGGAACTCTAAAAAACTCCTTAACGCCAAATTTGATTACAATATCTTCACAAACAAACGAAACACAACGAATTTTGTACATAAAACAAATTTTCGACCGATTGGTCCTATGGGAGCTATATGATATAGTCAACCGATTTAATAAAATTTGGTACAGTGCTGGGGGTTTCTAAAAAACTTCCGATTGCCAAATTTGGTTATGATATCTTCATAAGCAAACGAATTATCCATCTAAAACTTTTGCTTTTTTTCGAGGTCCTCTGAAACACCCCTATGGGAGCTATATAATGTAGTCCCGATATCAAAAAAATAAAATAAACTTGTCTCCTATGGATAAATAACGGATCTTATCTGAAAGTTTGGTTGCTCTAGCTCTTACCATCTCTGAGATCTAGGCGTTCATACGGACAGACGGACAGACGGTCAGACGGACAGACGGACAGACGGACATGGGTATATCGACTTCTCTAGTCACTCTGATCATACTTTAGGTAACTTTGGGGGGTCTCCGACTTCTCCTTCTGTACGTTACATACATTTTCGGCTTGCACAAACACAATATACCCTTTGTACCATACGGTACAGGGTATAAAAACACGTTCTTACTCACAAGCTGTATCGATCAGCTAACATATATTTTTATTTATTTATAGAAATATAACGCATATCGATATCACAATATTAACTATCGCATTGAGCGATATCGATGTAGAAAATAAAAGGATCGGCGTGAAATATAAATTGAAAACTTGAAAACTTACATAGCTAACCGCGTGTCGTCGGATCGTTCTCTTATTGATATTAATCAATCTAGAAGTGATTTCAATAGATAGAGTATTTATATTAGTCCCCATTTCCCCTTTTAGTATACCCGCAATTTTAAACCAACAATATGAAAACTCAACACGAAGCTTCCCTTTTTGAAAACCCATCTTTGGATGTCAATTTAATTAAAATCGTTTGCGTAATATTTTATATATTACAAAGTGGAAGTGACGATTGTTATCGGCTGACTTGATTTATTAACATTTCATGGAATTAAATCAGTTGGGAATGAGGTATGCTTCCAGGTCGCTTTAACTCTTCCAGATTGGCTAAGCGTTGCCAGCAAGATGGTTTCCAGCGATGCCACATTAGATACCAATGATCGGCATATGGAAATTCCATATTATCCGCAAACAGTTTTAACAACGCTTCCGACAGAGGTTCTCCATAGCCCAATTTAAAGGCATATTGATCGGCAGTATACTCAAAGCGACGTAAAAAATAAAACAATACCCACGTGGAAATTGTGAGATACGGTGGCATTACATACTTATAAACCAGCCAATATCCAACGCTACGCGGATAAAGAATCCTTGAGAATCCGGCTGCCTCATAAATCGTAATTTGGCGATAACAGGTGCCAAAAATGAGCAAGTAGAATAAAAGAGACATATGCATCATTACAAAGGACTTTGTAAAATGAAAATACCGAAAGTGGGAGAGCTGATGAACCATAAAAGCAGCAACCAGATTGTCCGAAAGTCCCCTGCCCCGCTCGTACTCTTCCAGTTCTTCGTCCGATTTGCCCTGATTCCAGAGCAAATTATCTAAGATAATTAAACGCTTACTGCAGCAACAGTTCCAGCCATAGGCCGTGGCCTTCATAGTGTAAAAAGTATTCATAATGTACACACGATTGATAGGGAAACGAAAGATTTTCAAAACTGCTTCAAGTTGAGTCTTTAAATTGCCTTCAGGTAAGGCAACCAATTTGCCCATGCAAGGTGCTCCGATTATGGTAAAACCAGCTACCACTATTACCGAAACTGCAAAAAGGAAAGCCCAAATCCATAGTACAAACCATTGGCCGCCATACTTGTCAATAAACAGAATGATTTCTGTCATCGGTATCAGCACAACCTGCGTCATTACAATTAAAAAGACCAAAGCGCACAAAAGTCCAACCAGCGGTGTCGTCTCCAAGGGATCCTTCTCGTACCGACGTTCAAGTATCAGCTTATTGTACAAGATCGTGGGCAATTTGCGCAGCGTTAGGTATGCGGCCAAAAGTATCATAAACGCAAGATTATTCCAGGTAACTCCGGCAGTTGATTTATACCACCGATTTGTTGTATGCCACAAATGGTCAAAGATGCTAAAGTAGAGCTCACAGCAGCTGAATATAGCATCTAGTACATAGCTAACGAGATTTAGTTCCGTTGCACGGCATTCCTCATTTCGTGTCTCCAAAAAGAGCTTCTCAGGCATAACCTCGGACATTTCTGGCGGCGGCTCTGTTTTTCGTTTGCATAGTCTTAGATGACGCCAGCAAAGGTAGATGTATAAGCTATTGCGTATGACTATCATAAGGCACAGTGCATGACGCAGCATGACAGGATCCTTAAGACTGTATGTAGTCGGTTTCATGGTTAGGCCGATGTGTGTGCCACGATGCACAATGTCCTTGCCATACATAGGATCTTGGTATAACGAACCCATTTTTCGATAGTGCGTTGTTCTATGTTCCAAAGTATTTTTTTTTAGAGTGCAATTTTAATTTGTTAATAATTTTTTTGAAATGACATATTTGGGTTAATTCTCACGCCTACTGGTAGTTGGTTGCAATATTCCTTGTATTATTTCTTAAACCCTTGTACACATTGGTTTCAGAGCATACTAGTGGTAGCGTACTCGCTTTGCGACCCGATGGTCGGTGGTTCGATTCCCCGCAGTAACACTGGTAAATTTTCCTAGCACTGGCATCGCTAGCTCATGACGCTATTTGCCCAAGAAAATCTCTATTAACCGCCGTTCGGATGCGGCTATAAACTATAGGTCCTTGTTCTCTTCGAAAAGTTATTAATAGAGATCCTCAATGCCCCGCCCAGGGGCCCAAGGCTTGACAAAATAGTCAGTCAGGGAAATTATTATGTAAGAGACAGATGGGGCGTGCACTGCCATAAGTTCCTGACACCAAAATGTTGATCATAAGCTAGCTATATAATTTATGTCCGTCTATCAATGCGTATCAACACTTAGATCAAAAAATTCGCGGAATCTATTCAGAAAATTAAAAATACAAGATTATTCATCAAAATCGATATTGTCCCCTTCAAAGTACTTCCCATCGACTGCAACGCACTTATACCATCGCTTGATCCAATCCTCGAAACATTTTTCATAATCGGTTTGTGGTATGGCCATCAGAGCCATCTTCGATTTTTCCCTGAACTCATCTCGGGTGCTGTAACGCATTCCACGGAGCGGTTTCTTGAGTCGACCTTGTAGAAAAAATCGCAGCCAAATCAGGTGAATTCGTTGGTTGTTGGATGGTACTCGTTCTTTTTAGCCAAATGGTCAAGGATGTCTTGTCAGATTCTTCCATAAAATTTTTTTGTTTCTTCCTGCAAATAGCTACAAACAAAATTCTTTGACTATTTCATTCGGCCGTGCTCTGGTATTTTACTCGGATTCGTTTCACCAAAGGAAATTTTTAAGTGGTTTAAAACCAAATATTTTCTTGCAAGAGGAACTAAAATTGAATTTCCCTTGTAATAAGAATGAATATAAGTTGTGGGAATTTTTTCTCAAAGGGTTTAGAGCTGTGCCAACAAAGAGTAAGGGAAATATGAATAGATGGCGCCACGGCAAAAATGTGGAATTGAGAGCACGCAAAAACGACGGACGATTAATATCTTGCACTTGAGTATGAAGAACTAGCAATCTTCTTTTAAAGTTTTGAGTCTCACTGATCAATTGAACATTTTTTTGCTGTTTTCCTGAAATGTGAAAAAAAAATATTTTTTTATTTTTGTTGAGCTTTTAAAAAGCACTGATCTAATGCCAATATTCATGGATCAGTGGATCAGATACCTGCACAATGTAATCTCGATGAAAAATCGAATTTGGTTGCTCATATAACTTGCAAGATGACGTAGTCTTCTTCTAAATAGGGATAAAGAATATGATAAGTAAGATAGAGGCGGTTTTACGGGAGACTGTTGTACTTTAATTTTACTAATGTTTTTGAAAGATTTTTTATTTATTTATTTTAATTTATTATCCATGGGAACAAATGAAAGTTGTAATAGCTTTACTTTACTACTTTATGATAATAAGTGAGTGAAATAAAAAATCCGCACTTCAAATTGTAAAGAAATATAAGGAATAATAAAAAAAAAACAAATTCAAAAAACTAAAAACAGACCTTTAAACACCCTCAGAAAAGTTTTAAAAAAGAAAATTTTCTTAACTGAAAGTGTTATGCATATGTACTAAACTATATTCATCGTTTATTTAACAAACAACATGTTTGTAGATAAATATTTAAATATGTTTATAAATCTATTTAATGTGTGGCTGCATCATTACAAAATTAGTTTTTGTTATTCATGACTTAATATGCTTTTGAGGGCGCCATATTGAATTTAATGTGACGTCACCTAGCCTATAACCAGCAGACGATCAAGACGCTAGCAACGATATCTCATTTGCTAAATTATGATAAATGGCATAGAAGTTATGAGGAAACAGATGAACATATAGTACATACAGATTGAAAACCCACCTTTTTGCTTTGCCGTAGTCAGGTCAAATAAATAAGATATTTTAGAAATATTTTTTTTAATGTATAAAAAAATTATCCGCACAAAAGGAATCTGCTTCAACAAGTTATGAATCAATGAATGATTTTTAATTTGTTTTTATTTAGGAAGCATATCGAAGAGAGATATGTCAAACTGTAAAACGATATTTATTTGAAAATGCTTCATTTTTGGTCTAAACCTACAAAAATACTGCTTCTAATATTGTTAGCGCTCATTTTTTTTAATCTATGGAGCATATATCTGATTTTTCGTGAAGTATAATGTATAATGCTATCATAATGTTTCAACTCTAATATATACCATACCATTTCCGCAGATGCAAGTTGCAAGAAAGGCTAAGGAAGTGCCGTATATACTACGTGCATATATCTCACAGGAAGCCTTTGAAAGCATGCGGGCTTATAAGGTGCATAGATGCTGCTTCATCATGGTCAGAATGTTTGTGGCAGAAACGATCTGCGTTTATCTGGAGCTCATTTTCGGTTTCTATGCGTTCCTTTGGCAAGTTGCCAGCAAATGTGCTTTCGCCAGATGGATGCAGTCTGAAATTCTTATATCAATAATCTTTGTTATATTGGTAACGATTTACGGTACGCTTAAAGCCCTGCCATTTGATCTATATGAGAAATTTTGCATAAAAGATCCTCGAAAGCTGCGTAAACGAGCAATGCGTAGCCTGATTTTTAGTCAATTGGTCAATATTATTTTTCTACTGCTGCTGACGTGTATTGTAGTATCCTTTGTGGTTTTGCTGGGACAGATGCTGGGAGTTTACTTATTTATAGCACTGTTCTGCTGCACCGTATTGCTGATCACTTTGCTGGTGCTGTTATTGCCGGCACTTATTGATCCAGTTCTTGGTAATTTCATACCACTTGCGAATGAGCCCCTCCGACAAGCGCTGGAGCACTTGACGCAACTGGTGGGATTTCCCATGAAGCAGGTCTGTATTGTAGACTGTAAAATAAAATATGTTTTTATGCAGCCCGCTGTTACAGGTCCGCATATTAAAAAGTCACGATCCAAATGCAGGCAGCAATGCGTTCTTCTTTGGTTGCTGTTGCCTGAAGCGTATTATAATCTATGACAGCTTGTTGCTCAACAAAGGAGAACAAGATATTTCGAAAATTCTAGCCGATGATGTTGGCAAGGGTTTGCCCAATTCGCAAGTTGCGGCTGTGGTCTGTCACGAGCTAGGACACTGGATGCATGGACACTTTTACAAGAGCATATTGCTGTATCAGATTCACCTGCTTTTTACTTTTTTGCTTTTTGGCCTCTGTTATCCAATTGGAGCTATTTACCAGGCAGTGGGTTTTGAAGAGGGCCTTCAGCCTATAATAGTGGGCGTGCTGATTATTTTTTGGTTTGTATTGACGCCCTACTTGGCGATTGCAAACTTTGTTCTACAGAGCGCCACACGGTTGTGGGAATATCAAGCTGATCGTACTGCTTATGGTTTGGGATATTCACCGGATCTGAAAAATTCTCTAATGAAGCTATACGCGGATAATATGAGTTTTCCCTTATCGGATTGGCTTTATTCCTGCTGGAATCATTCTCATCCCACACTGCTGCAGCGCATTGAAAGATTGGAATACTTGGAAATGACAAGTGCGAGCGGCTGATAGATACTTTGACAAAAACTCTCATTTACTATTGTAAAGAGTTTATGATTTTCCAGAAATATATTTTGCACCAAATTCTGCAGTTATACGTTAAGGATTGTAGACGTGTTCACGGTGGTAGAGAGGATAGGGCAACGTTTTGCTAGTCAGAGGAAGCCTTTTTTCTATTTCCCAAATCTTTTTTGGGAGACGATTTCTCAATAATATTCAGCCGTACTCCGGAAAACGAAAAATCCAAATCGCATAATTTTATTCGGATTCGGTTTTGCGTGCTCCGGAAAACGCATTTTTTTGTCGATAACTTCCTTTTTTATATTCGATAAATTCGTAAATTTTCCTCATTTTTTCGAGAAATTCTCCTGTTGTATTGTAGAGAAATTATTTTTGTTTGATATAAAACAGCTGACACTTTTTTATAACTATACTAGGGAGCTCTTCTTTTAAACTCAAATGGGAGACATCCGTTGGGATCATCGGAATTCTCGGAATTAGAACTTCCTCACCATAAAATTTTCCTTTGAGTATCGTCGCGTGAATCACATTCATCATCAGTTTTCTTACCACCAAACGTGTTCCATAACATAGTTTTGGTTGATTTATATTTGGAAGCATGATGATTAGCACGTCATCCTTTAGTTTTAAATTTTGTGGTGGTAAGCCAGGCATATCCAAGGAGTTTCAAAATTTAGTTGGATAGTTAGTGGCTTCGTCTTCGTTTGTAACACAGGCAATTGATTTGAATGAATACAAAGTACCAACTGATGGTACTTGATGATTCAGTATTACACAGTTTAAATCATCCAGTCATCTAGAAAAAATGGGCCACCATTTCCTTCTTCAATTGCTTTCATTAATGTGTCATAGACTTCCTTCTGTTTGGGGTTCATCAGAGGGACATTCGTTTGAACTGATTGGTATAATTCATGACGATCATAATCAAGTTCACGTTGGAATTCTCAATAAAATGCGTCATTCATTCCACGATCTGGCGCTGGCAGTCCTAACTTGACTAACAAACTGCTGCAAAAGAGATAACACATGTTTTCGATTAATAGCAAAGCTTGGTTATGCATCTCCTCATTCGCCTCAAGATAGAGATTTCTTGAACTGACACGAATTTGATGTAAAATGTCTTCTGACATGTTATCCTTATATAGAGTGCACAGGTCACTTGGATTCGATGGGAAGCATGTCGAAATCTGCGTTCGTGTTTTTCAGCTGGTCGTTTATCCGCTGTGATCAAGACTTTGTGGTCATCATTTGGCATGGGCTCCAAAGCAGGCTGGAACAGCCTGACTAATGCATGATGTTCATGACGTAGTTGCTGCAGAAGAATTACTCTTTTCATTGCTGTATATTTGAAAAATTTATGCTGTGCGTCTTCTACAGGTTGCAATGATCCAATTCGATGGTGAAACTGGCCTTGAATCTTCAAAAGCGAAGTCAGTACTACAGATTTGTAATCACAAAAGTTTTCATCCCTTTTTTTTTTTTAGAGACAAATACAAAAACTTAACCAACCATATTTTACCAATTTTTTTTGTCTTAAGTCTGGTCTTTTAAAGAAACAACAAAAATTACCTTGAATGTTGGATTAAATCCATGCTCTTGAATAATGAAGTCCACAACAGCCATTGTATTTTTGAGTGTTTGCTAAAAAATTTTGTGATTCTGTTGTTTCACCACTAAGCAACGAATGCTATGGCTCAGGTGAAGGAGTCAATAATCGCAATTTCACTTTCCCAAAGCAATACAAACCAGTCGTTTCTCCAGCTAACTTCAACAACGTCCATTGGACCAATGAGAACGGAAGGATGCGAGGCATAATCAATTGTGCAATCCTATAGAAATGCTGCTCGATTTAGATCAATATATCTATGCGATTAGCTCGACTATTTCTCATTGCCAACCGAGCCTTTTCCATCGGTAGCGTAGTGGTAACGTACTCGCTTTGCAACCCGATGGTCGGTGGTTCGATTCCCCGCAGAAGCACTGGTGCATTTGCCTAGCACTGGCAACGCTAGCTCAAAGACGTTATTTGCCCAAGAAAATTACTATTAAGTCAAGACACCGCCGTTCGGATTCGGCTATAAACTGTAGGTCCCTGTTCTCTTCGAACAGTTATTAATTGAGTTCCCCATGCTCCGCCCAGGGGCGATTGAAAAAATAGTCAGTCAGGGAAATTATTATTAACCGAGCCTTTTCACGGGCCATACCAAAACGGCGCTCTTCTCGTGCGATTCCTCGTTCTGCTTCAGTTGATTGATTCGCAGCGTTCCGTAGCCAAATTGTATTACGGCTTTGTTGTGAAAGATTCGATTTTCTCCGTGGTGGCATTACTCGCGCAATAATATTGAATAATTACACTCGCACTTAACAGACAAATCGACGGTGCTATTCGGAGCGAAGCCGAATCGCAACAATTCAGAGATCATCAAAATCTGTCCAGCCGCTCTTGAGTCAAAAATGGTGCAACTAACACAACTTTGTTATACCCTGTAACGGCCAGAAGGAGCCGTGGCAGACTCCATAAAGTATATAAATTCTTGATCAGCATCAACAGCCGAGTCGATATAGCCATATGAGTAAAAGGGTCTCAGAGAGTATAAGTGCTAAAGAGCTAGTGACGCAGATGAAGATTTTCGATTTATGTCGATATCTGGTCCCCTGCCTCCGCAAGATTATTTCGAAATTTACTTCTTTTTATGTGAAGTTTTCCGATGGCTTATAAATTATTCTGTTAACCAGTGCGGAGACGATTCCAACAAACCATAGATCATCAAAATCGGTCCAGCCGTTCTTGAGTTATAAATGGTGTAACTAACATAACTTTCTTATTTATTTTTATTTAAAAAAATTGATATTTAACCATTATTTCATAATTTTTATTTTTAGATCAAAAAATAGAGTTGAAACGTAATTTTTAGATATAAACTAAATGCAAAAATTTATATTTATTTTAAATGGTGATTGACATATTTAAGAAATACACTTCGAAAAAATGTGAAGATAAATTTAAACATAATTTAAAAAAAAAATAAATATAAAAAAAAAATAAATATAAAAAAAAAATTTGGTCAATAAAAGTAGTTAAAATATGATTTTTTTAATAAAAATTAATAATAAAAATTCTATTTATTTAAATTTTTTTTTAATGAGTATTGAGTAGTTAGATTAGTAGCTTAGTGACAATTTAGTAAAAGATAAAAAAAACTGAAATCAATCTAATAACTTATTTATAATATTAATTTTAAAATTAAAATGCTTTCTCGGTTTCATTCACAGAAATCATCAATACCGAAAAGCTCGTTAAAAAAAGTAACCCACTTCGCTCATTTTTGTCCTTAGACATTCTCTAAGAATTTTCTAATTACATAAGTTTTAAAAAAAACACATTTATATTTTTATTGATACATTTTATTTCCGTTTATATTTATTTGGTATGTATTGTAGTTTATTAAAACATATGTTTTTTTTGAGTGTGTTTGACGTAGGTCACATAAGTAGGTATGTATGTTGTAGTTGTATTTATGTTTATTAAAAGTCCTTTGAAGCATTCATTATATATATGTATAATTTTTCCTTTTAAAGTGTGTTCTTCAATAGTTTCTTAAATATAGTTTAAGTAGATATAAGTATACACAATTAATATTGAATATTTACTTTAATTAGTTGAAATACTTGGCATTTGTTTAGTACGAGTTTTCTACAATACGCAATATTAATATTATAGTTTACTAATTAGTTAGTTTACTATAACAAAGTTTAGTTACAGAAAATTTCTCATTTATGTATTGAGTTTAAAGCTTAGTTAGCTTATTATTATATATAAGTATGTGCTAAATTAAAAGACAAACTATATATATATATTTTTTATAAATTTAATTTTGTTTAAAGCATTTTAGGTTATTAAGGTACATAGTTAAGTATTATTTGGGACTGCATCATAAATTTGTTAATTTTAAAAAGTTAAGAAAATAAATAAGTTTTTTAGTTGTTTGCATTAAGTACAAAAGTAAATTATGGCAAAATAAAAAAATTGTTTAAGAATATAAAATTCTTTTGATTATAGATAAACGCAAAAATCTTTAAATAAATTTTTTTTTTAATAGCACATACCAGAAAATATTTTCAGCTCAATTATTTTATAATAGAGATAGCACCTTGTGAAGTTTAAAAAATAATTCAGCTATAGAGTCAAAAAATCTTTTAAAATTGAGAAAATAAAATTTTTATAAAAACGCATATTACAGGCAAAAGTCGGCATAGGCTGATATTAGTTTTAGATATGAACAGAAATTTGATATAGGAGCTTTTGTATGCTTGAATACATTGCCTGCCGTAGTTATATAAGAAATTTGCTTAAATAATTGTAATACTTTATTATTTTTTCAATTTTTTTACGCCACATAAAAGTAATTATTTATTAAAACGAATAGCGTGACCAAGCGCAAAATAGGGCTATAGATACACTCGTTGTTATGATTATCCGATTCTGTTATTTTTTATTTTATTCGGCTTTTTAATACAGAAATAGACATTTATTTTTTATTTTACGAGTATATAATTTTTCTCGCAAATAATTTATTAAGCAAGTCGATACCTCAAAACTGATATTTTTTTACACTACATAATTTCAGTTGGCTAACTAAAAAGTGTAGCCTACATCTCGGCGTTCTGCATAAGCCAAATACATGCACATGTACATATGTGCCATGCAAGTACAATCGTGCCAGCAATCGATTGCAAATCGATTAGTTCTCTTGCGATTAAATTTTTTGCTTTAATTCAAATGGACATGTAGATACGCCTTTTTTATACGTCTTTTTGGTTTGCTCAAAGCTGACAATGCACAGTAGGCGAAATTGAAAAATTTTTGACAGAAAAATTAAAAACCACTTTTTTTTTCCCCAATTTAAGGGAAACTCTGTTCTGATTGTTAGAAAAACATTTTCTGAAGACTGCTTTGAAAATTTTTTTTGCAATAGCGATTAATGAGCTGTTGAAGTTTTTTTGCATATTTTCGATAAATGTTTGTGAATTTATCGTTAAGCGCTTTTTATATTAATCGATTATTTTTATGAATTCGATGTAGTTATGAGATTTTGGTCGAATTTAGAAACATTTTATACTACGATAATATTTCTTTTTCGAAATGCTCCAGTTCTGCGAATTAAATATTTTTATAACTTGAATATTGAGCAACTTTGAAACAATATTTCAAAAATAGGTAGTTTTACGAAAAACGTTCAATAATTTAACGAGAATAACAATCAATTCTTTGATTTTGCTTTTGTTCGCAATGTGAAGAGTTTCGGCCAAAACTTTGAGTTTCCCATTTGATTCCAAAAACTATTTTGATTGTACCTTTTATTTAAATTAATCAATTGTGAAAAATTTGAGATTTGTTTGAAAAATTTTCAAAAATATAAAGAAAACCTAAAATGCAATTTTCGATTTTGGTTTGGAAATGCTATAAAATTTTAAATTACTCTTTTCACAGAATTTTTTTTATATTTCAGTTTAATTAAGTAGGAGCTGTTTATAAATGAATAAATAAAATAAATATTTCAGTTAAATTTTCGAAAAATTATACATTTTTTTCAAAATACTTTTTATTGTTAATGTCGAATGAATTGAAAATTTGTTCTTTTGAGGATTTCTTTTAAAATTTTAATTTAAATATTTTATTTTTTACTTCAGTTATTTTTTTTTTTGGTTTGGAAATGCTATAAAATTTTAAATTACTCTTTTCACAGAATTTTTTTTATATTTCAGTTTAATTAAGTAGGAGCTGTTTATAAATGAATAAATAAAATAAATATTTCAGTTAAATTTTCGAAAAATTATACATTTTTTTCAAAATACTTTTTATTGTTAATGTCGAATGAATTGAAAATTTGTTCTTTTGAGGATTTCTTTTAAAATTTTAATTTAAATATTTTATTTTTTACTTCAGTTATTTTTTTTTTTGGTTTGGAAATGCTATAAAATTTTAAATTACTCTTTTCACAGAATTTTTTTTATATTTCAGTTTAATTAAGTAGGAGCTGTTTATAAATGAATAAATAAAATAAATATTTCAGTTAAATTTTCGAAAAATTATACATTTTTTTCAAAATACTTTTTATTGTTAATGTCGAATGAATTGAAAATTTGTTCTTTTGAGGATTTCTTTTAAAATTTTAATTTAAATATTTTATTTTTGACTTCAGTTATTTTTCGAATAAATTCGAAAAATTCGAAAAATTCCCTTCTTTTTCCAAATACGGTTTTATTGTTCAGTTACTTGGAAAATTTTCGACAAAAACATAATGCTGCGATTTTTAAATTTAGCTTGAGAAGAATTCGAGTTTGTCTATTTTTTTTTCATAAAATGTAATACTTCGTTTTGAATTTTTTAACTTTGAGTAAGACAGGATACAACAAAGCTTAAGAGGTGTAAATACCTTTTTTGTTTTAAAATTGTCAATTCCGCCCACTGTGCAATATTTGTTTGCATGTATTAAGGTTGCAGTCACCGTGTCTGTGTTTCAATCTGTTAGCGACAAAAAACTTGCTTATAGCCGTGTTTAAGTGCCAATTGGCAATCGTTTGAGTGCTCTGCATTTATCGCAGCGCTCATGGGGCGTATGATTGATGTCGGCCTTTATTGTTTTTATTTTTTTTTGGTAAAACTTAAATACTAAGACACACATATGTTAAAGTACTATAAAATTTAAATGTACACATAATATTAATAAAAATAACAAAAAATTACCAAGCAGAAAAAATCACACGCATCAAAATATATTTTTATGTAAACATATATAATAATTTTTTGGTATATTTATATATGTTTCTTTTGCACAATTATTAACAACAATTATCTAAAATTTTTGCTACAATTTTTGTTTATTTTTTTTTTATTTTTTTGTAAATTTTTAGCATTTTATTTCTCATTTGCTTACACTTAGCTAAGATAATTTATTTAAAATTAATTAAGATTTTTAAATATAATGTTATATAATTATTTGTGTATTTTTTCTTTTTTTCTCAAAATATTTGCTTGGCTTCAAAAATTTGTTGTTTTTTTTTTTGGTTTTTTGCTATTTTACTCAGACAATACAATAAAATCGATGTACTGAACTTTATTTATTTTTTTGCTTTATGGCTGGTTTTTAGTTGCTTTATCAATTTGTTTGGTGTTTTTCTTTAAATTTAGCAAAGCTTTTGCTAGTTCTCAAAATTTACTTTGGCCTGCTTAGTTTGCTCTGGAAATAGACTTTTAAAAAGCTTAACATGCATAAATATTTATTTAAATTTGAAACATTGTTTTTGTTTTATTTTCTTAATTTTGTGTTTTAGTTCTCGATTTGTTTGTGTTTGCTGTATTTGTCTTGGTAATTTGTTTTATTTTTTATATAGTTAAGCGCTACTAAAATTTACTCCTAACTGCTTAGAAGTTTCGTGTTTTTTTTTTTTTTTGTATTTTTAAGTACATTTAAAGTAATCAATTGCCGCGTTTCGGCTTTTGTTTGTTATGACAATTTATATTTACCAAATTGGTAACAAAAATATATATGCCAACCAGTTGCAAAACTTGTTAGCTTATTTTGTTGACTTGGTTTTATGTGCTGGCCAGCTTACTGCTCATCATCGGGCGACATTTTGGCCAAGGTCAGCAAAATCATGGTCAGCTCTTTGCGTGAGATTTTGCCATGTTTGTCATAGCCCACACCACGCATAATGGTCTCCTCAAAGGCGGCCAAGTCTTGTGCATCGTAGTCGTCCTGTTAAACAAAGTCATATTAAATTTGCTCTCAGTGCCAGCGTTTCAACTTACCTTCTTGACAAGTTCCAACAAGTCCTTCAGAAAACCTTTTAGCTCCTCGTTCTCAATGCTGCCGCTGTTATCCTGTTGGCATATCAGTTGCATATTAATAAAAATTTCTTTAAAATAAAAGCTTTTTGTTGAACTTACGCGATCGTAAAGTGAGAAAACTTTTTCAATATCGTCCTTAGTCAACTTGGTAGCGCCCTAAAGACGGCAATAAAAAAATTTTAAATGCATTAGTTTCAAAACTTTTCTTAATCACATATTATGTTAATGCTTTTTGTTAACTTTGCTTGCTTTTTTTTTTTTTTTTAATATATATATGTGTATATATGTATGTATGTATGTATGTATATATGTTTTACTAGCTACTGGTTATTTGTTTTTTTTTTCGACTGCCTGTGCTTGCTACGGGCATATTATTTACAGCATTTTTCATGCAACATGCTTTTTCCAATTACTGTACATAAATATATGTAAAAGGTAGCACAATAAACAAGTTTTTTTTTTATGTATTTATACGCTGTACGCAGAGTGTAAGGAGTATATAAGGTTAATGTACAATTTTGTAGCACCTGTGTAGAAGCAAACAATTATAGCCATATAGTACCTACTATATACCAAAATGATCAGCATGACAAAGCTAAGATTTAGCCAAGTTCGTTGATATAATTCTTTAAGCATCTGTTGCCTGAAAGTTTCTTTAAAAGTAAACTTTTATTGAACTTATATAAATATATTATAAGAAAATTTTGTCTTTTCGAGTATATCAACTTTAGACCCCTCCCAATTTTAGTTAAATTGCTAACTTTTTATTTTATTTTTTTTTTATAAATTTGCTATTAATAAATTAATATTAACGTGTGTGTAAAATGAAAGTTGACTGCCAATTTAAGTATTTCTGAAATATGTTTCTTTTTTTGTGGGACTTGAATAATAGCATCTTTCAATATATCAAAAAAAATTTTGTACACCTATTTTATAATAAAAAAAAAAAAAATCTTTTTTCAGCACTATCACCTCTAGGCCGACACAATTTTTTTTCAGTATTCAGAATTTTGACTCAGATATAATTTTTCGTATTAACACTATTTCTAACGTGGTGTGTTAAAAGATTTAACTTAAAATTATTCTCTTAGTTTGATCATTTGTCCAAATAAATTTTTTTTGACTTTTCGTACAACTATATATTGCTATAATACCATTTGACAGGTGTCTTTTGACACCCCTTGGTACAATAGTGTTAAGCAAATTTTTGAACTTTTATTTTATTCAATTCGATTGAGTTCAGCGAAAGCAATGTGCATTCTTTCACCGGAAAGAATCCATCTATGTTTCACAAAAAACAACAGTCACTAATATCGGCAATCAGGAACGCTGCACGGTATGCTACAGTCGAGATGACTGTAACCAGAACACTTGTTAGATACACTTTCCATAGGTATTCGATTCTATTAAATTTATTCTCTTTGAGCTGATTTTCAAATTCGCAACATCCTAAAATTTATAATAAATTAAGAGTTGCAGGACTAATTGACTTTTTCTGCTTACACTAGTAACATTGTAGAATTTATATTTTATTATTGTACTGGGTGTAATATGTACTGCGACCCAAGTGGATCTATTGTACCCCCTTTCACGGCTTAGAGCTCTCCCAAAAGTCCAATTGCCTGCATATACTGCAGTATTTTGTTTGGATTTATGGTAACAATGCTCTCCGGTGAGATGACGTGCATGCTTAAAAACTTGCTTCTTTTGTTGACGAGTGCTATGCATTCACATAGTAGATGCACTGAAGTTTCTTCCTCCATACTACAGAAACGACAAAGCCCACTATCCGCTATGCCAATTTTGTTTAAGTGGCTGCGGAGCCTACAGTGACCCGTCAAGAGGCCTGTCAGGATCCTCACGATATTTTTCCCGTGAGTTATCACGTGTTTGAATCTCTTGCGGTTGTACTTAGAGAGGAGGGTTTTTGACTGCTGTAGTCCTGGTATCTGTGCCCAGTGAAGCAGCCGTTTGTTTTCTTCCTCTTTCCTCAATAGGTCCCTTACCACGTGGTTGCCAATCCCACAGTATGGTTCAGGTCCGATTAGCGGTGTTGCTGCACCTGTTCTTGCTAGTTTGTCTGCTAGCTCGTTCCCAGAATTTATATTTACCATAAATCAAAATTTTGCCCTGTTTTTCCCCTAGCCTTATTTTCTTAATATAATTTGGAAATTTACAATCATCATCATGTCTATGGGTAAATCTTAAATTTGGAAATCTATTTATAAGAAAGCTACGGTTCACAAAAACTTAAGTAGTCTAACATAGTATTAAAAACAAGTATTCCGTTTATGTTTTGGGGCTCCCAGCTGCCAGATTTTCACTGTTTACACCCAAGCTTTTAGGAACAGAGATATTTTTGAAATAATTGAAATGACATTAAAATGAACTTAAGAAATCCAAGAGTTGGCCATGTTAATGCCACTTTAAATAAACAAAAAAAAACTGGAAATGTCTTGACTAGACTAGAGAAGATTGATTCTCAAAGTCAGAAAAGTTTTTTTCTTTCTTTATGCTTAACAACATTTTCCAAAATATCGTTAATCACTTTTTAATCGATCTCTTCGAATTTGATTATTTTTACATTATATGAAGGTTATTTATCGAGTTATAGAAAACTGAATTTTAAGTTAAAAAAAAATATATATTTTATAAAAAACATCCAAAAAATTTTTTTAACTCAAAGTTTTGTCTTTTCAATAAAAAAAAGATGGCGTATGTTAAATTCGGGTGCGGACGACTTTGGGATACCCTGTACCACCACATTGCAATCAAGTCCGATATATTGCTTACAAACTCCAAAAGATATTTCTTTGCCAAATAAACGAAACACAACGAATTTTGTACAAAAAACGTTTTTTTGGTCCTATGGGAGCTATATGATATAGTCAACCGATTTTGATCAAATTTGGTATAGTGCTTGGGAACTCTAAAAAACTTCTTAATGCCAAATTTGGTTACAATATCTTCACAAACAAACGAAACACAACGAATTTTGTACAAAAAACTAATTTTCGACCGATCGATCCTATGGGAGCTATATGATATAGTCAATCGATTTTGATCAAATTTGGTACAGTGCTTGGGAACTCTAAAAAACTTCTTAATGCCAAATTTGGTTACAATATCTTCACAAACAAACGAAACACAACGAATTTTGTACAAAAAACTAATTTTCGACCGATCGATCCTATGGGACCTATATGATATAGTCAACCGATTTTGAAAAAATCTGGTACAGTGCTGGGGGTTTCTAAAAAACTTCCGATTGCCAAATTTAGTTATGATATCTTCATAAGCAAACGAATTATCCATCTAAAAGTTTTGCTTTTTTTCGAGGTCCTCTGAAACACCCCTATGGGAGCTATATAATGTAGTCCCGATCTTATCTGAAAGTTTGGTTGCTCTAGCTCTTACCATCTCTGAGATCTAGGCGTTCATACGGACAGACGGTCAGACGGACAGACGGACATGGGTATATCGACTTCTCTAGTCACTCTGATCATACTTTAGGTAACTTTGGGGGTCTCCGACTTCTCCTTCTGTACGTTACATACATTTTCGGCTTGCACAAACACAATATACCCTTTGTACCATACGGTACAGGGTATAATTATTCAAATAGCTTTATTCTATTACGATATATCTTTTGTCAAAAAAAGCCTGCCTGTGTATTTACTTTTAGATAACTCGATAAATTATCGGAATTTCGTAAAAAAATAATTTTCGAGCTTAATTTAGTTAGTACCTCCTCTATCACATACATTATATAAAAATCGAAGAGATGAATTGAAAAAGTTACGCTTCAATTATTTTCTTCCATATGCATATACACGTGCCTAAGCATTTACGAGCCACCCCAAAAGGTATGCTATGATTTTTTACAAGATATTTAAATTTATTTTTTGCTATTTTTTTGTTTAAATGTGCATATTTTAAAATATTTCGAAGTTCAATTTAAGCTGCTGCTTTTGAAATGTATACGTTCTCTAGTCCCTCATAAAGACAATTTTCTATATGGTTATTGTGTTTGATATTTTATCCAAGCAAGAGGTTATTATTTAAGTCAACAACACTTTTTATTGGGCAAGTCAAATCTAATCTTTAGGCTGCAATTTTTGGTATTTTTTTTAATTAAAAGTAGGGATTTTGGCTGAGCTATGTGCGTTACTACAGTTATTGGCTCAGCTATGGACTTTAGTACAGTTCTGCATAAAAAACCAATTTTTGTTAATATTTTGCTATACGATCAAGAGCAGGAGCACTCTAATGATCATATTCCAAAAATTTTTGAACATGCAGCCAATTCGGCTGACAACTAGTTCAGTGAGCTGTCAAGCTAATAGGGTATATTATAGTTAGTTATTTTGTTAGATGACTGTAATCGGCCCACATGTTTTTTTGACTGGTCTCATGTTTACTTATTTATATCACATCGCATATCGCATACAAACAAGGGCGTAGCCAGCAGGCAGTGGAAGTAGTCGCTTGTCCCCCTTCATCACTGATTTCTACAGATTTCCATAATGGCGTATGTGCATACTGTACATGTACATACTAAAAATTTTATTTGCTCCCCTTTTCTGAGAATTTGGCTACAAAATCAATTTTCATTAACATTGCGGCATATCAAGGCACCCCTCGCTGTATACCAAAAACCAAAAAAAAACTGCACTTCTTCAGCCTCTGCGCAAGTCTCCTTCGCTCTCCAAACATTACAGCCAATTTGCATTATTTGCACAATACCATAAAAATAAGTATACGCCCGTATGGATACATATATGAAGCATAAGGTTAAAGCTATGCCCGCAGGATACCAACCAAATGTAGGCACAATGACTTATTAAAACGTATGACTTAATTAGCCATTGGAATCGTTTATTTTTTTGTTGCTTGTATGTTTAACATTCTCATTAAATTATGTATTAAGATGAATGAATTTTTTTGGGAGAATTTGGATTACTTTTGAGCACTCATACCATGGCTGGCTTTCACTGGCCTACAAAGTACGAGTATCCATGATATTTGTTACGCTGGCAATAAATCATTTGCTTTCTAATAAGCTACCAAAGCTATCCGTTGAGGAATATACAGTTCTTTTGTGGTACATGAAATACTTTTACTACGAGGGCAGTTTAATAAGTTGGTGACTCTTAGCATAAAAGATATTTTTTTTTGCTAATAAGCGTTTTGTTTTTCAAGATACATGCGTGTTCTGTAAAGGAGCTATTAAAAGATGATTTTTGAAAAGTTCAAAGTTACTACGCGGGTAACTCAGAAAGTCACCGAATTGTAAAACTGCTCTCGTTTTGTTAAAAAAAAAATGTTTGTTAAAATAAACTTTTTTTTAATGAAAAAGGCGAATTCCCGCAGACATTAGCAAGCATATTGTTCTGTAAGGCGAGATGAATGCTAGGTTTACACTGCCACAGAACACAATAATTTTTTGCCACAACGGCACAGTTCATTAATATCTTTTAGTGTAAAAACAAGTTCTATTCATTTAAGGTCAAATCTTGTTTTAAAAGAAAGTCAAATAAGTTTTTGTCGTTTGACAGAAGCTCCAAAGTTATGGTCTCATTCTCTCTCTTTACAAAATTGTCCTGATCTGCGTTTGTTTAAGGAGGGCAATTTTTTAGGCGAAGTCTATGAAAATAAGGTAGCAGTTGGATTTTGGATCCTAATTTCAGCAACGAAGTGCAAAATAAGGGAATTGCTTTTATATCGCGAGGAATCCTTTTTGTATATATTTATATATATTTAATGTCACAGAGTCCCTAATGGATACGCTTAACAAAGCCTGGTCAAAAATTTCTGAGAATTGTTATTAATCCCACAACAATAAATATTAAATTTTACTTAAATTAAATATATTAATGTTGGAAAAAAAAGCTGTGCATTTTTTGCTTCACATAATTTTTTTGCACCTATTGATTTAAAGGCCAATACGCAGCAACCTGAAATGCTTTGGTATAAGAACGAACTTCATATAAAAAAACAAGAACTATAAACAAATAGTCTCAAGTTGTCTTCTCCAAACACGTATGAAAATCTTACGCTGACAATTGAACAAAACAAACAAAACAGTGTTACCTCACGATTTTTTAGATAAATATAAACACTGTGACGGTAGCTATCACGGTTTCTGTCAGGAATTGATTTTTAATTATGGAAGTTCAAGTATGATATGTAGATTACAGAATTTTGTTTTTTTCCAAGAGCCACACTCAGACCATTTTTTTGTGTACATCTTATCTATACAGAACTGGAAACAGATTTTTAGCTTTTTGAAGAAAATGTGTGCATGCATTGAGACTTAGTTTTGTGAACATACGGGCACACTGTCACTATGTCATGTATTGATCAACGCAACTGTACTCAATGCAAACATTTTAGCTTGTGCAAAACACAGTGTGAGGCAGTGCACGCTTAGCATAACGTATTATAAATAAAGCCGCCAAGGAAAAGTGCGCAATGTAACCTTGTATCCTGATAAATGGCATTAATCCTGGCGACAGCATCAACTAATAGCAACACGTGCACTAGCAAGCGTTTAAAAGGATCTGGCACACTTTTAAGCGTTGCCCATAGATTAGCAGCAGCTTATATATATTGCCAGCTGGCAGTTAAATTTATTGATACCAAGACATTTTTTAGTTTATTTTTGAATATTGCGGTTTAACGCAACGCATACGTAACGTGCTTGCTGCGTCAAGTTGCAAGTTCCAAATCGCTGCAGGTGTTTTCAAAGAAAATACAATTTATTATTTTGTGTTTGTGTTGGTAAAAGTTAGCAGAAGTTTTTACTTTTATTTAACTTGTAATCAGCTGTTAGTATACCGAAAATGTGCAAACATGTTATTTTATTACAAAATTTTGTTTTTGGGGGCTACCCCTTTTAACAGATTTATGTGCGGGATTAAAAGTCCATTAAATTATATAAAAAGCAACTTTATTTGTGTTTGCGTTTTTGCTGCTGAAATAATATTATGCAGCACATTGGTTTGAAGAAAAAAAGTTGGAAAATGTTTTACTTGATTTAAATTTCACAGCGCCCAAGAGCAGGCCTTAAAATCTGTCAGCTCTTTGACAAATTGCGTATTAAAGCAGTCAAAAAAAAAACCAGAGCTGCAACTCTAGTCTGTTGACTGCCTGATAAAATGAAGAAATTATTTAATACTTCAACACCTTTCAGCGCTGCGTACCGTGGCTATACACTGCTGTTCAACTGTATAGGCTCACTGAAGTAATGCGAAGCAATTTTTCTTTAACCAAAATGCAGATTTTAGTAATTTTTTGATAAATGCATAAGAAACTGGGAAGCTTGGCGTTCGTAACGCACTTATGTAAGCACATTAAATTTTTTTTTGTCTTAAGGTCAGTACGCAGCGGTCCGAAACGCTTCTGAAACAAAAACTTGTTTGTAAATAATATTGCACAACTTTTTTTTTCTACATAATAGCTGCATATTTTGCTTCTCAATTTAAGTGTTAACTAATTATCTTTTTTATTTTTTTCACAAAATCGTAGGGCAGCACTGTTCTGTTTGTTTTGTTCAATAGTCAGCGAACGACGGAGAAGAAATTTGAAGATTATTTTTTAATAAATGAAGTTCGTTCTTATACCAAAGTATTTCGAATTTTTGCGAACAATATAGATTTAAAAACTTAAAAAAAATATTTTGTAAAGCAAAAATGTACACACAAATTTTTTTTCTAACATTAATTTAAGTCATTTGTGTATATACTAGGGTGGCCGCCGCTGGTATGGAGGATTTTTAAACCGTCGATATCAATAACGCCACCCCCTAAAAAGTTTCCTTTTTACCTGCATATAGCGCCTGTAAAATTTAAAAACGATCCGAATGTATTTGATGGGTCCGGCAATAGGTCAAAGGTCATAAAAAAGTTTCATATGAATGCATAAATAGCGAACAAACCGTAAGTTTGACAAAAACATGTTCCAAACATAATCAATGGGTAATTAAATTATCTACAGTCGAGAAAAAAAATGATCGAAATCACTTTAGTATAACCAGAAATATTTACTGTTAAGTAAAGGCACTTTTTTTTTTTTTTTTTAATTTCGCAAAATGGTTTTTTTAAAATATCGCAAAGCCCGTTTCATGGAAAAAAATTTTGACTGCATTTTCGGTTTTTGGCATGTCATTTTACTACAGAAACGATTAAAAAATGTTAAGGATACCAACATTTTTTTTTATTTGTAAACTGGTATAATTAGTCAATTTAATCAATTTTAGAGCTTACCAAATTTATTTTGGCCGACTCTATATTTTTTTAAAATTATGTTTTGGTAGATAGAAGACTTTTTGAACCATCATTTGTTTGATTTGAAATAAGATTTCAAACTTTATGTACAACAATACAGTCAAAAACGGAAAAAGTGCGAGTTATGACCTTTGACCTATTGCCGGACCCATCAAATACATTCGGATCGTTTTTAAATTTTACAGGCGCTATATGCAGATAAAAAGGAAACTTTTTAGGGGGTGGCGTTAGTAAAATCGTGAGATGTTGCAAAAATGGCCACCCTAATATACACCCAATTCTGTTTTTACACGGCTTAGAAAAAAATTTGTTTACACAATTTCATTCGATTTAGCATGATTAAAATTTGTATATAAAATATTTTTATTAACATAATCTTTTAGAAATTTAGTTAGTTTTAATTTATTTTATTTAATTTATTTTTAATATATTTGACTAGGCTTTGTTTATAACATCCATTAGGAAATCTTAGTCATCAAATATCTGTCTGCCATCTTATTTTGACAGACTTTGCGTAAAAAACTACTTTTCTTAAACAACAGCAAAACATGACAAGGTGTAATATTCTTATTGTTTTTACCGAACTTCTTGTTAAAGTCACTTTTATCGTGCTTTCTAGAGTAACTCGTAGTAATTGTCAATTAGCCTTACAATTTTGTAGATACAATATTACTCTGCATGATCCTTTCCTTTCTTATGCTCTTACTATAATAGGTTTTATAATTGGCTCTCTTTACTGCTATCTATTTCCTCTACTAGAGTATTCTTGACGAATTCTGTTTATCCTTCAAAAAATCACTCATCGGCTTAGAGAAGCGAATTATTTTATAGCTAATTTTCCATAAGAATAAATGCATAAATAGACCCCAAAAATTCTCCGGTCTGGGCTACTCCCCAGACGATTGCACGAGCAACTTCCGATTTGTATCACATATTTTCTTTTAGCCAACCTGGTAGAATGAATTCTCTTAAAAAATGTCCAGACTTTTACTTTATATACTTTATTGGAGTTGTTGTACCTATTCAGATGAACCGCAATGTACATATGTATATGCGCGCTTTGGCTTTGTACTTCCGACATGTTGGCAAGGCTGTTGGGGAATGCCAATGGCTAAATTATGCAAAGGGTTACCAAACTACATACATATTTCAATGTGTCTGAGCTAGTGTGAGCGTGTGTGTGGAGAGGGTTGCCAGGCATGCTTTGGTACATATAATTTCCATGGACCATCATTAGTTCTAAGCAGCTCACGTACGCGCATTTAACAGCACTTCATCAGACTCTATTATAATCGTTAGCTTGTATGTATGTGAATGTGCGTGAATATGTTAACTCTTAATTAGTAGTTGTTGGTAGGGTTGAGTTTTTTTTCTTTTTTTTTTTTTTATAGGTATGCCAAGTTGTGGTAAACTGCAGTCTATAATTTCATTAGTGTTTATTGTTTTGGGTACGTTCACTTAGACAAATTGTAGACACTTAAGTTGGGAATGTAATTAAGCGTTGTGTGGATGTTGTTGTAGAGATACGTATTGCTATGTGTGCTTACGTCATAATAGCTCTGCAACATTGAAGAATTTTAAAAAGTAACATATTTCTATCTGGTAACAAATTAACTAATAAAATTCTTCTTTCATTCCACTAAATAAATAAACAACAAATGCTAAAATGTTGCACCTAAGCCAAGCGGGTTAGTAGTAAAAATTTAAAAAAGAAGCATGCATATTTGTATGTATAACATTTCTTTATCACATAAATCTACGATTATGCTAAAGAAAATTTTTATTGATATCAAATAAACATTCCAAAAACGTGCACTTGACAGCTTCAAAAAATCATTTTCAGCACAGAAAATTCTTGTAATGTTTATTTTAGTCGGTATTTTGGTTCGTATTTTTTTACGATTTATCACCCTTTAACCTTAATAAAAGTAAGCAAGCCCTTGATATATAGTGAAATATTACAACTGTTTCCACAATATAACAGAAAATAAAATTTAAATACAAAGCTGCCCTAACTCCCTTTGTTTTGCGAGTGATTACTTTAGAAAACTCAAATTTTTTAACACAATATAAGTAAGGTCCCATTAACCCCAGCTTACAATTTTCAAATGCAAAACTATGACGTAAAAAAACGTAGGCTTAACTGTAGCCATAAGTTCATTGTATAGAAAGATGTTGTATGTGATGTGCATCGATATTTTCTACATCGATAGCATGTATCTGGAGTAGTGTTGGGTTGCTCATGAGTGCGTGAGCAAAACTGAGCAACTCACTAAAGTGAGCAAGTGAGTCAACTCAGCAAAGTTGTTCTTTTTGGCTCAGTTGCTCACTACTCACTTGCTCTGTGGCGTGAAGTTGCCACATTCATTTTTGTTTTCAAAAGAACAGAATACAAAATTTGTCTTATAATTGAATTAAAAATTTTCCATGTAAGGTTCCAGAACGACACATATCGCACCAGCGAAAATCAACATCTTATTATAAAAGTCATTGAAAAACTTTACCAAACAACAGCATTTTTTATTTATTTTTTAAGTTTATTTCTCTATAAACAAAAACTGTGTTCAAAGTAACTGGCGAATATTTGAATTTATCAATTATTTAACTGCTGAGAATAAACAGCTGAGCTGAGTGAGTAACTGAGCAAGATTGCTCACTGAGTGAGCAACTGAGCAAGTGAGCAAGACTGCTCACTGAGAGAGCAACTGAGCAAGACTGCTCACTCACTTCAAAATGAGCAACTGAGCTAACTCTTCAAAGTGAGTCATGTTTACACAACACTAATCTGGAGGTCTGCAAGAGTGCATTCATTTGTAAGTTCACTACTCCAATTTAGTGCACATATGCAAACCACCTTGATAGAAGAGCTTACTTTAGTAAGGAAAGAACTAAATAAGCCAAATAATTTAAGCCTACTTTATGAGTATCGATAGTTGTACCGAGTAAAAGTATTTTTATTGATGCTCTTTTTTGGCAAAAGAGCACGCCAAGGAGTATCACTCGAACAAAAAGTACTCGGTGGCGCAAAAAATCGTGACGTTTTCAGGGTTTTCATTTGAGTTGCTTTTGTGTGCGTGTGTGAAACGAATAGAATGAAAGAAAATATGTGTCGCCAGCTGTTTTTTTCGCAAACAACAGGAACTCAAATCTGAACCCTGAAAACGTCACGATTTTTATAAGCGGGTACTTTTGAAAAATATCTTGTGTTCGCCTCTATTAGTTTAATACTCGTTGGTAAAAAGTATTGAATAATAAGTCTATTACAGGTAGCGCTAAAAAATTATTTTGTAGTCATTATTATTCACCTTAATACGCTACACGCTACGAGTAAATATTTAACAGTTTTTAAAAAATACTCAAATACTGCAGTTTTCTGAAATACTGCTTTAACCAAGTACAAGTAAGATTTAGTACTCATACTTTTTTTACAAAGTAGAGTACGGTTAGATTGGCTATTTAAAAATGTAGTGAAAATACTAAACTTTGAGGTGAATTGCTATACTATCATCGAATTAATTTAATATTTGTTTCTTTAATCTTAGAGATGTCTTGGGACCTATATTTACTATCAAAAAAAAAAAAAGTACTTTATACTCAAAATTTTTAGACTTATTAGTGAGGTTGTTTAAAAATATAGTAAAAATACTAAAAAGTATTTTTAAGACTGTAGATTACGTTTAGTGCGGCTGTTTAAAAATAAAGTAAAAATACTAAAAATGTATTTTTTTTGGGAGTAGACTGCTAATGAGTAAATAATTTAGTGTTTATTTAGTTACATACTAACACTAAAGAGTATTTTTATGCAGCAATATTTTAGTATTTAGTATGCTTGTAGGGCTAGAAAGCAGCTCAATAGATCCTAAGGGTCGCAGTGCAGTTTTTCCCTGAAATTCCCTGATTCGTTATACTGCTAAAAGCCAATATGCTACTTTAGAAGTATCGAGTATTTCTATACAATCAAAAGTTGTATATTAGCAAATACTTGAAAATTCAAAAAGTCAATAAATTTTATTGAAAAACAACAAAGCAAATAAATATTATTCCAACGGAGAGTTTTAAAAACAATTCTCATGGCAAACAAAAACACAAAAATCAAATGAAAACTTTTAGAAATGAATATTTTAAGGATTTTTTTTTTTTTTGTGTTGCTTTGTTGTCTCATTTACACTTCAATTGTTGCACTCTTCTTTACTGTGTGTGTGTGTTTGTTTTTTTTTTTGTTTGAATACATTTTGTTTTTTTTTTATGCTGCGGTTTCTGCTTACAATAAATACTTACATCAATGCCCTCCTGAATTTATTTTTCAAGTTTTATTTGTTTTTGGCAGGAATTCGTTTTTTTTTTTTTTTGGTATTTTTTGTGTTTGTATGTTTTACGATTTAGTACATTGTTATATGGCACATTGTTCATTGCAAATAGTTTTATATTGATTGTAGTTATTGTTGTTGTTTTTGTTGATTGTGTTGCAATTGTTTGCAAATGTTTTTGTTGTTGTTGTTGTTTTTATTGTTGTCGATTTATTTTGATGTTATATACACAGCATATATTGGTATTGTTGGCATTTTAATTGATTTGGTATTTTTATTTTTTTTTTGGGTTTTTTTTGGTTATATACACATTTTTGCAGCATTTAAAATGTTTTTGTTGTTGTTGTATTTAGTATTTTTAGCAACATTTTGTTTATTTATGGCATAAAGTGAGAATAAAATTTTTGCAGCCAAAATGTACACCACGTGCAATTATTTTATTAAAAAAAAGTAAGTATATATATATTTTTTTGTTTATTTAGAAGTTGAAAAAAGAAATATACAAGTGTTTTGTTGTTTTTGTTGTTAGATATGTATGCATATTATATGTATATATAAATTATATAGTAGTAGTTATTATTTATTTGCATTTAGTTAGAGTTTAATATATGTTGCATAGCATATAGAGCGGGAAAAGGGAATAAAAAAAAGTAGAAAGTAAGAAAGTTTTGTTTCTTTTTTTTTTGTTTTTAAATTATAAATTCGAAAATGATATGCTAAAGGAGCTTTTGCTTTTGTTAAGTTTTCTATGTTAGTAAGTCTAGATTTTAGTTTAATAAAGCTAAATAGTTGCAACTTAAAAATAATTATTAATCATACGTCTAGTAAACATAAGCTAAGGCATAAGAAAACCAATCAGTAAAATGCTTTGTAATAGTATTTATTAATTAAGTTGCATTAAATCTAATTAAGCTAATTAATATTGTTGCTGCTGGCCAGCGCTTCTTAGTGCAGAACAAAATTTTTAAAAATTCGAAAAAAAAGTTAAAAACTAGTGAAAAAAAATAATAATAAAAAATTAGTACAGTCTGTGTTTCAGCCACGTTTTCACTTAAGCCAACTGCAACATGTACCGCCGTAAATACTAAGGAGTGTCGCCAGTGGAAGACCCTGCAGACTTTTTTCCAAAAAAAAAGTATTTTTTTTTTTAAATGATTTATGGACCTGGTAATGTTTGCTTTTTAGGAAAAAAAAAAAATTGTCATTGTTTTCTTTATTGGGCTCACATGAGTCTAAGCAGCAAATATACCAAACAAAATTTATTTTTTTTAATGTTGATGAGGCCCAAGAGCTTCAAAAGATCTCTGCAGCATCATATGCTTAGTAAAAAGTATTCAAACTTATACCAGATAGTACCGATCAACAAGAATCCAGCTTTTGAATAAATTTGATGTTCCTGGTCTGTAAGATCTAGTTGTGTTGCCTCCATCTGTCTGTTACAAACTTATCACTTAGCATTAATGCCCAAGATGTTATGTGTGCAGGGTATACCTACAAAATGTAGACATATGCACAGGAAGGCGCAGTACGAGACGCCATAAGCCCCGGATGCTAGGTAGCCATCAAAGCCGCAACCAGTTAAGAGAAATGCCTTTGTACCAGTTTACCAGAAAAGGTCTTATATATTTTGTCACAAAAATACATCGTATGGGCTTATGTACTTTTATGTAACATAAATACGAGGGCTTAATGATAAGTACTTAGTTAAGATTTTTTAAGTTCTGCTTTTATAAATTCAAGCTTGTTGGCTTTAAGACTTCACTTGATACGACAAAAACCATGGATTTATTGACCACAGAGTAAAAAGAGACAAAGATATTGACTTGAAACATATTCATGAACCCAAGAATCAGCTGCTTCATAGAGAGAGAGCAGATCTAAGCCAATTACTGCTTAATGCTAGGAAGCAAACACTTGTTCGTAACGTTCGACATATTTTGACTTGAAGTCACAACTGATACAGCATAAAGATATCCATACATGGCTGCCACTTCAACACCTACATACCGTCTGTTCATGGACTTGAAATGGCTTCATTGTATCGTTGGTGGATCATGGCTTCATTCTGGACTCAATTTTTTATTTCTTTTTTCTTGGTGGTCGCTGATGATTCTGGGAGAGTAACTTTCAATAGCAACACATTGGTTGAGATGCAAATCCCACATCCAGCAATTGATTATTCATAAGGGCCTGTCTCGAATATAAGAAGGCCGCAATAGCGATGCCCTCACAATTTAAAATTTAGAGGTTACTCCATCCGTTTATAACCAAGATATCGGACTTATAAAGAGCATATTCTGGAAGGGCACATTTTTGGTACTCGTTATCCGAGAACAGTAGACAAAGCTGACTGAATTTAAGCTGAAGGAATTCCAGCTGCTCAGTACCAAAGTCAGAAGTGATGCAGTTTTTATAATCTATAAAGGGAGCCGGAAAGCCAGTGCATACCTTGACTACAATTTCCATCATCAGCTTAAGAGTAGTGTTCAGCAGGGTTGTCACGTTTGTCTACGCAGCCTGTAGTGTATTTAGGCGCATTCCGCTTAAAACGTAATTTTTTTGTTGGAGAACACAATTAGTGTTGTCGATAACATTTCATATTATCATTATTCTTTTCGATAAATTCTTATATTTGCCTCGCTCTAAACGGCTAACGGCTTATTGCTAACTCGTAATGATTTTAAATATGTTATTTATTTTCTTAAATAATTTTTATTAAAATTAAATACGATGCAGCTATTTTTATTATAAGGGATATTTTGTTTTGGGCAACACATCAACCCTGGCGCCCCTATCAGTTATCGATATTTTGGGTTGTGGGTTGATTTAGAAAAAATTACCATCAATAAATATGCAACTTGAAATTGGAATATATATAAACTTATTATATCAAAGAATATTAAAAATATTATTTCCGATTGAAATGATTTTCCAGAAATGTGTTTGAAACATATTCGAGTTTTAAACGAAAGTTGACTTTTTTGTGGTGACATTTCTAATAAACTTTATAGTACTCTATCTAGTAATAAATCGAATAAATTGTAAATTTCGAAATGAGATAATATACTATTTTAGAGATGGAAATTTGATTATCCCAGAGGCAAAGCATACTGAAGGGTAGCTGAATTGTTTCTCAAAACTCAAAGCTAAACGTCACGATGTCTGGGGACCAAAATTGCATTCCCAGTCGAGGAAAATTTTTAAAAAAATTGTTTTTTTTTTTTTTTATTGTAACACAATTGCATACTTACGTATACACATAGACTAAGTCGCTTTATAACGTGCACAAATATTCATACATGAAGTGCATCATTTTCCATGGTCAAACATAAAGGTATGTAAAATATATGACGTCATTTTGCTGATAAAAACTTTAAAATTGTTGTGAGCTTGTATAATTCAGCAAATATATGTTTGAATGAACTATAAGGTTATCAATTTTCAGAATTTTTTTTGAAATATTTTTGTAAAATATTTAATTCAGAATTTCTACTAAAAATGGCCATAGTTTAATTGTGTAAATGCCAAAAGCTTTGAAATATATTCTACTAATTACAGTCACTTCTGCCCTTAGGCCGTCAAAAAGTTGTGATTAATATAGTTTAATCTAAAGTCTGCTCAAAGCAAACAAATAAATTTTTGCAGAGTTATTTGGGGTCTCTAAACAACAGAACACTTAATTAGTCAACATTTTGATACGACGACTAATGGAACGAGCTACGTATGGCTTTCCACTTAATGTAATGAAAATGTGACACAAGTTTTTGCAATACTTTGCATGCCACCCTCGTAGATGACATTACTTAACGACAGCAGGTTGAGTGCTGCTGCAGCAACGGAATCAAAATAAATTCAAGCCAACTTCTACTTTTTTGTTGGCATTCACGTCAAGCCGCATTAGGTAAAAGTTTAGCCCTATGCATTATATCATGACGTTTTGCGGCTGACGCGGCGTATACGTGACATGCTTTTTGCATAAGGCTTTTTTGGCAGCATGCTGTTTGACTTTTAGCTATGAGGCTGTCTATTTGGCTGCAAGCCAAATGCTTATATAAAGACATTTTGCAGCACTTAATTGTATATAAATACGCGTTGCAAATGTGCAACTTTTAAAATTATTTCTGACAATTACCGTGCGGTTCAAATAATTCATGTTTGTGACTGGTAAAATTATATTAACAATACAATCGAGAGCAAAAAGCGAAATGTTGATGCATGATTACGTTTATTTTATATTTTTTTTATTGCCAAGCATATTGCGTATACGCCATCTGCAAGCATACACCGGAATATCCTGTAATACCTGCTAAATGTTGTGGAAATGCCAATTTTATGGCGGTTTAAACTGGCGTCATTTCATTGCAGGCTAATAAGCTAGCATGCCACAGCACTTTGTGCAACAGCAGCCACAATGTCAGCAAATTCACTTGCACTCTCACAATTATATAATATATATATGTAGGTAGGTAGTTAACATTTTTACGGCTGATCTGATAAGAACACCTACGCACACACACATTATAACTTGGCTGTTTGGTATTATGTTTTCAAAATGGCTGTTGCATAGCATACTTTTGTGGCGGCCATTTTGGAAACTTAAGCATATAACTGAAATTGCGGCCATTAAAATAATAATGGACCATGAAAAATCAGTGCCGACTAGTGTTATGGCAATTTATAGTCATATTGTCATCACGGAAATTTAACAGCTCGATCTTTTACTTTGATGTAGCTTGTCAAAATGCTGCACTGTAGTCTATATGCTGAATTTTGATAAAAAAAAAATTTCTCAGTAGTTTCCATATTTAAGCTACTTGGCGTCAAGCAAAACTTAATTAACTGTGCTTTGACTATTTAAATCTTGAAACCGGCTTTATGTTTTAGTTATTTTTGAATTTGACTTTGTAAAGAAATTTTGTAGGAATGAGACTTATTTGAATCCGATTTTAGGATTCTTCATTTGTCCATCATCTGAATTTCGGTAGGAAAAAGTTAACACTTTAAGCTTTTTAACTTCTTGTGGCTGACTTATGTATTTATTTATTATTTTTAAACACAATTTTATTACGTTCACAACATAAGAATTATTTATTTCCATTGGATTTAAGGCCAGCCAGAGCTTTAAAATATATTATATTGAAATTTTTGTGTTCTATAAAATTAAGAATTGATTAACTAGAAAGAATATATTTTTAATCCATATATGATTGTAATGCGTCGTGCGGCTTAGAGTTACTTGAGTAAAAAAAATCTTTTTTTTTGGAATCAGGATATCCCACTGGCGACCACCATTCCCATTTATTTCCTTTTGTTTAAATAGCTTATTTCATATAAGAGAGCAGCTACCCGTTGAACTGGTACAAAAATTTCCAAGATAAACATGACATAGCAAAAAAACTAAGATATAAAAAGTTTTATCACTCGAATGTGACATCCGGACCACTGTGGCCACAATATGTAAGCAAGTCACATGTTATCAGAGAACAAGTGAAAGAGAGTAGATTAAAAGTTGTAACTGTTGTTGCTGTTTACTCTTTTCGCTTTGGTTACATTGTCAGCATATGTATTTTTCTAGATGTGTGTGTGTGTGTGTATGTATGTACATATCTATGTACGTTTGTATCCTGTATGTGTGTTGTCAATAAAATCCAAATAAAATGTCAGTGTGCTGCCAAGTGTAAGAATGGGCAAATAAATGTGCATCACTGTGGTTGCAACTTAAACATGCACATTGCTCATACGCCGCGTTGCACACTCAGTAACAATGTGACAACAATTGCGCTGACATTTTTTTCAAGCAGCTCAAAGCGTACATATGGAAATCGAAAGATTTTATCGTATCAAACTTGTTCTCTTATTTTGTAATAAAGTTAACAGGCGTAAAAGATTTGCCTTTTGACAAGTGTCAATGTTGTTTTAATTAAAGTTACGTATACGCAGTATGATAACAAGCCAATAAGCTGATTTAAATGCGAGAATATTTGTGTAGGGTTTGAGTTTGCTAGACGTATCTTAAAAAGTTAGTTAGTGTGGCCGCATTATTTTAGGATGATATATGGTCACACTTTAGCTCGTTACTTCATATTGCCTATGAGTTTTCTGGGAAAGATTAATGCTTACGCAGCTTGATTTCGTTTAAATGCACAATTTATTGAACTCATAGTCAATAGTTATTTATTAAAATATGTATGTACATACATATATAGTGAAGCTCGCGTGCTAAGAGTCTCCTTCACAGCTTTTTTTGATTACTAAACATAGTTCTTTAGTAATTTTTCTCAGTGCATGATTGTTGCTATAGAAATGTTTTGCTCCACCTTGTCCCTAAACTACGACACTTAAGACCCACTAACGCTTCCTGTATTGACTTTGTATCAACTAAAATTGCGACCGTGCCACCAAAAACCGATCAATTTTTATGCAATACACAAAAATAAAAAGAAACAAGAACACTCCACATAAAGTTATGCCTCTAAGTATGATACAAAATTATATGACACATTTGGTAACGCTTGAAGTATTAAAGACCCCGCAGCCATATGGCCATCAATAGGAAGTACATACCAACAAAATGTGGCAATGTGAATGAGGCACGTACACTTGCTGCAAATAACAATAAGCACTCACAACTGGCACAGTTCGTGTGCCAACAGCGCCACTTGATTACCAACAAAAACGGCAAGAACAACTACTAAAAAAACAAAAAATAAATTTCTTAAGTAACGGTCGTGTCTAACCGACTTTGATATACATTTTGAGATTGTTTTTTTTTTTGGTCAAATTATAAAATGTTTAGGCATGTAGTAAAGTGGTACTCCAGCAGTTTCCAATTTGGAAATCGTTAAATTTATTCGATTTGCCTGTTTTGAAATTTAAGTCGAAAAATCTTGCAAAAGTTATATGCGGCGCATTTTAATTTGTCTTTAGGAATCCATCTACCCTGGCCCACAGACCTGATTATAATATAGTTGAATTATAAAGTATTAAACGATATCTGATCCGATCTGATAGATCTATTAAGTTTAGGATTAAAAGATTTACAAACGTTGCCTTATATTTGTCTGGCGCTGGCTAATATAAGTGTGACCAGATCTGATGTGTTATTTTCATCAAAATGATTCTCTTCTACTAACGCTAATTATATATTGGTTAGCATCACTTAAAAAATTTACTTTACTACCATGGCTAAACATTATAAAAAGATGAAAGGTTCTTCTTAGAGCGTCGTAGTAAATTGGCGGAAAATAGCGAATTCTGTAGTCGCTTCTATAAAACAAACTACGCCTTTTTCAATTTTTTTGTTTTGGATAAAGTGGATTTCTTTGAAATTCTAGCTTCAGGCAAGCATATTCTTTTTGCGCCTAGAATAATGATTGTGGAAATGCTCACAGAGCAACTAAATAAAACTTTCGCTTTCATAGCTTTGGGATATGTGTGTTTTTGTGTGCTCTTAATTTGATCTGGATAGCCAGGTAAGCCAAGTCCGAAAACTATTTTTCCCGGAATAAAACACCCAATGCATTAGTCAGCTTAGTGCGCTTGTCAATATTATTTGTCGGATTCTCCTACAGATAATGTTTTATCAAAGACAATAAGATTTAAAACCGTGTTACGTGGACCATGTGAACTAAAGACACTTATTCAAACGATAGATGGTGCCACACAGCAACGTTACGCGAACCAAGTGAAACAAAGCAGAGTACGAAAACAAACGAAACGAAAAGTTCTTTTTCGTTTTGTTTCTCTGCTTGCCGAGAGCAAAACCCAAACAAATGAAAATAAAAATAAAGTTTGTTTTTATTGTTTTTGTACTGTTTGTGGTCACGAAGAAAAACCAAACACATTCCGAAAAGTACTCGAGTAAGTGAGCTAAACAAGAGAAGTTTGTGTCTTTGGACGAAACGTTTGTTCAATCGATAGGTGGCGCCATACAACTACTTTAGGTGAACCACTTGAACTAAAAACACGTATTCGACCGATAGATGGCGCCACACAGCTTTGGCCCTACATAACAAGCTATTAGAAACAGCTAATACTTTATATGGACTTATATGCTACCTCTCTTCCAGTAACATACATGTAAACAAACCTAATATACCCTTTCGCTCAATGAGTTACGGATACACAAAAAGAACAAAAAAAAAAAGCCCAAAAGTATCAAACGAAGAACATACAAAAAGTGGAGCAAAGAGTAATGTAAACCAAACTGTAGCCATGTGGCATGTTTGAGGACGTAAAGAACAAGTGCTCAAAAGAAAGTAGCAGTAAAGTAAGAAAAAAAAAAGTTGCTTAAGTTATGCTGCAGACGTAGGCAGCTTTTGCTTAACTAGTGGCAGAGACACGGCAGAGAAGCGGATGAAGACCGACCCCACGCTTCAGAGTTGAGTCAAGAGTTGAAAAAGTTTTTGCGAAAAATTGTTGATGTGGCGCTGTACTCATACATTTGAAATTTCATGCACTTTTTTTTCGAGCAGTCTCAGCAAAATCTTGGACATGAGTTATGCTACAATAAATAAAAATATTTTTTTTTTGCTACTGTATATAATGAAAAATATAAATATTGTAAGTCTGACAAGCCAGCTAACCTAAGATTTTCAGCGCTCAAAATACTTTTTTGTGGTTTTTTATTTCGCCAAAAAGTGTGGGTTTTAAATCATTTACAAACTTGTTGGCTATATATAGGCTAAACAAAATTTGTTGCTAGGTTTGACAAATATTTTTAAAGAAACTTTTAGAATACATATTAATTTTTTCTTTCAAATAAAGCAAATTGTAATATGTAATTTTTTCTTATGTGTATAGCTACTGGGCTCTCAATTTGTTGCTTTTTTTTTATGAGATTTTGGTTTTTTTGTGTTTAATACTATCGCTTTCAAATAGTCAAAACTTATTGTCAAAATGTATAAAATAATTTTTACCTCGCTAGTTAGAGTTACCTAGTTAACAAAAATAGCCAGATGAGAACCCTCTCTTTGGTGCGGCTTATGGGCCAGTGGCTTGCTAATAATTATAAGCCAATTCTCTATCTTAATACTTTTTTTTTCTTTTTTTCCAATATTGTTGGGAAAAAATAATTAAAAATATTGTCTTTTTATTATGTAAGATTTATAATTTAGATGTGGCTTTTCTTATATTCTAATATGTAGCTTTGTCTTAATAATTTTGCACCTTAAGGTACAAAGAGTATATTAAGTTTGTGGAGAAGGAGGGTTCGGAGACCACCAATGTTATCTAAAGCAGGACCAAGGCGACTAGAAAAGTCGATATTGACATGTTCGTACGTACTACATAAACGTAATTTATTAATAAATATTGGTAAGCTGTACCATAACTATGTTTGATTATAAAAATCTTTTTTTTTTTTCCAAAATTTCGGTTTTGAAATCCAAAATTATGACACTTCTAATTAACGTTGCGTATACGCAATGTAGTTTTACATGCGTGATCGATGAAAATGTTGTGAAAATATTATGCTTGCTATCATTATCAAATTCTATAACAGATGGATAAGCACTTAAATTAAAATTTTATGGAAAACCTAAGTAATGTGCTGAACTTTATCGAAATCGGCTTGATTATATATTTGTTGGGACCGTAGAAAATATAGCCATTTTATATATTTGAAAAGACAATTTTAAAATCTTAACCTTAGTATAGTCTTTATTATTATTGACCTATGTATGTTTATTTCAATGTTTGATTGTACAAACTTAGCCTTTAGACTCTTTACATATTGTATTTCGAGTTCAGGTGTAATAACTTCTTTCTAAAATTTGGGCGGAATTATTTGTAATATTATGGTTTAGTTTTTTTTAATAATTATTTGTAGCAATTAGTGGGCGTAGTAACCCTTCTGGGAAGCTTCTGGCAGACACATCACTAACTGAGTTAAAAGAAGAGGAGAAGTCCAGACGTGAAAGAAACTTGATCTATGGCAAACCAAGCAACTCCTCGGTTCCTATAATTGAAAAGGTATAAGAAAATATCTGAGTAACTGAAACCCCTGAGTACCATTGACATCGGTAGGTTTTGTGAAACTGAGGAGGAAACCTCTAGTCAGAAGAAGGATATCTCTCTTCCGATATCTATCGTGCATTAAGTTTATCTCCGATATTGAGCTAGTTAAAGAGCTCTTGGGCTAAAAGGGCGCACAATAGATCCTAAGAGTCGTAAGTTCGAATTTCACAATAATATTATTACACATCCCTTAACTAATTTTAAGTGACTGATTTAGCTTTTTAAAATTTTTTTTTGTTTTTTATTTTTGTATATTAAATTTAAATTTACCAACCTTTGCGTCTTTTCTTTTTCTTAAAATATTTAATTTTTATTTATTTAGTATTTTTATAACATTCTGTTTTTTATGCCAACATATTAAAATTTTTTTCGAAATATTAGCGGACTGCATTAAATTGTCTTAATATACAATTAAAAGTTTTTCAACTAAAAGTTTTATATTTATTTAGTGGTGCAATACTGGTTAGTATGCTCCGGTTTTCTATTTATAGTAAAAAATATAGCATACTTTTGTGCGGTTGCAGCAGTTTGCATCATTAGCGGCGCACAAATGCTTGCCAGTTCCGGTCTTCATTAAGTTTGCTTTTGGCATGAAAGTTTTCCAATCACCCCTTACAAAATATTTTGGCCAAATAATATTTTGTGCTGTCAACTCATGTCGAATGCCAAATGCTGCTGAGCAAGTAACAAAAAAAAAACAAAAACTATTAGCAGTGACGTAGATAGTTTTTTGTGTTAAGGGGTAAATGACTGAGCATTACGTTTTACAGTGTGTTTTTTTTTAAATATTTCGTTTTGCAGTAGACGTTTATTAACAACATTTTAGGAAGACGCAGTTAAAAGTTGATTCAGCAATCAAATTCTGTTTTGAGATTCGAGGAACAGCTTAGTTACTCCACGCTTTTAACAGATCTTCAGCAATTAAATTTTTAACAAATAAATTAATTTCACATTTTTGTAATTTTCGTTGATCTACATCTTCTACATTTAATTTGAAAAATCAAAACTCAATTTTGAATGTTTATTTTTTCGATATAAATTCACGGAAAACCCCAACATCGTAGGGTTCTCAAATAACTATTTCAGAAGCCTTAATTGCTTCACTTTTTTGACCAGGGATTTGGATTCAGCGACTCCAAAATATATTAGGAACATCCCCTAGTCTCGAAAAAATGTTGTGTTTTTTTTTTTTAAATTATGCTTTAACACAGCCACATAAAACTCCTTTTTCGAATTCGTAGACTGTACTATGTGTAATGTATGTTAATGTATGTATGTAACTCCAGCACGAAAGGGTTCTGACATAGCCTCAGGTTATTGGTTATTGCAACTTGGATTAATTTAAATCGAAAAAAAATTATGGGATATTTGTATGTTATCTTAGAGCCCATGTTGTTTATGGGGTTTCCGCCCTTTGATTCGGATTCAGCGTCTCAAAATCCATATGGGTAGCTCGGTAACATTTGAAGGTCAAACCACTTTCTTTTGTTTTTTTCCTGCCTTCTTCGTAAGGAATCTTCAAACATGATATAAAAGATGTTTTTGTCGTGTAACATGTAACATTGTAAAAACGAGTAAAGGAATACGTTCAAATTACATCAAGTTTTTGAAAGATCCATTGAAAATAAGCGGTTAAGAATAAACGGTTTAAATGGGTTCGAAGTGAAGATCCCATTCTAAGACCAAATTCTGGATCCGCACCGGAATGGAAGGGAGTTTAGAGAAAAAGCTCCAATTTGAATTTGTTTATTGATCCCATGAGTCTAAATTTTAAATTTAATGACTCCAGCTTAGATATAAAAAAATATAAATAAATATATAATATTCTCTAACAAGAGAACGTGATCATATATTGACAGAAAACAACGCATAATGAGCATCTTCGGGTACTATTTTGTATCTGTATCATTAATGAACTCTGGGATCTTGATGTTTATTATTTTTGTATATGCGACTTATGTTCGGCCAGAAAATTGTCAGGACTCGTTTCGCTTTTTTTAATTCATTGCAAAAGAGGGTAAAAAAATTGATTTGCCCTTTTATCGACGCCACTGTAACAAAGCAGTACTGCATGTACGAAATTTTTCGTAAATATTGCAATTGAAGTTACTTTGTATGACAAACTTATGTCCAAGTTAGTTCACATAAGGTCCTTTTGGCAAAGCACGTGCCCAGACTTCTTTTTGGGGGCCAAAAGGCATGCATATATGTACTGAGCACAGCACAATGGAGTTACAGCTCATTTAACCCTAAAAGGCTGCATTCATTTTGACTTAAACTTTGCCCAGCTTTAATAAAGTTTATATACGAGAATATTTAACGAATTTACAAAATCTCTAAAGGCAATTACTTTCAGGACCCTGTCTGTCTGCCTCACTCTCTTTGTCTTCCTGGCACTGCCAGCTGCCCATCCCTGGTGAGTTTTTAATGTGCCACACAAGTCAACAACGCCTGACTATGCCATTGTTAGCCAAGGGCAACATCATCTCGCACCCGCAGGACCAAAAAAGTTATTTGTCAGCAGCTGATTTCAACATTTCTGACCAAATGTTTGTGGCAACATACGGCGCCATTTTGCACCTGGCTTGCTATGCATGTGTGTATGTATGGGCCTATGTAGGTGTAAGTCCCTTTGTATGAGTGTGTTTTTGTATGGCCTTTTTGCGCTTGAATACTTGCTAATTATATTTTGTGGCAGGTGCTCTATGTCTGCGGTACTCTTTAATTAGCCAGAAACTCAAGAGTGAAAACTTTTGGTTCACTTTTGTCTTATCAAGGGAATGAGATTGAAAGTTATATTTATTGTTTTTGCTTCTGCCACGTGGCAAGTTTTAGATTTCATGAAAACAAATTCTTGTGTTGGCGCGCACTCCATGGAGCTGAAACTTTTGCAGATAAATCAAGTTTAGGGACACAGAAAATGCATGACTTGAAAAGCATTGTTTTGCTTTTCACACATTTTGTCCATCAGGTCAAGGATATTTTAGAGCTATGCAGTGCTAGTCATATGCAGCTGAAAGCGCGGCCTGGGCGTATATCACGTAGACCTTGGAGCATAATCTTGTTTCGGTTAAAGTTTGTCCAACTTACTTGATATCTTGTCACTTTTCGCGCTAGCAAAATTTCACGCTTTTCAGTCTTTCAAAATCGTATGAAAAATGTGAAAATTATAAATGTTACAGTATACATTAATTTTGGTATGTTTCGACTGTTAGCAGACTACTATTATACAGCTTTTTTTTTTACGATTTCGGCTAAAAGCTCTACGTCTTGGACTACTCAAACCTAAGTATTGAACAAATAGCCAAAGCCAAAGCCCTATTCGTTTGTTTGGCATTTCAGTCAATTGTTGGCTTTTTATTATACAATTCATGTCTAATAAAACTTGCTGACGTCTTGCGGAAAATAGAAAAAAATGCCAATGGAAACTTTGTTGACGATTCCGCCGGGCTCTTGTGCGTGTGCAAAAAGTGAAATTGATTTGTCGTATAAGGTCGTTTTCGGGTACAAACCGTGTGCGATTTTTTATGACTTACAGGTGTTTTTACCGTTGCTGCTGTTGCTTTATTTTTGGCACATCCGGTTTTTTGTTTTTATGCTTTGCATTGCAATTTCCTCTTCCCATTGTTTTGCTCTTTATTTTGTTTTTTTTGTCTATTTCGTGAGCTTGGCTGATTTTTATTTTATGTTTTGCAGAAAAGCAAGAAGAAGCAGAAACGACTGATATGTCGTTGCCGTTTGTTTATAGCTTGATTTGCTTTGACGCAGTTAGGTATATGGTATATAAGTATTGTATACATTATTGTATGTACATATATATAAAATATACATGGGTAAGAACACATGAAGCGGGCTACCTGCGAAATCGCAACCTCGCACTCTGTGAGGTTTTAGACGATTTTCGATTCTCGACTATTTCTACGTGATTATTGGTAAAGTTATCGTTACATATTTTGTATATCATGTTATAAACAAAAAGAACAGCAAAAACAACGATTTGTTGCGATTCGTTACAATTTTTTTTTTTTAAATTCCAAATTTTTTTGTTTTTGAAAGTTAGGAATGTATGACAATATGATGGGCAAAGTTGCTTTCAAAGTATCCATTGCAGTTTCTTAATGTGGTTGAAATTCCGGATATGGAATGTTTCATATTTTTTTCGGCTGAAGTAGTTTTTAAAAAGGAAAATCTCTCGGTAAAAATTTTAAATTCGAATGACGGCTGTATGATGAATTGATGAATTGGGTTTTTTTTCTTTATCAAAAACTACGAATTTTAGAAAAATATTTTCGAAATGAGCGAGCTAAAAATTTTCCTTTTTTATCAATTGCAGCCAAAAAAGAGATATAATAGCCTATAAATATTACGATTTCAGGTTTTATAGTGGCTTTTATAGAAATATGTTAAAATATATAGTAAGACTGTAAATATTTTAAGAAATGTGTTTATTTTTTTTAATCTGCTAATCAGCGTAGTGAAGAAAATTTCCTAAAAAAAAATACTTTGGTTTAATTTAAAAAATAGTATTTTTTTAAATTTAATTAATACATATACCTATATATACATTTTTAATTTCAAAATAAATATGCGTTCTCTATTCGCTTGAATATAGTATTGCAATTTACTGAGCAATTCAAGGCATACAAAATCGGCTACTCCTAAATCTGATTGTGCAATTTTTTATAATTCACTGTTCTCGAGATACATTTTTTTATTTGAAACAAACAAAAATAGTTACAAACAAACAAACAAACAATTTTTTTAATTTTTTTATAAATGTTTTTAACCCTAAGAAAAAAATCATCACCTGCTGTCTGGTTAGACAATCAACCACTAAAACTACAAAAACAAGCTAAATACTTAGGAGTTACCCTTGATAGCAGACTGACTTTCAGACAACATATAGAAAGCACAGTCAAAAACTGCCGGCTAAAGATGTCTAAAATGAACTGGCTCATGAACCACCGCAGCCGTCTTCCTCTCCGATGCAAAAGAGCCTTATATAAAATGGTAGTGGTTCCAACCTGGAGATACGCTATCCAGATCTGGGGTATGGCGGCTCGCTCGAGTCGCTCACGTATTCAGACACTCCAGAACAGGGCCTTACGCCTTATTACTGGGTGTGAATGGTATGTAAGGAATTCGACCTTGCACCACGACCTCAGACTGGAGACCGTCGAACTCCAGATAAATAAGCACACAAGCCGCTACAACGAAAGGCTAAAAAGACATCGTAATAGGCTGGCAAAAGGGCTCCCAAATGAAAATCCTATAAAAAGGCTCAAAAAAAGAAGTTTTAAAAATCTGCTCCAACAAGCGCCGAACTGAAAGAAAACGAAACGAAGACCGACAGAAAAGCGGACCAAATGATGGCCTCCTGATTGACAGGACTCCTTAACACTCCTAAGACATCTCTAACTAAACAAGCTGGATTGGCGATCATAAAATAAGAAACCTGCAATTCATAAAAATATATGTATTTTTGATAATTTTGCAAAATAAATACAAAAAAAAAAAAAAAAAAAAAAAAAAAAAATGTTTTTATAAAACTTATGGCAGTTTTTCTAAATTTTTTAAAATTGATTTCTCCAGATTTTCGACACTCGCTGACACAGACACAGACACCTTTTTGGAAAGGCTGCAAAATATCCAGTAAAATTTGCAAAAACTGGTACTTTTTTAAGGGTTCATAAATTTCGAAGTTATCTGTTTTAGTTTTTAAAATTTCTCTAGAAAAATCTCTGGTAAAGTTTGCCATTCAACTTGCAAAACCAACCACCTAGTTCTGAGATAAATTATGCGATTTTAAAATGTTAACAACCCTCTAGTACGGCTGGTGGCTATTGTCCTCCAGTAAGTACTTAAATCGTTTGTCACAGGTAGCTACCTACTTTGCAAACCCCTGATAATGCACGAGGTAAACGGTCGACGAACGAAATATGACAAACAACAAACGCAAAGCGAATAAAGAAAAAAAAGCAATTCGCCTCCTTTTCTTAATACGGGAATATAAAGTTAGGCGAATTTTTCGCTATTCTTTTTGTGTGTATTCTGTGTATTCGTCGCGACTATAATTTACACAAACAAATGTATGACAATTCCTGAATGTTCTACAATTTTGTTTATTTTCGTTTGGACCGCCTTCAACGAAAGCAGTCCAAAAGTCTATGAAGCAATAATCGGTAAGCTTATTAAAGCTCTCAATAAATATTTTCAGCGCTAAAATTAAATTTGTATAATATCAGATGCAATTGGATATGGAGCCGGACCGTCATAAGTCAACCTTAAAAAGACCCTCCAGCTCAAAAAAAAACTCGTTTTCAAAAAAACAAGCGTTTTGAATGATTGTACATGAAATTAATTCTGAAATAATATAAAATAATATTAAAATATATGTGTGTTTTCAATTTTAATGAATTAAGTATGTATGATATACTGACAACTACTACGCTGTCTACTAGTGTACAAAAGCGTAAGTAGCGATGCCGCTGTCTACTGGTAAACGGGGTGGTGGCGATTGTCTACCGCCTATGACATTTGTTAATAAAATGGAAATGAAGAGGTAAATAGCAAGGTAAGTACTGGTAATTACCTAGTGCCTACTGAAATAGCTTGTCCTGCACTACCCATCCGTACTAGAGGGAAACGTATTTGGATATTCACAACGAGAATGATAGACGACGAAACGTAGTGTCATTCATATATTGTGCAGAAAAAATATACAAATATTTTATTGTGGAAATTTTTTTTTTTTTTTTGCATTTTATTTACAATCTGTCTTTATTAGACAATAAGTAAATTTACTAAAATAATTAATACAATATAAATATAATAGCAAGTTTCCATCGAAACCTACTATTGTGTTATTATTGTGTAAATGAAATGTGAAAAGTTCCATAATAAAAATTTGCCTAAAATAAAATTGAATTAACTTTTTTTCGATCACTGTTAAAAAACATTTAATTTTTTTGATAGTAGCAACTCTTAGCTGCCATTCTCGTGAAAGCGTAAACATTTAGAAAAAATTTTTTGATGGATGAAATCTCATAATGTTCTATGTCAACGACGCTTTTTTTTTTTACAGATTTGCAAACCAACCGCAGTTAAAAATCTGTGTCACTCGTGATAAGTTTTTAAACAACTTTTGCTTAAAAAAAATTTTTGACAGCTTTAAATGTTCTAAAAACCTTGTTAATATATTTATAGAAAACGCTTTATACGATTATTTTTTAAAATTTGAAACCACAAAAAATGTGTAAATAAATAAAAAGAATTGTTTTTATAAAACTCTTCAAATTTACTTTAATTTATACAAAGTTTTTTATTCTCAAATAATTTTTTAGTAAAAATAATCTATTCATTTATCGATAAGTAGTAAAAAAAAACGAAATTCTGCAATAAAAAATTGAATGGCCAGGACCTTTTAAAAAAGTGTAAAAATTGTCATAGTTCGAATTTAAAAAAGCCACACTTCACATATTTTTACCCATATATATACATATATATATTTATATTGATTGTTTAGATTTTTGACAACATCCAGACACAATTGTTGCATATTTATAGGCTTTTAAGCTTAAAGTTAGTGAAAACGTGACTTTTCGTATAGTCTTACCGTGCATTTACTGGCTTCATAGATTCTCAATTTCTTGAAAACAAAATAAATTTTGTATTTTTTGTAATATAAATAAATAAATAAAATTAAACAAAAATCACTTGCAGAGCCTTAAGCTAAATGCAAAAACTAAGTTTTTTAAGTAGTAAATGCTGCAGCTAAATGCTAAAGCTAACCTAAAGTGCTACAGTGTTGGCCTACTGGCACATAGTTATTTATTATTGTATTTTGTATATAAGATAGTAAATAGTTAGTAGCTGTAAAAACATCGGTCTTCAATTGTGTGCTGACTTGGCTGTCTTAGATTTAGTAGTTAAGCTAAGGTGCCCGTGGTGCGGCAGTTTATGGTAATTTCCTCAAGCAAATGACTTTTGAATTGGCTTATCAATTGCCTACTTACCTTGAATACCTGGCGGCAAAGGAAGTTCTCCTTAACCGGAAGTAATCTGTAATAAATAAGTTAAGCAATGTTGACAATCTGTTGTATGTAGTAGTAGTACTCAATGCTGCTAGTCTTCAACTTACTTAGCCATTTCCGAGAGCTGCAAGCGTCCATCCTTATTGGCATCGAATACTTGGAGCTGTAAGAGACACAAATGCATATTTAAGTGTGTTCACACAGTTTGTACGAGGGTTGCCTATTATATTTGCGCTACTGGTTATTTTAAGTGTGACCAGGTTTGCTTTGCCACTTGCATCAAAAGCTTTGGGAATTTTTTGGCGCAAGTATATGGCGAGCTTTCTATTTGACGAGATACAAGTAACTCACGTTAGAATTAACGTTAAATTTTTTTTTTAAATTGGTTTATATTAGGCATATTTAAGCATTAGTGGGACCAACATATACATACATTGAATATTGCATGAACCTTTGATGTCCCATAGATTTGTACCTATTGAACACCGTAAAATAAGACGCTTGTCGATTGGTGCAAAAAAATGTTTAAAAAATCTAACCGAGGAAATCATGATCCAACAATTATAAGGTCACGCAATGCACAGATCTGTTATTTAAGTCTCTCTGAGAGCACAGGTTCAATTTTTGTCTGTTATATATTTTGATCAAACTCTACACATATGTGTACACTTATAATAAGCACATAAAAACAGCTGAACACCTGCCAGATTTTTTTTTATTTGTAAAAATATATGGACAAAATTTATTCTAGATGTATTTTTTTTTAGTCTTAACGTTTGCTTGAAGCTTGATAAAAATTGGTCCACTATTTCATATAGCTGCCATATAAAAGTGAGCAAGGAACCTCAAACGTTTCTGACGTCATAGGTTCATTCATGGATGCATGTATGCAAGCCGGAATCAAAACAGCAGTCGACTTTATGGGCCAAATCAAAAAAAATGAAATGTAGGAGTGAATGCAATACAACCCTTTGTTTTTAAAAGTTTTGGAAGGAATAAGGTAGCCCAATTGACGGAGATGAATTGTTCTAAACCACAATAATGCAAGGTTTTCTATGGTTTACCTAAAAGAACTTAGTGTGACCGTCTCATTTTTACAACATGCGGAGAAATTCGGCCAAAAATTATTTCCCAAAGTCAGGGAAATTTTCTGTTCAATAAAGTCAACAATTTACGGAAAATGTTTTTAGTTAACTTCTAAATATAAAGAATAAAATCGTGTATGCTACACCATTTAAAACTTAAGCCCGACTCGAACGATTTTTATGATCTTTGATTTGTTTGATTTGTTGTCATCGCAAAATATTTACGAATATCGAAAAATTCACAAGATAGGGGGAGTTTTAAATTTTTGCTGCTCTAGTCCATGCTGCCCAATCTAATATGCTCTAAAATTTGAAATATAAAAGATAAAAGAATGAACAATATCGCGATATATAATAATTTCATATATGTGGGACTCTCAGAAAAGCAAGACGAACATGTTGCGCCTAAGAGTACGCGTAGCGGACGCAACTACTGAATATTGCATTCAAATAAGGCTTAGGCTGAGAGCAAGAGAGGATGCCAAAGCAGTCGCTCGTGAAGTGTTGAGAGCGTCGCACGTAAACTTAAATCTGCTGCTGTTCATTAAATTCAAACTAAAGACATATAATTTACTATGTATGTATAACTAAAAAAAGACTATAACTATATGAATAAATGGAAATTATAAGGAATCAAAGTGACTCCGCTTATGTTGAATATTTTCTTGAAGCCACATACAATTATATAAACTCATATGAAACATATAAAACCAGATAAGCACGTATTTAAAAATTTTTTTTTTTTTTAAATATTTACCAAATTTATGCTACCTATATTTTAATTCTGTTCTAACATTTGTGATAAGTTTAACCAAAATTGGTGCACTCTTTTATATAGCTACCATACAAAAGTGAACCAGTTTTATGCGCAGCCAAAATCGCGCACTTCTTTACGTTAACTTGTAAAAATCATTGCAACCTTAAACGTTTGTGACGTCATCAGTCTATTCATGGATCCATGCATTTAAGCCGGAATCAAAACAGCAGTCGATGGGTGTGAACTACATCGGGCCAAATCAAAAAAAAAAAAAAATGTTGGTCAATTAATACTAAATGGATCACAAGCATTTGTTTTAAAATGTTTTGAAAGGAATAAGCCGGCCCAATTGCCGGATACGTATTGTTCTAAACTACAATTATTGTATTTTTATTTGCATTAGCAAAGTGTTCCATGGTTCACAAAACAGAAATAATAAAATCGAACAAAAGGTTCATACGTAGTGTGACCGTCTAATTTTTACAAGATTTAAAGATATTCGTTCCTATTGGCCTAAATATAGTACAGAAAGTTTTTGTTTAGCAATGTCAAAAAAACAAAGTCATGTATGTGACACCATTTAAAACTCGAGACTTGCTAGACCAATTTTTATGAATTTTGGTTTGTTGGATTTGTAACATCGAATAGCAGGATAACTATTGATTTATCGAAAAATTCACGAAAAAGGGGGAGTTTAAAACTTCACTGGTTAAAGCTATACTGTCAAATGTACTTTGAAACTTCAAATATCTATGCATACGAATCGGTGGAATAAGAATAAACTAGATCGGACAAATATAAAAAATTGTATAGTTAAAATTTTGGTAATTTTGAAGTATTTGAAGTTTTCAACTTGACATATGTTATCCACTTTGGACAGGTATGTTTCATATTATGAGTATTTCACAAGCAAAACAACAGATGGCACACCCTATAGTTTTTTTTTTTTAATTTTTATGAATTTTGAGATAAGATTGAAAAGCGATGTTATGTTTTGGGAAAGAAGTATTGCTGAGCATAGCGAACAGGGGGTGGAGCTCCTTAGTTGGTAAACAAATAAACTGAGAGAATGAAAATCAGTATATCAGTATAACTGAATTGAAATTTATACGTGCTTTTGTTTTGCTGGTGCTAATTTTTTGACCGTTTTTTGACGTTTTTTAAAACAAGTCAAGAAAATTGTATACAGCTCAGATTTAGTTTTTAAGTTTTCGTTTTTCATTTGATGCTTGAATTCTGGGATTATTGGTTTGAGTCGGTGACGCCATGGCAAACATGGAAATTCGGGACAATAAATGCTGACTTGGCAACCACTGAGTTATTTTTATTACGACTTTCTGTTGATAAATTCCATGGTCAAATGTTCTTCAACGCATGAAGAGGCTATTGAAATAGGCCGGAAATATAAAAGCCAACCCTCGTACAACCCATGTATAGAGCAGTATGTGTTAAAGCAGCTTATAGACTTGAACGCGCTTAAGCATAAGGTAAATGAGGCCATAAGACGGCACACAAGCGTACACAGTATCTGTGTGTGTGTGTGTGTGTGTGTGTGTATCGGTATCCGTGAGTATCTGTGTGGCTACGTTTGCATCTGTGTGCCACCGTGTGTATCCGACGCCCGATAAAACATTGCATTTCAATTGCTGCTTAATTGAAGACACAAAAAGCCAATGACTGAATCATTAAATTTTTAAACATGTCGAAAAATAAATTGCATTGGTGCTTTTAACACATGGCGCAGTAATTTTATTTTAATTGATTTTTTTTTTATGTTTAATTTATTATAGCTGTCCACAAAAAAACAAATTGATTTTGGCAGTTTTTGTTTATTTTTCCCATAGAATCAAGGATATTCGGCCTTTTCAATATAGTCATGTTGGCCTGTCTTTATAAACAAAAAACAAAAATACATTATTTATAAGCAGGCAATGTTTAAAACATTTTCATATGAACCGCCAGCAGCAGATTTTTGAGGACATCATCTGTACGACAAATGCCATAATGAGGCAAATTGGCGTAATAACACAAATTATGTTTAAGAGATAATAAAAATATTGGATTTTAAAACAGAATTAAAATATTTTTTTTTTTTTAAATTATTACATTTTTCTTTAATCCACATTTTATAAAAAGACATGACTTGTTCAAGAATATAAAAAAAAGTTTTACAGTGAAAATTTATGAAATATTTAAAAAGTAATCCAATCTATGTTTTTTATATGTGTACTTAGCTTTCTTTATACCTAGCTTAATCAATGATTTTTTAAAGCTCTTTATTTGATTTTTTTTTTTTAAATTAGGCATCACTAAGAATCATTAATGAAAGTTTGAGACTCCCAAATTATATACATAATTAAATTTTGTATTCGCCATCTGAACATTTATGGCCTTTGCTTTCAGGTAACTCAAAAGTTTGCAGGGTGCTGAACCCCCTGTAGGATCTAATTTGCCGGGGTTAAATAAGGCACAGTTTACGTAATGCCTCGAAACAATTTTATTTATGTATATATGCGTACATATAATATTGTGTATATTTTGCTGTTTTATGCTTTATAAAGTATATTAAATCCTCTTTTGGTTTAGGCATTCTTGTGTAGAAATTAATTCATTCTATATATATCTCAATTTTGTCTGCTTTTATAAGACTTTGTCTTACAGCGTAGTCTCTGTGAGTCTACTGTAAATGTTAATCTCATAAATCAACAAAATTTTGTTGGAAATTTTTAAAATGAACCACGTCTTATTTTTAAAACTTTTATATTTGCATTTAAAGCAGCATGGCGAATTTTATTTAAAGTACCCTTATAGCAATTGCTAATGAGAAAGGACTAAGTACACAATGTCATCCTGTAGTAACAAAGTGATTGCATAATTTATAATGCGCTTAAAAATGATTTTAATGCGCTTACTATTGGGCAAATGTTTTCTAAGATTACAAATTTAAATATGTTTCGAAGTGGCGAAAATTTTGAGAAAATTTCGATGCAAATAATTTAAAAGTATGAGCTTTAAGTTTGCCGTAGTTCGATTCCGGCATTATGAGCAAATAAGGTTCTCAATTAAAAAAGATGGCGTACGTTAAAGTCGGGCGCGGACGACTTTGGGATACCCTGTACCACCACATTGCAATCAATTCCTATATATTCCTTACAAACTCCAAAAGATATTTCTTTGCGAAATAAACGAAACTCAACGAATTTTGTACAAAAAACGTTTTTTTGGTCCTATGGGAGCTATATGATATAGTCAACCGATTTTGATCAAATTTGGTACAGTGCTTGGGAACTCTAAAAAACTTCTTAATGCCAAATTTGGTTACAATATCTTCACAAACAAACGAAACACAACGAATTTTGTACAAAAAACCAATTTTCGACCGATCGATCCTATGGGAGCTATATGATATAGTCAACCGATTTTGATCAAATTTGGTACAGTGCTTGGGAACTCTAAAAAACTTCTTACTGCCAAATGTGGTTACGGTATGTTAACAAATAAACGAAACACAACGAATTTTGTACAAAACACGATTTTTTGTCCGATTGGTTCTATGGGAGCTATATGATATAGTCAACCGATTTTGATCAAATTTGGTAAAGTGCTTGGGAATCTTCACAAACAAACGAAACACAACGAATTTTGTACAAAAAACAAATTTTCGACCGATCGATCCTATGGGACCTATATGATATAGTCAGATTTGGTACAGTGCTGGGGGTTTCTAAAAAACTTCCGATTGCCAAATTTGGTTATGATATCTTCATGAGCAAACGAATTATCCATCTAAAACTTTTGCTTTTTTTCGAGGTCCTCTGAAACACCCCTATGGGAGCTATATAATGTAGTCCCGATATCAAAAAAATAAAATAAACTTGTCTCCTATGGATTAATAAGGGATCTTATCTGAAAGTTTGGTTGCTCTAGCTCTTACCATCTCTGAAATCTAGGCGTTCATACGGACAGACGGACAGACGGTCAGACGGACAGACGGACATGGGTATATCAACTTCTCTAGTCACTCTGATCATACTTTAGGTAACTTTGGGGGGTCTCCGACTTCTCCTTCTGTACGTTACATACATTTTCGGCTTGCACAAACACAATATACCCTTTGTAACATACGGTACAGGGTATAAAAATGTGTTGAATGCTTGCCATGAGCTCTATTGTTACTTTGTTTTAGTAACATCCGTAATTACTATATACTAGTGAACCCGGCGGCGAAAATCGCCAGATAATTCATTGCATAATATACAAATTGCTTTGCAGAAAATAATACATATATAATAAAACTGCAGCGCTTGGCCGAACGTGTCAATAGCGTAATTTACATATGCAGTCGTAGGGTAGCTCATGGTGAAATAATAAGTTGATGTCGTGCGAACGCTCACTCTCTCGTTTAGAGCCCTTATCGTCAGTGCAAAACTTGCTATGAACGAGTGATGTTGGTTGCGTACGAAATTTTTAGCAGTGTGTGTTTTGTTTTTTAAACACGAAACTTGCAATACAAAAGCAAAACATTATGGGCAATAGTAAACTTGTTAAAATTAAACTATGTAAAATTATTTATTATATTTATTAACTATAAAACATATCTGAATTGTTCTTTGTTATTTATTTACAAACATCAACAAAATTTATATCTATCTCTTTCACATTCACGAAGCAATGCTTAGAGAGCTTTCCTAACAGAAAAGCTTTCGACCTCTCATTCGCACTCACACGCTACATACAATAAGGGATAGCTTTTACGGACGATACCACCTTATATTATTCCACCATGGGGTAGCCAGATGTCAGTTTCTAATAAGAACTTTGTTTTTGCTTCAGAAACTAAAATGCAGCGCGCATATGTGGCAACCCTGTAAGAGAAAGTTTGACAAAAAAAAAGACACAGATAAGCCGTGCCGTTTACACCTACTCAATGCTCAATGCACAATTGCAAAATAAGATCAAAGAGAAAACAAAGAGAGCAAACTTTGCTTCTTACACATACACGCTTGCCTTTATTACGCTCACTGCAAATAAAAATATGCGCACCTTTTCACACCCACGCATAGTAATTTCAATCGGCCTTCCTTTTCGCACTTTTTATAGCAATGATTGAAATTTTATTTTAGCGATATCTACCAAAATATAGATTTAATCGAAAAAATAACTGCACATCTAGGTGTAAATAGCTTTCGATGGATACCTCATTTGTTGAAATCGCGCGATGCGTCTAGGAGCCTTTGATGTCCCAAAAAACGGCCTTGTGTAATATATATGTACATATATAGATAGATAAGTAATTCATTTCACACGAGGGTTACCGTTTTTTAATACCGGCTTAATAATATTAAAGCAATCTATTATCATTTTAAATGGGTTGCTTTTTGAAGTAGCCTTCATTCAAATTAATGGAGTTTTGCATATAAACCAATTTTTCCACATCAACGTTTGTACGCTTAAAGGTTAGGATTAATATAAGCACCAAAAGATATTATGGAAGTCCGGGGCCAAAAATAATCCACTTTTGCATATAAATCGATTTTCGAAGAACTTTTTCCGTTTAGACTTGGCTAACCTTAAAACGAGTATTTTCAAGGATGCAATCGAAGCATAGAATTATCTGGATCTCGCAATTTATTTGTGATAGACGAGAAAAAAAATGTCATGGAAACTCATGCGCTTTTGCATGTAAATCGATTTTCAAAGCACTTTTTGTCCTTACACGTGGCTACCCTTAAAACGAGTATTTTCAAGGATTCAATAGAAGCATAGAAATATCTGCATCGTCCAATTTATTTAATGCAGTTGGGCACAAAATGATGTCAAGCAAGACAGGCGCCAAATAAATGTACTTTTGCTTATAAAACAATTTACAAAGCACTTTTCCACTTAGACGTGGCTACCCTTAAAATGAGTATTTTCAAGTATTCAAAAGAGGATAAAAATACCTTGATTATATTTTTGATTGTCGTGATAGATGTCATGGAATTTCGGGGCCAATCCAATGCATTTTTGCACATAAACCAATTTTCGACGTTCTTTTTCAAATAAGATGTGGATATCCTTAATAAGAGTACTTTAAAGGAATCGATAGACGAATAGAAATAATCTCGCAATTTATTTTTGTTGGGTGGACACAAAAAATTTACATGAATGCACTTTTGCGTATAAACCAATATTCGAAGCACTTTTTTCCATTTATAGGATTTTTTTATAATTTAGGATTCCATAGCTTTTTTATCAACGAAAAACATTGAAAAACGCAGTTTGCTTTGATAGTCAGGAAAAAAAGGCCTGAGCCAAGTCTGAACTACTTGGCGGATGAACTAAAATGATTGATGGTCAACCTTTGCATATAAACCAGTTGTCGGCACGGCCCTATCTCGCGTGTATAGGGATTACTGGCGGCAGCGATGTCGACACACGTACAGGTCACGTACACGGAGCGTGCATTTGTGTGCGCAGCCACAGACACGAGACCGCAATGACGATGCTTGTGTTGACGCGTCGCTGCGCACTCACACAAACGCAAGTTAAAATGCGAGTGTATTTTTTGCCGACCACTAATATAAACTAATTATCGAAGTATCTATTTACTTGCAGGTCGGTATAAGATTTTCAAGGATTAAACTGTTTCTGCTAGCCTTTACTGGCACTTTTGCATCTAAACCAATTTTCGAAGCAATCTCTTAGTGGCTACCATTAAAACGAGTATTTTAAAACATTAAATAGTTTCTTCTAGCATCGAAACGGGAACAAAAAAAAAAAATGTGGTACAGTCGAGGCGGTGCCCGACAGTGGAATACCCTGTACCTTTTGTGTCAAAAAAATTTTTCCTGCATATTCCATCTAAGAACTTTCCAATTGGAATTTATTTTTTTTTGGTGAAAATCGATATTTATACCTATAAGTTCCCTAAATTTTTACCCATTTTGATGAAACTCGAATGTTACAACAAAGAGTTTATTAAAAGTATACGGGGTAAGTTTCAAGTTGGTATGTTGAGGGGTGTGGGAGAAAACACGGTAAATGGATTGCGGGGGGTGGGGGGACCGCATCGATAAAATTTGGATGTGGATTTGTTCATTAGAGCCACATGAATGAGCTTACCAAAAATTGTGATTCTAGGTCACTTGTAGCCATAATTGCGTAGAGTCAAATATTGACGCAGTTTATTGGCAAGGGGAGGTGAAATTTGCACATTTTTGACTATAACTTCTGTTGTATTTGTCCGATTTTGTTCATTTTTTACACATAGATGCATGTAGCTACAACGCATCGCTCTGTTAAATTTCAGGTGAAAATACTTAACGGTGTGGCTAAAAACCGCGAAACTCTACTGCGGGGGAACGGGGGAAGATATTGACATGATTCAACAAACTTCATCTGCTTAGGAAATATGCGCACCAGCTGGTAAAGTTTCGTGTCTCTAGCTCTTATAGTCTCTGAGATCTAGGCGTTCATACGGACGGACGGACGGACGGACGGACGGACGGACGGACGGACGGACGGACGGACATGGCTCAATCGCTACCCGAGGTTATGATAAGCATTTTGGTATAAAGGACTTGGGGTCTGCCACGCCTCCTTCTGTCCGTTACATACATTGCACAAACCTAGTATACCCTTTGTACCTATAGGTACAGGGTATAAAAAATCTAGTTAAGCGGGTGAGTCAATAATTTGATTTTTTTTGAATGACATCGAACAACTCTCTCTGGATTTGGGTTAAGATATTGGCGTTATATTACATAGTTCCCACAGGTTCAACTTCTCACTTCTCAAAGAAACACATGTTTTAGGATCGTAATCTCTTTGTTTAAGTTGATATGGTAATAAAAGTAATTCGCAAGTTATTTGTAGAACTCATGCATTATTTATTTGTTTTTTGCAAAGATAAAAATTATCTTGAAATCGGCCTCGCTCGACTTTAAATTACGCTATATTTTTAATATAATTTGAATTCTGAAGCCCGTTTTTGGTCGATGCTCCCTTGAACAGATATTTTGAACTTTCAGATACTCATGCAATATTGAATAAATGCTAGATGATTTGCTACTTGCTAATGCACAAAGATTTGTGAATTAGACGATTTCTTTCATGACGATCTTTTATTTCGATTTCTTAAGCCGCATCGATTTATTTTCGGCACAATAATAGTTATAGGAGAATTCTTTTATCACTCGTAGATAAGATTGCTCTATGCTTAAAAATTACTAATTTTTTTTTGTTGAAAGTGGCTCATCAGATGTTAATCACATTCAAATTAGTAGCACCGAATATATAACACGCTACCCTTGAACATATGTTCCATAAACAGTTTAAGACTTAAACACTTAGCAGTCTTATGTAACAGCTTTAATGAACACATACAAGTGTCCGTAATTTAAACTGCAAATGAGTTTTATTACATTAAAAATCAGCCCTACAAAAGTTTTTAATTTATCATAATTTATTGCAATGTACGCCAAAAAGTATGCAGTGATTTTTATCCAAAGAACGGGTACCACTAATGAGTTGTCAAAGAGCAAAGGTCCAAAGCACAAGCATAATGAACAGCGACACTTGCTGGATGCCATAAATACAGATACCCCACCACATATGTACATATGGATGATATCGCCCATACATCAGCCTGCTTATCAAGTTTTTAATTAACAAAAGTTTTGCCTCAGAGCGTGCATACAAAAATTTTGACAAATTTCTATACCCTGCCGCCTGTGGAAAAAGGTTATTATAGATTTGTGCTATGTATGTGAAAGGCAGAAGGTGGTGTGGCAGATGGATTGCAGAGACCTCAAGAGTTAGAGCAGAGTTATATGAGTTCTTTTCTCAACCAGACTGTTGTGGTTCCGTACACCAAGAGGCCGAATATATGCTAAATCGGATTAATCGGAACTTTTGTTCCAGCCAAGTTTTTCAATAAACTTCAAAATTAAGCCATGTGCAAATTTTCTTTGACATAAAAAGTCAGGCCTGTCGAATGAGGCTTGTCGAACAGATCAAAAATTTTTCTCTCGGCGGCCCTGGATACAGTCGCCAATGAGGTATATATCCCTACAAAAGATTAAAAATAATTCTATTACGTTACCACGTTAACAGAGAGATAAAGTTGTTGGAGATTTAAATCATAACAGCCTAGGACGGGTCAATTTGTATGGGGCCGAAAAAACCTTATGGGGCTCACTCGGATTTTGATTCTTTGGATAATTCTAAGCAAATTTGCTCAAGAAACTATGGGTCTAAAATGAATTTCGAGTCGCCCACTTTTTCAAAATAGGTTTTTTTTCGACATATTCAAAAATCGACTTAGAAATTCATTGAAAAGGCCTAAAATCTATATTTTTTCTCTAGCCAAATGTGAATTTGGGGGTTTTTGGGGTCGAGGAATTCATTATTGATATCTATTTTTAATTTTGGGTGCCGCCAGAGGGCGCTTTAGTGTTGATTTTTGATTTTTTTCGGTTTTTTTTCTTGAAAATTTTGAAAAAGTGGGCGACTCGAAATTCATTTTAGACCCATAGTTTCTTGGGAAAATTTGCTTAGAATTACCCAAAGAATCAAAATCCGAGTGAGCCCTTATACCGAAAAAAATTGACCCACCCTATAACAGCCCCAACGAATTTTGTTGAACTTACCGAAGGTAGTGGGTTGGACCATTCACGTTATGTTAATGAACAGAAAGGAAATAGTTCATAAAATTGTCTCAGGCTAGTGGACTATATCGTAAAAAGAAATAAAAGTTTTTGCTATACTCTTTCGCTCTTTTTTGCAGACGTCTTCTTGTTTGTCTTTTTTTTTTATTATTGTTTTCCAAATTTGGACAAAAAAATTAAAATAGTTAAAATTCGTAATTTTCAATACCTTCCCTTACATAGATTTAGTTTGCTTAGCAACTCTGATTCCTTGGTAAGTGAACTCAAGCCTGTTCCGTCCGTCACATAGCACGCATTAAGTATACCTTTCCTTTGTTTATGAAATTAACACTCGTATCTATACCAGCCAATATATTGAATATTTAAATTCGGACATTATTTCCTAAATAACAAATTATGAACAATCCCGTTCGTCCCTCCAGTTTTTATACCTTAAGGTAAGAGGTTAATATACCAGTATAAATTTTTGTAACTCAGAGAGTAAGACGCCGAAAATAAACTAAAGTTACCTTCATAATGGTTAGGAGGATAACAAAAAATTTATATAAATATGTTCGTCCGAATACAAGACTTAGGATGAACAAACATGTGTTTTTGACTCCTAAGATGCGGCGGGCTGTTCCAGTTTTGCCACGCTGCCCTTCCACTCCCAAATTATTTTAAATTACATTTTATTTCTAAAATTTCTAAATTGGGTAAACAGCGCTAAATACAATAAATGTATCGATTTATTATCGATTATTAAAATCAACCATAAATAACGAGGATAAACGCAATATAGTATTTGTTTCAGTGACAAAAGTGTTATCAATGAAAGGAAGCTGAGTTGGCCTCAAAACTTCGGGATTGTTCAAATTCCAAGTCTTAAAACCACTCACATTTTTTAAATTTTTAATTTATTAATAAAGTTTCAGCTTCAAATTCCAGTCACACGTATATAATTTCTTGGAATTTTTAACTAATTATTAAAAAGTAATTTATATGTGTGCAGACATAAAGTTTCATTATAACGCGATGTTAAAGAGTATCCCAGAAACTTTCGCCATATTTTTTAGGTAGAGCTCAGAGTTTTTAAGGAAAAATTACTTTCTTATAAATTTTATAAAATTTCTTTGGAATATAAAATTTTGTTTTTTTACTTGATTTTCCCGACAATTTTGTTAATAATCATTTTGGTAGTGCAAGTTCGAAACCACGAATTTTAGTGCCTTCATTGGAAAACTGCTTATTCAATTTATACAGACAGTTGAGACTAGTTAAAACGACAAGGAAGTAAGGAAATCATATCTATTTTAGGAAAAAAATAAGTGTATAGGATATCCCACAATACAGGGCACACGCAAGAACAATGTACTTTAATTGCATTATTAAATGGCAGCAGAGTGAGTAGCTCAACGGCAGCTTATGGCCATTATGTCAAAATGCCTTGACACTGATGAGACAGAATACTAACATGCGGTTGTTGGTAGCCATTTTGTTGTTATTGTTGCTGTGGTTGTTGCTTGTGTGCATTCATCAAGGATTTGCATATTTGCATAGAGTCAACAGCCGCATGCTTATGGCGTGTTTATTAAGTTTAATTAAATATTATGTATACGCACCATAGTATCTGTATATTCAATTAGTTTATCTTCGGATACATCATTGATTTTTTTGGCCTCTTTGAGTAGATCACGCAAGAAATTCTTAAGCTCATCTGCTTCAATATAACCAGAGTTATCAGTATCGTATTCACGCCAAATCTATTAAAAGAAAATGTACAAAAATACTTGCTATAGAATTCGTAAAAATACAAAAAAAAAAAAAAAAGGAAAAACACTTTCGCATTGATGCGTGCTGTGCAAATTAATTAAAGAAAATGTAATGATATTGCTGCAATGCTATCAATATGCCCATCAATTAGTTGTCAATATGTGCTCACCTTCATGAATTCAACGCTTGATTCCAATGGGTTATCGAAGCGGAAAAGCAAAAGAAAGTTTTCTTCCATTGGCAAAAGTTGAGCAAGCTGTAAAAATTCCAAAAAATAAAAAAAAAGGTTAGTTCAAAAGTTGCGCCAAAAGTAATATCCATGTGTGCACCCCTGACGTAGATACACACATACACTTACGCACGCTAGGTGCTAAATTTTTAATGTGCGACATTTTTATTGTGCCCTTTTTACTGTTTCTGACTGAATGCGTCGCCATTTTGCTTTAACTTTCATGGTATTGTACTTGAGCGCGCCTTTGTGTGTGTGCTACAACTTTTTAATAACAACTACACGTAAAGCTGCTTGCATTACACAACACTGGCAACTGGTAACTGGGTACAAGTAAGTTTTCTAGCACAACTTAAGGCGCTTTTACAAGCACCAGCTAACAATGTTTGTTCTTACAACAAGCCAGCGTAAATAGATAGAGCAGACACGGTAGACTGAGAGGGAGCGTGAGAGGGCAGAGAGCGAGAGAGACTGCACTTGTCAACACTTCTAAAAACTTGCACACAAAATTGCATTGGGAAACTTGGTTGCATAATTTCAATGTCGATTTGCATTTTCCGCTCATATAGTTCGACAAACAAATTTAACCAACTTGCCCAAAACTTTTGCCGTATTCAACACTTGTCTGCTATCAGGCAGTTTTTAATACTTGCTCGAAAACTTATTAAATATTTTCCTTAATCAATTTGTGTAGTTTACGTTATTACCAGGGCTGGCAGCTTAAAAACCTAAGCTAGCTTTTCAGCAGCATTAAAATGTGTTAATCCTACGCGGTCGTAGCTGTTGGGCAAAAAGTAACAAGTTATACAAAGTTAGTGCACGAGACGATTCGTTAACATGACATTAGGACGGTCACACTATAATATAAAATATATTATTATAGATATTATAATATTTTAATAGTATGATTTGTAGACAAATATACAACAAATAATTTTTCTTTTTGCTTACGCTACCCTAAGGTTCACTGATACTATGGTACTATGAAACTAAAGGGTGTCTATAGGAGGAATATGTCGACTATGAACTAGGCCGGTTTTTTAAATTTCAAATGTTTACGTGAATCTTTGAGGGCGAAAAGAGAAATGTATGCCATGCGCACATAGCCCTTAGATATATTACCTACTTTCCACGGTATGTGTGTATAGGCATACCAGCCAATCTTATATATATAAAAGAGAGTTATGTTAGTTACATGAGTTAGTTTGATGATCTATGGTTTGTTGGATTCGTCTCCGCAATGGTTAACAGAGTAACTCATAAAATATCTGAAAAAATCACATAAAAAGAAGTAAACCGTGAAATTCGCTTACGGTGGCGAAATCGAAAATCTTCACCTGCGTGACTATTATGCGCATCTTTTGGTAGCATTTCAGCTCTTTAGCACTTATAGTCTCTGAAATCCTTTTACTGATACGGAGTGACAGATATGGCTATATCGACTGTTGATGCTGATCAACAATACATACTGTTAGTGGGGTCTGCCACGTCTCCTTCTGCCCGTTAAAAACATTTGCACGAATTTATTATACCTTTGGTATAACAAAGTTGTGTTAGTTACATCATTTTTGACTCAAGAACGGCTGGACAGATTTTCCACCGAATAGCAAATTAACTATTAAAATGTTGGAAAAATTCATCAACCTCACCGAGGAATCGAGATTTGAACAAAAATATAGGGAATACACCTCGCATCCTTCCGTTCCAATTGGTCCTATGAACGCTGTTTGTGGGTATTGTTGAGCATTGAGGTTTGCTGTAGAAACGCCTGGTTTAGTTTTGCCTTAATGGCAAAGTAAAATTGCCATTATTGACTCTTCCACCTGAGCCATTGCATTCGTTGCTTAGTGGTGAAACATCAGAGTCAGAACATTTTTAGCGAACACTACAATGGCTGTTTTCAAATGACTCCATTTGGGGCAGATATTATCCAAGAGCATGGATTTAATCCAACATTCAATATAATTTATGTTGTTTTTTCAAAAGATAAAATTTAAGAAAAAAAATTGGCGTTTGTCTCTAAGACAAATAAGGGATGAACGTCATATGGAGAATAGGCAACGAGCATATTTCACCACGTCGAATATTGCTCAACGAGCGGAAACATCTCCAGCGACAACATTGACCAGTTTCTTTGCGATTTGTCGAAGCGATTCGTTTGTACGAACGTTGCTTTATTCGAAGATGCCGTCTTATTACACGAGGAACACTTCATCGAAACATTTCAACGTCGGAAGCAAGTCGATCAAATGAATGTCCCTCTGTTGAACCTCAAACAGAAGGAAGTCTATGATACATTAATGAAGGCAATTGAAGATGAAAATGGTGGCTTAGTTTTCCTGGATGCCATTGATTTTGGCGAGATCCTACATTGCGGTAGCAGGTGCTTCATCTGGAATAGCCGCCATATTGTTAGAAGGATGCCGTACGTCTCATACTGCGATAAAATTGCCGTTAAAGTTTCAAAATATTGAACCACTAACATGCAACATTGCGAAACACTCCTCTTCCACTTTTGTCTCATCGCAAGAGGAGCTCATCAAGAAAGTATTCCCGAACATCGTTGCTAACTACAAAAATAACGAATGGTTGAGTGAGCGACCAATTTTAGCAGCTAAAAATAATGATGTGGATGACTTAAATTTTCTAAAACAGAATCAAATCGTCGGTACTTTGCATTCATTAAAATCTGTTGACTGTGTTACACACGAAAAAGAAGCCACCAACTATTCACGTGTCGGCAAACCGTACGCTTCATTATTATTATTATTCTTGCGCCTAATCACAAAACGAATTAATATACCCTTTGTACCATATGGTATGGGGGTATAGAAATTTCGTATATCACAAAGTGCTTCAATGAAAACAGTCAAGCCAAGTCTAACACATTCACCAAAAAACATAACTTCATCAATGTCTTAGCGATATACCATAGAAGTACTTGATTTTTGTACTTTTATTGTAATAAATTTTCCGTAGTTGGGCGATTGAGATATGTTTTTTTAAATATTTTTGAAATCGAGGAGCGTGCTGTAATGGTAAAGTGTATTTTAAAATCGAGTAGGGCCAACTATAGCAAGTACATTATGGAAGTAAAAAAATATACAAGGGATATTATAATCAGGATGATTTGAATTGCATAGTGCGAAGCAAGCAGGAGGCAGGGCCACCTAGTATAATGATAAATTAAGCCATCTGGCTAAGACTCTATTCCTGCCTGCAAACCCATTTAGACGCCTAAAAAGAGCAGGTTTCTACAAAACATGAAGTAATACTAGACATTGAGCTTTTCACTTCCATCTATTTAAAGCAGTGCTCGGCACAAAATACACTCACATTTTTTCTTGCGCATGTATTGAAGTTTTCTCTGCCGCAGTGACGTATTGCGACGCTGACGTTGGTAAGCAACAGACACGAAGTTGATGGTGCGTAGCTTCGGCTCTTGTTGCTCTGCTTTACTGCCACTGCAGCAGAGAAAAAAATGTGGTACAGTCGAGGCGGTGCCAGACAGTGGAATACCCTGTACCTTTTGTGTCAAAAAAATTTTTTCCAACTTTCCAATTGGAATTTATTTTTTTTTTGGTGAAAATCGATATTTATACCTATAAGTTCCCTAAATTTTTACCCATTTTGATGAAACTCGAAAGTTATAACAAAGAATTTATTAAAAGTATACGGGGTAAGTTTCAAGTTGGTATGGTGAGGGGTGTGGGAGAAAACACGGTAAATGGATTGCGGGCGGTTTTATCCGCATCGATAAAATTTGGATGTGGATTTGTTCATTAGAGCCACATGAATGAGCTTACCAAAAATTGTGATTCTAGGTCACTTGTAGCCATAATTGTGTAGAGTCAAATATTGACGCAGTTTATTGGCAAGGGGAGGTGAAATTTGCACATTTTTGACTATAACTTGTGTTGTGTTTGTCCAATTTTGTTCATTTTGGTGTGGCTAAAAACCGCGAAACTCTACTGCGGGGGAACGGGGGAAGATATTGACATGATTCAACAAACTTCATATTCTTAGGAAATATGCGCACCAGCTGGTAAAGTTTCGTGTCTCTAGCTCTTATAGTCTCCGAGATCTAGGCGTTCATACGGACGGACGGACGGACGGACGGACGGACGGACGGACGGACGGACGGACGGATGGACGGACGGACGGACGGACGGACATGGCTCAATCGCTACCCGAGGTTATGATAAGCATTTTGGTATAAAGGACTTGGGGTCTGCCACGCCTCCTTCTGTCCGTTACATACATTGCACAAATCTAGTATACCCTTTGTACCTATAGGTACAGGAAATAACAATTCAAAGCAACAAGAGGCGAAGCCACGCATGGCGCAATACGTCACTGCGGCAGAACAAATTTCAGTACAAAAACCACGCACACATGCATGAGTTTTGTGTATAACACATGACGTGTGTCGACGTCGCTAATCCCTATACACGCGAGATAGGGCCGTGCCGACCGCTGATTTAAAGTAATCACCAATGGTTTGATTTGCCCATAAAAAAAAATTAAAGAGTAAAAAAATACTAAACAACAAATTGCTCACTGTTGGTATATAATGGATGGAATTACAACAGCAGGAGAACTTCCAAAAAAAAAAATAACTAAAATACGTAGTACTTTATGAAAAGCAAAATTTATTTTGAGACATTTGATAAAAAAAAACATTTACTTCAAGAGTGTGTGCATATTAATATTTAACACCAAAAATTTAAGATCATCTTACAAATCTATAGTGGGCTGCAAAAAAAAATAGGCACGTGGAGTGTCACCGCTCATCGGGCATTCTTTTGTTTTTGTTTGATATTTAGAGCCAAGCTGTTAAAAGAGTCGTTAGGAAAGGCATTTGAAAATGCTTAAACCAAATGGGATCAGTCCAAAAACAAGGCTTCGGACACGGCAGTATACAACAGGTGCACAGATCAATAAACTACATATTAGAAGCGTAGTATGATGACAGGGAGTTCTGTTTTGGAGCCTTACTCGATGTGAAACAGCTGTTTGACAGAGTTCGTCTAAGGAGCCTTCTGTCTAATATAGACAGACGGAAAACCATAGATCTTCAAATCAACAAACACGCCAGTCTATATAATGAACGGCTAGTAAGGCATCTAAATCTTAGATCTATGGTTTACAGTTTGTGGTCGTGAGTCAAGGTCGAATTTCTTAATACGTAATCGTTTCGTGAGAGCCGCCAAATCCCAGATGGGAACACAAAAAACCTATTCCAACAATAATCAGAGAAGACGCAAGAAGATCAACACGGGAGAGTTCTAAAACCGGCCTTAAGACAGGGCTGGGTTCGTGATTAGACAATAGCAATAAATAAAAAAAATAATTGTTCTTTATCCTTAAAGTAAAAAATATACTTCCTACTCTTACAGGAAAAATCGTGCTTGATTTTTTTTTTTTAGTTTATTTGGATAAAATTAACCACAGGTTTTACTATTTCAGAGTGAAAGAGATCCAAAGACTTAGCAGCTTGTCTAAAGTCCACAAAACTCTATTAGGGGATAAGGATGCTGATAACATCTACATTCAAAAGCTTTATCTGCTTTTGGATTATGCACATCTTTTACTAAAATTATTTTTTAGGACTAAACAATCAGAATACACAGAAAACTGTTGTACATTTTCTGATTAAGAATTATTCACATATGAGTCTTATTTCAGGTAAAAATTTCTCTTTCTGGAACATCACTGTTTGCAAAGATACTTATGTATTTTTTGTATAATGCCAGCAGCTTACTTAAATCAAAGTCGAGTCTTAAATTCGTTGCCAACTATTCGACACCATATGAAGAGTTAAAAAAGAAAGGGTATCGAAGCATGTTTGCTTTTTTTGCCTTGCTGGACCTTTGGGCAAGAAGATGCATTAGTGACAACAGAAAACAAACCATGAGTGATTAGGGTTTTCTCGGAACTTCTTGCTAAAAGGTTTTTGTAGTTGTGAAAATTTCGTTGTATTGCAATGTTGGCTTCAAGCAAGCAGCACGCACAAAAGTATGCTATAGTTTTTTAGTGCCACAATAAATACATAAAAAAAAACATAAAATGAAAACTCCCCGTTTGCGTTTGTCTGCGTCTCTTAGTTTTTCTCAATAAAAAACAAACTTAATATATTCAGATACTTATTTGTTTGTCGTATATGTTTGTCTGTCATACGTAATTTGGCACAGATACTATAACTTTGAGTTTTTGGTCCAATTTTAAATATGTGACTTTATTGGCTTGTCTAGCCTTAGGAAAAGTTTTTTGATATTTTAAATTTCGATTAACTGTAAGCTAAGTGGAATTTACATAGACTTTTAGATTTCGGTTACAAATTTGGGCCAATAATTATTGAGATTGAGGAGTATTTCCTTATTTTAGGAAATACGTTCGTGCATTACTATTTTGTAGTCCGATATGGGATTCTCAGATTGGCGGCATTTTTAATCATTAAAATTGCATACTGGAAAAAATACTTAAAGTCTTTGAAATGAATATACACCGCTTCATAATAAACCAAAAATGTGAGCTTATAAGAAAATTTTTACAAATATATTTTCACACATCGAAATTCAACTGGAGTCAAAACCGATAAAATTAATGTTTTTTTTTTTTTTTTTTGAAATGTCACACAAGTTCTAAAAATCATATTAGCAATATTCAAATAGAGAAATTAATTCTGGAAAAATTCAAATGATATGATATGGCTTTTAATTTCAACAAGAACACTATTTTAACTTTGTTTTTTTTTTCAGTATTATAATTCTTACTAAACACAAGTATGCACCGATACTTGCATAGATACAAAATGAATTATTTTTCGATAAATCGATAAATAAAAGAATTCTCGACTTGTGAAAATTAATAAATTTTGAAGAGCTAATAAATTTTATTTATCCTAAAAAGTATTTGATTATATTGATTTTTCCATTTTGGGCATAACTAAAGAAATCTGTTAGGAAATTATGCTACTCTCGTTCTAATAAAAAAAAAGAAAATATGGCTTTGGCGATATTTTGAATTATTTGCTGGTTTCAATGCTGTAAACAATTTCCAACACAAATGCGTTTAACTCGATTTTTTAACAGCTTTTCGAATTAAGTTTTACTTGAAGTTTACTTCTACGATTTTCGATATAATAACTTTATTGATAAATATTCACTTATAAAGCTTCCGATTTTTACTCTAAAAGTACTAATATAATTCCCACACTTTCCTCTTAACTTAATCTAAAAAAAAATGTTATGTAGTTGTCTATACACGTCGCCTAAAGCTGTCACGACATTTTTGACCAAAATTGCTTATAAATGCTTTTAAAATTGAAGAAAAAGTTTCTAATTAACATTTTGACGATTTGCCTTAGCTTGAAGTTTTATAAATAAATAAAATAACAAAATTTTATAAGAATGCTAGAGGCATTTAACATCATTATTTTCTTCATTATTAACTAATCAACACTAAATTACGGTGTTCGTATTTTTAATTTTCTTTTAGCTACTTAAGTACAAAAGAACTTCAATTAAAAAGCCATTCCAACAAAACTTTTTTTTATGTGTATGTTTGCTTGCCACAAACTTGCGGCCACAATGGCCAAATAATTTATTTTGGCATTGAGCGCAAATATTGGTAAAAACGACAATAAAGAGAACAAGAACGAGAACGAGAGGGAAAAAAAGACGCAGATGAAAATCGTTTAAAAAGCAATTTCAAAACCCAACGAAGGCAAAACAGCCACTCATGCGGGCTTTGTCAAATTGTGAATACAAAAATACATTACGCATACGACATGTGAGCCTCAGTTGTATGCCAAAGCAAAAAAGGTCGCATATCCAAGTTGTAAATAAAATGTAAAATTTGCGCACAATTGAAAGAAGCAACACATAAGGGCAATGTGAGAGGCGTAGTGGCACAAAATGTCTAACAAAGTTAAGAAAAGTTTTGTGCATTAACAAAAGTACTACAAACAAGTTTACCTCTCTGATATCGATTTTGCCATCTTGATTATCATCGTAGGCTTCCATGAAGCAAGATTTTAGCTCCTCCAGCATTGTGTCAGTGACAGCCTGCAAATAAAAGCAAGTAAATTGAGATGGTCTCAAATCATTGCATCATACAAGTCGTAATATATGCAAACAAATTTACCACTTACCTCTGGGCTAATATCCGTGGCATTGGCGCTGGCGACAAACTCACGCAAAAAGCCATCCAGCTCAGTGCCCTCTATGTAGCCGTTGCCTATATAATAAATAAAATGTTTTTAGTACTGCGAGTTTCAGAGATTTGGAGAGAGTGCGCTACCATCTTTGTCGTAGTGCGCCCAAACATCCATAAATTGATTGGCCGATAGTTTTTTCAATTCCCGTGATTCCGGATCACGATACTGACGCATGAAATTGTGTGCCTTTTCGATTTGTACGCGCTTGGCGGCGGCAACTGCTGCGGCATCCATTTCTTTTAGATATGCTGGCTCTGACAAATTTATTTATAGATGTAGCTTTTCTTTTTATAACGCTCACAAGTTGGCTCTACCAAAAAGTTCTGCAAGCAAAAAAAAAAAACAAGAGTTTTAAAATGTTTTCCATTTTATTCGAACTGGTTGCGTACGTGACTGTGTCAAGGAGCGCATTACTCAAATACATTATAGATTAATAGGGTATTGAGTTGGATAAACTTCTACACAGAGAGAAACATTTAAAACAGTTAAAGCGTTGTCTGACCTGTGTATGGTTGGTTATTTCTAGAAAAAATCATTGTTTGTTTGCTGATTAGGCTCACAGCTCTTTAATGTCTAGATACAAATTATGGTTCCCAAGTATTATATGTTTAAATATAAATGGAGACATACTTATATTATTATTAAAAAGTATCCGATATTAAACAATAAATATAATGGGGAACCGATTTCAGATACTCTCTAAGAGATCTATTTGTTCACAAAAAAGGTCAAACGGACGTCATGATTTTGGCCAAAAAAGTGACGTATCCATTATGTATGATAGGGCTAGCCATATGGATATTGCGCCGCTGAATCCAAATCTGAGGTCTAAAAAACCCCAACAGCTAAGCTGAGATAATCTCCAAAGTTTTCAAAAAACTGTTTTCCACTTACGTTTTTTTTTCTTTTTAGTTTATTTCAGAAACCTTGGGTGTTGCGATTTTTTGGACCTCGTATTGGGATCTGTCACATCTTGCACTCACACCACTTTGTTTTTGTGGTTCTGTATAACTTTTTTATTGAATATGAAACTGGAATACATACTCTTGAAAGATTGCATAATTTTTTAAGGAAGATACAAATTTTCATACATATTCTGGAAGTATTGAAAATTATCTCTGCAAAGTGTGAGCCGCCTTATATTTTTGTAAGATTTAGGTAAGCCAGACAAAGTTGTAAAAAGTTTTAAAATAGTTTGTTTTTTTGTATATATAGGAATAATAAAGACAACGACGTTTTCGTAGAAATCTGTATCATGGTAAATGCAATGCAATGATAAAATAAACAATGTAATATTTTTTCGCATAGGATACTGGAACAGTACCCAACAGTCATTTTTTCCACATTTTGACATTGTCTTTGGGGGTATTTTGTCAATGTTGGCTCAAAGTCTATTATTAAATCTCTTAATTCGATTTCGAATAAAAAATATAAAAAAAATGTAACCCCTTTTTTTATTATACTTACGAAATAAAAATTAAATATATTTATAATTTTATTAAAATGAAAAATTAAAAGATGGCGTACGTTAAAGTCGGGTGCGGACGACTTTGGGATACTCTGTACGACCACATTGCAATCAAATCCGATATGTTGCTTAGGAACTTCAAAAGATATTTCTTTGCCAAATTTAGTTACGATATCTTCATAAACAAACGAATTATCCATCTAAAACTTTGCGTTTTTTTCGAGGTCGTCTGAAACACCCCTATGGGAGCTATATAATGTAACTCCGATATAAAAAAATAAAATAAACTTGTCTCCTATGGAATAATAAGGGATCTAATCTGAAAGTTTGTTGGCTCTAGCTCTTACCATCACTGAGATCTAGGCGTTCGGACGGACATCGGTACATCGACTTGTCTAGTCACCCTGATTATACTGTAGGTAACTTTACGGGGTCTCCGACGACTCCTTCTTTATGTTACATACATTTTCGGCTTGCACAAACTTAATATACCCTTAATTTAACAAATTCTAACTTAAATATTTAAGTCAAAAACAAGTAACTTTTAAAAGTTTTAAGATATTGTAAGAATTTTTTAATTAAAAAATAAAATGATTAATATTGAAAAAAAAAAATATATTTTCTTTAGATTACACTAGTCGACGATGAAAAATCTCCAGAGATGAGACTTATATTTTATGTTAGGGTAATGTTTCAGCGTTAAAAAACCGTTTTTTTTTTTAACCTCCCATAGCTTGTTTTTTTTTTATGGCTATTTTAATGAAAAATGCCATTTTTCAAAATACGGTTGCACATATGAGGTCATAAAAACTGTACTAATTCGAATTTTTTCATTATTATTTTTTTTTTCAAAAGAAGAGAGTACTACCTTTCCAAAATGCCCCAAATCATAAAAATTGGAAACCTTAAGAAAAAACTACAGCCGAAAGAGTGTGCACAAAACCCCAAAAAACACAACATTTTGGTGACTTTTTTTGCAAATATCGCTATTTCTTTCAGAAAATTTCCTTGACACTTAAAAAGTTAGCTATTTAATGTTATTGGTCATGATATGTTGATACGATTTCAATATAATTTCGTCTTTTTATGTCAAAAAATGACTAACTTATTGAATTTTTAGTAAAAATGAAAAAAATGTCCTTTTTTCGAAGTAATTTTTTTTTGTCACTTTTAACTGCATTAAACCTTTGAAAAGTGATTCACTCTTCTATATTTGATTTTTTTTTTACAAAGTAGGATTCAGTACCTTTCAAATAAGCCCTTTTTCGACAAATTCAAACTGCCCATTGAACGCCAGTTGCTGAATATATCACTATAAGTATACGAAAAATCATGATTTCACCAAAAAAATATGAAATTTTTTGTTTATAATGGTGCTTTAATAAAACATTAATTGGGGATTTACAGTATAATTTTTTATTGCATATAACGGTAACAAGTTTATCAACAACAATCTTAAAAAAAATTAAAAAATTTAAAAAATAAAAAAATTAACTAAAAATGCATATTCGTTTTCATTCTTTTGAGTTTTTTATCTGATTCTCGAATCAAAAACCAGCAATATTCACCCAACATTTTTTCCGTGAAACGACTACTGAATCGATCTTCCATATTTTTAATGTCCTGATGAAATCTTTCACCGTGTTGGTCGCTCATTGCACCCAAATTTTCTGGAAAATGTTGGAAATGCGATTTCAAAAAATGCATTTTCAGACTTACTAATGTTGAGCCAATTTTTTCGTACCAATGAAGCATTTCATCAACAATAAATTTAGCATTTGGGCTTTTTTGATTCCCAAGAAATTTTTCTACCACTTTCTGAAAAGAGTTCCACGCTTGCATTTGATCAGGTGCCAAAGTTTTTCTAAATTCGTTGCTTTTCATTGTTTTGCGAATTTGAGGACCAACAAATATTCCTTCCTTGACTTTTAGCTTGCTTAATTTAGGGAACTCGTTTTCTAGGTAAGCGATTGCCAAATCATTTCCATTTTTCCCAATTGCCTTAACAAAATTTTTCATTAGACCCAATTCGATGTGCAGTGGAGGTATAATAATGTTTTCTTTTGCGACGAGTGGTTCGGATACAACGGATACCAGGAGTGTATTTTATCCTTTCAGGCCATAGATCTTTTTTGATCTTTATATGCTCTACTGTTATATAAACAAAGAAAACAGTTGTATTTTGTGTAACCGCTCTGCAATCCCATTAGGATTGCAATAACTTTAAAGTCCGCAATAATTTTGAATTTGAACTTGTTGTATTCTATTAATTTCAGTATAGCTTTTATCGTTTCAAATTCTTCTTTCATTTGTGTTACAAAAGCAACTGGAATGGATGGTTTTTCATTTCCGTTGCTTAAAAGCACTGCTTTTATACTCGTTTTAGAGCCGTCGATAAATAATCTCCATTTCGATTCATCAAATGGTTGTTTCATATTAGCGAACAGTTTCTTTGTGTCATTGCAATAACATATTTCACCATGTTTAGAAAAACATTCTGCTAAATAGTTGCTTCTGTTTCGAACTGATGTCACCGTGACTCCTGTAAAAGTAATTTTACTCCTTGTCCATATAGCGAGATAGCAATAAAGCCTATTTATGTTGACCATATATGGGCATGTTCAAAATTCCTCGCCATCAATTGTATATACATATATATATATAGGTTAGGGTGGGTCAATTTTTTTCGGTGTAAGGGCTCACTCGGATTTTGATTCTTTGGGTAATTCTAAGCAAATTTGCCCAAGAAACTATGGGTCTCAAATGAATTTCGAGTCGCCCACTTTTTCAAAATAGGTTTTTTTTCGAAATATTCAAAAAACGACTTAGACATTGCATTGAAAAAAATTTCTAAAAATTATGTTAAGCTTTAAGCTGAAAGAGAATTCATTTACGAACATTTCGAGTCTAAGATCTTAAAAATCGGTTGAGAATTGTAGATGTTATGTAACCATGTACGGAAGTTCCAATCTTCACTCAATCACAATTTTATATGAAAAAAAAAATTTTCACAAAAATTTTTTTATTTGCATTCACTTACGTCTTCACGAGTTTGTATGCAGCTGTAGCCGTTATTTTTCGTTCATAACACCTACAATTCTCAACCGATTTTTAAGATCTTAGACTCGAAATGTTCGTAAATGAATTCTCTTTCAGCTTAAAGCTTAACATAATTTTTAGAAATTTTTTTTCAATGCAATGTCTAAGTCGAATTTTGAATATTTCGAAAAAAAAACATATTTTGAAAAAGTGGGCGACTCGAAATTAATTTTAGACCCATAGTCTCTTGGGCAAATTTGCTTAGAATTACCCAAAGAATCAAAATCCGAGTGAGCCCCATAAGGTTTTTTCGGCCCCATACAAATTGACCCGCCCTAATATAGGTATATATATTAGGTGCGCAACTAACTTCTTGCTGTTTGTCAATAGATGGCATTAGCTGATAAAAACTCAAAAGAATGAAAACGAATATGCATTTTTAGTTTTTAGTCATATTTTTTTGGTGAAATCATGATTTTTCGTATACTTATAGTGATATATTCAGCAACTGGCGTTCAATGGGCAGTTTGAATTTGTCGAAAAAGGGCTTATTTGAAAGGTACTGAATCCTACTTTGTAAAAAAAAAATCAAATATAGAAGAGTGAATCACTTTTCAAAGGTTTAATGCAGTTAAAAGTGACAAAAAAAAATTACTTCGAAAGAAGGACATTTTTTTCATTTTTACTAAAAATTCAATAAGTTAGTCATTTTTTGACATAAAAAGACGAAATTATATAGAAATCGTATCTACATATCATGACCAATAACATTAAATAGCTAACTTTTTAAGTGTCAAGGAATTTTTCTGAAAGAAATAGCGATATTTGCAAAAAAAGTCACCAAAATGTTGTGTTTTTTGGGGTTTTGTGCACACTCTTTCGGCTGTAGTTTTTTCTTAAGGTTTCCAATTTTTATGATTTGGGGCATTTTGGAAAGGTAGTACTCTCTTTTTTTGAAAAAAAAATAATAATGAAAAAATTCGAATTAGTACAGTTTTTATGACCTCATATGTGCAACCGTATTTTGAAAAATGGCATTTTTCATTAAAATAGCCATAAAAAAAAAACAAGCTATGGGAGGTTAAAAAAAAAAACGGTTTTTTAACGCTGAAACATTACCCTAACATAAAATATAAGTCTCATCTCTGGAGAAAAAAAAAGTGTTAAATTTGTCGACTAGTGTTATTTTATTGAAATATTTTAATGAAACAAATCAGCTTTTTAAGCTTAGAGTTTTAAATTTATTATAGTTTTAAAACTAAAGTTTTTTTATAAATTTTCTAAAATAAAAATTTAAAAAAAAATATATTTTTAAATCAAAAAAATTAAATTTTGTAACTATAAATGTTTAATTTTTAGCGATTCATTTTTTGTTTGGAGATTTTGTAAAATTCGTAAAACCATCTTTGTAGAAAATCACTAAAAATTAATCATTTTAGATTTTTGGAAGAGTAAGAATTTTGACGCAATATAGCGATAGACATATTTTTCAAACAGTTTCTTAAATTTAAAAATTCAAATAAGTTATCAGTTGAACGCAAGAGATAAACTTTTGCTCTCAATTTAAGTTGCTTTACTTCAGCATTCAGGAACTCTATAATTGAAATCAAGGACATATCATATTAAGTACTCTGTGGTTTTTAAAAAAGTTTGCTTGCAACATATTTCGAAAGATCTAATATCACTTGAAGCATGTTTGTATCTTTTTTCTGACAAAAATATAAGAAATCAAATTTAGGAGAAAGTGGTTCAACAATGAAATTTCTTTCAACTTGAATTGTTACCAGGCACTCGAATTTGCTCTCTCTCCGTAGTTACAGATGAAAAACCATTTAGTCGTAAGCCAATGCTGTAAGCTGCTGTCCACTTGCCACAGCTGCATATATATTTACTTGTACATTAGGAAACCCCCGCTCTATTAAGTTGCAATTAGTACAAACTATTTTTCAATTTTCCATTGCATTTGCGTTTGACATTAGATTTAAGCCAGCATGAGTAAAGCAAAATTAAATGAATTTGTTTTTTAATTAGAAAGACAACTTCTTTCTAGCACAAAACGCCACAAACTTCATTATTGGCTTACTACATTGTGTACCTTGTAGTACAACAGTAACAACAACAACTCAATTAATGGCATTAAAGATACATACACACAGTTATACACACACACACACGCACATATGGGCACACACATTTGCAGCTATGTATTACTCTGCAAATAGCAGAAGCAGCAGTAGTCAGCAACAGCATGACGTGTTATATATATAATATATACGAGGGTAGACTGAAAAGTAATCAGCATAGCAAAGAAATAACCAGAGAAATACACTTAATGCATTCCAAAAGTTGTTATTTGTGCAGAAACTTTTCAGCCTGCCCTCGTCTAGAAGTATGCATGAACGTACATAAAACTAAATATAGTACATACAAAAAAAATAGAAGCAACAAGGCAGCTAACAGGATTAAAGGAAACCAGCGTCATGTGCAAATAAAGGCATTGAAAAGTGTGTATTTGTATCTATATGTATGTGTGTTTCAGTATCTATGTGTGTGTTTGTCTAACTCTGTGTTTGTTTTTGTGCTTGACCCAATCCCCAAAGAGCATTGGTAAACTTTTGTCTAATTTCTGCTACGCAAAGCAGCAATGAGAAATTGCAAAAAAGCGTTGCATACTTTCAGGATGACACACAGAAGAATCTTTGAAATACTCTTATAAAAGGCGTAAGCCTGCATGCTGTGACCAATAATTAAGTTTGGTTGCTCCTAACAACTACAATGGAAGCTCGACTATATCTTTGCCTGCGTTCACAGATATAAAACGAAAAAAGAAGAGATTCGATTATGATAAAGCTAACAAATTTTTCTGGCCACCATGTTAATAATAAGTTTGTTAGTTAGTTTTTTTTGTGTGTGTAAATATGTTCTGGTATAAAAATAGCAATTGTTTTAGTCTTGGGATGATTCCATTTTTTGGTGATAGTGGGGAACAAAACCCTAAAAAATATTGAACGTTTTAAAGTCAATTTTTTTGTAGCGTAATTAATTATACTATTCTAGATTGTCTTGAAATTTTGAATATTCCTTTGGTCATACCTATTCAATAATCGTGAATATGAGACATATGGATATATTCTAAAACAAGCGAATCCTTTTTATGTAGAACCTAGGTGTAAAACACCTATCACTTCATTTACAAAATATTATTTATTAATTGTTATTTATTTATTCTGATTCCTTAACCCCATTCCTTATTCGCTAGTCATTATTATTATACTTTAATTATTAGAAAACAATTTGTAGACTAATCATAGAATTTAATGATTATCATTTTAAGTATAGAATTTATATAAGTTAAGTTAAGTTTTACCTAAAAAATTATTTTTATTATTATTTTTTTTTTTTTTATATTTATTTTTTTTTTTTATTGGCAATCAACCGATACAAATTAGGTTTTAATCGCATATTGATGAAAAATTATAATGACTAGAAGAAGTAATTAAAAATAAATGTACGAAATTCAGAAAAATTTATTATATGAACAAATTTATTAATTTGTTGAATGTACATTTTTGGTGGCTTAATTTGTGTGGCTTTTGATCAATTTTTTGTATTTTAAAAAAGCAAAAAAGTTTGCATTTACCAAAAATTTCAAAAATATACAACAATTATAACTCAACAAATAAAAAAAAATAATAAAATTAAATTAAAATAAATAAAAAATAATTTCAACTTCTTTCTAAATCCGAGTTAAATTTTATACCCAAGGCTTTAAAAAACTCTATGCTATTCAATAAAGCAAAGCATAGCAAAAAAAGTTTCAGATATTACAAAAAAATAATTTTAACTAAATTATTGAGTTTTTTAATTTAAATTTAAAACTAATTCTCTACTATGTTGGTAGTTTATGCAAAAATATGTGCTCTTTATCGCAGGAAAGTTAACTTTAATATCATGTTGCAGCTAAAACACAAATTGAAACTGAGAGTCTGACAGAAAGTGGGGGTTGGTAAGGTGGGAAGCTCAAGCGAGCCAGTTCACAATTCAAATACATAGCCTTGTAACAATTTGTTCGACTGACGCACATAAATTCCTTAGCATAGTTATAGGCGTCGCTTAAATCACGTAGCCGCAACGTTGGCTAAAAGCGTATACAAAAAATTTCAAATAAATTTCTTTACTGAACAATATAACAAGCATAAATTGTGGCCCTTGTTGTTTAACAAAAACAAAAGGCAACAAAAGCAAAAACAACAACAATAAAAAAACTAACCCACAAACAGACGTTGCGGCCATCTTGTCTTCCGTCCCGGATACAGAGTTTATGCTTGTGTGTGTAGCTGTGTGCATGTGGTGAGTATGTGTGTGTGTGTGTGTGTGTGTGGGGGGCTGTTGTGGTTGCTCTTTGGCTTTTTCAACTGCCACCGACCCCTCTGGCTGTGCGTGTAAGTTTTGAGCTGCTGACGCGCTCAAGCATGCTGGTATTGTTTTTGTTTTAAATGAGTTTGATAACACAATCAATGAGAAGGGGTCAGGGGGTATGTTGAACTTCCTTTGGGCCAACTTGTTGCTGTTGTTGCTGCCAAGTTGTTCACTTTTATATGCTCTTCGAGTAGGGAAATGTATAAGTGGTTTGGTACGAAGCTTTTAACGCTTTTATGAACTCTGGGTAAAGGCGAATATTTCGTTATGATGTGTGTTGCGAGTGTTTCGCATTTCTATGAGATTTCAAAACGAGATAGTTAGCTTTTATAAACTGAAAGTTTATAAAGATGGCGCCTTAGTTTGGCGCAGTTTTTAAAGGAATCAGTGTAACAATTTTAAGCATAAATGTAATGAGGAATAATCGAATACGTTAGCCTAAAAGTAATTATCGATATTATTTTAACGAAAAGTTTTGTTATGTTGTTTTTTAAGTCGTGCTTTAAAAACTTTCGAATTCAAATTGTGAACGAAAAACATCGATCGATTGAAAAATTAAGCTCAAACTTAAGCTTTATGGCAGCCAAAAAAATAATTGTCGTTAATAATGATATTTTGATGGAAAGTTTAGCTTGATTCAAGGATTTTTTTTTGTATCATGAACCACAACGATGCACCCAAAAAATCGATAAATCGACTAACACTTCTAGTGAATTCATGAACTATAAATTATGTATTGTTTCTTTGGGCTACTTTGCTATATAAAGAGTACCAAAGCTTCGTTGATAAAACAAAACAAACTCATTTAATTTTTTTTTCCATTGTTTTGTGTTTTTTTTTTAATTTTTATTGGTCTGCTGGCTAAACTTTTACTCAGCGTACAAAAGTTGATAAATGCAACGAGTTGTGAACTTTTTAATGTCAAGTTTTAGTATCAAACTTGAACAATAATATTACGTATACGACAGGTAGACTAAGTAAAAGTTTAAGTTAAGCACTCTGGCTGGCGTTGACATTTTATTGCCATTGGCTGTACCAGCAAAAATTGCATTAGAAGCACGCTTGGCATGGCATATTACGGCATGATGTGGCACGATGTGGCATGCAGCAAGATGCCTTAAACGCAACTTGCCCTTTATGCACTGTGCTCATAACGTTACTACTGCCACATTCTAGGTCAGGCTCATTAGATGCTGTGGCATTGTTGGCACTCGGTTTGTTATTACAAAACGCATAATAGCATATACAAATAGCGTACATAGCAGCATTGTTGTGTATATATATATACATCTACACATGTGAGTGTAATTTTATATATACCTATTTGAGTGCGAGGGTAGTTTCACAAGCTCACTAGCTTAACTTTTTGAGCGAAAGATTTGTTTCTTTCGGCAAAATAGATTTTTATTTCTCCCTTTTATTTTAGTGGGATCACTTCAGTTTAGCATTTTGGCAATTTTTGCTCACTTGCTCTCTGGTTTTAATCGATGTATTCGATTTAGGTAATTTTAGGTAACACATATTCCCCATTTTTGAAAAATTTCGATTATTTATCGAGTTACTGAAAGTTTAATTTTGTTAACTAAAAAAAAAGTGGAATAAACATTTTAAGTTTAACAATTGGCTTTATTTTTATAATATATGTAAGTTTTGCTTAAAGTTAGCCATTAAAGTGGACTAATATTCCACATAGCTTTTTGTTTGTTTTTTAAAATATTTTTTGTTTTTAATTTTTGTTATTTTTATACCCTGTACCTATAGGTACAAAGGGTATACTAGGTTTGTGCAATGTATGTAACGGACAGAAGGAGGCGTGGCAGACCCCAAGTCCTTTATACCAAAATGCTTATCATAACCTCGGGTAGCGATTGAGCCATGTCCGTCCGTCCGTCCGTCCGTCCGTATGAACGCCTAGATCTCAGAGACTATAAGAGCTAGAGACACGAAACTTTACCAGCTGGTGCGCATATTTCCTAAGCAGATGAAGTTGTTGAATCATGTCAATATCTTCCCCCGTTCCCCCGCAGTAGAGTTTCGCGGATTTTAGCCACACCGTTAAGTATTTTCATTTGAAATTTAACAGAGCGATGCGTTGTGGATACATGCATCTATGTGTAAAAAATGAACAAAATCGGACAAATACAACAGAAGTTATAGTCAAAAATGTGCAAATTTCACCTCCCCTTGCCAATAAACTGCGTCAATATTTGACTCTACGCAATTATGGCTACAACTGACCTAGAATCACAATTTTTGGTAAGCTCATTCACGTGGCTCTAATGAACAAATCCACATCCAAATTTTATCGATGCGGTCCCCCCACCCCCCGCAATCCATTTACCGTGTTTTCTCCCACACCCCTCAACATACCAACTTGAAACTTACCCCGTATACTTTTAATGAATTCTTTTTGGAACTTATAGGTATAAATATCGATTTTCACCAAAAAAAAATAAATTCCAATTGGAAAGTTCTTAGATGGCATATGCAGGAAAAATTTTTTTGACACAAAAGGTACAGGGTATTCCACTGTCGGGCACCGCCTCGACTGTACCACATTTTTTTTCTATGTACATATTAAAAAAAAAAAATTTTTATTTTTTATTTTTTGATTGATACATATTTTTCAGCATGAACTCTATGAGATACATTCTTTCTATAGTGAAAACAAAATTTTTTTTTTATTTATTTTATTTAAATTTAAAAAATAGAACTTTTGTTCAGTTTTTATTTATTTTTTCATTATATAATATTTTTTTGTTTGATTTTGAATGATACAGATTTGTGCGGCTAAAATGGCTGAGCTCGATAACTTCGAGGAAGTTATGCTTATTTTTATATTGACGCTTTCAATGGATTTTATATTACCCAGTAGTAGTAAACTAGAATATTTTGCAAATATATTATTTGATGTGCTTTAAAATTTTTTAAGTATAGTATTATCTATTTTCACCGCAAATCACAAGTTTGTCTGATGTTAGTCCTTACAAACTCCTACATGTCGCTAACTTATCAAACTGCCCTCGTTGTTTCTATGCACATTTATACTGCAAGCCCACATTCATTGGGAAATGCTTGGAACTCAAGTATGTCGCTCTTGAAAAATATAGCAAAAAAAGTGAAATAAGATGAAAGAAAAATATGTGCTGGGTTATTTTCACTGTGAAATGTGGCACATACTTGAGTTTTGCTTAAAGAACTCAAAATGCAGCTAATTCAGTTAGAAATTCAATGAGGCATGACTTGGTATTTTGGGTAACTTTAATCAAAAATAAGTTCCCTCGTCAAAGCGACTAACAAGACTTATGTTACATAACTTAATTGGAACGAGGGTTCTTGTAGTTAATGAAGTAAAGTGGCAATGATTTATAGTTTTGATGTTATATAATATATTAAGCGATAAGGCAGTAAGCATTTTTTCGAAACTCTAATAACATGATGAACAATCAGTATAGAAATTGCTATAATTATGTATTCCAATTATGGTAAGGGCAGCAATTGTAGCTCATTAGACTGTCAATAATAATCGAATGTATGTACATTTAGTGGAAGGTAATAAATGACTCTGTTAGAGAAAAAAAGCTTAAAATTCAACATTAACTTCCACTACATGGAATAAACAGGATCAATATTAAACTGCAAAAATTTGGGCAAACAAAATTTTCTAAATTGTTAAAAATATAAAAAAGTTAAATAATTACAAAAATTTGTTTAATTGTAATCTCATTTTATAAATATAATTTATATTAACTTAAAAGTAGCGTAATGTAAAGAAGGCGAATTAGACAGTTTATCATACACTTTAACAATCATTTCACTAGAATTAAGTGAAATTAAATTTCACTGAATTGTTTAAAAGAATTTCAATCATAATACAAAAATAATATATCCTTATATTTTCAAAACTCAGTATCCCAATCTATTAAAGATAGTAACCAGAAAATTTTCATAATTTTTTGTTGTAGGTTTTGGCAAGTTGATTCGAAAGTCATTACACTCTAAATTTTGGGTCGTAGATTTCGTGTTTGAAAATATTTTTTTATTAATTTTTTTTTTTTGGAATATTAGTTTTTAAACGAAAAACAATATTTCGTTCAATATCGAGCCCCCCAATACTATACTAATATAAAAAAGATTAGATTAGATTTAGATTTCCATCACCCCACAAGCAAAATAATAAAATAAATAATAAAAAAATAGTGTAAAAAATATTTTCAGAAATTGGCGCTTTTTTCAAGACGGTTTTGTGCAAGAATGCACAGGGCGGGCCAAATTGCTCTTTTTTTGTGTAAGTTGGACAATTGCCCTATTACCAATATGCTTTTATGATCGACAAAGTGAATACGCCATATATCTTTTCAAACTCCATCTGAAGCAGAACCGATTTGAAATGACAGAGCAAGAAGGAATTGCAAAATTACGAAAGCGTAATTTTTTACTTAATTTAAATATGAATCAATGAAAAACTTCGACTAAAGATAAACACAAGTAAAGCTTTATATTTTTAAACACGGGTCAACAAGCAACCAAAAATTTTTAATGAAACCAGTTCTTCAAAGAATGCCATTTTAAAAGTTAAACATTATTTTTTTGTCTGATAATTAAAAAGAGTTTAAGAAATTAGAAGCGTATTTTAATTTTGGAGCTTGTGACGTCATCACAATTACTCATTATCGCTTTTTCGTTCACTTTCGCACACAATCCTATTTTAGCTATGATTTTTGTTCTCATCAAAAACCAATTAACGCTCTTTGCCTTGTCTAGGTGCATATTATCATGTTCGTGGAAAAAGGTATTATTTAAAGGATATAAGGTGAGAGCATGCAAATTGTTTTGAATACGGTAATCGAGAGGTTTGGTGGTAAATAGTGAGAAACTATTTCGGGAGTACCCCTGGAAATTGAAAAGACTTTTTATATTATAGTCTACATGAGTCTTTACTCTTATTTTGTGGTTTGAAACTTTTTTTAAGCAGTTTAACGAAAAAATTGTTTTTAGTTGGGCTTTATATATGTATATTAGGGTGGGTCAATTTTTTTCGGTATAAGGGCTCACTCGGATTTTGATTCTTTGGGTAATTCTAAGCAAATTTGCCCAAGAAACTATGGGTCTAAAATGAATTTCGAGTCGCCCACTTTTTCAAAATTTTCAAGAAAAAAAACCAAAAAAAATCAAAAACCAACACTAAAGCGCCCTCTGGCGGCACCCAAAATTAAAAATAGATGTCAATAATGAATTCCTCGACCCCAAAAACCCCCAAATTCACATTTGGCTAGAGAAAAATATCGATTTTAGGCCTTTTCAATGAATTTCTAAGTCGATTTTTGAATATGTCGAAAAAAACCTATTTTGAAAAAGTGGGCGACTCGAAATTAATTTTAGACCCATAGTTTCTTGAGCAAATTAGCTTAGAATTATCCATAGAATCAAAATCCGAGTGAGCCCCATAAGGTTTTTTCGGCCCCATACAAATTGACCCGCCCTAATGTATATATATATGTATTCCTAGACTACTGTAGAGCTTAATTTTGCATTAACGTGTAGTCGCCCCTAGGAGGAGCATAGGACGGAAAGTTGGGCTTCAAGTGATTTTATTTTTAATGGATTAGTGATAAAAATAGGCAGATCTATTATTTAAAAAAATGTAATTACACATTTGCAAACCAAAATACAAAATAATTTTTAGGTTTTTTTTTTTTTTAAATATTTGGTAATTTTTTTTTTTTTTTATATGCCAATGTACTAGCTCATTTTAAATATCATAAATTTTAATGAAAGTGAGCACTGGAACTGGCCGATTAGTATAATACATGGTTTTTGTATTTTATTTAATTTAGTCAAAATACAATTTCGAATATTTTAAAAATGTCGTCCTTATTTTTACAAAAATTTAGCAAAATGTGGATTTAATGAAAATAAACAAAAAGCCTTTTTATACCCTGTACCTATAGGTACAAAGGGTATACTAGATTTGTGCAATGTATGTAACGGACAGAAGGAGGCGTGGCAGACCCCAAGTCCTTTATACCAAAATGCTTATCATAACCTCGGGTAGCGATTGAGCCATGTCCGTCCGTCCGTCCGTCCGTATGAACGCCTATATCTCGGAGATAATAAGAGCTAGAGACTATAAGTGACCTAGAATTACAATTTTTGGTAAGCTGATTCATGTGGCTCTGATGAACAAATCCACATCCAAATTTTATCGATGAGGTCCCCTCACCCCCCGCAATCGATTTACCGTATCGAATATGCAGGAATAAATTTTTCTTTTCAGAAAATAGATACAGTGTATTACACTGTCGGGCACCGCCTCGACTGTATTACATTTTTTTTATTATAAGATCTCAACATTTTAGTGAAAAGAACTATCGAAATTCTCCTATTATTTTTAAAACTTAGGCTCATATGGTACATACAGTGACGTAATGCGCGTACTCGTTGTTAGCTGCAGGTAGTTGCTTTAGAATACAGGAATGGGTAGTCATGCTGTATATTGAGTTATAACCAGACACTATGAGATTATGACTAAAGCTTTGATGTGACTATAGTCTAAAATCGTAACTCTTAGCTACGTTATATTTAAGTAAAATTGGGAGTCTTATGATTTTTGAGATCTTAGCGTTCGTACAGACGCATATAGACAAGTTTATACTAACTTAATTTAGTGTATGCTTAAAAGGACACGACATGCTTTACTTTTTCTATTTTATATATTTGGATACGCTTAATTAAGCTTTTTATACTATAAAAAAAGGTAAAGGTTTTTTTTTAGTATTTATTTAGTATTGCCATTGAATTTTTTTTGAAGACATACGTTTACTTGAGACGGGGCTATTACATATTTATTTAACAATTTGCGTTTGATCTCCTTGGGAACTACAAATACACAAATAAATTTTCTTAAATTTTCATAAGAAAATGAGACACATATTTGGCTGGAATGGCTGCAACAGTTTTACTCCCAGAAGTGTGATTGCCATACACGGGACAGCAACATTTTCCCTCATCAAAAACCAACTAACAAATTCTAGGTAGCATGTTTTTTTAATCAAATCCCAATACGAAACCTATCGATTGTGGAATTTTACAAGGAAGGCATATATGGCAGCGCTATGTAATGCCTGCCACAAATTTTAATGCCAGGATTGCCTGTCAAATTCGCATAATTATTCTAATAAACCAAACAATGTGTTAAATGTAAACAAAAAATTAACTTCCTGCTTATACTTAACCGGTACACACACACACGCAAGTTAGTTCATAAGTAGCCCAAAGCATGAACTACTAAAGCAAATATTAAGTATACGCATTAAAATTGTTTATGTTTACATTACATTGCAAGAAGCAATTAAATATAGTAAATTGAATATGCCGGAACGGTGACGATTATTATAGTCCTGAGCTTATTGTTTACCTTGTCAACGCAACTATTTGCCTATGTAAGCGAAAAGTGTATACCATAAATTTTCCTGTGGTCATTTTTTTTCGATGTGAGAAATAACAGGCACACAAAGCGAATTGAACTATTGTCAAATGCGTCTTCCACAATTTCCCAAGTTGGGGCGTTCGAGCAGTGGAACGTGCTAAAGTGTTCTGTTCTTGCCAAACACGCACGCCAACTGTAATACCCAAAGGATTTGGTGTATATTATGCTAGAAAAAGAATAAGATTCTAAAACCAATTGGGCCTTTTTTACTACATTGGTTTTTAGTGAGTTTGCTCACATTTTCTCATGCTTTTTCAATTTAAATTTCAACAGCCTATACCCAAAGGATCAGAGTAGGACCACAAGAACACAAATTTTAATAGTCTTGCCTTCGTGAGTTCACAAACTGCGTCTACTGCTTCGTCTGTTGATTGTCTTAGATAGTTTACAAAACCATATAATGTGGTTGAAGCGGTCAAAATCCTTTGCGATCAATTTTTATGTTATTATTATAGTGACATATTTCCCTGCCTATTTTTGCCTCATAACTAGGTGTCCACTGACGTCACATTGACATATTTCGTTTTCGCCATGCTCATGTATAATTCATTCGTTTTTATTTTGTCTTTACTTTAAGCAAAGTATAATGTTTGCACGAGTATTTTATATATAGTATGTTATATACACATGTTTTAGTTCTCACTTTCATTAAATTTAAATGAAAATTCATTCGAATGATTTTTTGAATATAAAAATAATTATTATCACTAAGTTCTTCAACGGAGCTGAGGGTAAAATTATAGAAAAATCATCACGTAACGAAATGCAAGTCTGTATCGAAAGAATATTATTGCGAAACGAGTAAGATTTGAAAAACCAAAAGTTCTTAAAGGCCTATACGCAAAACTTCATATAAAAAAAAAATCCCATTTGGAATTTTTTTTTTATTTGAAGTTTTGTCATTCCGTGCAAAATATTTCGAACTGCGTACACCCCTTAAGTAAAAAATGCTAAGAGGAAGAAAAATAATTATTTTAAAATTAATTATTAACTTTTTTTTGTTGAAAAATCATCACGTAACGAAATAAAACAGGCTGTGTGTCTATGCCTTAGAATATTGTATAGTAGACTATAATCAAATCAGGATCGTATTTGATATCATATACATTTTTTTTGAATTCGCTTTTCTATATAATGTTTCTATATTACAGTACGCAAATATAATTTTTTTATTATTTTGTTTATAATTTACTATTTTTCGTCAACTTTTTAATTAATATTTTAACACATTTTATTGGTATATAATACCATATTAAAATTTTGTAAAATTTTTTTAAAAGTACTATTTTGTGTACAATTTTGTACAACATTTTTTTAAAGTACAAATTTGTTTAAAATTTCTTTGGAAAAATTATTTATTAATATAAATTAAACTTACATTAATTAGCAAAAAGAAACTAATTTTTTATGAAATATTTTGTTTTAATAAAAGTATATAGAAAACTTATTATAAACTTTTTTTTCCTCAATTATTAATTGATTTTATACAATATATGTGAAAGTGGGTCGATAATAAATTATATTTACTTTAATGATTGACACGTAAATATTAATGGATTCAACCGTTTCGCTAGTGTGCCCGTTTCTCGCTATTGTCATGAAATTTTGACAAATGAGTATATAAGTGAGGCCGTTTTTTGATATTTCCAAAATTGATACCTTTTGCTTTGCTTTATACCCTATAATGAAAACCAACTAAATGTTCCATTTTTTTTTGGTTTTTTTTTTTTAGCTTACACTTAAATCCTTAATCTAGAGATAATTACAATTTGATAGGTCGCTCCAAGCGCGTCAAAATAAAATGAAAATAATGATAATATAATTGAAGGCTGTAGGCTGAAGAGGTTACAGAGTATATTATAGTCGCCTAGCCCCGACTACAGTTGGCACATTTGCTTTTTGTTGCTAATACCTGTCTGACTGACTGTGTAAATATGTGCGTGCTTGCGTGTGCATCTGTATGAATGACAAACCGCGTCACGCTGACATTCAATGCGGCTTACATACAAACATCAATTGCATACTTGTAGGCGCTGACGTCACAATCTTTAGGTGTATTGAGTTTTACGCGTATTTAATTTGAGTGTTTTGCCTGTTTTTTGTTGCTCAGCAAAAGTTTCATGCACAATTCTCATGCATTGTTATGGCCACAAAAAGCGGAAGTGAACAACGGCAAAGATGTTTACACGAGCGGCATAATTGCGAAAAGAATAAATGATGTTTGTATTATTGTAAACTTAATAATAACGATCTAGCCAAATGCGGAATATCTTGCTATAAAAAAGTACACTCGTGATTTTTTTGCGTTTTTAAATATTTCTAACTTTGTTTATACAATTTTTTTTCGTTTTATTTAAGACAATAAGTAAATTTAAAAGTTTAAAATTAAATTTAATAGGTGAAAGTAGTATATAATTTTTTTTTGCCGGTGATTTCAAGAAGTACATATTCGTACTGCTGAACTGTTATCTGCCAGATTAAAGGCAAGGTAAACTTTTGCTGGAGCAATATTCATTCTAAACTGATCACATTAAATTATTAGCAGTTAGATTAAAAAATTTGTAAACACAATTGGGTCCTGCAATTTTTGAAAACGCAGTCTTTAAACGAAAATTTAATCCGTGTCGACGGGGCGCATCGAAAATGTTAACTTTTCTATAACAAATTTTTCCATTTTTTTTCCAGTATAAAAAATTTGTAATTATGTTCAACTGTATAAATATAAAGTTTTTGATCGAGAGAATTGTTGGGCTAATAATTTGCTGGGGCTTGGTAGAATGTTGTAAAAATGTATTTTGTTTATTATGCTCACATGGAGTTATGTAGCAAATTTAAAGATATACTAAATATTGACAATTAAGAAGTTTAGACAACTTTATTGGGAATGGGATACGAATTTAGTGCGTAATTGCCTATAGCTTTTAGAGTTTTCTTTCGATCTTCAGTAAAAAGAAAGTATGAAGATTGAAAAATAACTTTGAAATCTGGTGTTAAAAAAGTTATTTCATAAATGGGAATTGTTTTCCCTTAACTACATGCTTCTGGAACCTTTGCGGCTTTTAAAAGAGAAAGTGTCAAAATGGGGTCAATGGTAAAATAGAGCAAGACTGTATATAACAAACACGCTCTGCAAGCGTTTAAGAGGTATGGGCTACGTAGGATCTTTGGCTCTTTATGCGTAGGAAACGCGTATCGTGCTTAAGAGCATGATTAACTGTTTCAAGTATGTAGGTGCTTCGGATCAAATCAAATTTGAAATAGTTTCTATTACGTGATAATATTTAAATTGAAAAGTGAATGAACTTAAAAATTATAACCTCCCCCGTTCGAAGCTCCAGAATTCGCCACTGCTCCTCCTGATACGGATATTTATGGCTGCTCAAAAAGAACAGCTGTGCTATCAGGTATAAAACTGTAGAAGTTCATTGTTAAGTTTGACTGTAGTTGTTTACTAAGGAACTAATATATATGAAGGAAGGACTTTTCCAATAGGGATATTTTGGGTGGCTCCAACTATATGTCAACTTTCACTATTGTGAAATTTTTACTAGAAGTTGATCACGAAAATATGGCATGTGTGAGTCGAAATATCCCTTTTGCAGAAGTCCTATTTACTTTGGGACAGATCTTGCAACTAGAGTAAGTATGTATAAACATTTCAGTATATATTTATTTTATACCCTTGGTCACACAGCTATTCTATAGTGATAAATAATATAATGCTGGAAAACAAATGAAATATTTTAATCGACCGAGAACCGGAAAAAGAAAAAAACAAAACGAACTATTTTATTCGGACTTTTTTTTGCGTGTTCCCAAATCCGAATTTTTTGCTGTCGCCATCTACTCATATTTCCCTTGCTCATTGTCGGCACAGCTTTACACCTTTGTGGGGAAATTATCTACGATTACGCTGTTTCTATTACAAGAGAAATTTTTTTATTTTGAGGACATGAATTATTTTACCAAGATCTGAACATGTTTTTATGCAAGACATGGACCATATAAAATTTCGGTTTGAGTTGTGCAGGCTATTTTTTGCGTTAATTTAGAAAAGAATTAATTAAAAATATTTATCAATAACTATTTAACTTGAAATTGGCATAAATATAATCTTAAAATATCAAAGAATATTTAAAAAATTATTTCACTTTAATATGCATACAATTTTTATCCTATTTTGCTAATTCGTTTTAATTCCTCTTGCAACAAAATATTCGGTTTTAAACCACTTACAAAATTCGTTTTGGTGAAATTGGGAGCACCAAATATGCGGTTTCAAAACAAATCCAAAACAAACTTCAGCCTCGAAGCTCACTGCTTTTACGGAGTATCATTCTCAATCGAAGTCATTCGACTGCTTCTTATATCGTGTTTGAAGACCAACCAGAAATGTATTTATACGCATAAACGTAACTATATTAGTATGTGCATATGTTTATGTCCTGTTGTTTGGCTTTTTGTTCGAATATCTTACGTTTGTTTTAGGGCTGAATTGACATATGTATTTATATCGTGATTTTTACTGTCGTTATTGATGTTTATTGGTTTTGTTGTGGAAAAGTTTGCTGCGTTTTAACCATCTATTTATAGTTTTAATTGTAATAATAGAAAGTTCTATTCTAATATTGATTGCGGTTTTTCGTTGCTTTTGTCTTTACTTTTTAACCTTGAGTGCTGTTTTGTTTTTAAACTTGATCGATTTTTAATAAAACTTTCAGGTGCAACAGGACGTACATGCAATATGCAAGTGGCCACAACTTGATAAAAGCAAATTGAAAATATTTTAAGTGCCCATAAATAGCGCAATTTCATTTTAACGATTATTGTTTATGGTGCTTCTTGTTGAGTTCAACATAATTGAATAGTTTCTTTAAGTGCTTTATAGGGGCTAATATGACAAGAGTTTAAGAGTATGATATTTATATGGGTTAATACAATACAATATGCTGCTTTAAAATAATGCAAGTCATAGTAATCTTGGGTTTAAAGTTTTGTAAAGCTGGGATTTTGCTTTAGAGACGGGGGCTTAACACCCTGTTTTTGACATTTTAAAATTTTTTAAACAATTTTTTTTTATTGTGCCATTTTTTGAAAATATATATGTCTGCCCTGTGCTCCGATTAGGAGCGATATCTTGTATTCATACATAATATCAAGAAAATAAAAAAAAACACTGTTTCACGACTGCTTCAACTGCTTCCAAGTTCTTTTTACCTTATGTTTAAAATAAAAAAATGCTTTAAATAAAGTGAGTGCAACTTTTTGTGCAGCTGCATTCTTATGCATTTATTGAAAGTTTTATGCAAATTATTTATTAACCATAACTATACAACAACTACTAAAAAATTCTTTTAAAATATATTTTTCGTACATATGCATAAGTTTATTATAATTGAGTTGCACAGAACCGCATAGAACGCAGCTGTTGGTTGCAGGATGTTTTGTGATATACTCAACAGAGTAAATCTTAGCTTCGTCAGCAAATGAAAAACCCAAAAAAAGTTTATCCTTAGCCATGCCAAGTAAAACTTTTGACCCAACAAAAGAGCTGGTACGTATAAAAACTTTTATTTTTTTGCGTGTGCCTTACAGAACTTGTTATCGCTATGTGTCAACTGAAGCCGCACTCATATATTGTTGTGTATATGTAAAGGGTGTTTTTTTTGAGGTTTCATATTTCGATAAGGAGTGAAATAAAGCCGCACTCATGTGTTGGCAATAGTATAGGGTGTTTTTTTTTAAGATTTTATGTTTCGATAAAGAGCGAGAATAGACTTAAAATTTGGAGAAAAATTTAAAAAAATATGTCAAAAAATATGATGGTATTAGCAAACGAAAAAAAATCGCTTAATTTTTCTTAAATACATTTATTGTGAATTGTTTAGAAATAGAAATATACTACAAAAGTACTTTTTTTTAAGTGTTTTTAAAACTTTAATTAACACTTTTTTGCATAATTTTGTCCAGGCTCCGCCCATTTGTTAGTTTTTGGCAAAAGTTTTACTTCAGTCACGCCAACCTGTTTGTGGCTCGACAACAAAAGGAGTTCAGTAGCCCTTGTGTACTAAATTACATAAAAAACTAGAAAAATCTGCAATTTGACTCGCTTTATTGAAGGATCTCTATATCACTGATCAAAAAGTAACTTTTATCAATTATGATAAATTATAACGCTAATTTTATTAAACTATTATTTATTCTTTAATATAGCTTTGTTGAAATATAAAAAAATTTTATGTTTTTTTTATCAAAATTTCAACTATGTAATCTAAAATTTATGAATTTAAAAAAATAACGTAAACAACGTAAAGAATTGCGTTGTCAAGTTGCACAAAAATTTATTGTACCATTGCTATGCTGGAATATAAAAACATTTTTATTCAAAATTTCTAAAATCCAATCAAAAATTTATGCATTTAAAAAAAACAACGTATACGTAATATTGCTTTATATGGGACAAAAATGTTTGGCTATTGGTATGCAAGCTATCGATTTCAAATCCACCAATTCCCAGCTCTGTACAAGCATTTCTCAAATTTTTCAAAAATTTGGCAAAATTTTTTTTGGTGGGAATTCGAAAAACATAGAAAAAATGTTGAATTATGTATGCTTTATATGTTATTCCTAGTTACATATTTGAAAAAAAATTTTTGTGTAAGTTTATCATAGGGAAGTTTGACTGCAGGGTATCTTCTGGCCAGTCGGCGGACTTTAGCTATCTCAATTTTTTAGTGCATTGATTATTCCATTTAGAATTTAAAAAATGGAGTGAGCTTAGTGACTGTAATAGTCAACGGGCCGTACCTTTCCTTTTGACAGCCCTGCCTATTTCAACTGCTTGTAAGCCCATGCTTAGTACATGCTGGAATTATGCTGCTTTCAGTATCTGATTTATTTAATGAGATGCTGTGAAGTAAGGGATTTGAAGCATACAAAACTTAAGAAAATTAACGAAAATTAGACTTTTAGATTGCGCAATATTCTAGACCACATGTCCAAAACACTAGTGGCATTAATTGATCTTTTTTATTGAGCCAGTTCAGCGTGAAATAAGGTCTTTCTATATTTTCTTTCAGTTAAAAGTTTTGCAACTATAAAAAAAAAACACCCTTTATATCATGTATATGTCTATGCATTTATTTATAATTTCTGCAAGCAGACACCAACATATATGCAGATATGTCATATGCATAAGAGACTGACAGCAAAACAGAGGCACGAACTGAATAATGAATGCAAGAATGAATGAATGAATGAGCGAATGAATGAATGAATGACTGACTGCTGCATGAATGACAGACAGACGCTCAGACGAAGAGACGTGCCAGAAAGCCTGTGAGTTATTTCTATGCTGAATTATAGAGCAGACATTGTCTTGTCTGTGTAGTTTTTGTATGCGTACAACTTAGGGTTATTTTTTTTGTGCTCTTTTGGTTAAGTTTTTTGTTGGACGCTTTTGTTTTTCATATTTCGTATTCATTAACGTCAAGTTGGAAAATAAGGTATACGAGTAAGGTGAAGGTTGCCAGGTGAGGCGTAATGAAGTTAACCTTGTAGCCCAACAACACTTGTGTCATATACGGTTTTTTTTTGTGCAACAGTTACTTTTGCTGTTACATTTACTGCTACTTTGAAAACTTGACATTGACATTTCAATGCGACAAAATGGAGACTTGACTGTGCGCTTATGCTAGGTTCACACTAAGATGTTATTTAAATAGGATATGCTGATGTTGTAGTGCATTATTTGAAAGCATTCGTTTTGAACTCGTTAAACTCGTTCATTCTTTACTTTACTTCTTTGTAATCACAATGGACCACACCGGGTAATCTCACCTTACACCTATTAATCTAACCTAATCGAATTGTTTGCAAGTGACTCATAATTTTTGCTACATTCTGTGACGTCATGTTAAACTTTTTTACTTGTGACCATCTTTGCAACCATATGGGCCAGTGTAAACATAGCATTAGTCAGCCCAAGTTCAAAAGCCATAAGTCTGCATTATGTTCCAGCAACAAAAACACATAACAAATCATACTTTTTTATGTATTTTATGTAGCCTAAACAAATTCAATGGCTTGTAAATGGGCAGCAATATAAAAAAAACTGATGAGTTGACCCTCGATTTGCATGTGTATTTGTGCATGCTCGGTCTTTTATCACTAATTCGATCAATCTGAGACCCAAGCTAGGAAGCAGCGCCTTTCGGTGTAGGCATAAAGGTTTTCCTTATGACTGATGACACGGCCATACGATGCCTGTAATTTATGGTCTGTGGTCATCGGGGTGTGCTTCGTCAGCCGCTCAATTTATCAAAATTTATTGACATTGACGTTTTTACAATATAATTTATGGTTTTGTGACTTGTTTTATTTTGGGGTCTGACGGTAGATTGGTTGTTGCTCATAAAATTGCAGTTAAAATTTAAATGTCAATTTAAGATGTTTTTCCGTTGATTGACTGATTTATTCTGGGTTTCACACCGTAGCTAAAAAAAATTATATGCTTTGATTTGATGACATTATGTAAAATATTTTATGCAAATGCGCTTAATGTAAATTATTTTATTGCAAGATATATATACAGGGTTTGCCGGACTTTAAAGGTTTTTTTTTTCCAAGCTTTAGTCAGCTGTTTTTATATGTTTAAGTAGAATTGATATGTTGAGATATGTTATGTCTTGAGACAGTTTAGTGGCCGCGAAGATGCCATTGCCAATATGGTTTACCTCTTTAAGGGTTTTAAGGGTTTAAGGATTATTTGCCACTTTCTTTTATTTTATACAGGAAATTCAGAAATTTTAAAGTTAAGTTCAAATCACTTCTGAATTTCAAATTTTTTTAATCCAATGTTTTTTTTTTTAAATTCAGAATTTTAGCTTGCATTAAAAAAAAATTGTTCAGATGTCTTTATTCACTTAAGAGTTATGTCGTCAGTTATCAAGTTATCAAAATTAAAAAAAAAAAATTTGAGTTTAATATTGACTATTACCTCTATAAAAGAGATAAATTTAAAGTGTGCAAAACTAGTAATAAACAACTTAATCTTCGAGTCTATAAATAACTGGTATAAAGACGACTTAATAAAGCTATTAAGAGTGAAACAAGTTAGCTAAGTAAGATTTATTTGACCGCATTTAAGAGAAATGCAATCCACTTTCGAAACAAATTAAGTATTATTCAGAATAATCCTCTTTGAGCAAAAGTTTAAATGGATTTAGTTAAATTAACAAGAGCATACAAACATTTACCATACAGATATATAGTATATAATATAGTTAAGTTCAAAGACAACACTTCAAATGCAAATAAGTTTAATTTTCTATATTCAAACTCTTTGTTTTTTGCTTTGTTTGGCAACTCTGCAATGCAGCTATGCGAGGGCAGGCTGAAAAGTAATTGGCAAAAACAGGATAACTTGCAACTATTTCATTTATTTGTTGTAAGCACTTCAACAGTTTTGGCAGTTTTTATTGAAGAAAAACATTTCCAATTACTCAAAATTGAGTCTAAATTATGACTCGATTAAAAAAAGATAAGATTTATAAGCAATTTGATCATTTTTATTGCAAATCTGTAACATCAATATTAAGCATTAAATATTGATCGTGTAGCCGATAAGCGTGACCAAAAATTCACTTTTGATCAAAATCCTGCAAACAAAATCCAGAAAATTATTGTGGATGATAAAGTATGGAGATGCTTGAGATTGCTGGACTCAGGTCTAACGAAAAAGAGTGGAAAACATTTTGCACCAATATTTGGAAATCAGAAGCGCTATATATTGTGACTTCTCAGAGTTAAAGGCTGAATAACATCACAGCTGTTCATATCTTTGTTCAAAAAAAATAGGGCAACACTGTTTTTGCATACCGCTTAAAACAAGTTTGCGACCAAACGTTTGACGGCATTTTTTTATGAAGTTTTAGCTTAGGTTTTATGCAGATTATTTATCGTATTTTGAAAGAGTGTTTTTCAAAATTTACTTTTGGCGCGTTTTTTAACATTTAGAGAAATTTGGCTACATCCGTACCAATAGAATACTGAAACAATCGCAATTCGTCAGAAAAATCAGCATCGAATAAGTAAGAGTGCCAGAATGTTTATCGGCGATGATCGTGGCATTACTCAAAAAAATAATATAACACAAGGCAGTACAATAATCGTACAATATTTTTGTCGATAATGGTGCAATTAGACAAAATCGCTTCTGGTTTAAATCTAAAATAAAAGTATATGGGTAAGAAAAATGTATTTTCCAATGCAAAATATACTCAAATAGTTAAGAAAAATTTATTTTTCACTATGGAACACAAGAACTTAATCACCTTGGCAAAATTGACAATTATCTTTTCATCGGATTTTATCGGAATTCCTTCACCTGGATTTGTGATCGGAACGTGAAGGAACGGGATTAAATAATTTTTAGGACGTCTTTTGCGTTAAGAAATTCAATTCAATTTTTATTCGCTTTGATTTGGTATTAGAATGTGTGAGATCATAACATTTAATAGTTGCAGGCTAATTAGCATTTTCTGCTTAGATAAAACAGAAATTTAACAAAAAACCACAGCAATATTTAACATAAATCTATGCCTTAAGTTAGTTAAGGTGTTAAGCTGTGCTATTAATATGCAAAAGAGTTGAACAAATTACTTCTATTGTATTGAAAAATATAATTTTTTATAATGCATTACTTGGCCGATTACTTGTCAGCCGGCCCTCGTCTGAAACAGCAATGTATCCCGACGATTTGGCTGCACTGCATTCAGTGCTTCTTGCTTTATTCTGAGATTAATTGTAGAATTTATTTCTACGAGTTCTAAAGAAGTCACTTTGTCGTTTCCGATTAAATTTTGTTGGAAATAGATGCCACTAGATGACAAAGGCTGCAATAGATGCTGCTTAATGGAGTACTGCATGTGCACCAATTTGTTTTAAAAATGGTTTCAAGCCAGTTTTCATTGAAAAATTTGTAAAAAATTTGATTAATCAATTCATTTGGCATTGTCAAAAGATTAGCCGATAGATTTTTAACTGTCTTAAAGATTTTTCTGCTAAATATTTGCTGTACCTTTGTGAGTCGGTGCTGGAAAAACATGTATGTTTTCGATGCCTTTTACTGGAAATCATCGATACATCGATATTTCGAAGTTTATCATAAGTTAAATAAGGAATTATTTTGTTACGGCCAGAATTTTCTCACAATTTAAAAAGACAAAAATTCTAGCCGGAACAGTAGATTCATTCATTTCCAGTTAAAAGCAACGAGAACATCGATATTTTTCCAGCACTGGTGTGAGTCCTTAGTCTTTCACTATATTGTTATCTTTAAAAAAAATTTTAAAAATTGTATAAAAAACTTGTATCTGGCACACAAACAGATTGCTATTGAAATACGATTGTAAGAGATTTGACTTCAATATGTTTAATACAATAATAATACTATAACTAATAAAGATTAGGGCAACGAGTAACCTTAGACCCTATTGTACGCAGTTATTAGATTTCCTTCTCTATTTTACAGATCTTAAGATAGTTAAATATAGCCACGATATTGGTTTTGTTTACAATTGTAAGTAGTGAAGATGGTATTTTATTTGAGAAAAGAGATTGCCTTATATTGTCAAATTTTTGGCAGATGTCAGGAAGGTGGACTGTAGCTAAGACCTGCCCACAGTGTTGGCACTCCCCAGAGAGTAGGTGGGCGTGAGTTTTATGGCAGTGTCCGATACGTAGCCGCAAAAATGCGCTAATCTTTGTACGGGAGCAGTCAGTTGGGAAGTGGATCTTCTCTCGTGTAGTTTGGAAGGCCTTGTAGTAGTGTTGAAACGAGTTCCACTCTATCGCTTGTTGGTTCTTCGGGTGAGATTTTATTTCATTTAGATAGTCTTTTGCGGAACAGGGTGTAAAGGTATATAAGGATGACTGCGAGGCAAGTTTAGCGGCCTCATCTGCTAATTCATTGCCAGCTATCCCTTTGTGGCTGGGTACCCAAAAAATGTTGATTTTGGCTGGAGACTTGATGCATGCATCTCTTATAAAGTTGATAACCTGATTACGGTTGCTGATATTTTTAACTGCTTCTATTGATGATAGGCTGTCCGTGCAAACGACGAATTTTCCTTTTTGATGTTGGGCAAATCGAACTGCATGAAGAATGGCTGTTCCTTCTGCTGTAAATACTGAGCAGTAGTCAGGCAGCCAGCCAGCTGATATTCTCAATCCACATTTGTCTATGACGGCAAAAGCAGTTACATTGTCATGTTTTGTTCCATCGGTGTACAGCCAATTCCAACTATTAAGCCGGAGGTGGGATGATTCATTTGCAAAAGCCCTTCTATAGACTTCGCCAGGAGTGGAGTTTTTTTGGATACTTCTGCAATATGGTGATTAAGGATGCAGGGCGCAGGAGCCAGGGCGGCTGTTTGGGTGTGCTGCTGTCTAAAGGTGGAATGAAGTTAAGTTCCTTGCATAGTGCTGAACATCGCCGGAGCGTAGATAGAATTCGAAAATTTCTATTTTGCGTGATTTTGTGCAACTCTATTTGAAGGTATCGATTTGGTGTACCTAGTAGTTTCGGAATTAGTTTGGCAATATGTTAATATTATACATTATCCATGCCATCTACTCTTTGTCATACAAATTCAGCACACTGACATCAAATGAACTCTGTTGCCAACACTATTATCATCATTATAAAAATAATAATAATATTTGCATGTTTTCTTTCATTTGTCAGTTGTGCCAAATGTTAAAGGAAAATCCCGGGAAAATTTGAAAATAACAGGCGCGTTAAGTGTTTTTCACAAGTGCAAATCAACGACAGCCGTTTCGCTTGATACACCAAATTAAATATGTCTAAGATCTTGTCTATATATAGAGATTATTAGGTCAAAACACACACACAACACATACGCAATGCCACTCACTTCAATAGGCAAATAATTGGTTGAAAAATAGAATAACGAGCAAGACATCCAATTAGAGAGCTGTACAATTTCAGACACTCGAATAAGCACACATTGAACTTGGGAATGTTTTCGAGTACAACAAAAATAACAAAAGCAACAAATAAAAGAGTACTGACCATATAATTGAGTGTTATGTCTGCCTTTTAAATTGTTTAGAATATCATTAAAAAACATTGCATATATCATTCGATATCAAAGCCGAATAAATAAAGTTGAAAAGATTTATGTTATAAAAATAATGCTGTTGGCACTTTTTATATCAATAAACTATTTCAGCTGCCTTTTATCAAATTTGCCTTATTTATGCCAATTCTATTGAAATAAATTAAGCTTATACAAGTATTCCAAATAAAAAAAAAAGAAAACGAGAAACATTTATTTTATTAAAATTTATGTACTTTCGTTAATACAAATTGTTGGTTTAGCTGGCAACTCTGACAGTACAGCAGCTGTTTTTGGCCTTTAGCTGTTTTTAATTGGCACATCTGTTTGGGCCGAAAATCCATAGGCCCATAGACTACGTAGTCGTAAATTATTGGCTAATTATTTTAGTCATTTTGTTTATTGTGATGTTTTTTTTCTTTGTTTTGCCACTCTTCAAGCGAATTACTAAATATGTGCGCATATTATCAATAGCCGCAGCGTAAAGACACAAAACAATAATTAAAATGTGAATCTGAGTCTGATACGACAGTGGAATACCCTACAGTAACGTTTTGAAAATTTTTTTTTTTTGAGAAAAGTAAACTTTTTGTTTCTTATTAGCTTATATATTTAAGCAGAGAAAGTGGAAGTGGAGTTTTTTGAAATTAATCAATTTTTTCACATGTCTTTAAAAGTTTTTATTCAAACTTAATCATTTTTATAGCACTTCATTAAGTTAAAAAAAATGTACAATGGTGCCCATCTTTGACTGAATATCTGCTATAGTTTGGCGGACAGCCGCAAAATATTTAAAAAAAAAAAAAATTAATAGGCCTTTAGGTAAATGCGCATCTTTTGAACTTGGTGCCTCTAGCACTTATGGTTTCTCAGGCTGAGGTATTTATACGGACGGACATGGCTTAATCGCTATGAGTAGTAATTATAATCATTTCGGCCTACTTCTGTCCGTTAATTTTTTTTATAGCTTTAATACCATTTTTTTTTAAAGGTAAGCCCCCCCGAAAGGCTGTTATTCTAAAGTTGCGATATGTGACGTCACTACAATACAAATTATTGTAACCAAAATTTGAAACACAATTGGTTCTTTATTTTGTTTGGCATAAATGCGTAAAGGCAAGAATGCCCGAGTAAGAACTTGAGCAAACCCTTACAACGAGGTACAAAAGCAAGAATACCCGACCAACTAGCATGAAAACTAACCAGACTGACAGTCCTGATTACTTTTCATACTCGTAGCATGGCAAAAACTATCAGGAAACGTTTAAGAGTTTTGCATATTTGTCAGTATATATTATATACTGTATTATATACAAAACAATCTACTCAATATCACGGAAATAAGTCCCAATGAAAACAACCTAACCAATTGCAGAGCAGTTGCGGACACTATTAAGTGTCTTAAAAACAATGTCTAGACGACATTGACAATCTATGCCTAAAAGCCTTACCTCGCAGTGGAATCCGTTTCTTGACCGTTATTTTAAACGCAAGCCTCCAACGAAAGTTGTCCCAATCAAAAAATCTAACAAGCCTCATCCTTCTCCTTCCCCATACCGGCCTACTTCCCTTTTGTCTGCTGTCAGCAAAATACTTGAAAAGATTATTGTTTGGTCATTTCATGAGCCCTTAATTCGTTTATGTTAAACTCCTCTCAAAAAATTGGTTAGACTCAAAAAATGGATAAAATCAACTACCTGACTAGAATACTATATCCCTTCTTCAATAGAAACTCACGGTCGTCCATTGAAAATAAATTATACTTGTTTAGATCCATATTCCAAGCAGTAATTTGTTATAGAGCCCCAGTGTGGTCCGATGTGGCCAAGTGCCATATTAAAAAACTCAAAATTAATCAAAACAAACTTTTAAAAATGATTTTTAAGCTTCCTTGGCACCATCACACCTCAGATCTGCACTATAAAGCAAATGTCGAAACGATACCAGAAAGAAAGAAGACAGCCGCCTGACTCTTAATTTTAATGATAGATGTAAATACTCAAACTACAACCACCTTAGCCAATTGTTATGTTAACATAGATATAAGCATTTGGGCACGAATTTTCATGATTTTTGGAGTCAAGAATTGGGGTCCTGCTTTTTATGCTATATTGAATGCGAAAGTATTCTTAGATATAGTCACTAAAGAGATCTTCTCATTAAGTGAGAAGGATGCCATAGTTTTAAACATCTTCTTGGCTGCAGATGATATCTAGGGTCTGATACATTTCAACGCATTTAGGTAACATTTTTTGAGAGGACAAGACTCAGAATTCGCTGAATACAAAAAATCAGTTGAATATTTTATTAACATAAGCAGAACCTCTAATTTCTATACCCTGTACTTTAAAGGCCAGTATGCAGTTCCAAATATTACAGCCGTAATAGAAAAACTTCATTTAAAAAAAATAGTCACGAAAAATGACGGCCAATAATTTTTGGCAAGTGAATGCAGATAACAAAACAAAACAGTGTTGCCTTATGATTTGAAAAATGCTTAACGTAAGATGGCGCCACTAGTTCACTAAATGTAGGCAGCACTGACAACAGCTGTTTTGTTTTTGGCAGCACGACCAAAATTAATGTGCAAGCACCTTATGACGGCTGTAAATAATAAAAGTTGGGAAAAAACTTTGAGACACTTTTGTGAAGTTGGAAAAAATTGACCTGATAAAGGCAGTGTTGCGAGATCTAAGTGACAAAATGCATTATATTGTGCTTGTTACCAAAAAAAAAAAGGGAGGATATTGCAAGAACGTTTAATAAAGAGGGTAAGTAAAACTTGCATACATATTTCAGCGTAGAAAATTAAAAATAATCATTCTATTTCAGACGACAAGTACAAAACGGCGTGGACTTCGTTACGGGATAGTCCTCCTTACCACATAAAGTCGCTGGCATCCAATCGCATGCACAAGTGCCGCTGCAATGAACGATCTTTCAAGCGACGTAGTGTGCTTAGGAAAGGGATCAGAGTCCGTAAGGTCGCTAATCCAAACTGGGGAGTATTTTTATGTGAGTGGAAAAATATATAATATGCATGTGTGTAAATGCAGAGAATTCAAAAACAACTTCTTTACAGAAACACAAGAAGGTGGCCAACAAAAAATCGAAGCGTGAAGCCGCTATATTCAAAAATTAAATCCTAGGACGCCAGGTCGAAACCCCAAAGCCAGTCGAGCCTCATTTGTTGTATTGGAGTAGTATATTGGCAACAATGTCTCCAACTCGAGTGGAGTGCTCTATTCTCTTGATGACAAAAGTGGCGCAGGAGCATCAAGCAGAGCAACACGAAGAGAATCGCAGTTTAGTTTAATGAAATCATTTTATATAAAATGTAAAAGGAAATGAGTTAATTAAGTGTCATTCTGAATGCAAATCATACATACTTAAAATCATACTTTTATCATTATTGTGTATTACGTTTCGCTGACTCCAGCCGCAGTCATATTTTGATTATTTGAATAAAGCAATGCCAACAATATCTATTTGTGGAAATCCATGTTTGTTTTGCTGGCAAATTTTGCGCGCTTCATTTTGCAAAAAAACAAAACAGCTGATTGTAGTGTGACTGTTTGCGACTTGAACCCGAAATATCGGAAAAAAAATCGATGAATACCACAAAAACCCAGAATTCGATCAAAAATAACAGTTTGCCTTAATTTACACACACTGTTCGTTACAGTTGTAATTGAAAAAATTTACGGCTGTAAATTTTGGAACTGCGTACTGGCCTTAAAGGACAAAGGATATATTAAGTTTGAGCAAGCCAGCATTTCTTGCAATGAATTGAACATCTTTAGTTTACTTTTGTAAATGGGTGGGTCATCTATTGGTTTGTTTGTTAATTGCAATTTATTCTCATATATTATACAACAAAAATAGGCAAATGTATATACCAAATGCTTGCTTGAAACTACTCATTTATGTATGAAATATAATATTGCACAAATAGGCTGGTGTACATCAAAATATCTATATATTTAGTTATCGATAACTCGACAATTAATGGGAACTTTGCAATAAAAATTGACGTGGCTTACACAATTGTATATGTAAAATATTTAAATAAATACTATTAGTTATTGTAGCGTAGCTTATTTTTCACTAAGAGGTTCCAGTTTTCGTTTAAATACAAGCCCTTTTCTGTGTTGAGTATAAAAATACTGGGCGACTGTTACAAGTTGGGCAATACATGTTTAGTGTAAAAAGGTCACACTGAAATCTGTTGACAGCATCAAAAGTCGTATTTGTTCACAAAAAATATCAATCAGTTTCATTATATTGTATTAAATACGCAATGTCAACGATAAAACATGAAAACTCCAGCAATAACCATGCCGAGATGGTTCTAAAACAACTAAAATTGCATCTGGCCAAAGAACAATTGTGCGATGTGGTGCTAGTTTCGGACATCGATGGAAAACGTGTGCCGGCCCATCGTTTGATGTTGTCCGCCAACAGTGCATTTTTTTCGGCCATGTTTATCAGCTCAATGCGGGAATCCAACGACACTGAGGTGACTCTGGGCGAAGTTACCAACGATGTGCTACAAGTTTTGGTAAACTACTGCTATACGGGACAACTTGAAGTGCATGAGGACAATGTTAAAATGCTGCTAGCCACTGCCCATAGATGGCAAATGGATGCTGCAGTCATGGCCTGCGTGAATTTTATGGCGCTTAAACTGGATCCATCGAACTGTCTGGGTATAAGCTTCCTTGCAGAGCAGCACAACTGCACCACTTTGATGGAACTCGCTGTGGACTATACCAGCAAGCATTTTGTGAATGTGAGCCAGAGTCAGGAGTTCCTACAACTGGATGCTGATCAGCTGGGCAAGCTTCTATCGAGTGATGATCTTCAAGTGCCATCAGAGGAGATTGTGTTTCAGAGTCTAATGTCTTGGGTGCAACATGATGAGCCCGCACGCAAACGGCAAATAGCAAAACTGATGACTAATGTACGACTGCCCCTACTAAAGCCGTCTTTTATAGAGGATCATGTGGAGAAATTCTGCATAGCTAATGAGTGCCAGAACATGCTTTTGGAAGCATATAAGTGTCAATTAATAAGGCCCGACCGACTATTATCGCTTGCCCGGAGGAATACAAAGGCAAGCAATGATTGTTTGCTGGCAATTGGGAGAGCTTTCGAAGGAGACCTTGTCATTGAGAGCTACTGTCCTACTCAGAAGCAGTGGACACTTGTAAGGAAACTAAAATTACATCGTAATGATTATGGTGCGGCTGTTATTAACAATAAGCTGATATTGGTTGGGGGACATAATGCAGTAGGTGATTTAACAACGATGTTGAGCTTAGATTTAAACAGCATGACCTGGACGCAACTCCAAACAATGAGTACACCAAGGAATAAAATGGGCGTGGCAGTGCTAAAGGGATTGCTCTATGTGGTAGGCGGTTGGAATGGTTCAACATTGAATACAGTAGAGCTATGGAATCCTGGAACAGGTACTTGGAACAGTGTGGCACCCATGCCCACGGCAAGATATAATGTCGCTGTGGCAGTTCTCAACGATTGCTTGTATGTAATTGGTGGATGTAATGGACGTACGGAGTTCAGCAGCGTGGAAAGGTATGATCTATGCACAAACAAGTGGAGTCGCTTATCGCCCATGAACAAAGCTCGTTCAAGTTGTGGAGTGGTAGAAGCAAATGGGCTACTTTATGCAATAGGTGGTTATGGCGAAAATGGACCTTTAATATGTGTTGAGTGTTACAATCCAACTATTGGTACATGGACAATGGTTTGCTCGCTAGCAAAAAGCAGGTTCGGTCATGGCTGTGCTCTGTTTGTTAATAGAATTATTGTAGCGGGCGGTTGTAGCAACTTACTTTCTGTTTCGACTGTGAGGGAATACGATCCAGTGGATGATGTTTGGAACAAATGTGCATCGTTAAACACTCACATGCATTCAGTTTCTCTTTTCGTCATACCCAATGTCATTAAGTTATTGGCAAATCCATAACGGCCACGATTGCAAAAATATTCTCCCTCTTATTTTCATCAGAAAATATTTGAGTATATCGACAATAAACTTGCTTAAAAACTCGCTAATATGTATATTGTTTTTGCTTATGGCTATACATTTTATTTGTGACTAGACGAAATGCGTGGACGGGTATGTTTCAAATTATGAATGTTTAACAACCAAACCAACAGATGGCCCACCTTATATTATTATTTTGTTTATTTCAAATTTTTATACCCTGTACCTATTGGTAAAAAGGCAATACTAGATTTGTGCAACGTATGTAACGGACAGAAGGAGGCGTGGCAGACCTCAAGTCCTTTATACCAAAATGCTTCTCATAACCTCGGATAGCGATTGAGCCATGTCCGTTTTTCTGTCCGTCTGTATGAACACCTAGATTTCGGGGACTATAAAAGCTAGAGATACGAATCTTTACCAGCTGGTGCGCATATTTCCTTAAAAGATGAAGTTTTTTGAATTATGTCAATATCTTCCCCCGTTCCCCCGATTTTCGGTTTTTAGCTACACCGTTTTTTATTTTGATCTGAAACTTAACAGAGCGATGCGTCATGGTTGCATGCATCTATCTGTGTGTCAAAAATTAACAAAATCGTCCAAAAACAACAAAATTATAGTCAAAAATGTAGAAATTTCACCTCCCCTTGCCTTTAAACTACATCACTATTTGACTCTACGTAATGTAGGTAATAAGTGACTTAGAATCACCAATTTTGGTAGGCTGATTCATGTGGCTCTAATGAATATAATTGAAAAAAAAAAAAATAGTTCAAAATGATTGTCTAAATGGCGAAATAAAAATGTAACCTTCACAGCTCAATTATAAAAAATGCTGTACCCTGGACAACTTGCTACACCTTATATGGCAATTTAATCGCATGTGCCTGGGTTCCACTTTCCCATTGAAAGGGTTGCAAACGAAAAATCTATGAGGGTTACATTAGCTGGTATCTCCGCATATTTAAACGAATATTGATTGTGAAGCTTATATTTCAAATTTGTTGGTTTAGCTTTTTTACATAATAAATTCAAAATAAACTTTTTTTAGTGTAGAGTGTCATCAAATTTTTGTAATATTGCACATAACTCTTAGAGTTCGAAGATAAATGTTAAGCAATTTTTTCAAGAACAACAAAATAAAGCACATTGTCAAATTAGAAGATTGTTAGGCGAAAAAGGTTACCAATATCAAAATTAAGTGCAATAATAAACAAATGACGCAAGCTCCTAACTCTCAAGACGTACCGGATTTAATGGACAAGCTCTCTTTGCGAATTTGAGGAACGCTTTTTACTTTTTATTTCTTCATACAAACTTTATTTGCATTTGAAAAAAATTTATTAACCAACTTAACATACTCTTTTGGGAAAAGGGAGGCATACAAGGTCAAGTTGCCATGTGTTTTTTATTCAGTTTTCATTGCCATTTCATCATGGAAAAACTTAGACCCGAGCAACGTTTACAATTATATTACGAAAATTCGCGTTTTGTAAAGAATGTTTTTCGCTGAGACCACTATTCGCCATACCATCAACAAATTTGAGACCCAATATTCATTATTGGATGACACTCAACCGAATAGACCTCGTCGAGCGCGTAGTTTATGGGCCGGTGGAATCATCGGTCCATATTTCTTCAAAAATGACGCTGGTCAGACCGTAGCCGTCAATCCGAAAATTGGAACCTCCGCTTGGAGGAGCTACGGCGCAGTTGCGGCCAACATTTGAAAGGGATTATTTTTAAAATGAAAAGAACGGGTCTTTCTATTAATAATAAAGATTTTCCGATTCATTTAAAATTTTTGTGTTTTTTTTTATTTAAAAAAAAAACCCTCAAGATTGATGACCCTTTATAAAAAAAACAGTTTGAAATTTGTAATTGTTTTACGTATACGCAACGTTGGATGCCAATGCAGGAGGCATTTTTTCAGTGCAATTAAAAGCTTAAGCTTCATTGTCCTAGACTAATTAGTAACTATGGGCACACAGTTGCACCAGGCTCTATAGAGATGATTACAGCCAGAAAAACACACACAAATGAAATCCTGACAGACAATATTGGCTATAAAAATTTAATTAAAAACGTTGGTTGCTCAAAAGCTCAAATGCAGCCGCAATATATTTAAAAAAAATACTGCTACTAGATTTTTTTATATATTCAATTTAAAATGCGCTAAAATATGTTCCGTAACTAACTACAGGAATGTGTTACTGTCACGAAGACACTTTGTTTTAATTAATTTTTGTTTAACATCAGCAAAAAATCCCACCGAGGTTTTTATACAAGCAAAAATAAAAAGCAGTTCCTTGTGTGTGTTTTTTTTTTCCATTTCAATGCGCATCTTTTCACACATTTCAGCGCATATTTTCACACATTTCCAAAGATTTTCTCACACATTGGGCTATGTGAAAAAACTACACCAAAAAGAAATAATCTGAGCATATGAAGACCAAGTTAAGTGTAGTACATAAAAGTTTTTGTGTGCAAACAAATTCCAACAAGCCAAAATCTTGATCGTAAAGATTTTGGCAAATCATTTGACAAGTGTTTAATTAAGCATAAAATTAACTTATATGCGAAGCACTCAAGTATTAAGTTTCATGGAAAAAAGTGCGAAGAAAATGTATAGGAACAATTAAGTTCTTAGGCTCAAACTTGTTGTAGCTAATAGATAGTTAATTAAGTGTTCTGTTTTCCAAAAAAATATAAGTTTGCTTAGACCGTATTCCACAAAAGTCTTCTCCAATGCTAAATACAATTTTTTTCAATTTTATTTTATTTAGAAATAAAAAAATTCTTATATAGCAAATTCATTTTTTTTTTAATTTTTGTTTAATATTATTTTTGTACATTATTTTAATATTACTTCATGCAAATAATTAAAAAATCGTTTTTCAATTTTTTTATTACATAAATATTGAATATGTATTCTATTAAATTTTTGAATTTTTTTGACGAAACAAAAATTTTTTTTATGCAATTATTATTATTATATTATTAATTAATTAATAATTAGTTTTAATATAAAAAAAAATTATAATTAGTTTTATTTTTTTTGACATTGTTGCATAAATCGATTAATTTCCAATTTATAGCATATGAAGAGTGGATAAAAATAAGTTAAACAAAAATTTTGTGATTAAAGGCCCATATAAAAAATATAAATCGCAAATGGGATATTCCAAATGGGATTTTTTTTTTATCAAGTTTTGGCATTCCGTTCGAAATTTTTCGAACTGCGTATGGGCCTTAACCAAAAAAAAGATTTAAAAAAAAATAAGTAATTTTCATGTTTTTTTTAGAAAATGTATTTTTGAAAAAAGAAAACATTTTTTAAAGAGCTTTATTGCCAGCTTAGGTTTAGATTATAGATTGGTTAAAAAATATTTAGACTAAATGTCACAATTAAATTAAATAGAAAAATGAGAATTCAAAATTAAGCCTTAGCGGTTTTTTTTTTACCTTTGACTTTTTTAGCATTACTAGTTTTTAATAAAAATCAACAGATTTTTTGTTTCTATTTCAGCTAACTTTGAATTAAGTTATAAGTTTTCAAAATTTTCGGCATTGATTGGATTTTACGTTTGGTAACAGATTTTATTCATACAATTTTTTTTTTTAATTATAATAACCCAGAAGAAATCACAAAATTCTGGGATAATTTTGAAAATAGAAGCGCAAACTTTACCGGTGTTATCATACGTTCTAATATTTGAAGAGACTTTTAATAGACGAAAATTGAGTTATTACTTATTAAATTTGTATATTTTGAGTCTTTTGTAAACATTAAACAACTAAGCGATATTTGGCATAATCTAAATATAATACAAAAAGTAAAGTATTGTTCAACAGTTCACTCAACGGTTTAGTGAGTAGGATAAGTTCAAAGCTATTTTAAATTTTTTTTTTTTTTTATAACACAATTATTTTTATTATTTTTGAGTAAATAATATAAAATGCCATTAATTCATAGTTTTCTGATTTCATATTTTTATAAGTTTCAAAGCATTTCGCAGACTCAAATGATGACCATCTTAATAATTGTCAGATTATCAGAAGCTCATTGCTATGTCACTAAGCCAGTGCTGGGCAAAACTCATCCAAACAAACATATCTTTGTGTGAGTAAGCAGCGCAGTAAGTAAAAGCGCACGAGAGAGAAAGAACCGCAATCAAGCAAAAACGAGAGAGAGAGGTTGTACCGTGTGGCAGATTTTGGTGCCTCTCGAGTTATTTAAAATGAGAGACTGCACTAAACTACGATACTTGGATTAGTTTAATTACAAAATTAGCTTCTAGAAAAATTGTTAAAATATTAATTAACTTTGTGTAAATAAGTACGAAAATTTTAAAAAATTTACAAAATTCCTTATAAGTTGATATAAAATTTGGCTATTTGGCTATAACTCCCGAAGTTGCCACCGTACTTGCATATACGGAAAGCTTTCGGACTAAATAGTAAAAAAGCGGCGAACTGGGTGTTAATATCGCCACAAGTAAATCAAATTGCATGTTTTAGTCTGCAATTGCTGACTGTACTTTTTCGTAAAAAATTTTACGAATAGCTTAATTTAGGTGGGCATCTAAAAAAGTCACATATCTAACTATAACATTTGAAGTTTTTATACAATTTTTAATACACTTTTCTTAAAATCTAAGTTCTCCTATGGCGGAAAGGGGTAAGAAAGGGATCTTGATAATGAGTTGCTTTTGTTCATAGGGTGACTGACGGTCAAATGGAAAGACATGCCTCAATCGACTCAGATGTCCTACATGCTCAAATATTTATATCTACATTATGGTGTCTGCGCTGCCTCTCTCCGCTCTTGCACGAAATTATTATACATTTTTTTTATACCTTTCAGTATATATGACGTTTGAACAAGCAAATGCCTTAAACATAATCGGAATTTTGACAATAAATATGCTAGTCATAGTCATAATCGTAAGAATATAACATTTTTAACATAACATTTTTTCATATCCAACATCCAATAAGAAAACGCTGCCAACTTTATGCCAACATTAGAGACAAAAATTACCCAATTTTGGTGTTTTTTTTGATGGGCAAACAAGCAACAGGAACAGCTTGATTTATTTGTTTTTGTCACTTTTTCATATTCTCTTATATTTTATAAATTTTTATATGTTTCTGAGATACGCATTTAAGTTGAAGCTGTCTGCAAAACAAATTTTCCAGTGCTGCAAAAAATATGTCACCAAAGAAGATGAAAATTGTGAAGCTCACCACTGCGCACTTGTACACTTGATGATTAATTGATCAAATGAAAATTATAAAGTAGCTGACAAAAGGATGTGAAAATCAGCTTCTTATAACAAAACGTAGATTTTCTACGTCATTTAGCTGCTGAAATTTACGCAAATCATCGGGGTGCTTTCTGTTCTAAAGTATTCCGCCAAGAAGCTGCATAAATTTGTTGCCTTTAAGCTCATGAATATTCAATTTGTGAAAATGTGCTTATGACAGTTGAGTTTGAAAAAGGGTTGGCCACTTGATGCTCATACCTGCAGAATTTCAAAAATACATCAACTGACACTAAAATCAGTCCCCTAATCAGAAAAACACATAAATAAATAAATTCATTGGTTGTTTGATATAGCAAGTACGATATAAACTCGGAAAAGATGTGACAGTTTTCCGACTGGTGTCGTTTTTAATACACTCGTTTTTGAATTAGATTTCATATTGTTTTTTTTCGCGCACGTTTGTCAATTTGCAAATGGAAATGTCATTCATTCAAACACAAGGTAGGACAACTTTAAAGGACATGAATTGGCAGCGACAGTTTAGCCTTGTTGTGGTTTTATAAATAAAACAACAACAACTGACACACACACTTACTCAACTAGTAAGTAACTAAGCCAAAGCGTAGGAGTTTATGTACATTTCCATTGCCAAAAACAACCATCATTACTATTTACCTTATTAACAAGAATTTCAGTACTTCCCATAGAAGTTCGTTCACAATTTGGGCGTATATATAAACACAACACAAACAAATAAAAACATAAAATTCCCGGCAAGAAAATAAAAAATATGCCGGAGCAACAGTTGCTGCGTCATCTTAGCCGGATCCGTAAAAATAAAAGCCAGCTAAGCATCGTAATGAGTGGGGGGTAGCGGAAACCCATTAAATGGTCAGAAGAAACACATAAAAAAAAACTTACTCTTGGTTGGAAAATTTTTTTCTTTTAGACTGAGTTGGAATTCCTGCGAATTCTTGCACTAACCGCATGTTTATAGCTTTGCCTTTTTTTAAATACATATCTAAAAATATAATTAAAGTACTTGTATAATTTGGTTTAATGTAAATTTAATATGATTATGTCTTTTTTATGTGTTCACTTGCTGGCAAATTTCTGCATGTTTTTATAAACTCAATTTTTTTTTTTTTTTTTTATACACTGTAATTATTAGGATAAGGGCTTAATAGATTTGCGCAATGAATTATGAAGGCAATAGGAGACGCGTTGTATAATCAGCACATTTTATAATAATGACAAACATGTTTAGCTTTTTTCTCACACTTAGACCATAAGAACTATAGTAATCTGAGCAAAAAATGTTGATATATGAATCCGTTCCCTTCAATTCGAAATTTCCCAATTTCTAAAAACTACAAAAACTTGACTTTTTACAATTTATATTATATTATATATAGATAAAGCCAGAGGTACGAAAAGCTGTAAAAAAATTCACTTTTTATACCCTGTACCGTATGGTACAAAGGGTATATTGTGTTTGTGCAAGCCGAAAATGTATGTAACGTACAGAAGGAGAAGTCGGAGACCCCCCAAAGTTACCTAAAGTATGATCAGGGTGACTAGAGAAGTCGATATACCCATGTCCGTCTGTCCGTCTGTCCGTATGAACGCCTAGATCTCAGAGATGGTAAGAGCTAGAGCAACCAAACTTTCAGATAAGATCCCTTATTAATCCATAGGAGACAAGTTTATTTTATTTTTTTGATATCGGGACTACATTATATAGCTCCCATAGGGGTGTTTCAGAGGACCTCGAAAAAAAGCCAAAGTTTTAGATGGATAATTCGTTTGCTTATGAAGATATCATAACCAAATTTGGCAATCGGACGTTTTTTAGAAACCCCCAGCACTGTACCAAATTTGATCAAAATCGGTTGACTATATCATATAGCTCCCATAGGGCCAATCGGTCAAAAAAACGTTTTTTGCACAAAATTCGTTGTGTTTCGTTTGTTTGTGAAGATATTGTAACCAAATTTGGCATTCAGAAATTTTTTAGAGATCTTCAAAACTGTACCAAATTTTATCAAAATTGGTTGACTATATCATATAGCTCCCATAGGGCCAATCGGTCAAAAAAACGTATTCGTTGTGTTTCGTTTATTTGGCAAAGAAATATCTTTTGGAGTTTGTAAGCAATATATCGGACTTGATTGCAATTTGGTGGTACAGGGTATCCCAAAGTCGTCCGCGCCCGACTTTAACGTACGCCATCTTTATAGATGAAGCCAGGGGTGCAAAATTTGGTATGTAGACTAAAAATTTCCTTTTTTTTTTAAACAAGCTCTAGATACCCCTATTATTTAAAATCTGTTTTTTTTTCCAAGACACCAACTCTCTCAATGTATTGTTATAAGACTTGGTGCAGATTTGACTTTTTTTTGGAAAAAAAAAAGTATAGCGTTTTTCAATGTCGGGCTCCATTCGGATTAGTTCCTGATTAATATACCATATAAGTAACCAGTCAACAAGAAATCTTTTGTAGATAAAAAAATTTCCGCTTTTACTTAATAAATCCCACATTTCAATACCAAAATAAAAATTTTCGTTAATTTTTTACTTATCGTTAAAAAAATTTGAAGCAAATATTGAATTTTTTGTCTAAAAAATTAGTGCAGGGTACTATTCTAATTTTCTTCCGATAGATGCACATTTTTCTTAGGCAAAAGCATTCATTTATGTACGTCTTCAAAGATTCCTTTTTTTTTATAATTAGACATCCTCATATCATAACAAATGATAAAACTCTTTTCCATGCAGACGTCAGCATCCTTATAACATAACTTGATGCAATTGATTAATTTTTTTTAATGTTAAAGTGTAGGGTATTCAGTTGGCGAGCACCATTTTGATTGATTCCCGACTGATGCACATTTTTTTTTTTTCCTAATTTTGTGGCAACAAGTAAATTTTTTTGCTGGCATTTTTAATGTAATTTTAATTGATTTTGTGGTTGGTCTTCGCTTTAAATGAATTTCGTCAGTTTTTAAATTTCACAAAAAGTACATACATAATAATTTTTCGTGGAATAATAAGTAAATTATAAAATAAACAATAGATACAGATGGAAACTGATTCATCTTTTAAGCTTTTGCGCTTCTGTATGAAAAATAATTAAAACCTGATTGTCTTTTTAACTACTCTTATGCTAGTATTTCAGAAAAATAAATAAATCAGTTCGAAAAATTGAAAGACATCTGAAAAATCGGGTCCTGAAAAAATGAAATAGACCAAAAAATATTCGCACCTGAAATTGTTTTGTATAAATATTCATCGTCTATTAAATAAATATTGTTCCCGTGCTATATTTAAATGTATTTAATGTTTAATTTTTATGTTGTTCAGAATGTAGCCCTGGCAATAAGTTTTGAAGCTTATGATAATTTTTCATTATTATAAATGAAAGTCCTCTTGTCTGCGCTATGTTCAAGTTATTGTGACGTCATATAGCGTATAATTCGAACCAGCAAACGATCAAGACATTTACAGTCATGCCTCATTTTTCAAATTATGATAAACGGTTTAAAAGTTACATTTATGCAAAAGGGGCGCGAAATAATTAGGTAATACATCCAATACAAAAATACAAAATCTCGTTTTGCCATAAAATTCAACTTTTTTGCTAAACGCAATAAGGCACTTGGGGTGTTCACTTTGTCGCGGAAAAATTAATAACGGCAAAAATGCCCGAGTAATGGCGTGAACAACCCTAAAAACGAGGCTCGAGAGCAAAAGTGCAACACTAGCAACAGTCAGCTTTTTTTTTGTTTAAGAGAAAATGCCATTTAACAATTTTTGTTAGTACAATACATATTTGTTTATATTCTGCGGCAATTTATGTAATTATAAAATATAAATTAATTCTAAATTATAAAAAGGTTTGAAAGCCCTCGGCTAACTTCGCCTCAAATAAAATTACAGATTATTATTTAAAAAAATAAAAAAATGCTGCTGTTTGTTTTTAAACAGCTGTTTAGTTTTCTATTATACTACAAGCAATAAATAATACTAAAGTATTAAAAAAAATTTTTACACACTGTTAAATTTTTCAGCTTTTTGAAAAACACAGTTTTGGGTAAAAACGACTTACTTTTCACAGCCAATATTCTGAGTCGGGCATTTGTGCCACTTTTGAACACTTTGCACTTTTGCCTTTATGAATTTTTGCTTCAAAAGGTGAACATTCAATGAAGTTTTTCCTAAGGATTTTGTGTTTGACCTTTATGTATGTTTATCTGCTCCCTCGTAACTTTTAAACAGTTTATCATAATTAAACAAATAAGATATAATTATAAACGTCCTGATAGTCCGCTGGCTTCAATTATAGGCGATGTGATGAAAGAATTGGATTTACTCGCAAAAATCTCGACGCATTCGGAGCGGTGGACAACAGTGGGCTATTCTGTACGCACTTTTAACCAAAAATTTTCATCTTGGCTTCAAATTTTATATTGATTCTTTAGGAAGCGTAAGCACATTCAAAAGTTTGGGGGCTGCTTTGTGAAAAAGTCAACGTTCTGTTCTTTATTAGGTTCATATTAGTTCACACACAGTTTTAAAGCTCTAGCTTGAAATCAATCAATGAAATAAAGCGGAATCGTGTGGTTGGAACCAAATATTAAATATTTTTTTGTATATCTTTTGAATTTGTTATAGTTTTAAAAACCTTTTCAATTTTTTACCGCATCGTCATAATTATGGCACAATTTTCTAGGTAATGAGATGTAATGAGATACTGAACCAACAAACCGGTTAGCTTTTATAAGCTGGATGGCAACTAGTAAATTTTACTACGGGAATCAAAAAAAAGCAAACAAAATTACAAAATTTCGATTTTTAACTGAGTTATCAATAAGTGAATATTCAATGTCTCTATGTGTTGGGTTTGGATTTATTTTGGTATATAAAACTTTTGTTTGTCCAGCCCCCTGTTGTCTATAACACACTAGTGATGAGCAATATTTACGTACCTGTGATTTGTCACAAGTATTTTAATGTAACGAGTCGTATCAGTGACAAGTATTTTGTCACGGCGACAAAATGTAACGAGTCGTATCAGTGACAAGTATTTTGTCACGGCGACAAAATACTTGTCACTGATACGAGAGTATTTTGTCATTGCGCGAGTATTTTGTCACAGTCACAACCCACGGTGACAAAATACTCGTGGGTATATGAACTGATACAAAATACGCGCCAAGTATTTTCATACCAAGTTGACAAAATACTCGTGGATATATAAGTTCGTATGAACCGCGACAAAATATTCGTAAGTACAAGATCCTATGAACTGTTCCAAAATACGCGCCAAGTATTTCCGTACCAATAGTAACAAATTATTGCAATAGTAAATACTGCAGGTAAATACTTAGCGCGTATTTTGCATTTTGTATATTATTTTATGAACGGTTACAAAATAGGTGGCTAGTATTAATGAATACAATAGTTTTGAAGTATTTGTTGCAATATGAAGAAGGGTCACATGCAAAGTAAGTGCCTAGTAGTTGGAGAGACAAGTGCCTTTATAATTTTTGTGAGTAAATAATAGTAATAAAAAAATACTAATAATAAATAAATAATAACATGGATAGAAAGAAACGTGAAATTTGGAAATTATTGAGTGTTTTAGATGATAATTTTGCCTTGCAAATATTGCAAGATGCAATTGGTACTGAAATACTTGGCGCGTATTTTGTAACAGTTAATAGTATCTTCAATAATCAATTTCTCAAAGTATATTCAGAGGACGCATCCAACGTGTGAATTACCCAAAGCTGTAAGATATTAATTTTTTATAAACTATAAATTTTATAATTTTTTTGTTTTTAAAAGCATAATAAAATTCGCGATATTCTTTCCTAAAAATATAATTATTATGTACTCGGTGTCACTGTCACGACCTTTTGTCACTGATATTTTTTTGTCACAGTCACAGTTGTCGCTGTGACTGAAAATTCACAGTATCGCTCATCACTATAACACACCATGTGTAGGGTATACGAATTCAATATTGCTCGTTCTTTTAGATTATAGCAATTAATTGATATTTTTGTATAACAGGAAATCTATCGAATTTAAATTAGGCAACTGAATTGAAACTATTTTCCTTAAACAAAATTACAAAATTAAAATGTTGCAATAATATAGAAATGATGTATCTCTACTCATAAAGTAGGTTCATGCTCTGGCATATTTTATTGAGATTTTACTGTGTATTAACTTGCAAATTTTTAATTACATAGCTGAATGGATGAAATTTATCAAGTTATGCCAAGGCATATTTTAAAGCATACTAAAATTCTTATTGGTCTGCAAAATAAATGAAGAACTTTCTGTCCGACTCTGCTGGACCGGGCACCCAACTGTTCCTTGATAAATCGCCCAGCTAATGCTCTTAATAAAATGAGACACGCGCAAAAGTTGTAAATATTTACATGGCAGCTGGCCCTAAGAATAGGCCTCAAATACGTGAGTGTGTGTATGTGTATGGCTGTGTATCTGTGTGTGTGTGTGTGCATATAAATAATAATCAACGGAATTGTTATTATAATAATAATAATGGGCAACTTACAGACAGGGCCAACACAATTAAACAGCGTGTAGTCAAATAAGAACTGGGGCATATGGAATGATTTCTGGCATTCACAATATTTTGCGCCTTATTGTGGCAATAAATAGACCAAAAAAAAAAAAGAATGCCCCTCGAGGTCTCAAATTGTAGCTCTACTTAACTCGGGTGTAAATATTTTCCAAGCCAAACAACAATTTGCCAAACACTTTGAAAAACACTCGCGATAAAAGGGTTTCGGATATGGCAAGCATGTAATAATAATTATATATTATTGTTATGTACAAAAGTTGCGTTAACGATAATGATTTCGACAGTCTAATTATGGGGTTTTTCAGGGCAGTTTGGGAGGGATATGCGTGCTTATGTTAGCTTATAAGCATGAGTGGGTGTAAAATTTTTAATTGGTCCTTTGTTGCTAATTTTGTTGGTTGGCTAAATTTCAAGTTGTTTCTTGACTGGGGCAGCCAAGTAAATTTTAGTATTGTAAGTTTGCTCCAAAATGAAGGACTAAATATTTGAGCAAACGATGTGGAAGCTAATTCTCAAACAACTGAAAAAAACCGAATTATAGCATTTTTAGTTTTCGACACATTTAGCGAGTATTTCAATGCACACTTAAGAAAATTTGTGAATTTCTTGGACATAATTATAACAACTCTAAATGTTAAACATTATAACATTATCGGCAGCTTGGCCGCATTTCCATACAGTTTAAGCTGTTTTCCAACACCGGCAATAATCAGGGTTGCTATCTAGATTCAATTAGGGTATTCACGCTTTGTGAGCACTTGAGCACTTGAGCAGAAAGTGCTCAGGCTAAAGCGTGAATCCCTCCTGTCGATTTTTTGTGTTGAGTTGAGCACTTTTCTGCTTCTTGCCAGAGTTTGTTTACATTTGTAAATTGGTACAATTTACATTAAAATTAAAAAACCTGAATTAAAAATGCCGAGTCAAAGCATAAAATCTATTTTAACTAAACCTGTAGCTAAAGTAGCTATGTATTACATCGATTCGTATTATTTTATTGCTGCGAAAATTAAATAATTGCAGAGAAACCGTATTTGATTTTGTGCTTCCTCTTCTTGTGTTTGCTTACATTTCTTAATAAAGTCTATGCTGCTTGAAGCTGTTGCTCAAATGGCTTTAGATGAAATCTATTTTATTGAAGGTTCGTCTGCTAAAACAAATTCATTGTTGAAAAACTAACTTTTGTATAATACAGATACAATGGGGTTGCGTGGCGACGCAAAAATTGATGAAGTTTTAGACAACTATCATGAGGACGCAAATGCAATTATACTCTCGCATCGCGGTGACCACTTCGATATCCCTAAGTCAATTGACTGGCGCCAGAACGGGCTGAAAAACAGTTCCAGCATATATTAAGCGTAGTACAGCCCCAGCATTTTCCAATTCTCATCTACTTGCGTTTACTCCAACAACAAGTTATTATGTCTAAATCACTTAATTTCGCATAAAAAAGCCACAACCTTTTTTACTTGCGCTAATACAATTTGATTATTTTAAATTTGGCGCTCTTCTTTTTTTAGCGAGTATAAGGTAACTCGTTGCTTTTCATATCATGAAATGGCTAAAAAATGACAAATGCGTGCAGTGCTGAAAAGCCAGCGAATTACCATATTGTGCAACACTTTCTGCTCAAGTGCACAGCAAAAAGTAGACTAGGGTCTGGGTTGAGCACTTGAGCAGTTGAGACTTGAAACGCAGGGTTGTATTTCCCCATACATTTTGTTTTTGTAAAAGTGCTCAACTGCTCAAGTGCTCAAGTGCTCACAAAGCGTGAATACCCTAAATAAGCCGCCTCTAGACGCTGGACAGCCAAACTGGTTCTACCGATAAAAAGCCTAATAAAATCATCTTAACTTCAGACATATTTTCATAAAAAAATATTAGTTTTTCTTTAACAAATTATAAAAAAAAAATGCTTAAGAAGAATCTTTGTTGATTTTTTGAAGGTTTTAAATTTATTATTATTTAAAAATCATTAAAAAAGGGCTTGCTGAAGTCAAAAAATACAAAACGATGTTTGAGAGTATTTATTTGCTTATTAAGCAAACATTCTATATTTATTTCAAAACTACTTTCTTTTTTTTTTAAAGTTTGTTATATCAACCTACTGTTAAGCAGTCCAAAATGCGATTAATCGATAGTATTTTAAAACTAAAGTTGCTTGGAAACCTTGTGATTTTAAATGGTATATAAAATTGTAAAGATATTGTTTATTTTTTCCATATTTGGGTGTGATCAAAATATCAAATAAGAATAACCGATTAATTGATTGTGATTAATCTAATTTTTGTTTTAATCTGCTTTCTGACGCACTTGGAATTTTTTAAATGCTGCATTTTTAGATAAGGTTAAATAAAATAGAACTTATTATAAATAGGCATTTTTTAGGTTAATTTTTTAATCTTTAATTTTTAAAATTAAAAACAATTGTTAGGAATTTTACAACATTTTCGCAACCGGAATGTAAACACAATTAAGGGGCAGAAGTGCCCAACAACAACTTATACTAAAAAGTTCTGCATTTTTAACCGAACTAGACTCTGACTGCTGACAACGAAAAGTAGAGCAATTCAGTCCAAAGCTGTGTTGTAAAAAGCGCCAAAAAATTGCATTTATTTTTATGAGTTGCAATTATCAGCATACAATTTTTTTTAAAACTTTATTCTGCAAGTTATTAAATATAAATTTTTATATTCTCTAGTAAGGTAACATCGCCTATTCAGCTTGGCCATATTTGACTTGATCACTAAAGAAAACTTTAATCAAGGCTACTCTACAAGCGAAAACTCTTATTTTTTTTATTTTTGCTGTATAATATTTTTTTTTTTTGCTGTTTTTGGGATTAATTATTTTTGCCAAAAATATTAAAAAACCAAAATTCATTTTTTAAATTATTATTTTTATTATTATTTTTTTTTGCAAAACTATCTTTTATGCTTTTCAATGAAATTTGATTCACTAAAACTTTTTCTTACAAAAACAGTTCTGCATTTCTGTCCAATAGTGTGAACACCCTAAATATTGTGTTTTACAAAAACATACTCACGAGAGCAACAATACCATGAATTTACTAATCTTTATCCAAAAATTATGTAAAAATTTCTTGAATTTGGATTAATCTGATTCTTTTTTGTGAGTACAGTAAACTCCTAAAAGGAATTAGCCAACATTTTTAGTAAGCTTTTTTTTAGATGCGCCTATAGGTTTACCTATATCTTTGGTTATTACTATACGATAATTATGGCAGAATAGAGATTTAGCTTAAGTTTCTCTTCTATATAAAAAGAATCAAAAATTTTTTTCAAATCGAGAATTGTATTTTTTATTGATAGAAAATGGTTTTGTTTATTCGCTTAGGAGATAGGGCTTTTCAAAAAAACGTAAAACAAAAATGTATATATTCAGTTATCGATAACTCGATAAGTAATAGGAATAATATTGGAAATAAAAGTTGGTTAATATTGCCTAGTACCTCTATTACATTTATGTATAAAAATCATAAAAATCGATTATGTCGACGTAAAAAGTGGTCCGTTTCACTTATTTTAGCCGATACATAAGCACACGAAAAAAACCAAAAAGAGCATTCAAAAAAGTTAGGTCTCACAAAATCTATATACCTAACACTAATACCCATAGTTGGAATTATATTGCCATCAAATATAAAATACCTATACATTCCTTGTTTAGTTTCTAAACCAAAACAACTCACTCAAAACAATCGATTAATTACGTGTCAAGCTTACAAATATACAGTTTGTTTATAATTTATTTAGCATATACCAAAAGATTTATTTTATAAATAGACTTTACAATCATTTATATTGGCTTGAATTAACGTAAGCTGCTTTTGATTTATGGCCCAGTTTATGCAAATTTACCAAGTTGCTGATATAAGTTAATAACATTCGACAGATAACCTGGCGTATGAGTAATGAATTTTAAAGTGTTTACGGCAGGTGAAACAAACTTAATTTTGTATGTTTATGTTTTGAAAAACATTTTGTGTGCGCAGTAAAAGAAAAATTGGAAAAACCAATTCTAAAGAAATGGATTTTTCCACACGAATAACATAAAACAGCAAAAATTTCACGCTAAATTTGCGCAGTCAATGTTGCAATAAAAAAAAACGCCAAGCAATTGGCAGATCATTTTAACCAAACATTTTTAATTCAATTTAAAATTTTCATTTTTTTCTATCGTTTTCTATTATATTAAGCAAGGCTTGTTGGTTTTATTTTATTTTTGCATGCATTTTTTTTAAGCTTTTTATTATTTATTTTCATAATTTTTCATTTATGTAGCGTGCGCGTGTGCAAAATAGCCGCAGCAACGCCACAAATGCGCTGCAAATGTTGGCGCTTTGTTAAATTAAGGAAACAGCGATAAACAATAACAATAACAAAAACAGCGGTGAAAAAACAAAAGCAACAAAGCAAAAAAAAATTAAATAAAAAATAGCAACAACATAGCATAGTAAAGTGTTGCATGCCCCGCAGCGCAGATGACGCCTCTGCGTGGCGGTAACGCCAAAGCCATTAAGGACGCCAAACGAATTTGTGTTATTTTAATTATTTCATTTGCGTTAAAAAATAAAAAATACAAGGCGGAAAAATCTCGGAGCCCTTTGGGGCAGCTGCTGACTTTGCTTGAAATTGTTGCTTTTACATATACATGTCATAGTAAATGGTTCAAATTATGAGAAACGAGCAACTTTTTTGTTTTCACATAAACTACACTCCCGATCAACCGAATAGACTCGAACATGTTTTTTCTTTTACCTTTTGATTTTCGGTGTCATAAAGTAAGCTTGTGGCCTCTGCTTTTGTTGATTTTATTAGAACAAACTATTTGATAAATTTGGATGATAAGAGATGGATGCAAAAATTTTACCGTTATGATTTATTTCTGTTTTGCTTTGGTTATGCCATAAAATGAGCTTTTTAGTCGATCATCCAAATAGACTCAAAGGCTGTAATTTTAGTTTGTGATAAGCTATGCGCTTGAAGTGGTTTATATTGTTGTCAAACGCAATTTCTGATTAATTAAACACAAAATGGGGTGTGGTACTGCCCTAACATCAGAAGAAAGAGGCAAAATATCAGCTTATAGAGAGTTCAACCTTAAAACCAGGCAGATAGCTGCAAAAATTTCGAAAAGTCAGACTGTTGTGTCTCATTTTTTAAGAAACCCATCCAACTATGGGAAAAATATGAAAAAGGCCACAGGAAAAGCACTTACTGCTTACGAAGAGCAAAGAATTCGTCGAGAAGCATCAAATTCAATGTGCTCTGCAGTTAAAATTCGATCGAATTTGGGAGTAAATGCAACGGCGAGTGATACGCAAAGCAAAACATCTAAAGAGATTAAAACTAAAAAAAAAACCACCACTTACCGACATTCGTCAGCATTCTCGCCTCGTTTTTGCACGGAGTCACATGAAATAGAAAAGCGACTAGTACTAAATCATTTTTTCTGACGAAAAAAAACGTATTAATTTGGACGGACCAGATGGATTTCACTATTACTTCCATGATTTAAGAAAGGAAGAACACCATTTGACCCGTCATCATAGCCGTGACGGTGGACTAATGGTGTGAGGGGCCATTTCTTACTATGGGACATTCGAACTGCAGTGTGTCTCATCTACGATGAATGCCAAACGCTACAAGGAGCTGCTCCAAAAGGCATTTCCTCACTTCTCCAACATTTTTGGACCAATTCCTTGGACATTTCAACAGGATAATGCCCCAATTCACACAGCTCGAGAAGTAAAGAAGTGGATTAAGGACCAAAATGTTACCCTCATGGAGTGGCCTCCTTGTTCTCCCGACTTTAATATTATTGAAAACGTGTGGGGATGGCTCTCCCGTTAAGTCTATGAATCTGGCAGACAATTTGATGATATCGAATCGCTAACAAATGCCATCAATATCGCTTGGAACGAAATTTCTTTGAATTATTTGCAGTCCCTTTGTGATTCAATGACTGATCGAATTTTTGAAGTCATTTCTAATAAAGGTGGATGCACACATTATTAATTAAGTACGAAATATTAAAAAAATTAAAATAAGCGTTACATTTTTGAAAAATGTTGTTATTTTTATAAGTTTTTAGAGCTTGAGTCTATTCGATTGATCGATAAAATTAAGTATTTTTTTTTGGTTCAGTAACAAAAATATATATTAAAAATAAACCATTTTATTTAAAACTCCCATTCTTGTTTTGTTTCATTTGTTATTGAATACTGAATAGTAAAAAAATTCCTCCTTGTTTATTTTGGTCGGCTTTTTAATTTTCAAACATAATATTTTATGAAAAAACCTTGAGTCTATTTGGTTGATCGGGAGTGTATAGGTATATGTAGTTAGAAGTTGATTTTTCAATTGCAATTAAATAAATTCATTAAATAAGTCGCATATATACCATACATCGATTTGGGTATATATAAATATTTTGCAATTGAATTTGTGTTAATTGCTTCATTTGCCTTAAAAAATAAAAGGATAAGAGATCTTAGAGAGCTTTCGGACTACTGTTGACTTTGCTTGAAATTGTTGGATTTGCATATGGCTACCAAAATAAATGGTTCAAAATATGAGATCATGGCCACTTTAATCAATTGGATTTTTAAGATTTTTGCGTTTACGATTTTGTAAATGGTAAATTTACAAACGGAACGATTTTTTCGCAAAAAATCTTTTACTAATTAAGTTAACGATAAATGAACAGTGTAAGCATGGTATCAATACAAATTTAACGATTATTGCCAGTTCCTTAAGGTAGTCAAACATATGACTTATGTTTGGGTCCCCAAAGAACCTAGCAAGTTTGGGACTACGAATAAGACTCTGCGTTTTTTTCCTTTTCTAGGTTTTACTCAAAAATTTAGGAATTTTAAAACACATTCGAAATGAAAGATTTTGTTGGCTCCATTTATTTCGGAATTTTTGAAAGCTTTTGTGGTGACGTCGTAGTAATAAGCTAAAAATTGCTATACATATATATTTTGTGACAAAAAAAAAATTATGACAAACAAATTTTTCTTACTCTCCATTTTATCAAATCATAAGAAATAAATTAAATTTATTTTCGCTTTTGTGTGCTCTCAATTTCACCTTTTTTGGCATCGATAAGTTGTCATATTTTGCTAATTCTTTTCGATAAATACTCTTATTTCGCTTAGATTGTTACTTAATACTTTATTATTCTGTCTTTTAAAAAATGTATTCATTTATATTTATAATAATTTCCCTGACTGACTATTTTAGTCAGTCGCTCCTGGGAGGAGCATTGGGAATCTCTATTAATAGCTGTTCGAAGAGAACAGGGACCTACAGTTTATTGCCGAATCCGAAAGGCGGTGTCTTGAATTAATAGAGACTTTGTTAGGCAAATAGCGTCGTCTTTGAGCTAGCGATGCCAGTGCTAGGCAAATGTACCAGTGCTACTGCGGGGATTTGAACCAGCGACCTTCGGTTTGTAAAGCGAGTACGCTACCACTACGCCACCAAACTATTTTGTTATTTGTTTTACAAGGGACATTTTGAATTTAACTCTATAAAACAATTATTTCAGTACCGGACTCAAATACATAATCAGGCGTGCTCCGGAATCAGAAAAATTCAATCCGAACAATTTTATTCGGATTCGGTTTTGCGTGCTCCGGAATCAGAATTTTTTCTCGATAATTTCCTATTTTATTCTCGATAAATGCGTAAATTTCCCTCACTTTTTTCGATAAATTGACATATGGTGTGGTGTAACCAGCTGACTGCCTTTTGTTAAGAATTTGTAAACATTGCAAAAATGTAATTTATTTTCTCAATTGATTGTTTTAAAGCTAAAAGAAGGCGTAAAAAAATTAAAGAATCATGTCCCATATGTTGTAATGTTTATTTGGATATTTTTTAGCATTAAATTCTTTTGGTTAAATATGCACCTACATTGTGTTTCTTGGCGCGAAATGTTTTTTTTTTAATACAAAACAGCTGACAAGGCTGCCGCAGTTTTCCACCTTTTTATTAGTACATGTTGTTTAGATTTAATTTTCATTAATATATTGCTAGTTCTTTATTATTTCATTTTTTTTAAATAAAATTACACAAAAATATTAATTTAGCAACAATGTTTATTAAATTTAAACACGATTTAACTATTTTTGTTACAAGGGAAATTTTTGCATGTTTGATACACACACATGCACCAACAAAACGAAAATTCGGTTTGGCTTGTATATGCTCTTTTTGGGTTGTGTCAGAAAAAAAAAAATTAAAAATAGTTAGCAGCTAATATGCAAATTAAAGTTAGCATAAATAGAATCTAAGAATATTAAGGCATATATAAAAAATGACTTCAATATAAAATTTATGGTTTTTTAATACTATTTTGACGATTCGTTTTCATTCCACTGGCAACAAAGCAGTCGGTTTCAAAGTGCATAAAAAATTCGGATTGGTGGAAATGGGAGCACCAAACATTCGGATTCAAAACGAATCCGCATAAATTGTTCTGATTCGGATTCCGGAGCACGGCCGAATATATCGTTTTAATTTTCCAGAGCACGATTGATGCCGAAATTGATGTTTTTCTTGAGTTTAATAGTAAAAGAGTTATGTAACGTCACGCTAATAAAAAAAAAAGTATTTCTTAATTTGTAAAATAAACAAACATTATTGCGTATCGTTCAAAAAATCGCTCCCAATTCACAGAAATTTATGATTTTGTAATCCAAGAGAAAACTCACTTCAATTTTTTGTAACGTAACGCCATGCGTAGTTTTACTTTTAAACCATAAGACTTTTAATATACATTTAATTGCTACATAAGCATAAAAAATATTTTTTGTAACTGCTGGTCCGTTTTTTTTTTGTTTTTTTTTTCATTTTTTGTCATACAAACGTAACGTGACGCGAAAAAATAAATGCAATAGAGTTCAATCAATAATTTTAAAACTATGGAAAAAGTAAACTAAAATTTTAATTTATCGATTAAATGATAAATAATCTAAATTGAAAAAAAAATTAAAATATATTATAAATGTGCTACACCCTCAACGAATATATAAAATTTGAATCAAACTAAGAGCTTTCATTTACAATTGCCAAGCTAAACATATTCTTACCCATATACAATATAAACCTAAATTAAAGCTAAACAAAATGAAGTAAGTGTTTAAAACTAAAGAGCCATAAAGTTATTTTGTCACATAATCAACTCGCATTGTTGTTATAAAAAAAAAACATTTTTGTTATAGCATAAATTCAGGCGCAGACAATTTATGATAAAGAACATAAATCTGCTGAGCTGCAAAAATATTTATATTATTATTACATTTCATTTGAGTCCTAACGCAAGTTGCATAAATTAAAGCATTAAAGCCCCCATGTACACACTCTATAAGCAAGTGTAAATAAATGAGTATTTGTTTGGGTTAGAACAAACTTCAGACAACAGTTTATGGCAAATCGTGTTAAATTTAGCGAATACGCAAAAACTTGCACAAACTCGTAGAAACAACAAAAGTATCTTTGTGAGTTTTGGGCCTCGGCTATGATGGAGCGTAAAATGTTCTCAAATTGCGTATACGTAATATGCATATAAATTACTGACCGTTGTACTTTTTGACAGATTTTTTGTTAGTCTGCTCGGTGTACGGCTGTTTGATTTATATAAAGACGAATGCAGACCTTGGAAATAAGGCAGGGTAGAAAAATATATTTATAAGTCATTAATGTCGCGAGATTATTTAACTTTCTCTGAGTGTACCTCTTAATCTCTTAGAGGTTTCGTTTTTTTTTTGAAGTTGATAGGTAAAATAGTCGGCAGAAATTAGTGATGAGCAATATTTACGTACCTGTGATTTGTCACAAGTATTTTAATGTAACGAGTCGTATCAGTGACAAGTATTTTGTCACGGCGACAAAATGTAACGAGTCGTATCAGTGACAAGTATTTTGTCACGGCGACAAAATACTTGTCACTGATACGAGAGTATTTTGTCATTGCGCGAGTATTTTGTCACAGTCACAACCCACGGTGACAAAATACTCGTGGGTATATGAACTGATACAAAATACGCGCCAAGTATTTTCATACCAAGTTGACAAAATACTCGTGGATATATAAGTTCGTATGAACCGCGACAAAATATTCGTAAGTACAAGATCCTATGAACTGTTCCAAAATACGCGCCAAGTATTTCCGTACCAATAGTAACAAATTATTGCAATAGTAAATACTGCAGGTAAATACTTAGCGCGTATTTTGCATTTTGTATATTATTTTATGAACGGTTACAAAATAGGTGGCTAGTATTAATGAATACAATAGTTTTGAAGTATTTGTTGCAATATGAAGAAGGGTCACATGCAAAGTAAGTGTCTAGTAGTTGGAGAGACAAGTGCCTTTAAAATTTTTGTGAGTAAATAATAGTAATAAAAAAATACTAATAATAAATAAATAATAACATGGATAGAAAGAAACGTGAAATTTGGAAATTATTGAGTGTTTTAGATGATAATTTTGCCTTGCAAATATTGCAAGATGCAATTGGTATGGAAATACTTGGCGCGTATTTTGTAACAGTTAATAGTATCTTCAATAATCAATTTATCAAAGTATATTCAGAGGACGCATCCAACGTGTGAATTACCCAAAGCTGTAAGATATTAATTTTTTATAAACTATAAATTTTATAATTTTTTTGTTTTTAAAAGCATAATAAAATCCGCGATATTCTTTCCTAAAAATATAATTATTATGTACTCGGTGTCACTGTCACGACCTTTTGTCACTGATATTTTTTTGTCACAGTCACAGTTGTCGCTGTGACTGAAAATTCACAGTATCGCTCATCACTAGCAAAAATGTTAAATGTTAGATTTTTAGCTCTGTCAAAGAGTTGTATGCTCTTGAGTTGAAATTTAGTAGAAAAATTTTTCTTGCAGCGAAGATTTTGACGATGATTAGAAATACGACCATGGTAGAAGCTAAAAATTCCTTTTTCCAAATGTCTGTGGCGGTTGTATATTAAAAAGAGCTGTTGTCTATGACTATTTCACTGAAAAGTAGTTCTTTTTTAATTTAAGACGTGCCAAAATTAAGAAAATCCTCAAAAGCGCCTTCTGCATAGGCAAAAAGAAAAAAAAAAAAAAAAAGGAAGGGAATTGATACGTACAATAGCAGAAAGTAGTGGGCGAAATGATAAAGCAAAGACCTAAAAAGTATGGTAGTCAGATGAAATGTATATTTTATCTACTTGCAAAAGTTGGGACAGATGACAAAGTAACAGCAGAACAGATTTTTACAGAAAGAGAAGACTAACTAATTAAAGAAGAATACACATTATGGAGATTTTTAAACAAAGTAAAAACAGAGAAAATGAATGATTTAAAGAAGAGTACAAATTACGTAGATTTTTAAGCAGAGAAGAAGACAAAGTAACTGCAGAACAGATTTGAATAGAAAGAATAGAAGATTATCGATTTAAAGAAGGAATACAAATTACGGAGATTTTTAAACAGCGAAGAAGACAAAGTAACAGCAGAAAAGATTTTTATAGAAAGAAGAGCAGATTAACAATTTGAAGAATACAAAATACGAACATTTTTAAACAGTTGTCTAAAGAGAATTTTATACAAGAAGTGATTAAAGCCCTTTTTTTAATAGGAAAAAGAAATCAAGATGATGTAGCAGCTGATGAAACAAAATATTCAAATTTGATATAAAAATTATGGTCTTAAACTATCTAATGTAAAAATTTGTTTGAATTCTGAACTTAAATTTGTAGATTTTATGATTTCCATTTTATTTATATGAAGTCTAAAGTTTATAATTTTGATATTTAATTTATGGGCAAAACTAAAAGTAGAGTGAAAAAATTAAGTATGTCGTAGTTTAAGAATATTATTATTAAAGAAAAAACATACGTTTGCAGATTTTTAAGGTCGCCATATTTTTCTTGAGCTCATATCCTTTGTCGTAGTAGCTCTAGAATATTTTTGGGCAATTTCAACAAAGTGCATAAAAAGTTGGAAGAGACTTCAAAAATAAATAAAATCAAATTTTAAGCTAACGTCTACAGCCAATTGGAACTGATGCAAGAAAATCCGAATAATAATAATTTTATACTAAAGTTTTTTAAATACTAAGAAAAAACTTTAGTTTGTAAAATTTTTATTTTTTTGTGTAGGCCAGTACGCAGCCGCATAAAAAGTCCTGAAAGAAAAAACTGCTGCTATGCGTAGAGTTTGTGACCAAACAATAATGCCCATATCTGGGCAATTGATATCTAACTTAACAAACAATAGATAGCGCCAGCAACAACAAACAAAAAGTAAATATTAAAATCAGCTGTTTGTTCAAATTTGCAACAAATGTACCAAATAATAAAAAGTGAAAAAATGAAAAATCGCCAACAGAAATAATTAATTCGTTTCGTAAATAACGCCATTATTGCCTACTTGCTTGCGAAAATGTTGAAGAAAAAACACGCCAAGCGCAGGCAAAGAAAGAAAAAACGAAGTATATGGATAAACTTATATTTTTAATTCGCAGAGCTGAGTGTGAAAGATTTTGCACGTACGTATTTTGAAGTAAATTAATTCTTCACAGTTCGTAGCATTTTCGGAAAATTTTCACATGTCCTCGGATGGTTTCAACACATTGCTTACGTTGTTCGCGCCCCACATGGTCCCTAAACGAATATTTTCTGCTCTTGAGTAAAATTTGTGTATCTATTTTGGAGATGCGACATTGTTTCTGCTATCAAAATAAGTTGCTGCACATTAATATTTTGTTTTTAACGCTGAAACAGAAGAGCTGAAGTTTTCGCTGGCGCCATCTACATGTCATTTTTTTCAAAAAATGGGCAGCACTGCAGCTGCGTACCAAAGAGTACAATTTTTAGCGCTAAGAATTTTGATAGTGTTTTTCTATGTAAAGTTTTGTTTTCTTTCAGGCGTTTTTGCGTTGCTGCGTACTAGCAGTAAAAATTGAAGTCTTGCAAAAAAAGTGCAGCAAAGATTCATGAGCTTGGATAACGATGTTTCCTCAGGCTTCACCCTACTACTTCAGAAACCAAATTCGTTTACTATTCAATAGCGTTAAATAATACCATACCAACTGTAGTTATATCTAGTATAAAATACTAATCTGTATGCTAGTTAAACGAGCACTAGCTACGAGGCCCTTTTTAAAATAATATTTTCGTTAATAGTTTCCACGTAAAGAGCATTTGAGCTTTCTTTCATTTGGCTTTCTTTCTGGTTTTATATACCTACATATTTTTTTTTGGTTGTGCCTGTCGACCCTTTTTGCTTTTAATTGAAATTCAAGCATTTTAATGGGTAGTGAAGTGTTCCCATTGTTATTGTTGTTGTCCTTGAGCACTTCGTGCGAAATGGTCAAGTGAATTTTTATTTTTACCCAAAATTTACATAAAGTTGTCAGCCGCGTTACGTAGATGTTCTTTTTATTGGTTCCTTCCTTCAATGAAATTTACATATATATGTATGATTGTATTTGTTTGTGGGGTATCAGAGAGTTGACCCGCCAGCTATACACCTTAGATACCAAAGCATTGGTTTGCTTTAACAGACAGCTCGAGTTGCACCTTAAATTGCAGTAGTTTGCAAAAAATAGCAAATATTTTGGCAATTCTGTGGCTGGTTCTTGGCAACCCAAACTAGTTGCGATTTATATTGTAATATATGCCTTGCCAACGAACTTGAAACATAAATTATGTCATAAATAATTGTACGCCTTGAATGCAAACAACTTGACAGACAGTTGCCAAGTGATGCGCCATAAATATATGATTTAGTTGATTGATAAAAACGTATTTTAGGCATAATGCAACCATGTGCATGTTGTGTTGCAACTAAAGAGCTGGTCGCACTGAATGCAGTTTTTGTCAAACGAATCAAGCATGAGTGTTCTTTAAGCGTGGGGTAATAGGGAATAAGGATGGCAAATGATGGTATCTTAAGAAATGCTTATGCAAGAAAAAGACAGACATACACTACGAGAACAATATTTTCGAATTGGAATGACTATGCACGAGTAAGAGTAAGATAGAAGTAGTACGCCTAAGTAAGCGTTATTTAGTACTGACATCGAAATGCAGCCAAAAAAATTAGATCTATGTATGTGGAGAATGCCAAATCCATGCCGCAAGGCTAAGTACACTCATCATTTTTACTAAGAAAAAAATTTCAAATAATTATGAATATTCAATTTTCAATATAACATTTTTCAGTCATCCCACAAGATCGGGATTCAATAGAAGCTATTTGAAACATCACCTGAAGCTCTATGTTGCTCTGGTTACAAACTATTATAACTAGAATTAATTTCTACCTTATAATTAATAAATCATCATGAATATCAATGGAGACATGGGTGAATAATTTATATGTACATAGTATGTATACACACATTTGTGTAGAATTTAACTCAATTACTGGAAGACTTTATTTCTAAAGTATCTTCTACAGTTTTTACTTCAAAAGTGTCTGCATTCTTTGGAACATTTTTTTTAAAAAAAGTTGCAAAACATTTATACTTTGTATACGAAGTATTTTATATCTCTCTCTGTCTCGTTTTCTGATTTTCCGGCAGAATCTGAATTCCCAATTCCAATATTATAAAATTCTTCATAAGTAAAAACGCTTTAAAATCACTTTACCGAATTGCGAGCTTTCGATCTTACTTATCAGTTTACACGCATAAATTGGCCGCATAAAAATATAACTCAAAAAGTTATCGTAATTTGACCAAGGCAATGGCATACTCGATAACAGTTTGCAGACATTCTATAGTCAACAATAATTTTTCACTCATTGGTTTGTTGTCTAGCAATTTTTAAAATTTTTTTTATGCTAATATGTATTATGTTTATGTTAAATTTTATTATTTTATTTTTGCTAGTTTTTGAAAAATGCTCTGATAATTTATTATTATCTAAAAGAATTGAACTAGAGCACATTTATCGTAAAAAAAATTAAAGACCCACTATATTCTCTTTAAGTTATTTTCAAAGTTTTAATTTTTGGAAAAATGTTTTTGATCAGCAGCAGTATAAAATTTGACTTATGCCTATTTAAAAAGCTTAAAAAACATAATTTTACTCATTTTTTTTTTTTTTTTTTTTTTTAAATAGTTATGTTAAATATAAAAATAAACGTAACAAATATAATTCAAGAAAATATATTTACTTTTGCAACTGGAGCAATGTGAGTTTCTGTCGTTTCTTTAAAAATCTTTCGATATTAATATTCCAAAGCGTAATGCTTTCACTTTCACTTAATTTTCTTTTTTGTTTTGCAAATTTCAAACACCAACAACAGTTAGAACACACGGAACGCTTTAAGTTGTATTTTGGCTTGTATTGAAGTACCGTCAACGTCTAGAATCCTTTGCAGACTGTTTCAAATGTTGCCCAGTATTTGGTATTTCAACGAAACTGTCCAACAAGAAACTCAACACGGACACACACATACTCTAGCTGAGTGAGTCGAAGAGAGCAACATGAGAGAGCGTGGTACTAGAGTTCATGTTAGCAACATGTTGCTGGCAACAAACTGTTGAATTGCTGGCGCCAAATATTTTCATGCCTTTTCGTTGCCAAGTCGTTCCGTTGCCAAAACAAGACGAAACACTGGCATTGGCACAGTAAATATTCTACGATTTGTATGTATGTATGAAAATATGAAAATTCAAAACATTTCAATGGGGCTAAACATTTTCAGTTGTTGCTTTGTGGAAGTGGAAGTGATATTGAAAAAATACTCGAAAGAGCCTTGAAGGACGCAAATGTAAGGGTTACAGTTTGTGTGGGCTCCTACACAGTTTTACCTAAGTGTATTTGAACAGTTACTGTAACAGTTAGACTGAGGCAGTGACATAGTAAGCTTTTTGTGAATGGGACAGATAAAATAGTTGAGGTATTCACGCTTTGTGTTGAGTTGAGGACTTTTACAAAAACAAAATGTATGGGGAAATACAATCCTGTGTTTCAACTCTCAACTCAACTTTTCCTCAACCCAGACCCAAGTCTACTTTTTGCTGTTGAGTTGTTGAGAAAGTGTTGCACAATATGGCAATTCGCTGCCTTTTCAGCATAACAAAATTTGTAATTTTTGGGCTATTTCGGAATATGAAAAGCAACGAGTCACCTTATACTCGTTTGAAAAAACTAAGCGCCAAATTTAAAATAATCAAATTTTATTAACGCAAGTTAAAAAAGGTTGTGCCTTTTTTGTGCGAAATTAAGTGAATTAGACATAATTACTTGTTGTTGGAGTTAACGCAAGTAAAAGAGTAAAAATAGATGCGAATTGGAAATTGCTGGGGCTTAATATTACCCTCAGCACTTAAACAAATCGGTTTTCGTCGAAGAAACTGAACACGTTCTGGCGCCAGTCAATTGACTTCGGAATGTGAAAGTGAACGCCCCGACGCGAGAGTATTACTGCATTCATGTCCCCTAGATAATTATCTAGAACTTCATCAATTTGTGCGTCGTCCCGCAAACCCTCTCTGTATTAAACACAATTTAGTTTTTATACGATGAATTTGTTTTAGCAGACGAACCTTCAATAAAATCAAGTTCATCCAAAGCCACTTAGCAACAGCTTCAATCAAAATAAACTTTACGCTTAGTCTCGGAATTTTTAAATTAAAATTTTGAATTTTAATAATTATTTGCAGCATTTCGCAAATGTAAACAAACACACGAAAGAAGAAGCACAAACTCAAATTTGGTTTTTCTGCAATTATTTTATTTTCGCTGTAATAAAATAATAAAAATACATAGCTACTTTAGCTACAGGTTTAATTAAAATAGATTTTATGCTTTGACTCTGCATTTTTAATTCAAGTTTTTCAATTTTAATATAATTTGTACCAATTTACAAATGTAAGCAAATTCTGGAAAGAAGAAGAAAACTCAACAACTCAAGTCAAAAACTCAAAAACTCCCTCCTGTGATTCACGCTTTGGCCTGTTGACTTTTTCCTCAACTCCTCAACTCAACACAAAGCGTGAATACCTCAAGTATAAAATTCTATTATACATTCATATGGAAGATATTTAAACAAATAAAAGTCGTTGGGAAGAAAAGGAAATTCGCACTTCTTAATATTTTAAGTTCGCATTTTTTAATTCATTTTTTCTATGTAGAAAATTGATTTAGGCATGAAATGTGCAATTTTTTATCTGAGATTAACATTTATTTCAAATTAAAAAATTGCTTAAATATAATTAAAGGTAATACACCTTAAGGAGAATATATTATAAGGTAAAGCTTGTAAATGTGAATTGCAAAGTGAAAGGCCTGAAGAAATACTTAGACTTTAAGGGATTATTTGCGATCCTGTTTTAAGTGTAAAAACTAGTTTTCGTAATAGAGGGTGCGGTAAGTTAATCCTCCTCAATAGAAGTCCAATATCGATTTCCATCCCTTCAAACAGTTATCAATAGAGATCCCCATGCTCCGCCCTGGGGCGACTGACAAAATAGTCAGTCAGAAAAATTATTATCGATTTCTTAGGATAACGAGTTTTCGAGCAATCTTAGACTGGCAGCAAGGAAGCTATCATGCAGAAACCGCATCAACCACATATTGCCAAAGGGGGAGTAACTTGCCGCTCTTCACCGAATATGAAAACTTGGTTTTAGACTTGAAATAGGATCTCAAATAGCCCATTCAATCAAATTTTTGTTGGACTATGCTAGATTTCCGCAGCTAACCAGAAACAAAAGATACACAAAAAATATTTTTAAAGGGCTGTCAATTTTTGAAATTTTTTTAAATATGTTTTTTTCAAGCCATTGTTTTTTTTTCGAAAAAGTTGGCTTTTAGGATTTTACTAACATGTCTGTTAGATACTTCTTTTCCCAAAGAAGACTTTGGGAAAAACTACAAAAGTGTTAATATTAGATAAATTCTTTCTTTCTCTTTTTTATGGTTTTTCTGAACTTTAATGTCAGAAAAATAAAAAGAAAACTTTTAACAAAAAAAAGGCTTGTTTTTTAATTTTGTTTCTTACAATGCATTGCAATGGCAAAAAGCATTTTGAAATCTTTCAATTACCAAGAAAATTGAATATCTAAAAATTGCGCCTAGAGAATTTTTGCTTTAGATGTTATTGTTTTTGAAATCCAACTTTTTTTTATTAGAAATGCATCAGAGTCAAAAACTTGTCAAAAATTATTTTATATAAGTAGAGTATTTAAATTAGTCTGGGAGTAGTTTTTTATTTTTTTTGGTTATACACCAAGAAACTAGAAAGAAATTAAGCTTCTTTTAAAAAATCATTTTAATAATGAGTAAGTATAATTATTATTATTGAAAAAACTTTTTAAAAAACTCTTTTAAACTCTAAAAGGGTATTTTTGGTTTAGTTCTTATGGTTTTTGAATACCAACCTTATTTTTTATCAGAAAAACATGAAGGTCAAACACTTCTTAAAAATTATTTTATATAAGTAGAAAATTTCAATTAGTCTGGTAATACTTCTTTATTGTTTTTTTTTGCTTATAGACCAAGAAATTAGAAATAAATTAAACTTCTTTTAAAAAATCTTTTCAATAATGAGCTTACTTTTATTATTTAGAAAAACTAGTTAAAAGCTTTTTTAATTTTCTGATTTATTGTATTAATTTTTGGACTTTAAGTCTGAAATGATAAAAATTTTGTTATAAATAAAGCATTTTCTTTTATGATAACTAAAATTTTTATTCTTGTAATTAATAAACACAATTTTTGAAAATGTTAGTTTTCTAAAATTTATTCATATTGGGCTTTAAGATTGAAATTTTTAATATGTTAATTTTTAAAAATTCATTCATTTTAGATTTAGACTGATAAGGCAATTATTTTGTTTTAAAGTAATGGACTTTCCTTAATGATGGTTAATATTTTTCTTAAGCAATTAATATCATTAAAAACGAAAAAAAAAAAAATTGTTTGCCCATCTTTCAATTTTGCAGGTACGGAAAAATACTCATGGGGGATAGATACCATCAAACCCCTGTCGCTCTACGTCAATGGACTAAGGGCATGCTGACTTTATCTAACAACTTGTTTAAAAGTGTAAAAATAAAAACGAACATAATGCGCAAAATGATTTCCTTTTTTTTACCATTTCTAGGTGTAACTTGACTGTCATGTGTGTGTGTGTTTGTGTAGGAGTATGAGTGGGAGTGTTGGGCGTATAATCATTTTAATTGTGATTCCCTTTGGGGATTGTGCTTTCAGTGTTTTATCAGCATGCAATATTATAATTCGTATGAAGCCAACTTTGCTTTGCTGTATATATATGTACTACATATATATCTGAGGCTTAGTCTGTCTCAGCTGTTGTGCCCGGGGGTGGTGTAGGGTGACGAGAGCGGGTTTTGGGTCTGTCTATTTTTTTTGTTTTTGTTTTTTTTTTTGTTGTTGTTGTATATCGTCAGGCAATGTCAAGTGCCTGGGCTCTTGGCATACTGCCGTTAGCGTGTGGTTCATTCATTTTTCATTCTCTTTTTTCTGTTCTTATACGCTCTCCAAATGGACAAGGGGTATATTTGCAATAGGGTATTATGTGTAACGCCTAGAAGGTAAGAAGTAAGACCTAATCAAATATATATAGTGCATATATAGCGAAATGATAAGAGCTACAAGATTATTTATTTAGCCATGTCTATCCGACATGTTTTTTGATTGCTTATAGCACCGTCGCACAGTGGCACGGAAGCCAAAAAACCGTTGCAAAAATCATATTTTCTAAACCAATTGAGATATTTTTATGAATAAAATTGTAGTTGAAAGTTTAAGCTTTAAAATAAGTACCCATACATTGTGATACGCAATCTGAGAGCTGCTCAATATGTTGTAGAAGTTGGATTTTTTTGCCTGTGCAACGTTTCCCATTGAAAAATACGTAATTATTTTTTCCATATTTTCATGCAACATGCAAAAAATTTGAATTTGTCTTAATAATAATTAATCTACCTTTTTTGAAATGTCACAGGTAGGTGCTTTTTTATTGTCAAATACAAATATAAGCAAACATCTCTTAATTTAGTGGATACATCTACTGCGTCTTCTTCTTCTTCTTCTACCAGCGGTAGCATTTTTTGCAGTTGGGTTTCTGCACTTCTAGTGGCATTACAGTCAAAGGTGGATAAAGGCGGACATAAACTTTATAAAGTAGGTAAATAAATTGATAACAAAACCATTTATGTTAAATTGAAAAAATGTTAAAATATGTAATATAAAATATTTTCTTCCAAAGTTGAAAAAGTGGGTCAAATATAGTGGTTCAGTTAAACGGAAGTATTGAAAAACCCAGAAAAGATATGAAGTCATTTTCTCTTTCTTATATGTTTAAATTTTATGTACCTTTTTATAGAAACTAAGAAAATAGGGATTGGTTGCGTAGTTTTTCCACAAAACAATCTTAAGCACGAATTTTTATTCCAAAAATTGCGATTTTTTTCAAAGTTGAAAATATACTCCACTTTGAGCGGCTGTGGCAACTAAACTATTCATCCGAATTGAATAAAATTTTTATTTTCTTGATCCCTGGGAAATTCTTAATCAGATGCACGTATTACATTTAAAAAATGGTTACATCGCAAAATCGATTTTTGCAACGCTTTTGCGGCTGCCGTGCCACTGTGCGTCGGTAGCGTAGTGTTAGCGTACTCGCTTTACAAACCGAAGGTCGGTGGTTCAAATCCCCGCAGTAGCACTGGTACATTTGCCTAGCACTGGCATCGCTAGCTCAAAGACGCTATTTGCCCAAGAAAGTCTCTATTAATAAAAGACACCGCCGTTCGGATTCGGCTATAAACTGTAGGTCCCTGTTCTCTTTGAACAGTTATTAATAGAGATCCCCATGCCCCGCCCAGAGTCGACTGACAAAAATTGTCAGTCAAGGGAGTTATTAATATAGCACTGAAATACTGGCAGCATCTACGTCGCAGTTTTCCCGAGTTTGATGCAGAATTTAAAAGCGAAGCGTTGCTTAAGATTTTTCTTGATCTTGGAGAGCGATCACATTTCTTAACAAATGTTCACGGAAATCGACGTGATTACTTTCCGCTTGCCCGCAGCCGACTGAAAAAAGTACCGGTCTCTACGGAAGGCTCCCTACTACCACATCCAATGTAGTCCGATAGCTCCCCACCACTCCCCTCAAGCTAACGAAATTCACTTCTTATTAAATTTTTTTTTTTTTATTCAGTTTACTTTTATACCCTGTACCTATAGGTACAAAGGGTATTCTAGATTTGTGCAATGTATGTAACGGACAGAAGGAGGCGTGGCAGACCATAAGTCCTTTATACCAAAATGCTTATCATAACCTCGGGTAGCGATTGAGCCATGTCCGTCCGTCCGTCCTTCCGACCGTATGAACGCCTAGATCTCGGAGACTATAACGGCTAGAGATACGAAACTTTACCAGCTGGTGCGCATATTTCCTGAAGTTTGTTGAATCATGTCAATATCTTCCCCCTTTCCCCCGCAGTAGAGTTTCGGGGTTTTTAGCCACACCGTTTAATATTTTCATCTGAAATTTAACAGAGCGATGCGTTGTGGTTACATGCATCTGTGTGTAAAAAATGAACAATATCGGACAAATACAGCAAAAAAACACCCTTGCCAATAAACTGCGTCAATATTTGACCCTACGTAATTATGGTAACAAGTGACCTAGAACCACAATTTTTGGTAAGCTGATTCATGTGGTTCTAATGAACAAATCCACATCCAAATTTATTTTCCGCCCCCCCACCCCCCTTAATCGATTTACCGTGTTTTCTCCCACACCCCTCAACATACCAACTTGAAACTTACTCCATATACTTTAAATAACTTCTTTGACGTAACTTTCGAGTTTCATCAAAATCGGTAAAAATTTACGGAGCTTATAGGTATAAATATCGAATTTCACCAAAAAAAAAAAAATGCAGGAAAAGTTTTTTTGGGTCAAAAGGTACAGGGTACAGGGTCGGGCACCGCCTCGACTGTACCACATTTTTTTTATTTTATTTTTATTGAAAATGAATAAGAAGCTTCCGCCAGTGATTGCTTCTTTTTTGCGATCTTCGCTTGCTTCTCTCTTCGCTTAAGGCTTCTCTTTGTTTACTCTGGAATTCGATTTTTTTTTGACAATGCTTACCTTAATAAATAGGCAGCGTTACAGGAAAACAAATTTTTCTAATTTTTCAAAATTTAAAGCTCTTTAGCTGTATTTTGTAGCAATTCAATCAAATAAGTGCGTGCGTTTTGGCTATGTATGAACTTAACCAGGGCTTAGAGGACAAAGGCCCCCACTTTCAACAGAAACTTTCATAGGTTTCCCTCTTTTTTTCCCGACATATGCTATAACTATGCCTTCTAAATTAGAATTTATTATTTCTACTTGATTTTAATTTTTTTTTTGTTATTCTACTCAGTCAAATTATCTCTTTTTTCTTTAATTTTTCATGAGTTTGTTTAATCGGAGATCTTTTACTTTTCTTAATCTATATCTACTAATCTTGTAAATTATGAAAATATCAAAAGCTTTTTTAACCAATAATTCCAAATTTTCTTTGTCAATACTATCGAATAGGTGTGACCTGAGCTGTGCTCAAAAATATATAAGAAAAATGCCAAATTCTGGCATATCATCTGGAACTGTCTCGCTTCCAGATAGGCTTTTGTACAGCATTGGAAAGAAGACCTTCTGACTTTGCATCTTCCGCTCTATTTGCTGCACTTATTGGAAAAGGACTCCATATAAAAACAGCTTGACTTAATTAAAAATTGGCTATATAAATGTTCAATGCTCGTTTATCGAGCAAAGTCGTCCTGTAAATTGGCTTCAGTTTGCTAGATAACTGAAAAAATAAATCGATCCAGTCCACGATTTAATAATTGTTTTTATAAACAGCCTCCTCTTTTCATTAAATTCCATTAAATTATATAATTTTTTACTGTGTAATTTCTCTTGAAAATTTTCATTCGGGGTTTCAGAGGTCGCTGAAATCGAATATGAAGTCAGAAAAATAAACCCTCAAGTAAAAATTTTCATGAGAAATTACACAGTAAAAAATTATTGTCTCAAAGGCTTAATGCAAATTAATGACGTCGAAGGGATATATTTCGTAACTTTGAACAAAAAAAAAACCGTATTTGACCCCTTAAACTCTTTAATTAAAGAGTAAAGGTGATACTAAATTATGTAACTGGAGAGACAGACCACAAAAAATGTTTGCAATGTACAGGGTCATAACCTCAAAAGTAGGAAAAAACGCCGTTTTTCGGCTACATAACCTCAAATTCTGACCCCGGATTCGGATTTTACGCAGCAAATTACTTTGGAAATGACACTTAGCTTTCCAACAACTAAACCATGTTGCCCTGTGTAATTATAATAAATTTATTATCTATACATTATGGATTACGCAGTTTTTTTGAGTTTATGTCAGCAGCGGAACGTGCTGGGGTTTTCGGATATGGATTTACCGACCACAAAAAAATAATAGTAAGTGTGGTCCGACGCCCGAAGCCAAAAATTATTATTTTTTAAGATCTTAAATGACCAAACTTTCAAATTATATTCCTTATAAATTGACGGGAGACAAATTTATTTATTTTTTTTTTATTTTATCCCATAACGCTTTTTCGGAACAACTTGAAAGAAAACAAAATTTTTAGATGTATAATTTGTTTGTTTATGAAAATATAGTAACCGAATTTGGTCATCACGCAGAATTGTTTGGCTACGCCCAAATTTTTCAACTTAAACACACTCAAAACTCAAAAACCATTCAAAGAAAAATGGGTGGGAAAAAAATATTTTTTCAAAATTTTTACTGTAAGATTCTAACAAAAAATACACTCAACAAAATTCTACAAAAATTCATAAATATATTCATTTAAACAAAATTTATTGAGCATACCAACACACGGTTCTTCGAACTAGTTTTTTAACATTTATTTTCTATTGAAAATCAAGCGAACAATAAATTTACAATTTCAAACTCATATTAAAATCGTCTAAAAACAATGAAAATTACTCAACTTGAAAGGGTACACAATAGTCGTTGTATACCTTCTACAATCGTCCTTCTTGACTTTTATTTTGTGTTTTTGTTTTTGGTTCTGCTGCTTTTTGTGTGTACTAGTATTTTATGTTTGCTTTTTGCTTGCTGCGTTTTTCTACTCTCTACATTTATGCAAGGATTTATATCTAAGCCTTTAAAATTAATTGTGCTGACTTTTAAAGTATAAGAGGTTCTCACCCTCTGACCGCCTGCTCATAATATAATCTTGAAATGTGTTTTCACTTTTGTAATCTGGCGTACTTATCAACTTGGTTGTTTTTTGTCAACCCAACCACATTATGTAATTATATACTTTCACTATAAACTTGGACGACTTTTAATTACATAATGCAGTTTTTAACCTTTGTTTCTTAAGATATTATCGTCTTTATGCTCTTATCTTTAAGCCAAAACAGCTGCCAAAAAGGAAATTACAATTTGCTTCCAAGTCTTTAAATCAACAAAAAAAAAAGTAGAAGCAACAACAACAAGAGTTTATTAACGTAATGGTTTTGGCAATAAATTTCCGTTTCCAATGGGCTGATTATCGCTCAGTCTGTAAAGTTTCAAATCCGAAATTTTTGACCTTGAATTTGGCTTGTTTTTTTTTTGTTTAGGGCAGTGCACAGCATACAAAACGGATATAAATGTTTATAATTATTTATTTAAATTAATTAAATGGTAAATATATGTTTGCGGAAAATGCGCGGAAATATATATAATTTTTATTGTTCTGCTTATTAAATTGTTCATTACTATTTAACATTATTTGCTTTCAGCAGAATTCGGCTGAGTTTGCCGCCTCTGTATTTTTATACTCTTACATTTGAGGTATTTTAAAATTGAAAAAAAAAAATTGACGTATAAACAAGATGTTAGCGATTATAACCAAAAGATTTACTTGAGTGCTGGAAGCTTCTGGAGTTAGAGCCAAATGTTAACAAGTTTAAAACACGTGAACAGCGTTGATAAAGGATGTTTTAAAGCCGTCGTTCTCAAAATCTTCGAAACTACGTAGTGTGCAGGGGTTATTAAAGTCGAGATATAAAATGCTGTTCCTGTTCCCTCTTACCATTCATCGTCAGGTCTGCTTGTACATTAACTAAATTGGGATCAATCGCGCCAATATTCGTAAGGACACGATCAGCAAATGATTAACGATGTTAAGGGATACTGCGGTTTTTAACAAAAAAGACAATGAAATTGCGCTTATGAGGCTTACATAAATAAAAGTACATAAACTAAATACAAAATTTGACTTAAAGTATACTTAATGGCTAAAATTGTAATGGAAAAAGAAATCGTAACATATTAATATAGAGATGATTGTGCAGATCAAATTGGTGATGTCTTTGAGTGATTACTGTGATTGATTTAGGATCTTAAATTAATTAATTAATCTGTTTTTTTTCAAGTCGGCATAACGTCACGTTTAGCCGAAAAAAGTTTTTAAAAACTAATATAACATAGAAGGTGGGCCATCAGTTGGTTTGTTTGTTAATTGCGTTTTATTCCCATATATCATACAACAAAAATAGGCAAATGTATGCCGGTGAAAATAAGTGTAACGCACAATTTCTCCCCCGACCTTCTCCGATTTTGATAATTTTTACAGATTTGGTAGAGCTACTAGCCAATAGTAACCACGTTTACACTTATTTTCACCGATAGTGTACATCAAAATATCTATATATTTAGTTATCGATAATTCGACAATTAATGGGAACTTTGCAATAAAAATTGACGTGGCTTACACAATTGCAATGTATGTAAAATATTTAAATAAATACTACTAATTATTGTAGCTTAGCTTATTTTTCACTAAGAGGTTCCAGTTTAAGTTTAAATACAAGCCCTTTTCTGTGTTGAGTATAAAAATACTGGGCGACTATTACAAGTTGGGCAATACATGTTTAGTGTAATAAGGTCACACTGAAATCTGTTGACAGCATCAAAAGTCGTATTTGTTCACAAAAAATATCAATCAGTTTCATTATATTGTATTAAATACGCAATGTCAACGATAAAACATGAAAACTCCAGCAATAACCATGCCGAGATGGTTCTAAAACAACTAAAATTGCATCTGGCCAAAGAACAATTGTGCGATGTGGTGCTAGTTTCGGACATCGATGGAAAACGTGTGCCGGCCCATCGTTTGATGTTGTCCGCCAACAGTGCATTTTTTTCGGCCATGTTTATCAGCTCAATGCGGGAATCCAACGACACTGAGGTGACTCTGGGCGAAGTTACCAACGATGTGCTACAAGTTTTGGTAAACTATTGCTATACGGGACAACTTGAAGTGCATGACGACAATGTTCAAATGCTGCTAGCCACTGCCCATAGATGGCAAATGGATGCTGCAGTCACGGCTTGCGGGAATTTTATGGCACGGAAACTGGATCCATCGAACTGTCTGGGTATAAGCTTCCTTGCAGAGCAGCACAACTGCACCACTTTGATGGAACTCGCTGTGGACTATACCAGCAAGCATTTTGTGAATGTGAGCCAGAGTCAGGAGTTCCTACAACTGGATGCTGATCAGCTGGGCAAGCTTCTATCGAGTGATGATCTTCAAGTGCCATCAGAGGAGATTGTGTTTCAGAGTCTAATGTCTTGGGTGCAACATGATGAGCCCGCACGCAAACGGCAAATAGCAAAACTGATGACAAATGTACGACTGCCCCTACTAAAGCCGTCTTTTATAGAGGATCATGTGGAGAAATTCTGCCTAGCTAATGAGTGCCAGAACATGCTTTTGGAAGCATATAAGTGTCAATTAATAAGGCCCGACCGACTATTATCGCTTGCCCGGAGGAATACAAAGGCAAGCAATGATTGTTTGCTGGCAATTGGGAGAGCTTTCGAAGGAGACCTTGTCATTGAGAGCTACTGTCCTACTCAGAAGCAGTGGACACTTGTAAGGAAACTAAAATTACAACGTAATGATTATGGTGCGGCTGTTATTAACAATAAGCTGATATTGGTTGGGGGACATAATGCAGTAGGTGACTTAACAACGATGTTGAGCTTAGATTTAAACAGCATGACCTGGACGCAACTCCAAACAATGAGTACACCAAGGAATAAAATGGGCGTGGCAGCGCTAAAGGGATTGCTCTATGTGGTAGGCGGTTGGAATGGTTCAACATTGAATACAGTAGAGCTATGGAATCCTGGAACAGGTACTTGGAACAGTGTGGCACCCATGCCCACGGCAAGATATAATGTCGCTGTGGCAGTTCTCAACGATTGCTTGTATGTAATTGGTGGATGTACTGCACGTACGGAGTTGAGCAGCGTGGAAAGGTTTGATTCATGCACAAACAAGTGGAGTCGTTTATCGCCCATGAACAAAGCTCGTTCAAGTTGTGGAGTGGTAGAAGCAAATGGGCTACTTTATGCAATAGGCGGTTATGGCGAAATTGGACCTTTAAATTCTGTTGAGTGTTACAATCCAACTATTGATACATGGACAATGGTTTGCTCGCTAACAAAAAGCCGGTTTGGTCCTGGCTGTGCTCTGTTTGCTAATAGAATTATTGTGGCCGGCGGCATAAACTATAATAGTACTGTCGAGGAATACGATCTAATGCATGATGTTTGGAACCAATGTGCATCGTTAAACACTCGCTTTACTCCAGTTTCGCTTTTCGTCATACCCAATGTCATTAAGTCATTGGCAAATCCATAACAGCCACAATTGCAAAAATGTTCTCCATCTTATATTCATCACAAAATGTTTGAAAATATTTGAGTATATCGACAATAAACTTGCTTAAAAACTCGCTAATATGTACATATATGGTTTTTGTTTATGGCAATAAATTTTATTTGTGACTAGACGAAATGCGTGGCTCCACTTTGGACGGGTATGTTTTAAATTATGAATGTTTAACAACTAATCCAACAGATGGCCCACCTTATATTATTTTGTTTGTTTCAAATTTTTATACCCTGTACCCTGTAGGTAAAAAGGGTATACTAGATTTGTGCAACGTATGTAACGGAGAGGGTACAAGCATTTATTATAATTGAGCTGAGAAGGTTACATTTTTATTTCGTCATTTAGACAATCATTTTGAATTATTTTTTTCAATGACGTAGTTTTTTCTATTTGCATTTATTTAACATTAAAATGTCTTTTTTCTGCGCTCAAAGCCTTTGTTGTTTCCCAAAGTGCTTAAAGAAAATAATTTATTTACTAAAAAATATATACAAAATATACAGCCGTGTTCCCGATTTCGACTCGTTTTGAAAAGTCATAACGAGTGCATTTCCGCATTTGGTGTTCCGGATTTAGACTGAGTTCGAATCGATTTCGAATCGTTTTCATAAAGGCCAGAAACATCTGTGTTGCTATGTTTGTTTATGTAGCGCAAAATTTAAATGGCAGCGACATCATACAGCAGCCTTCTTTTAAAAATGGAAATGTAGTAAAAAATTAAGCTGCTTGTAGTTCGCATATTAATTTTATACAAACAATATACAACAAATTTTCGCCAACTTTATAAGCTGTTTATTTTATTTTATTCAACAAACTATTTTGAGCAGCAGCTTCAGAGTCGCCTTCAGTTACTTCTCTGCTATATCCTCCTTTTTCACAAATGCTTAGGCCATGCGGTTAATTATACCAATCTGATGCAAGCAGATGCCTTCCAAGTCATCGCTTGAACAGGTAAAATTCTTTCTTGCAGCCGTAGTTGACAACGTCGGTGTTTGCAAATTTACGAGGTTTTGGCAACGTTCGGATTGTGTTGGCGTGCAAAATAATGCTCAAGCATTATACTCTACCGCTTAGCGCTTGCTTTTTTGCGCTTCGTTTTTTGCGCTTTTTTTCAAAAATTTATTATTAAACATAACTACAAAAAGAGCGGCTCATTGTTGTTTGTTTAAATGTGCGCCAAATTGCCAGCTGACCAACTCGCCACCTATCGATAAGTTGACATTGTAGAGTTACAACAAGTTTTCGAACAACTAACTAAATAATTTATTTTTTCTTTTTGCCAACATCTTCCTAAAAGATAAATATTTTTTCCTTATTTACAAATTTTGTACAATTTATTTTATATACATATTTTAAGCCATCAATTTATAAAATTATCTTCGAATTTATTTGTGCAACACATTTGTAGTAGAGGTGGGATATTATCGATGGCACTATCGATAGTTTGGTTTTGTTCGATATATCGATAGTTTACTTTTGAAGGTAAAAAACTTTTTTGACAAATCAAAGGACAAAAAATTGGCAACAAACAATACAAAACCAGTGGTAACACGTTGAACCTTATTGACCATCTGACGCTTTTAGAGTCAAAAAATCCGATGGGGACCAAAAAAAATTATTTAAGTAATTCAAATTTTTATAAAAATTCTTCGCATAAAAACCAAAAATCAATTGCCACAGACGTCCAGCATTTCCGGATAGTAGACAACTTCGGCTTCCGAAATTTCGAATTTCATAATATTCGTGTTGCAATAAACAAAAAAAAAAGATTTCTAAAAATTTGGTAGCAGCAATATTTGATTTGTGAAACGATGGATGTTCAGTAGAAGTGGCCTTATAGTTTTGGATATAAGGACCTACCTGAAACCTAGAAATGTCGACATGTTGGTCTTCTGCCACAAAACAAGCTACTTGTAAGATAATTTGTTTATGATTGTTAATTGTTGAATGGTGTAGTGGCCATATAGAATATAAATCGATACGATCTAAAAAGTCGTTACATTTATTCATTTCAGAATAGGCATAAAAGTTAAGCTTTAAAAACGAGCTTTTAAAACCGTTAAAGCTCGCGCTCTCATTCAGTGCTTTCTTACGGGTCAACGACCGCTCTTAATCAGGCGATAATGCAGTTAGCGAATTTGGCGCGAGCAGCATTGATTAGATTTAGCCAAGCGAAAGAGCGAGACGAAAGGGGTATCGGCTGATGCGTGCTCTTCTAGTGTATAAGGGCGTTTCAAACATTCTGCAAAGCTTAGCTTAAACAACTACAGCAGCTAAAAGCGGCTGCGCACCCATAAGCAACAACAAACGTCATTGTATTGATTTGTTTACGATCATAAGGTCGTAATCAAAATATAAACCGCAAGTAACAACAAACCATGTAAACCAGCGGTGGGCAAAACTACTAATGCAATTTTTGTGCCTGTGTGCGTAAACAAAAAAGAGCTTTAGCGAAAACGGAGGTAAAATGGACACATCATTTTTTTTTGGCATAGTTGTCATTAAATTCGACAATATCATCGAGTTTTATTCTTTCGGGTCTTGCCATGCGGCTCTGCTTTGCGTTCCATTGTAAAACTAGCTCACACGTACGAGACGAGCTTTTACGGTAAAAAGCTCTTTTCTCGTACGTGTGAAAGCTCTTTGGCACGCGTGCCGTCTAAGTGCCCACCGCTGATGTAAACATAGGCAACGCACCAAAAATAGTGGTATAAATCAGCTGTTACGCATTTTTTTTGTTAACTTAGGGAATAATTACGTTTGGTCTAAAAGCATTGTAGAAAATATGTAAAACCTTGCACCAAAAAGCTTATAAAACTCTCTTTCGCATAAGCTCTTATAGTTATATTGTTTTCTTATGCGCTAACAGCTCTTATAATGTATCTTTTAGTTAAATTAGTAGAATTTTAGAAATAATATAGAAATCATAATTAAATGGTGCCAATATGATTGCATAATATATATATATATATTTAATTTGCTTGATATGTATACTAATGAATTTGAAATTTCCTAAAAGGTACCTGCGAACATCGATCATTGAGCTCAACGATTCGGCGTATGGCGGTATATGTGAGTCTTAAAAGGTCGAAAACGACCCTTAGTATTGATTTGTTTCATTATTTTCCTGTAAACGTTTATATATATAAATATATTTATATTACCTAATTGCCCCTACCAACCTCAATTTAGAATCTTGTTAATACAAAATAATGATACAAAAATTCAACTTTGCTTAAAATGACTAATGTTCTGTCTGTTTTTACAATGGTAGGGCGGGTATAGATAGGGCTTAGCAACATCTAGTCCTCCATCAGCAAGACTTGGCCAAAAGAGTACCCAATGAAAGTAATTAGCGTTGATAACCATTTCCCACCTGATTTTTTTTTTTGTTTCATATATATAGTTATATTTATGTTTATAAATATAGTTATATATATACAATTTTCTTTTATTGATTTTTTTTTTTTTGTTTTGTATTTATTTATACATTGTTATTTCTCTCAAAATGTGCACCCAAAATATTATGCGAGTGTGTGCATATGAGATTAGGATAGGAAAGAACCACGACAACCCGGCGAGCTAGCAAGAGCACTGCTAGAGGTGCACAATTCCAAATCCGCTCATATAGAAGACTACATTATATCTTACTTGCAATCAACATCCTGCAAGAGCACCCAGCACACAACAATGGACAGTTTTTGGTTTTTTAAGATGTAATTTTAAAAGGATCTCTTTTAACAATGTCATGAAAGAAACGTTTCTGTTAAAAATTTCGAAATACTCTTTTTGTAAGTATTAGAATTTTCCCCACTTGCTCTACGGTACTTATTTAAAGAATGTGCCCTTTTTTGAGTGCCATATTTCACTTTGTTCGATAGTACTATCGATAGTATCGATAGTTTCAACTATCGAAGTCTAAACTATCGAGTGGTGGCACTATCGATAGTATCCCTCCTCTAATTTGTGGAACACCTTATTTTTCATTTTACTCGTTTTGGATATGCATGTACACACAATTTTAATTGACAAATTTTGCAATAAATGCATATCGGTGAAAATAAGTGAAACGGACAATTTTTCCCCCGACCTTCTCTGATTTTGATGATTTTTACTTATTTTGTAGAAATACTAGCCATCCGATTAATTATCGAGCTATCGATAACTGAAAATTGGGTTTTTCGTTTTTAGACTATTCTTTGACAAGCCATATCTTCTAAACAAATAAAGATATTGACGCGATTTTTTTTTCATAATAGATAAAATATTAAACAAAAAAAAAATGTTGTTTATTTTTAAGATTTTTTTTTTTTAATTTTTTATCATTTTTAGTTTTTAATTTTAAAATCTCAAAAGTGTTGATGTCATTTTATGCGTGGAAATTCGCTGTGAAAATCAAAAAAATAAAAAGTTTGTAATTCTTAGAATTGTAGAAGTTATGCTTATTTTAGTGATGGCACCTACGCATAACTCCTCGGAATTGAAAGATAAAACTTGACATGAATGTTTGTTTTGATCAATTTTGAAAGCGCCTGCATATCTTTAAGGTCAAAAGTCACAAAAATCGGTTTTTTGCTAATAACATTTTACCAGTGCTTTAAAATGTTTCTCGATGTTCCAAAAATTTGTATGGTGTAAAATTCTCGACGTAATCGGCGTACAACAATATTTCTTACAACTGACCCATCACGAGATAAAGTGTTCAGAGTGCAAACGCCAAAAGACACATTTTTATGGAATTTTTAAATAATCGCAATTTTGCAATAAAATTTGACGTGGTTACTATTGGCTAGCATCTCTACAAAATATGTAAAAATCATCAAATTCGGAGAAGATCGGGGAAAAAATTGACCGTTTCACTTATTTTCACCGATATATTTAATAAAAATTAACTTTGATTTGTTGTTCTTCTTCTTAGCTTCACAGTCCGGGGTGGACCATAGCTTCATCAACAATTTTTCTGCAGTTCACTCTCTCTCTCTCTCGCTTCATCTTTCCAATTGCGAATGTTCATCGTCTTTAAGTCTGCTTCGACGTCATCAAGCCATCTCCTTCTTGGTCGGCCTCTTTTTCTTGCTCCTATTGGACGTAGAGTAAACACCTTCTTTTGAACCCTTTCGTTTGGCATTCGTATAATGTGGCCAATCCATCTAATCCGCTGTGCTTTAATAAAACGTATCACATTCGCACCACCAATAATGTTTTCAATTTCGTTGTTGTAACGAATACGATATGTGCCGTCTTCAAGTCGAACAGGACCGAAAATTTTTCTCATAATGTGTCTCTCGAATCTCGATAGTTGGTTTATAACATAAACTTTTAATGTCCATATTTCAGCACCATATGTGAGGACAGGTCGTATAAGGGTTTTATACATTTTGTTTTTCTGCATGCGTGATAAAACTTTTGATCTAAACACCTTAATGTTTGCAGCTTTAATTCTTTCTTCTATAGCAATCGATGAGTGTTTGTTTGCTGATAGAACGAAACCCAAGTATGTGAATTCATTTACGCTTTCAAAAGCAGAATTGTCTATGACTACACTGATAAAAAAAACGGTCTGATTTTAAGATTTTTGATCATAAAATCGTGACCAAATGGTCACGAAAATAGCGTAAGCTTTTTTTGTTGTCAGCTTAAGAATGCCGTTCTTGATTTAAGATTTTTGCAGTTAAGCCTGAAAAATCTTGATTTTAGAGTTAATTATGATTACTTTAAGCCTAAAAAAATCTTGAAATAAGAATATTTATTCTTAAAATAATCCGGGGAAAAATCTAAAATCGTGACCAAAACCTTAATTTCGGATTTCGACCAATCTTGCAATAAGATTGTTAAAATCTTGAAATAAGATTTATAAATTCTTATTACAAATAAGGGAAAATGCTTTTTAAAATGTATTTTACAATTTTTATTTTTTTGTTTTTTAATATAAATAACTTTTATAACTACAAACTTATTCAAGCTTAATACTGTGTTTAGTGGATATAAATGAGGTGGCGGACTGGTAAAGTCAGATATATTTTTTATACAATTCCATTTACGTTTTTGTCCAATTTCATGTGATTGAGAATGTTGATCAAATAGTCTTATTTCTATAGGGTCACAAATCAATTTTTTTAAATAATCTGAGTCATTTATAGTCTCCTTAGATTTCAGCCAAGTATCTATAATTTGTAAAAAAAGTACTTATTCTTTATGGGAACAAGATCACCATTCATTAAAGTTAAAAAGTGAACAAAACAATCAACTTCACTAGCTGTCATTTTTAAATTAAATTTTTGTAGCCGATCTAAACTTAATCGAATGGATTAATTTCCACTCTTCGATTCCTTCGTGATACTTTTTCCCGATTCGTCCTTGAATCATGCAGATGTTGGCAATACCGATGTTAGCAGGATTTCGTACATGCATACTTTGCATCTAATGAGTATATAAATTTTAAATTCATAATTAAAAATTAGTAAAATATATTTCATAAAACCAATATATATGTTATAGAAAATTTTTACTTTAATTTAATTTAAGAATTTTTTTTCTAGTCTTACCTTTGTGGGTTATTGATTAAGCTATGCTAGATTGATCAATGCACAACTCGTAGAGGATGTCGTTTTCAAAAAAGGTTGTTACACTCTTTTTGAAACCTTGCCATTTTGATATCAAAAAATTTTTTTTTCCCCGGGTACAAATCATCAAAATCTATTTGTATCTGAAAAGCAAGAAATGTATTTTGTTAGAGCAATATAAATAATATAATATTATAGAATTTTTCTTACCAAACTGCTTTAGCTTCCGACACTTTGGTCAAATTCGTAAGAATATCGAAGCTCTCGAAATTTTTGAGGTCCTTTTGGCGGAATGAAAATGTTTGCCTCCACTTTGCCAAATTACGATGAGATGGCTCATACTTTGAGCGCTTGATGCTTTTGTTCTTATATTTTGCAAACAGTTTTCCACTTGGATTTGATTTATTTTTCCGCGTTATATTGTAGTAATCCCGTCATGATTATGACACTTTAGATGGCATCGACAATGAATCTTTTCTATTCCAAACTGATAAAATATATAAAGAACAAAATATATACATGAATTCGTGCGTATGTTTAGCATCCAAAACTAGCCTCCTTTTTCTTCCACTGAAACAACTTTTCACGATATTCCACACGGAGTCCTAAAGGTGAAGTTGCCCCTTTTAGGTCATCTTCTCGCAAACTGCCGCCATGTGTACAGAAATAATTTCATGAGTGGCATCGCCTAAGTTTGTTTTTTTATTGAAATGAATTCATTTATTTTACTCATGTTTTAAGACTTTTCTTCTTATTTTAAGAATATTTTTGCTAGTTTTTAAATTGAAATTTTATTACCACAAAAATCTAAATTTAAGATTTTTTTCGTCTTAATTTAATCTTGTTTTAAGAACTCTTTGTCTAAATTTGAGAATTTCCGTCGTGATTTTAGAATTCCGGGTCTTGATTGCAATTCAATATTTTTCTTTCTTAATTCAAGAACTTTTATTCTTAATTCAAGATTTTTTGGCCTTCTTTTATGATTTTTTGGACTCATTTTAAGAATTAAAAACAAGAATGCAAAAATCTTGATTTAAGATTTTATTTTTTTTATCAGTGTAGATTGTTGATCTCTACATTACGTGTTGACCGAAGCATAAACTTAGGTTTTTTTTTTTACTTCAAGTTGCTTGAATATGCGGACTAGCCTATTTTTGTCTTTTGCTATGATGAGAACGTCGCCAGCATACGCAACTATTTGAAAATCTTTGTCAAATATTGTACCGTTCGAATTAATATCCTTTATGACTGTGTGCAGCATCAGGTTAAAGATCATAGTAGACAGGACCTGGAAAGGTTCCGATATTTCGCCTTGTGCTAGTACTTTGCTAGTAGTATTTGTAATGGCTGCGCCATTGTTTTTTTTATCGCAGCTAAAACTTCTCGCACCCTGGTTCTCGCAGCTACTTTTCTCGCTGTTTGTCTTTTTGGGACAAGAATATCGCATGCGAGAAAATTCCAAATATGTTCTTTTGCTCTGCCTGTTAGCTTTAGTCTGACACTAAAAGCTCAATATGTCAGTAGGTCGAACCAAGATCGCCACCACCTTTAGGGCGTTGAATTCTTTGAATCGGCGGCTATAAAAGAGCTAAGCAGCCTGATTCGGCCTCTTACTCTGATTCTAATTGTGCCTCGAGCTATAACCGCCAGTCAGTTGGGCAAGGAAAAATTTTAATTTTTGCCACGTGCTGAACTTATTTGCTTATTTCTTGAAGAATTTACAAAGAAAGTCCTTAATTACAAGTTAAAAAAAAAAAAAAAAACTGACAAAGCGAATCTGGATGAAATAAAAACTTTAATACTTAAATATAAAATAAAATAAAATCAAATAAATAAATAAAAAACTGTATATTGGAAAAACGATCCCAACAATTTATTAAAAATTATTAAACGGCAGACTAAAATCAAAATTACGTACATACGTTATATCAGCTGTCAAACTAACTATAAATCAATCAGCAAAAAAAAAAAAAAAGAACTAAAACGAATAAAAACATAAAACAGAGTAACACATCTGAGGTCATTAACCTTCAACGGGGCTTAATCCGCTCTACTTAGAGGAACCAGCTGATCCAAAATTCCAGCCATCGATTGAACTTTAATCGCTCTCCCGCCCTCCCGGCTTCCGCCGATTAGCAGAATCAGCAGTTGCAAGCGCGATCTAAAGACGGGCGCATCATCGTGATCGGCGAGCGCGTTTTAGATTTATTGTAGATATAATATAAGGTGCCATAAATTAATATAAGTGAAAAATAATTACAAAAAGAAAATAAATTGAAATCGAAAATTTGATAAAAAGTAAATAATACCTAATGTTAACATAATTCCCCATTACGTGCTTGTGAGCGGAAAAAGTGGTCCCAAAGTAAGTGCAATATAAAATATTGAATATATATATCTCTACTTAAAATATGTGAAAAAAAAAAAAAAAACCATTTCAATATACATAGAAAAAAAATCTAAAGATAAAGAAAAGAAAAAGAACGAAAGAAATTGAAATCAAAAAAAAAAAAAAAAAAACCAATAAGTGTTGCTTAAAAAATGAAATGAATATATAAAGTTCCGCCTCACATCCCCTGCCCCCACCGAGTTGTGCGAATTTTTTTTTTGTGTGAACAACAAAAATGTGCGAAATTTAAATTGCAGCTTAATCATCTTTATCATTGGTTTCCGATGGAAGGCCTTCCAGCGTTAGATGTTCCAAAAACCATGTAAGTTTTTAACACACATTGTTGTTGTTCCTTTTTCTCTCTCTCTTTTATGCAAAATTCTATTCAGCCATGTGCTTCGCGAAAGCTCCCTAACATTAAAATTCAAATAGAGCTTCGTAAATGATATCTCTTATACCATTTTATACCCTCACAAGAGTGTAATGCAAGGTTCCATTAGTTATCTTAACATTTAAATTAAAAAAAAAAAAAAAAAAAAAAAAACTGTAAAACTAGTCTTAAGTCGAGTTGCTGTTTCCAGCGTTGAATTTTATAAATTTAGATTGTCAAGTTAATGGTGAAATTTTTTTTTTAGACATATAACTACTAGTTGTAATTTTTTTTAAACGAATTGTAAATGGAGTTGAACATAAATAAATTAAAATCTAGATGTATTCACCGAATATTAATTTGAATAAAGTGGTATAGTATCGTTAAAAGAAATTATGATGTGCTAAAATTTAGTTATTTCCTGGATGACGTAGGCGTATAAAATGTAGGCAAAGTTTTGTTTTGGGGGTTTTGACTACTTTTGTGGTCGAAACCATGGTAGGGTATTGGGTATAGACTACGAGGAGCAACCACCACCTTAGCCCTCGCCACAACTGGACCAGTTAATCAATTCCTTCCCGTTTTGTTCCCTTTGATCAAAAAGCAAGACCAACATTATCTTTTCAAGAGTGAAGCTCTTTTTACCAGGGACTCTATAATAATCAAAGTATGATATCTGGAGGCCAAGGCGTAGCAAAACCCACCCCAAACTACCCAAGAGCTAGGGAATCAAAGGGTCCCGCCTCGCTACTTCCTTGCCATCCCACCCGAAGAAAAATTTTTTCTTAAAAAATGCAAAGTTTGATACATATTCTCCAACGTGCAAAGAACCAGATCAAGTAATTTTGACGGAATGCCAAGCCAAGCAATTTTCTTAAAACGTTAAAAAATAATACAAAAGTATTTTTAGTGACATTAATGCGTTTATTTAACTAAACGAAGCCAAATACTTTTCATTTCGACAGCTGAGAGCCAAACTTTTTAAAACGATTCCGCCTTTGTCGGAATGGAAATCCAGAACACCTTTTTGTCGGAATCGAAATCTAGAACATGCCTGAGTATAAAAAAAAAAAAGTAAATAAAATATTATACAAATAATAATGTGATACAGTCGAGGCGGTGCCCGACAGTTTAATACCCTGTATCTATTTTTTCGAAAATTTTTATTCCTGCATATTCCTTCTAAGAATTTAAAATTGGATGTAAATCGATGAAATTTGGATGTAAATTTGTTCATTAGAGCCACATGAATCAGCCTACCAAAATTTGTGATTCTAGGTCACTTATTACCTACATTCCGTAGAGTCAAATAGTGATGTAATGTATAGGCAATGGAAATATCTACATATTTGACTATAACTTTTGTTGTATTTGGACGATTTTGTTCATTTTTGACACAGAGATTCACGCAACCATGACGCATCGCTCTGTTAAGTTTCAGATCAAAAAACGGTGTAGCTAAAAACCGAAAATCTACTACGGGGGAACGAGGGAAGATATTGACATAATTCAACAAACTGCTGGAAACTTTCGTATCTCTAGCTTTTATAGTCCCCGAAATCTAGGTGTTCATACAGACGGACATGGCTCAAACGCTACCCGAGGTTATGATAAGCATTTTGGTATAAAGGACTAAAGGTCTGCCACGCCTCCTTCTGTCCATTACATACGTTGCACAAATCTAGTATAGCCTTTTTACCAATAGGTACAGGGTATAAAAATTGCTGGCTCTACAGGCCCCTATGCGAACATCGTAATTTTTAGAAATATACCATCTATTGATGGAATAAGCGACGCTAATAATAATCCGTGGGCTTCAATTGTTGCGTCATTCGAATCTTGTAAGCGTGTAAATGCAGATGCGCATTCGAAGTTCGACGCAAAGTGGTCCCAGCAAGGTGTAAATCTTGCGAACAATGGCGCGTCGATGTTTCCAGCGACTCCTCTGGCCTCAATTATGTTTTTTTCATAGAATGACCATTTTCACAGTACCCTGTATCACTTTTACGCATTGTGCGGTTGCTGAAGGGTCCATGGCTTGACATATGTCGAACAGCACTCAGTTCGGACGGGCATGTGTCAAAATATGAGTGTTTAACAACAAAACCAACAGATGGCCCACCCTATATTTCCAGGAGCTTGTGCACCATTGGGAATAGGGTTGCAACCTCTTCGGTCTGCACACGAGGTGTACTGGCCTAGAGTGCCACATGCCAATTTCTTATGGTAGTCAAAAACTTTATAGTTAAGAAATCTTTTGAAAAGTAAGTCAAATTGCCGTCATCTATTTTAGTCACATATATATTTTTAGGCTTAAACTTTTTAATTGATAAATATGAAATCGATCCTATAGTGATTGACTGAATATGAATCGGTACCAACTGAACGCATGGGCATTTTAAAAACGTTCTATACCTCCAACATTCAACAAAATGTACAGGCATAGAGGTTTAGCAACAGTACTCCGGGCCACATGTCACATTTTAATACTTTTTTTTTTTTTTTTAAAAAAAATATGGGAAATTGCCGTTATCTAGGCTGAAACTTTTATCGATCAATATCAAATAGACCCTATGGTGATCGACTGAAATCGTTACAAGATGAACAGCCTTACGAACAGCGCAATTTTTTGAAAGTTGCGAAATAACGAAACGCTCTATGCCTCCGACATTCACAAAAAACCGAAAGGACAGAACTGGCAACTCTTTTTGGGAACATTTTAATAATACAGCGCTTGAAAACTATCTATTTGAACCACTTGGCATTTCAAACCCATAAACTTTCGATTATCCTTGAGATTTCTTTGCAAATTCTGAGCATGTTTTTTTCCGGAATATTATTTTTGGGCCAGCATCCCCTATTTCTTCGCATGCTGAGACAAAAACAAAACTGGCAGTATATATTGCCATGCCCTTTAGAACTTAGAACTTCTTTATTCATCTTACTGTGAATTTTTTCTATCAACTGTATCTAGCCTGGTTGCAGGCCTTACTTTTCTAAGTAAAAATCTTTTGACTTACGAATTTCAAAATATATATAGTTCGTTTCAAATCCCTTCATAAAGTAAAAGGGAAGACGACACTGTGGTGCCCAGACAGACACTTATAAATCTATGGAGTACTTTTAGGGTATACTTAGGTACATGGCAGCGAATACATTTGCGCAAGGCTCTAAACATGGACTAAATCATTTTTGATGATCATTTTGGTACAAACGACATATGGACGTCACGCCCTACTTAAATTCCCGCCCCAGTTTAACACCCACTGTTTTGTTTTTTTTTTTTATAATATATATATATTTTTTTTTTGGCTATAAAGCCCCCGCTAAGTAAAAGTTGTTTACTTTATGGCCTTTTTATCTTAAGCCAAACTCCACACATGATTCACGAAAATTTAACCTTTATGAAATCATCTAATGTTTGTATATTTTTTTTTGTATAAAAGAAAGTTAAGAGGGTAGCGCATAAAACGCATAAAAAATTAAATATGTAAAAAATGCCAATGTGATTTGCGGGCGATGCTCTCATGAATAAAACATAAATAAAATGTAAAAAAATGCAAATACATAAGAAATTAAGGCAAAGTCGAATGGAAAACAAAATAAAACAGACACTTAAAACAAAAAAAAAAATAAAATAAAAAAATTCTCGGGCCTCGTTGCGTTGGGATTAAGGCCTAAAAGCGCGTAATTGATGCCAATCTAAATGTACACCCGTCAAAATCAATAAGTATACGCATTTTCGGTGCGGCGGGGGCTCCAAAAAAGTTACTGCATAATTTAATGCTCGAAGATTTTCCGCAAAAGTAAACTAAAGTAAAAAAAAATGTGGAAAATAAGGACAGTTGCAAATTTGCTGTCCCGCCGCAAATCTCATTATGTTTGAGCAAAAATTCGTGTAGGGAACACTTTTTAAATCACATATTTTTTTTTCAAAATTCCGATTACTTTCGATTTAACAACATCTAAACATTCATTTTGTAAATGAATAAATATATTTAAAATGTTCGTTTCAAATGAAAGATAAAACTTAAAATTTACTCTAGGCCAAATTTTTGAAATAGTACTAGAAAACTAAAAAAATTTTTCGTTTTTGCGTACTGCTGATTTCACATTTTTTGTTGTCGATGTCTTTTGATATTTCTCTTACTCTCTGTTAGCAACTTGAAGCTCGTTTGTACTTTTGTTTAATTAAAATATTGCAAGTAGTCTATTATTTTGTCTTTAAAAAAAAATTTAAATAATAATATTAGCTATTTTTTTTACAAAGGAACTTTGTTTTTATGAACTATTTTCTTATTGAGAACGCATGCTAAAAAATCGTTTAAAGTTGTTCATGCTATTTTTTTGGTTAATTGAGAAAGTAATTAATTAAAAAAAATTTTCAAAATATATCTAACTTAAAATGGGCCTAGATATAATCTAAGAATGCAAAAAAATATTCAAAAAAATTGTTTAGTTTAAATTACATGCAAGGTTAAGGTTTCAAACCAACAAAATAATTCAGTTTGGTGAAATCGGAAGCAACAAACATGTGGTTTTAAAACGAATCCGAGTACTTTATTTATTTCCTGAGCATGGTCCCATTTTTTGCCATTAAAAAAGTTTCAGCTTTACTTTACTACCTATGTTGGCAGCTTAATCTAGATAGAGAAAAAAAGACGGCGTACGTTAAAGTCGAGCGTGGACGACTTTGGGATACGCTGTACCACTAATTGCAATTAAGTCCGATCTTAGGCACTCTAAAAGACGATTGATTGCAAAATTTGGGTACGATATCTTCACAAACAAACGAAACACAACGAGTTTTGTGCAAAAAACGTTTTTGTGACCGATTGGTCCTATTGGAGCTATATGTTATAATCCGATTTTAATCAAATTTGGTACACTTTTTGGGAGCTATAAAACTTTCAAATGCCAAATTTGGTTACGATATCTTCGTAAACAAACGAAGCACAACAAATTTTGTACAAAAAACGGTTTTTTGATCGATCGACTCTACGGGAGCTATATGATATACTCAACCGATTTTGATCAAATTTGGTTAAGGGCTTGGGTACTCTTAAAAACTGCTGAATGCCAACTTTGGTTATGATACCTTCATAAACAAACAAAATGCATCGAAAGTTATGTTAAAAAAGTTTTTTGGGCCGATTGGTCCTATTGGAGCTATATGATATAGTCAACCGATTTTGATTATATTTGGTACAGTGTTGAAGATGTCTAGAAAAATTCCGAATGCAAAATTTTTCTAGGTACTCTAAAACACCCCTATGGAAGCTTTATAATGTAACTGTAACTACGATATCAAAAAAATAAAATTAACTTGTCTCCCCCGACATAATAGCGCATCTAATCTGAAAGTTTGGTTGCTTTAGCTCTTACCATCTCTGAGATCTAGGCGTTCATACGGACAGACGGACAGACAGACAGACAAACAGACAGACGGACAGACAGACAGACAGACGGACATGGATATATAGTCACCCTGATCGTACTTAAGATAACTTTGGGGGGTCTCCGACGTTCCTTCTGTATGTTACCTACATTTTCGGCTTGCACAAACTTAATATACCCTTTGTACCATACGGTACAGGGTATAACAATTGGCAAGTAAGGGTTAAACAATTAAATAATTTTTAAAGGGTGCGTATATAATTAAATACATATGGATTATGGATTTGATTATGTACAACTGATTAGAGGTTTGTCAATTGCAGGTCCTCTGGATGGCACCTTTTTAGTCTTCGCTTACGTTACGTATACGTTGGTTGGTATATGGGTTCTTGTATATCAAAAAATTATAAGCACGCAAACTCTACATGCTAGAAATTTGATATAGTCATCGATTGCAACAATGTTCCATATAGTTTTGTGCGTTTGAATTTTTGACAAATTTTGTATGGCTTAATATTACGTATACGGCTACCAATAAACAAAATGTATCTTTATAAATAAGCCAAAAGTGTTATCTGCTCTTGGCCAGCTTGCTTTTAACTCATGCTTCAATATTTATCAAAAATAAATCCGTGTGTTTGACAAACTAATCCTATTAAGTTCTGTGCAAACAATACGCCTAACAAATGAGTTCGATCAAACAAAGTAAAATAGAACTGAATCCCTTAAAAGCTCCATTCAATAACTAGACTTGTTGGCAAATTAATTTACGCGAATTACCTTCAAGTGTTATCTGTCATGCACCAGGCCAGAAACACTTAACCTGAATTGGGTCTGGCCTTGCGGCCTATAGTTTGTCTTAGATTGATTTTCAATTTTCTCTTCATGCGTGTGTGTGAGGCCATAATTGGGTAAAGCAATTCCCGTGTAACTTCCCTACGTGTCTGATTTGTAGATTCTCAATAAATTAACTTAATTGCTTTTGCATTAATTAGTAGTACGTACACTCTAAGTGCTTTGCGCTGCTTATAAATTAATGATATAATACAATATAACTTCTAACTTAAAAGATGGACGCGGAATTAAGTTAGGCTCAATCTCTTCCACTTATATTAGTATACGTATACCGCCTTTTAATAGATATGTTTGCACTTTTTCAGCTTATAACTCGAAATATGTAAAGTGGCAACGCTGTCTTTTTTTGGATATTTATTTTAGAGATGGCAACAGAAAGCGAAATTTGATTCGTTCGGAAACAAGCATTTCGTGTTCCGTTCGGTTCCGCTGTTTTTCAAAATTTATTCTGTAGGCTACTTATATGTGCATATGCCGCCTCTCAATCCTTAGCCAAATATTTTTTATCAGTATGTTACATTTTTGGAATCTGATATTTATTTTGGGCAAAAGTATTGACCATTCTGCACGTATGAAAAGCCGAGCCGCAAAATTCCCATCCCGATCCCCTTCTCTCTGCCACGCAATAATCAATATTTTACCATTTTGCACTAAAATATTAAACATCGTTATAAAACTGATAAAAAAAAATTCACATTTTGCTGAAACAACTGAGCCGTTTACAAATGAGAGATTTCGAAAAGCTTTGCATTCGTTTTTAAAAAATTTTGTAAAAACTCAAGTGAAAAAATTCTTCCTAAGAGTGTGCGTCTTCATAAAAATTTCATCCTTTTTTTATACCCTGTACCGTATGGTACAAAGGGTATATTGTGTTTGTGCAAGCCGAAAATGTATGTAACGTACAGAAGGAGAAGTCGGAGACCCCCCAAAGTTACCTAAAGTATGATCAGAGTGACTAGAGAAGTCGATATACCCATGTCCGTCTGTCCGTCTGTCCGTCTGTCCGTCTGACCGTCTGTCCGTCTGTCCGTATGAACGCCTAGATCTCAGAGATGGTAAGAGCTAGAGCAACCAAACTTTCAGATAAGATCCGTTATTTATCCATACGAGACAAGTTTATTTTATTTTTTTGATATCGGGACTACATTATATAGCTCCCATAGGGATGTTTCAGAGGACCTCGAAAAAAAGCAAAAGTTTTAGATGCATAATTCGTTTGCTTATGAAGATATCATTACCAAATTTGGCAATCGGAAGTTTTTTAGAAACCCCCAGCACTGTACCAAATTTTATCAAAATCGGGTGACTATATCATATAGCTCCCATAGGACCAATCGGTCGAAAATTTGTTTTATGTACAAAATTCGTTGTGTTTCGTTTGTTTGTGAAGATATTGTAACCAAATTTGGCATTTATAAGTTTTTAAGAGTTCCCAAGCACTGTACCAAATTTGATCAAAATCGGTTGACTATATCATATAGCTCCCATAGGACCAATCGGTCAAAAAATCGTGTTTTGTACAAAATTCGTTGTGTTTCGTTTATTTGTGAACATACCGTAACCACATTTGGCATTAAGAAGTTTTTTAGAGTTCCCAAGCACTGTACCAAATTTGATCAAAATCGGTTGACTATATCATATAGCTCCCATAGGATCGATCGGTCGAAAAATACGCTTTTTGTACAAAATTGGTTGTGTTTCGTTTGTTTGTCAAGATATTGTAACCAAATTTGGCATTCAGAAGTTTTTTAGAGATCTTCAACACTGTACCAAATTTTATCAAAATCGGTTGACTATATCATATAGCTCCCATAGGGCCGATCGGTCGAAAAAAGGTTTTTGATTAAAAATTCGTCTGTTTTTGGTTGTTTATGAAGGTATCATAATCTAATTTGGCAATCAAATGTCTTTTGGTGTTCTTAAGCAATTTACCGGATTTGATTGCAAGCAGTGGTACAGGGTATCCCAAAGTCGTCCGCGCCCGACTTTAACGTACGCCATCTTTTAAATCAGATTTCGTAAAAAAGCAAAATAATTAATATTCATGGTAAGCTGAGGTTCTCAAAGAAATATATTCTATGAAGCCCAGTGCTATCGCAAATATAGAGATTAATTCATATCAATATAAGAGTCTTTATTGCATCTGAAAAAATTTACTAATTGGTGAGGGTTTTGGTCAATCGGAGTTATGGGTTATACTTCTACCTAGATATGCAGTATAATGTTATACGTTGTTTTAAATTAATGTGAGCCTAATAAAAGATATGTTTACATTTCATCGCGCCCAACTTAATCCGTCGATACAAGTACACCAGGCACTTATTGAACCGATACAAATTTAGCTATTTGCGATGGAAATAGAAAAGTAAGGCCTTTAGTAAACCGTCCGCTCTCGGAGTTTTTCAAATTTTTTCTCTAGAAGATATATATTTTTTCTTCAATGAGTTACTTTTTTGGAACCAATCTGTATTATTCCGTAAGTGGTTTTGATGACTTTCTTTTTGTACTGAATTAATATATCAATCTCAATTTGATGAGCTTTTAATGGTACCTGAAGTGATTAATTTTGACCTTATCTGTGCTTACCCTGTGGTTTCCAGGGGTCAAACTCTGCGCATTAATGCTTTGAATGAATATGTGTCTAAAAAAATGTCCAGTTGCCATTACATATCCGGCCATTGTTAATTTGACGCCTTAAGGATTGACACATCGCTTTGGTTTGAATCCTTAGTGATAAATAGACCAAACGTTTGCTGCAAATGGTCCTACATAAATTGTCAGTGTTCTACTTTTGACCTTTTATACAAAAAGTCTATACTTACAAGAGGGCAGGTTGAAAAGTATTCGCTGTAGCCAAGAGGACAGTCAATTTGAATATTTTTTAAGCGATGACTTTCATTCTGAGAATTTTTGTAGAGAATTGATAAAGAATAAAAATATTTAATAGGTTATTAAATTTCTGTATACAAAATGTGGTCTCTTCTTTGCTAGGCCGATTATTTAACATCCTGCCCTCGTATTCAGTTAATAAATCACAATTCTAGAGAATTGCCAGATCGATTTGTCAGATTGATACTTTGCTTAATGCCATTATTCAAATTCCCACAAAATCTTAACAAAGTGAGTAGAAAATAACTCTAGTCTTTTTAGAGTATAAAAGGATTTTATTTCTGAGGCTTCTTTGGATGTCTTATATTTGGATTCATGAGTGGTCTCATCTTTACGATAGTTTAAAACAAGATATCTTTGTGAAGAGTATTAAATAAATTAAGTTTTTCTATCTACCCATCTATCTTTCTATCTTTCTATCTTTCTATCTTTCTATCTTTCTATCTTTCTATCTTTCTATCTTTCTATCTTTCTATCTTTCTATCTTTCTATCTTTCTATCTTTCTATCTTTCTATCTTTCTATCTTTCTATCTTTCTATCTTTCTATCTTTCTATCTTTCTATCTTTCTATCTTTCTATCTTTCTATCTTTCTATCTTTCTATCTTTCTATCTTTCTATCTTTCTATCTTTCTATCTTTCTATCTTTCTATCTTTCTATCTTTCTATCTTTCTATCTTTCTATCTTTCTATCTTTCTATCTTTCTATCTTTCTATCTTTCTATCTTTCTATCTTTCTATCTTTCTATCTTTCTATCTTTCTATCTTTCTATCTTTCTATCTTTCTATCTTTCTATCTTTCTATCTTTCTATCTTTCTATCTTTCTATCTTTCTATCTTTCTATCTTTCTATCTTTCTATCTTTCTATCTTTCTATCTTTCTATCTTTCTATCTTTCTATCTTTCTATCTTTCTATCTTTCTATCTTTCTATCTTTCTATCTTTCTATCTTTCTATCTTTCTATCTTTCTATCTTTCTATCTTTCTATCTTTCTATCTTTCTATCTTTCTATCTTTCTATCTTTCTATCTTTCTATCTTTCTATCTTTCTATCTTTCTATCTTTCTATCTTTCTATCTTTCTATCTTTCTATCTTTCTATCTTTCTATCTTTCTATCTTTCTATCTTTCTATCTTTCTATCTTTCTATCTTTCTATCTTTCTATCTTTCTATCTTTCTATCTTTCTATCTTTCTATCTTTCTATCTTTCTATCTTTCTATCTTTCTATCTTTCTATCTTTCTATCTTTCTATCTTTCTATCTTTCTATCTTTCTATCTTTCTATCTTTCTATCTTTCTATCTTTCTATCTTTCTATCTTTCTATCTTTCTATCTTTCTATCTTTCTATCTTTCTATCTTTCTATCTTTCTATCTTTCTATCTTTCTATCTTTCTATCTTTCTATCTTTCTATCTTTCTATCTTTCTATCTTTCTATCTTTCTATCTTTCTATCTTTCTATCTTTCTATCTTTCTATCTTTCTATCTTTCTATCTTTCTATCTTTCTATCTTTCTATCTTTCTATCTTTCTATCTTTCTATCTTTCTATCTTTCTATCTTTCTATCTTTCTATCTTTCTATCTTTCTATCTTTCTATCTTTCTATCTTTCCATCTTTCCATCTTTCTATCTATAAAAACGTAATCTTTTGAATAATAGTAATTTAATAGTAATTTTCGATACCAGCTTTAAATATAGGGCGAGAAAGAATATTTTCTGCATCCGTGAATGTATATAGTTACTTTATAGATTTATGAATGTTTTCCCAAATATTCACAGCACAGTGTGGTTCGCTCCACATTGTTGATTTTTTATTGCATCTTTTAGGCTCCTATTGACATGAAAATTTCCATTGTGAACTCCGAATTCGACAGTTAGTATATGCGGGACCATATTGCCATTGGCTTGGTCTGTCAGTGTGGAATTTACACAAATCCATGTTGATAGCATCCAATTACAGACACAACCGAATTTGGTTTTTGTTTGCCCGCTGTCTTGGCTAAACAATTTTCTGATGGTTGAAATATTTCACTTTTAGTTTTAAATGCGATGAAGTGCATCACAAATATGTAAAAATTACTTTAAAAGAAATTTTAAAAACCGAGTGACTTTATTGAACTTAAATGAGTTTAACTTCTTTGTATAATTAAGAAAAAAAAAATTCCAAAATCTTCTTAAAAAATCAATTTCAAATTCAATTACGCATTGTCTTGAGCTGCCAACCAGGTTATACTAATATAAGGTAGAGTAAGTCTGAAGCGCATAACTTTTGTGAGAAGAAACAAAAAGAGAGAGTGAGCAACCAAATGATTAATTTACAAACTATGTTAGTAAGTATAACAAACAAACAGATATACCGAAAAAAAAATCGAATGGTTCAATGGTTCATTTTACATACGGTGTTCACTCTGTTATTTTTTGCCATGGTATAAGGACGAGTAATGCGGCCGGCTCGGGGCCATAATTCTCGTGACAGCAAAAAAAGTGTGAAAGAGAGAAGCAAAACACAAGCTGACATATGTATGTATGCGCTGCGACAACGAGACTGAAAATTGTGGCCCCAGTTAGAAAAAGACGCTGCAGCATTACTCTACCTTATTAATTATATCATGATTTTTTTGCAAGTGGCGCCAGCCAGACCTACAATCTGAAGGCCAGCTTAACTTGAAAATCGCATGGGCAACCATAAAGGGACTTTTTTTGCAAAATAAATTTCAAGAACCAAATGTAAAACGAAATTTAGCTCGATACCGATACTAAGCAAATTAGTATCGGATCACCGATTAATCGAGAACCAAATTATCGGCATCGAATATTCATTATGGACATCGATATTTTCGATGTTCAAAATATCGGATCTGCATCGCGCATCCCTAATACTGAATCAAAATAATTGCGCTGGAAGAATTTTATTATACTGTCCTTAAGGTAATATAAAAACTTTTGCTAGAAACAAATTCACAATTTAGACCAAGAAACTCATGATGCAAAGAATTTTACAAGGTGCCGCAAATAATCGGATCGGGCTCACTTTTTGTTTGGTAGCTATGTGAGATAGTGGACCAATTTTGATCAAACTTCACACAAATGTAAAGACTTACACTTAATTAAACTCACATAAATTTGGTTGCGATATTTTAAGAAACAAAAAAGACCGCTCTCTTTTGAGAGAGACACGAATAACGGAACTGCGCATTGCGTGACCTTCTTATTGTTGGATCAGGGAAGTGACTAATCAAAGCAACTTTCCACAGGTGCAAATAGTTTTAAAAAATAAAATTAATTAATAACGCTAGAAAAACAAAAGCTAGACCTTAATGCAATTACTGCTTTAATGAATGAATGTGAATTGTAAGCAACACTAAGTAAAATGTTACCCACTTTGCTTAAGCCAAAAGCCTACATAAACTAGTTGTGAATTATAAGCATAAAAAAATACAAACTACTCATCTATTGCAAAAATGTGTGTCAATATTTAATTATATTTTTGTGTAAATAATATGAGGATTGTAGCAAAGTGGCCACCAAGGGACCTATGAGTCCTACTTCGCATGTAATGTGAAACAAGTTTTGGGTGCATAATATGGGTGTAAATGAAAGCTTTTATTTACCATTTTGTGGTAGGTGGATATTGGAATATATAGATATTTACCATCCGTTGATTAAAGAAAACGCTTTTAAATTTTTTGCATAATTCGGCCACAGAAAGTGGGAATCATAGTTATGTTTTATTTGCATGGGGATGCGGCTTAAATTTTGAATGAAGAGAATTAACCACTTTAAAAAAAAAGAAACCGAATTCTCTATGTAAGTGGTGGCTAGTAGTAGTATAAAATTTAATGTTTAGTTTTTAAAAACAAAATTTTGCAGACTTGCGCGCACATTCCGCTATATCACAATTAAACATAGCCATTAAATTTTTAATTTAAACTAAATGAAATTTAAATTTAAATTCAACGCCTTGCATGTTCACTGTTCACAAAGCTGCTTTGAAGTATTTCCTATTTCCTTGGCAGTTCTGGGTTTTGTCCGTGGGGACCAGACCAAAAAAAAAATCAAACTGAACTTGCTGCGTGCATAAAACGTGAGGCGGAAAACATTTTCAAAGAATTTTCTTTAAACTAGCTGCATATTCTTGCTTTTTTGCCTTGGGCTTTATTTTTTATTTTTTGGTTATTTTCTTGAGGTTTTTTGCGAGTCATTTGCATTTCTAATTACTGCAGTCGCCGTTTTCCACATTTCCCTCGTTTTCGTATTATTTTTCTCTTTACGGACATGCTCCTCAGTTTCCAGTTTCTTGTTCGTGAGTAGTTTTGAGTGCGTGATTTGAGATTGTTGTGCATAACTTACATAGTCGAAAGAGATTTAATTTTTTTAAAGTATTTTTTAAAGAGTTTTTGTTTTCATGGAGTATAAGATGTTTCTTTAATTAAGTAATGTTCAATTATTAAAGTTAACCGTTTTTTGTACATATTTTTAAATACATTTATACATCTTTGATGTGCACTCCATAATTTACAAAGATACTATTCTTGATTCTTACAAATTAAAATTAATCTAATGACTTTTTTTATAAAAGCGGTTTTTATATAAGGGGCTTAGCCACTGCACACTTCGCATGCCAAGTCCTGTCCAGCATTCTTCTTATCTATATTAGCTGTGTCGAGATAGATTATTTTTACTTAAAAATCACTTTGTGTATCTTGGTTTTTATTTTTTTTTTTTATTTGTATCTTTAATTACAATTTAAATTTCATTTTGAAATTATATTTTCTCTTCTTTTTTTATATAAACTCTTTTCTGGCTTGCCTAGCAATAGCAATTTTTCCTGCTCAGCAATAAGACCGGCAGCAGCACAAAAATATAAATCAAGCCAAGTTACAAAATTATCCGCGAGAGGGAGCAACAAAAAAAATATAAACCACAGCAAGTTGCAATATTGTCTCTATTAGTGGGGAATGCTGCACTGCGACCCGTAGGATCTATTGTGCTCCCTTTTAGCCCTAGAGCTCCTCAACTAGCCCTGTATCTGCAACAAACTTAATTATTTGAGATGGGTCTAGTCTGGTGATGTCGATACTATATGCCCGCCTAGGCAGGATGTCCTTCTTCGGGCAAGGGCGTCACACTCTGCAAGAATATGTAGACAGGTTTCCTACTCAATCTCACAAAACCTGCATATGTTCGAGCTCACGATACCAATAGTACTCAGGTGTTTCCTGAGTCTGCAATGTCCCGTCAGTAGCCCAGTTAGTACCCTAAGGGAATTCTTGCCCAGTTAGGATATTTTCTTAAAGCTATTTAGGTTATAGGAGCCGAGGAGTTGCTTGGCATGCCGTAAGCCAGCCGTGCCGGTCCAGTCCATTTCTCGTCTGGACCTTTCCTCTTCTCTTAGGTGTCTAATCGTATGTCTGCCCATGCCACAATAAGGTTCAGGCCCTACTTGTGGTTTTGCAGCACCATTTTATGATTTAGGAATATTCTTGTGTCCCGGGATCCATCTCAGGAAGACTTTGTTCAATTGTCCTCGATGGTTGAGTTTGGCTCTAGTTTCCCGAACCAACTTTGAATTAATCTTCAAGCCAGTTACCGCATTGATTGCGGCTTGACTGTCTGGCAGTATGGCAATGTCTCTGTCTTTATGTTTCCTATCCAGGTTGATGTTTACACATCGGCTTATGGCACATACTACTACCTGAAATATGCTGGTGTATATACCTAAAGCTTCTGACAGTCACGTTCTTGGTCCCGCGACTCCCAGTCTGGTGCCTTCTTTGGTAAGAGACCCGTCAGTATACCAGACAATAGTGCGTCCATTCATCTCCTCTAACGTTGTCCAATTCTTCTTGTTGCTCATAATAGTTCTAAAATGTCTTTCGAAGTGGTACTCTTTGGTTATCTCATCTCTGGGTAAGAGAATTGAGGGGACCATTTTTCCCAGGTCGTCAGCGTCTCTAGCACTTATTAAGTGACCCTTGGCTGTCATTGATAGCAGTGCTGCTTTCATTTGGAGCCTTAAAACGATATGGAGTGGTGTTAATTCCATAAGGACTTCCAATGCTGCTGTGGAACGCAACATTAACATATTGAAAAAAAATCAAAATTTTCTATCTTAAGTACAAAGTTTAACTTTCATTGACCAAAAAAAAATTATTGAAATGTCTTTATATTTTTAAGAGATACGGCTTACCAATAAAAGTTCAGTTATCAAAAACTCGATATATGTATTATAAAAATTTCTTTAAAAAATATTTTATTCGGTGAGCACTTATGTTAAATGAACGATGAACAGCTTTACTTATTTTCGCCTTTATTATTACCATCCAACCACGTCCTTGAAAAAAATTGTAGTTCCACTTTCGTATTAGAGTTGATTTATGACGTCTAAAAATAAAGAAACACAATATTATTATATTATCATATTAAAAATTTACTTATTTTGCAAAAAAGTTGAGAAATAATTTTTTTGAAATTAAGCCTTAAAAAATTGTTTCATTCATAGACATTATTTGTTGACTTTATAAATGGCATTACCAACTCTGCATAAAAAATGCTGTAACATTTATAAGCCTTAATTAGTGTTGATAAATGCCGCATTACTTAAAATAATGAGTTCCTTTTATATTTCATTTATTTAAATTAATACAATTGCATACATGAAATTATTTCACTCAATTTACTTTAATCCTATTATTCGACAGTTTGCTGCAAATCTCTATATTCCATTTATCTCCATGACAATTGCTAAAACTATCGTTTGCATAAACCAAACTCACATTGTATCCTTAAATATGCATCAGACCAAAGTTCTTTTATCAACTTGCAACAAAAACGAATAAAAAGCCAAATGCCATCAGGATTACTTAGCCAAATGGTGACTATTTTTTCACTGTCACTCAAAAGGGGTGAAATGCAGCCAATTTGGTTCGAGCAGTTTGTCAAATGGCTTTAAGCTTAGCTGCTATTCAGTTTGCCTTATGGAAACTATGAAAAACTTTAAATGGCTTAAAGGCAGCATACATTTTTAGTATCGAAAATAAATAATAAATGTGCATGTTATTATATTATCGATTAATTAATCAATAACATTCACTCTTCTTCTTGTCTAGAACTAGTCTATAATTATTAACGAAAAATAAACGCATCAAGGTCGTCTTTAAAACTCGCTAAACATGCAAAGTTATGAAGCTTTGCTGCTTTTACAACACTTAATATTTAAGTGCGCTAAAGCGACCCGAGGACGTCTCAAGCAACTAGACCGTAAGCCTTTAAGGCAATGTTGGCTTATTATGGTTTGGCTGAAAACTTTACCTACGCCTCGAGATTAGATTTCAGTTCAAGCTTTGGTTGAACTTGCAATTAGCCCCTTGGCTAGCCTTAAAAAACTTTAAACTTTTGGTATTGATTTTATGTGCTGATTATAGTAACTACTTTGTGGCTAAAAGTTTTCAAGTTTAAAAAAAATAAAACAAAACTTTTGCACTGTTTATTAGCTAAATACGATAGCAAATAGTAAGACGGCCAAATTTCTTTAAATCTTTCACGATAAGAAAATCTTTAATTTTTTTAAAAAAATATATGCAAAGGAGTGTATAAGGTTGAAATGTGTGTAAGATAGGGAAGGAGTTCTCAAAGACCATAATAAACAAAAAAGGTGAATTTGGGAAATTTTGTTTCATTTTCTTCCAAATATAGTGATTCAGCTAAACGGTACTACATATATAAAAAACCGAAAACGATTCAAAGTAATTTTTTTCTCTTTTGTGTTTAAATTAATTATTTTATATAAAGCTAGCTTATTCTTAAAAAGATATAAACTAACAGTTAAAAGATGGCGTACGTTAAAGTCGGGCGCGGACGACTTTGGGATACCCTGTACCACTGCTTGCAATAAAATCCAGTAAATTGCTTAAGAACACCAAAAGACATTCGATTGCCAAATTAGATTACGATACCTTCATAAACAACCAAAAACAGACGAATTTTTAACCAAAAATGTTTTTTTGACCGATCGTTCCTATGGGAGGATATGGTATAGTCAACCGATTTTGATCAAATTTGCTGCAGTGCTTGGATACTCTAAAAAACTTCTGAGTGCCAAATTTGGTTATAATATATTCACAAACAAACGAAACACAACGAATTTTGTACAAAAAACGATTTTTTGACCGATTGGTCCTTTGGTACAGTGCTTGGGAACTCTAAAAAACGAGTAAGTGCCAAATTTAGTTACGATATCTTCATAAACAAACGAATTATCCATCTAAAACTTTTGGTTTTTTTCGAGGTCCCCTGAAACACCCCTATGGGAGCTATATAATATATGCCCGATATCCAAAATATAAAATAAACTTGCATCCCCTGACATAATAACGCATCTAATTTGAAAATTTGGTTGCTCTAGGTCTTACCATCTCTGAGATCTAGACGTTCATACAGACAGACAGACGGACAGACGGACATGGGTATATCGACTTCTCTAGTCACCCTGATCATACTTTAGGTAACTTTGGGGGGTCTCCGACGTCTCCGTCTGTATGTTACATACATTTTCGGCTTGCACAAACTTAATATACCCTTTGTACCATACGATACAGGGTATAAAAATAGAAAGCCATGGCTACCGGGGCTTTTAGCTAATTTGTGTTTAAATTTCATGTACCTTTTTATAGAAACCAAGAAAATAGTAATAGTAGTTGTTTTTTGTTACAAAACAACCATAAAAACTAACGTTTATTCGAAAAATTTCGATTTTTTGTAAAGTTAAACATATACCGGCTGTAGCAACTAAACTATTCATCCGAATTGAATAAACTTTTTATTTTCTTGATTCTTGGGAAATTCTAAATCAGATGCGGGTATTAATTCTACAAAATGTTATCATCGAAATTTTGATTTTCGCAACACTTTTACGGCTGCCGTGCCACTATGCGACGTCTCCTTCTGTATGTTACATTCATTTTCCGAGATTTTTTTTAGAGTACCCAAGTACTGAACCAAATTTGATCAAAACCGGACGACTATATCATATAGCCCCCATAGGACCGATCGGCCTAAAAATCGATTTTCGTACAAAATTAGGTATGTTTCGTTTGTTTATGAAGATATCGTAACCAAATTTGGCAAATAAATATAGAATTTTTCTCAAAAATTTGCTGAAAAAGACGAAACATTTCATATGAATGCATAAATAGCGATCAAAGCATAAATTTGATAAGAATGTTTTTCAAATATCATCGATGGGTAATTCAATTATCTATAGTTTCGTAAAAAAAATGATCAAAATCAGTTTAGTAGAACAAGAGATATTTTCTGTTACGTAGAGACCATTTTTGGTAATTTCGAAAAAGGTTTTTTTCGAAATATCTCGAAATCTGTTCCATGACAAAATTTATTGACTGCATTTTCGGTTTTAGCATAGCATTTTACTACTAATGTATGATTAGAGTGACTAAAGAAACAACTCAAAAATAAAAAAACAAAAATTTTAAGGGCATAATTAAATTTTTTTAGCCAGATATCGTTCGAAAGATTTTAATCTTCCATATTTATACTAAATAAAAAAAATTGTGAATGACAAAAAGAATTTTAAAATTTTGTTTATGTTTAGTTTTTATATGTCAAAAATGCCTTTTTGACAAGTTACATTAAAAAAAAACTTGGTTAAAAAATATTCAGTTTAGTCGCAATTAAATAAAGAGAAAGAAAAACTAAAACTTTGCATGAATTTTTTTTTTTGGACCGAAGAATCGATTTGCATCTTTAGTTTCAAAAAATCTTTGAGGCATTAATCATTTTTTTTCTTAATCTCGACATTTGGTTGAAATAATAAAATCTGCAAAGGTTTGTTTCGTTTATTTCAAAAAGTTTAACTAATTGAATTTTTAATATAACATAAAAAAATTGTAGTTTTATTTTTTTTACATTGTTTTAACAAATCAATTTAATTAATATTGACACTATAGATAATGGGTTTAAAAGACGTGCTTAAGAGAATCTCATATAACTTGATTAAAATAATTTAAAAAAATTGTTAAAAGCGTTTTTCTCAACTTAGATCTAAAAAAATTGATTCCAAATATTCAGTTATTTACACACAATTAAAAAAAAAAAGTGATAAACATGTTTTTTGCTAAATTAGCCAAAACGCGTTTTGTTCAAAAACTAAAATTTTCTGAAAAAAAAATGTTGGACAATTACAATATTTTTGTAACATCTAAGCACTAAGCCAAATATTGAAATCGGTTGGCATATTTTTTGGATGGGTAAGATGATACAGGGGTATACGGCAGCTCTGACTGGTGTGTTAAAGTATCCATTAAGAAGTATTAAAAAATGGCCAAACAAAAAAAAGAAACAACAACCAGTTCTGTCCGGGATCGCTTCACTTTTTCTTAGTTCTAAATATTTAAAATATGTAGTTCCAAAAGAGCCAAACCTAATTCCTATCTATTAATCGATATATCGATATCAACGATGATCATACCAGCCAAAAAAAATCATAAACATGGTACGGTATCTTTATCTGACTCTTAGTATTTTCTTCTTTGCTCCCAAAAAAAAAATCTCAGGAAGAAAGAAGATTGCTGATCGGTCGTTATGTGCCTTATCTTTTTGCAAAAGTTATTAACACGTTGCACCCTGCTTTGATAAATCAACTAAGATTTTTATAATTTTTTAAGTATAAAAAAATTCGGATTTCTAAATCGCTTTGCTGCTTTCAATAAAATAAGCTCTTTTTAGTGTGACCAGAACTGAGCACAACAACGTAAAGAAAAAATACTAGCAAAGTCTAAGTTGCAAGATTTTGTGTTGTAGGTGTCAGCTTCAAGCGCAATTTACCTGATTACCCCTAATTTACCATTTTTTCAGCTTAATTTGATTAGGCTCATCCTTGACAATTCAAAGCATCCTTTCAATCCTTTTGTCGAGTTAATTGCATTGCAATGCCCCCACTTTAACATTTCAATGCATAGTCCTTTCGTATCTTTTCTTTAAGCCAATTTATTCGCGTCATTTTCCACTAACAAGCACTTTAAGCTAAAAACTTCAAGAACAGACTGCATCTGGTCCAAAATTTCTCATCCAAAACGTATGCATTGAATTTAAATATTCCAGTTGCCGCAAGGATGTTAAGCAGCTTCTGGTGGAAGTTTTTTTTTATGACTGCGTTATACTCGATGATAGACTCGTTTTCAGTTTCTTCGATGAAATTTTAGTTCCCTCAAGAGATTTAATTTTAAACCACCCATATGTTTAAAGTTTTGAGTTTGGTTTAAAATTATTTCCAATCTGAAAGTAAAAACTTATTTGCCAGCAATGACCTTTAGTAGGTCTTCCGTGGAAAAATGTCTTTACATCATCTCAGCTGTATCAATTTCTGTATGTGCATTCCAACTTCATTTTGATTTACTTTGTCTTAGGATGCATGTTGATTGCTGTTATTGGAAAATTAAAAAAGTTAATTAAAATTTCTCATATCAAAAAAAAATGAAACCACGAAGTGTAGGGGCAAGTGGAGTAAATTCGGTTGAATTTTTTCGTAGATTTTTTTGTGTTGTTACATTGTGACAAAATTTCAGATTGATACGAAGATTTTTTGTCAAGTAGATTAATCTCCTAGCAAAAAATGCCAATTTTGCGATATTCGATTTTTTTGGGGTGATTCCGTAAGTATCCAAAAAATTTCATCATGGATAATATAATGCCTAGTGAATGGGCATAAAAAAATGTGTTTTTAAAAAAGACGGAAATCGTCTGAAAGAGCTCTCCTTTTGTCGATTTTCACTACCTTCAGCATTTCCAGCAAATCATCGGAGCTTGAAATCGGTTTACGGGGATTTGTTTCGCTTTTTTTGTAAGTTCTCGGTGTTTTGACACAAAAACAGTTGAAGTTCGTGCTGAAATTATATTCAACATAATTACTTGGCTCATTTCGACACTTCCGGATTTACACCAAATCGAGCTTCCGGTTTCACCCCAAATCGACTTTTTCGAAGCGTTATTCTGGTGGCTTGCAAAAATCGAAACGAACCCTTTAGCATTTTTTAAGTATAGAGTCTAAGTAAATACTATGGATATACTTACTTTTGATTTTACTAGAGAAAATGTTGAAATTTTAGCGACACAAAAACTTAAAATAATACTTTCAAAGTAGCAATTTTTTTAGAAAAATTATACTGAACATAAAAACATGTGTGCTCGAGTCATCTATGAAGTGAAAGCCAATTTTTCGAAGCAAAACTTCTTCACCAATAAGACGAAGTTCTTAAGCGCACCTGAACGTCATGTGGTTGCAGCAAGACGGTGCCATCTGCCACAACGTGTATAAAACTATTGATTTATTGGCGCAACGCTCTCCAGACAAAATCATCGCAGGGACATTTGCCGAATATTTTATTCCATACATAATCGGAACATGTCTTGTACGCTAAGGTAGGCCGCGTACACCATGTTTTAATTTTCAATATGTCCCAAAATGTATCATCTTTGAATTGGTTAAAAAAAAAAAGTAAAACAACTAAGTGACTCTTTATAGCCAAAACTATTTCAATTAAGACGTATTATTTTTAGTTGGCTACTCAAAACTTTAAGAATTTTTGTACAGGGTGACCCGACCGAGTGCTTATACAATGTACTTATTCCATGATAAACAAGACATGTTCCAATTATGTATGGAATAAAATATTCGGCAAACGTCCCTGCAGTTCTGTACACAGGTCCTAATTATTTTCATTAAATTTTGACAAAGATGTGGCTCTATCTTAACTATTCTTAACTATGACGTGTTGGATCTTGGCCTTAAGCTCAGCAATTGCTTGTGAGATTTTAAAAAAATCCAAAGCCAAAAATCCACAAGCTGCCGTATACCACTGTATCATCTTACCCATCCAAAAAATATGCGAACCGATTTCAATATTTGGCATAGTGCTTGGATATTACAAAAATATTGTAATTGTCCAACATTTTTTTTTTTTCATAAAATTTCAGTTTTTGAACAAAACGCGTTATGGCTAATTTAGCGAAAAACATGTTTATCACTTTTTTTTAATTGTGAGTAAATAACTGAATATTTGGAAATCAATTTTTGTAGATCTAAGTTGACAAAAACGCTTTTAACAATTTTTTTAAATTATTTTAATCAAGTTATATGAGATTCTCTTAAGCACGTCTTTTAAACCCATCATCTATAGTGTCAATGTTAATTAAATTGATTTGTTAAAACAATGTAAAAAAAATAAAACTACAATTATTTTATGTTATATTAAAAATTCAATTAATTAATCTTTTTGAAAGAAACGAAACAAACCTTTGCAGATTTTATTATTTCAAGCAAATGTCGAGATTAAGAAAAAAAATGATTAATGCCTCAAAGATTTTTTGAAACTAAAGATGCAAATCGATTCATCGGTAAAAAAAAAAAAAAATTCATGCAAAGTTTTAGTTTTTCTTTCTCTTGATTTATTTATTTATTTATATAAAGCTAGCTTATACTTAAAAATATATAAACTAACAGTTACAAAAAAAAATAGAAAGCCATGGCTACCGGGGCCTTTAGCTAACTAATTTTAAAAGTGTAGGGTGTAAAATTGTATTATTGTTAAATGCTCTTTTACTAAAATTAAATGTGTAATATTGTAATTTATGCTATTTAATTCTAAATTATGTGGTAAATTTTACATTTTTTGATAAAATCTAATATTACTGTTTTTACTTTTTTTTTTAACCAATTCAAAGATGATACATTTTGGGACATATTGAAAATTAAAACATGGTGTACGCTAAGGTAGGCCGCGTACAACTTTAAGATACCCTGTACCACTAAGTTGCAGTTAAATTCGTTACATGGCTTAAGTAGCCTCCAAAGAACTTTTGATTGCAAATTTAGTTATGATATCTTTATAAACAAACAAATTTTGCACCAAAAACAACCGATTATGGTAAAATTTGGTACAGTGCTTGGGAACTCCAAACCAATTCCAAATGCGAAATTCGGTTACAATAATAGTTACGATCATAAACTAACTAGTTAGGCGGGTAAAACTTTTGGAATTTTTCGAGGAACTCAGACACGACCCTATGGGAGCTACACAATATAATCCCAAAATCAAAAATATCAAATAATTTTTTCACCTATGATATAAAGGATCTAATCTGAAAGTTTGGTTGTTCTAGGTCTTTCCATCTCTGAGATCTGCGAGTTCATACAGAAGCACATGGTTACACCCCCTCTCTACTCTTCTTGATCATACTTTAGGTAATTTTTGGGGGGTCTCCGCCGTCGCTTTCTGTATGTAACATTTATTTTCTGTAACAGAGGCATATAATGCGCTGATTCCGAATCGGCTATCGGAATTCCTCCAATGTGTCTTGGTTCGATTCTAATCTCAAAAAACTTAAAACGCTTACAATTTAGGTACCCAGAACTAAAATCATCTAACCCGCAGAATGATTATTGGCTAAAAGAATATAAGAGTTCTGAAAACTGTCCCAAACAATTATCGTTTTTCCAAATTGGTTGTGTTATTCAATTGTAAAGTTATCGAAAGAAAACCACTTTTTTAAAATTTATAATCAGGCGTGCTCCGGAATCCGAATCAGAATAATTTATGCGGATTCGTTTTGAATCCGAATGTTTGGTGCTCCCATTTCCACCAATCCGAATTTTTTATGTGCTTTGAAACCGACTGCTTTGTTGCCAGTGGAATGAAAACGAATCGTCAAAATAGTATTAAAAAACCACAAATTTTATATAGAAGTCATTTTTTATATATGCCTTGATCTTCTTAGATTCTATTTATGCTAACTTTAATTTGCATATTAGCTGCTAACTAATTTTAATAATTTTTTTCCTGACACAACCCAAAAATAGCAAATACAAGCTTAACCGAATTTTCGTTTTGTTTGTGCATGTGTGTGTATCAAACATACAAAATTTCCCTTGTAACAAAAATAGTTAAATCGTGTTTAAATTGAATTAACTTTGTTGCTAAATTAATATTTTTGTGTAATTTTATTTAAAAAAAAATAAAATAATAAAGAACTAGCAATATATTAATGAAAATTAAATCTAAACAACATGTACTAATAAAAAGGTGCAAAAATGCGGCAGCCTTGTCAGCTGTTTTGTATCAAACAAAAAACATTTCGCGCCAAGAAACACAATGTAGGTGCATATTTAACCAAAAGAATTTAATGCTAAAAAATATACAAATAAACATTACAATATATAGGACATGATTCTTTCATTTTTTTACGCCTTCTTTTAGCTATAAAACATGCCATTGACAAAATAAATTACATTTTTGCAATGCTTACAAATTCTTAACAAAAGGCAGTCAGCTGTTTAAAACACACCATTTATCACATATTTATCGAAAAAAGTGAGGGAAATTTACGCATTTATCGAGAATAAAAAAGGAAATTATCGACAAAAAATTCTGATTCCGGAGCACGCAAAACCGAATCCGAATAAAATTGTTCGGATTGAATTTTTCTGATTCCGGAGCATGCCTGAATATTAAATCGACCAGACTGAACCCATCTTAAATTTTTGTTTCTTTTTGAACATTCATTAAATCCATATGGCTTAAATTACAGTACTCAGAAATTGTATCTTAAACTTAACCATATATTAAAAGTTACTTATAATTTTCTTGCTTTACTCACAGACAAAAACAACAGCTGCGTTTATAAGAAATTTATTAGCTCAATACGATTATAGCCTCATACTTCGGCCCACTGTACCCCTTAGCGTAAAAGCTAAGAACTTGAGCCCATTTATTGCCTGCTTTTTGACAGCTGTTGAAATTATGGCCCATTCTTGGCCCAATGATTCCAGTTCCTGCCAAAATAAATTTTCACAATTGCCAACCAATTTTGCGAAAGTAGATTGAAACCATTTTGTATTGAAAAAGTTTTGATTTTATAAGATGCGCTTTTTGCAATAGCATATAATATTTTTATTTAATTTTATTGTCATTATTATTTGTACAAACAGAGCACAAAGGATAAGGGTCAGTGTCGTAAAGTAAAAGCAATATTGTAACAAGGTGAGACGGATGCTCAAGTTTTTCCCACGCATTCAGATTTTTTATATTGGTAATTTATGAGAGCATTCTTTTATTATCATAAGAAGTATGGGATTTGTATGGAAAAATGTCTGGGGTGCCACAAAGTCGCTTGAAATTTGGGATGCCATTTGAAACCAAAACTCTAGTAAGAACCATAGGTGCCTCAGAAATCTGAAGAATGTTAAAGCTTTTACAAGAATGGCAGCAAAGCGTTGCTACTGCTCAAAAATTATTTTAGTACATTTAGACACATTAGTTCATATGAGTTTTAAGAGTGTTTTATAAAAAATAAATTTATTACTGAATTGGATAAATTAGGGAATCAGTCTCCAGCACCCTATAAATGCTTTTTATTTATCGCCAATAATTGACTAATCCTTTCTAGCTAATGTTTAATAGAGCTTTAGAATCATATGAAGTTAATGGGATTAAAAATATATAAGATACAATAAGTAGTCAGGAATATGTTATAGTCCATTGTGATCCACTTAATCAACTTAATTCAGAAATCTCTTAAACTAAAGAAAATCTTCCCTTGAAGCGGGCGCAGACATGTGTTCCTTTTTCGTTACATTCAAAAATAATTTTTTAAAGGGTGTAGCTGGATAAGGTACTGGAAACTGGCCTCAGCGATTTTTGAAAACTAATGATGCACATCGAGGCATAGGGCAAAATAAAAAATTTTCACAAAATTTCAGTTTTTAAACTTAACTAAATTTAAAAAAAAAAAAAATGTGTTTTTCGTTTTTATTTAATTTTGACTAAACTACTGAATATTTTTGAACCAATTTTTTTTTTAATCTAAGCCGGTAATAGGGCTATTAAAAAAAAAATATTGAATATTTTTTTGTATATAAGTGTAGTGTGAGTATTTAATTGTGACTAAACTACTGAATATTTTTGAACCAATTTTTTTTTTTAATCTAAGCCGGTAATAGGCCTATTTAAAAATAATATTAAACATTTTTTTAACCAGCACATTTTTTTAAAAAAAAATATGTATGTAATATATATATAAAATTTTGCTGTTTTTTTTTAAGTATGTTCCTCAAATATGTCAATCACCATTTTTTTTATACACGTGTTTTTATACTTTCTTTATTTGGTGTGAATATGAATCAAATCGATTTGGTGGAACAAATAAATGAACCAAATAATTAAAAAATTGTATGTTGAGCAATGTTAATATTTTTATATTTACCTACAAAATAATTCAGTTTTTTCATCATTAAGACAAGAAGTATATATTCTATGAAATATTACTAAGATTTATTATAATTTTTGACATCTTTTGACAAAAAAAAAAAATTGTTTTTCATAATTTTTTTTAAAAAACATTTAAAATTTTCGTTTTATTTTTTTTAGCATGGTTTCACCAAATCGATTTGATTCATATTCACTTATAAACTTATAAAAACACGTATTTAAGAAAAAAATGGTGATTGACATATTTAAGGAACATACTTAAAAAAAAACAGCAAAATTTAATATTTTTTCTTAAGAAAATGTGTTAGTGTAAAAAAAATGTAATATTTTATATGTATACGTATTATTTGCCTCATAATCTTTTGTCTTCGGGCAAAAAGTGCACTTTAAAGAATATTTTAATATACGTCCATGTTGGACGAAACTAGACGAAAGTTAGTTAAGTTAGCTAAGTTATTTAATTCTAAAGACCTCACGCGACTAAACTCTTGAATGTTTGAAACTAATTTTTTTATCTAAGTTATTATTATTAACAAGGCTTTTTGAAATTAAATACGTTAATTGCCAATTTTTATTACAACTTACTTTTAAAAAAAAAATTGTTTTTCACTTGGAACTTAAATACTAATTAAATTAAATTTTTTTTTGAATTAATATTTATTTTGTGGCTTTTTAAAATAAAAAATATTTTTTTTAAACATTTTCTTACAATTTTTTTTTTTAATATCTTTTTTTTTGTATAACCATAAAAATTATATGTGCTTTATAAATATTTTTTATATTAGCCTATTTTTATTTAGAGAGTATAGAGTATAGTTCAATATGTTAACTTTTTATAAATATAGCTGATGCGATAATCTCTAAACAAAAAATTTTATATCAATAATAAACCTAAGATTTAATTTAATGTGGCAGCTAGAAAGTTGTATTTGAGCTTTTTGGGGCTTTCTAGTATTTTCCACAATGGCATCAAAAGCTTCCTGGACACTATTAATACTGTCAACAAATAACTCACCAGAACAAAGTATAGCTGTGCCCGAGTCCAACATGAAAAACCAAAACTACATTTTCATGTCTAGACTTTGTATCTTAAAGGTTCTCCATTTTTATTTGTTGCTTCCTACTTTTTGCTCCTGCCTTATAATTTTGCCAAGCGTCAATACTGACGCTTAATGCTATCATGTTAAGCGCTTTAAAGCACTCCACTTCGTTCCTTACCGCTTTTCATTTTTTTATTTTCCATCTCTAGACCGAATTGGCCAAGGCATCACCATGTTTCTGCCACTCAGTAGCTTCCTTTCATTTCCGTTCCCGGAATAGAAAGAGTTTTTGTTTTTTTTTTCTATTTTGCTTGGTTTTGTTTACCGTAAGTGGGAAAGTGCAAAAGTTTTCCAAAGCTGGCAGCATTTCACTTTTTGCCAGCTCGAATATTTGCAAGCTGCTTATCTGTCTAGAGTTTCCTTGAAATTGATTAGAAACTTTGGTACTGCATTTCAGTATTAAACGGAAATTTTCAATGAAATAGTTTGCAATGGTAAAATAAAAATTTTTTTATTTTTTTTTTCGTTATTTTGTTGCGTTGGCTAAAATTCTTTGAACTGTAATGTTTTTGATATGGCAGTTCATAAAGCTACTCTATTGTCTAAAATGTTTCAAACGAAAATCGTATTTATAAAGCAAACTGAGAATAGTTAGGTAAATGCTTTTGGTCTGACCGTGCCACATGGCGTATGCTCTATATTTAATAGTTAAAACGTTGACCTTAGTTTTTTTTTTTTTTTTTTTTGATTTATTATATTTACAATCTATCCGTGAATAATAAGTAAATGATTTGACATAATTAAATTACATAACAGGATTGACTTAGATTCAACAAAATCAGCCAATATAAAAACGTATTACATTAGTTACAACAAAAAAAAATAATCAAACAAATAGATAAATCTTGACATATTATAGTACATATATCTAAAATCTGCCGGGAAGGTCTAAAACATGATGTCGCTTAAGGCGACTTGTTACATAAGTATTTTCTAAAAGACCTAGTGCTAAATGATTATCATGCCTATGAAGTCTTTCAATGTATATTTTTGTGCGTCTTTGTATCTCATCTCTGACAAAAGGCACATTTAAGTCTTTGTGCAACTCAAAATTGCTAATATACCACGGAGCATTTGCTAAACTTCTTAGCGTCTTCGACTGAAACCTTTGCAATATCTCGATGTTGGATGTACTCGCTGTTCCCCAAAGCTGCATTGCATAAGTCCATACAGGCTTAAGTACGGCTTTGTATAGCCGGACCTTGTTTTCCAAGCTTAGCTGAGACCTTGGTCCCAAGAGCCAATACATTTTTCTACATTTTGCCTTTAGCTGCATTTGTTTAGCTTTTATATGTGTCTTCCATGTAAGCCTTCGATCCAAGTGAACACCAAGGTACTTTACAGTATGGCTTTCTGGGATTGACAAACCACTTAGAGAAACGGGGGGACAATTTCCTCTCTTCAGTGCAAACGTCAGTTGGACAGATTTTTGGGTGTTGACACTTATCTTCCATTTGTTTAGCCATTTGTCTACCATGCAAAGTTGTTCTTGCAAATGTCGAGATGCCTCCACAGGATTGTCACTTGATGCAACGACTGCCGTGTCAGTATTGTTTAAAACTGGAAGATCAGCAGTAAAAACAGTGTATAACACAGGTCCCATTACGCTCCCCTGAGGCACTCCTGCATTTATCTTATAAAGCTTCGAGTGTTCACCATTGTTGGACATAGAAATGACGATTGGATAGGTATGACTTTAAAAGTAGGTAGTATGGTGCCGGAAGCCATTTCTTAATTTTAAAAAGCACACCAGGATGCCACACCCTATCAAAAGCTTGTTTGACATCAAGAAAGACCGCTGCGCAATATTGCTTTTGTTCAAACGCCCTCATTATTATATTTACAATACGGTGGCATTGCTCAAGCGTTCCGTGTCCTTTTCTGAATCCGAATTGATGTTCGGGTATGATGTTTAGATCGTCCAGCACGATTGACATCCTACTTAAAAGAATCTTTTCAAATATTTTTGAAAAAGTCCCAAGCAAACTAATAGGACGGTTTGAGGATGGGGAATGCTCTGGCTTATTCGGCTTTGGTATCATTATTACATCTGCGCATTTCCATTGGCTAGGGTAGTAATCTAGTCTTAGTATCGCGTTATAGATGTACATTAGAAGTCTAATGCATTTAAGAGGTAAGTTTTTGATTGTAGTACCATCTATTTTGTCATAGCCCGGAGTATTTTTACAATTTATATTTCTCACCTCATCTTGAATTTCATTGAAAGAAACAGACCGAATTGGCAGACTCATCTGGCATGGCGAGTCCAAAAAGCTAAAGACTTCTTCTTCAGCTTCCAAGTCGTGCAGGTCATTTGGTTGGAAGACTGAGTGTAAATGCTGTGCAAAAGCTTCAGCTTTCTCTTTATTACTCCTGCAGCGAACACCAGTACTGTCCATTATCACTGTGTCTCTTCTTATTGGTCGTTTAAGATAGCTGGTTGCTTTCCACAAACTATATTCCAAGTCATTTGTAAACGGATCCAGATTTTTTAAATATTCCTGAGTTGCTTCGTTACGTACTTCTGTAAGTTTTTCTCGTAAGTCCTTTACAGCCTTGTTTAACCTTCTTTTGTCATTTGGACACCTCGTTGTTTGCCATACTCTTCTTAACTTCCTTTTATTTTTAATAAGACGTCTCAACTCTATGGAAAGAATAGTTTGTCTGCTAGGTTGTTCATTTGATTTTGGAGTAAAAAGGAAACTGGCCCTATGAATATTATTCGTAAGCGTTTCGATTGCTAAGTCAATCTCAACGCCAGACTTTAAAGGTACATGTAAGTCAGTGTGTTCTTCAAGCCAATCTTTAAAAGCATCTATGTTTGTTTTACTTCTAATAATTTTATACGGCTTTTCTTTAATCAGCACTGTCGAGCCATAAGTCACAATAATTGGTGAGTGATCAGAACTCAAGTCAAAGTTTTCGGTAATATGTAAGTAGCCGGAATCCCAGAATATACAACAAAGTCTAGCAAGTCAGGTATTTTGTAGGGATCAGTAGGCCAGTAAGTAGGCTTTCCAGTGGACAAGGTTGAAGCAACAAACATGATCTTTCCAACATAATTCAAAGATATATCGCCATTAAACTAAATATCAAAAGATTATTTTTTTTGGATATTTTTTTTTTTTCAATTTAGGTTGTAGGCTACGATATATAGGAATATGTTATTAAAAAAGCCTCTAGTAAACTTAGGTTATAACAAGCAAAAAAAATATTAGAAAATATTTTTTTTTTTTTATATTTGTTTATTTGTAATCTGTCCAAAGGACATTCAACAAATTTCATAACATCTTACAAAAATGATTTACATGATTGGCTTTACTCCAATGAGCTAAATTCGAAAATAATGAGGAGTTTTTTATATTTGATTCCGGTTCGATGACATGATTCCCAGATACACCAAAAGTCCAAACCATTTAAAAGTATTAAATCATCCGCCCCTGGAGGCAAAAGCCAATTAAAACTGGAATGCCTCTGGCACGTAGTCATCTCCTTCAGTATTTTTAATTGCTTCCTTTGTCAAACAGAGGCTTAATACTAAATAAATGTAGGTATATTATAAATTTAATATTTTCATTTTTATTCGAAGCCATTTTTAAATTTGGTTCAACTCCATTCTTCTTATTTACGATCCCTTAAAAATATTAGCAAAATCGAAAAAACCGATTTGCCGCTTGACAAATTTTATTCTCTATACAAAAGATGTTCGTAAATTATTTATTAATATTTTATTTTATTTACAATGTTAATAATAGTTTAAAACTAATGATTAACATAAGATATAATAGCACTAGCAAAAGTTTGGTTTTGAAGGAGACGGCATTCCAGTCCGAGCTACTTTATTTTATTTTGGTATTTATGTTCAAATATTTATAATGAAATTTTAAAAACCAAAAACCAATTCAATTCCGCTTATTTTTCCCAAGATCTTTAAATGGAACATATATATATTACTTGAATCGTAAAAAACAAGAATGTTGCAGGACGCAGCTAGAGCGGATTAGTAAAATGAAAATACAATGGTCTGCATGGGGGATTTAAAACCGAAAATTTTCTGTAAATCCGTCACTGCTCTAAGGCAAGACTTTCGGTGCTCAATGTTATCTGGTAAGAACCATACTAGGTAATTCGATTTATTTCGAAAATAGTATAGTACCGTGGGACAGCTATAGGTAAAAAGGTCTCTTGGATACCTCGATAGAACGCCCTCTAATCATCTTATACAGCAGCTTTGTGTGCTATCATTGATTGGAGCACTTAAGGGATGCCCAAAAAATTACTTTTTCTTTTAGCAAATCGTCGCAAAGAATTTCACTTGAATACACCCTCTGGTTACAAAACTTGTCGCAGTTTATCCCACCGATAAAATCCGCCCCGAATGATCCAAATATTTGAATGCATCATATAAAGTTTCTAGCTTAGGTTTCTTGCCATAATGAAACTGTATGTTTTGACATTCAGTAAAAAGTCTTCAAATGCTGTACAAGGGATGAGGACTTGTAGTGTAAGTATATGTTTGAAAAGTGGCTTTTTTTGATTTGAAAATCGTATTATAAATTTTTAAAAACTTGAAGCTTTCTAAAAAAATATTTTTGCTGTTGCTAGTAAGAATTTGTCTTCAGATAGAAGCCAATGTTCCATTTTTAGCAAGATTGTATGATTCCTGAGATCTCGAGATCCGCTCTCGATGTCTAAAGAGATAGATGGAAATGGCCGCAATGACTTGACTATTATTGATAATAAGCTTTGCAAAAGGAACAAAAGAACCAGCTGAGTCTTTTAACTTCTTCTTCTTAGCTTCACAGTCTGGAGTGGACTATAGCTTCATCAACAATCTTCCTCCCGTTTACTCTCTCTCTCGCTTCATCTTTCCAATTACGAATGTTCATCGTCTACAAGTCTGCTTCGACGTCGTCAAGACACTTCTTTCTTGGTCGGCCTCTTTTTCTTCCTCCTATTGCACGACGAAGTAAACACCTTCTTTTGAATTCTATCATTTGGAAGTCTTTTAACTATCAATTTTTATTTAATTCTAGATTAGCATAATCTATATATATATATATATATAAAAGAGAGTTATATTAGTTACACCATTTATAACTCAAGAACGGCTGGGCCGATTTTGATGATCTATGGTTTGTTGGATTCGTCTCCGCAGTGGTTGACATAGTAACTCATAAAACATCTGAAAAATCACGTAAAAAGAATAAATTGCGAAATTCTATTACGGTGGCAGGGGGCCAGATATCGACATAAATCGAAAATCTTCACCTGCGTGACTATTACGCGGATCGTTTGGTAAAATTTCAGCTCTTTAGCACCTATAGTCTCTGAGATCCTTTTACTCAAACAGAAAGATATGGCTACATCGACTGTTGATGCTGATCAACAATACATTCTGTTTATGGGGTCGAATGAGGCAGCCCGTGAAACGGTTCGGTTGGCAATGAGAAATCGTTGATCTATGATCAGAAATAGGTCAAGTGTTGATCTAAATCGAGCAGCATATCTATACGATCATGCTATTACACGAGGAACACTTCATCGAAACATTTCAACGTCGGAAGCAAGTCGATCAAATGAATGTCCCTCTGTTGAACCCCAAACATAAGGAAGTCTATGGTACATTAATGAAGGCAATTGAAGATGGAAATGGTGGCTTAGTTTTTCTGGATCACCAAGTGCTTCAATGAAAAGATTCAACCCAAGTCTAACCCATTCACCTAAATACATAGCTTCATCAATGTCTTAACCATACGCCCTAGAAGTACTTGATTTTTGTACTTTTATTGAAATAAATTTTCCGTAATTGGGCGATTGCGGTATGTTTTTTTTTATTTTTTTTTAAATCGAGGAGCGTGCTGTAATGGTAAAGGGTATTTCAAAATCGAGTAGGGCCAACTATAGCAATTACATTATGGAAGTAAAGAAATATACAAGGGATATTATAATCAGGACGGTGTTTGGCGTAGCCCCCTAGCATGTGAATAAAATGTGTCTACTTAACTTGCACCTTTTAGAATTTCTTGCGGTTTTCAAATTTCTTAAAACTTACCAGACTTTTGGTGCTTGAATGCGATTGAATTGTTTGATTTGAAAGTAAAAGTTGGGGTCGCCAACAAATATATACTATTATATACATTTAGATATATGCACTTAAAGTGCTTTAGTTTTCCATTACTGTTTTTAAAAATTGACACCTTTGTAGCAGAGCTCATTAAATATACAAAAGAAATTACATATGCAAGAGTAACTTTTTACAAAGCTTTCAAGTGCAGGATATTAAAATAATTATGGACTAGTCATAAGCAAAAAAAACAAAAAACAGGACATAAATAAATCATTTATTCAAATCATTGCCGGCACATTAGATATGCGTTACACATACGCCCGGTTGGTCACAGTGCCATGTCAAGGCATAAGAACGCTTTTCTTTATTTTTTGCCGCTTCTAATGAGTCTGCTTTGGGCCTTTGGGCATTATACCATAGGCATTCCCATTTTCCCATTTTCCATGCAAAGCCCTTCCATTTGCTGGCAAAACCAAGCAAAGCTGAATCTCAAACAAAAACACAAATTCGATAGCTCCGCACTCAATGTTGACAAATTTTCATGTCAACGCTCACAAAAAGACCGCACAGACTGCTTCCGGAGCTGTCAGGGCAATTTGGCTAGGTTGCTGATAACCACAGCACACATACAGCTGGCTCTGCTCCAGGCAGCTCCCGAACCAATGCACAGTGGTCAAAATGATCCATCTAGAGGGATTTATTTTTCTCAGTTTCCTTAGAATCAACTGTGTTGTGTGAAAGATCATAAATTTCTTAAACCAACTTAATCAGCTTAATCAGTTTTCTGTTATCGACACACAACACATTGCAGAAATCGAACTTGCATCCAGTTGGTCCGCCAGAAGTTCTCCGACGCGCGAAAAATCCAGCCCGATTTAACTGAACCTAGCGTACTAGCCCAGCTCGGAATCAGTTCTCTTGGAGGTAAGTGCTTCCCACTGCCCCAAACCGCATTGACTGATTTAGATTTTAATTAATATTTGGGTAAACAGTATAAAAGATCTCCTGGTCGCAGTGCCCCGGAAAAAACAAATTTTTGGTGTTGGCTTTATGCATTTATGCACGAGCGTGTGCATAACCCAATTGTTTATACAAAATAAAAAAAAAATAGTTCTATCGATAGTTGAAATAGCTTTGATGAAATTTTCCTAAAAAAAAACTTAGTTGATTGTTTCCATAATATTAAATTAGTATAAACTAAATTAAGTATATTTATGAGAGTAACTTAATGAAGTTTATTGTCATACCATACGGCTGCCTTCCACACTTTTCTATCTACCATCTCGATACAGGCCTCCAAGCCTTTATATGCGTATGGTTTAATTAGTACATAAACTTATTTGTACTCAAATACAAAACTTTGTTTACTTTGTGAAAATATAAATCAACAGCAGGCAGTCAAATTTTTCCACGACTACCCCCACACCTTTACAACCTTAATAAGAATAATAAAAATTGATATACAATCCATATTTCAAAGCCCGAATAAAAGGAGATAGAGATGTTGTCGGAATATGCCAAAATTACATGGCCCATTATATAAAATACATTTTTGACGTCATTGGCACCGTCCCCGTCATCATTTATTCTACTGTAAAGTTTTTGTCAGTAGATGGCGCCAGCAAGATGTTGGCATATGGGCATTTCCAGGATTGCAGTACGCGACATTCGTAAGCCTTTAAAGTGCAAAAAAGTATAGAAAAAATAAAGTTTTTTTTTTCTTGTTTTTATTTTTTGATACTCTTTTTTTGTAGCTGTATATGTAGTGCAAAAGGTAGGATCTGTTAATTTATCGTTTCCAAAATATTGGCCTGCGATTTAGTACGCGACAAAAATAGAAGTCGTTTTGCGACTGCATCCACAAAAATGTAAAAATCTTCGAAATAATACAAAATGATTAAAAGCAATTAATTTTTATATCATGTGAAATATTGTAGCTTTCTTTTACACTTTATTTTGTTAAAATGTATATACTAGTTTTTTTTTTATAAGCTTAAGTCTGATTAGGTACGTGACCATTCAGTACGCGACATATTTTGCCACCTCTTTACTTTTATGAATTTCTTTAAGTAATTTTTAAAAATTCTTGTATTTACATTAATAATAAGAAAATATAAATGTTTATGTGTACAAAAAGTGATAATTCAAGAGAAATGTGTAACGAAAAAAGTAAATGAGAAACCTTAACAAGTTAGACTGAAAATCACTCAAAAAGTAGTAAAAACTAGAAAAACATAAATATCTTCAGTTTTCAAGCCAATTATTTATGCAAATAAATAAGAAAAGCTGTAAAATCAATGTCTTATCAAATTTAACCGATTTTTGACTTACAATGGTGAAAAAAATCCCTCTTTTCTTAACATTGTAATTTTTGACCCTGGTTGACATTTCTGTGGAAATGCCAATATATGTGTTAAAAACAATTATATTATTAAACAAAATTATATGATATAAAATACGAAATAAAATATAAATTATAAAAGAAAGAAAAAAATTATTGCAAAAAAAAAAAAATAAATATATAATAATAAATTTTTGATACCCTATATAGGTACAAAGGGTATACTAGATTTGTGCAATGTATGTAACGGACAGAAGGAGGCGTGGCAGACCCCAAGTCCTTTATACCAAAATGCTTATCATAACCTCGTCCGTCTGTCCGTCTGTATGAACACCTAGATCTCGGAGACTATAAGAGCTAGAGACAGCTTTACCAGCAGGTGCGCATATTTCCTCAGAAGATGAAGTTTGTTGAATCATGTCAATATCTTCCCCCGTTCCCCCGCAGTAGAGTTTCGCGGTTTTTAGTCAAACCGTTTAATATTTTCATCTGAAATTTAGCGAAAGAGCGATGCGTTGTGGTTACATGCATCTGTGTGTAAAAAATAAACAAAATCGGACAAATACAGCAAAAGTTTTAGTCAAAAATATACAAATTTTACCACCCTTGCCAATAAACTGCGTCAATATTTGACTCCTCTTAATTATGGTTACAAGTGACATAGAATCACAATTTTTGAAAAGCTGAATCATGTGGTTCTAATGAACAAATCCACATCCAAATTTTATCGATGCGGTCCCCCCACCCCCTTAATCGATTTACCGTGTTTTCTCCCACACCCCTCAACATACCAACTTAAATAACTTCTTTAACGTAACATTCGAGTTTCATCAAAATCGGTAAAAATTTAGGGAACTTATAGGTATAAATATCGAATTTCACCAAAAAAAAAATTAATTCCAATTGGATAGTTCTTAGAAGGAATATGCAGGAACAATTTTTTGCAAGACAAAAGGTACAGGGTATTCCACTGTCGGGCACCGCCTCGACTGTTCCAGATTTTTTAATTTTAAACTTTTAGCAATTAAAAAAAAAATGTATAGGGGAAAGGCTTGTAAGTTGCCACACCATAGCTTTTTGTCTATATCTCGACATTGAATACACATAGGCATCGATAAGAAGAGAAAAGAAAGAGCTATAATCCATAATAAGCAGATCATTTGAATTATATTAACATAAGAATTTTACAGACAATTTTCCAAAGAGCTCCAAAACACCACCAAAAAAAAAAGGCTTGTAAGTTGCGACACCTGCAAAAATTGCTGAAAATTTATAAAATAGATGTGTGGCAACTTACAAGCCAAGAAGTGTGGCATCTTACATTTTTGAAGCCATATTCACTGTATGTCCGAAAAACATTTTTGATTATGAATTCATTGATATTCAGTTCCAGCCCATATATTTACCTTGATTTTTCATTTTGATTTGATCACTTTTTGAGCGCAATCAAGAATAATGTTTATTATTTTTCGACTTCTTTTAAAAACAATTTTTGTATTTTGTCTGTTGCTTTTGCGTCTATTCGCATCAAAAACAAATTCAAATTGTCTACGGCGTATTTGCCGTCGATGACAGGTGGAATTTTGGAGTTTTCATTGCTGGAACATCAAAATCGACCAGGGTCGGCAACTTACAAGCCTTTCCCCTACTATTTTTCTTCTTCTTATGTCCCGTTACTCCTAGTGGAGCAGAGGACCATCCTACTATTCATACTATTATAGTACAGTTTTATTTTATTTGAAAAGTAACTAACTAGCTATAGCTACTGAATCGTACATTTTGACCACTGTGCAGCGCCCCATTAAACAAATCTACGCCTATTGTCCGTTTTGGGGGCCCTTGGGCAAAGCGTTAACTGCGCAGCCATTTTAATTACGCAGATAGCGCGATGCCAACTGGCTGAGCATACTAAGGACTCAGAACTTAGGACTATGGTCTATGAAGGCTCTGGGCTCTGGGCTCAAGGCTGACGGCGTTCTGCCAGCCAGATGTTGATTTATTGTACTGGGGCCAAGGGCCCAAAAGGCACAGTAAAAGTTACAAATAGTTACCATTGTGGTTACTGTTGTTCTTATTGTTGTTATTATTGCCAGAGTGCTTGTCTTTATATCTTTACCAACTGCCCATGGCATTCGAATATGGGAGTTTGAATGTCCCAACTCAAAAAACACTCATTCGTATTCAAATGTTTGGCCATTGGACACGTTCCACATGGCAAGTCTGGACGCAACGTAATAAAATGTTTAAATATTTAAATAGGCGCGTGGGTAAACACACAAATTGTCTTGAAGGTTGGTTGCCCCAGAACTAATTTGGTTTTTTTTTTTGACTGTTTTTGTTCTGGTATACCTAACTTTGTCTTTTTGGCCTTCTAATTGCAAATTGTCAGCTAGTGTTAAGAGTAAAGTTTGCGCATAGTTTGTTTGCCAAATGTGGCCAAGATCCGCTGTAGACAAACAAAACTGACATTGTCATAAAGCACACAGTATCCTGTCCAAAAAACATATATAATATATACATATAGTTATATGAGCGACCAAAAGGAAACATAAACTTTTGGTCTTGCACAATTTCAGCTTTTCCATACAGGGTGATATTTCTTGTGTCAACGAAATTTTTGTATTTTTTTGTTTTAAGGTAAAACAAAGGTAGATGTTAGAAAAAATTTAAATTTAATTAAGCCAACAGGCTTGGATGGAGACACGAGTAAAAATAAAACTATTAATATTCTGTGGAAATTGTTTTAAGGTTTTAAAAATTTTTGAACTGTTTTCTAAATTTGAATCGCTGACATATCTTAGGATACTTCCTGGGTTACTAACGGGACACTGCATGATCAGGATGGGCATGTAATACATGTAGGTTCTGTGAAACTAAAGATGAAATTCTCCAAAGACATACTTACGGAGTGTGACGCTGTTGGGAAGCACAAAGGCAGTTAGAGAGTTTTCCCCTAAAAACTATTATTATTAAATGCCTTTTGACGTTGAAACATCTGCAACATTTGTGCTGCCATACTTGGAAAACATTTCATGTATTTTGCTATATCTTTTCACACTGCCTGCTACCAAATGGCAGCTGCTTTCGTGGCTATCGCAACACACAACGAGACACCCTATATTTGAGCAGAGAAAGCGCTTGAAGACTGCAAAATAAAGGAAAGTGCAAAAAGAAAAATAGTTAAACAAACAAGAGTTGAAATACCCTTGGAAATTGAAGTTATATCATTTCTGGGAGATACTTTAAGCACTTAATTCGAAACTGATATAGATTATGAAGGATAAGTTTCAAAAGTAATGCACTTTTCTATTCGAAATAAATAATACTTACGATGTAGAGTACTTTTTTTTAAATATAGCTTTTATATAAATCTTTCCATTGCTAGAATATGAATGTTTGTTTTGACATTTTTTACGCAATTTTCAAAGGTATAAATATGAAAAAAAATTTTTTTTTTTTTAATTTTTGAAAAACAAATTTTAGAGCATCAAATAATGTATGACAAGCACATTTCTCAGTTTCTCAATAAATTCGCGCAAATAAAATGGGATTTTTTTTTTTTTTTGTGAATGTTGAGTTCATTTCAGAATTTCTTTTTTCAATTTATTTCCAAATAATATAAGACTTTAAAATTATAAAAAAAGTTGTACAGCTTTTTAAAAAATATTGATGATATGACCTTTACGTAAATTTTCAATTATCGATTGCGCTATTAATTAATTTGAATTCTGTAAAAAAAAAATATGCGGAAAGTTCATACCTGACAGATCGACTTTAAAGGTAGCCTGCTTTACTAATTTTCGCCCAATTATGTTTAATTTCGGTGTGTCCGAGGATATTGACATATAAATTGAGAAATTTTTGAAACTTGTTTATTTCAGGCAGCTGACATACAAATCTTCAACATGCTATGTTATCAATACGAAAATAATGTCATTATTCAGAGCCATTATTCGGCACTTACCTTGGAAAGCGAAGTTCGATTGTATAAGGCCATACTCATACAGATCTGGGGCTTGACATCGAAAACTAAAGTTTGTTTTTTTCGATTTTCTTAAAAACAAAGTTTTTATGCTACAACCTACATCCAATTTCCTTTTTTAAAATACCTTACTATCCAAACGAAAGCGTTCTCTTTATTTACGTGCTATTAAAAATTCCATCACTAGTAGGTACTTCTAATTTGTGTTGTTATTTTTTAACTTGCTCAAGAGTTGTATTTAAAAATTATATTTAAATGTTTTATACACACCTAGAAAAAATAATAGATGAAAAACCGGCAATCTATCAAACAACAAAAATAAAAAATTAGTTTTTAACACAGTGATTTCTTTATAAGCCAGAAGTTATGGTCACACTGGAAAATGACTACAAATGAATAGGTACCTACTGTTTATTTCAGCATGTGTCTCAGCATAGTCACTCCGTAAAATAATTGCAATTGAATAGGCTATTTTTTTTTCACCATAAGAGCTGCTACAAAATTCTATTACAGTTACACAAATAATTTTAACGCAATTTTAAGTTCTGAATCTATTAACTATCCAGTAAAGCAAATTTTTTCAAATAATTATTTTCAATTCCTTTTAGCTCTTTGGTATTTGAAAAGTTCAACCTGTCAAAAAAGCAATCTCTATATTGTACCAAGTTGTACAAGTTCAGGAGAGCACCCTCTAAATTAATTGAAATTGTTAACACATTAGAGGTATTCACGGTTGCTGTTGATTTGAAGAATTAAAAAGTTGAGGCTTTTTGCAACAACAAAATATACTGAAATGCTGAGTTTCAACTCGCAACTCAACTTTCGACTTCAACGCAGACCATATTCTAGTTTCTAGCTGCTGAGTTAAGGAGAAAATGTTGCAAAATACACCCTCTGCAATTTGTTGAGATTTTTTAGCCATTTTATTATATGAATAGCGTCAACAAATACACTAAATGACTTTTAATAAATTTGATTTAATTCAGTGAATTCGAGTGGATTTTTGTTTAGTAATTTTTTTTTAAATAAAGCAAATTTTTAATTTTAAGAGGCTGAGTTAACACCAATACGGCGTAAGTTTCAAACGCGTCAAATTTAAAATTAAAACTCAACTTGTAAACTATCAATAGGTGCGTTCACGCTTTAGCATGTTTAGTTTTTACGCAACTTTGAACTTTTCAACTCAACAGCAAGCGTATATACTTAAATCAATTGGAAACGAGTTATGATTTGGAAAAAGTTTCAGATCGCGATATAAATTTCCAAACCTGGTAAAATATCAGTTTCTTGTTGAAACCATATGACATCCAGGTACACATTGTTCAATTCAGCCCCAAAGAAATTCAGACACCTGGGCATGTTTGTTTCGAAGAAAGTATGAACCAGGCGAGCAGTCTGATTAAAATCCACAGCAAATAGTAAGCAATAAAGACTCTTATAATTGGTGCGGACTACTCTTTTTCCAAAAATAATAAACACGCTAACAAAGTTAATATATAGTATATGTACTTAAGAAATGTTTAAAGTAGTTGGAGTAGTGGGTCTATTTAACTCTTTATAGCCACACTTGTGTATCTATAGTTAAACCTGCTGTCTAGACGCAACACGACAATTCCAAACACTTAACATTACGCCCAAATGTATACAACAAATAAAATCCAAAATGTCAAATGCCACAAACATTTGTGCCAATACCGTTAAGGACTTGCAATAAGCCATCTCGAAAATAGACTGGAACCATTGATCGGGCATATTGGCCAAAACGCTGCTAAGTACATAACCAACAATGTTTATATTGCCAATGATTGCGGTTCGTTTGGGCTTTGACTCTTGGCGTCGGCGTGTAAATAGCCCTAAAACCATTACCCATCAGCTTTGTGGTGGCTTATGTGTAACACTATATAAATTAACAATGTGATTTGAGTCGAAAGGATGACCGACATTGAGATGCCCTACAAAAAGTTTAAAATCTGTATTGTTCAAGGGACAAGTTTTATGAGGTTTTATAGAGCGCATAGAGGGCTGTTTAATGAGAATGTCAACGTTTCGCTGTTTAATAGGCTCACATTAGTATACTAACCAAATTTGGTAACTTTAGATAATTTTTTGATGTAACAAAGTGGAATATTGTTGCAGTTTATAGAACGAAATTTATCCGGCCGCACTTCGAAAAACGAATCTGAATAAAATAATCGAATTCGTTTTGCATGCACATGTTTGGTGGTCCCAATTTCACAAAACGGAATTTTCTATGTTTCTGACTGCTTTGTTGCTTGACAAGTTAAATCAAATTGTCAAAATAGGCTTAAATTGTATGAATTTTAAGCTCAAAGAATTTTTTAAATATTTTCTATCTATTTATTCCAATTTCAAGTTAGATATTTATTGTTAATTACTTTTGATTAATATTTTTCTGAATCAACCCAAAAAATAGCAGTCACAATTCAAAAGGGTATTTTTGGCATAAGATGACATACACCCTCACGGTTTATGTCTTGCTTAAATGGTTCATGTCTTGCAAATAAAAACTTCCCTTGTAATAAAAAAGAGAGCAATATTATTATATAAATTTATTTAAAAGACAGATTAATAAAGTACTACTTTAAAGCTGTTCTAACAATGAGTAAGGGAAATTTCGGGGCAAGCAAAAACAAAAACGAATAAAATTTTTTCGTTTTCCGAAGTACGGCGTATTTAAGGATATGGACTTAAAGGTCGTTGGCATAAAGGAAGGTTTTATGTCCACGTTTTATTGTGGATGAAACAAAGTTAAAAAATGCGATGCAGGTTTAAAATTGAAAAATTTTTTCACGTTCAAAGTTTTTATCTGATTTTAATCATTTTAACAGATGTATAAATTAGGGTGAATTTCAAGATATCGACATATGTCAGTAACTACACCAGCCTTTTGAGATCTGGTTGGACAGATGGACATAGCTCAAATGCTAAACGAGGCTATAATTTTGGCCGGATAGATAGCCCAAATACAGCATACCCTTGACGCCATTGGTGCAGTGTATAAACAATACCAACTATGAGATACATTCACAATAAACTGCTACAGATACAGATACAGCTACAAACTAACAGAACAACAACCGAGACGGTGATTGAATTGGCAGCCAGAGAGCTTTTTGTGGTATGTTTGAGCGGAATAATGTTCATGTGGCGTGACTAACACTTTAAGATTCAAGATTGAGGTTAAGTTTTGGGTAGAAGCAGAGTGCTTGTGGGCTGCCACACACACCATATGAGGCGTTAACAAGGTAGTCTATAAATTTTACGGTTTTAAAGTTGGAAAATGTAAGTTAAAGCCACTTCTAAAGGACACCTAATCAAATGTAATTCACACTTAGTTTTCAAAGTGGCAAGCAAATGTAGGCTTTTTAACTGTGGCTGCAGGGCCTTGGCTATAAAGAATTGCACATTAGTTTTAGTTGTGGCGGCAAAACAAAACACATGTTCTGTACTGCTAGCTCCATCTAGTGAACTGGTGGCGCAATCTTATGTAAAACATCAGTAAAATCATAGGGCAACACTATTTTCTTTGTTTATATGCGCCCACTTGCTGTAAGTTTTTGGAAATAATATTTAGTGACTATTTTTTTTTAAATTAAATTTTTTTTTTTCCAGGCCTTTACAATAAAATAATTTTTCTTATATTTATATTCATTATAGAGGATGACCAAAGAAAAGCTACATTTATGCCAATATGTGCTTTTTGCTCAATATCCTGAATAATTTAAGAAATATTTTCAATCGACAATTTTAAATGGATGTTGACAAAAATCTAACCCAATACATAAGATCGGCGGCAAATCGCCTTTGCTGCGTCTTCTTCAATACTGGTCGGTGGCTTGAAGTCCAAAAATATGTACTCATACTCAAAGTTACTAAGTTTGACAGCTTCTGAAACACCTAAGCTTTTGGGTCACCCCAGTATTAAGATCTATAGATCCAATGCTTAGATTTTGGTGTTAATAGTTGTTCATAGGTTTTTTAGGGGATTAGTCAAAACGCCAAATGCTTTACTTTTTCATAAAAAAGTTATTTTTTTCTTAAATTTTTATTGCAGTCTAAGGAAGCGGGGGTAAACATATTTGTTTATGATGATGGATTTCTTCTTTATATTTTCTTTAGTTTATAAACGAAACCGAATAAATTTTCTTCGTTTCATTTCGGCTTCATTACAATTTTGCATTTTTTATTTTCGATGTCTTTTCATATTTCCCTTACTCTTTGTTAACACCTTGAACCTTTCGATTGCATCATATCGCTTACAATTTCGTTTGTTTATACTTATTATTAATATTTTTGTAATAAATAATTTGACGTAATAATATTACTTTTGCAAAAGAATTTATTATAATTTATAACGATTTAGCTATTATTTTAGTTCAAATTATTTATTATTAAGTACTATTATTTAAATATATGATAATATTGTGTTTATATTATTTTTGTTTTAATGCTTTAACTCTGTAAAGAAACAATAAAAAAAATCCAGTACTCTGAAAAATGTTTGTTGATTGATTTTTGTCAAAAGTGTTAAACAAGTGTTTTTCACTTGGCTCATATTTTTACGCCCGCAATAAATATTTCACAACACTGGCTCTTCTGTTGCACATGCAAGGCAAAAACAAACAATGCCAAGCCCCTTTTTGGCCATGTTACTGACATTATTCATAGTAAGCACAAGTCATTAACGCGACAAGTGGCGTTGATGAATTTGGCATGCAAAACTTCACACCTTTAATGCATGTAGTGCATCAGTGACGTAGATAGAGGGGCATAAAGGGTCTACACACCCATGCAGCTACAATAATTAGTGTTACTCATAAACAGTGTACGTTGAGTATCGAGAAACTTCATTCCTGACATGTTGTAGTGTTGAAAAAGCTGTTGTAAAACTTTCTCCTCAACTAAACTGCTAAAAATTAAAATAGAGTCTGGGTTGAGGAAAAGTTTAGTTGAGAGTTAAAACTTAACTCTGTACATTTTGTTGTTTCAAAAGTGCTCAACTTTTCAACTCCTCAACTCAACATCAAGCGTGAATACCATAGTTGTTAGAGCATAAGAGTGTTGATAGAGTATTGGGCTCAAAAGTTTTAAACTTGGCTCTAGTACCTAGTTTGATTATAGCACAATTTTTGTACCCTGTACCGTATGGTACAAAGTAGTGCTGGAGAAATTTTTAACTTCCATACATCGATAACCACCAAAAAATCCCATAAATCGAGATAATTTGGCTATTATCTAAGAACCCTTGGATCGGGGTTTTTTGGACTTCGGAATCAGCTGCCCAAAGTCCAGAAGGGGTGCCTCTGCCACATGTAAAGTTTACACCACTTTATTCTGTGAGCCTGTGAGTTATAACAAAAAAATGTTCTGTTCCAGCCAGAATCGTAGTCTCATAATCTTTAAACTAATTTTAGATCGATTCATTAGGGTTATTAAATAAAACCAAGTCAACGTTTTTTGATTTAAGCGAACTCCGCTTGTCGCTCACTAGATTGCCAGCCTTGCAAAACTTTAAAAAGTATTGCCTTCCAGTAATTCAACGGGCACATGCATGAATCTAAGATTTCGACATTAAAATATTGTCGAAAAGCCAAAATTGAGTCAACTCTACTATTTCGGATCTTTTGAGAATTGTTTTTTTCTAAAAGTGTCTGCGACGTGCCGTTGATTGCCCATATTTTGTCCGTAATAGGATTTGGTCGATAATCGAAAATCGAAATAAAAAAATCGATGATAGGAAAAAAATAAAAAACATCGATGCATCGATATAACATCGATGTTACTTCCAGCACTAGTACAAAGGGTATATTAAGTTTGTGCAAGCCGAAAATATATGTAACATACAGAAGGAGACGGCGGAGACCCCCCAAAGTTACCCAAAGTATGATCGGGGTGACTACGTTAGTTGATATACCCATGTCCGTCTGTCCGTCTGTCTATCTGTATGAACGCCTATATCTCAGAGATGGTAAGAGCTAGAGCAACCAAATTTTCAGATTAGATGCGTTATTATGTCAGGGGATGCAAGTTTATTTTATATTTTGGATATCGGGAATATATTATATAGCTCCCATAGGGGTGTTTCAGAGGACCTCGAAAAACCCCAAAAGTTTTAGACAAATAATTCGTTTGTTTATGAAGATATCGTAACCAAATTTGGTACTCAAAAGTTTTTTTGAGTTCCCAATCACTGTACCAAATTTTATCAAAATCGGTTGACTATATCATATAGATCCCATAGGTCCAATCCGTCAAAAAAACGTATTTTGAACAAAAACCGTTGTATTTCGTTTATTTGGCAAAGAAATATCTTTTGGAATTTGTAAGCAATATATCGGACTTGATGGCAATGTGGTGGTACTGGGTATCCCAAAGACGTCCGCGCACGACTTTAACGTACGCCATCTTTTTTTTTCATTTTGTATTTAATCTTTTTTTAAATTTTATTTTGTATGCAATTTATTGAATAGTATTTAATTTAGTGTTTTGCGTGTAATTTTGCATTAGTATGGTTAATAAATACTTTTGGCATGCATAAAATTTTATATTTTTTTTTTATGTTTAATATTATTTAAATAAAAATGTAATTTTTTTTTTAGTTTTTTTGTATATTACTATTACTATTTTAAATACAGTTTTTAATGAACATATGTATATAATATTTAATAAATAAATTTTATTCTTAAAGAACTTCGTTCTTGGCCCCATAACTACGCTTTAATATTTTAGATAATTTTTTAAATTAAAATTTTTTCTTTAGACTTGTTCTGAAATCAACGTGTAACAGAATTGGGAGTATTACTATATATTACTATACAGACCTATGGAGCGTTTGTCTGGTGGAAGGCTAATACCGGATTTTAACTAAACAACCATCAGAGGGTACAAAGGGTGGACCGCCTGGGCACTACTTGATACTTGCGATGCAAACCTCAGGCAGCCCATGATGTTATTCTGAGCCTGGGTCTAGTGGGCGCCTTTCTGAAGTTTTCGGCCCCAGAAGCGCAGCGAGACTCCAACAGCAGTATATGTATATATATAAATATTATATGTACTTGTTGGGACCGATGAAACGACAAGTTCGTCGCGGTTTTCCTGGAGAGATAAGATTGTCCTTTTAAGGGACGACCTAACGATCTACAGTGATAGCTCGAAGAGCTTTGATTCCGTTTTCCGACTGGTGTAGCGTTTTTCAGGCCGAGACATGTGCAATCTAGCAAGCGGCAAGTCTATACACATCTTGGAAGAAACGGAAGTAAATCAAGGAACTTACTAATTCGATTAACCAAATCCAATATCGCTCAATCACCCTTTGTTGGGTACCAGGGCACTCCGTTGTACCTGGTAACGAGAAGGCGGACAAATGTGCCAGGAACGAATCAGCATTGCCAGGTACCCTTGCGGTTACGGTCAGTGAGAGCTCAAGAGGAAAGAGAACAGGACATTGCGTCTGGTTGTCACTTCTCCCGAGTATTCTGACCAAAGTACAATTCAAAGCGCACTTTTGAACTCCTACGATTATGCAAGAATAGGACCAGGATGTTGGTAGGAGTTGTAATGGGGCACTGCACCATATTGATATTCTTATTGGCTGAGAGGATGCATGTCCCCCATCACTACTACTGGAGATGGACAGGAAATAGAAAGTACCCAACACCTACTATGTGACTTCTTAGGAAACGCACCCAGTTTCTGGGTAATCTTTTCTTTGAAACCGTGATTCAGGGCAGTGTAGCAAAGCTGCCCTTAGTGGACCTGGCCGCTTTCATTATTGAATCCTCAAAATGGTTCAGCAAGGAGAAAGTTAGCAGTTTAGGAATACTCACCAACTTTGACCCTTGAACTTCTAAGGGCACACCCCGTCCCCCTTCCTTTTTATGCGTTTTTTACAAACATAATTGGGAACACAATGGACTCCATGGCCTCTGATTGATCTTGGTATATCGACAGAGCAGCGTAGCTAAGCTAACCTAATCCTTTCAAATAATAGATTTTCTTCAGCTTTTGTTTTAGTGATGATCTTCCTTCCTTCATATGATGCAAATCTCTTACAGCCCAGCCATTTCTTCAGATTCAGAAAACAGCCCGAACTAGAGAGTGTGGTGAATGTGACTTTGATTTCATCAACGTCTATTTCAAAAACATGCATTAGCTTGAAAAAAATATAACATCCAAAAATATAAAAAATAATCGCTAAAATTTGAATATCTTCCTTGAATCCTAATGTCAACCAATTCTTTTGCTTGTACATAACTTCTAGATAATTTCTATAAAATACTAATTTATCTAGTACTGCTGAAGAATTATTCGAAACGGATTTAAAAAGTTTTTTAAAAAAATCTAAAATCAGAATTCGCCAAAAAAAAACTTTAAATTAAGTTCTTCAGTACTTGTTGTACCCTCCCGAAAAACTATCTACTCCACTGTAGTACATGCCTGTATACTTTATGTATGTAGGCATGTAGTTATATATAAACGTTTATATATGTTGACTTAATGCCAAGTTGTCAGCGCAGTTGCATGCAACATTTTGCAAATTGTGAGCATTAATATTGCATGCAAGATAAATGTCTTCTTGCCAAAAACAACTTCGAATAGCAACAGTTGAGAAATTAGCGAAAAGCTAAATTTAAGGGTTTTAATGAATAAAGTTTTACGAAAATTCAATTATGAAATAGGCTTTAATTACAAAGTGTGGCAGCTGCAGAGAGCATTAAACTGATTATGTGATTTCTCGACAAACGCTATACTATATGTTTATAACTCTTTGAAGTGAATACATTTTTAAATCAATTTCTTCGATAATTTTTACATATAGTAACAGTGATGCCAATTTAGCCTTTTTCCGAATAGACAAGACTCAAACTTAAGTACGATATCTAAATCACTCTTAAAGTTTCTTAGAGAAAATAGTTTGTTAGAAGTACGACGATAAGTGAGTTTTAAGATGAGTTAATAATAGTCTAGTTGAAATGTATTCAAGAATAACTCTGAAAAGTTAAACCGTGGCAGTAACAAAATATTTAAGCCAGTCAAGACAACAACCCAGATCTTCTAAGGTCTGTTAACAAATTTTTCATTGAACATTATCGAATTTTCATGCAGCCATGTTTAAGTTGTGCTGACAACTTGGCGTATGCGTTTTATCAAAATAAAATGAAATATTTGCTACCCTCCTACAAGTACGCACGCATACACATGCACAGACTTCTACACTCGCACACACACTGAAGCACTTTGCTTCCCTTATCGAAATACATACTCGCATTAAAAGCGATTTTCACGCAGTACTTTAAATATTTGCTTAAGCCAAGTGAAAATGCAATTTGATATTTATTTAAGGAAATTCTCTGCCCGCATTTTATGTAAACCGTAAATATTGAAACTTTTCTATTTACAAGACAGCTGCAATAGCTGGAAATAACTTATTCCAGGCATAATTATTGAAATTTTTTATTGAAAAACTTTTCCAATTTACGAGCAGACGCATAAACCAAAATTAAACGAGTCTCGCTGCGATTAATAGACTATCTGACAGACAGCTTGATTGCGAATTTCCAAATTACCTCGCACTTACATATCCAAGAACACTTGATTAAGTTGTAAATTGCATACTTATGGGCGAATTGAGCTACGTTACAGCTGCAAATTACATAAAAGCAACAGGCCTCCTTAAAAAAAAACGTTCGAGAAGGAAAACTAATTTGAAAAACATATTAAGAGAGAATATTTGTTTTGTTAAATCTATTTTGCTTAAATAACTTAATTTTTTGGCTCTTTGTTTAGTAGTGTAGCCTTATAAGCAGAACAGATTGAGAGTTATTTTTTGTGCAAATAAAATTTTCTTTGAAATATAACACACGAAAAATGAAAAATTTTTGCATTAAAAAAATGATTGTATAAGAATTTGCCATCAATCTGGCAACGCTTACGCGTCCATATAAGGCAACATGACGTATTCGCATTCTTATTTTTCACACAGTTCTTATCATTTTTGAGTACAGACTCCGAATTTTGACTAATTTTTGACTATCTAAGTAATTTGGTATCATCCGACTACTGCTAACCAAACATAAGAGTTTAATGCTTGTATGTCTCTATGAAAGTGTGTATGTATGTACTTATGTAGGGTATCTTTATCTTAAAATGGCATATGAGGTATCCTTAGAAGCACCTTGGTCGTTCGTTAGTTATAGACTATGTGACATAAATTAAATATGGATAAGCACAGAGTTTTCCATCAATCTAGACACCTTCAACTAAATAAGACGGCATTGCGTATACGTAATTTTATTTATTACACAAATCTTATAATATTTGAATGCAGACTCAAAATTTTGAAAAAAAATTTGGTTTTAACCCGCTACACCTAACCATACATAAGAGTTATATACTTGACCTTTTTGTGTATGTATGTATGTTTATATCTAAGTTTGTAGTTTCTTTTGCGTCTCTCTGAAATAAGTTTTTATCGTGCGCTGATTATAGACTATGTGAATATCCCATCACTCATGTAACCATCTATATGGGGCCACATTGCGTATACTTAGTTTTATATTTCTTAGTATTATAATTTTTGATTATAGAGTGGATATTTAAAAAAAACGGAGATTTATGTGGTTTTATGAATAGTTGTACTTATGTAGCTTCATCTTTTCCCTCGTAACTTCTAAGCCGCTTATCATAGTTGACATATTGGTTGTCTTTAGAAGCCTCTTGATCGTCATTTGGTAATAGTGTATATAACGTAGTATTAAATGAAATATTGCGCCTTCAAGAGGCCATAAAGTCATGAATAAAATACATTTTTTTAGTAATGCCTCTGAGCTCATCTCGTGTGAAGGATACACTTAAATTATAATAACTGATAATTATCCGTGTTCGAAAGGAAGTATGAAAGAGATATCACAGCATCTCCTCTTCAGTCTTATGGCATGTAGGCGGTTTGCTTTTTCCTTTGTAGCACAGAAGGAAGGTATCATTCAGAAGCCAGTGGAGTCGATCCCAATGGCATATCACAGCGGTTTTGACATAGTGCTCGCTCCCTGATCCAGAATTATGTCGTGATATTTGGCCGACGTCTTCTGCGGCCTTGGTTCGACTTTAATGAAAATACATTCTTTTTATTTTGGGTCGTAATGTAATAATATTTTTACAAATTTTTCCTAAAGTGAGTGAGCGTAGCCCAGTGGCTTTTCATTAAAAAAAAATAATTAGTGGTTGTAGCAAATCCAGAGAACGGACTGAAATTTATTTCTAGATCCGACTGATATCCAATGATTTGAAGTGAGTATCTTTTTTTTGTCGTTCCTAATAATTTTTAAAAAACATTACTCTTATAAAATCGGTGGCTTTTGTAGTTTGAATTTACCTGCATACGGTTAATGCGCTTTTTTAAAATTGAAGAGTTTCTGATATTTATGTGTTCATGCGGACTGCTGGACACAAGATGACACCAAGCATTTTGGTATAAAAGAGCTATGGTCCATCACACAGCTTTCTGCTTTTTATATACATTGCACATATCTATAAAGCCCTTGACAGGGTAGAAAAATTTTTAAAGTGCAGACACTTGTGGCACCTGTTGCCGCAGCAGCTGCAACGGTGCGTATGATTAATGGGTGTTTTACTAAACTGAGTGCTTCAAAGTGTGCATAAGTGCAATGCGGATGCATTAAAAAGTATTATGACAGCCAGTTGACTAGTGAGTGTTGGAAATGCTACAAACGTCATTCTTAAGTACTTGGTTTATTTTGGTAGTAAGTACAGACGTCGTATTAAACAACGATATATGGTTGTCTGTACCGAATGAATAATCCAAATTATATTTGTTCATTCTACATATATGCATAGATTAGTTTTGTGGTTATCGGAATATAATGCACTGCGATCATAAGGAACTGTTGTGGTCCATTCTGGGCTTAAATCTTCGAAGGCTGTTTAATTTCTAAAGCGAAGTTTATTATCTGGGATGTTTCTAATCGGCTCACATTGTGCGAAATTCGTCATTGTGGTTTCAGTGTTTTAACTCGACTTCTGGAGATTAAAAGATTTAAAAATTGACGGATTTAATTCGTAAGGTACGGCTTCTAGCTTTTGCAAAAAATGTATACAAATGGATCGAAACAGAAATTTCTATGTTAGGTCCATTATTTCATTAATTCATTCGTCCAAACCAAATAGGCAGCGTATTTTTTGCTTACAAACGTTTGCGAACTGAAACAAACAATTGCTCGACATACTTTGTGGAGTCTTATTCATTGCGTTCTAGATATAACAAAACTTTTTTTTTTGACTTAATATACCCTTCAACCTTTTGATACAGTGTATTGAAGTGGTTAGACATTCCATGCACACCTGCAGCCATACGTAATGGCCATTAGTTGAAGCTATCAGCAAATTTTGCGCACATTTTGGTTTATTAGTTTTTTTTTTTTTTGTATTTTTATACATTCTATAATAAAATGAAAAACTCCTCAAAATACGTTGCGGCTTGTCAATAACTTCAGTATATGTCTGTCATTAAATCTCCTTTAATATATCATCATTTTTAATAGAGTCACAAAAAATATGCGTACATTTCCTGCTGTGCACTCAGCTTGGCTAATAGCTGTGTTATTATATTTTATGCACTACAAAATCCGTGAAAGTCTGGCCACACTGAAGTCAATGAAGTCATCAATACTTGGACATATCCATATAGAATTAATGCTCTTTATAGAAAAATGACATGGCAACATGAAAGCTAAAGAGTCTACTGGCACACAGTGCGTATGAGTAATAGCAGATATAACCATAAAAGCTTATTGATTTCTATGACATAAATAAAGAGAATGCATTTTAAAAACATTCTACATAGATTGATATTGCAGAACAATGTATGGGTTTTTGTGTATAAAAGAAATAAATAATTTGGTGGAAAATTATTTTGAATGCTAAAAAAATAAGATAGCTTTGTTTTGCCTTTGCATAATGGGCTAAATTGAAAATTTTTTGGATAACGAAGACGCGGCTGAAACTTGGTTGCAATGCATCGACCCGGCCATGATTACTAATACCGCACATACAAGGCTACATTACGTATACGTATTTTTTGCTTAAAGTCTCATAATTTTTGATGGCACATTCGAAATTTGTGAAAAGAAAGCGCCTGGGTAAAAAGTTTTATATAAATGACATTTACTTCCCCACTTCAGTGAATATTTTTTTTCATTGGCGAAGATTATTAACCATACTAATGCCACCATCTTTTTTTTTGTTATATTTTCTTACATTTTTTCCGTCCCATCCAGGCCATGTTTTTGTATTTTAAAATTTAAAAAACTAGTCCAACATAAAAAACATCGTCTTTACCTTATCGCAAATATATCTGCAGTTGCACTTGACTGATTTTGAACTTAATTATTTAAAAGTGTAGGTGATTAATTAAAAAAATTAATTTTGAATTTATTTCTCTTACGAAAATCGATTATAAACAAAATAAAAAATCTATAACAAAATATAGATTTTATTTAAAAAATTTAAGAAATAAAAAAATAGCTCGAGATCAATTCTGTTCAGCTAAAAAAATTTGCCATGAAGTGTAGTCACAATTTATACCAATCCAAAATATTTGACTAAAATTTTTTTTTTAATTTCTAAGCTTGTAATATTATTTTTCAAAACTCTAAATTGGTTTAAATTATTTATTTTCTGCACATCTTAAAAAAGTTTAAAAAAATTTTCAATTTAAATCTTACGCGGCCAATTTTAGCAATTTTGTTGACAATTATTTGGTTTGTTTTTTAAAATGTGCTTAAAAACCAAAATATAGCGAATTATAAAAAAATAATTTATTGTTTTGCGCAAGTTTTCCATGCGTGGGATTTGTGGCAAGTGTTACAAAAATTGTTTGCAGAATTTAACATTTTTTAATTGAATTCTTAAGTAAATATATTTGTTTTCCAAATTAGTTAGTTAAAAAGTTCGTCAACCTATATATATGTGAGTATACTTGAAATGGAAATTAAAAAGTTTTTGAAAAGTTAAATATCCATTCTCTTAAAAGTTTTGCCATTTAATAATTTAATTCAGTTTTAATTAAGTTCGAGCATATTTTTTAAATTTTAAGCATATTTAAAATCTCTCAATTATAAAATTTACTGCATAAATTTACTCTAAAATGTATCACAACATATTTTTTTTGTAATTAAAAACTAAGGTACTACAATATTTATGATGCAACTTGTTCGAACATGCAAATGACAAGGGAATATTTGCGTAATTAGCCCACACACAAACAAATGCACATGTACTAAAAAGCCATCCATGTACCATTGTTACAGTAGCAAATATAAGCACACATACCTATATACGTGAGTAGTTTGTTAATCAATTAGTTGCGTATATAGGGTGATGCTTTTTAACACGCAGCTGTAACTTTTACATTTCGAAACCTTAAATAATTTTATTATATTGTTCAATACTTCGTGTCGTTCCTTTTAATTAATCATTAAATTAAAATTGGTTTTTTTAAGTTGTTCTGGGTTTTGAAAACGACTATGGTTACTCCTTAACATTCCCAACAAATCCATCTTTCATACGTTAGAATATGATAGGAAATTGCGGGAAATGAATCTGATCCTATCATGTATCAAAGCCTCTCATATCCAATCATATCCTATCATGTATCAAAGCCTATCAAAGCCTATCATATCCTATCATATCCTATCATATCCTATCATATCCTATCATATCCTATCATATCCTATCATATCCTATCATATCCTATCATATCCTATCATATCCTATCATATCCTATCATATCCTATCATATCCTATCATATCCTATCATATCCTATCATATCCTATCATATCCTATCATATCCTATCATATCCTATCATATCCTATCATATCCTATCATATCCTATCATATCCTATCATATCCTATCATATCCTATCATATCCTATCATATCCTATCATATCCTATCATATCCTATCATATCCTATCATATCCTATCATATCCTATCATATCCTATCATATCCTATCATATCCTATCATATCCTATCATATCCTATCATATCCTATCATATCCTATCATATCCTATCATATCCTATCATATCCTATCATATCCTATCATATCCTATCATATCCTATCATATCCTATCATATCCTATCATATCCTATCATATCCTATCATATCCTATCATATCCTATCATATCCTATCATATCCTATCATATCCTATCATATCCTATCATATCCTATCATATCCTATCATATCCTATCATATCCTATCATATCCTATCATATCCTATCATATCCTATCATATTCTATCATATCCTATCATATCCTAACATATCCTATCATATCCTATCATATCCTATCATATCCTATCATATCCTATCATATCCTATCATATCCTATCATATCCTATCATATCCTATCATATCCTATCATATCCTATCATATCCTATCATATCCTATCATATCCTAACATATCCTATCATATCCTATCATATCCTATCATATCCTATCATATCCTATCATATCCTATCATATCCTATCATATCCTATCATATCCTATCATATCCTATCATATCCTATCATATCCTATCATATCCTATCATATCCTATCCTATCATATCCTATCATATCCTATCATATCTTATCATATCCTATCATATCCTATCATATCCTATCATATCCTATCATATCCTATCATATCCTATCATATCCTATCATATCCTATCATATCCTATCATATCCTATCATATCCTATCATATCCTATCATATCCTATCATATCCTATCATATCCTATCATATCCTATCATATCCTATCATATCCTATCATATCCTATCATATTCTGTCATATCCTATCATATCCTATCATATCCTATCTTAAATGGAAATATTTGACATCTATAGCATACGAATAATTTTAGGTCATAAGAAATTAGGTTTTTCCGTATTTGAAAGTTTTTTTATCAAATAAAAATTTAGAAATTTTTTATTTTTTAAAAAATTTTTTTTTCCTAACTAATTTACGGGGCTCTAAATCTTTTATTTAAAAGTGGCCGAATAGTTTGTGTTTTCACTGTATTTAGCAGTTTAAAACTAAAGTTATTTATATTTATCTTAGCTAATATTTGCTAACTTACTCTCCAAAATAAAATTAAGTTAATAAAGCTTTCTTAATTCAAAATCAAAATGAATATTTATGAATATTATATTCTCAAAGTAAATACATAATATAGTAAGAAAAGCAAGAGTTTTAGGTTCCATTGACAGCAAGGTCATTGAAAGTGAGTTTCATGCATGAGTTGTGCATCCAAAGTTAGGGTATGCGTCTTGGCGTTAATGACCTTGATATGAATTTGTTGTTATTGTAATGGAGTGTTGCAATAAGCATTAAATTAAGTTGTACAATTGGTTTTAATTAACAATTAAACAGATGTCACATTTAACGACATAATATATATGACATGTTATTATACATAGTTTGTGGGTATGGCTTTACCTTGGCATGCAAGCAAAAATAGTATATTAAGCCATTCCATTTGGCTTATGTACATAGTAGGAACAGTATGTACAAGTGTGTGTTTATGTAAAGAGGCAGAGAACAAAGGACAAGCTTATATTATCTGCGTATTTACACTTAATTTACTTATGCATTGCTCTGCCTCTCTCTGATTCTCTCTGTGTGTGACTGTCTATTTTTATACCCTTTACGCATTGAGTGTGCGAGTATATTAAGTTCAGTAACGTGTATGTAACAAAAAGTTGTAACTATGATGGATTTTTTACAGTGTATTAACGCTGAGATTTATTTTAATGCGCTTTACTTATAAAGTTAAAGAGTATATTGACTTTGTGCAAGTTTTTGCAACAAGGAATCAAAAAGTATACCCAAAATTTTCAACATCATATATATACCCTTTATTCATCTTCTGAATTTGCAATATTGAACATGATAAATATCATCATGATCATCATCGTTTCCTGTATTTCCCACTGGAGCATAGGGGCTCTTAAACTCGATTGACAAAGGCAATTTTAAATTCGAGCCGGCACGACTGTAGCATTCTCAACTCGATGAACAAGGTGGAATTGAAGGATTTAAGTGCAAAGGATACTTTCATGGGGATGACTCGAAATGAATATAGAAGGCCGTAAGGGGGGTTAACGATCGAAGCACGCTGAGGTGAAGCCCCTCACTTTAGTGCTTCAAAAGTTTAAACATATGTATTCAGATTTTTTGTGTTTTTCATCATTGGCCAACTTTCCTAAAGGATTTATAAATATTTGTACAACCCGTTTCTCTTGCTTTCAGAAATAAAAAGAGCTAAAGCAAGCAAGCTTTGGATTTAGGCTTCTTGAGCATAATTCTTCTTATATCTTACACTTTGGATGCAAGGGTAACTTCGGTATAAAAATAAACAGTATGTGTTACACCTTATTAGAAACTATTATGACCCCACAATCTTTCTAAACTACACCCAGCAACACTTTTCCACTATCTACTCCCAAACCTTTCCCCACAATATATTTAAACTTGATAAGGACCTTTTTTTCTAAGCCGCTCACTTTATTAAAATCGGTTGGAAATATCGAAAGTTGTCGCTAGAATTTTAAACCCTTTTGCATTGATGTTTCACGCCGACAAGGTCACTAAAATCGGTGGTTAAACTCACCTCAATTCGAAAGAACGTCTTCGAAATTAAGGAAAATACAGGGTATATTGTAGTCGGGAGATTTTGGCCCATTCATTTTTTAAGGCAGGTATCGAACGTTTTTTTAAGGTACAGGGCATATTTTTAGGCTTTCCAAAATTTTTTAGTTTGCCCAAGTAACAAATTTGCTTTAAAGGTTCAAATACTCGCATACAATAAAAAAAAAAAATAAATATTAATCTAACTTGTAAATAAAATCATGTAAGTGTTGATGAAGAAAAGTGTTTTTTTTTACTATACAATGGTATAGGGCAGGGCCTAAAATAAGGATTTTTCTTGACTACCGGAAACTAATTTTCATCATCCGGAATTTTTTTTGCATTCATTCATTTTGTATTCATTTACTCTTGATTATTTAAAAATTATTTGTGTGAACGGAAAAAGTTTAGAATTCGAAAATTTGGTCGCCTTCTTTGACACTTTCGTCTTCCCTGTCTTCTTCACCTTTGAATCCTCGCACTTTCGCCAACAGCTGACGTTACACATTTTCTTTCATTTCATTCGGTTCGCAAACTGGCAACTTAGTAATTTTCAGAAGTATCGAGTCTTCCACTCTTTATATTTTTATGGTGTAACGCTTATCGTTTGTTACGCCGAAATTCAAATTTATGCCAGTTAAATAATATATTTTTGATTGTTGAAAATTCTGTTCATATTCCTAATTCTGAACTGACGGAAACCGAATTTTCAACTATCGAAATAAAATCTTGACTACATGGTTTTCCTCTCAACTATCGCTTATTTTACGCCCTGGTTTAGGGTATCTTACAGTCGGGCGATTTAAATATTAACCACATTTTTTTTATGTTGTCTGTACATGCATGTGCTTGTATTTATTTAAATTATTTTATGAGTGCTTTGTCGTCCCAGCCCGCAGTTCACCAAGCCATAACCCGCAGCATATTTACATTTACATTTATATTTATTTTTAGTTTTTTGCTTTTTTTTAAGTTTTTCTTGTTGTTATTGTTGTTTTTGTTATAATTTGCAACTTGTCATTGCACAATGCTAACAAAGACAAGGACAAAAAGCATACGTGGGCGCACACACTCACACAAACACACAGATACACACACTTTCGGATAAACACACTCATACATATACACTCTCACATATATGCACTCATATCTTAAATTGCTATAGCTACAGCTTTGGTAACTATTATTGTTGTTTTTGTTGTTGTTGTTGTTACTGGCTTTATCTCTCCTTTGCTGAAGGCCATGTCACTGTAATATGGTTGCATGTGAGGGTCATAAGAGATTTAACAGTTGAAATTGCTAAAAGACAACAGCAATGGTAACAAACAACAACAACAACAACAACTATTACAAATATAGCCAAACACAACAACAACATATCAGCTATATAAAATTTTTAAAGCTGAAAAAAAATCCAAATTTGATAAACCATGCGCCGTGTTGTCTTGCACCAATTTTACAGAGTTTTAAGTTCATCTAAAATAATTTAGTACTCTCTTGAGGAATCTCAAAGCATGGATATTCCACGACGAGACAAATCCAAAACAAGTTATCTTTTGTCGAATTACTTTCTTTAACGTTAAACTAACATAAGACGTTCACTTCTGTATAGAACACAATTATTTGTAGAGCAAAAGTTTTTAAAAAATTTGTACCTACAGCAATCTTTTTGCACCTAGCAACATCCTTTTAACCGACTACAAAAAAAAAGATGGCGTACGTTAAAGTCGGGCGCAGACGACTTTGGGATACCCTGTACCACCACACTGCATTTAAGTCCGGTATATTGCTTAAGAATTCCAAAAGACATCTGATTGCAAAATTTGGTTACGATATTCTTATAAACAAACGAAACGCAACGAATTTTGTGCACAACACGTTTTTTGCCCGATAGGCCCTATGGCAGCTATATGATATAGTCAACCGATTTTGATCAAATTTGGTAAAGTGTTTAGGATCTCTAAAAATTTGGTTACGATATCTTTATAAACAAACGAATTATCTATCTAAAACTTTTGGTTTTTATCGAGGTGCTCTGAAACACTCCTATGGGAGCTATATAATGTAACCCCGATATCGAAAAAATAAAATAAACTTGTCTCCTATGGAATAATAAGGGATCTATTATGAAAGTTTGGTTGCTCTAGTTCTTACCATCTCTGAGATCTAGGCGTTCATACGGACAGACAGACGGACATGGGTATATCGACTTCTCTAGTCACCCTGATCATACTTTAGGTAACTTTGGGGGGTCTCCGACGTTTCCTTCTGTATGTTACATACATTTTCGGCTTGCACAAACTTAATATACCCTTTGTACCATACGGTACAGGGTATAATAAATTGTGATAGTTTTTCAACACTAGAAGATGCTATTAAAAAGTTAATCGAAAATTGCTTTTTTTTTTGTCAAGATCAGCGATATACATAGTTGGCAACACGATAAAAAAGTTTTATTGAAAATACGAACACACAGTTGAAGACACAAATTGCATAACGTTGAATTATAACAGCTGCTGTATGTATCTACAGGGTGGCAACGCTGCCGTCATAACTATATGGATTTCAAATCAATAAGGACGAACTAGATTGATTACAAATTCAGCAATTTGCCAAATCATCAGTTAAAAACCATATTAACTTAGTCCATGTGGATTTGAAAATAAAAGAAGCAAGAGAAATAGAGGTGCATTGATTTTAATGTAGAATATTTTTAAAAGTATTAAAGACAGTTTATTAAAATAAAAATAAATAAAAAATTCCAAAATTTATATATGTACATTAGGGTGGGTCAATTTTTTTCGGTATAAGGGCTCACTCGGATTTTGATTCTTTCGGTAATTCTAAGCAAATTTGCCCAAGAAACTATGGGTCTAAAGTGAATTTCGAGTCGCCCACTTTTTCAAAGTTTTCAAGAAAAAAAACCGAAAAAAATCAAAAACCAACACTAAAGCGCCCTCTGGCGGCACCCAAAATTAAAAATAGATGTCAATAATGAATTCCTCGACCCCAAAAACCCCCAAAAACCCCATTTGGCTAGAGAAAAAATATCGATTTTAGGCCTTTTCAATGAATTTCTAAGTCGATTTTTGAATATGGCGAAAAAAACCTATTTTGAAAAAGTGGGCGACTCGAAATTCATTTTAGACCCATAGTTTCTTGAGCAAATTTGCTTAGAATTATCCAAAGAATCAAAATCCGAGTGAGCCCCATAAGGTTTTTTCGGCCCCATACAAATTGACCCGCCCTAATGTACATATATATGTACCTCTAAAAAAAATTTACCGTGCAGAATCCAGCGACTATACTCGTGAAAAATTTGTATTTTTTTGTTTTTGTTAACTAGTTATATATCAATTATATAAGTCTTGTTATACCACATTTGAAAACAAAACATTTTAAGGATTCAATAAAAAGTGCAAATTTAATAGACAGCTCAGATAATGGTGTGTGCGGATCAATTGCATAGCAGATGTTGGATGTTTCTATTTCCACCTCATATCCGCAGTAACGACAAAAGTCGTGATGGGGAAAGGTGCATCCACTCGGCTATTATTCCCATAGTACTGTTCTTGCGGTTTTAAGCAGCCATAAATTTTACTCATATACACTAACAATGTCCCAAAAATAATAATTTGCAAAAGAAGCAAATGCTAGGACGAGGTGGTAGCCAAAATTCATGAAAGGACTTCGAGCTGCAGTGTGCGAATATAAAGACACCAAACCATGCACAGTGCAGCTTATGTCTTCATTTATAGTTACTATATTTATCATCTTAAACAGTTTGGTCACGCAAAGCGACAAGGACAAGCCAAAAAGTTTGCCTCACTGTGCCGCTTAACCCAATTCCAGTTGACTTAACATTTGCATGTGCCACACACACACTTACTAACACACTCTCAATCCCTACTGTTACTCAGTTGCACAGTCTCAGTGGCAAAGTGCCATGTGCACGTGCTTATAAACAATTGCTCATGCAAAAATATATAAGAAAAATATTTCGCATACGACGGAACGATGGCCGATAGTGGGATACGCTGCATCCATTTTTACAATTTGTTACGATGGAGAACTTTCGGATTGGATAACATTTGTAATATACTTTCCTGATCCTTCGCACAAATGCCTGGATTACCGGTGCGATGCACTTTGTGTCCGGTGCACATACATTAATCTGAATATTCATGCTTAGGGATTTGGCCATGCGAAAATGTCTGGCCAATCACAGAGCTCCCAAGTTGCCCCAACATCGAAAGTCCAGATCTGGCACCGCCGGACTACTAAGGATTTCTAACGATTAGTTCAATAAAAAAGTCCGAATAAATTCAGTTCTTTTACTTTTTGATATACTATCTAATACGCAATATAGGATTTTTTGAATCATACATATGTTGGCCAATTAAAAAATGAGTAAAAATGTGTTGCAAGCCAATTTGTTACTAAGTATTTATACGCCCAAGTTCTGATGAAACATTTTGAGTCACAAACAAATCAAGGGCAATACCTTGCAACAACGTTATGATTTCAAAATCAAACCAAAGCCAACATTTTAACGTGCCCTCGAATAGGACTCCAAACGGCAAACATTTGTTCAATAACAAACAATAAATATTCTAGTGGATGTATCTACCAGAAACACTTTGCAGAACTACCTGTTTTGAGATATTTGCAAATTATTCGAAAAACACCTAACATGATTTCCAACTTTTAACTTTAAACAGGCATGTAACAACCGCAATTTAGAAATCATGACTCTAACTTTGATATAAAAAAAGAGATCATGCAAAAACCGTACAAACATATATTGGCAGGTGCGGGTCCAGGCCCCCTACCCACAAATACAAAAACTCGGTTTTACACTTAGAAAAAGGTGCCTAACGATCCCTGAAAGTTTCATCCATTAAGTACTTTTTTCCAACTGACGTTTTTTCTACCCTGTACCTATAGGTACACAGGATATACTAGATTTGTGTGTATGTATGTAACGGACAGAAGGAGGCGTGGCAGACCCCAAATCCTTTATACCAAAATGCTTATCATAACCTCGGGTAGCGATTGAGCCATGTCCGTCTGTCCGTTCGTATAAACGCCTAGATCTCGGAGGCTATAAGAGCTAGAGACACGAAACTTTACCAGCTGGTGCGCATATTTCCTGAAGTTTGTTGAATCATGTCAATATCTTGCCCGTTTCCCCGCAGTATAGTTTCGCGGTTTTTAGCTACACTGTTTAATATTTTCATCTGAAATTTAACAGAGCGATGCGCCGTTGTTACATGCATCTGTCTGTAAAAAATGAACAAAATCGGACAAATACAGTAAAAGTTATAGTCAAAAATATACATATTTCACCACCCTTGCCAATAAACTGCGTCAACATTTGACTCTACGTAATTATGGTTACAAGTGACCTAGAATCACAGTTTTTGGTAAGCTGATTCATGTGCCTCTAATGAACAAATCCACATCCAAATTTTATCGATGCGGTCCCCCCACCCCCCACAATCCATTTACCGTGTTTTCTCCCACACCCCTCAACATACCAACTTGAAACTTACCCCATATACTTTGAATAACTTCTATGACGTAACATTCGAGTTTCATCAAAATCGGTAAAAATTTAGGGAACTTATAGGTATAAATATCGAATTTCACCAAATTCACCTCGACTGTACCACATTTTTTTACCATGTACCGTATGATCAGGGTGACTAGAGAAGTCGATATACCCATGTCCATCTGTCCGTCTGTCTGTCTGTCCGTCTGTTCGTCTGTCTGTATGAACGCCTGGATCTCAGAGATGGTAAGAGCTAGAGCAACCAAATTTTCAGATTAGATGCGTTATTATATCAGGGGATGCAAGTTTATTTTATATTTTGGATATCGGGGATATATTATATAGCTCCCATAGGGGTGTTTCAGAGGACCTCGAAAAAAACCAAAAGTTTTAGATGGATAATTCGTTTGTTTATGAATATATCGTAACCAAATTTTGCACTCAATAGTTTTTTAGAGTTCCCAAGCACTTTTTTCAAAATCGGTTGACTATATCATATAGCTCCCGTAGGACCAATCGGTCAAAAAAAACGTTTTTTGTACAAAATTCGTTGCGTTTCGTTTGTTTGTGAATATATTGTAACCAAATTTGGCATTCAACACTGTACCAAATTTTATCAAAATCGGTTGACTATATCATATAGCTCCCATAGGACCAAACGGTCAAAAAAAACGTTTTTTGTAAAAAATTCGTTGTGTTTCGTTTGTTTGTGATGATATTGTAACCAAATTTGGTGTTTGTCAGGTTTTTAGGGATACCCAGCACTGTACCAAATTTGATCAAAATCGATTGACTATTTCATATAGCTCCCATAGGACAGATCGGTCGAAAAAACGTATTTTGAACAAAATTCTTTTTGTTTAGTTTGTTTATGAAGATATCGTAACCAAATTCGGCAATTGAAGTTTTTTAGAGTGCCTAAGCACAGTACCAAATTTGATCAAAATCGGTTGACTATATAATATAGCTCCCATAGGACCGATCGGTCAAAAACAAGTTTTTTGAACAAAATTCGTTGTGTTTCGTTTGTTTATAAAAATATTGTAACTGAATTTGGCAAAGAAATTTTTTTTGGTGTTCGTAAGTAATATATCGGACTTGATTGCAATGTGGTGGTACAGGGTATCCCAAAGTCGTCCGCGCCCGACTTTAACGTACGCCATCTTTTTCAATGTATCTGGGCTGACACAGAAATCTTGAGAGACCTTGGCTTCGGTTAGTTTGCAAAACTCCAGTAAAAACCGTAAGTCCAACAAAATCTGGCCCTATGAGAAAATCTAAATCAATCTCGTCATATTACGCTGGCTATGAGGTATTGTTTGAACCACGTATCCGAAGGTTTACTTCGTATAATGCCTTAAACCGATTCTCAATATTTATATAGCTGCAACCATGGAAAATATTTCATTATTTAGAGTAAAACTTATTCCTTCGAACCAATGCAGTAAGTTTGTTCTTTCTTACTCTTCCAAAACGCCAGCGGAGCCTCGGATACAGCCTAATCACAAATAACATTAAGAGTTATAAACAAAAACAAAATTTTTGTGAAATTTTAAAAAATTTATTGTCGATATTTTCAAAATTTTAATTCTTATTTAAATATTTTGCGACAAAAATAAGAGGAAGGATATTTTTGCAATCGTGGCTTTTATGGATTTGCGAAAAGGAAAGCTGGGTACATGTGAGTGTTCAGCGATGCAAATTTGTTCCAAGCATCGTACACTGGATCGTATTCCTCGACAGTACATTTAGAGTTTGGGCCGCCGGCCACAATAATACGATTAGCAAACAGAGCACAGCCATGTCCCCACCGGCTGTCTGTCAGTGAGCAAACCTTTATCCATTCATCAATTACTGGATTGTAACACTCAACAGAATTTAAACATTTATTATTAGAGCCGCCTACTGCATAAAGAAGCCCATTTGCTTGTGCCACTCCACAACTTGTACGAGCTTCGTTCATGGGCGATAAACGACTCCACTCGTTTGTGCATGGATCATACCTTTCCACGCAGCTCGAAAACTTACGGTCATCATGTCCACCAATAACAAATAAGCAATCGTTGAGAACTGCCACACGGGCAGAGCTTCTTGCGGTGGGCATGGGTGCCACATTGTTCCAAGTACCTGTTCCAGGATTCCATCGCTCTACTGTATTCAAACGGTTACAGTCATTCAAACCGCCTACCACATAGAGTAATCCCTTTAGCACTGCCACGCCCACGCATATTCTTGGGGTACTCATTGGTTGGAGTTGGGTCCAGGTCATGCTCTTTAAATCTAAGCTCAACATCGTGTTTAAAACACCTCCTGCATTTTTTCCCCCAACCAATATCAGTTTATTCTCAATAACAGCCGCACCATAATAATCACGTTGTAATTTTAGTTTCCTTACAAGTGTCCACTGCTTCTGAGTAGGACAGTAGCTCTCAAAGACAAGATCTTGTTGAATTTTTCCAATTGCAAGCAAACAAAAATTGCTAGCCGTTGTCTTCCTTCTCCCAATCGATAAAAGTCGCTCGGGCATGGCATGACACTTGTAGGCTTCTATAAATAAGTGCTGACAATCGTTGGCACTGCACACGCTCTCCCCATGCTCCTCAATAAAGGAAGGCGTCATTAGTGGCAGCCTCACCTTGACCATCAGTTTCGGTATGTGCTGTTGGCGTGAGGACTCATCATGTTGTACCCAAGACATTAGACTCTGAAACACATTCTCCTCGGATGGCACTTGAAGATCATCACTGGACAGCAGCTTGCCCAACTGATCAGCACTCAATTGTAGGAACTCTTGACTCTGGCTTACATCCACAAAATGCTTGCTAATATAGTCCACAGTAAGTTCCATCAAAGTGGTGCAGTGGAGCTGCTCTGCAATGAAGTTTATGCCTAGACAGTTGGATGAATCCATTTTGCGTGCCATAAAATTCCCACAGGCCGTGACGGCAGAATCCATTTGCCATCTATTGGCGGTGGTTATGAGTAGCTCAACGTTGTCATCGTGCACTTCAAGTTGTCCCGTATAGCAGTAGTTCACAAGCATTTGTAGAACATCGTTATTTACTTCACCCAGAGTCACCACATTATCGTTGCCTTCACGCATTGGGCTAGTGAACATGGCCGAAAAGAACTTACTGTTGGCGGACAACACCAAACGATGGGCTGACACACGTTTTCCATCTATACCCGAGATGAGAACCACATCGCACAATTGTTCTTTGTCCAGATGCAATTTTAGTTGTTTTAGAACGATGTCGGCATGGTTATTATTACTGCAAGAGTTGCAGTTTTCTTGGTTTTCCGTAGACATTTCGTATTTAATATTTGGTTTGACTGATTGAGAATTTGAGTGAATTACAAACTTTTATTTAAGCAGCAAGCAAATGAGAGTATGACCATATGATACTAAACATTTAATACCAAACTAGTATTCCCATTAAATATCTAATGAGCTGGTATTTATCATAATTGTTATCGTTTAAAGCAGCGGTGGGCACTTAGACGGCACGCGTGCCAAAGAGCTTTCACACGTACGAGAAAAGAGCTTTTTATCGTAAAAGCTCGTCTCGTATGTGTGAGCTAGTTTTACAATGGAACGCAAAGCAGAGCCGCATGGCAAGACCCGAAAGAATAAAACTCGATGATATTGTCGAATTTAATGACAACTATGCCAAAAAAAAATGATTTGTCCATTTTACCTCGGTTTTTGCGAAAGCTCTTTTTTGTTTACGTACACAGGCACAAAAATTACATTTTTAGTTTTGCCCACCTCCGGTTTAAAGGCCTATACGCAGCACGCAAAAAAATGAAAAACTTCATATAAAAAAATGGTGGCGAAAAATTCCGATTAAAAATGTTTGACGATGGGTCGCAGACAACAAAAAAAAAACAGTGTTGTATTTTAATTTTAAAAATGCCTAACGTTAGATGGCGCCACTACTTTACTAGGTGTGGTAACACTAACAACAGCTGTTGCGCGTTGGCGCGAATTAATATACATATATACATATATGCACAATTTTTTTATTCGAAATGGCAGGTAGAAGAAAACGGTGTGAATTATTTCTAAGAGAACAAAAAATAGCGCTTATAAAAACTTATAGAAGCTCACCCAGTGTTATGGGACTTAACACACAAAATGCACTTTACTGCATTGGTGATGAAAAGTGCGTGGGAGGAAATTGCTAAAATATTAAATAAAGATGGTTATTTTTTGCAGCCAACCTTTTTACAATTAGGTAGGCAGTCAATCACGCATTGTTTACATTTAGTAATGTTAACAATACTTGATACAAATCCATGTTTGTTTTATTTATTTCTTTGTCTTATTTTGCGCTTAGTTTTTGTAAAAATAATGTTAGTGTGGCCACATTAACCCAAAGTATTGGAAAAAAATATCGATGTATACCGCAAAAAAAACGATAGCTCGATTAAAAATGGCACTTTGTCTTACTGTGCACACACTGGTGGCTCCATATGAAATAATATGAAAAAAATTCCATATGGTAATTTTCATGCTGTGTAGACCCCTTTAGTGTAGAAGGCGCAGATTATTACAGGGTTTTTTTTTAAATAACAAGTCATATTATTGAATAACTTTTAACTACCTTAATTAAAATATTAATTCTAAACAATATATTACATGGCCTTTTGCAAGCGCTCAAAAGGCTTCTCATACAGTAGCTTCCTTATCCACAATTTTCTCACAACGCTACACAGCTTCTTGTACACCCCTCGCTTAGAGTAATGTGTGGCTGGCATATGCCACTGCGCTCAAATCCTTAACACTTGGGTGCGCACAATTCAACAGACAAGAAAATATTTCATCCATTGTTAAACTTTTTAACTATAATTTTTGTCCAAAAAGGCAAGAGACAGTAACAATACCCTTAAATTGCTTTTGTGGTACACCTACGCATTAAAGCCGATGGGCTGCCAGCATGGCGAATACGTTATAATGAAACTGCCAACTTTGTATAAAAAAAAAAATTGTAAAGTTTCGCCGTTTGCATAAATTTTTTTTTTGTTTCCGGGTATGGGAATAAGACAAGATGAAGATTGAGAGAGTGTGTTAGTGAAAATGCGGCGTACTTAGAAATTTGAAGAAATTTAAATAATAAATGACATACTGACGCAGTAGCAATGGGCTTCAAATTCAAAATTCCAAATGGAGTCAGCATTAAAAAAATTTGGGGTATTTTTTTTTTAATTTAAATACGCTAGAGCCCACCATGTAGACTTATGTGAGCCTAATAAATAACGAATTTTTGGCTTTTTCTCAAAACAACTGTCCAATTTTCCAACATCGCTCCTTTTGTTTTGGAACAAAACTTTGGGCAGATAATCTTATTTTTATACCCTGTACCGTATGGTACAAAGGGTATATTGTGTTTGTGCAAGCCGAAAATGTATGTAACGTACAGAAGGAGAAGTCGGAGACCCCCCAAAGTTACCTAAAGTATGATCAGAGTGACTAGAGAAGTCGATATACCCATGTCCGTCTGTCCGTATGAACGCCTAGATCTCAGAGATGGTAAGATCTAGAGCAACCAAACTTTCAGATAAGATCCCTTATTAATCCATAGGAGACAAGTTTATTTTATTTTTTTGATATCGGGACTACATTATATAGCTCCCATAGGGGTGTTTCAGAGGACCTCGAAAAAAACCAAAAGTTTTAGATGGATAATTCGTTTGCTTATGAAGATATCATAACCAAATTTGGCACACAATAGTTTTTTAGAGTTCCTAAGCACTGTACCAAATTTTATCAAAATCGGTTGATTATATCATATAGCTCCCATATGACCAATCGGTCAAAAAAACGTTTTTTCTACAAAATTCATTGTGTTTCGTTTGTTTGTGAAGATATCGTAACCAAATTTGGCATTCGGGAGTTTTTTATGGATCTTCAACACTGTACCAAATTTTATCAAAATCGGTTGACTATATCATATAGCTCCCATAGGACCAATCGGTCAAAAAAACGTTTTTTCTACAAAATTCGTTGTGTTTCGTTTGTTTGTGAAGATATTGTAACCAAATTTGGCATTCGGGAGTTTTTTATGGATCTTCAACACTGTAGCAAATTTTTACCAAATCGGTTGACTATATCATATAGATCCCATAGGACCAATCGGTCAAAAAAACGTTTTTTTTACAAAATTCGTTGTGTTTCGTTTATTTGTTAAGATATTGTAACCAAATGTGACATTCCGAAGTTTTTTAGAGTTCTTAAACACTGTACCAAATTTTATCAAAATCGGTTGACTATATCATATAGCTCCCATAGGACCAATCGGTCAAAAAAAACGTTTTTTGTACAAAATTCGTTGTGTTTCGTTTGTTTGTGATGATATTGTAACCAAATTTGGTGTTTGTCAGTTTTTTAGGGATACACAGCACTGTACCAAATTTGATCCAAATCGATTGACTATATTATATAGCTCCCATAGGACAGATCGGTCGAAAAAACGTATTTTGAACAAAATTCTTTTTGTTATACCCTGTACCGTATGGTACAAAGGGTATATTGTGTTTGTGCAAGCCGAAAATGTATGTAACGTACAGAAGGAGAAGTCGGAGACCCCCCAAAGTTACCTAAAGTATGATCAGAGTGACTAGAGAAGTCGATATACCCATGTCCGTCTGTCCGTATGAACGCCTAGATCTCAGAGATGGTAAGATCTAGAGCAACCAAACATTCAGATAAGATCCCTTATTAATCCATAGGAGACAAGTTTATTTTATTTTTTTGATATCGGGACTACATTATATAGCTCCCATAGGGGTGTTTCAGAGGACCTCGAAAAAAACCAAAAGTTTTAGATGGATAATTCGTTTGCTTATGAAGATATCATAACCAAATTTGGCACACAATAGTTTTTTAGAGTTCCTAAGCACTGTACCAAATTTTATCAAAATCGGTTGACTATATCATATAGCTCCCATATGACCAATCGGTCAAAAAAACGTTTTTTCTACAAAATTCATTGTGTTTCGTTTGTTTGTGAAGATATCGTAACCAAATTTGGCATTCGGGAGTTTTTTATGGATCTTCAACACTGTACCAAATTTGATCAAAATCGGTTGACTATATCATATAGCTCCTATAGGACCAATCGGTCAAAAAATCGTTTTTTGTACAAAATTCGTTGCGTTTCGTTTGTTTGTGAAGATATTATAACCAAATTTGGCATTTATAAGTTTTTAAGAGTTCCCAAGCACTGTACCAAATTTTATCAAAATCGGTTGACTATATCATATAGGTCCCATAGGATCGATCGGTCGAAAATTTGTTTTTTGTACAAAATTCGTTGTGTTTCGTTTGTTTGTGAAGATATTGTAACCAAATTTGGCATTAAGAAGTTTTTTAGAGTTCCCAAGCGCTGTACCAAATTTGATCAAAATCGGTTGACTATATCATGTAGCTCCCATAGGGCCAATCGCTCAAAAAAACGTTTTTTGCACAAAATTCGTTGTGTTTCGTTTGTTTGTGAAGATATTGTAACCAAATTTGGCATTCAGAAGTTTTTTAGAGTTCCCAAGCACTGTACCAAATTTGATCAAAATCGGTTGACTATATCATATAGCTCCCATAGGTCCAATCGGTCAAAAAAACGTTTTTTGCACAAAATTCGTTGTGTTTCGTTTGTTTGTGAAGATATTGTAACCAAATTTGGCATTCAGAAGTTTTTTAGAGATCTTCAACACTGTACCAAATTTTATCAAAATCGGTTGACTATATCATATAGCTCCCATAGGGCCGATCGGTCGAAAAAAAGTTTTTGATTAAAAAGTCGTCTGTTTTTGGTTGTTTATGAAGGTATCATAATCTAATTTGGCAATCAAATGTCTTTTGGTGTTCTTAAGCAATTTACCGGATTTGATTGCAAGCAGTGGTACAGGGTATCCCAAAGTCGCCCGCGTCCGACTTTAACGTACGCCATCTTTTTAGAGTAAAGTTAAAGTAACGTTGTTTTATTATACATTTATTTTCAGACTTAACTTAATTTTTTTGGCGTTTTATTTTTTTTTTTTTTTGCATTTTATATGCAATCTGTCTTTATTAGACAATAAGTAAATTTACTAAAATAATTAATACAATATATATATAATACCAAGTTTCCATCGAAAAGAGTGAAACTTTAAAAAATATAAAAAAAAAGTTTATTTTAAAAACTACACCAATCGTAATATAAATATATTCTTATTTTAAATTGTTAAATTAATAAAATTTGTTTTTTAATTACTATTCAAATCGCAATAAAGATAATTATGAATTTACCAATGGCTTAACGCCATCATTCGTTGTGACCACAAGGCAAACCGAATGCATACAAGTGTTCAACGGAGCAAATTTGTTCCAAACATTGCGCACTGGGTCATATTCCTCAACGACATTCAAACACAAATCTTTCAGGATGCCGCCGCCGGCCACAATAAGACGTTTAGAAAACTCAGTACAGCCAAAATTATACCTTCCATCTGATAGCGAGCAAACCGTTGTCCACTTATCAATAGTTGGATTGTAACATTCTACAGAAGTTAAAAGTCCAACAATACCACGACCGCCAACTGCATAAAGAAGCCCATTTGCATGTGCTACTGCAGCAATTTCACGTGCTATGTTCAGGGGCGACAAACGACTCCACACGTTTTTAAATGGATCATACCTTTCCACGCAGCTCGTAAGATTTCCGTCTTCACATCCACCAATGACATAAAGGCATTCGTTGAGCACTGCCATCCCGACATTGCATCTTTTGGTGGGCATAGGAGCCACTGTGATCCAGTTACCTGTTCTAGGATTCCATCGCTCTACGGTATTCATATATGAACCATTATGACCGCCTACCACATATAGTAATCCTCTCAGCACTGCCACGCCAATGTTACTCCTTGATGTGCTCATTGATGGGAGTTGGGTCAAGGTCATGCTAGATAAGTCCAAGCTCAATATGCTATTTGAGCTAGATCCAGCTTTATATTTCCCAACCAAAAGCAGTCTATTTTTTAAAACAGCCATGACGTAATCATGACGTTCTAGGTTTAGTTTATTTACGACCGTCCATTGCTTTTGAATAGGACAGTAGCTCTCAAAGACAAGACGTTGGTAACATAGTCCTATTGCCAGCAAATTATTTTTTGTTGTTGGGTGCCTCCTGGCAAGCGTTACCAGCCGCTCGGGCTTCAACTGACACTTGTAGGCTTCTAAAAGAAGGTTTTGACAATCATTGGCAATGCACACGCTCTCCACATGTTCCTCAATAAATGATAGCTTTAGTAGTGGCAGTCGTACCATTGCCATGAGTTTTGGTAAGTGCTGTTTGCGTGCGGGCTCCTCATGTCGCAGCCAAGACATTAGACTCTGAAACACAATTTCCTCGGATGGCACTTGAAGAGCATCACTAGATAGCAGCTTCCCCAGCTGATCAGCACTCAATTGCAGGAACTCCTGACTCTGGCTCACATTTGCAAAATGCTTGTTAATATAGTCCACTGCGAGTCCCATCAAAGTGGTGCAGTCGTGCTGCTCTGCAATGAAGCTTATGCCCAGACAGTTCGATGGATCCAGTTTGCGTGCCATAAAATTCCCGCAGGCCGTGACTGCGGAGTCCATCTGCCATCTATGGGCGGTAGTTAGCAGCATTTCAACATTGTCGTCGTGCACTTCAAGGTTCCCGGTATAGCAGTAGTTCACCAGAACTTGTAGAGCATTGTCGCTTACTTCGCCCAGTGTCACCTCATTGTCGTTGGCTTCGCGCATGGGGTTGGAGAACATGGCCGAAAAGAATTCACTGTTGGCCGACAACACCAAACGATGGACCGGCAGACGTTTGCCATCTATGCCTGCAACGAGCACCACATCGCACAATTGTTCATTGTCGAGATGGAATTTCATAAGTTGTAGAACCTTGTCCGCATGGTTATTATTATTGCACGAGTTGTAGTTCTCTGGGTTTTTCGTAGCCATTGCGCTTAAGAAATCTGTTAACTTACAATGTTTGTAAATTTAAAACATGTTTTTAATACAGCAAACAAATAACAGTGTGACCTTAACATTTGTTACCATACTTACACTTCTCTCTTAGTATTTTTTTTTACTTAATACCAAAAGCGCTAGTATCAACTTTACTATTCACACTAAAAATTCGAAATGGCAGTTGATCCAAATGATATAAGAAAAGTATATCTATAGTATTCTATACTATTGATTTTAGGGCTCTTTTCAATAGTGTTCGCAGACCAGGAATCAAGCAACCAACTTCTAGCATTGACAGAAAGAATAGCTGGTTAATTGGATGGTACAATGATCAAATGTGGTCAGGTTTTTATTTTTGACTTGGTAGTCCGTACATTTCCAGCCCACTTTCAATGGGCCGTAAAATGTCAACATAAATCAATTGCAGCTGCCTCAGTGCATTAATAGGAAGTGCGTGAAAAAAGCCCTATATTTTAGACAAACTCTAGTTCAATAATTTCGTAATCAAGGCGTAGCATTCAGTTGCATGTCCTTATTTAAGTGCAAGCCACGGCTGCTGATTTCCAACAAACCCAACTTGGAGCTTCTCGAAAAATAAACCTACCACAGCAGCAGCACAGCGAATGAGATTGTGAGCCAAAGGAACTGTGGTGAAGAGCGCAAAACTTGGCTGTTGCGCATTTCAGTAAAGGATAACTAGGGTTGAGAAACATCCAAACAAGCAACAAATGTTGCCGCAACATGCTGTCCATCTAGAAATATTTGCATATAGGACGCCCGTCCCAAGGTAAAGATGCTAAGCACTTAAGTCATAAAAAGGCAGCCACCATCATAAATAGGAGCCATAAAGTTTCCAAGCAACTGGTGACATATACAAAAAAGAATAACCTAGTGTTACTACACTCTACGAGTCCACACTTACATACAACTAGGTTTTAGGAAAAGTGCATGCCAGACTTTCATTTAAATCATGTTGTGGTAGGAATGAGTTTTGTGGCATGCTGTGCAAGACAAATGTGGTAAGTCACTCAAAGTATTTTCGGCAATGTCCCAAGGGTTAGGCAACCTGATAACGGAATTGAAATTTCTACTTTGTGCTACATTGACTAAAACTACAGCCACACACACGGACACACGGATGCAAATACGGTTTCAAACCAAAGGGTATGGGTCTCAGACAAAGGTAAGTAATGGCGCCCCTAGCATGGCCACAGCTGGTATTCAGTCAGCCTGCCTGCGGGTTACAAGGCCAAACTTTTTGGTGCTATTTATATGCATGTCGGTGTGCGTGGGTTCTTCTGTGCGAGCCCCTCCTTTCTCTCTCTCTTGCTCTCTTTAGGTGTAATAGAGATATGAATAGAAGCGCACCCGACAAATGTTTCTCTGACATAATCGATACAAAGTAGTAGATGCATAAAAGTTTTCAACACCTTTATCAGCAAAGTTTTTGCCCGCAATGAAATACAGTAGGACTTCAAGGATAAGGAATTAGGCTGTTACCCACAGTATCACATGTATTAGAGTTTTATGTAGGCGTAGCATATCTATCATATGTTTTTTTTAGAGCGTTATTCTATTGTTTATGAAAATATCGAAACCACATTCGGCAGTCAAAAGTTTTTTCTATTAAATTAGCCCTATGCCGAATGATCCCAACTAATTTATATATTTAATTTTTTTATGGTTCTTTCTCTCCAATCCTTTTATTTGTTGAAATTAATGTGACGCAAAGAAAAAAACATGTATAGGAAGCAAAATTGACTGAAACATAAATATGGGGACTTATATTAATTATAGAAACCAAGAAGTAGCTTTAACATAAATTAAGAGATTCTAGGTATGAACACAGACAGGTAGACGGTTAAATCCCAATCGCTACCAAAGGTTATGATAATCATTTTAGCATAAATAACTTTTTCTACTGACTTTTACACTGGGGCTGGGTACTATTTTTAAATCCATATCCATTTTTAAAAAAAAATTTTGCGGCTTGTTTGTCTTAAATTAGTTTGACTGTAATCCGTACACACATGCATTATGTAGTATATAGTATTATGTACATAAGTGCGTCTAACTTGTGTACATCCCACAACAGCTTGATTAATGCCAGAAGATACATAAGACGGCAGCAGCAGCTGTTCCAAGTACACAATCAACCCACCAAATTTGACCTTTTTCTAAGGTATCAGATTTTGCTTTGTCGAAATTTAAATAAATAAAATTAAAAGTGCAAACTTCAACAGTAAACATTTTCGGAACTTGCTTTAAGGCTAACAGAAATAAAAAAATCAACCAAATCTTTTAAAGATTTTAGGCAACCAACAGCTGTGCAGAATGCAATATATTTTATACCCTGTACCTTAAGTATCCTGTATATTGCCTTGGCACAAATGTGTTTTACATACAGAAAGCAAGCCTCCATGATTTCGTATGGCATGTGGCTTATTTAAAGAAGCTCCTGATCGTATTATTTGACATCCGAAAAAGCATCACCTTTTACGACGACTGCAATAAACCAATTGACAAGGGAAACACTGCTTCTACGAGAAAAATAAAAAACATAAAAAAATGTATAACTATGTCCATCCCATACATACCTATGATATAAAGGAAACCATTCGTCTCAGCCCAATCATGAGATACATTCATGGGTGCCAAAGTGCATCACAGGTTACTAAGTGGTTTCTGATGAGCTAACTCTTCATGATTAGTTGATATGAGATTCAATACCAACATTTAATCTTTAAACATTCCCACTAAAAGCTAGATAACATATTGCAATTATTTTGTTGCACTTTTGTTGGCCTTGTATGCTTCTTGGCTGCACATGCCATTTAAATATTTAATAAATAAATATTTTTAGGCCTATATGGCGGGGTGCGCTTCACATGGCTGCAGCCAAGATTAAAGATCGACGACAGTTCCGCTGTGCACTGCTTACAAGTGGGCCCAACATGACTGTTGCCATGACTGCGTCCCAGCCTTACCAGTTGATATTCCGTGTTACAAAAATGATTGCAAACATATGTATGTGATCTGAACGATTTCAAGGAATGTGTTAAAGCATCGTTACTTAGTCAAAGTTAGGTTTGATGGATCAAGCTGTCGTGCCAATATGCAGCTCCGAGGAGCCTTTGTAGCCGATCTACTTATTTTTCATGTTTTCAGTTCCATATGCATTATCTATTGTTCCAAAACTATGAACTGCATTTACAAAATAATTCTGTAATGTTACGCATTTTTATATTTGCTTGATCAGAGTTTTCTTCATTTGTTATTGTATTTTACATTAAGTGTGACCAGAAAATGTTAAACTTATTCATACTGAATTGTAAATTTGACTGTCTATCGATTGCAAAAATTCAAATGCATCTAGCAGTGGGGTGGCTCTGCATATACATAAGTACTATGTCAAATATGTATTGCTATCTAAAATATAAATTTAAAATTAAATGGCAGATATAAGTTTTACAAGGGGTCTTTGAAACTTGCGACTTTTTGAATTTCACGCGCAGTAACTTTAAATGCAGCACTGTTGCTGTCAAATAACAGCTGTTAACTGACACTGTCAAATTTTGAATCAGCTGTATTTATTTTTTGTTTGACAACAATTAAAAATAAAAAACCTCGTGAATATTATTGATAATGGACAAAAATAAATTTCGGGTGATGATTAAGCATAATTGTCATAGTTGGTCATAGTTCAGAAGTGGCTTCAGGTCGACAAAGGAGTGCGTTACGCGTTACGCCCGAAATGCTCGACAAAGGCGGTGGAATTATATTGAAAGATCGGAGAATAAAAGTGCAAGCTACCAGAGCGCTGGGTGAAGTGATTGCTGATACTCCACCATAAGCGCAAAATTTGATGAATTCTATGGATTGCTGTGCCATCCACTCTACTATCCACATCTGGGCCCTAGCGGCCATTATATGTTTTCAAACCTGAAGAAATGGTTGGGCGGTAAGAGATTTGGGTCTAAAAAAGGAACCTGAAACAAACGCAAATTTTAAGAGACATTGTAAAACATATTTGAAAGGAATAAAACGGCTGACTGAAAACAAAGATGAAATATTTATATTGCAACATTCTTTTTAATATTTAACATAATCTTCACAATAGAAGGCATCGATATTATACTTATTTTTGTTTTCAAACAAATTATTATATTATTGTAAACCTCTAGTTGGCATTCATTTTAAAGATATATAAGATATATATTTCTAAATTTTCGAAAAATATAAATTGCAAATATAAAAGTTTTGCTATGGCAAATATTGGTTTAAATGGATTTGGGCGCATTGGACGCATCTTTTTGCGCTGTGTGGTAGAGCGCAAGGAAGGCTCTGTTGTTGCTATCAATGATCCGGCCATGGACGCAAAGTATATGGCCTATATGCTGCGATACGACTCAACCCATGGCACATTTAAGCATAAGATTAACGTTGATGGCGATTCTATGGTGGTAAATGATACAAAGATAAAGCTAACCCATGAAATGGATCCCAAGAAGCTGAAATGGGGTCAACTGGGCGTGCACACTGTCGTCGATTGTACGGGGCGTTTTACCAGCTTAGAGCAGGCCCAGGCTCATCTAGATGCGGGCGCCAAGAAGGTGGTTATATCGGCGCCCTCCTCCGATGCGCCCATGTTTGTGGTTGGTGTCAACTCAGATGTCTACAAGCCGGATATGAAGATCATTTCGAATGCTTCTTGCACCACCAATTGTCTGGCGCCTTTGGCTAAGGTTGTGCACGACAACTTTGGCATATTGGAGGGCTTAATGACGACAGTACATGCGGCCACAGCCACACAAAAAATCATTGATGGACCTAGCAAAAAGGCCTGGCGCGATGGTCGCAGCGGCATGTGCAATATCATACCCGCTTCCACGGGTGCAGCCAAGGCCGTGGGCAAGGTCATACCGGATCTTAACGGCAAACTAACAGGCATGGCATTTCGCGTGCCCACACCCAATGTGTCCGTAGTCGACTTGACTTGCCGCCTATGCCAGCCCACCAAAATGGATCAAATCAAGGAAGCTATAAAACAAGCAGCCAATGGCGAAATGAAGGGCATACTGGCCTATATGGATGAACAGATAGTATCAACGGATATTAATGGCTTACGCTATGCCTCTGTGTTCGATGCCAAGGCTTGTATTGCGCTTAATGATAGTTTTGTCAAGCTGATTAGCTGGTATGATAATGAAACGGGCTACTCCAACCGTCTCTTCGAACTGGTCAAATTTGCGCAGACTATAGACAAATGTGCTGAAGAGGAAAAGAAAAAGGCTTAATAAACAAGTATATGTATATAATTTTGTTTTATATTTATCTATGAGTTGAAACTATAATTATAAATAAATCTTCCATTGCGATAGGCGAGTCTTCAGACATTGCTCGAATTACGCTGAAGTTGCACGGAGGAGATGCTCATAATCTCATTTGCATCGTTTGTTTTATGAACGTGCGGCTCCGCATTCTCTACCACAATATCATCTAAAGTTGGCGTCTTGATGCGATTGCGTATGATGAGATCCCGCTCGGCAGGTGCCTGCAAGTGCAGCGGATTGGTTGCCAGCTCAGCGGCAACCAAATCATCGCCCTGCAAGCCCAGCGTAAGATTAACTTTGGCATGTTGACCAGCTGTAAGTTCACTGCTAGGTGGCAGTGTAACGCTACCACTCTCATTGACTGGCGGAGGACGTAGGCGCGAGGGATCTAGCAGTGAGTGCATTTTGGTTTGCTTGCGTGGCGTACGTGCAGGTGATGTTTTGCGTGAGTTGAAATTCTTCAGCTGCTTGGCGCTGAGTAAATCAAAAAAAAACCAAGAGTATTGCCTGTTTGTTATGCTTGTAATTTATGAGCTTCTACTTACGCCTCCAGTAGCTTGAGCAGCAAATGATGGTATGCCTCGTACTCGTCGCTGCTGAACTCATTGGGATCATGACGCGCATGTTCGTACATATCACAGTATTGATGTATCATGCGTTGTCCTGCGCCAGCTCCATTTAAGCTAACCGACAGTGTAGTAAGCAAAAAAGCACGCAAACTTTCGTGAGCATGCCGTGTACTGCCATCGGCACGCGCAATTTCTGTCTCCAGCAGCTTGACATCGTCCACGGCTTTCATGCGATGGTAATATGGGGGTAGTGCTTGGTCCGGCTGCACTATATACTTGTCGGGATCATGCCAGAGCAACTTGGGTTCATGCACTATCTTTTGTATGCAATCCAGGCGTCGCTCGATTTCGCGACGTAGCGCTTTTTTGGCATCATTGCCCACTGGCACGTGTGGACCACGGCGTCCACGCAGTGTAAAGCGCATTATCTGACGCTTGGCAAAGATGAAGAGCATTATAAAGGTCAGCACACCGCCGCCAATAATTATAATTATCATAACACCCGAGAGCTGCTCCATTTTACTGTGCGTTGTCAATACGTTGGCTGCGTTAACTTTGTTGCTGCTGCTAGCACTTGGAAAATCGTTTATTTTATGCAAACGTATATGACCATCCATAGATTTGTATATTGGGAAGCGCTTAAATTTTTTTCTTCAGTAAATTTATGTGTTTTGTTTATTTGTTAATTGCAAGGCCGAGTTGCCAACGAATCCAGTTTTAGCAGGCGTTGCCACTTTGATAAATTGTAGCCTACCAAAAGCTGCCTGATGTGACGATGAGGCAAGATGCGCGCCAATGTTTTTATTTTTTCATACATTTCAAAAAGTTTATTTGATACATAGAACTGTGTAACAAATTGCATTTTCATTCTAAAATCAGCTAAGTGCACAAAACGCGCATATAAAAAAATATAAACAACTTAAGCATAACTTATGGACACAGTCTCTTTGGTAGCCGCTTATAAATAGGCCTTATCATCATCGTTTCAACGATCATCGTCATATGTAACACTTATGTCCAAGGATAATTGTTGCTAAAAAGCACAGTGCCCAGTAGTCCATAAGTAATACACCATGTGAAAAGAGCACCAGCTTTTGAACGTAATGAGAGCTGTGCCAAAGTCTTGGGCATGTGATCCGCCGCGAACCAATAGAATACGGGCGTAGCCGATGCCAGCAGGCGCGTGGATACTTGAATGTGCACATAGAGCGTGCAGACGATAGTCAGAAATGTGGCATGCAATATAAAGGGTAATGTCTTGTGATTCTTAAGCAAATCCTTCCAGTCCTTGGCCTTGGGGTAGACATATTTGGCAAAACGAAAGAAATAGTCGCAGCAGTGCCAGTGCATGAACAGCAACATGGGCAGAGCCAATATAAAATTGGGCAATTGCTTCCATTTGTAGTAACGTAAGAAACCTACGTCCCAGTAGTGAGACTGCACATAGGCGTAGGGAAAGGGCAGCGTATAATTGCACCACGGCGATCCACCAGGGCCCTGTCCAGCAATCAAGTAATTGCGTTCAACGGCATACTTTAGCACTTGCGGTGGGTGACTCACTGGCACGTTCGGCAGACAATAGAGTCGATAGATGTAAAAGTAAAAGGTGTGCAGCACAATAAAAGCTGTTAGGAATGTAAACAGCATTTTAATAAGCTGTCTTATGCGTTCGGGATTTGTGGTAAGCACGATGTGGCGTACAAAAAAGTACAGCGGAAATCCTATTGCCAATAGTCCGTTTGAACGGCACATAAAGCAAGCTGTTAAGGCGCCACATATGCCCAAGTAGCTGTAGTCCTGATTGGGCTTAAGACACTCGAGCATCAGGTAGAATCCCACGTATGAAAATAAGGTTTCCGAGTAGGTAGCACTAAAGAAAATTGTCGCTGGATTGAAGCAGTAGATTAATGCAGCATTCCAGCTTTTGTTCAAGTCGTTGAAAATATGATAAGTCAGTTGGTACAGCAGATTTGCCGATTCACAAAAAAGCCATAGATTTATCAGAACGGCTAGCAGAAGCGTAAGAGTTTGCATTGATAGGGGCACACACAAAGCTTGGCAAGCATTGGCCAAATAATGCACTATCATCGGATAGAGCGGATAAAAGGCCAATGTATTCTCGTACGTATATAAATAGTTTGCAATGTGCAAGTAGTACTCTCCGTCCCAGTGTCGCAATCCGCCTAGGCAATTCAAAATCAGTTTGTCCAGCAACGGATATGGTCCATATTTATAGTTAGAATTTTCCGGCATGCGAAAAACGTCCGGCTTGTGATCAGGTATAGCCCAGTTTGCCAGCAGCTGCACTGCCAGCACTATGAGACGGCTGGACAATGCCAGCTTGGTTACTTTTAGTGTCATATTCTGTTGGGCGGTGACGGAAGCATGTGATTCATTAGTTCGGCACAAATTCAGCTAAAGACGACTCTTACCTTAAAACTAGCGGGGCGATGATTTTAGCGTCTTTATCTTTAGCTAATGTTAGCGTGCAATTTGGTTTTGCTATTATTTTTAGTCATGTAGAACAAATAAAAATCTGTTTTATCGAATGTTGTTGAACCGAAGGCCTATCACTTTGTTTTTTTATACGAATCGTGTCATGATTATTCTAGCCAAATAATAAATTGTCTAGTAGAAGTGTCAAAAATAAATTAATCGTTTTCATACGATGATTCAAAGTTACTTAAGTTTTTTTCGATAAATAATGTATGCGTAACCGATACAGATAAATATTATATTTTTATTATAATTATATAATTAATAATACTATATTAATACTTTAATTTATTAATTGTCAACTGTTTTTTTCTATTAATTAGTTCTAATGATTTATTAACCATTCTCATAAACTGAGCTGGTAAAAAAAAACTTAGTACTTATAACCTGTCGATAGCTTTTATTTTGGTTCATCGATAAGAGAATTACATGCGATGATTTTCGATTAATACCTTCATTGTCTAATTGTGTCGCGGCGCTAAGCAAGTTTGTTTTGTTTTGAGCCAAGTGCAACTTTCTTATATTAATGATTTAAATGCGTAAAAAACATGCCTAGAAGTGCAAAAAAGACGGACGTTTCTAAAACACCAACAAGAAGTGTCCACACTAGCAGCAGCAGCGCCGAATCGACGCCTACAACCGGTAGCCGGCCTCGCAAAAGACGTCGCATCGAAAAAGAACCGCGCCGTAAACCAAGCCTGGAGTCGGAGTTAGATAATTTAAATACTGACGATGCCAAAGAGATTGACCGACATTTACGGAAAGTAGCGCGTCAAAATGATATTAGTAGCGAAGACATGCACAAAGTTGTGCGTAGTGTAGTGCGCAATGAGCATGTTTTGGCGCTGGTAACGCTCAAGGCAGAGGATGAACTGGCCCGTGAGAAGCGTGAGGCGGAACAACGTGGTGCCATTATAATAACAGACACGCCATCGGTGGCCAAGTTAACGCGTGCCAAGGCGCGTGAGCTCAATCGCACACCGGGCATTAATCTGCCACCGCTGAACGAAAACCACTTTGAGAACGATATTGAGGCATTGATACGCGATGATTTGCATTCAGACGACGAGGATGAAGAGTATACTTTCAAGGAAGACGATTTTCATGTAAGCTTGTATATCGTTTATGGGGAACTATTTTGATGTAAATGTTTTTTTTTTATGCTAGTCCGATGAAGATCCGAACACCACAGCATCAGACTTTGATTCGAATCCATGCACACCACAAACACCTCAGACGGCTACCGAGACTGAAGACTCGCCTGTTAAACTGACTTCCGATGGTTGCTTTAAGTTGCCGCCCGACAAATATAAAAATGATACAGAGGACTTGCGAATTGCGGCCCGAACGCGTTCTAAGCTCTGCCTTCAGCAAACCACAATTGAGGACTTGCAATCCGAGTTGGTGCCACCAGACGTTGAGCAAATTGATGTGCCTGATTATGACATGGCTGCCAATGATGCGGAATGGATGCAATTTCTCAACGATTTTTCCAAGCCACTAAGTAAGCAGCTGCCAGTTTCTATGTGTATAAAGTCCTACTTATTTTGCCCACCTAGATAACAGCTTTTTGGTTGATGACGACGACCCTGTCAATGATCCAGAGTATGTAGCCGCAGAAATGGTGCCCGTCGATGCTGAGGAGCTGCGCAATGTTAATATTTCAAAAAAAGAGCTTACTGATCTTGTGTCAGAGTTATTTGAAGGTTTGCTACAGGAAGGTGTCTCCCTGGAATCGATAGAACTGGATACTCCGCACAAATTTCTGCTCAACAATACTAAAGATGATTTAAATGTTATTAGCCTAGTGCAACAAGATGTTTCTAGCCTTGAGCAGGTTAATGGCACCACCCACGATCAGCTTGATTCTTTTAAGCAAGTGACGCGTCAAATTGATTTTGACCAGCCGCTTCCTATTCATGCTGCCGAACACAATATGCCGCCAGATACATCCAATGTAACGCACAATGAAACGACTTCATTTCAACCCAACATTATGTCTACACCCTGCACTAGCCAACTAATGTCAGTACCGATAGCCGAATCCTGCGACCAGTATTTAAATAATAGTATGCAGTCTAACGCAATATGCAAAGTGGTCAGCGTGCACACAACGGCATTGACACAGGCGCCAGATCTCATAGCAGTGCCGCTACCTGGCCAGCCCAATTGCTTTCAACTAGCTAAAGTCGTTGAATCTGATCTTAATAGCCAGTGTTCGGCTTTGCCTCCATTTGCTCAGGCTGCTGTATCCAAAAAGGATGAACGCTATGCAACCCCTTACGATACAAACTTTACCTGGGAGTATATATCGGTGCGTAGGCATATTTTTTCCGAGTACAACGAACGCTTTGAAAATTTGCGCAACTTGAAGCCATTACCAAGATCAAAAACAGCAAGCACTAACAAAGGATTCACGCAGATACAACACGATTTGTTGCAGCAACAGCTTCGTATTCATACTCAAATGCTTACACAGACCTTTCTGCAAACTTATTCGCATCCAAAAATGTACCATTTGGCAAAGCAGCCGAAGGAAATGTTGCAGGAGCTTCACAACAAGTCACTTAAGAATGCTAGCTTTAAGTGCTGGAACTTAAACGGTGCGATTGATTTAATTAGTAAATGGGAAAATGATCTTTGCAGCAAAGAGTTCGAGTTGGAAAATAGAGAAATGATGGACTTTATCCATAAGGAAACTCAATTGACGTAAGTAAAATAATTGATCCAATACAAAAACATAGTTGCTAATAAAGTTCTGCATCCAGGGAAAAACACACGCGCCAGGTGCCACGTTTGCCCCCACGTATAATGGACCTAATGCTAAATAGCACGGTTTTTATGTATCCCCAGTATCTGCCACGCATGGCTTTTCAGCCAAAAACTCTGCGGCAAACATCATACGCCCCATCTGAATACCTTCTGATTGCCAGGGGCTTGGAGAAGCACATGACCGCTATAAGAAACGCTCCAAAACCGTTGCGTAAAGGAGCTGACCCTGTGCGCGTTTCCTGCAAGCGCATGGCCAAGGACATGGTTTTTGGCAAGCAGGGTCGACGAATCATTGAAAAGGTCAAAGAGCTGCGCGATGCAGAACAATACAATCCTGTCAGGTATTACTTTGATCATGAACGTGCGCCGCCTGTGGATCAAATACTATTGGGCTTTAAGGAAGGCATTGTACCTGCACCACGGGAACGTTATGATGAGCTGCCCAATGCCTGGAAATATTACATAGAGGTTGGTGTTTTCAATTTTAATTCATTTAATTAGCAGCAAATCTCAGTGAAAAAGTATTAAAACAACTAGTATACTGAAGGGCATCCGACACGGTCTCTAGGTATAAGACGTAGTTCCGCTCCGTGCTTCAAAAAAACATTTCCCGCAGTTTGTTGAGGACTAATGCCAATACCATCATCTGTTATTATGGCACTCGTCTCGGCTGGTACTTTGAACTCTTCCGAAGCGAATTTAAGCACTGCAGTAAATGGTGTCGCCTCTGGCACGCTCAGCACCTTGAAAGGCAACTTGGGATCTGAGGTTAAAGTGATTTTGAATGTTACTTTGCTCATTATTTTAACGTGCTGCTTTGCGGAATGCTTTGTGACGTGGTCAGTTTTTTTTTTTAAAGCAGTAATAGAGACGGATGTGGCCAGTTAGGTTTTTATCTCGATAAAATCTACTCAAACTGTACAAACGTGTTGAAACTTATTAAATTTTTAATTATAGAGCATTAGTCCAGTTAATTTTGTTTATAACAAATAATTGAAATTTTGCACTTTTAAATAGTGATGAGCGAAAGATCATATATTTATCGATTACATATAACAAGATACATATCGAAACTTTTCGGCTATCGATGGTTAACAGCGAAGCATTGTGCATCAGACGTTGTGTTTCTTCCATCGCTAACTGTTTACAATTTTCAGAAAAGTTTTTTTAAACTAACGCTGAAAATATTAAAAATGTTAATTAATTAAATTTATGTAACTTTTGTAGAAAACTTGGGAAAAACGACGAGCATCGCGTACAGTACAAGCCTCAGCGGAAGCGAGTGCGTCATACTTGGAATTTGTGCGTGAAGCTGTGGGCGAGGATTTATTGCTGCCCGACAACTTCGAAGAGGCAGCAGCGCCCCATGGTAGTGCCACTACTCTTAATTTAGAAAAAAATAAGACCACGCAACCAAATACACTTAAAGAGAATATAAGTCCAACAACGCAAAAACGATATAAAGGAAGACGTAATAAAAATTCAAGACAGCCATCCTCTCTAACAATCAATGTAAATTACGTTTTTGCTGGCGGAAACGACACTAATTCAAGCGGAGTTGGCATATCCGTGCCCTTCTGCAGCAGTAACTTTAATAATAATGTAGCTGCCATAAACAGAACGCTACAAACAAGCGACGAGTGTAGTTTGCTAGCTTTGCCAGCACCTCCTCCACCGTTGGCGGATGATGCAGGACCACCTATTAATTATGTCTATGATTCATTAACTGAAACCTTGCAAATAACGGAACTTGAAAACTCTGCCAATGATTTGACACCTTCCTCCGCAAAGTCCATTGTTTGTAATAAAGGACCGCGTTATCGTATATTTCGGTCAAATCGTACACTTCATAATCATCGAAGACGCGCCAAACGCAACAAAACTCCAGACAATTCCTCAACCTTTTCGCCAAATCGTAGCCGTTTCCATGTCCTACGTCAGCGTCTGCGTCTTAAATCGCAAAAACGCTGTCACATGTTATTTAGGTCATACAGCAGGTACTTGCAGCAGGAGCGCGAGCGCTACGCCGAGATTCAAGTTGTTCAGTTTTACTACAGACGCTTTTATGCTCTTGAACTGTACACACAACTCCTGCACGAATTGAGCATGTTCTGTCGCACCAAAGTGCAGCCATCTGCTACTTTAACCTCATCCAGCTGTAGCAATGCTGCTGCACAACATTATCAGCAACAAAAGCGTCAACGTGTTGTTTCCGGCAGCAATCCCTCGGATGACGAGTGCAGCACTAACTCTGCGCGTAATCGTAAGGCTAATAGACAGGAAGAAATGCTGCGGCAGATGCTGCAGCCGGACACAGCAGAGGAAGGCAATCGCAAGGATGCTAGTAAGTAGTACTGTAGTATGAAAAATGAGTGGAACTAATTGAGTGGTATTTTGACAGCGTTTGCCTTTAACTTTTACGAAAAGGTTGAAGAGGCTTTATTAATGGCCAATCGTGCAGAAGACTGCCAAACATTTAATCACTTATTACAGTCTTTTGATCCCAAGCATGATAAGGTTACTGAACTCTACCTGGTAGGTGCAATTATAACTCAAAATTTAAAATTTCTCACTAATCGAAACTGTATTCTTCACACATTACAGAAAATCGAAAAACTACTATTGCCTGAGAATCCCGAGCTGGCTGAAGTCTTTCTTAACTTTCTGCTACCTGCAGAGGCAGACGAACTGGGAAAATTTTTTGAGCACTTTATGATTACGAATGCCTCAAACTTCATCAACAAACTGAACATTTACTTCTGTAAACAGCCAGCGCAAATACGCAAAATCTATGCTTGTCTAAGTGAACTGGCCGAACTGCCTAATGTTAGCATCAAAAAGGTCGAGTCAAAAATATTGCCACTGCTTAAAGGCAACCAATTTTTATGCGATTGGTTTATGCAACAATTTCCACAGGCCAAACCTCCTGAGCGGTAAGTAAAAGTGTACTTTAAATGAACTCAATATTTAGCTGTACTGACGTCTTTATAGTTTGCTGCCTGCTGTTGAGACTGTTAATCTGCATGAAGTTCAAAATAACACCACTGGCGAGTTTGCAGAGACTATAACTGAGCTGCTTGACTCGCCAACTCAGGATCAAGCTCAACAGCCGCCCTATTGTCAGCTTAAGTACATTAATGGGCGCATATTCTATGGCTCGAAAATAATGCTGCCAGCCAAGCTCTCATTCATGGCGGCCAGTATTTATAACGAACAAACGTACGAGGAGCTAGCTGCTCTCAGGGTTTCACCCTGTGTGCACGGTATATGTATGCAGGGCGATAAGCTAATAAACGCATCGGACGGTGCTGACAGCGATGACAATGAACGCCGTGAGGAGGATGATGCTAGCCGCGCCTTAGTCATTGATACTACTTGCGATGAAGAGAACAGCAGCTCCTCTGTGGAAATGTGTGATGATGTGACACTGCGAGCCCATGCCGTGCGTTTAAACTCTAGTTACTATGCTAATGGCTTTGGCAATGCCACAACAAGCACGCCTAATGTTGGGGGCTCACATTTGTCTGGTCATCATCCGCATGCTAAGAAGACTTCGATCAACTTTGGTGAAGTGTCGCCGCGTAAGCACTCGGCACTAAATAACTCCCCCATGTCGGGCATAAGCCCGCTGCCTGCGGGAAATGCATCAAGTGTTGGAACACAAGCGCTGCCCCAAGGTGACAAGCGCAAGTCGCCAACAAAAAAGATACGCTCACCCCAGGGACAAAATCAGGCCAAACAGCGTAGTATTTTGCCCCCTATGGTCGTGATACATGAACAAAAGCCGCCCAGCAATGCTGTGCTCAATTCACCGGCCATTGAGTGTGCAAAGCGGCTTAAAACGCTTATTGAACAGGAGAATGCACGCGGTGAGGTGGACACAAAGGTGGGCATTAATATAATAGCGCGGGCGAAACATAAGTCGCCAGTGGAATTGCCAGTCATACAGCCCATTGCCAAAATTGAGTTGGACTCATTCGAAGAACAAGAATACGCTGCTGAAACTGCAGTCATTCAAATAGATGATGGAACGGGTCCAACTAGTGCAGACTCAACGCCACAGCATATCATAACCACTCAATTTGATAGCGATGAGGACTGCAAATTGGATGTAGTTGCTACGTTGGCCAACTCGGAAAATTCTGAGGCATCACACAGGCAAGGAACCAGCGCAACACAGCTGGCTAACGCTACGACCTCCACTGCCGCAGCTGTAGAAGGCATGGAGCGTAGTCCCCCAAGTGGTGCCTGGACACGCGAAGAGGACAAAGTCATACTTATTGAAATGAAAATTGGCGCTCGCGATCGTGAACATCTCATTAAGCGCATTGGCGCTAAACTCAAGCATCGCAATAAGTTAGAACTGCGTGGTAGGCATCAATTCTTGATGGACTTTCTGTCAAAGCTGCAGGGTAAGATGTAAGTCTAAGTATTAACTTATGGTTTCTATAGTTTATAATTTTCTCAAGTTTGTTAAGTCTGGGTACTAATGTATTATGAATTGAATTGACTTGGTCAATGCTTAGTTTTAAGATGAATCTATTCGAAGCTTATTTAATGCCTTGTAAGACTGTAAATATTCAAGAATAAAACGTTCTTGCCTTATTTATGAAATTCGTTAAGTTTATTTTGAAGTACATACAACTTATTCAAATTCAAAATTTAATATCTAGTGTAAATTAAAAATTCACAATTACTGAACATTTAATATTTAAATAAACCAAACATATAAGTCATATAGTATATATATATATATAAGCTTAAACTCATTTGGTTTGCAGTTGCACTTATTAATTTTCTTGTGCTTATAGATATATATACTCGAATCATTCATTTTAAAAATAAATATTACATAAACTGGATGTGATTTCTGAGTGAGTGGTGAAAACAGTACCCCACAGATATTCGGAGGGTCCAGACAATACGGGGTACTTATGCAAATGAATATAGCGGGAACAATTTACGAAACAAGAATCCATGTTTGGATAAGTTGAAAAGTGGTCTGAATGGAAAGCCATGGATATATGTTAACACGTCAGTTCATCTCCAAATCTTTCAAAGCAAAATTTGTCCATAGTTGGAGGCTTAAGATAATGCGTTGCCAAATAAAATTTGTCCGCGACAATTTTAGCGACAGCATCCGCAGAAGATAAAATCATAGACCACATAATCTAACTATAGTAGAGTGCAGGTTATATTATAGTCGAGATTCATTCAAAAAATGATGGTTGCGTCTCTTGCTCTTTTTTTTTTCTAATTCAAATATTCTCTGTGCAAACACATAACCTGCCACAAAGCCGAGATACCCGCTTAAGCCGTCTTAAATACAAATATAGGGCACGCACTGCTGAAAAAGAGAGGCATATTCCAAGTTGTATGCACAGCTGTTTCCTTCAACTATTCGAATCTAAGAGGAGCACTATGTTAAAAACAAGTTTAGTCTTAGAAAGTGCACCGTTTCGGACTGTTGTGAGCTGCTCAGCATCATAGAGTGATATAATGTTTATAAGATTCTTGTCTAGCTTGTTGCTGTTCTGGGTATTCTATCAAAGTTTCGATTTAGTGCATACAGAGCAGGGAAATGTTAAGCTCTTCATAGATGCTGCACCGCCAGCAAGTCGTGATGCCTTGCCCAATGAAACAATAGATGAGAACAGCCAGTTGGCACAGAAACGAAATATTAGTGATATATTGTTTCTGGCTATACATAAGATAAAACCAGGTGGTAGCTACTACCGGATGTTCGATGGTGACGTTAAAAAGACGCGACGTTTTACAAATATGATATGGCGACGATTGCTGGCACGTTATAATACACTAGCTATTTAGGTAGAGAGCATAATCTCACGGCTACGTCCTTTTTGTAAGTTGGAGCAGTATAATGAATTTTTTTTTTATTTTATAACATTTTTTCAATACAGATTTATAGCTATTTATCGAATAAACCACATCAATTTTCAAAATACGCCCGCAAGTGTACCAGCGAAGCAAGACAGAAATTTTTCAAAATTTTCCACGAAAGGGATTCGGAAACAAATTTGAATGGGGAAAAAAACATTTTTATATTAAAGTAAATTTATGAAATTTATTAAAAATTCAATTTAAATTGGTACTTTTTGCATACTACATATATAAATAAATACTGCTGCATTTATGATTAAAAACATTCAGCGGAACGAAATTATTCAAGCAAAAGAAAACTCGTATCAGTTTTTTGGGTTTGGAACCAAAAGGAAACGTTTGTTTTTTTTTTTTTTAATGAAATATTTTATTTTTTGTACAAAAAAAACCATTGTCGCATTCTTGGAAAGGAAACTGAAACTCATTGCTTGCCGTTGTCTTCCTCTTGACAATCGATAACAGTCGCTCGGGCATGGCATGACACTTGTAGGCTTCTATATATAAATGTTGACAATCATTCGCACTGCACACGCTCTCCACATGATCCTCAATAAAAGACGGCTTTAGTAGTCGCAGCCTCACCTTGGGCATCAGTTTTGGCATGTGCTGTTTCCGCACGGGCTCATCATTACCCACCCAAGACATTAGACTCTGAAACACAATCTCCTCGGATGGCACTTGAAGATCATCCCTAGATAAATGCTTGTCCAGCTGATCAGCGTTCAATTGTAGGAACTCCTGACCCTGGCTCACATTCACAAAATGCTTGCAGGTATAGTCCACAGCGAGTTCCATCAAAGTGGTACAGTTGTGCTGCTCTGCAATGCAGCTTATGCCCAGACAGTTCGATGCATCCAGTATGAGTGCCAGGAAATTCACACACGTTGTGACTGCAGAGTCCATCTGCCATCTATGTGCGGTAGCTAGCAGCATTTCAACATTGTCGTCGTGCACTTCAAGGTTCCCAGTATAGCAGTAGTTCACAAGCCTTTGAAGAACATCGTTGTTTACTTCGCCCAGAGTCACCTCATTGTCGTTGGCTTCACGCATGGGGCTGGTGAACATGGCCGAAAAGAACTCACTGTGGGCGGACAAAATCAAACGATGCGCCGACAAACGTTTTCCATCTATGCCCGAGATAAGAACCACATCACACAATTCTTCTTTGTCCAGATGCAATTTTATTCGTCTTAGACCCCTGACGGCATGCTCATTATTATTGCAAGACTTGCAGTTTTCTTGGTTTTCCGCAGACATTGCGTATTTGATTTTTGGGAACAGATTAATAAAGTTTGTAAGCTAGCGTTTGTTTTTATACAGCAGACAAATAACAGTGTGACCATATAATATAAACCATATAAATAAATAACTTGCCTGGAAGCGCTAGTATTCAAAATAAAAATTGTAGTTATCGTTTCAAAAAGTTCGTTATGCAGGAAAAACAAAAAAAATAAACTAAAAAAAAACAATTCAATTAGAACAAAAAAAAAAAAAAAAATATGTACAATAAAAACAATATATAGAAACTACAAATCCATTTTCGTGAAGTTCCGATTTTTTTAATCCAATATATTTATTTTTTTAGGCGCATTTTCGAGGTAAGATATAATAAAAAAATTGGCATTGAAAACAGAATCCGTTTCCAAATTGTCGCTTTTGGTGCAGTGCAGATTTACGCTAGATCTGGTGGCAAAAACATCAGGTTGTTCCAATTCGTTGGCAGCTCTTTGCTCAAACTCAGAATCGGTACTCCAGCTCTGTAAATCATTAGGTGGCGCCTCCACTGCGGGTAGTTGTGGCGGCAACATGTTGCCTGCTACACATGTTTCGTTTTGAGACGGTTTCCGACATGAACAGCATTTGCGCCAACTACGCCTCAGATCAGTCAGGCAGCATAGACGTAGGCAAAAATCCGAAGCACCACGGTAACACAGAAAAAACTCGGGTAAAAATGATGGATTGATGACTGCGTAGACCATAATGTTTAGAGTTAGTTGAAGTGCATTTAGTGTCAGGCAAACTACCTCCAGACGTTCCATTACAGCCATATTTACTTTATTCTTATCACCACCAAAGAGCAGGTTCAATGCGCTCTTGCGTGACGTCATATGCGCAGGCAGTTCACCAACTAAATACAGTGTGATGACTATAACAATGCTAATGGTGAGCTTCACTTGATGCTGAAGTCAAAAAAGAGCATAATAGGTGTGCTCAGAAATTAAATTTTCTTAATACTTAACTACTCACATGGTAGCGCTTCTGTGTGGCACGGGTATTGCCACACATTAACTTGCTTTTTGTGGTCCAGCGGCGAAAAGCGATAATAATGGCCGCATTACCGATAACTAGAAAAATTGCAGGTAGTAAAGCCAACAATGCAAAGGAGAACCAGTTGTGCATTTTATAATATCTAAAAAGATAGTAGGCATTAAAGTATTGGAGTGTAGTGGAGAAGTGGATTTTATTCAGTATATTTTTATACCCTGTATTTGCGTACAGGAATACATTTAGTTTCTCGAATACCAAAAGAGCTAGGAGCTCAAAATTTTGGCCCAAGATGTGCCTACTCATCCAGCATTTCAGTTGTTATTCCATAATAGAATTTTGAGTGTAACTCGGACAACAAAATTTAAAATACTAAAATTGCATTAAAGTAAATCGGTTTCGGAACTTTAAGAGGTATGTTATATATTTGAAATCGGTAAGTAGACTCATTTATACTGAAATTAACATATTCTTTTTGAAAATGCTATTCTCCTCTATCCCGAACTGTGCTGTGTATGTATACCTTTTTCATAGTTAAAAACAAAAGAAAACAATTTCAAAGATAAATTTCGATTTCAAAATATGAACGGCTTTAGCAACTGTACTAATAAATGCATTATATTCAAAATTCCTGGAAGATTACAAAATGTTGACAACACTTTTTTTACTGCTTATGATACGTTTAACCTTGCAGAAAAAGTTAGGATAATGGAAATTTTCAAATACTAAAAGTCTTGGAATTCTCTTGATTAGACGAAGTTTAAAGTCATTTCCGAATTTTTCCGAACTTTCCATATGAAAAAACAACAATCGACTTTTAACTCGTGATTTTTTTCAAAATTCACGTCAGTAAGAACGCCCACAGAAGGTGTGTTCACCAATAAAGCGAGCAAATGTACTTTCTCAGCGATAGATGGCGCCAGCAATCGCTTATTACGCACTAATAAAAAAAACAGACATTTTTTTCCGAAGCTGCAGCCATTTGTGATAATGTTGTAAGACTTCACAGAATTTTGTATCCCATCGAAGGTATGAAAAATCGGCATTGAACTACTACAACCTCTAGGTTAAACTTTATCAAATGGTGTCGCTCTCCTATGAACAACTACCTTTTACATTTAGGGTGGGCCATCTGTTGGTTTGTTTGTTAATTGCATTTAATTCGTATATTTTCCCACGAAATTGGGCAAATATACCAAACGCAATTTTGAAACTACTCATTTACTATATGTATGTAAAAAATAACATCGCACAAACGGCTCTACAGGCCCGTATGCAAACATCGTAATTTTCGATGACTATTCCCAGTAAAACGGGTCCAATGGCTGCAATTTCGGGCCGAATGTTGTTGGCTTATTGAAATACAATTTGCCTTTCAAAAGCAAATAGTCCAACGGGGTCAAATCGCACGATCTAGGCGGCAACGATCCTTTCCGTGTCTTATGCTCCAACTATAATAGCTTTAACAATTTCCTCTCTTTCGAACGGTCTATTCAATCTATCACTTCTTCTATCTTAAGTCACCTTGACTTGCCACTTCGAGCATCCTTGACCAATCCTATATTATGAGTCACCCACTTGGTCAACGGTGATCCATTGGCTCTTTTTGCGATATAATGTTTAATATTTATCTTGCTTCCTTTTTTCAACTTTAATATTGTAAATCCAAGTTTCTGGTCAGTTCTTGATGTGAGTTGGTGCATATCATTAAAAAGTTCACCCATCGGGCTAGAGACGCGGATTAGTTCATATCAATACCCTCGCTCTATTTTCTCTTCTAAATAAATTTTATGTACTTTTTTATAATATAGGGTCAACTGTACGAAGTTGTACCCCTCAAATAAATAAATAAATAAAAAAAAATTATGATCGGTGTTACGCAAAATAAACCTCTCGCCGAACTTGCCGCGCAATAATGCGATTGTGTCACGAATTGTATGGCATGTAGCCCCATCTTGCTGGAACTAAAGCTCGTTCGCATCATCGCCATAAAAAGTTGGTTATCATGCCTCATAATCCGAACCAAACAGTGGCTTTTATGGATGAAGTGGATTCTCGTCAACTCCCCATGGATTTTCAGCTCCCCATATGCGACAGTTTTGCTTGTTGATGTAACCAGGTGGGAGGTGGGAATGGGCATCATCGCTGAAGATGATTTTTGACGAAAACTCATCTGGCTGTTCTCCCATCCATTGAACGAATAACCAACACTGATAATGCACCGACGCGTCGGCTTCAATTGTTGCGTCATTTAAATCTTGTATGCGTGTGAATGCAGATCCGCATGCAAAATTCGACGCAAAGTGGTCGCAGCAAGGTGTAATTCTTGCGCGTCGATGTTCCCGGCTGGCCTTAACTGCAGCAATATTATCGCGTGTACGAAATGTTTTTTTTAAGAGAAGGACAATTTTCTTAGTAACTTGAAATATGTCGAACACGGGTATGTTCCGAATTATGAGTGTTTAACAACCAAACCAGCAGATGGCCCACCCTGTACATTAGGTTTCATTTGCAGGATTTAGCAGAATAGTCTTTAATAAACATTCGTGGCTGCTAAGTTTTATTAAGACCTATTATTATGGCAAGTCATTAATCTGGCGTCACCTTAAGTTCCTGTTGCATCTGTTACGTCATAAATCGCCTTAATTTGTGAGCGCATTTGTTGCTGACTTTTTACATAGAGCCTGGCACAATATATGTATGTATAAGGTCAGGCACAGGCTACAGTGCTTCCAGCGCAACAAAGCCTATGAAATTTTTTTCCACATGCGCTCCTAAACGCATTTCTATGGATCACACCAGTTGCCATGATCTATCTCCCAACAAATGTGTAAACTCACTTTGAATAGTAAAAATTCGTCACTTGGCAGGTGCCGTCCGCCTGGTTGACCACGAATACAAAAAAATATGGTATATTAGCCACAATGGATATAATGATGACCACCACAATCATGCAGCGTGCCACCTTGCGACGACAGAAACGCGGCGCTCTGTTGCAAGTTTGAAAACGTGTTAAATAGATGAAACGATCTAAACTCATGCAGGCTAATGTCAGATTGGCGGCACCGGTGCTAATGCCAAACAATGGTGACTGCCATTGGTAATCATAGGTTATCCACACAATGCTGCCACTGAAATAACTTCGGGATAGTGCTGTCAAAGTGATGAGCAGGCAGGAGACACAGTCGAGAAAGGACAGCGCCGCCAGATAGCTAAAGGCCGAGGGCGTCATCTTGGGACGCATGAAAACCACTGCATTGATGAGATTGGTGCACAGTCCCAAGGTGGCCAACATGGGCACCGCCAGTCCATAGACAGCAAAGATGGTGGCTGTAGGTGGATTACGCTGAAAAACACAATCATCTCGGGGTCGTACTGTGGCGTTATATAGCGCGTAATGACCGGACATAATGCTACGAACCGAATGACTGGCTGACTAACTCTTTGAGTGGCTGTTGCTTATCTGCCTAAAATATAATATGGGCAGGTCTATCTAATTGTTTGCAAATTTATGCGATAAGATTAACGATTTCAACCATACAGTTTGTTTAATCTTAATTTGTACGCAATCAGTGATAGCGCGTCAGGCATGTACTATGGCCTTATCCTTACTGGGAATCAACATTTAGTGTTGCATACTTATGTGCGTGTCGTAAATTTTGAAAATCATCCACCATAAAACACACTTAAGTTTTTTTTTTTTTTTTTGTATATAGTAGTTGTATTTAGTTTATATTTAGATATATGCCATTTGATTTATACGTTTCATTTTTGTTTACTTTGCTTTGGTTTATTAAATTACAAGTACAGTACTGCATTTAGAATAAATGTATTTTGTCACTTAGTTTATATAACTAATAAAAAAAATTAAAATGCATAAATTTACCATAGTTTAGTTACACAAAAAGTTGTTATAATCTAGGTTTTAGTTTAAGTTTCAGCATAGAAGTTGTTTGTTTTTTTTTGATTTTCGATATACATTAATATGCACTAACGTTTAAGCGATACTTGCTGATCGTGAAATCAAGTAGGTTTAGTCAATTTTTTAATTTTTACAGAAAATAACAAATTTTATACCCAAAAAAATTAAAGTTGTAAGACATTGATAGGTGGTCCTATCTTTTTCAAATAAAACTTACGAATGATTTTATATTATTTATAGCATGCTAAACTGGAACAATCTAAATAAAAACAAATCAGATTTCTTGATTTGAAAAAGTGACCTTTCTTCATGGAAAACTACTCCACTTGTACTAAATCGATTTCGCATCAAAAAAAAAAAAACAAACATAGTTTAAATATATATATTTTTTACGATTTTGATAAAAACTTAAAATGCAAGGTCCATTAATGAAAGAAATTAAAATTTTTTTTTTCTATATTCTAAGTGTTAATTTTTTTGACTATTTTTTTTTATAATGTACCAAGTGACCAAGCCGTTAAGAAAAAATAATTAATTTAATTACCCACAAGTTGAAATAATTCCAATTCGGTACAGTGCAAATTCCAAAAATTTTGTATTCACAATATCTTAAAAATTGGACTGCATTTTTGCTTTTGGCACTATGGAAATGTATAAGAAAAAAAATTGTTTTTAAAGGCCTATACGCAGCACGAAATATTTCGCAAAACTTCATATAAAAAAAAAAGTCCCATTTGGGATATTTTTTTTTATATGAAGTTATACAAATTTTTTATTTACTTTTTTTTCATATAAAAAAAAAAAACCATTTGGGATATCCCATTTGGGATATCCCATTTGGGATATTTTTTTTTTATATGAAGTTTTGTCATTCCGTGCGAAATATTTCGTGCTGCGTAGACCCCTTAAGCTAGAACACATTTACTATTGAACTATTTTTGTGAAAAAAAAATTTGATCGTAGTTACTACTACTGTAGTGTTGTCCAAGGCCCCTGCATGAAAAGTTTTTATTATTATTAGTACCAAATAGTAGATCTAATTTGTTCAAATTTGGTTTGGTTTGAAAAAACTTGGGATTAACTTATTTTTGGAAAAAATTGTGTGTACCCTGGACCCATACGTGCCCACGACTACGGGTGCTGACACGACTACGACCAACAGGCTAGTGCAAGGTACATTTATTATGGTCACGTAATTCTGTCACGGTCGCTCTACTTGCCAATTTTCAAGTCTCGTGGTCTATCATAAACCAACAATTTAAAGGTCATGCAATGCGCAGATCCGTGCGCAGAAAACTGGTTCAATTTTTATATGGTATATGGTATATGGTATATGCATTTTATATTTTTACATATCGTGACCAAATTTCTGTCAGCTGTTTTTTATTTTAGTCTGAACACTTCTGTGAAGTTTGATCAAAAATGGTGTGCTATTTCATATAGCTATTATACAAAAGTTGAACAAGTTGCACCTTAATCTGCGACGAGGGTGGCTTGCATCTCTCTTCCCCTCTCGCTTTTTTCTTACTCTCATTACGTTTAGTTCCGAAAGCAAGAGAATTACGCTATATATATCTTGATGCTAGCCCAGGGCAGGGTGTAAAAATAAGGTGATGTCGTCCGCACACTCACTCTCTCGTGTGTGCAAAGCTGTCTGTCAACGAGTAAGCTTGGTCGCGAACGAAATGTTTTGCAGCATTTTATTTACTTTTTGTTTCTCACAAACAAGAATTTTGTGATACATACAAAAAACCTAAAACAAAAATTACTAAAAGTATTACAAAATATTGCGCTGCCATTGTTTGTGAAATCCCTTTTTTTTTTTTGTTAAATAAGCATTAATTTTAGAATAAAAAACTATAACAGAAAACTTGTCATACAAAACCAAAATACAATTAATTAAACATATCTAATTCTTATTTAATTAAAAACATTAACAAAAATAAATCTATCCCATATACACTCACAAAGCAATGTCAAGAGAGCTTGCCTTACAGCAAAGCTTTTGATCTCTCATTCGCTCTCAGACTCTACATACAATAAGGATCAGCTTTTACGGTCCATGGTGCAATGATTCTACAATGTTACGGTCGCCACCATCTTAGATTATGTCACCATGGCACGAGGTGTACTTATTGACTGAGTCTCTCAGCATTAATGCACATTCAAGTCGCTTTCTAGAAAGCGAGCCTTAAGCGAGCGTTTTAATACAAAGTAGACATCAAAATGAAATTGGCAAAAATTGCTGTTCTCTCTTGTAGCTCGCCTCTTTAGCGCTCTTAGATCTGGCAGCTACTCTCTCTGTATTTGAAACTGATTACTGCGTGAGAGCAATTTTAAACATGGCGTCTGGTGACTGTGTGGGCTCATGGTCCAACTAATTGTAAGTATTGCATTCTATTTAAGAGCATGCGGGAGCGTGACGTCACTGTGTTAGTTATATAAATTTTATGAAATTTGTATGAAAGCTATTAGTGGACAAATAGTAGCCTAGGAAATATAGTATAATATATAAAAAATAATAAAAAAAATTAATAGGATCACTGACTGACTCTTTGGTCAGTCGCCCTTAGGTGGAGCATGGGGATCGCTATTAATAACTTTTCGAATAGAACAGGGGGACCTTCAGCTTATAGCCGAATCCGAACGGCGGTGTCTTGAATTAATAGAGATAGCGCGTCTTTTTGCTAGCGATGCCAGTGCTAGGCAAATGTACCAGTGTTTCTGCAAGGAATCGAACCACCGACCATCGGGTTGCAAAGCGAGTACGCTACCACTACGCTACCGATGGCCAATGGGATCATATGATAGTTGTCAGAAAAATTAACATAAAATTTAATCAATGACGTCATTAAAGCTTTTTCTGCGTATTCGAAACCGGGCTTTTGCTAAATTCGTTATAGTATTAATTAATTAATGTTTTTGCTAGCTTAACTAAAGTATTTAATACCTATGTTTTTTATACAATTAAAAAGTTAACTAAAAAAGAAAAAAAAACAAAAGAACTTAGATTTCCTACAGCATTCTTTTTCACGACTAACTGCTATCGTATAAACGTTATGTAAACTTCCAAGTATAGTTTAATTTATGCCTTAATAAAATGTGTAATTATTTAAATGTTTATTTATTTGTTTTATTATGCATAACATTGAGATTTGTATTTGAATGGTAATATATATATATATATATATATATATGGTATATATGTATGTATTTTGTACTAAATTAATGCTTGTTTCAAGTAAATCTATAATATTTTAAAAAACACTTATGAGCTTTAAAAAATATAAATAAAATTATATGCATTTAATACTATTAAATTTAAGTTTTTTTTGGTTTCAAAATTCAAATTATTTAATATAATTAATATCAAGATTATTCCATATTTAAAAATTAAACAGACTTGATGTTTTTTTGTTGCCATTTAATTCATTTAAAAGTAAACAATTATAGTTATAATTAAACATTTAGTTTTGAGTATTTTAGTTTACAACAATTATTTTACGAGCAAATTTTTGTGTTTTTGAGTACACATTATTGAACTTTTTGTGGCACTCACAATTCTTTTATTAAATAATAGTCAATAGTTTAAATTGTTTGCACATAATTTTATTTTTATTTGTTAGTATATATTAAAAATTTATATGTATTTGTTAATTATGTCAAAAAGTTGGTTTACTTACAAATAAGGTACACTAGGTTACAACGTTTTTCAACAAGAACTTACGCTATATTTTTAAATGTGGCTAGCCATTATAAAACTAAATAAAAAATGATTAAAAAAATTGAATTTTAAAAAAAGTTTAAAATTTTGTAAAATTCTTAAAAAAATTTTAATTTTTTAGCATAAACATTTTTTTTTTTAGCTCAATGGCGAAACTAAGATTTTAATAAAGAACATTTTTCTGTTTCCAATTTCGATTTCGATTAAACGGTTAACAGCACAGGCTTGATTAATATATAAATTAACCTATCGATATGCATACCCTTTAAACATTCATAGCACGAGCAGAGGGCTGGTCCTCTCGTATAATAAAAGTTACAAGTTACAAAACTCTTAAACAATTGTTAGCTTGCCTTTCTATTAAAATAACTAGATATATTTAAAAGTTATAGTGGAAGTTCTCGGTGATGTAATTTTTTTCTTTTTTTAACCAAGTCTTTTTTATTTTGATATAAGATTTTGTTTTTTTAATATCTATAGCTTTTCTTTTTGTTGAAATACACACTTTAAATGCTTTAAGTTCGGAGTTACACATTAATATACTTTTTATCTTTGAATATTATCTTTGAACTACGTTTTATAAGTTGATATTTTACTTGGTATTATTTATTAATTTTTTGTGCCCTACGCTTTTGCACATAGCTTGGCTATAGAAGAATCTCGACAAATATTTCTATAATATAACACTATTATTCATTTATTTATTTTTTAGGCCCAAAATACAAGCTCTGAAAATTTTAGCTATTTTATGTCCAATTTCTTATTAATAATAATTATTATTTTTTAGCTCAACAGAGTCGTACATTTTTTTATGCCTTAAACATAGAAAGAAAGCTATAACAGGCACAAAAGCTTAGCTTAGATTTTGCTACATAAAATGTTAACAAATAGTAATTAAATAACATAAAGTTAACATTGTTACGTCTGTTCCGAACTTTGATTCCGATAGCGATATATCGATTTATTGCTGCAGTTTATCGTTAGACAATAAAAGTTTTGAGCTGGCGTTGTGAAAAATGTAATGAAATGATTTTATATAATTTGAATGAATAATTTTCTTGTGATCAACAAGTTTTTTTTTAATACATTTATTTGATTTGCAAATTAAATTTAAGATTATGGTTTTAACAAAAAATACCAATAACAAACTTTGACACAAACGAAGCACAATAAACTTTAATTTTTTGTTTGAGCTTATTTTACTAGGTTGAAGCAAAAAAAAAAAAAAAATTTTAAAAATTTATTTTTTCTATGACAGTTTTTTTTAAGAAACTTTTTTATATTTTATGAGTTACCCAAACATTTTACCATACGGATCCGATAAATTATTTCTCGTGAAGTTGTTGTTTTTTTTGTAATAAAATTAATTCGTATAAAAAAAAAGTAGATAAAAAATAAATGTTATTTGAAAAAGCTTTAAGCTTTTTCATGAGTTGTTATTTTTTTAAGAAAAAAAATGTTTGAAAGAAGATAAAAAATATCGATTCAAAAATGCAGCTTATCGCTATAGATTTTTATGCCGATATCGCAAATAAAAATAGATTTAATAGCTTAGTTTTTATGTTTAAAAGCAAATTTTTTGAAGCATTTGAAGTTATATAATTATAAAATATAAATATTATTTAAAAGGCATGATCTGTTCAATGCAGTTTATCTTTATAGATTTAAATGTCGATATCGCAGCATTAGTTAATCGATAATTCGGAATCGAAATTCATAACGAATATGATAAATAAAATTGGAAGTTTCGCGAAAACTTAATTTTTTAAAAAAAAAAAATTGTGTTTACTACAAATTTTGAATGCTTCCTTTTATTTTTTTTTTTTTTGCATTTAGCAGCAGCATATTAAATCTAGACTTTTCGATAAATCGAAATCGAAAACGACTTTCGGAACAGTCCTTACAAATCGATATAGTTATTGTGTTTTTTTTTTTTTTGTTAATCTTAAAGTAGATTGTCTTTTCTCATAGTTACTCGATAGTTAATTTTAGTTATAGCTGCTAAAGTAATTAGGTACTAAAGTGTATATCTGTATATAATGTATTTTTTTCTTTTTTGGTTTTTCGAGAGCTACACTTGAAGACACGGTCTTGCATAGTTATTAGCACACTAATTAAACCTATTTATTATATATAAGTAATATTCATTTAATGTGTTTCTTTTTTTTTTAATAAATTATATGTATATTTTTTTAAATTAGCTTAAACTTATTGCTATGCAATTTGTTTTTTGCTATATTAGTTATGGTACATTGAGACTCTATGCCTTTTATATATATGCACTAGATATATATAATTGGAATTATCGAATATAAAAAAATGCATAATTTTAAAAAAAGTTGTGTTTTTTTTTTAAGTAAAAAATGATTTCAAAATGCACAACTTTTATATGAGTGATAAAAAAGAACAAATTAAATTTATAAGCCAATGTTTTTAAGCATAATATTAATAAAACTTTGCTTTAAATTTGAAAATGCTTGAACGAAAGTTTTGAATTGCTTAAAAGTGTATAAACATTTAATATTAAGAACAATTTTATACTAACTTGCCTTGTTCTAGCGATATTTGAATTTAGTTTAACGCCTTTTGCGATTTTTTTTTATAATGCAGGGGCTAACATTATAATCGAAGTACGTTTTCACTAACAAATCCTTGACTTAAAACTTTCTGGTTTTTGTTTTTTTTTTTTTTTTTTTTAATATTTCTGCTAATATTTTGTTGAGTTGAATTTAAAATTTTTATTTATTTATGTTGTCTAATTATTTTTGTTTTTAATTAATAGTTTGGTAATTTGTTTTGAGTTTTATGCCAATATATTAAAACATTTAGAATGCGGCTAAAAAAAATCTATGTAGTTTTTTTTTATTATTATATTGACTAGTCAGACAAGATTATACGAAATTTTTAAAGTTGCTTAGAAAGTAGAAATTTATGCAGCGATAGTTTTTAATATTTTAAAGAGCATACAATTTTTTTTGAAATTTTTTTTTGTTTTTTTTCAGTAAAAGCTTAAAAAGTTAGCAAGTTTTAGTAGAAAGTTGAAAAAAATGAATTTTTTTTTAAATGAGCATTTAAAATACATATTTTATTGCATAGTTTTTGGCGTCACTAAAAAATATAAGTAAAAGCTAACTAAATTTGTTAATTAAACATATCTTTTGCACTTAAATATTTAAATTAATTTTTTTATAAATTTGCTATTAAATTATTGCTTTCTTGAGTTAAAAACAAATCAACAAAATTTTAATAACTAAAGCTATAAAAATGTCTTTCTTTGCATTTCCAAACAAATATAATTAACACTTAATACCAAATAATGACACAACATGCCAACATCCATTCCTAAAGCTGGAATCTCAAGCAGTGCCAGCTTATGGGCTCAAAATGTAGTCCGGATTCATGTAGGAGAAGCCAACAAATTCCGATTGATCCAAATTCATCATAAATACTTTATCCGTGGGCGTCAAGTCTGTTTTCTCTGATGTGAATTGTTTGTCAAAATTGGATACATCTTTGCGGTGTTTCTGTGGGTATCAGGGAAGAGGTTTAAGGAATTCGCTTTGGGCATATTGATAGGGGTTTAATTAGTCGCGATTTTTTGTGTTTACTTACAATTTTCGGCTTGAACGGTGGCTGGACTTCGCGATTCTCTATTTTTATCCAGTCGATGCGTCGGAAAAATGGATGCAGACGCACATCCTCCTCACCGGTGGCACCACAACCCAAGCGCTTATTGGGCTGTTTGGTAAGAAACTAAAGAAAAGATTTATTGATATGATTCGAGTAAGTATAAGTACAGAGGATCGTTCTCCGAAAAATATAGCAATTTCTTAAAAATATTGAATAGATTTTATGGAGTTCTTTATTCAGTTATCATATGGTAAATTAATTTTAGATCCCCCCCGGAATTTATTTTTGGTTTGTCTCCAAGATTTCTGGTTTCCGAGACTACTGGCTTTACTAAGTCTGAAATCATTTTTTTATTTTATAATAAAGTGGGACAGTTTTCTTGGTGACAAGGCGCAGGAGCAAATCCGGCAGTCTGAAAACACTCGGAGTTTTCGAAGTTATTAAAAAAAGTCAAAAATCTCATTTTGAATAAAACTTGGATCCCTCTGGCATTCATTTGTAGATTCGGTGCCATTGGTAATGGTGTAGATTAGATTCCCAGGCTAGACAGTAAGAAAAATTTGATAGCTTGTATAGAGGCAGGAAAGCACAAGGGCAGATGCAGTTCCGGGTTCCCAGCGGCTGTTTGTTTGCAGATAAGGGACTAGGGCGGAAAAGGTGTAGGGTCCTGAGAGTCCGGGACTCCAATTGAAATTACTCATATTTTTGTAAAATTTTTAAACAAGTCCGAAATCACACTGTATATAAAACTTGAAGACTGATTTTGGATTCTCTCCTGCTTGTAGTAAGGTTAAAAATGTAGACGCCCGATCTCCGAGACTTTGCTCTGCCATGGCAACCGTTTCTCTTAAGTAGGCTCACAATCATGAATATAATAATGAAAAATGTATAACTTTTTTAAAGAAGGAAGATTCTGGCCACATTTCTAACAACTAAATGCTTTTAGGGAAGAAAAACGCTTTATATTTGATAAATTATAGCACAACTGGAATCGACTAATCGTTTGGCAAACTAAAACCCCGCTCAGATCAAAGTAAAACATTTACCATATACTATCTCTTTGTTTCCTTAAGAAAAACAAAATTTGTTTAATGCACTACTTACGCCTTTGCAGGCCTCCTTGGCCTCTTTGCTGAGGCTCTTGGGATAGGATACATTGTGATCGGTAATGGCGGCAAAAAGTTCCTCCTCGTCCTCGCCATCAAAAGGTGGCTGACCCACCAGCATTTCGTAAAGCAGCACGCCATAGGCCCACCAATCCACAGACTTGCCATACGGCTGATAAAGTATTATCTAAACGTTTTACCTTATTTTAGCGTTTTTGTTTTTTTTTTTATTTATTTAAATGCCTTACCTCTGGCGCAATGTAATCCGGTGTGCCACAAAATGTTTTTGTCGTCTTATCGCCCACAATGTTTTCTTTGCACATGCCAAAGTCGGCAATTTTCACATGGCCATCGGCGTCCAGCAGCACATTGTCTAGCTTTAAATCCCGATACAATATGCCCTTGGTGTGTAAATAGAACAAACCGGCAGCTATTTCGGCAGCATAGAAACTGAAAAAATGTGGTAGGAAAATGTTGGCACCGCAACTCTGAGCAACAATTGACTGAGACTTACACGGCGACGGGTTCTTTGAACTTGCCAAATTGTTGTATTTGAAACATTAAATCGCCGCCATTGACATACTCCATGACAAAGAACAAACGATCCTACAAGCCGTATACGCGTTAAATGCACATGTTTGATGCATATATTTATTAAGTATACGCACCATTGTTTGAAAGCAAGAGTGCAACTGCACCAGAAACGGCGGCTTTTCGCCCAGTGCCAGCACACGTTTCTCTATCATGGTGCATTCAACATCATCGTCCTGTATAATCACATCCTTCTTGAGTATTTTAATAGCATATAGCTCTTCGCTGCCCTTGCGTTCGGCCAATAAAACCTTTGGGATACAAACAAATACAGTCAAAGGCAAACGCTCAGCGGGGATTACGCACCTTGCCAAAGGAGCCTTTGCCCAGCACTTTGATAAAATTGAAATCCGTAGCACGTATCAAGTCCTTTTTCGATTGGGATTGTGTATTTGTATCGCTACGCATAACAAGCGGCTTCTTTTGTGAGGATTTCTGCTGTGTGGTTTAAAGTATTTTCAAATTTAGCTTGACTGACAGCAGACTAATGCTACTTACTGTGCTTACACGCATCTGACTCTTGAGTTTGAGTAAATCCTGCTGAGCATCTGCACAGGGCACATTATAATATTCGCCCTCCTCCTGTGTGAGCAGCTTGAACCAGCCATTGGTGGGATTCTTAATGATTTCCGATATGCCAAATGATAAGGCGCCCATAAAATCATTGCGTGAAGTGCGATCCCAGTCCCATACTTCGATAAGTATGCGTCGATCCTTATCCTCCGGCTTGAGCTCACTGGCATGTTTAATACAAATTTTAGAAAACATTGGCTTAACTTCAACTAAAATACCTACTAGGTAATGGTCTCGTTCCATATGGGATTCAGGCATGCCTTAATAGTGCGCGTTTTTCTCTTCGACTGATCCTTGTCGTCCGGTATAAGTTTAACCTTGACATATGGATCGCTAAGCCCATTAGGATCCATTGGTATTAGATTGCGTCCCTCCTTAACTGCAAAATTGTATAAAGCATAAAAATAATAGTACTCATACGCCCAGCTGTACAAAATATTTGATTCTTTTTTTTTGAAAATATCATTTATATAAGAATTTTAAGCACAATTAAGGAAGAGTGTCCTCACGATTAACTTTTCATTATTTTGTGACCAGTTTAAGGGGTAAGAGTTTACGAAGCTGGCAGGATAGAAAATGTGAACATCTTCTTAATTATTATGCTCACATGAGTCTTGTCCTTAATTGAATTGATACATTGACAATTGTAGGGGAAAGGTATGGATAGGCGAATGTTTTATGAAAATGTCAAAGCCTGCTTGTTTATTATGCTAACATGAGTCTTGTTAATAAAACAAGATAGAATATTGGATCAGTTTTAAAGGAAGCTGTGTTTGAAATTTGTGAACTATTGTCTATATCTGTTAAAGTGACTGTGTTTGCAGCTGCTAAAGTCTCCGATTTCAGTGACTGACGGACACGGCTCAATCGTTAAACAAAGTTATGATTTACAAAATATCTATGGACTGCAGCGCCTCCATGTGCCTTTAAAATTAAATTATGCTCCTGAACATATCTCACCTTATTAACAGCCGCATTTTAGTATTCATTATGAGTCAAAACTTCAACCTAAAGTAAACAATATAAATACCCGCCTTAAGTAAGAGAAACTCCGCAGTAAGCCATAATTTACGTAATGCCAGCGTAATGAATTAATGCAGCGAAAAGTCTGGACACAGTCTTAAGCATCGTCCAAAAGCGACTTATCAGGTCTTTACAGACTTTACTGCAAAGTTCTAAACAGTTGAAAATAAGTTAGAAAGCACATTGCCAGCTGCATAAATTGCAAGCCATATAAGAGCTACTTAATTACATTTTGCGTACGGCCTTGCCAACAGTGAAAATAAATTCGGCATGAATGGATTCAAAATGGCGGCTTCTGGCTTTTGACAGATTTAATGGGTGAATGCATGTGGCGGGTCTAAGAGTCATGATTTTCAAAAATCAGCAGTGACTTTTTAAATGTGGCATAGACTACACTGAGTGCTTTCTTCTACATTTAATTATTTAGCTAAAATATCAAAGACTTATTACGTTAATAATAAGCTTATAAATATTAAATGTCTTGAATATCTTAGTTTTCGATTAAGTTCCTCTTGTAAGCAAATGAAGCGATGAATTTTTTTTTATGTTATGCCGAGCAGCTGTAACCTTAAGTGCCTAGGCATAGGAATTGACGATTGACGATTGACAAAATAAAGACATAAATTTTTGGTTATAGCTTCTTTCTTGGTTAAAATGAACGTCTAAACGGAATTTTTGCGTGCTGCGTATGGCCTTTAAACCTAAAAACTAAGATTAAGCAAACTTTGAACTACTAGTCTTGGCCAACATAATTTAAAACTGAATGTCTGGCCCATTGTGATACCGATAATGGGAGTAAGAGATAAGGATATAGAAGAGACAGTAAAAATTAGGGGAATATGAAAAGTGGAAAGTGCAGGACCATGCTTTACGTGGGATTCGAACCCACAACCTCTGGGATGATAGTCTAGTGCACTGCCGCTAGGCTATAGAGGCCGCCTTAACTACTCTAACTAATCAAATAAAATAATTTTTTACCCAATTTTTTTTGTTTTGTGTAAATTAAAGATTTTATTATCTTTTCAAAAGTTTTAAGGATGTCTCGATTTTTAAATAATAATTATTTTCGTATCTTCTTCTTTGTAGAAATAGTTATTATGCCCAATTTGGATGAGTAATGTCTGCGACAACTAACTCAATTAGTGTGGCCAGATGTAAACCTGAAAAATGTCTTGGTCTAGTCACACTTATCTTAAATTTTTTTAAGCAGTGAACAATTTTAATTACATTTTTATGAATCGAATTCATTTATTAAAAAAAAGCCATCATACAAGTATTGACTGACAGTGTCACTTTGAGAGTGCCTGCCCGAATAGGTATCCTGTCACCTAGATCGTATCTCTTATATCCCCTATCAGATCAGTTATTTTTGTCTGCAGAAGAGGCAAAATCCTTTCTTGTATCTGTTTAAACTTTTTACAGGAGGAGACTCATAGTTCTATGGAACACAAGAACACTCCCAATCGGTTCTACTGTTTTGAGGCTATGATCCTCAGCTTTATAAGGAGTAACTACTTTTAGGTTTTTCTGCCAAAGCGGATACTTAGTTTACAACTTAAATTGGTAAAGAACTCTCTATCATCCTCCTAAAACCATGCAACATCATATTGACGTACCCCTATCTATGATAATTTATGAAAGAGCTTTCCTGAATGTTCAAATATTCGCTACCTTCGTTATGTTCGTACCGTAGTCTTTGGATTGTATATACAGGGTACATTAGGGTGGCCGCCGTTGGTATGGCAAATTTTTAAGCCGTCGATTTTAATAGTTTTTGACTGTATTGTTCTACATAAACTATAAAAACTTATTTCCAATCAAACAAATTATGGTTCAAAAACTCTCATGTCTATCTAATCATAATTTAAAAAAAAAAAAATATAGAGTCGGCCTGAATAAATTTGGTAAGTTTGGTATCTATTTATACATTCATATGAAATTTTTCGTCATTTTTGACCTATTTTCGCGACCATCAAATACTTTTGGATCGTCTTTAAATTTTTTAGGCGCTACATGCAGGTAAAAAGGAAACTTTTCAGGCAGTGGTGTTATTAATATCAAAAATTGCCACCCTAGGGTACACTTGCATAGTGCTCCGTATAAGTAAGCCTACACTACTTGGTAGAGAAATCAAACAAAATTTAAAAACGCTTGCAAACAAATTCTTTCATAACTTCTGAAAATGTCTGTGAAAATGTTCATAAAATGCTTACCAAAGTTTATGCGTAGAAGAATTGTTTAAAACTGAAGCAAAATTGCTTAACGTTTGGAATGTGATTTGCATGACCAATCGGTCCAGTTGGGATTTGCTTTCTAGTTTAGAAAAACTTTGACGTAACTTTTTGCGACACATTTGACTCTGATCGATGTTGTTGTTGGACATAATACGAGGGCAGGCTGAAGAGTAATCGGTCAAATTGAGGGACTTTGTTTCGTTAGTTTATTAGCATTTTCTTTCATCAGCTGGTTACTCTCAAAGTTTCTGCTACTTGAGTCACCCTGTGGCGTGTCTTGAAAGCGAACTTTTAAAAGTTCTACAAACAGGGCACTCCAGAACGGTCATAGACGATTGTCGATTGAGGGTGCGTCAGATTGCTGAGCACGCAAACTATTGCTTCAATAGTTGGTTATGAGTAAGATGTATGCTGTGATGGGTAAGTGAAGGGTACATAAAAAACTTTGTCATTTAATCCTTTTAAAGGCGATGTTTTGCGATGTCAAAATTAGGAATACTTGGAGTTGATATCATACACAAGAGGCCAGTTGAAGCAGAGTATTTTTTCTAAAGAATAGATAGAAAAGTTGGCCAAGATGGGTGCTAGCAACAACTTCGCGGGATGCTCATAATTCATATCTACATATATATATTTTTTGGACCAAATGGTTCTTTTCGATGCTGAGTTGTAGCAAAAAAGTTACTATCTGGCAGAACCAAAATTTGTTTTCTACCAAGGTAAATCCACAGATCACGAATTGCTTTTCAAACCAGCAAATGTGGTCAACTGTTGCTTTTATATGTTTCAAAATTTAGAAAGAATTTCTTCAAACCGAAATTTCAAAAAATCAAATTTTTCGTCTGGTCCGAAGCTGGTTAAAGGGACCCGTTCATTTAAAAAAAATGATTTTTCTTAAAGTTTTTTATTTCCGAAAGTAAAACTAATGTGATCGAGTTTTTTGTTTTTACATATGTAGTTTTAAAAAAATAATTCTTATTTTTCCCAAAGATATTTCTTACGAAAGTTGAAAAATTTAAAATTAAAAATTTTATTGTTAAACACTCGTAATTCGGAACATACTTGTCCAAAGTGGATGTTCTTCCACTTATGTCTAGCTTAAAAATTTTCAGTTGTAGTCGTTTGCATTAGGTATATAGTATACATTTGCACAATTTTGTTGGAAAATATACGAATTAAATACAATTAACAAACAAACCAACAGATGGCCCACCCTATAAATATCAAATGTAAGTTTGAAACTACCCATTTATGTATGCAAAAGAATATCGTCTAAATGGGCACCGCGGTTGCTTCTACAGGCCCGTTATGAGTGTTTAACAACCAAACCAACAGATGGCCCACCCTATACATTTGCCCAATTTAGTTGGAAAATATACGAACAAAATGCAATTAACAAACCAACCAACAGATCTTAAGAAGCTTTATTTCAATTGTCAAATTACTTTATGTAAACACAAGCCATTTACTATTATAATAAGTACGAAATAAAAAATACATTAAGTGATTAAAATGCTCAGTACTGCGCTTAAAGAGGTTCCATAGTCACCACCTTTTTCTCATGCTGATCATGAATTATTATGTTGTATAGTTTTTAGAATCGGACCAGCCTTCTTTTGGCTGTTACTCACAAACTTAATTTAATTCTGTCCTTCTGTCCTCCTCTGGATTAGGAAAATGGCTTCAAAATAAATTAAATCTTAGTCGGTAACCTATAAGCCTACCCTCGTAAACCTAAACTTAAACAACTTTTCACATAGTTTCAAAGTGCCGTTCAATTGTAACCGCTTTAAAAGTTAAAAAGTTTATCCTTTGTAACTTACTCTGTACAGTGAGTGTATTCTCCTTAACGTTTATCTCCAAGTAGATGCGTCCACGACGCTCGGTATGATCACAACCGCATAAGCTGGGCACATTCTCCTTGCAGCGTGCATGCACATTCATGTCGCATGCTGTGGATGTTGCATGTTGCATCATAATGTTAGGCCATAAATTTAAAGATGTTTTTGGTTTTTTTGTTTTTGAAATAGAGATAAAATGCTGATTAGTTGGCATTTGGCTTTTTGAGAATATACCTGGGACAGAGTGTGTGGGTGTGTATTGAAGTAAAGTAATAGAAAGTTTTTCGGGGAAATTGAAAGCATGTATGGTGAGTATAGCAACAGACACTCCACACAGAAGTACACACTCACACACAGATACAGTTAAGCTGACATACACACTCATACACACTCACATTTGACAATTCGCATACTTACAAAATACATTTCAAGTACTTACCTGCACACAAAGCAATACACTTGTGAATAGGTTTGTGTATGTGTGTGGATATGTAACAGGCTAAGGGTCCATGTACATTAAGCTAAATTAAAATGTCGCTTACTGAGTCAGGTCAGTCAGTGTCAGTCCTGTTGCATAAGGATACATATTTGTGACAGTGTGAATCCTTCAGTACGCAATGTGTGTATGGTATCTTAGTCTAAGGCCTTCAGTATTCACGGGGCTGATGGCCACCGCTGCATTACATTTATACAGCTGTTCGTTAGTCTATTGTGCATGTAATGGCTAAAACGTCACGAATGCTGGCGAGAGAGTAAACAAAGAGAGCGCCTCTTGCGCTCACAAGCGTGGGCCGGCAAAAGAGAGTAAAAAAAGAAACCGATTCTTAATGTCTGAAATGAGCAATGATGCAAGAATTTTATAAGGTGTCGCAAAGTAGTGCGCGAGATTAGTGCAGCTATATGAAGTAGTAAACCAATTTTAAACCAAATTCAAACAAATGTTAAGACTAAAATAAGAGGCAGCTGCCATAAATTTGGTTATGATTTATTAAAAAAAACATGTCTAGCACGTATTTATGTGTTTGAAGTTTGATCGAAATTGATCCAACATTTCATATAGCTACCATACAGTTTTTTGCTCGCAGTCCTGAGTATTGCATGATCTTCTTATAGTTGTTCGTGATTAAACAAACGTAGGCGAGAATAGTGGAGTCGAAAAGAGAGCGCTGCTCAGTTATGCGATAATAGAAAAAGAGAGCGCCTCACAAAATCTAAATCGAACTGCCACCTCTGCATTCCACTTTCTACAGCGGTTTATTAGTCCGTTTTAGGAATGATATCGAGAAGCAAACCCACTTTAATTTATGAAAAAATTTTAGCCACCTCATCAGAGATGCAACCTTAAGTAAAAAAAATATAAGCCTAAAAGAGTCGTTATTGGCATGATTCCTATTCTTCTGTTCCCTTTAGATTAACATCATAAGAACAAGCTTCAGTTTCATGGCCTTAACTTGATATGATAAAGGGTACTAGGTATATATATTATATTCAAATTTTTTATGTGAAGTTGAGTTTTTTTTAAAAAATTGGGACTTGCAAGATAAATTTTGGATCTTTGTGGTGTTAACTGTCATTAACGATAAACAGCATTGTTAAAAGTGGAGTCGAAATCCAGAGCAAGCATGATTAATATTTCATTAACATTTTCCTAGTTTCCCTTATTTTGTCTATAAAATTTATTGCTAAGCAATTTTTAGGATTATGAAGCCGTTCTATATATTTTTTTGTCATATTTGGCATGTTTAGTTTTAGTGCAATTTAAAGTTGCTAATATAGCAAAAAGCTTTTGCTATGCTATACAGATTCATCGGCTGATCGATGTTCGCCAAAGCTGCAAAGAATTTATCTCTAAGTGTAACTATTTTGGTTATAGGTATATGTTCTTGTGAGGCTTGATTGCGGACTTGTTATGATTTTAAAACCATTGGTCCAGTAAACTTCAAGGTACCCGCAAAAATTCGTCTTGTGGTATGCTCAAACCGCGTGACGTCACTTGCACAGAATATTTAAATAAGTTAAATTAAATAATAATGTTGTCCTAATGCCAGACATTACAAAAACTTAAAGATAACTATACAATATGTAATATGGAGGTGCTTTTAGACTCCAGTCCAAGCATGAAGCAACCCAAAAAAGGACTAAAAAACGTCTGTTGGAATCGTGGTGCAGTGGTGTCGATTGACCTCTGCCTGCGAAATTTGACTTTAAAGCTGTGCCTTGGGTCACGCGCTTGTCTAGGGTACTGAACAGATGGACGAACCATCGGGTGTTTCTAGGGTTAACTTGTTGCTGTTGTCCAAGGCACAGCTGTGCGGAGCAGAGCGCTGCGCGCAGCTATCAATCAGTGGATAAATCCAATATGCATGCCAGCAAATAAAGTTTTATACAACAATTTTTTACACACACATAAATACTCACACGCACAGCTATACAGATACACAGACACAACTACACCCACAGGCAGCTAAATAGAAGTACATGGCAATTTGTTATGTGCCACATTGCTGCAATCATTTAGTAAAACGGAAATGAAGGCAAAAGCTGTTGCATAGACTGTGAGCTGCACATGTCAGTTGCAAACTTAAAGCGTTCAATTGGAAATTATTGCAAATGGAATTGTAATCAATTTTATTTTCATTCAGCATTTGCAATTCGTCAATATATCAAACTATCAATACAGTAGATGAGCGAATGACAATGCAATTAACGACAGCTATAAAAATTTGTTTTTAATTACATGCTGTATCTTAATACCCTATAGCCAAATAAAAAGAGAGCATATAAAAAATTTTAAACTAATAAAATTTATGATCAGGATGTTAAAAATAATTTAGATATGGTCTATCTGCCCCTGAACATTGATTTTAGTGAATGCATTGGCAGTTGGAAAACTTCGTTTGGATGGCCATATCCTATAGTTTATTGCCATAATAAGGAAGTTACCAAGCTGATTTTTAAGTATAGTCTGATTGGAATTTCGGAGAGCTTTTCGCAATTCTTGTGAAACAACAAAAATTTGGCATTATCTTAAAAAAAACTCCTACCTACAAATCCATTTTTCTTAAATAAAATTTTTTTTATTTATTATTATTTATTTTTTTTAATTATGCAAATTATAATAAAAAAAAGAGAAAATTTGGGTTTTGAAAAAATTATCTTATATACAAAAATGAAATAAAATCAATTAAATTTTTTTTTGTAAATATTTTTAATAATTTTGGCTTGGAAACTCTTAAAAAATCAGAGCACCAGATTTAGTTACGATATCTTTGATTTTTTCGTGGCTGTCTGTAATACTCCTATACATAATATAATCTCGATATCTACATAAAAATCTTATCCGAAGGTTTGGTTATATGTACAAGTTTTTATCATCTATGGGAGCTATATGTATTTAATATCGAAATATTAAAATAAATTTGTGTTCTGTGATATAATCCGAAAGTTTGGTTGCTCAAGCTCTTCGCCTCTTTGAGTACTAGGCGCTAATACGGGTGCACAGACAGGCGGACAGACGGACCTGTCTATATAGACCTCTTCAGTCACCCTGATCATATTTTGGGTAAGTTTCGGGTGATTTTGACGTCTAATTTTCATATTAATATAATTTTTCAGCTTACACAAACTTAATATACTCTTAATATATAAAGATATTGTGTTTAATTCCTAAAAGAAAGGAGTAAGACCCCATAGAGCTAGGAGTATGAGGTGTATCCCATGATCTACTTCTTCACTTCCTTTGTTTTTTTGAAATTGGCCTCCTTTCCGCCAATATATTTTTGAAACTTTTAACAGATCTTCTTGATATTATCCATCCGTGGGCTCATTAAAATTGGTTGGGTACTTCGGTATTTATAGCCAAAAAAGAACAAATTAAAACCCAAAAGTTACCGAAATGCTTGAAATTCATAAGCCACAATATCGGATGAGTAGATATATAGTATAGTATAGTTAGGATGTTCCGACTGCAACCGTACCACAAGGGTTGGTGCGCGAAGCACGCAGGAAACGGAGACACTTGGTTTTTTTTTTTTGAACTAAGCAATTAAAATATTTTTGTTTTCGTTACTATATAATTTTAAAATTTTTTTTTGTTGTTCTTTAGCAATATTTTTCACAGTTTTGAAGATTGATTTTTAGAGTGATCAGTGTTTTATAAAATATGTGAAAATAATTTTTTTTAGATAGAAATGGATTTATGTCACTATATGCATATATTAAAATTTTCTGACCCAATAACCCATCGATGATGTGTATATAGCTGGCATGAGTTATAAGTGACTGATTTTTATATATATTATTATTATTTCTTTTTACTGCTCTTGTTGTTGTTGTCCTGCGGTTACATTCTTCGGATGCTGCCAATGTGCACGCTCATGTGTAAAATTGCTTTTGTCATTGCGCTCTCTGCGCCTGAAATTATGCCGTGCTCGATTGCCTTTGCCCTCTTAACGGATACGCTATACAAATATGCAGGCAGCATACAATCATGGCAACCATATATAGGGACAGGCCTATCAACATTAACGCCATCAGCATTCTCGACGTGCTCATCATCATCAGCTGCATCATCATGATGACTATGGTCATTATCATGAATGTCCAACTATACGTATACGCAATATTGCTTGCTTGTTGCTTGTATCAACGTTAGTTTTTCCTTTTTTTTATAATACCCTATACGCATGGGTTTTGGAGTATTTAAGATTTGTGGAAGTCATGGAACCTGCAGTAGAAGACATAACATCTTTATAGCAAAATGCAAAGCAGCATCTGTCCGACTCTATAGGAGCTAGTTTTAACCACCATTCTCAAACTTTCAACTTATTTGGTTTATCAACAAATTAGAGTCATCATATTTGGTATGTAAACTCATGTGAGCCTAATAACCAAAACTTTGATTTTCTCTCTAAAAAATACGCCTTCTCCATGTTCATGTAAATCATTTTTCTTGAGTGATTCGCTATAATCTTTAAGGTATCCATGCGAAGGTAGCTTGCTTTTGGAAAAAGTGTCTGCAGTGTATTCCAAGGTCTGGCAACGCCCCAACTTATAAGTACATATTTTTTTTTGTGTGCCCCTTTTTTGTTTGTGTTATGTACCACATGAAAAGTAATCATTTTGATGCCACACGTTGCAAGTTGGTCGGACTTTGAAGGCAGCTTTACAATGCAAGGCGTCAGAAATAGGGGCGTGGCTGCTCATTGGCCATCTGCCAGTTGAACAAGTTGAGAAGTGGGGTTTTTTTTTGCGCTTTTTCCTTGTTGCTGCTCAGCTACCCGACATGTTTGTATTTAATGAAAATATGAAACAGTTTTGCTAAGGCTAAAGGCCGACTTGAAGTTACCCTACTATGCTTAGTATATATTGTATTGACAAATTCGATTTCGATTTGAGGGCTCCTCGACACATAACTTAAAATGGATAAAGAACCTGGTCGGCATGCTTTAAAGTTACTAGTTTTTTATCGCGTAAAAACGGATTCCAAGCAGTGTATATTGTATAGCCAAAAGTCACACGTAATCCATGGTGGAATGATAATCAATTTTTTGGCAAAAATCTTCCAAAGAACCTAAGCTTGAGCTGTTTTTGAACCAAGTGAGACAGAGATGTCAGATTTCAAGAAGGATTAGTCCGATCCAAATAAAACGGATAGCCGAACAGCAATAATTTCAGCGATCAAGCACCAAGTATTGGATTTTCTTATAGTGTGGACGTCTTCGGCCTTTTCGAATTTGAATTTACACGCTTTGTATCACTCAATTGTACTTGATTTTGATAAAACCCGATCCCCATTTGTCTATCAGATTTGGTATTTTGGAGGTTCTCTGAGAAAAGCGACGTGCTTCGTTTTTTTTACCTGAAATTCGGATTTTGAAACCACAAAAAAATATATTGTTAAAATTAGGGCTCGAAACAGATTCTTTGAGCAATCACCCCTCTGAGGTTTTGTTCATATACAAAAAATATTGATTTTCAGGTTCGAAGGCCAGGGCTACGACATAACCTCAAAAACCTCCACGAAAAGTCGTATTTTAGAGGTAATCCCAAAAAGCCAATGTTATGGGGTCTTTTTGGCCTCGGATTTGGATTCAGCAAAAAATAAAACGCTTAAAAAAACATCGCTTGAAAAAATTTTGTTGTGGATCTTTCGAGTTTAATGTAGAAGCTTGGTTCTACCCTCGGACCCTTGAACCTGTTAGAAAATTCGGACTCGTTGAAATACATAAAAAACATATGCCCCCCCCCAGCTCAAGACACTTTTGCAGTTGGATTTCTGGATTCGGACTGTTCCAGATTCTAAACAGATTTTCGAGCATTAGTCTAAAAAAAAGTAGGGGAAAAGCGGATTATATGTGAAGTATAAACCTCCGGAAAATTTTCTTTTTTTCGATAGATAGATATATAAACCCAGTCTTCAGGCAAAACATTTTTGCGTTATTAGCTTTACATACTTCTAACACTTTGTTTACAGGGTATTAAAACTTAAAATGGTTTTTCCTTTTTTTTGCACATATGAGTGTGTGTATATAAATAAAATGCTTGTAAAATGGCCCAGTTTTATGTGTTTTAACTTCTATCTTTTTTTTTTACTTTTTTATGCGCATTTTAAAGCAGCTACTTTTGTTGCCTTTGGTTAAAAGTTGGCCCTTTTTTTTGGCTTTGGAGTGCAACCAAAAAAAAAAAAGAAATTTAATAAAATTCATTTCGATTAATGGGAAAAAAAAATACTTTATTAAGAGCTTATATAAAATTGTTTTTAGTTACACAAGCCGCAGCTACAAAAAAAATAATTATTTTATGAGGTTTGGTTTGGTTCAAAGCGTTTTTATATTGTAACTTTGTTAATTAAAACATTGTGATACAAAAAAATGGCTACAAAATTAGCATTTATAACACACATTAAGCCTCTCAAAATAAACTTGCTTTTAAACCTAGCATATACTTTTGTGACGTCACAATATAAGTGTTAGAAATGACTTTGGCTCTGATATTTTTAATTTGGTTTCAGCGTCCCTAAAGGCATTCAAAAACATCGTAAGACAACTAGCCGTGAAAAAAAATTTGTATAGTGTTTTTGGTATAAGGCATAAGGTCTATGATCCATGACATGCTGTGGTTTTTTGGAACATAGATTCGAGTACAGTGAGCCCAAGACAGCAAAACAGTTAATGACTTCTGAGCCCGCACGTAATTTTTTAATGACTGTGCCATTTATTGAAATATTTTTTCATTATATCTTATCAAAACTATTTAAAGGGATTGTTGGCAAATGTACGAACCGAGATAAAACGAAAATTTCATATTTGTAACAATGCTTTAGATTGAGGTCAATTTTGTAACCTAGTGTTGTAAAACAAATATTCCCATGATATAACCACAATTAGCAAATTGTAATTTCAATCAAAAGCTTATAAATTAGTTGACAATTATAAAAATATTATATATACATATATAATTATATGTACACATTTACAGTAAACTTGAAACAAAGGCGTAAACCACAGGAAATGCGATAACAACAAAATGGCCAGCCATAAAACGAGAATGCAAATGTCAACTGCAAACCAAATCAAACCGAACCGAACCAAACCAAATACAAACAAAACTAAATCAAAGCAACAAACCGAAAAACAAAACCGAGCTAACAAACAGCCATAGGAAATGTTTGCCATTAAACAATACACAAATGCAATACAATTGCAAATGTCAGTGAGCTGGCGTCGAAACACTCACACACACACATACACAGAGTTTGCCTGCAACAAAATGGCGCATTTATTGCATGCTTTTTTTGCTGTCTGATCATGGCGACCGCCTTACTTCCGGCCAGAGGACTTTTGTTTAGTTCCCGTTTAATGGTGGCTCTGTTTGCTTTCAATTTCGTTTGCATATGGAAATATTTTCTTTTTTTTTTGAGCTCTTTATTGTCAATATATTATTTGGGCATGCTGGTTATGCAATGATGCAGAAACAAATAATTCATTTGGTCATTGTTTAATACTGAACTTTAACAAGGTCAAAAAAAATTGATTGTATTTGTGCATGTATGGGTTAAGGATTTTAGATAAACTTGCTTTCCGGCTATACCCGCACAATTATATTGAGCAATCATCTATGGAACCAATTTAAAGCTGATAGTAAGTGTTTGTCAATGAGCAAATTTAGACAGTGCTTTTTTTCAAAGCAACTGGCCAACTTACCCATTCGATATTTTAAGTTTTACGAATCATAGAAACTTGTTTGCATTTATAACAAAGTTTAGGGAAAAAGACGAAAATGTTTTTTATAGCAATTTTTGGAAAAAAAAAGAAATGATTAGTTTTAAAAGCTCAACGTTGTGAAAGTATAAATTGAAGAAATTACGGAAAGATTGGGTAAAAACAAAAGAAGTTTTCATTTTTGCAAATAAATTGGTTAAGCCACTTTGTTAACTTTCAGTTGAGTATAATTTTTATTAAGCCAAAACATGAAAAGCTAACTATCGAATATTCAGATGCTGGTAATCGTCTTAACACTTACAAGCACAGTGCACCTAGATTGACTTATTTGTTTAGTCGTATTTAGAGTTGATCTAAATAGATTTCAGAAGTTTGTTTTCTTTTAATATTTATCATAACATATTGGGAAATCAAAAATATGTTTTTTTTCATACAAAGATGTAAACGTGCCCTTATTAGTAAAGAAATAAGTGTAAAATGAAACAATTTTCATCATGATCCACCATGATGGATTAGCCATCTTGAATTTTCAAAAACTGATAAATGAAATTTAATCAGCGACCCCCGAAACCGCTAAATTACATTTTTTTTAAAAACTTGTTTCGCCATGTTGGATCCGCCATTTTCCTTTATTTTCCCATTTTCATCACAATGAAAAAAATACTTTAAATCTGGTTCGCCATTTTGAATCCGCCATTTTAAATTTTGTAAGCCTGATAACAGAATAGCAATCAGCGACCAAAAAAACCTTTACATACACCCATTTTCATCACAATCCATAAATTTTATAACCATTTTGAATTTTTGGCAACCCGATAACAGCATAGAAAACAACGACCCCAAAAAACCCCAAATTTACAACAAATTTCCATAAATTGAAAAAAAAAAACTCAAAACTTGGTTAGCCATTTTGTATCCGCCATTTTGAAAATTGTAGAACAGAATTGTTTGTGATCAACAGCCCCGAAAACTTGTTATGCCATGATAATTATAATTTTGAGAGAATTGATGCTTCAAAGAATTTTTCATACACCAGACTCAACTTATATGACGTCACAAGTTCAGCATTAGGTGAGCCATTGATATCAATGAGAACATTTATTATCAAAGTTTATTCAACTTTGTTTGCTCTTATTTCTCTTCTAAAATATGTATTATTATGTACTGAAAAACTGTTTAAACGAAAAAATACTCACATTTTGCTTGATTTGGACCCGCATACAACATTTCGGAGCTCTTGCTTGAACTATTATGATGTAACTGCAAAAACTTTTTTCAGTGCAAAAATGAAGACAACTTTTTAAAAAAACGCTGCCCGAAATAGAATTCTTCAAAATCTCTCAATATTTTAAAATTTTTTTGAAAATATGTAGAATCAAATACATTTTCAAATTTTTTGAACTCAAATAGTGGAAGCGAAGAATTGCGTAACTTGCTTACTATAACGATAATAACAAATTTTGGAGGACTTAAAAATTTCAAATTTTATTTTCTAAGCTGACCTAAGATCGTGTTGCTGGAGCCAGTATATTAAAAATCTTACAAAATTAGTTTAACAATTTTATAATAAGCAATCGTATATTCATATAAAAGAATGCATTCTGTCATCGGTGTAGCTTTTGGTTTGAGTTGCTGTCTCAGGCTTATAATGTTATGTTATCAAGTCCAGTCAATTCTATAGTCCACACTAAAGTTTAGTAATAAGTCCAGAGTTCATTCATAAATTCATTATATATGTACTTAATAAAAAAAAAAAAAATTGTAATTATATTTAGATAAAAATTTGGTTACTTAGTATATATAACATATTTTCAGCGTGCTGAGAGCATTTTTTTTTTAAAGTTAAAATTACAAAAATTACTACAAAAAGGAAAAACAAACAACAACCAAATTAACGGTTTCAACAATGTTTGACAAACTGTAAATTCAAGTGTAAACACAAACAAAAAGGAAGCGTGCGGCAAAAAAGCTGAAGACGAAGAGCAACAAGCATAGAACGGCCACACTTGTCAGTAGCAGCAACAAAAACAACAACGACAACAGCAGCTCAAGTGCGCTTCACACACACACTCACAGAGGCACTCCCATGTACCACTAATGGTACTAATGCTAGATTTACACTGCGTCACAATTTAGTGGCACATCAATTAATTGATTTTTTGGTGTAAACGCCTGTATCTATGGTGGAGATCACAGAATGCGGGAAGAATTTAGAGAAATATATTTTTTTTCAACTTGGTGATCTTAAGAAATTGTCAAGTGTACTTTGAATTTTATTTTATTTTTTTTTCATATATTTAACATTTTTCAATCGGACGTGCTCCGTAAAAGGAAAAACTAAATCTTCCAATTTGAAATTTTTTGCTTGTCGCTATCTACTCATATTTGCATTACTCTTTGCTAGCACAGCTCCATATCTTTCGTTTGAAATTAACCACGACTCTGCTATTTTTATTACAATGGAAATTTTTTTAGGGAAGACACTATGTAATTCTTTATTAAAGTGAAGTTTTAAGATATTTGGATTAATGCTAATCATATAACAGACACATGGACCCATTGCAGCGCTTAGATTGTTTTTACCAAAACGGTTGGCATTGAAATGGTTCTCGAGGGCTTCTTAAGCCTTTCTTCACAATGCCCACAATGCAGACAATTAATTGAAATAAAGTTATAGTTTTTAAAAACGCACAGGGCTTAACACTGATTTTATCCAAGCCTGGCTTAGAAAAAGACTGCCCTGATTGCTAGCAAATAAAAAAGTAGGTTTGGTTATTATTGGCATTCCTTGGCAAAAAAGTTTTGCGTCCTAGAAGTTGTTCTAAACACAAAAAGAGACGAACACCGAAGACAGAGTAACCATCTATAGTTTACACAAAATGTATTTTGAATTTTTTTGCAGAATTATATAATATATTGTACTTGCAGCTTTTTGCGACAACAATGTTAAAAACTGTAGCTTGTGGGATAGTGTAAACATAGCTTAATCACACACACACTACTATAACTAAACACACAAACGCATACACGGACAGTGGTAAGTGCGCACTTGAAATGAACAAAGCGCTGCTAATTGTAAATTGCGACAATCTAAGTTAGAAAACTAGGGCTGCCAACAACAGCAACATCAACAATATTGAAAGCAACAGTAACAAAAACTACTTAAACGCTAACACAAACTCACACAGACTCACACAGATACACACTCATACACACACACGCACACACGCACACACACATTACCTCGACATTTGAGACCCTTATGCGTTATGCCGTGCAACAGGGAACCGCAATGATCACAAAACATCGGCGATAGAAAGGCAACGTTTTGCCATTTGTGTGGCATTTGATGTGCCTGGGAATTGAACAGTTTTTGGAGAGAGAAAACTAATGGAAAATTAACTCAGGTTTTCTATTTAAGAATTCACAACAATTAACATACTACAACTAATAAATGAAAAATATGTATTTAATTTATCATAACTAAATCTACATCATACGTATTATATAACGAATTCAAGTTTTGTCACAAAGCATACAAAAAAGGAAATTGTGCATTTAAACAGGTTAATACTATGTATGTTAGGTTTATATACATATTTATGTACACTCAGCGAAATGATAAAAATTTTACACACCTCAATAAATTATTAACTCTGATTAATATTTTTTTTTGTGAACACAAATAGGGAGCAACTTGCTTTCGCCATCTAGCGACAAACACTTGCTTGCGCCATCTAGCGACAATAAAGTGAATGATGAGTGGCTGAATTTTGTATGAAAAAACATATGAAGTGCAAATAAAACACAACCAAAAAATTTATATAAATATTTTGTTTTAAAGTTGAGCATAGCTTAGGTATTGTACCTTAAGGATCTTTAAAGTTAGATTTCAATCGCAATTGTATAATAATATGTATGTATATTAAAAACTACAATGAAGCTTTTATGTTTTGTGAACTAATTTCGCTGAGTGTATTTGCAAGTAAAGATGTGTGTATGTGTGTGTGCTAATGGCTTTCATGTGTATGCATGAGGGCATGAGTATGTTACATTTGTTAGCTTAACGCTTAATGTGTCAGTTGTTGGTTGTTGCATTCAACAAAAAAAATACAAAAAAAAAAAAAAACAGAAACCAACAAATCGTAAATTTAGTTTTAGCACGACACAAGAGTTGTGGGTGGATCCGGGACATTCATTGGGGCAAACTAAATGTAATACATTTTAAGAAGGGCAGCTAGACACAAAAAGTAGAAAAAAAAAAATATAAAAATACCAAATGACATAAATAACCTTTTACATTCCTTTTTTTCGTTGTGTGTTTTCTTGATGCTGTCGAAAGCTGTCACACATATAATCACATACATGATACAGAGACAAACACTTTTACATAGATACAGATACACATATACTGGCCAACGCTACCCACAAACAATTGTTGCCTAATCCGCTCAAAGATACACTGACGTATTTACGTAAATTACATAAATATATATGTACACTGTGAGAAAAAGCTGGACATGTTTAAAGCAGATTATTACAATTTTATTCCTAGTCTGAAACTTGACATAACGAAATTATGGTTAGTTGCAAGTTAGGTTATTCGGGCCCCTTAACTAAACCACATTCCAAATGAAATCATTATAATACAAGAAATAAGAATTATGAAAATTTCGGACGGCTTTAATCATTATAAATTTTTTTAACTTTCTATTTAATTTTATTTTTATTGAAAGAAATTAATTTCTTAATAATAAATTCGATGCAATAATTAATGATATAGTCGAGTATTGGAACTTTTTTTTCTTTCTCTCCAAACGCATTCCCTTTAATTATTTACAAAACCGATTTTTTATCAAATCACAAAAGAACTTGGAACTGAGAAAAATGTGCTTAGGCTTTGGGGTTGGACTTAAAACGCAGAGGTAATGGGACACGATCCACAAAAGTATGCTATACCTATAAAAGCTATTCGGCAAACAACTTGACACATTTCAATTTATTTATTTCATTAAAACAAAATATACAAAATATTAATAAGAGCAATACCAAAAAAATATTTAAGTTTAATTTCATATTTTACAAAAACTATTTATTTATACACAATTATTTAATTAAAATAAAACTTATTAAAAAAATAGTATGAAAAAAAATAATTAAAAAATAAAATAGTATCTATACTAAATAGTACAAAATCGAATATGTTATTTAAACCGATTTTAAGGCCAACAAACTACCAACTCAATCTAATCCAGATTCAATCGACCAAACTTATCTCAGAAGGAATGATGTCCAATCACCAAGAGCTCCGTCCCACTGGCTCTCCTTATCTCCCAATTACTTAAGATTTTCAAACTTCTTTTCAGTATCATAAAATCGTAAAGATTCAACAAATAAAAAAAAAAGGCTGAAAAAATGGATTATTTTTTTCAGTGTATTGTATTTTCCTTTGATTCCCTTTCAAAGCTTTTGTCACTCTTTCTACTTTGCTACGTGACGTTGCCAGCTCTGCTTCTTGTTTCTGCTTTCTACTTTGTTCTTCTCCTTTTTTTGGTTCTTGTAGCTGAGCTGAGCTCTTGGCTTATGTCTATGCCAAAGCGGCCATATAAAGACGTATACTTAATGCAGCCACTGTCATACACACACACACACACACACACACATGCATTGTCTGTGGAACAAGTTCTCTTTAAGTTTTTTGTATATTTTGATTTTGAACCTTGCAATGTCAGTGCCTTGAACTCATCACATGCTGTTTTAATATTCCGGTATTTTTTTATTTTTGTTTTTTTTTGCTTTTGTGCGACCTTAAGGTAGGCAACAGCAAGGACATTTGATAGCATTATGTGCCTGCATGAGCAGCAAGTAGTTGCATTGGCTGGTTGTTGTTGTTAGACCGTCATTAATATATATTGTCGACAGACATACATATATACAAATTTAAGCTAAAGCTGAGAAAATACACATGACCTTGCCGGAGCTGCCAACTTACTTTAAGGTCAGCATAACACTTAGAGCCCTTTTTATGCTCGTTACTTACAGAGTCTGCATGTATGTGATGGCAGGAAGATAGCATTGCCGAAAATTGGTTCAGATATAGATAAGCGTTCTTGAGATATATAAAGAGCAATTGGTTCAGATAGAGATAAAGGTTCTTGAGATATATACATAATAGAAATACGAGTATGTGTATCTCAGAAGGTGTCAACTTTAGCAGGAATCTTGAGATATGTATAGAAATAGGAGTATGGGTATTGCATAGTTAACCCTGTATCTCATTACTTATGAAGCTTTTGTTGTGGGAAAGTGAAAAAAGTATTTGCAAAAAAACAATTTTCAACCATGAATATCTTGAGGCGCAGCCAACTACTAAAATATCATAGTAAATTATATGGTACTATCTTTCCAATCCGAGGATCCATGATAATTTATCGCTATAACACAGAACTATCTTTGTAGGTGACAACTCTCAAATAATTATAACTTCTAGGAGTTGTCGATTTTTGATTTTTCGTATTTGGTGTTTTTAAGAAAATTAAAGATTTTAAGATTTAAACAAAATTTTGAATAGTTGTAGGAGTTAAAAAATTTTTTTTTTTTTGTTGCAGTAAAATCAAGCCATTAAAATGTAAAATTTTTTTTGGTAGATTAGTTCATTTTCTAATTTTAAAATAAAAAACTCCCAATTTTATTTTAACTAACAGTGTTTCCGTTCATTAAAAAAACTTGAAACTCAACTATCAAAAACCCGATAAGTAATACAAATGTTTTAAAAAAAAAAATGTAGTGCGTAGTTTTATCTTTTATTGAAAAAATATGTATATTTAATGGCTATATACATATATTAAAAAATACTTGTAATCGATATAATAATAGGAATGTAGCAAAATAAATTTTATATATATATATATATATATACTCAGTTATCGATAACTAGATAAATAATAGGAATATTGAAGAAAAAATATTGTATTTCATGGCTACATGCCTCAAAGAAAGACTAACTACATATTTATTAATTGATAACTCGAAAAATAATCGGAATTTAGAAAAATATATATATATATACCCTTCAGTACGGTTCAGGCCTGAATTAGTCATGAAATCATGCCTGAATTTTCTGTACCAGCCATGAATCTACGCATTCATTTGTCACTGAATTTAACACATACATGTCCTAGGCGTTCAGGCCTGAACCTTTGCCGTAACAATCAGCTATGAATTCAGTGCTGATTGACTTATTTTTCTTTGCTTTTTCACTTTTCTTTGCTTGTCTGTCAAAAGAAACAGATAGAAATAGAAATTTTATATTTGTCCTTGTTTCTCAAACAAAGCCATGAGCATTCAGTTACATTTTATGCCTGAATTCAGGTCTGAATTTTTCAGGCCTGAACGACCGAACGGCAGGATATGCTTCAAAATTGAAGCGATCTTTTTATAGCTAAAATTAAATACCGAATTGATCAATTTGATTCGTTCTACAACTAAAAAAAAATTGAAATTTTCCATTGCCGCAACTTTTGTAATTGTTAAATTTAAAATAATGATAAAATTACTTTTTTGATTGTATTCATAAAAAAAACTCAAGAAATAACTCTTATTTTTATATTTTCTAATAAAAATTGGCATTCAAAATTATTATTTCTATTATATTATTTGATTTTCATATTAGCAAAAATAGATACCATTTCCAAATTTTTCAAATGGCCTTTCGAGAGTATTTGTTCTTAAGTTTTTAACGTGAGCCCACCATAATCAGGCCGATTACTTTACAGCTCGCTCTAAAAAGTTTACTTAAACTCTCTAAGCACGAGTACAGAGTATCTTAAAGTCGAACACTTCTTTGAGTAACGTTTGTATCATAGTCAGTCACGTGCGACTTAACGTTAGAAACTTTTACATTAGGGTTACAGACAAAGCCAGCAAAATAAATGCGCTCTTTTGTTTATCCAGCCAAAATATATAAAAGTTGTTGCATACTTTACTGCGCTTAACTCAGGGACAGAGCAATGCTGCAGTTTTAAGCAAGTGGCTTATATGAGCAGTATCAGATTCCAGTTCTTTGAAGGCGATATAAAATGCATCTGTGTTTGTGTATCTGTGTGTCTGTGTAAGTATGTGTGCAACCTTCACTTATAGTACAAAGTTAACGATGAATACAAAGCTCGGCAATAACTAGAGAGCTTTAAAAGCAATGACGCGTTGGGTGTGAGAAAAAAAGATACACTCTGAAGCACAAAAAGTATCTAAAATTGCCAATTTATTCATAATGCACATATCAATCAAAGTTTTTGGGTGTGCCTTTACGTTGCTGTCATTATTTTTTAATTTGCTTGGAAAAAGACTTTAAGGTGAACCTAAATATGTAATCGTGTATGAATGTATTGTAAGTAAAAATTTCTGCTCTTTAATTGTGACCTTTAAAATCAAAAAGTTGGAGTAAAATATATTTTTTTGATTTTCAAATACTTTTTTTGTATATAACGAATCAAGGAATCCAAGCATATAAAAGTTTGTAAAACAGAAGTATTTAATTTTTTAAAATTAATTGCCACAGCCATACTCTTAAAAAATCACCCTGTATTTTTACTTCTAAGCGGCATCATCAATTTTTCTCTTCAGAAGATACATATCATTTTTACCCAAACCTGTGAAATCTGTACGCTGGCATAATAATATCTTGAAAAATATTTGCCACAATTTATCAACATTGCTTTGATTATCTTTGATTTGCCTTTCTGCCCTTCAAGCCATCTTTTAGATAGTGGCCATGGAACAGAAATGTCCTTACAACATTTTATGCTCATTCGGTAATTTTGATATATATATAAAACGTACAGCATATTAACAACTGATGCTCGATAACGTGCTGAGAGAGTTTATTCTAGAAGCGATTTTGTTTCGTAAGAGAAGACAGACAAAAACAAAATGAAACACTCTGGCAGCATTTATAAATTGCCATGTCATTTTTTTGACAGTTGAGATAAATATTTGCGTGTGTGCGTGTGCATCTGTGTGTGTGTGTGTGTGAGTAGCTTATATGAAATTGCAAATTAGTAACGACAGTGAGCATTCAGTCAGCGTCACCTCTTAATATATTTTAGGGTTACACATAATATACGCAATAAAGCTTTGAAGTGGATTTTGATTGTGTAAAATTTATGCATATCATGTTGCACAATCAAAATCAAAGCTGCCCCAATATGGCAATTAGTTGCAAGTTGTAGCAAAAATGCGATTTGGCCAACAATTTCCGCTTTTTGAATATAAATTAAGCTTAACTGCGCCTAAAAGCACACAACCAAATGCACAAATTGACTTGTCAAAAAGCTAATAGCTTACGAATGGACAGACACAGACCAAAGCAGTGGTGTAGCTTGAGGGGATTCGAGAAAATTAATTTCCATCATGAGTCTGAGAGTCAGTCATCCTTGTTCTATATCATATTAAAATTGAATTTCATAAAATCGATTCCTTTGTCAACCTGTCGATAAATTCTAGTCTGTCTACTAGGCAGTATGAACAAAAGAATTGAGAAGCCTATAGGAGCTAGGGAATCCAAATTTCATATTCTTAAGTCATTTTTCGGCAGTTATTATATGTGTTTTGCCAATTTTCGATGCTCCTTTTGCTTTGGCACATAACTTCCATAGTTCTCTGGAATTTCCATTATATTAAAACTTAACACAGACAATCCGTTTTTCATATCTCAAATTCTTTTCAAAATCGGTTGGGAATTAAATAAAATTAAGGATGTGCACGATTTCTTTAAATCGATATTTTTAAAATGAATAATTTTAAAATTGATCATTTCATTTGCCAGATTTTAAGTAATTTTATACAATATCGGCTGGGAACTGCAGGAGGTATACACTGAAATTACCAAATAAAAAGTAAATATAAAATAAAGGATGTGAACGATATCCGATATTTTTGAAATCGTGACGATACTGTATACTTAATACCAAAAATTTTGTTTGCGATAAATGCTTGATACTCAAAATACTCTTCAAAATCTTCTATATTCTTCTTCTTCTAATCAAAATTCTTATAATCGAGATGTCCCAACAACGATTTCTATAAGCTTTATGATATATTCAGGAGCTTAAATATCCTGCAGTTTGCCTATGGATGATGCAGCTCAAGCAAGTAAGTTGAAGAGCGTGCCAGGACCTGGTAGTGAGCTCCCTAGCTACCTTTGGGACAGCAAATGGTAATCCGATAACGTTATGACCAGTTAAAAGGAAAAAGAATGGTTTGACTAGCTCTCTCACTTTCTTGTGAAACTGAAGACCGTGTCAGGATCAGGCACTGAGCTCCCTAGAAGCACAGACATCTGAAAAGATGTTTAAATAGAATTCCGATAACGTTAGCGGGTCCTACTTGCTGTCTAATTTATGACATTCTAAAATGTAGTTTCCGGTGTAGACGTATCCATCTGTCTCCAGAATTTTCTTACGCTCTTTTTATTTAGGATAATTTTTTTTATCATAGTATAAAAAAATAAAGTAGTAGTAGTAGCCTATTTCTCTTCTTTGCGTGCTTAAAAGAAAGGTAACTCTCTCGAATTGATTTCTTTACTTATTATATGGAATTTTTCTTTTAGAAAAGAGACAAAAATCTGAAACAAAAATTTAAATTTATTTTAAAGATTTTCTTTCCATCTTTTTAAGTCGCTTAGCTTTCTTTTTAGCATAGTTCTTAGTAAGGTTGCTCGACTACGAAGAATCTACTGTAGTAGAAGTTTTTGACATTAAAGAGTTTTTCGAATAAACAACTTATTAGTGATTTCTGGAAATTTGAGCGGCCTTACCAAATCTATTCAAATCTAGCTAAACTATACTTACGTCCAATTGTATAGAATGACTTACCATATATATATTTTCAAACATACAATTTACTAAAACTTATACTTAAACCAGACTCCTCAGTTCTAATAACAGATTCTACAGAATCTAGAGATGCCAATTTCTTTCTGATAAAAAAGATAAATTGAAAAAATGCTAACAAGCCCGAAAATAAAACAAAAATGTAAAAAAAATGTTCGCAGCAATATGCATGGAATTTATTACTGCCATGTCTTTCGCTTTTAAAATATATCGATAAAATTAAGCTTCACCCTACCACCCACTAGCATCATTCCTCACGATAACACATCTTCGAAGTAGAAAAAGTCCTAAGAGTCCGTAACAACCTTCCTTCAATTTAAGACAATTCTAAACATCTACCTCACGATTTGCAAATTATTGCGAGTCCTCTTAAATAAGGTTTTCATAATCTTTATATCTTTCCCCTAAGCAAAAATCTATCTACGTCACTGATATATACTATAATATATATATATAATAGACTTTTTGCCATTTTGATCAAATCGTTTGACAAATAATTGAATTGATTGCAGACTAAATGTTGATAACATCAATAGACACACAAACACACACCCACACACACACATGCTCACAAAAATATATTTAGACACTTCAAAAAATAAATTACCAACAGGTGTGAATATAAGTGAATGAGCTCCACACAAGTGCCTCCCAAAAAAAAGAATAAAATACATAAATTGATTGGTCTTTTCTATGACTCAGCAAACAGGAAATTGTCATTCAATGGCAGGTTCTGCTGTCTTCCCATAGAATCTTTCTAGTTGTTTATCAATTGGTTCATTGGTTTGTCACAAAACAGACTCCAATTGGTGTCTGTTGACATCTAAACACTCCACTCTCACGCTCTGGCAATATATTTGATCCGATTTATTACGACAATGTCACAAAATCGAAAAAGTAGCAAGTCGTCAGCGTCAGCGATAGCGCCAGAGTTGTCGCCTTGCGCGTTGTCCTTGGCAATCACAACAAATCACAATGACAATGGCAACATTTAAGCACTTAGATTGTATTACAATAACAAGAACAACAACAAAGTCCATATGAATAACAACACTTAAACGCCACATGACACTGCCGTGCGTATACTTAATGTATCACTGTATCTATGTGTGTCTAAGAGTGTGAGTGTGTGCGTGTGTGTGCATGCGTAATTGATAACGGTGCCACACAAGCGTACATAAATGACGTCTCTGTAGACTTTGAAACCTTACAAATAACCGACAAACCCAGACAAAGAAGTCTTAATACACTTCTTGGAAGTATATCATTTTTATGGCATGAAATTTTCAAAATAAAAGTTAATACATTTTTTGGCACTCTTTTTTATTTTTGTTTTTGTCGCAATCAGACAAATCAATAGGATTCGTTGATTTTCGTTAAACAGTAATTCATCTTTTTATTTTTAAAAAATTTGTATAGTGTTTTCATACGTTTATAGTCCTTTTGAATGGCCAGTACGCAGCAATCCGAAAAGCCGAAACACAACGTTTTTTTTAACTTTTAACCGCAGGGCAACACTGTTTAGATCAATAGAAGGGGAAGGACTTCCGTACGTGTTTGAAGTCGAAATTTCGTTTTTGTTCTTGACTACTTAAATTTTGCCAATATTTAAATGGAGTTCGTTCTTGTACGGAAGTGTTCGGGCTGCTGCGTACTGGACACTTATCTGGTAGCATAGGGCGACTAAGGAGGCCCTATATTCCTATTTGAAATAAAGGGAACCTATATATAGTGCGACAAAAAACAATTCTCGTTTTTTGGAAGCACGGTTAAGGAATGATTTACTTGACTGACTGTGCCGCAGCTTCTATATGACATATGCGCGCGATGCTAATAAAATGAGCTAAGAAAATCGCAAAGATAAATTTTTATAATTTTTTAATTCTACCAGATTGCCAGCTTAAAGTTATTACATTGCCAACTAGGTAAGTAAGGCGTTGCCAACCTTGCTTAAAATTTGTGTCTAAGCACCTAGGCGTTCTTATTGGGCTCATCTGTAGCAAATGTATTAGACGTTATAAAGTCAAACTTTGAAATCTTATTAAGATGCTAATATTGTGTTGAGCTGGATCAGATTATTTTTTTCAGTGCACTATGGGCCCAGATTCTCATATTTTGGCCAAAACCCTGGCATTTCCATAATAATTTTTTTAGAGTGATGAAATTTTACACACGTGTTCGTAAAGGATTGAGCTATTTTTTATTATTTAAGTTTGAGACTCCTCAGATTTTTTTAAAATATAGATAATCTAAAGCAAAATTGGAAAAAATGTAAAAAAAATGTTTAACTTAATTAAAAAACAAAGCGGTTTATTGGAATTGGACCATATTTCACACAGAGTTAGATATGAGCTCCTCATACTTTGAAAAAATAGCCTATACACAAAATATTGAATGGTTTTGAAGTTATAGCCCCAAATAGTTTCAGCTTTCCAAGCAGATTACTAAAAGACGACATCACTAATCCATATGTTTTTTAACTGTTATAATTTTCTTTTTGCATGCTCTTTTAATTTCCGAAAAAAAATTTCAAAAATCAATATTTACATTATTAAGTTTTTTCTACAAAATTTATAAATTTTACAATTTTTGATTTGCGCCTTTGTAAGTATGCTATTAAAGTTTCGAATTGTACATTTTTCTTACATTTAAGTATAACTTTTGAAATGAAAAAAATTAAAGCATACTTTTAGGCAGCTAAGAAATTCAAAAAATAGTACAACTTCATGGAGGTAAATTTTTAATATTCAACTTTTAGATACAAAATTCAATTTCCGAAAATCGGGAGGAATTACATTTTGTTGTAAAACATGTGAAGAATTTTATAAAATTTTTTTCGATCAAATATCGAGTGGTAGTCGGAGGCACCCTTAAAGCAAAGTAGCCAAATGATGAAAAACCTACAAAATCTTTATAACTACTCGAATATATTTAAAACCAAAAAGTTTTTAAGCTCAATTTTATTTTTTCTCTGAAGTAACATTTATGAATAACAAAGTGAATGAAGATTTCGTAGCTGCATGTATCATGGTAAATGCAAGTTTTTTTTTCTGTAAATTATCGCGAAAGTTAAAAAAATACAAAATGCCAACTTTAATGGCTAATTACTTAAGAACCAGTAATTAAAATTTAATATTTCTTTTTTGCACAGGATACATTAATATGTGTAAAATCATATTAAAATGTCATCGTGTCCAAATTTTGAATTTCGTCTGGAGGACTTTTGGCCAAAATCTGGCCACGCGGGCCCATTGTGCAGTGTACAGAAAGTTTTTGAATTTATGTTAATCAAGAATGCTGTCTGGCCTATAAATTTCTGAAAAAAGTCATATTATTATTTAAATGCTTTTTGAACAATTAAACGTTTCGACATTGAAAAAGAATTTAAGTATTCTTATATACAGTGCAGGGTATGCAAAATTCGACGCTCTTAATAAAGTTTTGTGGTGTCTTTTTGGTTTCCTCTTGTGCTTATCGTGCACGTGCTGAAAATGTAGTTAAAATTATGATGAAATAGCAAAAATTTTTACCAAAAGCCATGTGTGTTTGTGTGCATAAGCATGTGTTTATGTATAAGTGTGTGTATCTGTGTGTGTGTGCTTGTGTATCTATGTGCGTTAACTTTGCATATGCGTCAAACAAATGTCTATAACTTGCTGCTTGCCTTTATTTACTTAGCAAATTTTTCACGCTTATTAACAGCTGAAGAAGGCGCAAAATATTTGTGCAAATATTTTGTAAATTAATTTAAATTGTAAATATAAATAGCATGATAAATAACTACAGTAAATGATGTCTTTACTTGAAAGTTCAATATGTTGAAGTTTTTTTTTTAGATATATGGCTTAAAGGCATGTAGTCAAGGCATAAAAGCTAGATCTGCACTTAGTCAAAGGAATTGGATGTGGGTTAGTATGTTGTTTCCACAGGCAGCAGCAGTACCCAAAGCAGATGAGAAAATAGGGGTCCAGCTGATCAGAGTTAGATATTTAAGTGTTTGAATAAAATAAAATACAAAGTTGAATTTTTGCTATCGCCCAAAAAGTCAACTTGACTGTATGCCATAAGAGAATGAGACTCTTGCGTGTTTCTAGACATCAAAGAATTTATAAAAATTAAATTTCAAAAGTATTGTTTACCAAAAATATGAGTTCCGAACCAGTTTGGATATACAATCTAGGCGCTACAGAACAGATGGCATAACAAGGTAGGTCTCTGATAAAATCGACAAGGTATTTTGGAGATCATCTTTTGCGAACACGTACGTAAAAGAGTTGCAGAGAAAACTCATTTGTATGTTTTCACATAGGAAAAGTATTGTGAGCCCTAGGCTAAATAAAATTAGGCAAGACATGACGCACATGGGTCTCATTGATAATAAAGTTGGGCCGACAATCGATTCAATGGTTTTTCCTTGTACTTTAAACTCTTTTTGCTTGGTTCTCGTAATTACAAATTAACCTTAAAATAGATAAATTTAGAAGCCATCATCTACAAACTACAACAAAAAAGTATGTATATAGTTTCATGGGAGCCAAATCAGCAACAAAAAGTTGATATTTTTTCCAAACATACCCCTCACAATGCTACCATCATAGAGTCTTTCTCTTGAACGCATCTGTAAAATTTGGCGTAAATAACACTAGTCTTCGTTAAAAAATTCACTCAACGTTTTGATACCCTGCAGCTATAGGAACAAGGGTATAGTAGGTTAGCGTTTGCAGACCAGGCTAAATTATTGGAATAAAGTCCGAATAGCTCGTGCACATCTGAAATTTGTTTTATTTTTTAATAACAGTAGCAAAAAATTCTTGAAGGCTACCTTGCGTATACGTAATTTTTACTTAAAAGCCTCACAATTTTGATTAGTCACACAAAATATTGAACATTTTTTATTTAAATCCTTAGTAAGACGTATTCATAAGAACGAAAATGCAGTCGAAAATGTTTCTTTGTAATGCATTTTGAGAAGTAGGCATAATAACTTTTTTGGGCTTAAGAAAATGTCCCTAATTTCAATTTTTTTTGTTTTTTTATAGATTTTTTTGATTAATCAACCACTAAAATCATACATAATAGTTTAAGCCCCAATATTTACAAATGACAGAAAATTAGAGAAATATTTTCATAAAAGCGATTTTTGGAATTTTGTTTTTTTTTTAAATTTCTTGACTTGATATTTTTTAAAAATTATAAAAAAATTGTATATAAATGTATGTAAGGCGACAAAAAAATTTAGAAGAAATAAAATTCCATTTTATTGGTGTAAAATTGGTATAAAATGTCCTTAAAAATATGTCAATATATGTGCAATAAGTGTTCAGATGTAATGTTGTTCATCTTTAACAGACGAGTAAGTATAATTTGAGTATTTGATTAAGTAGAATTGAAAGTAAAATAATTGAAAATCGACAATTGGAGATATCTGTAACAATTTTTTTTTAATCCCAAAACTTATTTTTTTTTTCGTAATATCTTAATGTTGTTGATCTTATTGGATTTTTTTAAATTCTTCAATTAGTATTAGCTTTTCTTTTGAAATGTTTCCGCCTAGACTGCATTAAATTAATTTTTATGGTGTGGCTCAGACTGAAATTAATATGTGCGTAAAAACTCTTAAGCAAGTATAAACTTTTTATTAGATAAAATTGTATGCAAGTTTTTCATTTAGCAAGAAATCTTTAGAAGAAGTGAAGACAGCACTTAAGTGTTGCATTTGTATTGGTGCAACAGAAATACACAAGCGCACATATATTATGCACATAAACACACACATTCATATACGTACATAAGCGAGTTGAAAACGCGCAGACATATGGCAATTGTAAAGTAAACACTCTGACATTTCTCTTGTTGGATTGTCTTTTATGGCGTCACTTATATATGTGTATTTAACAAACGCATACATACTCACTTACATATACAGATATACACAGAGAGACACATATTTTTAATACATAAAACTTATTTACAACATTTATGCGGTTTTTAGGTTTCCAACAAAGTGCATAAAATATTTGTACAAAAAGCGTCAGAAAATGTCAAAAACAATGAAAAGATTTTAACTATATTATTAAGTAAAAGTTTTCAAATTAGGTCTTTTACTTTATTTTTCAACACAATTCATGTACGTGCCATACTGCGTATACTTAATATGGCTTGCAGCAAATATGACATGGAAAATTCCTACCCCAAAAAAAAAAAACGGCACACAAAACAATTAAATTAAATTTATACATAAAAGGGCAAAGCATAAATTATATACATTGTAGTTGCTTTTGGGGGCATGTGCATAATTATGCAAATGAGTTTTCATTGTGTGGCTTTTCAACAAAAAATAAATACATATAAATTTAATAAATAAATAAAGAGAAATCAAGAAAAAGGGTAACACGCATAAATCTTACGAGTACAGTGGCTTTAAGTATTAAAGTAAACAATTTAGAGAGCAGTTGATATAGAACATGTAAGTACTATTAGGTGCAATTTTTTTTTTGTAATTTATAGGATTTTTTTTTAAGCCTCTCTAAGCTATACGGCCCACTTTTTTGGCCCTCAAACTGTTAAGATAATCTTAACTGGGCCGGTTGATTGAAGTGAGCTCTTTACATTTATTTGTATAACTTAGTGCCTATACTTATGACAGAAACATCATTTCTATATGCTTCTTAAAGTCTTATCTAAAGGAACTTATAAATTTTATGCAAGCTTAAACACCACAAAAAGGGAAACTTTATTTTTTGTGATCACCTTAAATCCAGACTGCGTTCAGGGCTCTTCAAGTTGTAGTTATTCATCACCTCAAATAATAAAATAATAAAATTTTCCAAATATCTTACAACTATAATCGCCTCACATTTCAAAAAAATAAAATCTCATAGTCCTTAAATATTAGAACTATTGAAGCTCTACATCTTAAAGATTCTGATCCCCATAACTCCCTAAAAAAAACTTTTCATGTTTATTTACATTTTCTGAATCGAATTCGTTGAAGGGTTGAACAATACTATCACCAGAAATAGGATTAAAATCCTATCTACTTTATAAAAAGACAACTTTTAAATGTATAAACTCTTGATGGTTCAACGCAAATACTCCTAGTCATTTACTCTCAAAACTTTTGAAGCACCGACCTTATTTCTTCAGATCCCCATAAACCCCTTTATGATTAAAGCCAACTGTTTTGGCACTCTGAAGGTAATTTCGAAAAATAGGCTTAAAAACTTAAAAGTTTCTGCCATTCCAAAAACCTCATAACCGTATAATCTTTACGCCCCAAAACACCTGAACTTACAACCCCTTCACCCTCTTATGTCTCTTTGCCATTTATTTTAATAATATTGGAAGTTTATCATAATACTATAAAAACAGATAGGCTCAATTACAATATACCCTAATCCCAATCTTCACAGTTTTTATCAGATTTTTAGCGTGCTTTAAATCATAGTTTAGAAAGTATTGTTTTATTCATATCGAAAATCGACTATTTTGAGGAAAAGCGGTTTTAGGTATGTGGGTTGGTATCTCCAAGAAACTAATCCTACTTTCCGTGTCTAAATCTTTAAAGAGTCTAATAAACCGATTTGATATCCATGGATACTTGATTTTAAGTAGAGGCGTACCTAACTTGCATATTTTTGCATATAACTCGTATAGCTCTAAAGTACGAATTTCGTATTGACGATTTTCAAAATTATAGCTTGAAATATGTGGGAAAAATTAGCCCAACTAAATAAAAATTGAGAACTAGACCACATGTTCCATATATTTCTTTTTTTCAAAATTGCGAATTTTTTCTTGTTCTTCGATAAATAAATATTTAGTAAAATATTTAAACATGTCAATACAACTTTTAAATTTGCGTACATAAAGTGAAATTAAATCAAAAATAAATTTAAAAAAATTGTAAAAAAATTAATTTTATTTATAGAATGTTGTTTTTTTTTAAAATTAATAAGCAATGTTTAAAAAGAAATAATAAAAATAAAAAAAAAATTTTAAAAATAATACAAAATTTAAAAAAAATAAAAATTTTAAATTTTGTCTTTCATTACAAAAAAATTTTGTGTAGATATCTTTTTTCGCTTAGAAGTTCTGGCTGGTCAAAGAAAGCTCTAAAAATGAAAAATCCAATAATCCGTCATCGATATCTCGATAAATGAACGGAATTTTGTAATCAAATTTTATGTAGTTACTATTGGCTAGTAGCTCTATCACATATGTAAAAATCCTCTGAATCGAATAGGTCGACACAAAAAGTGGCCCGTTCACTTATTTTTGCTAATTTTCGGCTATTATTAGTGGAGGCATTATGGCAGAATTTTGCATTTCTGTTATCGATAATATAATATTTTGTAAAATATTTTCCTATGTTTTAGACTTTCAGCTTTTTTAAAAGTGAAACCGAGTAATATAAATTTTTCGATAACATAAAAAACACTGGCTGCAAAACATTTTTGCTTTTCTTGTTATCGATAAACGAATATTTAATGAAATCTTATACCATTTAACTACGACTTTTTAGAAATGAGCCCAAAATCTACAATTTTGACGATAATATTAAAAAAAAGCTTACAAATTTAAAGCTTATTTAAATACACCAGAGGCAAATTTTTTGGCACACTTCGTTTTTTTTTGGCTGGAAGAACAGCATAGAGTAGTTGATAGTCGTATACTGCCCTTTAAATATATCTCATGTATTTACATATACATATATACAATTTGAGTTTAATTAACATTTATGCCCAGGAGCATTAAGAATTAAGAGCTGCTGTCGTTACTCTTAAAACAATGTAATTTATAGGTTAAATTGTTTTTCAATTTTAATTTCAAGGTACATACACTCTCCCACACATACACACAAACACAGACACACATACTTATATAAAGTAAAGTTTGATAAAAAGTAATGCGGTTGGAAAGTTTTAAAGGGTTTTGTACATTTTTATAAAGGATTTTTAGCATTAGTTAAATACTTTTAGATAGCGATAGCGATTGAAAGTTACAAAGTTTAAGAGCTGAGTTAGCGTTAGAGAGAGGAGAGAGGGGCAATAGATTAGTTAGTAGCAGGGATAGGAAAGCCTTGAAGTTAGACAGAAACAGAGTGTTGAATAGTTGTTTTTGGATTGAAGTTAAGGGGTTTTTAATTAGATTGTTGCTTTAAACATTACCTGAACATTTGAGACCCTGATGATAAATGCCATACAACAGCGAACCACAATGATCGCAGAATGTGGGTCCTGCGTATGTGAATGGTTCGAAATGGTGTTGAGTTTTTGGTGAGTCCTTTATAATTTAAATTTTTTGTTTTTGTTTTTTGAGTGCCACATATTATTTGTTGTTTTTGTAGTAGTTGTTGTTGATTTTAGTCATATATTTTGGTATATATATATATATATATTTGGTGAAAACGTGATGAGCGACAATTTTGTGAGCACATGAAAATACAAAAGTACAATAAGAGAAACAAATAATGAACAACAGAACACACAGCACCGTGACATACACATTTTTTTTTTTTGGTTTTTTTTTTTCAATAACAAAAAGCTTCATTAAGCATAATTTTTAAAACTAAATTAAATTATTAAGTTACATAAATATGTTGGCTAGTGTAATTGATAGCTGGGTGTAATCAAAATTAAGGCCTAACTTTTTTTAAGCATTTTTAATTGTTTAATAAATTTGTATTTTTTTGCTAACGTTTTTATGTGCGAGTTTGGTAGCTGTCTGGAAAATCATTTTTCAGTTGGTCCAGAAATTCAGTTTTAAGCAACAGTTGCTGAGAAAATGCTCAGAATTAATTCTCTAAGCAGCACTAAGCTGCTATACCTACGAAGACAGACTGAAACAAAATTTTCCTAGCTAGAGAGTTTATTTATTTTTAGATTTTCTATAAACTGATAGCTGTTCAAGTTTTAGTCACGTTGGTCACACTGTGCTGCTTTGAAGGGTATTATTATGTTTCATAAAATGCGTATTAAATTACATTGTGCAACAGCGAATCTGCGGAGGCGGAATAGTTTCCAGTCCGGTTGTAATCTAAGCCTAAAATTTTTTTTGTGTCTTTTTTTTATGTTTCGCTTAGGTAGTTTATTTTGGTCACACTTATTTTATGTTATGGTACATAAACAGATTATTGGAAAGAGAATTAATTATTTTTTGGTGTCCTTTTAATGCATTGTTTAGCTAGTTATTTGATGTTATGAACAGATTCTTGGAAAGAAAATTAAACATGCCCAATTGCCATTTTTTTAATACTTCTTCTAGCTTAGTAGTAAAATTGCACTTTCTTGGGCAGATATGCATAAAGGCAGTAGTGCCCATGTCATGAGCAAACAAACCAAAGTGCCCGACTAATAGCGTCTTCAAAAATAATCAGCTGTTTACAAAGTTAAACACAGCGCCAAACAATTTATTTTATTTTGTAAAAAATTTATCATTCAAAAAGATACATTTTTTGGTAATTTTCTCACTTTCAATAAAAAAAAAATTTTAATTATATGGAAAGAAACTGGTTTTACATACGTTTGCAGTTATTTTCAAAAAAAAAATAGCTGTTTAGTTTTCTAACACACTTGAAGCACTAAATAATACCAAATCTTTATAACAAATATGTACACACTGGTGGATACGGAAACTTTTTATAGGAATATTGAAAACGCTCAACTTTTCGTAGTCAAGTTTTTTTTTTGGGGCACAAATGCACAATTTTCTTTTTAGTGTAAGCTGTTTTTGACCATTTTGCACATTCCATATTCCCTTATTATTTATTCTCAATTTATTTCGTTGAATTCTTTTTCATAAACATGGAATAGGTGTGACCAAAGTTGAAGATAATTTTAAAATTTGCAAGAAAAACAGAAAAAAAAGCTACACTGAAAAAAAACAAGATAGTTTGGTAATGATTTTTTGGCAAAAAATGTATTTATATTTTAGACCAGCAACTATGCCTGCCGAGTTCGGGTCTTTTAATATTATACGCCATAGACTTTGCTTGAAATTATAATACGATCATCTGCGAAACAAAAGCCCATTTTGAAAAACGTAAAATTGGGTTAAAATATATAGGGTGACCAGCAACGATGATATTCCAATTTTTGTGTCAGAAGCTGTCACATTTATTAGAAAAAAATTCGTGAGCTCTCTTGTCAAGACGTTAAGTCACCAACTAGATAGATATTGATGTGAAGTGAAGAAAACAGAGCCGTCAGTATGGAAGAAGAAAGTCAAGCCGGCTTACTATGGATTTGTATCTATAGAACTATAGATAATGTCTTAAGCTCACTAATGGGGTGTTGGAAATGTTGGTCGAACCAACCAAGTAACCAAGGATCTCAGAATTAATTGAATAGGCATCGTCATTGATTTTTTTTATTTTAATTTATTTTCTCAACTCTAACTGCTCTGTCTACATTATTTAAAATTTTTCTTAAAATGTGTTTGCCCTGCTAGTTCTATTACTTTTCAGCCTGCCCTCATTTTACAAGACCCCGAAGTAAAACTAAAACTAATGCAAAAACTTTACATAAGTTTTATGCTGGAATTTTGTGTTTTTATTTGGCCAACATTTTGTAAATGTAAATCTTTAGCCACATATTATATTTATCATCATATCCAAAAGGCATATACATGGAAATGTATATATGTACGAGTACATAAAAGTTTTGTATATGCTGGAAATTTCATGTGTCAGCCACTATGCAAATCATAGCTAAAACTTTTGTGGCAGCCACAAAACTTGACAGCTGCAAGCAAATGCGTCACAGAAGTCTTATAAAAATGAAGCAAAAATAAAAAATATAAAAGAATAATAAAGCTGACTGTGTGTTGAAAAATTCCCAAAAGTGACATTTTTTATACCACACTACTGCTACAACTAAATACATATATACCATATAAAGCTTGGAACGCATTTTGACTTGCTCGGAGCATTAAAGTAAAACTGACAGGTTTGTTACAGTACTACAGTGAGGACTGCACAAACTGAACGCTGCTTTGTTAAATTGTTTGAGCTGGGCCAATAACAACAATTTTGACTGTTTTTGGCCAAAAGTAAAGTAAACAGCCAAATGACAGTTTAATTTGACACAAGTAGAAAAAAAAAGCGGCTCAGACAGTTGCTTAATGTAAATAGTAGTATATACTGTGTACATAGGGCACAACTCGCACATAAAAATGTTGCAGCTATGTAGTTATGTGTGTTCTAAAGCTAAAACTAACATACATATTTGATTGCTTATAAAAGTCAGGTATATAAAGCTAGTTAAATAAACATATCGTTGGACTTACGGAATCAATGCCCTTATCCTTGCCCGGGCAAATGAATGTGACGTATTCATGGCAACGCTTGTGCACCACATAGGAGCAAACTGCAATGGTATTGGAATGGAGCATGCTTGAGTACATAGTATATGTATGCATAACTGTGTAATTTCATTTACCGTCATACCTTGACACTGAAATCCTTGTTTGCCAAAGCCCCTGCAAAAAATAAAATAATTAATAAATTATATATAATATAACGTAAATATATATATGACATAAATTATTTGTAAGGTATTAACAGCTAGTTAAGCTGAAAGTGAAATTTGATTTTCGTTAAGTCGGTTCTGGCCAACTATGAGATACCCGATACTCTTCTAAAAAAATAAGCTACTTCAAATAATTTATACCGTCTAGCAACTAGCAAGCATTTAACATTTTTTTTCTTCGGTAAACTATTCGTGTTCGCCTCCAGCACGCTTCGTATGTGTTATTTTCGCTTAAGACTAGAAGAAGTTTCCAAATTGTCAAAGCCAAAAGGACAAACTTGCCGCAAGTGGGAGTAAAAAAAAATAAAATAAATGTTGTACGGAGAAAAACACCTTCGAGAGACTAAATATCCTTACAAATAATTTACAAAGATTCCAATCAGTTTTGAGTGCACATTGATATGCTGAAAAGTGGTATCGACAAATGATATTCGTAATTTGGTTTTTTAGGCTGAAAAACAAAATTTTTGTATTTTTACGTAAGACTTGTGATGAATTATACTTTTATCGATATTAGAGCTAACACTTTAAACAAAATTCTTTATATATAGTTAATGTGGTTCAAGGCTAAAAAAAATCTAAAGCATTTTGCAAATTGGCTTTTATTATTTTATTTCATTGTAGACTATAATATTACCAAGGGGCTCTGCTCCCTGCTCGTTTGATACGATTTTTGGCATATTTTAGTTAAACTTAGTATCTGTAGTCTCTCTAGCTCTAGTAAGCTCTACAAAATCTGCTACAATAATAAAGAGAGAGAGAAGATAGAGTCTTCTTCGCATCCTAAATTCTTTGATGACTCGATATTAAACGATATTTAACCATACTTGGCGACTTTGAAATGCACGATATAAATCTAAATGGCAAGTGCTTCTAGCAAGAAGGTAAGACAGACAAAACAGTTGGTTATTCGGAGATGCTATAGGAAAAGTTATTTTTAGAAGACCGCGAATAGCCTCAGAGATTATGTTGAGTTTGAGGTTTACCTTTGATTGTATCAAGCTCGACTTATGCAATAAAAAATTAGTGGGAGTGGGTTACGTTTGTTTAGAAGTCAGCACTTTTTGGTTTATAGGAATTTGTCTATATGTGGTCCGAAGGTAAGCCTCAGCATAACACCAGCGGGTGACTTATTTTTCCTTAGCGGGTATAGCACTGCCCTTCAATTGGATGGGTTAAGGGCAATGTTCCACCTGCGAGTATAACTCTTAAAGAGGCTGATGTACTCCTGAATGCATAATGCTGCTTCTTACTCAATTGCCTCAAAGTAGAAAATTACCTCTACGCTACCTGAGCTAGCTCCTTATATCTGGCATATCCGCCATATAAGGATTGTTACAACGGTACTATAAAGTCTTTCTGCGGGACACCAGCTAACATTGGTTTAGTCGAAGATAGGAATTCTGGAAGCTAAATCTTGACTTTTATTAGAAGGCCCTCAATCCATACTTTGCCAAATATCTGTTTGACAATAATGTATACTCCAAAGCAATACTTTATGTCATCAAAAGCGTTTCTATCGATTCACCTTTCGATAGTGCCGTGTCCTTCCGCCAGCCTGTTGACCATCAATCTCCTCCAAACCTTATCAAGCGTGGGAAAAAGGCCTAGATAATCTTCCATTGGAAGGGGCAGCTTTTGTTAAGCACGATTCTCAGGGCTGGTCAACAAATGCCGTCGTGACTCGGTGCCTTTGATTTCGGATTGCTAATGCATTTACTTTAGTCCGCAAAAAGTTTTAAGCCATATCTTACATATAAATCTTTTCATACTTAACAGTTTATAAAATAAAAATTTTTACCGAAAAATTATGTATATATGTATTTATTGCTCGTACGGTTACTATTGCTGTCCTTAGCCGATTTGTTTCATTATATTAACACTGTGGAAAGAAAATTTGAATTCTGGGTAATATACCTAGGTGAACACGCCCCTAAATACAATTTTTTTATTGGAAAATTAAAAGAATTTTTATAGAAAAATGCAAAATATTATTATTTAAGTATAGAAGAAGATTGGATTGCTTCAGTCTAACTAAGTCTTGTTTAGTACTTAATGACAGTTGTCGCCAAAGATCAGTGGCGGATCCACGTGGGGTTTGCAGGTCCGGACCCCCCAAAAGTTGGAAAAAGGGTTGACAGTTTTTTGACTACTGATATATACACTTTGAAGTGATAAACCCCTCCCCCCCAAGACCAAGGTTGTAGGTTGTATCGGTTGACCCCTGGGGGAGACCAAAGACATAAACTTAAAAAACACCAAAAAGAATATTCAAAGAAGTTTGGGCTTAGAGCGCTGTTTTCCGTATAAGAAAATGGTGATGATAAATAAATTTTAATATTATAGTCATCCAAGTCTTTTAGTTCTTACAGTTTAAGAGACAGTTTAACTTGATGTTTCCTTTTACCTGTTACATTTATTCGAAAAAACTTAATAGGACCGTTTACCCTATAATTACGGAGTATAAAAATGCTTTGGAGTGCTAAGAGTTTGACTGAGATGGCGAGTAATTAGCATAAATATTTAATTTGCAGAACAAGTAATTGTAATCAATATGCTAATTTCAAGTATTTTACATTTGCCAGCAACACACACACACACAACTGGCATTTAATTTAATCAATATAAATATAATTAGTATGTAGACAAGAGAAACGAAGAGAAAGCAGAGTAACAAGGAAGAGTGAGAGAGACTCACAAAGAGAGCGCGCTCATTTTCTTGACATATGCAGGTCAAGCTTGCCCTTGCTGCTGCTCACATATTTGTACTGCCTACTTTTGAGCGCAAAAGTGTGTGAGTGAGAGTGTCTTTGTATGTGTGAGCGTGGCTTTACTTTGCTTTGCATAAGTTTAACAAAAACACTCCAAGTCACTTGAATAGCACAACTAAAATTATTGTGCTTCATAATTGCTTTACTTACTTAAACAAAAAGGACAATTGATAGAAAAAATTTTAAATAATTAAATTTTTGAGCTAATAATTGTATAAAAATGTGATACCGTCGAGATTGTAGCCTATAGTGGATACATTGTACCCCACATTCCTGCATGGATTTTAATTGTAACCTTATTAAAAATATTTCTATGCAGTATACAAGAATTTTCCAATTGGAAATTTGAAATGACTTCGCAGTTATCAAAGTGATATGAATCGAAAGGTAGAGGGATCGCATCGAAAAAAATTCATTGTAGTTTTGTTTAAAAGGGTCACATATTGTACTAAAAAAAAACTCTAAAGGAATATATCCAATTTTCTTTAATTTCTGATCAGATCAAATTATTAAACAGCAAAATATTTCAATAAAATCATTTAGTAATTTTAAAAGAAGAAGATAATGGCCGAATCTTGGCCTTCTGATAGGTACCCCACCGTGACGCGTCTAAAATATTATCACTCAACACGCTAAATTGCCTATAACAAATTAAGAAAACTACAAATCATAAATATATACCTACATATATGATTTTTAATAAAATAAATAAACTTGATCTATAGAGGTATTATAGGCATCAGATGGTGAGGATGGGCCATCTTTTGTTTTGGTTGTTACACTCATAATTCGGAACAATCCATCGCTGGCGAAGACCATTTTGCGTCGAATTTTGCATGCGAATCTGAATTTACACTCAACAATCGATGCCCACGGACTATTATCAGCGGCGCTTATTCGTTTTATAGGAGAACAGCCAAATGAGTTTTTGTCAAAAAAAATAATTTATCGCAAATTATTTTACATTATAAATGAGTAGTTTTAAACTTGCACTTGGTGTATACACCAATTGCACAATACGAATAAAATGCAATTAACAAACAAACAAACAGGTGGCCCACCCTATATTTCTAGCTCTTGTGCTCTTTAAACCTAGGTGATCATACGGACGCATAGATGCATATGTTTCAGCTGCTACCCAAATTTATGATAACTTTTTTGGTTACATATATTGCACAAATCTAGTATTCGCTTTAGTCTTTTGGTGCAGGGTTATTCCCTGATGATTATTTTTCATCTATTTTAGTTTTACCATTATTGTGTTTTTAAGGAATGATGCACTTGAGACTAATTGTGCCTTTAGCTACGCAGAAAATCCAACTAAAGCTTATTAACTGTTATACTTTTAACTAGATAAACTAGATTATTTGTACTTGGAAGAAGGATGTCCTTCTGCTAGCTAGTGCGTCAAAGTCCGTAAGTATACCTGTGCATTTAGAGCATTAGAGTTAGTTTTTAAGTTGTCCCTTTAGCCCACAAACAAACCAGCAACTATTCTAAGGTAATTCTTGAAGCGAGCTGTGAATTAACCTATCTGGCCTGTGCATACTTTCTATCTGGCAATGCCATGGCACACAGCTCACTGCACCGTCTTTCGTAGAGTATTACGAATTAAAATCTTTAGAGTAGGTATGTCCAAATTAGAGGTACCCGCTGTCCCCCAAAGCTTTGGTGTAGCATTTAAGTCTGTTGTTCTGTTTAAGTGGCCAGGAGTGTATATGTACATAGTATATGATGTCATGGCATATGCTGGCTTACACACATATGCAGCCTGGGCATATTCATAAGCCATTAATGCCTTGACCACAAGTCGCTTAGTGCTCAGGCGAATAGTCAACACAATCACACTTATTCATATACATATATTGTACATATACAGACATTCACACTCACTCATACAATATTGTGTTTGTTAGCCAAGCTTGTTTGTAACAACCATTATACAATATTCAAATTATTCATATACATACCATATACACTTGTATATAAAAACCATGCATATGCATGCACATTTATATATAAATGTATTTACATATGCATATGCCTGTGTGTGTGTGTGTGTGTTTGTCGAACGTGCAGCTATTTGCGTTTTTGTGCAATTTTTGCTTAAATAACCTTTTACTAGAAACCCTGTTACATATAGGCTAATTGTCTATCTCTATCTTGCTCTAGCTGTCTCTAAAGCTCTATCACTCTTGCGCATACACGATATTTATGTATAATTGATAGCCTCTACTTTATGGCTAACGTTGTCAGCTTACCAAATTGCATAATGAAATTTGGTCTTTTAATTTGATAAAATTTTCGCTTAACAAATTAAGCTGCAAAGTTTAGCGCACATTTAGCTCAAAAATGCTCATATTACGCTCTTGCACTCGAAAAATACTCCAAATCGAGAATTATGGCAACCCTTTTTACAAATTTTTTTAATTTTAACAAAATTAGTATATTAGTTTTCAGTTTTATGTTTAAAAGTAGTTTTCCTTTTATAAATATACCTTTACATAAAATAAAAATATGTTGGCCGCAACTGCGCCGTAGCTCGTCCAAGCGGAGGTTCCAATTTTCGATGATGCGTTCGAGCATAATCGACGGTATCTCGCAAATAACACGGGTAATGTTGGCCTCTAATGCTTGAATCGTAGCTGGATTATCCATAAACACTTTAGACTTCACGTAGCCCCAGAGAAAAAAGTCTAACGGTGTGATATCACACGATCTTGGTGGCCAATTCACCGGTCCGCAGCGTGAAATTAATTGTTCACCGAATTGGGTCCTCAATATGTCCATTGTTTCACGGGCTGTGTGGAAAGTAGCGCCATCTTGTTGAAACCAAATGTCGTCGAGATCTCGGGCTTCAATTTCAGTTAGCAAATAATTCGTTATTATGGTGCGATAATGGTCGCCATTGACGGTTACGGTCATGTACCGATGATATATAAATAAACTACGCGCTGGACGAGGTCTATTCGGTCGAGTGTCATCTAACAATGAATATTGGGTCTCAAATTTGTTAATGGTATGGCGAATAGTGGTCTCAGTAAGCACGCGAAAAACATTCTTTACAGAACGCGAATTTTCGTAATATAATTTTACGATTTGAAAACGTTGTTCGGGTGTAAGTTTTTCCATGATGAAATGGCAATGAAAACTGAATAAAAAACACCTGACAACTTGACAGTACTCACGCGTGGTTTATCAAAAAAAACCTTATTAACAAAAAAACCTCAAGATTGATGACCCTTTATACTGTATATAATAGAAATAAGCAAAAGCTTTAAAAGAACATTTTTAAAATTAGTGGCTGAAGCATCATCAATCATTTTATCTATTCACAAACGCTGTAGCTGTTATTAGCACTTGATATGGTCACACTTGAGTCGGGCTGCAAACGTAGCGATAGTATTTGGTCACATTAGACAACAATAGCGTTGCTAGTTTCTCTTAATTAAGCTTTTGTTTGAAAATTTAAAGCAGTGTTTAGCAAAAATCTAATTTTTTATTTATACATAGTTATAGCTAAAAATGTTCTTAAATTTGTGAATCTACATATAAACAAATAGATGCTTAAAGCGTTTTCCGTTGCTTTATATTAATTTATTAACCAATTCTTAAAGCACGCATTTTGCAGCTTTTTCCATACCTTATTGTATATTTATACGTATGTATATAATACACAAACATAGACTCATTTTTTTTTATTAAATATTTATTTCTTTTGTTTGCGCGAAATCTGGCGCTTGTTTTTCCGGTTTTGTTTGCCAATGAAATGAAGTGAAAAAGTAATTTTCTCCGGCTCACAAAAGCACCGCGTTGCGCCTGCAGTTATACTATGCATTTTTTTTGTTTGTTTGTGGTTTTTTCCTTGTCAGCGTTTGGAGTGCTTTTTATAAATCAGTTTTTAATTAAGTGCATTTGTTTTCTTCGCCAGCAACGTGAAAAGCCAGCAAACAAAAATAATTGAAAATAAAATAAAAACTAAAGCTATACATTCTTGGTTAATTGAAAATATACAAAAAAAACCAAACTGTGGTTTGCTGTATTTGTTTAAATTTTTCATTAATTAGAGCACGGAAATTAATTATGCAACAAGCCCTCATGTTGTTTGCAGTTTAAAAATCATAATTAATGAAATACATTTTTCTAAGTACTTTTAGATGTTGTGGTTAAAATTAAATTAAGTTAGTCTCATGGACTTTGGAAGCTATTTCTGAATATGAAATTAATATTTTTGTTTAAAAAGTTAATCGAAAAATTATTTTTAGCTGGAATATTTTCTTAATTAAGCCAAACTTGCGAATTTGTAAGCGTGTTACACACAGTATATTAAGAGTCCAAGGCACAATGGGCTCAATTTATAAATATTTAGATAACAATTTTTTTTTTTTATTAGCGAAGTTATTTTTTTTTTTGCATATATTTTTTAAAGCGTATTTCTAGAGTATAAAAACGTCATAATTAAAATAATTAATTAATTAGAATTAACTTCTAATTTATAATTATATAAATAAATAAATAAAAAATAAAAGTAATGTGATGACAGCCCATACATTTAGATAAGCTTTTAAAAATCTGATCAACAATCCGCTGCTTGTTTGCGAAAAAAACACGAAGCAAGTTCATAATAGAAAAACGTGGCTTCTGGTACACGAAAAAATTTAAGAAAATCTTGAAAAAATATATGATGCCATGTATAACGACAAAAATATAAATATAATTGCTTAGTTTTTGTCAAATGCATTTATTGTGAATAGTTTTTATGTTTGAATATAAAAACACATTTTTTCAAAAAAGTTTTACTGTGCAATTAAAATTAACTCATGAGACCTATACAAAATTACGTATACGTAACGCAGTCTTACATTAGCGGCAAAAGTTGGCGTGGCCAGATCGATCAAAATATGTGTGCACGTGTTATGTCGTTATCGAATCTTCCAAGTTTCAGCTCTATACAATCATTAAACGGTTTTTTTTTTCAAAAAATTTGGGAATTGAGCAACTTTAGGGTAAATAAAAACAAATAAAATATTTAATTTCTTATACAATGCACAGTGCTCAGAACTCCTGAATTTACATATAAATTGGATCTTTAAAACTATTAAAAATTTTCATACCGATTGGTCTAAGTCAACTTTGCTATAGTAGTAAAAATATTCTGAAAAAAAAGTTTCTGGGAGAAATCGTGATTTGCAACCACTGCGCACTGTCTATGAGTTCTGAAATTTTTAAAAATACTAATGTTTCATCTTTCGACTTTTTTCTTCACAATTATATTCATATTTAATAATAATCCTTTGAGTTCTTTCATATCTATTATACTCCCTAGAGCTCCTCAGCTAATCCAATTCGAGATATAAACTTAATAAATAGTTATAATGAACTTAATTTCATTATAATATCATATCATATCATATTTTTTTTTAAAGATCACGTCACATATAGTGTTACAATAAAAATCGAGTTGTTTTTGATAGGAACGTTTTTTCATCCCCTTGTGGAATGCTTACGTTATATACGAAATCTTGTTTTAATTGTTCTTAAAGTTACACTTTTATTCATGGTAAGCGGATAATGTCGATGAAGTACTACAATTCTATTCCTTCTACTCCATTTTTACCTAATACATACTACAAAAGCCTCAGTTGGGATGAAACCATCTACATACATACAATATAACAAGCTATTTTTGAAAACGAAGTCCAGAACAGACATTATTATATTTCTGAAAATTTTTTGATTTAGTCCACTAACAGACAAAGCCCCAAGCTAAGGATTATTATTAATTTATTTATTTTTAAAGCGTGAGAATAAGATATCAAATAGTTCCATAAATATTTCTGCTAAGTTTTGAATAGATGATGTTTTGTTTTATATAATAGATTTTTATTTTCAACTTATTCTAAGTTTTGTATTGTCATTATTAAACTTTTACACTTTTAAAGTCTGATCTTAAGAAAAGAGGTATATTAAATTATTGCCACATAGACAAGGAGACGCTGGAGACTTCCCAAAATTACCTCCAATATGGACTGGAGGACAACAGAAATTGATCCAATAATGTTCGTCTGTCTATCCATCTATATGAGCGCCTATATTTTGCAGACTATAAGAGCTAGGGCAATCGAACTTAAAATTTGCACTCCTTATGTGATTCAAATTTTATACTTCTGCCACGCTCTCTTCCTGTTCGAAATAATATAGAAGCTTTATATTTTCTTCCATTTCGAAGCCACATATAATATTCAAGTCGCTTGTATGCATTTAAAGAGCTCAGTGAGATATGAAATGACTTGTAATGGGTTCCAGTAAAGCTCAGCGATATATTATCGTCTTAAAAATATTGCTATCGTTTGTAATAAACTATTGAAAAACCACTGAACTGTTGGCCTAAAAATATTTTCAATTTTCTTATTCACAATTGCTACTGAGTTAAGGCGTTGTAAGGTTGCGCAAAACTCAAATTCAAACTTAAGCGTGAACGCTCTTTTTGTTAGTCAACAAGCACTCAACAAGTGCTACTTCTTTTCTGTTTTTGTTTACATTAGAAAATTTGAAATTTGTTTCTCGTCTGGCGTTTAAGAGTAATATTTTTTTTTTATTTAGTTAACTAAATGCACAACATTTAATTTGATTGCTTCAAATTTAATTAAACTTAGTAAATTATTGGCGATTTTTATATCACAAAATGGCTAGAAAATACCGAAATATTGGTATGAACAGCGTATTTACCAACACTGTCTCGTTTAGCTAACAAAAGCTGAGTTAAGAGTTAAAACTCATGAGTAAATTTTGTTGTTGCAAAAGTGCTCAACTTTTCAACAGCAAGCTTGAATACCCTAAATGTGTTAAAATTGGACTTAAAGACTAGGAAGATTGAGATGAAGTGAAGAAAATATTTTTTTTCGGGCTTGCTGGAGGTTTTATTTGGAAGTTTTTTTTTGTTATGGAAGGTTTTATTTTTTGATTTGATGGTAGATGGTAATATGAGTAGTTGACTTTACCATTGATTTTTGTTAATTTTTGCTGCTAATAAAAATAGTATTTGACTATGCTGAAAGCGTCTTTTAAAACAATATATATGTACCTACCTACAATTATTTCCAAAAAAAAAGTCTCGGAAAAAAGTCTCAAAGCACCTCGAGCGCTAAAGAAAAACTTTTTCTGTACAAAAAACTCGCGAACGTGTATCTGTAGTATTTTATTTGCACTACTAATTAGACAAAAAGTAAAAGTTCCAACAAACTTTTTAACATGCAACAGCGTAGCCAAAAAAATGAGAAGAAAGTTAAGTAAATTTTAACAGCTCAAGTTGCTAGTTGTCTGCAAGTATATCATATACCATGCTCCATGTGTATCTTAAAGTATATGCTGATTTCTAGAAGCAGTACATATACAATACGTAGGCACTGTTATGCCAATGACATGCCATAAACACGACTCTGTCGAGGCAACAAGATGTTGCAGGCTTTACTCCGAGCATTGTGGCAACTTGTTTGGTTTGGGTGCTACGTGCGTGCAACGCCTATGGTCTTGGTCCTCTCTCGGTTCGGTACTACATACTATTAATTAAAGGTAGCAAACCGAAAACTGAAGTTGTTAATTAGCTGCAGCCCAAAGAAGGCGTTCACACTGTGGCCATAGACGATAACCGAACGGAGTGTCGTTAAGAGCTTCTCAGAGCTTGTAATTTTGTACCCGTCGTTTTTGTTGTAGTTTTTTTTTTTTTTTTTTTTTGTTGTTGTTGTAGGCATGTCAAACTGCGTTAATTACATGTAATGATGCAGTGGCAACCTCCAACAGCAACGACAACACCAACAACAACAACCTGCAACTAGCGCGCAAGCGGCGACCAGCAGCTATCATGTTCACATCGTTTAAATGATTTTTTTTTTCACACTTGGTATCTCTTTCGGTACTCTTGGTATTGAAAAGAGTAGTATAAAATATTTGGCTAGCTTGTAACGCATAAAAGAAGTTTGTTCAATATCTTTTGCTATACGGTCTACGGTATACGAATCCCTAAGTAAGACCATATTTTCCTAATGTTTTTGAGATGCAACCAAAGCTGATTAAAAAAATGAAAATTTCAATTACTTTTTTTGTTAAACAATTTTGTATTATATAAAAAATTTTTGTTAAGTATTTTGCTTTACATGTATAAATCGCCAGTCTTATTTTTTATTAAAGCTTCTTTTAAGACGTGTTTTTAATATTTTTTCGTAAGCTATTGAATATTTTTTAGCAAGTTTTTTTAATTGTCATTAAAGTTACTTAAAAGGACTTCTTAAAAAAATTATGTTAAAACCAAAAAAATCCCTCTTTGTTTTAACTATTTGATTTTGATACCCTTAAATTACTATTTTTTGAACAAAAGTTATAATATGATAATATGCTATTTTTTAATTTATTTTCATTAAAGCCATTGTTAGTGTTTGTACCAGTTTTTTTTTTATTATTTAAGTATCCAAAAACAGTAATACTTTTTTTTTAAACATTTACTTAAAAAAAAATATTTTTTTTACCAAAGTTGCTTTATTTTTTTTTTTACTTTTAATTTTATTAAGCTGCCTCTTCTAGATAGAAGTAAACAATTTTTATTGAATAGTTTAATAAAATATGGACATTTAAAAAAAAAAATATTTTTAAGTATTTTGTTTTATTTATATTAATTAAAGATTCTGTTAGGCCTTTATTTAAGAGAACTGTTGAAATTATATAAAATGTAAGCTACATATGATCTGCATAAGAATAATGTTAAGTGTAACATAACAGAGTTGAGAGTTATCCCTGTTAAATACTCTCTCACTCTGCTGTAAAGATATTGCCAATTGCCATCTGCAGTGATATATAATGTATATCAGTTTAGTTCTTAAAAAACCATCAACTGAACAACTAAAGCTGTGCTATTATATTCCTAGCAAAAACAAATTTTTTAAAACATTTAAGTAGATTAAGTTTTTTTCCATAAAAATTACAAAAAATTGTTTTACAGCCCTAGTTCTGTTGTTTTTAAATATCGTACATTTGTAGAATTAAAAAAAATTAAGTTAATCGTGAACTGCTAAATTTTGAATTTTCAAATTAAATACTTAAAAAATACTTAAGGTATATGTAACTCAAGTTAATAAATATTTACTGGGTGTTAAGAGTACCCATGCATCGTTGTCTCAATTTTAGCCTGTCGATATTATTGTGTTAGTATTTTTTTTTTTGTTTTTGACTATTAATCGATGGTGGGACCTCATTTTAAAGAGCAATTAATTTAATTATTGTCCAAATGTTTGCTTTTTATGGTAATTAGTTAAAAGCTTAAGCTGCGTTGTCATAGGCCATCATTTAGGCTTCATTAGAATGATTAACATTCTGGGGAGGGACTATGTCATACAAAGACACAGAAACAGATACAGATACATATACTACACTGCATAGATACAGATTGGCGCCCACTGACTCCAACCAGGAACTTGGCTACTGTTCCAGATGCCTAGTGACATTTTGCATATGTTGCAGACTGTATGACAAATAATTTTCTAATTAATTTTCATGTCACTCGTTTCAAGGATTTAAATTGTCAACGCAAGTTTGAAATTGTGACATTTATTTGAGCTTTATTCTTATTGTAAATAATAAATGTCTGTCTATTAATTAAAAGGCTTTTGTTAACAAAGTGTTTAGACTCTGACAGGCTATAACTATGCATATTGAATGATTTTCTCACCATTTGCTTAATGTGGGCGCCATTTAAGTAATTGTTAGTAATTTGTATTGCTTTTGATGTTTAATTAAAACATAAATTAATTGTATTATATAAAAGTAACCTTTTTACTATTTAGCCAAATTAGACTAGAGTTAGTGGGATTGGTCATGCCATAAAGTTGAAGTGTAAACTGATTTATGTGGCTGTAGATATTTCTATTTTTGAGAATTAACTGAATATGGTGTTATTTTTTTAATTCAGTTTCACAAATAGGTAATGACAAAACTAAAGTCTGCGTCGAGTTTTAAAAATACGCTTGCTTAGATCACAAGCGTGTTTTGGAGGGAAAGAGAAACCAAAATCCAGCATCCTAATGGCAAGTGCAAGTTAAGAACTAGAACTCAAGAAGAAGCTTATGAAAAAATTTCATATTGCTTCTTCGCTTGTTCCAGAACTAGAGCTCAAGAAGAAGCTTCTAAAAAACAGCATGTTCCTTTTTCGCTTGTTCCATGACAGAACTAAAAGTCAAGAAGCTTCTGAAAAAAAAAGTTTTACTTTTTCGCTTGTTCCACAACTAGAGCTCAAGAAGAAGCTTCTACAAAATTTGATGTTCCTTTTTTGCTTGTTACTGAAGGTTCTGTTCGTTACGGAATTTTTGGGTCTTAATGCTTTGTCTATGTAAGATAGAGAAGAAGCAGCCACAGAGCGCCCAAAGATACCTTCAATATGGTAAGGAGGACAAAAAAATTAACCAATGTATGTTTCTCCTTCTTTCTCTCCGTCTGCATGAACGCTGGGATCTTGGAGAATCTAAGAACTAGGATATAACTAAACTTGACATTTAAACTTTTTATGTGAGCATTAAGCTTATTTTTTATCTACTCTCACGCCCCTTTCCTTTCCAAACCAATTTGCAGGTGCTCTTTTTCTACATTTTCAGAACTAGATCTTTAGTTCTATTATAGTAAGATTCGGAGGTCAGACCATTTTTCGTATACATTTTTGATGACGCTGAATACAAAAGGTCTAAAAAACCAAAAACATACAAAAAAACAAACATCATCGGAAACCTAAACCTAAAAAATATTTTTCTTAGAGTTTTTGCATGTTATGTTAGAATACAGTCAAACAAGAATAAATCACTCCTTTGACTTAAGAAATTCATGCGAAAGTAGTTATTTTACGAGTTTCCGCACAACTTTGCATTTCAATGATTTTCTTGCAAAGAAGAAGAAAAAATAATCAGTATGTATATATAAATCAAAATCCATAACTCAGCAACGAATCAACCGATTTGATTTGGAATTTTTTGCTATTTTTTACTTGCATCAAGAAAAGTGTAAAAATCACGTATTCCAAAAAAACACTTTTTATGAAAATTTTTAAGTTTTAAAATGGCTCATAATCAAATATTATAAAATTCGAAAATTCGTTTATTTTAATGAATCAAAAACAAGCTTTGCTAAGCCAACATCACTAAATGCATGAAATTTTGAAATATAATCAAAATATACTTAAAACTCATTTTGAAGAAATACCTACATCCATGCATATCCCGATTGATAACCACTGTGAAAATAAAGAAAATATTTCCAATAAAATTTTATAATCTGTTGCCTTATTAAAATGTAAAGACAGCTTTTGGCAATTTTCAACTGCTACACGCGGTTTCTACAAAGCAGGGCAAAGATTATATTTGTAGGCATAAGAGGTAAACATAATGCTTATGAAATTGATTTATAATCCCCGAAACTTCTGTTCTATTATACTTACATATATATACCTTTTTTTCATAAAATATTTAGCAGAAACCCACAGAAGTAATCAACAACAAACAAACAGGTTGGTTAGCTTGGGTAGCACGTGTTCGAGTAGCTTGTTATATGGGGGGTTTGTTTTTTTGGGGTGGTAACAATGGATTAAGCAAGATTTCAGCAGCTTTGCTTAAATTAAATATTATGCTCTTTTATTGTTGTTGTTGCGTCAGTGAAGCACCTTTGGCCACTTATGTGTATATATGTATACAAGTTCATGCTCACACAGATACAAAAACAAACACATAAACATAAATAAAGCTTTGCTTGGCAATGTCATTAGCTTGGCTTTAGTTTTTGTTTACAACATTTTGTTTACGTATTTTCTGTTTTTTATTTTTTTCTCTCTTATTAAACTTGGTCGATAAAAAGCAAAAGCACAAACAAAAAAAAAAGATCCGTCAAAATATCGATTAATTTTACCCTTTACCCAAGGCATACACTATACAACGTGTCGTACGACTGTACGAGCTGTATGTTTTGCACTCAAACGATGCGGCAAAATGTGCAACCTAGTTTTAAAATAGTTTTAAATTTGTGGCATAAACGTTTGCAGTGGCAATTTCAGTTTTGACGAGACCGGTATGGTCAAACAATAATTCGATCACAAATAGGCCCATACACAATACGACCGTCTGTACGATTGGCCAAAAAAATCAAAACTTTTTGATTTTTCGTGCGACCGTCGTACGAGTACATACGGCAGCGCCACACACAATGCAATGGAAATACAATGCGCTCCATAAACAGCCTCGCTGTACGACACGTTGTATAGTGTATGCCTTGCTTTACAGAAAGGGTATTCACGCTTGCTGTTGAGTTGAAGCGTTGAAAACGTTGAGCACTTTGCAACAATAAAAAGTGCAGAGCTGAGTTGCAACTCTTAACTCAACTTTTTCTCAACCAAGACCCTATTCTAAACAAAATTAGTGAAGAAGAAGAATTTAGTAATAGGCTAACATAAAGGGCATTCAGGCTTTAGCCAGTTGAGTTTTTGTGCAAGATTTCAAATCCTCAACTCGTAAGCAATAGTGATACCTCAAATATATAATATGTATGGCATAATGAGTTGAGTGAATAGATGAGTGTCATCGAATAATTTTGCAAAACTATTGGCTTTAGAAACAATATTAAGGTCATATTACTCTAAGAACTTGGAAGTCAACTTAATAGCTTTAACACTTGTTATAAGGTAATTAAGAGGAATAAAAAAATTCATCACGCAAAGAAATGGTATATGCAGGTAGGTATGTAGATGCTTGGGATTATGCAATAGACTGCAAATAGTTGTGATAATAGCAAATATGATATAGCAGAACTGATACATTCTACAACTTTTAATCCTAGCCTAGTCTTTTATGTTCAAACTTTAGTTTTAAGCTAACACTAAATGTAATTCCCAATTAAAGCATCCAGCTAACAAACAAATTCACTTAAATGCAAGCAGTGTACTGCTTACATACTTGACGCCAGCAAGCAGATTTTATCGATGATGTATCAAGTTTAGCTACTGAGCCCAGTATACACTCCAGGACACACTAAATAAGAGCTTAGTTATTTTCTTTAACAGAAAGAAATGCAAAATGAAGTACATATTTTGTGGCGTTCTAGATTGTGGCTTAGACTTTTTTTCTGAGCATTAATTTCTCATAATTTATTTGTTTTGTAAACGTCTTTTTATTTTTTATTTCGAAATAAAATGATCAACTCCAGATAAAAGACTTTGCTCTAATTAATATTGATACATTTTCATTAAAAAGATGGCACTTATTTTTAATAAATTTGCTGTTTTTTTGTTTAGGCTTCCTGGGTCGATTGCCTTAATAAAACGGTCTTTTGATTCCAAGAAAAATTCAGGACTAATCAATCTTTTCTGTTTTCTTAAGTCAGTTATATTAATATAATGAATTTTTGCTACCTTTTTTTTTTGGTCTATTTCCGAAGCTCAGTAATTTTTTAAAACAAATATAGTAAAGTAGTTTCACTTTATAAAGTATACGTCACCTGGCTTAATACAACCATCGAAAGAGTATGCAAAAGTCAAGAGCTCTTGGTAAATAAATTATAAATTGTCTTGCTTTTGTCTGCGACAAAGTTATGCATTGTAAATGTAGACCTACAAGTGCTTTGGCTAGGTTACTAAATACATACAACAATGTTGCATACTCAAATACATACCAGCACACAAACACAGATACTTATTTGCACACACATACACATTTACGTGGTTACACTGTATATACATGTATGTGTGTATGTTTGAAAATCATAAGCATAATTTGCAGCTACAATGTTATATACTTCGGCCTACTTAATTGCATGCAACATGAAATGCTGCCAACATGGTTTTTGCGGCTTGATGTGACGTCACAATTACTGAGTGACAGCTTTTAGGCGCCAACGTCAGCGTCATCCTCAGTTTTGTTTGTTGGGCAATGAGACCAATAGCAATGAAAATTGCTTACATTAAAAGTCGGGTGTAAGCGACTTTAATATACACAATACTTGGTTTGTTAAAACGTATTAACTATGCCCAGATATGGCTAGTTTTAATTGAATTTTGGCCGTAGATGAGGTATAATCCTAAGCGGCAAAGGGGCTTGAGCTAGACTGCTGAGCCACCTGGAGAGTTTGTTTATCGAATTAAGTTGTTCGAGTTGGCGATCTTAGTACAAGCGAACATGTCTTTAACGTCTCGACATTTTTGCTGTTTAAGGGTACGTATACGTAATTATTTTTTTTAAATGTACCAGATCTTTATTTTTTTTAGATTTTTTCGAATAAGATGCATCATAGGTCTCGCGCTAATAACCAAATTAATATCTTGAAATCTCATAATTATACTGCTTCGCCAAGTTTGAAGAATACTCTAAAAACAATATTTATTTCATGTTTGCAACTTAATCTCATAATATTTTTTTTTTTTTTTTTAGTTTATTAAATTTTAAACGCATGTTTGTATTTTTGAATCGTACACCATTTCTGCGCTTCTAACAAAAAAAATAAAAAATTAAAAAAGTGTTGCCACACTAAAAAATGGCTTAAATCGTTGTTTTTTAATATAATTTTATAATATAACTCTATTTACTAAGCAATTGATCAACCATTTTAAATTGTTGAGAATACAAATTTTTAAAGTATAAGCTAAACTTTTGTAAAAATTTTAAAAATATAAAAATTTATATTTAAGCACATAAGTTAAGTTTAAGTTTTTTAATTTATAAGCTCGAAAAAGCTATCTGCTCTCTGTTACATATTTTTGTGACAAATTGAATATACGCTTTAAAGGGTATAGCAACAACAACAAATGTTGGCTACCAACGTAATGTAAATTGCATGTCTGAACTTTTGTACAATTACATCTAGTGCTGTGTAAGGTACTTAAAATAAAGGTAGACAAGCTGGGACTTAGCAAAAAGCTTGCATAATGCAAGGCGCTTAAATGATGTGTGTACCAGAATGGTCAAAAGTTGGCCAAGCTTAGCATAGTTTTGGTCTAAGCACTTAGCATAATTGTTTACTTACCAAATGAAATCCTTGCAATGGGAACAGAATGTGGGCTGCTTGAAGAATCGAGCTATAAAGCAATGATCCTTGACATTGAAGACATTCTTCTTTTTGAGCGCTCCCTTGCGTAGGCGCGACTTCATTTTGTTTTCACCCATGGCTTCGCCATCGCCTCCTGACTGTTGCTGGGGGTCGCCATTGTTATCGCTGCTTTCGGACATTTTGTTGCTGGTGGTTGCTGTTGTTGTTGTTGTTATTGGAATTTTCCGCTTTTCTGCAGTGTTTGCTATTTGCTGGATTTTCTTGTTTATTTTCCACTGTGCTTAGTTGTTGAAAAACAATTTATTGAACTTTTTGCAGTTGTTGTTTTTGCTTTTGTTTAACATTTGCCACATTTGCTTTTATTTTAGTTAATTTAGTATATTTTACGTTATTATATATTTATTTTTCTGTTTGCTTTCGTTCATTGATTTTTAAATGGCTGCGGTTAAAAAATAAATATTTATATAATTTGCATTACTTTTATTATTATTTATACATATTCAAGTCTGCTCCGGTTATCGATTGTTCGACTTGGCCATACGAAATAGAACTGATTTATTTATTTAAAATTATTTATTATATTCAAAATTTAACTCATAATCAACTCAATTTCGAATAGTTGTTGCCGCACTCGAAATCCGTTACGGAACTGATTTATTTATTTAAAATTAAACTTGTAATTAGTCTGTTTTGCATTGCAATTGTTCGTTTTAATTGCACACTTCACACAGTTATTTAAAACAGTCGTTATCGCTATCGATAACCGGAACAAAACTTTTTATTTATTGCTTTAAGCATTTTGTAAATTTTTTAAGTACATTTATTTTTTTATAAGGTATATGTAATCATTATTAATTTTTATATATTGTACACGATTTTTAATAGCACTTTTTTGTTTTAATAATTTTGAATAAACATTATTTTTTTAATATATTGCTTAAAAGCTCTTGAAAGCACTTGAAGAACTTTTATTAAGTTTTTTATATTTATTTTTTTGTGGCTTAAAAGCATTTGTTAATTATATAATAAACTTTAATATATATTTATTAAGATTGCTTTGAGAGTATAATTATTTAAATGTGTGGTTGTGTTGTTTATTTGTTTTTAAACTTTATTGGGGACTGTGTCGGAAATCCTTTGTAACTATATTTTGTCTGCCTTAGGGGAAACTTTGAGGCCCTTTGCTCCAACTGAGAAATAGTTTGTAACAAAAATGTCGCAACATTAAATAAAATTATTTATTTATTGTTAAAACTAAGGATCTCAAGTACCTGTTCGCTTTGCTAGACGCTTGCTGACAGTACTTTTTTTAAAACGTTAATATAACTTAAAAAAGCATTTTATATATATAAAGCGATTCTTATTCTGCAAGATATTCTTATAAAACATTTTTTAATTAATTAATTGATATCAGTCAGTTTCAGTGATGCTCTTGCTCTTCGTATTATACATAATTGAAATTATATTAAGTATACGCACTTTTTTTATCTCCTATCACGATTTCCCGGAACTGTATATGCTTGGCATGCGACATCGCTAGCCATTTGCAAAGAAACAAATTCCGTAACAATATCAGGATACATTTCGGCTTTAATTACAGCGTTTCCGAGAGGCACGCCCATTAAGTAAGAGAATGTAAATATTTCTGAGAATAACTTTTTTGGCAGCCGGAGTGTCACTTGAAACGAGTAGCAAGTCATAAAATTTTATAAAAATGTATTTATTACGTGTACGCATTTTTAATTACTGTACTGTTTTAAATATTTTTTTGCTCATTTTAAACATATAATATGCATATTTACAATTTATTCTAAAAAAAATTTAAGAAATTATATTCACTTTTATTTAAATTTATGAATATTTATTGCAATAAATTTGTTAATTGCTTTTGTTTGCAACTCAATTCGTTTTTCTTATATTATATAGCTTTATTAAGCTATGACAATGTCAAGTGGCCCAAATTAATTTTAATTAATTGAAATTGTTTGCGCCAGCCAGAACCACAACAACAACAATAATAATAAAAAAAAAAACAAGCGTCAAAACAATAAAATAATTTCATGCACAATGTAACAAAAAATAAATGCATAATTAGCATTAAATTAACATTAAACGAAGCGTCTAAAACTTGTATGGAATGTAAACTTAATATTTGAATTAAATTATAACTTGTTTTTTGTTTTTGTTTGTTGGCATTAATTTATTTTCTTAAAGCTTTGTATATGACTAGACAGTTTGAACGCGCGTGTAAATACAGCTATTGTATTTAAATTTTTATTTAAATTTATAATTTTTTAAGTATTAACAAGCAACACGTTCAACGTTAAAAAATATTATCAAAATCTATATTTTTATGGTTAAAAGGCACGAAGTATCGAAATAATTGAACATATGCATATGTAAGCGCAAAACAAACACACTCTCCTACACTCTACTCACATAAATACCAAAATACACACAGATACAGATACGGTCACAGTCATATTTATATTGCCACTTCAGTATATTTGCCAAGTGTCAGCTAAGCAACAGTTACTTAACTGCTACGAGGGTTGCCATAAGCTCGAATAAATTTCTATTGTAGTGTTGCCAGATCAATGTCGACTTCTGCAAAGTGCAGTTAAACATTTTTATGCACCACTAAAAACGGGTAAGATCCCAGAAATTATGGAAACAAAAAATAAAAAGGGAATTTATATATTCTTCAATCCATACAGATAGACAGACTTCCTTTACCTCTGAAATCTCTTTTGGCTGGTATCTCTACCAAATATAAACTAATTTGCAACGTATTTTTTTCAGTGGCGGATACACGGTGGATCCCGCACCCCCAAAAGTTGGAAAAATGGGTTGAAAGTCTTTTGCGAGCTTTGATATATATACACTTCGAAGTGAAGAACCCCTCCCAAGACCAGATCCTAGATCCACACCTGATTCTTTTATTAAAGAGTTAAACCTGAATCTATTTCTGAAGCTACTTTTGGAGTCAGCCCTAAAACTACTTCTGAAGCTAGATCTGGCGTCATGTGTGGTGCGCAATCTGAATCCGGAGTCAACTTTGCAGCTACTACCGCAACTACCTATTCTTTACCTTCTGAAGTTACCTCAACAGCCATAACTGGTGTTTTCTCTGGTGGAACTACCTCTAAAGCCACCTACCTCTTTAAACAAAGAAATGGAGCCACCTAATTCTGGAACTTTTACCAAAGGTACTACTGTAACGACCTCTTAAACGAATACTGAACCTAACCCCGAAAAATCGTTTGAAATGTTTAAAACATCTTTTAGAGGCATTTATGAAGCCAATTCTGAAGCTGTCTTTGGTAGCCATTGGTATGTTTTAAAAGTAGATTCTAGAGCTACTTTAAAAATTAGCACTATGGTCACGTAATTAAGTTATCTCTGGATTTGTATAGAGAGCTTCTACTTGATTTTCTACATTTTCATCACCACAGAAAGACTTAAGCCTTGATACGCTTAAAACTTTTCTAGAACTACCATTGGAACTACAACTGAAGCTATTAGCTTAGTCACCTCCGGAACTACAATAGAACTACCTATGGAACTACCCCTGAAGCTACCTTCTTTTTACTCTTTCCACACTGTAGTCACCTTCGGAGCTAGGGAACTACCCCTGAAGCTACCTTCTCTTTACTCTTTCCACACTGTAGTCACCTTCGGAGCTAGGGAATTACCTCTGGAGCTATATTTTTTTTACACTTTTCACGCTGTAGTCAATTCCGTAGCTACAATGGAGCTACCCATGGAACTACCTTTTTTTACACTTTCCACTCTGTAGTGACCTCCGAAGCTATGGAATTACCTCTGGAACTACCTTTTTTTCCCCCAATTTTCCCGCTGTAGTCATCCCCAGCGCTACAATGGACCAACCTATGGAAATACCTCTGGAACTACCTTGTTTTTACACTTTTCACACTGTTGTCTCCTCCGGAGCTATGGAATTACCTCTGGATCTACCTTTTTTTGTTTTTCAATTTTTCAGGCTGTAATCACCTCCGGAACTACAATAGTGCTCCCTATGGAACTTTCCCTGGAGCTACCTTTTCAACGAATGTGCTTCACAAAAATGTCCATCTTCTTGGAGTATATTTTGAAACACCAAAAGTGTCGTTTCTAGCCTTCGTCGTTTCTGTATTTTTTTTTTAATTCTTTTGATTTATAATTTAATTGCTCTTATTATTATTTGAAGTTTTGTTGTTTGTTTGTTTATATTAGAGGCGCGCACGATATTTAAGCGGCACATCCGTCGTTTTTTTTTTTTTTAACTATAACATTATTAACAAAACTTGCTGCGAACGTAAAATATCAATCCGATATGAACGCACTTTTTTTTTTTATAAATGCAGCACTTGTTTTTTCTTTATTTTTAAATATTTAATGATTTTCTTGTTTTACGTTTTAATACACTTATATGTGCATTATAGTGCCAGGCTGCTTAGAACTGCTAGCTTTGGCTGGCCAAGACGTTGTGAGCGTGAAAATATTTTCACACGCTGTAAAAAAGCACAAAATTGTGGTGAATTTCACTTTTCCACTTTTCATATGGATTACACAAGATTGTTTTTTTTTCGTAACCCACACACACTTGTTGTTGCCTGTTTTCGAATTCGACTGAGCGGGCGTTAAGGGGTGTCAACACACTGCTTGTTGCTGTCGTAGCCCAAGAATACGCCAAGTGTGTTTATTAATTTTTTTCGTTTTTCAACCGAGCGAGTCCGTGCGTGAACACGTGCGTTTCGTTTGACTAAACAACGCGTTATGCGAACAGTGCGAAGCGCTCAACGAAAAAAATAATCATAGTGAGCTTTTGTGCGCTCTCAGCAGACGCTCATGTTAGCTGTTAACAGCGCTGTTAACTTAACAGTCTCCACGCTGCGCCTCCATTGATAAATACTAACTACTATAAGCAAGTTTTCTCGTATAAGCCAACAACTTGAGAGCTGCAGAAACGTCACCAAAAACTGGTTAGATGTTTGTTAATTTTTTTAAAGAAAAAAATCACATAAAAAAATACTCGCTTGGGCTCTTGGCCAGCTACTAATGATTGAGACTGGCTTGTTGCACACAGCTCACACTCTGTAACGCTTATTAGCTTTTAAGCACTTTATGTATTTACATTTGCACCACAAACCAAAAATAAATAAAAATCAATTAAATTGGTAACAAAACAGCTTAACCACCAAACAACTGGCTAACTAAACTAACTGAACTACGTGCCAACCGCAACCTTCACAACATTTCGTATATTAAATAGTATGTACTGTATATGACTTATATATGTATATATATTTATTTATTTGCATGCAAGTGCAAAATCTGATACCAAAGTGTCACGTTTCGCGTGTGGCGCGTAAAAAGCGTAAAAAAAAATAAACCACTATAAGTAGCACAAGAATTTTGGCCAAAACTTCTCGACTAATGTATGCTCTCTTATTAAAATGTGATGAGGCAGTAGCCGACAGTGGAATACCCTGTAACCTTTTTTTATTTGAGAAAAGAAAATTCTTTGTATTTCGGCCTATGCATATCTCTGTTGTTGTTAAGGATTCGTGCATGATAACTTTGTTGCAGCTACGGCTTCACGTGCCTCGAAAATTAGAGGCACTTTCGCTGAGCGAAAATGACAAAGATGGGCACACCTATGAGATTTTCTCAAGCAGCGTTAATGATAAGACACTGTTCGGCCGCTGTGCACAAATGAGAAGAGCAATGTGCAGCCTTGGTCCAGGGAGTGCCCAACGGCCAAGCTGCTCCCTATACCCTACCAGTAGACAACACCATCGAATGTGGAATTGGTTTCCATAAAGGTGCCAGGTGACACGTTAAAAAGCCATTTCATTATTAAATGCATATGGCCGCCTCGGATAGGTGTTTTTAAAAACTTAACGTTTCGTTATTTATAAGAGATGACCAAATTTTGGGTTTTTAGATTTATTACTTCCTTTTTGGCCATTATTCTTCCAGTTCTCTTAAATTCTCATGCAAGCTAAATTATACTTGCAGCATATATTATCCGAAAGGTATAAATTTTGACCAGGTGGCTCATGCCAGTAATGAAGATTTAATAAAATATTGTTTATCTAACTCTAAGATCTAGGTATTCATAAGGACAGATGTCTAATCGGACAAGACTCAAACCGATGTAATTTTTTATATACAAAATTTATTGCATGCCACACCAGCTTCAGCCTGTCATATATAGCTTACAAATCTATAATACTCTTGACATCATGGTATAGCGTATACAAATACTTCAAAATAAATCCGAATTACATTTGAAGTCTCAAACTTGCGTGTCAAAATTTTAGGTAATTAAGCATTCAGTTATGCGGAGACCCCATTGTCTCAAATTTGAATACAATCTAGGTTAGAGGATTTTCCAACTTTTCCAATTTGAAGAATTCAAGGAAGCGTACTTTCACACCCCCTATATTGATATTCTCTTCAGTTTTCTTGTTAGCATCATATGGCATCATTATCATATTTAAGGAAGTGCAGACAAGTCTATGCACAGAAACTTACTCTAGTTCTTTTTAATTTTTTAATTTTTTATTTTTTAAATATTTATTTTTTTAATTTTTGTTAATTTTTTATTTCTTCAATTTTTTTGTATTTTAATTTTTCCACTTTTAATTTTTAGTATAGGTATGCATTGAACTTTAAATAGGTTACTTTTTAAAATATTTTTGGCAAATTAGCAAAATGTGTAGAGTGTGGATCTATTCAGGAAAATTTTATGCTTCTACAAGTATTATGTAAATTCTTTGTATCTATCAGAAAATTTAATGCATGACCATAAACTGCCACTGAAATTATTCATACTAAATGCCATTATTTTAGCCTACGTCATTATCTGTCAGTCTCAATTTTATTACATAGTTCGTTCCCATTTTGATTTGGGTCATATAAAAATTACAAATATTTACAAACGAAATAAATTCCAATACATTGCGAAAAACACACAAATTGTTTGCCACAAATTCGATTAATACATTTTAATGGATTTTATTTTTTTTTACAATACAAGTTGCAACATTGAAATATTTCCAACTTGTTAGATCATTTAAAATTATGGCACAAGTTATGTGAGTAAATATAACATAGTAGAACATACATTAGTTCACATTATGTACATATTTGGATTGTTTGGCAAATGGTGGAAAATATTTTGATGTACCAGATATATGTATAGTATGTATAAAGTTCAAGCTAAGTGAAAATTCTTGGAATTTTATTTCTTGTCAGGTAAAAAATGAAAAAAAAATGTAATTTATGTGAAATATTTTTTTTTGTTTCTTTTTAATAGTTTTCTGTTTTATAAAAAAAGATAAAATGCAAAGTTTTAAAACAAATTAAAAATATTATTAAAAAGCTCTTTTAAATATTCCTATATCGATTGCAAGCTAAATACCCGATACTTTTAATCAAAAAATTCAATGCAATAGTGATTGGCTATTAAGTTCTTCGAAAATGCTGCAATTTTCAAAATAAAAGATAATAATAAGTAAGCGGCCTATCTAGTCAGATGTGTACTTATAGGATCAAGGGTATGTGGAATAAGATTAATTTGAATTTTTGTAGGGTTTTGGAACAATTTGTTGCTGATCTGCAATTTTTTTTGAAAAAGACAAAGCACAATTGTTATTAATTCCCACCCAACATAAGCTCCGAAACATTTTATTCGGATCCGTTTTGAAACCGAATGTTTGGTGCTCCCAATTTCACGAAACGAATTTTTTATGTGGTTTGGAACTGCATTTTTTTTTACAGGAGGAACTTAAACGATTTGGCACAATAGATTGAATAGCATTAGCATTTTAAAAAGATGCCGTACGTTAAAGTCGAGCGCGGACGACTTTGGGATACCCTGTACCACTGGCCAGCAATAAAATCCGGTATATTGCTTAAGAACACCAAAATACATTTGATTGCAAAATTGGGTTACGATACCTTGATAAACAACCAAAAACAGACGAATTTTGAACCAAAAATGTTTTTTTGACTGATCGTTCCTATCGGAGCTATATGATATAGTCAACCGATTTCGATGAAACTGGGTACAGTGCTTGGGTACTCTAAAAAACTTCCAAATGCCGAATTTGGTTACGATATCTTCATAAACAAACGAAACACAACAAAATTTTGTACCAAAAACGTTTTTTTGACCGATCGGCCCTATGGTAGCTATATGATAAAGTCAACCGATTTCGATCAAATTTGGTACAGTGTTTGGAAACTATAAAAAACTCGCGAGTGCCAAATTTGGTTATGAAATCTTTATAAACAAACGAATTATTCATCTAAAACTTTTTGTTTTTTTCGAGATCCTCTGAAACACCCCTATGGGAGCTATATAATGTATCCCCGATATAAAAAAATAAAATAAACTTGTCTCCCCTGACATAATAGCGCATCTAATCTGAAATTTTTTTTGCTCTAGCTCTTACCATCTCTGAGATCTAGGCGTTCATATAGACAGACGGACATCGGTATATCGACTTCTCTAGTCACCCTGATCATACTTTAGGTAACTTTGGGTGGTCTTCGACGTCTCCTTTTGTATGTTACATACATTTTCAGCTTGCACAAACTTAATATGCCCTTTGTACCATACGGTACAGGGTATAAAAATAGCATGCACAACTCAAACCGAATTTTTATATGATCCATCTCTTGCATAAAGAAATAATCATGTTTTGCTTTTTTGCAAAAAATTCGGATTTGGGAGCACGTAAAAACGAAACCGAATAAAATTATTCGTTTTGTTTTTTTTTACGGATATATTAGAAAACTTTTTTTTGCTTGCTCTAAGAACAAACATTTTATCACCATGGGTGATAAATAAAATCTTTGTTCTTTAACTTTTACGATAACATAAGCCAATCCCAAGATGATGTTCAGCCACATTTTTCAGAGCTAGCAAAAGTTTGCGCTATTTAGTATCTATATAGCTATGTATTATTTATTTTTTACTCAAATTCTAGTTTTTTGCTGAGTCTTACAATAAATATGCATAAATGCAGCAAAAAATTTCTCAAGTTGTTAAATGCTTATGACGCATTTGCTTTTAGTATACTTTACGTAAATACAAATATGTATCTGTATCTGATTGAACTTTTCATGTAAATACAAAACGTTTAGCGTGTAAATGTTACTGAAACAAATAAGATACTTGGTAATTAATGAAAATTTTACACACACGCGTTTCAATTTCGGTTGTCAATTGAAAATGGTCGCTTAATACAGGAATAACTGGGAGTGGGCATGGTTGTCTGTGGGCGACGAAGAGGCGTGGGGTGGCATGCAACAAACGGCGGGGCGTTGGCGCTTCGTTCCCACAAATTGACACAATTAAGGCAATCATAACGATAACAGGGGCAAAAAATAAAAATCAAAAAAAAAAAAATAACAAAAATTGTGAATCATTGGGGCAATGATCGACAATGGAATACACTGAAAAAAATATTAATTTTTATCTGTAAATTTTTAATCAAAACATACTTTGGGAATTGTACGTTTAAGGTTAGCAGAAATTTAGGTTAGCGAAAATGTCAGCATTTATTTGCTGATTAAGCTTACATGAGCTTATATACGTAAGCTTGTAGCTTTTTAGGGTACGCATCTGGATTTTTTGTAAAAATAAAGTAGCTTTTATTATATATGTTTGCTCTTTAATCGATACTAAAAATTGCATTATTAGGTTTTATTTTTTGAGCTCACAAAAATGGATGGAAATTTAAGTTCTAATACATAATTATTTTACTCTACTGCTATTAAGTCCATAAGTACATTTGAAGATTTGTTATTTTTAATTGGTAGCCCTTTATCATTTTTACGATATACGATATTCAATATTTCGTTAATCCAATTTTTAACTTTTTTTGGCTCAAGTAACGTTCAAATGCAAACTTCCAAATTGTGCTACAGGGGAAGCGTCAAGAGATTGATATTAAATCTCTAAGATACAGGTGTTCATACAGACGGAGGCGACTCAATCGCTACCACGTGATAAACTGACCTGTCACGCCTTCTTCTGCCTGCTGCCCAATTCGCTAATACCCTTGAACCTATTAAGTGCAGGGTATGAAAAATAATAACAACAAGCCATATAATAAATATTACAAAAGTTCACAGGGAAATTTTTTTTTCTTATGATTTATGTTTGTTGTTGTGTATATTGATGAGTCTGCTGGTAGATTTTTTTTTTTTTTGCTTTACTTTTAATTTTAAAAATGTTAAAATATTCAAGCAAACATTTCGCTTATTTATTTTAGAGTCATATTATTTTGACATTTCGCGTTTAATTTAAACAGAACTTGTCATGTCTTGTTAATATTTTTAAAGCATTTTTAATATTTTGTTGCAATAAAAATATAATTATAATTTGTAGTTAGGCACTTTAAAATTTAAGGACCTATGGTCAAGTGGAAGTTACAGGAAATTATGATAATGACTTAAAAATGTAATACAATCAATGCGCTTATTTGTTGTTGTTCAAATAACTTTTAAGAAAAGGTTTTATAAACCTGCAGGCTAGTTTTGTAAAATTATTGTGCATAAAATAATTAAAAATTATTTCAGAAATTTGGTTTATTAAAATGGTTGTTTGGGCAAGCTTAATTAGTACAAAATAATTTTTATAATGATATCTTTAATTTTGTAGTGATATTTGCAAAATTTTCTTTGTTTATCGATTTATCGACAACTGATTATTTAGCTAAATAACCAACGAAATATTACAGTCGAACGAACATTTTATTCGGATTCGTTTGGAAACCGAATGTTTGGTGCTCTCAATTTCACCAAAACGAATTTTTTAATGTCTTTGAAACCGGTCAAAATTTTATAATATATATTTTAAACTGAAATGTTTTTTTAAATATTGTTTTGTATTTTTAGATTATATTTATGGCAATTTTAAGACAGATATTCGTTGATTATTATTTTTAATATTTTTTTTCTGACTCAAACCAAAAGATGGCGTACGTTAATGTCGGGCGCGGACGACTTTGGGATACCCTGTACCACTGCTTGCAATAAAATCCGGTAAATTGCTTACGAACACCAAAAGACATTTGATTGCCAAATTAGATTATGATACCTTCATAAACAACCAAAAACAGACGAATTTTTAGTCAAAAATTTTTTTTTGACCGATCTGCCCCATGGGAGCTATGAGATATAGTCAACCGATTTTGATAAAATTTGGTACAGTGTTGAAGATCTCTAAAAAACTTCTGAATGCCAAATTTGGTTACAATATCTTCACACACAAACCAAACACAACGAATTTTGTGCAAAAAACGTTTTTTTGACCGATTGGCCCTATGGAAGCTATATGATATAGTAAACCGATTTTGATCAAATTTGGTACAGTGTTGAACATCTCTAAAAAACTTCTGAATGCCAAATTTGGTTACAATATCTTCACAAACAAACGAAACACAACGAATTTTGTACAAAAAACAAATTTTCGACCGATCGATCCTATGGGACCTATATGATATAGTCAACCGATTTGGATAAAATTTGATACAGTGCTGGGGGTTTCTAAAAAACTACCGATCGCCAAATTTGGTTATGATATCTTCATAAACAAACGAATTATCCATCTAAAACTTTTGCTTTTTTTCGAGGTCCTCTGAAACACCCCTATGGGAGCTATATAATGTAGTCCCGATATCAAAAAAATAAAATAAACTTGTCTCCTATGGATTAATAAGGGATCTTATCTGAAAGTTTGGTTGCTCTAGCTCTTACCATCTCTGAGATCTAGGCGTTCATAAGGACAGACGGACAGACGGACATGGGTATATCGACTTCTCTAGTCACCCTGATCATACTTTAGGTAACTTTGGGGGTCTCCGACTTCTCCTTCTGTACGTTACATACATTTTCGGCTTGCACAAACACAATATACCCTTTGTACCATACGGTACATGGTATAAAAATAGCACAATCCAAAACGTGCACATACACGAACACATAGTTTTATCGACAACTGATAACTGAAAAAAATATTGTTGCTTAAGTAATATTTTTGTGTAATTTTATTTAAACGACAGAATAACATAGTAGTTGCAATATTTAATAGAATGTTTCAACCATAACAGAACGGAAATTTATATAAAAAACAAGGGAAATACATAAATTTATCGCAAATAAAAGGAAAATATGCGAAGTTATAGAAAATAAAAATTTTTTTTCGATGCACCCAATAACGAATCGGAATAAAATGGTTCATTTTCGTTTTCTGGAGCACGGCCAAATATTTTGATATTTCGTATAGCCGTACTAAATTGTATACAACGAAACTATAAACCATGCTATCGATTGTTCAGCTTTGTCGATAAAATACCAAATTGTATATATATATTTTTTTATCATTTATTTATGTATTTTTTTTTTTAAATTAAGAATTGCAGATGAAATCGATTGTACGTCCAGCTGGATAAAATGTAAAGTACAATCAGTCGCATTATGTTTGGCTTAAAATTTGTTTTTATTTTGAACTAAATATTGTAGAGTATTTAATTCTTTTAACATTTTTTTTTTTTTATTAATGCATTCATTTTTATTTTTAAGAAAACAAATAATTCTCCTCTTGATTTTCACTAAGCCATGTCCATCAGATTTATTGAAACCTAATGGTAATCGGATAGGCAAACCCCTACGGCTTAAAAACTCCTTAAAATCGAATAAACACTTTGTAAATTATGGCAAGTAGAGTGTATTTCTTAGTCGTGATGTCTCGGCTGAAACCGCTCCATTTGTTTTTTCTTTTAAAAATTGTTAATTTTTTAATTAACGTGCGACGCGATGTTGTAACATTTTAGAAGAAGAGGCAATTAAAATCCAAAATTACATTTTCGTATTAGTAAACATTTTTTTAAGACTTGTTGAAGTTTAAGTTTAAATTTAAAATTTTTTAAATTGTTAAACAATATTTAAAATTTTTTTATTTTTAATATGAATTTTTTTATTTATTAGTTTTTTTTATTTATATATTTTTTGAGACTGTGGATTAATATCCTTTTTTCTTTTAGAGTGGCAATATTTTAAAATTCAAAAGGGTTTTTATTTTTTTTAATCGCGACTAAGTAACATTTAAAAAAAGACGCAAAAAAAAATACAAAATTGTATTTTCGTAAAAGTTTTTGTTATTTCCGTGTAACTTTGTTTGTTTTTTTTTTAAATAATTTAACAAATTTAAACAATTTGTTGTACCTTATTTATTTTAATAAAGAATTTTTTTATTTATTAAATTTTTTGTTTATTTATTTTTAAGACTTCGAGTATTAGTTTGTATACATTTTTAATATTATTTCTTAATTATTTTCTTTATTCAAAGGGACTCAAAAAAGCGTCGTTGAACTTATATTCTAGAAAGGATAAAAAGATAGATAGAACAGTGAAAAAGAATATACTAACTAATCTCTTCTAGCTCGTTGGGTGAACTTTTTGACGATATGGCTTTATAACTTATATCGAAACATTTTATTTTCTGTAAAATTCTTCACGGAAGGAAGCAGGAAAAAAAGAACTTACGCTAAAAAAAATAAAATTTTTGATGGACAGAAAAAAATAGCCTTTTTATTATTATATTGTAGAGAGCTGATAACTAATATAATATCAATAAATAGCTTTAAGCACGTTCGGTCAGTGATTTTTATTTAAATTTTCTATAAACGTTTAAATTAAAATTAATTACGCGTCTTTTATTTTTATTTACATTAGCTACTACTTCTAAAAAACAAAGTACGTCAATTATGAGCTAGAGCTGCTCGTTCGTTGCACATAAATTGTGTTTTTTAAGCGTAAGCTTTTTTATTTAAAAATTAAAATTTTTGTTTTTATTTATTACAGCTTATAAAATTCATTTAATTGATTTAATTTAAACGCTGCTTTTACTTTTCTATATGAACAAATTAAGCACAGTCAACACTAAGTAATTTTATGCACACACACGATTTCTTTCAATTTAAGTAACAACAACAACAACAATAGATCTATTCTAAATGTATCTTGCCTAATTGACCAAATGGCCAAATTGTTGGCATGGCCACGGTCAAAGTATTTAAACAATTTGATCAAATAAATCAATGCGATTGCGACGCGTTATAGAAATCACTTTGGCGCACTTTCATGAGCGTGAACCGAACGAACTGTGAGCTGCGACGTACTAGAGAGACTCGCGAAATTGTGGCGTATCTATGAGATACAATTCGTATCTGTTGGCGTTGGCTGCGCTGCTGCCGGTAAATGCGGCCGTTTGGGTCAGTCGCTGGCAGCAGCTGGCGTTGACGTTAACTGCGACGTTGACTGCGGCTGCTGGCTGTCGATTTTGTTATGACAGGCCATACCGGTTCGTTTCGAATTGGTTTCACTGTGCAACCGGCAACGATCAATTACGTTCATGTTGTTGTTGTTATTGCTGTACTTGAATTTTATTTTATTCAATTTCGTATTGTTGCTTGCTCTGTATCTGTATCTTTTGTTGTTGTTTTTTTTTCTTTTTTTTGTTGTCCGCTTTGACTGTTTACATGCATGCGGTATTTTTATACTCTTCGTTTAGCGCATTTTAGTACTATAAATACGTTGTATAGTTTGTAACAACCAGATCATAAGCATTTTGTTTATACTAAAAAAAAATTGCGTGCGCTGCAGCCGGACGCGTACGACTTTGAGACACTCTACACCCAAACAACAGACCAAAAAATATTTGAACCCATTTCGATCGAATTCGGCATAGTGCTTAGGTGCATTAAACTCTCAAAAAAAAAAAAAAATTGTTCAAATGCAACACTAAATCTAACGATAGGTTTTTTTTCATCAAAATATTTTTAACAAATATGATTACTTAATTTATTTATTTACAACTGTTGCTACTTCTGGCGCCATCTAGTGAACTTTAGTGGCGCCATCTTACGTAAACCATCGATGAAGTCATAGGGCAACACTGTTTGTTTTATTAAATAAATAAATAAGTAGATAAATAAATAAATAAATTGTACTGTTTTACTGCCACAACTAAAACTACTGTGCAAGAATATTATTATGGGCGGTTAGAATAAATCGTTGCAAAATAATTTTAACTAATTTTTTTTTAATGATAGAAAAATCGTCACGTCATGATAGTGCATAAGGGGTAGCTCTGTTGGAAGATCTCAGAATTTTATTCTATTTATTGTACAATATAATTAATAGTTTGTACATCATTTTTTGGAATAATATGTGTAATAATTTTTAATGAGCAACTCATTTTTGATTATTATTAAATGAAACCCCAAATGTTTTTTGAAGTATTTAAAATTATTTTTTGCATAAAGAACACTCGATACTTACGAATTAAAGGGTACTCGAAATGCGACATGCTTAAGTTGCCTTGAGACATTTTTAATTTTTGCTACTTTGCGAACTTATTTTGACATTTATTGCAAAGCTGTCTTTCGCATCTTGTCTGGCGTGATTCGGCTGCTTATATAATACATACATATTTATATAGTATGTATCTATATATATAAGGAATGCTAATTGCACCCGTTTACTTGGTGCAGCTCTCTTTCAACCTCACATATTTTGTTCTTGTGCAACTTTTAAGAACTTCCGTAGATCATAAAACAGATGGCAATGCACATTTCATTAAAAAGTCAAAAATCTATAAAAATTTTTCAAGAGTCCTTCAGATTCAATTTTTTTTTTATTACTTACATGCCGCTGGTATATTTGTTATTATGTTTATATATTTATGACATGCTTTTGTTTTTTATTTATCTGTAAATTGTATTTTATATGTATCTATACGTACCCTTATGTAAGTGATGTAAATAAGTGAAAACGATTCGATGTAAAAACAAAATTCCTGCAGTGTAGCATAAAAAATTCATAAAACTGGTGGCTTTGTTGTAGTAAATAAAAATCTGATTTTCTAATAGCATTTAGTACCTGCTAAAAAGTATTAAATAAAATATATTAAAATAACAGCTTTATGCATGACTGAAAGTTATATTGAATTTTGTTTATTAATAAAAATTTATTAAAAGCTAATAGAACTATGTAGCCAAAAATATGTATATAAAAATCTATTAACTTTCATATTAAAGCGATTAAATATATCAATAATAAATTAATTTGTATGTCAACCCTCTAAAATTAGTAAATAGTTCAATAATTTACAGAGACGTTGGATTAATTTAACATTTTGTATATTTTATATAAAATATTTGGTATACTATATTTTTTATTTTGTAAATTATTTTTAGTATGGATCACCGATATTTGGCTTTAATTTACAATTCAACTGTACAGTTTTTTTAATGGTCTAGATTTGATTTCAAAAATTTTAAATTTAATACGAAAACATATATATTTATACCCTGTACCTATAGGTACAAAGGGTATACTAGATTTGTGCAATGTATGTAACGGACAGAAGGAGGCGTGGCAGACCCCAAGTCCTTTATACCAAAATGCTTATAATAACCTCGGGTAGCGATTGAGCCATGTCCGTCCGTCCGTATGAATGCCTAGATCTCGGAGACTATAAGAGCTAGAGACACGGAACTTTCCCAGCTGGTGCGCATATTTCCTAAGCAGATGAAGTTTGTTGAATCATGTCAATATCTTTCCCCGTTCCCCCGCTGTATATTTTCACGGTTTTTAGCCACACCGTTTAATATTTTCATTTGAAATTTAACAGAGCGATGCGTTGTGGATACATGCATCTATGTGTAAAAAATGAACAAAATCGGACAAATACAACAGAAGTTATAGTCAAAAATGTGCAAATTTCACCTCCCCTTGCCAATAAACTGCGTCAATATTTGACTCTACACAATTATGGCTACAAGTGACCTAGAATCACAATTTTTGGTAAGCTCATTCATGTGGCTCTAATGAACAAATCCACATCCAAATTTTATCGATGCGGATAAAACCGCCCGCAATCCATTCTCCCACACCCCTCACCATACCAACTTGAAACTTACCCCGTATACTTTTAATAAGTTCTTTGTTATAACTTTCGAGTTTCATCAAAATGGGTAAAAATTTAGGGAACTTATAGGTATAAATATCGTTTTGCACCAAAAAAAAAATAAATTCCAATTGGAAAGTTCTTAGATGGAATATGCAGGAAAAATTTTTTTGACACAAAAGGTACAGGGTATTCCACTGTCGGGCACCGCCTCGACTGTACCACATTTTTTTTTATTTATTTAATTTTCAGACATAAGTTTAACAATTTGCTTTATTTTTAACTAACTAACTTAAAGCTAGCCACTAAAATATACAGATATAATATTTTAATTATTTATTTATTATTATTAAATATATGGGTCTCTGTTAAGCCAGCAACCCCCTCCTCATACTTAAATTTTTAAGATAAATAAACGTTTTTGGGCTTCAACGTCTTCTCGTCTACTTTTTAATGCCGTATGGTGTTTTTTGATATTTCAAAATGGCGGAGCTACAATGGCCGTCAAAGCAAAGTAACTCCACAACTTAATCACTATTTTTAATGTTATTCTCAGAAAAAGCCATCCCTTTTTATGCTATTAAGACACTTTAGTAGTAGCTGATTATAAGTACTTTATTAGTTTTTCAAAATTTAATTTAATTTAAATAAAGATTGCCGCCGAAGACCTAAAATATCATTCTAAGGTCCCGCCATTTTGTAATTTTTTTTCTCAGAACGGATTATGAGATATTGTAAAAAAAAAAATGTTTTAATTAAAAAAAAAAGTCTTTAAATGCCTTAGTTAAATTTAACAAATTTGAAATAAATGTGCAGTTGTACTTTAAATTACTCATAGATAAGAGTTTTTAAACTGATTAATTTATTTCTGAATATTTAAGTTAAATTGATAAGAAAACGATGAATTATCGTTTATAAAATTCAGTTTTCAAATAACACGGACTAGAAAAAATAATTTTTAACGCAATTTTATTCGATTTAGCGTTTAGCGTTTTATTTTATTTCTCAAGGTTTTTAAAGAAATTAGAAATGTTATTATGTTATTGGTTTATTTGTTTTTTCATAAATCTTGACCATTCTAAGCCCCATGTGGTTATTGGCTATAATTTGGTCTCTCTCTAAATTTTTATCATAAAATAAACAAAAAGTAATTTAAAATTAAAAAAAAATGTATTCATACTACTGTTGTATATTTATGAAACTCTTAAAGTTGCAGAAAAAGTCTCATGTCAATGAATAACCTATTACGAAAGATCGTGTGAAGTAATAATGCAAAGGTCTAACAGTAAATAAAAAGTTCCAAAAAGAGACAGTCATTGTGCCAAATAAAGCTTTGGTCGAACACCCCTACAAAAAACGATATTTACAATTGAACATAAGGCTTCAAGGCGTCCTTTAGTTTTGAGAAGTACTGTAGTATATTTACAACTCGCTTTTACGAAAATATCTATAATTTCCAAATTTTCTACAACTATAGATATTTGCGCTGAAGTGAAAACTTTTTTTTTTGATCCAAAAACATTTATTTTTTCGTATTCACTCAAAATTCAATTCAGTTTTACAAAGCAATGCATAAATGAAATTTAGGATACAAAAATTTTTTGAAATTTTTTTGAAGAAACTGAAAATATGTTTTGACAGATAGACCGATAAGCGTAAACTTCGGAAAAAATGGCAAATCAGCAGAAATCCGGCAGATAAAAGGAGATGCAATGCAGCATCAAATCATCTTAAAAAACGCCTCTACGAAATTAGAAATGAAGCAACTGCCGAGTTTCTCAAAAGTTTGGATCCCAACACTAAGGATCACGAGTACAGCCTTTGGAGAGCTACCAAATATTTAAATCGGCCTGCAAAGAGAAATGTTACTATACGTAATCAGTACGGAGAATGGTGTAGAACCAACAAAAGTAAGGCTGAGGCATTCGCTCAACATTTACACTCAACATTTCAACCTAATTCTAATCTTGCGCCAGAAGACACTGAAATAATAGAGTTTTTGGATGTGCCTTGTCAGATGTGCCTACCCATTCGCCGAATCACTGTATCAGAAATTGAAGCAGAATTCACAAGATTGAATCCAAAAAAGTCACCAGGCTATGACAAAATTGACGAAAGAGTGATAAAAAATCTCTCTCAAAAATGTATTCAATATTTAGCTCTTATTTACAATGCAATTTTGAGGCTGGATCATTTTCCTACACAATGGAAATGTGCGGAGGTAATAATGATTCCAAAACCAAAAAAGCCTGAAAACATTCTCTCATCATACCGTCCGATTAGCCTGCTAGTAACATTTTCCAAAGTATTTGAAAGAATCCTTTTGAATAGGTTATTACCAGTTTTGGAGGAAAACAATATAATACCTGAGCATCAGTTCGGGTTTAGGAAAGGCCATGCAACTCCAGAGCAATGCCATCGAATATTAAACATAATAACAAGTGGATTCGAAAAGAAACTGTATTCTGCAGCAGTATTTCTTGATGTTCAGCAAGCATTTGACCGAGTCTGGCATCCAGGAATATTATATAAAATTAAAAAACTGCTTCCTGCTCCATTTTTCTTGCTGCTTAAATCGTATTTAAGCCATCGACACTTTTATGTTCAAATGGATGGAGAAACATCACAACTATACAGTATACATGCAGGTGTTCCACAGGGTAGTGTTTTGGGTCCTGTCCTCTACACGATATTCACTGCGGATCTTCCTGTTGATGAAAATGTTCAAGTAGCCACCTATGCTGATGATACAGCTATAATTACATCTAAAGAATCAGCGGCGGAAGTATCCCAAGGTATTCAAAATGAAATTTTTTAATACTGAGAAGTCGAATCATGTAACATTTGCATTGAGAAGAGGAGATTGTCCGCCAGTATATCTTAATAATATACTAATTCCGCATAGAGATTCAGCCAATTATCTTGGGCTCGATTTAAATCGCAGAATCACCTAGACAAGTCATATTAAAAGCAAAGTAAGAAAACTTAACAGAAAAACAAAGAAAATGCATTGGCTGCTTGGTAAAAGGTCGCAGCTAAGTTTAGAGAACAAAGTCTGTCTTTACAAAGCCATCTTGAAGCCTATATGGACTTATGGTAACCAATTATGGGGCACAGCAAGTCACTCAAACATTGAAATCATTCAACGGTATCAGTCCAAGACTTTAAGACTTATTGTTGACGCCCCATGGTTTGTATCCAATGAGCAAATTCATAAAGACCTAGATATTCCATACGTTAAGGACGAAATACGAAGACTAAGCACCAGTTACGTGGAAAGGCTACATAATCATTCGAATGTTTTGGCAATAGGCCTCTTGGATGATAGCGATAGAATACGATGATTAAAACGCAATCATGTCTTAGACATGCCATATTCAAATTAAGCTTACATTGGAGTTTAACTATTTCTCCTGTTAATTTATAATTTCCAAAACATTTACTTATTGTCTAACGGATAGATTGTAAATAAATAATATTAAAAAAAAAAAAAAAAAAAAAAAAAAATGTTTCTAGACACAGTTAGTTCCTTATTATTTATTTTTTGGTGTTTCATAAAAATATTATAAAAAGTAGGCATTATATGAATATTACTATACCATACCTAAGTAATTAATAAATGCCAGCAGCAGATAGAAACTTTTGTTAAACATCTTTAAGAGTTGCTTGCTTCCTTAAACAGATTAATATTTTTATCAAAGTTCATTTAAATCAATTAAATCAAACAGTTTCATTGGCTTGCAAAAGTTTATAAACTTGGCCAATGTGGTAGCTATATTTCGTTTATGGTTAAAACTTATGGCACTTATCATTAATCATTTTCTCGCATTTTGAACAAAATTTGGTATCTTCAGCTCTGCTTTCATTGTACATCTGACGGATTGTCTTCGGATTGGCCTAAGTCGCAAAAAGAATGGATATGGATGGGTCGTGGGCTCAGCTTCTTTTACTATGGCATTGTTATGGCTGTTTTTGTTGTTGTTGCTTTTAAGCTCTTGCTTTTGTTTTGATATCATTTGTTGTTTCCTTTTGTGATTTATATTTCTAGCAAGGAGCTCTGTCGATTCTTGGGTTTTCCTTTTGGGGCAAAAAAAAAAAAAGCATAGAACAAATTTTAGCATTGCTTTATTTTTTGTGATTTTTATTATATTTTTTTACGCTTGATTTGCGCTGCTTTGTATGTTTATTTTTATTTTTGATTTTTTCTTGTTGATTTTATTATATTTTTATGCACATAAATTTAAATTGATGGCATTTGTAGTTCTGCTTAAAATGCCTTTCCATGCGATATAAAATGCGATATTTCGCTTTATGCGACGCATAAATAAATGACAAATTGTTAGCCAACATTTTTTTGCATTAATATAAATTTTTGTCAGCATACTTTTAGGCGCACGTTGCAGAGAACAAGTTGGCAGCTTCGAAATGCTTATCATTGCACAATGGTCCCAAAGCGGTTGTTTTTAGCATAAAGTCGAAAAATAATGCCATATACTTGGTACATTTGGCATAGTTGTTTGTTGTGTCACAAATAACTACCTAAAAAATGTTCTGATTTTTTTAATATTGATTTTTTTATTTCACTTTTATAGAAAAGTTGAGATCACCTGTGAATTTAAAAAAAAGTAAAATTTTCATCTGAATTTAAAAGAGCGTTGGTTTGTAGTTACTTGCATCTGTGTGTGAAAAAAATTTACAAAATCGGACAAATACAGTAAAAGTTATAGTCAAAAATGTAAAAATTTCACCAGCCTTGCCTATAAACTGCATCAATATTTGATTCTACGTAATTATGGTTACAAGTGACCTGATTCATGTGGCTCTAATGAACAATCGATTTACCGTGCTTTCACCCACACCCCTCAACACAACAATTTGAAACTTACTTTAAATAACTTCTTTGACGTAACTTTCGAGTTTCATCAAAATCGGTAAAAATTTATGGAACTTATAGGTATGTATAAATTTCGAATATTACCAAAAAAAAAAAAAAATCCAATTGGAAAGTTCTTAGAAGGAATATGCAGGTAAAATTTTTTCGAGACAAAAGGTCTCCACTGTCGGGCACCGCCTTGACTGTACCACATTTTTATATTATCATAAAATGTTTGAATAGGAATTAAAATATTTGAGTATATCGACAATTAATTTATTGAAAATCGAATAAATTATTTTTGTTTATATTTCTAAGTTTTATTAGTGATGGGTGAGTCTATTTTGGCCAAAATCAGCGTCACGTAGTTTATGGATGATCCCTAGCCTGAAAAAGGATTTTACGACAAAAACCATTTGAAGCAGCTTCCCCATGATTAGACTATGACGCGAATTTATTTCTACGTATTTTTTTTATATTGTGCGTCATATGAATGGAATCAAATCGTGTACAGACATCTCCAATTATAAACCAAGATCTTAGTTTGAGCAGAATACATATGCTATTTAGGTCTTCAATAAATAGATCATTTATATTAAAAAAGTTTTATTAAAAACGTGAAAAAATGATCTAATTAATTTAAACAACGACAAAAATGTTAGTTTTTCGATACTTTTTGTTAACCCCGCCTAAAACAGTAGAATCTACTAATGATTAGATGATAGTGTAACTGAAGTGTTTTTGTACACTTGGTGTAGATTATGAATCTTTTGAATAATAAGCATAAGCTATAAAATAAAATGAAAGGCATTAAGAAAATCCATAGAAATTATTAAAATTTAGTAAATGAAATTTAACAAAATGTGTTTGAATATTTTTTCACCTAAAAACGAAATCTAAAATCAAGAGATATACTCACAACAAATTTAAAAAAATCAAATTCATTTAATCATTTTTTATTCCAAAATAAGGATAAGATAATAGAAAAAAAGGCTCAGGACTAACAAATATTGTTTTTATAATAATAGTCCCATATTGGTGTGTGTAAGGATTTACCTTAATACAGAAATCACTTTTTTTTTGATGCAGTTCGATATTTATGAAAATTGAAAGTTATATCTGGGTTATATATGGGTTAAATTTGAAGTGCAGGTATGTGGAAGAAAACACGGTAAATCTATTGCAGAGGGTGAGGAGTTCGCATCGATACAATTTCGATCTGGCTTTGTTTATTAGAGCCATATAAATATTGTGACCAAAATTCGTGGTTCTAGGTCACTTTTTACCATGATTAATCAATTTTGTTGGAAAATATACGAATAAAATGCTATTAACAAACAAGCCAACAGGTGACCAACCCTGTAACTTTGAACTAGCCATAAATGTTTGTTTCGAGACTTTTTTAAAAGCTTTCATACTGCAATAATTCCTTTTTTCGATTGCAACAATTTTGACATCAATCGAATTTTTAGCCACAAGTTTCCGCCACTTTACAAATGCAAGGGCTGTTATTATTCAGCTGATTTTATGCGCGTGCCAAATTCACAGGGTTGCTACAAATCTCGAAAAAAATTATTTTTATTCCATATATTTGTACATTTTTTATTCATTTTCCAAAATAACGAACACATAGGACTTATATTTTGAAAAATATTATATATTTATATTTACATATATAGGGGAAAGGCTTGTAAGTTTAGCTTTTTGAGCTATATTTTGTAAAATTTTTAAAATTTTGCCACAAAAATATTTAATGAAAATTAACCATAATCCGTTCAACTGAACAGTTTACAAATTTTCTTAAAACATTAAAAAATAATACAAAATTAATTTCAGTGACATCAAATGCATTTATTTAAGTAAATTAAGCCAAACTTTTCAAAACTATTCGACTATTGTCTGAATCGAAATCCAGAACACCATTCATTTCGGTTCCGACACTTTTACTCGGAATCGAAAACATGCCTGATAAGTTTGTTAATTTGCCATATCGATTGCCTTTTACAAACGATAACAATTATGGTTAATACTAGCTCTTTAGGTATTTAATCGAAAGCTAGTTTGGTATTAAATGTTTAGTATCATATGGTCACACTGCCATATGTTGCTGTCTCAATACAAGTTTTGTAGATAACACAAATTGTTAATCGGTCAAACAAAATATTGAATTCGCAATGTTAAAGCAACACCAAGCAAATTTAAACTCTTCCAATAATAAAAGCCATGCCGACATGGTTTTGAAACAACAAAAATTGCATCTGGACAAACAACAACTGTGCGATGTGGTGCTCATTTCGGGCATCGATGGAAAACGTGTGCAGGCCCATCGTTTGGTGTTGTCCGCCAACAGTGAATTTTTTTCGGCCATGTTTATCAGCTCAATGCGGGAATCCAACGACACTGAGGTGACTCTGGGCGAAGTTACCAACGATGTGCTACAAGTTTTGGTAAACTACTGCTATACGGGACAACTTGAAGTGCATGAGGACAATGTTGAAATGCTGTTAGCCACTGCCCATAGATGGCAAATGGATACTGTAGTCACGACCTGCGGGAATTTTCTGGCACGCAAGTTGGATACATCGAACTGTCTAGGCATAGGCTTCATTGCAGAGCAGCACAACTGCACCACTTTGATGGAACTCGCTGTGGACTATACCAGCAAGCATTTTGTGAATGTGAGCCAGAGTCAGGAGTTCCTACAACTGGATGCTGATCAGTTGGGCAAGCTGCTGTCCAGTGATGATCTTCAAGTGCCATCCGAGGAGATTGTGTTTCAGAGTCTAATGGCTTGGGTGCGCAATGATGAGCCCGCCCGCAAACAGCACATACCAAAACTGATGGCCAAGGTGAGGCTGCCATTACTGTCGCTGTCTTTTATTGAGGAGCATGTGGAGAGCGTGTGCAGTGCGAATGATTGCCAGCATTTATTTATAGAAGCCTACAAGTGTCATGCCATGCCCGAGCGACTTTTATCGATTGGGAGAAGGAAGACAACGGCTAGCAATACTTGTTTGCTTGCAATTGGAAAAATTCAACAAGATCTTGTCTTTGAGAGCTACTGTCCTACTCAGAAGCAATGGACGCTCGTAAACAAACTAAAATTACAACGTTATGATTATGGTGCGGCTGTTATTGAGTATAAGCTGATATTGGTTGGGGGACAAAATGCAGGAGGTGTTTTAAAAACCATGTTGAGCTTAGATTTAAAGAGCATGACCTGGACCCAACTCCAACCAATGAGTACACCAAGGAAATGGATGGGCGTGGCAGTGCTAAAGGGATTACTCTATGTGGTAGGCGGTTTGAATGACTGTAACCGTTTGAATACAGTAGAGCGATGGAATCCTGGAACAGGTACTTGGAACAATGTGGCACCCATGCCCACCGCAAGAAGCTCTGTCGGTGTGGCAGTTCTCAACGATTGCTTATATGTTGTTGGTGGACGTGATGACCGTACGTTTTTGAGCTGCGTGGAAAAGTTTGATCCATGCACAAACGAGTGGAGTCGTTTATCGCCAATGAACGAAGCTCGTGGATATTTTGGAGTGGCACAAGCAAATGGGCTTCTTTATGCAGTAGGCGGCTCTAATAGTAAATGTTTAAATTCTGTTGAGTGCTACAATCCAGTAATTGATGATTGGACAAAGGTTTGCTCGCCGACACACGGCCGGTGGGGACATGACTGTGCTCTTTTTGCTAATCGTATGATTGTAGCCGGCGGGAGAAACGCTAATGGTGCTGCTGAGGAATACGATCCAGCACATGATGTTTGGAACAAACTTGCATCGTTAAACACTCCCATGCATCCAATCTCCCTTTTCGTCATACCCAATGATATCGTTAAGATAACAGAAAATCCATAACAGTCACGATTGCGAAAATATCCTCCCTTTTAATTTTTTTACGAAATATCGAAATATATTACATTTAAGAATATCGACAATAAATTCATTTATAAACTCACAAATATTTTGTTTTTGTTTATAATTCTAAATTTTATTTGTGACTAGGTTGTATCTGTGGCTCTGCTGGCGTGTTGGAATAATAGGGAGGGACAATCTTATTGCATTGGTTTGAAGAAGTAAGTTTTGATGGAAATAATGAAATACAAAATTTTCGTTGGTTATACTTATATAAATATGGGAAATCCGTTCAAGGCATAGGACGTCGTAAATTGTACTGGTGCACAATTTTTTAATTATCTTTGGATACGTAATTCAAACGATATCTGATAGACTGAGTAATATAACATGCAAGTGACGTTGACTGACGTGAAAAGGGAGTTTGGGACTAAAACCATGCCAACAATCTTCCCCAGGATTAGATTATGATGCGTATTCATTTCTACGTTTTCCTTTTATATTGTGCATCATATTCGAATTTTGTACAGACATTACCAATTATAATCCAAATAGCTTTCCAATTCGCACGTTTTGCTTGCGATTTAGGTCCTTAATAAATAGATCATTTATGTGTATTAAAAAAGTTTTATTAAAAGCGTGAAATTAATTAATTTCAACATCGAAAAGAAAATGTTAGTTTCTTGATATGGTCATTCTATTTAATACATTTAATTAAAATCGTTTTTTTTTTTAAATTCTTACAGACTTTTAAAAAAGTGACTCATGTTAAACTATAAATCCGGCTAAAACAATCGATAATTTATGTAACTAAGAAGTTTTTGTACAGTTGCTGTAGATTATGAATCTTTTGAATAATAAACTTAAAATTTTTGTTAAATTAGTCCTTTTTCATGTTATAAACGAAATAAAAAGACATTAAGAAAATCAATAGAGATTATTAAAACTTTGTAAATGAACTGGGACCGAAATATAACAAAATGTGTTCACCTAAAAACGAAATCAAAAATCAAGAGATATACTCACAACAAATTCCAAAAAATCAAATTCATTTAATAATGTTTATGCGTATTCCAAAATAAGTATAAGATAATAGAAAAAAAAGGCTCAGGACTTGCAAATATTGTTTTTATAATAATAGTAAAATCTAATACAGAATTCAAACAATGCAGCACAAATACCTTGCCCTGCGGAATATCGTAACAAATTGAACCAAAAATATTTTTTTGACCGATCGTTTCTATGGGAGCTATATGAAATAGTCAACCGATTTTGATCAAATTTGGTATATTGCTTGGGTACTATAAAAAACTTCTGAATGCCGAATTCGGTTACAATATCTTCACAAAATAACGAAACACAACGAATTTTTTACAAAAAACGTTTTTTTTGACCGATCAGCCATATGATAAAGTCAACCGATTTCGAACAAATTTGGTACAGTGCTTGGGAAACTCGCGAATGGACAGACAGACAGATTGATCTAGTCACCCTGATCATACTTTAGGTAACTTTGGGGGGTCTCCGACGTTTCCTTCTGTATGTTACATACATTTGTGGCTTGCACAAATTTAATATACCCTTTGTACCATACGGTACAGGGTATAATTATTTAACATCCATTTCCGACAGATTTCAAAATTTTTGAACAGAGGAAGTATAGACAGCTGCCACGAACAGACAACTTGACAGAGATTCAAATTTTGTGGCTAAATAGATGTATTTCTTCGTTCTATTCATTATGCTAACATTCCACTGCACGAGGGTAGCTTCTATTTCTTCAGGTTCATTAGTAAACGAGCAATACATAATCATCAAAACTGGCTTTAGTGCTTCTCAATTCTGCATTAGACGAATTTCCTAAATACTTTTTCCACTCAGAGCTGGGTATCGCTAATTCAATAAAAAAGTAGTTATTAGATGCCAAGTAAGGATGATATGGTAGATGACTCATTACAGTGTAGGATCAAATAGCAGTAGGCCTTTATTAATTAAATTTTTTTGTTGAACTAATCGATACGTATCCTTTGCAGTCCCCGAAACGGTATGATTTCTACTATGGGTATGCAGACAGACAGACAGACAGACAAAGGATTGAATCAGGGGGGTGGGGCAACGTCGCAAGACAGGGCTTGTGCGGTGTGACTTGGCCGTGACGTCCGCTGATCGTCATTGACGAACTCCTGCCCCTCTTGGAGGAGCTTGTAACACTCAAACACTGTTGCTGGCGTACCTTAATCATTCCGATGGCCTTCGTATCGGTTTTCCCAAGTTTGAAGCAGAATTTAAAATTATTTTTCCATCTCGCGACAAAATTTCTGAAAGTTGTTTATGGAAATCGATGTTCCTTCTTTCTGCTCACCCGCTGGCGACTGGAATATATATCGGTCTTTTCGAATGGCTTCGCACTGGACTCTAAGTTTGCCATATTTATTTATAATTTAATTTGAATTTGGCAAGTGTCTTTTAAAAATTATCTGGGAAATTTCCAATAAAAATACAAAAAACTCTCACGATGAAGCATTTACGGAACTTGGCATAAAAAATCTTTAATAAAATGTAATGCAAACATTAAGTCGATATGATACGAACTGCAAACAAAATGGCGCTCAGACAACAGCTGACAACTAATAGTTATATGTCATATACACACACTGACACACACTCACTCACACATCACCTTAACAATGGCTTTACAGGAACAATGCTTCTGGGGTAATGATCATAATGAGAATGTTGATAATAATGAAGATGATGAAGCAAATGATGCAAAAAGCTAGTTGCACTTGGCATATGACAGGCGCTTGTGTGCGGCTGCTCTGACTTGTCCAACTCGGATTAGCCTCGTCCTCGTCTACCTAGAACAATGGCATCCGGCAGACGACGCATATCAAACAATTGAACTGCGGGTAACTACTTTGTGTGCGACACTTTTGACTTATGTGTAGCAGCTGGCCCAGATGAGTGCAAGCAGACCCATACCAACCCATCATGGGAGCTGGCCATGGACAATGGTAATTTAAACTTCAAATTGAATTTACCCCTTCGGTAATAATTGAGCATATTATCGAAACAAGAATCTATTAAAACTCTAATCGTTTGAAATTGGTGCGTTATCTGAGAATCTATTCTTCTTTTAATTTTCACAAAGATGAGCTAGCGCCTTGAATGACATTTATAAGAACTAAAATTATTCGCTTGGGGACGAGACCTGAACGAAATTTTTTTTTATACATGCGAAGTGCCGTCTCCAATATTGTAGGGAATAAAAACTTTTTATTTTTTAATTTTTTACTGTGAATTGTGCATTGATCTCTTTTTTTAGAAAGTAGCAGTTCACTTTTGAATTTAAAAATACTACTACATTGTAATCAAATTCGATATATTGCTTGAGAACTCCAAAAAATATTTATTTGCCTTTGGCTACGATATTTTTATAAGCAAACAAAAATCAGAAGTATTTTGCACCAAAAACAGTTTTTTGAGCGATCGGTCCTATAGGGGCTATATATTATATAGTCAACCTTTTTTGTTGAAATTTGGTACATTGCTGGAGAACTCGAAAAAACTACCAAACACGAAATTTGATTTCGATATCTTCATAAACAAACGAAGATATAACATAACTAGTCTCCCCTGACATAATAAAGCATACAATCTGAAAATTTGGTTGCTTTAGTTCTTATCATCTCTGAGATATAGACATTCATACGGATGAACAGACGGACATGGGTACATCGACGTCTCTATTCACTCTGATCATACATTAGGCAACTTTGGGGGGTCTCCTTTTGTATTTTACATACATTTTCGTCTTGCACAAACTTAACATACCCTTTATACTATAAGGTACAGGGTATAAATATGTTTCTGGGGTTGCTGAATCCGAAGCTGAGGTTCAAAAATTCGCAGCACGTCGGAAATCTGGCATAACCTCAACGCCAGAGATATTTATCTGTAACATTTGTTTTTTTTTTAGATGCTCTGAACCGTGATTCTGAACGCTATATAATATAAACCCCATATCAAAGACGCAATTTGCCCAAGAAAATCTCTATTAATTCAAAACACCGCCGTTCGGATTCGGCTATAAACTGTAGGTCCCTGTTCTCTTTGAACAGTTATTAATAGAGATGCCCAGGTTCCGCCCAGGGGCGACTGGCAAATATATATATCAAAAAAATAAAAAAAATACAAAATCAAATTTTGATCTTTCATTAAAAAACAAAATGTGTAAATATCTACGTTTAGATAGTGCTAAAATTCTAAAAATGAAAAACCCAATCTTCGATAACTCGATAAATAATTGCAATGAAAATTTATTTCGTAACTATTGGCTAAAAAGTGACCCGCTTTACTTTTTATTTACTTATTTTCACCGATATGTAAATTTAAGCAAAATAGGGAAAAGAAAATCGCAGTCCTCCAAAGTGCTACTATACTTATATGCTTAGAAGAATCCACCCGGGGCCGAATTTTCTGATGAACAGATTAAGCTAGCACCGGCATTAGTTACAAATCTGCGATTGGCTCAGATTCTTCTCATAGGGTGTCTTTGCTTCGTTCGTAACTCATAAATGATTTTGTATACATTTTTTAAATTTATTTTTAAATAAATTTTCTTACCATTTTTTTAAAATTTTCAACTAATTGATTTTGATTAATTTTTTAATTTTCAGCTAAAACGTACGATTTACAGAAAAAATAAAATTAATAAATTTTAAGCATTTTTTTCTGCTATCTATTGCAGTTTGAGCTAGTAATAAGTAAGCGTGGACAATATTTATTTTTCCAATTCGTATGAGTTTTCAAATCTTCAAAATCACGAAAATTATATTTTTTTTAATAAAATTTGTTCCTTACTTTAAAAAAAAACTTCTAACATTCGCCATTATACTGAGTTCAATAAATACTTGCACATAGGCAACAGTTGGCATAAAATATTTGGCTCAAATACCTATACACTCTGTCATGCAAGTAATTTACACTTCATGAAATTTCAGCACAACAAAAAGAGCTAGAAATCATACAAAAAGATATTGTATTTAATTTTATGCCATACTAAACACTTGAAATCCTATACGATTTGTGTCCTTTTTATACTCTACAGCTGAAGGGCATATTAGTCTGTGTGTGGAAATTGAAGCGATGAAATAAAGTAGGTTAGGTTAGGTTAGGTTATAGCGGTAGCTGGCTTAACAAGCCAGCACACTTAGGCCTACACTGGCCCGTTGTGATACCGCGCGAATCTCTACTTAAAACCCGTCTCCAGAAAATATTCTTAAAGGGAGTCCCAGCCTGTTGCTGCAATATAGCTTGCAATCGTTCTCGGACAAATAGGACCTAGCTCCTCTAGGTTGTGGAGGAAATAATTTCCCAGATATTTTTTCCTGCGTCTACATAGAGCTTCACAGGAGCAGAAGAAGTGCTCTACTGATTCTACCTCTTCCTCGTCTCTGCAACTTCTGCAGAAGTCATTGCTCGGGGCATTCATTCTGGTCGCATGTGCTCCAACAAGCCAGTGACCCGTGATCGCCCTAACAACAGCCGAACACTGTGACCGGTTAAGTTCACAGAGTCTGGCAGAACGTTTGGGGTCTATTCTAGGCCATATTTGACGACTGATTCTACAGTGGGATGTGTTGTTCCACATCCTTTGAGCTTGGGAACTAAATTTTTCCCTTGTATATAGCTTAAAAGTAGCCATTGGCATACGGATATCCTCCTTATCCGGGAGGAGGGTAATGGTCGTGCCATGTCTGGCTAATTCATCGGCTATTTCGTTGCCTGTTATATTTTGGTGCCCTGGCACCCAAATGAGGCTTATAACAAACTGCTGTGCCATCTCTTGGATAGATTGGCGGCAGTTGTTGACTGTCAGCGAGTTTGAAGACAACGCTCTCAATGACTTTATAGCTGCCTGGCTATCGGAATATATATTTATCTCGCCGGTTTCCAGGCCGGTGTTGCGTAAGCAGATTAAAGCCTCATTTATGGCTAGGATCTCCGCCTGAAAAACGCTGCAGTGGTCCGGTAGTCGAAAAGACTGCCGGACGTTCAATTGTTCCGAGAAGACCCCGCCCCCAACCTGGTTGTTGAGTTTGGAGCCATCTGTAAAGAAATTTATGCGGTCGCTTTGACCTGGTTGGTTTTCCGACCACGATTCCCTAGAGGGGATGATGGTGGTAAAATGCGTAGAGGAATACTCTAAAGGTATACAATAATCTGTACCTGACACGTTTGTGTCCTCGTTTATGATGGACGAGTGCCCATATCTTGAAACACCCCAGCAATTGGCATCCTTGAGGCGCCTGGCTGTTAAGGTGGCAATTTCTTTTGCCGTTAAAAGGATGGGATATATATTAGTGATGGCATTGAGCGCTTCACTAGATGTAGTTCTTAGGGCACCTGTAATGCAAAGTTTTGCCGTTCTTTGTACTTTGTTTAGTACCTTAAGTTTAGATTTAAAGTTTAGGGCTGGCCACCAGGTAGATACCCCGTATAAAAGTATTGGTCTTACTATGGCTGTGTAAATCCATCTAACTACTTGAGGGGACATACCCCATTTGAGTCCTATGGTCCTCTTACAGGCAAAAAGCGCTGTGTTCGCTTTTTGCACTCTCTCTGCGATATTGAGATTCCAGCTCAATTTCTTATCTAGTACAATCCCCAAGTATCTTGCACTATTACTAAAAGATAAGATGGAATCGTTTATTCTGGGGGGGGAAAGATTTGGAATCTTATACTTTCTCGAAAAGAGTATAAGTTCAGTTTTTTCCGGGTTAACACTTAGACCATTCTCAAGTGCCCAGAGTGACATTTCCCTAAGTTTTACAGTCATGCGGTCGCAAAGGGATTGTGGGAATTTTCCGTTCAGCATAATAACAACATCGTCCGCATAGGCAACAACTTTACAGCCACCTCCTTCTATGCGACGTAGCAGCATGTTGACAGCTACGTTCCATAGAAGAGGCGAAAGCACCCCCCCTTGAGGAGTACCCCTACTTACGTACCTACATAGAGAAGATGTACCAAGTGAGGACATCACCGTTCTGCTCAGTAGCAGCTGGCTGATTAGTCTCACTAGCCGGTCATCTACTTGTAGGTACAGAAGTGCATTGGTTATTGCCTTGGGGTCGATATTGTTGAAAGCACCTTCTATGTCCAAGAAGGCAGCAATAGTGTATTCCTTGTTATGCAAAGATTTTTCTATATTAGATGTGACGCAATGAAGTGCGGTTTCCGTCGATTTGCCCTTGCAGTAAGCGTGTTGCGACTCTGATAATAACCCTGGATCGATCGACGTTCTTAGGTATAGACCGATCAACCTTTCCAAAGTCTTTAACAGGAACGACGACAAGCTTATGGGTCTGAGGTCTTTTGGGACTGTATGTGATGCTTTACCCGCCTTGGGTATAAAGACCACTTTAGACGTAAGCCAAGAAGATGGAATTTGGCCTAACGCAATGATATTAGTGAAAATGACTTTTATCCACGAAACTGCCAGGTCCCCCCCGTGCTGCAACTGGGCTGGTATAAGCCCGTCGGGACCTGGAGATTTGTACGGGTCAAAGCTGTTTATAGCCCATTTTATGTTGGACTCTGTCATTACATCCTCCAATACTTTTACCGGAAGGTAAGAAGAGTTATTCTGAGGAGCAACTGTAGTATTGCCCGGAAAGTGCGTATCCAGGAGTAATTTTAAAGACTCCTCGCTAGAGTTTGTCCAGGAGCCATCTGGTTTTTTGAGGTAGCCTAGATTAGTGGGCGATTTTGAAAGTATTTTGCGGAGTCTTGCAGCTTCTGATGAGGATTCGATTTCCGAGCAGAATCTCCTCCACTCATCTCGCTTTGCTCTCCTGATTAGTTTTTTATAGCGAGCTAAACTTTGTTTGTAGTCTGACCAACTTTGGTCACAGCTTAGTCTTTTTGCTTTGTTGAAGAGTGTCCGACAGCTCGACCTAAGAGCATCCATTTCAGGTTTCCACCAAGGTGGTCTCCTTTTGCCTCTCGGCTTGCTTGTTGGACAAGATGATTTAAAAGACTTGTTACACATTTCAGTGAAAGTTTTAACGAGATACTCAAGTTCGTCCTTTGCAGGAGGAGTCATCTCAGGGGGGGTTGGGAGGGCTTTCGCCAGTTTTGTTTTATAAGATTTCCAGTTTGTTCTACGAGGGTTTTTGAACTTTACTGGGGCTGGAGTAGAGACAGATAGTTGTGTCTCAATGTATCTGTGGTCAGAGAAGGAGTGCTCTCTCGAGACTTCCCAATTAATGACTTGGTCAAATAGAAAATGTGAGACTAGGGTTAGGTCGATGACCTCTTCTCTATCTCTGATTATAAAGGTGGGGTCATTTCCCCGGTTACAAATTACTAAGTTAGTGGTGAGAAGATATTCAAAGAGTAACTCACCCCTTTCGTTTGTACCTGAGCTCCCCCATAGTCCATGGTGGGCATTTGCATCGCAGCCGATCAGTAGGCCAGTGCCCAAATCGTCGCTATCCTTAATCAGCTTCTGGAGCTTATGACCCGGAAGTGGGTCCAAGACTTCATAAGCCATATAGGCAGACGCCATCCGCATCGGTTTTTTCTGGAGCTCCAGAGTAACCGATGTAGTATCGCCATCGCTATAATTATAGAGCAAAAATACGCTAAGGTGATTTTTCGCCAAAATGCAGGTTCGGGGTTTACCTTCTTCTTGGACTGCAAGCAGCCTATAATTCGGTGTGCTGAGCCCGGACACCCTGTTGGATACAATCCAAGGTTCCTGGATCAGCACCAGATCGACTTCGCCCCCAGACAGGCGAAGTATTAGGGCAGCGGTTGCTGCTTTACAATGATGGAGGTTTATCTGCAAGATTCTCAGAGACATCTTGCGGTTTAACCTCCATCACCGTTTGGTTGGCGTCCATGTCGTCGCTGTCATCAGCGGAGTCAGCACTCTCCCGACATAGCTCGCTAAGCCCCCGTAACAGGGACCCGTCGGACATCACCGACTCACCGTCGTCGTCGACCTCGGGGTCCTTTTCTGGTTCCTCTATCTCAGAGGCCAGAGCAACCTCCATTTCTTGGTGGCATTCAGTCTGCCTGGCGTCCGATTTGTAGATTCGGATCTGCACCGAGCTAAAACCGAAGTTCAGCTCTCCGTGCTTCTCCTCTATCGGCGCCAGCGACTCTTTATTGAGGATCAGCAGGATCCTCCTCATGGGGGTCTGCGTATCCTCCACCTTCACGACCTTCCAATCCGAGGATGGAAGGTGTGGATTGCATCTTTGCAACATTGATAGGATCTTCTCCGGTTCCTTGAAGGATGCCGGGATCCACATTATGGCGCGCGGTCTACTCGGTACGTCCTTCCAGTCTACAGCGACTAGATTGGCGCCCGGGTAAACCTCGCCCACTTTCGAAACGGCCGCTTTGTAGAGCTCAGCCGATCTAACTCCTTCGCAGGCAATCACCTTTACATTGCCCTGATACCACCCAGCGTCTTTGCAGACTGGTGGTGGGCCTGGATCTGCCTCCAGAGCCTCAAAGCAGTGAACAGCCAGTGCTGCCTCTATCCACTTCCACTGGTTTCTGGGGATCCTGCCGTCTGGATTACCCTGGTCCAAGACCCCCAGAAGAACTTTGTCCTTCGCCATTTCCGCAAAGCTCCTATTTGCCACCACTTGTGCGTTCGCCTTTGCCCTCTTGGGAGCATTGGGAACCAAGGCGTCCTGGGAGCGTTGGCGTTTTGGCTGTGAGTGTTTCGAGTCCTTCTGCGGTCTCTCGAGAACAAAATTTGGCAACACAGATTTGGCCCACTCTACCTTTCGCAGCCAATCGGCCGATGGGGTCTTAATATTTGTGGTTGCTTGACGCTTCAGGATCTGGGCAGCGTTCTTTCGGTCCGCAAACCTGTCCATTTTGGCCTTGCTCATAGAGGGCTTCTCTAGCTCCCCCGCACCCGACTGAGAGCCAGCTGTGCTTGTGGTAGCACCTTGCTGACTACTCAGGGTGACAGGGGCCTTCGAAGTGCCCTCCACTTTGCTCTTGGCCAAGGGGCGATCGGGCACAGTTGCCTGCTTCTTCGCCGGTGTAGAGCTGACTACAGGTCCAGTGACCTCTGTCTTCAAGCCCATCATTGGAGTGTTGTGTGTAGGGGTAACGCTAGGTCCAGTGACCACTTCGTTATCCCCCAAAGTAGGACCTTCGGTCCCTACCGGTTTTTTAAGAGTTCCGGACTCTTTTTGTTTTTGATTTTTATTTAATAATTTAGACATAATAAGTCCCACGAGTTGCGGAGAAAGGGTGGTCCACCTGCGCAGAGATCCGCAATACGCAGGTAAGGCTAGTTAATCCGGAGGGCGCCAGGTATCCGGATGCTCCGTTTGCGACTGGGCTATTTTTTTAGAAAGGGCCCCCAGCCAGGTTGATCATCGGCACGGGTCGCCTGACACCTTGATCCAGCCCTTTTTACCTCATAGCCATGATAAAGGAGTGACAAACAAGCCACCAAGCTATAGAGGAGCTAGGTTGCAAGCAGCTAGCTCCAAAATCTTAGCTGGTACCGTCCTTAAAGGACACTGTAGTACCATTACCAGTCGGCACCCTCGTGGAGGGTTCAGCTATAGGATTTTTGCCAACCATGAAATAAAGTAAGATTCCAAAAAAAAAAAAAATTATTTCTGTCTATTTGCCGCCTTTTAATAATCTAGCGAAGCTGTGATCATAATATATAAAAAAAGATGGCGTACGTTAAAGTCGGGCGCGGACGACTTGGGGATACCCTGTACCACTGCTTGCAATAAAATCCGGTAAATTGCTTACGAGCACCAAAAGACATTTGATTGCCAAATTAGATTATGATACCTTCATAAACAATCAAAAACTTTTTTTCGACCGATCGGCCCTATGGGAGCTATATGATATAGTCAACCGATTTTGATAAAATTTGGTACAGTGTTGAAGGTCTCTAAAAAACTTCTGAATGCCAAATTTGGTTACAATATCTTTACAAACAAACGAAACACAACGAATTTTGTACAAAACACGATTTTTTGACCGATTGGTCCTATGGGAGCTATATGATATAGTCAACCGATTTTGATCAAATTTGGTATAGTGCTTGGGAACTCTAAAAAACTTCTTAATGTCAAATTTGGTTACAATATCTTCACAAACAAACGAAACACAACGAATTTTGTACAAAAAACAAATTTTCGACCGATCGATCCTATGGGACCTATATGATATAGTCAACCGATTTTGATAAAATTTGGTACAGTGCTGGGGGTCTCTAAAAAACTTCCGATTACCAAATTTGGTTATGATATCTTCATAAACAAACGAATTATCCATCTAAAACTTTTGCTTTTTTTCGAGGTCCTCTGAAACACCCCTATGGGAGCTATATAATGTAGTCCCGATATCAAAAAAATAAAATAAACTTGTCTCCTATGGATTAATAAGGGATCTTATCTGAAAGTTTGGTTGCTCTAGCTTTTACCATCTCTGAGATCTAGGCGTTCATACAGACAGACAGACGGACAGACGGACATGGGTATATCGACTTCTCTAGTCACCCCGATCATAATTTGGGTAACTTTGGGGGGTCTCCGACGTCTCCTTCTGTATGTTACATACATTTTCGGCTTGCACAAACTTAATATACCCTTTGTACCATACGGTACAGGGTATAAAAATGGGAACAAATGAGAAATTTAGTCATGGTGTAAATTTAAAGATATTCTTAACTTTTTGTTACACCTTCCATAAAAAAAAAAATGTGGTACAGTCGAGGCGGTGCCCGACAGTGGAATACCCTGTACCTTTTGTGTCAAAAAATTTTTCCTGCATATTCCATCTAAGAACTTTCCAATTGGAATTTATTTTTTTTTTGGTGCAAAACGATATTTATACCTATAAGTTCCGTAAATTTGTACCGATTTTGATGAAAATCGAAAGTTACGTCAAAGAAGCTATTTTAATTATATTGGGTAAGTTTCAAGTTGATATGTTGAGGGGTGTAGGAGAAAACACGGTAAATCGATTGCGGGGGGTGGGGGGACCGAATCGATAAAATTTGGATGTGGATTTGTTCATTAGAGCCACATGAATGAGCTTACCAAAAATTGTGATTCTAGGTCACTTGTAGCCATAATTGCGTAGAGTCAAATATTGACGCAGTTTATTGGCAAGGGGAGGTGAAATTTGCACATTTTTGACTATAACTTCTGTTGTATTTGTCCGATTTTGTTCATTTTTTACACATAGATGCATGTATCCACAACGCATCGCTCTGTTAAATTTCAAATGAAAATATTAAACGGTGTGGCTAAAAACCGCGAAAATCTACAGCGGGGGAACGGGGAAAGATATTGACATGATTCAACAAACTTCATCTGCTTAGGAAACATGCGCACCAGCTGGTAAAGTTTCGTGTCTCTAGCTCTTATAGTCTCCGAGATCTAGGCGTTCATACAGACGGACAGACGGACAGACGGACGTACGGACATGGCTCAATCGCTACCCGAGGTTATGATAAGCATTTTGGTATAAAGGACTTGGGGTTTGCCACGCCTCCTTCTGTCCGTTACATAAATTGCACAAATCTAGTACCTATAGGTACAGGGTATAACTATGCAAAAATAATTTATTAGTTTTTAATTACTTTTGTCTGTTACTATACTATAAGCACTAAGGACTTTGTTTATCGATGTAAGTTCTTTAAACTAGTTGCAGTGAGCTCTGAGTTATAGAGTATATATTAAAGTCGGTAAAACCCGACTGTAAACGGCCCACATTTTCGTCTAGCATGAGAAAAAAGTTAATTTATATGCAAAGAGCACATAACGCTTAAGGTATTTGCCAAAGAGCCAAGAGTCTTCAATGCACAAGTGGAATGCCAAGAACAAGCTCAAATTCGAGTAAATATATATTTAACATTTCATATAACAAAATGTTAAAAGTCAGTTGGCCATTGTTGTTGCTCTTGTGTTCCTGGGTTTAGGCCAATTTGGGCCTAGGCATACTGCTTGACTTGTCAGTCATAAATGATTCAAGAGCAAATAATCAAAAACTCAGCAAGGGCAGTTACTCAAACTTTTCTTTTTTAGTGTGACCAATACATAAATTGTTGTCCTTTGCAATGATTGTTTACTGTGCCTCAGCATTATGCTATGTGGCATGTAATTAAAATGAAATTGTTGCACGTGCAAAGACGCATTGGAAGATCGTCGTCGCCATAGCCAATGCGCACAACTGCAACAATGGTGACTTGGTATCTTGAAAAATGCCAAGAATTTTCATCTTAAGCGTGCTAAATTCAAATTTAATCGCTAGCCCCATTGAGCACACTTTGCGCATACGTATTATATAAAGTAAACGCCAAGTGAAATTTATTTACTGATATTTTTATGAACTTTGCAGTATGGCATTTTTTTTTTTTAATTAAAAGTTGGCAAATTTGTTGGAAAGCTCATAAATTGCATTTACAGTGAAGTTTGCTTTTGAGCAACAAATCAATTCACATGCTTATATGCAAAATTTCAAAACAATTGCTTTGAAGTGGCATAGCCTGACAAACTTTTAACAAAAAAATTCTAAATTTAAACCAATAAGAAAAATGAATTTTAAGTGTAAATAATATAAGTACATATTTAGGTTAAGGTGAGGCAAATGCAATCTACTAATTAGCTTTTGGTACAAAATGCTTATTTGGCATCGGATCAACTTGTCCGATATACAAAATTAAAGCTAATTAACTCAAACTTTCAAGAACTACGGATTTCTTCAATTTTTGTCATTTATAAAAATGGTGGGGCAAACCCGACCGCCACAAAAATTAAATTGAAAATCGTAAAAATAAATTCTTTTCGTTTGAGCATCTAAATAAACACTTTTTGAGAAACAGTCGATCTCCCACACAGTCGGGTTTGCCCCACCTTTGCTTAATTTGCAACTATTTTCGTCCTTAGCAGTATTCACTGTTCGAATAGCAAAATGCACTGCGCTGTCCAAAAAACTTTGAATGGGTTTTAATTACTTGAAACAAAGCACACAAGCGCGTAAGCTCTGCCAAAAAGTTTGATGCCAAGGGTTTTCCACATTCCCATTGCCATTTGCCATTGACAGGGTAAACAATAATGGTACTTGGTAAAGGGTAAAAAAACCAAGAAAAATAATGAAAAATAAATAATAGGATATGAATGGGTTGGTTGGCTGGCTGCAAAATGCTTGCTTGTGGAGCACATCGAAAATGGAACAAACATGTTTTTATTTGTGCTTAAGTTGCAGCAGGAGCTACAATCTGGTTGCATATACGCCAGAGACCTCCACTGACTGACTGAGTGAGTCCTGCCAACTGGGGATCTGACTGTGCCACAGCAATAACAACAATGGCGGCAACAAAAGCTGAACTTGCTTTTATTTTTATTTTATTTTTGGAATCGAAATTTACACCCACACATACGCATCTCGATTCTGTTATAGTGGCACCTTAATGGCAGAGCGCCCTTGGAGTGATTTCAGGATTTGGAACAATTACGAAAGATGCCATCTTGGGGTTTAGCAAACATGATGCCACTCAACATCTTAGCAAATCAGTTGTAGGCAATCTAATCGAAATGTAAAACGCATCCTATACCCATGCTAGAGGTATACGGCTAAAGTGTGCCCACTTAGCCCGGAGCAGCTGTTGGAGTACATACTGGAAAGCAAAAATACTTGGAAAGAATAAGGCGCTGCGTTAGACTATGGCATGAGGCACAAGAAGCTGAGGTAAGTGGATAAAAAAAAAACAAGAAATGGAGATGACAGGAAATACCCGGTTCATCGAAGGCATCCAGTAGAATGTGTGGTAACTAAAAAAGGAACAAAATCTTTTTATTGCTCATATTTTTTTGAATTACCAAGTATAAAATGGATTTTATATCCACTTAGATTTTTAGCATGACTAAAAGGTCCTATGTGTCAGTATCTTTTGGGCACCGATGTTCGGTATTGGCTTTTCTGCCTTACCCCCTGTAGTTTTCTGAAATGCAAAGAATACGCTGGAATGCCATAAAAGCGAGTTTTCACTGTACTTCAGTACACTTAAAATCAATACAATCGATCATATATCGCTTTGCATACTAGCTAAATATCACAAGTGGTTATGGACTCTGGTTAAGGACCTATAATTAGTTTCTGGTATTAAACGAAGGTACTTACTAAATAATAATAAATAACCATTTTATAGGCATGCAGGAAAAACCTTAGAAACCATACACGAACTTGATTCAGAAAAATCAACTTTATTTTTTGTACACAAAGATTATCGTTCGTCTGAATGAATACGATCGTTTTATAAAAAAGATGCAAGTACAAATTGGTTGCAAATGTATTTTATTTGTATATTAAATTTATTTTTGTTCAAATAAGTATTCATGCTTCATATTTACATTTATAAAAAAGAGATAATGCTTTTACGATCTGCAACAAAATTCAAAAGCTCACATTTTTAAGAACAGATCTCAATTATTTTAGGCAAGTTAGTTCGTCAAAAATTAATTAATTTTTTTCTTATCTGCCGTAGTTTAGTCGATTTACATAGTATATTTATCGAACAACTTAAATAAAGGTACATCGTTTTATATAAATTACATAACATGTACATTTTTTTTAAATTAACATTTAGTTTTTTGTAATTTCTAAAGAAATTGTGTAGTTAAAATATTAATTTTAAATTTTTTTTTTTAGTTTTTTTCTTTAGTTAATAAATTATTTTCATATAGAATTATTCAAAAGAAACGCAACTTATTTATGTGTCTTAAAAAAATTGTAAGGAACTTTTTTCTTCACGTGGTCGCATAAGCACGCCCTAGTTTTTTCAATAATACAACAAATTAATTAATAAATTAAAATATTTTTTAAAAACACTTTTCAGAGTATTTTATTTAAATTTTGTTGTTGGTTTTCTTGTATATCTAAACTACTAAAACCAATGCTAGAAGTTTCTTTACAATCAGTTGGATTTCACACGTTTTTATACCCTGTACCGTATGGTACAAAGGGTATATTAAGTTTGTGCAAGCCGAAAATGTATGTAACGTACAGAAGGAGAAGTCGGAGACCCCCCAAAGTTACCTAAAGTATGATCAGAGTGACTAGAGAAGTCGATATACCCATGTCCGTCTGTCCGTCTGTCCGTCTGTCCGTCTGACCGTCTGTCCGTCTGTCCGTATGAACGCCTAGATCTCAGAGATGGTAAGAGCTAGAGCAACCAAACTTTCAGATAAGATCCCTTATTAATCCATAGGGGACAAGTTTATTTTATTTTTTTGATATCGGGACTACATTATATAGCTCCCATAGGGGTGTTTCAGAGGACCTCGAAAAAAAGCAAAAGTTTTAGATGGATAATTCGTTTGCTTATGAAGATATCATAACCAAATTTGGCAATCTGAAGTTTTTTAGAAACCCCAGCACTGTACCAAATTTGATCAAAATCGGTTGACTATATCATATAGGTCCCATAGGATCGATCGGTCGAAAATTTGTTTTTTGTACAAAATTCGTTGTGTTTCGTTTGTTTGTGAAGATATTGTAACCAAATTTGGCGTTAAGAAGTTTTTTAGAGTTCCCAAGCACTATACCAAATTTTATCAAAATCGGTTGACTATATCTCATAGCTCCCATAGGGCCGATCGGTCGAAGAAAAGTTTTTGATTAAAAATTCTTCTGTTTTTGGTTGTTTATGAAGGTATCATAATCTAATTTGGCAATCAAATGTCTTTTGGTGTTCTTAAGCAATTTACCGGATTTTATTGCAAGCAGTGGTACAGGGTATCCCAAAGTCGTCCGCGCCCGACTTTAACGTACGCCATCTTTTTATGTTCTTCAAGGAAAAATTTAATTACAAATTACAAAATGCCCAATAAAATTTAAATTTTATGAACCTTGACGCCTTTTGAAATAAAACTTAAGCTGAAATAAATTTTAAAATCTAAAAATCTGCTAATAGGTATATGGACTTTTTATTTCTGCTGGTCTTTGAACAATCGTTTTTAATTCATAGCAACTTAATGCGCCTTAAATAAACTTCCATATATTACGTATATACATACAATATTTTCAATTAGTGTAGACTAATTATCTAGACGATCTTAAGCATGATTATTTGTTAATTAGAATACATATATTAAAGTTCATTTCACATATTTGTAGTCTAATAAGTGCTGGCATGTTCATTAATCATACGCCAAGTGTGCATTAATCAACGCCCTAATTGTGAGCTAGCTAGTGAGCGTTCAGTATTCTTAATAATATTCAGTTGAGCGTCTTACATGCTTATCATAGCGTTTTAATTATATAAACGTTTTGCTGAGCATTTAATTACAAATTCTATTGTACCAGTCTGTATCAGAGTATTATATCAGTATTTGTGTTTCTCAGAACCAAAACTTATCAAAGATAGTAAACGCCGTAAAAAGAAAAAGAAAATAAAAAAATATAATACCAAGAACTTAAGCAAAAATAAAGTTGAGAAAAATAAATGGTAAAGTTTTTTTGCAGCTGCTAGCTATCATAAACAAAAATAAACACACAAAAAAAAAAGAAATAAAAATAAAAATAAATAGAAATGTTGTGGTATATGCAAACTAAAAATAAAAAAATCTGGTAAACAAAAAAAAAAAAATAAGTCAAACTAAAGCACAAAAGATCATAAGGCAGCCAAAAAGTATGCTACACAAAGCGAATAAAAAACAAAAATCCATTGTTTGTTTGTTGTCTTTCTAAGCGGGTTACGTTGGCCTGTGGCAGGCAACCTTTACCTTCGACCAGTTCTAATCAGGCCAATTGGCCTGAAATTTCATACAGCTGCACACAGTGTCCTTGTCTTAGTCGCCATACAAAGAGAAAAGTTTTTCTTTACGTTTTTTTTGGGTTCTGTGTCAAGCGGCAGTTAAGCGGAATTTCGACGCTTTTAAATTGAGACAAAAGGCAGGAAAAACAGCTTCAACAAGCAGCGCGCATACACAGATACACACAGATATGCTCTCACTTACAGATACTCTCCCACGCACACTCACACTCCACTCACACACATATACACGTTCAGATAAAAGTGAAACGAATGCCACATGTTCAGTCGCCCAAAAGCGGCAACAGCTGTGCGTGTGTGTGTGTGGGTGTATTCTGTGTATGCTTTGCGTTACGGCTTGTTGCCCCAGTTGTCTCTATGTGTCTGTGTATATTTGCATTAGTCTGTTCTTCTTGTACGTGTATGTGTGTGTTTTCTGTTTTTCGCTGTTTCATTTCAGCTGCCATTTCCGGTTTACTTTGCCACGCTTTTTATACACTATATCCGTCAAGAGTATGAATGACTTTTACAAAAGTGTGCAACAGCAACAAAAAAAAATTGCCATGTGGTCCTTGACGCTGTACTGGGAAAATTTATATGCCCATACGTGATTGTGGGGGATTATTTGTATACAAACAGTTTCCTTTTGGAAAATTTTAGTCCAAAATTATATTAACATCTATAAGTTCTTAAAATTTTGTACCGATGATGATATGTATTAAAAAGATGGCGTACGTTAAAGTCGGGCGCGGACGACTTTGGGATACCCTGTACCACTGCTTGCAATAAAATCCGGTAAATTGCTTACGAACACCAAAAGACATTTGATTGCTAAATTAGATTATGATACCTTCATAAACAACCAAAAACAGACGAATTTTTAAACAACAACTTTTTTTCGACCGATCGGCCCTATGGGAGCTATATGATATAGTCAACCGATTTTGATCAAATTTGGTACAGTGTTGAAGATCTCTAAAAAACTTCCGAATGCCAAATTTGGTTACAATATCTTCACAAACAAACGAAACGCAACGAATTTTGTACAAAAAACCAATTTTCGACCGATCGATCCTATGGGACCTATATGATATAGTCAACCGATTTTGATAAAATTTGGCACAGTGCTGGGGGTTTCTAAAAAACTTCCGATTGCCAAATTTGGTTATGATATCTTTATAAGCAAACGAATTATCCATCTAAAACTTTTGCTTTTTTTCGAGGTCCTCTGAAACACCCCTATGGGAGCTATATAATGTAGTCCCGATATCAAAAAATTAAAATAAACTTGTCTCCTATGGATTAATAAGGGATCTTATCTGAAAGTTTGGTTGCTCTAGCTCTTACCATCTCTGAGATCTAGGCGTTCATACGGACAGACGGACATGGGTATATCGACTTCTCTAGTCACCCTGATCATACTTTAGGTAACTTTGGGGGGTCTCCGACTTCTCCTTCTGTACGTTACATACATTTTCGGCTTGCACAAACACAATATACCCTTTGTACCATACGGTACAGGGTATAAAAATATGTTAGTTCCTTAAATATGTCAATCACAATTTTTTTTGAGCACTTGCTTTTATGCGTTCTTTATTGAATGTTGTGAATATTAATCAAATCCAATGTTGAAAATAAAATAAATCATTTAAAAAAATAAAACTATTTTTTTTTAAATGTATGAAAAAAAATATTTTTTTTTTTAGTCAAAACATGTCAAAACTTTAAAAAAAATGTATAACATTTAACCCTAGACCTGTCCTTCAGTGCCCCATAGTGAATTTTTGTATGGAAAAAACAAAAAAAGAATTAAATTTAAAATTCATCTGGAGCACTCAGTGCCTCAAGGACAGGTCTAAGGTTAATAAAATGCATACTTGTTTATATGGTAAAAAAAATTATGTATTTTGTAGGCAAAGATAAAAATATTACATTGCATTGAATAATATTATTTAATGCTACTATGGATACCAAATATACTTATATTTTTTTTTTTTTTTTTTATAGCGTATATCACAGTCGGCTATTAAAAATTTTCATTCACACATTTTGGGCAAGGTTAAACGCTGTAAATTAGTCTAAAGCAAAGGCAATGCCAGCGTTTAAGATAAACAACAAAATTGAGATTCCTTAACTCCCAACCAAATGAAAACAAACAGCGACAGCTCAAGCTGAGAGGATGCCCCCAAAATGCCGTATAATTAGGCACGCTTCCAGAAAATATATTTAAAATTCTCTTATTTTATTTTACAACACTGTTTTGCACTCTAAGCGCCGCGACTAGTGGTGGTAAGCGACTAATTATGATGAGGCAATTTCAGGCAGCAGGGGAGCGTTTGTTTTTGTTGTCATCTTCAGATGATGACAGCTGATGCTGTTACTCTAACTGTTGTACAGCTAACGTCTGACAATGTGTGTGAGAGTATTTATATGTGTGTGTGTGTGTAAATTTTCGATCCACTTTTGCAAACCAATATGGTAATCTTCGAACTGTAGATATAGAGGTACTAACTGCCAAGACACGCACCTGCACCATGCATTTATATACAGTGAACACTTGAACCTGACGAACCTATCCATTTTGACAGTGTTTAAGAAAAAGTTTAGATACTTGGTACATAGTAGGTCATTTAATTTGGCTATGACTTTTGCTGGAACGATGAGACGTCAGGTTTGTAAAAACATTCAGCCCTGAGAGTATTTAAGTTTCATTGTGGAGATAACAAATTCTTTTTTCCGGACTGCCTCTTAAACGCTTCAAATAGCTCTTTTGTTAAAATATTTTTATAAGTAATTTTCTCGAAAAAATTAAGCATGTAATTTGAAAACGTACTTTAAAAGAATTCATATGAGACAAAGTCGAGTCATTGGCCAGCTTAAACTATACTTGGCATGACATTCCGCATATATATATATAATCGTACATATACAATATAAATTGTGCATATAAATACGTATTTATAAAATCTTCTGCACACTCTAACTCTTGGGTTTTTTTTTCAAACTCAGATATTAACACAAAATCAATAATGTCGTTTTAGAGTTCATTGAATCGTTAAAGGACAAACAGGGAACCAATGACTTATAAATACACTCACGCACACACACACACGCACACTCAAATAGGTATGCAGCAAAAATTTATTATTAAATGTTTGCATATTGCTTTAATTTATTTATAAGCAAAATTTAAGCGCAAGCTAATTTTGTTTTACAACACTTGTAAAACTTTTATGCCCTCTTATTATACGAAAGTTTGACCACCCATTGAGCACTACTCCTAGCCTTGAGTTGATGGATGGTATTATGAAATCCAGTTGCGTCTAATTAAGGCTATTAATTTATGTCATCTTTGTATATGGATTTAATCAATCATTTAACAGTCAGCAAACACCAGAGACTAAAGCATTGTTTGGTAGTGTTGTTAAATGCGAAATAGTTTGTGAACGTTGGCCAAGTTGGTTGACACTTGAAGTGACATTGTTGACCCATACAAGCGTCCAATATCATTAGCTCATAGCGTCAGACATAACTTTTCTGCACAATTTCAGTGTCATTGCAATGGCTGCAACTAGTACAAACGTAACTAGTTGCGGACTAGTTGATAAAAGTAAGCGTGACTTATATTATGATTTATGCATCGTGCCAAAAGTATTTGACTAAAACTGAGCTGATTAAGGCATATCAGCAAAAATGGGTTTCTTCAACACCTAAATCTTAAAAAAAATATAAAAAATTGCATGGTTCATGCTATAAACTTAATTTAATAATAAAATTTATGTAACACAAATTTGAACCTGACAACATAAATTTCAAATTTATTAGAAAAAAGTTACTAAAAAAAATGAAATTTTGTCATATTAATTTTAAGTTTAACAATTCGCTTTATTTTTATAATAAAGGGCCATCAATCTTGATTTTTTTTTTTTTTTTTAATGCAAAAAAACACAAAAATTTCAAATGAATCGGAAAATCTTTATTATCAATAGAAAGAATCATAATCGCCATTCACTTTTTAAAGTTAATCCCTTTCAAATGTTGGCCGCAACTCGTCTATGCGGAGATTCCAATTTTCGATGACGCGTTCGAGCATAATCGGCGGTTTCTCGCGAATAACACGGAAAAACACTTTAGACTTCACGTAGCCCCACATGTAAATGTCAAATGTGTGATATCACACTATCTTGGTTACCATTTCACCGGTCCGGAGCGTGAAATTAATTGTTCACCGAATTGGTTCCAAAAAATGGCCTAAGCGCGCGGAAAAAGAAAAATTACTCATTAGAGTTTAAATATAACCTCTGCTAACATTTACTTATTGTCAATGTTATAGATTATAATTAAAGCTTATTTAAAAAAAAAAAAAAAAAATTTAAAGTAATGAGCATTTGAAGATGGTCCGCCCAAAGCTTAACCTAACTTCCAAAGAAAATTTAACTCACCATAAACTGAAAGATCAAAGAAAGAGGAAAATCGTAATACAATATAATAAAATAATAATAATATTATGTGAAATAGCCAGAGGGCCAAGCAAATATTGCTTAAATGCAACAATTTAAACTAGTCTAAATTCTGTGTCATAAAAACTAGTTTGATTCCGGTTAGAAAGCGTTTGGTAGCAAACCGTAACAGCAAGACTGGTTTGTTTTTGACGAAAAGCAACTAGTTGGCAGGTGTTACCAGTACAAAAGCAAAGTGCGCTTATGAAATAAACTGACTAGCCCACATGCAAATATATATACTAGGTTTGGGAAATATCAGTTAGACAGTAAAATCTTAATCAAATCTAGAAATACAGTTGGCAATTGCTCTCTTATCTGCTTATTAAAGACACATGCACAGCCAGGCGTTCATATGATGAGAAATCAAGGAAGTGTTTCCAAACGTGAATTTTGCATCAATACTATGCACAAGCTCTTTGGCTTGGAATTGTACTGCTCTACCAGAGGCTCCTAAGCACAGGACTTGCCTCGAGCCAGCATGGTGCTAATAGCTGAGAGTTAACAACAAATGAAGTTTACATAAGATGAGAAAATCTTTATAACAAAATACAGAGACCAAGTACGCACAAACTTAATGGCAAAGCAACAATGGCGTCTGCGAGAACAACAGCTATAATAACAATGGCTGCCATGATGCTTCAATGGCGTCCATGTGTACATACATACATAGTTAGTAAACATGGATAGTTGATAAACAGAGTCTAGCACTAACTGGCTGCTTGGCGCCTTTTCCAACATTCAGGACTATGGGAACTTTATTTAATTAGCAAAAATAAATACAGAAGTATTTGTGGCATCTTTAAGTTAAGTGTTTAAGTTAAAGTTTACATTGAAATTCAGTAAGAAAAGAAGTTTTAGTCATTAATTAAAAAAAAGCAATTTTTTTTATGCATAATGCATTTTTTATGCATGTTTCCAAAGCACAAAGAGTTTGGTCTAACATAAGAAGTTTTAAGCCAAACATCTTAATTTGAAGGTCTGGCAATGAAAATTTAAATTTAATTAATTTTTTGCATCTGGGGTGTTTCTATAATTTTATTTATGCCAAAAATGTTGGATTCTTTAAAGTTTAGTAATCCTAACTCTTATTGTATTCAAGATGCAGGCGTTTATACAGACGATCAGACAGTTGCCAAGATTCCAAGTTCCAAAAGGCGTAAATTGAAAAGAGAATGATATTATAATTCCAAAACCACAAAAAATCATATAATCATCATCAACATATATTTTACGCAAAGTCTCAATAATTTATTATTGTTTTTGAGTTCAATATTGGTTAAAAATAATTTGATTCAAATTAGCTTATGTGACTTGTTTACAATTTGAAATTGTTCATTGTTAGTTGGAGCAGAATCACACACAGAAACCCAAACACACGCCCACTCACATCCCACATCCCACATCCCTTGAGTTTTACGAGTTGTCGTTAATGTAAACGCAGTGACATTCGAAGCCCATGGTAACTATATGGCACTGTACACCATATGTAACAAAACATTCATGGCTTTTAGATACTCATACGGGTATGTAGTGCATCAAAAAAGTCTTGACATAGGCTACTACTAAATAGAAATTATATTTAAAAAAATTATAATACAGTAAAAATTAAATAATTGTTTTATAAATATTCTAGGAAAAGCCATTTGCGAAATATTAGTTAATAAATATACACTAAGAATTAAAGAAAAAATGTTCTTAGTGAGAATCGAACTGAGAATTTGAGCCGACCAAAAATAGGTTAAGGCCTATACTCTACCCGCTCAGCTATTTGATATCGATACTCTGAAGCATTAGTAGAAACATTTTTGTACATCATTTTTTGACGAAGCTTTAAAGTAACGTCACGTAACAAATGAGTTTTGAGCAAATTAAAAAAAAAAACAAAAAATTTATAAAATCCTATATAAGTACAGCTCTGTACTGGTCTCAAACATTTGAAGTCGGCTCGTATTACTCGTACTCTTTGGTAAACATTTTTTTTTTTTAAATCGCTTTTTCTATATAATTTTTTATAGAATTAACAAATTACTATCGTGTATATAATTTTTTGAAAACAAATTAATAATGAATTATTTTTTATTAGTTATTGGCTTTTTGCCATGTACTATTTTTTTGTATAGTTTACAAGAAGCTAAAATTGATCAAAAATACTTATATTATTTTTTTTTATTAAATATTTCATTATATTACATTTACATTATTAACTATTTTGAATACAATTTTTATATAATATGTTAAATATTTTTTTAATGAATAAATTTTTCTTCTTGAATATCAAATTGCACATAATTTTTTTTTTTTTTTTTTTTTGTCAAATAAATATAATAATGATATAACAAATAAAAGCGTTAAAAAAGGCTTGTAAGTTGCCATATCATAGCTTTTTTGTCTATATCTCGACATTGAATACACATAGGCATAGATGTAAATACAGCGTTGCAAAGAGAAAACAAAATATAAAAATAAGAATTTTACAGACAATTTTCCAAAGAACTTGAAAACGACCACCAAAAAAAATAGGCTTGTAAGTTGCCACAGCTGCAAAAACTGAAATAAAAACGCATGATTGCTAAAATTTATGAAAATTTACTGATTTTAAATTTAACTGAGCATTAAATTGAACTTAAAAAAACAAGAAGAATTGAACCTTCCGGAGAAGTCAAAATCGTGGATATTTGTGATCGGTCGACGTGCAGCCATACTAAAAATGAATTGTTATGGAAAATACTGCAAAAATATATCCGAAAATGGCAGAAGAATGCACTTAAAACAATGCAAATTAATATAAATAACATACCAATGGAAAAAAAATGAATATATGTAGATGTGTGGCAACTTACAAGCCCAAATGTGTGGTATCTTACATTTTTGAAGCCATTTTGGAATGCATTGAAAAAAATGTTCTGTTCTGTTGCGTCTATTTAACATCGATGACAGGTGGAATTTCATTGTTTTCATTGCTGAAACATCAAAATCGACCAGGGTTGGCAACTTACAAGCCCTGGCAACTTACAAGCCATTCCCTTACCTATTATTTTTTTACTGTAAAAATAAATAAACCGAAGGAACTACGTTCCTGAATAGCTTCTAATACGCACTATCTAACTTTTTAAGAAAAACCGAACTTATTGTCTAATGATTATATGTATTAGATTCGTATTTTGTTACAATACAATAATATTATAAAAACCATCTAAGTTGGAATTTTATTCGTAATATTTTCGCTATTATTAAAAAAAAAAAAATGTATTTTTGTTTTTAGCTTTTTAAGACTCATTAAATGTGGCAAAATTTAACCAACTAGATACAGTTTTCAAATACATATATGGCAGTGTATGTACTAGCCAAAAGTCTGGGCTATCATTAATTAATCGTATTAATGCCAGACGGAGTAAAAACCCCAACAAAAAACCAAAAGCAGAGCTTTTTTGGTCAAAACTGTTTTTTAAAAAGTTCCAAAATCAACCAGTGTGTCCATATTCTTTAAATTTTTTTACTTTCTTACAAAAAAAATTTCATTTAATGTCTTAACTGCTGATTGTTATTGCTGATATTGTCAGTCTGGCACTTTTGCCTTTTTGCCTCGTTGTTGGAATTGTTTACGTTGTCAGTCGGGCACTCTTGTCTTAATGCATTTGTGTCGGGCACAGTGAACACCCCTATTGTATTACGTTTTTGTCACAGCGCATTGGGACAAATACATTTTTGGAGAAAAAAAAAATATTGTATCGTAACGAGCTGCTCAGTGTTTTTTTCAAGATCTCAAGTCAAAAGAATTGATTTTGAAATTTAATTATGTAATTCGGTATCCACATGGCCTTTGTATTTTGCTACCATCAAAACCACTGTGCCAAGACTTTTTTGATACACTGTACTGTCCTGTATGTATCCAGCGTACATAAACACATTCATGCACGCTTGCCTAACAAACATTTGTACACACATTTCCATTGTTTATTATGCCAATTTTGCTGGAAGCGACGACGCTAACTACAAGTCGAAAACAAACACAAAGACACACTTTTGCATACACAGATACAAAACACACACAGATACGCATAAACGCAGACTAACAACACATTGAAAAAAACATTGCCAAAATTTAGCGAGAAATACGAAAATAATGTTTTTGGCTGCAGTGCTGAGCTTTGCTCATTTTTTCCTTTATCTATATTATTTCACATCTTTTTTTTTTGTCCACTGTTGTAAAAGTGCTTTCCCTGGTTTGCTGTCTTTTGAATCAATTTCGAAAAGCATACAAAACTTCAGTACCAACGCACATATTGACACGCACACACGTCAACACACTCACACATCCCCACAACAAATCTCGCTGATAACCCAACTTTCAATAGAATGCCTTCGAGCAGAATATGAAATATATTCCAAAATGCAAATTTGGCCATAAACAGGTATTACTTAGTTTATGCGAACGAATAATTGCGATAAATGCGTTAAGCGTTTATAAACGTAAACCAATTGTAAGAATTTTTTAGAACATAGTTCTGTAACAAAGCTAATTTAAAAATTAAAATTATAAAAAAATCGTCTTGTATATGCGAGAGAGTATCGTGAGTATCGATTTCAAACAACCAACAGTTCAACCGTATAAATACCTAGATCTCAGAGATGTTGAGAGCTAGAGCAACCAAACTTCCAGATCAGAGCCCGTATTATGGAAAAAAAACGTATTTTTTTTTTTCATATGGGGCTTATATTATATAGGCTTCAGAATCAGGGTTCAGAGCATCTTAAAAAAAAGACAAATGTTGTAGATAATTATCACAGGTGTTGAGGTTATGACAGATTCCCGACGCACTGTGGTCGATTTGGCCCATCTAGCGGAAGAAAATTAATATCTTCTAAAATAATCAACCTATATTCATCAAATTTGGCATAAAGAACAATTTTAGGCAGTTACATATATGTGCCGAGTTTGGTCCGGGTCGGAAAACAATATTATATAGTTACCATATAACCCGAAATCGGTTTTGGGCATATCTCCTTCATTTTGTATTCTAACTAAACCAAATTGGATATTTAAAAATAGAATAGGAAGATACAGATCCGAAGATCCGAATATGAGCTGGATCGCACTACTATATCATATTGATGCCATATATCCCTAAATTGGTTTGGCCATATCTCCGCCAAACATAAACCCATGTCCTCCAAATTTGGCATTTAAAAACATTTTGAATAGATATACAAATATGCCGAGTTTGTTTCGAATCGGGTGACTATATCATATAGCTGATACGTATATCAATGCTGTAGCGCACCATGCTTAAAAACAGTGCACTTGCAACCCGACACAGTGCCTAAAAAATCATATATTGTTAAAGGTAGCAAGTTGTAGCAGGAAAATTAAGTTATTTCACAGAGAAATGAATCATTTAGATTTAGACGTTACATATTGTTACATTAAAAGATGCACACCACGAAAGTCAAAAAATGTGGTACAGTCGAGGCGTTGCCCGACAGTGGAATACCCTGTACCTTTTGTCTCGAAAAAATTTTTCCTGCATATTCCTTCTAAGAACCTTCCAATTGGATTTTTTTTTTTTGGTGAAATTCGATATTTATACCTATAAGTTCCCTAAATTATTACCGATTTTGATGAAACTCTAATATTACGTCAAAGAATTTAATTAAAGTATATGGGGTAAGTTTCAAGTTGGTATGTAGAGGGGTGTGGGAGAAAACACGGTAAATCGATTGCGGGGGTGGGGGGACCACATCGATAAAATTTGGATGTGGATTTGTTTTTTAGAGCCACATGAATTAGCTTACCAAAAATTGTGATTCTAGGTCACTTGTAACCATAATTACGAGGAGTCAAATATTGACGCAGTTTATAGGCAAGGGTGGTGAAATTTGAACATTTTTGACTAAAACTTTTGCTATATTTGTCCGATTTTGTTCTTTACACATAGATGCATGTATCCACAACGCATCGCTCTGTCAAATTTCAAATGAAAATATTAAACGGTGTGGCTAAAAACCGCGAAACTCTACTGCGGGGGAACGGGGAAAGATATTGACATGATTCAACAAACTTCATCTGCTTAGGAAATATGCGCACCAGCAGGTAAAGTTCCGTGTCTCTAGCTCTTATAGTCTCCGAGATCTAGGCGTTCATACGGACGGACGGACGGACGGACGGACGGACGGACGGACGGACGGACGGACGGACAAGGCTCAATCGCTACCCGAGGTTATGATAAGCATTTTGGTATAAAGGACTTGGGGTCTGCCACGCCTCCTTCTGTCCGTTACATACATTGCACAAATCTAGTATACCCTTTGTACCTATAGGTACAGGGTATAAAAAGTGATACTAAAAAAGATCAGCACGGCTGCAAGCTCCAACCACGATTAGCCATTACAATATATAAGCACAGGCAACGAATCTTTTTTTTTTTATAAATACATACCTCAAACTATTTAAAAACCAAAAATATTATGAACTAAAACAATTTTTTTTAAATTTGCATGACAAATTTGAATTTTTCAGACGGGTTTCTGAGATAACCACCAAAAACACGGTTTTGTGGGCATTGCTTGTTTGATTTTATTTTTTTTATGAAAAAATCGAAAGCAAATTTGGCGCTCGTAACTACAATAAACGTTTCCTTGGCGGATCCAAGGGGGGTCTTCGGGTCCGAACCCTCCAAAAGTCGGAAAAACCCCCAAGACCAAATCCTGGATCCGCACCTGTTACAGGCTACCTAAAAGTCGTTCGCGCCTGACTTCATTGCAATTTATTAATATATTGAATTTAATTTTTAAAAATCAAATATAATAAAAAAAAGTTTTTAATCGAATTTCTTTGTTTTAAATATTGTGTAATATTTTATATTCAATTCAAAATTAATATTTGTTAAGGTTCATTGTTCCTTAAATTTTATAAATAATTTACTGTGAATATTGAAATCTGTTAAAAAACTTGCTAAAAAAAAATAAAAAATTAGATATAAAATTAAATTTAATATTTCTAACCAAATTTTATAAAAAATCGGTTGAATGCTATAATAGATCAAAATCTTAAAATCGGTTTCAAAGAAAAATTTTCGACAGCACCTTCATTTTTTTTTAGACAACTTTAAAAATTCTGAAACACGTTTTTTTTTTGTAAAAATCGAAAATTTTAATAGCTTAGATAGGTATGCGGAGGAAACCTGTTCTAAGCAAGAATTATATTATTTTTTTGGTTAGAAGTGAAAAATATGTATACCAGAAAATGGTTTAGAGTTGAATGAAAATTTTATTATTTTCTAGCATGGTTTAAATAAGACGTCAATTTTAGCTGACATTTCTTTGCTGATCAATGGCAACCGTTTCCATTTATGCTTCAATATATTGATATCATGCATTATAAATTGTTCATCTATCTCTGCCATAAACATATAAATAGTACGTTGTGTGAGAGCAAAAATATTTGAAAATTCTTTTGCTGCTTTTACGCCGATTTATGGCAAAGGCAAAACGTATATGAAAGCAGTTTTAAATTGACGGTGTGTAAGAGAGTGGTGCTGGGCGGGTAAGTGTAAATGCAATTTGCAAATCTTGTGGCACACAGCTCAGTCAAAACTTTCAATATCAACAACAGCTCCAACAGTTCCAACAACAAAAATAATAACAACAAAGCGATAGCATTTCAATAAAGCCAAACAAAAGTCAATACAGGAGCTCAGTTTCATTGCCAGGCCAAACTGAGCCAATACAAGCAGTCAGCTTTATACATAACTATACATAAATGGGATAGCAGAGGGTAGTTTTCGGGGGGTTCGGACCCCTGAGTTGCTGTAAAACTTTCGAACTTTAAAAACGATTCACCCGTTCCAAATGTCTAGTACTGATTTGTTCCCGTCTCAGTTGTTTTTAGTGCTGCCTAAGTCTACTGAACTAGTGGCGCCATCTTACGTTCAGCATTTTTCAAATCATATAGTATGACAACACTGTTTTGTTTTGTTAGCTGCGTCCAATTGCCAAACCTTTTTGTACGTAAGTTTTTGCGACTTTTTTACATAAAGTTTTTCTCTTTAGGCCTTAAATTTTGGAACTGCATATTATTTAAATTTCCTAATTTTTTTTTATTAATATTAAGAAAATATTTTGTTAGATATATTTTTGCTCTCGCGGTTTAGTTTTTACTTTGAAATATTTTATCTTTAAGTGCCGCCAAAAATTTTAGCCATAAAATAATCGGGTTACAAAAATTATTTTGTGCCTTTGCAATTTTTTTCAGCATACGCCTCTGATATAGCCCAGCTTGCTCAACATAAATCAAATTTATTTTTCCATTTTTTTTTTGAAACCGAACTTGCCAGACCAACAACTACAATAACAAATAACCGAGATTGTGCATATATGTATAAAAGAGTAGTGAGTGTGTGTGCGTGCTATAAGAGTGTCGGTAAAATAAAAGCAGCCAAAGAAAGTTGTTTTTTTTTTTTTAAAGACACGATTGAATAAATATTGGAAAAGCATTTTAGGAAAAACTTTCTTATTCTGCAAAAGCTTATATATTATATATATTTTTAACAAATTTAAACGTGAGTTTGTTGCAATCTTTCTAATCACAAGCTGCGGATTCTTTATACGAGGGCCGTTTGATAAATTCGCATCTATTGGTATTTCTAGCGTAGTAAGTTTAAACGCATTAATGCTACTCTGAAACAAACGATTTGATCTATTTGCTATTGTTTATTTTTTAAAATTAGTTCGTATACATTAGGCTTGCTTGTGGCGCCATCTAGCCTAAATTGCTGGCGCCATCTTGCTTTAAAAAAGGGCAGCAGTGTTTTTGCTTACCACTGTTAAATAAGTTTGTGTCCTAATGTTTGGTTAGTATTTTTATTTGAGTCGTGTTTAGTTTGAACGCGTTTTCTTTGCTGCGTACACCGCTATAAAAACACATAAAAAATGGCTGCATAGTAACCAATTTTGCACGAATGTAAAAAGATTATTACCTAAAAAATTGTAAAAACATTGGACTACATTTTTCGAGCTAAGAGAAGTCTATTTTGAGATGAAAAAAGGCATCCTGTATATTCTTTCTTTTTGTCAGCGCTTTTTTTGGTACATTATCAAATGTTACATGTCTGCCTTGAACTGCTGTCACTAAGAGAGATACCTTCTAGCGCTTAAGTATTTGATTAAGAATGTTCGTCCGTCTGTCTGCCTAAACGCCTACATCTTGGAGACTATAAAAGCTGGAATAAGATCAAGATGATTTGTTTTTTCCGCTTTTTTTTTTGTTGCCGCTCCATTTGCTTACCCGAGCTGGGTTCAATTGCTGTCAAAACTTTCAAAAGTGCTTTACGTGTTATGCGAAATTATGCAATCAATAAGCGTTTTTGTGAAGAAGCAAAATAAAGTTTTCAAAAGTTCTTCAATGACTTGAAGTGCCAATTAGGCTAAAGGTCAGATACTTCATACTCAAACACAGTCAGAGGGTCACCCACACTTGTTTGCACAATTAATTTACCAAGTCTTTAGTTATAAAGTTAACATCATATTTGCCATTACAAAACCTTGACCAAATTTTGCTTGAATACAATTAATTGAATTTACGGGCATTACATTGCGTATGCGCAATTTAACAATTTTTTCTACTCAAAGTGCGTTTGCTTGTTCCTTTTCGTTGCTTCATTATTATTTCTTGTTTTCTTGTTTTCCATGCTTGTCAATTGACGTTTCGAGATCATTTCAAGTATATTTTATTTCCCAGCTGACCTGTAAAAATATTTCATGCTCATTATAGCCAAGTGCCCTAAACCCCTACTCCCCATTAATACCCTGCTGCATATTCCATTTCTATTTTTTTTAATTTGTTGCTTTTTTATACTCTATAGCCATATAGGGTTAGGGGTATCATAGATTTTTGCAGTGTCTGTCTCAAAACAAAACTTATGTACGTTCGTATGAACAGCTTCATATAAGATATTTTAAGAGCTACGTACACAAAATTTCGCGGAAAATTGTATCTTCATACACTTTTTTTTTGTCTGTTTATTAAGATATTTATAAATTTATTTTCAACCTAGTTATAAATATTTAATTGAGCATAAACTTAATGCTAATCCTCAATCTGAAAAAAATATTCTATAAATAAAAAATAAGCAAAAAATCGAAATTTGGTACTCGCTCATATGAAATCTTTCAATGAAGTAGTTTTTTATATCCCTTACCAAATAAATATAAAATCATGTGAGTCCAATCAACAGGATAACGTTGATATTTCACCAAAACATTCCACTATAAACTTACAACCCACACATTATTCCTTGTAAAAAAAATTTGCTTTATTTGAAAAAAGTTGCTGTAGTGTATAACAAAGTCTATTACCGCACGGATTCCTTCACATTTTTTTTTTCAGTTCTTATGCTTTTAAATTTTTGTGATTTTTTTTTTAAGAAACATTAAGCCCTGTCTGTAGTCATGGCGACATCAGCTCGGCACTTGGGATTTGTTTACGTAGCTTGATTGCAGAAGCTGAAACTGAAACTTAAACTGATGCTTGCCATGGACCATATGGAGCAGATTGTATGGCAGAAATATGTTCAACGATTTGCGGAGCATGTTCTAAGTAGTAACCTTTTCATATCCCTGTCAGCATGTCCTAAGCTGATATACTCAAAATATATTTTTATACTATAAAAAATATAAAAGTTTAACTTTTTCATTAGACTATGTTGTTCGGAGACGCCAAATATTTCGTAAAAATGTATGAATATTCTTAGAGCTTAATTCACTTAGAACGCATAGCAGACAACGGGTAAGTCTTCTCAAGCTATAGCCAAGTCCATCCAGATATCAATTTTAAGGAGTGATGAAAAGGCTTAGATATTTATTTAATTAGTGATTTTGTAGATTTGGTTACACAAAATGAGTGGGCCGAGGCCACTCCGTGCTGCTGACGTGAGTCCCGCCAGGCTTCTTCCTTTTTCCTCGGCTTGTCACCCAATAACTGATACCTTCTTAGGAAATTACTCAAATGCAGAATTGTTTGCGAAATACTAAAGACAGTTTCAATAATGAAGGTATTGCTGGATAAGGTAATAGACTAAACTTGGAATCCTGTGCGATCGACTTTTTGATACTCTCTCCCGTCATATTATTTATTAGGCGACTTTATGCCTGTACATAACGAACCAACGATTATAAGTTTTAAGGCAAAGACTTTATCAATAAAAAAAAAAAACTTGAAACAAAAACAAAGTAAAAAAAATCGACAAAATCATGACACAGGTTCTTAGAACCTTACCAACTCAGCTACCCTTAGCAATACTGCTAAAAACCCGAATATCTTGAGGAGTCCAAATTTCAAGTTAGCTCTTGCTGTCTGCAAGATCCAGACATTTCTACAGACAGACGGACAGATCTATTTATTTTTTCCTTTGGGGGGTCCCCGGCATCACTTTTTATAGATTACGTTCATTCACACAAACCGAATACAATTTTTTAGATCCGAAACGGTTTCCGCGGCAAACTTTTACCCGAATTAATCGCAAATACTGTAACCCTTTGAGGTCGTGGAATCAAAAATTAGTAGGACTGCAATACTCATAGCGAAAAGTCATCCGTAAAGAAAAAAATATTTGGTCATGCGAAAGTTGCTCGACAAGTTTGTGTCACACCACGCTGCTGGAAAAGAATTTTCTGGCAAATCACTGTCTTGTGTCTTGTCCCGCCGGCATACCCCTAGTGGGAATCACATTATACGCGTTGTCTTGGAGTTCAGGTATGCCGTTTTGGGGACTGCAAAGGATATGTATCGATTATTTGATCCTACACTGTAATGAGTCATCTACCATATTATTCTTACTTGGCATCTAATAACTACTTTTTTTCTGAATTAGAAATACCCAACTCTAAGTGGAAAAAGTATTTAGTTAATTCGTATAATGCAGAATTGGTTGAGAAGCACTAAAGCCAGTTTTGATGATTATGTATTGCTCTTTTACTAGTGAGCCTGAAAAAATAAAAGCTACCCTCGTGCAATCGAATTTTGGCACAATGAACAGATCAAAGAAGTACATCTATTTAGCCACATATAAGAATTTGTCCGTCTATATAGGATAATTCTCGAGGACCCAAAGAGTATGAATCATGGCGTTTAAATTCTTTACTTGCTTTCGTCATAATCCGATTTTTTTTCCATAAAAGAAACTATGTTATATGGATCACATATTGTGCGGAGCAGAGCGTGGTAAAAATCTAAAAAAAACCATGCATAATACCAAGGACATCTTTGGAGAAGATGACAATATAGAACAGATTTTTTTTTGTTATCAACTTTTTTGATAAAATAATTAAATTCGTGATTTTAAACATAATTATTAAAAGCTTATGGACTAATCGGTTGATTGCCAATAAATAAATATATAAAATCAAAAAAAAAAACAATTAATAACTAATTTAAATTTTTTCCCAAATCCTAATTTTTTCTGCTGAACTCTGCAAATTGGGATTAAAAACAAAATTATATTCATGTTGAAATTTGCTTTTAGGTTAGGTAGACAACCATTTGAGTTCAGGACCCTTAAATGCAAATATATTTTATGGCTTTATGCCATCTGCACGAAGAGTACCTGCAATTTGTTAAATTCGCTCATTTAGTATGGACCCTATGAGTGACATCTGTCAAGTTGTCTGTTCGTGACTTTTGAAATCTGTCGGAATTGGATGTTTAATAATTTTTAATTACGGCAGTGCACATGATCTCTATACGCCTCTTGAGTTTTATCAATTTTCTTTTCTTTATTCTACTAATGTTGTCAACCAATTATGAACAGTATTATAGTCTATGTTACAGCTCTATAATTGATAAGTTTGAAAAATTGTATAATTAGTAATATCAAAAATACTTTTTTTTTTTTTTTTTGAATATATTTAAAAACAAAAATAAACATCATTGGGGAAAATTAAAATATTTTCACATGATATGTCAATTAAAATTTTATCATATTTAAGAATTTAAAGTGATTCAGAGTATTTTATTTAGGTCTTGGTTTTTGTGGCGGCTTCGTCTTTGGTTTCAGCGTCACACCCAAATATCCCTTTCCCAGTTTCTGGAACTAAAATGACCATCTTGCACCAATAATGAGACTATGATCCAAGTTTATTTGTTCAGATAGATATCTCGATTTTTGATTTATCTCAATTCATATCTTTGTTAAACTTCTGCGTTTTTTATACCCTGTACCGTATGGTACAAAGGGTATATTAAGTTTGTGCAAGCCGAAAATGTATGTAACGTACAGAAGGAGAAGTCGGAGACCCCCCAAAGTTACCTAAAGTATGATCAGAGTGACTAGAGAAGTCGATATACCCATGTCCGTCTGTCCGTATGAACACCTAGATCTCAGAGATGGTAAGAGCTAGAGCAACCAAACTTTCTCATAAGATCCCTTATTAATCCATAGGAGACAAGTTTATTTCATTTTTTTGATATCGGGACTACATTATATAGATCCCATAGGGGTGTTTCAGAGGACCTCGAAAAAAAGCAAAAGTTTTAGATGGATAATTCGTTTGTTTATGAAGATATCATAACCAAATTTGGCAATCGGAAGTTTTTTAGAAACCCCCAGCACTGTACCAAAGTTTATCAAAATCGGTTGACTATATCATATAGGTCCCATAGGATCGATCGGTCGAAAATTTGTTTTTTGTACAAAATTCGTTGTGTTTCGTTTGTTTGTGAAGATATTGTAACCAAATTTGGCATTAAGAAGTTGGCTCTTGTTGCTCTGATATTGTTTTCTCTGCTGCAGTGGCAGTAAAGCAGAGCAACGAGAGTCGAAGCAACGCACCATCAACTTCGTGTCTGTTGCCTACCAACGTCAGCGTCGCAATACGTCACTGCGGCAGAGAAAACTTCAATACATACGCAAGAAAAAAATGTGAGTGTATTTTGTGCCGACCACTGTTCTAGATCTATAAGATGGTAAGAGCTAGAGCACAAAACTTACAGTTTAGATCCCTTATTATTCTAAGGAGACAAATTTATTTTTTTTTTTTTTGATTTGGGGTTACATTATATAGCTTCCTTAGGTGTGCTTTACAGGACCTCGAAGAAAAACTAAAGTCTTAGATGGATAATTCGTTTGTTTATGAAGATATCGTAACCAAATTTAGTAATCAAATGTCTTTTGGAAAACTATGCAATATAAATTGCAATATGGTATCCCCAAGTTGTCAGCGCCCGACTTTAATGTACGCCATCTTTTGATAAAACATTTTGAATATAAACGGTGTATTTATTAACAACCTAAATATGTAGCATACGATGATCCGCTGCAAATTAATATCTTCAACAAGCAGCAAGCGGCGAATTGGAATCCGACTTGGTTTACAATCGGTAATGTCTGTACTAAATTCAGTACAATATTATGAAGCACAATATAAAAAGATTCACAAACAAACGAAACATAACAAATTTTGTGCAAAAAGCTTTTTTTTTGACCGATTCGTCCTATGGGAGCCATATGATATAGTCAACCGATTTCGATCAAATTTGGTACAGTGTTGAAGATCTCTAAAAACTTCTGAATGCCAAATTTGGTTACAATGTCTTCACAAACAAACGAAATACAACAAATTTTGTACAAAAAGCGTTTTTTTGACCGATTGGCCCTATGGGAGCTATATGATATAGTCAACCGATTTTGATAAAATTTCACATTTTTTTCATAAACAAACGAATTATTTATCTAAAACTTTTGGGGATTTTCGAGGTCCTCTGAAACACCCCTATGGGAGCTATATAATATATCCGCGATATTCAAAATATAGAATAAATTTGCATCCCCTGACATAATAATGCATCTAATCTGAAAATTTGGTTGCTCTAGCTCTTACCATCTCTGAGATCTAGGCGTTCATACAGACAGACAGACGGACAGACGGACATGGGTATATCGACTTCTCTAGTCACCCCGATCATACTTTGGGTAACTTTGGGGGTCTCCGACGTCTCCTTCTGTATGTTACATACATTTTCGGCTTGCACAAACTTAATATACCCTTTGTACCATACGGTACAGGGTATAAACACCATTTAACTCCGCAATACGTTTAGCCCTTGGAGCCTTCCGCTCCACTCCAATAAACAACTTAATTTACGAAGCCAATATTCCCCCTATTGAACTTAAACGTGACCTGCAAACAGCAAAACTCTCCAAAAATCTTATTAACTCTAACAACACACCTATCCATAAATTCATAAGACACCGAAAAATTCAAAAGAAAACCCCATCCATCATAGACCGTACAATAAATATATGCAAGGAACCTAATCTGCCCTACGAACCACAAAAACTCCTCAAGTATAAACCACCCTGGGACCTCCCAAATCTCATAAACACAACGCTGCGAGTACACAAGAAACAAATAACATTCCCCGAATCATATCGGAAGATGTATAAACACATTCAAGACAACTTAAAATCATACCAGTTTATATTCACAGACGGGTCAAAAATAAATTCCACAATATCATATGCCATCACAACCGAAACAAAAATAATAAAATATGGTATTCTATCCCCTTACTCATCAGTTTTTACAGCCGAAACAATAGCCATTCTCGAAGCGATCGAATATTTTAAAAACAGAACAGGTAACTTCGTTATCTGTTCTGACCTCTCTGGCAGCAATAGACTCTATTAAAAACATAAACAATAACAGCTTCTACCCAAACAAAATCAGATCGATAATAACACAACTAGCCCCTAAATTAAAAATATTGTGGATTCCTGGTCATGCAGGCATAACAGCAAATGAACTAGCCGACCAAGCTGCAAAGTTAGCAAATAAAATGCCACTTATTTTCACGCCAAACTTAAACTCAACAGACATAAACAGATACATACATAAAAACAGAAAACACGACAAGACAAAAACAAAGCCTCAGACACTGCAGTCAATGGTACCGAAACATAAACTTGGACAACTCACACATAAGCGACTTTTTCAGCTCCACCCAAAAATTTAATAGACTCGACCAAACCAAAATAATCCGACTTCGTCTAGGCCACACTAATCTTACCCACCTACATTACCTTAACCGAAATCAACCATCTACTTGCCCCCTTTGCCATGAAAACAACATTACCATGGCCCACCTACTGAATTCATGTCCAACTCTCATGCACATCAAACAGTCAATATTCAACAACACTAACCCCTTAAACCTCCTTAGCAACCTTAATCAAGATAACGAATAAAAAATCTTACTCTTCCTGAAAACATCCAAAATATACTACAAAATTTCAAAACCCCTGTAAATAAAATAATTCATAGCTCAAGAACAAAATAATATGTGTAAAAAAAAAGAAAAAAATATACAAATTACTTAATTACTTATTATTAGGCTACAAAAGTTAATATAAGTACTACCTCAAATTCTAAGTCAACCAACATAGCCAAGGCCCCGCAGCCAGTGCTATACCACCTAAGTTAGTTTAGTTTTGTAAACTTCTCTATCTATAACAATAATAATAATAATTATTGCAGACTAGTGGTACAGGGTATCCCAAAGTCGTCCGCGCCCGACTTTAACGTACGCCATCTTTTTTGCTCTGTTTTTCTAGTTTGCGTACTTGACTTCTCGTTACTTTTACCTAGATTCCAATTAAAATTCTTTAACTGCACTTTATCAGGCTTTTCTTTGCATTTCTGTAGATTTTTGTATTAACTCTGACGTCATTATATTCGTGTTACCTTTGTCGTTTGTACTTTACATTATTTTTCATAGTTTTTTTTTTTATTTCGATTGCTTTTCGCACTTATGTATATTATTATTTCATAACTTATATATCTTATTTACTTTTTTTGCAAATATGTACCTTCCTTCACTTCCAGCTTTAACTTAATGATTTAATGCAGTTGGGCATAAGTTGCATGCAGCATGCTACAAGTCACAACCCGAAGTAAATGTATATATTTCATACATACGTGGCATGAAAATGCCGCTTTCAATATAGTCTGTGCCCTCGACCACCTTATAAATACAAGTAGCCATAGTTATTTTGTGTTTCCTTTCTTAGTATTCCCAAACTTAGTGATATCGTTGTCTTGAATAACATCGGCAAAATCAAAACCAATGCAGTAAGATTATCCTTTCCTACTCTTTAACCTCGCCAGCAGAACCACAGAACCTAGTCACAAATAAAATTAATTGTTAAAAACAAATATAATACATATGTGAGTTTTTAAGCAAATTTATTGCGGATATATTCAAATGTTTTAGTTCTTATTCTAACATTTTGTGATAAAATTACAAGGGAGGATATTATCGCAATCGTGGCTTTTATGGGTTTGCTGTTGGCTTAATGACATCATTGGGTATGACGAAAAGGGAAACTAGTCCGATGAGAGTGTTTAACGATGCAAGTTTGTTCCAAACATCATGTGCTGGATCGTATTCCTCAACAGTACCATTAGCGTTTTCCCCGCCGGCTACAATAATACGATTAGAAAACAGAGCACAGCCATGTTTCCACCGGCTGTCTGTCAGTGAGCAAACCTTTGTCCATTGATCAAGTACTGGATTGTAACACTCAACAGAATTTAAACTTTTACTATTATAACCGCCTACTGCATAAAGAAGCCCGTTTGCTTGTGCCACTCCACAACCTGCACGAGCTTCGTGCATGGGCGATAAACGACTCCACTCATTTGTGCATGGATCATATCTTTCCACGCAGCTCAAAAACTCACTTCCATTAAATCCACCAATAACATATAAGCAATCGTTGAGAACTGCCACACCGGCAGAGCTTCTTGCGGTGGGCATGGGTGCCACATTGTTCCAAGTACCTGTTCCAGGATTCCATCGCTCTACTGTATTCAAACGGTTACAGTCATTCCAACCGCCTACCACATAGAGTAATCCTTTTAGCACTGCCACGCCCACGCACTTTCTTGGGGTACTCATTGGTTGGAGTTGGGTCCAGGTCATGCTGTTTAAATCTAAGCTCGACATCGTGTTTAAAACACCTCCTGCATTTTGTCCCCCAACCAATATCAGCTTATTCTCAATAACAGCTGCACCATAATCATCACGTTGTAATTTTAGTTTGTTTACGAGCGTCCATTGCTTCTGAGTAGGACGGTAGCTCTCAATTACAAGATCTTCCTGCATTTTTCCAATCGCCAACAAACAATCATTCTTTCTCCGGGCAATCGATAACAGTCGCTCTGGCATGGCATGACACTTATATGCTTCCAAAAGCAGATTCTGGCACTCATTCGCACTGCACACGCTCTCCACATGCTCCTCAATAAAAGACAGCGTCATTAGTGGCAGCCTCACCTTGGCCATCAGTTTTGGTATGTGCTGTCGGCGTGAGGACTCATCATGTTGCACCCAAGACATTAGACTCTGAAATACATTGTCCTCGGATGGCACTTGAAGATCATCACTGGACAGCAGCTTGCCCAACTGATCAGCACTCAATTGTAAGAACTCTTGACTCTGGCTTACATCCACAAAATGCTTGCTAATATAGTCCACAGTAAGTTTCATCAAAGTGGTGCAGTTGAGCTGCTCTGCAATGAAGTTTATGCCTAGACAGTTGGATGAATCTATTTTGCGTGCCATAAAATTCCCACAGGCCGTGACGGCAGAATCCATTTGCCATCTATTGGCGGTGGTCATGAGTAGCTCAACGTTGTCATCGTGCACTTCAAGTTGTCCCGTATAGCAGTAGTTCACAAGCATTTGTAGAACATCGTTATTTACTTCACCCAGAGTCACCTCATTATCGTTGCCTTCACGCATCGGATTGGTGAACATGGCCGAAAAGAACTTACTGTTGGCGGACAACACCAAACGATGGGCCGGCACACGTTTTCCGTCCATGCCCGAGATGAGAACCACGTCGCACAGTTGTTCTTTGTCCAGATGCCCTTTTAGTTGTTTTAAAACTATGTCGGCATGGTTATGATTATTGCAAGAGTTGCAGTTTTCTTGGTTTTCCGTAGACATCACGTATTTAATATATTCGTACACTGACTGATGATGTTTGTGAGTCAACACATGCTTTTATACAGCTAACACCTGGCAGTGTGACCGTATCACAATAAATATTTAATGCCATAGTTGCATAAACAATTACGCAGTATGTTTTTTGCCTTAATACCAAAAGCGAGAGTATTGAAAATGAGCTACTAAAAATAGCTAACGCCAGCAACAATGATAAAAATATAATACAATTTAAAAAAAAAAAGGCTGTATTCCTTATAGACGCTTATAATTAAGGTCTCGTTTCAACAAGAGCGCTGTCTATATTTACAGAGTTCTCATTTTCATTTAGAGCGCCCTCACCGTATAAAAATTACAAATTCAGCAAAATGATCGTCGCTTATTTTTTTATGCATAAGATATTTCCAAAAATAATAAAATACTCTTTAAAATGTTTCTTTCATTTTTGTGGGACTGTTAAGGTTCCGATTTAAATACACGGAATAATAATAATCTGGCTTTCCAGACTCGAATCCGAGCAAACTTCATCGTATTCACAATTAATGTAAGTTTGTAAGTTTGTACTCAAAAAGTAATCGACATATGAAAAATCAAGTATAAATAAATAAAAAAATACTTTCACCTTTTTTTCAACCTTAATTGACAACGAGTTATATAAAGTGTATCTGGTAGATACATCAAGTAGAGTATTTATTAGTTGTTACTAATGGCAGTTGGCTTTGGTTTATGTTTGTTGTTTATATTAATTGACCGTTCTTAGTGGTTTCTGATGATGTCGCCAAAAATGTTTGTCGCCTGGTGTCCAATTCGGAGGCAAGAACTCACTGTTGGCGGACAACACCAAACGATGGGCCGGCACACGTTTTCCGTCTATGCCCGAGATGAGAACCACGTCGCACAATTTTCTTTGTCCAGATGCAATTTTAGTTGTTTTAGAACCATGTCGGCATGGTTATGATTATTGCAATTGTTGCAGTTTTCTTGGTTTTCCGTAGACATTGCGTATTTAATGTATTCGTACACTGACTGATGATATTTGTGAGTCAACACATGCTTTGATACAGCCAACAGCTGACAGTGTGACCATATCACAATAAATATTTAATGCCATACTTGCACATACAATTACGCAGTATATTTTTTGACTAAATACCAAAAGCGAGAATATTAGATATTATATGGTTGCTATCGCCACCAACAGTAAAAAAAAATGTGATACAGTCGAGGCGGTGCCCGACAGTTTAATTTTATTCTGGAATAGTTCTTCTAAGATCTTTCCAATTGGAACATTTTTTTTTGCTGGAGCAAAACGATATTTATACCTATTACGTCAAAGAAGCTATTTAAATTATATAGGGTTTCAAGTTCATATTTTTAGGGGTATGTGAGAAAATACGGTAATTCGATTGCGGGGGGCGTTAAATGTTGATGCAGTTTTGTATTGGTAAAGGGGGGTGAAATTAGTACATTTTTGACTATAACTTTTTTTGTATTTGTCCGATTTTGTTAATTTTTGACAAACAGATGTATGAAACTATGACGCATGTCTCTCTTAGGTTGAACCGGTTGAACCCTGGTGGGAGTCACACATAGGCTGGCTAGTCCTTAGTGGTATGTCTCTCTTCAGTTTCAAATACAAATATTAAACGGTTTAACTAAAAAGCGCGAAATTCTACTAAGGGGGAACGAGGGAAGATATCGACATGATTTAACAAAGCTCATCTTCTGATTAAATATGCGCATCAGCTGGTAAATCTCTAGCTATCTCTAGCTCTTATAGTCTCTGAGATCTAGGTGTTCATACGGACGGACAGACGGACATGGCTCAATCGCTACCCGAGGTTATGATAAGCATTTTGGTATAAAGGACTTGGGGTCTGCCACGCCTGCTTCTGTCCGTTACATACATTGCACAAATCTAGTATACCCTTTGTACCTATAGGTACAGGGTATAAAAAGTGTTTTACGGATGTGCGTTTCTTTCAAAAATGTCATTTTAGAACGTTTAAAGCAACGTACGTCGCTTAGACGTATGGTTATTTTTGCACGATAAAAAAAATAATAGTTCCAGCTTAACAATTTTAGGGTAGCAACTTAAACAATAATATGAAACAGAACGTACTATTTGACAGACGGCACTTGAACTTTGAAAATTTTCTAAGAACACCTAGTAATAGCAATAAAATAAATCCAATGCCAAATCCAGGTCATTTTCGAACATATGGCATAGAGTCATAAAATATATTTTGGACCAAAGGGTCGTTATGTTTTTCTACCTAACCTAACAGCTGGCTTAAGTCTTTTAACTTAATGCGTGAGCACTTTGGTAATTAAGGAAGGTACAGTTTATATTATAGTCGGGATTTTGATGAAAAAATACAGTATATGTGTGCCCTGCTATTAGACCCCTAAAATCTATTTAATTTTTGTAACGAAGTTCCAGTTTAGAGTTTTTTAACTGAAAACAATAGATTTATAGCTTAAAAATTGCATAAAATGTAAAAAAAGATGACATACTACAATACAAGTACTCAAAAAAAAATTTTATTACCAAATTGTTTTAATTTATTATTTCAATTTTTTGCTGTATTTCAGTTTTAAAGTGAAAAATTTATATAAAAAAATTAGCAGTGATATTTTACGGCTATAAAACGCGTACGGCAAGTAGACGCAGATAAACAAACAAAACTGTATTGTCTTACTTACTTTTTACCAACGAATATAGTAGTTCTATATTCTTTGGTTTTACGCAAAATGGCGGTAGCAGTCACAACAGGTGTTCTGTGTTGCCACCACAACCAAAAATAATGTGCAAGCAAATTCGCAGGTCTCGTCAAGCAGCGGGGCAGGTTATGTGAACTTGATCGTACCTGCTTCGCTTCGCTAGAAATAGACATATGTATCAGAGAATGGCTTCGGGTGATTGCAAAAACGTTCATACACGATCAACACCCGAATAAACGAGCATTCCTCTCAACCGATCAACCGATGTTTTCACTGTTGATTTAAAATCGCTCAAATGTGCCAAGTTTTTTTGCTCGCTGAATTTACTCATGCTCATGTTCAAACCATTCAATTTGGGCGTACATTCATTCAGCTCAACAATGATTGTTTTGATCAAGAATAAAACTCAAAAAGCAAAAATCAAATCGTATGAGTTTGTTCATGTGCGAAGTCAGCAGCACTGCCACTGCACTGCCGATGACTGAGAAGAAGGAAGAAGGTGAAACAGAAAAAAATCACAATACGTAGTTTCACAACAAAGTATATTTTTTCATATTCAATTATCAATGGCAATGGCAAAAAAAAATACATTCATATACTTCATGCTTATAAACATATATGTAAATATAACATAAAAAAATAATTCATTCTTATTAATTATTAAATTAATATATAAAAAAGGAACACATTCGTATTGACTTCATAAGTGCGATCCACACCGATCGTTTACTTTCATGACTCGTGTAAGACACGAGCCGATCAAATGACTCAAATTGATTCGAATCATGCGTTCATCAGCATGAGTTGATTTTATTCAACGCTGAGTTTCGTTGAGTGATTAAACATGAACAAAACATTTCGGACCGAAGGCTGAAAATAATCCGAATGCATTCGTCAGCATGAGCTGATTTTTACTCAACGCTGTGTTTTGTGAGGTGATTGGAATTGAGTAAGAATTTTGCGTATGATTAAAATCAAGAAAAGAGTGAATTTTGCAGTTCTCTGATATGTATATGATTCTGCATAAATTACCATATCCTGTCTTTACTTTTACTTTCATTCGAGTTATATTTTGATTTAGAACTATATACGTATATGTACTTAAAAATATATTATAATATTACACAATATATACATATACATATGTATGGTAGTTACAGTACGCCCTCGTAGAACGCAACCCTCGATACACGCAACTCCTCGATGAAAGCAACACCTTAATTCTTTACATAGCAGACTCTGTTAAAGCAACTTGAAAAAAAATAGCCTCAGTTAACGCAACTTTCTATGCAAAAGTAATGTTTTTTTTTCATTTTGGTTTTTTGCTTTTTGCTTTGACTCTTTCTAACAAAATTTAGTTTTGGGATTCCCCACTTAAGCATATGAACGAATAATGCAAACAAATTTGGTGAAATGCGTTAACGCATTTTTTATGTAATTCACTTCGGAATCGGTTGTGATTTGTGTGCTGCAAAAATGCCAGTTGTTAAAAGTGTTCCTAAGCTTTCAATAGCCCAAAAATGCTTCCTAACCACTTACTCTTGATACACACTAAACATAAATTATTAGGTGCACATGGAAAAAATATAAAAAAAACCTAAATGAAAACAAAGGGGTACAAAGAATCAAAATAAGGGAAACATTTAACGGACTATGCTACTATACTTATTTGGGAACTCCGATGGAAATGAGTTCCGTCTCTACCCACCCAACCTACCGATAAACGGCTTGGCCGTCTATTTCGACCCTTGAACAACCTATTGAGTTTTCATACTCCTACCAGACTAATCATATCCTACTCCGAGTGAACATAAAAGACTTCTTAGCAATTCATATTGACGACGTTATAATTTCAGATTTAAAAAAAAAGAATAATAGGGTATATACACGAAGCTTAACATTAAATCTTAACATAAGATTCAACTTGCATTCATTTTCTTAAGACTATCATTATTAACATTATTCAGTTTTGACAATATTTATCATTATTGGGCCATTAAGTGTAAAAAAAAAAGAATATACATATATATATGAGTATTTACGTAGATAACTGCCCATAAACAAAAGAAAATACTACTAGTCGTTTTCGACCACTCACAACTTACTCGTACGCCTTACGCCGAATCCTTGAGCTCAACGATCGCCGATGGTGTACCTTTTTAGGGAATTTCAAGTTCATTAGTATATGAGAGCAATTAACTTTAAATATAAATACGTATATATATATATATATAAAAAAATGACACCGTGCAATTATAACTCTAATCACAAAAATAGTACAATATACAAAGTTTCAATTTGGATTACTATGGACTATTCGAAAAAGATACATTATAAGTGTTTCTTTTGTTCTCGCTTCAACTTAAGAGAAACAAAAGCACATTAAGCTTAAAGAACACATTTAATAATAACAAAATAAACTTTACGAATCTACTCTTAGGGAATTACATGTTTTACCCTCTTTTAAGCCATTCGTATACAAATCTCCTAACAAGCAAAATCTACTACAGCTGTTTTTCTTATATTCTTTTTGGTGCTTTTATATATATATCTATATGGTTTGCTACTTGCTGTTATGTGTGCTTGTTTATAAGCATATGTTCATAAACACACACGATATGAATAATTGTTTTTGCAGCTGGCGAGGGCGCGCAGCCGCTCTAGGCACTGTTGCTGTTGTTGTAGGCGTTGGGAGCGCAGCTCTTAGAACGGTCACCTTAGTGGTTGTGCTTATATAGTGAGCGCAGCTCTCAAAGCTGCACCTTCGTTGTGGGAGTTGCTGCTAGTGCGCGCCGGTGGATGTTGTTGTTGGGGAGTGCAGCGCTTTAAGCTGCTCTGCTGCTGTGACGGCACTGAGCACAAATTTCAATGTTGAGGCTATAGCTTGTGTTGTTGTCGCCAGTTCATCAGTGGTCGCTCCGATGGTTGGTGGTTCTGCGTCGGTTTCGGCTGTGTTTCTAGGGCATGCCGGTGAACGTCGACGCTATAAATTTAATTAACAGCCAAAAGGGGTACGACTGCGCACTGTGTCGCACAAAACTGGCCTAAAAATCAAGAAACCTTAGATCTCGCAATATTTCTGCAGCGACATATTACCTCTCACAAACAGCTTATACATCAAAGAGGGCACTTTTCACAAAAAAATATTTATTCATAAATAGGCATACCATTTGCTATATAGAAGCACTTAGGTAAGAAAAAAAAACCCGATATATGTATATATCGCGAAATGAAAATCAAGTAAAAAAAAACGGCAAAACATCCACTGCACTTATGCACTGCCAAACTTAAACTGACCATTCGGTTGCTAATCACATTAAGCGGGACCGATTAAACTAAGCTTTAACAACAAACACGTGAGAATGTACAAAGTGCATGAAGAGCATAACGCATATGAAAGCCCTTTCTATGAGAGCTTTAACGGTTCTTAAAGTTTGTTCCAAAGCTTAGTTTTTATGCCTATTTTAAAATATATAAATGTAACGACTTTTTGGATCATATATTTTACCTAGATCCACATGGCCACTACACATTTTAAAACTTCAAGAATTTCGTGAGACTGCAGTCCAATACCATGTAAATAGTAAGAAATAGCAGACCAAAATCCTACAGTTCTTTAAGAAATAAATTAAATAAAAACCAAATCAACACTGAAAATCTTTTATTTAAATTAAAATGTTTAGAAAAGGCACTTAATCAGTATTCTGACCATATGAAAATTTAAACTCAGTTTTCGCACCAACCTCAATGTTCGCAACTTAGTCAATTTCTATTAGTTGCGTTCTGCGAGGGCGTACTGTATTTAAAACAGCATCAATTTGTGCGAGCCACGTATCCCATTGTCTTTGTACTAAATACTAAACTAAAATTAGGTTTTCTACAATGCCCTTAATAAATTTAAATTCGTTCAAAGCCACTTTAGGTACAGCTTCAATTCATGTAAGTTGTCTCGGCATTTTTAATTCAAGATTTTAAATTTCAATTTTAATTTGCAGCAATTTACAAATGTAAGCGAACGCGGCAAAGAAGAAGAAAAACTTAAAAACTTAACTCATAAACTCAACAGAAGCTATACACGCTTTGGTCTGTTGACTTTTTCAACCAATTTTTAACTTCTCAACTCAACATGAAGCGTGAATACCAGAAATATTTGACTCACAAATATCATAAGTCACTTTACAAATCAGTTTACAAATATATTAAATACGTGATGGCAGTGCTAATATTTTGACAGCCACTGTTTGTCATAGAACTGCAATGGCAACGAACTGCCAACTAAATGCTTAAAATCAATGCAATTAAAGTACATGTATAGTATAGTTTATAGTTATAAACAAAAACATAATATTTGTGAGTTTTTAAACAAATTTATTATCGATATTCTTAAATGTTTTAATAATGTATGAAACATTTCGTAATAAAATTAAAAGGGAGGATATTTTCGCAATCGTGACTGTTATGGATTTTTTGTTATCTTAACGACATCATTGGGTATGACGAAAAGGGAAGTTGGATGCATGGGAGTGTTTAACGATGCAAATTTGTTCCAAGCATCGTACACTGGATCGTATTCCTCAACAGTACCATTAGAGTTTTCGCCGCCGGTTACAATAATACGATTATCAAACAGAGCACAGCCATGTCTCCACCGGCCGTGTGTCAGCGAGCAAACCTTTGTACATTCATCACTTACTGGATTGTAACACTCAATAGAATTTCCATTATTGCCAAAGCCGCCTACTGCATAAAGAAGCCCATTTGCTTGAGCCACTCCACAACCTGCACGAGCTTCGTTCAGTGGCGATAAACGACTCCACTCGTTTGTGCATGGATCATACCTTTCCACGCAGCTCAAAAACGTACGGTCATCATGTCCACCAATAACAAATAAGCAATCGTTGAGAACTGCCACACCGGCAGAGCTTCTTGCGGTGGGCATGGGTGCCACATTGTTCCAAGTACCTGTTCCAGGATTCCATCGCTCTACTGTATTCAAACGGTTACAGTCATTCCAACCGCCTACCACATAGAGTAATCCCTTTAGCACTGCCACGCCCACGCACCTTCTTGGGGTACTCATTGGTTGGAGTTGGGTCCAGGTCATGCTCTTTAAATCTAAGCTCGACATCGTGTTTAAAACACCTCCTGCATTTTGTCCCCCAACCAATATCAGCTTATTCTCAATAACAGCTGCACCATAATCATCACGTTGTAATTTTAGTTTGTTTACGAGCGTCCATTGCTTCTGAGTAGGACGGTAGCTCTCAATTACAAGATCTTCCTGCATTTTTCCAATCGCCAACAAACAATCATTCTTTCTCCGGGCAATCGATAACAGTCGCTCTGGCATGGCATGACACTTATATGCTTCCAAAAGCAGATTCTGGCACTCATTCGCACTGCACACGCTCTCCACATGCTCCTCAATAAAAGACAGCGTCATTAGTGGCAGCCTCACCTTGGCCATCAGTTTTGGTATATGCTGCTTACGGGCGGGCTCATCATTGCGCACCCAAGCCATTACACTCTGAAAAACATTCTCCTCGGATGGCACTTGAAGATCATCACTGGACAGCAGCTTGCCCAACTGATCAGCACTCAATTGCAAGAACTCTTGACTCTGGCTAACATCCACAAAATGCTTGCAGGTATAGTCCACAGCAAGTTCCATCAAAGTGGTGCTGTTGTGCAGTTCTGCAATTAAGCTTATGCCTAGACAGTTCGATGTATCCAACTTGCGTGCCAGAAAATTCCCGCAGGTCGTGACTACAGTATCCAGACGCCATTTGTGGGCGATGGTTAGCAGCATTTCAACATTTTCATCGTGCACTTCAAGATTCCCAGTATAGCAGTAGTTCACCAGAACTTGTAGAACATCGTTGCTAACATCGCCAAGAGTCACCTCATGGTCGTTGGCTTCACGCATTGGATTGGTGAACATGGCCGAAAAGAACTTACTGTTGGCGCACAACACCAAACGATGGGCCGGCACACGTTTTCCGTCTATGCCCGAGATGAGAACCACATCGCTCAATTGTTCTTTGTCCAGATGCAATTTCATAAGTTTTAGAACCATTTCGGCATGGTTACTATTATTGCAAGAGTTGCAGTTTTCTTGGTTTTCCGTAAACATCGCGTATTTAATGTATTCGTACACTGAGTGATGATCTTTGTGAGTCAACACATGCTTTTATACAGCAAACAATTGGCAGTGTGACCGTATCACAATAAGTATTTAATGCCATAGTTGCACATACAGTTACGCAGTATGTTTTTGCCTTAATACCAAAAGCGAGAGTATTAAATATTATATGGCAGCCATCGCCACCAACAGTGAAAAAAATAAATTAATAAAATTACAAAAACAAAGGTTCTATATATTAAAGAAGTTCTGGCAATATTTACAACATGGACTAGAGTTTCCAGAGTGCCCATTTTCGTTTATAGCGCCCACTGCGCATATAAATTGCAAATAACTATGTATATACAGTATGATAAAATATTTCCAAAAATAATAAAATACTCTTTGATTTTTTGTGGGATGGCTCTGGCTTGGTTTTCCAGACTTCCGTCCCGAGCAAACTTTTTCGTATTCATAGTTAATGTATTTGTATGCTCAGGTAAAAAGTAATTGGCATATGCAAAATCAAGTATAAATGATTACAGCTTTTTTTCAAACTTAAATGACAACAATGAGTTATGTAAAGTGTATTTGGTTGATACATCAAGTAGAGTATTTATTATTTGTTATTGATAGCAGTTGGCACTGCAATATAGATGATGTTTATAGTATGTGATTGTTCTTAGTGGTTTCTGCTGATTTTGATAAAAATGTTTGTCATGTGGTGTTCAATTCGGAGGCACTGCTGAGTAAGGATTTTGGTTTGACTTTGATTTCATGCCGTGGTTGCAAAGTACCGATCTTCATTTGTTTATGACCCCAAATGTTTTATCGCTAACAATACTTGAAGGGGCAACTTGACAGCCTTGTGCTTGGCTTAAAACGTTCGCATGGCCACATCTTCGGTTACAATTTTTGGACGCTACTGTAAGAAACCTCTAACTCATTTATTAATGAGTAATAATTTTTAATAATAATAACCAGACGTATGTTTATGCGCCGGTCAGAGCCTAGTGTCACTTTCACTTTGGCCTTCATGCAGGTAGGCGGTCTTAATAATTTTATTACGTCTCTGCTTTTAAGTCAGAATTTAGTTTTATCTCAATCTTGAATCGCAACAAAAATTCTTAACAGTGGTTCACGGAAATCGGTGTGGAAAAAATATCAATATTTTCATAAGACTCACCACTGTGACGCACAGATGGCCCGACAGCCCTCCACCACTTTGCTCGCACTAAAATGCTATAAATATAAATTTGAAAATGAAATTCTAAACTAAATTGCTAAAAGACTACTTTCATAAAAATATTTTTCCTTAACATTTCAAATAGGTTTTTTAAACGTGCTAAATCGCCTGAAAATTTGTTTGTAGACCACGGTCAGCTGATCAGTGTCAGAGGGCGTAATTTTTTGTTGCTTCACGTTGCAAATTGCATATTTCGCTGAAGTATTAAAATTATTCAGGTGCTGTAAGAAGCATTAGCTGGGAAAGCTCGTTTTCGACTCTAAGGCAAATAAATATTTTACCTCGAAGTTTAATGGGATTTCAGACCGCTGTTTCAGATAAGAAAGTAACAACTGTCTGCAATAGTATACCATAAATATTAATCTTATTTCGTCAAATATAATTGTTGAATGTTGTTAAAACTATATAAATATTTGTTTTTCATTATTGGCCATAACATCCAACAATAATAATAATATTTTTACTTGATAATATTGGGAGAAGGCAAGTTGCCGCGTCCCAAAAGCTTTAATATTTTTGCCAATAGAGCAATAGGAAAACTATCGGCCGTTGTTTTAACGCACTTTAGAGATAAGAGTATTTGTGAGTAGAGTGAAAGTAGAAATGCATAAGTGTGCGTGTAGAGTTGGTGATAGCAATAATTGTAGGTACAGCGTACTCTGTCTTATCAATTAGGATAGATAAAGTGATAAGCAGAGTGGGCGGGAATTCCAGGATAAAGCGGCTCATGAGACAAGCCTGGGTGAATCTATTCGATCAATCTGGGCAATCCAGTGTACATTTCCGTGAACGAGCCGCGACTAGTTTTGCCAATATGATTAACATCTGGCTGAGCTTATCGCCCCAGGGGCATTATTTTGTAAATTATATATACTTATATTTAAACATTACGATATGTATAAGAAATTATAAATTTGTTGTGACGTTTACACTGGACTGAGCTGAGTTATCCCTGAGTTATCTTCTGGACATGCCAGATAATTTAGGCTGAACAGTCAATACTCGTATGAGGAGCCAACAGAAAATTATTACGTGCCTGTTCCTACTAAATCGAAATATCTTTCCTGTTCTCATCTCTAATAAAGAGCAGCATGTTAACATTAACAAAGAGCGATGCTTTCAGAATCCTTTCCTGCCATGTGCTGTGCGATTTTGTGTCCATACAATTATTAATTCATTATAATTCAAGCTGCGCAGGTTTGTCTTGGTCAATAATGTATAGACATAAAATATGGTATAGTCTCACGAATAACCACCATACACCTTAACCTACACCCAAGCTCACACAAATAATGCCACCGACAAATATAAACTTAGACAACTAAGACGCTATTCATTTGCCATTAAATTAGCTAGCCTCAGGCAAGATAACAATGCCAAGTAGAGGAAGCTTCTATTCCTGTGTCCACAGCAGTTAGTTCATTCACTTGACAATTTCTTGTTGTAATATGTAGTACATACTATAAATTTGTATATATAGCTTAGTATATACTTATGTGCATGTATATACTATATTTATATACATGATTGCGGCAGAGCTTAAAGCAGCCGCTCAACGGGCGCACACAAATCTTTGGAAAATTTTCTGAACATAACATTTTAAATGAAATTTTAATAATTCAAAAGCAGTCTGCAATGACTTGTCAGCCAAGGCAATTTTTGGCAGGCATAAATTTTATATTACGCATACGACGCGTGTTGCCAAGAGCAAAGCTAGAGCCATAGCAAGCTAAGACCGTGCTTTTCATGTTGTGCGCATTTTTAAATTTTTGTTACCTACTTGAAGATTGAAGCAACAGAAACAGCACAAGGTGTGGCCAAGACCACTATTTAAGAAAAATAAAAAATTATAGGGATCTATGATGCGGATTAACTGCTAAGCCTAGAGTAAAAATCAATATGCGCAAAAACTCATCTAGACTAAGTATCAGAGTAAGCTAAACTCAAAAGTCAAAAATGTATTTCGAAAAAAAAGGCAGAAACCAGACACTGCTATATCCATATAAGATCGTGCAATCTAGCGCACTCAGATTTTTTCATTTCTTTTTTTAATCATACTTTTGTAGATAATTTCGATTTGTGCATGTGCAAAAATTACACAGGTCTACAAATACAGGGGACATGTCAGTTGTTGGAAAGCCAAGGGTCATTTCCGAAGTAATTTGCATTTGCTGCGTAGAACCCGAAACCGGAGTCAGAATTGGCCCATCACGTCAGGATTTAGAGATATTTGAGGTTATGTACCCGAAAAACGGCGTTTTTTTCCTATGTACAGGGTGCAAAAAATTTGTGTGGTCTGTCTCTCCAGTTACATTATTTAGTACCGCTCTTACCCTTTAATTTAAGAGTTCAAGAGATCAATTACGATTTATTTCGCAAAGTTATGGCTATTCGAAGCTACGAAATATATGCATTGGACGTCATTAGCATGTGCACTAAACCTTTGAGACAATAATTTTTTACTGTGTAATTTCTCTTGAAAATTTTCACTTGGAGGTTTATTTTACTGACTTCATATTCGTTCGACCACAGAGGTTTAAATGTTATATCTGCTTGTTTTTAATAGCTCAAAAATTTGTTTCTTTTGAAATCAAAAGCTGATCCTGGAAACATTTCAATCAATTTTTTCAAAATGATTATTCAATGTCAATAAATTTAACATACGCATGTTATGGGCTTTCGGCATGAATTCAGCTATGAATTCATTGCGTATTTTCTTCGAAATTCGGGCCTGAAATCACAGCTGAGTAGTTAATGCATATTAAAATTTTTTTATATGCATTGCAAAGACTCCGCGCATAAATTTAATTTTTCGCTTAAAAAGCCATGATGCATTTGTTTACTTTTCATGCCTTAAATCACGACTAAAAAATTCAGCACCGAGCTCATCAATCGCTGCCATTATGGACGCACATATAGCTTATCATATTTTAAAAAATATTGTATGAGTATTATTTGTTCTGAATACATAGCCATAGAAGTTTAAAATTGTGTAATTTTGTTAACCTATACCGAAGGCACAAAGATATAGCCACACTTTATAAGAAATCTAATAGTAATAATCAGCTGTGCTCTGGAAAACAAACTAATTTTATTCGTTTACGATTTTGCGTGCTCCAAATTTTATGTTTTTTGCTGTCTGTCGCTTAATATCATTTAATATCGAGCAGTTGCGAAGCCGCCTAGTTTTTATATGCTTTCAAATTTATTAATGCCCTTGAGCAAGGTATTTCTTTTGCCCCGATTGTTAATTACTTGCCACACAAAACTACATAGTTGGCCATAATTTACGGCTGTCTATAGCAGATGAAAACAGACAAATTCACAAAACTTTGAACTCACAGACAACAACATTTATTTTTTCCACGCCTTGCTTCGTAATTTGAGGATAGTCCGTTTCCCTTAATGTCTTTGCCCCTGTACCTCAACTTGTCAAAGTTCAGTACGGTTTAAGTTTCGTTTTATCTGTTCCCTTCTTGTTGCAAACTGTAAGCCTTCCGGCTGAGGTCAGGAAAACATTGTGTCTATGGCAAAAGTAATTATCGAATTTTTGCAAAAAATTTCAAGGCTTTCATTTTTTTGTAGCTTTTGCTGTGTACGTGGTTGGTAAGTTCAAAAACTTATAGTTCATGCATCAGAGTGCGTTTAATTAATGTAGGCATATAATCAACAGTACTCGTACATAGGTAAGTATATTATAGCCCAGGACAGGTGCATCTAAAGTTTGAAGTTTAATCGCCATTAAAGAAGAATCTGCTAAGCTGGAAAAGGAAATCAGAGTTCCATGTTTATATATCAGTGAAATTATTTCGAGTAATCTACTTAAGCTTACAGCTAATAATGGTTAGCCCACTCTCCGCTCTGGGCATTCACGCATAACCCGAACCCTTGACAACGAGAACGAAAGCATTCTTGCCCATAAGAGTTTTGTAAAAAGCGTCAAGAAGGTTGAAAATATTTTTTTTGAATATCGGAAAATGTACAAATATGGTACTGCCAAAATATCCAAAACATTATTTTTTTTTTTTTTAAAAACTCTTTTTTTATAAAACCAAACCAAGCTACAGGACAGTTGTAAACAGCTGATTATAGCTGCTCGCTTTGTTAGTGGTGCATTTTTGGCAAAAAATTTACAGATTTTACTTATCTTGATTTTAGTTCTATTTTGAAAGACCAAATAAAGAATTTGTAATTCGGTGTATTGACAAGTCCCAAGGTTAATAAACAAGCCTTTTTTCTTTATTTAGTTCCCATCCTTATTTTCCTTACTTTTTTCAACACACTCCGACTATATGTATTATCGTTTCTAAATTTGTTTTCATTCGCGGTAACATTAATTTCATGTCTGCATGATTTGCAATTCGCTTTCGATCGATTTCGGTGACATTTGTATCAGTAAAGAATTTTTCGATATTCGAATTATCGATTGTCCAGGCCCCAAGCACTCAAGTATTAGCTTTATAATTTGTTCACTTCATGACTAACATAAAACGAATCTCAAACTAAATTCCTTTAAATTTCATTAACATGATGAAGACCATGGAAATTCGCTGATTGAGAATTTCCTCACATTTGAACGTTCTTTCAAGGATAGTCTCGTGAATCCCATTTTTCATAGTTTTCTTACTAAAAAACGCATTGCTTTACTAATTTTTTTTTTAGTTGGTTAAGATATAGAAGTATGTTGCCAATTCTGCCGTGGAAAGTCCGGCATATTCAAAGTGTTAAAAATTTAGTTGGATAGTTGGTTGCGTCACTTTTTACATAGGCGATAGATGTCGAATCCATATATATATAGTAGTGCTGGTGAAAACATCGATGATCGAAGTTTAAAATCTCTATATTTCGATGTTGGCCAACAGAGATGTTTCTCCAGCACTACTAAACATCCATTTGATAAGTTAGTGCTAGTGTTACCACACCTAGTAAAGTAGTGGCGCCATCTAACGTTAGGCATTTTTTAAATTAAAATACAACACTGTTTTGTTTTGTTGTCTGCGACCCATCGTCAAACATTTTTAATCAGAATTTTTCGCCACCATTTTTTTTATATGAAGTTTTTCATTTTTAAACCAGCGGTGGGCAAAACTACTAATGCAATTTTTGTGCCTGTGTGCGTAAACAAAAAAGAGCTTTAGCGAAAACGGAGGTAAAATGGACAAATCATTTTTTTTTTGGCATAGTTGTCATTAAATTCGACAATATCATCGAGTTTTATTCTTTCGGGTCTTGCCATGCGGCTCTGCTTTGCGTTCCATTGTAAAACTACCTCACACGTACGAGACGAGCTTTTACGGTAAAAAGCTCTTTTCTCGTACGTGTGAAAGCTCTTTGGCACGCGTGCCGTCTAAGTGCCCACCGCTGCTTTAAACGATAACAATTATGATAAATACCAGCTCATTAGATATTTAATGGGTATACTAGTTTGGTATTAAATGTTTAGTATCATATGGTCACACTCTCATTTGCTTGCTGCTTAAATAAAAGTTTGTAATTCACTCAAATTCTCAATCAGTCAAACCAAATATTAAATACGAAATGTCTACGGAAAACCAAGAAAACTGCAACTCTTGCAATAATAATAACCATGCCGACATCGTTCTAAAACAACTAAAATTGCATCTGGACAAAGAACAATTGTGCGATGTGGTTCTCATCTCGGGTATAGATGGAAAACGTGTGTCAGCCCATCGTTTGGTGTTGTCCGCCAACAGTAAGTTCTTTTCGGCCATGTTCACTAGCCCAATGCGTGAAGGCAACGATAATGAGGTGACTCTGGGTGAAGTAAATAACGATGTTCTACAAATGCTTGTGAACTACTGCTATACGGGACAACTTGTAGTGCATGAGGACAATATTGAAATGCTGCTAGCCACTGCCCATAGATGGCAAATGGATGCCGCAGTCACGGCCTGTGGGAATTTTATGGCACGCAAAATGGATTCATCCAACTGTCTAGTCATTAAGTTCATTGCAGAGCAGCTCAACTGCACCACTTTGATGGAACTCGCTGTGGACTATACCAGCAAGAATTTTGTGGATGTAAGCCAGAGTCAAGAGTTCTTACAATTGAGTGCTGATCAGTTGGGCAAGCTGCTGTCCAGTGATGATCTTCAAGTGCCATCCGAGGACAATGTATTTCAGAGTCTAATGTCTTGTGTGCAACATGATGAGTCCTCACGCCGACAGCACATACCAAAACTGATGGCCAAGGTGAGGCTGCCACTAATGACGCTGTCTTTTATTGAGGAGCATGTGGAGAGCGTGTGCAGTGCGAATGAGTGCCAGAATCTGCTTTTGGAAGCATATAAGTGTCATGCCATGCCAGAGCGACTGTTATCGATTGCCCGGAGAAAGAATGATTGTTTGTTGGCGATTGGAAAAATGCAGCAAGATCTTGTTATTGAGAGCTACCGTCCTACTCAGAAGCAATGGACGCTTGTAAAGAAACTAAAATTAGACCGTTATGATTATGGTGCGGCTGTTATTGAGAATAAACTGATATTGGTTGGGGGAGAAAATGCAGGAGGTGATTTAAACACGATGTTGAGCTTAGATTTAAAGAGCATGACCTGGACCCAACTCCAACCAATGAGTACCCCAAGAAGGTGCGTGGGCGTGGCAGTGCTAAAGGGATTACTCTATGTGGTAGGCGGTTGGAATGACTGTAACCGTTTAAATACAGTAGAGCGATGGAATCCTGGAACAGGTACTTGGAACAATGTGGCACCCATGCCCACCGCAAGAAGCTCTGCCGGTGTGGCAGTTCTCAACGATTGCTTATTTGTTATTGGTGGAGATGATGACCGTACGTTTTTGAGCTGCGTGGAAAGGTATGATCCATGCACAAACGAGTGGAGTCGTTTATCGCCACTAAACGAAGCTCGTGCAGGTTGTGGAGTGGCACAAGCAAATGGACTTCTTTATGCAATAGGCGGTGCTAACAATAATAAAAGTTTAAATTCTGTTGAGTGCTACAATCCAAATATTGATGAATGGACAAAGGTTTGCTCGCTGACAGAGATGCGATATCGACATGGCTGTGCTCTGTTTGCTAATCGTATTATTGTGGCTGGCGGCTCAAACTCAAATGCTACTGTCGAGGAATACGATCCAGTGCACGATGCTTGGAACAAACTTGCATCGCTGAACACTCACATGTGCCGAGCTTTCCTTTTCGCCAATCCATAAAAGCCACGATTGCGAAAATATCCTTCCTCTTATTTTTGTCGCAAAATATTTAAATAAGAATTAAAATTTTGAAAATATCGACAATAAATTTTTTAAAATTTCACAAAAGTTTTGTTTTTGTTTATAACTCTTAATGTTATTTGTGATTAGGCTGTATCCGAGGCTCCGCTGGCGTTTTGGAAGAGTAAGAAAGAACAAACTTACTGCATTGGTTCGTAACCTTCGGATACGTGGTTCAAACAATACCTCATAGCCAGCGTAATATGACGAGATTGATTTAGATTTTCTCATAGGGCCAGATTTTGTTGGACTTACGGTTTTTACTGGAGTTTTGCAAACTAACCGAAGCCAAGGTCTCTCAAGATTTCTGTGTCAGCCCAGATACATTGAAAAAAAGCAATTGACACTTTTGTGGATGACGTTTGAAATACTAAAATTTGTACCAGTCGAAAATGTATATATGTTAGGAAGGTGACGTCAAAGACTACGCAAAGTTACCTTAACTATGATCAGTGTAAGTGGTGAAGACGACTAAAACAAGTCCGTCTAAGCTAAAGTTGTTAACGTAAACAATTTGAGTACCCTAATTGTAAATCGGTTTACCTTAAAGTATACCTATAACTTATATAAGTACATATATTAAATAAGAATCTTATATTTATGCGACTTTTTGCTGACAAGTTCCTGCTGTTGCATCAAAGCTGCCAACTCGTTTCGCTACGCATCTTCGCTTCCTACATATATTCGGTGTAAAACTAAAGTTCTATAGAATTCAAGCTCAATTAACTAGTTTACCAAATACCAAAAGAACTCGGCGGCGTATGCATAAATATATATCATTACAATGGATTCTGTCACGCCTGCTGCTCAATGAGTTTTCTTTCCTTCTTGCTATAAGATATCGATTTTTGAAATATTTTCTTATTTTCTTAGCCAACAACTAGCACAACATTTCATATACTATTAATGCTGAAATTATGTGAAGCATTTTCAGCAGCAGTCCCAGAACATCCCCCCCCACTGACCAACTCAGCCGTACAATATCAACATGGGACTGCCTGCATTTGAGAACTGTTTTTTTTTTTTTTGCTTGACCTGTCACACACAAAGCGTGGCAAGGTTGGCTGGGAGGAGAGCTGTTTACTACTAGTGATACCCCCTATTGGTCGTGGTTATGACTTAGTTTATGGATTTCAGACGATACCGAAGCAAGACTCACCCACAGCGGAAGCACTTAAATTCCTGCAGAGTTTCCTTCAGCTACATCGACTAGAACAACAACAACTAACACACGTCAACATGGGAAACGCTTTTAGTTTCCGATTTTAAACGCAACTTGGCCAACAACTAACGATGGCTAACTGAATTGGGTTAGCCAGCTAAGGTTACTCACACGGATTGCTCGGGTTGATTGCTCCGGCAAAGTTAACATCTAAAATCAACACAAGCACTCAATGTCAAGCCTTCTATATTGATAAGAACCGAACGGAGCACGTGATTTGATTTGCTGATTTTCAATTCAGTTTGAAAACATTTCGTATTTCAACTGGAACCCCTTGATCAGGTATGAAAATAAGTTTTTATGTTTAGCTGCCTAAGGCGTTTGAGTTTTTAAACACTCTTAGAGCCAAAAGAAAAAGTGGGTATATTGAATGGCGGAAAATCAAAATTTCAAAAGAGTTTTGCGGAAAATGGTTTCCTTAAATAGATATAGCTAAGTTCTATTCGCTAAGTGCAGATTCTCATACTATGGAAATGGAAATTGAGATTAGTATGAGGCAGGAGGAATAATACATACTAATACATAATTTTTTTATGGTGGCCATCTTTGTGAATGGATTTTTGACATCTCATGTTTTTAGTAAGGTTTGCTATTTCAACATGAACAAGTTCACGTTGCCACAACTTATGGAAATTGTCCAAGTTTTCTATCAATATTCAAGAAGTTTTGTTGCTACTCAACTTTGGTCATTCTGCTCCATCTGAGCCTTGTTTATAAGTGATTCATGAAACACAATTATGCGGTTTATGATATGGCGGGATCATCGGGCGTTACGTCCTCAAAAATGAAGAGGAACGCACCGTAACTGTAAATCGTGCGATGTTGACCGATTTTGTTTTTCGTAATTTGATGATATTGACGCTGACTACATTTACTTCCAACAAGACGGTGCAACTTGCCGCACAGCTACCGCTACAATGGACTTATTGCGATCAAAATTCGGTGAGTTATTAATTTTACGAAATGGACCTAACACCATTGGGCTACTTTTTGTGGGGCTAAGGTTTATGCCAACCAACCCAAGAATCATGATGAATTGGAAGCCAACATCAATCAGGCATTGAAGTCATACCACCCGAAATGGTGCACCGAGCCGAGGTGATCATTTGAACGATATATTGTTTAAATCATAAATGGCATAGAACATCTAATAAAAATAATACACACCACATTTGAGCAAAATTAATGGATTTTATTTAAATTTCAAATCCTATCGTTGTTATTGCTAAGCCCTTTATTTATGCAGCTTAGAATTTTAACTAACATGCTTTTAGACCCGGAAGATTTTAATGTAGAAATAAACTTAGATAAGGCATAAATGTCTTCTTTTAAAAAAATTACCGATATTTATGTTCGAATATGGTGTTCAAACTCATACTTGCATGATTGAAATGTTCGCTAGAGTTTGAGCTAGAAAGTTGTGCAACTGAGATTATTCCTCATAAACGGATTAAGCTCTTACCAGAATCAGTTGAGCTGTCCCAGGTGCTGGACAAGGAGAAGCGCAGCAGTCAATGGAACCCTAGTGCACATCTTGAAGATCTCGACAACGCTGACCAACTCTGTTCGTTGATTAAATAAATTAATTTGTGGATTTAAATGGTACGCCCAAGAATATGGGTCTAACGATCAACAATAGTAAAACCAAAAGCATTTCTGTTTCCCTGACTGACTATTTTGTCAGTTGCCCCTAGGTGGAGCATAGGGATCTCTATTAATATCTGTTCGAAGAGGAGAGAACAGGGACCTACAGTTTATAGACGAATCCGAATGGGTTTGATTACATATTCTGCAAGCCTGATCGAGCACAGTTGTGACCAAATAGTAGTGCCGCAAAAATATCGACGTTGGAACGCATATATCGATGTAACGATAACGTTTAGCTTTTTTTATACCCTGTTCCATATGGTACAAAGAGTATAAGCCAAAAATGTATGTAATACATAAAAGTTATCTAAAGTATGATCAGGGTGACTAGAGAAGTCGATACACCGATGTCCGTCTGTCTGTATGTCCGTACGTATGAACGCTTAGATCTCAGAGATGGTAAGAGCTAGAGCAACCAAAAGTTCAGATTAGATCACTTATTATGCTACGGGAGAAAAGCTTATTTTATTTTTTTGATATCGGGGTTACATTATATAGTAACTCCCATAGGGGTGTTTTACAGGACCTCGAAGAAAACCAAAAGTCTTAGATGGATAATTCGAATAAACCAAAGTTGGCATTCGGAAGTTTTTTAGAGTTTATCAGTTGACTGTATCATATGGCTCCCATCCAATATATCGGATTTAATTGCAATTAGTGATACAGGGTATCCCAAAGTCGTGCACCACCGATTTTAACGTACGCCATCTTTTGTTTATGTTAAGAAAATATATATAAAGGATTTTCCAATCTAAAAACAATTGAGATACATTCATTATGTTTAACACATAAAACCATCTCCGTTTTTTTTCCAGTAATCTAGTTAGTTAGACAGTTAGCTCATGCCTAAGTAAAAATTTGCAATATTAAAATATTATCGAAATAACAAATTTTACTTTCGCAGAAGGTAGACGAGAAGATGAATTTGTAGCATTACCACAAATCAGGCATGTTTTGTCACTTTTGTATACTTAGATGGTAATCCATTCGGAGATTTAAAAAAAAAAAATTGTATAGCGATTGGGCATATTAGGGCTTTCTTTTCCATGGTCACGGTAACGGGAAGTAAGCGCTATCACAAAAATCGAAAAAAAGAAACATTGATGTTGTGGAAAAAAAACATAGATTCATCAATTTTTTAACGATGTTGCTTGCAGCACTAGGTCAAAGTATAGGGTAGCAATGATTATTTTGTGAATCACTTAAAAGTTATATACATATATAGTGTGGCTTGAGTTCACTAATTGGTGGTGGAAAATGTTAGTCAATGACCTGAAGCGCAGCATTATGTAGTATATTTTTTGCAGTGTATCTCAAAATTGATACAATAAGCGTAAGATTTCTACGGCTTTGCTTTATGATTGCTTTATTTTTTATGATGCTGCCTTGGACAAGTTAACATGTTTTGCTCACCCGGTACACCATTTTGTTTACAATCCCACACACAGACACATACACACACACTGTTGCTTGATTTGTTTTTTTCTTTTTGTTGTCGTAGGTTTGTATACCCTGCACTTTACAGGTTCAAGTGTATTAAGGACTTGTATAAGTTGTATGTAACAGACAGAAGGAGGCGTGGCAGTATAGACTTTATTTACCAAAAGGCCTAACATCATCTGGTATAAAGGTGTTGATGTTTGGAGTACTTTAGGAGTATGTTTTTTTTTTTACATCGTTTGGGTCACTTTTTTTTCCTGACCTTTAGACCTTGCCTAAGTAACTCCTCCCTCATGCAATGCTCAATGTTTTCATGCATATCAAGTCTCTTTCTATGCAGTGTATCCCACAATCGGATTCACATTTTTGTCCTTGTTGTTGCTGTTACCCATCATCCTGTGATGCACTGTTTACCCGGCTATGAACATCCCAAACGTATACGGGCAAGGCAGTAAGTTTGTTTGCCTCATTTTCATTTAATGTTTTTCAGTTGAACTGTTGCTTTGCCTCGTCTGTTTCCGCTTTTCTTTTTATTTCTCTCCCTCACTTCATCTCTTTTTTTGCTTTCTGCTTTTTACTAAACGTCTAACTTACGCTCGTTGTTCACAGTTACTCGTTACTCATTTCCGTTTCCGCTCTGTTGTCGAAGTTCTAGATGTTTGTACCGAACAAACAAGGATTGTGCTTTTGAGTTAGCATTGCCGTTAACTGTCGAGCTTTTCATTTGGGCATCCTGCTCTGCCCCCGCAGCCTTTTGCCCTCAAATTGACTACAAGTCATTAAATATTGTGATTGCGGTGTCCTCCTGTAGCAGGGTGTAAGGTGAGAGCGGTATGGCGACCATGACAGTTCTTTGCGGGTTTTGGGCTGTCTGCAATTTATTGAAAATTATGAAATGTTATGAAATGGCAAAAACAAAAAATTAAATAGAATTTTTTCGAGATGGTGCACGGCAGCGGAATACACTGTACAGCGATATATATTTATCAAAATATTGGGTGTATGCATAATTCCGTAGCGAAATTCTTTCAGCTGTCGTAGATTTCGATCTCGAAGATTATAAGGGTGTCGTCTTATAAAAGTAGCTGCCACTTAACGAAACGATTGATTTTACCAAGTACTGCTCACAATTGGAAGAACTAAAGCAAACAATTGATCAAAAGCGGCCCGATTTAGTGAACCCAAAGGATTTACTAAATTTTCGCTACGGATTTATGCATAGACCCAATAATATATAATCTAAAAGGCTTTATTGAACATTCTTACAGTTTTTCTCATCATATTCACAAGAAAATATAAATTTTGTTTTTTATATCATTTATTTTTGATTTTTTTTTTAGCCCGCAAATTTTATTAATGCTTTACTCTGGACCAGTGAGGCTTCACAATGAATCGACTTCATCTTGGCTTCTTAATAAATGTCCCAAAGCTGCAAGCTGAAGCTCCATTAGCACTAACTGGAGATATGACCTACAGATATGCATAGTCAATCCACTACAGATTCCAAACCATACAGCTTTTTTCTGGATATTATTGGTCACGAATGGTACGTCAGTATTATTACTTTATATCATGACTTCCACCTGAGTACTTGAGAGGTTGAGATATTTTTTTGATAGATAGCCTATTTATATTGCTCAACACAACAACTGTCTCGGCTGCTTTAAGCATCTCCTGCCAACATTTTCTCGAATTCTGAACTATTAGGACAGATAGCTGTTTCTATTTTTGTACAAAATCATAGGGCAACACTGTTCTGGTTGGGCCGCCAAAATTAAGGCAACATTGTTATGGACCTCTGCTTAGTCATTTCTTCTTACATAAAGTTCGTACTTGTTCGGAAGCGTTTTGGAAGGCTGCGTACTCTGCTTAAAAAAAAATGGTTCAAAAATATTCGATAGCTTAGTAGCAATGAAATAAAAAGTGTTAAACGCGTTTATTTAAATGAAAACGAAATACGTTAAGCTTAAAAACTGAAATTTTATGAATTGGTCGGCATTATTATTCATTAAAAGATTTATGTGAAGTTTTAAGGAAAGATGGTAACGAAAAGCAGAATATAATAGATGGCGTACGTTAAAGTCGGGCGCGGACGACTTTGGGATACCCTGTACCTCTAACTGCAGTTAAGTCCAATATATTGCTTAAGCACTCTAAAAGACAACTGATTCCCAAATTGGGGTACGATATCTTCACAAACAAACGAAACACAACGAATTTTGTGAAAAAAAACGTTTTTTTGACCGATTGGTCCTATGGGAATATCATATAGCCATCCGATTTTTATGTAATTTTGTTCAGTGTTTGGGAACTAAAAAAAACTTTGGAACACCAAATTTGGTCACGGTATCTTCAAAAACACGCGAAAGACAACGAATTTTGTGCAAAAAAGGTTTTTTTGACCGATCTGCCTTATAGGAGCTATATGATATAGTAAACCGATTTTGAACAAATTTGGTACAGTTTTTGGGATCTATAAAAAACTTCCGAGTGTCAAATTTGGTAACGATAACTTCATAAACAAACGAAGCACAACGAATTTTACGCAAAAAAACGTTTTTTTGGCCGATCTGCCTTATGGGAGCTATATGATAAGTCAACATGATTTTGATCAAATTTGGTACAGTGTTTGGGAACTATAAAAAACTTTCCGAGTGACAATTTTGGTTACGATAACTTCATAAACAAACGAATTATCCATCAAAAACTTTTTATTTTTTTCGAAGTCCTCTGAAACACACCTATGGGAGCTATATAATAGAACCCCGATATCAAAAAAAAAAAATAACTTGTCTCCCGTAGGATAATAACGGATCTAATCTGAAAGCTTGGTTGCTCTAGCTCTAACCAACTCTGAGATCTAGGCGTTCGTACAGACGGACGGCAGGACGGACAGACGGACATGGGAATATCGACTTCTCTAGTCACCCTGATCATACTTTAGGTAACTTTGGGAGGTCTCCGACGCTACGACTCCTTCTGTATATTACATACATTTTCGGCTTGCACAAACTTAATATACCCTTTGTAACATACGGTACAGGGTATAAAAACTGGGGTGCATATGTATAGTAGCATAGTTTGACACAGGCAAAACGGATTACTTATCAGTATATGGTAGGTTAAGCGAGCAGGTAGCTTAGCCCCCTAGTGTATAACAGAAATATTTGTTTGTGTTTTAGTCATAACTTTAGTAAATTACAACCGAGTGTAATATTATTATTATTATTATTATTTAATTATTCATAGGTATATATTTTTTAATAATTTAACTTTTACAATTAGGGTATACGCTGTAGCTCTTCAATGCAAACTCAAAGTCTCTGCCTAAAGTATACTCTGAGTAAAGGGTATAAAAACATTTCAGGAAATGTTCATAAAAGTATTTTCAAGCATTTCGGATTGAATGCCAGAATAATGCAGCATACCTTTAGGTGCCTTACCGGCAATAACATTTTAATTTGTTATTAAAAAGGAAATAACTGCAAATGAGTTTCATTAATATGCTGCCTGCTTTTTTATGATCGAGTGATTTTATTGATTTCTAATGTATGCCCTAACTTCTAGCATTTCCGGCAAAGTTCTCAAAAGTTGCTACCAAACCAAATTGAACAGTTAGCAAAAGTTGTTTTATTTTTTTTTGTCCTGGTCTACTTTTATCTTCCTTGACGCTTTCAATTTTTGCTCGATTGCACCTCTTTTTCCTGTCAAGGACGCAGCTACGCACACACGTGCGCACACTTGCCCAAACAAAAAAAAAAAAAAAAAAAAGCGAGAAAAGCAAAAAGTTTTCCGGCAAAAGGTCTCAAGGCTGTCGTTCTCTCCATAGTGGCACAGTCTACCTAGCACTGCCGCTGTCATTTTCGCTTTCAATTGAGCAATTCTTACTTTTAATAGAAAACGAAAACTTGTGCACATTTGTCTATTTTCTATCTCTAGTTTTTTGTTTTTCACCATTTTTATGCTCTTCAACAGTTGTCGAATGCCATCTGATGCATCAGCACAGTGCTGCTGTACCAATTGCTGATGCATCAGATGGCATTCGACAACTGTTGAAGAGCATTGGTCCAAAATTGGTCCAATGGGTCTTTTAAATATTTTTGGGGTCGCTGAACTCGAATCTGAAATCAAAAAGAGCTTAGCGGGTGGATTTTCGAAATAACCTCCATAATACCACGCTTTTCTAATGTTATATCAGAACCTTGAAGTGCTGGGTTTTTTTAACTTCGGATGCGGAATCAGCGTCTCCAAAAACATTTAGAAAACATATTCTGGCCTATATACCTGAATATCGATTTGGTTGTGTTGTTGTTCAAGACCCCCCAAGACCTAAAGTATGATCAGGGTGACTAAAGAAGTCGATATACCTGTCTGTCTGTCTGTCCGTCCGTATGAACGCCTATATCTCAGAGATGATAAGAGCTAGAGCAACCAAACTTTCAGATTAGATGCATTATTATGTCAGGGAAGACAAGTTTATTTTATTTTTTTGGGTATCGGGATTACATACATAGCTCCCATAGGGGTGTTCCAAAGGACCTCAAAAAAAACGAAAAATTTTAGATGGATAATTCGCTTGTTTATGAAGATATCGTAGTCAAATTTGGTGATTGGTATTTTTTTAGAGTTCTTCAGCAATGTACCAAATTTGATACATAGTCAAATAGGTTGAATATATCATCCCGACTTTAACTTACGCCTTTTTTTGTTTTTTTTTTGGGGTGGCATTTCTACCGAGTTCTTAAATTATAATGAATATATATAATGGTATTAGAGTCATAAGAGGTGCGGGAAAAATTACAAAAAAAAACACAAATGAATAACGGGACTTATATCCGTTTAAGATGTAAAAAAAAGATGGCGTACGTTAAAGTCGGGCGCGGACGACTTTGGGATACCCTGTACCACTGCTTGCACTCAAATCCGGTAAATTGCTTACGAACACCAAAAGACATTTGATTGCCAAATTAGATTATGATACCTTCATAAACAACCAAAAACAGACGAATTTTTAATCAAAAACTCTTTTTCGACCGATCGGCCCTATGGGAGCTATATGATATAGTCAACCGATTTTGATAAAATTTGGTACAGTGTTGAAGATCTCTAAAAAACTTCTGAATGCCAAATTTGGTTACAATATCTTCACAAACAAACGAAACAAAACGAATTTTGTGCAAAAAACGTTTTTTTGACCGATCGGCCCTATGGGAGCTATATGATATAGTCAACCGATTTTGATAAAATTTGGTACAGTGTTGAAGATCTCTAAAAAACTTCTGAATGCCAAATTTGGTTACAATATCTTTACAAATAAACGAAACACAACGAATTTAGTACAAAACACGATTTTTTGACCGATTGGTCCTATGGGAGCTATATGATATAGTCAACCGATTTTGATCAAATTTGGTATAGTGCTTGGGAACTCTAAAAAACTTCTTAATGTCAAATTTGGTTACAATATCTTCACAAACAAACGAAACACAACGAATTTTGTACAAAAAACAAATTTTCGACCGATCGATCCTATGGGACCTATATGATATAGTCAACCGATTTTGATAAAATTTGGTACAGTGCTGGGGGTTTCTAAAAAACTTCCGATTACCAAATTTGGTTATGATATCTTCATAAACAAACGAATTATCCATCTAAAACTTTTGGTTTTTTTCGAGGTCCTCTGAAACACCCCTATGGGACCTGTATAATGTAGTCCCGATATCAAAAAAATAAAATAAACTTGTCTCCTATGGATTAATAAGGGATCTTATCTGAAAGTTTGGTTGCTCTAGCTCTTACCATCTCTGAGATCTAGGCGTTCATACGGACAGACGGACATGGGTATATCGACTTCTCTAGTCACTCTGATCATACTTTAGGTAACTTTGGGGGTCTCCGACTTCTCCTTCTGTACGTTACATACATTTTCGGCTTGCACAAACACAATATACCCTTTGTACCATACGGTACAGGGTATAAAAATCAGCACGTCGGATCTCTGAGATATTCTGCAAAATAATCGTTTAGTGAAATTTTTTGAGGTTTCCAAAATCTAAGTCCCGTTGGGTTAATTCTATTAGAGAATTCGGTTTTAGCGCATCGAAATATATGTATATGAAAACCAAACCTCGTCCCCAGCGCAGGAAACCTTGGCGTTCTCCATATATAATCAAGGTTAACGCAAAATTATGTCAGACTTTCTATATACATACACAGGCTTCATAATCTTGTGTTCTTTTTGAGGTAATATGTAATACCCCTATGGGAGCTTACATACAGTGAGCTCCAAAAAGAGCTTCCTGGTTTTTTTTTTCCAAAATTTAACTTTAACTTACGCCTACTTTTGTTTTTTTTTTGGGGTGGCATTTCTACCGAGTTCTTAAATTATAATGAATATAGAAATAAATTAAACAGAGTTTAATTTATGTTTTTAAAAAAACTTTATTTAATATTTCTTAACTCTAACTCCAGCTGACACAAATCAAACTCAAAACTAAAACTACAACTGAACTGTCTTAATCTTCTAACAGTGATATTTATAAATAATAACTGCTGACTCTGCTGTCTGCAGATGTTTAGGAAGGGTCTAGCTGCTGACGCTGCCGAATGCTTGCTGCGTCCGGTGTCGCCTCGCCTTTGGGTGGTGTGATCGTCTGATGAGCTTACGCATCAATATAGTAGTAGTATTGGATTTAGGGGAAAAGTGATGTGTGGCGTTAACTTATATAATGGCATTAGAGTCATAAGAGGTGCGGGAAAAATTACAAAAAAAACACAAATTAGCAGAGGCTAACTTGCAAATGTTTATAATATAAATATGGGGAGCTCTATAATCTTTTCAAACCACTAGTTGGTCAGGGCATAACCGAGTGTAGTACTTAAATTTAACATCGGAGCACTTTTCATTATCCTTCGAGTTAAAGTCTCATTATTATTTTAACGTGGCATACGTCTGGTACAAAGGGTATATTAAGTTTGTGCAAGCCGAAAATGTATGTAACATACAGAAGGAGTCGTAGCGTCGGAGACCGCCCAAAGTTACCTAAAGTATGATCAGGGTGAACGCCTAGATCTCAGAGATGGTAAGAGCTAGAGCAACCAAACTTTCAGATTAGATCCCTTATTATTCCATAGAAGAGAAGTTTATTTTATTTTTTTGATATCGGGGTTACATTATACAGCTCCCATAGGGGTGTTTCAGAGGACTTCGAAAAAAACCAAAAGTTTTAGATGGATAATTCGTTTGTTTATAAAGATATCGTACCCAAATTCGGTATTTGGAAGTATATATTAGAATACCCAAGCACTATACCAAATTTGATCAAAATCGGTTGTCTATATCATATAGCTCCAATAGGAACATTAAAAGGATCCACCCCAGAACTAAATAGAATATCCTACCAAATGATCAAAAATAGCTCTCTCACTACAAAAATAGAATTACAGCCTTATTCAACAAAGTTTTTGACAGTGACATACCACAAGCTTACAAAACAAGTCTAGTCATCCCAATCCTTAAACCAAAAACCGACAAAACAAAAACCACTTCCTACAGACCCATTTCCCTAAATTGTTGCCTAGCGAAATCCCTAGATAAAATTATGGCCAAAAGAATCTGGTGGTTTGTTACCCAAAATAACCTATTAAACCCAAATCAATTCGGCTTTAAAAAAGGCAAATCTACTCTACGTAGACTATCTTATAACGAAGTCACACAAACACACTTCACTCATCACTCTTGATTTCTCAAGAGCCTTTGATCGAGTAGGCGTGCACACCATAATCGACCAGTTCCAGGAATGGCAAACTGGTCCCAAACTAATTAACTACTTAAAAAACTTCATGCTCAATAGAAAAATAATTGTCCGCGTCGGTCCGCACGTATCAAATCCACTGCCTTTACATAACGGAATCCCCCAAGGGTCACCCATATCAGTAATTCTGTTCCTCATAGCTTACAATAAATTATCAGATATCATAACCCTACATAAAGAAATCAACTTTAACGCATATGCCGACGACTTCTTTCTTATAATTAATTTCAATAAAAACAAAGACATAAACTACAACCTTGACAACCTTTTACACAACATAATCAACTGGGGCTCATACTCGGGTGCATACTTATGCCTATCAAAATGCCAACACCTTCACATCTGTCAACAACATCCATATTTCTACTGTGACTACATTGAAAATTTTAGGAATAACCATGAACAACAAATACAAATGGAACACACACATTAATACACTTCTACCATTGCTAAACCAACACTTAACATTATAAAATGCCTATCTAGCCTCAAATTTAATTGCAACACACACACACTGCTCAACATTGCGAAAGCAACTGCCATAGCTAAAATAGAATACGGTTTGTTCCTATACGGACACTCACCCAAAAGCACATTAAACAAATGAAAAACACCATTTAACTCCGCAATACGTTTAGCCCTTGGAGCCTTCCGCTCCACTCCATTAAACAACTTAATTTACGAAGCCAATATTCCCCCTATTGAACTTAAACGTGACCTGCAAACAGCAAAACTCTCCAAAAATCTTATTAACTCTAACAACACACCTATCCATAAATTCATAAGACACGGAAAAATTCAAAAGAAAACCCCATCCATCATAGACCGTACAATAAATATATGCAAGGAACTTAATCTGCCCTACGAACCACAAAAACTCCCCAAGTATAAACCACCCTGGGACCTCCCAAATCTCATAAACACAACGCTGCGAGTACACAAGAAACAAATAACACTCCCCGAATCATATCGGAAGATGTATAAACACATTCAAGACAACTTAAAATCATACCAGTTTATATTCACAGACGGGTCAAAAATAAATTGCACAATATCATATGCCATCACAACCGAAACAAAAATAATAAAATATGGTATTCTACCCCTGTACTCATCAGTTTTTACAGCCGAAACAATAGCCATTCTCGAAGCGATCGAATATTTTAAAAACAGAACAGGTAAATTCGTTATCTGTTCTGACCTCTCTGGCAGCAATAGACTCTATTAAAAACATAAACAATAACAGCTTCTACCCAAACAAAATCAGATCGATAATAACACAACTAGCCCCTAAATTAAAAATATTGTGGATTCCTGGTCATGCAGGCATAACAGCAAATGAACTAGCCGACCAAGCTGCAAAGTTAGCAAATAAAATGCCACTTATTTTCACCCCAAACTTAAACTCAACAGACATAAACAGATACGTACATAAAAACAGAAAACACGACAAGACAAAAACAAAGCCTCAGACACTGCAGTCAATGGTACCGAAACATAAACTTGGACAACTCACACCCAAAAATTTAATAGACTCGACCAAACCAAAATAATCCGACTTCGTCTAGGCCACACTAATCTTACCCACCTACATTACCTTAACCGACATCAACCATCTACTTGCCCCCTTTGCCATGAAAACAACATTACCATAGCCCACCTACTAAATTCATGTCCAACTCTCAAGCACATCAAACAGTCAATATTCAACAACACTAACCCCTAAAACCTCCTTAGCAACCTTAATCAAGATAACGTACAAAAAATCTTACTCTTCCTGAAAACATCCAAAATATACTACAAAATCTCAAAACCCCTGTAAATAAAATAATTCATAGCTCAAGAACAAAATAATATGTGTAAAAAAAAAAGAAAAAAATATACAAATTACTTAATAACTTATTATTAGGCTACAAAAGTTAATATAAGTACTACCTCAAATTCTAAGTCAACCAACATAGCCAAGGCCCCGCAGCCAGTGCTATACCACCTAAGTTAGTTTAGTTTTGTAAACTTCTCTATCTATAACAATAATAATAATAATAATTATTGCAGGCTAGTGGTACAGGGTATCCCAAAGTCGTCCGCGCCCGACTTTAACGTACGCCATCTTTTTTGCTCTGTTTTTCTAGTTTGCGTACTTGACTTCTCGTTACTTTTACCTAGATTCCAATTAAAATTCTTTAACTGCACTTTATCATTCGTTTCTTTGCATTTCTGTAGATTTTTGTATTAACTCTGACGTCATTATATTCGTGTTACCTTTGTCGTTTGTACTCTACATTATTTTTTTTTTTTATTTCGATTGCCTTTCGCACTTATGTATATTATTATTTCATTACTTATATATCTTATTTACTTTTTTTGCATTTACATATGTACCTTCCTTCACTTCCAGCTTTAACTTAATGATTTAATGCAGTTGGGCATAAGTTGCATGCAGCATGCTACAAGTCACAACCCGAAGTAAATGTATATATTTCATACATACGTGGCATGAAAATGCCGCTTTCAATATAGTCTGTGCCCTCGACCACCTTATAAATACAAGTTGCCATAGTTATTTTGTGTTTCCTTTCTTAGTATTCCCAAACTTAGTGATATCGTTGTCTTGAATAACATCGGCAAAATCAAAACCAATGCAGTAAGATTATCCTTTCCTACTCTTTATCCTCGCCAGCAGAACCACAGAACCTAGTCACAAATAAAATTAATTGTTAAAAACAAATATAATACATATGTGAGTTTTTAAGCAAGTTTATTGCGGATATATTCAAATATTTTAGTTCTTATTCTAACTTTTTGTGATAAAATTACAAGGGAGGATATTATCGCAATCGTGGCTTTTATGGGTTTGCTGTTGGCTTAATGACATCATTGGGTATGACGAAAAGGGAAACTAGTCCCATGAGAGTGCTTAACGATGCAAGTTTGTTCCAAACATCGTGCACTGGATCGTATTCCTCGACAGTACCATTAGCGTTTTCCCCGCCGGCTACAATCATACGATTAGCAAACAGAGCACAGCCATGTTTCCACCGGCTGTCTGTCAGTGAGCAAACCTTTGTCCATTGATCAATTACTGGATTGTAACACTCAACAGAATTTAAACTTTTACTATTATAACCGCCTACTGCATAAAGAAGCCCATTTGCTTGTGCCACTCCACAACCTGCACGAGCTTCGTGCATGGGCGATAAACGACTCCACTCATTTGTGCATGGATCATATCTTTCCACGCAGCTCAAAAACTCACTTCCATTAAATCCACCAATAACATATAAGCAATCGTTGAGAACTGCCACACCGGCAGAGCTTCTTGCGGTGGGCATGGGTGCCACATTGTTCCAAGTACCTGTTCCAGGATTCCATCGCTCTACTGTATTCAAACGGTTACAGTCATTCCAACCGCCTACCACATAGAGTAATCCCTTTAGCACTGCCACGCCCACGCACCTTTTTGGGGTACTCATTGGTTGGAGTTGGGTCCAGGTCATGCTCTTTAAATCTAAGCTTGACATCGTGTTTAAAACACCTCCTGCATTTTGTCCCCCAACCAATATCAGCTTATTCTCAATAACAGCTGCACCATAATCATCACGTTGTAATTTTAGTTTGTTTACGAGCGTCCATTGCTTCTGAGTAGGACGGTAGCTCTCAATTACAAGATCTTCCTGCATTTTTCCAATCGCCAACAAACAATCATTCTTTCTCCGGGCAATCGATAACAGTCGCTCTGGCATGGCATGACACTTATATGCTTCCAAAAGCAGATTCTGGCACTCATTCGCACTGCACACGCTCTCCACATGCTCCTCAATAAAAGACAGCGTCATTAGTGGCAGCCTCACCTTGGCCATCAGTTTTGGTATATGCTGCTTACGGGCGGGCTCATCATTGCGCACCCAAGCCATTACACTCTGAAAAACATTCTCCTCGGATGGCACTTGAAGATCATCACTGGACAGCAGCTTGCCCAACTGATCAGCACTCAATTGTAGGAACTCTTGACTCTGGCTTACATCCACAAAATGCTTGCTAATATAGTCCACAGTAAGTTCCATCAAAGTGGTGCAGTTGAGCTGCTCTGCAATGAAGTTTATGCCTAGACAGTTGGATGAATCCATTTTGCGTGCCATAAAATTCCCGCAGGCTGTGACTACAGTATCCAGACGCCATTTGTGGGCAATGGTTAGCAGCATTTCAACGTTGTCATCGTGCAATTCAAGGTTCCCAGTATAGCAGTAGTTCACAAGCATTTGTAGAACATCGTTATTTACTTCACCCAGAGTCACCTCATTATCGTTGCCTTCACGCATTGGATTGGTGAACATGGCCGAAAAGAACTTACTGTTGGCGCACAACACCAAACGATGGGCCGGCACACGTTTTCCGTCCATGCCCGAAATGAGAACCACGTCGCACAGTTGTTCTTTGTCCAGATGCCCTTTTAGTTGTTTTAAAACTATGTCGGCATGGTTATGATTATTGCAAGAGTTGCAGTTTTCTTGGTTTTCCGTAGACATCACGTATTTAATATATTCGTACACTGACTGATAATGTTTGTGAGTCAACACATGCTTTTATACAGCTAACACCTGGCAGTGTGACCGTATCACAATAAATATTTAATGCCATACTTGCACATACAATTACGCAGTATATTTTTTGACTAAATACCAAAAGCGAGAATATTAGATATTATATGGTTGCTATCGCCACCAACAGTAAAAAAAAAATGTGATACAGTCGAGGCGGTGCCCGACAGTTTAATTTTATTCCAAGAACTTTCCAATTGGAACATTTTTTTTTGCTGTTGCAAAACGATATTTATACCTATTACGTCAAAGAAGCTATTTAAATTATACGGGGTTTCAAGTTCAAATTTTTAGGGATATGTGAGAAAATACGGTTATTCGATTGCGGGGGGCGTCAAATGTTGATGCAGTTATTGGCAAAGGGGGGTGAAATTAGTACATTTTTGACTATAACTTTTTTTGTATTTGTCCGATTTTGTTAATTTTTGACAAACAGATGTATGAAACTATGACGCATGTCTCTCTTAAGTTGAACCGGTTGAACCCTGGGGGGAGTCACACATAGGCTGGCTAGTCCTTAGTGGTATGTCTCTCTTAAGTTTCAAATACAAATATTAAACGGTTTAACTAAAAAGCGCGAAGTTCTACTAAGGGGGAACGAGGGAAGATATCGACATGATTTAACAAAGCTCATATTCTGATTAAATATGCGCATCAGCTGGTAAATCTCTAGCTATCTCTAGCTCTTATAGTCTCTGAGATCTAGGTGTTCATACGGACGGACAGACGGACATGGCTCAATCGCTACCCGAGGTTATGATAAGCATTTTGGTATAAAGGACTTGGGGTCTGCCACGCCTGCTTCTGTCCGTTACATACATTGCACAAATCTAGTATACCCTTTGTACCTATAGGTACAGGGTATAAAAAGTGTTTTACGGATGTGCGTTTCTTTCAAAAATGTCATTTTAGAACGTTTAAAGCAACGTACGTCGCTTAGACGTTTGGTTATTTTTGCACGATAAAAAAATAATAGTTCCAGCTTAACAATTTTAGGGTAGCAACTTAAACAATAATATGACACAGAACGTACTTTTTGACAGACGGCACTTGAACTTTGAAAATTTTCTAAGAACACCTAGTAATAGCAATAAAATAAATCCAAAGCCAAATCCAGGTAATTTTCGAACAGATGGCATAGAGTCATAAAATATATTTTGGACCAAAGGGTCGTTATGTTTTTCTACCTAACCTAACAGCTGGCTTAAGTCTTTGAACTTAATGCGTGAGCACTTTGGTAATTAAGGAAGGTACAGTTTATATTATAGTCGGGATGTTGATGAAAAAATACAGTATATGTGTGCCCTGCTATTAGACCCCTAAAATCTATTTAATTTTTGTAACGAAGTTCCAGTTTAGAGTTTTTTAACTGAAAACAATAGATTTATAGCTTAAAAATTGCATAAAATGTAAAAAAAGATGACATACTACAATACAAGTACTCAAAAAAAAATTTTATTACCAAATTGTTTTAATTTATTATTTCAATTTTTTGCTGTATTTCAGTTTTAAAGTGAAAAATTTATATAAAAAAATTAGCAGTGATATTTTACGGCTATAAAACGCGTACGGCAAGTAGACGCAGATAAACAAACAAAACTGTATTGTCTTACTTACTTTTTACCAACGAATATAGTAGTTCTATATTCTTTGGTTTTACGCAAAATGGCAGTAGCAGTCACAACAGGTGTCTGTGTTGCCACCACAACCAAAAATAATGTGCAAGCAAATTCGCAGGTCTCGTCAAGCAGCGGGGCAGGTTATGTGAACTTGATCGTACCTGCTTCGCTTCGCTAGAAATAGACATATGTATCAGAGAATGGCTTCGGGTGATTGCAAAAACGTTCATACACGATCAACACCCGAATAAACGAGCATTCCGCTCAACCGATCAACCGATGTTTTCACTGTTGATTTAAAATCGCTCAAATGTGCCAAGTTTTTTTGCTCGCTGAATTTACTCATGCTCATGTTCAAACCATTCAATTTGGGCGTACATTCATTCAGCTCAACAATGATTGTTTTGATCAAGAATAAAACTCAAAAAGCAAAAATCAAATCGTATGAGTTTGTTCATGTGCGAAGTCAGCAGCACTGCCACTGCACTGCCGATGACTGAGAAGAAGGAAGAAGGTGAAACAGAAAAAAATCACAATACGTAGTTTCACAACAAAGTATATTTTTTCATATTCAATTATCAATGGCAATGGCAAAAACAAATACATTCATATACTTCATGCTTATAAACATATATGTAAATATAACATAAAAAAATAATTCATTCTTATTAATTATTAAATTAATATATAAAAAAGGAACACATTCGTATTGACTTCATAAGTGCGATCCACACCGATCGTTTACTTTCATGACTCGTGTAAGACACGAGCCGATCAAATGACTCAAATTGATTCGAATCATGCGTTCATCAGCATGAGTTGATTTTATTCAACGCTGAGTTTCGTTGAGTGATTAAACATGAACAAAACATTTCGGACCGAAGGCTGAAAATAATCCGAATGCATTCGTCAGCATGAGCTGATTTTTACTCAACGCTGTGTTTTGTGAGGTGATTGGAATTGAGTAAGAATTTTGCGTATGATTAAAATCAAGAAAAGAGTGAATTTTGCAGTTCTCTGATATGTATATGATTCTGCATAAATTACCATATCCTGTCTTTACTTTTACTTTCATTCGAGTTATATTTTGATTTAGAACTATATACGTATATGTACTTAAAAATATATTATAATATTACACAATATATACATATACATATGTATGGTAGTTACAGTACGCCCTCGTAGAACGCAACCCTCGATACACGCAACTCCTCGATGAAAGCAACACCTTAATTCTTTACATAGCAGACTCTGTTAAAGCAACTTGAAAAAAAATAGCCTCAGTTAACGCAACTTTCTATGCAAAAGTAATGTTTTTTTTTCATTTTGGTTTTTTGCTTTTTGCTTTGACTCTTTCTAACAAAATTTAGTTTTGGGATTCCCCACTTAAGCATATGAACGAATAATGCAAACAAATTTGGTGAAATGCGTTAACGCATTTTTTATGTAATTCACTTCGGAATCGGTTGTGATTTGTGTGCTGCAAAAATGCCAGTTGTTAAAAGTGTTCCTAAGCTTTCAATAGCCCAAAAATGCTTCCTAACCACTTACTCTTGATACACACTAAACATAAATTATTAGGTGCACATGGAAAAAATATAAAAAAAACCTAAATGAAAACAAAGGGGTACAAAGAATCAAAATAAGGGAAACATTTAACGGACTATGCTACTATACTTATTTGGGAACTCCGATGGAAATGAGTTCCGTCTCTACCCACCCAACCTACCGATAAACGGCTTGGCCGTCTATTTCGACCCTTGAACAACCTATTGAGTTTTCATACTCCTACCAGACTAATCATATCCTACTCCGAGTGAACATAAAAGACTTCTTAGCAATTCATATTGACGACGTTATAATTTCAGAATTAAAAAAAAAGAATAATAGGGTATATATACGAAGCTTAACATTAAATCTTAACATAAGATTTAATTTTCATTCATTTTCTTAAGACTATCATTATTAACATTATTCAGTTTTGACAATATTTATCATTATTGGGCCATTAAGTGTAAAAAAAAAAGAATATACATATATATATGAGTATTTACGTAGATAACTGCCCATAAACAAAAGAAAATACTACTAGTCGTTTTCGACCACTCACAACTTACTCGTACGCCTTACGCCGAATCCTTGAGCTCAACGATCGCCGATGGTGTACCTTTTTAGGGAATTTCAAGTTCATTAGTATATGAGAGCAATTAACTTTAAATATAAATACGTATATATATATATATATAAAAAAATGACACCGTGCAATTATAACTCTAATCACAAAAATAGTACAATATACAAAGTTTCAATTTGGATTACTATGGACTATTCGAAAAAGATACATTATAAGTGTTTCTTTTGTTCTCGCTTCAACTTAAGAGAAACAAAAGCACATTAAGCTTAAAGAACACATTTAATAATAACAAAATAAACTTTACGAATCTACTCTTAGGGAATTACATGTTTTACCCTCTTTTAAGCCATTCGTAAACAAATCTCCTAACAAGCAAAATCTACTACAGCTGTTTTTCTTATATTCTTTTTGGTGCTTTTATATATATATCTATATGGTTTGCTACTTGCTGTTATGTGTGATTGTTTATAAGCATATGTTCATAAACACACACGATATGAATAATTGTTTTTGCAGCTGGCGAGGGCGCGCAGCCGCTCTGGGCACTGTTGCTGTTGTTGTAGGCGTTGGGAGCGCAGCTCTTAGAACGGCCGCCTTAGTGGTTGTGCTTATATGGTGAGCGCAGCTCTCAAAGCTGTACCTTCGTTGTGGGAGTTGCTGCTAGTGCACGCCGGTGGAGGTTGTTGTTGGGGAGTGCAGCGCTTTAAGCTGCTCTGCTGCTGTGACGGCACTGAGCACAAATTTCAATGTTGAGGCTATAGCTTGTGTTGTTGTCGCCAGTTCATCAGTGGTCGCTCCGATTGTTGGTGGTTCTGCGTCGGTTTCAGCTGTGTTTCTAGGGCATGCCGGTGAACGTCGACGCTATAAATTTAATTAACAGCCAAAAGGGGTACGACTGCGCACTGTGTCGCACAAAACTGGCTTAAAAATCAAGAAACCTTAGATCTCGGAATATTTCTGCAGCGACATATTACCTCTCACAAACAGCTTATACATCAAAGAGGGCACTTTTCACAAAAAAATATTTATGCATAAATAGGCATACCATTTGCTATATATAAGCACTTAGGTAAGAAAAAAAAACCCGATATATGTATATATCGCGAAATGAAAATCAAGTAAAAAAAAACGGCAAAACATCCACTGCACTTATGCACTGCCAAACTTAAACTGACCATTCGGTTGCTAATCACATTAAGCGGGACCGATTAAACTAAGCTTTAACAACAAACACGTGAGAATGTACAAAGTGCATGAAGAGCATAACGCATATGAAAGCCCTTTCTCTCGCTCTCTCCTTCGGTTAAACCTACTCCATGCTGTTTGCGCCAAAAAAAGCTAACAGCATAATCACATGATTAAGAGTGGTCGTTGACCCCCTGAAGAGCGCAGTTACTAACTATGAGAGCTTTAACGGTTCTTAAAGTTTGTTCCAAAGCTTAGTTTTTATGCCTATTTTAAAATATATAAATGTAACGACTTTTTGGATCATATATTTTACCTAGATCCACATGGCCACTACACATTTTAAAACTTCAAGAATTTCGTGAGACTGCAGTCCAATACCATGTAAATAGTAAGAAATAGCAGACCAAAATCCTACAGTTCTTTAAGAAATAAATTAAATAAAAACCAAATCAACACTCTGAAAATCTTTTATTTAAATTAAAATGTTTAGAAAAGGCACTTAATTAATTTAAACTCAGTTTTCGCACCAACCTCAATGTTCGCAACTTAGTCAATTTCTATTAGTTGCGTTCTGCGAGGGCGTACTGTATTTAAAACATCATCAATTTGTGCGAGCCACGTATCCCCATTGTCTTTGTACTAAATACTAAACTAAAATTAGGTTTTCTACAATGCCCTTAATAAATTTAAATTCGTTCAAAGCCACTTTAGGTACAGCTTCAATTCATGTAAGTTGTCTCGGCATTTTTAATTCAAGATTTTAAATTTCAATTTTAATTTGCAGCAATTTACAAATGTAAGCAAACGCGGCAAAGAAGAAGAAAAACTTAAAAACTTAACTCATAAACTCAACAGAAGCTATACATGCTTTGGTCTGTTGACTTTTTCAACCAATTTTTAACTTCTCAACTCAACATGAAGCGTGAATACCAGAAATATTTGACTCACAAATATCATAAGTCACTTTACAAATATATTAAATACGTGATGGCAGTGCTAATATTTTGACAGCCACTGTTTGTCATAGAACTGCAATGGCAACGAACTGCCAACTAAATGCTTAAAATCAATGCAATTAAAGTACATGTATAGTATAGTTTATAGTTATAAACAAAAACATAATATTTGTGAGTTTTTAAACAAATTTATTATCGATATTCTTAAATGTTTTAATAATGTATGAAACATTTCGTAATAAAATTAAAAGGGAGGATATTTTCGCAATCGTGACTGTTATGGATTTTTTGTTATCTTAACGACATCATTGGGTATGACGAAAAGGGAAGTTGGATGTATGGGAGTGTTTAACGATGCAAATTTGATCCAAGCATCGTACACTGGATCGTATTCCTCGACAGTACCATTAGCGTTTTCCCCGCCGGCTACAATAATACGATTAGCAAACAGAGCACAGCCATGTCTCCACCGGCCGTGTGTCAGCGAGCAAACCTTTGTCCATTCATCACTTACTGGATTGTAACACTCAATAGAATTTCCATTATTGCCAAAGCCGCCTACTGCATAAAGAAGCCCATTTGCTTGAGCCACTCCACAACCTGCACGAGCTTCGTTCATGGGCGATAAACGACTCCACTCGTTTGTGCATGGATCATACCTTTCCACGCAGCTCGAAAACGTACGGTCATCATGTCCACCAATAACAAATAAGCAATCGTTGAGAACTGCCACACCGACAGAGCTTTTTGCGGTGGGCATGGGTGCCACATTGTTCCAAGTACCTGTTCCAGGATTCCATCGCTCTACTGTATTCAAACGGTTACAGTCATTCCAACCGCCTACCACATAGAGTAATCCCTTTAGCACTGCCACGCCCACGCACCTTCTTGGGGTACTCATTGGTTGGAGTTGGGTCCAGGTCATGCTCTTTAAATCTAAGCTCGACATCGTGTTTAAAACACCTCCTGCATTTTGTCCCCCAACCAATATCAGCTTATTCTCAATAACAGCTGCACCATAATCATCACGTTGTAATTTTAGTTTGTTTACGAGCGTCCATTGCTTCTGAGTAGGACGGTAGCTCTCAATTACAAGATCTTCCTGCATTTTTCCAATCGCCAACAAACAATCATTCTTTCTCCGGGCAATCGATAACAGTCGCTCTGGCATGGCATGACACTTATATGCTTCCAAAAGCAGATTCTGGCACTCATTCGCACTGCACACGCTCTCCACATGCTCCTCAATAAAAGACAGCGTCATTAGTGGCAGCCTCACCTTGGCCATCAGTTTTGGTATATGCTGCTTACGGGCGGGCTCATCATTGCGCACCCAAGCCATTACACTCTGAAAAACATTCTCCTCGGATGGCACTTGAAGATCATCACTGGACAGCAGCTTGCCCAACTGATCAGCACTCAATTGCAAGAACTCTTGACTCTGGCTAACATCCACAAAATGCTTGCAGGTATAGTCCACAGCGAGTTCCATCAAAGTGGTGCTGTTGTGCAGTTCTGCAATTAAGCTTATGCCTAGACAGTTCGATGTATCCAACTTGCGTGCCAGAAAATTCCCGCAGGTCGTGACTACAGTATCCAGACGCCATTTGTGGGCGATGGTTAGCAGCATTTCAACATTTTCATCGTGCACTTCAAGATTCCCAGTATAGCAGTAGTTCACCAGAACTTGTAGAACATCGTTCCTAACATCGCCAAGAGTCACCTCATGGTCGTTGGCTTCACGCATTGGATTGGTGAACATGGCCGAAAAGAACTTACTGTTGGCGGACAACACCAAACGATGGGCCGGCACACGTTTTCCGTCTATGCCCGAGATGAGAACCACATCGCTCAATTGTTCTTTGTCCAGATGCAATTTCATAAGTTTTAGAACCATTTCGGCATGGTTACTATTATTGCAAGAGTTGCAGTTTTCTTGGTTTTCCGTAAACATCGCGTATTTAATGTATTCGTACACTGAGTGATGATCTTTGTGAGTCAACACATGCTTTTATACAGCAAACAATTGGCAGTGTGACCGTATCACAATAAGTATTTAATGCCATAGTTGCACATACAGTTACGCAGTATGTTTTTGCCTTAATACCAAAAGCGAGAGTATTAAATATTATGTGGCAGCCATCGCCACCAACAGTGAAAAAAATAAATTAATAAAATTACAAAAACAAAGGTTCTATATATTAAAGAAGTTCTGGCAATATTTACAACATGGACTAGAGTTTCCAGAGTACCCATTTTCGTTTATAGCGCCCACTCCGCATATAAATTGCAAATAACTATGTATATACAGTATGATAAAATATTTCCAAAAATAATAAAATACTCTTTGATTTTTTGTGGGATGGCTCTGGCTTGGTTTTCCAGACTTCCGTCCCGAGCAAACTTTTTCGTTTTCATAGTTAATGTATTTGTATGCTCAGGTAAAAAGTAATTGGCATATGCAAAATCAAGTATAAATGATTACAGCTTTTTTTCAAACTTAAATGACAACAATGAGTTATGTAAAGTGTATTTGGTTGATACATCAAGTAGAGTATTTATTATTTGTTATTGATAGCAGTTGGCACTGCAATATAGATGATGTTTATAGTATGTGATTGTTCTTAGTGGTTTCTGCTGATTTTGATAAAAATGTTTGTCATGTGGTGTTCAATTCGGAGGCACTGCTGAGTAAGGATTTTGGTTTGACTTTGATTTCATGCCGTGGTTGCAAAGTACCGATCTTCATTTGTTTATGACCCCAAATGTTTTATCGCTAACAATACTTGAAGGGGCAACTTGACAGCCCTGTGCTTGGCTTAAAACGTTCGCATGGCCACATCTTCGGTTACAATTTTTGGACGCTACTGTAAGAAATCTCTAACTCATTTATTAATGAGTAATAATTTTTAATAATAATAACCAGACGTATGTTTATGCGCCGGTCAGAGCCTAGTGTCACTTTCACTTTGGCCTTCATGCAGGTAGGCGGTCTTAATAATTTTATTACGTCTCTGCTTTTAAGTCAGAATTTAGTTTTATCTCAATCTTGAATCGCAACAAAAATTCTTAACAGAGGTTCACGGAAATCGGTGTGGAAAAAATATCAATATTTTCATAAGACTCACCACTGTGACGCACAGATGGCCCGACAGCCCTCCACCACTTTGCTCGCACTAAAATGCTATAAATATAAATTTGAAAATGAAATTCTAAACTAAATTGCTAAAAGACTACTTTCATAAAAATATTTTTCCTTAACATTTCAAATAGGTTTTTTAAACGTGCTAAATCGCCTGAAAATTTGTTTGTAGACCACGGTCAGCTGATCAGTGTCAGAGGGCGTAATTTTTTGTTGCTTCACGTTGCCCAACGCACTTTTGATATATATCGCAAATAGCATATTTCGCTGAAGTATTAAAATTATTCAGGTGCTGTAAGAAGCATTAGCTGGGAAAGCTCGTTTTCGACTCTAAGGCAAATAAATATTTTACCTAGAAGTTTAATGGGATTTCAGACCGCTGTTTCAAATAAGAAAGTAACAACTGTCTGCAATAGTATACCATAAATATTAATCTTATTTCGTCAAATATAATTGTTGAATGTTGTTAAAACTATATAAATATTTGTTTTTCATTATTGGCCATAACATCCAACAATAATAATAATATTTTTACTTGATAATATTGGGAGAAGGCAAGTTGCCGCGTCCCAAAAGCTTTAATATTTTTGCCAATAGAGCAATAGGAAAACTATCGGCCGTTGTTTTAACGCACTTTAGAGATAAGAGTATTTGTGAGTAGAGTGAAAGTAGAAATGCATAAGTGTGCGTGTAGAGTTGGTGATAGCAATAATTGTAGGTACAGCGTACTCTGTCTTATCAATAAGGATAGATAAAGTGATAAGCAGAGTGGGCGGGAATTCCAGGATAAAGCGGCTTCTGAGACAAGCCTGGGTGAATCTATTCGATCAATCTGGGCAATCCAGTGTACATTTCCGTGAACGAGCCGCGACTAGTTTTGCCAATATGATTAACATCTGGCTGAGCTTATCGCCCCAGGGGCATTATTTTGTAAATTATATATACTTATATTTAAACATTACGATATGTATAAGAAATTATAAATTTGTTGTGACGTTTACACTGGACTGAGCTGAGTTATCCCTGAGTTATCTTCTGGACATGCCAGATAATTTAGGCTGAACAGTCAATACTCGTATGAGGAGCCAACAGAAAATTATTACGTGCCTGTTCCTACTAAATCGAAATATCTTTCCTGTTCTCATCTCTAATAAAGAGCAGCATGTTAACATTAACAAAGAGCGATGCTTTCAGAATCCTTTCCTGCCATGTGCTGTGCGATTTTGTGTCCATACAATTATTAATTCATTATAATTCAAGCTGCGCAGGTTTGTCTTGGTCAATAATGTATAGACATAAAATATGGTATAGTCTCACGAATAACCATCATACACTTTAACCTACACCCAAGCTCACACAAATAATGCCACCGACAAATATAAACTTAGTCAACTAAGACGCTATTCATTTGCCATTAAATTAGCTAGCCTCAGGCAAGATAACAATGCCAAGTAGAGGAAGCTTCTATTCCTGTGTCCACAGCAGTTAGTTCATTCACTTGACAATTTCTTGTTGTAATATGTAGTACATACTATAAATTTGTATATATAGCTTAGTATATACTTATGTGCATGTATATACAATATTTATATACATGATTGCGGCAGAGCTTAAAGCAGCCGCTCAACGGGCGCACACAAATCTTTGGAAAATTTTGTGAACATAACATTTTAAATGAAATTTTAATAATTCAAAAGCAGTCTGCAATGACTTGTCAGCCAAGGCAATTTTTGGCAGGCATAAATTTTATATTACGCATACGACGCGTGTTGCCAAGAGCAAAGCTAGAGCCATAGCAAGCTAAGACCGTGCTTTTCATGTTGTGCGCATTTTTAAATTTTTGTTACCTACTTGAAGATTGAAGCAACAGAAACAGCACAAGGTGTGGCCAAGACCACTATTTAAGAAAAATAAAAAATTATAGGGATCTATGATGCGGATTAACTGCTAAACCTTGAGTAAAAATCAATATGCGTAAAAACTCATCTAGACTAAGTATCAGAGTAAGCTAAACTCAAAAGTCAAAAATGTATTTCGAAAAAAAAAGGCAGAAACCAGACACTGCTATATCCATATAAGATCGTGCAATCTAGCGCACTCAGATTTTTTCATTTCTTTTTATACCCTGTACCTATAGGTACAAAGGGTATACTAGGTTTGTGCAATGTATGTAACGGACAGAAGGAGGCGTGGCAGACCCCAAGTCCTTTATACCAAAATGCTTATCATAACCTCGGGTAGCGATTGAGCCATGTCCGTCCGTCCGTCCGTCCGTCCGTCCGTCCGTCCGTATGAACGCCTAGATCTCAGAGACTATAAGAGCTAGAGACACGAAACTTTACCAGCTGGTGCGCATATTTCCTAAGCAGATGAAGTTTGTTGAATCATGTCAATATCTTCCCCCGTTCCTCCGCAGTAGAGTTTCGCGGTTTTTAGCCACACCGTTAAGTATTTTCACCTGAAATTTAACAGAGCGATGCGTTGTAGCTACATGCATCTATGTGTAAAAAATGAACAAAATCGGACAAATACAACAGAAGTTATAGTCAAAAATGTGCAAATTTCACCTCCCCTTGCCAATAAACTGCGTCAATATTTGACTCTACGCAATTATGGCTACAAGTGACCTAGAATCACAATTTTTGGTAAGCTGATTCATGTGGCTCTAATGAACAAATCCACATTCAAATTTTATCGATGCGGTCCCCCCACCCCCCGCAATCCATTTACCGTGTTTTCTCCCACACCCCTCAACATACCAACTTGAAACTTACCCCGTATACTTTTAATAAATTCTTTGTTGCTACATTCGAGTTTCATCAAAATGGGTAAAAATTTAGGGAACTTATAGGTATAAATATCGATTTTCACCAAAAAAAAATAAATTCCAATTGGATAGTTCTTAGATGGAATATGAAGGAAAAATTTTTTTGACACAAAAGGTACAGGGTATTCCACTGTCGGGCACCGCCTCGACTGTACCACATTTTTTTAATCATACTTTTGTAGATAATTTCGATTTGTGCATGTGCAAAAATTACACAGGTCTACAAATACAGGGGACATGTCAGTTGTTGGAAAGCCAAGGGTCATTTCCGAAGTAATTTGCATTTGCTGCGTAGAACCCGAAACCGGAGTCAGAATTGGCCCATCACGTCAGGATTTTGAGATATTTGAGGTTATGTACCCGAAAAACGGCGTTTTTTTCCTACGTACAGGGTGCAAAAAATTTGTGTGGTCTGTCTCTCCAGTTACATTATTTAGTACCACTCTTACCCTTTAATTTAAGAGTTCAAGAGATCAATTACGATTTATTTCGCAAAGTTATGGCTATTCGAAGCTACGAAATATATGCATTGGACGTCATTAGCATGTGCACTAAACCTTTGAGACAACAATTTTTTACTGTGTAATTTCTCTTGAAAATTTTCACTTGGATGTTTATTTTACTGACTTCATATTCGTTCGACCACAGAGGTTTAAATGTTATATCTGCTTGTTTTTAATAGCTAAAAAATTTGTTTCTTTTGAAATCAAAAGCTGATCCGGGAAACATTTCAATCAATTTTTTCAAAATGATTATTCAATGTCAATAAATTTAACATACGCATGTTATGGGCTTTCGGCATGAATTCAGCTATGAATTCATTGCGTATTTTCTTCGAAATTCGGGCCTGAAATCACAGCTGAGTAGTTAATGCATATTACAATTTTTTTATATGCATTGCAAAGACTCCGCGCATAAATTTAATTTTTCGCTTAAAAAGCCATGATGCATTTGTTTACTTTTCATGCCTTAAATCACGACTAAAAAATTCAGCACCGAGCTCATCAATCGCTGCCATTATGGACGCACATATAGCTTATCATATTTTAAAAAATATTGTATGAGTATTATTTGTTCTGAATACACAGCCATAGAAGTTTAAAATTGTGTAATTTTGTTAACCTATACCGAAGGCCCAAAGATATAGCCACACTTTATAAGAAATCTAATAGTAATAATCAGCTGTGCTCTGGAAAACAAACTAATTTTATTCGTTTACGTTTTTGCGTGCTCCAAATTTTATGTTTTTTGCTGTCTGTCGCTTAATATCATTTAATATCGAGCAGTTGCGAAGCCGCCTAGTTTTTATATGCTTTCAAATTTATTAATGCCCTTGAGCAAGGTATTTCTTTTGCCCCGATTGTTAATTACTTGCCACACAAAACTACATAGTTGGCCATAATTTACGGCTGTCTATAGCAGATGAAAACAGACAAATTCACAAAACTTTGAACTCACAGACAACAACATTTATTTTTTCCACGCCTTGCTTCATAATTTGAGGATAGTCCGCTTCCCTTAATGTCTTTGCCCCTGTATCTCAACTTGTCAAAGTTCAGTACGGTTTAAGTTTCGTTTTATCTGTTCCCTTCTTGTTGCAAACTGTAAGCCTTCCGGCTGAGGTCAGGAAAACATTGTGTCTATGGCAAAAGTAATTATCGAATTTTTGCAAAAAATTTCAAGGCTTTCATTTTTTTGTAGCTTTTGCTGTGTACGTGGTTGGTAAGTTCAAAAACTTATAGTTCATGCATCAGAGTGCGTTTAATTAATGTAGGCATATAATCAACAGTACTCGTACATAGGTAAGTATATTATAGCCCAGGACAGGTGCATCTAAAGTTTGAAGTTTAATCGCCATTAAAGAAGAATCTGCTAAGCTGGAAAAGGAAATCAGAGTTCCATGTTTATATATCAGTGAAATTATTTCGAGTAATCTACTTAAGCTTACAGCTAATAATGGTTAGCCCACTCTCCGCTCTGGGCATTCACGCATAACCCGAACCCTTGACAACGAGAACGAAAGCATTCTTGCCCATAAGAGTTTTGTAAAAAGCGTCAAGAAGGTTGAAAATATTTTTTTTGAATATCGGAAAATGTACAAATATGCTACTGCCAAAATATCCAAAACATTATTTTTTTTTTTTTTAAAAACTCTTTTTTTATAAAACCAAACCAAGCTACAGGACAGTTGTAAACAGCTGATTATAGCTGCTCGCTTTGTTAATGGGGCATTTTTGGCAAAAAATTTACAGATTTTACTTATCTTGATTTTAGTTCTATTTTGAAAGACCAAATAAAGAATTTGTAATTCGGTGTATTGACAAGTCCCAAGGTTAATAAACAAGCCTTTTTTCTTTATTTAGTTCCCATCCTTATTTACCTTACTTTTTTCAACACACTCCGACTATATGTATTATCGTTTCTAAATTTGTTTTCATTCGCGGTAACATTAATTTCATGTCTGCATGATTTGCAATTCGCTTTCGATCGCTTTCGGTGACATTTGTATCAGTAAAGAATTTTTCGATATTCGAATTATCGATTGTCCAGGCCCCAAGCACTCAAGTATTAGCTTTATAATTTGTTCACTTCATGACTAACATAAAACGAATCTCAAACTAAATTCCTTTAAATTTCATTAACATGATGAAGACCATGGAAATTCGCTGATTGAGAATTTCCTCACATTTGAACGTTCTTTCAAGGATAGTCTCGTGAATCCCATTTTTCATAGTTTTCTTACTAAAAAACGCATTACTTTACTAATTTTTTTTTTAGTTGGTTAAGATATAGAAGTATGTTGCCAATTCTGCCGTGGAAAGTCCGGCAGATTCAAAGTGTTAAAAATTTAGTTGGATAGTTGGTTGCGTCACTTTTTACACAGGCGATAGATGTCGAATCCATATATATATAGTAGTGCTGGTGAAAACATCGATGATCGAAGTTTAAAATCTCTATATTTCGATGTTGGCCAACAGAGATGTTTCTGTGCTGGTGAAAACATCGATGATCGAAGTTTAAAATCTCTATATTTCGATGTTGGCCAACAGAGATGTTTCTCCAGCACTACTAAACATCCGTTTGATAAGTTAGTGCTAGTGTTACCACACCTAGTAAAGTAGTGGCGCCATCTAACGTTAGGCATTTTTTAAATTAAAATACAACACTGTTTTGTTTTGTTGTCTGCGACCCATCGTCAAACATTTTTAATCAGAATTTTTCGCCACCATTTTTTTTATATGAAGTTTTTCATTTTTAAACCGGAGGTGGGCAAAACTACTAATGTAATTTTTGTGCCTGTGTACGTAAACAAAAAAGAGCTTTCGCAAAAACCGAGGTAAAATGGACAAATCATTTTTTTTTGGCATAGTTGTCATTAAATTCGACAATATCATCGAGTTTTATTCTTTCGGGTCTTGCCATGCGGCTCTGCTTTGCGTTCCATTGTAAAACTACCTCACACGTACGAGACGAGCTTTTACGATAAAAAGCTCTTTCCTCGTACGTGTGAAAGCTCTTTGGCACACGTGCCGTCTAAGTACTAAAGCAATTTTTGTGCCTGTGTGCGTAAACAAAAAAGAGCTTTAGCGAAAACGGAGGTAAAATGGACAAATCATTTTTTTTTTGGCATAGTTGTCATTAAATTCGACAATATCATCGAGTTTTATTCTTTCGGGTCTTGCCATGCGGCTCTGCTTTGCGTTCCATTGTAAAACTACCTCACACGTACGAGACGAGCTTTTACGGTAAAAAGCTCTTTTCTCGTACGTGTGAAAGCTCTTTGGCACGCGTGCCGTCTAAGTGCCCAACTCGCTGTGGACTATACCAGCAAGAATTTTGTGGATGTAAGCCAGAGTCAAGAGTTCTTACAATTGAGTGCTGATCAGTTGGGCAAGCTGCTGTCCAGTGATGATCTTCAAGTGCCATCCGAGGACAATGTATTTCAGAGTCTAATGTCTTGGGTGCAACATGATGAGTCCTCACGCCGACAGCACATACCAAAACTGATGGCCAAGGTGAGGCTGCCACTAATGACGCTGTCTTTTATTGAGGAGCATGTGGAGAGCGTGTGCAGTGCGAATGAGTGCCAGAATCTGCTTTTGGAAGCATATAAGTGTCATGCCATGCCAGAGCGACTGTTATCGATTGCCCGGAGAAAGAATGATTGTTTGTTGGCGATTGGAAAAATGCAGCAAGATCTTGTTATTGAGAGCTACCGTCCTACTCAGAAGCAATGGACGCTTGTAAAGAAACTAAAATTAGACCGTTATGATTATGGTGCGGCTGTTATTGAGAATAAACTGATATTGGTTGGGGGAGAAAATGCAGGAGGTGATTTAAACACGATGTTGAGCTTAGATTTAAAGAGCATGACCTGGACCCAACTCCAACCAATGAGTACCCCAAGAAGGTGCGTGGGCGTGGCAGTGCTAAAGGGATTACTCTATGTGGTAGGCGGGAAGAATGGCGCACGTTTGAATACAGTAGAGCGATGGAATCCTGGAACAGGTACTTGGAACAATGTGGCACCCATGCCCACCGCAAGAAGCTCTGCCGGTGTGGCAGTTCTCAACGATTGCTTATTTGTTATTGGTGAAAGGTATGATCCATGCACAAACGAGTGGAGTCGTTTATCGCCACTGAACGAAGCTCGTGCAGATTGTGGAGTGGCACAAGTAAATGGACTTCTTTATGCAATAGGCGGTGCTAACAATAATAAAAGTTTAAATTCTGTTGAGTGCTACAATCCAAATATTGATGAATGGGCAAAGGTTTGCTCGCTGACAGAGATGCGATATCGACATGGCTGTGCTCTGTTTGCTAATCGTATTATTGTGGCTGGCGGCTCAAACTCAAATGCTACTGTCGAGGAATACGATCCAGTGCACGATGCTTGGAACAAACTTGCATCGCTGAACACTCACATGTGCCGAGCTTTCCTTTTCGCCAATCCATAAAAGCCACGATTGCGAAAATATCCTTCCTCTTATTTTTGTCGCAAAATATTTAAATAAGAATTAAAATTTTGAAAATATCGACAATAAATTTTTTCAAATTTCACAAAAGTTTTGTTTTTGTTTATAACTCTTAATGTTATTTGTGATTAGGCTGTATCCGAGGCTCCGCTGGCGTTTTGGAAGAGTAAGAAAGAACAAACTTACTGCATTGGTTCGTAACCTTCGGATACGTGGTTCAAACAATACCTCATAGCCAGCGTAATATGACGAGATTGATTTAGATTTTCTCATAGGGCCAGATTTTGTTGGACTTACGGTTTTTACTGGAGTTTTGCAAACTAACCGAAGCCAAGGTCTCTCAAGATTTCTGTGTCAGCCCAGATACATTGAAAAAAAGCAATTGACACTTTTGTGGATGACGTTTGAAATACTAAAATTTGTACCAGTCGAAAATGTATATATGTTAGGAAGGTGACGTCAAAGACTACGCAAAGTTACCTTAACTATGATCAGTGTAAGTGGTGAAGACGACTAAAACAAGTCCGTCTAAGCTAAAGTTGTTAACGTAAACAATTTGAGTACCCTAATTGTAAATCGGTTTACCTTAAAGTATACCTATAACTTATATAAGTACATATATTAAATAAGAATCTTATATTTATGCGACTTTTTGCTGACAAGTTCCTGCTGTTGCATCAAAGCTGCCAACTCGTTTCGCTACGCATCTTCGCTTCCTACATATATTCGGTGTAAAACTAAAGTTCTATAGAATTCAAGCTCAATTAACTAGTTTACCAAATACCAAAAGAACTCGGCGGCGTATGCATAAATATATATCATTACAATGGATTCTGTCACGCCTGCTGCTCAATGAGTTTTCTTTCCTTCTTGCTATAAGATATCGATTTTTGAAATATTTTCTTATTTTCTTAGCCAACAACTAGCACAACATTTCATATACTATTAATGCTGAAATTATGTGAAGCATTTTCAGCAGCAGTCCCAGAACATCCCCCCCCACTGACCAACTCAGCCGTACAATATCAACATGGGACTGCCTGCATTTGAGAACTGTTTTTTTTTTTTTTGCTTGACCTGTCACACACAAAGCGTGGCAAGGTTGGCTGGGAGGAGAGCTGTTTACTACTAGTGATACCCCCTATTGGTCGTGGTTATGACTTAGTTTATGGATTTCAGACGATACCGAAGCAAGACTCACCCACAGCGGAAGCACTTAAATTCCTGCAGAGTTTCCTTCAGCTACATCGACTACAAAAACAACAACTAACACACGTCAACATGGGAAACGCTTTTAGTTTCCGATTTTAAACGCAACTTGGCCAACAACTAACGATGGCTAACTGAATTGGGTTAGCCAGCTAAGGTTACTCACACGGATTGCTCGGGTTGATTGCTCCGGCAAAGTTAACATCTAAAATCAACACAAGCACTCAATGTCAAGCCTTCTATATTGATAAGAACCGAACGGAGCACGTGATTTGATTTGCTGATTTTCAATTCAGTTTGAAAACATTTCGTATTTCAACTGGAACCCCTTGATCAGGTATGAAAATAAGTTTTTATGTTTAGCTGCCTAAGGCGTTTGAGTTTTTAAACACTCTTAGAGCCAAAAGAAAAAGTGGGTATATTGAATGGCGGAAAATCAAAATTTCAAAAGAGTTTTGCGGAAAATGGTTTCCTTAAATAGATATAGCTAAGTTCTATTCGCTAAGTGCAGATTCTCATACTATGGAAATGGAAATTGAGATTAGTATGAGGCAGGAGGAATAATACATACTAATACATAATTTTTTTATGGTGACCATCTTTGTGAATGGATTTTTGACATCTCATGTTTTTAGTAAGGTTTGCCATTTCAACATGAACAAGTTCACGTTGCCACAACTTATGGAAATTGTCCAAATTTTCTATCAATATTCAAGAAGTTTTGTTGCTACTTAACTTTGGTCATTCTGCTCCATCTGAGATTTGTTTTTAAGTGATTCATGAAACACAATTATGCGGTTTATGATATGGCGGGATCATCGGGCGTTACGTCCTCAAAAATGAAGAGGAACGCACCGTAACTGTAAATCGTGCGATGTTGACCGATTTTTGTTTTCGTAATTTGATGATATTGACGCTGACTACATTTACTTCCAACAAGACGGTGCAACTTGCCGCACAGCTACCGCTACAATGGACTTATTGCGATCAAAATTCGGTGAGTTATTAATTTTAAGAAAAGGACCTAACGCCATTGGGCTACTTTTTGTGGGGCTAAGGTTTATGCCAACCAACCCAAGAATCATGATGAATTGGAAGCCAACATCAATCAGGCATTGAAGTCATACCACCCGAAATGGTGCACCGAGCCGAGGTGATCATTTGAACGATATATTGTTTAAATCTTAAATGGCATAGAACATCTAATAAAAATAATACACACCACATTTGAGCAAAATTAATGGATTTTATTTAAATTTCAAATCCTATCGTTGTTATTGCTAAGCCCTTTATTTATGCAGCTTAGAATTTTAACTAACATGCTTTTAGACCCGGAAGATTTTAATGTAGAAATAAACTTAGATAAGGCATAAATGTCTTCTTTTAAAAAAATTACCGATATTTATGTTCGAATATGGTGTTCAAACTCATACTTGCATGATTGAAATGTTCGCTAGAGTTTGAGCTAGAAAGTTGTGCAACTGAGATTATTCCTCATAAACGGATTAAGCTCTTACCAGAATCAGTTGAGCTGTCCCAGGTGCTGGACAAGGAGAAGCGCAGCAGTCAATGGAACCCTAGTGCACATCTTGAAGATCTCGACAACGCTGACCAACTCTGTTCGTTGATTAAATAAATTAATTTGTGGATTTAAATGGTACGCCCAAGAATATGGGTCTAACGATCAACAATAGTAAAACCAAAAGCATTTCTGTTTCCCTGACTGACTATTTTGTCAGTTGCCCCTAGGTGGAGCATAGGGATCTCTATTAATATCTGTTCGAAGAGGAGAGAACAGGGACCTACAGTTTATAGACGAATCCGAATGGGTTTGATTACATATTCTGCAAGCCTGATCGAGCACAGTTGTGACCAAATAGTAGTGCCGCAAAAATATCGACGTTGGAACGCATATATCGATGTAACGATAACGTTTAGCTTTTTTTATACCCTGTTCCATATGGTACAAAGAGTATAAGCCAAAAATGTATGTAATACATAAAAGTTATCTAAAGTATGATCAGGGTGACTAGAGAAGTCGATACACCGATGTCCGTCTGTCTGTATGTCCGTACGTATGAACGCTTAGATCTCAGAGATGGTAAGAGCTAGAGCAACCAAAAGTTCAGATTAGATCACTTATTATGCTACGGGAGAAAAGCTTATTTTATTTTTTTGATATCGGGGTTACATTATATAGTAACTCCCATAGGGGTGTTTTACAGGACCTCGAAGAAAACCAAAAGTCTTAGATGGATAATTCGAATAAACCAAAGTTGGCATTCGGAAGTTTTTTAGAGTTTATCAGTTGACTGTATCATATGGCTCCCATCCAATATATCGGATTTAATTGCAATTAGTGATACAGGGTATCCCAAAGTCGTGCACCACCGATTTTAACGTACGCCATCTTTTGTTTATGTTAAGAAAATATATATAAAGGATTTTCCAATCTAAAAACAATTGAGATACATTCATTATGTTTAACACATAAAACCATCTCCGTTTTTTTTCCAGTAATCTAGTTAGTTAGACAGTTAGCTCATGCCTAAGTAAAAATTTGCAATATTAAAATATTATCGAAATAACAAATTTTACTTTCGCAGAAGGTAGACGAGAAGATGAATTTGTAGCATTACCACAAATCAGGCATGTTTTGTCACTTTTGTATACTTAGATGGTAATCCATTCGGAGATTTAAAAAAAAAAAATTGTATAGCGATTGGGCATATTAGGGCTTTCTTTTCCATGGTCACGGTAACGGGAAGTAAGCGCTATCACAAAAATCGAAAAAAAGAAACATTGATGTTGTGGAAAAAAAACATAGATTCATCAATTTTTTAACGATGTTGCTTGCAGCACTAGGTCAAAGTATAGGGTAGCAATGATTATTTTGTGAATCACTTAAAAGTTATATACATATATAGTGTGGCTTGAGTTCACTAATTGGTGGTGGAAAATGTTAGTCAATGACCTGAAGCGCAGCATTATGTAGTATATTTTTTGCAGTGTATCTCAAAATTGATACAATAAGCGTAAGATTTCTACGGCTTTGCTTTATGATTGCTTTATTTTTTATGATGCTGCCTTGGACAAGTTAACATGTTTTGCTCACCCGGTACACCATTTTGTTTACAATCCCACACACAGACACATACACACACACTGTTGCTTGATTTTTATACCCTGTACCTATAAGGTACAAAGGGTATACTAGATTTGTGCAATGTATGTAACGGACAGAAGGAGGCGTGGCAGACCCCAAGTCCTTTATACCAAAATGCTTATTATAACCTCGGGTAGCGATTGAGCCATGTCCGTCCGTCCGTCCGTCCGTCCGTCTGTCCGTCCGTATGAACGCCTAGATCTCGGAGACTATAAGAGCTAGAGACACGAAACTTTACCAGCTGGTGCGCATGTTTCCTAAGCAGATGAAGTTTGGTGAATCATGTCAATATCTTTCCCCGTTCCCCCGCTGTAGATTTTCGCGGTTTTTAGCCACACCGTTTAATATTTTCATTTGAAATTTAACAGAGCGATGCGTTGTGGATACATGCATCTATGTGTAAAAAATGAACAAAATCGGATATACATATAAATACAACAGAAGTTATAGTCAAAAATGTGAAAATTTCACCTCCCCTTGCCAATAAACTGCGTCAATATTTGAATCTACGTAATTATGGTAACAAGTGACCTAGAACCACAATTTTTGGTAAACTGATTAATGTGGCTCTAATAAACAAATCCACATCCAAATTTTATCGATGCGGTCCCCCCACCCCCGCAATCGATTTACCGTGTTTTCTCCCACACCCCTCAACATATCAACTTGAAACTTACCCAATATAATTAAAATAGCTTCTTTGACGTAACTTTCGATTTTCATCAAAATCGGTACAAATTTAGGGAACTTATAGGTATAAATATCGTTTTGCACCAAAAAAAAAATAAATTCCAATTGGAAAGTTCTTAGATGGAATATGCAGGAAAAATTTTTTTGACACAAAAGGTACAGGGTATTCCACTGTCGGGCACCGCCCCGACTGTACCACATTTTTTTGTTTTATGCGCCTTCGTTTTTTTCTTTTTGTTGTCGTAGGTTTATATACCCTGCACTTTACAGGTTCAAGTGTATTAAGGACTTGTATAAGTTGTATGTAACAGACAGAAGGAGGCGTGGCAGTATAGACTTTATTTACCAAAAGGCCTAACATCATCTGGTAGTTAATATAAAGGTGTTGATGTTTGGAGTACTTTAGGAGTATGTTTTTTTTTTTACATCGTTTGGGTCACTTTTTTTTCCTGACCTTTAGACCTTGCCTAAGTAACTCCTCCCTCATGCAATGCTCAATGTTTTCATGCATATCAAGTCTCTTTCTATGCAGTGTATCCCACAATCGGATTCACATTTTTGTCCTTGTTGTTGCTGTTACCCATCATCCTGTGATGCACTGTTTACCCGGCTATGAACATCCCAAACGTATACGGGCAAGGCAGTAAGTTTGTTTGCCTCATTTTCATTTAATGTTTTTCAGTTGAACTGTTGCTTTGCCTCGTCTGTTTCCGCTTTTCTTTTTATTTCTCTCCCTCACTTCATCTCTTTTTTTGCTTTCTGCTTTTTACTAAACGTCTAACTTACGCTCGTTGTTCACAGTTACTCGTTACTCATTTCCGTTTCCGCTCTGTTGTCGAAGTTCTAGATGTTTGTACCGAACAAACAAGGCTTGTGCTTTTGAGTTAGCATTGCCGTTAACTGTCGAGCTTTTCATTTGGGCATCCTGCTCTGCCCCCGCAGCCTTTTGCCCTCAAATTGACTACAAGTCATTAAATATTGTGATTGCGGTGTCCTCCTGTAGCAGGGTGTAAGGTGAGAGCGGTATGGCGACCATGACAGTTCTTTGCGGGTTTTGGGCTGTCTGCAATTTATTGAAAATTATGAAATGTTATGAAATGGCAAAAACAAAAAATTAAATAGAATTTTTTCGAGATGGTGCACGGCAGCGGAATACACTGTACAGCGATATATATTTATCAAAATATTGGGTGTATGCATAATTCCGTAGCGAAATTCTGTCAGCTGTCGTAGATTTCGATCTCGAAGATTATAAGGGTGTCGTCTTATAAAAGTAGCTGCCACTTAACGAAACGATTGATTTTACCAAGTACTGCTCACAATTGGAAGAACTAAAGCAAGCAATTGATCAAAAGCGGCCCGATTTAGTGAACCCAAAGGATTTACTAAATTTTCGCTACGGATTTATGCATAGACCCAATAATATATAATCTAAAAGGCTTTATTGAACATTCTTAAAGTTTTTCTCATCATATTCACAAGAAAATATAAATTTTGTTTTTTATATCATTTATTTTTGATTTTTTTTTAGCCCGCAAATTTTATTAATGCTTTACTCTGGACCAGTGAGGCTTCACAATGAATCGACTTCATCTTGGCTTCTTAATAAATGTCCCAAAGCTGCAAGCTGAAGCTCCATTAGCACTAACTGGAGATATGACCTACAGATATGCATAGTCAATCCACTACAGATTCCAAACCATACAGCTTTTTTCTGGATATTATTGGACACGAATGGTACGTCAGTATTATTACTTTATATCATGACTTCCACCTGAGTACTTAAGAGGTTGAGATATTTTTTTGATAGATAGCCTATTTATATTGCTCAACACAACAACTGTCTCGGCTGCTTTAAGCATCTCCTGCCAACATTTTCTCGAATTCTGAACTATTAGGACAGATAGCTGTTTCTATTTTTGTACAAAATCATAGGGCAACACTGTTCTGGTTGGGCCGCCAAAATTAAGGCAACATTGTTATGGACCTCTGCTTAGTCATTTCTTCTTACATAAAGTTCGTACTTGTTCGGAAGCGTTTTGGAAGGCTGCGTACTCTGCTTAAAAAAAAATGGTTCAAAAATATTCGATAGCTTAGTAGCAATGAAATAAAAAGTGTTAAACGCGTTTATTTAAATGAAAACGAAATACGTTAAGCTTAAAAACTGAAATTTTATGAATTGGTCGGCATTATTATTCATTAAAAGATTTATGTGAAGTTTTAAGGAAAGATGGTAACGAAAAGCAGAATATAATAGATGGCGTACGTTAAAGTCGGGCGCGGACGACTTTGGGATACCCTGTACCACTAACTGCAGTTAAGTCCAATATATTGCTTAAGCACTCTAAAAGACAACTGATTCCCAAATTGGGGTACGATATCTTCACAAACAAACGAAACACAACGAATTTTGTGAAAAAAAACGTTTTTTTGACCGATTGGTACTATGGGAATATCATATAGCCATCCGATTTTTATGTAATTTTGTTCAGTGTTTGGGAACTAAAAAAAACTTTGGAACACCAAATTTGGTCACGGTATCTTCAAAAACACGCGAAAGACAACGAATTTTGTGCAAAAAAGGTTTTTTTGACCGATCTGCCTTATAGGAGCTATATGATATAGTAAACCGATTTTGAACAAATTTGGTACAGTTATTGGGATCTATAAAAAACTTCCGAGTGTCAAATTTGGTAACGATAACTTCATAAACAAACGAAGCACAACGAATTTTGCGCAAAAAAACGTTTTTTTGGCCGATCTGCCTTATGGGAGCTATATGATAAGTCAACATGATTTTGATCAAATTTGGTACAGTGTTTGGGAACTATAAAAAACTTTCCGAGTGACAATTTTGGTTACGATAACTTCATAAACAAACGAATTATCCATCAAAAACTTTTTATTTTTTTCGAAGTCCTCTGAAAGACACCAATGGGAGCTATATAATAGAACCCCGATATCAAAAAAAAAAAATAACTTGTCTCCCGTAGGATAATAACGGATCTAATCTGAAAGCTTGGTTGCTCTAGCTCTAACCAACTCTGAGATCTAGGCGTTCGTACAGACGGACGGCAGGACGGACAGACGGACATGGGAATATCGACTTCTCTAGTCACCCTGATCATACTTTAGGTAACTTTGGGAGGTCTCCGACGTCTCCTTCTGTATGTTACATACATTTTCGGCTTGCACAAACTTAATATACCCTTTGTAACATACGGTACAGGGTATAAAAACTGGGGTGCATATGTATAGTAGCATAGTTTGACACAGGCAAAACGGATTACTTATCAGTATATGGTAGGTTAAGCGAGCAGGTAGCTTAGCCCCCTAGTGTATAACAGAAATATTTGTTTGTGTTTTAGTCATAACTTTAGTAAATTACAACCGAGTGTAATATTATTATTATTATTATTATTTAATTATTCATAGGTATATATTTTTTAATAATTTAACTTTTACAATTAGGGTATACGCTGTAGCTCTTCAATGCAAACTCAAAGTCTCTGCCTAAAGTATACTCTGAGTAAAGGGTATAAAAACATTTCAGGAAATGTTCATAAAAGTATTTTCAAGCATTTCGGATTGAATGCCAGAATAATGCAGCATACCTTTAGGTGCCTTACCGGCAATAACATTTTAATTTGTTATTAAAAAGGAAATAACTGCAAATGAGTTTCATTAATATGCTGCCTGCTTTTTTATGATCGAGTGATTTTATTGATTTCTAATATATGCCCTAACTTCTAGCATTTCCGGCAAAGTTCTCAAAAGTTGCTACCAAACCAAATTGAACAGTTAGCAAAAGTTGTTTTATTTTTTTTTGTCCTGGTCTACTTTTATCTTACTTGACGCTTTCAATTTTTGCTCGATTGCACCTCTTTTTTTTAGCTGACTGTAACTCAGTTGTTGCTCTGCTGCTGTCAAGGACGCAGCTACGCACACACGTGCGCACATTTGCCCAAACAAAAAAAAAAAAAAAAAAAAAGCGAGAAAAGCAAAAAGTTTTCCGGCAAAAGGTCTCAAGGCTGTCGTTCTCTCCATAGTGCCACAGTCTACCTAGCACTGCCGCTGCCATTTTCGCTTTCAATTGAGCAATTCTTACTTTTAATAGAAAACGAAAACTTGTGCACATTTGTCTATTTTCTATATCTTTGGTTTTTGTTTTTCACCATTTTTATGCTCTTCAACAGTTGTCGAATGCCATCTGATGCATCAGCAATTGGTACAGCAGCACTGCCATATACATATATAAATGTGGCATTAGTGGTGGCGACACTTGGCAGAACATTAAATTTTATTCTCAGCGAATTCCTGATAAACGATGCGAAAAAAAATGTTTTCCTATATGTTTTAAAACGCTGAATCCGTATTCGCTAACAAAATTGGGTCTTTTAAATATTTTTGGGGTCGCTGAACTCGAATCTGAAATCAAAAAGAGCTTAGCGGGTGGATTTTCGAAATAACCTCCATAATACCACACTTTTCTAATGTTATATCAGAACCTTGAAGTGCTGGGTTTTTTTAACTTTGGATGCGGAATCAGCATCTCCAAAAACATTTAGAAAACATATTCTGGCCTATATACCTGAATATCGATTTGGTTGTGTTGTTGTTCAAGACCCCCCAAGACCTAAAGTATGATCAGGGTGACTAAAGAAGTCGATATACCTGTCTGTCTGTCTGTCCGTCCGTATGAACGCCTATATCTCAGAGATGATAAGAGCTAGAGCAACCAAACTTTCAGATTAGATGCATTATTATGTCAGGGAAGACAAGTTTATTTTATTTTTTTGGGTATCGGGATTACATACATAGCTCCCATAGGGGTGTTCCAAAGGACCTCGAAAAAAACGAAAAATTTTAGATGGATAATTCGCTTGTTTATGAAGATATCGTAGTCAAATTTGGTGATTGGTAGTTTTTTAGAGTTCTTCAGCAATGTACCAAATTTGATACATAGTCAAATAGGTTGAATATATCATATAGACCCCATTTTTGGTGCAAAATTCGTCTGGTTTTTGTTTGTTTACAAAAATATCGTAACGAAATTTGGCAAAAAAGTATCTTTTGAAGTGTCGGATTTGATTGCAATGTGGTGGTACAGGGTATACCAAAGTCGTCTGCGCCCGACTTTAACTTACGCCTATTTTTGTTTTTTTTTTGGGGTGGCATTTCTACCGAGTTCTTAAATTATAATGAATATATATAATGGCATTAGAGTCATAAGAGGTGCGGGAAAAATTACAAAAAAAAACACAAATGAATAACGGGACTTATATCCGTTTAAGATGTAAAAAAAGATGGCGTACGTTAAAGTCGGGCGCGGACGACTTTGGGATACCCTGTACCACTGCTTGCAATCAAATCCGGTAAATTGCTTACAAACACCAAAAGACATTTGATTGCCAAATTAGATTATGATACCTTCATAAACAACCAAAAACAGACGAATTTTTAATCAAAAACTCTTTTTCGACCGATCGGCCCTACGGGAGCTATATGATATAGTCCACCGATTTTGATAAAATTTGGTACAGTGTTGAAGATCTCTAAAAAACTTCTGAATGCCAAATTTGGTTACAATATCTTCACAAACAAACGAAACACAACGAATTTTGTACAAAAAACAAATTTTCGACCGATCGATCCTATGGGACCTATATGATATAGTCAACCGATTTTGATAAAATTTGGTACAGTGCTGGGGGTTTCTAAAAAACTTCCGATTACCAAATTTGGTTATGATATCTTCATAAACAAACGAATTATCCATCTAAAACTTTTGCTTTTTTTCGAGGTCCTCTGAAACACCCCTATGGGACCTGTATAATGTAGTCCCGATATCAAAAAAATAAAATAAACTTGTCTCCTATGGATTAATAAGGGATCTTATCTGAAAGTTTGGTTGCTCTAGCTCTTACCATCTCTGAGATCTAGGCGTTCATACGGACAGACGGACAGACGGACAGACGGACATGGGTATATCGACTTCTCTAGTCACTCTGATCATACTTTAGGTAACTTTGGGGGGTCTCCGACTTCTCCTTCTGTACGTTACATACATTTTCGGCTTGCACAAACACAATATACCCTTTGTACCATACGGTACAGGGTATAAAAATCAGCACGTCGGATCTCTGAGATATTCTGCAAAATAATCGTTTAGTGAAATTTTTTGAGGTTTCCAAAATCTAAGTCCCGTTGGGTTAATTCTATTAGCGAATTCGGTTTTAGCGCATCGAAATATATGTATATGAAAACCAAACCTCGTCCCCAGCGCAGGACACCTTGGCGTTCTCCATATATAATTAAGGTTAACGCAAAATTATGTCGGACTTTCTATATACATACACAGGCTTCATAATCTTGTGTTCTTTTTGAGGTAATATGTAATACCCCTATGGGAGCTTACATACAGTGAGCTCCAAAAAGAGCTTCCTGGTTTTTTTTTTTCCAAAATTTAACTTTAACTTACGCCTACTTTTGTTTTTTTTTTTGGAGTGGCATTTCTACCGAGTTCTTAAATTATAATGAATATAGAAATAAATTAAACAGAGTTTAATTTATGTTTTTAAAAAAACTTTATTTAATATTTCTTAACTCTAACTCCAGCTGACACAAATCAAACTCAAAACTAAAACTACAACTGAACTGTCTTAATCTTCTAACAGTGATATTTATAAATAATAACTGCTGACTCTGCTGTCTGCAGATGTTTAGGAAGGGTCTAGCTGCTGACGCTGCCGAATGCTTGCTGCGTCCGGTGTCGCCTCGCCTTTGGGTGGTGTGATCGTCTGATGAGCTTACGCATCAATATAGTAGTAGTATTGGATTTAGGGGAAAAGTGATGTGTGGCGTTAACTTATATAATGGCATTAGAGTCATAAGAGGTGCGGGAAAAATTACAAAAAAAACACAAATTAGCAGAGGCTAACTTGCAAATGTTTATAATATAAATATGGGGAGCTCTATAATCTTTTCAAACCACTAGTTGGTCAGGGCATAACCGAGTGTAGTACTTAAATTTAACATCGGAGCACTTTTCATTATCCTTCGAGTTAAAGTCTCATTATTATTTTAACGTGGCATACGTCTGGTACAAAGGGTATATTAAGTTTGTGCAAGCCGAAAATGTATGTAACATACAGAAGGAGTCGTAGCGTCGGAGACCGCCCAAAGTTACCTAAAGTATGATCAGGGTGAACGCCTAGATCTCAGAGATGGTAAGAGCTAGAGCAACCAAACTTTCAGATTAGATCCCTTATTATTCCATAGAAGAGAAGTTTATTTTATTTTTTTGATATCGGGGTTACATTATACAGCTCCCATAGGGGTGTTTCAGAGGACTTCGAAAAAAACCAAAAGTTTTAGATGGATAATTCGTTTGTTTATAAAGATATCGTACCCAAATTCGGCATTTGGAAGTATATATTAGAATACCCAAGCACTATACCAAATTTGATCAAAATCGGTTGTCTATATCATATAGCTCCAATAGGAACATTAAAAGGATCCACCCCAGAACTAAATAGAATATCCTACCAAATGATCAAAAATAGCTCTCTCACTACAAAAATAGAATTACAGCCTTATTCAACAAAGTTTTTGACAGTGACATACCACAAGCTTACAAAACAAGTCTAGTCATCCCAATCCTTAAACCAAAAACCGACAAAACAAAAACCACTTCCTACAGACCCATTTCCCTAAATTGTTGCCTAGCGAAATCCCTAGATAAAATTATGGCCAAAAGAATCTGGTGGTTTGTTACCCAAAATAACCTATTAAACCCAAATCAATTCGGCTTTAAAAAAGGCAAATCTACTCTACGTAGACTATCTTATAACGAAGTCACACAAACACACTTCACTCATCACTCTTGATTTCTCAAGAGCCTTTGATCGAGTAGGCGTGCACACCATAATCGACCAGTTCCAGGAATGGCAAACTGGTCCCAAACTAATTAACTACTTAAAAAACTTCATGCTCAATAGAAAAATAATTGTCCGCGTCGGTCCGCACGTATCAAATCCACTGCCTTTACATAACGGAATCCCCCAAGGGTCACCCATATCAGTAATTCTGTTCCTCATAGCTTACAATAAATTATCAGATATCATAACCCTACATAAAGAAATCAACTTTAACGCATATGCCGACGACTTCTTTCTTATAATTAATTTCAATAAAAACAAAGACATAAACTACAACCTTGACAACCTTTTACACAACATAATCAACTGGGGCTCATACTCGGGTGCATACTTATGCCTATCAAAATGCCAACACCTTCACATCTGTCAACAACATCCATATTTCTACTGTGACTACATTGAAAATTTTAGGAATAACCATGAACAACAAATACAAATGGAACACACACATTAATACACTTCTACCATTGCTAAACCAACACTTAACATTATAAAATGCCTATCTAGCCTCAAATTTAATTGCAACACACACACACTGCTCAACATTGCGAAAGCAACTGCCATAGCTAAAATAGAATACGGTTTGTTCCTATACGGACACTCACCCAAAAGCACATTAAACAAATGAAAAACACCATTTAACTCCGCAATACGTTTAGCCCTTGGAGCCTTCCGCTCCACTCCATTAAACAACTTAATTTACGAAGCCAATATTCCCCCTATTGAACTTAAACGTGACCTGCAAACAGCAAAACTCTCCAAAAATCTTATTAACTCTAACAACACACCTATCCATAAATTCATAAGACACGGAAAAATTCAAAAGAAAACCCCATCCATCATAGACCGTACAATAAATATATGCAAGGAACTTAATCTGCCCTACGAACCACAAAAACTCCCCAAGTATAAACCACCCTGGGACCTCCCAAATCTCATAAACACAACGCTGCGAGTACACAAGAAACAAATAACACTCCCCGAATCATATCGGAAGATGTATAAACACATTCAAGACAACTTAAAATCATACCAGTTTATATTCACAGACGGGTCAAAAATAAATTGCACAATATCATATGCCATCACAACCGAAACAAAAATAATAAAATATGGTATTCTACCCCTGTACTCATCAGTTTTTACAGCCGAAACAATAGCCATTCTCGAAGCGATCGAATATTTTAAAAACAGAACAGGTAAATTCGTTATCTGTTCTGACCTCTCTGGCAGCAATAGACTCTATTAAAAACATAAACAATAACAGCTTCTACCCAAACAAAATCAGATCGATAATAACACAACTAGCCCCTAAATTAAAAATATTGTGGATTCCTGGTCATGCAGGCATAACAGCAAATGAACTAGCCGACCAAGCTGCAAAGTTAGCAAATAAAATGCCACTTATTTTCACCCCAAACTTAAACTCAACAGACATAAACAGATACATACATAAAAACAGAAAACACGACAAGACAAAAACAAAGCCTCAGACACTGCAGTCAATGGTACCGAAACATAAACTTGGACAACTCACACATAAGCGACTTTTTCAGCTCCACCCAAAAATTTAATAGACTCGACCAAACCAAAATAATCCGACTTCGTCTAGGCCACACTAATCTTACCCACCTACATTACCTTAACCGAAATCAACCATCTACTTGCCCCCTTTGCCATGAAAACAACATTACCATAGCCCACCTACTAAATTCATGTCCAACTCTCAAGCACATCAAACAGTCAATATTCAACAACACTAACCCCTTAAACCTCCTTAGCAACCTTAATCAAGATAACCCCTGTAAATAAAATAAGTCATAGCTCAAGAACAAAATAATATGTGTAAAAAAAGAAAAAAATATACAAATTACTTAATTACTTATTATTAGGCTACAAAAGTTAATATAAGTACTACCTCAAATTCTAATTAACCAACATAGCCAAGGCCCCGCAGCCAGTGCTATACCACCTAAGTTAGTTTAGTTTTGTAAACATCTCTATCTATAACAATAATAATAATAATTATTGCAGACTAGTGGTACAGGGTATACGCCATCTTTTTTGCTCTGTTTTTCTAGTTTGCGTACTTGACTTCTCGTTACTTTTACCTAGATTCCAATTAAAATTCTTTAACTGCACTTTATCAGGCTTTTCTTTGCATTTCTGTAGATTTTTGTATTAACTCTGACGTCATTATATTCGTGTTACCTTTGTCGTTTGTACTTTACATTATTTTTCATAGTTTTTTTTTTTATTTCGATTGCCTTTCGCACTTATGTATATTATTATTTCATTACTTATATATCTTATTTACTTTTTTTGCATTTACATATGTACCTTCCTTCACTTCCAGCTTTATCTTAATGATTTAATGCAGTTGGGCATAAGTTGCATGCAGCATGCTACAAGTCACAACCCGAAGTAAATGTATATATTTCATACATACGTGGCATGAAAATGCCGCTTTCAATATAGTCTGTGCCCTCGACCACCTTATAAATACAAGTAGCCATAGTTATTTTGTGTTTCCTTTCTTAGTATTCCCAAACTTAGTGATATCGTTGTCTTGAATAACATCGGCAAAATCAAAACCAATGCAGTAAGATTATCCTTTCCTACTCTTTAACCTCGCCAGCAGAATCACAGAACCTAGTCACAAATAAAATTAATTGTTAAACACAAATATAATACATATGTGAGTTTTTAAGCAAGTTTATTGCGGATATATTCAAATATTTTAGTTCTTATTCTAACATTTTGTGATACAATTACAAGGGAGGATATTATCGCAATCGTGGCTTTTATGGGTTTGCTGTTGGCTTAATGACATCATTGGGTATGACGAAAAGGGAAACTAGTCCCCTGAGAGTGTTTAACGATGCAAGTTTGTTCCAAACATCATGTGCTGGATCGTATTCCTCAACAGTACCATTAGCGTTTTCCCCGCCGGCTACAATAATACGATTAGAAAACAGAGCATAGCCATGTTTCCACCGGCTGTCTGTCAGTGAGCAAACCTTTGTCCATTGATCAATTACTGGATTGTAACACTCAACAGAATTTAAACTTTTACTATTCATACCGCCTATTGCATAAAGAAGCCCATTTGCTTGTGCCACTCCACAACCTGCACGAGCTTCGTGCATGGGCGATAAACGACTCCACTCATTTGTGCATGGATCATACCTTTCCACGCAGCTCAAATACTCATGTCCATCATATCCACCAATAACATATAAGCAATCGTTGAGAACTGCCACACCGGCAGAGCTTCTTGCGGTGGGCATGGGTGCCACATTGTTCCAAGTACCTGTTCCAGGATTCCATCGCTCTACTGTATTCAAACGTGCGCCATTCTTCCCGCCTACCACATAGAGTAATCCCTTTAGCACTGCCACGCCCACGCACCTTCTTGGGGTACTCATTGGTTGGAGTTGGGTCCAGGTCATGCTCTTTAAATCTAAGCTCAACATCGTGTTTAAATCACCTCCTGCATTTTCTCCCCCAACCAATATCAGCTTATTCTCAATAACAGCTGCACCATAATCATCACGTTGTAATTTTAGTTTGTTTACGAGCGTCCATTGCTTCTGAGTAGGACAGTAGCTCTCAATTACAAGATCTTCCTGCATTTTTCCAATCGCCAACAAACAATCATTCTTTCTCCGGGCAATCGATAACAGTCGCTCTGGCATGGCATGACACTTATATGCTTCCAAAAGCAGATTCTGGCACTCATTCGCACTGCACACGCTCTCTACATGCTCCTCAATAAAAGACAGCGTCATTAGTGGCAGCCTCACCTTGGCCATCAGTTTTGGTATGTGCTGTCGGCGTGAGGACTCATCATGTTGCACCCAAGACATTAGACTCTGAAATACATTGTCCTCGGATGGCACTTGAAGATCATCACTGGACAGCAGCTTGCCCAACTGATCAGCACTCAATTGTAAGAACTCTTGACTCTGGCTAACATCCACAAAATGCTTGCAGGTATAGTCCACAGCGAGTTCCATCAAAGTGGTGCAGTTGAGCTGCTCTGCAATGAAGTTTATGCCTAGACAGTTGGATGAATCCATTTTGCGTGCCATAAAATTCCCACAGGCCGTGACGGCAAAATCCATTTGCCATCTATTGGCGGTGGTTATGAGTAGCTCAACGTTGTCATCGTGCAATTCAAGGTTCCCAGTATAGCAGTAGTTCACCAGAACTTGTAGAACATCGTTGCTAACATCGCCAAGAGTCACCTCATGGTCGTTGGCTTCACGCATTGGATTGGTGAACATGGCCGAAAAGAACTTACTGTTGGCGCACAACACCAAACGATGGGCCGGCACACGTTTTCCGTCTATGCCCGATATGAGAACCACATCGCTCAATTGTTCCTTGTCCAGATGCAATTTTAGTTGTTTTAGAACCATGTCGGCATGGTTATGATTATTGCAATTGTTGCAGTTTTCTTGGTTTTCCGTAGACATCGCGTATTTAATGTATTCGTACACTGACTGATGATCTTTGTGAGTCAACACATGCTTTTATACAGCAAACAACTGGCAGTGTGACCGTATCACAATAAATATTTAATGCCATAGTTGCATAAACAATTACGCAGTATGTTTTTTGCCTTAATACCAAAAGCGAGAGTATTGAAAATGAGCTACTAAAAATAGCTAACGCCAGCAACAATGATAAAAATATAATACAATTTAAAAAAAAAAAAGGCTGTATTCCTTATAGACGCTTATAGTTAAGATCTCGTTTCAAAAAGAGTGCTGTCTATATTTACAGAGTTCTCATTTTCATTTAGAGCGCCCTCACCGTATAAAAATTACAAATTCAGCAAAATGATAGTCGCTTATTTTTTTTATGCATAAGATATTTCCAAAAATAATAAAATACTCTTTAAAATGTTTCTTTCATTTTTGTGGGACTGTGAAGGTTCCGATTTAAATACACGGAATAATAATAATCTGGCTTTCCAGACTCGAATCCGAGCAAACTTCATCGTATCCACAATTGTGTAATTTTGTACTCAAATAAAAAGTAATTGACAAATGTATATGTCAAATTAAGTATAAATTAATAAAAAAAATATTTTCACCTCTTTTCAACCTTAATTGACAACGAGTTATATAAAGTGTATCTGGTAGATACATCAAGTAGAGTATTTATTATTTGTTACTAATGGCAGTTGGCTTTGGTTTATGGTTGTTGTTTATATTAAGTGACCGTTCTTAGTGGTTTCTGATGATGTCGCCAAAAATGTTTGTCGCCTGGTGTCCAATTCGGAGGCACTTCAAAATGTGCACTTTGGTTTGACTTTGAATTCATGCCTTTTTTACAAAGCAGGCACTGACCTTGATTTGTTTATGACTCCAATTGTTTTATCGGATGAGTCGTTCGGAAACAATAAACCCTAAGCCTTATGTTGTTTATTATTAATTGTGACCTTTTTAAAACCACAGAGCTCATATGAAAACTTTTATAATTTGTCAGCCCCCATTTTCATAAGAATGTTTATATTATTTATTAATTTAAATATATTATTCAATAATACACTTAGGAAACTAAAGTACTAGCAACAGCGGAGCGGCCTAAGTCTCGATTTTAAAACTATGAATATTGGTAATATAAGGTACATTTTTTCTAGTCATATTACGTTGCTTAAGATATTTATACACAATTTTAATGTTGGTGAAAGAGAGAAAGTTGGATGCTTTATTTGTATTAAAAAATCAGAATCAAATCCTCGCCAAATTTGGACAGATGTCCATGTTGTGTTCGGCAGGGAATGGAGCCCCGCATGGACGAAGTTCACGGAATTCCCAGACAGTACATGAGTCAATCGCGAACAAACATTGACCACATTTTTTTTTGTCATAAATATAAATTAATTTCATGTCATAGAATTGGACGAAAATCTATTTTGTGTTTTGTTTCCATTATTATGCCCGTTTTCATTTCAACCCAAAATACCGCAACTAAATGTGGATGAATACCACAAAAATTACCAGAAATCTAAGAAAATACCATATTACGTTAAAATGCATTGAATGCTCGTAATGGCAAAAATTAGCATAAAGGCCTACTGGGTTTATTGATTGAAACTCTTTTAATTATGTTTAATATTATTTTTGAAAAATAGCTCCATTCAGCTAAATTCACTTGAAAAAATTCTAAAGCTTGTATTCCTTTTTATTCTATTTCACAAACACTTTATATGCGTTCATAATTGTTGTAATCAAAACAATTTCATGCGTTACATGGTCTGTAACTCATATTTTAGATGTAGGCACAAATGGTTCACCGAAAACCTTACAATTTTATTGCATAATTCGGAAATTAAAGATGCATAATACCTAGCTATACTATGAAGCTGGTGAAAAAATTGCAGTCGGAAATTAACCAAGTTTTGTGTATATTATTTTATGTATTCCCTTGCAGATACATTGCGAATTAAAAGCGTCCATTTTGTGTGAGCTTATTGATCGGCGGCAATGATCGTGACATAACAATCCACTTCTTTGTAGCCGCACAATCCGCGGAATACTGCGGGTACGTTGCCATCGCATAAGGACGTAGTAGCCAGATTGTGAATGCTTGGCTGGAGATGAATGTTGGCATTGATGCGTCTGATCTCTGCTGCAGACTAACATCACTAATCCTATAGAAGTTGGAGTGCTAAAATATAAACAGCCGCTGAAATTTCTGAAGAATTTCCAAGATCATAGAAGAGAGCTGGAGAAAATTTGTTGCGAAAGTTAAAAGAATGCATATAATGTATTTCAATTAAAAAAATTTTTATTTACTCTAATATTTGAGGTATTCACGCTTTGTGTGCACTTAGCAGTTGAGCAGTTGAGGAAAAAGTGCACAGGCCAGAGCGTGAATCCCTCCTGTTGAGTTTATGTGTTGAGTTGAGCAGTTTTCTTCTTCTTTCCAGAGTTTGTTTACATTTGTAAATTGGTACAATTTACATTAAAATTCTAAAACTTGAATTAAAAATGCCGAGTCACAGCATAATATCTATTTTAGTTGAACATGTAGCTAAAGTAGCTATGTATTACATCGATTTGTATTATTTTATTGCTGCGAAAATGAAATAATTGCAGAAAAGCCGTATTTGAGTTTGTGCTTCTTCTTCCGTGTGTTTGTTTACATTTGTAAATTGCTGCAAATTATTATCAAAAATTAAAATTTATATTTAAAAATGCCAAGACAGAGCGTAAAGTCTATGCGGATTGAAGCTGTTGCTCAAAAGGCTTTGGATGAAATCAATTTTATTGAAGGTTCGTCTGCGAAAACAAATTCATTGTGGAAAAACTAACTTTTGTATAGTCACTAGGGTCTGGGTTGAGCACAAGCTGAGTTGAGAGTTGAAACGTAGGGTTGTATTTCCCCATACATTTTCTTTTTGTAAAAGTCCTCAACTGTTCAACTCCACACAAAGCGTGAATACCTCAATTATAATCTTGGGTTACTAAGTATTTACAATTTAGACCTAGACATTAGACCTTTATGCCAAATTGTGCCAAAAACGGATTGTAAGTCTAAGGTAATCATACCTGCTGACTTTTTGACTTATAATTTGTACTAATATCTTTCTTAAGTTTTATATTTGGGTGAATATAGCTAATATTAGTTTCAAAGGTTTATGTGGCCTAAACAGGTAAAAAGACTTAGCAATGCAATTCAGGTACTTTTTTTTTTCTGCAGATGGCAAAAGTCCATCAACTACTCATACACGCTGGATTAAAGGGTCCATATGGTTATCTACCTAACCCAACAGCTGCGTTAAGTCTACGGTGGTAATTAAAGAAACTTCAGGTTATTCAGGGTGGGTCATCTGTTGGTTTGTTTGTTAATTGCATTTTATGCGTATATTTTCCACCAAATTCGGTAAATGTACGTATATACCAAATCCAGGTTTGACACTGGCCGGAACTATGATTTTTTCACAGAACGACTATTTTGATGGTACGCCTGTACCACTTTTAGGCGATTTTCTGTTGTTAAACGATCCACGTCTGAAATTGAGTAGTTTTGAACTTAACATAAGTCTAAGAGCATCCACTTTGGATGGATATGTTCCGAATTATACCAAACCAACGGATGGCCCACCCTACATATAAAACTTACGTATATCCGTGTTATGTAGGCATATACCAACTGTAGCACTTACCATTACGGAACATTGGCCCCGGAAAAGTCAATCTGCTTTAAATGTTAGTCTGGAGAAAAGACTCGTTCGGCTGCCAAAAGTCATGTAACATTTTTCGGGTGCGCTGTCGATAACTTGAGATGAAACGATAAACTAGTTAGGTCTGCTCTATGCAGTTATAGTTATTAAAAATCATGTTACTTTTTGTATTCGATTTCACAATAATAAATAAGTTTTTATTTTAATTCAAATGCAAAAAATTGAACATTAGAGCATTAACTAACTAATTTTAGGTGGTTGTTGCCCTTGCTTCAATAAATTGATTAGTCCTGTGCAATACTTTGGACGGACAAACATTTGGTAAAGATTATATTCACGATGCAGCATTAAATTAAAACATATTATTATTTTGCTGGTGGATTTTACTACCCAAATGACGCTTTTCAAAAAAAAAAAATTGAAAAGTTTTATCGACCGATAATGTACGATGTGAGTAAATGCATCCCGCAACTGAGATTTTCTTAAAGCATACGTTTTGAATCAACCACTTCTGGAGCAGTCGAAAAACGTAAAGCTCGGAATTTCTCGAGCTGGGAAAAATTCATTAGGTGCCCATTGAAAAAGATAAACCAAGTCAAAAGACTTACTGCGTCACTCCAAAAGTTCAGAAAAGCAATAAACTTGGACAACTCACACATAAGCGACTTTTTCAGCTCCACCCAAAAATTTAATAGACTCGACCAAACCAAAATAATCCGACTTCGTCTAGGCCACACTAATCTTACCCACCTACATTACCATAACCGACATCAACCTTCAACTTGCCCCCTTTGCCATGAAAACAACATTACCATAGCCCACCTACTAAATTCATGTCCAACTCTCAAGCACATCAAACAGTCAATATTCAACAACACTAACCCCTTAAACCTCCTTAGCAACCTTAATCAAGATAACCCCTGTAAATAAAATAAGTCATAGCTCAAGAACAAAATAATATGTGTAAAAAAAGAAAAAAATATACAAATTACTTATTATTAGGCTACAAAAGTTAATATAAGTACTACCTCAAATTCTAAGTCAACCAACATAGCCAAGGCCCCGCAGCCAGTGCTATACCACCTAAGTTAGTTTAGTTTTGTAAACATCTCTATCTATAACAATAATAATAATAATTATTGCAGACTAGTGGTACAGGGTATACGCCATCTTTTTTGCTCTGTTTTTCTAGTTTGCGTACTTGACTTCTCGTTACTTTTACCTAGATTCCAATTAAAATTCTTTAACTGCACTTTATCAGGCTTTTCTTTGCATTTCTGTAGATTTTTGTATTAACTCTGACGTCATTATATTCGTGTTACCTTCGTCGTTTGTACTTTACATTATTTTTCAGTTTTTTTTTTTTATTTCGATTGCCTTTCGCACTTATGTATATTATTATTTCATTACTTATATATCTTATTTACTTTTTTTGCATTTACATATGTACCTTCCTTCACTTCCAGCTTTAACTTAATGATTTAATGCAGTTGGGCATAAGTTGCATGCAGCATGCTACAAGTCACAACCCGAAGTAAATGTATATATTTCATACATACGTGGCATGAAAATGCCGCTTTCAATATAGTCTGTGCCCTCGACCACCTTATAAATACAAGTAGCCATAGTTATTTTGTGTTTCCTTTCTTAGTATTCCCAAACTTAGTGATATCGTTGTCTTGAATAACATCGGCAAAATCAAAACCAATGCAGTAAGATTATCCTTTCCTACTCTTTATCCTCGCCAGCAGAACCACAGAACCTAGTCACAAATAAAATTAATTGTTAAAAACAAATATAATACATATGTGAGTTTTTAAGCAAGTTTATTGCGGATATATTCAAATATTTTAGTTCTTATTCTAACATTTTGTGAAACAATTACAAGGGAGGATATTATCGCAATCGTGGCTTTTATGGGTTTGCTGTTGGCTTAATGACATCATTGGGTATGACGAAAAGGGAAACTAGTCCCCTGAGAGTGTTTAACGATGCAAGTTTGTTCCAAACATCATGTGCTGGATCGTATTCCTCAACAGTACCATTAGCGTTTTCCCCGCCGGCTACAATAATACGATTAGAAAACAGAGCACAGCCATGTTTCCACCGGCTGTCTGTCAGTGAGCAAACCTTTGTCCATTGATCAATTACTGGATTGTAACACTCAACAGAATTTAAACTTTTACTATTTATACCGCCTATTGCATAAAGAAGCCCATTTGCTTGTGCCACTCCACAACCTGCACGAGCTTCGTGCATGGGCGATAAACGACTCCACTCATTTGTGCATGGATCATATCTTTCCACGCAGCTCAAACACGTACGTCCATCATGTCCACCAATAACAAATAAGCAATCGTTGAGAGCTGCCACACCGGCAGAGCTTCTTGCGGTGGGCATGGGTGCCACATTGTTCCAAGTACCTGTTCCAGGATTCCATCGCTCTACTGTATTCAAACGTGCGCCATTCTTCCCGCCTACCACATAGAGTAATCCCTTTAGCGCTGCCACGCCCACGCACCTTCTTGGGGTACTCATTGGTTGGAGTTGGGTCCAGGTCATGCTCTTTAAATCTAAGCTCAACATCGTGTTTAAATCACCTCCTGCATTTTCTCCCCCAACCAATATCAGCTTATTCTCAATAACAGCTGCACCATAATCATCACGTTGTAATTTTAGTTTGTTTACGAGCGTCCATTGCTTCTGAGTAGGACGGTAGCTCTCAATTACAAGATCTTCCTGCATTTTTCCAATCGCCAACAAACAATCATTCTTTCTCCGGGCAATCGATAACAGTCGCTCTGGCATGGCATGACACTTATATGCTTCCAAAAGCAGATTCTGGCACTCATTCGCACTGCACACGCTCTCTACATGCTCCTCAATAAAAGACAGCGACAGTAATGGCAGCCTCACCTTGGCCATCAGTTTTGGTATATGCTGCTTACGGGCGGGCTCATCATGTTGCACCCAAGACATTAGACTCTGAAATACATTCTCCTCGGATGGCACTTGAAGATCATCACTGGACAGCAGCTTGCCCAACTGATCAGCACTCAATTGCAAGAACTCTTGACTCTGGCTAACATCCACAAAATGCTTGCAGATATAGTCCACAGCGAGTTCCATCAAAGTGGTGCTGTTGTGCAGTTCTGCAATTAAGCTTATGCCCAGACAGTTTGATGAATCCATTTTGCGTGCCATAAAATTCCCGCAGGCTGTGACTACAGTATCCAGACGCCATTTGTGGGCAATGGTTAGCAGCATTTCAACATTTTCATCGTGCACTTCAAGATTCCCAGTATAGCAGTAGTTCACCAGAACTTGTAGAACATCGTTGCTAACATCGCCAAGAGTCACCTCATGGTCGTTCGCTTCACGCATTGGATTGGTGAACATGGCCGAAAAGAACTTACTGTTGGCGCACAACACCAAACGATGGGCCGGCACACGTTTTCCGTCTATGCCCGAGATGAGAACCACATCGCTCAATTGTTCCTTGTCCAGATGCAATTTTAGTTGTTTTAGAACCATGTCGGCATGGTTATTATTATTGCAATTGTTGCAGTTTTCTTGGTTTTCCGTAGACATCGCGTATTTAATGTATTCGTACACTGACTGATGATCTTTGTGAGTCAACACATGCTTTTATACAGCAAACAACTGGCAGTGTGACCGTATCACAATAAATATTTAATGCCATAGTTGCATAAACAATTACGCAGTATGTTTTTTGCCTTAATACCAAAAGCGAGAGTATTGAAAATGAGCTACTAAAAATAGCTAACGCCAGCAACAATGATAAAAATATAATACAATTTAAAAAAAAAAAGGCTGTATTCCTTATAGACGCTTATAATTAAGATCTCGTTTCAAAAAGAGTACTGTCTATATTTACAGAGTTCTCATTTTCATTTAGAGCGCCCTCACCGTATAAAAATTACAAATTCAGCAAAATGATAGTCGCTTATTTTTTTTATGCATAAGATATTTCCAAAAATAATAAAATACTCTTTAAAATGTTTCTTTCATTTTTGTGGGACTGTGAAGGTTCCGATTTAAATACACGGAATAATAATAATCTGGCTTTCCAGACTCGAATCCGAGCAAACTTCATCGTATCCACAATTGTGTAATTTTGTACTCAAATAAAAAGTAATTGACAAATGTATATGTCAAATTAAGTATAAATTAATAAAGAAAATATTTTCACCTCTTTTCAACCTTAATTGTCAACGAGTTATATAAAGTGTATCTGGTAGATACATCAAGTAGAGTATTTATTATTTGTTACTAATGGCAGTTGGCTTTGGTTTATGGTTGTTGTTATATTAAGTGACCGTTCTTAGTGGTTTCTGATGATGTCGCCAAAAATGTTTGTCGCCTGGTGTCCAATTCGGAGGCACTTCAAAATGTGCACTTTGGTTTGACTTTGAATTCATGCCTTTTTTACAAAGCAGGCACTGACCTTGATTTGTTTATGACTCCAATTGTTTTATCGGATGAGTCGTTCGGAAACAATAAACCCTAAGCCTTATGTTATTTATTATTAATTGTGACCCTTTTTAGAACCACAGAGCTCATATGAAAACTTTTATAATTTGTCAGCCCGCATTTTCATAAGAATGTTTATATTATTTATTAATTTAAATATATTATTCAATAATACACTTAGGAAACTAAAGTACTAGCAACAGCGGAGCGGCCTAAGTCTCGATTTTAAAACTATGAATATTGGTAATATAAGGTACATTTTTTCTAGTCATATTACGTTGCTTAAGATATTTATACACAATTTTAATGTTGGTGAAAGAGAGAAAGTAGGATGCTTTATTTGTATTAAAAAATCAGAATCAAATCCTCGCCAAATTTGGACAGATGTCCATGTTGTGTTCGGCAGGGAATGGAGCCCCGCATGGACGAAGTTCACGGAATTCCCAGACAGTACATGAGTCAATCGCGAACAAACATTGACCACATTTTTTTTTGTCATAAATATAAATTAATTACATGTCATAGAATTGGACAAAAATCTATTTTGTGTTTTGTTTCCTTTATTATGCCCGTTTTCATTTCAACCCAAAATACCGCAACTAAATATGGATGAATACCACAAAAATTACCAGAAATCTAAGAAAATACCATATTACGTTAAAATGCATTGAATGCTCGTAATGGCAAAAATTAGCATAAAGGCCTACAGGGTTTATTGATTGAAACTCTTTTAATTATGTTTAATATTATTTTTGAAAAATAGCTCCATTCAGCAAAATTCACTTGAAAAAATTCTAAAGCTTGTATTCCTTTTTATTCTATTTCACAAACACTTTATATGCGTTCATAATTGTTGTAATCAAAACAATTTCATGCGTTACATGGTCTGTAACTCATATTTTAGATGTAGGCACAAATGGTTCACCGAAAACCTTACAATTTTATTGCATAATTCGGAAATTAAAGATGCATAATACCTAGCTATACTATTAAGCTGGTGAAAAAATTGCAGTCGGAAATTAACCAAGTTTTGTGTATATTACTTTATGTATTCCCTTGCAGATACATTGCGAATTAAAAGCGTCCATTTTGTGTGAGCTTATTGATCGGCGGCAATGATCGTGACATAACAATCCACTTGTTTGTAGCCGCACAATCCGCGGAATACTGCGGGTACGTTGCCATCGCATAAGGACGTAGTAGCCAGACTGTGAATGCTTGGCTGGAGATGAATGTTGGCATTGATGCGTCTGATCTCTGCTGCAGACTAACATCACTAATCCTATAGAAGTTGGAGTGCTAAAATATAAACAGTCGCTGAAATTTCTGAAGAATTTCCAAGATCATAGAAGAGATGCTGGAGAAAATTTGTTGCAAAAGTTAAAAGAATGCATATAATGTATTTCAATTAAAATATTTTTATTTACTCTAATATTTGAGGTATTCACGCTTTGTGTGCACTTAGCAGTTGAGCAGTTGAGGAAAAAGTGCACGGGCCAGAGCGTGAATCCCTCCTGTTGAGTTTATGTGTTGAGTTGAGCAGTTTTCTTCTTCTTTCCAGAGTTTGTTTACATTTGTAAATTGGTACAATTTACATTAAAATTCTAAAACTTGAATTAAAAATGCCGAGTCACAGCATAATATCTATTTTAGTTGAACATGTAGCTAAAGTAGCTATGTATTACATCGATTTGTATTATTTTATTGCTGCGAAAATGAAATAATTGCAGAAAAACCGTATTTGAGTTTGTGCTTCTTCTTCCGTGTGTTTGTTTACATTTGTAAATTGCTGCAAATTATCATCAAAAATTAAAATTTATATTTAAAAATGCCAAGACAGAGCGTAAAGTCTATGCGGAATGAAGCTGTTGCTCAAAAGGCTTTGGATGAAATCAATTTTATTGAAGGTTCGTCTGCGAAAACAAATTCATTGTGGAAAAACTAACTTTTGTATAGTCACTAGGGTCTGGGTTGAGCACAAGTTGAGCTGAGAGTTGAAACGCAGGGTTGTATTTCCCCATACATTTTCTTTTTGTAAAAGTCCTCAACTGCTCAACTCCACACAAAGCGTGAATACCTCAATTATAATCTTGGGTTACTAAGTATTTACAATTTAGACCTAGACATTAGACCTTTATGCCAAATTGTGCCAAAAACGGATTGTAAGTCTAAGGTAATCATACCTGCTGACTTTTTGACTTATAATTTGTACTAATATCTTTCTTAAGTTTTATATTTGGGTGAATATAGCTAATATTAGTTTCAAAGGTTTATGTGGCCTAAACAGGTAAAAAGACTTAGCACTGCAATTCAGGTACTTTTTTTTTTCTGCAGATGGCAAAAGTCCATCAAATACTCATACACGCTGGATTAAAGGGTCCATATGGTTATCTACCTAACCCAACAGCTGCGTTAAGTCTACGGTGGTAATTAAAGAAACTTCAGGTTATTCAGGGTGGGCCATCTGTTGGTTTGTTTGTTAATTGCATTCTATGCGTATATTTTCCACCAAATTCGGTAAATGTACTTATATACCAAAATCCAGGTTTGACACTGGCCGGAACTATGATTTTTTCACAGAACGACTATTTTGATGGTACGCCTGTACCACTTTTAGGCGATTTTCTGTTGTTAAACGATCCACGTCTGAAATTGAGTAGTATTGAACTTAACATAAGTCTAAGAGCATCCACTTTGGATGGATATGTTCCGAATTATGAGTGTATAACAACCAAACCAACGGATGGCCCACCCTACATATAAAACTTACGTATATCCGTGCTATGTAGGCATGTACCAACTGTAGCACGTACCATTACGGAACATTGGTCCCGGAAAAGTCAATCTGCTTTAAATGTTAGTCTGGAGAAAAGACTCGTTCGGCTGCCAAAAGTCATGTAACATTTTTCGGGTGCGCTGTCGATAACTTGAGATGAAACGATAAACTAGTTAGGTCGGCTCTATGCAGTTATAGTTATTAAAAATCATGTTACTTTTTGTATTCGATTTCACAATAATAAATAAGTTTTTATTTTAATTCAAATGCAAAAAATTGAACATTAGAGCATTAACTAACTAATTTTAGGTGGTTGCTGCCCTTGCTTCAATAAAATGATTAGTCTTGTGCAATACTTTGGACGGACAAACATTTGGTAAAGATTATATTCACGATGCAGCATTAAATTAAAACATATTATTATTTTGCTGGTGGATTTTACTACCCAAATGACGCTTTTCAAAAAAAAAAAAAAAAAAAATTGAAAAGTTTTATCGACCGATAATGTACTATGTGAGTAAATGCATCCCGCAACTGAGATTTTCTTAAAGCATGCGTTTTGAATCAACCACTTCTGGAGCAGTCGAAAAACGTAAAGCTCGGAATTTCTCGAGCTGGGAAAAATTCATTAGGTGCCCATTGAAAAAGATAAACCAAGTCAAAAGACTTACTGCGTCACTCCAAAAGTTCAGAAAAGCAATGGAACTTCTCTTAGCCTAGTTTCGAGACAACTTAAAAGACACTTGTAAAGGAGTGATATGTGTACCAACTTTCAATGTATGCTACGGGCAGAAGTATATGTATTCCTGATCAGCTTTAATAGCCAAGTCAATATAGCCATGTCTGTCTGTCCGTGTGTGTGAATGAACAACAAAATCTCAGAGTCTATACGAGCTGTAGAGCTCATTATGCGCATTATCGTCTTGCAGATCAAGTTATTCGATTCATGTCGATATTTTTCCCCGTTCTTCCGTAGGAGAACTTCGCAGCTTAGAACTGCACTACAAAAGCTATCGGATCCAAATTTACCACAATTATGTCTTCCGAACTTTGCATGTCCAAATACGATATGCCGTCGGTGGCGTAGTGGTAGCTTCCTCGCCCAGGTGCGACTGACTAAATAGTCAGTCAGGGAAATTATTATTTTATATATTAACTCTGGGTCAAGATGGTAGATTTCCTGCGATAGATACTATAAACACAGGGCCGGAGCTTAGTAGGAACTATCGTCCTTTTAAGACTAAACACAGAGTGGCAGTAAGCTTCCTGGAAGTCAATGGACGCTACCATTGACTCGCTAGAAGCTTTTCCGCTACGGTTAGCATAACATAGTTAGCATGAATGGTTATTGAATGACGCCAAAACACCCGCCATGACGCTACGAGGATCAAAGACATTCATTTATGAGGAAATCGGCGCAGCCTGAAAACCTCTCTGAGACTATCCCCTCATCGCTTATTGGTTATTCGCAGCTGGCCTTTATGTCTAAGAGCAGTAACCTTTGACCCGTCGGCTCGCAGAACACCCCTTTTTCCGCGATTATCGAACAGCCCTATGAGGTCCTATGCTACAGTGGGAGATCTAGGAAATGATGACGATGATGTCTTTGCATGAAAACTTAAAAAAAATATAGTAAAAAATATGTTAAAAGTAAAATCAATCAAACTTCAGAAGTTATAGCTAAAATTTAACAAATTACCTTTGTCTAGAAGTTACATTAAAAACTGCGATTAAGGATATTTTAGAGACGGGCTGAAACGACTGTAGCCTCGAAATCAATATAAAAGGCCTTACGCAAAGCAGCGTTTGTAGTCCATTACTTTTTCGGCGAAGGTAATGCACACTTTCGACAGACCTTATTCGGCTCCATGGTATAATAAGTAAGGTAGAGTAAGTTTGCCGCGTCGTTCTCTTTGCTGGGGCCATATTTTTCATTCAAGCATGCATAGATATATAAACGAGTGTCAGTGTGTATGCGTCAGCTTGTGCGTTGCTTCTCTCTCTCTCACATTTTTTTTGCTCTCACAAAATTTATGGCCCCGAGTTCGGCAAACTTACTCTACCTTACTTATTATACCATGATTCGGCTCTGCGCCGCTGACTGAGAACGCTCTCTTTAATCCGGTAGTGGGCAGTCTCTCAGTTTACATAACTCGCGAGGATGGGGCACAAAATTCTGCAGCAGCGCAGTCGGCTTATGCACGGTCCAATTGTGTGAAATCTCTCTCTCGTTTTTGCTTTATTACGGTTCTCGCTCTCTCGTGCGCTTTTCCTTACTGCGCTGCTTACTCACCCAAAGAAATGTTTATCTCGCCACTGTTTATTTTTGAACAATTGAAAAACTAGTTACATTCGGAGTAGTTGAGGCCGAGTTCCAGCAATGCGAGTACTCATATTCGCATGTACTAATTTTGACATGTGTGCATATATGTACTATGTGTGTGTGTGTCTGTAAGTTTCGAACCACATTTAGCTATTCATGAAAGTTGATTTGTATGCAATACATACAAAATTTAGCAGGTGGTATGCTACGTCTGCAAGTCTCTTTGGGAATTACTGCTGTGCTGTCTAATAAAAATTGAAAAAAAAAAATTATTGCCTATTGCCAGTGCTGCTTGTCATTTGCTATTTTGTCAAGCCAAATTGACAATGGAAGACCGAAAATGAAGTGCTCCATGCTATCATGCTACGGGTGCCCGACTCTAAGTAATTGGGCTTTGTGGGTGCGGCTCAAGTGCACTGTGGGGAGTAATTATAGGGCAAATGAGCCTGTTCTGCCGCTTGAGTGAGTAGCCTATATAGCCCAGATAACTTCATTTTGGAATGCTTGACAAAACCGCCAATAAGGCATTTGAGTACATAAAGTCTTTTAAGTGCCAAGTCCATCTTTACGTGTCAGAAGGAAAAGCAAATTTTATGAGTACAATACAATACGGCGTGCTATCAACACGTTTTTGCCAACAACAACAAAATACCAAAATAAATAAGGCCAACAATAAACGCCAACAATTTTGCACTTAACTTGTGCTTGTACATATATACATATATAAGTGTGTATACAGGGGTCTCACTGTGTGTGTGTGTGTGTGTGTGTTTGTCTGAGTTCGTTTCAAGGTGCGCCAGGTTCGGCCTAAAAATTTATGTGCATTTTTATTAAATGCTCATTTTTTGGGGGTGCGTATGCCGTTGAATAACTTTAAATACGGCACGTAGTGCCATTACGATTTGCATTGCATACTTTTTGGTAATATATTGTAAGCCAACTTAAAGACGTGATTATTGTTTTCCTAATCTTAGTTTCACTTTTAATTTATTTGTATTGGAAGTACAAGGAAAGTAAGGTTCTTGATTAATATTGTATTTTATTTAAATGAAATTGAAAACTGTGTAAAATTTTCAATTCACTTGTCGTAGTTTGTAAGAGTTCAAGCATAATTTATATAATTATTATACTCAGTTCTTTAAAGAAATTTGCCCTATGCATGGCTAAAAGCTCGTTTACAAGCAGTAAATATATAAATGGCACAAACTTGGCGCAAACCTTTCGCAAGTCCAAATCTTGGATAATTATCCAATATTATAATACAAAATACAATAAGAGTATCTCATTTCGGCCACATTTTCACTTATCCTCGAAATTGATGGGCGTTTTCGACGAGCTCCTAGTGCAAGCACGTCGGAGCGATAGGATAAAATACCGGTCTCTTCGGAAGATGCACCATTACCACGCTCAAGTGGTCCGGCTGCTCTGTACGCGATATACAAAGTCCCTACTACTTTGATTGAAATTCCCATCTCTAAAACACTTTATTGTGAATACCTCCACTGTTTGGAGATAGACTTCCAAAGGGCTGTTTGGCATAGCATACATTTTTGGGCTTCAAAATATTTTTGAAAAAATCACCCTCTGTAAGGACACTTTCGGTGATAAGAATACAAGACAGTTTAGAAGCCATATATAATATCTCATATTAATAAAAGCCTTAGCTGTAGTCTGTTTTTTTTTTTTCTTTGCAAAACCATTAATTAAATTACAGGCTATTTTGATTTGCTACCATCCAAAATTTATGATTATATTAATCCAAGCCAAATATAAGCACTGATAAGTACTCTTTATATTTTTGTTATGACTGTACTAAAGTGAAAATAATTGCTATTAGTAAATTTAGCCCAAATATCATATTAAACGTTTAAGCAAGACTTCAATCAAAGCCAAGTTAAAAGCTAAAAGGAATAACAACAATAAAGCTTTCGCCCATAAAAATAGCCCCTTTTATGCGCTCGATTAAGCACACTTTAGTACATATATGTATATGTGCGCATATCCGTATATATATATATAACTTTGCCGGACAGCATGTGGGTGTGTGCGTATGTGCGTCGTTGAGAGATTGTTGCACAAATTAAAAACACGCATACGCCACGTATGCGCTTTGACAATGAAATTAAAGTGAATTGGTCGCGTTGTTATCTTTTGACGAGGGCGGTCAGAAAAGTAATTGGCTTAGTCCAAAAAAGACTTTAGTAAATATTGAGGTAATATTTTTTTATATAATTTTAAAAGCTTGTCTCTTGTGTCAACATGACGGAAGCTGATAATTAACTAATTTTTTGAATGAAACAAAAAAAAAAAAATGTAAGAACTTTTAAAATTTTAAATTTATTTTGGGTATTCGATAAAGTTCGGTTACAAATTGTCGCTAGATGGCTCTTAAATGTAATATCTCTGGTTATATTCATTGCATCTGACAATGCTATAGCTTGTTTGAAAGGTGACATTTTATGCCTTATTTTGTTAGAAGACATTATTAAAATCGCATTGTTCTGTGAAAAGTAATCTACGTTCAAAAATGAGTGAAAATTCTGAATATTATCGTCATATTTTGCTTTTCTTTTATAGAAATGGTAAGAATGCGTAACTACTTTCGATCTGATAATTTTGATGTTAAAGATGTTCCTCGCTCTGGTCGACCAATCACTGAAAAAGTCGATGAAATCATGGAAAAAATGGAGCAAGACCGGCACATAGCAGCGTGGACGTTGTCAGTTGCCAGGGAACTAGGTATTCATCACCAAACAGTTATCAACCATTTAAAGAAAGCTGGATACTCAAAGAAGCTTGATGTTAAATAACTCGAATGTCCATTTCTGTTCTCTACTGTCAAAAATTAACGACATTGATGCAAGCAATGCAATTAATACGGCAAGAATTGATAGACAGAAAAGGTGTTGTGTTCCATCATGACAACGAAAAACAACACACAACTTTGATAACCCGGCAGAAACTGAGAGAGCTTGGCTGGGAAGTTTTGATGCATCCACCATATAGCCCGGACCTTGCACCTTCAGATTATCTTTTGTTTCGATCTCTGCAGAACTCTCTTAATGGTGTAAATTTAAATTCCGTGGAGGCCTGCAAAACACACTTGGATCAGTTTTTTGCTCAGAATATCCACAAGATCTACACATATGGAATAAAGGCTTAAGCCCAAGAATGGCTAAAGGTTATCGATCAAATCGGCTCATATTTGGTTTAATAAAGCTTGTCTCAAATATAAGAAAAATGTGTTTAATTTTTGTTCATATTTGTAACCGAACTTTTTCGAATACCATTATAATAAAAAATTCCTTTTATACTGTTTATATGAAAAGTCAAATAGTTGGTTACTCAAATATCTTCGGAGCGAAGTTTCATCTTTGTGCATCTATATCCGGTCTACTGTGAGACCTTGCTCTATTTCATCCTGATTGTTTACTTATATTATTCTCAAATATTAAGCCATAAATTTTCCATGCGATTGCTGAATAATTTTCCATCGACACTGATTAAAAGCAAACATTTGTCAAACAAAAAGTTATTTTATGATAGGACCACGCAAGTGCAACAACGAGCTATGGTGCTAATTTATAAAAAAAAAATTATTTATAATATTTTTTTAAAATTTATGTAGCGACATGATAAAAGTAATACAACACTAGCCAAAGGCCTTCTGCTGCCAGTGCTTCCTCAGAGTTAAGCTAGTTTTTTAAACTTACTTAATCTTTATTAACTAATTAAATAAATAATATAATACAAGTCACAAATGATTCAAATCAAAAATTTATAAATTAAAGGACTCCAACATTTTTTTTATAATTATATCAATTATCTTATAAAAAAAATAATATTTTTGGCATTCAAAATTAGTTTATTAGAACAGAGCTATAAACCATTATAGACAAATACAACAAAGAAGTATATATTAAATATGTAATATATTGTAACCAGGCATATAGCTTACAAATAAATTTTTTCTCAATGTTTTGTTGGCCATGTTACTTGGACAGTGAAGTGCATTTTTAATTATTTTAAGAATGATTAGTGGGAATCCCCAAACTTACCTAAAAATCTGTTAAATTAACGAGTTCTGTGAAAGTCTGTGACGGCAAACTAAGAAATATTTTGCACAGTAACGATTTGCTTTTGGATACAAATTCTTTTTGTTATTGAGACATAAAATCGTTTTATTTCGAAAAAAAGTTAAGCTTTTTGCTAGCTTCGTTACTTGTGAGCCTGCCCTCGTACACAGCGTCGTTTTTGTCATAATTTTTTTTTTACTTTTCTGTGCAAGTGAGCGCGCAATCCTGCCAGCACAAGCTTCAGCGTTTAAAACTTAGTCCTCAGTTGCTCCAAGCTCACACAGATACATTCACACACATACATATATACGCACACACACTAGCACACAGGTACCGCCATAGCGGTGCGCTGCGCTGCGCTTTTAAGTGCGCCCAAGTGTAAGAAGCGCAACGACCGACTTACTTTGTCTCTTTTTATTGACGTTTTTATTGAAGTCAGCGCTGCCGCAGCGCGGCCGCAGCAGCACGGCAGAGTAGAAGCAAAGAGCGCAACAACAAAGCAGCGCTGCTGCAACAATAAATTTCTGTTAGTTTATTTTTTATAACTTTATGACAAAGTGTCATAAATTCTTTTGTTGCAGCCACGTGGACGCCATTGCTGTATCTCACTCTTAATTTCTCACTCTATCTGTTACTTTGTTCTTTTGTGTCTTCGTTGAGCTAGTTCTCTTAACTGTTTGCATATTACGCATACGCCACATGCAACGTACTAGATACAATCGTTGTTATATACATGGTATATAAGGCATTATTAATTAAAACGTGGCGACTTAGTATGCCATTAGCGCTGCTTCATTGACTTATTCGTATGAACGAGGTCGGTTTGATAAGTAAGCCATACGCTAAATGAAGTCTTAGAAAGGGCAGTCGCAGCAAAGTAAATGCATATTAGAGCAAAAAAAATGATTGTTTTTTAAACCGAGCTGGGCAGTATTGGGTATTTTAAAGCTTTATCGACGATATAATATAGTTATATGATATTTTCCAATAGAAAACATTATGTTTTTTTTTTGTAAATATTATATGTATACAGAAATAAGAAAATTAGTTATTGTATTCACAGAAGTCTAAATTTATAAAACATTGTTCGATATTTAAATTAAATTTATTATTTATTGCAACCGAGTCTCTAAAGCAAAAAAGGTTTATTTCCACGGTCTGAACACTCATATTGGCCAATATGGTCTAACATTTTAACTTTTTTCCCGAGAACAAAATTTTTTTTGCAATTCAGAATTTTTTATACCTTCCAATGCGTTCCTTATTCTATACAAGCACAGACTTACACAAAATTATAAAATCAAATATTTTTTAACTCGTATAAACACTGAAACAACATGTATCGAGATATGGTGGATACAAACTCTAGATGGTTCCCGTCATTGGTTGCCGTCATTGCTCAAATGGGTATATAAACCCATATGTGTGATCATTTTAAAGCATTCGCAATCCTTACAAGCTGGTGCGATATTTTCTAACCTTCATCAATGACAACACATCACATACATTGAAGGTTAAGATGGGTTTGTTATCATACTAGGTCACGACGATAGTTTTTTGAATTTTCTAATTCAGAACCAAAAGAATGTTTCGGCATTAATAGATTCGGGACAATTGCAGATTGGAGTTCAATACTGAAACAATTTTTTTAAGAAAATAAAAATATTATAATAAGACCAAAAAAATTGTTGAATAAAACAGGTCACATATTTAGCAGGCTACCCTCGTATAAACATTTATCTTTGTGCTCACTTCTATGTTCATGTAAATGTATTTGTGCAGTTTTTAGCAGTAAAACACGTAACAAACAAATAACAAAAAAACGTGTACAATATAGGAAGACTTATTTTTAAATGCCGAATTCTACTTACTCTATAATATATTGCAATACAAGTAAGTAATGTGTGTTAAGTACAGTGAGCTTTCTACAGAACTAACTAAAATGAGTTATTTATAAAGATTATTACTTTATTTAATACCTCTAATAACGAATTGAAGATAACATTAGCTTTTGTCGCTCACATGAGTCGTATTTTTTAAGTCTCGTTATTTTTGTTTGCACCACTAAAATTTAGAAAAAAAAAATGGTTTTATATTCAAGCATAATTATAGTATAGTTTAACAGTATTTATTTATTTTATAACAAAACATTTGGCATAGAAAAAATATTTTTTTTACTAAAAGTAATGAGTAAAGTTGGAATGTCTCATGTAATTTGTGGCACAATCTAATCTAAAGTGACTTTTGAAGAAGATATAAATGTATTTGTATATATTTTGCTTCTCTAAAAACGAAAAGTTAAAGTTAATCGAAATTTTGTTGCAGCAATCAGCTGTTTTTTGTTTACAAAAGGAAAACTTTTGGAAGCGCTAAGCAAAAAATAATTTCATGAATTATCGTCAACGGTGACCTATTAAAATTTTGGATAAGGCGACGAGAGGAGGCAAGACACAGAAAAAGGTGAAGTATCTGGGTCAACTAGAGCTGAATGTGTAAGACTTTGCGAAGGCGTATGTATTTGCAAGCAAGTTAATATTTCTCATCCTTTGAAAACGACACACAACGATTTTGGCTACCTGCTATTTTTTTTTTTTTTTTTGATTCCAAAATAAGCTGCAGCACATTAGTTTTGGAAGTTAGTTTGAAAAGCTGTTGTTATTGCTGGCGCCATCTAGCGTAAATTGAATATTTTTCTATAAAAAGGGCAGCACTGTTTCTGTGTATCTAGCGTAAATTCCTGGCGCCATCTAGCGTAAATTGAATATTTTTCTATTTTATCAATCGAACAATGTCAGCTGATCAAACAGTTTGATACACTCTGCCACCCCCAAACAACTTTCCGATTTCCTACTGATACAGTCAAACCTTAGCATAAATACGATGTAGTCTTTTATACTTTTAGAGTACAAAATGAGAAATAAAGCAACAGATATTGAAAGCAAGTACGGAAATTACAACAACAAAAGTTGTTAGAGTAGAGCAGAAAAAATATACCACACAACAAAGTTGTATCCCTGTATCTACATGTGTATGTGTGTGTGTATCTGTGCGTATTTGGGTGTGTAGTTTTAGTAGTTGCTTTTTGTTATTTTACCTGATATCCGGCCGGACTGACACCCAGGGGAACAGTCCAGCACAGACCCAACCAGCCAGTGGACAGCACGACAGCAATGGCATAACATAGTAGTTACCTGTAGATTTTATATAGCGACAGTCTGTCTAGAGCTCGCTTCGACCAACCCTCCAAAGAACCAGCCCCTGCCCTGAACGTTGGTGAAAGAAGTCTACATAATTATTTCATGCGCACTGTTTGCATGGAGAATAACGAGATACAGCAACCAATATGCATGAGCAACCACATACATCTATGCAAACACATATATAGGGTGTTTTTTTTCTTTCTAAAAATTGGTTTAAAAAAAATGGTTGTAAGTTGGTCTTAATTTTGCCGCGAATCGTAAGCAACAATAAGTAGAAAAATAGATCGCTTACACGAATAGCGTATTCCAATCAGTTGTGAATTATAGGCATTAATAAAAAGAAACACTTTTCGCTTAGACCAAAAGTGTCAAAATATTAATATATATAAAAGTCGGGAAGCTCCGAAATTTAATGTTTCCCATTTCTTTTCATTTTTATGAGTATTCAGAAAAATAATTTCCTCGTAATCATACATATATGCAGTAGTCTTTAAATTTGTCATAAGAAAAATTGGTAACGAAAATATTTTTTTTCAGTAGTGTGATAAAATTATTTTTTTATATTACACTGTCAAACTTGCTCGAATGGTTGAGTCCTTTTCAAATCTTGCGTGTAGCCAGTTATATTGACTGTGCATTTTGGTCTTGAATTATTTTTTAAGTTTTAAGCTCTCTACCTTTAAAAAAAAAAACACCCTTTAAAAGTACATGCATGCACGTACCCTCATATACAAACATGCATGTAGTTGTTTACATCAGTGGCGTCACGAATTTGTAGTGGAATTTATTTCAATCGGAATGTAAACGAGATTATTATTGTATATATTGATGGTTTTGCCAGAGCCAGTGTTTAAGAGAAGCCCATTGGCTTACGCCTCTGCCTTTTTATGTTTAAGCCCTCACATTTATATAGTAAGTAATGCAAATTGATGACTGCAAATATTGAATGCTAGATCTCCATTTCACTTGATGAGCTGGCAAACAATGATTATCGCTAATACTGGATTACCAGATAGAAATTATATGAAAAAATTGTTAAGACTTTATTTTAATATTATATGATATATATAGTGGAATTTTTGATTTTTATTACCAATAGTTGCGTAAGTACAATGCTACACTAATATAGGCCCAAATCCAAAAGCAACATAAACTATGTTATATTATAATCGGGCTGTTTCTAAATAAATACAGAAGATGTGACGAAGCACGTAGGTAGTGGAGCCCCCTAATTTCATTTATACAGTGCTGTTTCGCTACCTGTTCACTTTGTTATATAAGAAAATTAATTTAAATTATGTTATACTGATATGAAGATAAATATGCAACATCTTGCTGGCGCCATCTAGCGACAACAACTTGCTTGTGCCATCTATTTGCCAGACCTAACCAAAAAAGAAGCAAATAATGACGCTAACGACCGCAATGCGGCTTAAAAAATAATAATTTTTTTAGATATATATATTTAATTTTTTTTTAATTATGCACCTACATATATATTTTTAAGATGTCTATTTGCTTTAAACAACAACTTTCATTTACTTTTACAAATACTAGAATTTTTGAAAATATTAAACGCGTTGGGTGAAATAACTTTAACAACCGAATTGTATATGTATATTTTTTTTATAATTAATATATTATAATACTATACCAAACGCTTACCCCAATCTCATTCCCTTCTCTCTACCCATTTCATAATTATAGTAAGGAGTAAAATTGTCTCTGCTACAATCCAATACTACACATAAGCCTAACATACCTTTAATAGGGCGCATTTATTTGTCTGCCTAGTTACTTAAGCCCTGGGTTTATGGCTGCACGAAAGGACGTGCATCTTCTACATGCTCGTAGGCCACTTCTTAGCTGTTTAGCTCTTAACTCCTTCGTAATCCAGGCAATTGAAGTCAATTTCACAATAAACTCCGGAATATGTATGAACGTAATTTAACATTTTATGTTGCATACTTTTGTGCGTATAAGCATATCTTTTATCAGTTCCAACAAACCAAAATTCAAGTCTGACAAATTGGGACACGTGGACAAAGTGTCCACAAGAATTATGCAAATAAATATTTCACAAAAATTACTTAAAGCTTACACTGGCAATGTTGCTTTTTATTTACACAGTCTGATACAAATACGACGGGCTTACTTTATATGCAAGTATTTCAGCGTGTTTTATTAGATTACGGATTTCATGATGAGCATTTGAAATGTGAGATGAACTGAATTTCGTAAGGCTGAAGTAGTTGAGCCCTTGGACAAGCATTTCACATTTCACTTTATTTTTCTTTTTTTTTTGTCGATTTATTGTTTTCGGTGTTTTTCTTTAAGTAAAAAATAAAAATATGCGCAAAATTTGCATACGATTTTTGGTTGTGTTATTTTCTGATTGTGACAGCAACATAACCATGTGCATATAATATATACATACTTATGTATGTGAATGTAGACATTTGTTTTATGTACTTATGCATATAAGAGCCACGTGTCTAAGTTTCAATCAATGGGCCGATTTGCGGTTTGTCGCATTTTCCACCAATGTGCGACATGAGATTTAAATTGCATTTTCATGGTCAACAAAATATTATTGCAGCACATAAAAATAAATCAAATTATTTTGATATAGCTAGAGCCTTATTTTTGCTATTGAATCAGAAATGTTTATACAATTTTGTAATTATATTTGAAAATCTGTCAAACAAAGCGTGCAAAGTGAAATGAAGTTTTTATTGTGTCAAAAATTTTGGTTTTACTCATAACTGTTTTAAACTTGTAGCCAATTTTATTTTTTGAAATCTTTGAAAGATCTAATAGCAAGTTTTCCTGGACCTTTAGATAGGAATTCGACACTGGGGTATACGAAAGCTCAACACAATATGAATAAAATGTTTTGAAATTTACATGTGCCAGGGTTACCCATTTGGATTTTGTGTCGCTGAATCCGAATGCAAGGTCCGAAAACCTCAATACCCACGGGTTCTGAGATAATCTCCGAAAACCCCTTAGTCTTTTTTCGATTTATGGCTTACAATGAATTTTTTATTTTAGGTTGCCGAGGCATAAAAAAATAGCCGTCATATAATTAATTTAAAATTAAAAAAAAAACCCCACCCCCTCGTCTACTTTTTCAAACCGTGAGGTGATTTTCGACGTTTCAAAATGGCGGAGCTACAATGATCCCCTAAGCAAAGCAACTATTAAATTTAATCACTATTTTTAACCTTATATTCAGAAAAACATTATAGCAACTATGCTGTTCAGATACTTTTCAAAATGTCAAAATGGCGGACCTTAGATGGCCGCCGAAAAGCTAAAAAATCATTTTTGTGTTTACAACTCCAATTGGGTATGCAAATATAATTTTTCGGGATCGCTAATCACGAATCTGTGGCAAAAATTTTAAAATTACAAAATGGAGGGCCTAACATGGCCGCCTAAATGCTAAAAAATCATTTTTGTGTTTATAATTCGCTTCAAAATGATTAGCGAAATTTTTAAAATTATAAAGTGGCGGACCGAAGATGGCCGCCGCAGAGTAAAATCATTTTATGTACCCATTTTATGCATCTATATTTTAAAATTATATATATTTTTTTGTTTTTATATTTTTGAAATGTCCATATTTTATTAAAAAATACTTTAAAACTTTTTACTACGACTTTACAAAAAAAAATATTATGCATAAAATTAGATTTTCAAAAATAATAGTAAAGGTAAAAATTTATTTGTCTCTAGTGAGAGCCGACCCGCATCTTGAGCCGAGTCTTAAAGATGTAGCTCACGATTGTTGGTAGTCTACAAGATACTCTCACGCATACATGCACAGCTTACATCATTACGTTACGTGACGTAGTTGCTATCATTTATCTCCATAAAAGAATAGATAGTAAATTCTTATAATAACAATTTCTACAAAAACAAGATAATCAAAAAATAAACAACATAGATAAATTAGAATAAAAATAAGGTTTTGACAGAGATTCGTCAGCCAGCCACAAGAATTAAGAGCAGCACATTTAATAATTTTCAGAAACCTTTGTTCCAATTATTTTTTGCAATAGCAAAATGTTCAAGTTTGATTTTCATATCTCAACTCAACCCATGTACATTTTAGCTGTTGAGTTGTTGAGAAAGTGTTGCAAAAAATGATATTTGCGGCATTTTCAACACTGCCGTTTTGTGATGTAACAGCAAGGAGTTACCTTATACTCGTTGAGAAACAGCGGCAAATAAAAGTAAGCAAACTGAATTTGAATCCAATGAATTGTAAATTATGTGAATTAAATATTATTACTGGTAAGTGGCTGGATCAAGGGTAATTTTCAAAGTTAGGAAATAAGAAGCATAAACGCAGCAAATAAACTCAAAAACTCAGCAAAAGGGATTCACGCTTTAGCCTTTTGAGTTTTTGCGCAGCTTTACAACTCATCAACTCAACAGCTAGCATGAATACCCTAAATATAACTTAAGGACATTTTTTTAGTTCGTAGCTATGATAAATCTAATAGATATTTAATTTGAATATTTTTATGCTTCTGTAAGTGTGTTTTTTTCCCAAAAGAAGTGGATTGCAGAGATCTGTCATTATAGTCATGCGTCACCAGACTAATAATCCGGTTATGCTGGCCGGCAGGAGATTGTTTAGTTGGGTCTTGTATTGATGACTTCTTACAAGAATCATAGGTTGTTGATAGGTCTGATTAGTTTACGCGTAAACTGAAACTAGCAAAATATTTTAACTTATAGCTATAATTCAAACTAATTTACAAATTCTTTAGACTATGCTGTTACGTGACAAGCATAATAATTTTTAGCCAAAGAGCATATTTTGTTTGTGCGGAAATGACATGTTTGAAATAGCTGCAATTTATGGTAAACATGAAATTTAAATATTTAATCCCAAATAACTTGGCCAACATAAACATAACAAGCAAAGTGTAACCAATGAAATTAACTTGGAAGATCACACAACTACTTCAGCACAAAGACACATGCATATAGTACGAGTACATATGTATAAGCTTGTACATGAACACTGTACATTTGTGTGTTTATATACATGCCAAAGCTAATACAAGGCAATATTTTTGTGGTTTTTGTGGCTTTTATGGGCATATGCATGTCACTTGGGTCATCAGCAGCTCATAAGGGCACTGACAATGGTTGGCAAGGCCAGCTACAGATACAGATAACAGATACATATGCGTATGATGGAGTTTTGGAGGGGGCAGGCAGTTAGTGGCAGCGCCAAGCAGTCTGTGGCTGGCAGCTGAATAGAAGACAACAGCACGGACAGAATGACAGGCCATATTGAGTCTGGGTGCTCAGGCGGAAACGGAAGTGACAGTATATGTAAAAGACGAACGACAACTCTGCTACTTAGCCCCCATCTACTGCTGCTTGTTAGTTAGACTCAAGCATAAGTTGAAGCCAAAGTATTTTGCTCGTTGCGTTGGCAACCCTAGGTATAAGGCATAAGCCAAATACAAATACTCTTGGCCTAGTATATGTACGCACTTAGTTAAGCGTAACAATTTTATCGTTATCATGTTAGCCATGGCAATGCAAAACTATGTGACTATTAGCCCTATAATTATCTGGGACCAAAGAAAAATTTACAAGGACTTTATGCACTCGAATGAGCTTGAATGCTGGCAAGCAATTTGTGATGCATAGGATACTGCCTTTAAAATATTTTAGAACTTTGCCAAGCATACTTCAATAATGTGATAAAATAATAGGCTAACAAACAGTGAAGTTATCTGAAAATTACTTAGTCATTTGGCTGACAAACCCAAAAATTTGCGTATGTCTTTTAATTTATTTATTTATTTATAGGAACTGTATGCTAATAGTTTAAAACTACAGCTACAGGGAGAGACAGCCATAGCTACTGAGGCTTTCGGCTGATATACAGTTATATTTAGTACAAGTCTTATAACTACAATATTATATTTGTTGTTCTTAATGTATAACAGTGTATGCTTTTTTATATATACCTATATATATAATACATATTTATTTATCCTTATATTTACAAGTAAGAAAAAAACTAACTAAATGCGATTTACAGAAGGTGAATTATATTAGCTGTTTTTAAAAATTTAAGAATTTCGGATAGGTTATTTGGGGATGGGTCGGAAAGTAGTGAAGTGAAGTTAGGAGCAGTGCAGTGGGTTCGAGAATTCTGAAAGGAAGGGCAGGCGTTAAGGATATGGTCAATACTAATGGTGGTATTTAGGTTGCAAAAGAGGCATTTATCGTTTGCGTTTCTCTGAAAACGATGTTCGTGGGTTAGTCTTGTGTGACCAAGACGAAGCCTTACTATTTTAGTTTTTTCTTTTCGGGGAATGTGTTTTAAGTCTATTTTCTTGAGGTAGTGATCCGTATTGCTTTGGGTGCATGCAAGAGATTTATACCAACTTGATGTAAGTTGATATAAATTCGTGTTAGAATTATTGAAGGTTTGGCTAATGTATCTATTAATGTCTTTGCGATTTAGATTTATCGTTGTGAATGATGGTGATGTTGTTGCTCTTTTGGCTGCCTCATCAGCTAACTCATTTCCTCGTATGCCAACATGACTAGGGACCCAAAGGATTTTAATTTTTGGGTAGTGTTTTATTAGTAGTTCCCTAATTTTTTCTGCGTAAACAGAACAGTTGCTTATATTTATTATCGAATCAATTGCTGACAACGAATCAGAGCATATGCACTTTTTTCCACGATTTTTAAGGGCTATTTGTATGGCTTCTAGTATGGCTATTATTTCTGCTGAATATACTGAAGAATAACTTGGCAATATTGAAAATTTAATAACCGTGTCATCTTTTGTAATAGAGTATCCAGTTACGCCTTTGTTTAAGGATCCATCTGTGTACAGAAAGGAATATTTTCCAAGTTTATGCTTGGTTGCTGCAAATTCTCTTTTATAAATATCGTTATTGGTGTCCGATTTTTTAAGAAATGTTAGGTGTGTGTCTATTGTGTCTGGATGGAGGTGCCATGGAGGGTATTTTGATTGGGCTATTTTGGTTTGAGGGAAAATTAAATCAAGTTTTGTGCAACCGTCAATACATTTCTGTAGGGCGGAAGTGCAGTATCTATTATTAGTATTTTTTCGTATTGCTTTTATTATTGGGCTTAGAGGAGAGTCATTTGAGTGGATTATTGAGTTGAAAAGTTTCGCTTGAAGGTACTTGATTCTGGTTTCAATTGTGTGAATGTTTGCTTCTGCGTATAAGTTATGAATTGGCGTTGATCGAAATGCTCCTAATGCTATTCGAAGAGCCTGATTCAGTGTTGTTTTAATGGTTTTTATGGTAGTTTTTGGGGCTAGACCGTATATTGGCAGGCAAAAGTCTATTTTTGACACCAGGATGCTTTTAACAATTTGTATTAGTGTATACGTGTGACAGTTGAACTTTTGATTGGAGAGGCATTTAATAATGTTAAGGGACTTGTCTAGAGATAATTGAAGTTTTTTAATGTGTGGATTCCATTTGAATTTTGAATTAAAGGTAAGGCCAAGTATTTTTAGTTCTTTAACATTTTCTATGATTGTTGTGTGGGTTGAGACTTTACACTCGCAGTTTCTTTTTCTACAAACATGCAAATGTTTGCATTTTGAAACGGAAAGAGATGCGCCAGAAGTTTGGGACCAGCTAGTTATGTCCTGGAATAGATTCTCAAGGTTGATTTTTATGTTTTTTGACTTATTAAGGTCAACTATAATGGTATAGTCATCTGCGTAAGCTATGGAGTTTATGTTTTTATGTTTGGCTATGGTCTCTGAAAGGCTATTAAAGGCGATTAGGAAAAGTACTACAGAAATTGGTGAACCTTGGGGTATTCCGTTGTGGAGGGGAAGTATTTTAGAATAAGTATTTTTGACACGTACCATAATTTTCCTGTTTGTCATAAAGTTTTTTATGTAATTGTGTATTATGGGACCACAACCCCATTTGCGTAGTTGTTCACTGATTGTATGCAGGCCGACATTTTCAAAAGCCTTCGCAAAATCTAAAGATATGATTGATATGTGCCTCTTTGACCTAAGAGCTCTGTTAATAAGAGCGTCTACATAAAGAAGACAATCTTGAACAGATTTCCCTTTTCTAAATCCTAATTGCTGACTATTTAATAGTTTGTTTTACCATAGTCGCTTAGAAATGATTTTGTCTAGAACTTTAGATATGCACGGATTTAGGGATATTGGTCTATATGATTGTATACTTGTCTTATCTAGGTTTGGTTTGTGAACAGGAACAATTGTGCTTGTTTTATATGTTTGAGGTATAAAGTTTTTTAGAATGTTATTAAATAAGGAAACAATTCTACTTTTAACTGCTTTCGATGCGTGTTTTATCATTGAGTAGTCAATTTTGTCATAGCCAGGGCTGTGACCTTTAAGACTATATAAGGCTGTATTAAATTCAAGTATTGATATTTCCTTTTCCATAATGGCTGATGAACTTTGAGGTGAACTTTGGTTCACAAAGTTAGTATTATTTTGCTTAGCTAATTTAAATGGGTCAGAGAAGTTTGCATCTTGAGATTGAGTAGACCAGTGTTCTACAAAAGATTCGGCTATAAGAAATGGATCAGTGACTATGCAGTTTGATTTGTTATTTACTCCATGAATTGATTTAGGTTTGTGAAGGCCACAAAATTTTCTGATATTGTTCCAAATATTATCTGTTGTTGAGGAAGCTGTTATCTTTGAAGAAAGTTCGTGAACACTTTGCGCCTTACTACTTCGCAGCAATCTACGAAATCGTGCGTTGAGTTTTTTATATTTTATTAAGTTTTCCATACTCATATCCCTAATTAGGCACTTCCATGCCTGATTTTTTTCGTTTTTAAGACTGTTTAGTTCTTTGTTCCACCAAGGTACATAAATAGGTCTCATTCTTGGTTGGGACAGAGGTATGCTTTTATAGGCACTTTGAAGGATGATTTTATTTATGTTGCTGGCCTCCTTATTTATGTTATGTGATGGAGGTGTCTGAGTAGAGCGGGAAAGTGTCAGATCTTCAAATTTTTCCCAGTTTGCATGCTTTGTTAGTAATCTATGGCTTAGGAAACGATGGGAGTTTTGCGATGTGCTGGGGAAAATTTCTATGGTTATAGGAAAGTGGTCGCTGCCTTGTAGCGAATCGCTAACTTTGAAACTGCAGTATGGTTTAAGGTCTGGGGAGCAGAAAGAAATATCAATGTGTGTAATTGTTTTGTGCGTTGAAAAATGTGTTGGTTTTCCGTTATTAAGAACGATTAGGTTATTGTCATTAATGTATTTGGCTAATATATTCCCCCTTCTATTACTTTTTGGTGATCCCCAAGAGTCGTGCCAACTATTAAAATCTCCAGTTATAAGTTGAGACAAGCTAGTTTGTGGAAAGACTGTTTCCAAGTCTTCCATTGTAAATTTTTGACTGGGCCTGATATACGCTGCAATGATGACAAACTTTTTAATTGGAGAGATTTCGAGTCCGATTGCTTCAAAATTTTGTGGAAGTGGGATTTTAGTATGTTGTATGGAGTTGTGCACCATAATGGCTACTCCTTCTTTAGCAGAGATAGAGAAGTTAGTGTGCATCGAAAAGTTAGTTGGAATGGGGAATTTACTGTTGTGAATAAGGTGAGTTTCCTGGAGAGAAATTATCTTAGGATTATATTTTTTAATTAGGAGTAAAAGCTCATTATAGTTGTTGCTATAACCGTTTATGTTCCACTGGAGTATTTTTAATGCCATTGTATTAGCTGGGTTTATTATTGGCTTTATTAGGTTTAACCACTAAATATTGTCTATAGCTAAATCAATACCTAGTTTAAGTTCTTGTTGTGATTGGGTTATTGCTTTTAATTTAGATTTAGTTAGAGGTCTGTTTTTGTTTTTTGAACTATTTTTAAGTTGTTTTTTGGTTTTGTTTGATATATTTTTTGGATATATGTCCAACTTTGATCGTGCCTGTGCACTTGTTGTCGGTTGATCATCAGATGAGTCGTTTGAGATGGAGTCGACTTCAATATCGCTGTAAGATACTATTTTGCGATCATTGTTAATAGTAGTATCCTGGGAAGATTGCTGGGTTTTAGGGTTGGCTGGTAGTGATGGCATTTTTGCTGGTTGAATCTGCTTTGTTGTTGGGTTTGTATTTGACGCAGTCACTGTTGAATATAGAGGTCCGTCATGGGGGTGTCTACTCTTGTAAATTGACCAGGCAGATCTTTGGTCAACTTTTTCTTTATATTTTATATTTTGTACTTCCTTATATGTGTGAAAAACGGGGCAAGTTCTATCTTTCGGCTGGTGAGCACAGTTTGGAAGATTCTTAGTCCGACAATTAATGCATTCGGGATTTCTTGTGCAGATTTCACCTGTTTCCACGTCTACATGATGTTCTTGACTACAGTTATAGCAAATCCTGTTGTTTTTGCAGACTTTGGCAATGTGCCCCATGCGTAAGCAGTTATTACACCGCATCGGCAGCGGAATGTATGTGCGCACACCTACCTTTTCGTAGCCAACGTATATATGTTCCGGTAGGTTGTGTGAGGAAAACGTGATAATAATGAGACCCGTCTCTGTCAGTACATTGTTAAAGTTTTTAATAATTTTTTTAATTTCGGTGACATTTTGCTGCTTGAGGTTATCCAGAATCTCTGCTTCATCGATTCCTCGTAGATCGTTTGAGTAAATAACTTCCTTGGAGTAATTGAGAGACTTGTGCTCGGAAACAATAATCGGTATATTTGCTGGCATAGAGGTCAGTTTTAAGAGTTTATTGGCTTGGGCAACATTTTTGGTTTTAATAAGAAGGTTACCGTCGCGCGTTTTTTTGCAAAGTTCAACTTCGCCGTCGCACGTATAGTCAACAGTTTTTTTAATTACGAATGGGGAAACTCCCGAAAAGTTTTTATCATCGGTTCTAGAAATGACTAGGTATTTTCCTTCAGATGGAGGGTGTTTCCTCCAAATGTCTGGAGGGTCACGCATTTTAGAGACTCAAATTTGATGTAATTTGGTACAACTATATGTGTTATTGAGCTAAGTGATCCGTTATATTGTTCTATTGTTTTTGTTGTTTTTTTTTTTTTTTGTTTCTTTTGTTTTGCTCTGTTGGTTTGTTTTTAACTAAATTGGAGTTTGGTAACGATGTAACGATGCGTGGACACGTCTTGTCTATGCAAAATTCAAAGTCGAACTTGAAATTTGCCCCAAATACTTTAAATAGCTTCTTTGACGTAAATTTCGATTTTCATCAAAATCGGAACAAATTTACGGAACGTATGCGTATAAATATTGTTTTGCACCAAAAAAAAGTATTTGACTCTCGGGTACCGCCTCGACTGTATTACAGTTTTGATTTTTGTTTCGATAGTATCTACGTATAATAAAAAATAAAACAAAAACTATTTAAATAAGACAATCTCTAGAGAGTCTCAGCTCTTCTTCTACTCTAAACTGACAACTTGCTTTGATAAATAATAATAAATGACAATATATTTATAATAAGATACAACTAGAAGGTGTGAAAAAGATGTTGTCAACTCATTTTGTCAGCTCATTTGTACAATCAAAATTTGATAAGGGTTGGAACTTATTTCTAGGGAACACTTAACATATAAAAAAAAAAAAAACATAAATACATATGCGATTTTATCTTTGGTAAAAAGGAATTCTGTTAAGCAGCTTCTGTTTGCACTCAACAACGCATGTTCTTCAATATTTATATACAGAGCTCAAGCCGGAATGTCTTCCATCTTAGAGATACTATGTATCTGCTGTCCTGTCACGCCATTATTTATTTTGTGTTAAGCACTTTTAGTATCTACTAATGTGAATTGTTGCTGTTGTAGTTGTTGTTGCAGTGAAATGTTGTTGTGCTTATACTCTATAACTCCGTATGGTTGAGGGTATTATAGCAGGTATGATAACCCACATAAGTTCTTTAAGCATATGGCTTATTCGATATATCAGATTGTCATTGAGCTTTGTTCGCTTGTGTACAAACAGAACTCATCAGAATCTTTTTTCTAATTAATTTGAGTATTGAAGTATTGAATAAAAAAAATGTTTCCAAAAATATCTTAGTTATATAAAGAAAGCTTTGCTGAACGGTTGCAGATAGAAAGCAGTTCAAATCTTCAAAATCGTCTACCATGCTCGGAATGGAAACTCAAAATGTGACGGTTGAAATTGAAAAAAAACCAAAATGTGGCCAAGAGTTGGGAATTGATCTGGCAAAAACAACAAAAGTAACTTGCCTAGAAAGTTTGATAGAATCAATAAGATCGAGATACCTACAAAAGAAACAACCTACCAGTCGCAATAATTAGAAGTTCGATATTTGCATCCCATTTAAAGCCAGAAGGTGAAACTAAAGGAATTGCTTTTGTACTGGTTCCAAGATATTCTAATTAAGACGCTATTGAGAGTAATATAGAAAATTGTTTAAGCAGAAACAAGAGAAATGTTTACTAATTAAGTTATCTAAGGTTTGTTAAGCCCAGAGCTCCTCTTATTATGTACTTCATATATGAGCTTGATCAGAAAAAGTCGCAATACTTTCGTGGCATAATAAAAAGCGAAACCCATTTTCTCGAAATATATCCCCCATTCCTGCTAGCCAAGAAGCCGCTTTTCCTTGAATATGTTCACAATCCCTAACATGCCAACGCACAATTTGGTCCTAATAACAATTTGCTTGTGGAAAAGCACTGCAGGGTATTCCGCTATTCGATCACCTTCAGGACTTGCTCTCATTTTGTAGTCCGTTGTTGTTGCCATCTCTGTTGCGCATAAGTCAAGTCAGGCACATGTTGCGGTTTATGGCTTACATTGCGCTCTTGCCAAAACAAACAGAAGCAGGAAGCAGATTCAAGTGAAAGAGAAGCATTGCGCTTTGGCTTTGTAATCGTCGTTGTTGTTGTCTCTTTTATTATTGTTATTGTTGTTGCTGCCGTTGAAACGGAAAAATGAGAAACATAAATAAAAAAAAAAAAGAGAAAACTGCACGTTAAACTGTAAATTGCCACTAATAGAGTGCAAACAGTTTTAAAGTCAGCCCCAGTCTCAGGCAATACAAAAACAAAAGCTGGCATTGGATTTTTCTTAGTGATGGGCGCGTGACTGAGAAAATCGTGCAATGGTGCAGCAAAAGGAAGTCAGCATAATTTTACCGATCCTGTACAAGCTGCTGAATGGTTCGCAGGCTACACAACACAATCAGAGGATGCTGCAAAACTAAACGCTCCTTAGTGACGTAAATATGGTACCATATAAAGCGCAGGTGGCCTTCTTCAGAAATCGATATATCGATCGACTGAGAACGCAAGCTAACAGGCACGCACGAAAAGCAGTAGGCTAATGACCTATCCCAGTAGTAAATTTTAATTTGTACGTCAACAATGTTAAATACTTTTTTTTTTTGATAAAACGACGTACAAGTTTGAGAACTGGAATCGAGTTAAACTAAAAAACATAATATTAGTTCTCCTATTTAAAAAAAAAAAAAATTGGTTTGTAATCATATATCGTAGAAATAATTATAGCTCATATGAGCAATATGATTGTTGTGTATTTGTATTATATGATTTTCTGTTAAGATTCTCACATCTGGTAAGAAACCTATACCGCATTTGATTGTTTATTTTCGATGGCTACCCAGCCATCATAATGTGCTCGATATAGATTGTACAAAGTAGGCCTTTAGAGGGTCTTAGGAATAAATTACAAAAAAATGCATATGATTGGAATTATTTTAGGATAAGGTACCAAAAACTGCTACAAAAATTTTTTTATCATAAAAATTTTGTTCACAGAATTTCAGACTTAAAACTTAATGCAATAGAGCTTACTTAAAATAAAAATAAACTGCTTTTCACTTTTTTATTTCATTTTAAGTAAACTACTGAACTTAAAAAATTAATTTTTCTTTAAGTATGTTAAATATGCCATTGATCTTACCCTTTCTACGTCAAAGATGAAATAAGCAAAACATTGCGGCGATATTGAGAGAGACTGTCTAATCATGATAACGTACTTGCGATTAACCCACTAGACAATAGTATGGACGTTCTCACATTTTGGACCTTCCAGATCGATTTGTGTAATATAAACTATTAGCAAAAAGTATTGTTTAATATTGATTGGACTCACAATCAATCCTGCCTTTATTATTTTATCTATATGGGTACGACCAATAAATATCGAAGTGCAATAATGCATGTGCTACTTCTTTTAAAATTTCAGGTAATTTTCTCCTGTTTTTTCGATCTTTGTTAAGCTATTTCTCCACAATAACTAAAATTGTTGAAATATATTTTTGCCATTGTCTCTTATATTAATTTCGTATAAGCCGCAAAAACTAACTAACTTAAATGTCTTGCTAACACTTTCCATTTGAATCAAGATACAAAGGTTCCTTCAATTAAAAGTTCTTGGAGTTTTGACGTGAGCGCTAAAATTTCTCACGCGCCCATCTCAAGCGTTTGCTCTTTTTGTTGGCTTGAAGGTTGGGTTGGCGTTCTTTGAAATGGCTGTTACAGGTATCTGAGCCAGACATTTGCTATCGTTATTTGCTTGCCTCAAGGTCAATGCATGACAAGTCTGCACATGGCACTTGGCTAAGTAGGAGAGCTACAGCTTGCTGCTCTTGCCAATAACTCGCTCTCTAAAAACGCTGAGATTATACGAAGATTAGCTACGTGATGTTTAAAGGTTAAAGTGCACGAACCAAATTATTTCGTTGATTTTAGCTAAGAAATATCTATTAAAATGTCTCGACACAAACATGCACGGTAACATACACATGGGACTAATGCGGTCTGACGCAATTTCGTAAGAAATATTTTCTCTGCCAAAAACTATTTTGGTTACTTGCCCAAAGGCAGCATAAACCGAGCAGATGCCATAGTTAACGTAAAGCAACAAGAGTTAAAAATAAAAATTTGTATCGGTACGAAAATGGGATACTCTGTATACACTATCCCTATCAAGAAAAAAATTAGTATTTAAGGGTAACTGTTTGAAAGGATTGCGGCATGGAGTTTGTCGCGTAAAAAGCCAAATTATATTTTTTATTAGGCTCACATAAGTAAAAATAAAAAATTTTATGCTCCAGCTTTAGATATTTAAAGATGGCGAAATTTTTTGCCACCTTATAGGAGTAGGGTGTCCTATTAAAGAATGTAATCGACGACAGAGTCTGCAAATAAACTTCACTGGCTTTTATGGTTACCAAGATCTAAGTGTTCATACAGACGAACCAACTGACCGGTTGTTCATGTAGAACATCTTTAAAAACTCTGTAATACCCTGAACTAGGGTACAGGATACATCAAGGGATAAGGCATTTAAACCTTTTGTGGGTATATGTGTGACTGTGTGTGTGTTGCGGTTTCCAGCTACAAAACAATTTGCAAACAATTTTACAGCTCGGCGCGCAGTGCAACGGACAAAGTGCCAGCCCGAACCGGATGCGAGGCATCCATCTAACCAAATTTAAAGTGCGAAAATGGTAAATTGAAGTACGGCAACAGTTTAGTTAAAAATTTAATTTCACCGTGAAGCTAATTGTCTTAATGAACGACCATGTCACAGTTACTGAGATGCTGCCTGCTGCGTGACAGTAGCATCCACAACAACAGCAACAAGTAATGCCTATACGGGCGGCAGCAGCTGTCAAGGAGCAGGATCCGTGACATGCTGACCACGGCCCAAAATTGTGCTTTGCATGCCCCATAAATACGCCTGGCATTGGCTCTCGAGTTTTGTGCGCTGTCATGCGGCTCGTTTATCATTTATCAGGCGCTGGCGGAAGTGAAGCTACATGAGATGGGTGCATGGTGGCTGGCACAAGGCAGCATGGGCGGGGTTTGAAGCAGAGCCCTGCTTATAAGCAATTAGTAAGCATGCAAAATAGTACTAGAAGCTGAATATTGCCGTCAGCTGTTTGTTTGGTGGCTGGCATATCCGGCGTATGCGGAATATATGCTCAAGACATTTAAAAGATTCATGCGCGTGGTGAGTTCTAAGCCATAGGCAATACCCCTAACTAATTTCGAATATGCATGAGCTTCCCCTGTTGAAGGTTAAAGTTCAGTCTGGCAGAGACTTTACTTAGCTTTACCTGAGCAACTGCAGAGAGACGCGAGAGAGACACCAGAAATTTGACTGGGTGCTTAAATGCCGCTGGCGAGCAAAGTGTGGGTTTGTTTTCATTTACTATCTGGGCTTGCGAGCTTAACGCGGCACGCAGTGAGAGTAAAAGCTTTAAATAGAGAGAGAAATAAAGGGAAAAGCTTTTTATGTTAAACAACAAGAGTGTGCGCTTGAAGCCTGTTACGAAAATGTAGGGAACTAACAGTTGGCAAAAGCTTAACTTAAAGCTCAAGCTTTTAGCTGCTGGTTGGTTGCAAACCAGAGATTTTGTTTGTAGGGAATACCGCAACAGTTTTGTAAAGCTTATTTGAAAACATTTCTATTTAGCAGGTAAAGTTCGCCGGATATCTTTTTGATGTAATGAACAAATTTAAGTCCCTTTGTCTATAAGTTCCTTAAAATAAAGTTCTTTCTAAAACCTTTTGTAACGATAAGGCTACAAAATCGGTATGTAGACTGAAATATGAAAAATTAGTTTAAGAACCACAAGGAGGTGCCTAAACGTGTCCTGTAAATTGATCCCTAGATACCGATTAGACTTTATATAATTGGTAGCAAATTTGAATGGGGAGCTGTTTTGGTACAGAGCATCTTACAATTGGGCAAACATGACTGCAGCATTTGGCGGAAATTATGTAATCGGGATTTCTCGAAATTGATATAGAAGATATATAGATATTGGATACTTTAGATTCCTACACAGCCACAACATACATATGTCATTGTGGAGTACGTGCAAAATTCTTCATAAAATTCATTTAAAATGAGCTGAACCAGCTCCAGTTCCAACTTTTATGTTACAAAAGCAAAGAGGTTCAAAGTGAACTGATTAGCAACTAGGCCAAAACCAACTAGTTCAAAAGCCACGAGTTGAACAGAGGCTTGTCACAAATTGGCTATTATATTTGGCAACCATAACTATATGTAACAAAATTTTGATTCCTGACAAAAAAAATGCATTCAATAAAGCGTCTGCAATACAAAAAAACCAACTTCTAATGATCTCTTATATACAAGGTACATTCATTAAAAAATGTTAAAATATTTCAGATTCTCTTGTTTATATTCACAAATTTAATTTTCAATTCCTATACCTAAGCTAATACTAAGTCTACGGCAAATAATTGTATAGAAAAGAGCTTTAAGCTCCGCAGTTAATAACTTTCTTAGTAAAACACAAAATAAAACTTTAAAGCTTTATTAAGTTTTGCATCAATAACTTTTTGATAAGTTCACAATTGTTTGAAATTTAAATAATGGTTATAAACTCAGGATTCATATAGCTAAAACCAATAAAATCATTTTGATCCAGGTTCATCATAAACAATTTGTCTGTAGGAGTAAGATCCGTTTTTTCTTTGGTAAAAGCTTGATCAAAGTTGCTTATATCCTTGCGATGTTTCTGCATAAATAAACGAAGTTACCTAAGTTGTCGGTATATAAAGATTTATATGCAGCTTACAATCTTGGGCTTAATGGGCGGCTCCATTTCGCCAGCCTCGGCCTTGTCCCAGTCAATCAGACGATAGAATGGATGCGTAGTGATTTCCTGTTTGGCATAGCGACCTGCACCCAGTCGATTGTTGGGTTTCTTAGCCAGAAACTGTCAAAAAATTATAAAAGCTTTTATTAAGGTACAAGTTGCGTCAAAGTGACAACATACGCTAGTTATAATGTCCATGGCCTCCTGAGAGAAATGTTTGGGAAAAACTGCCTTTTTATCCTTGATATTGCGGAAAATTGTGTCTTCATCATCGCCCTCGAATGGCTCCTGACCAGCCATCATTTCATAAAGAAAAACGCCATAGGACCACCAATCAGCCGATATGGCATAGGGATCATAGCTGACAATCTGTAAGAAGATAATTTTAGATAGTAAAGTGGGAAATTTTTTTAGTGCTACCTCGGGCGCCATATAACTGGGTGTGCCACAAAAAGTGCGCGTAGTATTACGTTCCGTAACACCCTCCTTACTCAAACCAAAGTCCACCAGCTTGACATGACCTTCACCATCCAGTAAAATATTGTCCAGCTTTAAATCTCTATAAATAATATCGCGTTCATGCAAGAAAAAGAAGGCAATGGCTACCTCCACTGCATAGAAACTAAATGGTGTGACAAAAACAAAAAAAATATATAAACCGATGACAATTTTCAAACCGTTTAGCTTACGTGGCCACCGACTCCTTGAAGCGTCCATATTGCTGCATATGATACATAAGATCACCTCCCTTGCAATATTCCATGACAAAGAACAAACGATCCATGGTCTGAAAGCATGAATGCATAGAAACCAAAAATGGTGGACGACCCGACAAGGCCAAGATGCGTTTCTCATTCATGGGCAGCTCCATATCATCCGTTTGTATGATGACATCCTTGCGCAGCACTTTCACGGCATATAGCTCATCTGTACCACGGCGCTCAGCCAGCAGCACCTTACCAAAGGAACCCTTTCCTATGACCTTGATAAAATTAAAATCAGCTGCACGTATCATATCCCGCTTGCTCATATTATGCGGCATGTCTTTGTTGTCCATACGACGTTTTTCATTGGGTCGCCGATCGTGCTGTGGCATTAAGTTACTTTAAGTAAGCTAAAACAATGCCAAGGCTATGCTGGACTTACCTGAACTTCATCACGCAGACGCGCAATATCATTGAGAGCATCCACACAGGGTATATTATAGTGCTCACCCTCCACTTGGGAAAGAAACTTGTACCAGCCATCGATGGGCTCCTTTTGCAGCTCCTCCAAACTGAACGAGAATGAGCCCATAAAATCATTGCGTGAGGTACGATCCCAATCCCAAACCTCAATAAGAAGTCGCTTATCGCGATCCTGCGGTTGTAATTCACTGAAAAAAGAGGTTTACAAAAATTTTTAAATACCTGTTTTTTCTGATTGCGAAGATGCCAACAAGCCTACAGTCTTCTACAATTAAAAGTAAAAACAACCCGACCAGCCGCGGATTCAGGATTTGGTCTTGGGGAGGGGTTTCACTTTGGGGTGGTTATATATCAGTGGAAGCAAAAAACTGTCAGCCCATTTTTGCAATTTTGGGGGGTCTGGACCCGAAAGCCCCTGGTGGATCCGCCACTGATCCCGACTATAATACTCGTATCTCCATCACATTCCATTATTTCCGTTTTTTGATAATAACACCCGAAGTTTGCATCTATGAGAAATCAAATTATTATACCTTTTCATAATCCGTATGCAGGTTGAGCCTAATCAACAAAGAAATGTTGACTTTTTTACAAGAGATGCCCTCTCACTCATGAATCATTTTTCTTGAGCACGCCTAAAATCCTTAATATTCTATGGATAATGTTTTGAGCCCCCCTCAGACTTTAAACTTTTTTTATAGATCCGTACCTGGCTAATTTGGTTGAAGAAGTCTTCTAAAGCTTTAAATCTACACATTTTATAGGTATACCTACAATGTAAGAGTTTCGTTGAAAACTGGATTAAGATTCTTTTGCATGGTTTTGGTCTTCTTCTTGGTGCGTCCGGAACGATCAGGATGCATTTGCACGGCTATATAAGGATCGCTAAAGCCATTGGTATCCATAGGTATCAAATTAGCCGCCTCCTTAACTTTAAGAAGAAAAAAAAGGATCAATACCAAATTGTTACACCAAAAAAAAGAGTCTATCTACTTACTTTCCACTTTTAAATTGTTGCCCTTAAGCTCTACGTAGAGCAAAAGTTTGCCACGCACCTCGCTAATGTCTGCGCCACACATAGGTGGCACAGTCTCCTGGCACTTGTGATGCACATTCAGATTGCAATCTGCCGAACATGTCCGAAACAGACGAGATTCACTCAACCAATTGCAATTAAAAATCATTTTCCATTTGAAACTCACTCTCGCACTTGACGCCTTGATGGGCAACACCATGCAGCAGCATGCCGCATTCGTCACAGAAGGTGGGCGTGGTGTAGGTTGTGGAGACCCAGCCATGTTTCACCTTAGCACAATCGGCATCAAAGTCCGTGTCCTTGCCAGGACATTTGAAAACCACATAGTTGCAGCACTTTTGATGTATATTGAAGCGACATTCTGCGTAAATGGAAAACTGTGTCAGCTTCAAGCGCACTAAACTGGGCTATGGAAAAATGCAATACTTTAAACCCACCTTCGCACTGAAAACCTTGCTTCCCGAAACCCCTAATGGTTGGTCAGCAGCAACCATGCAACAATGGCGGCAAGAACGTGTCAAATTACAGCAATGACTAATTAAGTTAGTGCCGCCTCCAGTTATGCAACATAATTGTAATGCCTACCAAATGAAATCCTTGCAGTGACCACAGTAAGTGGGTTGCTTGAAAAATCGCACCGCAAATTTATGACCATTCACGATTTGAAGTCCTTTACGCTTTAGAGCACCCTTGCGCAAACGATTCTTCATATAGTTGACAAGGTTTGCCTCGCCAGCGATTTCCACCAGATTGCTTGGTGCAGCTCCTGCAGCTGCCGCTGGTGCAGCAGCTCCTGCTGTAGCCGGGGCAGCAGCAGCCATTTGTGATTAGTTCAGTAGCAATGTATTACCGTGCGCGTCCAAGTACAGCCAGCAACTGAGTGGCTCATAAGCTTGGAACTAGTTATGCTTGTCCAGAAGCCATACAAGTTGTGGACAAAAGTTTAAGGTAAAATACAGCTTAAACGGCTTTTGACTCGTTACAAATCAATATGTAGCGAGGGTTGTCATAGAAATTAGAAAAACTATAAATTACATTTTTATTTTAATTTGAAGTGTCGGACATAAATGCATAATGTCAAAAGGGTATTTATGCCCAAACAGGCAGCTGACAAAAGCTGTTTGTAAACAAGCGCCGCAGTTGACTGCGAAAAGTATGACACTTTTGCCCAAAACTATATATTTTGTACAAAAAACGTATTTTTAATTACGGATTTCGAATTATTTTAGTGGATATGGGAAAAAAACAGCTGTTTGTAAACAAGCGCCAGAAGCAAATTTTTTTTAAATATATTTGAATTTTTCTTACGAAAAAAATGCTGGGCATATGACAGTTTTTGCTCATGTTGTTAGTCTGGCAATTTTACCTTTATACCACTTTGTTAGGGTTGCCTATGTTATTACTTGGATATTGTTGCCTTTATGCTTTTATGCACAATAATACATTTCGAGAAACCCATTTTTACAAGTTATAAAATGACTGGGCTGCTGTTTGTCCTGCTTGCTTATCTCACCAACTCCCATTTAGTTTCCTTATAGAAATACATATAATAAATTCCAGAGGATTTGATTTTTAATTAAAATATTTTCTATACTGCATTGCATATTATATATGATATGAAGAGAAGAAAAGAGAACAAAGCAGAACAGAAGAGTACAGAACAGTACAGAACAGTACAGAACAGTACAGAACAGTACAGAACAGTACAGAACAGTACAGAACAGTACAGAACAGTACAGAACAGTACAGAACAGTACAGAACAGTACAGAACAGTACAGAACAGTACAGAACAGTACAGAACAGTACAGAACAGTACAGAACAGTACAGAACAGTACAGAACAGTACAGAACAGTACAGAACAGTACAGAACAGTACAGAACAGTACAGAACAGAACAGTACAGAACAGTACAGAACAGTACAGAACAGTACAGAACAGTACAGAACAGTACAGAACAGTACAGAACAGTACAGAACAGTACAGAACAGTACAGAACAGTACAGAACAGTACAGAACAGTACAGAACAGTACAGAACAGTACAGAACAGTACAGAACAGTACAGAACAGTACAGAACAGTACAGAACAGTACAGAACAGTACAGAACAGTACAGAACAGTACAGAACAGTACAGAACAGTACAGAACAGTACAGAACAGTACAGAACAGTACAGAACAGTACAGAACAGTACAGATTTGATATTTTTCGTCTCATTTTGAAAAAAAATTTATGTTTGAAACAATTGAAACTTTAAAATGATTCAAAGTGTGCAAAAATATTAGAAGAAGGATTGAGCGTTGTATACCTAACTTTCGTAGTGATCTGAATTGCTAGTGTACGTTATGATATAATCTACGCGACATCTTTGGAAAGATAAGATGTCTGATCCACCATTTCCATGGCGTAACTAGTTTTATCTAGTCCAGGTGTTAAGGTTTTTTTTTACCAATTTTCCTTAATAATTTATAAATCAAATCTCTAAATACTATATTTAATTAAATATTGATAGACCTCTTTGTAATTTAGTATTAATTATATTTTATAATTATATAAAAAAAATCCAAAATAATTGATTAATAATATTACTATTATTATTTTCCAATTTACAATATTTCACTCACTTTTTTTGAAAATAATTTTTCAATTTATTCGTAGCTTTATTAGTATAATACGCAAATTTTTAGAGTATTCAAATGCCAGTTTTACTAATTTAACTGACATTGCATTTAAATCTTTGCTCCAATGTGTATAGCAATGGCGTTGCTTCCCCGTGTCAACTGCAGTTGCAGCCAGCCCTCAGCATCCACGTGCAGGTTGCGTCCGTTACAGCTTCTCGCAGTTGTCTTTGAGCCACTGACAACATCACAGTATGTGCCCTCCGGTAATCCAGTTTTCAGTTTGGCATTGAGTTCATGTTGCGCCTCCATGTTGATGGCAACAAAGACACGACCGGCGCGCCCAAAGGCAATTTGGTAGTCATATTGACTCCACCAATGCACCAGAGGTGCGTCACCTGCCACATTACGCAACTGCACCATGTGTGCAACGAGAGGCCAACGATGCTCACAAATCCAACCCGTTGCTGGATCACATTGGCCATTGGGCAAAAAACGGGCGGGTGTTATATGCCCATCCGCTGAGGAGGGAGGACCTGCAAAAAATGTTTAAAAATAGAATATACACGAAAATAAAAATAAGCATAAATGAAAAAAAAAAAGTTATCGATTTTGAAGTCCCATGTTACATATAGTGCGATTAGGGTTCTACTTCCAGAAGTTTGTGTTTGCGCCTTATTTATACATCTTATCTTACACGAAGGCTTATGAAAATATTGGAATTTATCGACAAGAAAAATTGCATTTGAAAAAATTGTGAATTGTAAGCAACAATCATTGAAATGCCTTACGTTTCGGTTACCCCAATAGCCTACTTTAACTGGTTGTGAATTATAAGCATCAAAATGAGTCATTCATTTATTCATTTTCTTATTGGTTTTAAATGCATGCTAAGAGCTAGATAGCTAAAATTTTGCATTTAATTTCGTTTTATGTTGCCCACTAGTAAAGAAAAGTTTTCATAGCGAACCATTTTTTTTCTTTAAATCGACTGACACGTGTTATTTTTGGGGAGTTAATAAAACATAGTAATTGCTTATTTTGCATTCCAACCCAAACGGCATTGTGCATGATTCCATTTTGGATGAATCCGCCGCCAAGTGGAGGAATTGGAGGACCTTAGTTGGGGGTTATGGCTTGTGTAAATAGAGGCGACATGAAGCTTTTAAAAATGTATGTTTAAAAATACTAAAAGCAACCTTTTATTGATAAAGATGGAATGTAATTTTTTTTAAGCTCTTGGATGGTTTATTTAAGTAGAATTAAAAAAAAAATTTTAATTCTTATTTGTTTTTTAAAATGTCATGATTAAAATTATGCCATTTATATTTTGTTTTAGTATAAACATTTATGTGGAATTTGATCAAAATTATTTCAGTATTTCATATAGCTGCCATATAAAAATTAAACCAGCTTTCCACGCAGACAAAATGGAGCACTTCTTTGCGGCACCTTGCAAAATTCATTGCGGCATGGATTTGTTTTAGTTAAAAAAAGTTTTTGTGAAAAAAATTAAGATTTTTGCCAGTACAATATATATTGAAATATTTTTTTTAAAATCTTTCTCACATGGTATCAATATAAACCTAATAGATTTTGTGTAAAGTTCCAAAGGGGTCAGTACTTTATTTATTATATTGTCTGTTAGTATTTATAATAGTAATTCAAATAAATTTTGAAATAAAAACTCAACTGAACAAAAAAAAAATCTCTTGTTTTATATTTTTAAAAAACAACTTCGAATTTTTTTTTTTTATATTTTGACATATCTTGAGCAAATTCATGCCAGTTGATAGCTGCCGTACAAAAATTGAACCAGTTTTCTGAACTGCCAAACTTCTTTGCATCATGTGTAGAGCGATTCGATTTCAGACAATTTTTACATAGAGTAATCGATAAATTAATATTTCGACTTTTGTAACAAATTAGTTTTTGGATTAATATAGTATTATATATTTTTTTTTAATTTCAAATTTTAAGTTTATGCCCTATTTGCTTTTACCACATTTTGTTGATTTTTACAAAATACAATCTGCTGAAGAAAATAGTATAGGAAGAGATAAGGCCACCAAAACCTATTACCCATATGGCTACAATCTGAAATATCTTTGACTCTTAAAAACAGAGTATAAACAGTTCTTTAAACAATTTATACACTCACCTTGATCACTGCTATTGAAAGCAAAGGAGCTCATGATACGCGCATTCCCATAGGGATGTGCCAGCATAAACAACAATGCCATTTTATAGGCATCTGCATCCTTGTAGGTCAACACCTCGTTGCCGCCGGCGCCGTGTCCACGCTGATTATCATGATTGTCCACAAAGACTAGCGCATCTTTGGCTGGCAGCAGCGACCACTCGGGTCCCCAGTTGCGTAGCCATTTCAAAGCATTCTCACGCCGAAACAGACGCCCCAACTCCTTGCTGTGCCTAAATTCGGTAACACAACCAAGTGCTGTATATTCGCTACTTTTGATGCCCTCACCTCCAAGATCAATCACCTCCTGAAAGATGTAAGGTCGTGCTCTGGCTTCAAATCCATGCTTCACATTCAAGTCGTGCAAATTTTCATATATGAATTTCAAGTCCGCCGGCCACATATGTTTGGCGGCATCTATACGAAAGCCAGCCACACCCATGTCTATTAATTTGTTCATATAACTAACCAATGTCTGCCGCACATAGGGCTGTGTCTGGTTAAGATCTATGAGCGTTACTAGACGACAGTTGCGCACCTGCGATGCCTGCTCATAGTTCACAATATCGCAACTTGCATGAAAATCGCCAGAACCATAGGGCACAGCTGGATACTGCTGTTGCTCATAGTAGGCCACAGAGCCACCAGTGCCAGTTTGCTGATTGGAGCCACCACCGCTCATATGATTCAGCACTGCATCCACATAGATGCGAACTCCTACACGATTACAGCGTGTTATCATATCTCTTAGCTGTGGCTCTGTACCGGAACGCGTTGTGAGCAGATAGGAAATCGGCTGATAACGCTCCCACCAGGGTCGAGCCAAGACAATACGATTCTCGTTGGGTGGCGAAATCTATAAACATTTATGGTTTTAGTATAAATGAATGATTATATTGTATAAATACTTAACTATGGATAATTCGGTACATAGCCGAATTATTGTAAAATAATTTTTCGACTTGAATATTGGCTAGCTCCACAGATATAAAAAAAGTTCTTTAAGCCCTACCTGCACTCCGCCAAAGCCTTGGGGACCCAGAAACTGCTCACATTCTGTAGCTATAGCTGGCCAGGTCCACTCAAATAGATGCACCAAAGTGCTGCGTTCGCCCTGATAATGCGGCGTCTTATAAGCCACGGCCAGTTGGAGTGCACAGACAAGCCACCAAAGTGTCTTCATTATGCCGACAAGAAATCACAATAATTTACAACTGATGAGATAAGCTTATTACGAAGCTGTAGCTTGAACTGGCAGCTGTCTAGCGATCGACTAAGCAGCGATAACACTCATGTGACTGCAATCGTAATCGCTTCATAAAGTGCATTATGTTTATGCAACTATCGAAATGTTTATACTCCCATCAAGTGGCTGTATCATCAAGCGAATAGTTGTGTGTGTTTGTGTGTGCTCAAGGGGCGTACAAAGTGAGAGGCATCCATCAAGGTCAAGCACATACTTGTCTCTAGCATCATCAAAACTCACATACATAGTACAAAGCACCAGAGCATAACAGACTTATATACAAAAACGCACACACACATAAATATGCAAGCAAATGCATGAATTACGTTTATGCCTTGACATTTATTGCGATAAATTGTAGTGCCAAATTTTTTCAAGCTGAATAATTTGAATTATTTTTATATTAATAATTAATAAGTAAAAAAAAAAGTTTAGAAATTTTAGTTTTTATTTTAAGTCTTATGTGTTAATTTAAAAAAAAACGTGATTTTCACTTGTTTTTTAGTTATGGACTAACTACTGTATTTTTTATAATATTTATAATCTAAAATTAATTTTTACTTTATAATTATATAAAAAAATCAAAATATATGTATACAGAAATTTTGTAAATTGTCAATATGGCTCAAAAAAAATTTTTTTTCTCGATTTGAAATTTTTCCATTTTTTTAAATATTTTTCTTTTAGTTCCTGCCGTATATGCTCTTTATATTATTAAAAAAAGGATAGCTGCAACATTAAAAAGAAATCAATTTTTTTGTTGTTTTATAATAGTGTTTAGAATTAATATTCAATATTTTTCAGATACAAAAAAAATTGTTTAACTTTCTTGGAAAATATTACAAAATATTCGCTGCTTAACAAATATTACAATTTTTTTTTTATTATTATTTAAACCAAATAATCGGCCGTGCTTCGATAAACGAATCCGAACGTTTTATTCGGATTCGTTTTGAAACTAAATGTTTGGAGCTTTCAAAATGAATTTTTTATGTGGTTGCAAGAGGAATTAAAATTAATGACAAAATATTTTCAAAAGTGTATGTTTTTATACTGAAATAACTTTTTTAATATTTTTTTATCTTTTCAGAATCTTGGTATAAATCAATTTCAAGTTAAGTATTCATTGATATATATATTATATATAATTATAAAGCACCCAAAAACGAATCCAATTAATATTGTTCGTTTTCGTTATCTGGAGCATGGCCGATAATATCTGGTAAATACCTTTAATCAAGTGCGGATTTGGTCTTGAGGGGTTCTTCACTTCGAAGTGTATATATATCAGTGGTTGCAAAAGACTTTCAGCCTATTTTTCCAACTTTTGGGGGGCTGGTGTGTCCGGACCCGAAAACACCCCCGTGGACCCGCACGGCAATGGCCTATAATAAATAATCCGGTGTGTAGAAGATCATAGGTGTCAATTGATTTTTACCTTACTATCAAAAAATTTTGTAGTCTTCTATAAATCGAGATGTAATCCCTTAAAGCAACTTCCCAAAGATGCTGAAGATATATGGTTTGAAAATAAACGGATTTTTTTTTAATAAATATAATTTTCATCTAAATCTTTTTTAATGATAAAAATTTAAAAAAAAAAAAACAAAAAACAATGAAACTTGGATTGAAAGGTAGTGGGGTGCAGTTTCTGTTTTCTTTTCCTATGGTCATTCTATTTATAAAGTAGGTATTGGGTCTTCTAGTGAATCTTTTACGGTTTTGAAAATTTGGGTGATAAAAAATCGCAAAATAACAATACTTTGGCAAAGGGGGAACTTTGTTTATTTTTTTTTTTTTAGTAACTCCTGCTTTTTTAATAGAAAATACTCAAGAGCATAGCCTAAGATCTTTAAGTTCTGCTGCCTGAAAGGGGAATACCTTTTTTTCGGCTTTAAAAAAATAGTTCAAAAATATGGTATAATTTTAGTTGATGACTTTTGTTTTCGACATTTGTCTTTTCAAAATAAATCGCAATTGTAAAATTTGTTTTTCATATGCTGACCAAAAGGCAATACTTACTTAAATAAATAATTATAAATTACAAACACCCAAATTTACATCATATACCATATGTACAAAGTTAACCAGAATATATTATATTAGTCTAAATATGTATATCGATATTTTCATATAAAACAATTTCAAAATTTAGCGCCCCATAAACGTGTAAAGAGACAGTTTGTACATTCAATATAGCAATCAAGAACAGCAATCACAAATGCAGTGCACACACAGTCAGTCAGCAGTCAGTCAGTCAGTTTGTCAGTCATTCAATTGAACTCGGCATACACTGCGTATGTGTAATGTGCGCAGAGCAGTGCCAGCGCATATCTGACGTCAATTGTAGCCATATGACATGTCAACAAACTTATACAATACTCTCACAACTACACACACACACACACACACATACACTTGTATGTGTGTATCTGTGTGAGTCCGTGCGTGTATCTCTCTCTAGGAACTCTGTCTTTGCCGCTCCGTGTGCGGAAATTTGCTAACGATGTCATTATTTTATATGCCATTGTTGATTAATTTATGCGTATTGCAATGAGAAATTGCTGTCAGTCTTTATTGTGTGGCGGCAACAAGCAGCATATAACGAATGAAATGAGAAAAACTACAATATTTATGAAAACCTGTGCTCCACGGCGTATGATTAATATTCATTTAATGGCAAAAGAAACAATTTATCGCCCCATTGGCACCACGCACAATTTGCTTCAGCTGCAGTGCAGCCAAACGTAATAAAAATGTAGCTTGTTTTTCGGGCTAAAAGTTTAACCTCACTTTAAAAGCAACAACGACAGCAACAACAACAACTGCAGCATATCATAAAAATAAAATGTGCAGAAAGATATGCAGTCTAAAAATAGAAATAACAGCGAATTGAGCACAAAGTGCAAAAGTTTTTAAGGACACACAACAACAACAACAACAAAAAACAAACACAACAAACAAAAAAAAAGTGATACAATTGAGCAAGTGCCGAACAGTAAAATACTCTTTTGGCTTTTGGTTCAATTTTGAAAATAAACGCATATTTTAAAGCACACTGCTTGAATGCTGTGCTCAAGCAGTTTCGAATTAAATATATCTCTGCATATTTTTAAAAATATTTACATATTATTCAAGCATCAAAATTTTTAAGTATTTTTTTTATCAACGATTTTGTGGCTACAGTATACACTGAAATAGGTGTATACATATATAAATATTTAATATTTCACAAATATTAAAATGGGTCAATCATATTTCGGGAATTTAAAAGAATTTTTTTTTCCGGTTAAATTTTCTAGAAAAACTATTTGGGAACATTTTCTATAATGTTTATTTAACTTTTTATTGATTAGTAAGTCAAAAACAAAATTTTTACCTCTCTTTCGGCTGTTCGAACGTAATTTTATTTTTCCTAGACCTGAAATACTTTGAAATTTTTTTAAAATCTTTTTAATGACATGTTTTGTTTCTTTAATGAAAAAATTATGACGTTAAATAGTAGAAACCAAATTTTCAAAGACTAAGGTGTGTCTATGGGACCACATTCAAAATCGAAGCTCACTTGGCCAATTTTTTTTAGTCAATTAATCCTTCATGTATACGAATTTTTAAATTAAAAAAAAAGTTTAATTTAAAAAAAAAAGTTTTTTTAATTTTTATTTTATTTTTTTTTTTTTTTAGTTAAAATTTTTTTTCCCAAACTAAAATTTTAACTAAAAAACTAAAATTAAAAAAATAAATAAAAATCAACTAAATAGAAGAGGTCGATCTAAAAAGCTTCCCGCTTCACTTAATTTTGCCGATACACAAAACTTGTATTAAAAAAATTATACACCAAAATATAAAAAAAGAACAAATGAAAAAAATAATACAGCAAAAAAAAAAATTATATACAAAAGCGGAATTAAAACAGTATATTGAGAATTAAAAAAATATGTTGAGATCGTAGCTTGGACAAGACAAACGTTTACTCTCCTTTAAAACACAGATCTGTGACCCTATGTTCCACCTTGGAACTCTAGGACATATATACATATATATAAAACCCAGATCTAGTCTGATTGATCTCCCGTTCTGCAAACTTTCATAGCAGATAACTATCCAGATTTATCTATTCCGGTGGTAAACGTAAGTATTAGTAAAATTTCGTACACCTAAGTTTTGTGATTATCGAGATCAAGCGAATCCAATGCTTTTTATTATGAGAGTGTTTAACAACTAAACCAACAGACGGCCCCCTGTACATAAATTTTGTTCTGCCACAACTTTATAAATAAAAAAATCTTTTAAACGTACCCTATGTACCCATTACAGGGTATAAATATGACCGAGTGCATATCCTGAGAAGGACACACAGACGCACTGCAAACAAACATAAACTAAAAGAGGAAAAAGAAAACAAGCTGTTGAGGTAAAAAGTGAAAAAAACCTAAAATACGAGGCAAATGATGACGTCGACAAAAACCAAGCAACAAACAAAAAATGAAAGAAAACATAAAGGAAACAACAAAAAATGCATTTCAGCGGAAATGGAACTTATTGTGTTTTGTATTGTAAAATGCTGCAAAACGGAAGAAAGAGAGAGGAAGTAGGCAAGTGCAATGGTTGCAAAGGTACAAGGGCTAACAAACAAAACGTCACAGCTCACATTCTGCATGCATCATAAAAATTCAGCTTGCAACGCAGCAAAATAAAAGCAATAAAAAAAGATTAGATACAAAATTTAGAAACTACTGTAGTGAAGCCTAAATACACTTTAAGGATAGTAAATTATCTTTATGTAAAATATTAATTTTTTTTCACCTTGGAACTCTAGGAAATATATATATCTATACAAATCTATTTAAAATATGTTAATAGCTCTGTTCATTGTCAGTCCCACGAACTCACCTAGAACGAGTTTTCTATATTAGGAATTTTTTTCAATTACACTTAATATTTGTTTTCAGTTTCTGTATTAAAAATTTCGTATGTATGTATTTATTTATGTTTATCTGCTCCCTCGGAACTTCTTTATCGATTAACATAATTTCAGAAATGAGAAATCGTTGGATGCGTCTTGATGGTCCGCTGGTTATAGGCTTTGTGACCTCTTATAAATAATAATTTCTTTGACTGTGCGGAGCATTGGGGATCTCTATTAATAATTGTTCGAAGAAAAAACCGCTTCAACCTCTAAATAAATATTAATTAATAATATTAAGCCTTCAAGAGTACATTAAACATGAAAAAAACTACGAGTTTTTGCCATGAGTACTAAACAGCAGTATACGCTGCGCATAAGAGTAGGGCTTGGTGCTCGTCAAAACGACGAAGGTATGGTGAAAAAGAATTTTTTTATTAAAGGCGTAATTTCGTTGCCTAATAGTTTCTTAAGTATTTTAATAATTGAGTAACAAACAATTCAAATTCGTCTTCGTCGTATAGATGAACATGTGCATTAACGTAAAAAAACCAAATTGTGGTCTATAGAGTTAAACAGATAAAAATATACACGAGTAAGTTGATTGTTTAATAAACTATAAATATTGTACAATTCCCAGAATAAAATATTAAAAATGATTCTTAATAGACCATTCTTTTATGCGAAAAAACGACTGCATGAGAAATCTAATATTGAAAAGATTGATGAACTTATTTCTCGCGCTATCAACAATTTTGCTAATAAAAAATCACATATCGCACAAGTTGCTGGCGGGCACTAGCTTCAGTTAATCTACTTAATTTATAAATCTTTGAACTTGTTTTTTTCCCCATCATAATTAAGGTTTTCTTTTTTGATTGCCATTGTTTTCCTTATCATTCAATTTTCGAGTCAAACTGCTTTATATATATAAATATATTCTCTTAAATTCTCAGTTGTAAAGATATAATATCTAAACTCTGAATTAATATGTTAAGCTAGCTTTAAGCAATATTTTTTATATTATTTCGGCAAATAAAGCAAATTGTAAATAAAATAAAATAAATATTGTATAATACGCAGATAATAATTTAAAATTAAAATATTTTTTAAGATATCTTTTCTGCTTGTTCCCTCTAGCGGTCAATTTTAGAACTTGTCGCAGTTTCATACGATACGAACAGCTGGCAGAGCTACCTACTTAGCAAAAAAATGATTTTTGTTCGCTTATAAAATAATTTTTTATATTAAACTTAAAGAGATATTGGCAATTAGCTACCAAATTCAAAACAATTCTTCAAAAACTTCACAAAAACTTCACTATTTGTTAATAAACAAATTAGAGACACTAGATTTAGTAACTCGCATATGGGTCATTCTCTATCAAATTAGCCAACCATACATAAAAAAATGGTGTCGCTTATAAATAACTATTGACATTTTAACGAAACAAACCCCCACCCATTGCAATCACAATGCCTTAATGACTTCAGCAACTTTTAACCTATTGATATAAAGCTTGTCACAGATATTTTCTTTTTTGAAGAAAATTAGTTGTGTAGTGTGACCATTTGTTTCTTTTGCTCGAGACATGTCCCATATAAAAAAATTTAGCAAATTTTGTTTTTCAATTTTTAAATAAAAAACCATTTTGACAATCAACAGAATTTGACATGGAGAATATATATTATTCATAAAAATTTTTCAACTTGGTCTAAATAACGTCAGAAATAATAAAAAAAATCACCAAAACTAAGAAGGAGCAAATATCAAGATAAAGCCATCTATCATCATTTTTTGAAGAAAATTAGTTGTGTAGTGTGACCATTTGTTTCTTTTGCTCAAGACATATCCCACATACCAAAATTTTGCAAATTTTTTTTTTAATTTTTAAATAAAAAACCATTTTGACAATCAACAGAATTTGACAAGAAATATATATTATTCTTAACAATTTTTCAACTTGGTCTAAATAACGTCAGAAATAATAAAAAAAAATCACTAAAAATAAGAAGGAGCAAATATCAAGATAAAGCCATCTATCATTTGCATTAAAAAAAAAAATAAACTAAGATAATAAAAATCATTAGATAATTTTAATAAGCTTAATGAGTTTTCTGTTTTTTTTAAAGGCAAATGGCCGACTATAAATTTACCATACCATCCTAAAACTGTGGCACAGTATTAAATTATTTTATTTGTAGAGAAAAATCACAATTTAAATAAGACTTTATATAATTCGGGTTCTCTTTAATTATTTAAATAATCTGAGTAGTATAACAAACTGCTTGTGTTAAAATAAAGAAATTCGAACTTAAATTCAGTTCAATCAAAATATAAAATTTTAGATTTTGAAAAATTTTAATTTACGAAAACGTACAATTTAAAAAAGAAAAAAATCGGAAGTCCTGAAATCAGCTAAAAATAAATCTACAATTTTACTTGCTACATGAAGGAAACATGCCAATAAACGAAATTTTATTTCAAATAATATATATATATATATCACTACTGTATTATAATGCTGTTGGATATACAGAGCGTTTTTTTGTATAAACATGAAACTTCAGTCTGCGCGGTAAGTTAAGTTTATGATAATGATAATTATTAGAGATCGCTGACAAAATAAATGCACCTCCGACACGGTTTAGGTTCTATGCACAACTGATTTTATTGACCTTAACATAACTTAGAACTAGGTGGATGCTTGGATTTGAGTGCATTGATATTGATTGATAACATATGAAGATTATATTTCGATATTAGACAAATGAGTGCAAATTAGAGCTTCAGCTGCAGTGCTTGAATAATATGGTAAAGGCCAAACAAATGCTATAAATATTGTTAAACTGTTTTTAATTTTTTAATATCTTTTTTTTTTTTTTTATTTATTGGCCAGCCTATCTACTAAAGCTTTAATCTAGTAGGTAAACTACAAAATTAATCGCGACACACTCTATACTAGTGAGATGTACAGCTATTTTATTTTGTTTTTAAAATTTCGAGCGTGCAATCAAAAATTATGAGATTTAAAAAAAAAAAAATTAGCTTATAAGGACGACAATGTTAGACGTCGGCCAAACATTTTGACAAAAGTTATGCAATGAACACTTAATTGCAGCTCTGTGCAAGCAACTCCCGACATTTTTACAAAAATCTTGTAATTTAGCTCAGTGTGTAAGCGAAGACATTTCAAAACATCATCTAAAAGTGTTTAATTTATCGGTAACATAGTTACTTTAGTTTTAAACATCCCTATATCGTTACGACTTACAATATATCAACACTGATTTATCACATAAATTTGACAACATTACATAAGGCGCCCTGAGATATCTTTTTTTCAGACAACTAATTGAAGTTGAAAATAATTCAGAAATCACTTTGAATTCAAATAATATCCGGACAATATTTAAACCTATCCACTGTGAGGCTTACAAAGGCTGCTTAGCCAAAGCAACTCTGCTTAGCCAAAGAGCATTTTAAAAACCAGAACAAACAAGACAAGCTACTTGGCAAATTTTCATCTCACCAAACAAACAAATAAACAAGGAAAACAAACTCAACCAGAACCGCAAGCAGCGGCACCTGCATCAAATGCATTCGCAAGATACAGATACAAGTGAGAGTAAACACTAAACGAGAGAGAGCGAGAGAGCGCGCTGAGCTGAGAGTAAGAACATATTCAATTTACGTCATCATTTCCATGGCGTCGCAGTTTGTTTGTCTTGCAAAACCAAAGCAGGCCAACTGAGCGCAACAACAACAAATACACTTTCGCTCTCACTTGGCAAATTTGTTACTCTCTTCGCTCTTTACTAGCGTATAACACATTTTCCAATGGCTTTGCGTGACTTTGTTTTTGTTTGTTTTGTTTGTTGATTTGCCATTTTTTTGTGTTTTTTTTTTTGTTTTATTATTTGCTGCTTGTTACTTTTATTGTTGCCTTTTTGTTATTTGACCTGCGCTCTTTACACCTATTGATCTGTATAGTATAACTAAATACGCTACGTTTTGTATCTATGTATGTGTGTGTGTGTGAGTATCTGTGTGCGTGTTTGAGATTGCAACTGCGTGTGTAAGTGTGTGGATAAATCTGCGGCATTTGCTTTTGATGTTACTAATATACAAAATGCTTTTACTTTATGGCGGTTACTTTTGTTGCTTCTGTCGCCAACATTGTTGGCAAACTTATAAGCCACGAATGCTGGGCTCAAAGTGTCATCTGCCGACCACAATGCACAGTGGAACACAGTCAATTTGCTTAGAAATTAATTTCAGTTATTATTAAAGGACAAATAGAAGCACAAAAACAAATAAATGAAAAATAGAAAATGTTGAATTACATGATAGATCCAAAATTTCACAACGTATGTTTTATTTTGAAATTGCTTATTATTTATCGCTTTATCGATAACTGAATATAATTGACATATTTTGTTTGCGAATAAAGTTATTTGCATATTTGATTAAAAAACAGAACAATTTTTATTTTTTAAACAAATCCAAAATATATATTATTCGTTAAAAAAAAATATGAAGGCAGATTTGCATTTATTTTTAAAATTAATTTTCTTTTACACTTTTTTCAATGCGAAAAAATTTAATGTCTATTACTTAGTTTTTTAATTTATGCATTAGCATTAAATTCAAAAGTAACTTTGGATAAAATATTTGCTTTACTTATGTAAATATTATGTGCTTAAGTGTAAGCTAGAAAGTCATTTATTTATTAAAGTTATAAAAAATAAATTTAAATACAATAAAACAAATTTACAATATTGAAAGGACTAAGAGATTTGTATCTTCAACGTAAAGTTTGGGCGCAGATTTTCTAAAACATTTAAAGTAAATGTTATTTTTCAAAAAACTTTTTTAAAGCTATTTCTACAATATTTCAAAATGAAACTAAAAAAATTATGGCGTACATTCTAGCCATTACCTAGGTTTTTGACATCAGAATTCGACAAAGTTTAAGTCTCGATAACTATCGGTTAGCCTACCGGATGGGATATAATTTAGTAAAGCGAATTACTTCGTTCCATAGTGTAACGAAGAGACATTCGATTTTTTGTGCGAAAAATTAAATTTTTCACAGAATCGAACTAATTTAGAATCAAATATTAAAAAATAAATTTTGAAAAATTATAAATCAACATTTTTAGAACGTTTGATCGAATGTAAAAAAACAACTTTGAAATGTCCTTGTCTTTAACGTCCTTGGGCTGATCATTTTAAAAAGAGACATTGCATTTTTTTTATTAGGGTCAAATGCTACAAAATTTGATTTGCTTCTACGGAGAAACGAAGAATACATACGCTTCTATTGGAAAAGTCATGTGTCTCTACTTAAAATGGTTTTCGAGATATCGGTATCACAAATATTTTCTTATGTATTTCAAAAAATCCCGACAAATCAAGATCTATTATTACTCGAAAAATATGCTTATAGGAGTTTTGAAGTTATGTTATCATACAAAAATCGATTTTCAGCTTTAGAGGCCAGATCGTGTCTTCAATATGTTTTTTTGGGTCGCTTAATACGAACCCGAGTTTAAAAAAAAAACCCAGCACGTTGCGACTCTGACATAACCTCAAAAAACTTGACCCTTTGCGCCGATTCCCCAAGTCCAGAGATAACTTTTTTTGTGGCTGTGTTATTTATTTGAATTATTGACCTTATAATCTACAAAGAATAAAGTTCTTAAAAAAGAATTGAAAGATAGAAAATTGACTAACTTTATGATCATGTAGTTATGCAATGACATGGGTCACTTATTTTAGCGTCAGAAACCTTTTTATATAGTCTTTTCATTTTCAACATTATATAAAGAACCCCAAAAACAATTAAAATATATTAACTGCATTTCTATGCCTTAGCCATACATTTTTAAATTTCCTGCTTCCATGCATACCACAAAACAACAATAAATTGGCATTTTATGGAACCCCATTAGGAATTTTCAACGACCCATTTTGGTATAAAAACCGCAACAATTAGCACAACAAACATTTCCAACAATAATTAACAAGTCCTCGTAAAATTGAACAACTAAATGTCAGTACATAACCGCAACACCAAATGGTCAGACCCAAGTGTCCAAAAATGACATTGCAAACACCATATATGCCACAAAAAAATAATGTGAAGCAGTCATGGCGTACACCGATAGTCGGATACACTTTAGCAAAAATAGATTCCAACATGACAACTTTAGGTTATATGCCTCAGCCCTTTAAAACTGATCTGAACTGCTTGTGTGCAGTCTAACAAGCAGTGTTATATTGGAAAACTAATTTTCTGGAGTCCAGTGATTCGTTGTAACTTCTATAAATATTGAACGATTTTGTGTCGGCTTAAAACTTATGATAGACCCAATGGTCTATTTGCCAATGCAAATATCGATCTATCGATTACGTGGGTCTGTTTAAAAAAAATAAGAGATGGTCAATATGAGTTTTTTTGTTTGGTCTCTACTCCGTTGGAAAAATTTGTTGCCCTCTACGATTTTGGTCTCCGAAACCTTAGCTCGATAGCACCCATACAGAATTCAAATATAAAATGGAATTAAAAACCAACAAACATCCACGATTTAATTTTTTAAAACTAAATAAAATAAAACTTTCCCAACTTTGGTTCTCACACCTTTCTTTACTTACAGCCATACAAAATAAAACATCGATTTACGTATTTGCAGGGTTGGACCAGACTGTCAAAGCACTCCCAGTTTAACCTATCCATCTGGGGCAGATGCAGGATGTTATCAAAAACCCTGAAGGCAAAGCTCCGCATATGATAGTATTGCTAAGCCTACCCATCGAGCACTACCAAAAAAAAAAAAAATTTTTTTATAGCTTCGATCTTTTATTGAGCTATTCTAAGGACACAGAACTTCCCTGCCCAATCCCCTCGGTAATTATGATGCAGAAACACCATAAAACGGAGTATAACGCCGAATCATTCTGCCCAATTGGTGTTCTTTCCATACTTTCCAAAGTTTACTCCCTGGTCACCTGTTAACACGGAGTATTGTTATGGAATATTCGTTTATGCTATACAGAGGTTGGATAAGGTCTGGATTGACGGGTTTCTTGCTCGGTTCCTTCCTAAGTGGGCGTAAATTTCTAGCAGAAAATGAGATCTGGAATTCTACAGGAAAGCGTCCTAGTTCCATACGCATTAAACATATACATGGCGGATATACCTAGCCTTATAGAGCTGACGGATGTTGTAGAACCCGGCCATCGCTACTTAAACCAACGGTTTGACCAATGAGCAAATGGTGCTCAGAAGTGTCTGAGAACTGAGCTCGAAGATCAGTTTCTTGAGCCCATCAAAGCGCCAAGCAGTGCTGTTTACATTGCACACGAAGCAATCAGCTGACACCCAGACACTACAAAGGGAAGCCACATACATAGGGATTGCCTTGGACAAAAGATTAACGTTTTAGACCCAACTATAGAGATATATGTCAAAAGCTGTCGTCTAAAACTAGTAAAATTGTGCTGAGTACTAAATCTTCGATGCCGTCCCCCCTCTGCACGGCTTGTGGGCTATATACAACATGGTGGTGACACCATATGTATGCCGTCCAAATCTGCGTTATGTAGGTTCACTCGATTCGCTTACGCACCTAGAAGCTACACAACAGGGCACTACGACACATTACTTAGCCCTCTGAAGAAATAGCATTGCCCTTCAGATTAACAAGCACCCCAGCAGATACAATAAAAGATTAAGGTGGCACGAAAAGGAATTTTAAATAAACAGACCTCCTATGATGGCTTCCTGATGGACCTTTGATGCGTCTCAGTGAGCGGTGCATCAAGCAAATCTTATAGTGGATCAGGCTGGCTCGACGATATATAATTAAAAAAAATTTAACTTCATAAAAATAATTGCATTTTTAATCAATGGCACAAAATAAATTTAAAAAAAAAAATGTGTACATATACTACCTTTATTCAAAAATTAAATAAAAAAAATGTCTTCCACTGACTAGACCTTCTTTTTAAGGATTGCTTAGACCGAATTCGTAGTCCGTTTAGTTTTAACATGTCTAAATTTTGACATAGCCTCAAAAAAAAAAAAAAATATTTAAATACATATAATTTTGAAAAAAGAATGTATTTACAAAGCCGTAATTATAATTAAATAGATTTTGAAAAAAAAATATAGCATACATACTGGGGCTGTCTTGTGAATGCTTGGAAATGTTAATCATTTTATTGGATATTTATTCAGTATTTTCAAGAATTTTAGTGGGTGTAACCCTCCGCCAAGCAATCTCAACTACATTCTCAGTGACATAAAATGATTAAAATTTGTAAGATACGTGAAAACAACGATTCCTCTAAAACAGATATTTGCAAAAGTCAAGCTATGCAACGCTTAAAATCGCTTAAAATTGAAATGAAATAAGTTAAGTCCAAAATCTATCAATTCCACAAAACTTTACAAACTTATGCATGTGCTCTATATAGGGTATAAAACCTTAGAGTATTTCCAAAAGTAGTGTCCAGCAAACGTGGCCCCGGTTTGTGATTTGTTTACATTATAGAGTTGTCAGACCTTACAAATGCTCGCTGGAGGACAGTCGAACCGCAATCAGAGCTCAAGACCCCAATGCAGAAAACGGAGAAAGCATAAAACTGTCAAAATGTGATGACGTTTTGATTACAAGCACAGAGAGCTGCGACATGCAGACGTTGCGAACAAGCAAAGTAGGCAAAGTAAACAATAAATTGACAGCAAAGCAAAAAAAGCAAGAAACAATTAACTGTCATACAAAATAGCCGGCTGGCCAAAGCGAAACATGCGCATTGGCTAATATGTATAACACTTTGGCTAAGCTTGGAAGTGCTATTGAAAAAGGAAAAGCAAATGTTTGTCAGTTGGCTACGAAGTCGCCACAGCGTAAGTTGTGAGCGCATACGCGGCGTATACGTAATGACACCTGCTGTCGTGCGCGCGGCTAGAGTGTGAGAGGGGGCAGTCAGAGAGCTGTGAAAGAGAGAGAGTGAGAGTGTGATCAAGAGTGTGGTGGCGAGTGACGGGACAACCAAAATGTGCATAAATGAAAGTCAATTAGTGAAAGCATTTGTCAACAAAATGGCGCACACATAAACAAACACATGGAGCAAGAAAGCAGTATAAAGCAATAGGCGCCAAGAAAGAAGCAGCACAAAAGCAAACGTGCGTGTTTGGCGTTTTTTTTCGCAATTATTTAATTAAAAGCAGGCAAATGCTAAATGTGTAAAGTAAAAGAAAAATGAAAAGTGATAAACAAATGTGTTTGGGGGTCAGGGGGCTTGGGCTGGCTGCACTGGAAACCTTTGACCAACTAAACTTACAGACTCCAGCTTCAATTTGTATTTGCAATGACAAACTGGAAGCTGGAAGCGTACACACACAAACACACAGACACACACACACACAGGCACACGCAGCTTCCACGTTTGCGTGGGAAACTGTAACGCAATGTTTTTGGCCACATTCAACGTTCTACGTTGGGCCAAAGCGCACGTGGCCAACGCCTGAAGCAAATATTTTACTATTTACTACAACGCGCAGAAACGTGGCTTTCGTAGTATATGTGAGTGTGTGTATCTGTGCGTGTGTGTGACTAGAAACTAACGCAGATATATAAAAATAAACTCAAGTCCACAGCTTTGGCAAATGACAAAATAAACGCAGCATGTAATCAGCTACAGACATAGTAACAAACACGACATATGTATGTATACATATATGTATACATTATGTATATTCATACTACTATATTGTCACATTGTGTTTTTTATACACTGTATTTAGAGGATAAGGTATACAAGTAGTTAGTGCAAAAAATACAAAAAATTGCTTATAAAAGCTAGAACTCAGCGAGGATGCTTTCTTAAAGTTTAAACATATTTGTCGATTCCTGAAAGACTATCTGGGAGTACAAAAATGTTATCCAAAGTAACATCTTATGTGCTGAAACTTAACGAAATTCCAACTTTTTTTAACTAACAATAATAATTGTTGTTCAAAAACCTTGCCGTACCGAAGTTAAAGTCAATTAAATGCTCTGTTAAACTATATAAAAATAATATATATAAAACAAAAATTCAAATACTCACAAAAGTACGGTTTTAAAAAAAAGTCAAAAGTGGCTTTTTGAAATTATTCTATACTGGGAATTCATTTATTTATCTTTTATTATTAAATTGGACAAATAAATCGGTTTCAACAGAAACATTTTTTTTTTTTTTTTTTTTTGCGTTCTCTTTGTATTTTTTTATAAAAATATACATAGACCTAAATTAAGCAAATTCTAAAATTGCATATCCATAAAAAAAAACAATTTATGGCAATTCTTTTTACTTCAAAAGAAATAGCGTTAAACTGAAATATTTTAGGATAGACGTTTCCAAAACTTATAGCAATTTCAATTCACAATTTTTATTCGAATAAGAAACCAATTTTAATCCCGTCAGAGACCATTTTTTTCTATAACGCACCCCAAAAATAAAATGCTGTAAACTTAACATTCGGCAGGGCTGCCCATATGGATTTTGAGCGTCTGAATCCGAATCCAAAAAACACCCAAGACTCTTGAGATACCTTCGAAAAACCCCATAAAACTTATTTACGATTTATGGTTTTTCAGCCATACCATTTTACATGTTTTGGGGTCGCTGAAACTGAATACGAAATAAATTCAAAAACTCCACAAAACCAAATAGTAAAACTTTAAATTTTTCATAAAGTTAGAATCATCTTAATTTTTAGCTTAATGTTTTTTTCACATTATTTTTTCGTTTTCAACATGAAATTATTTTAAAACAAGAAAAAAATATTTTCTTGACAAAAGAGAAAGATTTTTTTATAAATTGTTTTAGAATTTAAAGACGAATTACTCTGAAACAATTTAAAAATGTATAAAAGTTGGTTTTAATAGGTTAAATAACTTCAAAACTTCTGACATTTGCAGATTTCACTGAATTTGATTTCTTTTTATCAAATTCTAATATCCCGAGAAAGACCAAAGAAGAAGCAGAGAACGACGTCGAAAGATCGAACAAGAAATTCTAACTATTTATAATAAATTACTCAAGTCAACATGGTTCAGTTGTTCAAAAGCTAAGGGTCAATTCCGAAGTAATTTGCTGCGTAGAATTGTCCCATCACGTCAGGATTTTGAGATATTTGAGGTTATGTTCCCGAGAAACTTGGTTTTTTTTTTTAAATAAAAAAAAACATAAAAATTTCAAATGAATCAGAAAATCTTTATTATCAATAGGAAGAACCTTTCTTGCCATTTACTTTTTAAAAATAATTCCTTTCACTCGCGAATAACACGGGTAATGTTGGCCTCTAATGGTTCGTAGCTGGATTATCCACAAACACTTTAGACTTCACGTAGCCCCAAAGGAAAAAGTCTAACGGTGTGATATCACACGATCTTGGTGGCCAATTCACCGGTCCGGAGCGTGAAAATAATTGTTCACCGAATTGGTTACTTAATGTGTCCATTGTTTGAAGGGCTGTGTGGCAAGTAGCGCCGTCTTGTTGAAACGTTGTCGTCGAGATTTCAGGTAGCAAATAATTCGTTATCATGGTGCCATAACGGTAGCCATTGACGGTTACGGTCTGACCAGCGTCATTTTTGAAGAAATATGGACCGATGATTCCACCGGCCCATAAACTACGCGCTGGACGAGGTCTATTCGGTCGAGTATCATCCAATAATGAATATTGCGTCTCAAATTTGTTGATGGTATGGCGACTAGTGGTCTCAGTAGGTCGATTATGGCGACCATAAAATGGACTAAGCGCGAGAAAAACATTCTTTACAGATCGCGAATTTTCGTTATATAATTGTACGATTTGTAATTGTTGTTCGGGTGTAAGTTGTTCCATCATGAAATGGCAATGAAAACTGAATAAAAAAAACTTGGCAACTTGACAGTACTCCCGCGTGGTTTATCAAAAAAACCTAATTGAAAAACAAACCTCAAGATTGATGACCCTTTATTTATTTGTCGTAGCCAACTAAAATGCATTCATCCTAACTAAAATATTGATTGCTGCTGATTAAAAAATTCTGTCCACCACCTTTGCCAGAGCATGATAGAAGCGTTAAAAAATGTATTTCCCTCATTAAAAAAAAATGAAATGATCTACTTTTTTTTTTTTTAAATAATGTTGAATATCATTTCCCAACTATTCAGCTTGTACCATTATTTTTTAAAATAACACAAACGAATTTTTTTTTAGATAGTATATTTGCCAATGCCAAGGTTTTTATATGTTAAAATTCATCAAATTAATTTTGACAAAGTTATGTACATCTTTTCAAAGCTTAGTCAAGGCTACAGTGTACATTAAAGTCGGTTTGACCGATAGTTACCGCTGCTTTTATATAGTATATATAGTCCTGCCTTTGTGCGTGGCCCTGACGCCGTGATTTACAAGTTGTCGTTCCCTTATATGTATATGCGACATTTTCTAATTGAAATTAATAGCCAGTTCTAGCAGCGTGTTCATTTGTAATTTAGAAAAAAAAATAAACACAAAAGAAAAACTACCAGAAAATCCTAAGCATAAATTTGCGATGACTTTCATGGCAATTTTTGCACGTCACTTGGACCCAGCTGACTCGACAAATCCTGAGGGATTCTGTCATATGCTTAGCTAAGCTTACTTTACAATTTTTCTTAATATGCGATTTTTGCATAAACATATATTTTTTATTATTGTTTTTTGTTTTTTTGTCAGCTCATGCTAAACTTTAGACTCGTTTTTTATTTTTTATTTTTATGTAACATGATGTTCTATTGCTTTTCGAATCTGTCATTTATGACAAGCAGCGGCATATCAGAGCACAAACATGTAACACTCAAGTGACTGTGAAATATATTACGTATACATCTGGTTGGCGTAATGTAAGCTTATGTGCTTAATGCACACAGTGCTAATAATCATATGAAGTATTTTTAAAGTTGCCAGCTCTGAAAGTCTATAAGTGGGGAAAAAAACTGGATATAAAAAAGTTAGATAGCTATTAGCTATTAGGAGTTAAAGAACTATGATCATATCGTCGGAAAGTCGAATTTTGGATCAAAATCAATCCATCGGCATAAAATAAATTTGCGAGTATTGAAAAAACAATCGAAAAAACTTAAAGTTGTCAAAAAATTGGTGTTGACATTATAGTTTAACTACAGCCCTGGTCGTCTAACTGCTTACACAAAATATTTTCACCCAAAAAAATTTTTATTGTAGTTACTTCCATAGAAATTTATTCATATCTGATATAGTGTGTTAAATTTTGCTTCAGTGAAAATATTGCAGATATTAAACCAAGTTCGATAAACTTTACCTTTAAGCGGGAATGCTCTTATGGTTTCCGGAACTTATATTTTTTTACTGTACCGCTCCAACGACTGACGTGGCTTGTTTGATATCCGAGTCGATACTTATTATTTTTACTTTGCTATCATATGGTCTGCCTGATTTTCCCTGTTTTATCAATGTTATCTTTTCTTTGGGCATATGCATCAGCCAAAAACATTTTCAAATAAAAGTAGTGTGCGTTTAAAAATTATACTTTTTTTTTGGTATTTTTGTAATTTGTATGGTATTTTTTCTTTTATATTCAGCTATTTTGGGCATATTGTCAATACATGGCAGCCAAAAACGTTCTCGGTCTAAAAACAAAATGTTGTATTTTTTGGTAATTTTTCTGTTGTATTCAGCTGTTTTGTTTTCAAATACTTAAAGTTTAAAAATGGTTCACCATAGTGCTGGAGAAAACATCGATGATCGAAGTTTAAAATCTCTATATATCGATGTTGGCCAACAGAGATGTTTCTCCAGCACTTCTGCACTCATCAAATGGTTGTTTAGTAGTGCTAGAGAAACATCTCTGTTGGCCAACATTGATATATAGAGATTTTAAACTTCGATCATCGATGTTTTCTCCAGCTCTAGTTCACCAATTGCCATTGTCATTTTTGTGTAAACAGCGTAACAATGGAGTGTATCTGGGAAAACCCATATTAGGTAGGCAGAGCTGTGATTAGAAGTCTGTACAAAGATATATGCATTTTTTCTAAAATTTTCAATTCGAAGCCATGGGACAGTAGCCGAAAGTTTTTCATACCTTTTCGTAGAAAGGTTTATAATAATTGAATTGCAACACTGTTCAAATTGTTGATTTTTTAGTTTTAAATGTTTCACAATGATTTTTACTACCCGCTATATATTTTGCTTCCCAAAATAAGTTCAAGTTTTGGTTAGAAACTGTTAACATTTTTCTACAAACAACATGGCAACACTTTGTCGTTACGAACTCTGTATACGTCTTAAAAAAGTTCGGGAACAAACATACGTTTATGTGATGTTTCTTTTGCTTCGTGTTTTTGACAGCTCTAGAAATTAATTTCGGAATGCCTCTTTCATGTGGCCTTTTCTAGCAGAAATATTGCAAAATACTCAATAAATTTAAAAAAAAAAAATACTCGTTTATGCCTTTTGTAAAAGCTCGTTATTTCAGACGATTCGCACTACCCAGCAACTACTTCTTATTTTGCCACTAGATATAGACTATATGTAAAAACGTATCAAATTTTGGAATATTTCTCTCATAAAGTGCTCTCTAGAAAATAGCTGAAATAATATATATTTGTATTATAGTATATAATATTTATATGGACAGAAAGGTTGCCAGATCTTTAAAAGAACACCCAATCGATTCCTTAAACAAAAATTACTATTTCTGTTATTTCAAGTTGTTTGAACTATTTGGCAACTTCACTTTGCTCCGACACTGGGTACAGTGTATAAAATCAGGGATCGTAACTCTTATAATTTTTAAAATAAAAATCATCAAATAATTATTATTTTTTTTTTGATTTTTTTCATCAAAATTGCATAATAATTCTTATTTTTTGACTTAAAAAATAAAAATTATGAAATAATAGTTAAATGCCAATTTTTATTCAAAATTTTTGGCATCGATGGAAAGGTGTTGAAGTGTGCATCAGAAAAACACGTCAACCATTGTAATACACCCCGTGGTTCAAAAGATATTAAAATTCAATTTATATTTTCAATTTTTAAAATAAAAATTGCTCAATAACTTTTATTTTCAATTTATATAATAAAAATTGCAGAATAACTCTTATTCTCAAATTATAAAATAAAAATTGGTCAATAATTTTTATTTTAAATTTGTATTATAAAAATTGAAAAATAAGAGTTATTTTGCAATTTTTAAATAAAAATTGGCATTCATAATTCATTCATTTCATAATTTTTATTTTTTAAGTCAAAAAATAAGAGTTAAGCTTGATTTTTTTTGATAAAAATTAAGAATAAAAATTTATCCTTATTTCGGATAGTCCTTTCAAAAATATGTTATATAGTGGCTTGCACTTTCATCCAAAGCAGCTTTTTTCCTTTGATTTTTTTCAATAACTCTTATTTGTGATCCCTGTATAAAATACCTGCAATTTCAAAAGGTCTCTCATATAAATTTTTTTTATAGATATAAGACTTTTTGAACAATAATTTGTTTTTTTGGAAATAAGTTTTTAAAGTTTATGAAGAACAATACATCCATTAGGGACCATCAAATACATTCGGATCGCCTTTAAATTTTATAGGCGCTATATGCAGGTAAAAAGGAAACTTTTTAGGAGGTGGCGTTTTTAAAATCGTGAGATGTTACAAAATGGCCACCCTAGTGTACAGGGTCTAAAAACAACTTCAATTTCAAAAGGTCTCTCTGATAAAGTGCGCTCTAGGAAATAGCCTGAACAGTATTTAAGACAGAAAGGTTGCCAGATCATTATAATAATATTCAATGTATGCTTGTACGCCTTTTCCTGTGGTGCGCTACCTGGACACTCCTTCTGTTTCCGTCTCTGTGTACAGTGTATAAAACTCATGCAATTTCGGGATGACTCTCATAAAGTGCGCTCTGGCAAATAGTTTAACATTATATTTATGATAGAAACTAAGCCGTTGCGATTCCATGCCTTTATCTAATAGTGAAAAGCTCGTCATTTCGAAGTTCGCCTGTATGACGTGTAACTGCTCGTATATTTGTCGAGTGCGTGTTTGTCGATTTGCGTTTTTTTCCCAGAGCTACTAACTCTGGGGAATTTCAGCGCTCAAAAAATCAAGACAGCCAACAATTATATGTTGCATAAGCAAACAGAGTGTCATGATAAATACATTGAAATTGTTTTTGTTCGTAGTAGTTTGTGGTGCAAACAAACAGGCGTTGAGATTGTCACAAATGCATTAGGAGCGGGTCTTGAAAATTTATTGCAGTCATCAGCATGCGTAGAAAAAAGAAGGCCAGGATATGTGTAAGCAAGTGATGTGAAAGAAATCAAGCTGCAGAATAGAAATGCAAACATACATATTGAAACTTAAGAAAATGTTGCAAATGACTTACAGTGTGAACGCAGTGTAAACACCAACAACAACAACAACAACTTGGCGCCAATGTTACATAATGAGAGACGTTCATTAGTTTAAGTGCAAAACACAAAACTCAATTGTTCAAAACGCAAAAGCAATATTTACAACTAACTCCGGAACACAGGACGTATACTCTACGCACTCAATATGCCCTTTGGACGCAAATCGCCGCTGGAGGCTTTGGCACTGCCGGGCGTTATGTTGGCCTACAAGTACAGTCAGTTCCGGCAGCGACGCCGTGAGGCAGCCAGTCGACGGGTCACGGAGCGAGAACTATCAGCGCTGCATCATAAAATCGTAAGTACGCCTCTTTGTTGGACTTTTAGCATATGATCGCTATATACATACATATGTATATAATAAATATATACAATAGCATATACATAAAGTTTGTTTTAATATGCTGAAACAGCATGTTAAGTGTGCCAAGTTTCTAGTCTAGATTTTATGACTGGGCCATTAAACATATCAAACACCCGCGTCTAACAATAAACATTGCGGTAGTTTTTTTAAAGCATACTTTTCGGAAAACTACCGTTAGGCAGCATTAGAGCTAAGAGAGAGACGCACAGCGCTAATAAAAGTCACAGAGAGCGCGAGAGCGCATAAAGAGCAGTAAATTTAAATAGCCACAAGAAAAAGAGAGCAATAACAACAAATGATACACTCCGCGTCACTTAAATAGCGCTCTTAAATTTTTTGATAACTCGCTAAAAAAATTGATTTAATAATAAAAGAATAATAATCAATATAATTAGTAATTTTTTATTTTAAAATAGATTTTTTTAATATTATTGAATAATAGAATATTATTTGTTTAAATAGTTTTCTATTTCTTTTACTAAAAGAAAAGTAAGCGATTACTGTTTACTGCGGCACAATAGAAGGCAGGAAAAGAAAATAATCGAGTTTGAGAAAGCCTTTTTAAAGATTTTACGAAAAGACGGCAGAAATATTTTGCTGCTTCATTTTGGCCTAACGAATAGTTAGTGCAATAAGTATTATGTTTCATTCAAGATTGAGCTTGTTTTTAAATTCAGAATCCATAAACTTAAAGATATTTTTTGTGCAAATTTAAACAAAATAACTATAAAATGTATCAAATAAGCAAATAAATAGAATAAGAGTAGTGGTGCTTATTTGACATTAAATCAATTCGTCCGGTTTACCAAATTAAAGCTAACGCTATGTCGAACTTTCTAGAAGTACTGATTTCTGTTGGCCATAATAAATTTTCGAGATATAATCATTTTTCAAATAGTCTAATTTTGTCATTTTCAAAAATGGTGGGGTAAGCCTGACCGCCTATTTTTTTTGGCTGATTTAGCACAGATATGATCTAAACTTAATAGTTTCTCAATTATAAATCAAATGATCATATTATTGTTTAAAATATTCTCAACAATTACATTAAAAATCGTTAAATGTACTTCTTTTTGTATGATAATCTAACGTTTGTGACGTAAATAATTTGTATAACAGTGTATATAAACACCTAAAGCATATCTAATACTACATGCTTCACGCTCTTTAGTCTTAACCAATTTTATAACAAAAAACAAACAAAAAATGGCGTTAATTTAATTACAATCACAAGGTTGGTTTTTTTTTTAATTTTTAACTTGGATGCACTTATATTTTAATGATTTACTATGCTCTTTAAAAAAAAAAATTTTTATATATTTAACTAATTTAAAAAAACAAAACAAAATGAAGAAAGTAAAAAAAGTTAACTTAGTCTTACTGAGAAGGATACATCGACATTTTGATCAAAACTTGTAAAAACACATATAGGGTATTCACGCTTGCTGAGTTGAGTTGAGAATTTATAAATAGGCCTAATACTCAACAGACTTATAACACTTTTTCTGCAACTCAACAGCTTAAAAATGGAATAAAGCCTGCGTTTAGTAAAAAAAAAAAATAATTATTTAAACTCAGCCCTGTTTATTTTGCTATTGCAAAGTTCCTCAATTTTTCAACTCGCAAAGCGTGAATACCCTATATGTACCAACTTTAGAGCATTTAAATATTAAACTAAAAAATTATTGATTAGCTTGGCATAGCTGTTAATATTATACAGATAGTTTTCCACAGCCAGATTTATATAAATACATATAGTTGAAATACCTACAAAATTCCGACATAGCAACAACATTTTTTTTTTTTTTTTTTTTATATTTTATATTCATCTTACAAAAAAAAAAATATTTACATTATTGGCTTGACTCCAATGAGCTAAACCAATATAACATTAAGCAGACTTAGTTGTAATTTAGAATCTATGGGGAAGATCTAGGATATGATATCGCTTCAATCGTCTAGTATCTGCGCTATTATCTAATAAGTTTATAGCTAATGAGTTTTCATGAAAATTTAGTCTGTTTATGTATGTTTCTGTTCGTTGCTTAATTTCTTCAATTACATAACATATGTTGAGGTCTTTGTGTATTTGATAATTACTAACATACCAGGGTGCCCTGACAATATTTCTGAGTGTGCTTGATTGGTATCTTTGAAGTATCTCGATATTAGGTGTACTTGCCGTACCCCAAAGACTGCTTTGTAAAGACGGATTTTATTTCCCAAGCTGAGTTGGGACCGAGGTCCTAAAAGCCAATACATTTGCCTAGTCTTAGCTTTGAGCTGGGTTTGCTTACACCTAATGTGTTTTTTCCAGGTGAGCCTTCGATCCAAGAACACGCCAAGGTATTTAACCTCTTCTTCTTCCGCTATCGACAAACCAAAAAGGGTAACTGGGGGACATTTTCCACGCCTTAAAGTAAAAGTTACTTGGACTGATTTTTGACTGTTTACTGCAATTCTCCACTTTTTTAGCCATACTTCGAGTAATCCAAGCTGATTTTGCAAATAGCAACAAATTGCATTTAGGTTAGGTTGTACCGGTAGACCCCATGGGGGTCACACATAGACTAAATAGTCCTTAGTGGTACCGGAAAGGTCTGGTGTACACTACACGTTAGTCGATAAGTATTCGCGTGTGCTTGGCAAACGCCAGAAGCTTTTGAGGTGCCCTGTCGGCTGCCTCTTCTAGTGAGATGAGCCACGGTTTTCCTAGATATGTTAATCTCGATGTACAGAGGGCGGGGCATCGGCAGATGAGGTGCTCCAGGGTCTCTTTGACGCCTGTCTCCCTACATTTCCTGCACTCGTCGTTGTTAGTGATGCCCAGCTTCATAGCGTGAGTTGCTGTCAGGCAGTGACCTGTGAGTATGCCCATTATAAGCCTACAATCTCTTCTTGGAAGTTGCAGAATGTACTGGGGTAGTTTGCTGTTAGTTTTCTTGCACATTGTGCGAGCCGTCTTGCAGTTCGTTGTGGTGTACCACCTTCTGTCAGATCTGACTGCAGCGTCTTCTTCTGACCTGTGATTGATCGTCCTTAGAGGAATCTCCAGATCCTCAAGTGACGGTTGGTCAGCTGTTTCATTTCCATCAATGCCCTGGTGGCTGGGAACCCAGAAGATGCACACCTCCTTCTGGGTGTTTAGTGCATCTAATGCGTCCCTGGTTGCCCGAACACATTTGTTAGGAGCTGCTGTATGCTTGCATGGATCTGATTGCCGCTTGACTGTCTACGAATATATTTATTCGGTTCTGCTCTAGGGTGAGCGCTAGTTCTGCAGCCTTCTTTATGGCGAATACCTCCGCCTGGAAGATGCTGCAGTGGTCCGGCAGCTTATACGACCTCTCCGTGGGTGGGTCTAAGCAGTATATCGCAAATTGCATTTAAATTAAAAGAAATAACTGGCACTCCAGCGATAAGAAATAAAATCTTTTTTAGACTAATAAATAATAAAGACTATTGTAGTTAACAAAGATTACGACTTTAGTCTCGAATTTATTCAACTATGTCAGCTAAAAAGAAAAAACTACTTAAACGGCTTATTAATGTACAAATATCGCTCTTTATTTTTAAAAATGACTTAAATTTTTTAAGCCTAAGGGAATACAAACAAAATTATTATTTTTTTTTCATTAAAACTTTTCTAATATTTTATTTAAATAAAAAACTTTATATCGTTTAAACTTTATTAGTTTAATAAAAACTATGTACCTATAAACCAAAAACCTTAAGTGTGCTATTTATGTGACGCTGAGTGTAGGCATAAAAAACTGCGCTGCTGTCAAAGCCATTTGACATTTTAAAGCTGATGTTGCTTATAATCTCTGTTGTGTTTGTTGTTTTCGTTTGTTTTTGCTTTTGTTGATTTGCATTGAAAGTGTTTTTGTTTGCTCTTCTGGTCCCTCTTTATGCCAGTAAACAGTTGTAAAAATACAAATAAAAATAAAAAATAAAAATCACTTGTAGTGTTTGCCGGCGGGCGAAACGTGTGTGCCAAAACATTTAGCTTATGTTATGCTGCATTCCGTAAAGTAAGCTATTAAAAATGTTGGTGCTGTCTGTGTGTGTGAGTGAGTATATGTGAGTGTATTTACGGCTTAGTATGTGTGTGAAATTTCCTTAATAAAATTTTTGGAATTTATGAAGCTATATTAAAAATAAAATGTGAAATGGTTAGAAGTATTGTATTTGGCAGAAAAATGGAAGAACAAGAGAATTGAATAATTTCTGTTGACCTAAAAATATATTCAAATAGTTTATCTATCCTATTTATAGTTTTAAGTAAAATAAATATAAACTTTGCCATAAAAAAGAGAAGCAGCAAACATCTAAACGAATATAACATTGCTCGATTTAAAAAATATATTTTTAAGAACTACTTTGAATTGATAGCAGCAAAATGTAACAATTAGGCAGATATAAAAAATAAAAAAAATTCTTAAATAAAACAACCAATCCTTGATCTGAATATTACAAAAAAAAATAATTTTTGTGACCATAGACCTTAAATATTTTAAGACGTGGTCACAATAACTTTATACCTTTAGAAATTTCTCATAAAATATTAAATTGAGCATTTAAAGCGAATTTTTCACATAATTTTTTTTTTATTATTTAAGCTTCTACTTATTTATTTATGCCAAAATAAAAATAAACATAACTTCCTCAGTTATAAAAGTTAAAATTACTTTTATGCCAATTAACACCTATATAATGTGCTCATTCCAATAACATTTTATTTATAACTTAAAAACAAAAAAATAAATACTTCAAAAAAGTTTTATTTTTTATTAAAATACAATTTTATTAAAATAAATTTATTCATTTACGAAATATGGCTTGTCAAAGCAAAGTCTAACTAAATATGCAGTTATTAATAGCTCGAACGAAATTTGTAAAAAATGTAATCGATTAAAAATTTCCGCCCATATATTTTAAAAAATTTCATTCAAAAAAAAAATGAGAAAAATCAATTCCTACCAGAAAAACTAATGAAAATTTTTAGTTGCTAAGAAAAATTCTGCTAACGTTGTTTTTTAAGTCCCCAGGCCGAAGCTACACAAAATTAATTAATACCTTTACATGATCAAACAAGTTTACAAGTTCCATAGAAATTTTTAAAATTTGTAAGCAAAAAAAAAAAATTTTATTTCAATTAATAAATAAATTATTTTTAAGTCAACAATAAAATAAATTTTATTCGTTTTAATTTTTGCATGCTCCCATTTTCACATATTTTGTTGTCGATAACTTTACATATTTCCCTTGCCATTTTCGATAAATTCGAACATTTCCCAGTTGATCAACTTTCAGTGAAAAATCGTAAAGATTGTAAAATGTGCACAAAAATCTGAAAATCAGTCATAATAATATATATAGCATCATCATCATTGCTGGCCGTACAACCCGTGCTGGGTCTTCGCCTGCTTTAGTATTTGCCTCCATTCGTCCTTTCTTTTCGCCACCGTCCTCCAGTTTCTCACGTTTAGCTCTACTGCGTCATTATCTACACAATCGATCCATCTAAGCCTAGGCCTTCCTCTGGCGCGGTTCTGATAACATCTAGCGAATAGTATATTTTGTGCTGGATGACCGCTGTCCGCTCTTATGATTTGGCCCGCAAGTCTTAACCTTTCGATTTGTATTTTGGTTACAATATCTGACTCTTTATACAACGCCATTAACTCGTCATTGTAGCGGTTTCGCCAGATCCCTCTTTCGTTGACTGCTCCATATATTTTGCGCAGCACTCTTCTTTCAAATATTCTCAGTTTTTCCATGTCATTTTTATTTAAGGCCCAGGTTTCACTGCCATATGTTAATACTGGCGAGATAAGGGTTTGATATATTCTAATTTTTGTCTGAGAGTTTAGCACTTGACTTTTTAGGTGCTTGAATAGGCTAAAGTAGCATTTGTTTGCAAGTAGTAATCTATTGTCAACTTCCTTCGATATATTATTCTCGCTATCAATCTTTGAGCCCAGATACGTGAACTCTCTAACCACATCAAAATTGTACGGGCCAACTTGAAAAGATGGGCCAAATTGGTCTCGTCCTCGTTGCATTTTTGTGACCATCATTAGCTTTGTCTTTGATTCATTGACTCTAAGGCCGACCTTTTTGCTGCTTCATCCAATTTCAGGAAGCTTTCTCGTAGATCTGTCACTGATCTGGCAGTAAGGTCGATGTCATCTGCGTATGCAAGTAATTGAACCGACTTGTTGAGGATGTTACCTCTGGTGTTTATACCAGATTCCCGGACAGCGCTTTCGAGTGCTAAGTTGAAGAGAGCGCAAGACAGCCCATCGCCTTGTCGTAGGCCCTTCCGAGCTTCGAAGTCGTCGGAGTGAGATCCGCGTATGCGCACTTTATTTCTTATTCTTTTCATGCTGCACTTCACAAGGTTCAGTAGTTTTGTTGGGATATCAAACTTTAGCATAGCTTCGTACAGCGCATACCTGTCAATGCTGTCATATGCCGCCTTGAAGTCGATAAATAAATGGAATGTTGTGATGTTATATTCCCATGTTTTCTCAAGTATCTGTCGCACTGCAAAGATTTGGTCAAGTGTTGATTTTCCTTGCAGGAAACCCGCCTGATAGTTGCCTACGCTGGATTCTACATATGGTGTTAGTTTTTTGGCTAGGATACTGGAGAATATTTTGTATGCTACGTTGAGCAGTGATATTCCCCGATAGTTGCTGCAGTTGAGGCGGTCTCCCTTTTTGTGAATGGGGATGATTATTCCCGATTCCCATTGTTCAGGAATTGTCTCTTCCTCCCAAATTTTGCATATAAGCTCATGCAAGCGGGCTATAGCCGCATTTGACAGATTTTTTATCACTTCCGCGGGTATCTCATCGATGCCAGCCGATTTATTGTTTTTTAGTTTCCCAATTGCCTCCACTACATCGTCTAATGTGGGTGAGTCGATGTATCCTTCAGCTGATTCTTCTGCTTCAATTTGGGGTGTGCCGTTACCATCCAAGCCTTCTTTCAGCATTGCATCGAAGTAATCCTTCCATCGCTTTAGTGTGCCTTCCTTTTCAGTGATTTATATAGCATAAAAATATAAAATTGTGTCTTATTTGGTGCTTTTGTATCTTTTACTAAAAGAAAAATAATTTTTAAGAAAAACATTTTTTATATTAAATATTCATATACTTAGCTGTTACTATGGCGTGAAATAGTTTTGTTTGACAATCAACAGATAATGAGCTTTAACATTTTTGGCACAGCTGTGCATTTATCGATTACTTCATATGGCCTACATTTAAGTTTGATTAAAAAAATGCTTGTACTTGATAATTTTGTATTTTAAATAAATTTACACAATAATATTAGCTATAGCAAAAATATTTATTGCAGTTTACCACAAATTGGTTTTTTTTAATTACAATGGGAATTTGTTTTTGTGCAACACATCAAGCCTGTCGCATTTATCAGTTATCGATATGTCAATGTGAATGTATACCAAAAATTCGTTTTGGCTTGTGCATAATGTTTCATTTTCAAGTGACTAAATAACTTTTTTATTGACCTGGAATATTTTTTTGAAAATATGTTCTTCCAAAAGCTTAACTAACCCGGCTGACTACAAAAATTAATTCAAAAAAAATGCATACTCAAGTTTTTTTTAAATAGCGAACTTTTCCTATGGCAATTTATCAGCAAATACCAAATACCATTTTACGATAACAAACGTTTCGCGTTTATCATTTCTGCAAGTCCGCGATAAAAATAATTATAAAAAACAAAAAAAAACCAGACTAAGCCAAGTTGGTTAAAAGGCAAAAACCAACTAAAAAGTACAACGAGGCAACTGCAAAAAGCCAAGTTCTCTTGAGATTTTTACGAGACTTCTTGGAAATTTATGACTTTCACAGTCATAGACAGCCACACCCACAAACACACGCACGCATACACAGCCATACTCAAATATACACACACACACACATAAACTCGAGAACCCTCAGCCACTTATATAATGGGCCAGCTAGGACAACAACAAGGAACAAGAACAACATCCTTACTAAACAAGGCAATTGCAAATGCACAAAATATAAAAACTGTTCCGACTCGGTCTGCTACTTTGCATAAAATCTAACGCGTGACTGTAATTTTGTTTTACGTATACCCTCTGTATATAAGCATAAGCGTATTGTAGGTTTATGTAATTCATATAACAGCTAGAAGTAGGCGTGGCAGATCATTATTTGTTTTACACGCATGTCCGTCCTAGATTTTGTAGCACAAAAGAGTTAGTAGGTGCTCAAACTTTTTTTAAGAATTATGTTTTTTTTTGTCCTTTGAAAATTTATGTTAGAAGATTTTAAAGATAAAGTTTAATTTTGATAAATGGTTATAAAAAATGGAAATTAACTTGATTCGCATTAACTGCTGGCGCCATCTAACGTCATCTATATATATAAAAGGGAGTTAAAAGTTATGTTAGTTACACCATTTATAACTCAAGAACGGTTGGACGGATTTTGATGATCTATGGTTTGTTGGAATCGTCTCCGCACTGGTTAACAGAGTAACGCATAAAAAATCGGGAAAAAAATCATATATAAATATGATTATGGGGATCAGATATCGAAATAAATCGAAAATCTTCATCTATGTCACTATTATGCGAATCTTTTGGTAAAATTTCAGCTCCATCGCTTTAATAGTCTCTGAGATCCTAACAGCTTGACATGGCTACATCGACTCGGCATTTCAACGTCGGAATCAATGCGATCCGTTCCTGGTCATCCGAATGTGCGTTCTACACATGCTCTTGGTCGTATTTATACAGTTCATCCGAAGAATGATGAATGCTTCTATTTACGGTTGTTGTTGGTGAACGTTCGTGGCCCAACATCATTAAAATCAATACGAACTGTTAATTATATAGTGTGCCAAACATATCGTGCTGCATGTCAAGATTTAAATTTGCTTGAAAATGATAATCATTGGGAAACGACAATCGCTGAAGCAATTATTTCCGCAACTCCATGTCAGATACGCAGTTTATTTGCTATTATCATTTCGACATGCTTCCCATCGAATTCACGTGACCTGTGGACTAAATATAAGGATAACATGCCAGAAGATATTTCATATCAAATTCGTGTCATTTCAAGAAATCCCTATCTTGAGGCGAATGAGAAGATTCATAACCAGGCCTTGCTACTGATCGAAAACATGTGTTATCTCATTTGCGGCAGTTTGTAAGTCAAGTTAGGACTGCCAGCGCCAGATCGTGGAATGTATGACGCATTAAATCGAGAATTGGAGCGTGAACATCAGGCCCGTCGAGAGATGCATTCGCATGGGCCGGGTGTAATTACTAAGGTGTAGTAGAGGGGCCGGTACATTTTCCACCCGGGCCCGGTTTTTCTTTCTACGGCACTGGTGAACATGATTATGATCGTCATGAATCAAACCAATGTGTTCAAACGAATGTCCCTCTGTTGAACCACAAACAGAAGGAAGTCTAAGACACATTAATGAAAGCAATTGAAGATGGAAATGGTGGCTTATTTTTCCTCGATAGCCCTGGTAGAAAAGAGAAGACATTTCTGATGTCATTAATTTTGGCCACTGTTCGTGCGAGATCCGACATTGCCGTAGCAGTTGCCTTTTGTAGTAAAAATAAAAACAAAAAATGGGCAACACTGTTTGCTGCGCAAATAATTTCTTTTGCATGCAAAACAAGTTGCAATTTTTTTCTCAACGCCTTTTTTGATGCTGCGTACGTGTCTCAAAACAAAATGGCTGTTGTTGCTGCTGGCGCCATCTAGCGTAAATTGCAAAAAAAAAATGGACAGCACTGTTTTCTTGACATACGTGACCTGGCATAAGGCCAGCAATCTCCCTGCAGAAATTGTGTTTCTTTGAAATATAAGCGTAGAGTAATCCACAGTCGTTCAAACGCCTTGGCTTTATTAAATCTTTTGCTTTATAACCTTCAGAACGAAATCTCCACACACACACAAAAAACGCAGCTTACACGTAACAATAACCATAAAATGTTCAAAAAAAAAAGCTTTTACGCAACATTAAAATTGACAAAGCCAACTGTTTTGGCCAAGTTTGTAATTTCGAAATGCTTCGAATACTTTTTACAATTTACATTTTGATGCAAAATGTGTTCTAATAAATTGTCATTTTATAGCACAATTAGCTAATGTTGGCCAAGGCAAAGCGGTTTACACTCGAAATGCTAACAACACCAAAAAAAAATGCAATTTTACCAAAACATATACAAAATAGATACAAAAAAAAAAATCATTTGAAATGAAAACATTTTCTGTTTCCGCATTTTTAATTAGATGTTTTGCTTGCTACAGCGCTCAAAGCAAAAGTGCATCATATATAGGGTGCTTTTTTAGATACCAAAAAATCATTTCAAATTACATTTTCTGTTTTTGTATTCTTAATTAGATGATTTGCTTGCTACAGCGTTCAAAGCAAAAGTACATAATATATAGCGTGATTTTTTAAGGTGTCTTGGTGGTTTTTTTAATCAAAAAAAGCGCCGAAACAAAACAAAACTTCATATAAGAAACACTACACTTATTTTTAGTAACTCATATATAAATGTTAGCTGTCACATTATGACGGCGAATAATAATTAATAAATTTGAGTTATTGCAGCACCGATAGCTGTTTACACTAAATAATAAAAGACATAGTTATAAATGTTTCACAAGCCTCATGATTATTCCAGCAAAATAACTTGCTGCACATTTAGTTTTTTGTTTTACTGCTGGTATCGCCATCTAGCGTAAAAGGCATTTTTTCTTTCAGTGCGTTTGGATATTGGCATGGACTCATTCTAAAAGTCTACATATGTATTTAAAGTCATAAACCTGTAAAAAAAAAAAAAAAAAATTTAAAAAGCACCCTATATTGTCAAACATAACGTTAACTAGTTTAAAATAAATAAAAAAAAATTATAATTAAAAAAACACCCTATATAGTCCACTCAAGCTGCTAAACGCGCTTAAAAGTATGCCACAAAAAATAAGTTTTTAGCCTAGCTGCCATTTGTTAGATATGCTTTTGGAACTAAATTGAAGGCTTAAAGTAATCAAACGAACAAACAATGCTGCTTTTAAAGTGGAATTTCTATTAAATATTTTAAAAGAAAATCTGCAGAATATTACGTATGTATCTACTGCAATATACTAATCTTTTCATGTAGATACTCAAATGGATGTGATCTTAACTTAGCATTCGGTGCTATTCAGTTTTGCTGTTTGTATTAATAATTAATTAATTAATTATTATTAATTAATTGACAATTATAGGATATAAATATTAAAATAAATTTTTTAATTACAAACAGCAGGCTGTTTCGAGCTTTACATGTTGGGTTTTTATAAACTTTTACGTTTTAAAGCAGTACTTCTAAATGTAAAATTTTTTAATTATCGGAAGGGCTCAGATAATAAGAATTGCGCTTTAGAGTTGCCGCAGTTTCGTCAACTGCTTATAAAATTATAACACCAGAGTTGCTCACTCAGCCATTTTTCAGTGTGACCATTTGTTTTTTAAAGCTTCAATGGAAAAGTCTTCAATGCAGCTGCCTTTGGCCAAACTTGCTTCAGAGAGAGAAATAAATTTAAAAAATTATTGTTTAATGACAAACATTTTCCATAATTTTTGAGTTCTCACAATTTTGTCAACGTATTTAAAGATTATAACATCAGAGTTGCTTACTCAGCCGTTTGCCAATGTCTCCAATGCAGCTTCCTTGGCCCAAACTTGCCTCAGTGTTGTAAGCCAAGCGAAGCAGCTGCTATGCACATCTCCACCTATTAGATATTTTTTTTGGGCTTTAAGTAGCTTAAAGATAGCTCATAAGGTTTTCTTATATTTATGTGTTGGATTTTCTCGAAGCTGCTCACAAGGCTAACCAGTCTTTGTTTACATAAGCCAGGTTAATGGAAGTACCTTATATGTGTGCCTTTGTGTGCTGTTGCGTGTCTTCAGCTAACTCCCCCGGGCATTGGCCTTGTCTGCATATCTCAGCAATTCGTGTTGTTAAATTATAAACTAGCTTAAACAAATGCTTCTTTGTTAAATATAAGCAGCTAGCTGTGTTATGAATGCGACTAGCATAAAATATAACGTATGCGCCCAGTATGCTTGCAGTCATTAAAATCTTAATTAAAGTTAAAAACCTTTGCACAAAACAACAAAAAATATGTGAAAATACGAAAAAAAAAAAAAAATGTTATTATAAATATATTTACTACCGTCTAACATTTCACCCAATTTAATGTTAACAAGCAGAAACGGTTCCAAACAAACTATCACTATCAGTTCCAACAATTTGCAATGAAATACGCTCCAACTCGCGTGACAACTGAACATAAGGAAACGAGTTCCAACAGACAAGCCACAAAACACAACGCCATCGAAAATGTGCTTGGTCCTCGAAATGGTATTTCTCGGGCACTGCCATAAAATTTATAATTTACTCAGTTGACGTGTCAGAGCCCCCAAAGCCTTTTTGGCCATGGCCACACACCCATAAACTAAAAGTCCAAACGAGACGTAAGTCAAACGATTTTTGCACGGTCAACGACAATGATAAGCAGCGTCGACAAGTCATTGAAATCGAAGTCCAAAGAAATTAAGAGAACCAGCCAAGCGATAAAAGGAAACTTTTAAAGCAAAAATTTAAGTAAGGAAATTGTGGCACGTTTTGGGGCATGGACTGTAATATAGTTGGATCTGCTCGTTCTTAAATGTAATGCGAAACATTTATAGTCATTATGATAAGAATTTTTTAATTACGATTATCTTTAATTGTCTCTTAGACAGCAGCAAATAAAAAAAAATAAAAAAAATTTTTAAATTTTTTAAATCGATCTATTCCATTTTATGGTTTATCGATCTATCGATAATTGCATATTTAGCCAATACATCTTTGAGGTATAAAACTTTGAGCTCTCGGGCCATTAGGCGTTTATTATTATGAATTAAGTTAAGCGTTTAAAAATTTTTATTAAATAAGAAACATTTTTTATTAATTTTAAAACTAGTCTACTCGCTTTGCTTAACAGCTTCTAAGTATTTTGTTTGTAAAGTTTAATTAAATGTAAATACGTTATGCATTTGGCAATAATAATAAACGTAACGCTTCACTAATTTAAAAAATATATTTTAGTAAATATTGATTTGATGAAGTCGATGGCAATAACACGAGCAATTATCGCGCTCTCGCCTATCGATGCTTCGGTGTTGCCATATGCAAAAACTTGGCTGCGCCACCTATCGCTCAAAATAAATGTTGACGAGAAATTATAAATAAAATTAGTAAAGCGGTCACTTTTTAGTTTGATTTCTTCGATTTTGATGCTTTATACATTATGATAGAGTTACGTACCATTATTAACCAAGTGTCATCGCTAAAATAAGCAAAACACTCTCATTTTTGGAAGTTAGCGTTGCTTTTTAGCAGTAAATTTACGCGCATAAAATGTAGTTATTCCCATTTTTTTTTCAAAAGTTGAAAACACTTTCAAAATTTATTTATCGATAACTCGACAAAAAATCGGAATATTGCAAGTACAATTTTACACATGCTTTATAATTTTTGGAAATTTTTTTAATTCTAAATTTAAAGCAAAAACTCTACAAAATCGGCATACGACTTTATCTTCTATCTAAAAGAAATAACGTAAGTCGATTTGGCAGAAGGATGGATGTTGCTGTGCGGGATAGCTGGCGTATGCAATCAGAGATGGCTCTGCTTGCGAAGCCATTTTGGGGATTCTTTAAAAAGAGCGAGATACGCCATTGGCAGATTTGCCAGGCAGCCCAGATCTTCGAAGCAAGGCTTTCCCAGGTATCGGATGCGTCACGTAGCAGCTGTTGGTTGATTTCTACATACTCCTCATCATGGCAGCTGCAAACGAGGTCATGTTGTGGAACTGCTATAACCAGCCTAGTTCATAAGAAACCGCAGCAGTTCGAACAGGTAGCATTCAATATTTTTCTAAAGAACTCTTCAACTCAAATGTTTCTTAATTGAAGTTGGAAAAAAAATTGGTTCAAAGTGGTACACAGAGCAAATTTCGAACATTCGATTTTAGCCAATTTTTAGCGATTGCGCCTGTGCTTGGCAGTGTAGTTCGATTAATCGGCAGCGAATTTTGTACGATTGCAATTTCAATTGTTTAAGAACTGAATCAAATTTTCAGCATAGTTCTTTTCTTAAGAAAGCGTACTAATTCAGACTGAGTAACGTAAACTAGTATTACATTTTTGCACAAAGAAATCTGATTTACTGAGAAGTTACATTATTATGAGTGCAAAAAAATTTTATTCAACGTGATTTAAAGCGGACAATTCAAATTTGCAATATTCGATTTTGGGCGATTTTTAGCGATTATATATTTTCTTAAGAGTGTTGTTTGATTTATAAGCAGCGAATATTGTACGATTGTTTGAGAACTAATTCAAATTTCTATCCTAGTCCTGGCCTTTAGAAACTGTAGCAGTTTCCATTCCATACTCAAAGTGGCTTAAAGTACACGATACAAATTTTAAACATTCAATTTTGTCCGATTTTTAGCGATTATGTCTTCCCTTGAGAGTGGTGTTCGATTAATCGGGAGCAAATTTGAGCGATTTAAATCGTAATTGTTTTATAACTGATTCAAATTTAAAGCCTATTCCTATCAATTTTGTCCGATTTTTAGCGATTGTGTCTTCCCTTGGGAGTGTAATTTGATTAATCGGCAGCGAATTTTGTAAGATTTTTTATTTAAATATTTCTGAGGACTGATTCAATATTCATGTAAAATTTACATGCGTGATTTGCAAGCACCAAGCAGAATTTCCCCAGTTTCTAGTTTTTGAATATGCTTTTTTTGATTCATTTTGTTGGATATATTTTTTTTATTTTATTATTTGGAAAATAAATACGTCCATAAATTTATTTACTATTGCAAAAATATGTCAAAAATCCGCTAGATTAATTTTATTTATATTTGCGTTTTGCCTTGTATTAAAGGCCATATTTTTTATTTATTAAAAAATAATAACGTAGCGCCATTAGTTTACCTTTTCAAGCGAGCTCTAATTGAAATGTTGCAATCAAATATTTGCCTTCAAATGGCAAAAGCACGTAAAGCTCTGGCAACCTTTTTAACATTGTAAATTTATGACCCGTCAGCTCAGTGACAAACTTAAATGGCCAACTGACTAAATGACGGACTGAATGATTGACCAACTGATTGACTGACTGGCTGACTGACGTAGTGACTGTGGCCAACAGTGTCGACTGACAATGATTATTAGCTGCAGTTGCATTTGAAAATGCATTGAAATTTTGAATTAGTAGCTCGCTTGACCTTCGAACTTTAAGTTGCCTCTAATTTGCACGTTTTGCGCTAGGCTGTTAGGCTGCACTTTGTGTTGCCAATAAATGACCATACAATTTCAACTTGGCCAACACAGACACACACACATGCACTCAAACACACAAGTGAGCCAAAACAAGTGCTTAGTCATGCAGTCGGTTATGGGCTTGGTCAACAAACATTTTGCCTTTATTTTTGTCCGCCTTTTGTTGTTATTGTTGGCCAAAAGCTGTTTGTGGTCAAAAGTCAAATTTTTTTCTGTTGGCAACCCCGCCGTCAAGCATGCAATGGTATTTTTATACCCTATAACAATGGGCACAAGGGTATTATAGATTTATGCATATAAGTTATTTATACCAAAATACTCAGCAACACCTTGGCTCCGTCCGGAGGCCATGGGAGCTAAAGACAACTAACTTCGATTATATCATCATAAGATGTAAACAGCAAAGCAAATTCAACCCAGTTCCAAAGCAATTTTTTAGCATTAAAATTTATCGTTTTTTTTTTTTTTGTATAACAAAACTTTGGTATTTTCGAATAGTAACGAAAGCAATTATTTATTATTAAAATTTGTTTTTTTTTTTTTTTTGCTTTAAACAAGTTTTCAGTAACTTTAGGTTCCTCGTAAAAAAAGCGACGCAGTCACAAACTAAAGATATTTATAGAAACTAATAATGCAGATCCATCAACAACAAAAAATTACAAATAAATAAAAAAATACCAAGCTACTAAATATATATTTTTTAAATCTAACTTATCAATAGAGTTCTTTAAAAAAAAATTTTCAAAATTTTAAATATGTCAATCATCTTTCTTTTGAAACATGTCTTTTTATTCCATTTTAATATTGTGTATTTATAAACTAAATCGTTTTGGTGCAACAAAAAAAATTTAACGAAAATTAAAAAAAAATATGTTAAATGTATAAAAATCAATCACATTTTTTTAAAAATAAGCCATAAAGCGTTATGTTAAAAAACTGAAATTTTGCGAAACATTTGTTTTTAACTATGATTTGATCTAAATAATTAGTGTTTCAAAATCGTTACCTTATCTAGTTCAACCCATTTCCAGCATTTTTTCATTCCTTGTGAGTTTCTTCCCAGATCGCTATTAAGATCCTATAGTAATTTCTGGAAATTGAAATATAACATTCGCATCACAAATTCACAGACATAGCGAAAAATGCATTAACTATCCCATAACATTTTTTCCTTTATATATTTTTCGATATCACTTTGAAACGCTATGACGGTATCATAATAAATTCTATGCCATCGCTGCTAATAAATAAATTTTTGTAACAAAATTTTTATGCCCGCCTGTAATTTCCACTTCCTCGAATATTCTGATATCATAATATGCCGGCCTCCCCGAAACATGCATTAAGGAATCCTTCGCATCTTTGGGTTTCTTAAATTCATCATGTGCCACTTTGTATGACAAAGTTTTTGTGACCAAATTTCTGGAAGCCCGGAAATATAGGGTGGGCCATCTGTTGGTTTGGTTGTTAAACACCTGCATATAATTCGGAAGCATACCAGTGTCAAGTGCATGCTCATATGTTAAGTTCAAAAGCACTAAATTTTAGTCATTGATCATTTAACAACCGAACAACGTGTTAAATTTTTACAGGCGTTCTATGAAAATGGTCATTCTGTAAAAAAAATTGAACTGAAAAACTGAAATGAAGCAACAATTGAAGCCCACGGACAAGTCATCGAAAATTACGATGTTCGCATACGGGCCTGTAGAGCGAGCCGTGGTGGCCCGTATGCGTATTATTTTTCATACACAAATGAGTAGTTTCCAAATTTCATTTGGTATATACATTTGGTCAATTTCGTTGGATAATATACGATTAAAATGCAATTAACAAACAAACCAAGAGATGGCCCACCCTATATATCACATATATGTCACATAACATTCTGCCCCCACGATCTCTCATCATTGGGTCTTAATTTGAAGCTTTACTTGCTGTTTGTCATATCTTATTTCTCAAATCGTATGCGTAGCCCAAAAACTTGTCATAAAAATACAAACTAGCGCCATTAAATGCATTATGTTGCCTTATGTGAGCCCAACAAACAACGATTTGCTAACATTTTTTTCAAAACAACTCCTTTAGCTGCAAAACTATATAAAACTATACAAAACAAAATGTTCGCAGCGTATTCCATTGTCGCATACCATTCCGATCGATACCAGTTTTAGTTTTTGTGGTCTACTATAAATCACATAAAGCATTTGAAAATAATTCCTTTTTTAGTGCCACTGACTAATCCAAACGCTCGATTGTGTTTTACTTAGTCTCAGTTATAAATGTGTTTTTGATACATTTACCTTGGCTCTGACTCGACTCGATTTGGCTTTTACGTAATGAACATGAGCAAGTTGGCTTATTCAATCAGGCCAGCTGTTTGACGTCTAAATAATTGGCCGGGCCTGGTTCAACCCTTTTTGAATCAAATAAATCATCTGACCAATCAAACATTAATCAACTTCAAACCGAGTGTCATTTAGCCGGGCCAAATAGACGTTAAACATGAATGTTAGCTGAATTTCCGGAGCGCACTTGAACCAAGCCGCACCCTGGCGTCCAATGAAGAGCAGTGCGGCGACTTCCTTGATGTCTCTTGCTCTACCTCTCTGTCGTTCAACATACGCAACACGCAATATAAAGCGGATATCCGCTTGGCAGCCATTTCTTTGTTGTATAAATACAATGGCGGTGCAAGAAGTAATTGAACTCTTTATTGTATTTAAGTTTATTTAAACACTTTAGAGCTCCATACGACGACATTCTTTTTACTTCTTTGTACGTTTTCGTTTATTGTCTTGCACTCTCTTTCTCTACTCTTTCTTGTAACCGCAATTAGAGTGCATTAAACTTTACTGTTTACGCATTGAGTTCATGTCGTTCTTAAAGTACAAGCAAAAATGCTACACTGCGCGAAAAGTGCCAGAAAGTTCTCTAAGGAATAAGAAAATTTCTTACTACAACCGTTTAATTTTATTTTTATTTGTTAATTAAAATTTTATCATTTTGCTGTAGAGCAAACTATAACATTTTGTAAATAAATGTGAATAAATTCTTTTTAAAAAAATGCACAGAAAGTTCCATTCAAGTTAATTTAAAATTTGTTGCATTACTAAAAAAATATTTTAAATTAAGACCATTCGTAATTTTGCTAAAAGCTAAGCTTGTAAAATTGCGTGAAATCTGGCTAAGAAAACTAAGTTTTTGTCTATTTCTAAGGAACATCTTCTCTTTATTCCTCTTGACTATTTTATTGTGACTAACTTTTCAACTATTGCAATATATTCATTACAAAAAAAAGCTTCATTCATTATTACAAAAACGGATATTCAAAACTAAAAAAAAAAAAAAAGAAAAAATATTGTTAATTTATAATAGAAATTTACATTATAAATCAGGTTAAAAAAGTTTTTTTTCCTAAATTCATAAAAGTCAAAACCCACTTCTATTTTTTTTTAATGAATATATAAAAATTTTAAAAATTAAACCAATTTTTTTTGTCACATGTCTACATTTGTACTTTCGTAAAATGAAAATACATAATTTTTATAAATTATTATGTTTTTAAAGACTTTTTAAATGAACAAACGGCTGTGCTCCGCAAGACAAAAACGTAAATTTTGTTTGTTTTTATTTTTGCGTGCTCCCAATTCCACATTTTTTGCTGTCAATAGCTTTTTCTTCTGTTCCCCATACTCTTTGTTAGCATAGACCTTAACCTTTCGATTGAAATTAACCACGACGATGCTATTCTTATTACAAGGACAATATTAATATGCAAGATAAAGATGAACTAAATAATAAAAAAATATTGTTAGTAAGTATTGTATTCAAAAAGAATATTTTTTATTTATCTTTTTTATTTTCAGTCTGTTTTAGATCGATCAATAAATTATATAAAACTATTTGAACAATAACAGCACAGACTATTATTATTATTTTATATTAAAAATTATATTTAAAATATAAATTTTGTAAAAATTTGTTTATACTAAAAATTGTATTAAAAAATTAATATTTGTTAGGATAAAAATAAATACTAAATAAAAAGAATTACTTATAATAAAAAAATAACAAAAATTATAAAAAAAAATTTAATCAACTAAGCTGAAAACTCACAAACTATTTTATCATTTGCCTATCCTAATAGCACTGACCTTAACTATCCCTATAACCTACCACATTCAAATCTTATTGCTTATCCAGAATTCTTTGAAACCGACGTTTTACAATCCCTACTGTCCATTAAATCATCCTTCTCCCCTGGCCCCGATGCCATTCCTAGTTGCGTCTTAAAGCATTGTGCTCACTCTCTTTCTACGCCATTATCTGTTCTTTTCCGCACTTCATTAAAATATTCTTATCTTCCGGCCATCTGGAATGAATCCTTCATTATCCCTATTCACAAAAAAGGTTCCAAGTCCAACATTGCGAACTACCGCGGTTTGCCAAGCTTTCATCAATTCCAAAAGTTTTTGAAAGGATTGTAAATTCACAATTGCAACACTACTGTCGTTCTTTAATGTCGGATTCCCAACATGGGTTTGTAAAACGTCGGTCCACTTCTACTAACCTTTTAGAACTTTCGTCTCTTATTAATCTTGGTTTTACGAAAAAAAAACAAACTGATGTCATTTATACTGACTTTAGTAAAGCATTTGACTCGGTAAAGTCTTCTACTTGTCAAACTGTCTCGTCTGGGGTTTCCGTCTTGTCTTTTAATTTGGATATCGTCCTATTTATCCAACCGAGTCCAGAAGGTAGTTTTTAAAGGCTGCGAATCTACAAAAATTATGGTCACGTCAGGGGTACCTCAAGGTAGCCATCTAGGCCCTCTTCTTTTTAACTTATTTTTAAATGATCTCCCTCAGGTTATCTCATCTTCTCACATTCTTATGTATGCGGATGATGTTAAACTCTGTATGTCCTACTCCGATAATAACAAGTACTTACTTCTTCAGCATGATTTTGATAACATGCAATCTTGGTGCAATATCAACCAACTCTCTCTACAACAAGACAAAATGTAACGCTATGACATTTTATCGTTCTGCTCCTTATTTGGCTACTTACTCTTTAGAATCTTCTACCTTAGAACGCATCGAGAGTGTGTCTGACCTTGGTGTTTTGTTTGATCATAACCTTAAATTTAATAACCATATTTGCAACATTGTAAATAAAGCTAGAGGTGTTCTTGCTTTTATTAAGCGCTGGTCTAAAGAGTTTAAGGACCCTTACACAACCAAACTTCTTTATATTTCTCTCGTCCGTCCAATTTTGGAATATTGTTCCTGCGTTTGGAGCCCTCAATACCATCTTTATCAGGACATGATTGAGTCCGTACAAAAGCAATTTCTCCTTTTTGCACTTCGTGGCTTAAACTGGGACCCAAATATCCGACTGCCACCATATTCTGATAGACTTCGCCTTATAAAATTGCCTTCCTTAAATCATCGCAGAATATGCCACGGCGTGTTATTCTTGCATAAACTGTTACTCGGTTTTATCGATTCCAATGTACTTCTTAGCAAAGTTACTTTTGACATACCATCCAAAGTAACTCGTAATTTTCGACCCATAGCCTTACAATTTTGTAGATCTAATTATGCTTTGCACGACCCTTTCCGTGTCTTATGCTCCAACTATAATAGCTTTAACAATTTCCTCTCTTTCGAACGGTCTATTCAATCTATCACTTCTTCTGTCTTAAGTCACCTTGACTTGCCACTTCGAGCATCCTTGACCAATCCTATATTATGAGTCACCCACTTGGTCAACGGTGATCCATTGGCTCCTTTTGCGATATAATGTTTAATTTTTATCATGCTTCCTTTTTTCAACTTTAATATTGTAAATCCAAGTTTCTGGCCAGTTCTTGATGTGAGTTGGTGCATATCATTAAAAAGTTCACCCATCGGGCTAGAGACGCGGATTAGTTCATATCAATACCCTCGCTCTATTTTCTTTTCTAAATAAATTTTATGTACTTTTTTATAATATAAGGACAACAGTACGTAGTTGTACCCCTCAAATCAATAAATAATAAAAAAAAAAAAAAAGAACTTCTTTCTTAGAACAAATCAACTTTGAGCTTTTATTAACTAAAAAAATTTTGTTTAAAAACGGAATATTCAATTAACAAGGCGCTGGTACTTACAGTGTTTGTATATTTCTCTCAGTGTATTATTTTTATTACTGTTTGCTGTTATTGTGTTGTCGCCATGGTTGCCACACATGCACGCGAAGGCAACTCACGTGCTGCTTAGGACGTTGGCAAAGGGTTGCCATACCCTTTGGGTGCGGCAACACATTAGCGCAAAACACGCGATATACAACACTTTTTCATACACACACACACACACACACACACGCTAAATTATGAATAGTTGTTGCATATATGTGCGTTTGTATGTGTGTATATAATGTATGACCATTGTACATGAGAGACTTACATGTACTTTAATTGCATTGATTTTAAGCATTTAGTTGGCAGTTCGTTGCCATTGCAGTTCTATGACAAACAGTGGCTGTCAAAATATTAGCACTGCCATCACGTATTTAATATATTTGTAAAGTGACTTATGATATTTGTGAGTCAAATATTTCTGGTATTCACGCTTCATGTTGAGTTGAGAAGTTAAAAATTGGTTGAAAAAGTCAACAGACCAAAGCGTGTATAGCTTCTGTTGAGTTTATGAGTTAAGTTTTTAAGTTTTTCTTCTTCTTTGCCGCGTTTGCTTACATTTGTAAATTGCTGCAAATTAAAATTGAAATTTAAAATCTTGAATTAAAAATGCGGAGACAACTTTCATGAATTGAAGCTGTACCTAAAGTGGCTTTGAACGAATTTAAATTTATTAAGGGCATTGTAGAAAACCTAATTTTAGTTTAGTATTTAGTACAAAGACAATGGGGATACGTGGCTCGCACAAATTGATGATGTTTTAAATACAGTACGCCCTCGCAGAACGCAACTAATAGAAATTGACTAAGTTGCGAACACTGAGGTTGGTGCGAAAACTGAGTTTAAATTTTCATATGGTCAGAATACTGATTAAGTGCCTTTTCTAAACATTTTAATTTAAATAAAAGATTTTCAGAGTGTTGATTTGGTTTTTATTTAATTTATTTCTTAAAGAACTGTAGGATTTTGGTCTGCTATTTCTTACTATTTACATGGTATTGGACTGCAGTCTCACGAAATTCTTGAAGTTTTAAAATGTCTGTTAATGGGAAGCAATTTTGTTCAGCCCATTGAATGCAAGTGTTAAAACTGTTAATTGCGGTATTGAATTCCGTAGAAGAAGAGCAAATTTTGCTCTCTTTGCATCATTGGGATATTCACTAGACCTTATTGCTACACGACTTCCTGGTCCGGATTCCGCATTCGTAACAAATTTTCTTAGGTCATTCTTATTCTTCTTTAATCTTGATATTGTAGATTTATTCACATTATATTCATCGCATATATATTTAATTGAAATGCCTTTATCAAGTTTATTAAGAATTTCGCATTTTTGGGCTATTGAAAGCTTAGGAACACTTTTAACAACTGGCATTTTTGCAGCACACAAATCACAACCGATTCCGAACGTATTTACGCATTTACGCATTAATGAAAAAAGATACGACTTTGGCATAGAAAGTTTTTTTTTTTTGTTTTTTTTTTTATTTTGCAAAATTATCAAAAATACATATATTTTTATGAATTGCAGGTTTCTTATTTTATGATCGCCAATCCAGCTTGTTTAGCTAGAGATGTCTTAGAAAGTTGCGTTAACTGAGGCTATTTTTTTTCAAGTTGCTTTAACAGAGTCTGCTATGTAAAGAATTAAGGTGTTGCTTTCATCGAGGAGTTGCGTGTATCGAGGGTGGCGTTCTGCGAGGGCGTACTGTAACTACCATACATATGCATATGTATATATTGTGTTATATTATAATTATTTTTAAATACATATACGTATATAGTTCTAAATCAAAATATAACTCGAATGAAAGTAAAAGTATAGACAGGATATGGTAATATATGCAGAATCATATACATATCAGAGAACTGCAAAATTCACTCTTTTCTTGATTTTAATCATACGCAAAATTCTTACTCAATTCCAATCACCTCACAAAACACAGCGTTGAGTAAAAATCAGCTCATGCTGACGAATGCATCATTCGGATTATTTTCAGCCTTCGGTCCGAAATGTTTTGTTCATGTTTAATCACTCAACGAAACTCAGCGTTGAATAAAATCAACTCATGCTGATGAACGCATGATTCGAATCAATTTGAGTCATTTGATCGGCTCGTGTCTTACACGAGTCATGAAAGTAAACGATCGGTGTGGATCGAACTTATGAAATCAATACGAATGTGTTCCTTTTTTATATTTTAATTTAATAATTAATAAGAATGAATTATTTTTTTTTGTTATATTTACATATATGTTTATAAGCATGAAGTATATGAATGTGTTTTTTTTTTGCCATTGCCATTGATAATTGAATATGAAAAAATATACTTTGTTGTGAAACTACGTATTGTGATTTTTTTCTGTTTCACCTTCTTCCTTCTTCTCAGTCATCGGAGGTGCAGTGGCAGTGCTGCTGACTTCGCACATGAACAAACTCATACGAGTTGATTTTTGCTTTTTGAGTTTTATTCTTGATCAAAACAATCATTGTTGAGCTGAATGAATGTACGCCCAAATTGAATGGTTTGAACATGAGCATGAGTAAATTCAGCGAGCAAAAAAACTTGGCACATTTGAGCGATTTTAAATCAACAGTGAAAACATCGGTTGATCGGTTGAGCGGAATGCTCGTTTATTCGGGTGTTGATCGTGTATGAACGTTTTTGCAATCACCCGAAGCCATTCTCTGATACATATGTCTATTTCTAGCGAAGCGAAGCAGGTACGATCAAGTTCACATAACCTGCCCCGCTGCTTGACGAGACCTGCGAATTTGCTTGCACATTATTTTTGGTTGTGGTGGCAACACAGACACCTGTTGTGACTGCTACCGCCATTTTGCGTAAAACCAAAGAATATAGAACTACTATATTCGTTGGTAAAAAGTAAGTAAGACAATACAGTTTTGTTTTTTTATCTGCGTCTACTTGCCGTACGCGTTTTATAGCCGTAAAATATCACTGCTAATTTTTTTATATAAATTTTTCACTTTAAAACTGAAATACAGCAAAAAATTGAAATAATAAATTAAAACAATTTGGTAATAAAATTTTTTTTTGAGTACTTGTATTGTAGTATGTCATCTTTTTTTACATTTTATGCAATTTTTAAGCTATAAATCTATTGTTTTCAGTTAAAAAACTCTAAACTGGAACTTCGTTACAAAAATTAAATAGATTTTAGGGGTCTAATAGCAGGGCACACATATACTGTATTTTTTCATCAACATCCCGACTATAATATAAACTGTACCTTCCTTAATTACCAAAGTGCTCACGCATTAAGTTCAAAGACTTAAGCCAGCTGTTAGGTTAGGTAGAAAAACATAACGACCCTTTGGTCCAAAATATATTTTATGACTCTATGCCATCTGTTCGAAAATGACCTGGATTTGGCTTTGGATTTATTTTATTGCTATTACTAGGTGTTCTTAGAAATAATAATGTCAATAATACGTTCTGTGTCATATTATTGTTTAAGTTGCTACCCTAAAATTGTTAAGCTGGAACTATTATTTTTTTTTATCGTGCAAAAATAACCAAACGTCTAAGCGACGTACGTTGCTTTAAACGTTCTAAAATGACATTTTTGAAAGAAACGCACATCCGTAAAATACTTTTTATACCCTGTACCTATAGGTACAAAGGGTATACTAGATTTGTGCAATGTATGTAACGGACAGAAGCAGGCGTGACAGACCCCAAGTCCTTTATACTAAAATGCTTATCATAACCGTCCGTATGAACACCTAGATCTCAGAGACTATAAGAGCTAGAGATAGCTAGAGATTTACCAGCTGATGCGCATATTTCCTCAGAAGATGAGCTTTGTTAAATCATGTCGATATCTTCCCTCGTTCCCCCTTAGTAGAATTTCGCGCTTTTTAGTTAAACCGTTTAATATTTGTATTTGAAACTTAAGAGAGACATACCACTAAGGACTAGCCAGCCTATGTGTGACTCCCACCAGTGTTCAACCGGTTCAACCTAAGAGAGACATGCGTCATAGTTTCATACATCTGTTTGTCAAAAATTAACAAAATCGGACAAATACAAAAAAAGTTATAGTCAAAAATGTACTAATTTCACCCCCCTTTGCCAATAACTGCATCAACATTTAACGCCCCCCGCAATCGAATTACCGTATTTTCTCACATATCCCTAAAAATTTGAACTTGAAACCCCATATAATTTAAATAGCTTCTTTGACGTAATAGGTATAAATATCGTTTTGCAACAGCAAAAAAAAATGTTCCAATTGGAAAGTTCTTGGAATAAAATTAAACTGTCGGGCACCGCCTCGACTGTATCACATTTTTTTTTACTGTTGGTGGCGATAGCAACCATATAATATCTAATATTCTCGCTTTTGGTATTTAGTCAAAAAATATACTGCGTAATTGTATGTGCAAGTATGGCATTAAATATTTATTGTGATATGGTCACACTGTCAGCTGTTGGCTGTATAAAAGCATGTGTTGACTCACAAACATCATCAGTCGGTGTACGAATACATTAAATACGCCATGTCTACGGAAAACCAAGAAAACTACAACTCTTGCAATAATAGTAACCATGCCGAAATGGTTCTAAAACTTATAAAATTGCATCTGGACAAAGAACAATTGTGCGACGTGGTTCTCATCTCGGGCATAGACGGAAAACGTGTGTCAGCCCATCGTTTGGTGTTGTCCGCCAACAGTAAGTTCTTTTCGGCCATGTTCACTAGCCCAATGCGTGAAGGCAACGATAATGAGGTGACTCTGGGTGAAGTAAACAACGATGTTCTACAAATGCTTGTGAACTACTGCTATACTGGGAACCTTGAATTGCACGATGACAACGTTGAGCTACTCATAACCACCGCCAATAGATGGCAAATGGATTCTGCCGTCACGGCCTGTGGGAATTTTATGGCACGCAAAATGGATTCATCGAACTGGCTGGGCACTGCCTTAATTGCAGAGCAGATCAACTGCACCACTTTGATGGAACTCGCTGTGGACTATACCAGCAAGAATTTTGTGGATGTAAGCCAGAGTCAAGAGTTCTTACAATTGAGTGCTGATCAGTTGGGCAAACTGCTATCCAGTGATGATCTTCAAGTACCATCAGAGGAGAATGTGTTTCAGAGTGTAATGGCTTGGGTGCGCAATGATGAGCCCGCCCGTAAGCAGCACATACCAAAACTGATGGCCAAGGTGAGGCTGCCATTACTGTCGCTGTCTTTTATTGAGGATCATGTGGAGAGCGTATGCAGTGCCAATGAGTGTCTGAATCTGCTTGTGGAAGCATATAAGTGTCATGCCATGCCCGAGCGACTGTTATCGCTTGACCGGAAAAAGATAATGACAACCAGTGATTGCTTGCTTGCAATTGGAAAAAGTCAACAAGATCTTGTCATTGAGAGCTACTGTCCTATTCAGAAGCAATGGACGCTTGTAAAGAAACTAAAATTACAACGTGATGATTATGGTGCAGCTGTTATTGAGAATAAGCTGATATTGGTTGGGGGACAAAATGCAGGAGGTGTTTTAAACACGATGTTGAGCTTAGATTTAAAGAGCATGACCTGGACCCAACTCCAACCAATGAGTACACCAAGGAGAAGGATGGGCGTGGCAGTGCTAAAGGGATTACTTTATGTGGTAGGCGGTTGGAATGACTGTAACCGTTTGAATACAGTAGAGCGATGGAATCCTGGAACAGGTACTTGGAACAATGTGGCACCCATGCCCACCGCAAAAAGCTCTGTCGGTGTGGCAGTTCTCAACGATTGCTTATTTGTTATTGGTGGACATGATGGCCGTACGTTTTTGAGCTGCGTGGAAAGGTATGATCCATGCACAAACGAGTGGAGTCGTTTATCGCCCATGAACGAAGCTCGTGCAGGTTGTGGAGTGGCTCAAGCAAATGGACTTCTTTATGCAAAAGGCGGTGATAACAATGAACTTTTAAATTCTGTTGAGTGTTACAATCCAACTATTGATGAATGGACAAAGGTTTGCTCACTGACAGACAGCCGGTGGAGACCTGGCTGTGCTCTGTTTGCTAATCATATTGTTGTAGCCGGCGGGGAAAACGCTAATGGTACTGTTGAGGAATACGATCCAGTGCACGATGTTTGGAACAAACTTGCATCGTTAAACACTCCCATGCATCCAACTTCCCTTTTCGTCATACCCAATGATGTCGTTAAGATAACAGAAAATCCATAAAAGCCACAATTGCGAAAATATCCTTCCTCTTATTTTTGTCACAAAATTTTTAAATAATAATTACAATTTTGAGTATATCGATAATAAATTTGTTTAAAAACTCACAAATATTTTGTTTTTGTTTATAACTATACATTTTATTTGTGATTAGGCAGTATCCGTGGCTGGCGTTTTGGAAGAGTAGGGAAGGATAAACTTACTGCATGAATTTGCAATGAATTTATTATTTATTTTCGGGTACGTAATTCAACCAATATGTGATTGACTGAGTAATATGACAAGCAAGTGATGTTGACTGAAGTGAAAAGGGATTTTTGGACTAAAACTATGCCAACAATCTTCCCCAGGTTTAGGCTATGACGAGTATTTAGTTTTATATTGTGCTTCCTAATCGAATCTTGTACGGACATTACCAATTATAAACCAAGTCGGATTCCAATTCGCCACCTGTTGCTTGTTGAAGATCTTATTATAATTTGTAGCGAAACATCGTATGCCATTTAGGTTTTCAATAAATAGATAATTTATATTAAAAAAATTATATTAAAGACGTGAAGCAATGTAATTAATTACGAAAAAAAAAAATTTTTTATTTTTTTTGATACCTTTTGTTAATTAAATTAATTGAGGTATTCACGCTTTGTGTTAACTTGAGGAGTTGAAAAGTTGAGGACTTTTACAAAAACATAATGTACGGTGAAATACAACCCTGTTTTTCAACTCTCAACTCAACTTTTCCTCAACCCAAACCCTAGTCTACTTTGCAGTGTTGCATACTACGGTGATTTCGTCATTTTCAGCACTGCTAATATATGCTGCAACTGTTGTGGAGTTATCCTCAGCATTTGAACAAATTGGGTCTCGTACAAAGAACAGATCACGTTCTGGCGCCAGTCAATTGACTTCGGGATGCGGAAATGGTCACCACGTTGCGAGAGTATAATTGCATTCATGTCCTCATGATAATTATCTAGAACTTCATCAATTTGTGCGTCGCCACGTAACCCCATGAATTTTTTTTTAACAGAAGAACCTTCAATAAAATTGATTTCATTCAAAGCCACTTTAACAGCAGCTTCAATCAAAATAAACTTTACGCTTAGTCTCAGCATTTTTATATCAAAATTTTAAATTTTAATGATTATTTGCAGAAATTTACAAATGTCAACAAACACAGGAAAGAAGAAGCACACACTCAATTTTTTTTTTACAATTAATTCGTTTTTGCAGCAATAAAATAATAAAAATCTGTGTAATCCATAGCTACTTTAGCTACAGAATCTATAAGTATAGATTTTACCCTTCGACTTGGCATTTTTAATTCAAGTTTTTAAATTTGTATGTAATTTGTACCAATTTACAAATCTAAACAAACACAGGAAAGAAGAAGAAAAAGTCAACAAGTCAATTCGTAAAACTCAACAGGTCTGTTCACGCTTTGGCCTGTTTAGCCTGACTTTTTCAACAAATTTTCAACTCTCAAGTCAACACAAAGCGTGAATACCTCAACTGTATTTCATTTTTACGAGAAATGGTTAATCACTGGAACATCCCAACTATAATATAAACTCCACCTTCCCTAATTACCAAAGGGCTCATGCGTTAAGTTAGAAGAATTAAGCCAGCTATTAAGTTAGGTAGAAAATCATAACGACCCTTTGGTCCAAAATGTATTTTATGACTTTATGCCATCTGTTCGAAAATTACCTGGACTTGGCGAAGTTCGCTCGTTCAGTATTAATTCTAATTCTAATACTTTATTTCTATTACTTATGTGCATGTGATCTTACAAAATTTTCAAAGTTCAAGTGCCGTCTGTCAAATTATACGTTCGTGGCAGCTGTTTATCTTAGGTTTTCTAATTATTCCAACTTATTACTATTATTTTTTTTATCGTGCATAAATAACCATTCGTCTAAGCGACGTACGTTGCTTTAAACGGTCTCAAATGGCATTTTTGAAAGAAATGTACATCCATGAAGCATTTTTTTTAGTTAATTTGTAATAATAACCAACTTGAATTTAATTTACAAAAACTAACACAAACGTTTTAAAGCTCTTCTTAAACCTAAAAGAAAGCAATGCTTTTGTCAGTGTCGGATCCACAGGGGGTTTTCGGGTCAAGATGCCACCAAAAGTTGGAAAAATGGGTTGACAGTCTTTTGTGATTTCTGATGTACATCGTAGTAAAGTATCCCCCCTAAGACCAAATCCTGGATCAGCAACAAACAATTTGGGCAGAAAAAATAAAATCACATTTCTTTTACCTACAAGAGTTTCTTAGTAGAAACCATGAACATTGAACATGCAGCGCATTTCTGAAGGCCAAAAGGCTAGGTATCGCCTAGATGATACCCACTATCTTTCGAATTTGTGTCCATCCCACTCTGAATAGAGCTCCACAATAGTTTTTATTTTGCTGGTTGGTGGCAGATCTCTCCTATGGCGGTCTAGCTCATTCCATAGAATCTTGGATTAATGTAAGGCAACAGTGGCGCTCAATCCATGATCTTGAGCAAGCCAAGCTCTTCTTTCTTTTTTTTAAATCGCCGGTACACAGTCCCGAAGTATGTTTCTTGGAACAAGAATCCGTGACCAATAAAATCATTTCCAGATGGAATAGATTGTCGTTGAAAAATGCTATGATATGACTCTTTTATCAGTTTTCCATAAATTTTCTAGATTTGGCCGACTGTATCATAACAAAAGCAGTCCACAACCATTACAAAACCACAACCGTCTTTACTAGTTAGCGCGATACATTCGGATTTGAACTGCTTACCTGTTTGATTGAATTTGCATTGGTCAATTGACAAGGATTTCTCCGCAGCAATTCGCCCGATAATTTTTTTTTATCACAATCTCTATTTGACCATATTCAAACAAATCGGCGCCGAATATTGGATTGATTACGGCGGTGGATTAGAATCGGTCAATCTTCTCTGTTTTGGATGTTTTTTTCTAGACCGTCTGCGTCCAGTTCGGTTTCTTTGCCACTTTTTCTGATCGCCACTCTGTGAAACCTTCAATACTATTTTAGCGACTTCTATTATAACGATAACAACAACTGACCATAAAAAAATCATTTCATGAACATGGGTTTGTATTTGTATCAAAAAAACGAAAAAATAAAAGACAATAACATCTTAATATGAATCTTGATGACAAAGTCGAAAAAAATTCATTTTTGTAGGTGTAACCATATTTTTGGCCTATACTGTATATATTTGGCGAGTTTATATTATATTTCTATCTAACAGCTGTGCGAATAAGGTGAGCAGGACAAAATGAAAATTTGCCGATAACCTCTCTGATATATTAGTAATCGAATTCCAAACTATTTTGATTCCAAATTACATTTTGAAAATTGACTAAAGCTCTGCTTACCCAAAGTTACTATGTACGCCTGTATCTTGATAAAGCTTAAAGCTAGAATAATAAAATAATTTTAATTTTCTATCAAAGACCGAATCGCCTTATTGGCAAAAGCATGTATCAGGGGGAGTTATATGTATTTTGAAAACTTTGAAAAATTATTGGTGATTTTTTTAGAACTGACAGTGCAAAAATTAGCGCAGCGTGAACAGCAGCAGAAATTGGCGAAACTCTAGAATAGTTGATGTTAGATAAACTCATAATACAAAAACACGCCAGGATACAAGAACTGCATAACTCAAAAAAACGGGCAAAAAAAAGGAAAAAGAAAAAGAAAAAATAAAACTAAAATTTATGTCATAAATTTTGCAATATACGGCGCAGCATAGCCGGAAATGCTCGTCGAGAAATTGGAAATGCGCCCGCAAAATACACACAACTACGCACACGCACACAAATCACAGTCACACACACACACACATAGATACATGTTACACTGCGAAGGGACAATATCATATAACATTCATATACATATGTATAGTGCTAGTACATAGCTTCCGCGCTGAGAACTTTTGTTGCTACAACAAAAGGGAGGAAAAAAATCTATATGTATATTTATACTTGCTCTCAAGGACAATTTTCAATTAAATTTATTGTTTGCTAAATGAAATGAATTGAAAAATGTATGTGCACTATATAATGCATGTGTGTGTCTGTGTGTGTGTGTGTGCGTGGGTGTGTGTGTGTATTCTGTTTTATTAATTTAAATGGGCGTTACTGTCGCTTTCTCCCAGCTGTTTGGAGTGGGGGTCCGAGATTTATAGTCAACTAGAATTGTTTTTTTTTTTGTCCTATAAATTTGTAACAGCTTAGAAATTTTTAATTGTTGCCTTTGGATTTACTATATATTTAGAATTAAGCAAAATTATTCCACCAATTAAACCGAACTACAACATTAAACTTATCTCGTTATATCGCCTTATTTACTTAAACTATAAATCTATCAAAATCATAGTAAATAGTTGCCAACAGATTTTGGTGGTTTGTGACCCTAAAGAAATCAGTCGGTCGTTGGCAGTCAGGTTTTAGAAAGCGCAATCCGTATCAGATTCCCTAGTCAAAGCCTTCGATAGAGTTCACTTCCACTTCATCATAGGCCAACTAAAAGCATGGAAAATTGTCCTAAAAATAATAACATACGTACACAACTTTATGTCCAATAGAACCATTTCCGCATCAATACACCATGACCGATTCCAAATTCGTCCCTTACCTAATGGCATGCCGTAAGGATCTCTCTTATCGGTTATGCTCTTTCTTATAGCCTATAATAAATTAAATTATATCAATGCCTTACACAAACAATTCACCTTTTGCGCCTATGCAGATGACTACCAAATTTAAAGGATAGTTGGTAAGTCCAGCAATATAAACGTCGATCCGCTTCTTAATGACATTTTAACTTGGAGAAACTACTAAGGTGCCTGACTCTCCATAGAAAATTGCAAACATATTCATATATGCTCAAAAAAAAAAAAAAATGCATCATCATTCATTAAATCCAACTCATTTCCACTATTTCTACACTCGAAAGAGTTAACTCTATTTAGATTCTAGGCATTGTTTTTAACATTAGATACAATTGTAACAACCATGCATATCAGCTTTTTAAATCCCTCACACAGAACCTCAATATCATTGAATGTCTTTCCCAACTATCATGACCAAAATCGACTATGAAGTGTTTCTTGATGGCAGAGCAAATAAGTCAAATCACAGTCGAATTAAGTCCATCTACCCCGCCGCCCTTCCTTCGCTCTATCAGCTTTCAGAACAATCCCAATCCACAACATTCGAAGCAAAACTTGTCCCAATATAAACCAGATTTCAAATTTCCATAGCCAAACTCAAAATCATTTCTTAACTTATCAGAATTCTCACTCTTCAAACCATTATCCATACTCGCCAAATGAAAAACCATCATCTCTCTTTACAACAGCCACTACTATCCACCACGCCTCTCAAATTAAAAGACACTCAGTCTACTTGGACCGTCAATCTATTACTAATAAACACCTCTTTAAACAATCGACACACCTTCAACTCAGCCTATCGAACAGAATTCTTGGCTTTTCAAAACTTTATTCCCTCTTACAATTTATTTTCACGGCTCAAAAGGCTCCAAATCCCAATCTGGTTATTCATTTAGCATTTCCACCTCTAGTTCAATTATTTATAAGGCCATTCTTCGCCACTACACTTGAATATTTTCAGCAGAAATCATAGCCATCCAACAAGCTATTGCTCTAATCGAAAATGCACAAATTACTGTATTTGCTCCGACTCTCTCTTAGCTCTTGATGCCATTAAAAACCTCTCTAACCTATCACACTACCCCAAAATCATCCGCCAGAAACGTATCGTACAGTCTCCCAGAATAATGCTATCGTGGACACCTGGTCATTCGAATATCGTAGGTAAATTTCTAAACAGGTTTATATGGCAAAAATAATCGCAACGAAACTAAGAGTGTCTCGGGTGTCTCTGCTCCGCTCAGCTAATACCAAAGATAAATGATGAGAACATTACCTGGTCGTTTTGACGTAGAAACGGTCTACCCCATCGCCGGATTCCCACAATTTTTGCAGTCTGAATCCAGAAAGGATTCATACGTTCCTACTGGCATCTCTGCTTTGGTCATATCTTCCACAATCCGTGATAGCAAAGATTGCCCTTCGCCGGGTTCCCGGTAGTTGTCACCAAAAATCTTTAGATGACTTTCTCTTCTAATATTGCAGGTATATTTGGATCAGACAGGATCACAACCCATGTTAGTTTTGTTCGGCAAGAGAATGTTCTACTTCTCAGTTGCCTACTGACCCAAACAAGCATTAATCGGCAAGGGTTATTCTCCGCTTGGTCTCCATGCTGACAACGACAAAGTGTTTGACAGCATTAAGAGTAAAATATATATGCAACCGCAACCCGTTCGCCTGGCCGCAGCTTTCCTCTACTAGAAGAAAAAAATATGCTTCGTCTTGGTCTCATTCACTACCAGAGTCACCTTAAATGATTATCGACACTCGCAAAAACTTTGAAAAGGAAAGACGACTGATACCATCAAGATTCCGATCATCGGTCATACTCTTATCTGCAGGCATCGCTATTGTTGTGCAACTTCGTCAGCGGTACTACGATATCGTCATCTATCCAGCAATAAGCTGGAGAAGCGGCCATCTGTTGGTAAACAGTCATTCGGAACATACCCATCCAAAGTGGTTGCTCTTCCGCTAAAAAGTATGACCTCCATAGTAGAGGGTGGGCCATCTGTCGGTTTGGTTGTTAAACACTCATTATTTGGAACATGCCCTTCCAATGTGGATGCGCTTCAACAAATGTCTAGTTCAAAACTGTTAAATTTTAGTCATGGACTGTCTAATAACCGAACAACGCCTAAAAGTGGTACAGGCGTACTATGAAAATGGTCGTTCTGTGACTCACAGTTACATGGACCTTCCGAGTCCGGAATCAAGAAAATTATTAATCGACTCTACTAGTTTAGTGGCCGGCACTACAGCATATTACACGCGAGAATATTGTTGCAATTGAGATCAGTGTCGACGACTCGCCTGAAACATCGACATGCCATCGTTCGCAAGAATTAAACCTTACTAGGACCACTTCGCGTCGAATTTTGCATGCGGATCTGCATTTTCACGCTTAGAAGATTTAGATGACGCAACAATTGAAGCCCACGGACCATTATCAGCGATTTGTTCAATGGATGGGAACAGCCAGACGAGTTTTAGTCAAAAAAAAAGTCATCGAAAGTTACCATGTTCGCATATGGGCCTGTAGTACCAGCCGCGTCGAACAATTGGCAGATATTATTTTTTATAAATATATAAATGAATTGTTTCAAACTTGCATTTTGTTGGAAGATATACGATTAAAATGCAATTAACAAACAAAGCAACTGATGGCCCACCCTATATTTCTAAAATGCTTAACGCCCTGTAATTAGTGTTCTGATAAATGCTTGATTAATGAGTATTTACTAAATAGTGTTTACTCTTTTGGGTCAACATATTTGGAGCATAATAAAGTTTGGATTAAGAAGAAAGTTTTTATTGCCTTGGCTTGCTGAGTAGTGAAACGTTTATTAAAATAAAGTAAATCTATATACATATGTATACTTCTAAAAGTGTGCATCTATCTTTTTTTGTTCGAAAAGTGTACTTTTCTCTTATTGTCCATTGTTTTGCCGTTCCTACAAATTCGATCTTTGCTCTAAGCTCTAGAAGCAAAACTGTAACAAACAATATAAGCCTTTGCTCATTTTGTTTGGTTCTTAATGTTAATTTTTCGAATAGTTTCACAACTTAACACTTTGCGATCAGCCCCAATGTGCAGACAAAGCGCTTGTTGGCAACTTGTAAGCCTCTCACGCTCTAAATGCCCTTCAACCACCCCCTGCTCTTACTACAGCCCTTAAAATTCTTTTATGGTTGCCCAGCTAACCTGGCTTAAAACTTGTCACACATTTTGCACATTTACAAAAACAAAAAGCACAGCGTGAAAATTTACCCTTCACACAGATACAAACGCACACAAGCACGCACACATGAGCTCATATAAAAGCGGCAAAAATGTGTAGCATGCTTTTAGGCTGCTGCAACTTTCAAATATGCAATTCGTTTAACTGCCTGGGCAAAGTTAACTATATCAAATAACCACTCACACTCAGTCATACTTATACACACACACACTCAAACTCATATTTATTCACACAAACACACACACACACACACACACACACATGCATAAATATTCCCGGCTGTCAACTGTTTTTCAATGAATGAACAAAAATGGAAACTCTACGCCACTTTTCGCTTTTCACTTGTCGTTGTATGTGCTAAAAGCTGTAATTACGCTTGATGAGCCATAAGCACCTATATCTGCTGGTATATGAGTGTGTGCTTGTATCTGTGTCTATGTATCCATGAGACTCTAGTTGGCAAATTTGACACTTTTGTCATAATTTTCTATGGCTGCCGTCGCTCTCTTTGTATCTGAGTGAGCGAGTGTGTGAGTGAGTGAATGTGGTCAGCCATATTGCTCATTCTCGTTGCCATCATTGTTATTACTTGGCTACTGTCTATCATTATTTGTATGTGTGCGTTAGAGTGGTGCCTAAAACGTTGCTCAAAGATCAAAATTATCGTAAATGTGTTTGAAAGTGTTTGTAAGGAAGCAATATTAAGTTAGTTAGCCAGCTTTATAAGGAACCAATATTATGACAATCGGAAAAGTTTATTTTTCTAGTCTTAAATGGCTATAACTCGGCAACTAGTTAGAACTTTATCTTGGAGCGCGGATTCGTATGAGTTGTTTTGACAGCCACATTAGAAACGAATATTATGCCTATCGTATTAAGATTATTTTTCCAGCTTCAAATGGCTGTAACTCGGAAACTAAACGTCCTAGCGCAAAAAACAGTACGGATTCGTTTTAGTTTTACTTTTTCCAAGTCCTGCCTTAAACATTATGATAAAAATATATGTTCAGAGTATTCCATCAAGCGACAATATTTCAGAACATTTATTTATTTTTAAGGACCACTCTAGAGCTATATATATGCGCTTGTATCTGTGCAATTAGCTGGCTTGTGTATTGATAGTAACCACAGCAGGCAACTCAGTTCGGTAGACAGCGAACGACAGCCAGAGTTGCCAGACTAATTGCTAGCCGTCGTCAGTCGCTGTCAGCTGTTCAGTGGCCCCACACAGATACACACAGAAACGTTCAATTAGACAGTAAATGGCTGGACACCTAAACACATATTGTTTATTGTTTATGTGACTGCCTTTTATGGTTTTTAATTAGTTTTTAATGTGAGCGGCAATTAAGCAGCATGTATATTACAGGAGTGGCATATTCAGCTTATATATTTAGCTTAAATATATAAATATAAGCTATTGAATTTTATGTTGTAAAAAGGAATTTGTAGCATATTTCTGTGAGGCGACAAGACAAGCAACGCTTTAAGTCTTTTATATAGAACGCATATAAAAGCAATAAATTCACTTATCCATACACACATACACACACACAAACTTATGTATAAAAATTTACTTATACAAATGCAATTTACATGACAATGTTGCCAACAACAAAGATGCAACAATAAACACACACACACACACACTGTTACATTTCCGTAGCGCTACATGCCGCTCTATATGCAACTTAATGGAATTGTTCAACACTGCTGTATCTGTCTATGTATGTCACAGTATGCAGAGTGCAACAGAGTAAAAACACTGAGCCTTACAATAAAAAAAAAAAACTCTGAACAAAAAACTACAAATCGCTGACAGAAGCTATTCCGGATTTCGTTTTCGAGCAAAGTACGTATACGTTATCAAAACGCTTGGGGTTCTTTAACATTTTAGCTTAAATAGTAATTAACGCTTTTATAAAATTAATTTTTTTGTTCTCAAAAAGTTTTAGTTTCGGTTTGGAATAACCTAAAAACATAGTCATACATACATTGCAAAGCAAAGCATTTTTGTAACAATAACGAGAAAACTTTCAAAATGTTTATTGTAATTTTTTAGAGTTTATTTTAAAGCTTATTTATGTTGCAACCCTGACATGCTGAATTTTTTTTCGGTATGGGTTTTTTTTCGACATCTGTTCAGCAACACCGAAAGCAAATAATAAATATTATTGTATTGCTGCACGCGAAAATAATTTTTTGATGGATTTTGAGATTATGCCAGATTCCTAACATGTTCAGATTTTATGCGGATTCGGATTCAACGAGCCCCAAAAGCGTTTAATAAACATGGTCTGACCTTCGAACCTGAAAATCGATTTTGTTTTTGGTGTGAATCTAATTAAAAAATTCGATACATACATTTTTCTATTTGTAAAAAAAATTCAAAATTTTTTTAAACTAATTTTCTAAAAATGACACAACTAACTAAAATTCGAAATTGGCTGCTGAATTTCAATTCAGTTAAATTAGATGTCTTGCACTCATTTGACCCATTTATAAATTCGTTTGAATTGATTTTCACTTAATTTTAGTGAAAGTGAAAAGCAAACAAACAAGTCACCTGGAATAGATAATATCCAAGTAGAATCCTTTAAATATGGTGGAGAAGAACTCCTAAATAGCCTAACAGACCTCATTAAAAAGATATGGAGCACAGAGCAAATGCCTGAACAATGGAAAACCGCTGTAGTTATACCTATTCACAAGAAAGGAAATAAATTGCAGTGCAGTTAACTATAGGGGAATATCTCTGCTAAATACGGCGTATAAGTTAACTATAGCATTAATCGCAGAAAGAATTAAATGTTACTCCGAGACTATAATCGGCGACTATAAGGCGGGTTTCAGGCAGAATAGATCCACAATTGACCATATTTTCTGTCTCAGACAAATATTCGAAAAATGTGCAGAATTTGGGTTGTATACAAGTCATAAATTTGTTGATTATAAACAAGCGTTTGACCGTTTAAACATTCAATTTATTTGGAATTCAATGAAAAATTTAGGCATACCATGTAAACTAATTCGTTTAGCGAAAATGGCAACAAACTTTTGAAACAAGCTCTGGAGTGAGGCAAGGTGATAGCCTAAGCACAGAACTCTTTATCCTGACGGTTGAACAAATAGTAAGGAACGCCGAACTACGAACCTCTGATCCGATATGGGGCAATACTACGCAACTTCTCGCTTATGCGGATGACAAGGATATTATCGGCAGATCAGTAATATCTATGAAAGAAGCCTTTGTCAAATCAGAAAAAGAAGCAAAAAAAGGAGGATTGCGAGTAAATGAAAATAAAACAAAAGTTCTTCTAGCTGGAAACCCACACTGGGCTCGGCGCTTTGCACAAAACATAACTATAGCCGAGTATAGCTTTGAAGTTATCGATATTATATTAGAGAAAGAATCAAATCTGCGAACGGGACATTTATCTCGCTTTCAACGTTCCTTAAGTGACGCCTTCTCAACAGAAACCTTAAGCTGCGGATATATAAAACAATGATACGACCAATACTAACGTTTGGATGTTAGACGTGGACTCTGAGGAAATCAGATATAGGCCTACTAGAAAGGATAGAGAGAAAATTTTTACGAAGAATTCTTGGTCCGATAAGTATGGATCCTAACAATTACCGCGTACGGGAGATATTCAATGACACAAGTCTAGCTGCCTATGTCAAGTCACAAAGACTTAGGTGGGCCGGACATGTTGCGAGAACGCGAAACCCAATTCTGAAAAAAATATGCTTCAATCAACCAGATGGAAGAAGAGTAGTTGGGCGACCTCAAGCACGCTGGATAAATGGAGTGAAAGATGACTTGCAAAAATTAAACGACCTTAACTGGGAGGAAGCTGCAAAGGATAGAGACTATTGGAGAGATATTGTTCGAAAGGCCAAAGCTGAACTATAGCTGTAGCGCCAAGGATGATGATGATGAAAAGCAAACAGGTCTGAAAATTTGAATATTTAATATATATTATCGTTCACACATTTCGATAAAGCTGGTTTTCAGGGCGTTAAGCAATTGTTATCGAATTGAAATAAAGAATTTGACATTGTTTCTACTTCTGAACCCGAAACGAAATCCGGAGCAGGCCCGATAGTCCAGCTCGGTATAAGGCAAATTTATCGATTTAATTAAGTTTGCTGTAGCAGCGTCTATTTTTAGTGCAAGCTTATATTTTAAAAGCGCTCTTTTGGCTTTAAATTTCAGTCAGTGGTGCCTCTAAATATGCAACAAACTATATGGCAGCCGCTGTCAAGTGAACAACATGCAAACTTTAACACATATCATACTATATACTCTGAGTTTATATACTAACTATTGCCTACTTTTGGCTGTCAAAGTGTCTGACACACTTGAATGCAACTTTTTGTGACCCCAAAACTTTCTTGACTAAAGTGTTATATTTTCAGTTAGGTATTTCATATTTTTGTTTGTTTGCTAAGCTGGCGAAAGACATTCGAGTATGTGAACATTACGTGGAGTATGAGCTTAGATGCAAGCTGAAGTAAAAGGAGATGCTTTCGCTTGGATAGAGTTGAGCACCTTTGACATCGAATACTACACTGTAGTAATAATTTATTAACTATCTGGCCAAAAGCACAGATATTTGTCTGAAAAACATTTGCTTGCAGAGCATAGTTAAAAACTGAATTTTGTAAAACTGTGCATTTTTTCAGAAGAACTTGCGGCAGACACAAGAATTATCGTTTTTCAAAGGCCGCCATTTCAAGGATAGAAAAAAGTCAGTCTAAAGTTTTAAAGCTGGCCCGATCATCCAGTTTTGGAAATATAAAAGGCAACCCTCTTAGGGCTCTACTAATTCAAGAGAAAACTAACGCAGTAGAACTTTCCTGTAGTACGATCAAGAACACTGCTCCTTTGTAGAAGTTTGAGGCTTTTTAGATCTCTTTATAAAAATTTTGTATATAACAAGTTCGATTACCGCATTAATCAGTCACTGAGCCAATATTTTGACTATGACTGTAAGCTAACGATAGAGACAGTGTGTCTCTTGCACTTCTGCTCACTCGTCTTTCATATATGACTCAGCTGTGTGTGTGTGTGTGTGTGTGTGTGTGTAGAGAGTGTGTCACGTTTCTCGTTTATTTATCAGGCACTTCATTGATACTCCGCTCATGTTTATTAGTTTTTGTCATGTACGCCACGCCAATATTGTATTTCTCCTCTTATTCCTTTTTTTCGCTTTACAAATGAGCCACCCTAATGTTGTTCTAGATTGCCTTACTTACTTGCCACTTGCCGCCATGACAGTCCCTTGTGCCCCCATTGGACGCATATAATTGAAATGCCGTTAGCTAACAATGGAACGATGAAAATTCCAGCCAAGAAATATGTTGAATTGTGCAAATGACTGTGTAGCAAGGCAAATTAATTTGATTTCTTTATAAGAAGTCGTCGATGAGGAAAATAGTATAAAAATGGCGTAATTGGTAGACATTTTATTTGCATTGCTTACTCAATCAGAGCTGCTGCTAAATGTGGGGCATACTTTTGGGCTGCGTCTTAAAATAAACAGCAATTAAGCTGTAGTTAAGGAGCTTACTTAGGTGGGGTCAAACCCTTCAAAAGTAAATATGTGAAAAATATGTTTTTTATTTAGACTTAACAGTTGCATTAGGTTTGCTTGTAGAGGATAATATCTACGGTATTCCAATAATTTTTGGAGTATTCAATAATTAAAATTTTGTTTTGTACAATTTCTTTTCAAATTATTAAAAAAAAAAATTTATTTAGAATCTGTCCTAAAATCAATCAATAAATTAAATAAAATTAATTAAATAATAACAGTCTAGTCTCCATTGAGACAAGATGCTATATGCGAACTTGTGTTTATTACAATAAGTAGTAAAAAAAAAGAAGAAAATTCTGAACTAAAATCTGCTTGAGAGATCAAGAACATAAAATCTTTTAAGTCTTCTATAAGTTTGACTATTATACGTTAAAATTTTTTCAAAAAACAAAAACATTTTAAATTATTTTTTATTTTATTTGTTTTAAAAAAAAATTTCCATTTAAAAATATCAAAAAAAATTTTTTGTAACATTTTCAAAAGTAACATTTACAATTTTTTTTTTTATTTCAAAAAGTTATCTGACATTTTCCGAAAAATAGGAAAAATAATTTTTTGCGAATACTCTATAATATAAAATCACTACTTATTTTTGCCCATATAATATATTATAATATATTATGTAATAATTAAAAAAAGAATTAAAGTAAAAAAAAATTCAAGGGTTAAACATATGTAAATCTTTGATATAAATTTATATATAGGCGATTCTTCTACAAGTCAATTGGTTGAAATTTATTGTAAAATTTTTTTAATATATGTATGTAAAATAACATTATTTTTGCATGGTAAAAAAAATTATTTTCTTTCCTAGTTAATTATTCTATTTTAAATATTTTTCTGTCACAGCTTTTTAAATATAATTTAAATACTTGTGTATTGACTCAATATATAAGCAAGCTGAAATTTGAAACGGTTCCAAAACGTGCAGCAGCATATTTTTTAAATACACACTAAATTCTTATAAATAAATATTTTTTTGAAAGTGCCATTTTTTTTAATGATAGTTTTTTTTTATTTTGTTTCTTTTGTATTAGCCCTTGTCATGTTTGTTTAACATTTCCATTAAATGTCGTTTTTGTCCATAAAAAATACCATTTTTTGATGCTGCAAAAAAGCTTTGTTATTTAAAAAAAAACACTTTTCTCTTAATTCTGATTTTAAATTTATTTTATTAAAAATAAAAAAAAACAATTGCTTTGAAGACAACAATTAAGGTTTATTTTGAACTAAAAAATAAAAATTTGAATTAATTTATTTTAAATGGAAAGGGCAAATATATATTTATAGATATTAAAAACTTATACAATTTTTTTTTTTTTGTGATATTTGTTGATAACTGAGTCTTAGTTAAAACTTGTATAAACTTACAAAATGTCTTGATAATATATGTTTATAATTCACAATGTCAGATTTTTTCACGTTAAGAACAAAAATGAATTTATTATTTCTTGTTTAACACATGAAATTTTATAAAAATAATTATTTCTGCTTTTTTTAAAAGTTTTTCTTATTTAAAATAAATACAACAAAAATATGTACATTATAATCCTTAAACAATGATCTCCATGCTATATAACTTAAGCACTAATCGTAACAAGTTTAAAGAACTTAAAAAACAAAATTTGGTTATACTCAAATTGTTTTTTTTTTTAAGTATTTTAAAGTTTTGACTCGAGGAAAACAAAAATACTTTCAAAACACTTTTATTATTTATTTATGTAACTTTTTAACACACTCATACTATTATTTTTAATTTTTTTTAAATTTGTTTAAAAATTATTATATTTATTTTATAAAGTGTAAAAAGAACAATAGATTATTTTAAAATCTTAAATGCTTCAAAAAATAAGCTGTTCTTAAAATGTTTTTCTGCATTCTAAAAGTTTTTATTCTCTCACGAATTTTAAAATTGGCGAAATAAGTATTTTTTACTCCCTCTTGCGGAACATTTTGGCGTAGACTTTTTCCGCAAACTATTTATTTTTGTTTTGTCAATTGACCTTAATTGGTCCCTACATTAATTTTGACCTCTTGGATATAAAGCCTAAATCCACAACAGCGCTAATTCTGAAAAAAATTAAATAAGCAAACAAATTTAATTTCAACAAATTTCGAAAACAAAAAACAAAAATAATTTCAATATTTTTACTCAAAGTTTTCTCAAGAGCGAACTTCAAGTACCAGCTCGTTTTGTAGCATACTTTTGGGCTGCCCCACAAAATGTTCCACTTAAGTTCTAAAGTAAATAATACCTTTTTAAATTTAATAATAGCGACTTTTAATTTTAAAAATATCTTTGATCTACAACAAATTCAAAAGAAAACAACATTCGTTTTTCTCCAAAAATATTAAATTACAGATGAGTCATATAAACACGGGGTCTGGCTAATGTGCTTTTGCTGCTTCACATGTTTAGCACCTTGCATGTTATATGTGGCTCTAAGTAATTTAATTTTAGGGTCTAAAACGCATGCCAAGTGCCATGACGCAACGGGAAACCTTAGTAAGCTTATAAAACGTAAAAGAAAAAAGCAAAATTTGGTATGTGCGCAAAAAAGAAATATTACGTATGCGCCCCTAAGCCAAAGTACAAAATATTTGTGATGACAGTAACAACATTTGGCCAAGGAAGCAAAAACACAAACACATACAGTGTATCAAAAAAGTCTTGGCACAGCGCTAGTTACCTGTAAATAAGATTTTTTTGCACTTGACACATATTTAATTTTAATTTAAACAATATTTTTATAGCGTATTTTAAAAAATATGAATCTATGACAAAAGTAGTAGAAAGCTTGCTTAAAAACTTTATATATTATATACAAAAATTAATTTAGGTATAGTGTTAGTCCTCCATTGACCTGAATAACTACCTCTTAGCGTATACGCAATTTGCATACTTACTCTTACTTAAGTGCCAACTTTGTCGAAATAAACTTTTTTCATTCACTGTAGTTACATACAAAATCAACAACAACAAGCTAAGTTAAATTTGCACAAACTTGAGCTTAAAGCGAATGTCATACACACAAAATGGCGTCGCCGTCACCATACCTCATACTCTCTCTAAATTACTAAAAATGAGCAATTGCCAGCGTAATTAAAAAATAATTAATAAATAATATGCTGTTAGCCAGGCTCGACTTATAATAGCTACAAATTGTTTATTAACTTGTTGTTGCCAGACTTTAAAATGATGCAGCCTATGATTATGCTACCATAAAAAAAACAAAAACAAAAAAACGAACATGGCGGCCGGAAGTGCGCCATAATGTGCAATAAGCCATGAACTGCTTGGCCACAATTTCAGCTCATTTCATAGGCAAACGCTTAACAGGCGGAAGTTTGGGGAAGTTGGTGTTACCGGAAGGAAAATTGAGCGAGCCACTTGCACTTGTCGCCATTGCAGCAAACAACAACAAAGCACATGTGTGTGTGTATTTATTTGCTTTTAAAGGGTGCTTTTTTTGCGTAGGTTTTGAACTTTAATCTTTAATTCTTTGTTTGCTTATTACACAAATAGTATGGATACAGTATATGGAATTTTAAAATTTTAGTTTAAAATAAAAATTATAAATAGTAAAAATTTTAGATATTAGATTTAAAATTCTTCTTTTCAAAAGAAAATCAAAAATAAGACGTAGTACCTTAATTATATGGAAGCTATAGTGATTTGATTTAGCCCACATATAAATAAATAAATAGGTTGGTGTTAAGAGCTACGTTAATTCAGAAGCCAGAAGCCACTCTTAAAAAATTGTTCAAAGCATCTACATTAGATACCTATACATTACAATGTTGTTTTTTTTTTTACTTATGTTATAGTTTTTTATTCCTTTTTTAACTATTTAACTAATTAATTTTGGCTGATCAGATTACTGGCAGCCAGTTGTGGCCTATTACCTTTACGCCCATTTAAGACAACATTGCGTATACGTATTTTTTTAGTCTCAAATTATTGATTCAACTATAGTGCAGTCTAACAATGATTATTTATATTATTGTGTCTTAAAAAAAAAATATTTTAAAATTAAGTCAAATAAAAATTTGTTTATTGGCATTGTGGCTCAAAAAAAATATTGAAAATTTTTTTAAAGTTAATATAATAAAACTTTACTGTCATTGAGTAAAAAAAACTAAAATTTTTGTTTAGTGTTTGTCGCAAAATTTAAGCTCTAGAAAAAAACACCCTTTATTTTTGTATATATATGTACTTTCGTATTGCACACATATTGCATTATTAATGAGCAAAAGTTTGTGCTCTGTTCATGTTGTCTGCTTTGAAATTGTGCACCGGAGATTTGAACAGGTATCGAACTTTTATATCCAAGAAAAATAGGAACGTGGGATATTGCACCATGTGGCACATGACTGCTTACGGCAGCCAATAAGACTTGCCATAATGCGCTCGATTTGGCTACAAATAACGATTTGTGAATTAAGTTTGCTATCCGGAAAACTAGGTCATAGTGTAAGACAATGCGGCACTGTGTCAGTGGGAGTAACCTATAAGTGCTGCACCTTCTCAAGTTTTGCAGATATTGCTCAGCTGCTCAAGGTAAGAAACTCTAATGGGGATTTTGTGAATTTGATATAGCGATACAGGTACATTATATGTGGTCACTAAAGTCAACAGATGCATGAAATAGAAATTTATTTGGAATACATCTTTAGAAGTTTTTCTTAAGCAATTTGTTAGTGTCCTAAATTAGGTTCCCAGTCGAAGCAAGGAGCCACAATTTTAAAGAAATTTGAGACTAAGAGAAATTGGTCCAAGCTTTAAATCTGTATGCTTATATATCTACATAGATTATTCAAAAGAATTCGAGTTGGAAGATCCTGTGGAGAAGACCATTTGCCTGCTCTCACATTTTTATGTCGTTAGTTGCCTCGTCAGTGCATTGTGGGCGAACCGGGATGCCTTAGATATAATCGCGTATCTACGGGGATTTTCTGGTCCGGACCCCCCAAAAAGTTGCCAAAATGAGTTGAAAGTCTTTTGAGAGCTCTGATACATGTATCCTGCATACGCACCTGCTTAGATACCTTCTCGTTAGCTGTTGCGTGTCATCACCGACTTTCAGAACTCTTAGGTCACTTAGGTGCATCTAAAATCTTCCAAAGTACATATTTTGCTCTGCGCTGTACTAATTTCAGCGCATACTTCCAAAGTGGGATTTAGGATAGTTGTGTTCATCGCCAACTTGTTGAATAGGGTCACCTTGTTTTTCGGAGACAATGACCATGCCATTTTGCTAAACCATTGTCTTGTGTCTTTCAAAGATAAGCCGCCTATCCAATATGACCCTGATGTATTTGATGGCAGGTGTTAAGCATGGAATGCCTGAGCAACTCAGAGATTTTGTGGCAAAGTTAACGTTTGTACATTTGTTCCAATTGATGCCTATATTCCAATGACTTCTCAAAACCTTGTTGCAGTGCCAATAACTTGGCTTCTGGTCAACATCGGAGTAGCAACTGCATACATGGCTTTAAGTACATCTCTACTCTCGACCTCTAAGATTGAGCTTTGAGTATCCCCTAAGATACTTCCTTGGGGGACTCCAGCACAAATAGGTCTTTCAGTTGACTTGACCTCTTCAATAAAAATGAATCTGTTACCTAAAAATTTACTTATTATTTGGTATAGCCAGATATAAATATCCATTAAGGCTACCACAGCGTATTCTATCTGTTCCATGGCTTCCAAACTGTCACTTTGCGATCGTCTTTACCACACTCCGTTTGAGATTGACCCCCTCCAGCATCTTTTCCCAGGCAGAAAAGAGGATAATTACCTATACGGTTTTACTTCACTGATGATCGGTATCTTCGTTATTGCTAAGGATTTCTATAGCTTTGGAAAGTGTTACAATCTACATTGTTGTTGATGAGGAGTTTGATGGTCTTCTTGTCCAATAGGTCATAGCTGGCTGAGTTTTATGGTTTAAGCTGCATAATCTCTGGTAGAGTTAGCGATTGAGAAGGCAGAGAGGTTAAAGAGTTTTCAAAGATGAAGCCGTATATTATTATAGCGCAACGAGCTCATTCTGCTAATGTGGCAGACATCTTAAAGCCTAGAATATCCTTTAGTCCTACACGAACCGCTGTAAGATCAATATAGTAATTTTCTCTACCATCTGTACATCTGAACTCCATATTGAGTATCTGCCGTAGGAGGCTTGAAAAATAAACCGTGTTAACCATCCTTAATATATCAAATCACCAGAATTTCACATAAGGTCGATCCTTCTATAAGTAGCCCTTATTTGATAAGTTTTTAAATTGATAAACATTTTTTTGTGAGAATTTTATGGAGCAAATAGCATTTAACATATCCCGGGATATTCATAGCAATCAACTTACCTACTCAGTTAGTTATATTCCTGAAACATAATGAATTATCTTGACTTCTTAAGCATCTAGCACTGATACTCTTTGCTCTCCAAATAAAGAGGATCTGCTTCGTGCTAGAGCTACACACTAAGCATATTTTTGAAGAATTTTTCTTGAATTTTACTCAATCATATGTCTCTTGAGTCTCCCGTAGATAACTCTGTCAGTTACATGGAATCTTTCCATTTAGAAGATTGTCTTGAAATGTAAATGTAAATTTTTCCATTTAGATGATTGTCTTGAAATGTAAATGTAAAAACATTTTTTTTTCAGTGCTATATTAATTTTAAGTTTTTAAAAAATTTGTATTATAATATATTTTTGTATATTTTCTAATTTGGTTATATTTTTGATATTGTACTTTTGTAAGTCCATGACTCAAGAACATATCATTGTTTTGAATAATTTTATATTTGCGCATTTTAGAACACTGTTTTTTTTTTCGATAAGAGCATCCAACTTTTCAGACAAGTGTCCGACTTGGGCAGAAATGTATAATTTTGTCGTGTAAGCTGTTGTTGGGCATTTCTGCATTTCTACCACAATTTTTATTTTTTTTTTAATAGTGAAAGACGTTAGTTTAGTTTTACCAATTGTTCTTGATCTTTAAAAAGAAAATACTTTACATCTGAGGCCTCCCGAAGAAATGGATTTAACCTAGACATGTCCGTCCCTGCATCCGTCTGTCCGTCTGTATAAACTTCGAGATCTTGGGGTTTATAAAATATTTGATATTTGAACTCCTAATATGTTCAGTCAGATAAAGTTTTTTTTTGCAACTATCTGTCTTCCAACACCAAATAATACAAAAGCTCAATATATTCTGTGTGTAAATATTTTCATAAATACCAAACTTCAGCATAATTATCGGACTTATTAGAAATATAAAGCTCATCTCGAGACCATACTTCTTTAAAGCTTCTCAAAAAATGTATCTGCCAAACCCCCAAACACAATTTGCTTTATATACTAAGTTTTATATATTTACAATATGCATTTATATAGCGTAAAAAAATGAAAAGCTTACGTGCTAGCAATACTTATAAGAAAGATCACAAAACGTTCCTTAAACTACAAATACAACAAAACAAAGTGCGACAAAATCAAGCAGCTTACATAAGTCTCTAAGCTGAGCACAATAAGTGGCAGAGAAGAAGGCCAAGGAGCAGCAAACAAAATGGCTGCATATAGGGTGTTCTTTCTCTGACAATTTATCATGTGAAAGTGTTGTCAATATTGTTGCTTTGAATGTTGTTGTCATTATAGTAATTGTTATTATTGTTGCTGCTGCTGCTGCTGACATTTTGTTGCACTTTATAAGTTATTGGCAACATGGCTGTTACGGAGGCAATGGGTTTGCTATTCTTTCCAAATGGCTTGGCATCGTTGGTCTCCAAAAAGAACTTGCCGCGCAGTCTAAAAGGAACAGTATATAGAGTTCAAATTATGCAAATATTGATAATTCCCAGTCAGCACCCACCTGTAGTCGGCACCCATGCCCATATGGGCACTGCCATTGCCATCGCGACATATGCCAAAGGTTTGCGAGGGTTCACAGCGCTTGGCAGGAAATGCAAATGGTTGTGCCACAGACTCAACAAAGTACTCCCAGGCGCGTTGATGGCTGCAGCCAACTGCAAAAAAAGTGCTCGTATTATGCATGCAAATGCTAAAGGGACTGCCTCACACACCGCCGACACTTACTTATGATGCCCAACCAACGATTATTGGCAATTTCCTGACGCGCACAGCCCGGCTGCAATGGTCGTCCACCATTTGGATAAAAGTCGGCATGTCCCATGGCCGTGGGATTGCCCAAGATGCCACCGTCCGTGTGTATGACATCGACAAAGCGTGCATCACGTGGACTCAGGCGTCTATTGGAGCTGTTGCCTTCGAAGAGCGGCAGTGCGGGATCCAAGGCTACAAATATGAATAGTATGTTTAGATAAGCAGTCTAAATTGCAAAATTGTGAGGACGAATTCGGTAAAAAATAATGGAATGCTGGGGATAGGCATAGATTCTAAAATAAGCGTTATGTTTGTCTGACCCCGAAATACTCTCATGATTCTTGGATTATACCCATAAACCTATATGTTAATAACAGAAAATTCATCAAAACTTGTTGGTCAATTTAAATTTAAGAATCTTTGAGACGGGACAGTAATTAAAGCTCTTTTGGTTGAACTGGTGGAGAACTTTATCCTTCTTCCCATCTCTAATTCAAATTTTAGAAATTTGTTATCGACACATTTCTTTGATTACAATCTTTGAACATACATTCCTCTTCTTTTTTCTTCAAATCCTTGCAGAACTGTGGAAATTATTTCTTTATTATATTGTATACAAAGTTTATAGATATCGCCATTGCTCGCTTGTGATCTGTTAGGTATGGCCGCAGCACTGGTACATTTGCCTAGCACTGGCAACGCTAACTCAAAGACGCTATTTGCCCAAGAAATCTGTATTAATTCAAGACACCGCCGTTCGGATTCGGCTATAAACTGTAGGTCCCTGTTCTCTTTGAACAGTTATTAATAGAGATCCCCCGGGCGACTGACAAAAAATTGTCAGTCAGGGAATTATTATTATTATTAAATGGCGCAAACAAAAAGTTGTCGCTAGATGGCGCCAGCAAGTTGAGTATGTTTCTTGCCAAAAATATATAATCTAAACGCTAGGTAAAGTTGAGACAGTTGGAGAGCGAATCGAGCACGCACCATAAATCATATTTTTTATATCTCTGTGTGAAAACCCAATATCAATTGATTTGTGTAATTAAATATATACTCCTTCCTTCCATGCAAACTATGTTTCAAAATCCAACGGAAACTGTTGGAAATAAGCAGCAGTCCTCGAGGTTGGCGAATATCTTAAAAACGATATGTTCCGACAAATTCTTAAAAATATGTACCTGTAATCCGCGTCAGCTTGATGCCCCACTCCTGCAGCTGCTTGCCCGCAAAACCAGCCACTTCTGCACCCAGACTAAAGCCAATCAAATGTATATGTTTTGCCGCATAACCTTTGGTGATCAGATATCGCAGAAATCTGGCTATATATCGGGCCGTAACTGGCAGGTTCTCCACTGCATTGGCATACCAGGGCACCGCTGTCATGGCGCTCCAATCAATGAGAATGACATTGTAATTTCCGCTGCGCAGAAATGCTATAAACCAAGCGGCAATTGAGAGCATGCAGTTAACAAGTTAAGTGAGTGATTGAATGAGTGAGGAACTTACCATCCTTTAGCTGCTGGCTGCTTTGGTCCTCTCCCGTGGCTGACTCCGAGAAGCCATGCAAATAGATGGCCAAGGGGTAATTGAAATTGAAATTGCTTTGCGTCAGGCGCGCATCATCGCTCAGTAGCAGCCTTTGCGCCGTGTTGCGATTATTACTGTGTGAGCAAAATGGAATAGTTGAGTGGGCATGCTGGAAGGGATTAGTGCTGTTTCAACTTTACTTAGTGTAGAGCAAAAATTTAATGTCCTCGCGCTCATGAATGGCACAGCAGCTGGCGCAACTGCCTCTGGGAGCTGCACTGTAGAATATGGGTGAACCAGCTGAAGAAAGAAAAAAGAGTGAACCAAATTAAAGAGATTTTATTTGGAAAGTACAAATACTGGTAACTTAAAATGTTAAAGGACATAAACATGTCGTCACTCTATGGAAGAGTTTTTAAAGTTCTAGCAAAGCTTAAGCTAGCCACAAGATGCCTATGTTGAAAAATATACAAACACGAATGTGTTTTTTAAATCTCATGGCTTAAAAGTATATATTTTTGTGTATTTTTCGAAATCTTTTTGATTTCAAAAATTTAAATAATAATAACGAAAATAGATAACTTCAAAATACCCCATAGAAGAACTATTTCGACTTTGGGTGCCTAATATTGGTGAAAATAAATGGACTTTTTTTTTTTTTTTTTTTGTCTTAAAAAATTTTTTCACAAAGTAGAAAGTTAATATTGAACATTATTTCTTTCACTTTAAAAAAAAAAAAAGCTTTAAACAATAACTCGCACTACAAAATTATGAATTTCTGCCTAAACTAGACCCTTGACTTTGAAGGTTATTCTTACCCAAAAGAGTATTGTAAAATACGCAAATATTTACCAGTATTTACTTATTTATATTGTTTTTTTAATACTATTTTTAATATTATTAATTTACAATAATGTCATTTTAATTATGTAGGAGCAGTTACAAATACAAAAATTTATTTTATATATCTTTTTTTTTACAAAAACTTTTCTAAACAAGCGCAAAGCACTTTAAACGGTACTTGTAAACAGCTGATTGTTTTTGCTAACGTCGTACGATGGGCACTTCTGCAATGTAATGGTTGCTCACGACGTTAGTCGTGCACTTGTGCATAAATGCACGACACACTAAGTGTAAAGGGTCGCACTGAAAACAGTCCGAAACCATTTTTACAAAAAATAATAATGCAGATCGAATCATTGGTCAAAAACTTTTTTTTTTGCAAATTTTCAGTCTTGGCTTAGTTTAAAAAAACGGGCTTTAACTCTTTATTTAATTGTGACAAAACGACTAAGTATTTTAGTCTAAGTTGTCAATAGTGGACTTTAAAAAAAAATCCACTTTTTTGTAACCAACACATTTGATTACAAAAAAATTTTAAAGGGACCAGCTGAACAAGGTTCTGGAAACTGCTCCCAGCGATTTTTGAAAACTAATGAAGCAGTTCGAGGCATAGGGCAAAATAAAAATTTTTCCCAAATTTCAGTTTTTAAGCGTTGCGTTAGTTTAAAAAAAAATTTGTGTAACAGTGTCAAAAAAAAATAAAACGAAAATTTGATAGTTTTTTTTAAAAATTTATGAAAAAAAATAGTTTTTTTTTTGTCATAAGATGTCAAAAGTTATAATAATTCAAAATTTTTTTTTAAAACATGGCTTTTTTTGCCATTCTTAAATGGTGTAAGTATGAAAAATAATTTAATTTGGTATTTTTTTTTAAATATATAAAAAAAAAATTTTTCTTTTGTTTTTGTCAAATGAACATTTAAAAGAGTACATACTTCTTGTTTATATGATGAAAAAAAACCACATTATAACTTATTTTTAACTGCCTAGAGAGTCGGAAAAAGAAAAAAGAGCCGTTCTTAATTTAAGAGTTTTTAAACAAAAAGACTATTTTCTCGAACTAAGATAAAAGTACACTCCATCTATGCATTAAGACTAAATATTCCTAGCATTAGTACGGTGTCCTCTTTGACATTCTAGTCGTTTTGGTCTACAAATTGGAAATTTACTCTCAGTTAAGAAATTTGGTCTTGGCAAAGCTCTTGACCTTTTTCTCCCAGTGTAGCCAACTATAATAAAAAGCAAACCTGAAAAATTAACTTATAGTTAGAATTTCCAGCGGAGATTACAATTTACTTCTGTTTTCCCCCTTTTTTAAGTTTTAAGCACATTTCAAGACGCATTTAAGCTTATAAAATTAACTGCATTAAGCTTCATAATAGGCTTATATTTATCTGCCTCGAGAATCTGGAAATAATTTGCTTAAAAATCATTTAATTGACTGCCAAATTGTTAATTAATTCATTAACAATGCTAACAAGCTGTTAAAAGGTAACAACAAGAAAAATAAAAACAAAATCAAAGTCAAAACTTAACAAGACAAACAACGTTTAGTCAACCATGAACTTGAATTTATAAACTGCAACAGCAAAGGCAACAACAACAAAAAACAATACAACAAACATAACAACAACAACTAGTTATTACAACAATGACAACAACAAACCAGCAACAACATCGACCGACAACGGCTTGACTTAGCCAAGACACAAACCGCCACGTGACGCATACGCCGCTTGTGCAAAGTCAAACAAGTTTATGCAAGGGACGGCTGGGAGCGGTTAATAAGGCTAATGCATGTTGCCTCGCACCTCTTCGTCTCGCTTTCAAATTATTTACGCACTTTATTTCTCGGCGCTTTTGTTTTGCTACACAAATTTAGCAGCGTTTTGATTTGATTCCATTTGCAATGCAAAATTTTTGGTTGAATATCAAAGTCAAGCAAAAAGCAGCTGCAGCAGCAACAACAACAATAACAGCAAAAGCAGCCAGATGACCTTCTTCAATGCTATGCTACTTTTTATACACTACACTTACTGCTTTAAAGAGTATATAAAGTTTATCTAAGCGTATGTGACAATTAAAATAAAGCATTTCGGTGCATGTAGATATGTTGGTCGGCAACAGTGTTGCCAGATGTTAAAAGATAAAAAAAAGTTAGAACTAGGCAGCTCCAACGAATTTCACGTCAAAATTAAGTAGAAATGATTTTGGGAATTCTTAAAATGTCTCATCAGTCGACTTAAAACGGTGTGCCTGAAATGGTCCTTTGTGTTTTTTAGAAAGAGTCAGAAATCGCTCGGGGAAGCTTAGTTTTTGACAAAATCATGCCGAATCAAAAAAATCCAAAAGAAAAATTGAGATTTGATTCCTATGACACCCAAAACATTTTTTTAAATAAAATTCCAATATTATCAGTAAGGTCTTTATTTGTAAATTATTGCTTTGCAAGCACCAAATGGCGCGGTATGTTTTTTTTTCAATTGGTAGTGTAAGGTTGTCCAAATCCGGCCTAGTAATTGGTATTGGCTAAAAAATGATTGTTTGACTTCGGATCAACTCGCCCGATATACCAAATTCAAGTTAGCGCTTTGCCGCGACTTTCTAGAACTATTGATTTCTGCTGAGCATTATTAATTTTTGACATAAGACAATTTTTCAAAAAGTAAATTGTTTTCATTTTCAAAAATTGTGGGGTAAGCCCGACCGCCTAATTTTTCGCTGATTTAGCACATATATGATCCAAATTAAATGGTTTTAGGATTATAAATCAATAGGAGCATGTTATTGTTTTACAAAACTGAACGTATTTATTTAAAAAAATCTTAAATCTTCGAACATATAAATCAAAATGAAAGTCAAGTGAATATCAATAGAGGTGGATTGGATTGAATAGCTAAGTAACAAAACAGAGTCATTTGATTTGCTGCCCAAATAGCTTGCTGGCGTTGTATTGGTTCGAGCTGGACGTCTGGGTGGCCCCTCTATTTAGAGGTCGGATTTGCCCCACTGGGTTATTTTTCATGACGACGTGAATAAAAAAATTATACGAAATTTCCAAACAATACTTTACATGCTCTAGAAAGGTCTATGTTTATAGTATATAAGGCACTTACCGTTTCGATCACATTTCGATCACTTAATTTAACAAAAAATAATGTGTATCAAATAATCACCAAAATTAATTTGCAAATCGTAAAATATACTTCTTGAGCATCTAAATGTAGACTGACAGACAACTGTCATGCTACCATTTTGATTAATTTTAATTCTCTATACGACAACACTATTACGCTTAAAACGCTCAGTTTTTAAATGGTACAGTCGGTCTTACCCACACTGTCGGGTTTGCCCCACCTTACCCTATTAATTTTTGTATAGCAGCATTTTATTTACATTTTCAAATAAATACTGGTAATGAAAAAATGAACTATCTTTTGTTTTGAAAATGGGAATGAATCTTGTGTTAAAAAACTATGTGGAAATAAAAATATTAAATAGAAATTATTTTAAATAATAAATGTAAATATTATAGTTGTAAAGCTGTAAAGGCTAAACTCTATGTTTTGTAATTAATTATTAAATGAACATTTATAATATTAGGGTAAATAAATAAATAAATAAATAAATAAATAAATAAATAAATAAATAAATAAATAAATAAATAAATAAATAAATAAATAAATAAATAAATAAATAAATAAATAAATAAATAAATAAATAAATAAATAAATAAATAAATAAATAAATAAATAAATAAATAAATAAATAAATAAATAAATAAATAAATAAATGAATAATAATAAAATCATGCAAATCTTGTTAAAAAAAATTTATTTAAAATACCAGAAAAATGCCTGACTAATTTTTTACACGAAATGAAAAATGATTTATAAATAGTCAGCTTGATTCAGCAAACCCGATACCCCAATCGGGTGCGGAATAATTGCAATCCTGAGCAAAAGCGAGTATAGATGAACCCTTGAAGGTTTTTGTGTTTTAAAACCAAACATATAAAGGGTAATTTTTTAAGCGTTTAGTTTTTAAATTTAAAAAAAAAAAAACAACGAAAATGTACCAAAATGTATGAAATTTTTATTTGAGGTTTTAAATCAAGCTTTGCCATTTACTTTTTATAGATTACTCAGCTTGAAAAACCAAATAGCAAAAGAATCACCCATTATTTACCTTTTTAGTTTTTTTTCTTATGAAGGCTTTTTTTTGGAAAGTTGAAAAAAATTAATAATAATAATTATCGTAACAAAATTGTGTTTTGCGAACATTTTCATGTAGAACTTATAAATAAATAAAAAATAAAAATTTTAAAAGTTTAATCTGACGAAAGATCTGGGTTGAATACAATCAGACGGAAGTAACAGCATTTCCTATAGAGTATACCACATTCGGACATAGTCCCGACTAACGAGTATATGAAAGTCGGTCAAGCCGGATTTTACAAAAGCAACTTTTTTGTTCTTTTTTTCACTTTTAATTTTTGGCTTATTTCTCTCTCTTTATGTGTAGTCTACATTTTATGCATATGGCTTAAAATATTTGTATCTTTGTATCTTTTTTATTTTTATTGTGTGCTTGCAGAAGCGGAAGAGTTTTTTGACTTTATTTATGTTTCTTTGTTGTCATTTTTTGTTGTATCTTTCGTTTACCACCTCTACTATATTGTATTTGTTTTGGTAGCTACATGCCGTGAATTTTTATTATGACTTGTTTAAATATTTAACTAATTAACAAACTCACGCCAAAGTGCTCACATTTTGTACAATTGTGCTTATCTATGTTGTTGTACATTTTTGTATATTTAAAAATATAGCTTTAGATGGAAATAAAAGAAGTTCTTGTGGTTCTAGTTTGGGTTCTAAACACGTTGACATTGAAAGTTGTAGACAGTAGAACCATTCAGAGTACTTCCTATAAGCTGTTTTTGGTTTATGCTAAATTTTTTACAACTTCCACATATGTAAGTTCCTTAAAAATGTCGAATTGTGATGATTGTTATTTATGTTATTCAAGTTCTTGCAGTGTTTTTTACAGCATATTTTCGAATACAAAGTATTAACAATTATCATTTATCATTAAATTTTTTAAATATTAATTTAAATAACAAAAGACTTCGATGACTTAATTTTTATAAAATGTTAAGTACTACCTTATCCAACGTGGCTTGGTAACTTAATTTCGACAAAACTAATTTCTAATAACTTTTCTACTATCAGCTTTAAGTCACAACTGCTTGAAGCAGTATAAACAACTATAGGGTGGGCCATCTGTTTGTTTGTTAATTGTACTCTATTTGTATGAAAAATCACATTGAATCTTGTAAGCGTGTAAATGCAGACCCGCATGCAAAATTCGACGCAAAGTAGTGCCAGCAAGGGTTAATTCTTGCGAACGATGGTGCGTCACTGGTCTTAACTGCAGCAATATTATCGGATGTATAAGCCGGAGAAGCATGCAAACATGTTGTAGTGCCGGCCCCTGAACCAGTAGACTCGAACCGATTAATACCGGGCTCGGAAGGCCGATTTAACTGGACTAAAATCGTGCGTAATGCTCGAAATGTTTTTTTTTTGCGGAACGACCATTTTCAAAGTACGCCTGTACCACTTTTACGCGTTGTTCGGTTGTTAAACGAACCATGACTAAAATTGAGTAGTTTTGAACTTGACATATGTCGAAGAGCATCCACTTTGGACAGGTATGTTCCGAATTATGAGTGTTTAACAACCAAACCAACAGATGTCCCACCCTATACTATCTCAAAAGATGACTTTTTAATTTTATTGCAGCATTTTTAAAAATTTTATTTCCTGTTTCAACTTTGGATGCTTTTTCTTAGCGCATATAACCTTTGAGTCGATAAATTAAATCAATATAATCTGCAAATAGGGTGTATCTTCATGGGTAACATTGAAGACCTAAATCTTATACGAGGTTACGTCTCTTCTTTTTGAAATTGTAATAGAAATTGCTTCATTTTTTTGCTTGCCTTGTTGGATAACATCCAAATAATTTGTATCATATATACATAACATGAGTTTTTGTTTCTTATAAAGCAAAGTAAAATTCTGTTCACACTTTATAGACACTTTTCTACATAAGTCCACAATGTAAATAATACTTTTATGCCCAAACATATAGCTTTGTTAGTTAACTGGCTAAAGTAAACCTCTTGTTTATAGCTTTATGTATATGTCTTAACTCAAACAACTAAACAGACCCAAAATCAATGCACTGCACTTCCCTTTTATATATTAATAGATCCCCTTCCAGAGTTAACCTTGAACTTATGTGCGACACAAGCTAGCAATTTTTGTCTAATAAAGTATACAAGTACAAACAAAATAATACAAAGAACCCCATAGACCCACAAAGTTGATTTTCCGCTGACATTGTAGAAAAACCCGCACGGTTGAACATAAAATTCCATTGGGTGCTAATAAACCAACTAGCCGGCTACTGAACAAACAATTTGACAAATATATTGAAGAGCTCATCAAAGACAACTTTATTGAATAGTGTACAAAGTATGTGATACATTTGGGCAGTTCTTTTACAAACCGAATGGGTTTGGCGGGAAAAAAGGGCACATTTTGAAAATTTTGTAATTAGGCCTATGCGTTTTTAAAAATATATTTAAAAAATAACCTACATTAAACTCGGTGGTAGGAGCGTATGAAAATTAAACCAATCTGTACAATTTAAGTATTTTGCTATTTTTTAATTAGTAATTAAAAATTAAATATTTTAATTTTGAAAAATTTTAAAAAATAATCTAATTTATCGCAATGGTTGGAGGGTATAAAAATAAAACGGAACAAGACAATCGATGGATTTCTTTTTTTTTTATGCTTTTTTCTAATATTAAAAAAAATCTACGATTACATTTTTTTATAACTAACTTAAAACAAGTTTAATTTGAAAAAAATATGGTAAATAATAAAATAATACTTTGTAAGTTTAAAACAACAAAAAAACTGTTTTCACTGAATTTAATGGAAAATAAGAGCTGGGAAAAAGGATAATTTTTTTTTATTAGCTCGCAGATTAATAATTTTAAATTATTATTATTTTTAAAACAGATTTGATTTTGTCACTTTGTAAAAAAAAAGTAACATTTCAACTTTTTTATAAATTAAAATAAAATATTTTTAGAATTTTTTTAAGATTTCAAAAATAAGTTATTTTGTTTATAATGACGACAGCTTGCAATATTTCAAAGAAATTACGTAAATTACTTTTGAATGTTCGTATACATTTTTAACTAGTTAATTTTTTTACTAAATTACTGATTTAAGAAAAAAAATTTTTAATATTCCCTATAAGTTAATACTCAATGACGAACTAAATAAAAATTTAATAGTTTTGTTAATTCAAGCTAGGGATTTGGTATTTTAGGTACGGCTCGCTTTAAATGAAAATTTTCATTTTGAAAATTAAATGTAAAGAAAACGCTTTGAAATCAATTTTTAACAAATAAAAAGTGAAGCAAATTGATAATAAAATATATAAAATATAGGGATTCGGTTTCAAAAAGTATTGGATACTAGCAAAATTTACTATTCATTTGTGAAATCTATAGCTAAATGGCTTCGACTTATTTAAAATAAAATATATAGCACATTAAAAAAAAAAAATAAGCTCTGTAAACTCGTAATTTTAAACTTTTTAAGCTGCCGGTTTTTGTGAAAAGACAAACTTTTTTTTGAAAACAATATATATTTTATTATAAACATATATGGTACGTTCATTTATTTAAAATAATATATATTTTAAAAATTGTACATTTTAAATTTATAAAAAAAAGATGGCGTACGTTAAAGTCGGGCGCGGACGACTTTGGGATACCCTGTACCACTGCTTGCAATAAAATCCGGTAAATTGCTTACGAACACCAAAAGACACTTGATTGCCAAATTAGATTATGATACCTTCATAAACAACCAAAAACAGACGAATTTTTAATCAAAAACTTTTTTTCGACCGATCGGCCCTATGGGAGCTATATGATATAGTCAACCGATTTTGATAAAATTTGGTAAAAAACTTCTGAATGCCAAATTTGGTTACAATATCTTCACAAACAAACGAAACACAACGAATTTTGTGCAAAAAACGTTTTTTTGACCGATCGGCCCTATGGGAGCTATATGATATAGTCAACCGATTTTGATAAAATTTGATACAGTGTTGAAGATCTCTAAAAAACTTCTGAATGCCAAATTTGGTTACAATATCTTCACAAACAAACGAAACACAACAAATTTTGTACAAAAAGCGATTTTTTGACCGATGGGCCCTATGGGAGCTATATAATATAGTCAAACGATTTTGCTCAAATTTGGTACAGTGTTGAACATCTCCAAAAAACTTCTGAATGCCAAATTTGGTTACAATATCTTTACAAATAAACGAAACACAACGAATTTTGTACAAAACACGATTTTTTGACCGATTTGTCCTATGGGAGCTATATGATATAGTCAACCGATTTTGATCAAATTTGGTATAGTGCTTGGGAACTCTAAAAAACTTACAAAAAACAAATTTTCGACCGATCGATCCTATGGGACCTATATGATATAGTTAACCGATTTTGATAAAATTTGGTACAGTGATGGGGGTTTCTAAAAAACTTACCGATTACCAAATTTGGTTATGATATCTTCATAAACAAACGAATTATCCATCTACAACTTTTGCTTTTTTTCGAGGTCCTCTGAAAGACCCCTATGGGAGCTATATAATGTAGTCCCGATATCAAAAAAATAAAATAAACTTGTCTCCTATGGATAAATAACGGATCTTATCTGAAAGTTTGGTTGCTCTAGCTCTTACCATCTCTGAGATCTAGGCGTTCATACGGACAGACGGACAGACGGACAGACGGACAGACGGACATGGGTATATCGACTTCTCTAGTCACTCTGATCATACTTTAGGTAACTTTGGGGGGTCTCCGACTTCTCCTTCTGTACGTTACATACATTTTCGGCTTGCACAAACACAATATACCCTTTGTACCATACGGTACAGGGTATAAAAATGTTTATACAATATTATAATTGAGAAAAGTAATTAATTTATTAATTAATTAAGAAAAATAAAAATTTTTTGGTCTATTTTTTTTAAGTACCTTCACAGATTCAATTGTAATTAGCAGCTACGTCCTTTAGCTAAAAATGGACCTAATTTGAAATTAATCTAGTTGGATATTATACAAAATTTTTTTTTATTTACAGATAGAAAGATTCATTCTCCTAATTTTTAAACAGAACTTCTTGGCTGCTATTCGTTTTATGTAACAAAGTAGAATTCTTTTGTATCAAAAAATTAAGTTAAGTTCAGCCGTACTCAAAATCAAGAACTGGCATGATATTAAGTAACAGTCTTAAATTAAATTATAAAAACTTCAGAACGATTAATCAGTCAAAAAAACGACATAATAATAATAAATCACTTAGACAACGAAGGTTCAATTTCATGGAAGAGCCTAAGTAGAAACAATAAAATTTAGCCAGAAAAAATTCTAGTTTTGTAATTTATTTTAGCAATAGTAGGTTATTAAATTAAAATCAATTTTTTAAGGCACAACAAAATTGAGTAGCAAACCTAAATGTTCAGTTTGTGAAATATTTGCCCATAAATACTTACCCATCAAAAAAGTAAAGACATTGCATAATGTTGATGCTGCAGGCAATACCATGGCTATAGGACAAATATTGACAATGTGCCCCAAAAGTTGATTCAAACTATTAATTTAATTATATACCAAATTTTTTTTATTTATATATATATGCGGCATATAAACATGCATTAGAAAACACAGCACATAAGATTGTTGTAGGCGACAAACTGCACATAAAAATTTGTATTTTGTATTTGATTTTCAAAATGTTTTAGCCAAGTTTGTTGCTTCCGGCTGGACTTGGCTTAAATTTTAATTTTATTTATTGGCAAATATTTAAGGCACTTAAAAAAACTAACCGGACACTAAACTGGCAAGCGCGACGTCTTGTTCTGGGCGAGTTTAAAGCTAAACTGAACGAAGCTGCTTCAACGAAGCGCCATACAACTAGCCCCAAGGGGCCGATGGTTGATGGTTAGACAAGGCAGCACTGTGACAAAGAGCGGGTGCTACGATAGTGTAGGGGAGAGAGAGACAACTTGCGATTTGTTTAATTATATTTTAACGCAACAAAAACAACAACAAACAAACAGCTGATAAACAATTTCGCACGGCCCAAAAAAATTGTAAGCAAACAAAATAATAAAAATAAACAAAACAAAAGACTCAAGCAACAAACTTGGCGCGACAACGGAAGCAAGCATCTAATAAATTATGCAAAATATTTGGCTTGATTTTTTACAACTTTATGGCTTATTAAATTATATTTAATTTTTATATATTGATATTTATATAAGTTTCTTAGGCAGTTTGTACAGCTTTTAAGTAGTTAGGATGCATCTCTGGGAGTTTCAATTAATAAAGCATTAAGCGCATTTTGACCTGACTTTAAAATTTTTAAACTAGATAATGTATTTTATTTATTTATTTAAGTAATTAACTAGTTGAAATGACATGTAAATTAAAGCCAAAGCAACAAATAAATGCGTCAGTTATTACACACACGACTGGGTTCGAAATCAATCATTATTTTGTGTAATATTTAATAGTGATCCTTCAAGGACATTTTAAATCATCTACGAAAGTCATTGATATGTAGCTCATATAAATGTGGCCTTATAGTGGCCACACAAAGATATTTCAATTCAATCTCGTTTCTTCAATTTAAAAAATAAGAAATTACTTTTATTAAAAATTTCTAAATCGATTTAATTTTTTATTTATCCTTATAGTTAAACATCGGTTAGCATATATGTAATCTTAAAAGTTTAAGTTTATGCAACAAGCTTTAAAACTAAGAAGTCAAAGTATATATAAATAAATACATTTTTTTTTTGTAAATTAAAAATCGACTATCATAGCTTTATTAACAACTTTTACTAAAAAAACAAATTAAAAAGTAACTATAAAATACATATATAATTTATAAAATAATTGAAAAAGTTATTATAGAATTAAATTAATAAAAAATTATAATTCATAATTTTTTCTTTTTATGTCAAATAATAGTTATTTTTTCCAATTTAATGACAATTAACAAATAATAGCTGTTTCATGATTTTTATTTTTAAAATAATAATTGTTCGATCTTCAGTTGTCAGTGAAGGTTTTATATATTTAAAAAAAAAAGATGGCGTACGTTAAAGTCGGGCGCGGACGACTTTGGGATACCCTGTACCACCAAATTGCAATCAAGTCCGATATATTGCTTACAAACTCCAAAAGATATTTCTTTGCCAAATAAACGAAACACAACGAATTTTGTGCAAAAAACGTTTTTTTGACCGATTGGCCCTATGGGAGCCATATGATATAGTCAACCGATTTTGATCAAATTTGGTACAGTGCTTAACAACTCTAAAAAACTTCTTAATGCCAAATTTGGTTACAATATCTTTACAAACAAACGATTCAAAACGAATTTTGTACAAAAAACAAATTTTCGACCGATCGATCCTATGGGAGCTATATGATATAGTCAACCGATTTTGATCAAATTGGGTATAATGCTTGGGAACCCTAAAAAACTTCCTTCTTAATGCCAAATGTGGTTACGGTATGTTCACAAATGAACGAAACACAATGAATTTTGTACAAAACACGATTTTTTGACCGATTGGTCCTATGCATTAGAACTTTAAAAAAATTACGAACTCTTTTGAAAACCTTAATTTGGCTCAAAAGATTCAAGAACTTTTACATTTGGCGATAAACGAAAAGTTGTTCCATAAACTTTTTTAAATCATTCACTTTTTTTGTTTTGACTAAAACTAAAAAAAAAAAAAATGTAATTCTATATCTACATTAGGTTGTACCGGTAGAACCCAGTGGGGGTCACACATAGACTAAATAGTCCTTAGTGATTATATCTACATTAATTAATGAATTAATTAATCCTCGTAATGCATTAATCAACGTGGAATTATATTTTTCATCGAAAACCCTGAAAAAACTGTATTTGGTTTGGATTCCTACATGCATCAAATCTACAAAAAATTTTATATTTTTAAAGATCATTTCTTTTTGATTTTCTATTCGTATCCGTTTTTGATGTAGTTATTAAACTTACAAAATTATTTTTTTATACCGAAATGCAGAATTTTGATAAATAATAAAATAATAAGATAATTAAAAAACTAAGAATATACGTACTGCTTTTGAAAAAAAATATATTTCCTTGCATTCTCTGTCTAAAACTAATATTTTCTTATTGTTATATTAAATAATGTTTTAAATTAAAAAAAAAAAATTTTGGTTTGGATTTCCGTATGCATTAAATGTAAAAAAAAAATTTGAATAATACTAAAGATATAAAAAAATTTAAAGAATAAATAGAAAACATTTTTTTTTTAAATTAATAATCAATATTAAATATATAAACAAATAAGAATATAGGCGCTGCTTTAAAAATCATACTTTGCTTTACATTTTCTGTCTGGCCAAGTCCTTAAAGTAAAACGAATATTTTGTTTATTTTAATATTAAATTATGATTAAATTTTAAACCTATTTATGTATTATAATAATAGGCGTTTGAGCAACGTATATATAAAAACTGAAAGCACTCAGAAAAATAGTTTAAAAAAATGCATTTCCGTTGGAAGTTTGCTAAACTTTTAAAATATAAGAAATTTGTTAAATTGTAAATAATTTATTATTTCGACTCATATAATGATGAATCTTTAGATCTGCTCTGACTACAAACTATTTAAAATTTGCAATTAATTTCAACCTAATAATTAGATAATTTTTGCATCAGTGAAAAAGTTTGATTACATTTATTAATTCGTAAAGAGATCTTTTGAAAAAAGTCGACAAGCTCTAACTAGTTCGCTGAAATTTTTAACGAAACGTTAATGATGACATTTGTTTAATTTTAGATTTTGACTAATTATTTAATTAGTAGTTATTTCTTATAAATAAAAAAATAATATAAAAAGAATAAATTATAACTAAGACAAGGAGTAGTAAGTTTTAAGTAAAGCAGCCAAGTAGATTTTATTTTCACCAGGCACATTTTGGCAGACGTTTGTGAGAGTGACGCAGTGACGTCACGACTTGTCGACACATTGCGGCTTCATGTCTGTTGCTGCGCATACAAGCGCATAGTACGTGTTCGTGTACTGTACGTGTGACGAACCCTATATATGTGAGATAGGTACGTGCCGACCACTAGTCAAAAAAAAAAAAAACGATTATCGTGTTCGGGTGTAACATCCTATACTATACGCATATAATAATCCGAATCCAAGATCCGAAATGTATCACAACATCCAAAAACCCCATAAAACGAAGGGGCTTCCGTTTTTTGTACTCAGAGTCAACGACCCCTAAAACATAAAGAAAACATCGTCCATTACACGTACTCGAAAAAATAGTTTTGGGGTGTTTTGAGGTTAGCTCATAACACTGCTTGAAAAAAAAAAAAGTCGCTTTCAGACATTTACCGAATGCTTTTTGGGAATCTACGGCCAAAAATACGCCAACGCGCAAAGCATAACCATAAACAACCTTATAAGAAGAGGCAATTTAAAGGATCATACACAGCGGTGGACATCTGGAATAAAAAAAATATTTTGGGTTTTTTTAAGTCATAAAAGAAAAAAATCCATTGTAAAAAAAAGGGTTTTGAAAAAAAGGTTATAAAATTCAATTTTGCTAAAAATAAAGAGCATTTAAGTTTCGTCGCAGAAATACTAACCATTTAATTTAAACTTTTTATTATGCATTTAGTGTAGCCCAACAATATTTTCCGCCTTAACACTGCCAAATATTTAAATTAGCTGATTGCGTATGCTGTTAAGAAAAGGCTATAAAAGTATTTTTTTTTTTATATTTTATAATTTTTTTTTATGTACAATATTAATTTCCTCAAGTCGCGTGCGTCATGCAAACAGCATGCGAAATTAGTTCGAGGCGCAGCTTATTGGGTGGTCGGTCCCACAACAAACGAGGAATCCAATCGAACCATTAGTCAATCAAATCGTTTAAGAGTTTAAACATTTAATCATTTAACAATTTAGCACTTAAACAATTAGGCAAAGCCAAAGTTCAATTGTAATTTACACCTAGACAAGCCCGAAGAATCGAAAACTTTGCCGTTTCTTCTTCTTGAGTTGCTTCTTGGTTGACTTGACTGACGTCCGACGAGCACAGACCGGCAAACAGGCAGAGGCAGCTAAGGCAGCTGGTTCACCTTGACCAGATACTGACTTTTTTGATTTTATTATTATACCAATAAGATGGTTTCATGCCAAGTTGCGATACTTATCGCCTTTCGTTGACCGCTCCAACAACTACAACAACAATATCATGTTTTTCTTGGGCTGTTCTCTCGCATATTTGCTAACCAATTAGTACGGCATTAATGTTATATATATTTTACATAAATCATAAAATTTTATATTATTATTTTTGTGATTTTTTTTGTTTTTTTTTTCTTACTATTGCAATTTCAGGGCTTTGGTCATTGCCTTTTGTCATCTGCCCACTAATTCTCTTTTTTTGCAAGTTGTCTTTGGTTTCGTCTTTTATCGCTTATTTTTGGGGGTCTCTAAATTATGCGCATTCCGGCGTATTTCCGTCAGTCAGTTTATTTTGATTTATGTCTTTAAGGGATAAATAAAAGTAATTGATATATCTTAATAAATACCAGTAGCCGGCATTAGGTTAATAATATTAAAGACAGCAACAACAACTGGGCCGTTTAGGGTACAAATATTTCGACTATAATATACACTAATTCGATCAGTTTTTAATTCGAAACATAGATTTCGAAACGATTATTTTTTAGTCAAGATTCAGATTTCTACGTTATTTTGGTGAAAATTTTTGCGGAAAAACGGAAAAAGAATATATTTATATAGTATTAGGTGCGCAACTAAGTTCTCGCTGTTTGTCAATAGATGGCTTTAGCAGAAAGTTCTGGTCGATTTTAACATTTGGGTAAACTTCATATATGGTAAGCAAACTGCTATGGCACATTAGTGAATTTCTTTTTGCATTATTTACTTGTGGTTGTGTGAAAATGTCTAGTTTTGTGCCAAAAAATCATCATTTGCGGGAAGTGTTGATTTTCTTGTTCTGTTCGAAAAAAAACGGCAGCTGAAGCGCATCGAGAGCTCCAAAAAGTGTACGGAGATGCTGCTCCAAGCGAAACAGCGTGCCGTGATTGGTTCCGTCGCTTCAAAGACGGTGATTTCGATGTTGACGACCGTCCACGTAAAGGAAGACCCAAAACCTTCGAAGACGCTGAATTGGAGGCATTGCTCGATGAGGATTCGTGCCAAACGCAAGAAGAGCTTGCTTCAGCATTAGGAGTTACCCGCCAAGCCATTTCCAAGCGATTGCATGCGTTGGGAATGATTCAAAAGCAAGGAACTTGGGTTCCTTATGATTTGAAACCAAGGGACGTTGAGCGTCGTTTTTTCGCCTGTGAACAACTGCTCCAGCGACAAAGAAGGAAGAGTTTTCTTTATCGCATCGTGACGGGTGATGAAAAAGTGATTCATTACAGCAACCCAAAGAGGAAAAATTCTTGGGGACTACCCGGTCATGCTACCACGTCGTCGGCTCGGCCGAATACTCACGCTGCGAAGGTTATGCTGTGCATTTGGTGGGACCAGGTCGGTGTTGTTTATTATGAGCTGTTGAAACTAGGCGAAACCATCACTGGGGAACGGTATCGAACTCAATTGATGCGATTGAGCCGAGCACTGCGAGAAAAACGGCCACAATACGAGCAGAGGCATGAAAAAGTGATTTTACTGCATGACAACGCTCGGCCTCACATTGCCAATCCTGTTAAAACCTACTTGGGAACGCTCAAATGGGAAGTCCTACCCCACCCGCCATATGGCTTGATTCGTGGATAGCCTCAAAAGACGAACACTTCTACCGTCAAGGTATTCGAACTCTGCCAGAAAGATGGGAAAAAGTTGTAGCTAGCGATGGGCAATACTTTGAATAAGTCATTGATAACCATTTTTTTATAATAAAGTTACATTTTTATCAAAAAAAACAGCGAGAACTCTCTGTCAAACCAGCCAAAAAAATTTCGTCTTCTCGTCCACTTTTTAAAGCCGTATGGTGATTTTTGATATTTCAAAATGGCGGAGCTACAATGGCCGCCAAGCAAAGTAACTCCATAATTTAAACACTAATTTTAATCTTATTCTCAGAAAAACATTATTGCAACCCCTTTTATGTGCTATTCAGACACTTTTGTGGTAGCTGATTATAAGTACTTTATTAGTTTTTCAAAATTTCAAAATGGCGGACCTAAGATGTGTTTTTCGTTTTTGTGTTTAAAGTTCGAGTTGGGTATGGAAATATATGTTTTCGGGATCGCTAATCACGAATCTGGTGTTAGAATTTCAAAATTACAAAATGGTGGACCACCTACGAATGATTTTGTAGGTTTTCGGCAGCCATCTTAGGTACGCCATAAGGTACTTTTAAAACAATACATTTAGGCATTGAAAAATCAAATTTTTGTAGTTTTTAGAAATATTCGAAAAGAGTGCAACAACAACATTACTTGCGGAGACTTTATTCTACTTTAAATTTAATACAAAAACGATTTTGTACATGTGTAAATAAAACTACTTACTAAGGGAGTTTTAAAGATAATCATTAAATACTTACTTAAAAAATTATTAATGCAGTTAATGCATTTTCATACTATTGTGTAGTAAAAATTTTAATTATTCATAAGGATTTATTATAACACATAGTATACCATTTTCTGCATATTTTATTTTAAATATATAATATAATTATTAAAAAGAAAGATACAACATAAAATTCTCAAACCACAAATTTAACCAACTTTGTACAAAATTCAAGTTCAATTCAAGTTCTTGCGGTTTGCATTGAATGCATTGATGAGCTGTCTATACTAACATCGCGCTGGCAATTATCTAAATTTGTGGCTAGAACTATACTTTATAAAACTTGTTTTATGAAAATTTTGTAACTTTGTAAGCGTTCAATTAACTAATACCTTGAAATATTGTACACGATTTGTGCAATCAATAAGCCATACCACTTGCCACTGGTAATGGGAATTGCCAAGTCCAGGGCCACACTATGTATAAACATGTAACAATGGCCAATGAAAACGAAACCACAAATATCTATAAGAAGTAAAGTAAAACTTGTTTTTAAGTACATATGTAGTGCTTCAACTTGAGTGCAACAACTTGGGGGCAACTTCCTTGAATCCTTGACACTGCCAATTAAAAGTGCATTTCGGAGCATTGAAATTCGCTTCAAGATTATTTACAATAAGCTCAAAGCCAATAATATTAAGCTTGAAATAGCAAATGGTTATTAATAGTTTAATAAGTTTATGAACTTTTTTCCAATCAATAAATACAACCAAAATAAACAAAACTTTTTGCTGAATCACAAAATTAATGTCTCGATAACAAAAACGCGACAACAATGCGTATGCTATATGAGAGCTTAAAAATTGCTTTTGAATATTACGTATACGTACGGCTGACTGCACACCCATCCAGTAGCAAGTTCTTAAACTCTTAATGATATACACGCTGCATGGTCATTTGGATGTCTCACGTTTGAGCTTAATGAAGGCGTGTCTCAACTAATTAGCCAAAACAGTAACTCCAGAATTTGAAACTAAATTTAGTTAGATTACTTTTGTGCTAAATATTTTTACATAAACAAATTTTTTTTTAATATTTTCTTTTATTTTTTTTATTAGCTTAAATATATTATACAATAATATACTTAAAAAAGGTATTACAGTAATATTTTTTTAAACTCTATTAAAATTTTAAATTTAATTTTTTTTCAGTTACATCAAAATAGTACAAGCTCGTTTACAACTAATTAAATATCCCAAATGAAATTTTTTTAAATAAGATAAAACTTAAAATTAAAACAACAATAAGTTTTCAAAGCATCAATAATATGGATGTGAAACAAAGAAAACTGCCAACAATTTCAAAATCGATTCATAAGTGAAAAATAAAATGTTCTCAACGTTTTTTTTTAATATAATCCGTTAATTAAAAAAAACGCGTCTTATATTTATACTTATTATGGAATAATAAATAGTGAATATTTTTAACTAATTTTTTTCATCTTCCCACCCTTTGCCTTTAAAAAATTGTTTTTTTAACTATAACATTTCTCAACAATATACTTAAAAATACTTTAAATTAAAACATCAAAGTAAAAAAAAAAACATTTCCCCAATTTTAAAACCAATTATCAAATAAAAAAAAAAATTTCAGAATATTTCAGTTTTTAAGCCAAGTTGTAACTATTACATTTCTCAACAATATACTTCAAAATATTTTAAATTAAAACATCAAAATAAAAAAAAAACATTTCCCCTATTTTAAAACCAATTCTCAAATACAAAAAAATTTTCCGAATATTTTAGTAAGCCAAGTTGTAAGGCTCTTTAAAAAAAATATATTTTGTGTATTATTCTTCAAAAAATTTAATTCATTTAAAAAATTATTTTAATAATTTTTTTTTGTGTAAATTAAAAAAACAAAAAATTTTAAAAAGTCAAGATATACTAAATTTAATTCATTTAAAAAATTATTTTAATAATTTTTTTTTGTGTAAATTAAAAAAACAAAAAATTTTAAAAAGTCAAGATATAGTATATGAACATCTATTTATAAATAAAAAACAAAATTTTCAACTTTAAAACCTTATATAATAATTTAAAAAACAATTTTTTCACTTATTGTGACTCAACTACTGAATGTTTTTAACCCAATTTTTTTAGTGTTAGCTATCAATTGGCTCTTACATTTTTCAGTTTTTTTTTTGTTTTTTGAAAAAAATATATTTTCTTTAAAAAAATAAAAAAATTTTTAATTTTTTAGTTTTTTAAATATCTTTTTTTAAATTTGTTCAACAACAATTTTTTTAGCCACGCCTGTTAGTCCCTTCTTTTTACGTTGTCAGTAGAATCAAATCATATGTTACAACAATTAAAAAAAAACCAAAGATTTTAAAATTTTTTTTTATATGAAGTACATTTTTTTTTTCAGTACAGATCAAAAATTATCATAACTTAAAATTGCAAATTATAAATTAAAAACTCGACACATAATTTTTGCGCAGTATAATATTTTTAATTTGGTATGTTAAAACGTATACTTAATAAATTATTATTAGTTTTTTACTGATTATTAAAAAAATTTGCCTTGTAATTCTCATGCTCCGTTTTGCAAAATGTTTAGTAAATATTTAGTAATAGTATTTATTATATTATATATAACATAATATAGCTATATGCGATTATGCTATGTTTATGTAAAATATTTACTCAAATACTACGCTACGATTAAGAGCTTTGTTAAATGTTATGGAGAAGCTTTAATAATACTATTATTTTTATTTATTCTTTTTATACACTATACAACTTAACTAAATAACGACTATGATAATAAACTTTCTTTGTTTATATAATAAAGAGAAACCAATATTGTTGTCAACTGAAATCCTAACTAAATCTAAATCTTTATGCGGTTCAAAATTATAAAGTCAAAGTTCAATTAGTACAAAAAAATCATCCACATGAGGAAATTTTAAGATAACTATTAATAAACCGAAATTTGTACAGAGTTATTAATAGAGGTACATGCCAATTACTATTATGTAACTAATAATTAATATTTTTATTAATTTATATATTGCTTTTGATGACATAGTGTTTTTATGCTTATGTTAAATGGCTTCCGGCTGTAGCCTTGAGCCTTAAATAAATTCCAAATATTACTGAGCCGTAAATCAAAGTGGGACATTTGAAGAAACTGGGCAAAGCGAACTAAGTTTATGGCTTAGTAAATTTAAGAGAAACAAAAGAGAAAAATTTAAGAGCGAGTTTAATATAACAGCAAGTATAGCATGCTTTTAGGCAGCGATTTGCAGTTTTTGATAAACTCCACATTTTGTTAATGGTAATATTGGTTTAAAAAGAAAATATTTAAAAATAATTTAATTTAATTGTTATGTCTTAAAATCAAACTTTCCACGTTTAAATAAAAAAATTGCTTTAATAATTTTTACAAGTCGCTATTTTAAAAGCAATTCAATTTAAAAATTAAAAAAGATGCTGCATACTTTTAGGTAGCATAGTGGAAGTTTGATTCCAACCGTTCAAGTAAATTTTTGATTGGAAAAAAATATTTATTAAAATATTTTTATTTGATTACGAGACAAGTTTGTCAAATGTGGATATACTCGTAACTCGATATATAATCGATTAAAAAAAAAATTAAATTAAATATTTGCTGCTAAATCTCTTACGAACGAAATCTTCACTTGGAAAAAGTTTTTTTTTTATGCAGTAAAAGAATTATATCTATAAGTTTCGTAAACGTCTAAAATTTGCTAAAAAGCGAAAAAAGAAATTCTACTGCAACAGGATGGGGTACAATATCGACATATTGACATAATTCAACAAACTTCGTGTTCTAAGGGACTATTCGCACCAGCTTCGTGTCTCTAGCACTTATGGCATCCGTAATCTAGATGTTCATACAGACGGAGGGACGGACAGACAGACGGAGCTTAATCGCAACCCGAAGGTTATGATAAGCATTTTGGTATAATCGCATTGGTCTAAAACGCCTCATTCCTTGTACCCTGTAAAGTACGGGGTATAAAAATCTACCTAAAATTTCTGCCAAGAAGAACTATCATTTTAATACGTGTCCAAGAAGTTCTTATAGAAGTGGAAGTCTATTGTATCCTTTCTCTAACTTCATTATTTTCGTAATTAATTAAAATACTTTTTAAATCTACGCCTACGAAAAAACTAAACATTTGGATTAAAACAATTTCGGAATTTGGACACTTAAAACTAATTCCCGTACTGTTTCATTGCCTATTAGATTCTTAGAATAATTATTAATTTTAAATAAGCAAAATATTTGGTTAATTGAAGCCTATCCATCATTTTGGTATGGAAAATTTGAAATAATTTTTCTAGTGATATACAAGTATTCAAAATCAAAATTCAACGACAACAGATCTCGGGACGAAACGCTGAATCCGAATCGAGTAACAGAATTGGCTAAACTGATTATAAAATTTTTTTCGACATTTTTGGAGTTGTTGAATCCGAAGTGAAAATCCTACAAAATACCGCTTATTATGGGAATTTTTTATTTTATGCGAACGTGCTGGTGTTTTTTTTTTTTGAGTTCGGATTCGGATTCAACGACTCCAATATCATTTTGCCAACATGGACTGACCTCGGAATCCGAAAGTCCCTTTTTATGTGTGGCTGTGTAAAAAAAAAAATATTTTGCAAAAAAACATTTAAAGTTATATTCAGCTTAAATGGCCCAGTCCAAATAGAGTAGCCTATCCTTAAACTCAAAGCTGGAAACAAAAAAAACTATTAGGCACAAATATTTTTATACCGATTAAACCGATTGTTAGCCGATACTGTAATCGAATAAGAAGAATAATGAATTTTATTTTTTGATCATAAAAAATAAGCTAGGAGTAACAATGACAACAAGAGAACGTATAATCTTTAAAAGGATATCCAAAAATCAATCCATTTACATTACGATTTTCAAAAAAAAAAAAAAGAACGAGTTCCTAGTTGGAATTGCCTCAAATTCAAACTTGTTTAATTTAAAATCCTATAACTGAAGTCATCTTTGCTTCACTCTACTAAGCTACTATTTCTTCTTTGCAGGACAAGCTGCTCAGCAAGCTGGAGGAAAGCGAGCCGGATCCGCCCACCTCACAGGAGGATGAGTGTGTGATCTGTATTAATGCACGCGCTACCATGCAAACCTCACCCTGTGGCCATCGCGTTGTCTGCCGGCGCTGCTTTGTCAAGACCATACAAAGTGCCGTAGCCCAACGTTTGTTGCCCTTGCGCTGCGTCATCTGCCGGGCGCGTGTCAATCGTTTGACCTCCTCCTCCGGCAGCTGGCGCATACAAGAGTCGGCCAGCAGTTATTCCATGGGTGCCAAAAGTTGGGCCTCAGCCGGCGTTGCCGCTGGCGGTGTTGTGGCCTCAGCCAGCTCCTATTCCATGAACGATGCGCACAGCGGCCATCATGCGTTCCATCAACCCACGTTGCACACAGCGGCAGGGCGTCATTATCCCAGAGGTGCCGCACATGCGCGCGTCTCCCAATCGGACAGTCTGTACTCAGTAGGCTCAGTGCTTAGCTCGACTGGCTCGGCTGCTTCTTCGCTGTCTGGTTTTTCACATGCTTCCGGCTATTCCAAGACGTCTTCCATATCGGGCAGTGGTCCCTGTTCGCCAGCCTCGCCGCTATCACCGGGTGCAGCATCGGCCAATGCGGCCACGGTGCTAAACAATCACTTGGCGCCACCTTCACCCACCATGCATCATCATCATCAACAGCAGCAGCAGCAGACATTATCGCCTTCTGGTTCATCAGGCAGCTCGCTGTCACCGCGCGACAACGGGCATCACTCGCATCATGGCGGCTGTCCCACTGGTTGTTCCGGTGCTGTGCCGCGCAAGCCACTGCATACGCTTAGCAATTCCGCCTCCACATCCTCATCCAGTGGCGCCTCCTGCAGCAGTGGCAGCGGCAGCATGACGCCTACCATAGGTGTCGGCACATATCCAGGTCGCAGACATGTCAAGAGCCGTCTGCTGGATCTACAAAATCGACTGCCACCTATCAAGGAGTTTCGCAGTCCTGCCAAAGTGCCACATCCCTCGCCGGTGCATGTTAGCAATCCGCGTTTTCGGTGCGTAAGACTACAAATTTTTGTCGCCAGTCTTAGTAAACATTTCATCCTTCACAGCTATGCCTCATATACCAAGTCTAGCGCCCATGAGCTGGCACCGCTGTTGCGCGAGCCGCCCTCTCCGCCGCGTCGTCCCATGAACATTCAAGTGAGCTGTGCGGCTCTGGCGCCACCACCACTAAAGGCAGGTGGTGCCAAAATCTGTCCGCTCACAACGAAAAACTCATTGCCCAAGAATGCCTATCAAATGCCCAAGGACAAGAAACCGCATGCTACCAATGCCGCACACTCCGGCAAGGCTCAATCTGTCAAATTGGGCAGCAAGAGCGCTCCAGCCACTGGCATGGCCATCGCTGTGAAGAATCTAACAACAAATGCTGCCAAAGCACCCACTGCCAGTGGCAGCCAAGGGTCAGGTATTGGCCATAGTAAAAGCCATACAACAAGCACTTCCAGTCGCAGTTTTCCGCTGTTTTCCGGCAGCAGCAGCAACAGTGGCAGCAGTCATAGTAAGTTGGCAAATAAATGGTGCTTTTTTGAGAGGTTTCATTTTTTTCAATTGTGATGTAACTAAAAAACTTTGTATGCAGCAAAACTATGTTTAAACCCAAAGCTTCTATGAAAATCAGATTTTACCATTGTTCGCAATATAAGTCAAAAGCGTGTTTTTTTAAGATTTTTTTTTTTAATTGTAATGTTGTTTTGAAATTTTAGATGCAGTTTGAATATTTTTAGGACAATATAATGATTCAACACAAAAACTTCTGTAAAAATTCTAATTTTTCTATGGTTTACAAAAAAATCTGTTTTTTTTTTAAACTTTTCTTTTTAAAGACAAAATTATATATTTTGCCGAAATGTCCATAGTAACCCGAATTTGGTCAAAAGGGTGTTTGTTTTTTATCTTTTTTAAATTGCAGTCTGGAATTTCTTGGACAAAGTTCGAATCTTCGTTCATTGGGAGGTAAATAACCAATTGGTAATTTTTTTTCTAAATTTTTATATTATCTCTTATTCTGGTTTTAGTATTCATATTGTATATTAGTCTTATTTTATTAGCTTAGTCTTTATTTTATATTTGTTATTATTATTATATATTATTTTTTTGGGATGATAAACAACAACATGACAACTGCTAGATAGTATCAAAGTTAAAATAACAGCCTCTTATAAAAACACCCTATACATGGCGTACGGGTAATTTGTACGCCATTTTAAAATTATTCATTGTGGTACTAATTAATTATGTTGCATTGAACAATTTCAGAGGAAAAAGCTGACAATAAAAAGAACGAGTCCGTTGAGCGCAAGAAAAAGGAAGAGAAACTCAAATTGAAAGCTGAAAAAGAAGCAAGAAAGGTGAGATGTCCGGTGTGTATGTGTTTATGTCAATATCTTATGAGTACCCTTGTATTGGCCTTTGAGTTTCTTAGAAAATTTGAAATTCTTTTTTGATACCGTTTTTAAGAATACAAATTAACAAAAAAATAACTCAGCTAAATGTGTTTCAAAGTCTCTCAAAAATTTTGGACAAAAATTATTTATTTATTTATTAAAAAAAAATAAGTTTTTTGAAAACATTATACAATGAAGAAGTAGATGTCTCTCCTCGTCTCTAGTGCGATAGGTGAACTTCTTAACGATATGGAAAACACAAAAGAAAGTATGGCCATATTTAGTTAACTTGAGCTCTCTCAGGGTGGCCTCGTACAAAGTATATAAAACGTTTCGTTGTGTTGACTTTTTTAATCAAATTATGATTTTTCAACAAAAAAATATTATAGTTCATGCTCGGAAGTCACGTCACGATCCCATCTCTATTAATTGCAGTAGGCAAGAAAAGTAACTTAAGTAACTTCGGTTGCCAATGACTGCTGTATAGTTAAGTTAGTTCCGACTACTAAAATTTTAAATAATATTTATTAATTATTTTATTTTTCTAAATTTTCAATTTATATTACAGCTCTTGCAGTGCCGCAGCCAAAGATAAATAATTTCCTTGCAAAATGTTTGCATAAATCTCACCGGAAGCTTTTCTTTTATAGTATTTCTTGAGTTCCAACAAGCGTATCTAGACTTCGGCGCACCGGAACTTTGGCTTGCTCTCTTTTCCACTTGTTATTATGTTGCATTGTGTATAGTTTTTATTGTTTTGCTAATGGGCATCAGGAAGCTGGAGGAGAGCAGGCCGCTTTTGTTTTGTAATTGGCCTCATTCGCTCTTTTGCCGCTGCTGTTAAAAGTTTTTCATTAAATGCGCGGCTCCTTGGCGCTGCTTTCGTACTGCCAAGCAGAACTAGCCCCCGACGTTGAGGGTTGAGACATCCTCCAAACCGGGACAAAGGCCAAAGTTGTAGCTCATAATGCTGGGGATGCTTATGTATGCAGGGCTTTCATGTTTTTTAGTGCATGTAAACAAAGTTATGGCGTAATTCTATGTTTCTTGTGCCTTATAATCATGGACAAAAAAGGTAACCGAAAAGTGAGATTTTAAATATAATCTTGACATATACATCTGTTCGACGAAAAATAAGGCACAGAATAAGGCGAGAAATTATGCAACAAATGCATCGTACTTCGCCTTCGGGGACCATATGAGATAAGGACACCCACTTGTAAAACCATATCAAAGTAGGATTTGGTTATTGATTCCCAAATCACAAATTAGAAAACATTTTGATTTATTTTAGGTTTTTTGATTGACATTCTGGCAATTCTGCCCATAACGGATCTGATTCTTTTTATCGAATCTTTAAAATGGTTCAGCAAGCGGAGAGACGTAATTATCTGCCTGTGCCGTGACGTCTAACCTATCCTAACCTATCCTAACCTATCCTAACCTATCCTAACCAATCCTAACCTATCCTAACCTATCCTAACCTATCCTAACCTATCCTAACCTATCCTAACCTATCCTAACCTATCCTAACCTATCCTAACCTATCCTAACCTATCCTAACCTATCCTAACCTATCCTAACCTATCCTAACCTATCCTAACCTATCCTAACCTATCCTAACCTATCCTAACCTATCCTAACCTATCCTAACCTATCCTAACCTATCCTAACCTATCCTAACCTATCCTAACCTATCCTAACCTATCCTAACCTATCCTAACCTATCCTAACCTATCCTAACCTATCCTAACCTATCCTAACCTATCCTAACCTATCCTAACCTATCCTAACCTATCCTAACCTATCCTAACCTATCCTAACCTATCCTAACCTATCCTAACCTATCCTAACCTATCCTAACCTATCCTAACCTATCCTAACCTATCCTAACCTATCCTAACCTATCCTAACCTATCCTAACCTATCCTAACCTATCCTAACCTATCCTTACCTATCCTAACTTCTTCTATTTCGAAATTTTTTATTTCTCGAAAATTTTTTTATTTTTTACATTATTTTTATTATTTATTATTAGAGTTTTGTAATGTAGTCGGTCAACCTGAAAATTGAAATGTAAATAAAAGAATCGTTTTAGGCGTGTTTAATTTAAAAAAAAAAAAGCTTCACTAAAAAACTGACTTCTCAAACATTACCAATTAAATAAAAATATAAATAAATATTATTAAGAATATTTTTTTTAATAATTTTTCAATCATAAATCATTGTGTTCAATAAATTTTCATTTTACTTACTTTAACTTAATGTAAAATTTTTTTATTTTATTTGCATTAAAAGTAACTAATTTTTTAAAAATCCGTTCCATTATAATTTGTTTGGTTTAATCCATTGGCGTTATTATAAATATTTACGTGGTTAGTTATCCCAAAAAAATTTTCCAAAAAACAGTTATTTTTTACATTTTAACATTTTTGCTTGACTTTTTTAAGATTTTTAAAAATGTTTTGAAATATTTTTTTTTTATTTTTTTAAATAATTTATTTATTTCTAATGTTCTTTAATTTTTTTTTTAAATTCTATAAAATCTATATAAGCGGAAAATTTCTGTTTTCGATTTAAAAATTAAACACAATTTCACAATAATTTTACTGTTTTAGGATATTTTATTTATTTATTTCTTTTTTGTATATGACATACATATAGACAAGCATGAAAAATCAAATTTTTTAATTTTCTAAAACTGTGGTCAGATTATTAGATTTAGATTATAATTATTGGATGTTGTGCAGCGACGATCCTGGTCAAATGACCTACTTTCGTCGCTGCATAGTATCCAATCATTTTAATCAAAAAATTTGGAGTGAATATATGATTTATTTTTAATATTTAAGAGATTACAAAAAATTTAATGACAGCTAGAGTTTAGGATTTTAACGAAGATATAGACTTCTAGAAATTATACGATACATTAAGATTAAACTAGGTATGGAGTATATCAAAGTCGGTCTGGCCGATTTTTAATGTAACAAATTTTTAAACTAAAGTTAATTTAATGCTTTGGTTTTTTTTTTTGTACTGCAGGAAGAGAAGCGCCTTGCCAAGGAGGAGGAGCGACTTGCAAAGGAGGAAAAGAAACGTGGCAAAAAGGAAGCAAAAAAACTATTATTGGCAAACGATGGCAATAATAAAAAATAAAGTTAATTATTTACCAATTATAATAAGTAATTTTAATTTTAAGATATCATACATAAACACACACACACACACTTACATACATGTACACTTATACATATAACGAGCTTGATTGTATACATATTAGTATATTTAAATATTTTAATTTTTTATTTAAAAAATAAATTGATTTTACACAAACAAAAACCATCAACAAAAAAATTGTTTTTTAGTGCAACAATTTTAAAGAACAAAATTTTTTGTTTAAAAAACAAAATTTTCAAATTCTTTTTTTTGCATATTTTTTTAAATTAACATTGGTAAGTTGTAATTTTTATGGGTCGGAAACTTTTATGGCTCTGTCTAGTACAGAGCCGTACAAAATGTATTTAACCTATTTAAATTTTTTATAAATCACTTATTTTTTGTATTCTTTAAACAGCTACAAGGTCAACTCATAATTGTCTCATCTATTTAAAGGTTGTTAAACAATTGTTTAAAATAAACTAAAACAAATTAACAAATTCTAAAACTTAATGTACAAGTTTCACAAAAAAAAATAAATCATTTAGAGTTGGACTCAAAACTGAAAATTACTAAACCGTAGATTAGCAATCAAACCAAATCTATAAACTTTTCTCAGTTCTTATAAAAAAAAAGTTTAAATCAAATAAAAAAAAAATCTTTAACTATGTAAAGCAACGACCATATAGAGCAGCATAGAACCAACATTTAGCCCAAAATTGCAGTTAAAATATGCCAAAAAAAAAATAAAAAATAAATAAATATGAGGCCCGACATGAACTAACCAAAGCATCTTTAGTTTTCGATAGTTAAAAAATATAATAAATTTATTTGTAAACTTGTTCAAAGAATTCTAAAAGAAACTAGCATGTATTCAAACAAAACAAACATATACATATATATATAAATATATATACTATATATAAATATATATACTATATATAAAAAAAATGTAGTTTTCATATATGAACTTATATAAATTCTACATATGTATTGTATTATACCTATAATTGAAACTGTTCAATGCAAACATAAGCAATGTTTCGGTGTATGTACTATATGTATTATTGTTTTAAAAACAAACAAATAAAAAACAAGAGTTATTTAGTTAAAAAATAATTATTCAAGTTATGAATTGGGTTGGTCGAGTTCTCCTTGACTATACTGGATATGGTTAAGAATTGATATCTTCGATTTTGACTGTTTTTACATATACTCTAGAAGTCTAGCTTCTATCATTAAATTCCCGCCCTTATAAACTGTTTATTTTTAATTTTTAGAGAAGTCAAAAAAAAGTTTAAGCAACATAAAAAAAAATTCGATAAAATTATTAAAGTTATGAATTGGGTTGGTCCAGTGCTTTTCGATTGTATTCGATATTGTTAAAAATCGATCTCTTCGCTTTTGATAATTTTTTCATTTTCTCTAAAGGTCTTGCAATTTTCTTATTTAATCCCGCGCTTATAATCTGTTTGTTTTTATTTTTGGGCGACGTCTAAAACGCATTTTAAGCAACATAAAAAAAATTAATCTCATTTAAATTTTTTTTTCTAAAAATACAAATTTTTTCTGAATTGAGTCAAAAAATAAATTTAAAAAATTTCAAAATAAAAAGTAAAAATTAAAATAAAAAATACAAATTAAAAATTTTAAGAAATTAACATTTTATTCAGTGTTAAATAAATGTGATTAAATATGGTTCTGAACATTTTATTCGGATTCGTTTTGAATGCTTGGTGCTCTCAATTTCACCAAAAATAATTTTCTATTTGGTTTTTCAAAACCAATTTTTAATTTTCTTTTATTTTTAATCAACCCGAAAAATAGCATGCAGAACTCAAACCGAATTTTTATAAGAGCCATGTGTTGCATAAAAAAAATTGCCATGTAATAGCACAGTCGTAGATACATAATTTCCCTCGAAAGGTGTAGAACTGTGCTAACAAAGAGTAAGGGAAATACGAGTAGATGGCGACAGCAAAAAAGTCGCATTTGGAAGCACTCAAAAACGAATCCGAATAAAATTATGCGTTTTTGTTTTTCGTTTTCCAGCGCACGGCCGATTATTATTTTTTTGTTCATATTGTATTCTAAAGAGGTCTTGCAAATATTCATTATATTGCCGCGCACACAATTGGTTTATTCTTAAATTATTCTTAGATTTAAAATGAAACAGATCGATTTTAAATTTATTATTTACACTAAAATATTATTGTTTTTTGTTTTTAAAGTGTATGTACAAAATTGATCTATTCGATTGTTGCGATTTTTATAAACATTTTCACATCTACACTCGTCTTGCCAATCGACTAGATCGCAAGATTTTGCACTCTATGTTTTTTTATGAATTCATATTTCTAACTTATATATTATTATTTTTTATATTAGTTGGTTTATTTTATATTAAAAAAATTTTTTTGAGAAAAATCCAATTTTCTTAAATAAAAAATAAAATGTGATCAGGTTTATTTCAATTTATTTTTAGAATTTAAAAAAAAATTCAAAAGTTGAAAAATAAATTTAAAAAATTTTTTTAAAATAATACATAACTTTTCGCAAAGTTTAATGCTTCAACAAAAATTTTTTTTTTTCAATCCATAATTTTTTATTGGAAAAAAATTTAAAAAAATCTTAAATCTTTACGATACGAATATTTTCATATCTTAGCTCTACTGTCTCGCATTTTATGTTCTATTGAAAATGTTCATACGTATTTTTAAGAGAAATACAAATGACGTTTTATATTTGAAATTAGAAAAATTAACGCAGTTAAAAAATCTATTTAAAAATTTATTAACAAAAACATCCATAATTTTTCTTTCAAAATTTAATGCTTTGATGCAAACAAAAATTTAATAGAAAACGTTTAATCAAAAATTTTCAAAGTAAAATTATAATTTTTGATTAAAAAAAAATATGTAAAAACCTTATATCATTACGGCAGCGCATATTGACTGGATCTACTCGATTTTACAGACATATGTTAATTTTTTAAATTAAAACTTTTAAATGCACTAAGTCCAATGTTCAGTTTTAAGATTAGACTAAGATTTTTGAACTGACGGTGCGCTTGGGTTAAAACATTCGAAAGTTAGTTCAAGCAAAATTAAAAGGCAAGTTTTTGCTTGAAACCAAGAACCCCATAATGCCACATTCTTTTCTGTTTTATAGCTGAAAAACCATCGATGTATCGATTGTTATTATTTTAAGCCGCTGTCGACAGTTTTTCACTAACGAAAACTAATATTATTTAATGGTAAGTGGTATTAAGCTAGTGCCTTCACTTCACTGTTTATAAACCTCAACAAGCAATACATTTTTTTACCCAGTACTCAAAAGCTCATTGTGGATCGTTTTTATTTTAAGAACATATCGACTGTTTTTCAATAATGTAATCCAATATTGTATGATGGTAAACAGTAGTAATCTTTGGACAGTTGCAAACATCTGAAAACACAGCGATAATATCGATAATGAAACTGTCGTAGACAATATGTTCGATTTTTATTTTATCGAGAGCTTACATACACTATATACTCGTAAAGTCAAAAGTGTTTTAGATTTATGCAATGTACAAAGGTGTATCATACCGGAAGTAGTATAGTTGATATAGCCATATCAATCTGAATGATACGAAGTGAATTGCAGGTGTATTTAAGGGAAATACGTCATAGGGAAAGAGACTGGTTTTGAGAAATACCTATATATACTGAAATGTTCATCCGATATAATATATAACTATCGGCGAAAATATGAGAAACGGGACACTTTTCTTGTTTTTGTTTGATTGAGTTACAAGCCAATAGTAAACACGTAAATTTGCGATTTATCGATAATTAATTTTAGACATTTCTTTCGCAAGTCAAATCGCCTAAACGAATAAATTTATCTACAGAATTTTTTTTAAAGAAAAATAAAATATTGAAACTTAAAAAAAAAATTAACAAAATAAAAATAATAAAAAAAAATTCATTAATAAAAGGTAATAAAAAAATTATTTAATTAATTAATTAAAATTAATTTTTTATTTGATAATTATGATTTTTAATAATACAAAATACATTTTTTTTTTATTTTTTTAAATGTCTCGCATATAAAAGTGAACTTCCACTTTCAAAAAATGGAAACAATGCCATTATCTGCGAAATAGAAACAAAAAAATAAAAAGTAGGTAAATCCTATATCTCGATTTTGTGAGCTTTGACATTATATATCTGTGGACGGGGTCATGACATTCATTGGTAATGTTAAAACGTTCAAATATATGAAGTTTGAGGTTATTATCTTTCCATTCCGTGGAATTATGCCCATTTGTCATTATTCGAGGTACAGTTTACTATGGCTATCATACGAGCTGCCATCGTTTAAGTAGGCATAACTTCCTCAATTATAACATAGCATTTTAAAAGATATTATAAACCTTTCGATGTTCGATAATCCCTGCGCTTAGATTATTTTTTCTTTCTTTTTAAGACACTCGTAAAATGTCTTGGCAAAGGTATAAGGCAAATCTCCGCGGCAAGCCAGTTTTCCCAATTTGTGAATAGACGCAAAGTCCAAGCAATCGATTTTTTCATCGTTGTTGCAATCGTCACCATTTCTATGCATATACTCCTGTATAGTGTTAGCAGCGCAGTACGGATCGTTCACACAGTTGGTAAACGCTGTGAAGAAATTATTTAAAGTTACCAAAATTTGTTGTACAAAATAGTAAATAGAACAAACCTTCAAAGGTTTGAGTCGCATCGTTTGCCAGCGTAAGTGAACCCGCCTCAGCCCAATAAGTCCAAGTTATACGAAAGATGCCACAGGCGCCATTTACACAGATTTCAGTTGCATTGCAGTCACTCATTGACTTGCAGAGACACTCCAGACAGATCTCGGTGACGGGCTTGTTGGAATCTTAAAGGTAATGGGGCATACTTTGTTTAATTCAAATTAATTATAAAATATTAAGTATAGATTTCCAACAAAAGCCAATTCAAGTTGTGGATTCTTATAAAATTTTTAGTTCAAAACCACTTTTATGAAATTATGCAATTTTAATGGCAGGTAAAGGTTTTTTTTCAATAAAAATATATCAATAAACATGGCGTACGTTAAAGTCGGGAGCAGACGACTTTGGGATACCCTGTACCACCACATTGCGAATCCGATACATTGCTTAAGAACTCCAAGAGATATTTTATTTGCCAAATTTGGCTACGATATTTTCATAAACAAACAAAAAAAAACAGTCGATTTTTGCGCAAAAAACTTTTTTAACCGATCGGCCCAATGCGGGCTATATGATATAGTCAACCGATTTTGATTAAATTTTTGCCACTCTGATATATCAAAAAAAAAAAATAAACTTATCTCGCCTGACATAATAACGCATCTAATCTGAAAATTTGGTTGGTCTAGCTCTTACCATCTCTAAGATCTAGGCATTCATACTAGTGCTGGAAATAACATCGATGTTATATCGATGCATCGATGTTTTTTATTTTTTTCCGATCATCGATATTTTTATTTCGATTTTCGATTATCGACCATTATCGAGAAGAAAACTAATCTCAAAAGATCCGAACTAGTAGAGTTGACTCAATTTTGGCACTTCGACAATATTTTAATATCGAAAATTTAGATTCAAGCATGTGCCCCTTGAATTACTGGAAGGTAATACCTTTTAAAGTTTAGCATGCTTGCAATATAGTGAGTGACAAGCGGAGTTCGCTTAAATCAACAAACGTTGACATGATTTTTTTTAATAACCATAATGAATGGATCTCAAATTAGTTTAAAGATTATGAGACTGCAATTCTTGCTGGAACAGAATCTTTTTTTGTTATAACTCACAGGCTCACAAAAAAAAAGTGGTGTAAACTTTACATGTGACAGAGACACCCCTTCTGGACCCGATCCAAGGGTTCTTAGATAATATCCAAATTTTTTGGTGGTTATCCATAACCCATGTGTGAAGGAGTTTTTTGGACTTCCGTATCGGCTGCTCAAAATCCATAAGGGATGCCTCTGTCACCTTTTGGATTGTTATTTATTATTTCTTTGCTTATCTTTCTATGAAATGTAATTAAACCAACAGATGGCCCACTCTGAATTAATTTAAGCATTCAAAAAATGGCCTCCACGAAGTTATCGAAGTTAAAAAATATCGAAAACATCGATGTTGGCCAACATCTGACACATTGATGTTTCTCCAGCACTAGATCATACACACAGACAAACAGACAGACAGACGGACATGGGTATATCGACTTCTCTAGTGGGGGGTCTCCGATGTCTCCTTCTGTATGTTACATACATTTTCGGCTTGCACAAACTCAAAATACCATATAAAAATTTGCAGAAAATTGTCAAAAATTGGCATATAAACCGATTTTTGAACTATTATTTGCCTCAAAAAAATTAAGGTTTAAAAACAATTTGGATTAGTCAGCACGGTGCTCGACCGAGGTTTGTCGATAACGAATGAAATTAAGATTATTTTATCTATTTTTACCAAACAGTTTTAGTTTTAATGGTATTTGTATACCGTTACCTTAACGTTCTGGAAAATTAATTAAAAATATTTAAATTATTAAAAATAATAATAATATATAACGTTGATATTCTTATCCGGACCTTTTTGAATAGTGTTATAGGCATCTCTAGCACTAGTTATACTTCCATTACGAGTGCTTTCTTTAAGAATTTTTTCTAATATAAGAAGGTAGGTAATTTTTTTTATTTTTTTTTTGAGTTTATTATTAGCTAGGGACAAGTTCGACTCAAAGATACTCTACAATGCTACTTATTGAAATTGCACAGCTGCTGGGATAAAGTTATCTTCTTCTTGCTAACTTCTGTCGAAAGGTAGCATAGGATAGATAAGCCTTTCTCTTTAACTCCAATCGTAGCTTATCTTGAAAACACTTTTGGGGTGTCGGAAATTAATGCATAAACGTAAAAGGGCAAGGTGTCCAATAACAGCTTACATTGCAATAAAAACGTGAGCCAGAACCTTGGCAAAGCAAAATTTACGGTATTCATATCCAAAAAAGTTTTGTAAGATACGCAAATATTTACCAGTGAATACTGTTTTTTGGTCATTTTGGTCTGTTTGCCGCTTTACTGACTGTACTGATAAATATTCAAAACTTTATCTTTATCAACAAAGCACGCCATATGACACTTGTAAACAGCTGTTTGTTGTTGCTCACGTTGTGAGTCTGGCATTTTTACCTATATGCCTCTCTGTTAGGGTTGTTCATGTCGTTACTTGAGTATCCTTACGCAAAGTGAGTAGTTAAATTTAATTTTATTTATTCTTACAAAAGAAACATATTTTTGGCCTTTAACCTCATTATAGATAATTTTTTACTAAAGCATAAAAAAGCGAAGTTACTAAAAAACCGATTTTGTTGAACTTTGACTTGAAATATATTAAGTGCGAGAGCTATATTGAAACTATAAACACGGCATTTTAACAACTAACCTTCATTTCCAGTTAAAAATTTATGTGTAATATGTATTTAATAAAAAAGTTTTTTACTACGCCAATAATTTATATTTTTCCTTAAATATTTTTATAAACTTGGCTTGATTTCTATTATTTTTCTTGCTCCCTCTTGCGGACAATTTTTGGAACATGCTGTATTTTCTTCTCTTCTTTTTTTAAAAAAATTTTGAAGCTAGGTGGGTTAGAAAAAAAATAAGGTATATAACATGCATATATACAGATGAGAGATTAAAAATTCGAAAGAAATTATATTTTCCTTCAGATGAAAATGAACAATAAAAGGATGTACATTACAGAACAGAAAATAAAAGCGGATTAAAGCCAAGAAACAAAATAAAAACAGATACTAGAACAGATGTTTCTATGTTTGCAGCGGGACAGAAAGTAGAGTATCCCGGAACAGATGACATAAATAATAGAAAGCAAGGCGCCGCCATACAAGCGGCGAATTTTACAAAGATTCTATTCTTATCTCGATAAATCATATTTGTTGTATGCTTTACAAAATACTATTGAGGTATTCACGGTAAACTGTTAAGTTGAGATATTGCTCAAAAACTCAACTGATGTAGGCGTGAACGCCCTTTTTCTTAGTTTATCGATTGAGCTGTTGAGATTGTGCTGCTTCTTTCCCGATTTTGTTTATACTTATAAGTTTTTTATCTGATGGGTTGGCACTTTACGCCGTTTAGGTGCCACTTAAAAGTAATAATTGCTTAGCTTAAAAAATTACGTACTTGTTTAATTGCCAGGTTTATTAAAATTTGCTCTACTTTCTTTACCGCTTTTATATTAATAATATTAGTGTGAAAATTGCCAGCATATTTTGCTGCACTTTCTTCTCATCCAACAACTTAAAACTAGAATAGGGGAGAGTCGAGATTCAAGATTCGGCCCTGTACATTTTGTTGTTGCAAAAGTCCTCAACTCACCAGCAAGCGTGAATACCCTAAATATTTAAGCAGCATAAATCATACAAAGCAAGGTCTATGAGATATTTGTCAAAACAAGATTTATGCAATTTTTGATCTGAAATATCTTAAGAAGCTCACAAGACATGCCTTGGCGTTTTTTCGGGGAGCTTTTAGAATACTAAAAAAAAATTTAGCTAAAATTTTAGTTAGACATACTTTTACTTACCGTCCGTCCCGCTAGCCCAAAAACATTTTAAAGTGATAATCGTCAGTAAAATACATAACCATTTAAAACTATTAAACATATTAGTGCACTTTGTAAATAGTTTGTTTATTGTATTTTATGCTCTTATTGATTCCGCTTCGAACCAAGTAACGCCCATCAAGATTTCCGCACAAATGAACTTTAGAGCTGAAATACTCGTAGCTTTGTTTTTCTATTGTTCTACCTATGTGAAATCCATTGATAGCGGAAACGGGCAAAACAATTTTCTCACTTAACTCAAAAGTGGCTTAGAATTTTACATGATAATTTCAACTCGTATTGCTTATATAAGTATTTTCTCTAGAATTTTTCTTTTTAGCATATTAATTTGATAATATATATACTTGTTATATACTAAGTTTTAGCTGCAACCTGTTCTTGAGCGCGCTTAGCACGCTTCAGGCACCTTTTAATAATACTCTCATAGAAATAGGGTCTATCAGCTTGACAATTAAATGGACCCATATAGTGTATGGCACTATAATCATAGCAATCCTCCTTTTGATCACCATTGCAATCCTGACCATATGTGACCATATAGTTTTGTAATGTATCTGCTGCACAGTGCGGATCATTAGAACAGTTGATAAAAGCTGCGGTGTAAATAAAATGTTATTATATACATATTAATTATTGTGCTTCAATTTTAATATAATATAATATCTTAAATTTAAGTACAAGTGCTACAATACCATGTTATATTATATACACTACTAATACACTACTGTATATGCGACCTAAGCTATTTTTAGTGTGACCAGCTCTGATTTTACATTTTCATCGTGAAAATTTTTTAGCACAAAAAAACTCAAAACTTTCTCTTCTAGGAGCGTAAACACGTTATAATTTTTATTACTCTATAATATTTTGCGATTTTCAACCAGGGTCATATCTGTAGTGAAACAGCTTGCTGAACCCGAAAATGTGGTCCAGAAATTCTTCAATGAAACTAATTTCAAAATATTCCTGTGTCATCTCAAATATCTGTACAAAACCGATTTCGAGCATTTTTTAGATTTTACACTTATGAACAAATTTATTTGTAACTTATAGTGTGAATCTAAATATTATTTAAAATTTTTATTTTATTCATAAATACTTGCGTGAGTGCTCTTTTACTCAAATCGGAAAAAATTTTCGAACTAGACCTACAATTTAATATAAAAATTTTCAAAATCTTTTTAGTACAGCTGAAGATTTTTTTAATTCAAAAAGTGTATTTTTTACAATATCTCAAAATCTATACCTTGAAAATATTTTTAGACCGCATTTCTTTCCAAACCATTTAATATGAAAATGTACAAAAATGTAGAGAAAACGATAATTTTTTTTTTAATCTTTTCAGCTAGATTTTAAAAAAACAAAAAATTTCACTCAACGATTTTAAAGAAGTAATGATGCAGATCGATTCTTTGTTAAAAAATGTTTCTCAAAATTTCAGCTTTTACTTTACACGATTTAGAAATATTAAAAAAATATATTTTTTTACTATTTGTTTAATTGCGACTAAATGTCTGATTATTTTTGATTTAATCATATTTTTTTTAAAAAAAAATTTTTATAGTTAACAAATTAAAAAAAAAAAAATTTTCTAAAAATCTAAAGAAGGAAATTGATTTGGTGCAGTAATGTACAAAAAAATAAAACGTTATTTTTAATGTTTTTTTTATTAATTATGTGAAAAAAATGTTTATATAATCGTATATTTTTAAACTAATGGTCTTTAAAAAATCATTTTGTGGCTATTTTTATTAATTATGTGTCAACTACCATTTTTTTCAAAGCTGCCTTTTAGTCTCTACCTTATATAGTTTAAACATGCAACAAATCGATTTGATGCAACAATATTAAAAATAAATAAAAAAAACTGTTTTGTTACAAAATTTTATGGATAAACATTTTTTTATCCCATCATATTTTCTTCAAATAAATTAGTTTTTCTCTAGCTATCCATTAAAAAAAAAAATTATTTTTTAGATAATATGAAAAACATTTTTTATTTAATTACATATATATGTTATATAAAATTTCCTTTTTTTCTAGCTAGATTTAAAAAAATGTTACGTTATTGAAATTATACGAAAAAAGTAATTTTTTTTTAATTATATATTTTTACACTAACGATCTTTAAAAAAATGTATTGAGCTTCAAGTAAAAAAAATGTATTATATCAAAAAATATACATATGTCAATAACCATTTTTTTCAAAGATATCTATTAGTCCCTTGCTTTTATTGCTGAACAATTTGTTCAAGCACGAATTAAGAAATAACATGTAAATTTTTTTTATGTTTTGTTAAAAATTATATATTATAGAAAACAATTTTTTTGTTTAATCACATTTTTTTTAACGAGTATTTACAAAAAATGTTCGGCTATCAATTATAATTTTATCAATAAAAATTTTCAAATTTTTTTAAGTACCATTTTTTTAAAAAACGGGTGAATCAAATAAAAAAAAATGTTCAAAAAAATCAAAGGTAAATTTCTTGTTTTTTTTTTTAATTACGGGAAAACGCAATTTTTTATTTAATCGTATTATTTAAGCTAGGAATTAAAGAAAAATTGTTTTTCTTAAAAAAAAAAAATTTTTTTAAGTATGCGTCTTACAATTATTTTTAAGCACTTTCCTTCCTTAAATTGTTTAAACATGAAAAATGTCCATAAAAAAAAACCTTAACTTTTTTTATGTTTTTTTAAGCGTATGGCAAATATTTTTTTATATAATTATATTATATTATTTTTTTTTTTATTTTTTTTTTTTTTTTTTAAAGAATTTTATTTATTTTAGACAGTATTATTTGATTTTTATTATAAACATTAGTTACAAATTTATTATTTAAAGCACTGACCCCGATTTTTAAAGCTATCAAAAAAAAAATAAACTTTATTTTTTTTAAGTATGCGTCGTTTTTTAAACGCTTCTTAGTCTCTAGTTCTTTCCTTATATTGTTCAAACATAAATCAAAACAGAAATTAACGTCAATTTTTTAATATTTTTTTTAATTTAATAAAAAATATTTTACGTGAAAAGTAAGATTAGCTCTTACACAACTAGGCCGAAAACGCATAAACCCACCCTCGTGCAACTTACCACTGTGCAAGTCCGGTGAGTCACCATTCACTGTAAGCCGCCCCGAGTCCACCCACTGATCCCAGGTAAGTCGAAAGATGCCACAGGCGCCATTAACACAAATGGCCGTATCGTTGCAGCCACTTAATGCCTGGCACATACAGTTTAAACATATTTCCGTAATGGGACGCTGCTGCTCCGCCTGGCTAACGCCCATCCAGAACAACAGACTTATAAGCAGTATGCTAGACATGATTACCGCTGCGGATGCCTACCAATGCACACGACAATACACAAGTTACTGACTTGTGAGCCAGCTCTACGGGCAAGTTTTATTAACGTTTTAACGTTAGCTATACTAGATTTAATACAAATTACAACATCATTAATCGAGCATATCCGCTATTGCTCCGCCTCCTCCTCGAACTGATCGATGCATTCCTCAAAATTGCTTTGAAATTTATAGGGCAACACTTGAGTGCAACCATAGGCGCCCAATTTATGTATGCGTGCATAATCATGGCAATCAATTTCTCCATCGCCATTGCAATCCTGTCCAAATTTGGTCATATAGTTTTGCACCAAGTGCGAAGCGCAAATCGGATCATTGGCACAATTGGGAAAGGCTTTGTCGGACTCGGCTATATCACCTGCCAAGGTCAACTTGCCGGCATCCACCCAGTAGGCATAGCCAATACGAAACATGCCGCAGTTTCCATTCTCACTATCGCTGCACCTGGCCGTCACATTGCAGCCGCTAATACTTTCACATAGGCAGCGGAGGCATATTTCCGTAACGGGTTGAGCCAGCAGATGACCTATACGAGGGTTTGATGAGAAATTAAAGCAGTGGAACTTGTCAAATCTATGCAATATTTACCCTGTGCATGTACGGAAGCGTAAAAACAGCTGACCGCACACAAGAAACCTAGATAGACTTTCAGTGTAGTTGCCATTTTGAACGAATGATCTACAAAGTATGCCCCGACAGCTTCCGTAACTGCAGCTTAAATATGTCTGGAACAACCAGTGCATCGTTAAGTTAAACCATAAACTTCGCAGAATTATCAGAATACCGGTTTATAAGCAACAAAAACTCGGAAATACGTTAAGCTTGACTGAGTATAAAGCTTTTATTTGTATGGCGCGTAGTGCGGACCAGCCTAGGTATAGTTTTAGCTAAGACACAAACCAAAAGCACGACAGTTGCATAAACTGCAACGGCTTTTTTGTAATTTTGTAATATAAAATATTAACTGTAATTATGTTTAAATGATAAATATTTTTGTGGACACAAATATGGCACAAGTTGCCACAAAAGGGTATTCACGCTTGCTGCTGAGTTAAGCTGTTGTAAAGTTGCGCAAAAACTCAACAGGCTAAAGCATGAATCCCTTTTGGTTACTTTATGAGTTTAATTGTTGAGCTTGTGCCTTCTATTTGCTAATTTTTCAACTGCTTAACTCAAAAGCTAGCGTTAGATTATTTAAGTTTAAAGCTTGACCAACTTCATTAGAACTAACATTTGAAGGCAACGTTTGGTTATTAAATAAAAAGTTTTCCATGCCCAATATATTCAACATTTTTGGAATGTTTCTGCTTATTGAGTTTCTGCTAGTTTTTTTTTTTTATTTCCATTTATTAAAGCATATTTCTTAAAGACATAATAAGTTCACATTTTGTTGCACAATTCACAATTGCAAAAATTTGGAATTAAAAAAATTATGCATAAATAACTATAGGAGTATTAAATGTATATATTATAAGAATTGGATGATATCATTGCTATGTACTAATTCGAACGCACATCGAGGCTCTGGAAAGCGCCCAAACACTTTTGCAGGCTACTTTGATATTGGAAACTTAGTTCTCCCTTGCAGCCATAGCCGCCCAACTTGTGTATGGCCGCATAATCATAGCAATCCACTTTGCCATCCTCATTACAATCCTGTCCAAACTTGGTCATATAGTTTTGTATGGTATTGGCCGCACAATAAGGATCATTCACGCAGTTGCTAAAGGCTAAAAATAGTTTGGCTTAATACTTGTGCTTTATGGGATTGGACTGATTGGCAACTTACCTTCCTCGGACTGAGGACTATCATTGCCCAAGGTCAGCTTGCCACCGTCCGCCCAATAGGCCCAGGTAATGCGAAACAGACCACAGACGCCGCCGCCACAAAAGCGGGTCTGATTGCAACCACTGATGGCCTCACAGATGCAACCCAGACAAACATCAGTGACAGGCTTATCTGAAAAAAAAAAAAAAAACAAGGTTTAGATTAACGAGCAGCCTTACGAGATGATTTTTTTGTTCAAAATGCGTTCCAGAAAAATAAATCTGCTATAAATCGGTACATTCCGACTATCAAATACCCTGTAAGTTACGTTTATAAATTTGAGCGTGATTAACGAATTAAAACGGAAATAATTTTTGAAATCTTTGCGGAAAGTTTTTAAAAAACTGTTGCTTGGAATTTTAGGGTACTATCTACTATTACAACGTATTACGTAAGCTAATAAAATATAGCGTAGGATCAAAAAGTAGTAGGACTAAATTTTTGAGGCGCGGCCGGCTGGAACACCTGGTTATGAAATAGGAGAGATTGCCTATAGTTTCTAGTTGCCTGAGAGTAAGCACGTCGATTTTCGTAAATCTCCGTTAAGAAGTGTCGTCCCGACACTATTAGGAGCAATCTTTAAATTCTGCATCAAGCTCGGGAAAACTGAGATGGAGACCGTTGGAAGGATTTAGAACGCCTTCGGGGATGCTGCCATGAGCCACTCAACGGTGTTCTAGTGGTATGAGCTGTTCTGGGAGGAGGTCGAAGACGACCATCTCGCTGCTCACCCATCAATTTTGAGGATTGATGAAATTGTGTCCAAAGTGATGGCGCTCCTGGACATACTTAGCTTATATAGGGTGGTCCATTTGTTGGCTTGTTTTCCAACAAAAATTGTGCAAATGTATATACCAAATACAAGTTTGAAACTACTCATTTATGTATAAAAAATAATTTCGCACAAATGGCCATCGCGGCCGGCTACACAGGCCCGTATGCGAACATCGTAATTTTCAAAGAAAGACCATTTTCATATTACACCTGTATAAATTTTACGCGTTGTTCGGTTAAACGATCCATGACTGAAATTGAGTAGTTTTGAACTTGGCATATGGAGTATGTTCCGAATTATGAGTGTTTAATTACCAAACCAACAGATGGCCCACCCTATAGTACAAGTTAAGCAAAAGTGGCAATCAATAATATACTATGAACCAAACTAATAACAATTATAGGTTCTTGATGAGTGGGTTAAACCCTTAATGTTTTTGATTTTTATAGTGTGTATTAAATATTTTCAAATAATATGAATAAATAGTAAAATATTGAGTATTTTTCGGAAAAAGAACACGTTTAAAAGCTACCAATTGTTTGTTGATCAAACACTAGCCTTTTTGTGTGATAAAGCTTAAAAAAATGTATAAATCCAAACTTCGATACCGATAACGATTTTTCACCATCAAATCGAGTAGGTATCGATTGCTGGTCGCAGCTTTTTTAAGAGAGATTTTCTTCATCTTTTTTGGATACAACTTCAAAAGTTTTTGATCGATTGTAATAAAATTTGTATCGATGATTATTCCTTCATGGATGGCGTGTTATGTTACATTGTTACCCTAAAATGCTTTTGTGTAGAAGGGGTCCTAAAAAAACACAATGGAGAATTGTCCGGCAGTGGGATACCCTTCACCTTCTTTCCACAAAAAAATAATTGTTTAAATTCGACTAAACTTTGTATTGATTGATACAGTGCGGATTCAAAGGAAATGCTCAACTTTTATTTCTAAATTAGACTCTCATGTCTACAGTCTACATGCAAAAATTGATGATTATATAGTTGCAGCTTTTTGGCATAACCAGTTGATTCCATTTTTCAACCTTTCTAAATATCGAGTTTGGAAAACAAAAAAATATAATTTCGATACAACTTATATTGTTTAAGTCATGTTAAATGTGAAAACTTTCTTATAATTTACTTTCAAAATTTGTGAAATTATTGGTTAAAATTCATATTAATTAACTTAACTTAACTAACCAGTCAGGAAGATGAGCTTATCATCGAACCCCTATTTTAAAACTCTACAAAGTCCTGAGAAACAATTAAATAATCTATTATTGATCCAAAAATCACTTAAGCTTAGTCATAGAAAGTGTTTTATGCTATGCTATGACTTTCCATCATAGCCAGTTAGATCCATATTTTGCAGAAATAAGTTATGGCCAATTGATTCAACTAATTGAGTTCATCTTTAAGAAAAACTTCATAAAATGAAAGTAAATAATATTTATAAATAGTAAGACACTTCAGTGGTTATGAGCCGCGCCTTACTTGACGGTGACTATCGTCAGGCCCTAAACACACGTCTTTTTTCCGAAGAACTTAAATGTTTGATTTTGTTTTGCAAATATACTGGCCCTTAAGAGAACTCCGCGAACTGGCTTAATCGCTACCTGAGGCCATAATAATTGTTTTAGTATAAAAAAACTTAGGGTTACTGCACATTTCTAAAATAACAAGCACACGCCATAAAAATGAGGCGTAATGCTATTTATTTCCAAGTAAGAGATAAGCCTTATCAAGCTAATTAACAAGTCTTACATAAACAGCTAGAATCCCTAGCAAAAGTTGGAATTGCCCACATACTTGCCAAAGCATGTCAGCATTTATTTTTATAATAATAACAATATCAAAAATTTAATTTAAACAAACAAATCTAAAGTATAAAATGAAAACGCATCGCAGCTTATTTAAGCACATAAAATTTAAATATATTTTTTTTTTTTTTTCTAAAAAAAGTTTAATATAAAAAAGATACAAAAAAAAAACATTCCAATGCGTACGTCCATGAACCTCAGCCAGCTGCTGATCATCGAACTAGTTTTGCAACTTTCAATGACGATTTTTCGTTTATAATTTAATAAAATGGTTTTTTTTTTTTTTTTTGAGTAATTCGATACGCTTGCCGTAGGCGAGGATGAGTCAATTTTTCGTTATCAAGTCTGAAAGACAGATGATTTTTTTTTTTGTTCCAATATATATTTTCCTGCACGATCCTTCAAGGTCGTTGATGCACAAAGTCAAAGAACGTAGCATGAGGGCGTCTGTACCTTTATACTACATATTGTTTATAAAGAATGCACAGACAGCTAATTAAAATTGATATGCATATAAATCAGAATTGTTTTTATTGAGTGTTTTTGGAATTTTTTATATGCATTTACATTTTTTTATTTTCAAATTTTATTACACATATATAGAAATTCATAGCTTTGGTTTTGCATATTTCTAATAAATTATAAGCTTATACAATAGTCGTACAATACTTTTTTCATCTATTGTCAAAGTGTCATAAAAAATTTACATTATAACAGCTAAGTAAAAATGATTTATTTATTTTCAAGATCTAGCATAATTAGAATTCATAGAGCATTACCAGCTTAAGGTTTTTTTTTTATCATACTACAGTGACAATTTTTTTTAAATCAGCACAAAAATGCAAACACTGACTTTTTTTAACAAATAAAATAATTTAAAAATCTAGGCAGCTTCTAAATTGGTATTTTTTCACATTATAGAAAAACTTTAATTATGTTTAAATGATATTTATATTTTTGTGTAAACAAATATGCAGCAGCTTGCTCGCGCCATCTATCGGCAACAACTTGCTTACGCCATCTAGAGGCCGCCCTAAACTGAAAAATAAATTACGCCTACAATGACAACAACAAAATTTGAAAAAAAGTCAAAATAGTCTAAAATCAGAGAACTACAGCTTAAAGATGATTTAAAATTTAAAAATTTTTCAGCTAAATTGGGATGCATTATTATTAAAATTTGAAACTAACTTATTGGAGATATATAATAACTTGAATAATGCAGGGCGTTACGGGCATAAACCTTGTACACATTTTATGCAGTACAAAATTTAAATATCTATGCCAAGTTTTGTATCTGTAGCTTGAGAAATACGGGCGTAATCAGGAAAAATTATATGTCCACATATTTTTGTTTATAACTCATACAAAAATAACTTCATGGCCCTTTTTCCGGCTTATTATTGACTTTATTTTAATAACAATTAATAGGTTGCCTGACTTTTCCAATCACCGGTTTTTGGAATGATTACAGAGATTTATTCTACGGAGTGATCGCCATTTCTGCTAAAATGCCGATACGAACGTCTCTCTTATGGTACCCGAGATTAATGACCTATAGAACTAATGGTCTCCCATGCCTTCTTCTGCCTGTTGCATACATAGCACTAAACTAATCCTTATTTTTTTATTTTTGTTTAATCTGTGATCTTTTATATAGTTTTATAAATATAAAATTATTCCACAGAATAAATTTTTGACGTCGTCGTCATCATCCTGATCATTGTTTTATTTATTTTGCTCATATTGACCGCTAGATGGCGTTTGAATAGTGATCGCTAGATGGCGTGTGCAAGTTCTTGCATATTTATGTATATATTAAATATATTATTATAATAATATTTATATACAAAAAATGGCGTACGTTAAAGTCGGGCGCGGACGACTTTGGGATACCCTGTACCGCTGGTTGCAATAAAATCCGGTAAATTGCTTACGAACACCAAAAGACATTTGATTGCCAAATTAGATTATGATGCCTTCATAAACAACCAAAAACAGACGAATTTTTAATCAAAAACTTTTTTTCGACCGATCGGCTATGGGAGCTATATGATATAGTCAACCGATTTTGATAAAATTTGGTACAGTGCTGGGGGTTTCTAAAAAACTTCCGATTGCCAAATTTGGTTATGATATCTTCACAAACAAACGAATTATCCATCTAAAACTTTTGCTTTTTTTCGAGGTCCTCTGAAACACCCCTATGGGAGCTATATAATGTAGTCCCGATATCAAAAAAATAAAATAAACTTGTCTCCTATGAATAAATAACGGATCTTATCTGAAAGTTTGGTTGCTCTAGCTCTTACCATCTCTGAGATCTAGGCGTTCATACGGACAGACGGACAGACGGTCAGACGGACAGACGGACATGGGTATATCGACTTCTCTAGTCACTCTGATCATACTTTAGGTAACTTTGGGGGGTCTCCGCCTTCTCCTTCTATACGTTACATACATTTTCGGCTTGCACAAACACAATATACCCTTTGTACCATACGGTACAGGGTATAAAAATTTTAAAAATTCAGAGTTTGGAGTTGGTAAGCAAAGCCGAAAAAAGTAAAAAATTATCAACTTTCAAATACGAGTAGCTATTTTTTCAGGCATATACTTCACGGAAAAATCAAATACACTTTTTAATTTATTGCATGTCTGTGGTCTTTAAAATGTCGAGCAGGGAATCTAAATATAGAGAGTTTAGTTTCTGAGCCCCAAACATTATATGAGTAGGCGGATATGAAAGTACCCACAATCACAAAATGTCACGCAAGTTCTTAGATTTAAATCTACATGCTATAACCAATATACAGAAATTCCCGGAAAAACGTGGATCTATTTGAACAATGTTATTTTTATGACGATAACTTTTAATATCTAGTTATAGCAGTTAAACTTTTCGATTTCTGGACTTTCATCGTTCCATCCATTGGATTTTGGCTAAAGCGATTTTGTTTCTCCGCAAGCATTTCTTACATTTTTTTATTAAAAAATATTTAAATGTGTAATAAAAACCTACTAAAGTAAGTATCAAATTTTTTTGATGCCCCGTGCCTAGGGTTGCACTTTTGTCAGGCCGCTCGGAGATTTGGGAATTGGAAAGGATTGGGAGGGGTGACTACTATATAACATACACTTTATTCAAAATATTTAGTTTTCAGGGAATTTCCAAAAAAATTTCACGATTTTATAATTCAACCCGGAGACCTTAGTCCGCTTAAACACTGGCTGAAGTGCCTTATAGCCGATAGTACGCATTGCTTTTTATATATTTTATAAAAAAACATCCATTCTTTTTGAAACTTTGTGTAATACGTTTTCTTTAGAGCTCTTTGGCCCGACAAGATGTCGGAAAACTTCCGGAATGTTTATTCGTTTACCTTAATTTTTATACCCTGTACCGCGTATGGTGCAAAGGGTATATTAAGTTTGTGCAAGCCGAAAATGTATGTAACATACAGAAGGAAACATCGGAGACACCCCAAAGTTACCTAAAGTATGATCAGAGTGACTAGAGAAGTCCATATACCCATGTCCGTCTGTCCGTCTGTCTGTCTGTCGATATCGGGGTTACATTATATAGCTCCCATAGGGGTGTTTCAGAGGACCTCGAAAAAAACCAAAAGTTTTAGACGTACCCAAATTTTGCATTCGGAAGTTTTTTAGAGATCTTCAACACTGTACCGAATTTGATCAAAATCGGTTGACTATATCATATAGCTCCCATAGGACCAATCGTCCAAAAAAATTTTTTTAAAATATCATTCGATGTATTTTGTTTGTTTATGAAGTTATCGTAACCAAATTTGGCAGTCCGAAGTTCTTTAGAGCTCCGAATCGCTGTACCAAATTTGATCAAAATCGGTTGACTATATCATATAGCTCCCATATGACCAATAGGTCAAAAAAACGTTTTTTGTACAAAATTCGTTGTGTTTCGTTTGTTTGTGAAGATATTGTAACCAAATTTGGCATTCAGAGGTTTTTTAGAATACCCAAGCACTGTACCAAATTTGATCAAAATCGATTGACTATATCATATAGCTCCAATAGGAACGATCGGTCAAAAAAACATTTTTGGTTCAAAATTCGTCAGTTTTTGGTATCGTAACCTAATTTGGCAATCAAATGTATTTTGGTGTTCTTAAGCAATATTCCGGATTTTATTGCAGGCTAGTGGTACAGGGCATCCCAAAGTCGTCCGCGCTCGACTTTAACGTACGCCATCTTTTGGTCAGGAAATTTGCAAAAGATTTTTCTGCAAGTTAAAGAAATTAATAAAAATGCTCGAGGATTTAGGAATCGATGAAATCGAATATGCCATATTCATTTTATATTCAGGTAACGATCTCAATCGAAGCGATTTATTATGAAGGTGAAGGTGAGGTGAAGGTACAAATAAAAATTTAAGAAAATTATAGAAATTGTTTATTTGAAAATTAATATAAATGGAAGGGATTGCAAGAGTTTTGTAAACTTTAACAGACGGATATTCGAATGTTTTCGAGATTCTCAACAGACGAAAACATAGAGAATATTCTAAGTATTGATAGAATTTATATAAGTTTAAGTGTATTAAATTATATAAATTATAATTATAGAACTACTTGATCTGGACAACCAAAGAGTAAGAATACAAAAAAAATCAGTACAGCCTGACGACAGAGGGATACAAGAGATTCCACTGGGCCTTACATGTTATTTTTTGAAAATGATAATGTCTGATCATCCCACACTACAGTCTTTTTCACTTTTCAAAAAAAAAACTACCGATTTCGGATCCACAAATTTGGGCCTTATTAAAAACGAACCATAAAGCTTAACTAAAAATTTCCCATAAATAACTTAAATTTCCCATAGATTTAGATTAACAAATTTCAGAAGTTTAAAAACCCGTACCAAAATCCTGATGGAACAAGAGCTTCAAAAGACAATCGTCAAACAAAAGCGCTTGCTCATTTTTTGACCATTTTTTGTATCAATTCAATACGGAGCTCTTGCGCCTATTTAAATTAAGCCCCACAAATATAAATTCAGATTTTATTTGTTTACCTAGACAACAAGTCAAGCTATCATATGGAGTTCAATGAACTGTGTCGGATTTATTTAAAAAAAAAAAAGAGCATAATGTTTGATTTGGGTCAAAATTTGAATGCGCAAGATTAAAAACTGAAAATTATGATACTATTAGATCACGTTTTTTGCTGCTTAAAATGAAAATCTTTTCAAAATTAGGAATTTCCGAAAGCAGTGATAATCAAACACATGTCAGATCATAGGGGAACTTTTACACATCACAGCCAGAACAATGGCTAGCTAGCTATTCATAATATTCGCATGCCATTGATTGGGTTCTCTGAATAAGCTACTATTTAGATTATCATAATTAAACACGTTTTTTATGTTATCTATAATTTAAAAAAAAATGCACAATTGTTTGCGCAAGCTTAAATGATATCCTGTTTCAATAATAGAAAAAAAAAAAACAAATAACCAAAATAAGCTACAATTAATTTCGAATTAAAAGTTGTTGCAAATCAATTAGGCAATTTCTTAAAACAATTTATTTCAATGTAGCTTGTTTGGTGATTAATTGCTTTTAGCTATTTATACAAATCGGAAGTGAATTTTATTAACTTCCCACTTGAATTGCAATTGAAACAATTTCTGTAACATGTTTACATATTTAAAATAATTGCAGCTGTTTAACATAAACAGCCGGAGCTACTAAACAGCACTATTAAATTAAATGAAATATATCTTCTAGGAACACTAAAAAACCCAAGCAATCTGGTCGCTAAACAAAAGAAACCACATAAACAAACATCTATAACTAATTAATGCTAATTAAATCCACGAATCAGGTATTTCTATATCATAATAAAAGAACACAAATCGACATATATGTGACAAAATCCGCAAACAGTCTGAGAACAAAATAATATAAACGCGCACCGCCTGGTCCCACCCAGTAACCGTTCCATCCATCATATTTCTTTCGTACAGCATCAGTACTCACCCTGCGCCTCTATAAGAACCGCCAAGCCGAGGCACAACAAAGCACCAAACGCCAAAGTGCAGCAAAGTTTATTAGCAGCCGCTGCCATTATTTAAAACTTTAAAATCGCTAAAGTCCAAAAATATTTGTTTAAAGATTGTCAAAGGTGCGAAAACGCGTCGTTTATAGAACAACTTCTCTGGAGTCTTCACAAACCGAACCGATTTGTCTGTTGTTACGCGAATAACTGAGCTGAAAAACTGAGGCGCTGAGGTAATCTTTAAGCAAAGCTTAATAAAAGCTTGCCGAAAGCTCAACTTTAAATTTGACTTAAAATATAGGAGCGTAGCGAAGATATTTTTGAGTCAGAGGCGTGCTCGGAACTATTCTAACGGGGTATAATTGCAAAATTGAAAAATTCCAACGAGCTGTTTTAGTAAATTCAAAATGAAAATGCAGTTTATTAAAAGGTTAACAATAAATTAAGCAGCCAATAACGAGCCAAGCATTTCTATCGATTTCGATACTTTTCCAGCGATAAGCACGAAAAGGGTGACCAGATCGAAGATTTGCAAACAGTTGGCAGGGCTTTATTATTTAAATTTTATGGGTTATAGCCGGCTTTGTTTTGGGATAATAAACCACTATTTTAACATCAAAAAAATATGTTTACTTTAACCATGTTCTTTTAGAGGAATGCCAAATTTTTTCAGGCGCTTGGATCTACGAACTTTTTTTGTGTTTGGCATAAATCTTTGTTCCTAAAATGGTTCCAAATTTGCTTCTTGAAACTTTTTTGTTTGATCATGCCTTTTTATGACTTCGGTGTCAAAATGACCAATTTGATGGCGTCAATGCTAGAACTTAATTTAATGTGTCTCAGGAGCAGAGTTGAAGGAAAGAACTGGTGTGTGCTCAGCACGAAAAATTAAATTCACTTAAGGTACTTTAAATTATTTGCAGGTGACTTGATACCATGTCATTTAATGCTGAAAAAGTGTATGTCTGTCTATTCGACACGCCACTATCTCTCTGTCGTTTTAACAAAGCATTTCAAAACTTGACACAGGATTATATGAGCTTTAGCTATTTCTCAAAACGCTTCATAATGTAACTACATTTTTTGAGTAAATTCAACGAGGCTTCATAGAATCAATATAAATAATATAAACTACTTACTATATAGACACAAAAAGTTTATATAAATTGCTTTTTTATTAGAATGTTTCTTTTGCGTTAAAAAATCTCAATATTCAATGCTGTTTAGATCTTGTTGAAGGCAGCAATATCGACGGACTGCACAAAGTCCTCAAATTCTTCGATTTTCTCCTGCAGCAAATCAATGGAGACCTTGTCGTCCTCGATGACGCACATAATTTGCAACTTTTTAATGCCATAGCCGACAGGCACCAATTTGGAGGCACCCCACAAAAGGCCGTCCATCTCGATGGTGCGCACTTGGTTTTCCATCAACTTCATGTCAGTCTCATCATCCCAGGGTTTGACATCGAGCAACACTGAAGATTTGGCAATAAGCGCAGGTTTCTTGGATTTCTTGGCAGCATAGGCAGCGACACGTTCCTCACGAATACGCTCAGCCTCAGCATCTTCCTCTTCGTCAGAGCCGAATAGATCAACATCATCGTCATCATCATCGGCAGCTGGCTTGGCAGCAGCGGCGACTGTGGGCTTACCGCCAGCCAATTGTGGCAATGGAGCGCCGGGCCAGGCACTGCGCTCGCTGGCCTCAAAGGAGGCAATGTGGCGGTACCAGCGTGCAACATGTGGATTATCACCGGCTGGTGCCTTGCCCAACGAATCAAACACGGACAAATCGGCCTTGCTGGGAGTGTAGCTGTTAAACAGAAAAACAAAATAATGGCATTCATAAGTTTCGCTTTTTTATATATTTGATGCCGACGTGGTGGCATGCTTTACACCTAACCTCACTTAGGTGCGCGTGTAATTAGTAACTTACCCGCTGATGTAGCTGTTGTTGGCCAAGAAGTTGTTCAACTCCTTGAGTCCTTGTGGGGTCTTGACATCACCGAAAGCCATTTTAAAAGCGTTTATATGCTGGTAAATTCGCAATTAATATTTGTACCGTGCGCCGCGCAACGTTTTCGTCAGAAAGTCTGTGCGAAAGAAACGATAGCACTGCAAAACTATCGATGGTACTGCAACATCGATAAATTGCTGCAGCAATCGTTTCCAAAAACAAAAACGCTGCATTACTTTTTCTTTTATTATTTATTAAAAATAAAGTGTACTTTGTTGCAGCTTTAACAATTTTGTTGCAATTTTTATTGAATTCCTGCGACCGATACAAACGACAGCTGCAACTTGTGTTAATTTTAAGTTTTGCAACACTATACAATTGAGGAATCAGCTGCTTCCGGTTGCTCTTTGAACCAGCAACTTAATTGGATTTTTTGTTAGCACAAAATCGTTAAAGTAGACCTAATGTAGGATTTCTTTAAAGTTGTGCGAGTTGTGCAAGCCGCTAAATCAACAACAACGGTTGCGGGTAACCAAGTAATAAAATACTTAACTGACCGAAACCGACCAAAACTCCAGTTCACGTTCTGTTTGTGACGCAATTGTATAACAGAAAGACAGTACACAAAATTATCAGTGAAACGGAGCACTTAGTAGGCAGAGGGAAGTTCTGCCAAGCCAGTTCAATATCTTAAAATAAAAATATAAGTTCAGACACTGGAACCTTATCTACTTATAATAGAAGGTATGTCATACATTGGGCCCTCTCTTAGTTTGACTAGTCTTCCGTGCTATTTTTAAACAAACATGCGATTGATTTATCTGTGTTTTGCAATTTCGATTCTCAGAGGGGCTCGTGTATGCAGCTAGCGTAGTTTTACTTTTCATATTGGCAGCGTATATTTATCTGTGTGCGTCCCACAAAAATGACCGCAGTGGCATCAACCTACCGCACGGAGACGGTTTACGACTACAACTGGAGACAAGTGGTAGTGGCCTATTGGAATCGTTATCCCAATCCATCAAGGTATTGTTTAATAGATCTATGCATTCTTTTAGCTATAACTAATATATTTGACGCCTGACAGTACGCACGTACTCACTGAAGATACCATCAAGCGTGAGATACGAGATGGCAAATTATATTCGCGCCGCCTGCTCTCCAAAACAAATCCAGTGCCAAAGTGGGGCTCTCGTTTTTACAATAATGCACCAGTCAAAATAATCGAGGACTCTGTGCTGGATCCGGTTAAGAAAACGTTGACCACATTTACGCGCAATATTGGCATGAAAAAGATTATGGTAAGTCAGTCGCTTAATGTAAATCCTGCTCATATTTTACTACTTTTATTAATTGTAGAAAGTCGATGAAATTGTCGTCTACACTGAGCAAAAAGACGGACGCACTCTGGCCGTAAGAAGCGCCTACATAAGCTCACAAGTATTTGGTTTTTCGCGAGCAATACGAGCCTTTGGCATTGAGCGTTTTAAAATTAACAGCAACAAGGCATCGAATGGCTTCAATTATGTGTTGCGTAAAATGTTTCCACATCATATGCTACTAAAGTCGCCGACGATAGCTTCTGGGCAACTGAATGCAGCGCCATTTGGCGAAATGCCGACAGCCACGACGCCTTCAACTAACAATAGCAAAACGGAGGCATTGAAGAACGCGGCAAAAATTAGCTATGAGTTCTTCAAGTGTCATGCGGGCAAGATAGCGCAGCTTTTTTCGGTTAAAAATTAGGCGTCAAGTAGATTATCCAATTTGTATTGGAACACTGGATGTTGTCTTGACATTTATCTTACCTAGCTGTAGTTATTAAGTTTGACGTTTTGGTCAAGTTGCGAGTTATTATATGTATTCCAAGCATGTAGCAGTTAATAGCTTACAATACTTTACCGCATTTCATTCCGTGTGTTAGGGAAAACTATTATATTTGCTGAACAGTGCATCATAGAGATTTATTGGCATAAAATTGAGTTTATGTAATTTGCAAAACATTGTATATTTGGTAGAAAATAAAATAATAGTATATATTAGAATAGAAAAAAAAGTATTTTTTATACGCTGCGCTGGGTAGGGAGATTAAGCCATGTTCCTATGAGAACCAAGAGGCCGTAAAAGTTATGTACGTTAATTAATATTAAGAATTATGCTGAAAAAATTGGCAGAATTGCACATCTTTTATTAAGATCGAATTAAAATTTAAAGAGATGTACTAAAAAATAAAATTTCAAATAATTCATGCAATAATATTGCATTTAGATTAATGTGAGTCAAATAAACAACGAAGCGTTGACATTTTCTCCAAAACCCACTATTAGCCTATACCCTTAACCATTTAGCTACAATTATCAATATATTTTTTTAAAGATTTATTTTTTATTCGAATATGTAGCAGAATTTGCGCCATTAACAATTTACAAAACAAAAAATTGTATGAATGCACGCACTGGCATATCGATATGCCTTTAAAATGAATCGATTATTTGAGTTAGTTCATTTGTTTGTTCAGTAGTCACTTTAAAAAACTAACGAACTAGTGGCACAGATGTTTTAGCTGAATTGTTAGTTTACAGTGCCAAAATAAACATACCTTGGGCCTCCTATTGTAACAAACATAAAATTTGTTTAATTCCTCAAAGCTTAAGAAAACTATTGATCAAGGCAACGACACTACAGCTTAAGGTCATAATAGCGTTTGCTAAGACATAAATTAAAATAAGACAAATTGTAACAACCTTGTTGCAGTATCTTTGACTTAGTTCATTAACACATCGTAGCCAAAACTCAAAAGAACTGGTTTGTGAACCGAGCGACTCAAGCCACTTTGCCGCTCATTTTCATTCACACCAATACATAGTCACGAATACAACAGCGGCAGCTCTCTCGCTTCTTGAAATATTGTCTTAAATCGCATCAATATCAAACAATAAATAAATAAAAAGATATAAAATAAGCGCACGGCATTAATTTGCATTGCAATTATGTCGAATACTGAAGAAAAAACCGGCACCATGGAGGCCAACGAAGATAATTCGGTAAGTGAAAATTTTGCATACACGGTTTTTTTTCGGCAAGCGGCTCTCGCTGTCGCAGTCGGCGTCGCGACGCTGCTGCGGAACGCTCGTCAGGCTGTCTCATTTGTATTGTTTGGGTTGTAATTTTCCACGCGTTTTTCACAGAATGAAACTACTTCGGAGGCGACAACCAACTCCTCGGGCGAAAAGGAAGCTGAATTTGAAAACAAAATTGAGGCAGATCGTAGCAGGCGATTTGATTTTTTGCTTAAGCAGACGGAAATATTTACGCATTTCATGACAAATAGTGCCAAGAGCCCTACAAAGCCCAAAGGGCGGCCAAAAAAGATCAAGGACAAGGAAAAGGAAAAAGAAAAAGAAAAGGATTTGGCAGAGTAAGTGTAATTGTTTATTTTCTTCTTAACTGGCCATGGCAACCGGTTACCAAGACCGGACGAAGAGCGTATCACTCACGCTTGCTCACCTATGTGACAGCAAAGGTAACTAGTGCATTGTCCTTTCAACAAAGGCACGATTTACACCTTTGCCATTCTCCAAACGCCATGTTTAGAACACAAAAATTCAATTGTTAACGCTTATATTATTGACCAGCCATCGTCATCGAAAAACCGAACAGGAAGAGGATGAGGAGCTGCTGGCCGAGGATGCCACATCCAAGGAGCTATTTCGCTTTGAATGCTCGCCAGCTTTTATTAAAGGCGGTGAAATGCGCGATTATCAGATACGCGGTCTGAATTGGATGATATCGCTGTATGAAAATGGCATCAATGGCATTTTGGCCGATGAAATGGGTCTGGGAAAAACTTTGCAGACTATTTCGCTATTGGGCTATCTCAAGCATTTTAAGTGAGTTGGTCTAAAACTTATTAGCAGCATTTACATGCTTATCTTGACATTTATATTTCAGAAATCAAGCCGGCCCACACATTGTTATTGTGCCCAAGTCCACGTTGCAGAATTGGGTAAATGAGTTTAAAAAGTGGTGCCCATCGGTGCGCGCTGTCTGTCTTATTGGTGATCAGGATACGCGTAATACCTTTATACGTGATGTACTGCTACCTGGAGAATGGGATGTCTGCGTAACTTCCTATGAGATGTGCATACGCGAGAAATCGGTTTTTAAGAAATTCAACTGGCGTTATTTGATCATAGATGAGGCGCATCGCATCAAAAATGAAAAATCTAAGCTATCAGAAATTCTGCGCGAATTTAAAACCGCCAATCGACTGCTTATTACTGGCACTCCACTGCAAAATAATCTGCACGAATTGTGGGCGCTGCTTAATTTCTTGCTGCCCGATGTCTTCAATTCATCAGAGGATTTTGACGAGTGGTTTAACACTAACACCTGTTTGGGCGACGATGCACTTATCACGCGCTTGCATGCTGTGCTCAAGCCTTTCCTGCTGCGCCGTCTTAAAGCAGAGGTTGAAAAACGTCTTAAGCCCAAGAAGGAACTTAAAATTTTTGTTGGCTTGTCAAAAATGCAGCGTGACTGGTACACCAAAGTTCTGCTTAAAGACATAGACATTGTGAACGGCGCTGGCAAGGTGGAAAAAATGCGTCTTCAAAATATACTGATGCAGCTGCGTAAGTGCACCAACCATCCTTATCTGTTTGATGGTGCCGAGCCAGGACCACCCTATACCACGGACACACATTTAGTATACAACTCTGGCAAGATGGTTATTTTGGACAAGTTGCTGCCAAAACTGCAGGAGCAAGGTTCGCGAGTGTTGATCTTCTCGCAAATGACGCGTATGTTGGACATTTTAGAGGATTACTGCCACTGGCGCAACTATAACTATTGTCGTTTGGATGGCAACACACCACATGAAGATCGTAATCGTCAGATACAAGAATTTAATGCGGACAACAGTGCAAAGTTTTTGTTCATGTTGTCTACACGTGCTGGCGGCTTGGGCATTAATTTGGCTACTGCCGATGTAGTCATTATATACGACTCTGACTGGAACCCTCAAATGGATTTGCAGGCCATGGATCGTGCACATCGTATTGGTCAAAAAAAGCAAGTACGTGTATTTCGTCTAATTACTGAGAGTACTGTTGAGGAAAAAATTGTGGAGCGTGCGGAGGTAAAGTTGCGTTTGGATAAAATGGTTATTCAAGGTGGCCGTCTGGTGGATAATCGCACCAATCAACTAAACAAAGATGAAATGCTGAACATTATACGCTTTGGCGCTAACCAAGTGTTTAGCTCTAAGGATGCTGACTTAACAGATGAAGACATTGACGCTATTTTGGAACGTGGTGAAGCCAAAACAGCTGAAGACAAGGCCAAGTTAGATTCTTTGGGTGAAAGCTCGCTTCGCACGTTCACTGTGGACACAAACGGCGAGGCGGGTGGCTCTTCTGTATATCAGTTTGAAGGCGAAGATTGGCGTGAAAAACAAAAACTGAATACCCTAGGCAACTGGATCGAGCCGCCAAAGCGTGAGCGCAAAGCCAACTATGCCGTAGATGCTTATTTCCGTGAAGCGCTGCGTGTTTCTGAGCCAAAGGCGCCTAAAGCACCGCGACCGCCTAAACAACCAATTGTTCAAGATTTTCAATTCTTCCCTCCACGGCTTTTTGAGCTCTTGGATCAGGAGATATACTATTTCCGCAAAACTGTTGGCTACAAGGTACCCAAGAACTCCGAACTGGGCTCTGAGGCATCTAAGGTGCAGCGTGAGGAGCAGCGCAAAATCGATGAGGCCGAGCCGCTCACGGACGAAGAAATGCTTGAAAAGGAGGCATTGCTATCGCATGGCTTTACGGCCTGGACCAAGCGTGACTTCAATCAGTTTATCAAGGCCAATGAAAAATATGGTCGCGATGATATAGAGAACATTGCCAAGGATGTGGAGGGCAAGACTCCTGAAGAGGTAATTGAATACAATGCGGTGTTCTGGGAGCGCTGCACTGAGTTACAAGACATTGAGCGAATAATGGGACAAATTGAGCGCGGTGAAGGCAAGATACAGCGGCGATTGTCCATTAAGAAGGCGCTTGATCAAAAGGTTAGCTACTTTATTTTTTTAAACTGTTTATCAAAATAAAAATAATTTTATTTTTTGCAGATGGCACGCTACCGTGCCCCCTTTCATCAGCTGCGTCTGCAGTATGGCAACAACAAGGGCAAGAACTATACCGAAATTGAAGATCGCTTTTTGGTCTGCATGCTCCACAAGCTGGGCTTTGATAAGGAAAACGTTTACGAGGAGTTGCGTGCGGCTATAAGGTTAGCAGTCAAGTTTTTTTTTAAGAATATAATTAGAAATGGTTCTAATCGCTTTGCTTATTTCCTTTTTTCCCCAGAGCTTCACCTCAATTTCGCTTTGACTGGTTTATTAAATCTCGCACAGCATTGGAACTACAGCGTCGCTGCAACACGCTTATTACGCTCATTGAGCGCGAGAACTTGGAGTTGGAGGAGAAAGAACGTGCGGAAAAAAAGAAGAAAACACCTAAGACTCCAGGCGGCGGTGGCAGCAGTACTCCAGCAGCACCGCAACAACCCAAGGCAAATCAAAAACGCAAGAGTGAGGTTGTGGCTACCAGCTCAAATGCTAAGAAGAAGAAAAAATAAAGGCGCATTCTTTAGTACTAACTCCTAATATCATATACATGAGAGATTCATAGAAGTCCCCATAGCATTAGTAACCAGATAAACACAAAATAATAAACGTGATCTGTTCCAAAAAAAAAATGTGACTTCAAATTTCTGGGACTGCGTCCTCTCGATTGTTTTTTAACATGATATCTTTTAAATGTCTAAAACTTATGTACGTAGTCTCAGAAATTGCCAGTCACCTTTTTATTTTGAATAGACCATGTACACACATACATATAAAATACTTAACGTTTTGCATAAGCAAATATCAATGTAAGTAGATCTTAGTTACCCCCTCCTGTTGCAGCCTACAAAGAGATAACCATAACTTATTTGCATTACTTATGCCGCTGTATTCTATTCCAGTTAATTATACTTCCTAAATTATAAAGTCAAAATACTATGATTCTTTTATAAGCAATTTTCGGGTTTTAATTTTTTTTTTTACAATCAACTATGATTGAGTTTTGTTCGACTATAAAAAAACTGATTCGAGTGAAAAGTTTCACCAGGATAAAAAAAATGCAAGATAAGAATTTGTACATTATCGGTTAATTGTTGTTTATACACAGTTTATGTAAGGGACAAAGAGTATATAAAGCTTGTGCAAGACGAAAATTTATGTTACATAAGGAAGGAGATGTCGAATATAACCGAAGCTATAATCAGCCCTTAAAAACTAAAAATTTTACATGCGCGACACGGTTGTTTATAAATATATTGATGACAAGAAAATAGCTTTCAAGCGCTTAAACTAATTTTAACAAAACTTATTATATAGCAAGCACAGGAACGACTAAGACATATATTTTTGCCAAAATGTTATCAATATTTGCATGCAAGTTATGTCCATATCTAGCCACGTTCCCCCGTTGTTGCATCCACACTATAAAAGTAACTCAGTTGACATTCGGCACGATTGTTGTTGTTACTACTACTGGAAGCAATATGAGAAAGAACGATGTCTAGGCGTTAAAGTTAACCATATCCAGTTCAAGAACTCGTACCGGATCCAGGATTTCGTCTTAGGGGGGGGGGGGGTCCAAATTGACCCGTACTGGTTAAAAAAACAAAATTTTTCTGTATTGTAATCAGTGTTGTTCCACTACGCGTTGTTCTTAAAGGCTAATACGCAGCAGTGTAAAACCGCGTGAAAGAAAACAAAAACTTCATATAAAAAAAAACGCAGTCAACATTTTTAGCGTTTTTAGCACGCAAAAAAAAAACCAAGAAAACAATGATTACCATAAAAAATCCATTTTGGGTGTCGAATGCCTACGGGATCAAATCAAATTATCTGCACCTTGACCAGCAAAAATAAACGTCGGCGAAGCGTCACGATCATATGGAAAATCTCCAAAAATATTCCGTCACTGTGTCACAAGGGGGAGGGGGTTGGTCTATTTTGACGAAAATCAGCGTCACGTAGTTTATGGATGATCCCTTACTGTATATTTCTGGTGATGAACAGCAAGTCATTCAAAAATGTTAAAAGGAACGACCATTTTCGACGTTGAGAAGAATCAAAAGCTACATTAGAAATACAATGGGACAGGAGTGTCTGAATGGCCTTGCTTCTTTAAACATTCATACAATGCATAGCATTGAACTGACCGAAAACGCAATTCTTGAACAATTTTTTAAAATCGCAAAAAGCGGGTCCGGACCCGAAATTGGGTGAAGCCATGATAACCATGTGCCATCGAGATATTGGATCTACAGAATGTTGAATTTTTCTCCAGAAATATAGCAAGTGGTCGTATATTAGGTTGTACCGGTTGACCCCATGACATGACTAGGTCGTATATTAACGATTGTAAAAAAAGTAAAGTGCAATAAAATGCGGTAAATTAGTTTAATATCAAACAATTATACTTATAAATATGCATAATATTATAGCTTTAAATCATAAGGATTGCATTATATCGCTACGATGTGCCTTGGTGGGTAACCCCCGGTCGTCGTCGACATTTTGTTTCACTTAGTGCACCATCTTCTTAACCATTTTTGAGTTGCATACAAACATAAGTCAAATTTTTGTTTTTTGCTGAATCCATCAAGACCTTATAAGTACAAGCTTATTTTAATAAGTAAAATAGTCGCCTGTTAAGCAGTCATCAATCTACATTTGCTTATTGTTTTCGATAAAGTAACTCCATTTTAAAACTTTTCTACCGCGCAAAAAAAAATTGGGCTGCCAACTGTTTTTAAACTTTGGTTATTTTTCACATGGCTTATCGATATCGTGTATTGTGCACGCTAGTTACGATAAATACGAAAATTATACACGCATATTGGCGCGTAGCATGAAAACTCTGTATTAAATTATAAGCAAAATGTCGGATAATAAGAAATTGCAAAAGCTGCTGCAGCAGACTCAACGACTTGCAGATAAATTAAATGAATCCCTCTCGAGTGCATGCGAAAATGGCTCTGAAGAGTTTCCTTACGACAGCTCGCCAATGTTTATTAAAAATACTGAGATGCGTTCATATCAACTAAAAGGCCTTAACTGGTTAATAGCGCTGCATAAGAATAATATAAATGGTATTCTGGCTGATGAAATGGGCTTGGGCAAGACATTGCAAACCATTTCTCTGCTTGCCTATTTGCAAACAAAAACGTAAGTAAAATACAGACCATATAACTGTGTATGAATATGTGCACTAAGTTCTGTATTACAGCAATGAGCCGCTTAACCATTTAATACTTGTGCCGCATTCCACCGTGCCCAACTGGATGCATGAGTTCAAGCAGTGGTGCCCACAGCTTAATGCCGTAAATTGTACAGGCGTCAGGAAAGATCGACAAAAATCGCTAAGAGCTTTGCTGCAAAATCCTGAGAAATGGCAGATTTGCGTCATAAGCTATCAGCTGTATCTTCAGGACATTCATATTCTAAAGCACTGTCAATGGCATTATGTTATTGTCGATGAGGGACAACGTGTGAAAAACTTTAAGGCCAAGCTTACAGAATTTCTTATGTTGTTGCAAAGCAAGCATCGCCTTCTACTTACTGGCACGCCAATTCAAAATAACTTGCACGAACTGGGCACGTTGCTGCACTTTTTGCATCCCGAAGTTTTCGACTGCCCACAAGATTTAGTGGATTGGTTTGAACCGAAACCTGGTACAGCTGGCAAGCAACCTATTAAAATCATAAGAACCATTATCCAACCGTTCCTGCTGCGACGTCTTAAGATGGAAGTGGAGCAGAATCTTCTGCCCAAGAAAGAGTTTAAGATACTTGTGGGCATGTCGGAGTTGCAGCGAGAATGGTATACGAATTTTATTATGAAGAATCTAGAAATCATAACAAACGGCACCGAAATAACACGTCTATATAACGTCCTTATGCGTTTACGTCAGTGTGCAAATCATCCATATATGTTGCCTGGCGTGGAGGCTGGTCCACCATATGTAGAAGGCCCCCATTTGATCATCAACTCTGGCAAGATGATTGTGCTGGATAAGTTGCTGCTAAAGCTGCAATACCAGGGCTCTCGTGTGTTAATATTCTCGCAGTTTACGTCTATGCTAAGCATATTAGAGGACTATTTGGTCTATCGTGAGTATAGTTACCATCGTCTCGATGGTAACACGCCGCAGGATACGCGTCAGCAGCAGATAGAGGAGTTCAATTCGCCAAACAGCCCAACCTTTATATTTTTACTATCAACACGAGCTGGCGGTTTGGGCATTAATTTGCAAACCGCTGATGTGGTAATTTTCTATGACTCAGACTGGAATCCACAAATGGACTTACAAGCCATGGATCGAGCACATCGCATAGGCCAAAAGAAGCAAGTGCGCGTCTTCCGTCTTATTACCGAGCAGAGTGTTGAGGAGAGAATTTTGCAATTCGCAGAGCGCAAGCTGCGCTTGGACAAAATGATTATACAAAGCGAAGACTTAGTTGCCAATGATGAAGGGTGCTTAAACAAGCAGGAAATGCTGAACATACTGCGTTTTAGCGCAAACCAAGTCTTCTCATCCGTTACCATGAATCAATTGAGCGATGAAGATATAGACAACATATTAGCACGTGGAGAAGCTGGCACAAGTACGATACTTGATATCGTTAAGGTCCCTGTCAAGAATATAATGAAGCCAAAGCTGGCGGACATTGAAGATTTTCATTTTGTATCAACAAGACTTTTGGACTTGCTGGCCAAGCCGAAATTGACAGCAATCGAGCAGATAGAAAGTAATGCACTTGTGGAACAGTCTTTTACACATTGGACACGCAGTGACTTTGAGACATTTGTAGAGGCTATCATTAAGTATGGACGGGATAATGATCAATTGCTAAATGCCGTGCCCGGCAAGTCGCTTATTGATGTATCTACCTATAAGTCGGTATTCTGGATGCGTTGTAATGAACTTAAAGGCATAGATGAAATCATGCATCGCATTAAAGCTGCTGAGAATGTATTAAACGAGAAAGATTATATTAAAAAGGTCATTAAAAGCAAGGTAAACAATCAAATAAGTATTTCGAATGATATAATAATATATACAATTTTAAGGTATCCCATTATCGCGCACCGTTGCGTCAACTACGTTTTCAATACGAGCTAGATGAAAATAATAATGGAGAGGATGGTTATAGCCAGGCTGAGGATCGCTTTCTAATATGCACTTTAAATCGTTTGGGCTATGACAAGGAGAACGTTTATGAAGACTTGCGTCTGGCCGTTTGGTATGTACTTATGCATTGATTTGTGCAACATATACATATACAAATGGAACTATTCTGAGCACTCTAAATCTTCCAAATATAAAAACGTTTTAATAACCTTTTTTTTTGCAGCGCTCCGTCAGCTCCTCTGCCTGCAAATTCGTTGCTTAAAAATCGCAGCACGAAGGAAATGCAGTCGCGTTGTAGCAAACTTATCGATCTGATTGTGCAGGAACAGGAAAAGAAGCAGGAGAAGCACTTCGTGTCCAAGCGCCCTCGTCTTCAGTGAAAATAGAACAAAATAATGCTGACATATGAATTATTTATGAAAAATTATTTAATTTTATATTATACTACTTCGGAGCAGTTTCTGTTGGACACAAACAGGTTTGACCAATAATGGAAGCAAACAATGAAAGAACACCGTTGACTTTATTTTCTCTAAGTTGTATTATTTATTATTTTTATTTAATTAATGTTACAAAAATTAATTGACTTCAACTATAAGTTATAAATTCTATGGTTTGCGACTTAGTTTACAAAAGAAACAGACACATACTCATTCATACATACATACACACCTAAGCACACACACACATACAATAGTTTTCTAGCACATTTATTGTGTAGCTCGTTGTTAAGAACTTATTAATTAATATCATCTTAGTTCGTAATCTATATGCCATGTTCAACACGACTTTAAAAAAAAGTTACAAAAATATGCCAAATTAAACGAAATGAAAAACAAATATAACATATGACATACTAGACAAAACAATTGTCATTGGTTGGCTGTTTTTTTGAACTTTCAAGAACTACCTGCATTAGAAGTAATACTACGTGTCACGCCTATCACGCACGAGCCACTACAGCACTTGTTAGTGCTTATCATCGCTACCACCGCTGTACATGGAAATAATCTCACTTATGCTGACTGTAGCACCAGCAATCAGAGCCAGTATCGCGAACAAACCCAGAAGCATGTTCTTCCACAACTTCCATTTGGCCCAGCCCAGATTATCGGGCCATAAATACACAGTCTCCACAAAACTGGGCACAAATATGCCCAGCAGCGAAAAGAACACGGCACCAACGAGACTGATAAAGGGTTCCAAATTGGGAATGGCTGCTGCCACGCCTCCGCTAAGCAGTATAATGCCTGTGCGCAACAGTATCTGTGTCATGTTGTGCTTTTCCTTGCTGAATTTGTGACTAATCTTGCTCCACAGTATCTCATTGGGTACATAGAACTGCAGTCCAAAGGTGAATAATATGGCTATGGCCATCAATAACTTAGCTGTATCACCCAGCCACGTTTTCTCAGGCAGATTAAGCGTTATGCTAGCACGAACTAAATCACCAAAGCGTACATAGCCAAAGAATCCAATGATAGCATAGAGCAGCACAACTGTTATCATGGCCGTATTAAGCACGCCCGGACAGCCCAGAAAATGTTGTGGCTTGCGCATGGAGTTCTCCACTGGCATGACTACACCAATGCCCTCCATGGCAAAGATGACGGTGGCAAAGAAGAGCGGTATGTTCGCAGCTTTGGCTATGAGTGGCTTATCCGAGTAGACCAGCGGCTCATCAAACATATAGTACAAGACAATGGCAAATGTTATGACTATGAATATGTTGGCTACAAACGAGAAGGGCACCAGCCATTTAAGTTTGCGTATCTGGCCAATAAGCAGACAAGGAATCACAGTCATGGCAATGTATATGCGCAAATCCCAGGTAAGATTGCAGTCCACATTAACTACATCATGCACTGAGGTCGCTATGAAAACAATGTAGACACAAGCTGCTGCATAGTAGGTGGCCATAAGACCGCCATCAACGAATTGTCTGTAAAAGCATATTTGATTAGATTTGAAAATGGTTTGTAAGATGATTACAATGTAGCACTTACTTGGCAAAATTGGAGTAGGGACGTAAACCCTTTGGTCCATATTCAAACACTTTCTCAGCTGTCTCAGCGAAACCCAAGGCGGGCACCTTGGCCACGCGGGATATGTCGTGCGATGTTTTTACCTGTGAAAAAGGAAATAATAAATTGTTATATGATATATGTAAGTATATAACGTAAGTTTTTTATTTTCTGTACAAATCTAGAAATCGGAAACAAAGAAGTCTGGACTCCGGAACACTGCCGTGAGTTCCCGTTGCAAGTGGTGCAAGGTTCTGGTGCTTCAGGGATTATTATTATTCTTTCGGCTTATACTTGATGTAGAACTTTTAAGAAGAGACGTCACAGAAAAGAACCCAAGTAACTATAGAGATTACTTTTGCGTGCTGCTTTTAATTCACAACTAGTTAAAGATGCTTTTTACTCTCCATCATTGATTTCAATTTTTGCTATCTCTTTTGAAACTTTGCGCGACTATTTTTTTCGTGTTCCAACTTGGCTTGGTTCTTATTAACTCTTGCTCCTTCTCGCGATTTTGGAAATTGATGCGGTGTATAATATAAAAGAAGATTATTCCTCCGATCACCAGTTATTTATTTTTGTTTGTCAATTGCGGACGTTGTTAAAGTAAGCGGGAAGTACGCGGAGACCCCTATTTCTAAATGGTCCTTACCAAAAAATTATGCAACATTTTTTTTTTTTTGATGATTCTTGAAAAAATTGTTTGACAATATAAGAAACTACTATTTCCTTTCCCTTGCCTCTTTACATATCAAATCTATGTTGTTTTTTAATCTTTTTTCTTTATTCCTGTATTTGCATCGAGAATGCAATTCGATTCGATAACTGTTCGATGAGTTTAATTTCTGAAATCTTCATCTATTATCATCTCTATGTTTTCTCGTAATTGAAATCTTAGATATTTTGTTGATCTTTTGAAACTTTTTTAGTTGAATTTATAAGTTGATTCTTAAATATTCATAAATTCATTGACAATTGACAAATATTTGTGGGTCAAAAGCTGTATTGAATGCATTTAAAAAGACCCCCAAATCCTACTCGATTACATATCGATATGTAAATCAATTCTAAATGATATGCAAGCACTTGTTTACTTCCTTGTATATATTCAAAGTTTATAACTACTGTTCATGCTAAGTCACAAATCGCACGCACTTGAAAAGCTCGTATATCAAACTATTAATGACTAGGCATTAAAATTTTATAGATTTCCTAGAAATAATTATAATCAATGTGATTTATACAGATTTATAGTGGATTATTTTGGCAAGTCCTAAAGGCATACTATGATCAAAATCTATAAGAATGGTATTTATAACTGAGCCGTAAAAACCTCAGACATGCTGCTGATAATCAGCTCAGATTTCATATCGATAAGAATGAAAATGCTTGCCTTGAAAAATGCGCGTGACTTAATGGAACTTCCGATGGATTTGAAAGTTATAGGCGTTTAAAGAAGCTCACCCAGGCATCCTGGGAAACCTAACTTATGCAGTAATTCAATTTAAACAAAAAAATCAAATTAGAGATAAGTTTGTATATATTGCTTTAAAAAAGTAATCTCTTTAAAGAAAAATGTAAAGTTCTATCCTATATGGATTTGGAAGTTATAGGCGTTTAAAGAAACTCACCCAGGCATCCTGGGAAACTTGGAAACCTAACTAATGCAGTAATTCAATTTATACAAAAAAATCAATTTAGAGATAAGTTTGTATATACATATTGCTTTAGAAAAGTAATCTCTTTAAAGAAAAATGTAAAGTTCTATCCTATCGAATCGATTTTTGTGAGCTTAGAAAACTTTCTTAGGTCTTGGAAGTTTTTTACTTTAAACTTTTTTGAAAAACGCTAGAATGAGCAAGTTTGAAGTTCCTTCCTTCGTCACTATTAAAAGGTTCTTTGTACTATGGAAACCATCAAAGTTGTCATCAACAAAATAAGCATAGCTTCCTCTATTAAAGAATGCATGAATTTTTGTTTTTATAGATAAATTATTGTTTTTGAAAAAATAACAGTTGAATCAAATAAAAAAAAAAAATAAAAAAATTTTAAACAAAAATTTAAAATGAATATAATATATTAAATAAAAATCTGTATTTCTAATCGTAATCTCAGAAAAACATAATTGGAACGAATGCATATTAGATACTTTTAAGATAAATGCTTATGAGTAACTTATTAGATTTTAAAAATTTCAAAATGGAGTATTCAAGATGGTCACCGAAAAGCAGAAAAATAATTTTTGTGATTATATTAAGAGTTGGTTATTCAAATTTAAGTTTTCGAGGTCGCTGACTACGAATCTGGTGCTAGAATTTCAAAATTTTTCAAAATCTTATCTCTCAAAATAATTCAAATATTTTTGTTCATTTGCGAGATGTCTTGTTAAAGAAAAGTCTACCTAAATGAACAGATATCGATAGCTCGATAATTAATCGGCATTTTGAAAAAAATACGATTATTGGCTTGTACCTCTAGCACATGTTTAAAAGCGTTACAATCTAAGAGATCGCTTTAAAAAGTGATAAAAAATGCAAATATTGCATAGGTTATGGCTATCCGGCATAATCAGTTAAGTCCATAACTTTAGGCAAATATATTTATATATTTTAGGTCCTCTTAAGAGCTAAAACAAATAGTTCAAAATTAACATTGAAATACTTTATATATTTGGTTAAAATGTGAATCACTAGCATTAGTAAAATACATTACAATGAGCTTGACTGGTTACCCTGATACGAATATAAAGTCTGTTGTTGGGAAGCATGGATTTATCTGGTTTTTACAGTGGCTTTTTATTTACAAAATACGAACACATTTCCAAAGATCTTTATTTTAAATGTAAAAGGATATCGAGTCGTTAAGTAAATAGATCTACATGCATTTTTGAAAGAAACGGACCTAACTGGTTATGCCAGGAAGGCACAAGTAATCCTTTTGCATTATGGTACGTCGTATGACCCAGTATGATGCAAATAAACTTGGCGTGCGTGAGTGACCCCCCTAAATGGGTATGGCCCCTAAGCTATTAGATAGATATTTAGCAGGTTTTTAATGCGGAACTCGGAAGTTGAAAGGTGCAGATAGTGGGCGCAATAACAATCTTTGGTATCACAGAGTGAAATAACTTTGTAACATAAATTTATAAATAAAAATCATCTCTTTATATGATTTTTAGCACGTATTTGAAGTGTTTATTTGCCTCAAGACGAACTTTTTCTTGAAGTTGTTATTGACACGATTTCAAAGAGCATACGTACACCTTGAACTACTTAGTACGCTGAAGTCCCTGACTACGTCAGCATTGGCAAACACCCTAATAATGTTAATCAATTGAGGCAACAAAATAACAAGTGCTAAAAATCTTTCGCTTGCTCAGAAAAAAATAAATCAAAATATGAACTTACCAAAATGTGTACACAATGCGTGCAGAGGAATCCCACCAATAAGGTCATGACCATGCCAAAAACTAGACCCGCATTGTGAAAAGCCATGGGCATGGCCAAAATGCCAGTACCCAGTGAGCTCTTAAGCAAATGTGCCAAGGCACCACCGCTGCTGGCGCCTTTTTCTTGATCTCTATGCTCGAAGGGATCGTAGGGATCCTCGACCAGCGATAGTCCATTCTTATCCGTCAAGTTTGTTCTGCAAGTTTGAAAAGCTGCTTTTAAACATGAAATATAAAACAATTTTATAAATATGTATATACCTTGAGTTGAAATCATTTAGCGTGAATGCGCTTTTGTCCTGTGATTGCGGCGCTGTTGACACTTCCTTAACCACCATCTACAAAAAAAAAAAAAAGAGTAAGCGCAAGCTTTAGATAAATATTTAAAAAAACTGTTAAAAATTTGCTATCTTGTTAAAATATTGATTTATGTGTTTCGCGCACATTATGCGGCACGCCCACATAGGTATTAAAATTGATGTATTATTTCAAATCTAATTGGCGCCTATGTATCAAAGAGCTTAAATGACTTTTGCTTAATTACTTTGACACATATACTATATACTATATAGCATGGTACATTGTACTTATAAGTAGTATGTATTTGTATTTGTGTGCAGCAAAGGAACGTGATTCGCATGCCTGACGCTGGTTGTAATCCGCCAGAGCGGTGCGCAGGTAAAAAGGGTTACCAAGCGCATGCCTTAGCTGATATCTTATCAAATCAAATATGTATATATATATGTATGTATTACCTATTGTCAAGTACTTATTTATGAAATACAATATCTATACAAATGTCGCATGGCGCTGGTCGATTGTTATCAACAACTATGTAGATTATCTGCTTGGCCATTTGTCCGGTTCTGGCACTTTTCACAACACCCTCAACTTCCATAAAAACTTTTGTCGATTCATAAATCTCATTTTTACTAGCATGGCAATAGTTTTGTGAATGGGTTTGTTGCCTTTGGAAGTCAGGGTCAACTTGAAATCCATCCAAAAGATTGCAGCAATAATTAAAATGTTGTTTGTTCGTTAATTTGTGGCTGGCACCCAACGACACTCGAACAGATTAATTAACATGGACTATACCCATAGAGTTTATTGGACTTGGTCACAAACATTTTAAAAGATTTGATTAGCTTATCTGGACATTTGTATTGGTAGTACTATAATTTATTGAATTGGTCAGCCAACACGGTAGCCCGAAAAATTTATGAGTAAACTATTATTTAGCAATTTTGATTGGGCCTTAAACTGAATTGGTAAGCACGTGGTTTAAACGGAACAACCCAGAGCTGTTTTTTTTAAATGTGATTCATTTTACTTGGAGCAATCAATGATTTCATTTGAACTAATTTCTAAAGCTCTGTTAAATTGGAAAAACTGAAAAAAGCGAGATGGATCGGAACACTAGATGCTACTTTCTTAAGAAGACGTCCAATTCTTTTCAAGTACTCAAAAATCCTTGATAGATACTTAAAAAAAAATGTAGTTAAAGTTCTAAGAACCTAGAAACAAAAGAAAAATTGGGACTGTTGGTGTTTTAAGAAGACACTGCTTTGAACATATCATAAAAGACATCAATACGTTAACTAAATTAGACGAATCGTAAGAACGCAGAAATTAGATAATAATTGAAGCAGTAGATGCTAAAAGAAGAAACTAGTAAAAAAAAGAAGAATTGGGACTGTATATGTCTTAAGAAGACACTGCTTTGAAAATGTCATAAATGACTTATCAATACGTTAACTAAATGAGAAGAATCGTAAGAAAGCAGAAACCAGATAATAATTGAAGCAGTAGATGCTATATGCTTATGAAGAAGAACTTAACAACAAAAAAAGAATTGCGACTGTAGATGTCATAAATGACTTATCAATACGTTAACTAAAATAGAAGAATCGTAAGAACGCAGAAACAAGATAATAATTAAAGCAGTAGATGCTATATTCTTATGAACAAGCTTCTTTAAAATGTTGTTCATAGATAGATGTAGACAATGTAATATATTTATTTATTTTATTTATTTATTAATTTATTTATTTATTTATTTATTTATTTATTAATTTATTTATTTATTTATTTATTTATTTATTTATTTATTTATTTATTTATTTATTTATTTATTTATTTATTTATTTATTTAGTTATTTATTTATTTATTTATTTATTTATTTATTTATTTATTTATTTATTTATTTATTTATTTATTTATTTATTTATTTAAATGGGGTACAACAAAGTGCAGTTGACCTTAAATTATAAGAAAAGTTTAAAAGAAATATTTAAAATTCACCCGGTGGGTGAACTTTTTAGCGATAAAAAATAACTTCTGCTTAAATTGGGAAAACCCAGGAACATGAGATGAAGCTTTATTGACCAATTTGTCCTTTTCGCTTGGTTCGGTTGTAAGCTAGATACAATCGTAGATAATGCTGTTTTTATATTAAAACTAATTTCTTACTTATTTTTTGTCGTAACTAGTACTTATGTTCTCGTTTGTAATCTTAAGAACCACTTATGGTTTAAAGTTTGTTGGTTAGAAACAAAATATTCAAAAGATAAGTAAAGAAGGAAGTATTTTTAGTTATTTGCTAGTAATATGGCTATTCGGTTTAGACATAATTGGGTTGGCGGCTATCATCTTAAAAAAAAAATTGAGAAGAATAAGAAGACTTTTTGCTCATTCTCTGGGAATACAAAATCTTTTAGAAATCTGCTATTAAATTGTTATTTTTTTTTTAAAAGTAAAATAAAAGCATTATAATTTTTCGTTGAACCAAGGTACAAAACGATAATACACTTAAAATAGTTATTCATACCATACTATGGCTAAAATATATTATAAAAATAAATATATTTACAAATGCTTTAAAAATTAATTATAAATTAAAAACTTTACTAAGAACTCCTCGTATTTTTTATGCCTACGGCTCTTTTCGATTCAAATTTAAATTAGCCGCATTTTAAAGCGAATTCTCAATATTAATTTAAACACAGTTTAAAAAGCCTTTTATTTTAAATTATATACGATTTCTATAAATTTTGTTTAATACAACTTAATGTCTTTAAACGCTAAAAAATAAAATCAAAATTGTTGTACAATCAGGGAAGTCGAGCGAAGTGTATGTTTTTCCCTGAAGAATTTAGATGTTTAATGTTTTTTTTTAAGTCTACAAGCCCTTTAGAAAACTGTTGGCCCTGGGTAAATCCCTAACTTTTACTTAAAAAGTCGAGAAATATTATTGCTCGTCCCGAAATGAACAAGTAAGCTAAAAATATGTTTAGTTAATTTTCTTTCATAAAAAATAAATAAAAAATATGCAAATATCTTTGCAACAAGTTCTTGGTTTTTATTTTGGATGAAACCATAGAATTATAGAATTCATAAATAAACAAAAATCTAATACAATTATAAACTAAAAAAAATAATGTTATAGAACACTAATTCTTTATTATATTAAAGAGTTTAGAACATTTTTTAGCATTTAGACTAGACAGTAACCAAGATTTAAAAAAAAAAACCTTTTTTTTACAGCTCTAACTAAACCAAAATTTAAGCATCTTTTCAAATAAATTAAAGTATTACTACAATTTTTAAACTTTTCCAATTTTTTAACTGCTGCAACTGAAATAGGTAATTTTTCATTGAAAAAAAAAATACAATTTATCAATAGAAATGTGACATAAAAAATGATTTTTTTTAATAACAATTATAAAAAAAATACTTAAAAAAAGAAAGCAGCAAGTAGATGAATTTTCGAAGATTTGCAGCTTGTAATGAAAAAGTAAATTTTTTGAGCTTTCGTTTCACATAACATATTATATTTATTTTTAAGTCGTTTATTTTGTAAAAATTTTATTAGTCGTTTTCTTATTATTTTTTATATTTATTTGAATTTAACAACTTGTTCTGAAGCATTCGTTTAACTATATATTATATTATCATATTATTGTTTATATTTTTATTAATAATTATTTGTTGCTTTCATTTGTTATTATTATTTATTTAATTTATATTGTTGAAGCATTCGTTTAACAATACACATAATATTTTACTTGTTTTTATTTTTATATTTTATTTATTATTTTGTATATGCACTTTTATTAATTATTATTTTCTTATAGTTCTTTATACTTTTAATTAAATATTTCTTGAATGCATTTTAACAAACTTTTTTTTTTATTGTTTAATTTTTTGATAGTTTACATATACTTAATGCATGTACTCAAACATTATATAACAAACTAAATTGATTTTATTTTTTGTTTCACGTCATATGTTTCTTAGTTTTTATTTATGTCCTTTTTTTGATAATCATTTTGTTAAAATTTATTAAAAATTATATGTCATCATCAGCTCCTGTATCTCCCACTGGAGCATAGAGCCTAGAAATTGTTTAAACAAACTCATTTGATTTATTTATTATTTATTTATTAATTTATTTTTATGTATTTTAATAGCTAATATTATTATTATATATTTTAGTTAATAATTTGTAATTAACAAAATGTTGAATGCCAAGAATCACTTTCAATCAAACCCAAACAAAGCAAAACGTTTCCGAGCCAGAATTGCCTTTGAATTAAATTTCAAACCAAAATCAATCTGTTATTGCATCGGTATATCTCGGTAAGTGCATTAAAAATCATTTAACAAAATGTTTTTAGACCAACGCATTTTTCGAGATATTTTAAAACCCGCCTAAAGAATTCTTCAACTATTCCGATTGTACGCTCTTAAAAGCTCCTCTCTCTTCCTTAATGCACTTACTTTATGATTATCGATAAATGCCAAATATTACAACTGTGCGAGCCCACTGTCCAAAACGAACTAAAAGTTGTCTAGGAAAATCGCAGCGAACCAAGCGCCAGAAAATGTCAGAAAGTGTCCAACGATAACGTTAATAAGAAGTAAGTACACAACAACAAACATAAGTGTAATTAATAAATACAACTACAACAATAATAATAAAATACTTAAAGCTACTTTTAAAATCAATTATAAGGCAGAGCTGATAACACGATAAGCGTGCTGCTTTTAAATGGGCCAAAAAAAAAAAAAACAACAACAAAACCAATATCACGATATCAGTCAGAACAGAAAATTGTGATTTACAATTTGCTAAAATCAATTGATTAGCTGCCCAATTATTTATACACGTAATTAGTTTTAATGTCTCAATTAAATAAAAATTAGAAAATTTATCTTCTAAATTACTAAATTAGAAATATATACAAAAAAATAAGCTTTACTACAAAAACATACATAGGTACCTATATAATTATTAACTAATCAGCTGATTAGATTAGTAATTACGAAACAATATAAAAATTAGCGCTAACTTTTACTCTTTATTTTTTTTATACAACATTTTGTAACAAAGTATAGTATTATCCCTCAACAAAAAATTCCATATAAAGGGTCATCAATCTTGAGGTTTTTTTTTCAATAAGGTTTTTTTAATAAACCACGCGTGAGTACTGTCAAGTTGCCAGGTGTTTTTCATTGCCATTTTTATCATTGAAAAACTTACACCCGAACAACGTTTACAAATCGTACAATTATATTACGAAAATTCGCGTTCTATAAAGAACGTTTTTCGCGCGCTTAAGCCATTTTAAGATCGCCATAATCGACTTACTGCAATCACTTTTCGCCATACCATGAACAAATTTGAGACCCAATATTCATTATTGGATGACACTCGACCGAATAGACCTCGTCCAGCACAACAAGACGGCGCTACCTGCCACACAGTCCGTGAAACAATGAACATATTGAGGAACCAATTCGGTGAACAATAAATTTCAAGCTCCGGACCGGTGAATTGGCCACCATATCACACCGTTAGACTTTTTTCTTTGGGGCTACTTCAAGTCTAAAGTGTTTGTGGATAATCCAGCTACGATTGAACCATTAGAGGCCAACATTACCCGTGTTATTTGCGAGATACCGCCGATTATGCTCGAACGCGTCATCGAAAATTGCAACCTCCGCATGGACGACATTTGAAAGGGATTATTTTTATAAAGTGAATGGCAAGAACGGTTCTTTCTATTGATAATAAAGATTTTCCGATTCATTTAAAATTCTTGTGTTTTTTTTATTTAAAAAAAAAAACCCTCAAGATTGATGACCCTTTATATACTGCAGTTCTTGAAATTTTCAAGCTGCTTTGCTTCAGTTTATATGAACTGTAGTGCGCCTCATAAAACCCACAGATAGTAAATCTTTATGGGCGTGCAATACTAACATGGCAGTGGAATTTTATAATATCATAATTTGTACTGTAAAGCATTGAATGGATATGTTATAGCACTATATACTATATAGCACTATATACTATATAGCACTATATACCCATATAGAGAGGTTTTTTTATAATACTTGTACTTTATGAGATCACGCGCACAATATTTAGTACTGGTACTGGACATTTGCCATGAATCACATTAAGCACTTACCAAACGTGATTAATTATTGATGGGGGCTTTGAATTTTTGAGATACGAACTTGGATAGATATAATATTTATGCTTATTAGACCGCAATTAAGTCTGTAATTAGAGTATGCTAATAATGCCTATAAAACTTAATAAAAATTTAGCTGCGACTTACGTCAGAATATTGGTTGATTAGTGTGGTCATAGTTGTTTATAGGTCTCCAGCTATGCGTAGGTATACAAAAAAAAAATATATATATATGCTAGATTGGTGGCAAGTTAGTATATCGGATGTGAGCGAGATACGATTTGAATATCGCATGATATGGGTGCTGTAATCTATATCTCGAGAAGTTATCAGCGCAGTTTTGCAAAACATTGGTACTACAATTGAAAGACAAAAAATCACCCTCTAGACACCAAAACTCTAAAACTGCTTTCTACTCAGATGCTGCTGTTCGGGATGCTACTTTGTAAGGCAGCTCCAAGACTCTCGTTCTGGGAAAATTACATTAATTCAAAAACGAATCCGAACATTTTTTTCGGATTCGTTTTGAAACCAAATGTTTGATGCTACCAATTGCACCAAATCGAATTTTTTAAGTGGTTTGTAACCGAATTTTGTTGCAAGAGGAATTAAAACGAATCGGTAAATTAGTTTTAAAAACGCAACAATTTTATACTGAAATAATTTTTTAAATATTTTTTGATATTCTTAGAATATGTTTATGCCAACTTCAAGAAAACGACAAAGAAAATATGCCTTGTAGCAAAAATAAATAAGTCGTGCTTAATTTCAATGAATATTGTTGCCAAAGTAACATTTTGGTTTAATTTTATTTAAAAGTCAGAATAAGAAAATATTAGCAATATAACAACAATTAGTAATAAAAATTAGCAGAGCTGCGCAACCATTTCAGCTGCTTTTAATAAAACAAAAATAATTTCGAGCCAACACACAACATTAGAATTTATCGGAAACTTAAGGGAAATATACGAATTTATCAAAAATAAAAAGGGAAGTTATCGAAAAAAAAATTTGTTTTCCAGAGCACGCAAAACCGAATTCGAATAAAATTTTTCGGTTTGGTTTTTTCGTTTTCGGGAGTACGGCTGAATGTTCTATCATCTCCTAGTAAAATGTCGGAGAGGCGATACCTAAATGACAGTTTGGTATTCGAAAAATCACGGCACACCAGAACAGCTTCATCGCCTGGTAAACTTCGCCTTGGGGGCTATGGAACACAAATGACCTTGTGATCTTTTATATAAATTGTAGTGTCTACTTATATTCCAATTAGTTAGTAGCTTTTTAGCATATAGGAACCTTTTTTATATAGCGGTTGATGGAGCTTGATCCTGCTGCAAGAGCTATTTGTGCTTGTGTGCCACAAGGTAGTCCTTAGTACCACACTTTCCACAATTTACACTGCCGGTATGCCCACGTATGGTTCAATATCTGCCGTAGAGAAGGATGCTTGACAGACTAGCTTTAGTCTTGGTTTGGCCACAGAAGCCCTTCAAGAATATATGGGCAACTTGACTGAATTCCAGAGAGCGATAGAGAAGACTCAAGCGGTGCCAGCAACAAGATTTCCCAAAGCTGAAGCTTACTATACAATATTTTATTATATTCTCTTTTCCTATATACAACTTGATTCAGTAAGACCACCCAAAAGTTTGCACCAAAATGTTCAATACGAAAAAAGATATCAATTCAGCGAAACAAAGTCTGCCTTAGATGAATGCCGGGACACAAAAATATTCCCAGGAAGAAAGCAACTGATTAGCTGGCGAGAAATGGTGCTGCAAAACTACTAAGGTACTAGGTCCTGAACCTTATTTGGCATTGGCAGACACTACCAGACTGCTAAGAGAAGTAGAACGGTCCAAACGAGAAATCGACTCGACCGACCACACGGCAGGCTTACAGCAAGCCAAGCAACTGCTTTGTTCCTATAACTCAAATTGGTTCAAGAAAATATTCCAATCCCTTAAGATACTGACCGGGTTACTCCTTGTCACTGTAGACTTAGGAAACATCTGTCTTCTATTGGCATCTTGAATTCAAGCACATGTAGGTTTTGTGAAAGTGAGCAGGAAACCTCCCAACACAAACTTGCAGAATGTGACGCCCTTGCCAGAAGATGCAAATACCTCTTCGGCAAGCGTAGAATATCATGCATGATGTCACCCGACTAGAACCATCTCAAGTAATTAAGCTTGTTTCAGATATTGGGGCTAGTTGAGGAGGAGCTGTAATAGTCTATCTGACTGTCTCTATGTCCGTCAGCATTGGCGTTTAAATAGACGGAGCAAGCTCTCCCTTTGCTTCAAGCGGATGGTGTATCAGCAGGTCTGGAGATATTGTATTCAGATCTAGGGAACCGCTGTTAACTCGCCATAGGTTCCAAATCATGCATATTTCCATATGCCATATTTCGGAATGCGAATGCGAATTTTGCATGACTTACCGTAGAGAGGCAGATCTTCTTTTTCTTCAGCAGTTATAACGATAGTCTTATAGTTCCTACCCGTGGGAACGGTCTCAATAAGAAGACTGAGTACGAGATGCTTTAACCATATACTTTCCATCTTCCCTTTCACTTCCAACACCACTCCTGATGACAACACTTTCACTTGACCTTGGTGAATTCCGCCCCTGAGACTTGTATTTTATTTATTACATCCAAAAAAAAAAAATAATGAAGATGTTTACAATAAATTTCTAAGTTTTTGTGGAAAAAAATGTGTGCTAACAGAAATTATGTGCAAAGTCAATTCCAAAACAAAAAAAAAATTTTTAATTTATATAAATCTCATAAGAAGAATTTTTATTATTTTTCGGTTATATAAAAAGTTTCCATTTAGAGTTAACCAAAATTATATGCAATTACATTAATTACACTACTTTACATGAAAAATGAACCTTCGTAAAAAAGCGTTTTTTAGGGTAATTTGGAGTCGAGAAACACGAAAATGGCTACCTTTTTTTTTTCTTAAGCACCGTTTTCGAGATATTTCCGAAAAACATGTTTTTGGGCACTTTTTTCAGTTATTCCTCCATATATCGTGAATAAAATTTTGGGGTGTCCCATTTAGAATTAACAGAAATTATATGGAAGTCATTTCGTAGTATTTCATTAAGGCCAAATTAAGGAAAAAGAAAAAAATTTTTTTTTTTTTAAACTTAATAAGAGGTATCCGGAAGAAAGGTTTAATCCATATTATCTTTCTAAAAAAAAAAATTGTTTAAGTTTTTCGGTTATATTAAGTAAGTGCAGGGTGTCCCAAAAAGTTTGCATTACGAGTTAACAGAAATCCAATTCCATTAATTATTAAAAAACCAAATAATTTTTTTTATAAACTACGAAGGTATTATCTTTCTAAAAAAATATGGCTTAAGTTTTTCGGTTATATAAAGTGATTGCAGGGTGTGCCAAAAAGTTTGCATTACGAGTTAACAGAAATCCAATTCCATTAATTATTAAAAAAGCAAATAATTTTTTTTTTATAAACTACGAAGGTATTATCTTTCTAAAAAAATATGGCTTAAGTTTTTCGGTTATATAAAGTGAGTGCAGGGTGTCTCAAAAAGTTTGCATTACAACTCGTAAACAGAAATCCATTAATCCATTTAAAAAACAAAACAATTTTTTTTTTATAAACTTCATATGCTCAAGGAAGGTATTATCTTTCTAAAAAAAAAAATGGTTTAAGTTTTTCGGCTATATAAAGTGAGTGCAGGGTGTCTCGAAAAATTTCCATTTCCTGACTAAAAAAGAAAATATATAATTTTTTTTTACTCACTTGAGGGGTATCCTTAATATTAAGCAGGGAAGGTATCATCTCTCTAAAAAAATAATTTGAATTTTACGTTAATATAAAAAGTCCAATTCAATAAAAAGTTATTCGAAATTAAAAGTAGCGCTTACGCTATCATCTGCCTTTAAAATAGCTCTAGATTGGTATTCCCAAATAAATGCTTTAAGAAACTATACCAGATCTTATATAAAAGATGGACTCAGCTCTTTTAAAACAAAGTACAAATTTTTTTTTTTAAATTTATGGTTATATATGCTTAAATCACATATGTACTGCATGCCATTAAAATTGTCAGCCTTGTGCCGCTCTCTCGCTCTCTTTAAGAGAGCTCAGGTAACGCCCTGCCAAGTACCGTTAATTGTTAATGGTATTTCAATAGTTAAAATCTGCAACTAGCGATTTGGGTCAATGCATGGCATTCCATTAAAGCCAAATTAAGTAAACGTCGCAAAAAAAGAAGCAAAATCAACTTTTGGTTTTAGGTTGTTACTTTTTTGTATCTTGTATCTTGTATCTTATATATTTATTTTTTTTTGTTTTGCTTCATTAATTCGTCAACTTCACGTGCCAGAAACTTGTTTTACTTTTTAGTTGCACGAGCATCAATAACGCAATTCATCAATCGATTTGGCATTAAATGATTTTTTATGCGCTCAGTGTCAGAGCTTGTCAATGGAGGTTGAGGCGGTTCAGTCTGGGACTCAGTCCGCACTGAGTCCTCAAGCAGCACTTGGCTTTCCCTGTGCATAATTAAACGATAACAACTGCAACTACAGCCATATGGTATTGAACTTGCTATAAGCAAGCGAGTTTGCATTTTAAAGCTATCTGCATATCTTTATTTGTATCTGTATCTGCAAAAGTAGCTGTGCGTTTGTAGCTCATTATTTACATCAATTAGCTGAGCCTTATCAATGCAACAAGCACCTTGGTTAGTTATTATGCAAACCCAGACAGTTGACAACATTCAAAATTTACTTTTCAAAATGTTATTTTTATGCACTACTGTTTTTTTTAAACATTTCTCAAGTGAACTTGAAGTTTATTGCACTTTATAAGCCATTTTATTGTAAAGTAGCTGACAGATAAACTAACTCAATCATCTTTTTTTACTATATCAATTCCAGTTTTATTTTTTAGTATTTTGTTGTTGTTTTTGCGCTTATCAACAGGTGTTAAGATGATATTTTTTTGAGGTAATAATCAAATGATGTTTGCTTAGTATATTATTTTTATTATTATTACCGCAGTTTATAGATTTTATCTGGCAATTGTATTATTTTGTAAAAATTTTTATACACGTTACTCATTGTTCAAAAATGTATAACATTAAATTAAATTTTTATTCGCATAAAATTATATTTTAAAATTTTTTTTAAACTCTTTACTCACAGAGAACAAAGTCGGGTTTGTTACACCATTTATAACTTAAGAACGGCTGGATAGATTTTGATGATCTATGGTTTGTTGGATTCGTCTTTCGTATAACTATTGAAATCTCGGAAAAATTCACATAAAAAAATTTACAAAAAAAATTAATCTAGAAAGATATCCAAGTGCATAGAAAATACTGGCATCGAAAAATACAAAGAACAAATGAAAATAACTGTCAAAACGATTGGTCTCCAGCATTCCAGATCATGCGGTGAATCAGTCAAAATACTCATATTCTGTATTTTGAATACTTTTTTTGAATAGTCTAATATATTATGGTCTTATCTAGATTTATTTTCTTTTCTATTTGATTTTTTTTAGCCCCATAACTCTTAATATCGATTTCTGAATTTTAAATCGAAAATAATATATTTTTTTTTAAAGACTTTTGCTTAATATATTCTTTTATGCAAAATTCTGAAAACCGTGTAAATAGAATTGCTTCATATATTTAATAGAGCTTTTATTTTTTTTTTTTTAAAAACTCGAAAATTTGAAATTTTTATAACCTGTACCGTATGGTACAAAGGGTATATTAAGTTTGTACAAGCCGAAAATGTATGTAACATACAGAAGGAGACGTCGGAGACCCCCCAAAGTTACCCAAATTATGATCGGGGTGACTAGAGAAGTTCCGAGGACCTCGAAAAACCCCAAAAGTTTTAGATAAGTAATTCGTTTGTTTATGAAGATATCGTAACCAAATTTGGCAGTCAGAAGTTCCTTAGAGTTCCCAAGTACTGTACCAAATCTGATCAAAATCGGTTGACTATGTCATATAGCTCCAATGGGACAGATCGGTCATAAAAACGTTTTTTGGACAAAATTCATTGTGTTTCGTTTGTCTGCAAAGATATCGTAACCAAATTTCCTACTCGGAAGTTTTTTAGAGTTCTCAATCACTGTGCCAAATTTGATTTTTCAAATCGGTTGCCTATATCATAAAGCTCCCATAGGACCGATCGGTCAACGTATCGGACTGTTTTTATATCGGATTTAATTGCAATGTGGTGGTACAGTGTATCCAAAAGTCGTCCGCGCTCGACTTTAACGTACGCCATCTTTTCTATACAGGTTGTAACATTTTTTTTAACTAACGCTTAACTTTTATTTAAGTTTTTTTTGAGAAACATCTTCTCTTCAAAGATCCAAAATTCGTAAGCACCTGTGAATATAATATATATTTTTTCATGTACCCATAGAATGCTTATTTTGTACAAAAAATGTAAAAATTATAATTTTTTTATACTATACTATACTATGTACTCATGTCGGTCTTTTCCATTGTCTGTTTGAACGCTATGATCTCAAGGCCCCAAAGAGCTTGAGATACAGAGTTATCGAAAACAAAGCGCTCAAACTCGTTGCAAATGAAGTTTCCTAAGCCCGTTTTGGCTTCCCTCAGCAAAATGTTCTAATATTTTTCGCAACTAAATTTATAAACCATGAAAATCATCATTAAAAATTTACTTTCTAATTGCTGAATTGTTTAAATTTATTGCATTAAATTTATTATTTGCAAGAATTAACTTTTTTAGAGAAAAGGGGTATAGTGTATTTTAGAGTTGGATAGCTTTCGAATCACAAAGCCAAAAGCACCAGACTTTAAATTTGAAAAAAAAAAAAATTTATTGTGATTATAATATTAATATGAACTTATAAATTTTTTAAGTTGACATCGTAATTTAGTAACTTCTTGAATAAGCACAAAAAGTATCTAATTATTGTCAAATATATTCCAGGAATTTGCAAATAATCAGCACACAAACTAAAATTTATGATAAACAACAATAGTGAAATATTTCGTTATTTATCGCCATTAATTAAAGTATAAATATTTGCTCTTAATGCAATTTCTTTTTGTTTATTTTTTTATCAAGTGATATAAATTTGGAAATTTTTTGTTTTTGCCTTTTATTTTTTGGTCATATCTCTATGAAATGAAAAAAAAAATACATAAGTAATTATTTTTTATTTTTTATAGATATGTTATAAATATGTATAAGGTTTCAAATAAAGTCGGCATTTTTTTATAATTTGCTTTAAATTTCAAGAGAATTGCGAACTTATTTGCATATTTAAAGAATTATCATAATTGATTAGAGATTTGATTTTATTATATTAATTAATCTTTTTTAGCAAATGTTTTAAGGACACTTGAATTCAAATGCGAATTTGCAAATTGAACTTTGTATGATAAAAAAATAAATTATATTTTATTTGTGATTGATAAATATTTATTATCTATGTAGGCATTATTTCCGTTGCTATCATTTATTGTTTATTAATATGCTTTATATACAAAAGCTTAATGCATTTAAAAGAAAGTTATATTCATAAGAAGCCGTGATTATCATAAATTACTTTTTATCTTTTTATTTTTTTTTTATTTTTTATTTTTTTAAGCTATCAAAAATGTATTTATTAGCCACAAAACTAGAATAGACTGGTAGTTCGATAAAAAAAAAAAAAAAAAAAAATTTTTTCGAAAAACTAAGTAAATACATATAATATTAATTTTTGAAACTCTTTATTTAAATGTTTTAAAAGCGGGAAGCTTTGAGTCTAGCACTTCCCAATACATAATACTAAGAATTATTTAAATATTTTTTTTTTGTATTTTTTTAATTACGCTTATTAATTATTTTTTAATAATTTCAGATGCTTTTATTGCCTAAGTTTAGTTTATAAAAAGAGCTTTGTTTATTAAAAATTTATTTTGTTTTTACTCAAAGTTGTAACATTTTTTTAATGCACACAAAAATTTTAATTGTTAAGCTAATTTCATTTTAAATAAATCATTTAAAAAATATATTTAAAATACCTGCATGTTTTTGTCATAATTACCTTTCAAAAATGTTAATTACTTTTGTTAAAATTGGGTTAAGCCAAACTAATTTATTTTTTGTGTTTACACAATTTGCACTATATAAGTTTCTAAATATTTTTGGATTTATAAAATTTAGCTATAATTTTTATATTAAACATAACTTTTTAGACAGTCGTTAAATATGCTTTGATTGCACAAACATTAACACAAATTTTTGGCACAATGGCGTTAATTGTCACACAGCAAGCGATTAAATCAATTATTTATTTTTATTTCAGCTTTAAATAAAACTAATTAACAACTTTAATAATTTCCAAAAGCCATTTAGTTGTATTTGTATTTAATTGCTTATAAATTGTATAAGATAACACTTGGCCATATAGTCAGGATCATTTTCGATGTGCTTTAAATTCGCGCGCTTTTATTGAAAATATTTTTTTTTAATTTTTAAATCTTTAGCAGATTTGTTTTTATTTACTTTTTTGTTAAGTTGTTAACTGTCCGGCGATCGCTTAGTGACTGATATTAAGCCAATGTTTGTGCTTGAATTTGTTGCTATTGCTGTCAACGGCGTCGGCGTTGGGCAGCGCATGCTGACTGCGACTGCGACGCAGCGTATGGCTATATACGAGGGCAGGCTAAAAAGTAGTCAGGTTTCTCATTTTTTTTTTTTAAAGTATTATTTTGTAATTTAGGCTTTTTTAGCATGAGCGGGGTATTTTGAAATGGCGTGCGTCATATATCGTCTTTCCCCATATCTTCCTTCATATATTCGTTGAAGGTGATGACCTCAACAATGTCGTTTTCAAAAAAGCAATTTCCTTCGACGCACAGTGGCACGGCAGCCGCAAAAGCGTTGAAAAAATCGATTTTGCGATGTAACCATTTTTTAAATGTAATACATGCATCTGATTTAGAATTTCCCAGGGATCAAGAAAATAAAAATTTTATTCAATTCGGATGAATAGTTTAGTTGCTACAGCCGCTCAAAGTGGAGTATACTTTCAACTTTGAAAAAAATCGCAATTTTTGGAATAAAAATTCGTGTTTAAGATTATTTTGTGGAAAAACTACGCAACCAATCCCTATTTTCTTAGTTTCTATAAAAAGGTACATGAAATTTAAACATACAAGAAAAAAAATGACTTCATATCTTTTCTGGGTTTTTCAATACTTCCGTTTACCTGAACTGCTAAATTTGGATCACTTTTTCAACTTTGGAAGAAAATATTTTAAATTACATATTTTTACATTTTTTCAATTTAACATAAATGGTTTTGTTATCAATTTATTTACCTACTCTATAAAGTTTTCGTCTACCTTTATCTACCTTTGGCTGTAAAGCCACTAGAAGTGCAGAAACCCAACTGCAAAAAATGCTACTGCAGGTAGAAGAAGAAGAACACGCAGTAGATGTATCTACTAAATTAAGAGATGTTTGCTTATATTTGTATTTGACAATAAAAAAGCACCTACCTGTGACATTTCAAAAAAGGTAGATTAATTATTATTAAGAGAAATTAAAATTTTTTGCATGTTTAGGTAGTTGAACTGAAATCATACGGATAGGGATGTAACTTTCCCTTTATAATGTTAGGTATCAACTAAAAACATTTAATGCAACTACTTTTTTACCTGTTAGGCTTGTGGATATAGGGTTAAACTCTGTATATATTTGCCTGAATATTTCTGAAATATCATAGTCTAGTTTTGACTTTACAAGATCACGTATTGCAGTGAAAGTATTTTTAAATATAATTCGCAAGCATTGATTTTATAAGTGTAACGATGTCTTTGGAAAACTTAAAATTATTTGAGTTGTTCAGAAGCTCCTAAAGCGCGAATGAATTCGTTTCGGCCAACAGAAAAGAACTAAATGTTGAGGAAACAAATATGGAGAAAGGCAAACTTAATCTAATTTTTGCCCAAATAAAAACAAAGTGGCTAGACGCTAAATACTCCCGAGAAAAATTTACTAAGAAACACGAAAACTGACTAAAAGGACTGACTCTTATTGAAAATTTCTCGGAAGAACCCCAGACGTCTTCGCACCGAAACAAAGGAAGACCTACAAAATGTTTGGACGAATGTTCAAACTTTACTCGAAAGAGAAAACTTGCGGATGCCACAGTCGATATAGCCACGGATCATCTATCGGAGGCTCTATCAATAAAGTACAGGAAGGACGATGAAAAAATAAGGTCGCATATTACAAAAGCGGTTGCGATGCAAGCCCCTTGCGACTTAATAGGATAAAGGAAAGCATCCCCACACCACCAAATTCACTACCAAAGGAGTATAGCGCTTAAGAGGCTTTGGCGTTGTTTATGGATTTAAATCTGTCTAAGGGAAAATATATAATATTGCGGGATTCTTTAATCCGGCATAATGTTAATATTCTTCCTGGATACAATAAAATGGGATCGGCTAAGCAGAGCGCAGTACCGCAGCCCACGATAGTGACGGAAGTTATATATATACAAATATTGCACAGGCAACAAAATCCAACTTCCACAACATATTGCGCAGCTCTCAGATATCGTATCACCATACATGAGCACTTATTTTCAAGCCTGAATACAAATACAATTCAACTTCCACAACATATTGCGCAGCTCTCAGATGTCGTATCACAATGTATGGGTACTTATTTTAAAGCTTAAAGATTTTTCTTTCAACTACAATTTAATTCATAAAAATATCTCAATTGGTTTAGAAAATATGATTTTTGCAACGTTTTTTTGGCTTCCGTGCCACTGTGCGACGGCGCCGCCCATAATCCGCACCAAAAAGTAACTTTTTGTTGTGAACTTCATGTTAGTTGGTCTCGTCTCTATTATTAGTTATTAATCAAAAAAGGCTCATTGTTGCTAAAGATGATTTTGTACTGAAATTATTTAAATAAGAAAAACAAAGTTTTTTCATTTGGGTGTGCTGCTCAGTCGTGAAACTTGTCGGGGTGAAATAGAATATAGAATTTTATATAGCGCATCAGATAGGATAATTGTGCCAAAAAATGACTCTTGTTATTATTAAATTTATATTATTTACAAATTAAATCTTTTATAAATACAACCTTAATTATGGTTTAAAGAGCAATTTGGGCTACTAAGACAATATATATTTAATTTTATAAATAAGTCTTATAATATTATAAATAAGTTGTTCTAAATACCTATTTAGAACCTGAACTTTAAAATTTACTTTATTAGAACTCACGCTCACTGTAAATATTATAAATTAAATCCGTTAAATAAATTGATTTTGATTTTAATTTTTTTTTTTTATTTTACTGCTAAGAAATAAGAAATTTGCGAAGCGAGAAATAAAATTGTTTGTAAAGCGCAGAATAAGGAACAAAAAATTAATACAAAAAATTTTTTATTTTTTTTACATAACACTAGTTTACAAATTTAATGGTCATCGAGGAACCTTCGTAAAAAAGTGTTTTTTAGGCTAATTTTGGGTTAAGAAACACGAAAAGTATATTTTTTTTTTCCTGACGAATCGTTTTCGAGATTTTTTCGAACAAACATTTTTTTGGGCACTTTTTTCAGTTATTCGTCAATATCTCGTGAACAAAATTTTGTATCGACATGAAAGACAATTAGATCGAAGGTTAAAAATTTTTCTCGTTAATAAAAAGCAACCAAAAATTTTTAATTTTGAAAAATGGTCGAAATTTACACTTTTTTGTCGACTTTGGTTGCTTGTAATTCCAATAATTTTTACTTAATCTGTACATATCGCATATCAATACATTTCGATCTAATTGTCTTTCACGTTGATACAAACGTTCACGAGATATTGACGAATAACTGAAAAAAATTGCCTAAAAACATGTTTTTCGACAAAATCTCGAAAACGGTTCTTAAAAAAAAAAATGGATAAGTTTTTTAAAGTTCTCCAGCACTGTACTAAATTTGATCCAAATTTCTGTAATTTCGATGTATTTTTTAGCATTTTAGGATCAGGGCCGTTGAGAGAAAAATAGAGGACCGGTGGTAACTATCGACGAACCCTGAGATAAATTTTTTTAAATGCTTGATATTTTTTTTGAATCTTGTGCCCTGCTGGAGTCCGCATTCCCCACCCGCCTTTCCATAGGCCTGTATAGGATACAAAGTTTATTTCAATACACAAGAGTGGAGAAGCTTAAAGATTTTGAAGTAAATGAAACAAGTTGTCCTAATCCTAATAACAAAAAAGTGTTGTATTTCGAATTGACTTTGTATTGTTAAAAATGCAACTTTTTCCAAACGTGTAGAGTGCAGCATAAAGTCCCATATTTTTACCTTTTGTCTAAAGTTTGTAACTTTATAATAGAGAGCCAAAAGGATTTTACCTATGTGCACCTTGATTTTTTATTCGTTTTGCATTTGGTAGCAGACAGCTCAAAAACAAATGATTCAAAAATATATTACAATTTTTTTTGCCAGAATTCTATTCTTAAACATTTTTTTTAAATTATTATTTAGATTATATAGAAATTCTGTTTTTTTTTTTTGAAAAATGTGGCCCCCACTTGGTAAATCCAATTACTTTTCAGCTTGCCCTCGCAAAGCATATAAACTGTCGTCAGGCTCTGGGCCAAGTAGCAAGCAATTAGTGTAGCTGCAGCGCAGTCAACGCTGACGACGCGTCGTTGCTGGCTTAGCTGCTGGAACAATAAGCGTCAAAGTGACGCAGTTATGCATGTGAGTGTGTGTGTGTGTGTGTGTGAGAGTGCGTGTGATTGTATGAGTGCGTATGTGCGTTTGTGTGCGAATCTGTGTGCTTTCTATATTATTCATTTTGGACATTGCCGGCGAAACAAGTCTGCCGTTTGTCTAACATTGCTCATACGCACTGTGCACACAGGGTGGCGGCATTAACTTCAAGTGCAATGGCTATACAAGATAAGAGGGCAGTTTGACGCGATTGGCATTGGAGCTCAGTACTGATGATTCTTTAAAGTGTAAAAATTATAATTTTATTTAGCATAGCAAAATAAATAGCATTTGCTGGATGTTGCTTTTGGTCAGTCAAAAAATGTTGTCTCAGACGAACATACTCCGCCATTGATGATAAATAACTACTGGTTTCGATGCTATAATAGTCATTATTTTGGCACTGATCACTAAGATTAACCCTGGGTCATAACAAAAGCTCGAAGACTCAAAGCAAAAGACACAAACACAAGAAGAGTTTGGTACTGACCTAAGTAATAATTTTAAAGCGCCTAAAATTATTGGGGCTCACCAAAAGAACTGGGTTGGAGATTCGCAGCGTTGACTTTGCATGTTAGAAATATTTGAAGAAACGCTCGAAAGAAGATTCGTGACAAGCGCTAAAAGAGCTGGGAAATGACCTAAGCAGCTATTTTGATGACTCACCAAAAGAACTGGGTTTTATTTCAGCTCGAATCTACTTGAAGAAACGTGGAAAGTAATTTCTGCATCGAGTAATAGGTGGTGGTTTAGAATAGATTCATTATGATTACATCCAACAAAGAAGTCAATTCGGCACAACTACTAGAAACGCATTCTTAAAGCGACGCTGTGGTGTTTGGAAGAGCGTAATAAATCGTTAAAATCTGTTCAAACTTTTGCTGGGAAGTTGTCCCAAGAAAATTTGAATTGGCCTCTTCTAATTTTCGCTTGTTTCTATCAATACGCAGTAGTCTATGTTATAATTAATAATTGGCTCTACTTTTTCTTGGCCTCGAGAGATTTTTTTTTTTTTCCTACGCTTTATTTATTTATTGTATCTTCACTTTTTTATAAGGGACTAACAATAATTAATCAAATTCTATTCTAATTTAATTTACAATTAATTATTAAATTGCATTTGTATAAACGGCCCTAAAAAGGATGGCGCTGGGTTGCAGTTGACTGTGGCTGCAAACTCGGATCAAAGATCTGGCAAGTGGGTTTGTATGTGAGGCGGGATTGTATTGATGTTTTTGCTGTTTTTCTGAGATCTCCTCTTTTACGAGATTGATACGCAGGTCTTTGTGAATATCCTCGTTCCGAAGATACCACGGTGCTCCTGTCTCGAGAGATAAACGTTTATTTTTTAGCAAGGTTATGAAAACCTAGTAGCTATCGCGGCATAAGAATACTTGGTATTATTACTATTTGAAATCTGTTCAACAGATCTGATTATGCGCTTCTAGAGATAATCCATGCAAACGACACGCCATATGTCCCAAAAATCTGTCAACTTGACCTTGTTGGTCCACGGACTGCTACGGTATTCTTTGGTGCACGTTGAACCGAAGACAACGATTGCTTCTATTTTCCTCGATCTCAAGTGTATACTTTCGTTTTTGACCGTTTAATATTTTTTCGTGGATTATATGAACGCGTTCCGGCATGACGAGCTTACGAAATTCATTTTATTGAATTTTGCTTGAAATTCGAGCAATTTTTGTATTCCAGGACAGCAGCTTGTTCGAAATTTGAAGGAATATAAAGTTTATTTAATTTATAGTTACAACGCGGAAAATGCTAAAATTCAAACTGCCCTCGTATAAAGCCTACACTAATCCACATTCTCGACATAGTGTGCAGCTTAATATTAAGATAAAACGATATCTGCAGCTGTGCAGGCATCATCAAATCACATGGTAGTATCGAAATGATAACCAACGAAAGACCCGAGCCTGACGTTAAACGTTGCTACGGTCATAGCCTATCTCTGGTATCTCAGTTAATATTTGATGTATTGCAGTTTTTTTTTTGACAGTTGGCAACAAATCAATTTGGAAATGGCCAAAAAGTCAGGACTTGACATTTTAAGTATTTCTATTGGGCGGAGCTGTTTGTTTTTTGACATTAGTTATGGTTCCAATGCCTTGAAAACTGAAGCATATAATATAAGTTACTTTTCAGCAAACAATCAACATTTTTTACGCTTTTTATATAGTACAACAAAAACTTAAACCAAGGTATCGAATGTCAAGGTATATCGGCTGCGCTTATAATCCATTGACATAATTTGCATAGCACTTGTGTAATGGTACTTAAATATCGCTTACGAATACGCCTTTGGTTACAAGCCTTTATCGCTTAATATGTTCTATGAGCTCTGGTAACGGGTCATGTGTACATAATATACCATATACCATATACCATATACCAGAAAAACGACAAAGTCGCTGAACTGTGGGGAATCGATACATTACAAGTTTTGAATTTAGCAATTTTTTGCTGCGTATGATCTTTATTAAAAGCTAGAAGGCTCAGCACCCTGTAAGCTAACCCACTGCCCGTATTAGGTACAGATTCCCTTAGTATTAAATCTATCATTATTTCTTCACCACCTTGAAGTAGGTTTTGTGGTGATTTTTTAAGTAAGACACTTAAACCATAAAAAAGAATAGAAACATAGCCCCATACCAAAAAAAAAAACATAACTCCAGTTTACACTCTTAGTAGTTATTCGACTTATTGAAATTGGTAAAAAAATCTTTTCTTTAAGCCCCCAAAAAGAGCTTATGGGCCAAGTTATAAATCGATGTCATGAAAGCAAGCGCTCAACATATTAACTTTGACCCGCCCCCGAGTGCGGAGTGAATGAATGTATGAATGTATGAATGTATGAATGTACGAATGTATGAATGTATGAATGTATGAATGTATGAATGTATGAATGTATGAATGTATGAATGTATGAATGTATGAATGTATGAATGTATGAATGTATGAATGTATGAATGTATGAATGTATGAATGTATGAATGTATGAATGTATGAATGTATGAATGTATGAATGTATGAATGTATGAATGTATGAATGTATGAATGTATGAATGTATGAATGTATGAATGTATGAATGTATGAATGTATGAATGTATGAATGTATGAATGTATGAATGTATGAATGTATGAATGTATGAATGTATGAATGTATGAATGTATGAATGTATGAATGTATGAATGTATGAATGTATGAATGTATGAATGTATGAATGTGTGAATGTATGAATGTATGAATGTATGAATGTATGAATGTATGAATGTATGAATGTATGAATGTATGAATGTATGAATGTATGAACGTATGAATGTATGAATGTATGAATGTATGAATGTATGAATGTATGAATGTATGAATGTATGAATGTATGAATGTATGAATGTATGAATGTATGAATGTATGAATGTATGAATGTATGAATGTATGAATGTATGAATGTATGAATGTATGAATGTATGAATGTATGAATGTATGAATGTATGAATGTATGAATGTATGAATGTATCAATGTATCAATGTATCAATGTATCAATGTATCAATGTATCAATGTATCAATGTATCAATGTATCAATGTATCAATGTATCAATGTATCAATGTATCAATGTATCAATGTATGAATGTATGAATGTATGAATGTATGAATGTATGAATGTATGAATGTATGAATGTATGAATGTATGAATGTATGAATGTATGAATGTATGAATGTATGAATGTATGAATGTATGAATGTATGAATGTATGAATGTATGAATGTATGAATGTATGAATGTATGAATGTATGAATGTATGAATGTATGAATGTATGAATGTATGAATGTATGAATGTATGAATGTATGAATGTATGAATGTATGAATGTATGAATGTATGAATGTATGAATGTATGAATGTATGAATGTATGAATGTATGAATGTATGAATGTATGAATGTATGAATGTATGAATGTATGAATGTATCAATGTATCAATGTATCAATGTATCAATGTATCAATGTATCAATGTATCAATGTATCAATGTATCAATGTATCAATGTATCAATGTATCAATGTATCAATGTATCAATGTATCAATGTATCAATGTATCAATGTATCAATGTATCAATGTATTAATGTATGAATGTATGAATAATTGAATATTAACGAATAACTGAAAAAACTGCCCAAAACCATGTTTTTCGAAAACATGTTCTTGAATTTATAGTCACGAATAATAATATTATATAATTACGCTGAGTTAGTTTATTTTTGACTATAACTCCTGTTGTTTTTGTCCAATTTTTTTTTAAATTTGTGAAACACAGATGCATGGAACCATGACACATAAGTTTTAAATAAAAATATTAAAGCTCATCCTTTTGTCAATTTTTGTTTTTCCAGGGTCTGATGTTCCACTTGGTATCATCTTTTCACAAAGCCTTGCACCCTAAAATTTAAAATTTCTTAGGACTTACTTATCTTACCAACAAGCCTGTTTTCTAAAGCGCCTGTAGATTTGAAAAAAGCATAAGGCATTGAAATTATTTGGCAATAGGGATAGTCTACATTGGATTTTCATAAGTTCTTTTTTACATCGTTTCCTTAATACTCCTTGAATAGAGTTATGAGTAATATCTAATTCCAATGCTCAAAGCTTTTAGTTTGAAAGACTTCTTTGTAGGCTTTTCCATACCCCATCCAGCTTCTTTTCGTCTTTTGAACCTTTATGATTTTTAAAATTTTTCGATTTTTGATAGACAAAAAGTTTTTTTTAAACTTTTTTGCAGTGACTTTCTTTCTTTTATTATCTTTCTGTCGATTACTTAGAGGAAAATAACCAATTAATGGTTTCCCTTATGACGCAGCTCCATATTATCTATTAATTTCTAATCTTGTCTCTTAAATGTTAGTAATAGTCACATTTTCTTCTACATTTTTATCTTTTTTTTTTAGATTCGAACAAACAATAACTTCTCAAAACTAATAAAAAAGTTACTTCTCATTCTTAGAGGCAAGATTCTTAACCGAATATTGCTTTCTTGGCTTTACGGCTGTTTTCATTGCGTTGCTCCTTTTTATTCTTCTAGAGTAGTTTCTCGTCAATGGGATATTTGTCCTTAACGGCTTGGTAAGCTGCTCTATGTGCCAACCGATGTTAAGGTCGTGAGCCAATGTACGTAGTGAGCTCCTATGGACTTTAAACAGGCTTCTGCCTAGAATTGGTAGTCCATCACATGAGAAACATTTCCGAATAAAAGACTTCTACGTAGCTATGGACATGGATTCCTCTATAGTTGACAGCACTTGAAAATGTATGACGTACTATTCTAATTATTATCCAACAGTTGTCTTTTCCTTTGAATATAAATAGTATTTATGTTGGATGAAAAAATTCTTTAAGAAGTTTTGGTCTTACTTGGAAAAAAGGAATTTTAAGAATGCTGAAAAACGCAATTTAATTTTTTTTGTTTGTGTATTAAAGACTTTTAATCTAATTAAAAAATTTGGTTATATTTTGAAGTTTTTTGGTTTAATTTTATTAATATGTTAGATCTTATATTATACTTACTTTTATTTTATAGATGAAGAGATAAACACCTAAACATTGAGTGTAAAGATATTGACATATTAAAAATTTATAAAAATGTTAATAAAGTTGAAATGAATTTAATAATAATGGTTCTAGATTTAAGATGAAAATTTTTTAGTGGAAAGATAACCACGTAGAATTCGAAACACTTTCCGAGGTGGCCAACACCCTGTGTTTTTGTTTACCTCATTTCACAGCTTCATCTTTTCTTTCATTAGCATTTACATCATTTATCTGCAAGGGTCGTTCCATAAAAAACTAGTGTTGGTAAATGCACGAAGAAAAAAATTAGTTAATGGAAGTGTCGATTTTGGAAAGCTTAAGTTCAAAGTTTGGTGTGTAAAACATTTTGTAGTTCTTTTTGACCCATATTACTAGAGAAGAAACTCAATGAATTTTCCAACATGGAAATAATTTGTTATTGTTATGTGGTACAGTAGTATACTAGGTACACTGCAATGCTTTATTTACAAAAGTAAAATATTTGGTGGTAGGGTATAAAATTTGTTTAAGCTTATAGTCGATGGTTTTTCAAAAAGCTTTCAAAAAACGGTACTTAACTTTTTTAATTTCTTTCCAACACTACCAAAAATGGTATGTTAGGGCGGTTAGTTTTGGGACGGCAATCGGATTAATTTTTTATTCAGATATGTGTCTTCTTTAAGCTGCAGTTGTTAGTCTTCGAAGTCTAACATCTTTTACTTGCCTTCATCCTTAAAAATAATTTCCAACACACTTTTTTTTTGCTTAATGACTTCGCTTAACAAGCTCATCTTTCAGTCAACTAATATTATCATCATCTATTGTAAATTTCTTATACAAAAATTTCAAGTACAGCTGTCATCTTTTCTGTTTATCTTTTTTCTTAAAAATAAATATGGTGTACCGTACTATCCACACCATGTAGAGTTCTTAATACTTTTATGTGGCAATAATTCATCTTTCAGTCAACTAACATTAGCATCATCTTTTTATTACTTTCTTCTCAAAAATTGCGTCTTCTTTAAGTTACAGTTGTCATCTTTTCGCAGCCGCTTTTCTTCCTTAAAAATAACAATGGTATGTGTACTACTCCTCACAGCTCTACGCAGACTACGCAACACTTTCTTATGTGGCAACACCCTGTTTTTGCAACAACTTCATCTTTCGATCAGTTTCTTACAGACAAAGTGTCTGGTGTCTTTATTGTGTGGTTGTTGTAAGCTTTTCCATGTTAGACAATTTGGTAGCAAGTTGCAACAACTTGTGGATAGGCAACAACAAATTGGAGTGCATTGTATCTTAAGAATTTGCGTGTCGATTTTAAATTGCTTTCTGGTGTTCCCTGGGTAACGAGACACTTGGCAATTAGGGGCACACTTTAACATAGTAATTACTTAGTGTTATGGGTTGTTTTTTGTTGTTGTTGTTGTTGTTGTAACTGCAGTTGTTGCTATTGTTGTTGGAGTCGCCTTGAGCGTCTGTTTAAGTCAGTTTATGGCGGTTGTTGCCTGAGATTGACTTGTTTCTGATACTTTTGTTGTAGTTGTTGTTGTTGCACTCGATTGCCGGTTTTTGTTGTCTGTCCATAAAATTTTGAAGCCGTTCGTTTAATTTTTTTTTTTTTTTTTTTTGTGGGGCAAGCGTCAGTGGAAAATTTTCAAACAAAAAGTAAAGTAAAATTGAAATGCAATTTTCACGTGATGTGGATTTTGAAATTTTTTTTTTTTTGATTTGATTTTTTAAGGTTTTCTTTACGTTTTTTATAGCTCTATATATTAAAATTATGTAAATTTATAGTGAAAACATTGCATTTACGTTTATTACCTCAACATTTTGTAAGCGTCAGCTGACCCCGTCATAACTTTGTCATATCTTAAGTTATGACAATGCTTTACAAGAGTTGTGATAACTGCTATTGATTAGCAGTGTATAAACATGTCGTTTTAATTGGTATCCAATATCATAATTATCTTTCTGTGTTAAGTACCAAAGTACAAGGTAAAGTTGCTTACGTGCGTGTACAACATGGCGCATACGCAATGTTGCAATTAAAAGCCAATTGAGTCATAATAACGTCAAAGCCAAAGGGTAGATGATATGTTCTAAGAAATAGTATTAGTTTTTGTGAAGACATCACAGTGTTATTAAATGGAAAACTAAAGAGTCTATGAAAAATGAAAAATATATGGAGTAACAAAAGCGAAGAATGCACGGTGATAATTCCGGCAAATTTTTGATCAAGGTAGTATTTAACGTCTGATATGCGATCCCATCTTTAGTTGGATCAATGATGTTCGCCAGTTAGCTATTATTAGTTGTTGGTTTATTACCAAAATCTGCGAGTTGAAGTAGACCAAAAGAAAAAGGCTCGGGGATGTGCTCCGGACAATTAATCAGAATATTTTATTCGAACCACTTTGGTGCTGCCAATTTCACAATTTCAGAGCAATCAAAACGAAGCGGCAAAATAATTTTTCACACTTTCTTGGACTATGTATAAACCAAATGCAAGTTTGGACCTATTCGTTTACATATGTTTCAAATGTTGATATGCTAACATTGTAATTCATGAGAATCCATTACTAACATTGAGTATTTTTGAACTTGACACATGTCGAGAGCATCCACTTTGTACGGCTATGTTCCGAACTATGATGGTTTAAAAACCAAACCAACAGATGGCCCACCCTATATTAAGACCATCAATTGTTCTAGAATTTCATATAGCATAAGTTTGCATATTAACCTTTTGATCCAAATTGAGTCCAAGGCTTTTTCCAATCAAACACGTTTCAACTTTACTGTGTTCTCCTTGGGAGAGAGCACCGACTGCATGTTCGACCCTATTTTATTAAGAATGGTTCCTTGGTCTGTAAAAATTATTATTGCTACAAGCGAATTTCAATATTTTCAGAATTTTTAGCAAAGGTAAGTCTAGAGCAGTGATGGGCAAAACTCATACCAACAAACATTTCTTTGTGTGAGTAAACAGCTCAGTAAGCAAAAGCGCACGAGAGAGCAAGAACCGCAATTAAGCAAAAACGAGCGAGAGATTTCACACACTTGGACCGTACATGAGCCGACTGCGCTGCGGCAGATTTTGGTGCAATAGCCTCGCGAGTTATGTAAATTGAGAGACTGCCCATCACTAGTCTAGAGGAACTTTTTTCTAGAAGATTTTATTTGGATTTTTTTTTGGGTGTTTTTCATATTCCTTTAAATAAGTTTTGATTTCACTTTATGTAAGTCGGAGAAACTCAATACTCTTTCTAGTCTGATGTGTTTTTTATAGCCTGTACCTTATGCTACAAAGGGTATATTAAGTTTATGCAAGCCGAAAATTTTTTAAAATGCAGAAGGAGACGCCGCAGACCCCACAAAGTTACCTAAAGTATGATCAGGGTGACTAGAGAAGTCTGTCTGTCTGTCTGTATGAACGACTAGATCTCAGAGATGGTAAGAGCTAGAGCAACCAAACTATCGGACTAGATGCCTTATAAAAAAAAAAAAAAATTGGCACGCGAGACAAGCTTTTAAATTTTTTTGATACTTGGGTTATATTATACTTTCAAAGGGTTGTTTCAGGGGACCACGAAAAAAAACAAAATGTTTTAGATGAATCATTCGTTTATTTGTAAAGATTTCGTAACCAAATTTGACATTTGAAAGTTTTTTAGAGCCCTGTACCGTAAAAAGTCAGTTGACTATATCATATTGCTCCCATAGGATCGATCGGTCAAAAAAAATGTTTTTTGTTCAAAATCGGTTGTGTTTTGTTTGTTTGTAAAGATATCGTGACCATATATACATATATACATTTGCCACATATCGTGGCATATGGAAGTTTGTTGGCGTTGCCAAGCACTCTACAAAATTTGGTCAAAATCGCTTGACTATATCACCTTTCTTTCGACTGTTTGTCTATGAAAATATCGTAGCCAAAATTTGACAAATGTCTTTTGTAATTATTAAGCAATACACCAGATTTAATTGCAGGGTATCCCGAAGTCGTACGCGCCCGACTCTAACGAACGCCATTTTTTTATTTTATTTTTTACTCCTAGCCATTTTAACGCATAAAGGCCCATACGCAGTTCGAAAATTTTCGCATTTGGGATTTTTTTTTTACATCAAACTTATAGAACACTTAAAAGATTTCATGTCCTTGATCTTTCAAGCAGATTTTAGCTCAGAATTTTATTATTTTTTGTTTTTTTGTTTACTACTAGCTCGCACCTAGTCTCTCACTGGAGACTAGCTGCACCTGTTATTGTTTCATTAATTTTATATAATTTACTGATTGATTTTAGGACACATTGTAAATACTCCTTACTGTTGGAGACGATAGCTACAACTTTTAATGCTCGACCGTTTGGTATTTAATCAAAAATCATAATACGTGATTGTATGGCCAAATATAGTATTAAATATTTAAGGTGATATAGTCACCCTGCCAGTTACTTATCAATATTATGAATTAGTTAACAAATACAATTACATTAGATACGCAATGTCTACTGAAAATAATAATAGCAATAATAATAGCCATGCTGACATGGTTCTTAAACTTATGAAATCGCATCTGGACAAAGAAAACATCGATGATCGAAGTTTAAAATCTCTATATATCGATGTTGGCCAACAGAAAATTGTCGTGATCTTGACACGAGGGATGAGTTCTCTTATGTATTTCGATGCGCTGAGCTCAAATCCGCCAACAGAATTGATTCAATATTCTCCTCTTATCTGCGGCGCTATGTAGATTCGACTCTGGTAGAAAACATCGATGTCATAAGATTAAGTTCATCCTATACAAGATGAAAGTTCTTCTTGTTTTGCTATATGAGGATGAAGCATGCAAGCAGATGCTTTTCAGTACCTCATGTAACGACGAAATGTCTGACCTCTAACTGAGTTCGGACTAAACCCTATTCATGAAGAAAGGTAAGGAAAGATGACAAAGAAGGGCAAGATAGTGTCTCCTTTGAAAAGTTAAGATGAAGCTACCTTTCTTCTTCTTAACTGGCCTATACAACCCTAACGGGTCTCGGTCTAATGAAACATTCCTCTCCAGGCCCTTCTTTAACACCAAGGGCTGACAGAACTTCAGTTATTTGGTCCTGAGAACGTAGGCGTGATATTCCTCTTCTCCGCTGACAGCCAACTACCACATCGAACGCCTTACGGGCTGAAGTTTCCGCTTTCCGTATGCACTACATGATCCAGTCAGCAAAGTCGCTAAATGCTTATTCCCTTCAATAAGTCAATATCGATATATACTTCATATAGCTCATCGTTCCATCGAGGAATCGTAGACAGGTCCGAATTTCTTGCAAAGAGTCTTTCTCTCGCACATCCCAAGAGCAGCTGCAAGTGTCGGTGTTACCGTCCAGGCCCCTGCGCCATATAAGATGACTGGAAGGATGAGTGTTCTATAGAGTATCAGATTTGTCTGAGAGAGGATTCTACAGCTCATTTGCTTGAGCTTTGCTTGATTTTCAGGCTGACATTGTTGTTGTTCGTTACCGTGGAGCCAAGTTAATCAAATTGCTTGCAAGACGAAGCTATAGCTCCTTGCAGTCAGCTGAGCACACCATACACTTGGTCTTGCCCTCGTCGTAGACCTATTTTAGCTGACTCTTCTTCAATAACCACAAAGGCGCCAGTGACATCACACTTGGTGTGGCCGATCATATCAATGTCATCGGCGTCTCCAAGGAATTCGAAATATCTGTTTGTTAATATTGGGCCCGTCCGATGCACATCAGCCCTTCTTATAATGCTCTACATTAAGAGCTTGAAGAGCCTGCCTGAGATCTCGTTTGGTAGCATAGGTGTCGGAGATGCCATTTTCCAACATCGTTCTGCAGGGATACCAAGCTCAGACAAGGCGGCATACAGGCGATCTCGCAGTGGACTATCAAAAGCAGTATCGACACGTACCGATCAGATTTTCATGGGTCTTCTGCAGAATTTGGCGCAGTGCAAAGAGCTGGTCGATGTTGGGCTTACCAGATCGGAAACCACACTGATAAGGACAAACAGTGCTTCGCCAGGTGCTTTCAATCTTTCACAATGGACGCTCGAGAGAACCATGTTAGCGATGGTTAGAAGAATAATACCACGGTAATTGGCGTGTATTGTGGCATCTCTTTAACATCGTGGTCGATGAGTTCATGAGAGAAATATGCAAGTCCAAGCGTGGCATCAGACACCTTGAAGACTTGGACTACGAGGACGATATCTGTCTGACCTATCATAGACTCTGTGACATCCCCATAGAAGGGAACTCAATCGAGGGAACACAGCCTTGGCACCATTATCTCCAGCAGTGGTGGTGTTAACGAAGATGTCTTAGGCCGACTCGCAAAAACTCGATCAGCATTTGGGAGATTATACCGCATATGGAGAAACGGGCAGTTAAGCCGACGAACAAAACTGCGAATCTTCAATCTGTGTCTTAAGTCCATATCTTAAGTCCATACTGCTATACGGTAGCGAGACGTGGTTGACCACAAGGAAAATCAAAGAGCTGTGGCACATCACCTTTCAACCTCCAAATCAGGAAACGAAAGTGGACATGTATAGGTCATGCTCTCAGGGAAAAAGCAGCATTGTTAGGATTGCACTAGACTAGAATCTCCAAGAAAGCAGACGCATAGGACGCCCAAAAGCAACCCGGCGCCTTCAAGAACTGGCCCAGCAAAACTTGTCATGGGTTACAGCTAAGCAAAAAGCGCAAAATAGAGTTCTATTGAAAGCTCTTGTAGAGGCACTAAGCTCCCAAGAGGAGTGGCATCACGCTTCTTCAAGATAGAACAGACCTAGCTACTTTTAATATTACAAAATAGTAAACAAATTATAGAAGCAGAGGAACTCTTTGTTATGCAGGGTCAAGCTGAACATCATATCTATTTTTTAAATTTTGCTTTATATGCTTAATGCTATGGTAAAAAAATTGGGCATGTTATTGCCCCATCATAACTTTTAAAAAATGCTTTGGAATTGTATCAAAAAAATATCAGGAACTCGAATTACGTAAAATACAATATTTTTGACTTTCATTGTGAAGACAATTGATCTTATTTAAATAAATGACACGCCTGTTATTTAAGTGCAAATTCCTGGAAAAAAGTATTTACCTTGTGGTTTGCATAAAAAAAACGACACCAAACCGAAAACAAAGTTGTTATAAAAAAACGCAAACCGCTACAAAAATATTAAGTATGGTATGTTCAGGGGCGGATGCGGCACCCCCGCTATGTCAGAAATATATCAGCAGCTTTCAAATTTGCAACATGTATAAAGTATTGTAGTATATAAATAAATGTATGTAGGTGTGTACTATTGGGACTCCCCCTGCTATAATTTGTTTACCCGATCCGCCACTGAGCATATCTATACACATAAAAAAAAGGTCGTCAAATGTTTAAAATGCAACTCGTGCACAAAAATATTCAGCATATTTTTCCTAATTAAATCAAACAAAATAAAACAAATCAAAACAAAGTCAATTTAAAATGCAAAAAAAAAACTTGTTTTTGATTTGTAAATATTAAACACATACTGGCATAATTCTCCAGCTTCTACATGTTTATTTTTAAACGCAAATGATATTGTTAATATATGAAAAGAAAATTATTTACTTCCGGAAACAATTTCCGGATTAGCCACTGTCTGAGTTGCGTCTACTGTTGACACGAGCAGCGATTTGTATTAACTGGTGGGGCTATTAATTAACTAATTGGTATGCAAAGGGGGATTAACATGAGCTTTAAAGATTGCCATTTTAGATTTATGTAAACCAAACCAGATACACACTCGACCTTGCCCGATGTCAAATACCTTTGATGCATGCTAATTGATGGGGTTACTTGACATATTAATGTATCGTAGGAGTGACTAATTCGTGGGGGCTTCGTAACAGCTGGAGGCTTATGAAGCACGTATTAGATAATTATCAATGCAAAATCGTTTGGGTTTATGTAAAGAACATTTGAAATTTTATAAGTTAGTGAGGGGTACTTTAGGCTTAAGGGCGTTAATTCACATGAGCTCATCTATTCATGGTCTTGAATTTTATTGACATATGTTGCCTGGTTGAACCCACAAATTACCAGGGCTGCTGAATGAAGAGTAGTTCCCGTAGTGACTATCCATTGGCGACTTTGATTATCGCCATTAAAATCATCCTTTTATCATTTATTTCCGGGCCAAGGCAAAGATGTGATACAGTCAAGGCGGTGCCCGACAGTGGAATACCCTGTAACTTTTGTCTCGAACAACTTTTTCCTGGATATTCCTTCTAAGAACTTTCCAATTGGAATTAATTTTTTTTTGGTGAAATTCGATATTTATACCTATAAGTTCCCTAAATTTTTACCGATTTTGATGAAACTCGAAAGTTACGTCAAAGAAGTTATTTAAAGTATATGAGGTAAGTTTCAAGTTGGTATGTTGAGGAGTGTGGGAAAAAACACGGTAAATCGATTGCGGGGGGTGGGGGGACCGCATCGATCAAATTTGGATGTGGATTTGTTCATTAGAGCCACATGAATCAGCTTACCAAAAATTGTAACTCTAGGTCACATGTAACCATAATTACGAAGGGTGGTGAAATTTGTATATTTTTGCTGTATTTGTCCGATTTTGCATGTAACCATAACGCATAGCTATGTTAAATTTCAGATAAGAATATTAAACGGTGTGGCTAAAAACCGCGAAACTCTGCTGCCGGGGAACGGGGAAAGATATTGACATGATTCAACAAACTTCATCTTCTGAGGAAATATGCGCACCAGCTGGTAAAGTTTCGTGTCTCTAGCTCTTATAGTTTCCGAGAATTAGGCGTTCATACGGACGAACGGACGGACATGGCTCAATCGCTACCCGAGGTTATGATAAGCATTTTGGTATAAAGGACTTGGGGTCTACCAAGCCTCCTTCTGTCCGTTACATACATTGCACAAATCTAGTATACCCTTTGTAACTATAGGTACCGGGTATAAAAAGGACGGTTATGTTTTTGACCTGTATGTAGGTACTTTCATTTGTTCTCTCCTACCTTCCAGAACGTTTTATCATAAATTGCCAAATGTGGTATCTTTGGAAGCGTTATATGCTAACTGTACATCAAATCGAATATTTAGAGAACAGAGAATCAGGAACTAAACTATAATTTTTCACCTACATTCAGTGTACGTGGGCTTTTCGGGTCCGAACCCCCCAAAAATTGAAAAAATGGGTTGAGTCTTTTGCGAGCTCTGATATATTTACAATTCCAAGTAAAGAACCCTCCCCCCAAGACCAAATTCTAGTTCCGCAACTGCCTCCATTTCTATTTTCTCAGACTATGGCAAACTAGAAGGTAGGTTATATTTTTCTTTTGTATATCTGTTCCCTCGTAGCTTCTGAACTGTTGATCGTAATTTAGCAAATATGGCATCACTGGAAGCGCCTTGGTCGTCCGCTGGTTATACGCTACGTTAATTCATATCAATTCGAATATTGCGCCCTCTAGAGAACTTCGAAGCATGAACTAAAAAAAAGAATAGTTTAATAATGCAATTGGACAAATGATTTAACCAATGAAGGGATTAATAGGCACATTTCATAAACATAAATATACATATATTTATATTGGGCAAAGTCAAAAAAAAAAACAAATTAAAAAATTTATTTTAGACTTTTACCTGGATAAATGTAAAAATTTGAATACTCAATTTATAAGCCCAAAACAAGAAAAAAAAAATAAATAGTTTAATGAATAAAAAGCCTGAAAAGTATTAAACAAAAAAATATTTTCATCAGAATTAGTTATGTACAATTAATTCAATATTTATTGTCTGTCAAAAATGTATATACTATACATACATATATGTAGTACATAGTATTTATATGGGAGCCAGCTGTTTTGGTTGTTATACGTATCGGATATGTGCTGATAAAGCTAAGGATGCTAGAAAATAATTAGGAAAATGAAAAAAAAAAACCAAAACACCAACAATTCGTAATAACGTACAAAACAAAAACGAACAATTTTATTCGTTTTTGCGTGCTGCCAATTCCGAATTTTTTGCTGTCGTCATCTACTCATATTTTCCTTGCTTGAAAACATTCGTTTTCAAAATAAATCCGAATAAAACGACCGAATATTTGAAATTTAAATTATTTTACATTTAAAAAATAATATGTATTTTTTTTTAATTATTTGATCCCTATCTTTTGTGTTCCACAGCATAAGACTTTTATTTTAAAGCCCGGAGACAATCATCCCCCTATTACCGAAATTTTTAATTTGTTCCCAAATTTTCGAATATTATTATTTATTATTTCCGCGTTGGTTATTTTCGAGATGGAGCACCCAAAATTTGCTAGACAAGCAAATAAGAATTTAACAAACATGAGAGACCCGGAGATAACTTTTATAAAGTTTGAATAAGAGCAAAGATTCTTCTGACGCGGTCCGTAGTTACGACTCTTAGGGAAATAAAGTGTAATAAGCTGAAAATTTGCAGAAGCCATTATTGTGCTGTTTCAAATGTCTATATGAACCTGTTGTGGACGTCTTATCATATTCCAGGTCAAAGGATCAAAATAAGTTCACTATTTCATGTAGCTACCTTACAAAAATTTAACCTACGCACTTCGCCCTCTTTTTCTTTTTTGCGTAACCTTCTAATTGTTGTATAATTGGTTCATTCCCACCAGCTTTTTTTTTTTTCTATCTATAATATACAATATTTGACAATGCTTATGAAGTGTACATACTTTTGCCTCTTTGGGCGACCTTTGGGGAAAATGTGCCAAGTTGATATGATTCCCATATAATCTTTGACACGGTATTCCTCCACTCTTGAGAGCAATATTCCTAAATTCTTTCATTACAAAAAATTTTAGAAATTTTTTAGTGTACACTTCAAAGTATTAAAATCAGTTGCACTTAAAAAATCTTGAAATAAACGTTCAATAAAATGCTAAGATGATTGGTGTCCTGCTGGGTAACTTAATCTACTAGCTGCTTCTTATAAAAACGTTTCCCGCCCGGAATTATCAAATCTAGTCCCTAATTGAATAAAATGTGAAAAAATCCTCATGGAAATTTTACAAATTTTTTTTTTCAACTTTTTATTATCAAATAAACACAAGTAGCAAATAATTTTAAGAAGGCTTGGTTGGACTAATATAAAATAGAAAAAATGTGGTACAGTCAAGGCGGTGCCCGACAGTGGAATACCCTGTACCTTTTGTCTCGAACAAATTTTTCCTGCATATTCCTTCCAAGAACTTTCCAATTGGAATTAATTTTTTTTTGTTGAAATTCGATATTTATACCTATAAGTTCCCTAAATTTTTACCGATTTTGATGAAACTCGAAAGTTACGTCAAAGAAGTTATTTAAAGTATATGAGGTAAGTTTCAAGTTGTTATGTTGAGGGGTGTGGGAGAAAATACGGTAAATCGATTGCGGGGGGTGGGGGGACCGCATCGATAAAATTTTGAGGATGTGGATTTGTTCATTAGAGCGACATGAAAATTGTGATTCTAGGTAACTTGTAACCACAATTACGAAGAGTCAAATATTGATGCAGTTTATAGGCAAGGGTGGTGAAATTTGTACATTTTTGACTATAACTTTTGCTGTATTTGTCCGATTTTGTTCATTTTTTACACACAGATGCGTGTAACCACTACGCATCGCTCTGTTCATACGGACGGACGGACGGACGGACGGACATGGCTCAATCGCTACCCGAGATTATGATAAGCATTTTGGTATAAAGTGCTTGGGGTCTGCCACGCCTCCTTCTGTCCGTTACATACATTGCACAAATCTATTATAGCCTTTGTACCTATAGATACAGGGTATACAAATACTAATGCATGCTTTATTTAAAAATTATACTGAATAATTTGAATCATCTACGTCATCGTGGCTATTAGCGACTTAAAGTAGTTTTTATGGAACTTAATTTTTTTTTTTACATAAACCAGCTTTTCTTGCTTTCTGAGCAGCCAACTGCTTTGCCAGAGATGCTTCAATATAGGCAAAACCATTCCTGAGACACGGTCTTGTAGTAAGAGTTAACGAAAGACTAGTAGAAGGTTTAGCAACAGCTATAGTTCCAGGCATACAAGAATTTGTCTCCAAATTTTAAAGATGGATATATGGTTTTCTCTACAAATATATTTCAACTGAAATGTTGCATTCGTGTTCTTTTAGAAAAATTGTCCTTAGTATCTTGAATTTCGTTGGGCCCGCATAGACAGACTTTGGCCAAAATACCCCTAACAAATTGTCCAAAATGATTGTTTGATAAGATTTAAGACATACGGAAGCTAGCAGTACACGAAGCAAATATTTGCTCTCTTTGTTTGGCCAAATATCTGTGCACAGCAAAGGTGTATCTCATTATCTTTAGCAAACAGCTGAGAAATGGTGACCAAATCTTATTCGCTTCGCTATTATACACTGTCTAAATATAGACAAGCCATCTGTTGGCTTGGTTGTTAAACACTCATAATTTGGAACATACCCGTCCAAAGTGGATGCTCTACGACATATGTAAGTCAAGTTCAAAACTACTCAAACAACTCATAGATCGTTTAACAACCGAACAACGCGTAGAAGTCGTACAGGCGTACTTTGAAAATAGTCGCTCTATGAAAAAAACATAGTTGAGGCCAGTGTCGACGAGTCGCCGGGAACATCGCCGAACCATCGTTCGCAAGAAGAATATCACCTTAGCAGGACCACTATGCGTCGGAATTTTTATTGTTATAAACAAAAATGATATATTCGAGAGTTTTTAAATAAATTTTATTATCGATATACTCAAATATTTTATTATATGTAAGTTTAACAAATTTTTTGTTTTAATGTTTTAAATATAAATATATCTATATACATATGTTTTGTAAGTAGTCAATAAATGAATATTTAAAATATTAGGGTAAATAAATAAAGAAATAAATAAATAATAATATTCTCAAATATTTTAATTCTTATTTAAACATTTTATGATAAAAAACAAAAATAATAAGAGGAAGATTTTCTCGCAATCGTAGCTGTTATGGGTTTCCTATTAGCTTAATGACATCGTTGGGTATGACGAAAACGGAAACATTTCTAATGGGAGTAATTAACGATGCAAGTTTGAACCAAACATCTCGCACTGGATTGTATTCCTCCACAGTCGAAATGGTACCATTAGAGTCTTTGCCACCGGCTACAATAATACGATTAGCAAACAGAGCACAGCCATGTCCCCACCGGTTGTCTGTCAGTGAGCAAACATTTGTCCATTCATCAATAGTAGGATTGTAACACTCAACAGAATTTAAACATTTATTATTGTTATTACCGCCTACTGCATAAAGAAGCCCATTTGCTTGTATCACTCCACACCATACACGAGTTTCGTTCATGGGCGATAAACGACTCCAATCGTTTGTGCATGGATCATATCTTTCCACGCAGCTCAAAAACGTACTTCCATCATATCCACCAATAACAAATAAGCAATCGTTGAGAACTGCCACACAAACAGAGCTGCTTGCGGTGGGCATGGGTGTCACACTGTTCCAAGTACCCGTTCCAGGATTCCATCGCTGTACTGTAGTCAATCATGAACCATTATAACCACCTACCACATAGAGTAATCCCTTTAGCACTGCCACGCTAACATCGTTCCTTGGTGTACTCATTGGTTGCAGTTGGGTCCAGGTTATGCTCTTTAAATCCAAACTGCACATGGTTTTTAATACACCATCTGCATTTTGTCCTCCAACCAATATCAGTTTATTGTCAATAAATTCTGCACCATAATAATCACGTTGTAATTTTAGTTTCATTAAATGTGTCCATTGCTCCTGAATAGGACAGTAGCTCTCAAAGACAAGATCATCGTCGCTTTTCCCAATGGCCAGCAAACAATCATGCTTTCTCCGGGCAATCGATAACAGTCGCTCGGGCATGGCATGACACTTATATGCATCCAAAAGCAGATTCAGGCACTCATTGGCACTGCACACGCTCTCCACATGATTCTCAATAAAAGGCATCGTTAATAGTGGCAGCCTCACCTTGGCCATCAGTTTTGGTATGTGCTGTTGGCGTGAGGACTCTGAAACACAAGCTCCTCGGATGGCACTTGAAGATCATCACTAGATAGAAGCTTTCCCAGCTGATCAGCATCCAGTTGTAGGAACTCTTGACTCTGGGTTACATCCACAAAATGTTTGCAGATATAGTCGACAGAGAGTTCCATCAAAGTGGTGCAGTTGTGCTGCTCTGCAATTAAGGCAATGCCCAGACAGTTCGATGCATCCAACTTGCGTCCCATAAAATTCGCGCAGGTCGTGACTGCAGTATTCAGACGCCATCTATGGGCGGTGGTAAAAAGCATTTCAAAATTGTCGTCGTGCACTTCAAGGTTTCCCGTGTAGCAGTAGTTCACAAGAATTTGTAGAGTATCGTTGTTTACGTCACCAAGAGGCACCTCATTGTCGTTGCCTTCACGCATTGGGCTGGTAAACAGGGCTGAAAAGAAGTCGGACAACACCAAACGATGGGCTGGCACACGTTTTCCATCTATGCCCGAGATGAGAACCACATCGCACAATTGTTCCTTGTCCAGATGCAATTTTAGTTGTTTTAGAACAATGTCAGCATGGTTATTATTATTGTTTTCTTGGTTTTCCGTAGACATTGCGTATCTAATGTATTTGTTAACTGATTCATAACTTTGATAAGAAACTGGCAGCTGGCAGGGTGACTATATCACCTTAAATATTTAATACTATAATTGCCCATACAGTCGCGTATTATGATTTTTGATTAAATACCAAACAGGCGAGTATAACAAATGTAATACCGTCGAGTGTAATACCCTGTACCTACCTTTTTTCTTGAAAAAAAGTACATTCCTGCATATTCCTTCTAAGAACTTTGCAATTAAATACATTTTGTTGCAGAATTTTTGCAGAAAATTTACGTCAAAAAAAGCTATTTATAGTATTATATATGGGGTAAGTTTCAAGTTCATATGTTGAGATAAAATTTTGATGTGGATTTCTTCATTAGAGCGACTTGAATCAGCTTACCAAAATTGGTGATTCTAGGTCACCTATTGCCAACATTACGTAGAGTCCAATATTGATGCAGTTTATTGACTATGAGGTATGAGACTATAAGAATTAGTGACACGAAACTTTACCAGCTGGGGCGCATATTTCCTCAGAAGATGAAGTTTTTTGAATCATGTCATTTTTTTAGCTACACCGTTTAGTATTTATACCCTGTACCGTATGGTACAAAGTGTATATCAAGTTTGTGCAAGCCGAAAATGTCGTCGGAGACCCCCGAAAGTTACCTAAAGTATGATCAGGGTGACTAGAGGAGTCGATATACCGATGTCCGTCCGTATGAACGCCAAGATCTCAGGGATGTTAAGAGCTAAAGCAACCAAACTTTCAGATTAGATCCCTTATAATAATAATGGAATACCAAAGGAGATAAGTTTACTTTATTATTGATCGGTTCGAGTCTACTGGTTCACTGCACCATATTTATATGCTCCTCCGGTTCGTACACCCGATAATATTGATAAAATAATTACAACTTGCTAGGACCACTTTTTGCATGCGAATCTGCATTTACCCCTCAAGAAATTCAAAAGACGCAAAAATTGAAGCCCAGGGTTAATTATCAGCGTCAGTTATTCGTTCAATGGATGGCAGAACTGCCAGATAAGTTTACGTCCAAAAAAAAAATGATGATGCTCGCATACGGATCTGTCGAGCCAGGCGCGGCGGCCATTTGGGTGAGATTACTTTTCATACATAAACGAATAGGTCCAAATTTGCATTTGGTTTATAAATTTGACCAATTTTATTGGCAAATATACGAATAAAATGCAATTAACAACCAAACCAACAGATGGCCAACCCTATATATTATTGAAATTTTTTTGTTATATTATTGCTATCTTACAAAAATATGACCAGACTCAAATTTTCTTAAAAAAGCTCTCTCTTTTAAAAATATATGTGAAAACCATTAGCTTTCTAAGGAAATTATTTGGGAAAAGTCAGAAATTTGGCCAAAATCTGAATATGCATAACAGCAAACTTCGATCTGTCTGCCCGTTTGTATGAATGCCTGGATCTTACAAGATCTAGAATAACTTCATTTGACTTTTGGGCACTTAAGGGTGCCAAGATAGATCAAGTCTTCTTTTAGTATTTAAAGTCATCATTATAATCTGACCATAAATATTGGATATAATCGCAATATAATATAAGTTCCAATGGCCTCTGTCGGCCGATAATGTATACATGTAATTATACGGAAAAGGAACTTGTTAATTAATAAAAAAAAATAGGGGATCTGCCTCCTGCGTACTTCATCACAAATTTTGAGGCAACCCGATACCTTGATTTAACTGCATTTTATATGGAAGGGTTTCTTCAAAAGTCAAATTTTTACTAGGGTGACCGCCGCTGGTATGACAGATTTTTAAACCGTCGATACCAATAGCCCCACCGCCTAAAAAATTTCCTTTTTACCTGCATATAGCGCCTGTAAAATTTAAAGACGATCCGAAAGTATTTGATGGACACTAAAATAGGTAAAAGGTCATAATTTCACTTTTTCCGTTTTTACCTGTATTGTTCTACATAACCTTTAAAAACTTGTTTCCAATCAAACAAATTATGGTTCAAACAGTCCCACGTATCTATAAAAATATATGTATATATAATGTAAAACGTGGGTGTCAGCCCCGAAATTCTCTCTCCTACGGGAGAATGCAGCAAGATATCGACAAACTGAATCTAGCTATTGTAGTCTTTATGTGAACATACGGACACGCGGACTGACTGAAATCCGGGCCTGGGGGAGAAATGTACCGGCCCCTCTATTACACCTTTAGATTGAATCACGACAGTTCGACAGTAATTAAACCGGGCCCCTGAGAGAACTCCGGAATTCCCCCCTTCCCCCTCTCGTAAGACCAGCACATATGTATATACCTTACAGGATCTGCCACTCCCTCTTCTACCCGTTACATTAATTTGTACAAACTTATTATATCTTTGGGTGTAAACATCATACAAAAACTATAGTATCCTGAGCAAGCGTATATAACTATATTCAAAATTATATAAACGGAACCCCTGAATAAAGATAAAGACGTTATTCCGGCTTAATAATGGAATTCGCTTAGGAAAGATGCAATATTTTATATTTCTCCTGTTTTGCGTTTCTTCGAAGTTCTCTTTATCAAACCGGTTCGCTGAGAAGTCTCACCAAAATTTAGTAATATGCATAAGTTGAAATGTTTTATTAAGTGGATAACGTTGTTGTTTTTTTTTTTTTTTAACTTTTGTTTGTTTAATTTTTGTTAAAAGTTTTATAAAAACAAAAGATCTTTGTTCAAGCATGCAGCCGCTTATTAACGCCGAATACAAAAAAAAAGTTTTTAAAATCAAAAACCAACAAATGACACACACCCTAAAGCCGCGCCAGGCACATGCAAGTAAATTGTTTATACATACATACTAGTACATACATAGGTATATAGTACATAAATAAAATGTGCAAACACAATGTATTACAATACAGACAATTAAACAATTGAAAGCATGTGTGAAGGACGCACTCACAAGGGGGCGGGATACATTGAATTAGCGTAGGAATGCGGTCTGTGAAAGCTTTAAATACTTTCTAAATAAGCTACGGATGACGCTGGTTTGGCATAGGAACTTTTCAACAGTGCTGAATATTTCCGCATAGCGGCTATGATGCTAATGATAGGTTTGGTTTGTGCTTGGGTAGGTGGGTTACAGTGGGTTGACAAGTAATTACAAATGCAATTAGAAAAATCGATTAGAGATTAATTCATTGGATGATCATGACGCTAAAGGGATAAGCAGATAATTATAGCAATTTGCTAGACGCAGCTTAGATATAGTTTCTGTAGAATTATCGAAAAAAGTTTTTAGTTTTGCCTGAATTTCTACGATGAGTTCCGTGTTTTGATCTAAATAACTTTCAAACATTGTTTCGATTTCTACTAAAGGTAAGTATTTTGCAAAGTATTTCGTAAATTGGATGTTTCTTTTTCTTCTGGAATTAAAAGTAAAGTCATCTCGATAACGTCATTATAATTTTTCCTAAGAACAGCTTAAAAAATAACTTCCCCTTACTACAAATCCTAGTCACGTGTGTGCTACCTCTAAGCCCATCCACAAACAATTGACCTAATTTATTACACTAATTAAATGTACAAATTACATTGACGTGGGCCAATTATAGTAATGAAAAAGTTATTTTGCAGCTCGATAAAATCGAATATTTTATAAAAACAATCTGTTGAAATATTTTAACGCAAGTTGACCTTGGGCCAATTTGCGTAAAACGAAGTTAAAAGCAATAACAACAACTACTAAATGCACTTTCCAGCTTAAAACTAAAGTGTAGCAGAAACATCGCTGAAGTCTACTCGCCCTTGTAGACAGGTTTACGCTTTTCAGCAAAGGCAGCCAGACCTTCCAGGCGATCCTTAGTGGGTACGACCTGTGCATAGCACACCTCTTCAATAGAGTAACCAGTGTTTAGATCCACCTGCATGCCTTTGTCTATGGCCAGCTTGGCCATGCGCACGCCTACAGGTCCATTTGGCAGTATTTCCTCGGCTAATTTCAGTGCCTGCTGATAGGCTGCATCTTTGGTATCATTTTGTGGCACTACATGATTGACTAGACCCAGCTCTTTGGCTTCTTTGCCATCTAAAACGCGCGCAGTGAATATCAGTTCTTTGGCCAAAGATGGGGAGAGTATACGCGGCAGACGTTGTGTGCCGCCTGCACCAGGTATAATGGCCAGACGTGTTTCCACTAGGCCAAGTTTAGCATTAGCAGCGGCAGTGCGTAAATCGCAGGCCAGCGCCATTTCCAGGCCACCACCAAGTGCTGCGCCATCAAGTGCTGCAATTACGGGCATTGGCAATTGTTCAATGCTTATAAGCAAATTGCGTAGCTCCGTAACAAATTGGATGGTTTCCTCCGCAGTCATGCCTGGACAATTCCATTAGTTAAGCCCATAATAATTACAACCTTAACTCACCTTTGCGCTCTTTTAAGTCAGCTCCAGCGCAAAAAATGCCTGGCGTAAGACTACGTATCACTACAACACGTGAGGCATTATCTTGCTTGATATCCTTAAGTATGTCGCTAAAGGTCTCGACCAGACCACGGCTAAAAGAGTTCTTGGCAGCGGGACGATTTAGACCCAATACTGTAATGCCTTTCTGGGCACCGCCTAAAAAGTCCACACGCACTTCTTCACCTGTTGTGGCTGCGATGGAATAATGACATTTGTTGAGTGTTGTTGATAAGGTTGGCAGCACTTTCTGTGCTATTTGGTGACCAAGTTTTGTCGCATTTTGCAGCAGCAGAGACATTTTGTTGCGCTTTTTCAACAAAATAAAATAGGAAATTCTAAAAACAGCACAAAATTGTTATAAAACCGGCGTGAGTACACAAAAAACAAGAACAGCTGTGTGTTAGTGTTGAGTAACTCTCAGTGTTATGTACTTATCGATGTATCGATAGTGACATTGCAAACAGATTTATCGGTGTGTACACTGGAGAAAATCATTTTTATTATCAGCTATTCGTGCAACAAACGATTTGGTGCCGGCATATGAGTGTATATGTAATTTTTAGCCATTTTGTTACAGAGTTACCTTATACTCGTAAAAAAAGAGCGCCAAATTTGAATTAAACAAAGTGAATTAACGCATGTAAATAAAGGTCGTATATTTGTTGTGCTAAACTAATTGAATTAAATATTATTATTTGTTGTTAACGCAGAAAGTATTGTACATTTTATGTACTAAATGAAGCGAATTATAGATTATTGCTTTGAAGTGGCTAAAACAAGATCAAAACAGATTAGGGTGGTAAAGCAGCAAAAAAAAAAAAAAGTTGGAACTGCGATTTTATAAGATGTTGGTGGAATTTAAAATTTATGCAAATTGGATGAGGGCCCTAAGCATTCGAACAATTTTTATTTTACCTTAAGCAACTAAATACAATTATATTTATTTAATTTCGAATCAAATTAATTAATTTATTTTTAATTTTGAAAAGTATAACAATTTGAATATATTGACATGAGCATGGTATTTTTTGCATGACGAATATGGTATTTTTTGCCAAATTGGCAGTTTATTTCAGACGATTGGTCACACTGTTCGGCGCATAGCCGGGCGCTTATGCTATTGCTAAATTTTCGGTAATTTTGTTAATAATTTTAATTTATAAAATTTGTTAGACTAATTTCAACTGCAACCATAAATGGCTATTGTGTAGAGACGAAATCCAGAGAATTGGCGCTTTTAAGACAATAGTCAATAGTCAATAACAATAGGCTCAGTTGGCTAACCGTATGACGTAGTCTCGCCAAAAAGTGAAACCTCAACACCACCACAACAAAAGCGAATAGATCTATAATCTTGGGTGCTGACTACTCGCGCCGTAAAATGTAAGTCTGGTGGTGACCATGAACCCTTTCGCTTTTTGTAGTATGACGCGGAATGTTGCTATTTTCAGAGCACGTAGGCAGCTTTAGCCGCAGGTATGCTTATGCGCGGCGTGCAGCAATTGCACCAGAGACGACAGCAATTGGCACGCATTCTCCTAGATTGGCAACAGCATTATGGCTATAGAGGCTACCAGCAGCAATGCCATTATAGTGGCAGCCAGCTTAAACACCAAGCATGGAGTAGGGTAGAAGCAGTCGCCCCTCTTCTTATGCCATTGCGTTGTTGTGCCAGCAGCAGTGGCAGTGATGGCAGCGCCAAAAGCAACAAAAAGCAGGATGAACCCGAGCATGATCAAAAGAAGTTGGAAACGGATGCCTCGGCCACTCCCGGTGCTACACAGACTAAGAACTATGAGTTGAAAACTGCCAAAGGCATATTAACCATAACAACTACCGTCGAGGACTCAAAAATCAATGAAATTGTTTTTGAGAAATCAAAACCTTCGGCTGTGGCCAAGCTGAATGAACCAGCGCTGGCTACAACTGCTATTAAGATGATTTCCAGTACAACGCAAACAAAACAAGACAGTCCTGATCTAACAAAGCTGCTAACGATTGCACCCACCTCCAGTAAAACTCAATCCCAGCCTGAGAAACTAAGTGCCAGCCCGCCCGAACCAGGGCAAGCTGCTCCCGCGGCACAAACGCTAGCAGTCAAGCGTCCACGTTTTGATTATCGCGTCTCATTGGAACGCAACTTTGTCACACCTACACGCGCTATGACCGACTTTTTGCTAACGGCTACAGATTTAGAGAGCTTGCCAAAAATTAAACGACGTTCGCCATACGAGCAAGAACCGCCCATGACAGTTTATTGGCGCCGCGATGTGGAAGCCAAGGCATTGGAGGTTTGGGGCACACGTGAAAATCTATTGCGTGAGCGCCTTAGGCGTGAATTGGATCGTAAGCAGCATCAGCAAAGTAAGTTTCATGAAATTGTTAGCCAAACAGCTTATAATGGGATACTTAAGTGTATGATTCTACAGATCTTTTTACTGTCAAGCGCCGCTTGCGTGATTATCGTCGTGAAATGGGCTCAAGAACCAAGGTAATGCTGGATGAACAAACTGGCACGGAAAAGTCCGGCCAGGTTGTGGCTACGGCGATTGCTATGTAAGTAACTTCGCGAATTCATTGCGTTTTTTCTATAATTTAATCCTTTGTATTCCCCAGCAACGCGGCGAACTTGCTGTTTAAACTAGGCGGCTGGGTTTATAGCGGTTCGCATAGCATGTTTGCTGAATGCATACATTCACTTGCGGATCTAATTAATCAGCTCATACTCGCTTTTGGTATATACAAGTCCTCACAGCGGCCAGACATTGATCACCCTTATGGCTATATGAACATGCGCTACGTTTCCTCGCTCATATCAGGCGTAGGAATTTTCTGCGTGGGCAGCGGTTTATCCATATACCATGGCATTGAGGGTATACTTCATCCACAGCCCATAGCCGATCTCTTTTGGGTGTATTGCATACTAATGGGTTCGTTGGTATCCGAAGGCGCGACACTTATAGTAGCTATCAATGAGCTTAAGCGCTCAGCGCGCGTCAATAACATGAGCTTCAAGGATTACGGTTAGTAGTACTCAAGTTTAAGTGCTTATTGCATGCTTTAATATGTGCATGGGATTGCAGTGATTGCGGGCAAGGATCCGTGCGTAAATGTGGTGCTCTGTGAGGATGCGGCTGCGGTGGCTGGCGTTTTAGTTGCTGGCGGCTGCATGGGACTTAGCAGTCTGACTGGTTCGCCTATGTTTGACGCTGCTGGCTCGTTGGTCATTGGCGGTCTGTTAGGCGCTGTGGCCTCTTTTATTATTTATACAAATGCTAACGCCCTTGTGGGCATTTCCATACCCGTCGAGCGTCTGGAGAAGATTAATTCTGCCTTAGAGGCTGATGTTATGATACGCGCCATATACGATGTTAAAGGCATTGATATAGGTAATGCCCGAGTGCGTTATAAGGCAAGTAGCTTTAAATTAATTTTATTGATGGCTTACGATATGTTTTCCTGTAGGCTGAATTGGACTTTGATGGACGAGAGCTAACGCGTTCCTATCTGGACAAGCAAGATCTGGCCAAGTTGCTTGCTGTAAGTACTTTGCAATTTTTTGTAGTTAATCATGTTATATGTTTATTCTCTTTTTCGCAGACCGTGCAGTCTTTTCGTACCGCTGAAGAGCTTGAAATGTTTTTGTTGGATCATGGTGAAAACATTGTTGACTTAATGGGTGGCGAAATTGATCGCATCGAAATGAATCTGCGTGTAAGTTGTAGTGACAAATACAAAAACAATTTTGTAAAAATGTCGCAGTAGGAGTTCAATTTACTTAATCGCTATAGTAAATCGAAAGCGAAACTTTCGGTACCATAGTCCCTCGGAGGGCATATGGCCTATGAAAGATAGCTGCAACTAGTAACTAAAAGAGTATTAAGGCGTTAATTGCTTGAAACCGTAAAAATTTTAAATGTTTCCGTGGTTAGTAATAATTGTCGCAAAGCAGAACTTTTTGTTAATTTTGCTAATTGATACACAAAAAACGAGTTTAGAAAAATAGAATATTGTTATAATTTTTACAAAACTATGTACTATGGGAAAGCTGCACGGCAACCCGTGGGATCTATTGCGCTCTACAACACTTAACAATATTTAAATTCTTTGCTTAAAGTAGTTTTTATAACTACGACTTTTTGATTCAGTTAGACGCAATAAGCACTTCACATGATTTCAAAAACTAAATTTAAGTTTGTTGTATGATTAGAATTATGTAGGTATAATATTGACAACAAATTTTTTACTTTTGCAGACGCAATACCCGGAAATACGTCACGTGGATCTTGAAATACTCTAAGATAGCACTCACAAGCTTTGAGGGTGTGGTGCTTCCGTTTCCGAAATATGCAAATTATTTGCTTGCTTAGTTACTTATGTATGTATTTATTATGCCTTATGTACCAACCTATTCTAGTTGTTAAGCACAAAAGTGTCGTCTGTTCTCTGGCTGTTGTACAAGTTTGGAAAGCAAAAATTCCAAATTGAGAATAAAGTCATTTTTAATTAGTAGTTGAATTACATTATTCTATTGTTAATGCTCTGTATAAATAAAATAAATGCAATTAGTTTTCATCTATACAGCGCTTACAAAAATTTCCAATAATAAGACGAACCATTGATAATTCTATTTACATATATTGATTTTGACTACATATTATATTTCTAAGGAAGAATCCGTTGTAACATTTAAATAACCTAGCATATTTATATGAAAATAATTTGGTAGAATAATGGTTTCGTTTTTAAAATCAACTCTTTCAGCTGTCGACGTTTAGTAAAAGGAACAAGAAAGGCTTAAATTTGTATTTTATTTTGTATCTAATTAGTAGAGTAACCAAACTGGGGTCTTCTAAAATATCCTATTTTAAAAATGTATGTAACATAGAAAAGGAGATGTCTATGTTTCCTAAATTATGATTCGGGTGACTAGAGAAGTCGATTTAGACAAGTTCATCTTTCTGTCTGTCCGTATGAACGCCTAGATCTCCGAGCTGCCAAGAGGAAATAAGTGAATTTAATTTTTTGTATATCTATATAGCTCCCATAAGATAATATTCGGAAGTTTTTCCGAGTTACCAAGCAATCTATCAAATCGGTTGACTTTATCGTATAGCCAAAAAGAAAAAACATTTTCAGGGCAATACATTTTTGGTGTTTCGTTTATAAAGATATCGTAACAAAATTTTGGCAGTTAAAAAAATTCTGGATCTCCTATGACCGATTTCCCAATTATGAAAAAATAATCAAAAAATAAATTTGTTAAATAATAATCTAATAAAAAAAAAAAGATAATTCAGCCGGAAATGTGTAAAAACTTTGAAAAACTACATAAGCACGATGATGATGATATGCAGGGAATCGCAGAGTCGGTCGCGTATGACTTTAAAGTTTTTTTTTTATTAATTTATAAATTACAGCTTTAAGGCCCCTACGCAGACACGAAAAATAAACAAAACTTCATATAAAAAAAACGCTCACAAACGTTTGGTCACAAACTGTTCTTGCAGGTGGTATGTAGACCAGTGTTGCTTGTTTTTTTGTTTTTTGATGCCAGTAGTAAACCATAGATGGCGCACTCAGCAAAAACAGCTGTTTGGTTTTGGCGCCATAAACAAAACTTATGTGCAGCTAGTTATTTTGCACGCGAATTTTATGGCTGGTCAACAAAATCGTTGCGGATCGTTGGGAAAGGATGAGAAAATAGCTTTAATAATAAAATAATTCAATTGTAACATCAATGTGCGTTAAAATACGTCTATTCCATTCGTCCACACTCAGCTCTGCGCATTAAATATGCGGTCACCCAAACACTGCCTTTTCCTGGGTTTTGCCTCCTCTCGTCGCTTTTTTTTCTCATCCAACATTTCAATGGCAATGCATGTCATTATTATAGCATTGTTTACACAAAATATCATAAGTAATAAGCGTTGACGATAATTCATGTTTTTATGTTTAACATCGCGCCTTTTAAAAATTTGCTATTTGTAAACAAAAAGCAGCTGGTTATCGATAATAATTGCGATAAATTGCACATTTTGTTACTAGAGACACACTGTTCCTTTCGTGACCAAAATAAGTCTGTCTTTTTGCTAGGTGGCTCTTTTCGTGTCTGCGTAGGGGCCTTTAAGGCCTATACGCAGCACGCAAAAAAAAGAAAAACTTCATATAAAAAAAATGGTGGCGAAAAATTACGATTAAAAATGTTTGACGATGAGTCGCAGACAACAAAACAAAACAGTGTAGTATTTTAATTTTAAAAATGCCTAACGTTAGATGGCGCCACTACTTTACTAGGTGTGGTAACACTAACCACAGCTGTTGCGCGTTGGCGCGAATTAATATACATACATATATGCAGAATTTTTTTATTTGAAATGGCAGGTAGAAGAAAACGGTGTGAATCATTTCTAAGAGACCAAAAAATAGCGCTTATAAAAGCAGTAGAAGCTCACCCAGTGTTATGGGATATAACACACAAAATGCACTTTAATGCACTGGTGAGAAAAAGTGCATGGGAGGAAATTGCTAAAATGTTAAAAAAAAATGTTTTTTTTTTTTTGCAGCCGACCTTTTTACAATTAGGTAGGCAGTCATACACGCATTGTTTACATTTAGTAATGTTAACAAACATGGATTTGTATCAAGTATTGTTTTTTTTATTTCTTTGTCTTATTTTGCGCGCTTAATTTTTGTAAACATGAAGCAGCTGATTATAATGTGAGTGTGGCCACATGAAGTATCGGCAAAAATATCGATGTATACAAATTAGCACTTTGTCTTACTGTGCACACACTGGTGGCTCCATATGAAATAATATGAAAAAAATTCCAAATGGAAATTTTCATGCTGCGTAGACCCCTTTAGTTGGAATGGGTAAAATGCGTAAAATAAAAATAATATTTTATTTAAAATATGGAACATAACCGTAAAATAGTATTTCAAATATTTAAGAGTATTTAGGAGCTCGTTTCGCATACATTGGGGTAGCTGAATTGGTAGAGTTGGCCTCAAAACTTAAAGCAGGCTAGGACCCCAGTCAAGACAAATTTTTTTGAAATTTTGCGCTAAGCTGGCAAAGCTTTTGACTTAAAATTTAAAGTTGATTTTTTTATTTTATTATTAAACTTATTATACTATTAGAGAAAAAAAAGCTCTTGTGTAATAAAATTTATAATCTTTATGGTTCCAAGCTACACTACACAGTGAGAAATTCCAATATGTACCCATTTTAAACTACCGTCTTAAATTGTTTTCCGGATTCGCCATGGGAGGATGCAGGCAGGGCATGCAAATATAGCCACAAATAAGCCAAAATGCTCAATATTTTGTGACTGAGTAAGTTGTGTGTGTCGTGATCCCAATCAATTAACTCGGGTCAAGTGTAGGGAAATTATAAGTAGATCAAGTGAGTACTGAAACCGAAAGTGTAGCATATTTTGCATAATTGCTACTTTTGATTTTTTTATTAAATTTGTAATTTATTTTTTTTTTTGTTAATTTCGTTTCGTCTCTGTTGCTCAATTGGTTTATTTAATTATTGTTTGCGCTGCACTTGCACTCTGTCCCTCAGCATTGTCATCGTCATCGCGTTGATCATCAACATCGTCATCATCATCGTCATCAGCATTGTGGTCGGTTGTGCATAATTGATTTGTCTGTTGTCTGTCCGTCTGTTGTTTTAACAGAGACTCATGGCACTGCTTTCACTGTTGACGCCGGCGACACGCCGAGTCTCTGAGTCGCCAGCGCAGGCGCGTTCCATTTTTGCTAGCTGCCTCGGGTCAGTCTCAGTCTGGTTTGGCCTGCGTATTAAAGCGGTTTCCCAAGTGCACAAAACCCCAACAAGGTGTGAAAATTTATTCAAAAAAGAAGCAAATAAAAATTTAATGTATATTTTTTTAATAAAATAAATTATAATAAAATAATGCGGCTGTTTGCTTAAAAATTTTTTAAAATCTAGAAAGATGTTCTGAAAATCTGAAAGCTCAAAATTAAGCTAAGCACTGTGTACTCAAATATGGTTGAAATTAATTAAAATATGAACTAAACTTAAATTTTTGCATAAAAAATTTAAAAAGATGTTCCGAAAATGTGAAAAGTCAAAACTTAGCGCCTACATTGCCTGCGCTTATTTGTGTACTCATATATGGTTGAAAATATTCAAATTTAAAAAACTTAAAAAGACGTTCCGAAAATCTGAAAATTTATAAATTTCTGGTTATCCAATAGCAGCTTTCTTGTGCGCTAAAATGTTGTTAAACTTATATAAAATGTGAAATAACTTTTAAACAACGAGTTTTATTTAAGCAATGATTGAGCAGTGTTGTAATTTAAAAGTCAAAAATTAATTAAATAATTTTAAACAAAAAGTAACAATTTAGTTACATTAATGCGATTTTCTAAAATAATTTCTTAATTATAAAAATAAAGTTATTTTCAAAATCTTCGAATTATTAAATATTCATTTTAAAAGATGGCGTACGTTAAAGTCGGGCGCAGACGACTTTGGGATACCCTGTACCACTGCTTGCAATAAAATCCGGTAAATTGCTTTAGAACACCAAAAGACAATTGATTGCCAAATTAGATTATGATACCTTCATAAACAACCAAAAACAGACGAATTTTTAATCAAAAACTTTTTTTCGACCGATCGGCCCTATGGGAGCTATGAGATATAGTCAACCGATTTTGATAAAATTTGGTACAGTGTTGAAGATCTCCAAAAAACTTCTGAATGCCAAATTTGGTTACAATATCTTCACAAACAAACGAAACACAACGAATTTTGTGCAAAAAACGTTTTTTTGACCGATTGGCCCTATGGGAGCTATATGATATAGTCAACCGATTTTGATCAAATTTGGTACAGTGTTGAAAATCTCTAAAAAACTTCTGAATGCCAAATTTGGTTACAATATCTTCACAAACAATCGAAACACAACGAATTTTGTGCAAAAAACGTTTTTTTGACCGATTGGCCCTATGGGAGCTATATGATATAGTCAACCGATTTTGATAAAATTTGGTACAGTGTTGAAGATCTCCAAAAAACTTCCGATTGCCAAATTTGGTTATGATATCTTCATAAGCAAACGAATTATCCATCTAAAACTTTTGCTTTTTTTCGAGGTCCTCTGAAACACCCCTATGGGAGCTATATAATGTAGTCCCGATATCAAAAAAATAAAATAAACTTGTCTCCTATGGATAAATAACGGATCTTATCTGAAAGTTTGGTTGCTCTAGCTCTTACCATCTCTGAGATCTAGGCGTTCATACGGACAGACGGACAGACGGTCAGACGGACAGACGGACATGGGTATATCGACTTCTCTAGTCACTCTGATCATACTTTAGGTAACTTTGGGGGGTCTCCGACTTCTCCTGCTGTACGTTACATACATTTTCGGCTTGCACAAACACAATATACCCTTTGTACCATACGGTACAGGGTATAAAAACCAAAAATTTAAATGAATAATTTGTTTGATTATAAAAATATCGTTAAAATATATCGTATATTGAAAACTAAAAACTTTTTTAGGGTATAATTCGTTCGTTTTTTATTGAAGAGTTTTTAAATTTTTTTTGAGTATTTTCGCAATATACTGAATTTGTTTGCAATGTGATGGTAAAGGGTATCTTAAAGTCGTCCGCGCCCGACTTTAATATACTAGACTATATTTTATAGTAAGTCTATATTGTAAACAATCTTGTGGATATTTAATTATCTGTCTACCGATGTCGACCATATTGAGATAATAGATATAATCCGAGATGTCTTTTTATATGCTAGACTGACTTTTTCGGAAAAATCTTATTTTTATGTAAAAATGATGAAAATATAATCTCATAATGTGATGGTATAGGATATCTCATAATCGAGTGCTCCCGACGTTAAAGTTTAAAGTGTACATTTTTTTTAATGCAAGACATGAACCATTTATGCGAGACATGAACCATGTGTGTATAAGTGACGATATAGCAAATATTCATTTGACTTGTGAATGCATTAAATGAATGAATTAAAAATATTTATCAATAAATATCTAAATTGAAATTTGCATAACTAGAAACTAAGAGCATTAAAGAATATTTAAAAAATTATTTCAGCTTAAAACTTGTACAATTTTTAGTTCCTCTTGCTATAAAGTAATCGGTTTCAAACCACATAAAAAATCAACAATGTTTTTTTTTAAATTGTTTACAAAAAAAAAATGTTTTTCTAAATTTCTTTACATTTTTTTTATTATCATTTTGTGACCAAGAGCTTATAACTAATTAAAGGCAAAATAAATTTTAAAAAAATAATCATTATTTCTTTTTTTATAACTATCTTTCCTTTGAAATGCAGCCACAAAAGACCCAAAAAATTGTAAAGTTAGCTTTATTTACATAATTTTTTATATTGTACGCTCCTATATTATAACGAAACCAGAATTAGTTACGTTTTATTCAAAAAAAATCATTAAACATTTCGTGCTTTTGCAAAAAAAATTAAATCTTTATTCTTATATTTTTTCTGTTTAAATGCAACCATAAAAACAAAACAAAATTGTAAAGCATGGATAGGCAACTATTATTTAAATAATTTATTATATTTTTCGCTCATAAATTAAAAAAAATGATGATTTGTTTCGTTTTGTTAACCCATTTCGTGCATTCGCAAAACAAAGCATTCAATTGTCTACTTTTTTTTGCAAAGCAAAACAACAAAAATTTAAACATTTTTTCATCTAAGCTCATTAAACATTTTTTTAACTTTGGAAATCTGCCATATAAGCTTTTGACCAACTGACTTTGTAATTAAATCTGAATCAGTCAGTCGAGAAAGTGTTTGAAAGTTTTTCCTTAAGAAAGAAAATATATTTTGTGTATCTATAATAAAAGTTTTGTATCGATATTTTGAAGATTTAAAGTTTTTTTGAGTAAGCTTATAACAAATATTATTTGCATATTTTTAAAAAATGCATTACTTTTCATTGCAATTAATAGGTACAGGATTTTACAATACCTATTGTTAATTTAAATATATGATACTACAATATATATAAAAACTAAAGTACTAGCAACAATGGCTTACGACTCAAAATTAAATATGTATATTTTTTTAAGAAATTTTCGCATCACAAAAACGAAAATTACAAAAAAGTTAAATTTTCATTAGTCCTTTGCGCTACAAATCAATCATAATGTTTTTTTTTTTTTATCATATTTTTATTAGCTAGCAAATAACTTCTCTGTTGACATTTAACAAATTTGGTAATAATCATAATGTAAAAGTAAAAAAATAATAATAATTTGTTCCTCTAAATTCGTAATTTTTATACCGTGTACCGTATGGTACAAAGGGTATATTGTGTTTGTGCAAGCCGAAAATGTATGTAACTTACAGAAGGAGAAGTCGGAGACCCCCCAAAGTTACCTAAAGTATGATCAGAGTGACTAGAGAAGTCGATATACCCATGTCCGTCTGTCCGTATGAACGCCTAGATCTCAGAGATGGTAAGAGCTAGAGCAACCAAACTTTCAGTTAAGATCCCTTATTAATCCATAGGAGACAAGTTTATTTTATTTTTTTGATATCGGGACTACATTATATAGCTCCCATAGGGGTGTTTCAGAGGACCTCGAAAAAAAGCAAACGTTTTAGATGGATAATTCGTTTGCTTATGAAGATATCATAACCAAATTTGGTAATCGGAAGTTTTTTAGAAACCCCCAGCACTGTACCAAATTTTATCAATATCGGTTGACTATATCATATGGGTCCCATAGGATCGATCGGTCGAAAATTTGTTTTTTGCACAAAATTCGTTGTGTTTCGTTTGTTTGTGAAGATATTGTAACCAAATTTGGCATTAAAAAGTTTTTTAGAGTTCCCAAATTTGGTCAAAATCGGTTGACTATATCATATAGCTCCCATAGGACCAATCGGTCAAAAAAGCGTATTTTGTACAAAATTCGTTGTGTTTCGTTTATTTGTGAACATACCGTAACCACATTTGGCATTAAGAAGTTTTTTAGAGTTCCCAAGCACTGTACCAAATTTGATCAAAATCGGTTGACTATATCATATAGCTCCCATAGGATCGATCGGTCGAAAAAAACGCTTTTTGTATAAAATTGGTTGTGTTTCGTTTGTTTGCGAAGATATTGTAACCAAATTTGGCATTCAGAAGTTTTTTCAACACTGTATCAAATTTTATCAAAATCGGTTGACTATATCATATAGCTCCCATAGGGCCGATCGGTCGAAAAAAAGTTTTTGATTAAAAATTCGTCTGTTTTTGGTTGTTTATGAAGGTATCATAATCTAATTTGGCAATCAAATGTCTTTTGGTGTTCGTAAGCAATTTACTGGATTTGATTGCAAGCAGTGGTACAGGGTATCCCAAAGTCGTCCGCGCCCGACTTTAACGTACGCCATCTTTATTTTAAATTTTGTCTCGCACATAAAAATATTTGAATATTATAATTAAATAACGAGAGATAATATTGAAGCAAAGTCTGCCATAAAATTCAACTATCGATAGCTTGATCAAAATCTTCAAGAATTTTGGTTCATTTCAAAAAAATGACCGAAATAGAAAAATTGTTCTATACCTAGAACGGAGTTTTGAAACAGTGCAAAAATATAAAATTGACTTTACTTCATCGAAAATAATTCTAATTATACTAAACCTTTTATGACTGTAGATTGAAGTTAGACTGAAGTAGTAGAAAAATCATCGCGTAACGAAATCAGGATCGCGGTGTCTGTATTATATTTTTTTTTATTTACTACATCATTTTCTATTCTATAAAATTTGTAATCAGTACATTTTTCTTACATACATTTTTTATTTAATAAAATATTGTCTTGAAAAGGGAGTAGCTGAAGAAACTTTCTTCTAATAAGGCGTCCCTGCACTGCATTTTTTTTTGGTTTTAATTTAGAGTCCATTTTTATTTCAATATTAATTTACCAGATTAACTTCTAATATAATGTAATATATAATATAATTTTGTATCAGTGGCCTTCAGCTTTTATAATTATTGAGCACTCATTAAAAATAAAATTTACATTTAAATATTGGTGATAAATATTTTTGGAATTTTATCTCATCCCTGGATTTAAGAGTTCGAACAATTAGCAAAGAAATAGCCTGAAGAAGGCCTGTGTTGCTCTGGCTATGTTTTTATTTTTGCTTTAATATTGAAAAAAATAGAAAAATAAAATAATTACAAAAGAAATGAAATATAGAATTTATGGCCGTTTTTGTAAAAAGTAAGTTTCTGTGGCTTTATGATGAAATTCAATTTTTATTCATCCTTGGATCTTATATACGAATCGAAAATCTACATATATTAACAGATATTTTTGTAAACAAATTTTAAATTTTTTTAGTTAATTAATTTAATGGAAGAAATGGTGATTGAACATAGATAAGAAAATATGAAAAGTATTTTTGAACCATTTTTTTAAAATCTCAGATGCCAATAAAAAATGTATGTTCATTTTTTTTTAACCAGCACATTTTGTTAAAAAAAAATTAAATTTTATAACTTCATATTTAAATTTTTTTAGAATATGTGTTGGTTGAAAAAAAAAAATTTTATTTTTTTAGATTAAAAATAAATTTGGTTGAAAAATATTCAATAGTTAAGTCATCTTAAATTAAGACATAACACGCGATAGGTTTAACAACAAAAATTTGTAATCATTTTAACCAACAACCAATTAAATATTTTCAAATTAATTTTTTCTAAATATTTTTTTTTTCATTTTATTTAAAGAAAGTTTGTGACACATTTTGTTAAAAAAAAATTCCATATTTTCATATATCATTTTTTTAACGAGATAGGCTTAAAAACAAAAACTTGTATTTATTTTAACCAACAAATTTTTGAAAAAAAAAAAATCAAAAAATTTCATATTTAATATTTTTTTAAGAACAATTTTTTTTTTAACATTAATTGATCGCTATCATTAGCACTTTTTGGTACCTTATCCTACTAGACTCTTTTCAAAGAAGAGAAAAAATTATTTTTATTTTTATGAAGTAAAAAATTTGCGAAAATGGAATTTTTTAACCCTCCGTCGGACACCTGGGTCTGGCCAGACCTATTTCGTTTTTGACCGTTAATTCAAAGTATTTCTAATTTAGATATCGACTTGCGCTTCCAGGTAGCTTCCTAAAATTTTATTGGCTATCTATCCATGTATAGTAGAAATATCAAAAAGTCCTTAAAACAGACGAAAAAAAGGATTTGAAAAAGTTTACCCTCGGACGGACACATGATGCCTGGCTGGACCCCTATATATTTAAATACATTATATGGGAATTTACCTTATGTTTCGGCTCAATTATATACCAATCAGGTATATTTTCTTAATTACTAACCATTCTAAATCGATTTGGCATATGTTGAGCGACTTGCCTGAGGAAATAAATACTAGGAATAAAATTTGGATTTGGAAAAAAACACACTTTTTTTTTCTCTTTGTTTTGTTTATTCTGATAAAATTCAATATAAAATATATATTCAAGTAAAATCGCTTATACTTGCTTTCTATGTGTTCCTAAGAATCCATAAATGAGCTGGCTTTATATTTCATGATGAAATACATTGAAATCTCTTTACTTTCGTTCGAACAATGAATTTAATCAGAATAACCAAAAAAAAAAAAAATTTTTTTTTTCCAAATCCAAATCTTTTTCGAGTATTTATTTCCTCAGGCAAGAAGCTCAACATATGATAAATCGATACAGAATGGTGCTTATTTAAGAAAATATACCTCGTACCTAACATGAGGTAAATTCCCATATAAATGTATGCAAATACATAGGGGTCCAGCCAGGCATCATGTGTCCGTCCGAAGGTTAAAAAATATGTGTCCGACGGAGGGTTAAATAAATAAACAAAGTATATATGCAATATCGACAAATAGATGAAAATGTGGTCCGCTTGAAAACTGCCCAAAACTTTGGAACGCTCTGGTACATTACAAAGCCACTTACGTAAGCTCAAAATATAAAAAAAAAAACATTGCATAAAGCTAAAGTTTATAACAAAAGAATTTTTGTTAATTAAGTTTTGTTTTGATTTTGTTCACTTGTTGACACATTAACGGTACTTTACCACAACAAAACAAAGAATAAAACAAAAAAAAAAAGGGTCAACAAACCGCAAAATTCAGTTCCAACATATTTATGCTAATTAGCTAATCAACTTTACGACGCGCCACGGAATACATGAGTGAACAAGTGAATGAATGAATGAATGAGTGAGTGAATATACGGGATGGGCTTATAGGGCGCATGAATAATGCGAGAGAGCTACCAGTTTACTTAACCTTATCAATATGCCAAACCCTATGACAGCTGTCAGACATGGTTGGCGTTGAAAATCAATTCATGGTCATATAATTTATCTTAATCGCTTTGGAAACTTTTGCCATGCAAGTGCAGAAGAGCAGCCAAGATACTAAGATCCAAAACAAAATTCTACTCCCTCATTTACAATTTTGAACCGAGATCGTGCAAATCATTGAAAAAGTGAATTGGCACATTTCGATTGTGATGTGATGTGAGCTTCGTAGTTTAAATAGAGTGCAATGGAAATCAATGTCAAACGATAATGTTTGCATATACAAAAGGTAATGAATAATCAATTGCAAGCTCGGTTGTGAATGCTTCGATAGATCGACAATGTCAAGGCAGGAGTACTTACGTAATTTCAACTCAAATCGTTAAATCATAAATACTTTAGGCTACATACTACAGATGTGCATCTTTAAAAATACGAAATGCATTTAGAGCTGTCATATTTATAAGCAATCTACGCAAAAGACCCTGTACTCCATATACCCTGTAAACGGCTTGAACATGTACATTCAGTTTTATTATAAAGTGTATTAATTTAGGCGAAAATTAAGTGCATACATTTTTTCAATACTATATTTCGAAAAAACAATTTTTCGAAATTAAAAAAAAAGTGTCTACTTAAAAGCAAATATCTCTGGTTGTACTCAACTGATTTTGATAATTTTTTTTTTTTACAAAAAGTCCGGTTATTTCCACATTTTTTCACCGATTTTTATCAAAAAACAACTAATTTTTTTCGTAATCGATCAAACTTTACGAGCCATGAAAAAAAAATGTATAAAAAAATTTGTTAAAATCTTTTAATGTACGTTCGAAATAGAATTTTTCTTCAGACTTTGCTAAAAATTACGAAAAATTTCATATGAATGCATAGGTTAGGTTAGGTTAGGGCGGCAGTCGGGACCTAACGTCCCAACTCACTTAGGCCAGAGGTGGGCCTTACACCACCCTTCCCCCATTCAGGAGGTCCCCTATATGTTCCAAAATCACGCCCATCCGGCGGCTTTAATAAACCTCGAGAGGCTTCTTGGACTCTTTTCCGAGAGTTGAGATAGGTCATTAAAGACGTATGATTTTAGGAATCGGAGCCTTGTCTTACACAGCCCAGGGCAGTGACAGAACAAGTGCTCCACCGTCTCCAGCTCCTCCTCATCTCTACAACTTCTACAGAAATCATTGTGAGGTGCGTTGAGCCTTGATGCATGGATACCCACCAGCCAGTGTCCGGTGATTGCCCGGATAACTGTCGAGCACTGAGCTCTGTTTAAATCGCAAAGTTGCTTTGTTCTCTTTTTGCAGTATACCGGCCATGTCTGCCGTGAGATTTTACATGTGTTCGATATCCGATTCCACGCTTGATTAGCAGCTAGAGCAAAGTGGTTCTTAATACTCAATTTACAGCTGGCCATAGGTATACCCAGACGCTCCTTGTCCTGAAGGAGGATGCTGGTAGTTCCTCTTCTTGCCAGTTCATCCGCAATGCAATTGCCCTCAATATCCCTGTGTCCCGGGACCCAGATGAGGTGGATCGAAAACTGTTCTGCCATCTCCTCCAGAGATGAACGACAGTTGTTCACTGACTTCATGCATGATGTCATGGATGCTAGAGACTTAATAGCCGCCTGGCTATCTGAGTAAATACAGATATTGTTGCTACCAATTGGTAGGTTTTTAATTATTGAGACGGCTTCCTGCATTGCCATGACTTCAGCCTGGTAGACACTGCAATGATCTGGGAGCCTAAAAGATAATCTTACGATGTGTTCCTCAATGTAGACGCCCCTCGCCAAAGCGGTCATCTAACTTGGAACCGTCCGTGAAGATTTTTGTTGAGCCACTTGGGCCCGGTATGCCAACATTCCATTCTTCCCTGGTTGGAAAATGGGTCTCGAATGCTGTTGAAAAGTGTTCCTGTGGGGAACAGTAGTCCGTACCATCAGGAATTAGAGGATTCCCATTAAGAATCCGAGAGTGACCGAAGTCTACGCCATTCCATTTCCTTGCCTCTCTCATGCGTAGAGCTGATAGAATGGCTAATTGCTTCCCCACTTTATCCAGGGGCAATAGGTTCAGGATGGCATCTAATGCTTCATTTCGGGTGGAGCATAGTGCCCCGCTGATAGTTGATTCTGCAGTCCGCTGAACCTTACTCAGCTTTTTTAGGACGGTTTTCTTGTCCATTGAAGGCCATAAATAACGACCAAATAATAATAATGTTTGGACTGAAAAAATGCCGTTTTACTACGGAAATGACTAAAACATGTTGAGGCTACCAACATTTTTTAAAATTTGTAAACTAGTGTTATAGTTTCGTTAACAAAATTTATAAGTTATTTAAGCCTTATCTTTCAAAAAAAAAAAAATATTATTTTTTTAGTTGTCCACAAAATATTTAGCTTTCGATAACTTATAAAATAATCGGAATTTGGCAAAAAAAAGTGTACGAGGTGAATATTGTATCAGATATGTAAATATAATTATAATCGAATATATCGATTAAAAAAGTGGCCCGCTTTAAGTAATTTTTTTTCTCAATGTTCGCTTAAGATGTTCCTTTAAGATTAGGCTTTTGTATTAACTTGATTTTTATAACTTTTACCCTATAGGTAGATGAGACATTGCAAATAATCGATATTTTTTGCAGCGTAGCACTCCTAATAACGCATTGATCACTTTGATATCCAATTGCAAATATCTGAGTATTATCATCTGAAGTTCTCTCTAATATTTATACCATATATGAGCAGTCACTGCTCCAAGCAAAAATCTTATACTTGGACGCTATAGTTCTTTTAAACTCGGCTGTGTATTTATTTATAACCTGACAACAAATGAAGATAAGATAATCAACTATTTTTATACCTTGTATTTTAAGATAAGATGTATATTAAATTCGTATATAATATAGAGAAGGTAACGCCGAAGGCTCCTCAAAGTTACCTCAAATATGGTCAAGAGGACCAAAGATATTAATCTACATATGTTCGTCCATCTGTATGAATGGCTGAATCTGAGTCGGATAACCAAACTTGATATTTGGACTCCTTAGGTGATTCGTTAGATCAAGTTCCACGGCTAATTCCACCACCAAATATTTTTAAAATTATATATTTTCTGCAATTTGTATAATACAGCATTGGTTAGTATGGACGTAATGTGGGAAAATTTTTCGAATGATACCGAATATCATTGTAATTGTATCAAAACAGCGCAAATAATCGAAACAAAGTTTTTTGGAATCGGAAATTTGAAAGGCCTCAGTGGCAAATGCATATACAGGGCAGCTCAACTGGTACAGTGCTGGCCTCAAAACTTAACATCTTGACGTCTATAGACAGGCCAATGTTCGATTCCCAGTCGTGTCGAAAATTTTTTTATTTTTTTATTTTTAGAACTACTACATACATAGTTACAGATACTAAGTTGCCTAATAATACGATGGTATAGGGTATCTAAAAGTCGTTCGCGCCAGACTTTAGCGTTCACCATAATTTAAAAAAAAAAAAATTTTTCACATTTAATTTTGGTGTTCTTGTTTTGTTCTATAATTCCACAGTGCCTAGAATTATTTAATTCCACGCTGTCAGCTTATATTTTTCCATCCTATACTCTACTTCGAGCGGGACAAAAGCTTCTGGGTTTTATCAGTCATCTTCTTCCCATTTAAATTGCAACAAAGCATTGCGTTTTTTGTACACTTAAAAAAATTTTAAAATTTGAGTGAAAAAACAAATTTAAAAAAAAACTGATCTCCATCCGTGACAATGGCATGCATTGCCGTGACCAGGATTCGAACCTGGGTTACTACGGCCACAACGTAGGGTCCTAACCACTAGACGATCACGGCTATTGGAGACTCTTGAGAGCTAATAGGTAAGTACCCCAACTTAAGCCGCTGGCTGTCTGCAGCAGCGATCCAATTGCTGGAAAGTGAATGTCTGGCTAATGGTTCGTGGCAAGGTCTCAGCATTGTTTTTGGCTTGCTACAATCTCTAACCGCTACCGTAGCGCACTCTTTTAGCGTATGTCCCGCCCATAAATAGCTTTGAACGCTTTGATGAAACAGCGGGAAGTCTACATATCAATACGATTGGAGCATTCATTCAAATATTATCTCAATTTGGAGTTTGTTTGGGAAAATAACACTAGTTTAAAGCAAAATGTATCCTCAACATGTTTTACTCATTCCCGTAGTAAAACGGCATGCTAAAACCGAAAATGCAATCTAAAAATTTTTTCATGAAACGTGTTTTGAGATATTTCGAAAAAACATTTTTCGAAATTAAAAAAAAAGTGTCTCTACTTAAAAGCAAATATCTCTGCTTGTATTAAGCTGATTTTGATTATTTTTTTACCAAACTATAGATAATTGAATTATCCATTGATTATATTTGGAACATATTTTTGTGAAACTTATTGTTTGGTCGTTATTTATGCATTCATATGATATTTTTCATAATTTTCAGCAAATTTTTGAAAAAAATACAATTTTGAACGTAAATTTAAAAATTTTAAAAAAATTTTGCATATAGTTTTATTCATGGCTCGTAAAGTTCGATCGATTACGAAGAAAATGAGTTGTTGTTTATCAACAGCGGAGAAAAATTATGGAAATAATGGGAATTCTTGTAAAAAGAGCAAAATGTCAATTTGTTTTAAAAACCTAAAGTTTTAGATTATTAATTCCTTTGTTTATGAAGATATCGTGACTAAATTTGGCATTCGAAAGTTATTTAGAGTTATCAAGTTGTAATTTTTTTTTGTTTTTTCCTATTAATGAACAATACAATAAAACTTTTATGTCAACTTATAATATATGAGGCAAGTAAAAGAGTAAGGCTTTAAATTTAGAAAAAACTAATTTTTTTAATTTCGAATTACATATATACCTACCTATATATTATATTATTTTTTTGTAATGAACAATATATAGAAGCAATTTTTTTGAAACTCTCGGTATAACACATAAATTGCAATGTTTCCATTTTATGTGATCTTCTGAGGACTTAAAAAAATAAAGATGAGACAGGCCTATAAAAAGAAATGATCTGAACTTTACATGAGACAGGTCAGCTACCTCTAAGGATTTTGTGCAGCTGAATCCGCATTCGACATCGAAAAAAACTTAAAAAAAAAAACTTGAAAATACCTTGTTTAATAGGGGATTTTCAGATTATATGAGTACCCTACCGTGCTGGGGTTTTTTGGACTACAGATGTGGATTCAGTGGATTCCCAAATAAAATTAGGTCTGATCTCCGAAGCCGAAAACAGTTTTTTTTTGTACCAGTTTTATAACATAACTTTAAAACACCATGCAGAAATTATTTTTCGAGTTCGAGCGCCGGACGATGTTTTGTTATATGTTTTTGAGTTCGCCGAGTACGAAGCCGAGGTCCAAATAACCTCAGCACGACAGGGCTCTGACATAATCTGCAAAATACCTTATTTAATGGGGGTATTTGAGGTTATATCAGAATTCGGAATTGCTGAGGCTATTCGCACCTCGGCTTCGGATATAGATCGCAGAACACGCCGACTCAAAAACTTTTTTTTTTAAACTTGCCTTGTCAACATATTCAGCGAACCCCAACACATCTAGAAAAAAACATCGTCGATAAAGATAATTCAAAAATAATATTATAGGGTTTTTGGTGCATGTCACAAAACCCTGACGATACAATTGTATGTAAAGTTATACATGTAAAGTTTATATTACTTTTATTTTTATTATAATACTAATAATAACTCCGACTCCTAAGGATACTTTGTTTGTTTTCATAGCAACGCCTCCTTTGCACTTCATAGTATCATTGAATAGTAAATAAATGTTAAACTACGATATGGAAAGATAAGAATCAAAAACTGGCTTTGAATATGGACGCTTTAGAAATCATTGCCTAGTCCTACTATTTTTAAGGACAAACATTTTTTAATTAAAACAATTTTTGCTGTGCTTCAAAAACATTATGAGTTATGTCAGGCTACTCTTAGATGGCGTTTATAGGGTGGATGTGGTTCCCGAAATGCTGCTACGCGAACCTAAGCTATGTCCTACCCCAACTTCTTCTTGCATTCAAATATATATTCTTTGATCTTATAGTAGAAGTCAAAATTAGTTGAAACCTTTTTCCCGAAGGAGAGAAATTATTTTTACTAGTATTTAAACTAGAATTTTAAACTTAAATTTCTTCAATCTTATTTTTCAGCACCCACCAACAGAATGCATTTAAATCATAATCTTTATGGATTCCTATTAAGAAGCCTCCTGATCAGCGCATGTGCTGCCACATCCAAACATGTACAACCACATATCATATTTATACTAGCTGATGATCTGGTAATTATTATAAGTATATATAACTAGGATAGTATGTATTTATACGTCTAACCCTATCAAAAAGGGCTTTAACGATGTTGGTTTCCATGGTTCGGCGGAGATACCCACGCCTAATATAGATGCCTTGGCCTACTCGGGCATTATATTAAATCGTTATTATGTGAGTCCCATATGTACGCCCTCTCGTTCTGCGCTTATGACTGGCAAATACGCCATACATACAGGTGAGTTCCATGTCCAAGTCTACATAGAGCTTGTACACTCATTCATACACATCAGGCATGCAACATACGGTGCTCTATGCTTCTGAGGCACGTGGTCTGCCGCTAGAAGAGAAATTACTGCCGCAGTATCTGAATGATTTGGGGTAGGTTACGCAGCTTTAACCTTGTTAAGGACAAGACCAAAGCAACTCACAATTTCTAGTTACACCTCCCACATAGCTGGCAAATGGCATTTGGGTCACTATAAACGCATCTATACGCCGCTATTTCGAGGCTTCAGCAGTCATGTGGGCTTCTGGACTGGTCATCAAGACTACTTTGATCATACAGCTGTGGAGCATGGTATGTGGGGTCTTGACATGCGCAATGGTCTAGATGTAGCCTATGATCTACACGGCCGATATACCACCGATGTGGTGACGGAACACTCGCTAAATGTCATTGCCAGCCATAATGCCAGTTCGCAGGGTCCGCTGTTTCTATATGTAGCCCATGCCGCTGTACACTCAGGTAATCCATATAATCCGCTGCCCGCTAGCGATGACACGGTTATTAAAATGGGACATATTGAAAATTTCGAGCGTCGCAAATATGCAGGTGAGTTTCACACGCCAAGTTTGGCTTTAATAAGCTCACTAATAAGTTATTTTTTATAACCATAGCAATTGTTTCCAAACTTGATGAGTCTGTGGGTAAGATTGTGGAGCAACTGCGCAAGTTTAATATGTTGGAGAACTCGCTGATTGTGTTCACCACGGACAATGGCGGTCCAGCTGAAGGCTTTAACTCCAACTTTGCCTCGAATTATCCTTTAAGAGGTGTTAAGAATACTCTATGGGAGGGTGGTGTACGTGGAGCTGGTCTTATATGGTCACCACTTTTGCAGAAAAGTCAACGTGTTTCGGAACAGACCATGCACATAGCCGATTGGTTGCCCACTTTGGTGGAGGCTGCAGCTGGTACTGCAGCACTTAGCAATCTTAGCCATGCGGCAGTGGATGGTCAAAGCGTCTGGCAGGCGCTGAGCAACGATCAAGCCTCGCCTCGGAAGAGCGTGCTGCATAATATAGATGATATTTGGGGTAGCGCAGCGGTGACAGTGGGTGATTGGAAGCTAATGCGTGGCACAAACTATGCTGGCGCCTGGGATGGCTGGTATGGACCGGCGGGTGTGCGCGGCCCACAGCTATACGATTGGGCTGCAGTGGACAAGAGCCGTGTGGGTCAGGCCTTGAGCGCACTGAACTTACTGCCCAGCAGAGCGGAACAGCAAAGACTTAGAGCCGCCTCGACGGTGGAGTGCATGACGCAGCAGAGTTATGTGCAGGAGGGCACTGTATGCAATCCGCTGCTGCAGCCCTGCCTCTTTAATGTGCGCGATGATCCATGCGAGCGTTACAATCTGGCAGAGAAGTAAGTGTAGCAATTGATAGATTGAACGATTACTTATAAGGATTTCAAATTAACAGATATCCCAAAGTACTGAATTCCTTGCTGACAGAGTTAAAGCATTTAAATGCCAGCGCTGTTCCTCCTTCCAATAAACCAAATGATCCGCGAGCAGCACCAAAGTTTTGGAACTATACGTGGACCAATTTTGGCGATACTCAATCGTATGAAAATAATATTATTATCGGTGATTTGAGCGCGTTTAGAGATGATGAAACTGAAGTACAATAAAATTTAGATTATTTTAAACAAGTGTGCCGGCTATATGCGGAGAATTCCGAGTTTTATCAAACCGTGTGGTTTAGGCTGATTTTTTTTAATTTTGGTATTGTTTCTGTGAAGCGGGCTCTTTAAACATCCGTTGCGTTTGTCTTGCAACAAATTCCAAAAACATTGTTTTAGGCAAGGAGCAAATGTGTCCTAGTGATCTCTTATGTTCTACAATAGTTCCAAATAATTTGAAGTATATGATCTGTATTGTATTGTACTACTAACCTCCAAACTTTCTATCTTTGTCAGATCTTTAACCTTGGTGAATTTTTCTAAAATTCCTTAGGAACTTCGAGAGTTAGAGATAAAATTTGAACACCTTTTTGTCCGTTCAAAACAACAATAAAATAGTCGCTTATAAGAACTAGTTCAAACCGAGTCCAAATTGAATGAATCTTGAACATCATTATTCGGGATGTTCTGACTGTAACCGGAACACCTATTAAAAATAACTTCTGTGGTAGATTATTATTTATCTGCTTTTCGAGGTTTAACTTTTTTGATTCGTTAACGCTCAATAGTGCAGGTCTAAAATTCAAATTCTAAATCAGTCCAAAACAAAGTCATATACGCTCATTTCCGAATTCCGATTTCGATTGATCGTTATAACAATAGAATCGAAATCTATTTCTGTAATGGGTAGACTTGAAGACTTGAGAAAACTTTTTTTTTATTAAAGTTTATTGCTTTTTCACTGTTTCAGCAAACGTCTAAAACGCAAAACTACCAAAAAACCCAAAATTCAATTAATAAAAAAAAAAAAAAATCACCAATTAGAGTATTCTCAAGAATCAGGCTCCAACTAGGAACCTTATCTAGGACACTAACCAACAACCACTGCTGACATCCCCACTCCAATGGAGTTAATGCAGGTTGTAGAGAACGTCATCGTGTGAGAATGAAGCAGGACGGAAAACAAGAGTTTATCCACCTGCTTGCGAGTTGGGCTGGCAGGTAGAATGTTGCCCTAAATTATGCCAAATTTAGATCTGTTCTCTAGGCTGCAAGAGGAAGACTCTAGCCGCGGTATGGATAGACTATATGGATAGGCTACTCGACATACAAAACGAAGCGAAGTTTCTTGGGATAATACTTGACAAACGACTAAAATTTAAATGACTCATTGTCCATACCATAAACCATTGCAAAAGACCGACTTGTAATACGATAGTGGCACCTGCTTGGGAGCACGCTATCCAGATTTTGGGTATGGCAATTTGTCTGTATCGTTTTCAAATAAGGCATTTAAGCTTATTACGGGTTGCGAATGGAACGCAAGAAATTTGACCTTGCACCATGACCTTAATCTGGAGACCGTAGATCTCCAAATTAACATTGTTTTATGCACATTGGCTAAAAACCTTTCCAACATCAACCCTATAAAGAGGTTATAAAGAAAAACAATAAATATCCTAATTCCCAATCGAAGGCTTCAACCTCATAGCACGCACTGCTAATAGATTACTCCAGACGTACGCTGAATTGGTAACTCCAACAAAAGAATATAATGCATTTCATACCAAAAAATGTAAATAAAGATTCAAAAAAAAAAATAATAATAATAGTATTCGAAAAAACCAATTCAATTCATCATTCAATTAGTTATAAGGTCAGCGTAATTGGCTTGGGAACTTTGGCACCGGTCACTCACTATCGACGTTCCATTAGAGCACTCTATTTATTCGAAGAATTTTTTTTTTAATGTTTTTTTCCAAGTCGAATAACAATTATGGAGTTTTTATAAAAAAATTTTTATTTCATAGGCTTATTGTCAAACAAATTGTATATAATCTTTATCTAAGGTAATGAACGTCTTTCTCAACATTTTTTTTTTTGATTGCTTTATAAGCAAAGTTTTCTTTTTGCATTTGCATTTACAACAAGTAAAGGACTTAGCCTAAGAGTGGAGGGATGAAATCATTTTTGATGAAGTATAGCATAAAATAGCGCATGAGTATAGTATAGAAAGTAGTAGGACAACAATTATATTAGACCTTAAACAAGATTTCAGGACGTGATGCGGCTACTACGGCGGTCAGATGTCCTGTGAAAAGTGCTAGCTAGTGTATCTGTTTCTTTGCAGTGCTCTAATATCTATAGCCGCTGCCATCGTTGTCGCCACTTTGACCGCCTGGGCCAAAGCTATTGCCATTGCGCCCCTGACCGGGTCCTGTAATCTGACCGGCAATAATGACACGTCCGTCACCGCTGCCAGCATTGCCACCGCCGCTTTGACCACCTTGTAAACCTCCGCTTCCAGCGCCTGGGCGACCACTCGAGTAACCATTCTGACCGAGATCCTGACCACCTGGACGTCCATTAGAGTAGCCACCCTGTCCTAAGTCTTGACCACCTGGACGTCCATTCGAGGAACCACCCTGTCCTAAGTCCTGACCGCCTGGACGTCCATTGGAATAACCACCCTGACCAAGGTCCTGACCACCTGGACGGCCACTGGAGTGACCACCTGGTCCCTGATCCTGACCACCGGGTCGTCCGTTGGAATAACCACCTGCGCCTTGATCCTGACCACCAGGACGACCGCTGGAATAACCATTCTGTCCAAGATCCTGGCCACCTGGTCGTCCGCCTTGGCCTTGATCCTGACCACCTGGACGTCCATTGGAGTAACCGTTCTGACCTATATTCTGACCACCTGAACGTCCACCATTGGAATAACCGTTTTGACCTTGATTTTGGCCACCGGGACGTCCATTGCTGTAACCGCCTGGACCTAGATCCTGACCACCGGGACGCCCATTCGAATAACCACCCTGACCAGGATCCTGTCCACCTGGACGTCCATTAGAATAACCATTTTGACCCAAATCCTGACCACCGGGACGGCCACTTGAGTAACCATCAGCACCCAAGTTTTGGCCAGCAGCACCACCGGCGCCACCTGCACCGCTTCCAGCATTGGCATCACCTTCGTAGCGTATCTGTGGGCGGTAGCCTTGCTGATCAGCTTCATATTCGACAATCTGAAAAGCAGAGCGTATAATTAGCAAGTTTTAATAGGCCAAATGATGAAATGGTGACCCATTTAAGTTTTCCCCTGACCCAGCTAGAAAAACGCGCTTACTTGCTTCCTTCCATCGGGCAGCAGTACATTGTACTGGCCGGTGGTGAAGTCACCGTCGCGCATCTCTGAATGCCCGAACGACAGCCCACTTGGAGCATCCTCAACTTGGTAATTAAATTCGTACTTAGCTGGTTCCTACGTAGTATTGTCGACAGAGCGGTAGGGGAAGAGAGAGAAAGAAAGAGTACAAGATTCATAGAGTTTTGAGCGTTAAAAAGAAGCGAAAATGGAAGATTGGCAGAGTGGCAAAAAGAAAGTTGCAAGCAAATGAAAGCGGTGCAAAAAAACGAAATTTGTTTGTTGTTGTAGTTTTTCAAAGCGTGCATCTAGGCGTATTGCAACATGGCGTTTGTAAGCAAGCTTCAAGTGAGCTGTTGTAGTTGTTGTTCATATTGTTTTTGTTGGAAGGAACCAAGTAAGAACTGCACCCAATTAACTTGCTACTTACATTGCTGTCATAGTCACCACCAGCGCCGCTTCCAGCAGCGCCAGCGCCCGAAGCGGGTGGTCCATAAGAGTCTGAGGGGCGTCCCTGGCCTGGCGCTTGTCCAGCACCTGGTGCGCCATAGCTGCTCGATGGACGTCCAGCACCAGCATTTCCACCATTGGGCGCACCATAACTATCCGAGGGTTTGCCTCCAAAACCATTTTGTCCTTGACCCTGCCCGGGTGCACCATAACTGCTTGATGGACGTCCAGCGCCTGCGTTGGGAGCACCAAAACCATTTTGTCCTTGACCCTGTCCGGGTGCACCGTAACTGCTTGAGGGACGTCCACCACCAGCAGTCGCACCAACACCATTAGGTGCGCCATAGCTATCCGAAGGTCGGCCACCGAAACCACCCTGTCCTTGACCCTGTCCAGGCGCACCATAGCTGCTGGAGGGACGACCTGCGCCAGCACCGCCACCAAAACCATTCTGTCCTTGCCCCTGACCCTGTCCGGGTGCACCGTAGCTACTGGATGGACGTGCGGCCGCACCATTACCGCCTTGACCAGGTGCGCCATAGCTATCCGAGGGTCTGCCGCCAAAACCATTCTGTGCCTGACCCTGACCAGGCGCACCATAGCTGCTGGATGGACGTCCGGCTGCACCATTACCGCCTTGACCTGGCGCGCCATAGCTATCCGAGGGCCGACCACCAAAACCATTCTGTCCCTGGCCCTGACCAGGCGCACCATAGCTGCTGGATGGACGTCCGACTGCACCATTACCGCCTTGACCACCCGCACCAGCTTGACCTGGTGCACCATAACTGTCTGATGGTCTGCCACCCGCACCACCTTGGCCTGGCGTTCCATAGCTGTCCGCAGGCGGCGGTAAATAAGCATTAACTGGCGGTTCAGGCCGTGCCAGCACCGCCGTCAACATAAGCGTCAGGCCGAGTAACTTGAACATATTCCACGAGTTGCGTTCTGCTTTGTGCTGCGCGTTGCGTTTCAATAGCGTACCAAATTCTGACTGATCTTGAGCTGCACAGGCAGTGTCTATTTATATGAAAAACTTTGACTGCTGCTCTCCAAAACGAAACTGAAAGTCTAGGATGCACACACAGTACAGTACAGATACAATGTCATGAAATCGTTTATGAGTCGCTATGTCGCTCGGCTCCTCATCAGTTATGTGGTGGCGTTTGCGGTGAAGCTGGCGCTGTTGCTGGCGCTACATGTGGCAACCACAACAATCAGCTGCCACATACGTTCATCTTCAAAGCGAAAACTCGGTTGCCAGTTCTATGTATTGCCAGTTGCCAGTCGTCGTTCGTCTAGCTAGAAAATCTTTAACCACAATGATCTGGCTTAGATCACTCTGGAGTTGTTGTTGTTGTTGTTGCTGTTGTTTGTTGTCGTTGTCGTCGTTGTTTGTCATTGTTGTCAACGTCATTGAGTGAGCGCACGTGAAGGCAGCTACAACGAAGGTGACGCCAACTTGGATGCTAAAGAAGTTGCTGCTGCTGCTGCTGCGCATGTGCAGGCTGATTTACCTTTTATTATTATTATTATTACTCTTGCTGCACATCTTCACCATGCCATGCGGTGATTGTGTTTTGCCCCTTATTGGTGCTTGTTGGGATTACGTTTGCCCCAAAGTAGTCTACTTGGTTGCACGGTGAATGTCTGTCTAGTAACGGCAGCTTGTGCTGTCAAAACTAAAGAAGATCGTGCCATGGGCGACCCCAATTGTGATTATTGCATGAATCTACGTATGGTATAAGTGCATCTATATCTAAATCTATCATATGTGTAGGGCATGATTTCCATGCGCATGATTTACTTTGCCTTTTATAACGCGGGGTCTTGGCAGCAATTTGTAAAGAAATTTGCAATATTCCTGCTGTTGTCATACACCTACTCTATACCAACTAGACCCTGTTTTGTCTCTGAGCTGATCCCACACAATTTATGGCAAATTAATTGCATTCTATTTTTGTATCGTTTGCGCCCAACTTGGGGCATGTGTTGCTAGTTGCTAGGTAGGCTTAGACACGCCAACTAATAAAAACGCCATGAAAATTGAAGAGCTACTACTACTAGTATTTTTTTTTTTTTTTTTTTCTTTTGAAGACTAGCGACAACTCTAAATAAATTTGGGTCTTCAAAATTACAAAATTCAAACAAAATATTGTGTAAAATTAATCATAAAATACTGAGAGGTTTTCATTAGAGTATCGTGGCATCAAATTTAGCAATTGTATTAAAATAATAAAATTAAAACAAAAAATTCATGCGTTTTTTTTTGGTAATTTATTTTATTTAATCAATCAATCTGATTTAGTATGAAACAAACTTTTTATAACTTATATGAATAAAAAATAAATAAAAATTTTGTATAGCACATTACTTTTTTTAAAGAATTTAAAAAATATGTTAATCGATAAATTAAATGTTTTTTTTTTTGTAGATATCACTTTTAAAAAATCTGAATTTTTGTCAATAAATTTTTTTATATTATAATTTTTATTAGCTTTGTAAAATATTTTTATTTTTTTGTTCCTAATCAATTTTGCCCAAGTATTTAAAAAGATATATTCAGTTTTTATATAGGAAACATTAAAAATGTCAGATGTTATTAAAATATTCAACCGTGCACCGGAAAACGAAAACAAGCCAATTTTATTCGTTTTAGCGTGCTCCCAATTTCCAATTGTTTGTTGTCATATCCGTAGGCGTTTTTCACCTATAATAATGAAAAAAGTGAAAATTACATATTTAAAGAACATATCATAACATACTGCATATAGCAGCTTGTTTCTTTAGGAAAAAGTCATTTCGAAATAATGTTTGTGAATGAGCCTTATATATAATATCTATCTGTAATATAAAAATGTATTTTCTCCGTCCATCATTTATTTTTTTTCGCGCTCCGGAGGAAAATTTTAAACAACCTTAAAACCATTTTGGAATTTGTCATGGTCTTCATCGAGCTTGGCTAAGTGCTCAGGCATTAAATTTCAACAAACAACTTAAGGCTTTGTAAGAGGAACAAGGAAACATACATAAATGACTCTTTGAGTCTCTTTTAATTTATTACTTACTCAGCTTTGATCTCAGGCCTGATTTTTTTAACACTATTTTTACCAAGAAGTGTGAAAATGTATTCTCATAGTTTAATCAAAAATATCGGCATTTAATTCATAGCTGATTTGTGATAAATGCGCCTATTATTTCATGCCTGATTTTCCGAAGTAAAATAAAGCTAAGTTTCAGGCCTGAACGCCAGTGACAAATGAGTGTGTAACTTCAGGGCTTGTACTGAAAATTCTGCTATGATTTCATGTCTGATTCAGGCCTGAACCATATTAAGGGGATGTTAAAAATAAAATAAAAAGTATAAAACACCTTATTTTAAAGTAAGCTGTCATGACTAAGCTAAAAAATTGAAAATTTGTAGAAACTTAGTAATTTACGGAAGTTCCAATCTTCACTTAATCACACTTTTGTATGAACAAAAAATTATTCAAACAAAGTTTTCCATTGGCGTTCATGCAGCTGTAATCGTGATTTTTCGTTCATGTTTCCATAACATCTACAGTTCCTATCCGATTTCGAAGGTCTTAGACTCGAAATGTTCGTAAAAGAATTATCTTTCAGCTTAAAGCTTATTATAATTTTTAAAAACTTTTTTTCTTTAATAAAAAGCAAACCGAAAATATGTAATTTTAAAAAATAGTCAAAAATTACATTTTTTTTCGACTTTGGTTGCTCGTAACTTAAAAAATTTTTACTTAATCTGTATATATAATAATCGTCATAATCGTCTTTCATGTCGATACAATATTTTGTTCACGAGATATTGATGAAGAAATAAAAAAAGTGCCCAAAAACAGGTTTTTCGAAAAAATGGTTGTAAAAAGGTTGTAATTTTCGTGTTTCTCGACCCAAAATTACCTTAAAAACCATTTTTTTAAAAAGGTTCACTCGATGACGCTTAAATTTGTAAACTAGTGTAACCAACAGATGGCCCACCCTATATAAACTTTAGACCCACTTTGGTACACTTTATTTCTATAAAGCTGGAGTTATCAAATTTCGTAGACAGAATCATGTCAGTTCTGCACTATCCTAATTCCCAGTGTTTTTATGTTTTTAAAGATTATTCTTTTGTGATTCACAAATTGACATTCCATAAATTCGCACAATACAAAAATAATATACTCTCGGTTAGAGTAAATGATTTAATGCGTTTGGAAAAAAAAAACTTAAAGAAGCAGCACGTCCGCATGCTTAACCCCTAGTTGAACCATAAAATCTATGCAGATTATCTACAACTGCCATATTCATAATTTTTTATTTCTTTGCATAATTTACAAAATGTAAGGCGGATTTTCAATTAGTTGGCAGCAACGTTGACCGCTTTACGGGCATATAAGCGCTTATAACGTCCGTAGACCTCTAGAAAGAGCAGCGTGTGTAGTACATAGATAAGCAGGCAGACCACACAGCATTCGCAGAGCACAAAGAGCAGTAGTCCTCCCAGATAGACGCAGAGCAAAAGGGTTAAGACGGCGGCCAACAATTGACAAATGCAAAGCCAACGGCTTTCAAAGGCAGCTATGATTAAGATAAAAATACTAAGTGGCATTTATGTAAAGTGGCCAAAACTTACATGATATAAGCAGTGCAGCGTAGAAAACAATGCCAATAATGCCATTTGGTGGATTCAAATAGCCCGAGACCGAACCAAAGACTAGCTGGGTAAGCCCAAAGCCACGTCCATAGCTGCAGTTAAGCATTTGCCTTAATATTGCCTTTTTTTTTTTTTTTGTTAGTTTTCCCACTTACTCTGATTTAAAGACAGCTGTGCAGCTGATTTTCTCCGCCAAATCACACATAGCCGTATAGTTGGCATCCCGATCCAATTGTATCTTAACATACAGTGAATATATGGATATGAGTATCCCCCAAATGCACAACAGGCGCAGGCGAGAAGCAGAGTTGGCAGCCATTGCATTGGGCTCTTGCATTTTCTAAGGTTGACAATTTAATGAGCTGAGCACCAAGAGCACATCTGTGGTTAGCCCAGCCAACAACCTGTGTGCGTCATGGCAGGGTTGTCAGCTAGCTAAGAGTATATTTGTTCTACCTTAACTCTCAACTGTTTTGGTTAAACCCCAACTGCGTCTCAATTTGTGCGCAGGCTAGACAACCCTGTTGGCAGCTGCGCACTGCCTCCCAATAATGTCCTGGTCCGTAACTCATTTACTTCAACTATGCAAGCTATTTACCGCAGCATACATACATACATATGTATGTATATTTTTGGCTCTTGGAATTTAAGTTGTTGTGACAGGACTCAACAGGTAATAAAATTGCCTTTTTATACCCTATAACCATAGGAGTTAAGGGTATGATGAACTTGTGCAAACTAATGTATTAGGCAGGCGGAGGCATGGCAGTACTTTAAGTACTTTATACAAAAATGGTTAGCATCACCTCGGATTGAAGCATGTTCGAGTGTCCATCCTTTAGTCGGTCTGTTTTTCCCTCTGTCAAAGCAAAAAACATTTCTCAGTGCCATCATTGGCACGTTTTAACAGATAACTCCGACCTGGCTCCACCAAATACACAATACCCTTCAAAGCGTGAATATTCGATCAAACCAAAGCAATAAAAGCATGACCAGGTTACTTTAATAAACCATTCCTTTTTCCAGTTGTTCGCAGACGGAAAAACGATGCTCAACGTCCCTTGGCTGAAAACCTTAAGTAACAAAAGTTGCTTGCATTTGTCACGTGTTCTTATAGCGCAATGCCTGCAATTTTTCACTTTTAAACTGCTTGTGCACTGCATGCAAGCAGTTTTAGCTTTGAAAAATAGTTATAGCTACGCAGGATAGAATTTTTGGCGTAAAAAAAGGGTGAGTGTATCGCAATGTCGGGCGCCGCCTCGACCGTATTACACTTTTTTTTGAGTGGGGAAAGGAAATGTTGATAAACTTTTACAGCTTGTTTACATACGCATTAAACACATATATGTTCATATATTCGCATATATATAGAGAAGAGACTTGTAAATAGCAAGGACATTACTTGGTAAGATAATTTGCGGTAACTCTTGGATAGATACAATTATTGTTTATTTTCAGTAAATATGGAATATTTAATAAGCTTAGCTATCTAATAAAAAAAAAACAAAGATTTCATCTGATTTTGATGCAGGCATATTTCGATTTTTAGCGATCATTTAGCATACTTCAAATTTAGATGCCGAAACGTGCTTCCAGGTACCCTCCTAAAATTTTATTGCCTTGTGATCTATTTATTGAAAAATTCCTCAAAACAGGAAACTGTGAAAAATTTGTACGCAGAAATAAGTGGCTGCCATGTCTAAAAGTAATATACTCCAATTGAGACATCGAAGAGACTGTAGCTTTTTTACAAAAAGATTTTTGATTTATAATAGAACTCTTAAATAGGCTTTTAGATTTTTGCATATACACTCTGAAAAAATCAAGAATTTAGCGAATTTTTAGAAAACTATTAATATTATGTCTTAGAGCTTATTTTGTAAAGAGGAACAGAACATTTACGCTAGATTGTAGATAGCTTCTAACACATATATTCTTAATTTGAAAAGGTTTACATTGATTTTAAGAAAAAGTGCTCTCAAAGAGCTTCTCGTACTTATTGTAAGAATGTATACTCTTAATGCTGATTATAAGTGAAGGTTCTTTTTTCTGAGTGTGTTTCCCATTTTTCGCAATCGATTTAACAAATGGCGCAGGTTAAAATTGGGCGCTGAACACTTTGAGGTATATACAACCTTTCAATCACGAATTTGGTTAAACTATTATATCTTTATTAACAAACGAATTATGCCCTAAAAACTTTCGGTCGATGAGTCCTATGAGTATAGTACTCTTAAAAACTTGCGATCGCCAAATTTGTTACCGATATCTTTATAAATACATAAATTATGTCCTTCAATTTATTATACCTCTATGGGATAATAATAAATAATCTATATAATAAAAACCGATTATCGAAAAACTAAAATAAAATTGCTTCCCATGACATAATAGGGAATCTATTAGAACAAATAGGTTTATAAAGTGCTCTAGTTCTACTCATGTCCAAGATATAGGCGCACAGACAGACGGCCCGATAGACGAACAAAATTGCCATTGGGTCTCCGGTGTCGCCTTCCCTATGTTACATATGTAGTTTTCTTCCAAGTTACATATCAGAGATTTTGGTTAGATATTATTCAGACGTATAATTCAAAAGGAACCTAAAATCTTTGTACTTGGGCAACGGGCAAAGAAAAATCCAACATAGTTGTGTGGAATTTTATTGGCTGCTTAATTTTTCACAAGGTTAGGTTAGGTTAGGTTGAATAGGCTGCTCAAACTATAGCTGAGATCACCCAGAGATCATTATGGCCCATTGTGATGCCTAATTGGGGAAAGGATTATAAGAAGAGATAATGGGTAAAAGAGAATCAAAAACTATTGGGTACTACTAATCGCCTAAGTCTCTATTATTACAGAACCATTTCGAGGATTTAACAAACGTAGCCAGATCCGCTATAGACACATTTGCCAGACTGCCCAGGTCTTCGAAGAATGGTTTTCCCAGAAACTGGGTTCGTCTTCTAAGAAGCGCCGGAAAGTCGCATAGCAGGTGTTGAATACTTTCTATCTCCTCCTCATCTCCGCAGCTGCGGCAGACGTCGTGATGGGGAACGTGTAACCTCTCAGCCATTAGGCCTATGGTGCAGTGCCCCGTTACCACTCCTACCACCACCCTTGTCCTGTTTTTGTGAAAATGTTGGAGTTCGGATGTTCGCTTTGGATTGGTTGGATTGGTTTTTCACAAAATCAGCTTAGAATATTAATAAGTTTTTACTTAAATAAGAAATTATTCTCGGTTTTAGGACTTACTTAATTTGTTTTTAAAATGGTATTAGTACAAATCTATTCACAAAAAATCGTTGTTTAAAGATTATCCATTATAATAGCAATAATTCTTGGTTCAAGTTACAAATTCTTACTTCAAACTTAGATTATTCAGAATAATTTATTCATATTGTATTTTTGAACTATTTTCTTAATGATAATTTATACCTGTCAATACGGCGAGCACTTTTTTAAAGCTCCCAGCGTTAAATTATTTTCTAATTCAAAAATAATAATAGATGCTCCGATCGGAATTATTTTTAGTGAGATACACACGTTTCGGAATCCAAAGGTGCTTGAAATCTCATGATAACTATTTTCTCTATAAGGTTTAAAGAAATACTAGAACGGATATGGGAGCTTTCAATTGATATGGGCTCATAATGCGGATTATTTTACTATAAGCAATAAGCTCTGCAAAGTGTACTTCGAGGCAGTTTAAACACCATAGAAAATTTAATGACGTCATGAAGCACATTAAAATTGTGCATATATTATACTTTATGAGTTCTTACTAATTGGCTATGTATAGAACTGGAAAACCATAAAAACATGCAACCTCATAAACTACTGCTATTAAAATAAAATATAAAACTTAACCTACTCAATAATTGAATGCTTATTTTGTGAAACTTCATAGGATTTTATTTTTCTAGTAGGCATAACAAATATTTTATAGATGACTTAATTGTTTATTATTGATGTGAATGGCTTTGGTACATCGAGAACTAAATTTTAAAGTTCAATGTACAAAATAGATGTCAGAGTTGATAATTTAAGCACAACACTTAAAAATCAAAAATTTATTAAAGCAAGTTCGGTGATTGTAACTGCTTTACAAACATATTTAGATACCTTGGATCAGGGATGTCCAAACACTGCTTATGGAAGAGCAAAAACCAATACATATAAAGAAAAACACTAACACATTTAAAGTAAACAGTTATTACGGTTTATTGAGTGCACTGTAAGAAATTGTATGTGCATTCTTATAAGAGTGGTAAAAAATAATGAAAAAAAAGTTATGGTACATATGTATACTTATAAAGAACTTAAAAATTGGTCAATATCAATATTTATTTTAGTTAATGATAGTTTTAATAATGCCACCAAATGTTCGTTTGTTAATCGATTTCTCAGTTTATTTTTAATTAATTTTAAGCTTGAAAACGCACATTCACAAATATATGTGCTTCCAAAAATAGATAAAACTCGCATAATTTCGCTGTGGAGTAAGGGGTATTTGAAAAATTAGTGAAATACAAGTATAAAAATGATTTAAAAAGTAAAATTGAAAGATATTACAATGTAACTCTTTACCTGCGCAGGTAGGGGCGTAAAAATTGCAAAGTTACTAAACTTAGTCAATGGATGCAAAACACCCTTTGGTACCTGTTAACATTTGTTACTACTAGAAAAAAAATTGTATACAAGTGCGAATTTCTTCCAAGGGATTTCCCGAATAATATCTATTTATGATGGTCACGTGCAATTTTGTTTTATTACCACCGGATTTTCCAAAAAATATATATTCCATTCAAATGTTTTTACCTATAGCCACCATCTGTCTGTTATATACATTGCATAAATCTAGTATACCCTTTGTACCGAAAGGTACAGGGCCATAAGTAGTTATTGTTTGCAAGCAACGCCTTAAAAGTCACATTTAACAAGTTTCCTAAAAAATAGCGAAAGAATCTCATACCGATTTTTGTGAGTGCATGCTCAAACGAAAAGCAACAACAAATTACATTGAAAATCTGTGGGCCAACAACAAATATACGCAAGGGTTGTTTTTGTGCACACGAGATCAGAGAGCTAAGAGAGTAACAGAGAGTAAGTGAGAGAACGCTCGAAATTGTTTTTGTAATTTGCATTGGCACTGGGTGATATACAGTTAGGGCCGTGCATGTACACCCGCATCGCTGCCTATGCCTAAGAGCCATTACAAAAACAAAAAGAGCCAGATGAGCAATGGGCCTGGACATCCCTGAACTAAGACAAAAAAATCATTGGTGCCTTTGCCATGGGCACCAACAGTGACGTGGCGTGCAACAAAAGGAAAAGACTGCCTACCTCTTTACTTGGTAGATTAAAAAATACGGGTATTGTAATATTTACGAAATATTTTTAGATTTTAGAATCAATGCCAGTTACAGCGGAATCTGGCCAAGCAGAATTCCAGATGCGTAATGCAATGAAGTTGTTAAAAAAAATCTAAATTTTAAGGCTGCACCCAATCCACTGTAATTTATAATATTAAATTAAAATTGATAAAAAAGTTTTGTTAGAAATGTATGAAGAATATTTGTTGCACTTACTTGTTATTTCGGAGCTGACTTTTAAAAATAAATCAGCACTGAATTCATGTCCGATTTTTTCCAAAAATTCACCCCTGATTTCAGGCATGACTCAATCAGCACTGAACGACTTAGCTTCAGGTATCAACGCTCATAACATGCATGTGTTAAATTCAGTGACAAATGAGTGCGTAGATTCACGGTTTTTGTTTTAATTGTTTAAAGTACTTGCAAACACATGAACAAATATTGTTTAACGGTAAAGTATATATTGCCATAAAAATGGACTTGTCCATAAATTAATTTAATGCGAATATACAAATTTTCACACACGAAGAAAATTTTTCTCATCAACACACGTGTTAGCGCTGCCAACTCCGACGAAAAACTGAAATTTTGGTGAATAGAATTAATACTAATTATGAAATTTTTGAAAATATTTTTTGTACAGTACAGCCTATAACTAAATCAAATTTATAAACATGTTTTCTAGTAACCCACGGGATCGTGAGTGCCTCATGCTCAACATTTTTCACGGTGCGGTGCGATGTCATTCATAACTTTGACAGCTTTTGAAACATAACAAATGGTGAAAACCTGGTCACACCATTTAGTATATAAAATAAAAACATTTCGTTTTTTTCCGAAGCATTTTACTGACAACTAATAAAAACTGGTTTAGACACACTTCCGTTAATTCGCATATATAGTTATGCCAACAAAGTCACACCTTCAGCTTCCGGCGTGTTCTTAAGATTGGAGCAACAATTACAGGTGACAATCCTTAAGCATGGTTCCCAGCGCTTAAACCGGCTATCAAAATAAAAACATTCCATTTGGAACATTTACGCTCTACTTTATGCATTTAAAATTAGCAAGTCTGTTTTGAATCTATTTTGTAAGTAATGTTGTGGATCTTGTTTTTTGTTCGTGCCACAATGGCTGCACGCCTAACCCCACTAGACCCCAAAAAAGACAAAAAATCATGGAGTAAGTACATACGATAAATAGTTAGTGCATGGTGCATGTCCCTTTTTAATTTATAACCTCACGAGTTTGAATTTATTTATGTGTTGCACAGTATAAAGGCAAATAAATTTCAAAATGCAAAACATTTGGCAACAATTGCAAAGTGACGAGCAAATCCTCAAGACATTTGAAGCCACTATCAATTGAAATTAATTTTGCACAAAACATTACACATACGTAAGTAATTTGCTACTTTTGTACAAGTATTTATGTACTAGACATACATATATGGATATATTTCTATGTATGTTTAAGACACTTAAAATCGCATAATTTGATATTGCAACAAAAGTGAAGTGCCAAATCCATGGAACCTTGAGTTAGACACGTAAACAAGTAACAATTGGCAGCTACAACTTGGCCCAGTTGGATGACAAATCGAAAAACCCTTGGAAACCTGTCAATATGGCTTACTACTACTCAACTGCACTTCAGTTGGCCACATAAACGCATGGCAATCTGGCCAAAATGAGGCTAGACAAGATTTTGTTTGACAGTTAAGAAAAGTTTGTTGAACTTTACACTTCAGCGTTGTCGTTGAAAAGATGAAAATTTGCTATGATGCGTTTAGAAGGGCGAAACCCGTAGTTGGAGCAGCTGCATCAGCAACAGCTTCAAAACACAGCAATTCTAGCGACAAAAATGTTTGTGAATACTCTTCCAGAGGCACTGTTGATGCAGTTATGGAGCTTGTAATGAATTGGGTTAACAATTAGTTTGAACAGCTGCTTCAGCAACAAAAATACCCTTGCGTAGATCATTCTGATATTGATATGGAGTTTGTAACGAATGACGATCCGTAAAGTTCTATGTCAAAGCTTTGAGGGAACAACACGGCTATACGCGGCGAGGTAAGCATCGATAAATGTCAACAATTTTTTTACTATTAAACTCACATAAGCTGAGAAGTTTTACCTTACATTTTAAGTTCCGCAATTAACAGGTTATTCTTGGCTATAGCTTTTAAAAACCTCTGATCTTGATGATCAAAAGTATTGCGCCCAATACACCCTCTAGAAGTAAGACCCTACGGTGGTACCTTGAGAGGAAAGCGCAGATTAGACGCTGGGTTTAGTAGATGAGGTAACAACAGTCCCACGTTTTTAATCTCTTCTAGATACCCCTCGCCTATATCAACTAACTGTGGCAGATGGCAGTGCTCAGATACAGATACGAATCTTTTGTAATAATTTCTTATCCATAAATTCTATGATCAGACGTCCATTAAGGTATCTCTATATGCAACAGTGCTCCAGCTTACACAGTTTCGTAGTTCTCTGTCCAAGGAGTTTTGAAGTATCTTTTATCAATGCAGTCTGTTTTGAGAGAAGTTTGATAGCACAATATGCTTCATGGTCTTTAATAGCTCTGCCACAACTCCTGACTCTATACTGTTTTGGGTATTCTGTGCGTATGGATGAAAAAGCTTCAGGTTGACGGATGTTCCATTTGGCTGTTGAAGAAAGATAGTCAGAGTCACACTGTTTTAAAGAGCACGTGGGAGCCGCACTATTTGGCTTTGGTACTACTATGTGGAGAAGACGTGCAAGAAGCAGCGGCTCCTCATAGAAAGTCCTACAAGTAGCAGCGCCTTCTTAAAGAATGACCTACGTCAGAACGCAGTCCCCTATCGGCAAGATTAAAAATCTGGGAGTTAAGTCTTTAAGCCAGTCTACGGAGTTAACGTCACATCGGGTTCAGGCTTGGGCATGAGACTTTGCTGAATAAGCAATAAGCAAGGGCAAGGGCGGCGCGCATGAATCAGATTGTTTATAATTATGGTTCATGCGAATAGATTTAAGTACGATGCTGCTTACCACAGCACTTATTATGTATCTTGGAAATAAGAGATTGACATTGAATAAATAGAGCCCTCGCAAGGGTGGGATCAGTACCAAAAAATTTGTATATGGTGTTTTAAAAATAATTAATTTAATACTTTGGATTGGAAGAGGGTCACTTGGTTCCTTAAAAGCTCAAAACAAATAAAAAATAGTAAACGGCTTTGTAAAAAATGTTTCGCAACAATTTATTTCTACCAACTTGCACATTAATTTTGATTGTAGCGGCAAAAACAAAACAGTGCTGCCTACATTTAGTGAACTAGTGGCGCCATCTTACGTTAACCATATTTGAAATCATAACACTGTTTTGTTTTGTTATCTGCGTCCACTTGCCAAAAATATTTTTCGTAATTTTTCGTGACTATTTATACCCTGTACCGTATGGTTCAAAGAGTATATTAAGTTTGTGCAAGCCGAAAATGTATGTAACATAGAAAAAGAAGGGAACGTCGGAGACCCACTAAAGTTGCCTAAAGTATGATCAGGGTGACTAGAGAAGTCGATATACTCATGTCCGTCTTTCCGTCTGTCTGTATGAACGCCGAGATCTCAGAGATGGTAAGAGCTAGAGCAACCAAATTTTTAAAGGAACGGATTTCGAAATATTTCGAAAAAAAGTTGTTTTCGAAATTCAAAAAAAAGGTACTTTGCTTTTAAACAAATATCTCTGGTTGTACTAAACTGATTTTGAAAATTTTTTTACTAAACTATAGATCATTGAATTACCCATCGATTATTTTTGTAGCATATTTTTGTCCAATTTACGGTTTGGTCGTTGTTTATCCATTCATATAATAGATACCATAGATAGCATTCAAGCCGTAAATTTGACAAAAATATGTTTTGAGTATTATCGATGTGTAATTCAATTATCTACAGTTTAATTTAGTTAAAATTATCAAAATCAGTTTAGTACAACCAGAGATATTTGCTTTTAAGTAAAGACATTTGTTCCGTTGCTTGAAAAAATTTTTGGACTGCATTTTCGGTCATGGCAGGCCATTTTACTATACGTCTACTATAAGTCGTACGTGCCCGACTTTAACGTGCGCCATCTTTTGTTAATTTTTTACTGCTCACTGTTGGAGACGATAGCTAAAACTTTTTATACTGGCCTGTGTGATGGACAGGGAATAGTCACAGCCTTTATTTATAATTAGGATTGATATAAATAAATGAACCTAAATTAAATAATATCTGCACACGTTCTTAATATGAAATTTTGAATTATAATTACCTTTAAGTAAAATAAAAATGGTTGGTGTTGCAAACCGTTAATTAAGCGTATTTGGTATTTTAATAATTTCAATAAAGCATTCGATTAGTTCGTAACGGACCCCACATCTTCATAGTTAGTTTTTTTTTGTGCCTCAATAGTCTGGCAGTACTTATTAGACTTGTAGTCTTATGTATAATATAATATAATATCAAATATATACTTGTAGTTATATAACCTGGCAGGGGCCTCCACACACTTATTTTATTGTATGTTAATGTAGTACCTCCCAAAATAATCATCAAACGTACCCACCCACAGGCTGCTTTTGCTAGTCGAATTTCGGAGCCCAAGGGATGATTAGCTTGGATTGAGTCGTTGTACCCTTTTGTATTTTGTATATGAAAGAACGTACATTACAATTATAATATCAGCTCAATTGTGTACAATCACATTACACCTGTTTGGTATTTAATCAAAATTCAAAGTAAGTCATACAGTCGCACGCTATCAGTTTCTTGTCAATCAAAGAGAACATATGTATATATTAAAGAGATTGCGAGCAATACCGGCATTCTAGCTCAAAATAAGATAACAGCGTTATACGCCAACGGGCGTAGAGGCGTAACTCTAATCAATATATATACTCCTTGCATATCAATATTATGAATCAGTTAACAAAGAAAAATACATTAGTACGCAATGTTTACGGAAAACCAAGAAAACTGCAAATCTTGCAATAATAATAGCCATGCTGACATGGTTCTAAAACTAATGAAATCGCATCTGGACAAGGAACAATTGTGCGATGTGGTTCTTATCTCGGGCGTAGATGGAAAACGTGTGCCAGCCCATCGTTTGGTGTTGTCCGCCAACAGTGACCTCTTTTCAGCCATGTTTACCAGCCCAATGCGTGACGCTAACGACAATGAGGTGACTCTGGGTGACGCAAACAACGATACTCTACAAATTCTTGTGAACTACTGCTACACGGGAAACCTTGAAGTGGATGGCGAGAATGTTGAAATGCTGCTAACTACTGCCCATAGATGGCGTCTGAATACTGCAGTCACGACCTGCGCGAATTTTATGGGACGCAAGTTGGATGCATCGAACTGTCTGGGCATTACCTTAATTGCAGAGCAGCACAACTGCACCACTTTGATGGAACTCGCTTTGGACTATATCAACAAGCACTTTGTGGATGTAAGCCAGAGTCAGGAGTTCCTACAACTGGATGCCGATCAGCTGGACAAGCTTTTGTCTAGTGATGATCTTCTAGCGCCCTCCGAGGAGTTTGTCTTTCAGAGTCTAATGTCTTGGGTGCGCAATGATGAGCCCGTCCGCAAACAGCACATACCAAAACTGATGGCCAAGGTGAGGCTGCCACAACTAACGCTGTCCTTTATTGAGGATCATGTGGAGAGCGTGTGCAGTGCCAACGAGTGCCAGAAAATGCTTTCGGAAGCATATAAGTGTCATGCCATGCCCGAGCGACTGTTATCGATTGCCCGGAGAGCGCATGATTGTTTGCTTGTAGTTGGATACATAAAGGAATCGAAACATGATCTTGCTATTGAGAGCTACTGTCCTATTCAGAAGCAATGGACACTTTTAAGGAAACTAAAAATACAACGTGAACTCTATGCTGCAGCATTTATTGAGAATAAATTGATGTTGGTTGGGGGACGTAATGCAGAAGGTCGCTTTAAAACCATGTGCAGTTTGGATTTAAATAGCATGACTTGGACCCAACTCCAACCAATGAGTACTCCACGGTCTTTTCTACGCGTGGCAGTGCTAAAAGGATTACTCTATGTGGTAGGCGGGTATAATGGTTCACATTTGAATACAGTAGAGCGATGGAACCCTGGAGCAAATACTTGGAACAGTGTGGCATCCATGCCCACCGCAAGAAGCGATGTCGGTGTGGCAGTTCTCAACGATTGCTTATATGTTATTGGTGGATATGATGAACATACGAAGTTGAGCTGCGTGGAAAGGTATGATCCATGCACAAACGAGTGGAGTCGTTTATCGCAAATGAACCATGCTCGTGAATGTTGTGGAGTGGCACAAGCAAATGGGCTTCTTTATGCAATAGGCGGTTACTGCAAAGGTGAACATTTAGATTCTGTTGAGTGTTACAATCCAACTATTGATAAATGGACAATGGTTTGCACGCTGTCAGTCAGCAGGGATGAACATGGCTGTGCTCTGTTTGCTAATCGTATTATAGTAGCCGGCGGCAAAGACTCTAATGGTACCACTTCGACTGTGGAGGAATGCGATCCAGTTCACGATGTTTGGAACAAACTGGCACCGTTAAACACTCCCATGAGTCGAGTTTCCCTTTTCGTCATACCCAATGATGTCATTAAGCAAAATGCAAACCCATAACAGCTACGATTGCGAGAAAATCTTCCTCTTATTATTTTTATTTTTATCATAAAATGTTTAAATATCGGCAATAAATTTATTTAAAAACTCATGAGTATTTTATTCTTTATAACAAAAAATTTTATTTGTGATTTGTGACTAGGTTGATTTTGATGGAAATAATGAAATGCCACCATTTACCGTGGTTATACCTAAAACATAACATAATATATAATAAAAATCTGTTTCAGGCATTGGACGTAGTAAGTTAAGTTGATGCACAAACGCAGGATTTTAATTTTTAATTATCTTCGGAAACGTAATTTAAAAAATATCTCATAACCTGAGTAATATGACAAGCAAGTGACGTTGTCTGAAGTGAAAAGGGAGTTTGCGATTAAAACCATGATATAATCTTCCCCAGAATTAGACCCGTATTCATTTCTATGTATTTTTGTATTGTGATTCATTATGTACTACTGAATGTTGTACAGACATGACCAATTATAACCAAGTCGCATTCCAATTCGTCATTTGTTGCTTGTTGCAGATCTTCAATTGCAGCGGAGCATCTTGTGCCATTTAGGTCTTCAGTAATTAGATCGTTTATACTCAAAAAGCTTTATTAAAAAAGTGAAACGACAAAAAAGGTTAGTTTCTGTACATAGTTGTTATAAATTTTTGAGACTTTTCCAAAATAAGACCTTAAATAGAAAAAAAAGCTCAGGATTTAGAAATATCGTTTATATTATAATAGTTCCACATCGATGTGTATATGGATAAACCCTCATACTGAATTCAAAAAATGCCGCATAAATAACGTGTGCTAGGGAAATCTTAACAAATAAATAAACAAAAAAAATTAAAAGAAGATAAATGAAAAATTGTAACGTTATTAATCAATAAATTTGGATCGCAGTCTGTTTATTGGTTCAAAGCGCTAAATTAAGTTCCAGAAGCTGAGAATGACGGAAGTATCGGCCTGAACATTTGGAAAACATGGACAATCACTCAAAACTGTCAAAAAGGGTCATAAACCGGGCCGAAATCAAATAAAACACATATTAAAAAACTAAGCTAAAAAACCCTACATCTCAAAAAACGAAAAAAATGCCAATTGGCGGAATATTTGAAAATATAGGGTGGGCCATCTTTCTTTTTGTTTGTTAATTAGTATATTTCCCAATAAAATTAGGCAAATATATATAAAAAATGCAAATTTTAAATTACTCATTTCTGAATGAATAGTAATATCGCCCGAATGGCAGGCTCTACGCACATTGTTATTTTAGATGACTTTTTTTTGACGAAAATTCATCTGGCTGTTCTCCCATCCCTTGAACGAATAAGCGACGCTTACAATGGCCCGTGGGCTTCAATTGTTGCGTCATTTGAATTTTCTAAGCGTATAAATGCAAAACCGCATGCAAAATTCGATACAAAGTGATCCTAGCCAGGTGTAAATCTTGCGAACGATGGCGCGTCGATGTCCCGGCGACTCGTCGACACTGGCCACAACTATGTTTGAGCAGTTAAGAACTTGAAATATGTCCAATAATGAGTGTTTAACAACCAAACGAACAGATGGCCCACCCTATACTTTATTAATATGTCTTTTAAATTTACATACTAATATTAGATTTTTTTTGATTAAGCACGATTTATCTATTTTTATTACAAGGGAAATTTTATCAGAGCAACATATCAACCCTGTCGCAGGTATCAGTTATCGATATGCCAATACATTTGTTTAAAGGCAAAAAGACAGACTTATTTTGGTCACGAAAGGAACAGAGTGTCTCTAGTAACAAAATGTTACTAGAATGTTAAATCAATAAGTTTTTGACGGCCCCAAGACAGTTGCGGATTGAAGAAATTGTTGGATATTGAATATCATCATAACCTTTGACATATCTAGCTGAAGCTCTCCTGAATACGGTTTTTAGACGACTAGTCTAGAGTTGGGATGAAACCAACAAAATCCTTATCCCAACTTCATTGGCGCTTTAGGGTGACTCAATAGAAAATGGCTTAAATCTATTATTCGATTTCTGTATGAAAACAAAAAGTTCTTGGGTCCTGGAACTTAGCTTTACTTAAAGAATTTGGATGACTCAATTAAAAAAATGTAATACAGTCGAGGCGGTGCCTGACAGTGGAATACCCTATACCTTTTTCTCGAAAAAATTTTATTCCTGCATATTCCTTCTAAGAACTTTCCAATTGGAACATTTTTTTTTTTGCTGTAAAACGTTATTGATATGATATGATAAAAATCGAAATTTACGTCAAAGAAGTTATTTAAAGTACATGGGTTAAGTTTCAAGTTCATATGTGGAGGGGTGTGGGAGAAAACACGGTAAATCGATTGCGTGGGTGGGGGGCCGCATCGATAAAATTTGTATCCGGATTTGTTCATTAGAGCCACATGAATCAGCTTACCAAAATTGGTGATTCTTGGTCATTTGTTACCATAGTTACGTAGAGTCAAAAATTGACGCAGTTTATAGGCAAGGGAAGGTTAAATTCCTCCATCTGTTCGTTACATACAGTTCACAAATCTAGTAGGTAGTATTCATTTTTTATTTATATTTTTAAGCTAAAAATTAACTTTTTAGAGTCAAAAATAAAAACGGTTACATATTCTTGTAGACCACCTTTTGCCGTACTGTAAATTTGTGGAAACGTAAAATTTTACGTCAAAGTACTTTACTTAGTCTATAGTTTATCGAATATTCGAAAATCGAAAAAAAAAAGTTTGCCTGAGCCCGTTGCTAGCCAAAGCTTGGACAGGATTACGTCTGCCGTGTCTACTAGCTACATATAAATTTTTTTAATGTACACAGAAAACACAAATTTGAATAAAAAATCAATTTGGGATTTTAAAATATTGTGGGAAAGTAGCCATGATCAAATCTTTTTTAAATCCAGAACAGCACCGATGTGAAAAATTTGTTAACTCCAGGAGAAGGCTTTGCTCAACAAAATTCGGGTCTTATTTTATACTTATTTAAAGATACAAAATACTAGAAGTAAAGTTTTGAATGTGGACATATATAAGGTGCTTTTTTGAGTGTTTTTACTTTTCAGCTAGTTTTAGTGAATCTTGCAACAATCAAAACCCTTGGGTTAGTTATGCTATGATGTAGTATAAGTTAAAGCAATGGGAAACTAATTACAATTTTTTTTTTAATTGCACCTTGATTGACATGGAAATTCGTAAAAAAAAAAGAAAGGGAACATAACATTTTGCCGAAAAATAAAAGAGTATGGCAAAGTTGTCATACCCAAAAATTTAAAATGCATCTTAATTTTTTTTTTTTTTTTTTTTGTATTGCGCACGCGTGGCCCCCAAGTGCCGTCGAGAGGGTCTGGTGGCAGAGCCGCCAAAGATGTTGCAGTTGCAGCAGATCCGTGATCAAATCAAGTGAAGTGCAGAAACAAAAGCGCCTCAAGTGCAGCTGACAAAGTTGATGGCGACGACGATGAAGATGATGGTAAAGATGATGATTACGATGATGATGCGGATGATTATGCTGAAGGTAATGTCAGCTTGGCTTTTGTAGTAAAGGCCTGTAATTGTTGTTGTAAAGGAAGCTAAGGTTGTCGCAACTTGCAAGCGTCTCTCATTTGTATGCGTCATTATTAAAAAATTCTCAATTAATTGAAAATAAAAACCGAAAAATTGTTTAAATAATTGCTATGATAATTTCAAACAGCTGACAGTTTTTTTTTTTGTAAAACAATGAAACAATTTTTATTATTTTTTAAAAATTTGGTTCAAGTTTATTAATTTTTTTTTTAGAGTTTATAAAATATATAAAATAATAAATATTACTAGAAACACTTGCGATGCACAATGCTAGGTCCTGTATCAAAATACTCAGTCGCATCAATCCACATATTTTCAAAGGTAGACAATGAGGCCAACACTGAACCACCGGACCATACGGCAAATCTGCGCTCCGGGCTGGCCAGTATCTTGACCTTAATGGCAGGCGGTGCCATTCTGTTAACTTCCTGATGCAGTCGCTCTTCTATATTTTTAAGCAATGTCGTGCCACCCGAGAGCACAATATTGCCATACATGTCTTTGCGCAAATCCATATCGCATTTTTGTATGGCATTAAAAGTGGCCAAATGTAAACCTGGTAGTTCCATACCCAGCAGTGCGGGCTGAAACAGCGCCTCGGCACAGCGAAAACGCACATTGTCTAAAAGTAGTGTACGCCCGTCGGGCAGTTCATAGATCTCCGGCAGCCCGGTAGTGCTTTGTATGCCCTCCATTATAGTTTTGCTTGCCTCCAACTCTTGCTCGTAGTTTAAAGCCACATAGCAGCATTTCTCCTTGATAATGCGCACAATATCACGCTCGGAGCTGCTGACAAATTTGTGGCCCAGCTCCTGCAGTAATGTGCACAAATAGTCGGTCAGGTCACGTCCAGCCAGATCCATGCGTTTGCAAGCATGCGATACCGCATAACCCTCATAGATGGGCACTATATGTGTGACACCATCGCCGGAATCCAAGACCAGACCTGTGGTGCGTCCTGTTGCATACAGCGAGAGCACCGCCTGTATGGCTACATAAAAAGCTGGCACCTGAAAGGTCTCGAAAAATATTTCCGTCATTTTTTCGCGATTTTTCAGCGGATTTAGCGGCGCCTCAGTCAGCAGCACGGGTTGCGTTTCCGGTTGCACGCGCAGCAGTTTATAGGTATGATGCCATACCTTCTCCATGTCCTCCCAATCGTTGACAATGCCATGCTCTATAGGATACTTGAGTGTGAGTATGCCGCGCTTACTTTCAGCTGCTTGGCCTACAAGTGTGTCGGCAGTGTCATAATCCAACATGACTTTTTTGTGCCGTGGACGACCTACAATTGAAGGAAAGACAGCACACGGAGTGACTGCACCAGCGAATCCAGCCTTGCATACCCCCGAGCCGTTGTCAATGACAATAGAAGTGTTTAAATCATCCTCGTGCATTGTGGTTAAGGATTCGTTTAATTTTGCTCAGAAAACGTACAATGCCTTAGAGATTTTTGAATTGGAATTTGTAACTTTACGAAAGCCAAAAAATTTTGACAATTTTTTGTGGGACTGAATTGTTAGTTTTAATGTTAAAATTTATAAAAGTTGGAATCTATTTTAGCAGAACTAACGCAAACTCACGGCTGAAAAGTTCGTATCGTTTCTATCTGAGGGCGCCACTAGAATTTAATCCTTATCAATGTTAGTTACTCAAAAAGTGACTTGGGGGGGTCGAAAAGTGCAAAATTTTGGGTCACGTAATTTGAGTACGGCCCCCAACTATAATAATCAAATCGAATTTTGCCAAAAAAATATGATTTTCTTTAAAATGATACAAACTTTTTAGCCGAACTGTTACTTATGAAACAATTCAGCATTTATGAGTTTCAGGTTTTCACATTTAAAGATTCATAGTTTTCTATTTCATATGCTGGGGTAACAAAATAAATGATGATCGGACGTACTCCGGAAATCGAAAAGCCAAAACGAATAAATTTCTACTCATATTGCCCTTACTCTTTGTTAGCACAGCTCTGATTAAAATTAACCACAGACCACGGCCGTATTTTATTTTTTATTAACAGCTTATATACTATTAAAAAAAAACAAAAGACAAAAGCATATTAAACTTATAGCGGCCTTTAGCGTTTAATATATTTTATTTGTATAGCTACTTAATGGAAAAAGATTAATAGCTATTAAGCCAGCAGTATTAAACAAATTTTCAAAAATGAAAACCCGCCAAAGTAGCAGTGCTGGCAAGTTTTTTAAAATTTCATTTCTCGAGTGCATGACAGTGTTGGTAAACAGCAGCTCACAGCTGATTTGCCAATGCGCAGTACTCACACATATAGTTGTCTCGCTTGCACACTAGCACCGCTAAATGTGTGCGCGACAGAAACAGTTAATTTTTTTTGGCATAGATTTTGTTTTTGCTTCAACTTGTTAGTTGTGTGTTTTTTGTCAGACGCCGACAAGTAAGTTAATTTAATAAATAATAAAAATACCAATACAACTTGTTAAAATATTAAATTTATTGTATTTTCTTTACACGTATAGCAATTTAAAATTATTCAAACATGTTTGTAGCACGCAAGTTAGTTCAGGCAGCAGGGTAAGTACAAACACCTTTATCAAGAGACGGTGCCGGCCGCCGCTGATTACATAAATCGCAAACAACAATAATAAGTCATAAATTTAAGCGTCATCGTTTTAGCAAAAGAAAATGTAAATAACTAGACTTCTACTTATGTGCTAACTGTTTAAAATTATAGAACCACCGCCATTCGTGGCAAGCACACACTGCCCAAGCTGCCTTATGACTATGCCGCTTTGGAGCCCATTATTTGCCGCGAGATTATGGAACTGCATCATCAGAAGCATCATCAGACCTATGTTAACAATCTGAATGCCGCTGAAGAGCAGCTGGAGGATGCCAAGAAAAAGAGCGATACTACCAAAATTATTCAGTTGGGCTCAGCGCTGCGTTTCAATGGTGGTGGCCATATAAATCACACAATTTTCTGGCAGAATCTCTCGCCCTCAAAAAGTCAGCCAACCGATGAGCTAAAAAAAGCCATTGAGTCGCAGTTTAAGAGCTTGGAAGAGTTCAAAAAGGAAATGACTACTTTGACTGTGGGCGTGCAAGGTTCCGGCTGGGGTTGGTTGGGTTATAACACGAAAACTGGCAAGTTGCAAATTGTTGCTTTGCCCAATCAGGATCCTTTGGAGGCTTCCACTGGTATGTAGCTGAACACAGCAAGCAAATAATTAGGCTTATGTAATGTTTCGTATCTGCAGGTCTTATTCCATTGTTTGGCATTGATGTTTGGGAGCATGCCTACTATTTGCAATACAAGAACGTGCGCCCCTCATATGTGGAGGCCATTTGGGATATTGCTAACTGGGATGATATTTCGTGCCGCTATCAGGAAGCAAAGAAACTGAGCGCTTAGGCAATTTTCCAGTGTATATGTTTAAAGTAGCAAGGCCAAAGGCCTATTAATCATTGTCAAATATTGAAGGAGCAGTTCATAAATGTAATAAAAAAAGTGACTCGTTTCGCTGCATGAATATGGAACTGTATGGAACTCATGGCTTAATCTTGGACACTGCGTTAAAATGTTATGTTGATTTTTTGGTTGATTAGCTGTGAGATTCAAAATGTCACATGTGCTGCAAATCTGTCTTGGTCGAGTATTAATACAACAACAATTCGGCGGTTTATAAGAAATATCTTTCAAAGCTATAGGAATCTAACATTTACATACATGATTTTGTCGATGGATTTTGCAGTTGAACCTCGATGGAGTAATTTGGCAAAGCTATCAAATGTTTTTGGGTGGTTTGCAATTTCCCAAAGTTCCCAGTGAGTATTAGAAAAAGAAGCGTATTCATAGGCAATTCATTCTAGTTGGATACGGGCGGGCAGCAACTTTGTTAAAGTCATAGAAATTAGATCAAAACATTTGTTATACCGAAAATGGTGTTTCATCATAATGTTTCAGTTGTATAATCCTCTTAACTAGATTAGCGTCATCCATTTCTAAAAATTTGTATGATCTTTTCTGTAAAATAACGAAATTTTATAATTCCAAACAAACCATACCAAAAATATGATAATTATATATGTAAGTGTCCGGCTATTGTGGAACACAAACAACTTTCGCATAAAAACATGAGCAAATTCCAAAAAACGCAAACTACAATTAAATCAATTTTTTTAGTTTTAATTTTGACAGCCCTATAAACACCAAAGTCTTTATAATTAGCAACTTTAATTATTTTTACTGTTAATTATATTATTTAACAGACTATTTAGTAGCTTTCAGCTAGCTAACAAACAATAAATTAATTTAAATTTGTATTTATTTGCGCGCAGCAGTATTCAGTGTGACCCTTATGCTTAAAAGTTACAAAATAAAAAAATACCGCATGTCTTAAAAATACCAAACAAGTATACAAACACAGCTGTGCGCACAGCTGTTTAATGAAAACAAACCGTTGTTGTGTGTTGTCATCGGATTGGGCGGTGCGAGGAAAATTCACTTTGCATTGTTTTTCCCAAGTTTTTCCACCATCGCGTGCGCAAGTGCAAACATTTTTCCAGCATCGCAGCATAAATGTTCGCGAACATGCAAGGTTCAGAGTAAATTGGTGCGTGCTTCTAAGCGGTTCTCTGACTCTGCAAACTGCGGCAAAACAAAAAAATGAAATGCGCAAATTGAACAAAGGCAAAACCAAATAAACAATGCAAATCAGTTAAGAGTGGCCCCAAATTGTTTAACGTGTGTGTGACAAAATTTTAAAATAAAACAATTAGCCAAAATTAAGTTCAAGAGGTGTTTGTTTAAAACTGTTAAAAGCCAGCAATTTGTTGCAGTTAGTTTGCTGCAGCAGCTGCAGCCTTAACTGTAGCTTTACACTAAATGTAAGTACAATTATTTAATATTAAGCTGGCTTAAAACGATTTTCTTAAGTTTTCTTTATCATGACTAATACTGGCTGAAAATTACTTTGGCTGTATCAAGAAATTCTGTGAAAAATCAATATTACAAAGGCGCCCCAATCAGGCGCCAGATATGCGCACGCATGCCACACACACATACACATACATATAAACAAACACACACACACACACACTGCCAGTGGTCTCGCTGATTGCTCCGTCGTTATCCTGTTGCTGTTGTTGCCAGCAGCTGTTGTTGCATTTGGAACCGCTGCTCCTGGAGGGCGTTAGGCGCACCGCAAGCTCCACCCACTTGATTCCGATCTAAAAATAACACTGTTTTATTTGTTTTTGCAAATTTCTAAAGCATATGCTGCAACCTGTCATCAGCAGACAATAATCATAACGTTAAAATGCCGCAAGTTGCAAAGTCCCAAGTCCGTCTATCTGTCTGATAGTAGGTTCCATTTGTGTTGCCTGCACAAAGGCGCTACCTTAAAAAAGGGTGCTTTTTATGACTTTTAATTCAAAATAAACATTTTGTTGCTTTTTTTTTGCTTACTAATAGAAAAAGAGTAGAACTGTTCAAAAACCACGCAGTCAGTGTAGTATTATTCAGGTGTACTATTAGACTGATATCGGGCAAATAAAGATTCGCTTGAAAGAGATTTCAAGCACACCAATAAATAATTAAATAAACAAAATGTTGCAAAAATCTGCGGAGTGCCTGCCTTAATATTCTTCTAAAATACTTCGAAAGATATACTGAAACATTATATTTGGTTTAATATTTGGTTAAAAGGAGTTTCTGGCACTCCAATGGACTGCTGTTTAGTTTGGCTTAATTGAAAGAGATTTTTTATACACCACTGATAAGTAGCTTATAAAATTCGTTCTTGTTTCCCTTGATTCTAAACTGAAAAACATTTTTTTTTTTCCCAAGTATATGCTGAAAACTGTCATCAGCAACCAATATGCCGCAAATTTCAGATGCTCAAGTCAATCTTTAAGTTGGCACATTGCTATTTATAGTTGTACCCATTCATCATTGCCTGCACACAGGCAATACTTATTATAGGGTGCTATTTTGAAACGCATTTTAATTTTTATTGGTACCAAATACACAAAATTTATGCACTTCGTGTTTGGTTGATTAGTTTTCCAATGAAGTCCCATGGGGGTGGAATCTTTAAAAATATTAAAAAAAATCTTTTTAGACTAGTGACTTTTGAATTGAAAAAGTTAAATATGGCAAATAAAAAGCTGTTGGAATCGCTTAAGAAAATCTTTTTCGACAGATGGGCTTCTGGACTGAACTCAGAGTAAAAGTTATATATGGCAAAAAAATTTCTGTTGAAATCGCTTCTAAAAATTTGAGAACTTAGAAATGTACTCATATACTGGAAATGTACTCACGCGTTTTCTTTAATAATCTTCTCCCAAAATCTCTTGAAAATTCGCTTTTTAAAGTTTTTATTTCAGATTTCGAATGTTCTTAAAGACAATAGATTTTAAAATTTGGTAGAACGGAATATCATGAAATATTGCATTGCTGTTGGGTTAAAATTTGCTTTAAAGTTACTTCGAAAGTCGTATATCTTGTATACATTTAGATATTTGAGCTTGAATTTATATTTGTGATCGCCTGAAAATCTAGTAGCTTAATAGCTTGCTCTATACTTTGACGGCACTCTAAAAAATTCCTCTCCTTAATTTATAGATTGCCTTAGTGCTGTTATTTGATTTTAAGTTATATTTGGATCATAAACCAAAATAAATTTCGGCGCACCAATAAATATGACAACACGACGCTTCTGCATTTTGGGTTGCCGAAAAACTTTAGATGGTTTGGTTTGGTTTTTATTTACCGATTCCTGGCGCGAGGAGAGAGTGATTCTTGGAGTTAAGGGATTTGAGAGGCATTTGATGATGTACAACTTCAAGATCCAACAATTAGAAGTTGACGCAATGCGCAGGCTCCTTTACTTTTACCTCTCTGCAATAGAGAGCACCTGTAAAATTTTTGTATGGTAGCTATATGAAATAGTGAAACAATTTTAATCAAACTTCACACAAATGTGTATACTAACATGAAATACATAAAATCACATAAATATATGTATGGAAATGTATTTTTTAAAATACATATCGTGACCATTTGTGTGAAGTTTAATCAAAATTGAACCACTATTTCACATAGCCAACATACTAAAATTGAACCAGTTTTCTACGCAGGCGAAGTCGCGCACCTTTTTGCCGTATCTTGTAAAATTCATTGCATCGTGGATCAACTTCTAATTGCAATAAGCTGGTATCGCTTGAGGTTTTTTAAAACGAGCATTCTATAAATTAGCTAGAAAATGTAAATCCCACTGACCAGTTCCAGGTTGCACGTGGACGGAGACCAAATTCGGCATATAAAAATCATTAATGTGCTCCTGTCATCTTAGAGTATTTTTTTTTAAATTATTTTTTTTTGATCGGCTTAATCAAAATAGTTTTTTGGCTCTAATTGACAAAAGGTCATCTTAAGTTTTAACATACATATATACAAAAGGAAGAAAGAATATGTTCTTATATATTAGTAGTAGACAATAGACAATTCTATGATCACAAGCTTTAACTTATCTGGTTTATTTAACTTTTGAGTTATCTACCTAAAAAAAAACACCCTGTAGCTGCCAATATTTGCCGTTATCAAACTGCATGATATTTTGACGTCACAAATTTATTCGCGGGGGCGTCCTAATGTAAATAGATAAAATAAATATCACATGAAATTAAGTTCTATGGATGGTTAGTTCAAATATTTACAATTCTCTTGGGCGTTTATCGATAAGAGCGTCTATGTTAGAGTATTTTCCAGAGGGGCACAATTCAGAATTTTCTTTGACTGCTAATCAAGTGCGTGATTGGACATATTGTGGGCTTAGCCTTTGACCTTTGACACAGAAGTACACACACATGCTCTGCCTTTAAGCTGACTTTCACCTTTATGCGACGCAATTCCATGTTCGTACATATGTATACGTTCGAGTGTATATACAAATAATACGCTTCATTGGTATATGTATGTTTGTATATAGAAGCCATCGTCCTTAAGCCTGCTGCCCCTTTTGTCCTTTGTGTCTGCGTGGGTTTTGCTTTTTGCGCATCAGATTGCATGTGTGCGTCATAGCTTGTTATAAACATGATCCAATGCAATCGCTTTGGACACTTGTTACAGGGATGCTTCAATTGCCATATTCAACCTTTGGACTGTTAATTACATGGCATCGAATAGCAATTACACACTTAACTGCGCCAAAGTTTCAGCGTAATTCTTTACCTGCTGACTGCACTCCTAGATCTTGAAAAGCAAACTAGCAAGGTACGCCAAATTTAAGGATTAGATATGCATAATCTAGGAATAGATTCTGACTGAGGCGTTATTCCCTTGCCCACTTGCTAGCATATTATTGCACTGCCTGACAATTTCGGCGGAAAACTTTTGCGTCTGTATGAACAGCTATATCTCGAGCTAGGAATACCAAAATTTACCAATACACACTTAGCATCCGGGTATCGATGAAGCTTATCAAGTTGAGTCGATATTTGCTCTCCTTTCTGTTTTTATGAATGTTACATCTTTAAAACTTGAAGAGCTAGGGAGCCCAAAACCGTACCAACAGGTACTTATAGTATAGGGCTGGATATATCTGTATCTGGTTTGGCATTTTGCTTATTGTGAGTCGAATAAAAAAAGAAACAACGACTTTTTGCCGCTATAATTTCCCAATCGATTTAATTCCATACTGCTAAACTTAAGGGGAGGTTCTTTTAAATTTGGCCGAAAAAACGGCGAAGTTTGGGAATTATTTGTGGCATGATGAAAAGACATACAAACTTCCTGTTTTGATTGTTAAGGGGTCTGGGTCTGGGTCAAATGGGATTTTTTTTTTTGTATATTCCCTAATGGGATATAAAGTTGTTTTTTTGTCACTTTTTTTGTGATTTGACCTTGCTTAAAAATAACAATTTAACAATTTTTGATGTATATTTTTAGTATAAGCCATACAAAAAATTATATCCTTTCAAACATGGTTTGAATGAAGGCAATCGGAACAATAGATCAAGAGCTATGCTTGAAATGTGGAGAAAAACGCGTTTAAAGTTTTTAGAAAGTCCCTCAGCGCGCGCCACTTATTGGCCATACCCAAATTAAGTGACCCAATTTTATTCGATTTTCTCGGCCAAATTTGAAAGAACCTTCCCTTAAGAACTTGCTATGGATAATTTCAAAAACTTTATTGACGTAGAGCCACAGTATTTATAGCCTAAAATTTGCCGAAATTATGACCATAAATATTTTTTTGGCCGAAAGCTGTCGGTCACTGCAACGATTATGCCACCTTTTTTTACCACATTTTATTCTTTCTATTGGATTTTTTAGATTTTTCGAAATTTTTTACTAATCTCTATCGCTAATTTTAAGGAATTAGGTGGACTTAATTCCATTATTGTTGGTATAACTATTAGCACAGTAGGAAAACAGTTTAAACCTTAGGAATACATATACTTAATGGCTAAAACTTTAAGAGATTATTTGAGACCCTGCTCTGAGTTTAAAACCTACGTTTGGTCAAAAATCGTTCGTTTTTATGAATAGCACGGTTATTGTGAACGATCTATTTTACCTATGAACTTGATTAAGGATACTTTGGAGAGATAACACAGTCACACAAAAAAAAAACCGAGCTTCGGCTCCAGTGTTTAGAACAGGTTTGCCCTATTTTTGGAGTTGCTGAATCCGAAACTGAGTTGCAAAAACCGCAAGCACGTCATAACCTCAAAAAACATCACAACAAATTTTTTTTAGATCGGTTGTCCGACTATGTTTCGAGATTTCTCAGATAAACTTGTCCGAACCTTGCCGGATTAATAGCAAACAAGCAAATTCGATTTTCGAATAGAGTCCCAAAAAATACATATTTTTTTTATTGCTAGATGATTCATTTTTGGCTAGTAGTATAACTTGCTGCTGCCTAAAGTGATGTGAACGGAGTCGCTTTAGGTTGTGAGTCCCACTCGCTTATTAAAACTAAGTTTATGAAACGCATTCTTAAAGCCAAGTTTCTTCCATTTTGGTTTTTTTTTTAATTTTTTCCGATTTTGGTCTAGATTATCTATATCTTAAAAAAATCTGAGGAGGCTCAAACTTCCCAGAAAAATAGTTCAAACCTTTAGGAACACGTGTGTAAAATTTCATCACTGGAAATGACAGGGTTTTGGCCAAAATATGAAAATCTGGGCCCACAGTGCATTTTTTACAATTCTTATTTGAAACAAAATCGCCTGTGCTCCGGAAAACGAATCCGAACATTTTATTCGATGTTAGATGCTACCAATTTCACCAAAACTAATTTTTTATGTGTTTTGAAACCGAACGTTTTGTTGCAAGAGGAATTTAAACGAATTTTCAAAATAGGTTCAAAATGTACGCATTTTGAAATAATTTTTCAAAAATTCTTTGATATTCTTAAATTCTATCATCAGCGGTTTGGTATCATGAAAATAATTTCGTGGCAACACAACATGTAAATTTATCGGAAAAAATAAGGGAATTTTTTTTAAAATAAAAAGGGAAATATGCGAATTTATCGACAACAAAAAATTTGTTCTCCGTAGCACGCAAAACCGAATACGAAAAAAAATAGTTCGTTTTTGTTTTTCGTTTTCCGGAGCACGGCCGAATATAAAAAAGATGAGAATCAATTACTATATACGAGCGGCATAAAAACGATACAATTTCGAAACGAAATAAATTCGACTTTAGTAGTAAATGTGAGCAAAGTCATAAATGCTTCGTATTTCAATTTTAAACCGCACGCAAATCCAGAGATTCTCACAGGTCTCGACAACAAAATAAATTCTTTGTTCCATAAATTGCCCATTTTATTTGATACGCTCGTGTCCTAACTCCTTTTAACACTGAAAACCGTATATGAACAAAAAAATACATAAAAAAAATTTTTGTTGCATCTCGCAGAGACCTGAAAAAATGTTCATTGGCTGGTGGGTGCCTAGCCTTTTGTATCATGTAGTATCTGAACTATTTCTACAAAAATGTTTAAACGTGCATTAAACGAGTTAAAAGTTTCATTTTTTAAGTGCCAGCTCCCAGCCCCACAACTTCGCAATGACTTTGCAGAAACCGCATGAATAAGCTAAAACATTTTAAAAAACCATTTTGCCTCCATGCAATAAAAATAAATTTACACAAAACGCACCTATCTGTCGCCAGGAGCACGACCAGGACCCAGCTTGGCTTATGTACCACACCTACGTGGTTAAAAAAATGGCTTCTTGCGGCTGCAACGCAGTTTGACATTTTTGTTGCTGCCATTTTTGCTCTTTGTTTTAAATAATATCAACCAGGGCTGCAAAACTTCAACGGATAGTATTTTGCGTTGCGAACCAGTTTGTAGGGAAGATAGACAATTTTTTTTCAATTCAAATTTTTGTTAAGATTTTAAGAAAAAAATAGGATTATAGTCGGAATAAATATTTTTATATTAAACAATTGTTTTTTTTTTTTAATTAAAAATTTCGTTTGAGTTTTAACGATTTTAAAGGCAGGTTATAGTCGGAATAAATATATTTTTATTAGGCTAAAATTCTTCTTCCCATGGACGAAAATAAGTGAACCGGGCCACTGTTTTGGTCGATCTCTTCGAGCATAGAAGCCATTATATGAGAAAATATACTACTCGTTTATCTTTTGTTTTTCGAGAAATATGCTTGAATGGGTGAATAGAAAGTTAGATATGACAGAATTGAATTGTTGTGGGGCTTAGGGTACAAAATGAAAAAAGTTACATAAACACTAAGCATGCACAAAAAAGTGTTACCGCTTTTAAGTTAAAGTTTTCCGAATAATATCGATTGAGAAATCAATTTTTCTATAAACTGGGATAATTCTAATCCTGATTTCATTCAAAAAGTTTAAATTTTTTGCTGCTGCAAAATCTGAAGCTGTACCAACAACAATTAAGGGATCCCCAAATTGTGTATAATTATACCCTGTACCGTATGGTACAAAGGGTATATTGTGTTTGTGCAAGCCGAAAATGTATGTAACGTACAGAAGGAGAAAGCGGAGACCCCCCAAAGTTACCTAAAGTATGATCAGAGTGACTAGAGAAGTCGATATACCCATGTCCGTCTGTCCGTCTGTCCGTATGAATGCCTAGATCTCAGAGATGGTAAGAGCTAGAGCAACCAAACTTTCAGATAAGATCCCTTATTAATCCATAGGAGACAAGTTTATTTTATTTTTTTTTTATCGGGACTACATTATATAGCTCCCATAGGGGTGTTTCAGAGGACCTCGAAAAAAAGCAAAAGTTTTAGATGGATAATTCGTTTGCTTATGAAGATATCATAACCAAATTTGGCAATCGGAAATTTTTTAGAAACCCCCAGCACTGTACCAAATTTTATCAAAATCGGTTGACTATATCATATAGGTCCCACAGGATCGATCGGTCGAAAATTTGTTTTTTGTACAAAATTCGTTGTGTTTCGTTTGTTTGTAAAGATATTGTAACCAAATTTGGCATTAAGTAGTTTTTTAGAGTTGCCAAGCACTGTACCAAATTTGATCAAAATCGGTTGACTATATCATATAGCTCCCATAGGATCGATCGGTCGAAAATTTGTTTTTTGTACAAAATACATTGTGAATCGTTTGTTTGTGAAGATATTGTAACCAAATTTGGCATTAAGAAGTTTTTTAGAGTTCCCAAGCACTGTACCAAATTTGATCAAAATCGGTTGACTATATCATATAGCTCCCATAGGGCCAATCGGTCAAAAAAACGTTTTTTGCACAAAATTCGTTGTGTTTCGTTTGTTTGTGAAGATATTGTAACCAAATTTGGCATTCAGAAATTTTTTAGAGATCTTCAAAACTGTACTAAATTTTATCAAAATTGGTTGACTATATCATATAGCTCCCATAGGACCAATCGGTCAAAAAACGCTTTTTGTATAAAATTTGTTGTGTTTCGTTTATTTGGTAAAGAAATATCTTTTGGAGTTTGTAAGCAATATATCGGACTTGATTGCAATTTGGTAGTACAGGGTATCCCAAAGTCGTCCGCGCCCGACTTTAACGTACGCCATCTTTTAGTAAGAGTTTAAAATTCGAGGCATATGTTTATTTGCTGACGTTAGTAATCTAAAAAGAAGTTTTCATGAAAAATTGTAATCTTCAATGAGACCCTTTTGGGTATTAATGTATTAGAAGCCAACATTTTTTTTATAATGATTTTTTTGAATAAGTTTTAGACAAGTCTATATGTTGGTTCAAAGGAAACCCTTACTTTCTGAAACCGCTTCTTGAAAACAATCACTCAAATTGCTTGAAACTCTATAATACAAGAGATTTCGAAACATTAATGTTATGTTCTTTTCTAAAAGTCTATTAAGAGATACATTTTGGCTGTTAATAGCTGCATAAATACATAATGTGTTATAGTCAACTCTGATTCGAAGAAAAATCTTACTTCAAAAGATCTTTCAAAACTCTTCTTTGACCTTACACGTGTCTTAAAAAATTAAAGACGCCGAAACCTTTATTGAAGACAATACTTTGGTTCGAAGGTTCACTCAAAGCAGCTTTTGAATCTGTTTCCATTTTTCTGTAATTTGGTTTTGGTTCGTAATTTTTTCTAAACTTTTGTTGAAGTCAGTACAGTCAAGTTCACTCAAAGCGGCCATATTGGTTTAAGAACGTGAACTAAATCTCACAAGAAATTTGTGAATTTCGGCAAATGAAATGTAGTTGGTTATACCTATCTGCACTCAAAGTGATTAAGTGAACCCTTATGCGAGCCAAAAACATGGTTCAGAGTTGTTCTTAAAAAGTTTTTTGAGCCCTCGGCTGGAAACAAATCAAAACTTAATCATGACAAATAGAAAAGGTTTGGCTTTAAAAAGCTGCATATGTTAAGTGTTAGTTTTTAGTAGTTCTAGTTCTTTATTTGAACCTGCGCAACGAGTTCTTACAAACAATTTTTTTAAGTTTGCTGCCCTGGTCCAAAAATTTAAATATTGTAAATTTTTATTAAAGGCAACTTTGGGGTTTGAAGTTTTTTCTTTTTTTTTGGCCATTTCTTGGGTTGATTTATGTCGCTGCGTATTTGGTTTTAATGTGCGGTCTTTTGGCCGTGCACTTTTAAGTGTTCCTTCGGAACGATCCTGGGACTGGCTTCGTGTGGCTTGTCAGCGTAGCTCATTTTACGAAAATTGCACTTAAGTTGCAGCTGCCGCAGTTTGGTTTTAGTACTACATGTTATTATGTATGCCGACCGCAGCGGTAGTTGCAACCTCTTTTTTTGCTCCTGGATGGGCCGCATCTAGTTTCCTGCGGTTTATTATACATACATTTTTGCTGATTTAACTTGGTTATTGTAGTATTTCCTTTAATTTACTCGGGCATATGCTAATTTACACATACGCCCATAAGTAGGCTATACCAAGTTGCGGTCACATCAAAGACACGCTCTTTTGGGTGAGTGCGTGTGTATCTATGTATCTGAGTTGATTGCCGATAAATTACGGCTGGGACACACATGGCGACATCAGGGCACCAAAATATAGCAAAAACAACAACATTTTTGTCTTGTCTCGTTAGGGGTATTCATAAATTGAACACAAATAAAATAACAAAGAAAAACGAAATCATAAACAGACCTTGAAATTACTATAAGAGCTGCTTAGAAAAAAAAAAATTAAAAATCATAGTAAAAAAAAAATTTATTTTTTTTTTGGCCGTAGCAACTTGGTTGCATGCCAACAACTCTACTAAACATAGTAAATATATAGCAAGAAAACACGCAAACCTTGGTGCTAACGAAGTTAGAATACTCTTTTATTTTTAACCAAACTGATTTATAAATTATTTTTACAACAAACTCAGTTTGCGAACAGTTAAGCCGAAATTATTATAGAAGTTTGGAAAAATAATATTTTTATTTAACTTTACATATAACTAGGTATCTCACTATAAATATTATGAAAAGTTTTTTTCTCCGCACATGGGGCAAAATTTGAAACTTGGCAAGATTCACATTTTTTCTAGCTCCCTCTCTCGTAAAATTCTGAAACTTTTTCCTCAAATAAATGTTAAATTTTTTAAAATTTCTTTGATTATAATATTGTAAAAAAAAAAACTTCTAACTTGTGTTGATTCAAAACTGCTCCAGGTTGCGATTGAAAACATAGTTTTTTACTCCGTCCATAGTTTAAATTTTTGTCGTTTCTCTTAAAAATATTTGTTATATATTTTAAATCAGAGCTCGTCAAAAAGGTCGACCGTTTTGCGTTGTCCAAAAATAACTCTTATTTACTGAGTTTTTGAGCAATGTCTCAGAGAGCAACCGTTCACATTGCTCTTTTAATAAATCGGTCTGCGCTCAACGAATAACCGATATTTTGTTTTACCTTTGCTCTGGTTATTCGCCAACCGTTTGGTCGCGAGAGAAAAAATAAAGGTCTTTTGCGTTTGTATGCGTGTATGTGAGTGAGGCGTCTGTTTGGGCTTGTTAGTAACATATGTTTTTCAAGGCACGGGCAGACTTTAAAGCGTTATAACTTGGAAACTACTAGAGATACTTACACGATTTAAAAACCAGTCTTGTGTACTTTTTTGAGATCTACAATATTTTGATACACACCAAAAGCGAAAAATGGCAAGGGGGTGGGTAAAAATACGAAAAACTGCGTTGTTTTAAATTTGGCGCCATCTACTGCTGAAAATATGAACTTCTGGGTATACCTTCCAATACAAATAAAACTCGAAATTCAATTTTCATAATTTTTTGTCTTGAAAGTTTTTTTGTACGACTTACACAATTCGAGATAAATGGGCCGACACAAAAAGTGCAGCATTCTCAACAAAGCAAATTAAAACGTAAAAGACCGTTTGCGCTGACATTTATTTTTTCGGTTGGTCTGCTGATGCTAATGTGCGAGCGCTCAATCATTTCGCTCTCAATAAGATGTTATTGAAAGAGCGTAACAAGAACTGCTCAACTGTTAACACTCAGCTGAAAACCGAAATAAAGCGAAGCGAAGTGTTATGCTCAGAGAGAGAGCAAGCGTGCATGGTTTTTTCGGTTGTGGTTGCGAGTAGACCGCAAAGGAAAAAACGGTCGACTGTTATTTACGAGCTCTGTTTTAAATATATTTAAAAAGTGCGCAGACCTATTCCAAATTTCGACTGTAAACTATTATAGTTTTTTCTTGCGTCCAAATTTAATTTTTCACTGCCTCTCACTTTTCGAGATTCCTTGTTTAGTTTAGCTACCTCTAGCGGACAATTGCGAAACTTTTTATGAAAATAATTTGTTTACTTAGTTTAAATAAAATAAAATACATATGTATTAAAGATATGCTAGTTTCAACATTCTTCTATTCAAGGGCAACGCCATTAAAAATGATAAAACACTCAACTTTTTTATATAGTAGTGTAGCTTATATAAAATTTAATTATTCATTAATTTTCAGTGAGAAAAACATGTCACTTTAACCTAATAAATTTAATATTTAACACAAAATGGGAAACACGGTAAAAAAAATAACTTAAAACTCATGAAAAATTGAAGAACCTGAATTTTTTAACGATATGCTGCGATGTGTGAACACTGTCGGAATTTTAAATACTGCTCGAAGAGTTATATAAAAGAAAATATATACATAAGTCAATGATCGTTTAAAAATATATAATCGATAATAATAAACAACATTTTTTTTGGTTTAAGGCAGTAACATCTAGTGAACTAGTGGCGCTATCTTACTTTAACATTAAGTTTTTCTATTACGGTCGTGAAATTTGGAACTGCATTCCGGCCATAAAATATAAAACATGCGAGAGTGGCATTATTTATTTTGTGATTTTTTAAAGATACTAACGCATACTGTCCAATCAGTTCTCGAAGAAATTTTGAGTTTTTGAAAAGTTTCAACACTACTTTCTGGCGTCAGAAATCTCGACTTTTTAAAAAATTTTTGACAGCCTGAAGCTAGGTGTCAATTTCGAGCTGTAGGGTCGACCCATAAATTCGATTTGTTTAGCTCTATAAAACTCGTTTTTGGTGAAGAAAAATTGGCATTCTCTTATTGGTTCTTCTCAATTCTTCAAAAACTTCGAGCACAAAAATGGTGGGCTAGGTAAGATTTGCTCGGCTCAAGCCGAGTTGGGTGGAGTTGTTTGCGATAACTTGTGAACGTCTTCTGAGACAGTCTAAACACTCCACTTACCGTACTATTTTGAGGATTCGATAAAAGAGCCAGATCCGATAAATCATATTCTCCAGAAGAATGACTTTCCCAAGTACTGGTTGCTTTTCCTAAAAGACACATAGCAGGTTGTGGACGCATACTTTAAACGAGGTATTTTGTAGATTATTTTAGAAACCTGAGGTTCTGGGGTTTTTGTCTTCGGACACGGATTCAGCGACCTGTAGTATTTTTCACACACAGCCACACAATAAAAATCGATTTTCGGGATCGGATTCGGAGGCAGACCCAGTTTTTGTTTTGGTCAGCGCGTCATTGTTAAAAAGAGAGTGCGCCACACGGTGATGATTCCGGGAAATTTTTGATCAAGGTAGTATGTAAGGAATTTTTGGAGGTTGTCTCAGAACACTTGGGTGCTGAGGTTTTTTTGGACTTTGTATTCAGCAGCTCAATAACCATAAGCGTGGCCCTGCCACAGGTAAACTTCAGACCACATTTTTTTGTGGGCCTGTGTTCTCGTCGGGCACCAAGCACATGATTAATGTTATTTTCAAATCGAGGCCCTTTAAAAAACCCCGTGAGAAACCCCACTTTCTCCTGTCGACAAGACGGGGCCTCTTATAATCCTCAACAAGATATTGGGCTCTTTGGAGTTAATCTACTCCCGAACTGTAGCCTCTGCTTTCTTTAATGAATCCTGGGATGCTACTTTTTAATCATATACTGTGTAAGTTCGAAAACTTGGGAAGAGTTAAGGCACATTTTCTTGGCAAAACCAAGTTTTCTGGCAACAGTTGTCTAAAAGGCACTTATAAGTTTTTTGTCAATTTTGGTTGAACATTACCAAAAAATATTTAATTAGAAATTAGAATTGCGTATAAGGTTAGGTACACATCAGTTTAAATGCTTATATCATTAAAATCAAGTGTTAGAGCGTATATAAATAGACTTGAATACACTTTAGCAACTTTGGTGCCTTAATTTAAGTGTTTCCAAACTTATATAAACTAGACAATACCCATAAAAGACGCAAAGAGTATAAAAACCGCAGCCAAAAAGCAACTGTACAAAAATATGTGTATATAAAGCTGTGAGTGAGTGTCGGGGGTCGTCGTCTAGGAGCAGGAAGCGCGTCAAAAAGTATGATTCACCACATTCACGGTAGGTGCCACTGTGTAGCAGACATAATAATTTCGACGCGACTGTATGGCCATAGTATACGCTCATGCCACTCCAGGACTCAAGTGACACGAGGGGGGTCTGCTTCGCTTGGCACGAACATGCGCCTTTGTGTATGTGTATATATATATTTATATACATATATATATATATGTTCAAATGAGTATGTGTGTTTGTGTTTGTGCTTGTGTTTCAAGCAGCCTGAATGAGTCATCCGGTTCTGGTGCAAAAGGAAATGTCTCTATATTGGCTGCCTTTGCACGCTTCCCTCGATAATTTAAATAACAAAATCGCATTTAGTTTATGTTCTAGACTTAATGGATTACACAAAAGCCGCTTGCTGTGCCCCTTTAAGGAATTGAATGGGGAGTGCTTGGAAAGAGATCTGGAAGTGTTGCCACACACGTGTCTGCTGGGATTTTTTTCTTTGATTTCAATGATTTTCTGGTATTTTTGCGATTAATTAAAAGTCGCAGATCTGACAACGACAACACGTAGCAGTACTTGAGGCAGTTGACATTGCAAATTGAAATTGAATTAAAAGTATGATTGAAATTGAATTAAGAGTTTGATTGAAATCGCAATGAAAATGTTTGCTTTTTTAGGGCAGACTGGTCTTTAAAGGCTGTGAGTCATAGCTATACGCAGGGGAAACGGGTATATTGGTTGGGCTTTAGCGTTTGTACCACTGCTAGGATGGGGTAAGAAAATTCGAACAAGTCGCGCCTGTTTTGGAATAGATGATCGGAGTCATGTGCCATTGAAAAGCTTAGCATTTGAGGAACGTTTGAAAGTTTTCTATACAGCCTTTTTAAAGCGTAGCTTAATTGCAAAAACTCCAGCAAACAAAGCAATCCTTTAAAATTAGCAAAAAATAAAACATTTGCTTCTCACAAAAAAAACTTCAGAAAATTTGAAGCTCGCAGGAATTTTTGAGTAATGAAAATATTTTGGGAAGTCTACCAAAAACCCTTTCCCGTCTGTTTTTTGCAGCAAACGAGGCATTCCCGTCAAGATTCAATCATATTTTTACTATCATAACTCTAAATATTTAATGCGCTAAAATTCAGCACAAGTTTTATAAACAAGCAAAAAATAACACTTCGTTTAAAAAATTTTCAAAATAAAAGCCACAAAATTTACGCACGAAAAATATGCATTCTATTCAAATAATTCATGGCTTAGTGGAATGTATGATTGTCTCACAATCCACTGGAACCAAGTTCAATTCCCATGTTTAAGAGGGGTAATAAATAATATTTTTTTTTTTTTATAATTTACTGATTGTTTTTTGGATAGATTGTACATAAATTTTGAAAAACTAAAATTATATTTAAGTAATAATATAATGGGTGTTTTTTTAAGTGCCTCAAAATTGTAATATGACATTTTTTTTAGCTGATAAAAGTTTCTTGGAATCTGCATTGAAGGTTGTTAGAATATGATTTAAGGTCCTCGGAATGGGTAAAGAATAAGGCACGTTATCGTAGAACCCGGCGAACAGTTTATATGAGCATACAAAGAAAAGAATCTCGATCTGGTGTTTTCCTATATATTTCGACGCCAAAGCTCGAATATATTAACAGAATTGACTCAATGGGTCTTAGTTTTATCTTAACTTCAAAAAACCACACAAAACAAGGTATTTCGGAGGTTATCTCAAAAACCCGTCGTGCTTGACCTTGGATTCGGATTCGGCAACACCGAAAAAAACTAAAAAAACGTTGTTGAACACAAGCACTCGAAAAAGATTCATTATGACAGCCTGAAGGCCTACGTTGTTCTGGCTACAAACCTTTTTATAACTTAGAATTAACTTCTACTTTATAATTATATAAATAAATAAATAAGATTCATTATGAGGTTTTCTGAGGTTAATCTGCCCTCTGATGTAGGCAGACCACGTCTTCTATATGTTTTTGGAGACGCTGAATTCGAATTCGTGGTTAGAAAACCCCAGCACATGTTCATGTTTATCGAAAGGGATAGCTGGACATGGTTAAACGAAAACTCGATTCGACACTGACCAATTTTGTGTGGTCTGCTAAGCAATTCTCCCAAACAAATGGATGCAAGCTATAAAAAGACTATAACTGATGACCCAGTGAAATCGATAGCTGATAATTTTTATCGACTAAAGTACAAGTATTTAGTCAAAATGTCTACTTCCAACGTACAGTAGTTTCCAATTATTTTGAAGCGTATGTCAATTTCGCTTGCTCCAAAGCTATCTTCTATTTTTAATTTCTTGCATGATTGCTAAATGTTCCAGACATTGAAGTGTTACTTTTTAATTACTTTTTGGTGCCTTGCCTGATGTCATTGAACCCCCCTAAAAAACCCAGTCGCCTGACTAAACATGATGCAGCAAATTCGTATCCTAACACCGAACCAAAACCCTGAACTGTCATTGACTCAAAGTGCGTCAAACCAAAAAAGATTTCAAACTGCTGCAGGCGAAAAAAATTGCGCAGTCAACAAAAAAAAAAGGCAACGACTCGACTGTGTACACGACCAAAAAAGCGCTCGATATTATTTGGGTTGGTTTTTCTGGGCGCCCACGCATTTCTCACACACATACTAACGCACATTTACACACAGATACAAATTATATATATTAGTAACCAAGTCCTGGTGCTTGACATTCGCGTGTTGCGTTTATTGTCTGTTTATTTTATTTCTTCTGAGTAGAATTAGAATTCTCTTACAGTAGCTTATGCAGTCAGTCAAGCATTTACAAAACACCCACGCAATAACCTAGCAGGAACGGATCCAGGGTTTGCAGGACTCTTTGGAGATGGAAATCTCTTCGAAATATCTGGGTTTCATAAGTAAAACAAAAACTTTGACAGATATCAAATTGTTACTGCCTGGAAACTACATTCATGTCAGATTACGTACTCGGCTTTGCTGGCAGAGCTTGTTGGCAAAATCCCGAAACTAGTCGTCCGACCTCAATTCTTGCGTCACCAGAATCTAATAAGCATGTATGCCCAAATGGAACCACAATATATAGCGGGTTGTCTTTCCGGTGTTGCCTTTTTCGGCTGATTAGACTTTTCTAGAATTTTTTCGATCTAGCTGCTACGGCGACTAATATATCTTCACTACGCAGCAATCTCTGTCTAGTTGGGGGCTTGAAGTCTAAAGCGTAGCTGCAATTAAACGCAACCTTTCTGCTCAGCTCGTCTCATTAGACTAACTCGCTTTATTCTCTTTTACTTATGCTAAGCCCTCTCGGGTTACACATTTACAACTTACGTACGATACTTACACCTATTTATGTACAGGGTGACTAGAGATCATGCTATTACAATATACTCATTCGTTAAGTACCGGATGACTAAGGATCAGGCTGCTACAAAAGGAATGTACTCATGCTCAAACACATTCACGTTGTGATGTCATTGTTGAAAAAAATATGATTGCTATCTGGTCAGTCTGTACTGAAACTAGCCATTGGCGTTTTTGAATACTCTGTATCTCTAAGAGTGTATATGTATCTTTATAAGTATGAGTGTATCTCTAAAAGTGTAAATGTATCTTTACAAGCATGAGTGCATCTTTGTGGGTGTGAGTAAGAATGTATCTATCTGGTCAGTCTGTACCACTCAGTCAGAAACCGCATTACGAAGAAAAGGAGCGCCCGAAATTTTTTTCTGAATGCGGCCCTGAAACTAGCCATTGACGTTTTGGAATACTCTGCCTCGTGTATTCGTGAGTGTAGCATGTCTTTGTAAATGTGAGTGTATCTCTAAGAGTGTATATGTATCTTTATAAGTATGAGTGTATCTCTAAGAGTGTAAATGTATCTTTACAAGCATGAGTGCAACTTTGTGAGTGTGAGTATGAATGTATCTGTGTGGATGAGTAGGTGTCGACAGTTGGCAGCTTGTTGTCTAGTTGCCATTGTTTGTAGTAAGCAACATTTATTACTGACTAATGAGTGATTTGATTTGATGGATGGTAACCGATTTATATAAATATATTTATAGATACATCAAGCTGAGAATGTTTCCGGCTTGTATGACAGCAACGTTTCCTCATATGAAGGTCAGGATATATGTAGCATACTTTTCAGTGCATAATTGTTATCTTCTCTCATTAAACGTGTGTTTGAGCTATATTTTTTTTTTTAATAACAGTGTAATATAATTTCAATGGCTTATAAAAATTAATACACCCAATTCTGTTTTTACACGGATTGGAAAAAACACGGTCTAGTAAAAAAAAAATGTTCTACACAATTTGATTCGATTTACCACGATTAAATCGCAAAAATGTTGTGATTTTCAAGGTTTGTGGGCATTTCGGGAAGGTGGGCTACTTTACTTTTGAGAAAAAAAGTATGCTGCAAAAATTCGAATTAGAACATTCATTTGTCGTGACACCATATGAGCCAGAGATTTTGAAAAATGTTATTTTTCACAAAAATAGCCATAGAAAAAAGAAGCCAATCTGAAATCGATTTTTGAGTTTGCTGAAACATTGACCTGGACAAAAATTATCGTTGACTAGTGTTATTTTTGTATCACACACATATTTTAAGAATTTTGACTTTAAAAATGTGAAAATTAAAGACTTTGAAGTTCTAAGCTAAAACCATATTTATTACCCGTTGACAATACTTTTGGAGTGTAAATTTTTTGTCATTAACTCGATAAAAATCAAATTAAGAAAAAAACTTGAATTTAATGCAGTTTCTAATAGTACGAACATACGTCATCGAATCTCGAAATGTATCAAAATATTGAATACTTTTCGTTTTGGTTTTATGTTTAAAAAAATATTAAAAATATATTTTGTTATTTTAGAAACGTAGTTTAATTTAAATTCTTGAAATACGATTTTGTGATATAATTAAATGTATTACCGAAGAAAAATATTTTGGGTCTTTTTTAATAAAATTGGCTGTTTTTTTAGTTTTTCTGAATCCCTTCCCTTCGTATATGTATATGTAGTTTCTGGATTAGAAAGACACGTCCAGACAATAGAGGAGGAGTAGCTATTGCTACAGGTGAGGGACAGCGAACACTAGATATGATCTTAGATCGTGATTCAGAAGAAGGACGAGCTCCATAAAAATAGTTAGCTCAGAGCTAAGAATCTTTGATAGAAGAGGATGTAAAAAAGATAAATTGTTTTTCAATTATAGAAAATTGGAATTGATCAATATGAATATGCGCATTGGAAATCAGGGAAGAACCAAGTTCTGGCCATGATGAGGCATACATGCGTTAGTACAGGGTATTTTAAAGTCGGGCAGCATCGACTATAGCATTCATGCATGCAATGGAATGAACATTATGGAAATAAAGAAAATTACAGTGGATATTATGGTATGGATGATCTGAATTGAATAAAGGCGGAGCCACATATTTGAATACAATTTTTATTGCGCTTTTTGATTTTTTGAAGTTGAAACTGTGGCTTCAGGAATATATAGACTGCGCAACAATTGTTTTGAGTGTGGAATCGCGCTGGCTGCGCATCGGACGTATTTTTATCAATTAAACTTTTATTATTGTTTTGCGCATTTTATAATAAACTAAATTGAGGTCTGTATAGTTATAATAATCAAAAAACAGGAAAACATATTAGCAAGATGTGTTTGTCCGCGATCAATTTACCCAAGACTGTGAAAATTACTGATAAATTAATGTAAAAGAACGTTAGCAGTCGAGACTGGGAAGGAGACCCGCAAAATAAATAAATTGTTGCTAAAATTATTAGCAACAACGAAAGTTCCAGAATTTTGCGACACAGGCGATAAAGAAGCGTGACTGCCAGGCAGAAATAAATATTGCGTCACTTTCAATATCGAGGAATTGTGAAATTGACAAAAGAAGGAGCTACTGAGGCATGTGCAGCAACAGACGACTTAAACAAAAGGCTGCTATATGAAGCAAACTTTTCAGTATATAATTGTTATCTGCTCTCCTTAAACGTGTGTCTGAGATTTTTTTTTGTAGGGGATAACAGTGTGATATCATTTTAATGGCTTATAAAACTTAATATCTTTGCAAAAGTCGGCCTCGAAGTTAGCAATAGTTATTGGTCTATCATAAAAATATCATAAACATAAATTTGGAATCCCATAATAAAAAGTCTAAGGCCGTAAGATCGATAATCTGAATATTGCTGTGGATAACTATCTTTCCAAATGCGTTTATTTTATTTATTTATGAAATAGTTTAGCCAAAAAATGTTAATAATTTTCCAAATGCTTTATTTTTGAAATTTCCATGTGTTCTGGATTATTTACAACTATGTTATACAATACTAGTCGATATCGATAACTTTATAATAAATCGGAACATTGTCGCTTTACAAAATACTAAAGGGTCATCAATCTTGACGTTTTTTTTTTTTCAATAAGGTTTTTTTGATAAACCACGCATGAATACCGTCAAGTTGCCATGTGTTTTTTATTGTCATTTCATCATGGAAAAACTTACATCCGAACAATGTTTACGAATCGTACAATTATATTACGAAAATTCGCGTTCTGTAAAGAATATTTTTCGCGCGCTTTGGCCATTTTATGGTCGCCATAATCGATCTAGTGAGACAACTATTCGCCATACCATCAACAAATTTGAGACCCAATATTTATTATTGGATGATATTCGACCGAATAGACCTCGTCCAGCGCGTATTTTATGGGCCGGTGGTGCATATTTCTTCAAAAATTACGCTGGTCAGACCGTAACCGTCAATGGCGACAGCAATCGCACCATGATAACCAATTATTTGCTACCTGAAATTGAAGCCCGAGATCTCGACGACATTTGGTTTCAGCATGACGGCCCTACTTGCCACACAGCCCGTGAAACAATGGACATATTGAGGATCCAATTCGGTGAACAATTATTTTCACGCTCCGGACCGGTGAATTGGCCACCAAGATCGTGTGATGTCACACCGTTAGACTTTTTCCTTTGGGGCTACGTGAAGTCTAAAGTGTTTGTGGATAATCCAGCTACGATTGAAGCATTAGAGGCCAACATTACCCGTGTTATTTGCGAGATACCGCCGATTATGCTCGAACGCGTCAACGAAAATTGGAAGCTCCGCTTGGACGAGCTACGTCGCAGTTGCGGCCAACATTCGAAAGGGATTATTTTTAAAAAGTGAATGGCAAGAATGGTTCTTTCTATTGATAATAAAGATTTTCCGATTCATTTGAAATTTTTTTTTTTTTTTTATTTAAAAGAAAAACCTCAAAAACCTTGATGACCGTTTAGTTTACAATAGCCGTAATATTTTTAACATATCCTTAGTAATTAGGCTTGCTAAAACCAACAATTATATTCTCTATTGGTTTAGCTCATTGCACCAATTGCCAATTCATGGTAATATTTTTTTTAAAGAAATAAACGAATATATAAATATAAGATGGCGTACGTTAAAGTCTTTGGGATACCCTGTACCACTGCTTGCAATAAAATCCGGTAAATTGCTTAAGAACACCAAAAGACATTAGATTGCCAAATTAGATTACGATACCTTCATAAGCAAACAAAAACAGACGAATTTTGAGCCAAAAATATTTTTTTGAGCGATCGTTCCTATGGGAGCTATATGATATAGTCAACCGATTTTGATAAAATTTGATACAATGTTGAAGATCACTAAAAAACTTCCAATTGTCAAATTTGGTTACAATATCTTAATAAACAATCGAAACACAACGAATTTTGTACAAAAAAAGTTTTTTTTGACTGATTGGTCCTATGGAAGCTATATGAACTATAGTGCTTAGGAACTATAAAAAACTCGGGAATGCCAAATTTGGTTACGATATCTTTATAAACAAACGAATTATCCATCTAAAACTTTTTGTTTTTTTCGAGGTCCTCTGAAACACCCCTATGGGAGCTATATAATATAACCCCGATATCAAAAAAATAAAATAAACTTGTGTCCCCTGACATAATAGCGCATCTAATCTGAAAATTTGGTTGCTCTAGCTCTTACCATCTCTGAGATCTAGGCGTTCATACAGACAGACGGACATGGGTATATCGACTTCTCTAGTCACCCTGTACGTCTCCGTCGCGACGTCTCCTTCTGTATGGTACATACATTTTCGGATTGCACAAACTTAATATACCCTTTGTACCATACGGTACAGGGTATAAAAATCTTATATCCTGACGCTGTTCGTGAATGTAATACAAATTTTTACTCAAGTAGTAATGATGTTTCTAAAAAAAATCGGCTTCGGAATTCTGCGAAATCAGTTTTTTCAGTCCAAAAAAAAAATTTTTGTTTCAAGTGCCAATTTATTAGTTCACGTACACGATTTTGATATTACAAATTAGTTTCTAAAAAACTATATCGATAGGCAACTGTAAAAAAAGAATTTTCAGATATTATAGGCTACTTGCGCTGTATAGACATACCTGTATATATATAGGTTCTAGTGCTCCAATATTTATGATATTTTGAAAAATTATCTCAATTGCATATACTTATACTAAAGTAACTCTCTCATTATTCAAATAACAGCCACATTTACGTTTTAGTCGCTAGTTACACATTAGTTAAAAATTTTCTTAATTTTTGACTAAAAAATTAGTCTAATTTGACTTTAAAAAACTCAAACATAAAAACATTTTATTTTTCATTGCATTAATGTCTATTGGTGTTTAATCGATCTTGAAATACACAAAGTCATTGAAAGGAATTTCACAAGTTTAGCCACCTTTGGCGTATAGGTACATTCATGTGGGCCTAATAAACAACAAAATGTTGACCTTTTATTTTTATCAGTTTCACATTTATGTGTTCTGCATGTTTATATGCTTATATCTATGTAGAACAAATACTTATTACATTAAATAATATTATATTTTAGTTTGCGATAAATGCCTTATCTCTACATTAACATTACTGCTAAATTCACAATTGACATAACATTTAGCATGCTTTTAGACTATAAATGCAGGCTATCTTTGTTGTAGTACTAATGTACATACATATATTGCAGTTAGATAATTTATAACAAAGGTTTATTGATATATTATTGGCTTGATTGGGTTTGGCGAGAAAATCAATTTCATTACAGCGTTGATTAAGCCTAAGGCCCAATATACGTGTTAAACAATTTGTTTTCAACAAATCAATTTGTTTTCGCATTACTCATAACGCTAAAGGATTTTTTTCCAAAAACAATTATTTTTGAAAAAGTTCGGAACTAGTAAAATTTTTTAAGCTTAAAAAATTATGCAAGTAAACAGTTTTTTGATTACGCAGTTCAAAATATTTCGAAATAAATGGGATATGCCAAATGGAATTTTTTTTTTATGTTTTTTATATGAAAACACAGTAATTTATAATGCCAGAAATACAGACAAAATTTATCAGTCATATTTATAAAGGAAATACCGCTGTAAGTATCTATTGAACTAATCGGTTTTTAAATCGAATGAAATCGATTAAACTTTTGTTCTTTAATTAAGCGCCTTGTGTTATATTACCAACTAAGTATGGAAAAATTGTGAAAATAAATTTTATTGCGTATTTATTTATAATTAAACACAATATCTTTTAACCAAATAAATCGTTTTATGCCGGTCGTACACTAGGCTTTCAACGCACGCATTCGACTCTCAACTCATTCAACGCTAATGTACGAGGCATTCAATCTCATTCAATCAACGCGTTTAATGCGTTGCGAGCCCATCATTCAACGCGTTGATCAACAAGTGTACGGCTAGTGGACGAGCTCGAGTTGAACGTTGAATAGTGTTGAGCAACGCGTTGAACATTAATGTGCTACACATAAACTCATCAACGAGTTGCTCAAATTTGATTGGTCAATTTCGAGTTTGTGTGCATTGCTTGAAGTGTGCGTGCGTCCAGTTGAATGTGTGCGTTAATGCCGGTCGTACACTAGGCTTTCAACGCACGCATTCGACTCTCAACTCATTCAACGCTAATGTACGAGGCATTCAATCTCATTCAATCAACGCGAAAATGTCTGTGGAATTGGGTGAAAATACTGAGGTGCAAACCGTGCAAGTTGTGTCGACAAATGAATTAATATTCGATTTAATAACGGCTGTTGAAGAAAGAGAAATAATTTGGAATGTAAAAAGCAGCCAGTACAAAAACCAAGATGGACGAGACATGGAGCGCCATCGCGATAAAAATAAATGTGACGAAGCAGGCAGCAAATAATAAATGAAGACTGTTGCGGCAGCACAAAATTTTAAAAAAATGACAGCATTGGAGAGTGCCTGCAGAATTTATCGACTTCAGTTTCGAATATATTTCGTTGAAAAAACTGCTTTCGTCGCGATTCAAAAACATTTCGTCCACCCAGAATCGTTTACGCTTTTTTTCGCTCTGGCGTCGACGTTAAGCGTCCGCTAAAATTATTATTGCGGCAGCGACTTTTCTCTTTCGTTCAGCGGAAATCATTTTTTATTTTCATAAAAACACACGTGTCTCACTTTCAAATCTCAAATAGAAATGAATTTACATTAACAGTTTATATACATTCGAAGCTACCAGTTGTCAAGTGCGTTGACCGAGTTGGTCAACACTCAATGCTTCGTCTAGTGTACGAGGTTATCATCGCGTGCATCAACTGGATGCTTCAGCCGTGTTCAACTCGTGTTGGTCAACGATTTTTTGTCCGAATTTGCGTTGACGAACTCAAGTTGATCAACTAGGTGGACGAGGTCTCTCAACAATTGAATGAGTTGACCAACTAGGTGGACGAGGTATCTCAACAATTGAATGAGTTGATCAACTAGGTGGACGAGGCTCGCAACGCGTTCAACGCATTCATGTTCAATGTCAAGTCTGAACGCGTTGATCAACGCAAAAATTGACAAGTAACGCACTAGTGTACGAGCCCATAATTTTGTTTATTCAATTGGAGAATGTGAAAGCAAATTGCGTGCGTGCGTTGAAAGCCTAGTGTACGACCGGCATTATGCACTTTTGTGCGTAAAAATGATATTGCCAGATTGACAAAAGAGTTTCCATTTGTTTCCAATTTTTTTTAGTGCTGCCAAGCGTTTGAAATGTGCTTACCCAAAATCTCTTTTTCCCAATAAGTTTGTTTAAAACTAATAATTAAAAGAGTTGTATAGCAATGACTTCCCAAATCTTCAGCTACTCAAGACAATATAATTAAAAGTTATTTTGATAGGATAATATAATTAAAATTTAATTTAATATGAAAAATGGCTTTATTTATTGCGAATTTAATCTTTGAAAAAATATGTTTTTAATTAATAACGAAACTAGTTTACACTTAATTACAGCGAAAGTGTGAACCAAAACAAATTGCATAAATAAAAAATATTTTAATAACAAAATAAAAAGTTTTTTATAAGTTTGACGTAACATTATAATTATTTTATAGAACTAATGAGCAATAAATAAAACAATTATAAGTTTAAAATTGGACATAAATAAATTCTTTACTTAAATAAGTCGTTAAAGAAACATTTTTTCTATGTGTAAACAGTATGACCAAATTGAAAAAAAGAGTTTTTCATTCATTTACATTTTATTTAGTGTGACCATGCTTTTGTTTGGTATTTAGTCAAAAACCATACATAGTAGTGTTGTGTAAACATGACTCACTTTGAAGAGTTAGCTCAGTTGCTCATTTTGAAGTGAGTGAGCAGTCTTGCTCAGTTGCTCCCTCAGTGAGCAGTCTTGCTCACTTGCTCAGTTGCTCACTTGTTCAGTTGCTCACTCAGAGAGCAGTCTTGCTGATTTACTCACTCAGCTCAGCTGTTTATTCTCAGCAGTTAAATGATCGATAAATTCAAATATTCCCCAGTTACTTTGAACACAGTTTTTGTTTATAGAGAAATAAACTTAAAAAATAAATAAAAAATGCTGTTGTTTGGTAAAGTTTTTCAATGACTTTTATAATAAGGAAATGTTGATTTTCGCTGGTGCAATATGTGTCGTTCTGGAACCTTACAAGGAAAAATTTTTAGTTCAATTATAGGACAAATTATGTATTCTGTTCGTTTGAAAACAAAAAGTAATGTGGCAACTTCACGCCACAGAGCAAGTGAGTAGTGAGCAAGTGAGTACTGAGCAAGTGAGTAGTGAGCAAGTGAGTAGTGAGCAACTGAGCCAAAAAGAACAACTTTGCTGAGTTGACTCACTTGCTCACTTTAGTGAGTTGCTCATTTTTGCTCACTCACTCCTGAGCAACCCAACACTAATACATAGTACTCGACTGTATGGGCAATTATAGCATTAAATATTTAGCATGATATTGTCACGCTATCAGTTTCTTATCAATCAAAGAGTATATATTAAAGAGAGGCGTAAGAACGGCCGTCGGCGTTTGCACGCTGTTATCTTATTTTGAGCTAGAATGCCGAGATTGCTCGGGTCATGTTAGCTGGTTGTGCTTGCATATGAGTAAAGAGGATGGAAAAACCCGTGCGCTGTCGTTTGCACTGCTCTAAGCTGCTAAGTTGTGTTGGCTATACTCTTTGCATATCAATATTATGAATCAGTTAACAAAGAAAAATACATTAGTACACAATGTCTACGGAAAACCAAAAAGACTGCACCTTTTGCAATAATAATAGCCATGCTGACGTGGTTCTAAAACTTATGAAATCGCATCTGGACAAGGAACAATTGTGCGATGTGGTTCTTATCTCGGGTATAGATGGAAAACGCGTGCCGGCCCATCGTTTGGTGTTGTCCGCCAACAGTGACTTTTTTTCGGCCATGTTCACGAGCCCAATGCGTGAAGGCAACGACAATGAGGTGACTCTGGGTGAAGTAAGCCACGATGCTCTACAAAGTCTTGTGAACTACTGCTACACGGGAAACCTTGAAGTGCACGTCGACAATTTTGAAATGCTTTTGACCACCGCCCATAGGTGGCGTCTGAATACTGCAGTCACGACCTGCGCGAATTTTATGGCACGCAAGTTGGATTCATCGAACTGTCTGGGCATTGCCTTAATTGCAGAGCAGCACAACTGCACCACTTTGATGGAACTCTCTGTGGACTATATCTGCAAACATTTTGTGGATGTAACCCAGAGTCAGGAGTTCCTACAACTGGATGCTGATCAGCTGGGAAAGCTTCTATCTAGTGATGATCTTCAAGTGCCATCCGAGGAGCTTGTGTTTCAGAGTTTATTATCTTGGGTGCGCAATGATGAGCCCGCCCGCAAACAGTACATACCAAAACTGATGGCCAAGGTGAGGCTGCCACTACTGAAGCCTTCTTTTATTGAGGATCACGTGGAGAGCGTGTGCAGTGCCAATGATTGTCAGCATTTATTTATAGAAGCCTACAAGTGTCAATTAATGCCCGAGCGACTGTTATCGATTGCCAGGAGGAAGACAACGGCAATCAATAATTCTTTGCTTGCAATTGGAGGCAGGGCATTTGATCTGGTTATTGAGATCTACTGCCCTATTGAGAAGCAATGGACGTTTTTAAGGAGTATAAAATTACAACGTATTAGTTATGGTGCGGCTTTTATTGAGAATAAACTGATATTGGTGGGGGGGGTTAATGCAAACGGTCAATTAAAAATCATGTCCAGTTTGGATTTGAAGAGCATGACCTGGACCCAACTCCAACCAATGAGTGCACCAAGGTATTCTGTGGGCGTGGCAGTGCTAAAAGGATTACTGTATGTGGTAGGCGGGTGTAATGGTCATTCACCTTTGAATACAGTAGAGCGATGGAATCCTGGAACAGATACTTGGAACAGTGTGGCACCCATGCCCACCGCAAGATTTGATGTCAGTGTAACAGTTCTCAACGATTGCTTATATGCTATTGGTGGAAATGATGGACTTAATTATTTTAGCTGCGTGGAAAGGTATGATCCATGCACAAACGAGTGGAGTCGTTTATCGCCCATGAACGGAACTCGTTGTTGGTGTGGAGTGGCACAAGCAAATGGACTTCTTTACGCAATAGGTGGTTCGTACAATATTAAATATCCAAAATCTGTTGAGTGTTACGATCCAACTAGTGATAAATGGACAAATGTTTGCTCGCTGACAGACGACAGACGGGGACATGGCTGTGCTCTGTTTGCTAATCGTATTATTATAGCTGGCGGCAGTAACCGTAATGGAGTCACTTCGACTGTGGAGGAATACGATCCAGTGCATAATGTTTGGAACAAACTAGCATCGTTAAACACTCCCATGGGACTAGTTTCCCTTTTCGTCATACCCAATGATGTCATTCAGCAAAAGGCAAACAAATAACAGCTACAATTGCGAGAAAATCTTCCTCTTATTATTTTTATTTTTATCATAAGAATTAAAATATTTTATTTAAAAACTCATGGGTATATTTTTTCTTTATAACAATAAATTTTGTTCATAATTTGTAATATGTAAAATTATGAAATGCACCAATTACCATATTGGATATTTATTATACCTATATAAATATTGGAAATCTGTTTCAGGCATTGGATGTAGTAGGTTTATGCACAAACGCAGGCTTTTTATTTTTAATTCCATAGTTTATGAATTTTAAAAAAAGGTTGGTATTCTAAACTGGTTTAATTCATTTCCGTATTGAAATGGCACGCTAAAACCGAAAATGAAGTCTACAAATTTTCTCATAAAACGGATTTCGAAATATTTAAAAAAAAAAAAATTTTCTTTACTTAAAGAAAAATCTGTGGTTTTACTAAACTGATTTTGACAATGTTTCTATTGTCTATCGATTACACTTGAAACATATTTTTGTCAAATGTACGGCTTGGACGCTGTTTATGCATTCATATGAAATTTTTCGTAATTTTTAGCAAAGTTTTGAAAAAAATTCTATTTCGAACGTAAATAGATAAAATAATCAAAATCGGTTTTGTACAACCAGAGATATTTGCTTTTAACTGAGGACACATTTCTATAAATAACATGATGCATGTTATTTAGTTTTGCTGGATTTTTCATTAATACATCGAGTGCCTAAAAATTTCCCCAAAAACTCTTAACTATATTTCCGTTATTAGTTATATTTACACAAAAAGTGTTTTAATGGTTTTAAAAAAGATAAATTTGTAATAAAAACCAACTTTATGAAAAAAGTTGTTTAGTTTTGTTACAGGATTTTTTCAACATTGGGCCTGAGTGGTACAAAAAATTTGAAAATTTTGTTATGTATAGACAAATGGACAAAAGTTATTAAGAAATTCAGGGAGATTTAAAAAACTTTACGCCTCCAAAAATTCCATTTGGTGGGCCTTTTTAGCTGTTATTGCTTCAGGAAAATATAAAAATATGAATTCATGAATATAATTGGCTATTAAATGTTGTTGAAAATATAAAAACACATCCAAATAATTTATTTAAATATACAAAAATGCCAGGCCCAATCTTGCCAATAGGCAACAATTCTATGGGGCCAAACTAGGATACCCATGACCTTGAAATTTTTTTCTGTGGCTATATTAAGATAATTTTAAGGTCAAATATTTTTTAAGTCCTCCCATTTTAATTCGGTCGTGAAGGGGTAAACGTTCATAATGTAATACTCGATGTTGAACAGTAGGCAACATCGATGTTATATCGATGCTTTTTAATTTTTTTCGATTATCGAATTTGCGGCAGAACTATTTTTAATTAAAATAGCTTATTAAATAAGTAATATTTATACATTTTTTTTATATTTTTTTTTTTATTTCGTTTGTAGTATTTTTTCATGTATGCATTTCTTCTAAAACTTTTATTTTTATTTTCACAATTTAGCTTAAGACTAGTAAATTTGGGATTTTTACAGCACGGGCTCCGTACTCCTTCGGCTAGACATTTGTTTTAGGTAAAATTTTATAAGCCGCCAAATTAAATAATTTGTATTCCCTGTACCGTATGGTACAAAGGGTATATTAAGTTTATGCAAGCCGCAAATGTATGTAATATACAAAAGAAGACGTCGGAGACCACCCAAAGTTACCTTAAGTATGATCGGGGTGACTAGAGAAGTCGATATACCCATGTCCGTCTGTCCGTCCGTCCGTCTGTATGAACGCCTAGATCTCAGAGATGGTAAGAGCTAGAGCAACCAAACTTCCAGATTAGATCCGTTATTATCCTACGGGAGACAAGTTTATTTTATTTTATTTGATATCAGGGTTCTATTTATAGCTCCCATAAGGGTGTTTCAGAGCACCTCGAAAAAAACGAAAAGTTTTAGATGGATAATTCGTTTGTTATTGAAGTTATCGTAACCAAATTTGGCACTCGAAAGTTTTTTATAGTTCCCAAATACTGTACTAAATTTAATCAAAATCGGTTGACTATATCATATAGCTTCCATAGGGCAGATCGGTCAAAAATTGTTTTTTGCAGAAAATTCGTTGTGTTTCGTTTGTTTATGAAGTTGTCGTTACCAAATTTAGCAAATAAATATCTTTTAGAGTTCTGAAGCAATATACCGGATTTGATTGCACTATGGTGGTACAGGGTATCCCAAAGTCGTCCGCGCCCGACTTTACGTACGCCATCTTTTATAATATAACTGAGAGTATTACAATGTTTCATAATGAAGATATAGAGTAAACTTTATAAATTCTATAGTTTCGAGCTATTGATTCAAATTTTAACTAAAGCGAAAACGCAGCTTATGTGTTTGGCATGTATGTATCTAGGTTATGTATGTACATCTGTTCTCTCGTAACTGCTGAACCGTTGATCATAATTTGCTAAATGAGGTATCGTTGGAAGCGTCTTGATCGCCCGCTGGTTATAAGCTATGTGACGTCACATTAAATTAAAAAAGGTGCCCTCGAGAGGACCATAGTTTGTATCTAAACTTATGATGTCATTCGTAGCTCACCGGTATAAGGATGCAAAATTAATTTATCATATGGTCACTCTTATTTAATACTTTTAAGGCCTGAGGTGAAATGAAATTAAAAATTAAATTAGATATCTTAGCTAGTAATATCATATTGTTGATCCAAACTGCCTATTTTTTATATGGGTTACGATTTTCTAGTAGATAAGTAGAAAAAGCAAAAAGCTATACATACTAATTTTTTCAGCTGAATATAATAGATTTTAAGCAAAACTAATTAATGCTTTTGGTTCTTACTTTTATATTTGGTCAACAAATGTATCTCATTAGCTATTTAAATAATACAGCAGATACCTTCAAAATAAAACTGTTGACGCTGGTCAGGAATTTACATGCCATTAAAAAGTTTTATTTTACTGCCACTCTCAAGTACTCCAAAACCGAATAACATTAGAATTTAATGTTTTTTTTACTTAAAACCGGGATACAACCAAAGCGTTATTTTCAATGTCAAAGTAATTACATTAAAACAATGAAACTAACATAAAAAGCTCATCCAACAAGCTGTGACAAGCTGCTTTGGTATGCGTTAAATGCGTTTATATAATGTATAGTGTATATACATCATGTATATACATACGTATATGTTCGTCTGCCATTGTCGTTTATCGCCCCCTTAATGGCCAAAGAAATCAATATAAATTTCATTTTACGTCATCTCTTGTGCCAGGCTAAGCTACTGTGCCGGTAGCGACCATCCGTAATAAGATCAGACATTAACAAACTATACTAGACTGTAAAAAAAAAATACAGCCTAGTACGCCAATATTGTTGGCAGGCACTGTAATGAAATTCATTTCATTATGCTAAACCTAACCAAATGACGTTGCTGCGTTGTTATTATGAAATTTTCCACATTGCGCTCATGCCAATATATCAAACTAACTTGGCCAACTTGACAGAAGGAACTGCGCATGCCTTGAGTTCCGAGAACTGGTCACGAAGTGCTACGTTTTTTGGTTGGGTCTGCTCAATGTGTTGTCTACCCTCGTTGGGTGCAGTACGTAGGAATACGCGCGCGTAATTCCTTGACGTGCGACTTGTCATCGATTTTGTGCAGAAAAGAAAAATTTGTGCAAAATTTTTTTAAAACAGCCAAGTAATATAATAAAATAAATAAATAATAGCTTAAAAAAGTGCAAAAAAGTTTATATTTTCAACGCAGTAACAGTGACCTTAAGAGTTATTAAAAACTTTGTGAAAATTGAAAGAAATCAAAACTTTAATACACATATATACGCCTTATATGTATGCTATACATAAAAAAATATATATACTATATAGCTGCTTGTTATATACTTTTTAGTGCGTGCTCCATGCAAATTTTTAAAGTCAATGTGCGCCTTTGGTTATTTATTAATTTTTTCCTTAATTCTAACTACAATTTTGGTACTTTCGATTATTTTTGCAACAACAAACAAAATATCCTTGCTTGAGTGTCTTATATTAGTTCTAAACAATACACAAGAACAACAAGAACTTCTACGAAAACAACAACAACAACAACAACATCTGCCAGAACAGCATTTGCTGTACAAGTCTAAAATTTTTTAAATTTTAACTTAACAAAAAAATCAAATTGGTAAATGCTTCAAAAATATCTAGCAAATATTTTTCAAAAATTCATCAATTCGCGCAAATCATTTCGAAATTCAATGCCAAAATCATTAACATAATTTTAATTTCAATTTACATTTTCTTTAAAGTTTAATGTTAAAAAAAAAAAATATATTTATTTCTTGCAAAAGACAACGCTGCTACAGTAGCCTCGAAAATATTGTAGTCTGCTGCGTTTTTATTGTTTTTCTAAAAGTTAGCTTAAAAAAAAGAATCTATAAACTTTACATAAAACTAGTTTCTTTTTGCTTAAATTGCAAAAAAAAAAGACTGCTACAGTAGCCTCGAAAATATTGTAGCCTGCTGTGTAGAGTTCTTCTTTGTAGACTTTTTCTGCTAAGCCCAAGGCAAAGGCAACATAAAAATTTATTAATAAAGGTCAAGACAACAACCGCGAAGGATATCTGTGTGTGTGTGTGTGTGTGTGTGTGTGTGTGTGTATATGAGTGTGGGTGTATTATGATGTTTGTGTATTGAGCGTCGTATGGCATAAAATTTCTTGGTTCTGGTAGTGTCCTCGCACAAACGACATCATAAAAAGCCACAACAACTTAAACATACAGTAATAAAAGAAAATGTGAAGGACTTTTTGGGTTTGGTACGTGTCTCAAGTGATAAACATAGACGACAAAGAGCATTAAAGGACTTCAAAGTTCAGCAACAGACATAGCATCTCTATAAACCTAAAACTTAGTAAATGGCAATGTCTTCAAATATTCAGCTATTTATGTGCTACAAGTACTATAAGTACATAGAATATATATGTACATATCTCTAAAAATTGTTAAAAGAGCGTAAATGAGCCACTAGTTGAGTGCTTGTGATATCTAAAAAGTACGATAAATAAGATGTGTTTGGAAGACTTGGAAAGTCTTTCTATAGTATCTTTCTATTAAATTGTGAAAACAGCCTTTAACTGAGTTCCGCATAACCTTTGTGCAGAGTTTTTAACATTGTTTAGCCTGGTATGGTTTTTGAAAACTGTTTTGTTCGCTAGAATAGAAAAAATTCTTATAACGTATACGATATCCAAGACTTTGCTATCAAAAGCTTAATGGGATCTCTCAACATTTATGAGCCGCAGATGGCCGCACTTAAAGCTTGTCAACGCATTTGATGCTGTTGCAGTCACACTGACGTCACAAGTGGGCGTCACAAACGTCATAGCAAGCTAGCGTACCTGAACAGCTGTTTTGTTTAATTAGTTTGAAAACCAGAAAACTGCGCAGAAAACTTTAAAGTGAAAAAAAAAAAAATGCACTCTTACAAGTTTCTTTTGCTCGCTGGGTAAAAGGTATTTTAGATATGTACCACGTATGCAATATTTGTATTGGAATGCTCAAAGACATACTTAAAGCTACAAATTTTAAGACTCCTAAACGACTGAACCAATTATAAGCAATTTTTTGTGGGTGTTTTAAAGGGTTAATGGACATTTTTCTAATTGAACCCAAATGATTTACAGGAAATCATCCATCCATGAGTTGTCACAATTACTCCAATATTAGTTATTTGTTCAAGGTATGTTTTTTTTTAGAATTTTGAAAGAAAGTAAAACTACAAACTTTAAAACTAACTAATAGTACTTATGGTTAGCCTGTTCAATTTTTGCCCAAACTTTTAATTTCATTTTAATTTAATCCATGGAATAAACATTTATTTTTATACCTAATATAAACATTTTGCATTTATTCAAAGTTTTTCAAACTCTACTTTTTTTTTAATTTATTCAAAGTTTTTCAAACTCTACCTATTTTGTTCTCTCGCTCTCTCTCTCTCCTCTTCATTATCTAGCTCTCGCATCCATAATTGCTCTCTCTCTCTCTTTGCCTACTGACGCTTTTGCGCACATTTTTAGTGTAGACTTTGAGTTTTGTTTTTATTTTTAGGCTGTTGCATTTTTGCTTTGACAGTTGTGTTAAAAATATAAACAAACCTTTTTTGTAAGCGAGAGAGCCCAAATATAATAGCGAAAGCAAGAGAGTAAGTAAGTAAGAGAGAGTGGACTTAAGTTTGACTTCTGCGCAAAACTTATGTGAGACTAGTCTAATATTTTAGGAGCGCACTGTAAGCGTGTAAAAGAATTTTCGTTGGTCATGTAAAAAACCATGCGGCATAAAATATATTAAAAATAAAAACATTAAGTGCAAAAAATTGATAATTAAATTTTAATAAATACTTTAAAGTGTCATATATAAGAAAAATAAACAAAAACCTAAATTTAAAATGTTTTAAAACATTTTTGAACAACTTTAAAACTTTAAAGTAACTAAACTAAGTCTGCGTTTTTAAAGGTAAATATCGTTGAAGAAAGTGTTAACATTAAGTTGTTGAGTTTTAATAAGTGTTTTAATTTTTACAAATATTTGGCAAATACTTAATACTTTTGTGTGTAAGCTTCTTTGGGTGTGAGCATTAATTTATTTCCGCTTTGTATTTGACGATGACTCATTCAAGAGCCACCTCTCATCGGGGTTTTTATTGGAAATTGTGGATTGTGGAATTTGTGTGCTACCAGTATATAAGTTTAAGTGCATGTGTGTGTGTGTGTGAAAAAAAGGGAAATTTAATTTTTAATTAAATTTTAATTTAATTTTTAATGTTAGAAAAATAATTCGTAAAATTAATAATTTTCGCCCATAATTATTTTTAAAAGTATTTCGTATTTATAAAAGAAAATTTGTTCGGCATTAGAACTTTTATCAGTATGTTTGTTTTTTTAAATTTAAATTTAGCACTTATAATTTTTTAAATTATAAAACTAAGCACAATATTAATTCTTCATAGTTTTGTTGTAATTGAAGTAGATTTTTCATCAAAGATTTCAACAAGATTTCAGTTTATTAGTGCATTACTTAAAAAAAAAATTAGTTCGGTAAAAGAATTTTGATAAAAATAATTTAATTTATTTGTAAGAAATCTACTTCAACTGGATGAATTGGCGATTTAAAAATAAGAATACTAATATTTTTAAAAATTTAATCCCAAGGAAAAATTTATTTTATACATTTTTAACAATCTTTGAGCAAACAATAAAAATGTGAGAACATTTTATTTATACCCAATATCAGTTTGTAAAAGAAATTCTTATTTATATAAAAAATTTTTTATTAGTATTGTTTTTTTTGGATTCTTAAATTTTTTTATAGCTTATTTCAGTTATTTTTTCAGAGGAATTTTCTAGAATTTTTTATTTATATATAAGAAAATTAATTAATAGGATTTTTAACTTATATAAGAAAATTAGTTCGGCAATTTTTGTTTGGCTTAATTTAGCCAGCAGAATTTTAGCAAATGTTAAAATTTTTTTCTAAATTTCTAATTTGTATAAAAAAATAAGTTGGCATCATAATTTTTATTGGAATGCTTTTTCTTTAATCGAATTTTTAACTTTTATAACAAAATTCGGCCAATTTTCATTTAGTTCGATTTTAGCAGGAGTTTTAGAAAAAGTTAAAATTTTTTTCCCCAAATCCGTTTTTAAAAGAATTTATAATTTGTATAAAATAATTTGTGCGTCATCCGAAATTTAAAAAGATTTAAATTTTATTAATACTTATTAGAAAATTACTTTACACGCGAACTTTGATGTGTAAAATGTTAAAACTTTTATACGTTTAAAAAGAAATTTTAAATGTATATAAAAAATAAATTCATCATCAGAACTTGGCTTAGATTAAAATTTTTTTAATGCTTAGTTGGAAATTAGTTCATACGCGTACTTCAATATTATTAATCCGTTTTTAATATTATAGAATTTTTGATTTATATAATAAAATTTAATTTTCATGTTAGAAAAATAATTCGTAAAATTAATAATTTTCGCCCGTAATTATTTTTAAAAGTATTTCGTATTTATAAAAGAGCATTAGAATTTTGATAAAAATTAAAACATATTCTAGTTAGAAATTAGTACGATGCAAGTGTAGAATCGGAATTTTTTAGCGGAAAGCAAAATTATTTTTACAAAATTTCGCGTAGGTCAAAATAATTAAAAATTTGTATGATTAAAATATAGTAAAAAAAAGAAGCCTCTAGTGTATATTTTTATTTATAATTAAAAAATAAAAACATTTTCTTCAATTACTTTTTACTTTCGAGAACATCACGCGTCAACCACTTAAAATACCAAATTAAAGTCAAGCCCCTAGTGTTTTCTTTGCATGAGTCACAGGACTCATACTTATAACTAAAAAACACACCCACACACATTCGAGTTATGCCAACAACAAACACTACACACATACACACACACACATACTTACTTACTCGGTCTCGTTACAAAATGGCGCTGTGGCTTATTTATGGCTCGACTCTCAAATTACCCCATATATGTACATAAATTAAATACCAAGTCTGACTGCTTATACTTAGGCATTAATCCATTTGGGTCACTTGATTTTCCATTCCAGTTAGCCGCAATATAAGACAAGAGTTCCAAGCAGGGAGTCTCTAGCCGCCAAGATGTCGTCGGTTAAGGTGGCGGTGCGGGTTCGTCCCTTTAACTCGCGTGAAATTGGACGCGAGTCAAAATGCATCATCGAGATGAGCGGTGCAACGACCGGTAAGTTCTGCGTAGTCCCAGCATGGTTAAGCGATAACACTAAAAGTTTGCTTTTACAGCCATTACCAACCCGAAGGTGCCGCCCAATACCAGCGAGTCGGTGAAACGTTTCAACTTTGATTACTCCTACTGGTCGCATGATGTAAGAACTACGCCTACACCTTACTGTTGCCATAACAAAATTTTTTTACGTGTTTCCTTGTTTTTGTTTTTAGCCACACGATTCGGACTTTTCCACACAGTCGATGGTCTACAAGGACATTGGCGAGGAGATGTTGCAGCATTCATTTGATGGCTACAATGTTTGCATCTTTGCCTACGGCCAAACAGGTGCTGGCAAATCCTACACCATGATGGGCAGGCAGGAGGATCATCAGGAGGGCATAATACCCATGATATGCAAGGATCTATTTAATCGCATACATGATACGGAAACTGATGAGCTCAAGTACTCGGTGAGTAAAAAAAAAAATGCAATAAACTGTTGGGGTTTCCTTTGTTGGTGTTGTTTTTGGATTATGTTTGGTAACCACACGAAGCGGCTGGGTGGGCCTTAGCTTTGTTTAGGTCCCTGAGCTAGCAGATCAACTAATGGCAAAATTGATTCAGTGCCTGTTTGCGATATGGATTTAGATTTAAGCAATATAAGAAATGGAACTCGACATAGTATATATCATATTAAATTAAAGAAATAAGTTAATTTATTTAAGTTCCTTTTTTTTTTTCGGACTCTTTGAAAATTAAATTTTTAGCAGAAATTACATTTTTTGTATAGCTTCTTTTTAAATTCTAAATTTACAAACTAAAACATTTTTTAGTTAATTTTTCAATAAATTTAAATAAATAAATAAATTTTAATTATGCAATAGAATTTAATGCAATATTTGTATCAAATAAAATCGATCCTTCTATAACTTGCATTTTCGAAACTAAGCTTTTAAATTTAACTAAAACGATACAATTCAAAAAAATATTTTTTTTTGTAAATAAAAAAATAAAGCCACAATTCGAACCTATTTTTAACTCGAAATATTCTGATATTTAATAATTAAAAATAAAAAAATATGCGGTACTTAAAAAATTTAGTTAAACAAATTCTGATTTGAAAAATTAAAAAAAAATGTGTATTATGAAGATTAAAATTTTTTCTTTTAATCCTTAAAAAGATTTTTTGTTAATTTCTTATTCAATTCTTTAAGTTTTAAAAATGATTTTTTTTCACTGGAAGAGAATTCTTACATTCCATAATTCAATATTATAAAATATTTGTAACTTTAAAAAAATAATTTAAAAAAAAATATTATTTTAAAAATTAAACAAAATTGGAATTCAAAAACTTTAAAATTTTTAATTTAATCTTGGAAAATGATTTTGGCAATTTCTAATTTGATTTTTTAATTTAAAATAATTTTTGCCAAAATGTCAAAAAAAAATTTCTCGTTTTTTTTTAAAACAATTTTTTTTAACTCCAAAAATATTTTGAACGATTTTAATTTTTATTTTTCAGTACCGAATATTTTATGTTTATTTATATATATTTTTTTTTAAATTAAATTATTTAAAACAAAATTTACCCTTTAAGTCGTTCGCTAATTCTAAAACTTTTTCTTTCGAATGAAGCTATAAAAAAAATTGTAACAAATATTTTTTAAATTTTTAAGAAAGAGGTGAGGCAGTGTTTGATCCACGGGGGGTTTTCTGGAATGGACCACTCCCACACCCTCCAAAAAAAAAAAAAAAGTTGGAAAAATGGGTTGAAAGTCTTTTGCGAGCTCCGATATATATACACTTCGAAGTTAAGAACCCCCCAAAACCAAATCCTACATCCGCACGTGAGGTTAGGTATGCTTAAAAAACCAAAAATGAGTAGAGCTGCCCGTGCCGACTAGTAGTAAAAATCGTTGAACTCTAGTTCGCAACTATTTCCAAAAAAATATAGTAACATCAAATTTTAAAATGTTTTTAACTATAATTCTCAAACTTTATTGTATGTTCAATTGCTTCTCTTCTAGGTTGAAGTTTCCTATATGGAAATCTATTGCGAGCGCGTGCGAGATTTGTTAAATCCAAAGAATAAGGGCAATTTACGTGTACGCGAACATCCCTTGTTAGGTCCTTATGTAGAGGATCTTTCCAAGCTGGCCGTCACTGACTACCAGGACATACACGATCTCATTGATGAGGGCAACAAGGCGCGGTATGTTCCAAGTTGTGCTATAAAGTCGTTTGCTTTTGCTATATTTAGTTAATTTTTTTAGTACTGTGGCCGCCACCAACATGAACGAGACCAGCTCACGTTCCCATGCCGTCTTTACCATATTCTTTACGCAAAGGCGTCATGATACTATGACCGATTTGTTTACTGAAAAGGTATCCAAAATAAGTTTGGTAGATTTGGCAGGCTCTGAGCGCGCTGACTCAACTGGTGCCAAGGGCACACGCTTGAAGGAGGGCGCCAACATAAACAAGTCCTTGACTACACTGGGCAAGGTTATATCCGCGCTGGCAGAAGTTGTAAGTATTGTATTTAAATTAGACTTAATTGGAAAACTTTGTAAAAAACAACAACTTTGAATTTCCATTGTTGCCAAATTATATGACAGTCTGTAAGTAACATCTTTGCATAGACTGTGGGAGTAACACAGATTAAATTATTTTATAAACCTATACTTTGCACAGGCCTCCAAGAAAAAGAATAGCAAGAAAGCTGATTTCATACCCTATCGCGATTCCGCCTTGACTTGGCTGCTACGTGAGAATCTGGGCGGTAATTCCAAAACTGCTATGATAGCGGCTATTTCTCCAGCGGACATCAACTATGACGAAACTTTGAGCACCCTACGGTAGGTTTAAAAAACAGCTTAATCCGTTAAACTTACAAAACCTCGTTTATACTTTCTATGCACAGCTATGCCGATCGTGCTAAGCAAATTGTCTGCAAAGCCGTGGTCAACGAGGATGCCAATGCCAAGCTTATACGCGAACTCAAGGAGGAGATACAAAAACTACGCGATTTGCTCAAGGCCGAGGGCATTGAGGTGCAGGAAGGTAAGTCCCAAAGTTTCTATTACATTTAAAACTTGTTTAAAAACCTAGCCTAAACCTAAACCTTAGACACTCTTGAAATTAACTGCCATACAAAAAAATACCTTAAGTTAGATATATAATAGTTAGTTATGTCCCAAAAGCGAGTGTTCAAATACCCAAAACTATTTCACCTATTTAGGACCCGATGGCAAAGTGGTTTGTGAGAAGCGTGATGCGAATAGTAAGTAATCAAAAAAATTATACTCTGCGTTTAAAACGGCTTCATATGCAACATTATTATATCAATATACAACGATTATATATAACAAATACCCCAGAGCTCGTCAAGGCTGCAAACCGATTTGGGTTCAAACTGGTTCATCATAAACGAAAAAACTTGACTTAAATATTTTCCACTAGATTTCTTTTTTTTTTTAATGAATTAAAATAGAAAAATGCGCTGAGAAACTAAAAAGGCACGGTTTTGTATAAAATATTTACGTCATAATAGTAATTAACCAATTTTAAATATACGAAAATAAGAAATCGTATAAATTCTTAAAATTTGTATAAAAATTCAAAATTTTGCAAACGAATTTAAAATGTTGATCAATGATGGATAAAGTTTATATAATAGTATGGATACTATGGATTGCATGGATATTCGATATTCGTCCATTAATTGTCATTTCATTGATTTCCACTACGGAAAACTAAAACTTCTGGTTAAATCGATCGAGTTATAATACTCCATCCAGTAATTGACTGTCGATAAAATCGATGTCAAACTGCTTTCAATAAATACGATAAGATGCACTGTTAATTTTGAACTTGAAGAGCATCCACTTTGGACGAGTATGTGGCAAATTTTGAGTGTCTAACAACCAAACCAACAGATGACCCACCCTATATAAAAATAAAAAAAATCAAGATCCCACGCACAAAGCAATCGATTGTACAAACTCTTTTTTAAACAAACGAGTTGTACAACCAGTTGTATCGTGTATGGCTTGTGTTAATTTTCATATCGTCGATTTATTGCGATTGTATGGACTGGCGATGTTGTTCGATACAATCGATAGACCTCTTGACCTGTTTTTCCATTAATTGCATTATTGATTAACTACGATAGTACGGACTATCGAAATTATTTAATTAAATTAATTTTGAAAAATGGTCGTAAATGTCACTTTTTTTCGACTTTGGTTGCTTGTAACTTCAATCATTTTGACTTAATCTGTACATGTCGTATATCACCGTAAAGAGCACATCAATAACTTTCGATCTAATTGTCTTTCATTTCGATTATCTTCACGAAATAATGACGAATAACTGGAAAAAATGCCCAAATACATGTTTTTCGAAAAAATCTCGCAAACGATTCTTAAGAAAAAAATATGCATAGCATTCTCGTGTTTCTCGACACGAAATTATACTAAAAAAAAACTTTTTTAAGAAGGTTCACTCGATGACCCTTAAATTTACAAACTAGTGTAATATAATACTTTATTTTTTTATATACACAATCTATTGAGTGTTTATGTAATTTACGTGGAAAATATTTTTAATATGATTACCGAAAATTGTTCAGCTCTACTTTCAATAAAGTTATCGATAATTATGATAGTGCCGACGATAGTGTTTCAATTTAGCTCAGTTATGAACCTCCCTAGCAATATCTTGGGTTTGCAGCCCTGGAGCTTCTACAGTTAAACACTGCTTATCAAAAGCATATATCAATTTTTTGCCTTAACCTATATAATTGTGCGTCTGTGTGTGTACTTTTGTGCTTTTTGTAAAGTCTTGCTTCGAAATAAAACGATAAACGCTTCAGGACATACACTCAATATATTCAATATGATAATCTAAAAAATGTCCTATTTATGTTGCATTTTTTTCCACAATAATTCACCAATTAACGCTATACAGTGAAAGATTTTTGACGAGTTCAAGATCAAAGACTTTTCTAAATTTTTCTAAAAATTAATCAATCAGTCGATCAATCTTAAACGGTTTTATTGTGTAACTCAAAGCTTGTCTTTCACTGTATACAATTATACCTCTAGTTATGATTATGTTGCTCCAGCAAAAGCACAACACCAAGAACTTCCTAAAAATATGTATACTCTACAAAAGTCCATTCAATTTTGGCAGCTCAAGACTTGCCTTGGACATGTCAGAGTTGTTCGAATTGTTGCCATAAAAGTTACCTGTTCAAACGTTGTCTAAACCACGTGTCGTCCAACGCCATTACGGAACTCGAAAACCAGATTGGCCACGCTTTGTTCATTAAAATGTATCTCAAATAATTACATTGTATCTAATATCTTAATAACCCAACTAAATATTTCAAGCACGCTTATCACTGCGCTTATGGCACTAGTCCAATTTTTAGCTTATACCAATTTCATATAAATAACTTTTTCAGAGGATGAACTTACCAAGTCTACGGTGCTTAAGTCGCCTAGCAAGGGACGTAATCGCAATGGTTCAACCACGGAAATGGCCGTGGATCAGCTGCAGGCCAGCGAGAAACTCATAGCAGGTAAGTTGTATTGCGCTATAACTATTGGGGAACTTTAAAACCATTCCACACTTTAATAGAACTTAATGAAACCTGGGAGGAGAAATTGAAGCGTACCGAGGAAATACGCTTGCAGCGCGAAGCAGTCTTTGCCGAAATGGGTGTGGCTGTCAAGGAGGATGGCATTACTGTAGGCGTTTTCTCACCCAAGAAAACACCACATTTGGTTAATCTTAATGAAGATCCCAACTTGTCCGAGTGCTTGTTGTATTATATTAAAGATGGTCTAACACGTTTGGGCACTCATGAGGCAAATCTGCCACAAGACATACAGCTCTCTGGTTCGCATATACTCAAAGAGCACTGCACCTTTGAGAATCGCAATAGTACGGTCACACTTATGCCGCACAAGGATGCTATTATTTATGTTAACGGGCGTAAACTTGTTGAGCCCGAAGTACTCAAGACCGGTTCACGTGTTATATTGGGCAAGAATCATGTATTCCGCTTCACCAATCCGGAGCAAGCACGTGAGCTGCGTGAGAAGATAACCGAGAATAATGAAAATGAAAATGAGAACGAAAAGTGCGACACCCAGCCGGTAGATTGGAACTTTGCACAATGCGAATTGCTGGAGAAGCAGGGCATTGATTTGAAGGCGGAGATGAAAAAACGTCTGGATAATCTAGAGGAGCAATACAAACGTGAAAAACAGCAGGCTGATCAGCAGTTTGAGGAGCAGCGCAAGGTGCGTATAATAAAATATTGTTTTTTACTTGAAGTATTCTATAAAATATTTATATTTTTAGTCATATGAGGCGCGCATTGATGCTCTACAGAAGCAGGTGGAAGAGCAATCTATGACCATGTCAATGTATAGCAGCTATTCACCTGAGGATTTCCATCAGGAGGAGGATGTCTACAGTAAGTGTTCACGGATAATAATTTAACAATAGTTCTATTTACATGGAGAGCTTAGTTTTTACTTTGAATATCGCTACTCGTTATACATTTTCAATTGAATCTACGTGTAATGCAGTCTTTTCCATATTCGTAAGTTGTCCACAAAGCAGTTTCAGCAGCACCTTTCTTGCATTGTTCTCGCCAAGTGCATTCCAATCCTAATCTTCGTTCATATATCCCTTGGATTTTTCATGATGAGGTGCCGCAGCGCATCGCATCTCATCTCAACTCATCTCAACTCATCTCAACTCAACTCAACTCAACTCAACTCAACTCAACTCAACTCATCTCATCTCATCTCTCAATCTAAAATTGTATCTGAGGTGTTTTTGTCGGAATTGAGATAGCGAAATTTTTTCAAACCCTTTTCCTTTTCTCATCTCAATCTAAAAAAATCACGAATTTTTTAAAAAAATAGAGAGTTCATACATTTTACAACCACCTTGACCGTACTTGCTTATCCCAATTTGTGAAAGGAATGCATGGCATTTAGGGTGCCAGGGTTATAGGAATGAATTCCTCTATGTCAATATTATCTTATCATTTTTAAGATGGAAAACGATAAATTTTCGCGACTTGTCGCCTTGGTCATCAACAAGCCTATTTTTGGAGATGGTTCTTCAGCAATTGCGATATAATGAAATTGTTGTCTTCATCAACTCAAGCTGGCCTAACGGCTTTTCTTTACGCTGCTGCAACTGGTTTGGTTTGAAGGACTCAAAACATAGTTCAGCACACTTTGGAATTATGCTGGTATATGCTTGTCCAATGCTGTAAAGAGTTCGTTTAGGCGGAAAATCCTTTCTGGCTACAACCACCGCAAAGTATTTATACATGTTCTTTTTTCCTTCAGCCAATCCGCTGTACGAGTCCTGCTGGTCTGCACGTGAGGCTGGTTTGGCAGCCTGGGCCTTCCGCAAGTGGCGTTACCATCAGTTTACATCGTTGCGTGATGATCTCTGGGGCAATGCTATATTCCTAAAGGAAGCCAATGCCATTTCAGTGGAACTTAAGAAAAAGGTAAGATTTTATATAAAAATTGAGAAAATTTTTTAAATGTAATTCTGAAAAATGTTCTTGTTCATATTTTTTCCAGGTGCAATTCCAATTTACCTTGCTAACCGATACTTTATACTCACCCTTGCCACCGGAGCTGGCATCAAGCGTCATCACGCCTCTACAGCAAGAGGATGAATTTGGCATACCGCCCGTCTCCAAGACGCTGGTAGCCGTTGAGGTAACCGATACCAAAAATGGCGCTACTCATTACTGGTCACTGGAGAAGTTGCGGTAAGTGTCTAATACTAATGAGTATACTACTTTAAGTTCCAAAGAAAAGGAAGTCACAATCATTGTTTTTTGCACTTTTGTTAAATATGAGTTTTGAGCCAAGAGTTTATGCTTGAAGGCCAAATGAACCTAATTTGAAACTGCCTAAATATTTGATTTATTTTTATTTTGTTCATTTATTTTTAATTTTTGGTACGTGCATGGTGGTTGTAGTTCTATAAAATGTAGCTTAACTTATCTAACTAACTTTAAGATCTTACTAAAAGCTGCTCAATATTAAACCGCTCCAAGCGTTTGTTGTACATCCGAAATACTATGTATAATCACTGCCACCATTTACGCCTACTCAACTCATCGTCATTCGCAGTAGTAGTACCAATAAAGTTAGAATTTAACTTTTTGGTTTTCTTATATTACCGTTCCCCACAATTTTCCATGTCCATACCAAAACATTTCGTCCCATCTATAATGCTACACATTAAAGCAATCGTCTTGAGCTGATGCGCCAAGTCTATAATGTAGAGAGTCCACCGTCGTCCATGCTGTTCGATACAACCAGCATTGAGGCGATTGGTCTGGCAACAGCTGTTCAGGTGCCACATGAAACTCAAAGCGTGCTGCTGGTGAGCTGGGATCAATCGCAACAGCAGCTTCCTGTGCCACAGCCGGAGTTGAACCACTCAGCAAGAGTTTCTCCAACACGTTTAATATTGGCCAATCTAATACCTTCTAGGTTTGCTTGGTATTTCTTTCGAGATTATTTTTGGTTGTAGTGTGACTTGGTATATTTATTATTTGCTTGTTTCTAGCATGGCTTCGCTTTTGTTAAGTGTCCTGTACATTATTTTTGTGCCTTTGAGGAAAACTTTTGTACTTTAATTAAATTTACAATCACAAAAATTTTACAATTAAAAGGAAATATAATTAAGATAAAAGTGGTTTCAATTTAACAAGTTGTTTACTTTAAACATAGTGTTCCTATAGGTCGAACTAATCGTATACAAAATACCGAATAATTTTTTAAAAAAATACGAATTATTTATAAATATAATTCAGCTACTTAGTAAATATATATTGATTTCCTCATAAGAGGATTTCCTCATATTTATATCCTTACTTATGAATTCAATTTAGTGAACAATTTTAGTATAATTTATATATTTTTTTTTCATATTAATTTTGAAAAGCAAAAAAATTTTCTTTGCAAAAACTTGATTATGTATGACCTTAGATCATAAATATATTTATTGGAGTGTTTTAACGGGATACCACAAAAATAGTTAAATTTTCTTTGAACCCTGGTTTTTGTATACAACTTGCAGGGACTTTATTTTTTGTTACAAAGACGGTTCGGGCTAAGCCTCCAAAATACTATATTACGATTATCGATACTGTAATGATTTTTGAGTGTTTTCTGAAAGAGCAGGGTTCTGACAGTGAGTAATAAGCTCAAAGTCAGTCCTGACAACTGTGCTGGCAGTGATAGGTCACTTTTAAATAGGCCCCCACTATCCTGGAGATCAGACGCCTTCTGCAGCCGCTCATTCTAAGTAAAGACGCTTCACTGCTATCGTTCTTCGCTTCACTGCTCCTCGAAGACCTTACCGGCAAGGGTGGCCCTACCAGTAGCTATGCTACCGCCGGCATTGCTCTTAGAGTCATAGCGCCTACTGAGCCCCCTCACCACGTCAAGGTGACGATCCCTGAGAATGTGCCTCAGATAAGGGGTCCAAATTAAATTATCTTATAATGTCAAAGATCTAGGCAGATCCACGGATAGACATGTTTAGATCGACCTATTTACTTTGTCTTTCTCAGCATATTGAAGGCTATATACATTTATTTTATTCGGATTCGTTTTGAGAGCACATGTTTGTTGCTCCCAATTTCACCAAAACGAATGTCTTATGTGGTTTGAAACTGACTTCTTTGTTCCAAGAGGAATTAAAATTAGTTGGCGCTTTCTTTGTCTAGGAGGCAGAGGTACACAAAAAACTCTGACGTGGCTGTCCTGAAAGTGGAGGACAAGTAGAGGACAAGCATAGCGATGGACGAGAGCGAGTTTTTGAAGACTCCGAATTGGAGAAATTACTTAATGAAGAATCGTGCAAAACGAAAAAAGAAATGGTAATATCATTGGGAGTGACTCAACAAGCGATTTAAAGGAGTGGTCGTCAAAAAATACATTCACATTTTAGCTTGCTTTTGTGAGAGTGGCGCAGTGACGTCACGACGCGTCGACACAAGCATCGGCATTGCCGCCTCGTGTCTACGTGCGGACAACTGCCTGAAAGCCATCGGAATTATTCAGAAGCAAGAAAATTCGATTCCGTACGAGTTGCACCGGAAAGATGTTTCTTCACTTGTGCACAGCTGCTTTGGTTTTTACATCAAATTGCGGCCGGCGACGAAAAATGGGCTCACTACAATAATCCTAAGCAAGAAAAACATTTGAAATGCCTGAATATGCCGACACGGCGATCGGATATTCACGGCGCTAAGGTTATGCACTGTATTTGTTGGGACCAGCTTGGTGTAGTATACTATGAGCTATTAAAACCATGTGAAATTGACACAGGGGATCGGTATCGAACGCAATTGATGCGTTTGAGCCGAGCATTCAAGGAAAGCGGCCATAGTACCAAGAAAACCACGATAAAGTCACTCTCCAGCATGACAATACTCGGCCAGATGTGGCCAGATCGGTCAAGACATACCTATTACCCCGCTTTTACCTTCTCCAAATAATGCTGCTTGTCTAGCTGACCAGAAATTCCACTCTTATAAAGAAGTGAAAAAATGAATCGATTCGTGTATCGCCTCAAAAGATTCATATTTTTTTCGAGATGGTATGCGACAATTACCAGAAAGTTGGAAAATGCAGTCGCTAAATATGTTGTCACTTTTTATACCCTGTACCGTATTGTACAAAGGGTATATTAAGTTTGTGCAAGCCGAATAAATGTATGTAAAATATAGAAGAAGTCGTCGGAGACCCCCCAAAGTTACCCAAAGTAGGATCAGGGTGACTAGAGTAGTCGATATACCCATGTCCATCTGTCCTTCTGTATGAACGCCTAGATCTCAGAGATGGTAAGAGCTAGAGTAACCAATCTTTCAGATAAGATCCCTTATCATCCTACGGGTGACAAGTTTATTTTATTTTTTCGATATCGATATAGCTTCCATAGGGGTGTTTATGAGGACATCGAAGAAACATAAAGTTTTAGATGGAAAAATTAGCACTCGGAAGTTTTTTATAGTTCCGAAGCACTGTACCACTGTACTGATCAAAATCGGTTGACTATATTATATAGCTCCCATAGAACCAATCGGCCAAAAAAATGTTTTTTGTATAAAATTCGTTGTATTCCGTTTGTTTATGAAGGTATCATAACCAAAGTTTGCATTCTGCAGTTTTTTAGAGTACCCAAGCACTGTACCAAATTCGGTTGATTGTATCATATAGACCCCATAGAACGGATCGGTTAAAAAAACGTTTTTTGTACAAAATTCATTGTATTTCGTTTGTTTATGAATTTATCGTAATCAAACCTCACATTCGAAGGGTTTTTTATAGTTCCCTAGCATCAATTGAAATATTCAATTTTTACGAACACAAATTTTTTATTTTATTACACAAATAATCTTCAAAGGTACTATATGTTATTTCCCAAAATAATGTTCTGAGATTAAAAAATTAAAATGTTTTTAATTTATATGCATGTTGCGCTGATTTGACCTTAATTTTTGTTAAATGTATTTTTTGCGAATGTTTTCGTACTTAAGTTTATTCAAAGTATAATCGTTTTTATGTGCCTTTATTAGCACTGCACTTTTCTGAAAAGCTTAAGATTTCATCACAATGCGTCAAACTAGAACAATTAAACCGATTCGTTTCTTATTTCTCTACATAGGCAACGTCTTGAATTGATGCGCGAGATGTATCACAATGAGGCCGAATTGAGTCCCACCTCACCGGATTATAATGTGGAGAGTTTGACCGGTGGTGATCCTTTCTATGATCGCTTTCCCTGGTTCCGCATGGTGGGCCGTTCGTTTATCTACTTGAGCAACTTGCTCTATCCTGTGCCATTGGTGCACAAGGTAGCCATTGTAAATGAACGTGGCGATGTACGTGGTTATCTACGCATAGCTGTACAACCAGTGCTCGATGAGGAATCCATTGATTTCAATAATGGCGTCAAGCAGTCGGCACGTTTGGTTTTCAACGAGGACGATGCCAAGCCCAAGTATCGTGCGCTTAATGAAAAGGACGATGTGCAACGTTATATTGACAATGGTGGATTAGATAGTAAACTAGAGGGTAAGTTGTTTGGTTTAAACTAAAAGAAACGTTGTTAAAGCTGCATATTTATGACATTAGAACTTGAGGATGCTGACTCCGGTCGCGGCATTGATTCCAATTCGGCCTCTGAGTGTCACGAGAATTCCGAGGAGCCTGGCGAGCATCTGCAAGTGGGTAAGGAATTCACCTTCCGTGTGACCGTCTTGCAAGCTACCGGCATTGGAGCCGAGTATGCAGACATCTTCTGTCAGTTTAAGTAAGTCATGACTTGGTTACTTACAAAACTGCAAATGGTCTAACGATTTAATTCTGCAGTTTCTTGCATCGCCATGAGGAGGCCTTCTCCACGGAACCTGTTAAGAACTCAGCCTCAGGCGCACCACTTGGCTTCTACCATGTGCAGAATGTATGTATATATTTATTAAGTTCTTGCAAAGCTATTCTTTACGCTGATTAATTTGTAATTGCAGATTACTGTGCCCGTTACCAAATCGTTTATTGAATACTTAAAGACGCAACCCATTATGTTTAAAATCTTTGGCCATTATCAGACACATCCCTTGCACAAGGATGCCAAGCAGGAGTTTATATCTCGTCCACCACCAAGACGCATGTTGCCACCAAGCATACCCATAAGTCAGCCAGTGCGTAGTCCCAAATTTGGACCCTTGCCTTGTCCACCCTCGTCGACTGTCTTGGCGAAGCATGATGTCTTGGTGTGGTTCGAGATCTGTGAGCTGGCACCAAATGGCGAATATGTGCCATCGGCAAGTCTACAACTAGTTAAATATTAGTCTGTTTATTTTATGCTTTCCTGACTTTACAGGTTGTTGAGCATAGCGATGATCTTCCGTGCCGCGGCCTGTTTCTGTTGCATCAGGGCATACAGCGACGCATACGCATTACCATTGTACATGAGCCAACGCCAGAGGTTAAGTGGAAGGATATAAATGAGCTGGTCGTTGGACGCATACGCAACACACCGGAGTCTTCGGATGAACAGGATGAGGATGCTTGTGTATTGTCTTTGGGTCTGTTCCCAGGCGAAGTCTTAGAGGTGCCTGGCGATGATCGCTCGTTCTATCGCTTTGAGGCAGCCTGGGACTCCAGTTTGCACAACTCGGCACTATTGAATCGCGTTTCACAGGGCGGCGAAACTATTTACATAACTCTGAGCGCTTATTTGGAGGTGCGTTCCTTAAGTGCATATTTAATTGACGTCTACTAACATTTTGACTAATTGCAGCTGGAGAATTGTGCACGTCCAGCCATTGTTACCAAGGATCTCAGCATGGTCATTTATGGACGCGATGCACGCACTGGCCCGCGTTCACTTAAGCATCTATTTTCTGGCCAATACCGCAATCCGGAGGCCAATCGTCTTTCCGGCGTGTACGAGCTGTCACTGCGCAGAGCATCTGAAGCAGGTAGTCCAGGTAGCAATTCTCATTGTAGTTGTTCTTTGCCCAAAACGTCAAAGGTTACACACATGTGTTAACTGGCCAGTCATCATGCACTTAAACCATTTCTTCTAAACTTGCACTTCTCAGGTGTGCAGCGTCGTCAGCGTCGTGTGCTTGATACCAGCTCTACCTATGTGCGCGGTGAAGAGAATCTTCATGGCTGGCGTCCACGTGGCGATTCATTGATCTTTGATCATCAATGGGAGCTGGAGAAATTAACACGTCTGGAGGAAGTGGGTCGCATGCGGCATCTATTGCTGCTGCGCGAGCGTTTAGGCATGGATACCAATCCAAATCCTACAACCAAAACCGAAAAAGATGTGTGCAATCTGGCCGCCAGAGCAGCTACTTCACCAGTGCACATGGTCATACCGCCATCACCGCAAACGCCTGTTAAGGATCCGCAGCAAATGCTGCCAGAGCGCGAATACAATCAGCGCGAGCAGGAGCTGATGCTCAAATGCCTAAAGCTGGTGCAGGGTTAGTACGCCATAGTTGCAGCTCAAGCAAAGGACAAATCCTTAATACACCCTATGATTTTCTTAGGTCGTTACAGCAAGAGCGAACAGAACGATACACAAACCCAGTCGGATGTTTCTCCCAGCGACGAGGGCTGCGCTGACATGACAGTCAGCTGCATTTCCAGCAATTCCATGGAGTAAGTAATCTTAAAGTTTACTATCAGCTTAGAGATTTCATTTTGGTTTATTAAAGCACATTATTGGCACAATGTTCACTTACATGAACACTCTATACACACCACCAGAACTTTGCACTATACCCTTGGGGCAATCCTGCTTTAAGATGCATTTCTTATTGGGTATGCTAAAAACATAGCCCGGCTTGCATTTGCAGGGTGGTCCGCAAATTGGCACACAGTAGACGGAGTGATATTCGCAGGTGTCTGGACAGACTCCCGCACAGTTCACATAGCTGGAGTTCTTGCTGCAACCAGTAAAATGCCAAGGATTAAATATGTAATCCAATTCATTTAAGGGCGGATTTTGCTTCTCTTTGCGTTTCTTTTTCGGCACAACTGTTGTAACTTCATTGTCCACATACTCTGAGTTGTCCTCAGTAGCTGCTATACCAGGCGGGTTGAACTCCTCGTTGTCTTGCAGCGCATTGAATTTGTTTACGTTCTCTCGATACGCATGGACATTTTGGAAATGTTTTAAAAGGGCGATATATAAGATACAATATCTTAGGAGCACTGTTTTCATGTTAAGAACTTGACTTGTAGCTCTCGAATTGCTATTGACTTGGAACTCTGAGATTAGCTGTTTTCTAATGAATTTCCACCATGGAAGATTCGCGTGAAATTAACTTTATCTCTAACGATGTTTCTAGTGCAAAAGTTAGTTTAGTTAAAGATAAAAAATGTCTGTTTGGGAATGGCAAGTTAAGTTTAAGTCGCTTAAATGGTCAAATTTACTATCCTCTTCCTGAAGCACAAGTCTGCCCATAAAATTTTAAAAACATGTATTGCCAACAGCAATCTTCTGGTATAACTATGACGTCACCAAGCCTAATTCCTCACGAAAACAGGAGAGTTACTTGATCTTTCATCTTGACTTCTTTCTTTACGATAAACGATATCTAATGAAGCTTAATAAATTTATGGGTTTCCACGGACAGACTTCGTACTCACCTGTGTCATTTTATCCTAGTTATATACTAACCAATTTAACACCACATGTCTTATTTATATACACCTAAACCTATATATTTTTTGGTAACTCAAAACTCAAAAACAATTTCCATTTTTATTTTTTTGTTTATTTATTTTTAAAATTAGAAACAACAAATTTGTAATTCGACGCAGGTAATTTTCGTTTCTATTGAAATGCCTATGCTTGTATTTACGTATCTACTACCTACGCCAATTGCTTGCCTTGCACAATTTTATCGAATGTGGCTTTTTAACTAATCTTAAATTAACTTGTGTATAGGTTATGCTCACCGGATCGTGCCGATGCACCAAATGGCTGGGAAGCACCTGCACCAGCAACACAACCAGCGCTGCCTTTGCGCTTATATGTGCCCGAATTAGAGGAGATACGGGTTAGTCCTGTAGTGGCACGCAAGGGTCTATTGAATGTGCTGGAGCATGGCGGTTCGGGCTGGAAGAAACGTTGGGTGGTAAGTTGAAGAGTTAGTGTATGTATAGTAGGGTAGCAACCAATCGAGTTTTGAAGAGATGTCTGGATGCGTGACGATGTAGGTGAGAGGTATTGTCTTGTGAGTTTGGACAGGTGGAATAACTTGGGCACTGTAATATAATCCCAAACTAGAGTTAAATTAGAAGTTTTTTTTTGAAATGCAAAAAAAGAGGAATAAAAAAAGTGAAATATTTAAAGAATAAATAAATATAAAAAAATATTATTTTTTTTTTTAAATCCAGGTTTCTTAAAATTTAATTATATGTTAATCTTGTAAATAAATGAAAAAAAAAAAAAAATAATTAATTAAATTAATTAAATAATTCAGCCTGAAGGCCTACGTTGCTCTGGCTACAAACCTTTATAACTTCGAATCAACTTCTACTTTATAATTATATAAATAAATAAATAAATTTAATAATTATTTTTTTTTTATTTTTATTTTATTTATTTATAACATTTTGCTTTATTTTTATAATATTTGTTTTGCTTAGAGCTAGCCACTAAAATTTACAGAGTTATTTTTTTTAAATCCAAGTTTCTTATAATTTAATTATATGTTAATCTTGTAAATATATACATATTTTGAAATTTTTTAACTTAAACTCTCAAATGTAATTATTATTCTAACGATATATTCGTTTAGCTTTCATTAATCGAATGGGCGTAGAAAAGAAACAAACTTTTTTATAAATCATTAAAAATATAAATTTAAAAAAAAAATCAAAAAGTATCAGCAGCTTTAAAAAATATAAATTTCTTATTTCTTTTCAGATTGTTCGTCGTCCTTATGTGTTTATCTATCGCTCGGAGAAGGATCCTGTAGAGCGTGCCGTCTTAAACTTGGCTACCGCCCATGTAGAATGCAGCGAGGACCAGGCTGCTATGGTCAAGATACCCAACACATTTAGGTATATGTGGGGCTTTATATAAAAATTAATCACTTAATTTAATACGATTTTGTTTTACAGCGTGGTGACCAAACATCGAGGCTACTTGCTGCAAACACTGGGCGATAAGGAGGTGCATGACTGGCTATATGCCATCAATCCACTGCTGGCTGGTCAAATTAAGTAAGTTGGAGACAGCTGTAAATAAATTACTTATTTAAATGTATCCTTACTAAATGCTTGCAGATCCAGATTGGCGCGTCGCACCTTGGAGCCAGCCTCACAGACGGCCTCACAAATTCAAGCCACAATGGCCACGAATGCTACAAATACGAACAAATGAGATACAATTACGATGGAGTCCGTTTTGGTTTACTGAGACGCAGGCTATAGCTGGCTGCAACGACTAGTCGTGGGCAAACGTTTGAATAGTTCCAAGCACTAAAACATACAAACATACACTTATATATACATATACATGCTCTATATAGCATGTTATGTAGCCGCAGCAGCCAGCGACTCTTGAGGATTCCATCGGAAATGTTATCGAGTCAAGATCATAACATTTTTGTAGTTGTTTTAAGTTTGGATGCAGCTAAAAGCGAAAACCAAGTGCAAAACGTACGTAATTATTAAGTAGAGCCGATTAATTATAACTTAATTATTATTATATGTATTTATTATGTATGAAAAATTATGTACAACAGCTAAAAGTAGGCTTTGTAAAGCTGAAGAACTTATTCTAATTATTTATATAGTCATAAACAAAGATTTTAATTTTTTTGTAAATAGTTTTAAATTGTATAAAATATTTATATTAATTGACATTTTTTTTCGCTAAATTTGTTCATAATTTTTCAAGTGATATTATGTTGAGTACATAAAGAAATGCAAACAATTACTAATTTATGGTAAAAAAAAAAAAACACTGAAAATTGAAAATCAATAATGCTTATAAACGTATAGACATATATGTATATGCATTTTAAAAGAATCAAGTTAAAAAGAAACGTAAATACATATATTATATATATAATTATTGTATAAAAACATATTTATATATATTTGCTGTTTATACACAAATTTTCAACTATTTATTGTATTGTTTAAACTCAACATATGAAAACGCAAATACATATATAAATAAAAATAACAAAACAAGACCGTACAGTATATAGTTCTAGTAAAAGCGAACAATGTAAGCTCAGTAAAATGCAAATTTAACTTATTTAATTATTTACAAAAAAATTGTATGTAAAATCAATTTAATACAGACGTTTTAAATGCAAATGACAAGCAGCAGAGCAGAGCAGAGCAGAGCAAGTCTCGTAAAGCATGTTATTGTTAGGAGTAGTGTTAGCAAAAGCAACATTTGGACGGAACAAAAATATTATTATAAAAAAAAAAAACAAAAAGTTTACTAAACATATATTATAACGTATACTATATACACAAATGAAAATGCTATTTGCATGTAATTGTCCAATAGCGAGTACCCAAAATTTAAATGTTTAAAAATGAGAAAGCTTCAAAAATTTATTTACTATAAATTTCAAAACTAAGCGCTTAGAACTTTTTGCATGTTGCTCAAAATGCTTGGCTAAGCTTTTTTAACTCACATACACCTAAAAAACAACAAAACAAAAGCAATCCATTTTTGTTAACTTTAAAGACTCCCCCTCCCCAAAAAAAAAAAAAAACCACCTGCAAAAGCTTAAAGCAAATCTATAAGTAATTTTGATAAAATCTAAAATTTAAAGCTATAGCCACCTGTAAATTTCAAAGAAAATTTCAAAATCAATGAAATGCGCTTACAATGCAATACAATACGCATATGCTATATGGTATTTATGTATACAATCTAACGTATAAACGAAAAGCAAAACTATATACTAACTATATAAACCTTATGTATAACTTAATTTCAATTTTTAAATTTGTAACATACTTTTATTTGAGCTCTAGAAAGTTGGTTTGGTTTGGCATCTTGTGCCAAGCTATGTATAGTTAAAAGTCGGAATTTAGCACAATTTGGTAAACAAATTGTTATATAAACTGCTTTCGTTGATGTTTAAACCAATAAAAAAACATCTAACGTTAAGCGGTGTTCTGAGTAAGCAAGCGAGAGAGCCGTTGAGTTTGAATTTGGTTTGAAATTTAATAATTGTAGCAAAATGTAAACATTTGTTAAACTATTGAAATAATTTGGAATTGTAACATATTAGAGAATTGTAATTTACTAAATACAATATTCAATATATATTTAACTACTATATGTTGTATGTATTAATATATATATTTTGCGGCGTTTAAATTACACAATGTAACCAATTGTATATGCTAGCAAGTGCAGCAGTATACAACAAATAATAATCATGTATTAAAATTTACGTATATGCACACTAGCTGCATATATATTAAAACAAAACAAAACAAAACATTTGAACTTATATATAACGACATATATAAATCGTGTGCAAAGTTATTTAAGCACCGTTCAAAAAGCGCGCAAATCACATTTATTGTAACAAATAAATTCGTTTGGGCTAAAGTAATACGGAAAACCAATAAGTATACACTTATGTAGCGAGGATTAAAACACACACAAGGATTAAACCACAAACAGTTAAGGATCTAGTAAAGAAACTACAAAGAGCAGCAAAGAGCAAACCAAAAAATATATATATATAGAATAATATATATGCTATATGTATGTATAATATAACATGATATATACGTGGGCGTATCACTATTAAAGAAATATATAAATAAAAAGGCTTTAAATAAAACTTTTCATTTATTTCAATGGCTTGAATTACGTCTGCTTGCTATATGCCAAAAATGGCAGTTTCTAAAGCAAGCATAAAAACTTTTTATAGCATGTATTTTAAGGAAAGAACTCGCCCAGAAGACTCCCAAAGGTCTGGAGCAGCAAAGAACTAACTTGAGATTTTGACTTCTTATTTGTGCAGCCAGATTATGATTATTTATTTAAGTTTTGCCAAACTTTCTTTCAGACGTAAATAGTTTCAAAGCGCTATATTTTATATATTCTAATATCTAACTAATGTCATTATCAAACTACAAATATCGTATATAGTGGATAGAGAGGCCAAAGCTTGAATCACCTTGAGTAGGTAGAGTGTTGTTGTAAGTTCTTAGTTTGACGATTTTCAGAGAGACATGAATAACCTGCGCATTGCGTCAGCTTCTAATTGTTGGATCATGCTTATTGCCATAACTTTTCTCTCTGTAAGTACTTTTTTGGTCCAAACGGGCAGGGTGCGAAATATACTAAAAAAAATAATGCTAAGATGACATTAAGTTAAGATATTTTTTGTTTGTGTTTCTACCTAGATGTGCACTCAAACAAAACTTAAAAATATTGAATTCGTTTTAATATTTTTATAAATGTCATTATCGAGTCTTAAGATATTCAAGGAATTATATGGTAGCTTGTACATAAAAGGGTAAACAAAGGATTACTAAAATTTTCTTTTTATCTGCTTCTTACGTTGCTTTTTGTTGTTAACCATTATCAGCAAAATTCTTTTAAGTTCTTAAAACACACATTGAAAATTTAATTTTTGGAAAAGTCGATTCTTGGAACTTTTGACCATAAAAAACTTGAGAGAAGACAAAAAAAAATTTTGAAAAAATTGTTAAAAATAACTTTTTTTTTGAATCCGAAGACCAGAACCTCGGCTCTCTGACATAACTTTAAAAATACTTGCTTGTTTTCAGAGGTTCTGCCTGAGCTCTGACGTGCTGGAATTTCTCAGACCTTTCTGTCTAATTTAGCTACCCGAAAAACCTATAGTAAACATGGTCTACCCTCCGAAGGATCAGGACTCCTACTTATATGACACTTCTATTAGACTATGTTGCCATTAGAGAAAAAAGAACATTTTTTTAATTTTCTCAAAAAAAAATTTAAAAAAACAACTAAAATCCATTTTACTTTTTTAATCTAAAAAATATTGAAACATTGTTTTATTTTTAGTCAACATTTTAATTAAAAACATTGACGTGCTTGAAAACACATGTTTGGTGCAAATCGAATCTTTCATGTGGTTTGAAACCGAGTGCCAGAGGAATTAAAACGAATTGGTAAAATAGTTTTTAAAGTTTACGCATTTTAAGCTTAAATAATTTTTTGAATTTTCTTTGATATTTATAGTTATTGATAAATATTTTTAATTATTTTTTTCTGAATCAACCCAAAAATAACACACACAACTCGAACCGAATTCTGATATGGTCCATGTCTTGTATAAAAAATTTTTAATTTCTTGCTTAAATTTCCCTTGTAATAAGTATGGCATAGTCGTAGATAATTTCCTTCGTAGATGGCGACAGCACAGAGCACGCAAAAACGAATACGAATAAAATTGTTCGTTGACTAGTATCTCCAGCTTATTTAAAAAAAATCCTTAAAATTGATTTTTTCCCCACTTGTTAATTATACTCAACTATGCGGCACTCATGAAATAAAATTTTTTTTAAAAGTCTACCATAAGTTCTAAATTTTATAGCGTATTAAAAAGTCTTGTAAGTTGCTTAAACAATATTTTAGCTATATAACTAAAGTTTTAAAAATTCGATGCAGTACTTTAAAAGCTATTGAAGAATAATGTACATAAAAGTCATACTAGCGCTAAGTTTCTTTACAGTAAGTATATATGTACATATATCCAATATATACATAAATACATTTCTTATGAAACATTTTCCTTATTCTAGTTCTTTGCGACGTCTTTAGCTAAAGACAAAGGGAATTTTGGTGAAGTTTTAAACGTTATTAAAAGTTACAGAGGAAAAGATAATGAATTTGATTTTGGTCTGGTCGACCGATGTGTCCACATTATGTTAGAGGCAGGCGCTGAAATACTGCTGAGTGTTATTCCAACAATGGAACACACCAAACAATGTGTGGAAGTGTCAGCTGCAAAAGATGCCGATGATGGATCCATGAAGGCTATGTTTAGAAAAGTCTATGAGTTTATCAAGAAATTAGTGCGCAGTAAACCAGATTGCTTGAATATTATCATGCAGGAATTCAAAAGAATATTGGATCCAAAATTTGATAAATTTGATAAACTGGAGTGCATAGAAGACCTTAAATAGATTTATTTGAAATAAAACCGTTCTTGGAGTTGAAATTAATTTCAAGGCTACCGAATTGTTATTCTAATGATGTCACGTCATCGAAAGCGATTTGTAAAAGCTTAATTTAATCGTATTGTTCCAGCTCAGATGTGTTCGCTAAATGGTCATCATATTAAAATATTCACGTAGAGTCTTTCAGGTAGTTCACAATCCCAAACTGTGTAGTCAATATGGTTTCAAAGAGATACAGAAAAAATGTAATACAGTCGAGGCGGTGCCCGACAGTGTAATACCCTGTACCTTTTTTCTCGAAAACAATTTTATTCGTGCATATTCCTTCTAAGAACTTTCCACTTGGCATATATTTTTTTTTTTTGGTGAAACACAAAATTTATATCTATAAAATCCGTAAATTTGTACCGATTTTGATGAGAATCGAAAGTTAAAGAAGAAGTCAAAGAAGTTATTTTGGGGTTATGGGGTAAGTTTCAAGTCTCCGTAATCTAGGTGTTCATACAGACGGACGGACAGACGGTTATGATAAGCATTTTGGTATAAAGGACTTGGGGTCTGCCACGCCTCCTTCTGTCCGTTACAAACATTGCAAAAATCTAGTATAATCTTTATACCTATAAATACAGGGTATACAAATTTATGTCGGGGAACCAAATTTTATTTACAGTGGGATTATGATCATAATCGGATAATCCTGTGTTAATTTCGTGGTCGAAATAAAGCGCGAAAACAACGGTAACTTTTTACACTTTCAATATTTGAATTTTTGACAGATCTCTCTGTCTCTATGACTTGTGTACCCAAAATGTCAAAGGTATTATAGTTATAGAGGCAGGCAGAAGAAGCCCAATACACATACAATACTAAGGAAATACTCGGGAATAATAGGTGCCAGCAATCTCAAGTTTAAGATCATAATAATAGATTTAAGCCATTTTCTATTGAGTCACCCTAAAGCGCTATTTTTTATGGTGTAGCAAAATTTAGACCGAATGCAAGATTTCTCCACTATCCAACAATGTTTTCCTTCAGATTTCTTCTATTCTGAAAATATGGTTGAACTTTTCAGAGGTATCAATTGACTTGGACGAAAAAAGAAGATATCTGCTAGATTTCTTATAATCTACCATATACACTCTTTAGGGTTTGCTGCAAACAAAAAAAAAGTACGTGATATAAAAAAACTTTGCTCCATACATAAAAGATAAGCAACAGAATCTTTTACTGATATGTTTAAATTATTGGATTGGTGTACTATAAAGTACTTCTGCGGAATGATCTATCTTTTGACAGTTTTGACTATTCTTTCAGTAACGACTGCTGATCTTGAAAGATCGTCTGCGACCCTGAAGCTAGTAAAATCTTTATCTAGTAAAAGTATAATGGGCCTTAAAAGATATACTGCTAACTCTCTTAAGAGTGTCAGCAACTGAAGTAACTTTCATCTTATGTCATTAAAATAAAGCCTTTAATGAGTTAATGACTTAAGAAAATTATAATGTGAAATAATGAAATAATAAAATACATCGTTACCTAAGAAGCTGATTTTTGATTACAGTTATGAGTCCGCCCGCTACACAAAACCAATTCTTGGCTACGTTCTTTCATTCTTCATAAGCCAAAACAGCTGTTCCTAGCAATAATGTGCTCTTAACTTTCCTTCATACGTATACCGCTTTTAAAATCAATTTTTCAGTTTGATATCCTTTAAAAATTACAATTAAGGCATACAATATTTAATTATCTTTTTTGCTATATATAGTTGTACAGTTGTTCTTCGCAATTAGTTAAAATGAGTCTGTTGCGTGCTTGTTTCTTGCTGGGCTTCTTGGCAGTAAGTGCTCTAAACTTGGTTAATACTATAGAAAAAAAAAAAATAATGAATAATTTCTTATAACCAGGTTGTGCTCGCTCCGTCGGCGTACGCTAAAATCTCTCCGGAGTGGGAAAAACGTTTGTCATGCTCTCATATTGCTTTGGAAGGAGTTTCGGCGGTTACTGTTAATGCAGTCAACCTTCTCAAGGAGGTAATCACTTGTGTAGACTACCATATTACGGTGCCTCCAAAGAGTATCTTCGGATATGCCAGGATTTCTTATGAATTCGGTAAAAAGGCTTTTGCGGTAAAATTGGATTGCTTAGTTGTAGCCTTTTCCAAAATCATAAAAATTGTCACTCCATATTCGAAGAAGTTTACCGAACAGACCTGCTTGGTGGAAGAATAAAAAAAATATGTATCTTCACTAAAATGTATGTATATTAAAAAATATATATATTTTTTGTATACAAATCTTATTTTGAATTGTGAAATAAGCGCAAATGTTGCCTTTGCTATTTTGAAATAAAAATACTATGTATATTCGGATTCGTTTTGATTTCATATGTTTTGTGCACCCAATTCTACCAAATCGAATATTTCATGTGGTTTGAATCTAATTTTTTTTTTCTAATTGAAAACATTTTTTTAAATATTCTTAGCGTCTATTTATGTTAATTTTAAGTTAATAATTATATTTTAATTTTTCTGATTCAACCCAAAAATGTAATGCATCCAACGCGACATTTTTGCAATACATTCCCTTAGACACACATATTGGCATATCGATAACTGATACCTGCGACAAGGTTGATATGTTTGAATATATACTTATATATATACTTGAATTTTATGTATATTTGCCATATTTTGTTGGCAAATATACGAATTAACAAACAAACCAACAGATGGCCCACCCTGTATGTATATTCACACAATCCGTCAATTACCATTGTATTCGTTTTTTGAGATTTAGAGTTTTCTTAGTTTAGTTTAACATATTAATGTTATATTTGATTTCGGCCCGGTTTTAAAGGAAGCTTCCATTCTTATGAATATTCTTTGGGTTTTAACCTCACATCCAGGTGGATAGACACTCTTATGAACCTTTGAAGAGATTTAGATTTTCGTTGACTTCATTTGACAGTTTTTCGTGATGGTTTCCAAATGTTCAGGTTCATTTGTTGCGATTTAAATGTAGAACTATTATTATATAAACGATATTTCTAAATCCTGAGCCTTTTTTTCTATTTAAGTTTATATTTTGGAATACTCTCAAATTTATAACAACCATATAGAGAAACTAACCTTTTTTTGTCGTTTAAATTAATAACATCGTTTTACTTTTTTAATAAAACTTTTTGAATATGAACGACCTATTTATTGAGGAGCAACAAATGACGAATTGGAATGCGACTTGGTTTATAATTCGTCATGTCTGTACAACATTCAGTATTACATAGTGAATCACAATACAAAAATAAATAGAAATGAATACGGATCTAATTCTTGTCAAGATTATATCATGGCTTTAATCGCAAACTCCCTTTTCACTTCAGACAACGTCACTTGCTTGTCATATTACTCAGGCTATGAGAAATTTTTTAAATTACGTATCCGAAGATAATTAAAAATTAAAATTCTGCGTTTGTGCAACAACTTACTACGTCCCATGCCTGAAATAGATTTTTATTATATATTATGTTATTTTATTGGTATAACCACGGTAAATGGTGCATTTCATTATTTCCATCAAAATCATCCTCGTCACTAATAAAATTTATTGTTACAAAGAAAAAAATTCTCACGAGATCTTAAATAAATTTAGAGGAAGATTTTCTCGCAATCGTAGCTGTTATGGGTTTGCGTTTTGCTTAATGACATCATTGGGTATGACGAAAAGGGAAGCTCTCCTTATGGTAGTGTTTAACGAAGCCAGTTTGTTCCAAACATCGTGAACTGGATCGTACTCTTCCACAGTCGAAGTGGCACCATAAGAGCTTTTGCCGCCGGCTACAATAATACGACTAGCAAACAGAGCACAGCCATGTTCTTCCCTGCTGACTGTCAGCGAGCAAACCTTTGTCCATTTATCAATAGTTGGATTGTAACATTCAACAGAATTTAAAAGTCCATCGTTATAACCCTAGCCTATTGCATAAAGAAGCCCATTTACTTTTTCTACTCCACAACTTGCACGAGCTTCGTTCATGGACGATAAACGACTCCACTCGTTTGTGCATGGATCATACCTTTCCACGCAGCTCAAACTCGCACGTCCATCATATCCACCAATAACATATAAGCAATCATTGAGAACTGCCACACCGACATAGCTTTTTGTGGTGGGCATGGGTGCCACACTGTTCCAAGTATCTGTTCCAGCATTCCATCGCTCGACTGTATTCAACTGTGAACCATTATAACCGCCTACCACATAGAGTAATCCATTTACCACTGCCACGTCCACATCTATCCTTGGTGTACTCATTGGTTGGAGTTGGGTCTAAGTCATGCTCTTTAAATCCAAACTGCACATGGTTTACGCGTTCCAACCAACATCAGATTATTCTGAATAAATACTGCACCATAACGATCACGTTCTATTTCTAGTTTCCTTAAAAGTGTCCATTGCTTCTGAATAGGACAGTAGCTCTCAATAGCAAAATCATGTTCCGATTCAATTATGTTTCCAATTGCAAGCAAACAATTATTCTTTCTCTGGGCAATCGATAACAGTCGCTCGGGCATGGCATGACACTTATATGCTTCCAAAAGCAGATTCTGGCACTCATTGGCACTGCACACTCTCTCCACGTGATCCTCAATAAAAGAAGGCTTCAGTAGTGGCAGCCTCACCTCTGCAGCTTCTTCAGACAACTCTCTTATCGAACTTATTAACTTATTTCGGGGGCATGAACTAAGACTTTGGGGACAGATGGTGGAAGGTATCATGTACCATGGGTACAATTTTATTAGATCTTTTGCTGTGTCAAGTGCATAATCTTGGAATTTTTCAACATTAATTCGATAGCCAGATGCCATGCATTAAAGTAATGTTGAACACCTGATTAAAACGTTTTCATCCAGTCCCGTAATTTCAGCAGATAGTTTTGTATTGCTAAAAAATCTTCTTGCAGTATTACCGTCGTTTGAAGTTCCACTTCCTCCACTTTTCGGTTTGTCAACTATTAATCCCATTTTTGCACGGAAGTCTTTTTGAAGATCCTTTTTTCTTTTCATAAGGGCAAGCATTCCTTCTGGGGTAGAACTTCGCCAACAACTTCAGATGCAATCTGTATGACACATGTAAAAAATATTCAAAAAAACCGAATATATGAATGCAACGGAGACAACCCAAACTCATAACGTGTTTTATCAACCATTTTTTTTAAGCACTTTTTCAAATTATTCATTTCTGAGTAATAAATAAATAGTTTTGCAAAAGTTATACAAACCACGAAAGACGAAGACAGAGCAACAGCACAACAGCACAATAGGCAAAAAAAAATCGACTTTGCCGACTAAGACGGCGTTAGTAAAATTACGATTCTACACACATCTACAAATATCTGCAGCTAATTTTAACACATATATTACCTTAAAACTAAGACAAATACAGTGACATACAAACCAATTGTGGAATTTTGTGGGATCACAACTAAAACTTCAACTAAACATAAAAAAGACGTTCACAAAATACACAAAAAAGGTTAATTCCATTATATTAATTTTACAAGAAGAATATCACAAATAAGATAATTATTAATATCTGAATTTACAGTAAATACCTTCAATTTCAAAATTCATTTTAAATTATTTATATTGGGACACTCTGCCAAACGTTTGACCACTTTGAAGTTCGATTTTGCTTTGACAAAAAGCATACCATACAATTGGTGTCTTTTTTGTCAAAATATTTTGTGGTCATTTTTTTGATTTTTGGCCTATGGACGGAACCACTGTGCTGCGGTCAGCATATGTGTGCGAGCGCTTTGGAATGCGTGACTGATCTAATAAATAAAGATAGATCTAGCCAATAAAATGACATTCGGATCTTCCCAGCTATCAAACGTGACTGACAAGCTGATAGGAAGGAGAAAACATGACGACCTTATTGAACTGGTCGACGAACAGTACTTGCCCTCTGGGAGAATGTTCATGCATGAACACGAAGTACCACCACTCAAGAAACCAAACCGAGAGTCTCTGGAACCGTCAAGTGGTTCAATGTAAAAAATGGTTATGGGCTCATCAAACGGAACGACATTGAGGAAGATCTCGACAAAAAAAAAAAGCGGACAAACAACGCACACGCCGCCCCTGGAGAAAGAAAATACAATGCAACGATCGACCACATATAAACCATTTTTGGTTTTGCATCGATGGATGCCACTTTTGCCCCGGGAAGAATGTTCAGGCCTGAACACAAAACCTCAGCCCCTTATCATGATTTTTATGTGGTCGATCGTTGCTATCAGATCCGCTGCCGCCGAGATAGTAGCATTATATTTTCTTTCTCCATCTGTTGGTTTGGTTGTTAAACACTCATTACACTAGTTTACACGAAAAATTAACCTACGTAAAAAAGTGTTTTTTTGGGTAATTTGGGGTCGAGAAACACGAAAATGGCAACCTTTTTTTTTTTTTCTTAAGCACCGTTTTCGACATATTTTCGAAAAGCATGTTTTTAGGCACTTTTTTCAGTTATTCCTCAATATATCGTGAACAAAATTTATCGACATAATGATAAGATCGAAAGGTATTGATGTGCTCTTTCCGGTGATATATAATATGTACAGTAGGGTGGCCGCCGCTGGTATGGAGGATTTTTAAACCGTCGATATCAAAACCGCCACCCCCTAAAAAGTTTCCTTTTTACCTGCATATAGCGCCTGTAAAATTTAAAAACGATCCGAATGTATTTGATGGGCGCGGGATTAGGTCAAAGGTCAAAAGTCTAAGATCTTCGAAATCGGATAGGAACTGTAGATGTTCTGAAACCAGGAACGAAAAATCACGACTACTGCTGCATACAAATTCGTGAAGACGTAACTGAACGCAAATGAAAAACTTTGAGAGAAAAATTTTTTTTATACAAAAGTGCGATTGAGTGAAGATTGGAACTTCCGTACCTGGTTCCATAGTATCTACAATTCCTATCCGATTTCGAATATCTTAGACTCGAAGTTTTCGTAAAAGAATTCTCTTTCAGCTTAAAGCTTAACATCATTTTTAAACATTTTTTTAAACAGAGATTTTCGCCAAAAAAAAGTCATCTAAAATAACAATTATACCCTTCAAGAACTTATGCTCCTTGGAAAATTTACTATTCTGTATTCCAAAGATCCAATTCCCCAAATAATTTCACGTAGCCAGTGGTACATTCAGAACTATCGTCTGATCGCCTGCCAGTCTTGTGCAAATTTTCTAATAGTGTTAACGTCATCAAAGGTAATACATATCTACAGTAGGTACTCCAAAGCAGACTGGAAGAAGTTTAAGCGTCTCCTGAACGGTGTATCTCAAGAACAATTCGAACTTTTTAAGAATCGTCTCCCTAATATTGAAACTATGGATTTGATGACTGATATTCTAACAGCTTAGGTAACAGATGCAATACATAAATCGGTACCTGAAAAGGAAATTAGGCCTTTAGTCCGTAAACTTTCACTTAACATTAAAAGTCTCATAAATGACAGAAACGCCACTCTAAGAAAATTGATCAGAACGAGGCAGCCGATCTTTAAAGCCAGGTTAAATTTCTTAAATCATGAAATTCGGCAGAAACTATTTGAGCTAAACAATGTTACTTGGAATCATAAATTGTCTGAATTAAAGAAAAATTAAAAGCCCTTTTGGAAACTTACCAAAATCATTATAAACAAGAAACAATTTATTGCAAGTTTCGTCCACAACAATAAAGTTCATTCCACAAGACAAGAAAAGGCAAACATCCTAGCTGACATATTTGAATGTATACATAATAAAAGTGAGACTTACTCTAATTCTACCACATCAACTTTTGTGGATAACTCACTTAAATGCCTTATGGACTCGACATTTTCAACCTGTCCTGAAATCACTTCCGGAGAAGTTCAAGCATTTATTAAGTCTTTTAAAAATAAAAAATCTCCGGGTATTGATCAAATACCAAATATCTGCTTTAAAAAACTACCAAATGGCGCTATGGCTTTGATAACGCTTATTTTTAACAATTGTCTTAAAATTGGGTACTTTCCTTTAAAATGGAAAATTGCTAAAATTATCCCTATTCTCAAGCCTGGAAAACCTCCAGATTCACCTGATAGCTATAGACCAATTAGCCTACTGTGTGGATTCTCTAAAATCTTCGAGCGATTAATTAAGACCCGATTAAATTTACACTTAGAAGAAAATAGCAAGGTAGGATTCAATTCAGTATGGATTCCTAGCATCTCTTAACTGTATCTACCCACTGCACAAAATTACTAAATACATTAAGGAAAATTTGGATCACAAGAAGTCAGTTGGAATGATAAAACTGGACATTGATGCTGCTTTTGATACAGTTTGGCATAATGGCTTAATTCGCAAGCTAGTTACATGTAATACCCCAACTTACATTACTAAAATTGTACAAAGCCTTTTAACAGAAAGATACTTCTTCGTGAGCTGGGATAGTACCAACTACAATAAAAAACTTGTCAGTGCTGGAGTACCTTAGGGATCTCGGCCCTATTTTGTTCAATGTATACACTCACGACATTCCATTACTTGAAAATTGCAATACGCTAAAATTCGCAGATGACGCAGCTTTTTATTCTACTGGTGATACATGAACGGGTATACATAACATACTACAAAATTCATTGGACTCAATTTTATCATATTTTTACAAGTGGAATATTAAAATTAACCCAACAAAAACAAAAGCGAAATTTTTTTTCGAGGAAAAGAAAACTATGTTTTTTGCCTATTGTTGTTGTCATCTTAACAACTCTTATATTAAATGGGAAAACTCTGCGAGATATCTAGGCATTATTTTGGAAAAAAAACTTATTTTCAATAATCATATCAGCATAACATTAAACAAAATCAATATTACAATACGAATTCTTTATCCATTCTTTAACCGCAAATCTAAACTTTCTTCATGTTATATGGCTGTGAAGTATGGGGAAGCAGTTCCAAAGCTCATTTAAAAAAACTGCAAACAGCGCAAAACAAAATATTGAAGACGATATTCAACCTCTTTCATTACTATCCAACAAAATATTTACAAATAATAGCTAATATTGGCATGATTGATAAACTTATATCTCAAGCAACAAGAAAATGTAATCTAAAAATCAATGAAAATCAAGACCTTATAAATAGTTTTCAGTAAATTTATACAACTTTTTTTTTTTTTTTTTGGTCCAAGTTTTTGTGTTCACTTTCCTTTGGCTATATAACGTTAATACACTTAAAATAATTTTTCATATAATACTATACCTTACTATGTTCCAGTTGAAAAGATTATTTATCTAACTCTGTAAATTTAAATGGCTAGCTTTAGTTTAAATAACTAAAATAACAATGTTCGCATACGGGTCTGTTGAGCCAGCCGATGGACGCGTCGCGGCCATTTGGACGATATTTCTATTCATACAGAAATGAGTAGGTTAAATATTGTATTTTTTATATTGTATATACGATTTAACGAACAAACCAACAGATGGCCCACCCTATATATTTACAATTGGCACTTTATTTTTTTTTTTTGAGATTTAGAGATTTTTTAGTTTAGTTTTTTAATATATATGTATTATATTTGATTTCGGCCCGGTTTTAATGGCAGCTTCCATTTTTATGATTATTCTTTGGTTTTTAACCTCACATTCAAATATCCATCCACCTCTTATGAATCTTTGAAGAGATTTAGATTTTCGTTGACTTCATTTGACAGTTTTGAGTGATTGTAAATGTTTTGCAAATGTTCAAGCCGATACTTTCGTCTTTCCCAGCTTCTGCAACTTAAATTAGCGCTTTGAACCAATAATCAGACTGCGATCCAAATTTATTGATTAAACGTTACAATTTTTCAACTATCTCAATTCGTGTCGTTGTTAAACTTCCCCATTTTTTGCAGGGCACGGTATTTATGCGGCATTCTTTGAATTCAGTATGAGGGTTTATCCATATACACATCGATGTGGATCTATTATTTATAAACTAACATATATAAATATATTCTAAGTCCTGAGCCTTTTTTTCTATTTAAGTTTCTATTTTGGAATGCTCTCAAAAATGTATAACAACTATATATATAACAACTATATACTATATTAAAACTTTTTGAATATGAACGATCTATTTATTGAAGTCCTAAATGACATGTGATGTTCCGCTGCAAATGAAGATCTGCAACAAGTGACGAATCGGAATGCGACTTGGTTTATAATTGGTCATGTCTGTACAACATTCAGTATTATATGTATTATGAATCGCAATGCAAAAATACGTAGAAATGATTACGGGTTGTATTCTGGGCAAGATTATATGCATGGTTTTAATCGCAAACTCCCTTTTTACTTCAGTCAACGTCACTTGCCTGTCTGTTACTCAGGGTATGAGATATTTTTTGAATTTCGTATCCGAAAATAAATACAAATTTTAATTCTGCGTTTGAGCATCAAATGCCTGAAACAGATTTCCAATATTTATATAGGTACAACCATGGTAAATGGTGCATTTCATTATTTCCATCAAAATCATCCTCGTCACAAATAAAATTTATTGTTATTAAGAAAAAAATACTCATGAGTTTTTAAAGAGGAAGATTTTCTTGCAATCGTTGCGGTTATGGGTTTGCATTTTGCTTAATAACATCATTGGGTATGACGAAAAGGGATGCTCTCCTTATGGTAGTGTCTAACGAAGCCAGTTTGTTCCAAACATCGTGAACTGGATCGTATTCCTCCACAGTCGAAGTGGCACCATTAGAGTCTGTACCGCCGGCTACAATAATACGATCAGCAAACAGAGCACAGCCATGTTCATCCCTGCTGACTGTCAGCGAGCAAACCTTTGTCCATTTATCAAAAGTTGGATTGTAACACTCAACAGAATTTAAAAGTTCATTGTTATAACCGCCTATTGCATAAAGAAGCCCATTTGCTTGTGCCACTCCACAACATTCACGAGCATGGTTCATTGGCGATAAACGACTCCACTCGTTTGTGCATGGATCATACCTTTCCACGCAGCTCAAACACGTATGTCCATCATATCCACCAATAACATATAAGCAGTCGTTGAGAACTGCCACACCGACAGAGCTTCTTGCGGTGGGCATGGGTGCCACAGTGCTCCAAGTATCTGTTCCAGGATTCCATCGCTCGACTGTATTCGAATGTGAACTTTTATACCCGCCTACCACATAGAGTATTCCTTTTAGCACTGCCACGCCATTATATATCCTTGGCGTACTCATTGGTTGGAGTTGGGTCCAGGTTATGCTCTTTAAATCCAAACTGCACATGGTTTTTAAGCGACCTTCTGCATTACGTCCCCCAACCAACATCAGTTTATTCTCAATAAATGCTGCACCATAGAGTTCACGTTGTAATTTTAATTTCCTTAAAAGTGTCCATTGCTTCTGAATAGGACAGTAGCTCTCAATAGCAAGATCATGTTCCGATTCGTTTATGTATCCAATTGCCAGCAAACAATCATTCTTTCTCCGGACAATCGATAACAGTCGCTCGGGCATGGCATGATACTTATATGCTTCCGAAAGCATTTTCTGGCACTCATTGGCACTGCACACGCTCTCCACATGATCCTCAATAAAGGACAGCGTCAGTAGTGGCAGCCTCACCTTGGCCATCAGTTTTGGTATGTGCTGTTTGCGGACGGGCTCATCATTGCGCACCCAAGACATTAGACTCTGAAAGACAAACTCCTCGGAGGGCACATGAAGATCATCACTAGACAGAATCTTGCCCAGCTGATCGGCATCCAGTTGTAGGAACTCCTGACTCTGGCTTACATCCACAAAGTGCTTGTTGATATAGTCCAAAGCGAGTTCCATCAAAGTGGTGCAGTTGTGCAGCTCTGCAATTAAGGCAATGCCCAGACAGTTCGATGAATCCAACTGGCGTGCCATAAAATTCGCGCAGGTCGTGACTGCAGTATTCAGACGCCATCTATGGGCAGTAGTTAGCAGCATTTCAACATTCTCGCCATCCACTTCAAGGTTTCCCGTGTAGCAGTAGTTCACAAGTATTTGTAGAGTATCGTTGTTTACGTCACCAAGAGGCACCTCATTGTCGTTGCCTTCACGCATTGGGCTGGTAAACATGGCTGAAAAGATGTCACTGTTGGCGGACAACACCAAACGATGGGCTGGCACACGTTTTCCATCTACGCCCGAGATAAGAACCACATCGCACAATTGTTCCTTGTCCAGATGCGATTTCATAAGCTTTAAAACCATGTCAGCATGGCTATTATTATTGCAAGAGGTGCAGTCTTTTTGGTTTTCCGTAGACATTGCGTACTAATGTATTTTTCTTTGTTAACTGATTCATAATATTGATATGCAAGGAGTATATATATTGAAGAGAGGCGTAAGAACGGCCGTTGGCGTTTGAACGCTGTTATCTTATTTTGAGCTAGCCAACACAACTTAGCAGATTAGAGCAAGCAGTGCGAACGACAGCGCACGGGGTTTTCCATCCTCTTTACTCATATGTAATGAGTCATTGTAGCTCAAAATAAGATAACAGCAAAATAAGATAACAGTACTGAGCAAGTGAGTATTGAGCAAGTGAGTTGTGAACAAGTGAGTAGTGAGTAGTGAGCAACTGAGCAAGACTGCTCACTCACTTCAAAATGAGCAACTGAGCTAACTCATCAAAGTGAGTCATGTTTACACAACACTAGTTGCCACATCTACCCCCTCCCCACCCTCTAGTACGGCTGGTGGCTATTGTCCTCCAGTAACTACTTACATCGTTTGTCACAGGTAGTTACCTACTTCGTAAAAGAATTCTCTATGCACTTAAAGATTAACATAATATTTTAAAAAAAATTTTTCGTTAATTAAAATCAAAACAAAAATTTGTAATTTTGAAAAATGGTCAAAAAATTTTTATTTTTTATACTTAATCTGCACATAATTATATATCTTTGTAAAGAACACATCAATACCTTTCGATAATGTATGTATGTATTTTTATACGATTTTCGGCCGTCAGCCAGTTGGTGTCACAAGGGGAATAACTATGTAGTCTATCTAAAACATTGAATGCAATTTTAGGCATACGGTTTGTTTTTAAAAATGTAAAATTCTTTAATTATTTTAATTTTCTGTTAAATTTCACAGATACGGGCTGCGCAAAAATGGCAAATGTTGCCATACTTATGATATACCTAATAAATATTTAAAATTAATTTCAGCAAATGAAAAATATTTAAGTGATGAAAAAGATTCTGCTGACGTTGACGATATCATTAGTAATTTAATATAATAAAAATATTTAAGCACTAAAATAACGAAAAATTTGTGTTTTTGGGAGCATTTCCATTTAGCTTTTTTTTAGCAGATCTATTTTGATTTTTAGCTTATTTTAGCAACTTTTTTTTCAAATCTAGCTTATTTTGCCTCTCAGTACCTGGCATCACTGTACCAAACAGGCCAGTATAAAAAGCCCAACTTTAACGTACGCCATCTTTTGTTAATTTTTTACTGTTCACTGTTGGAGACGATAGCTAAAACTTTTTATACTGGCCTGTTTGGTATTTAATGACGTGATCACCACTTTAGCAATCAAACGCATTGATTGCTAATAATAACTAATACCTTTATTAATATAAATAACTACAAAGTAATGATGCGTCGAAGTATAATGAGTTTAGGCGCGAGAGTGATAGTGATGATAGATGCTTCGATTAAGGCTCGTGCCGATAGCAACAAAACGATGAGTTTATCGCACTCTCGCCTATCGGCAATAAATATCGGCTGTGTTGCCACAGCTACCCCCTCCCCACCCTCTAGTACGGCTGGTGGCTATTGTCCTCCAGTAACTACTTACATCGTTTGTCACAGGTAGTTACCTACTTTGCAAACCCCTCGTAATACCCGATTTTAAAGATCTTAGACTCGAAATATTCGTAAAAGAATTCTCTATGCGCTTAAAGATTAACATAATTTTTAAAAAAAATGTTTCGTTAATAAAAATCAAAACAAAAATTTGTAATTTTGAAAAATGGTCAACAAATTTTTATTTTTTATACTTAATCTGCACATAGTTATATATCTTTGTAAAGAACACATCAATACCTTTCGATAATATATGTATGGATTTTTATACGATTTTCAATTTAACAATCTACTAGGTAGCCATACATACTTCATATATATAAAATTTCCCAAATAGTGGGAATATATGGAATTATAAGATCATAATTAAGAAACTGTGCTTTTTTGTTTAAATATATGTCTGCATGTTAAGCAATTTAAATTATTTTCAAGTAAGCCCATTTTAAGGTTTTGTAATGTGCAAGATTAAAGATTTGGAATTGCCAAAAATTGTCTCAAACTTAATGGCATAATAACAATTTCAATTTTAAACATTTTGTGTTCTGTCCGAATATTCTCAAATGGTTGCTTAAAAAAATTAAAAATACATTGCAAATAATTTCTATGTTTATGATTTAATGGTGCTTCTATTGCAGCAATTACATTTTGCAAAAGGATTGAAAACATAATTTGTAAATAAATTCTAGGCAATAAACTTTTTTCATATAAATTTAAAGATCAATGTAAAGCCTCTTTTTTCAATTTTTTGACAGTGTTGTTGCTGTTAAAAGAAATCGACATTTCATCAAAGTCATTCATTTAAATTTGACGGATCTATAACATTATAAACTGAAGGTAAATGGTTATTCTTTAATGCAATATCACTCTCATTCTGCGTGCGTACTTTCTCTAAGTGTATACGAAATCTGCGAAAGTTACAAAATATTTGAAAACATCTATTTTGAATACAAGTTAATTTCACAAACTTGTTTGTCATTAGTGATCATTTTTAAAATGGTTAATTACAACCTGGGGTTTATAATTATTTAGAAAATCTGTTAGAGATGACAAATTTTATGATTTTTTATCATAAATTGTATTAATTTCGAAAATAAATTTATGTATTAAAGACCAAGCTTGTTGGCAAGCTAAGGGATATTTTGAAGATTGAACGTGAAACATCTTAAAACATATGTCAAGACTTTCTAAAAAGGAATAACATTTGTTTAAATTTCTGAATCAGCTAGTCCCTCTATCATTATAAATGGTTGAATAGTGGTAATTTTTCTCTGGTAATCATCGATGGTAATTAATCGTAGAACAAAGCATTCCATGGCATCATTTATTGTCGCTTTTTGTATTTTTTGCCCAGATCATTTTTAAAACGGGCTATCGCTGTGTTGCCAGAATCGCATCTAAAGAAAAGACAAGAAAAATACATTTTGATTAAAGTTTACGACATTATTTACTTACACATAAACATTTAAGAAATATGGGAAATGAATTGAATTGAATTTTTATTTTACGTTCACTTTTTCTTAATTTAAGAATATTCGTACTTATTATACGATTTTTCGGAGTCATCTTCGAGTCGTTGCTATTGTGTTCGAACTCAAATTAATTATATTCATTCTCATTTTAAGTAAAACAGGAGTTTTCTTGTTTTGAGTACATTTTTCCTTAATTTAACAAATTGTTCACTTATTATCAGTATTATAGAGCTTATTTTAAGTAAAAAATTCTTATTTTAAGAATGACTTTACAAGATTGCAAATTCTTAATTCAAGTGAAAGCTGTTTTAGTTTTAGACCTAATTTCTACTGTCGGCATAGACTAACCAGACCTCAGCAGGAGTTAACATTTTCATGACTTTTTTGCATTATCTTATTCACTACACTGGCTTCTGAATAAACATAGCAAACTCGTCCTTCGCTCTACAAGGATGGTCTATCAGCCGTTCTTTGCGCCTACCTGAAGATATGGTATTCAGATCTTGGATAACGCTGCTAAGTCAAATCTCTACAGATATCAAATCCTACAGAATAAAGCAGTTTTGGGACGCACTGTACAACGTTTGTCCCGTATCTCAAATTCGTCAAAATACTCATGAATTCGTGCTCACAAGCATCTAAGTATATTTGACAGACACAAGTGCTTATACATCGAAAAATTTCATAACCTCCAGGAACTTAATGTAACAAGGCAGCGCTGCCTTCATCTTCAACTTTCAATATAGTGGTGGATAGTTTTTGCTACCACGGATGAATATATAGTGAAAAAACCACCAAAGACCAAATTCTGCATCCGCACCTGGTCCAATACAGCTTCATACCATTATTTTGTCTCTTCGAACGCTTTGCGAATATTGTCCACCACACGAAGTATGGTTTTCGACCAAAAGGTCGGTACGACTGTTTGTCAGTCTTTAGGATCATGGTGATTCTGACGGGCTTTTGGTCGAGAAACACTACTTTAGAAATTAATGTGACAAGAAGGGGAGTGTTCCCTACACACTACTTCCACTTTTAAATTCGAACATTTACCTAAACTAGCATGTTAGGCCGGCTAATTCTGTGTCGCCCCTAGTAGGTCTAATCTGTTGTGAAATACGCGCATAATATCGAAATATAAATCGTAGTAGACTAAAGAAAACTTCCAGCATAACTAATTCGTATTTACATATATATTCTCTCATATTCTCTCATATACTCTCTGTGACTGCCTAGCGCTGGTGCGGGACAGAGACTGTCACATAGGAAAGGAAAGGATCAGTCCTTTTCATCTTAGGTCAACACCAACAAAAGACCTACCTATTGCTTTTCATACGGAAAGCGGAAAGTCTTTTGCATTAATATATGGGTACGGTACATTATATCTTCTAGTCGCAGTGCCCCACCTCTTTGTGAGGAACCCATGCGAGGAGAAAAAAAAGAGCCCAATATAGTATCGAAAACAACTGCAAAGCTGTTGAAGATCGAAGATAGGCTGGTCGTCCAAATCATCAGGCCAGTCGTCCAAATCATCAAGTCGAACCGGCATGTGACCACTAATTCCATTGCCCAGGAACTGAAGATGAGCTAGAAAACCGAGAGAGCCACACCAATTGACGCAAAAGAACCTTTTGGTCCGAATGGATGCTTGCGATTTTTCGCTGAAACCTACCGAAGCGGATGGTGACTGGCATTGAAAAATGGATCACATAAGAGAATCACAACCAAAAAAGATAGTGATGCAATCGCGTTAAGTCGGCTCAAACGATCGCCAACTCCGGATTAACGGCCAAGAAGATTTTGCTGTGTATTTGTTGGGATTGGAAGGAAATCATCTACTATGAACAGCTTCCATTTGGCCAAACACTCAATTCGGAACTCTACAGTGAACAACTAACCAGATTGAATCAAGACTGAAGTATTGTGTTTCATCAAGAGACCTCCAGCCGCGCAGATCAGAAGCCCGGTGTATATTCTATTGCAACCACTGTATAGTCCAGACCTGGCACCAAGCGACTTATAACCATTAGGTTAAATTCAATATTTGAATTTTTGTCAGATCTCTCTGTCTCTATGACTTGTGTACCCATAAGATCAAGGGTATTATAGTTATAGAGGCAGGCAGAAGAAGACGTGCCAAATTAAAAGTTCTCTATGCCAAATAGCTTATCATTACCTTGAACTTCCGTCAGTGCGAGATTTTCGTAAAACATACCTCTATACCTGCCGAATACGCATACAATGCTAAGGAAATACTCGGGAATAATGGGTGCCAGCAATCTCAATTTTTAGCATCATATAGACCAATTTTCGCTCCATACATTAAAGATAAGCTGTCTGTACATACAGTTAAAAGAAAAGACAGTTTGTGCGGCAACAGAATCTTCTACTGATATGTTAAAATTAATGGATTAGTGTACTACAAACTACTTTCGCGGAATGATCTATTATTATTATTATTGTACTGGGAGTAGTATGTACTGCGACCCAAGTGGATCTATTGTACCCCCCTTCACGGCTTAGAGCTCTCCCAAAAGTCCAATTGCCTGCATATACTGCAGTATTTTGTTTGGATTTATGGTAACAATGCTCTCCGGTGAGATGACGTGCATGCTTAAAAGCTTGCTTCTTTTGTTGACGAGTGCTATGCATTCACATAGTAGATGCACTGAAGTTTCTTCCTCCATACTACAGAAACGACAAAGCCCACTATCCGCTATGCCAATTTTGTTTAAGTGGCTGCGGAGCCTACAGTGACCCGTCAAGAGGCCTGTCAGGATCCTCACGGTATTTTTCCCGTGAGTTATCACGTGTTTGAATCTCTTGCGGTTGTACTTAGAGAGGAGGGTTTTTGACTGCTTTAGTCCTGGTATCTGTGCCCAGTGAAGCAGCCGTTTGTTTTCCTCCTCTTTCCTCAATAGGTCCCTTACCACGTGGTTGCCAATTCCACAGTATGGTTCAGGTCCGATTAGCGGTGTTGCTGCACCTGTTCTTGCTAGTTTGTCTGCTAGCTCATTCCCAGGGATATTGTTGTGTCCTGGGACCCATCTAATTGTGAGCTTGTTTCTGGCACCTAAATTGTCAAGTGCAGTTCTCACTTCTTTGACCAGCCTTGATGTTATTTTGGCTCTGCTTATTGCCTTTATCGCTGCTTGACTGTCAGACAGGATGGAGATCTCCTTGTCATGATAGTTCTTTTGCAGATTAAATTCTGCACACCTTCCAATAGCACAGACCTCAGCTTGAAAAATGCTGGTGTGTCTGCCTAGTGACTCATGATATTTGGTACTGGGTCCTACTACCCCCAGACCACTCCCTTCATCGGTGAGGGATCCATCCGTATACCACTTTATTGTGTGTGGTTTCATTGGGTGAATTGCCGAAAGAGTTGTCCAGGCCTCTTTCGTGCTGAGTTTAATATCGAAGTTCTGATCGAACTTGTACTCAGCTGGCATTTCATCCCTTGGTTGCAGAAGCATAGGTATGTCCTCTGCTAAATCTGCAGCGTCTTTTCTGGTGAGGTTGAAGTCAACTCCTTCCCTCCCAATTCTTATTAACGTTGCTTTTCTCTGCATATCAACAACGATATGAAGCGGTGTAACATCCATTAATACTTCAATGGCCGCAGTAGGACAGGTGCGCATTGCTCCTGTCATACATATGCAGGCCATTCTTTGCAGTTTCTGCAATCTGGCTTTGGTCGTGCTAAGGCGCGCCCTGCTGCCCCAGGCTATTGCCCCATATAAGAGCATGGGTCTGACAACCATTAGGTACAGCCATCTTATTATTCGTGGTGATGTACCCCACGATTTCCCAGCAATGCTTCTACACGTAAATAGAGCCCTTGAGCACTTATTTATAGTGTTGTTTACATGGGTTCTGAAGTTAAGCTTAGAGTCAAAGGTGACTCCTAGATACTTGACTTCATTACTTGTTTCTATGCTGCATCCTGATAGGGTTATACTCCTCATCCTTCCAAGTTTGTATCTCCTTGTGAAGGGTACTATGACTGTCTTGGCAGGGTTAAGGCTCAGGCCTGCCTTTTTACACCAGTCATTAGTTTCCTTGAGCCCTAGCTGGATAATGTCGCAGAGTGTTTCCTCATACTTGCCTCTGGCTATAATAACGATATCGTCAGCATAGCCTTGGCATTGTATGCCTCTGCCCGCTAGTTTCTCCAGTAGCTCATCTACTAGCAGACTCCATAAGAGGGGTGATAGTACACCGCCCTGAGGGCAGCCTCTTGTTGTTACTACAGTGGTTGATTGCCCACCAATGGTTGCTGTGGCTTGCCTAGACGTTAACAGTGAAGTTATCCATCTGCTAGTAGTTGCGTCTAGGCCCCTTCTGGCCAGTGATGCGTTGACAGCCTCGTGGGAGGCGTTATCAAAGGCACCCTGTATATCCAGAAAGGCGCATAGTGCAACTTCCTTATGAGTTAAAGAATCCTCAATAAGGGTTTTCAGCTGATATAGTGCTGTGTCCGTAGACCTTCCCGCCCTGTATGCATGTTGCATATGTTGAAGGGGTCGTTGTACTAGCAATGTGCTTCTAATTCTGAAATCTACCAGCTTTTCCAGCGTTTTCAGCAAAAACGAAGTTAAGCTAATAGGTCTGTAAGACTTTGGATTAGTGATGTCTTTCTTCCCAGCTTTCGGGATGAAGACCACTCTAGCTGTACTCCACGCGGTAGGTATGTGTCCTAGCGCAAGGCTGCTAACCAGTACTTCCCTAATGGGGGTCAAGAGGTGGCCCAGTCCTTTTTGTAGGAGTACTGGGTGTATACCATCCAGACCAGGAGATTTATAGGGCTGGAACGTGCCAATTGCCCATTTTAATCTCTCAGGGGTTACCGTTGACTTGGCAATGGCCCAGTCAGCGGCACGTGCTCTATTTCTACCTGTTGGTAGAATTCTACTCTCCACCTGTTCAGTACTTCCAGGGAAGTGCATAGCCAGGAGGAGTTCTAATTTCTCCTTATTACTTTTTGTGAAGGAGTTATCAGATTTCTGGAGTGCTAGATTCAAGTCCGGCACTCCTTTGGAAATTGCTTTGTGAAGTCGTGCGCCTTCACTAGTTTTTTCAATGGCTTCGCAGAAGGTTCTATAATTCCTTCGCTTGGCTTTTCTGATCTCCTTGTTATACAGGGTCAGACTATTTCGGTAAGCGTCCCACTCTCCAACGCGCCTCGCGGTGTTGAAGAGTTGCCGGGTCACTTTCCGCAACTTCTCAAGTTGAGCGTTCCACCATGGGGCGTCCTTCTCCTTCTTTGCTTTACCAAAAGGGCAGCTTTCATTGAAGGCGTTCACTAAACACGTATTCAATTCATCCACTGCGCATTCCAAACCAACAGGGTTTCTGGGTTTTCCAGTTGCTCTGCTGGTCAGGTTTTGCTCAATGGAGATATTGAACTTTTCCCAGTCTGTGTTTCTGGGGTTACGTTTGACGGAATGATCTATCTTCTGACAGTTTTGGCTACTCTTTATGTAACGAAGGATCTTTTTCGACCCTGAAGCGAGTAAAAGCTTGATCTAGTAAAAGTATAATGTGCCTTAAAAGACATACTGCTACGATTCTAGTTCAAGCGGAAGTTGGATCAATTACTCTTAAAAATGTCAGCAACTGAAGTAACTTTCATCTTATGTCGCTAAAAGTAAAATCTTTTAGCTTATTATAACTTTACAAAAATTATAATGTGAAATAATGAAATTATATAATACATTGTTAGCTAAGAAGCTGACAATGAGTCCGCCCGCTGCCCAAAAACAAATTCTGGGTTACGTGTCTGCATTCTTTACAAGCCAAAACAGCAACAATCAATTTTTCAGTTTGATATCCTTTAAAAATTACAATTAAGGCATACAATATTTAATTATCTTTTTTGCTATATATAGTTGTACAGTTGTTCTTCGCAATTAGTTAAAATGAGTCTGTTGCGTGCTTGTTTCTTGCTGGGCTTCTTGGCAGTAAGTGCTCTAAACTTGGTTAATACTATAAAACAAAAAATAATAATGAATAATTTCTTATGACCAGGTTGTGCTCGCTCCGTCGGCGTACGCTAAAATCTCTCCGGAGTGGGAAAAACGTTTGTCATGCTCTCATATTGCTTTGGAAGGAGTTTCGGCGGTTACTGTTAATGCAGTCAACCTTCTCAAGGAGGTAATCACTTGTGTAGACTACCATATTACGGTGCCTCCAAAGAGTATCTTCGGATATGCCAGGATTTCTTATGAATTCGGTAAAAAGGCTTTTGCGGTAAAATTGGATTGCTTAGTTGCATCCGTCTCCAAAATCATCAAAATTGTCACTCCATATTCGAAGAAGTTTACCGAACAGACCTGCTTGGTGGAAGAATAAAAAAAATATGTATCTTCACTAAAATGTATGTATATTAAAAAATATATATATTTTTTGTATACAAATCTTATTTTGAATTGTGAAATAAGCGCAAAAGTTGCCTTTGCTATTTTTAAATAAAAGTACTATGTATATTCGGATTCGTTTTGATTTCATATGTTTGGTGCACCCAATTCCACCAAATCGAATTTTTTATGTGGCTTGAAACCGAATGTAATGTTGCAAGAGAAATTAAAACGAATCAACAAAAAAGATTTAAAAAAATACTTATTTTATACTGAAATAATGTTTTAAATATTCTTTGATATCCTTAAAATCGATTTATGCCAACTTCAAGTTGAATATTTATTGATAATTATTTTAATTATTTATTTCCTGACTCAACCCAAAAATTAGCATGCGTTGTGCAAAACGCATGCGTATCAGAGAACTGCAAGTAGTGGCACTACTAGTTACTAGTCTTAAAAGTGGATATGTTTTTGGAGCACTACTAAAAAAATGGTAGTAGTGTGCATAAGACTACTAGAAATAGTAGTGAAGCATTGCACCTTCAAAAAAATGAAATGAATGAAATGATACTTCACAAAAACACTACTACGCAAATTTGATATGAAGCAGTTTGCAGTTTGTGCTTTTTCAATTCGTGCTGATTTACTAAGTGCACATCGCTGATACTTATAGTAGTATGTGTGTAAAATTTTGAAGTGGGTTTTGTTTTTATTTATTTGCTTTTGTTTTGATTCAGGAAAGTTATTAAATTCTGTTTCTTCTTTTTTTAAGTTTGGCCATTAGTTTTTCTTCTTATATGTGCTTTGCGTATGCATTAGAGGCCCCATAATAATGACTGCTGGACGGCGGTACGTATTTAATAAATGTATATACAATAGTGGCCAAAAGTATTTTGATACACGTAAAAAAAAAATTGATTTGGAAAATTCTTACGTTTTATTAATTATATAGCTTTTAGTACATTTTTTTTGAGAATAATGATAAATTAAGCTCCTCAAAACGCATAAGTCTAATATTGTTAATATTATAGTTTAGCAAATTATAACGATTTGTAATGGCTGTGCCATTGCCTTGTTTTTTATTTTTCTCGCAGCAGTAAGTTCTCGCAGCTAGAATTTATCGCAGCTAAAATTTATCGCAGCTAAAATTTCTCGCAGATAGTTTTTCTTGCAGTTTGCCTTTTTGGGACCAAAAAATCGCATGCGAGAAAAAAAAGAAATTCATGTTTTTTTTTGCTGTCTATCAGCTTTGGGCTGGCATCAAAAGTGCAAGATGTCAACAGTTCGCTCAGTTATCGCCACCAACTTAAGGTCACAGCAAAATTTTTTTTTGGGCACCGGCGACTATAAAAGAGCTTGAGTAGCCATGTGCGCTCTCTTGTCTCGACTTAAATCCGCCAAGTACCACGTCGTCCAAAATTAACCAAAAAAAAAAAAAAAACTCTTTTATATTAATCGAGCGTCAAACAATTTATGTTGATTTAAAAGCATTTAAAAAGCTAAATTTTGAAAAAATAAAAATCAAATAAAATAAAATAAAATAAAAGACGTTGCGAGCGGCATAAAATTTTTTTTTTTTTGAATTGGCAGTCAATACACCGATATATAACCTGCTTAAGAAACAAAATATAAAAACACAAAAAAAAGGGGTGATATACATCCGCGATTATATTCGCCACCCCAAATAGAAGATCGATCCATCGCCAATGCCCACCTGGAGCATTTGCTAAATGCAAGACGGCCCTATTAACTTGAACACCATAGTGAAGACCAGCTGACCAGAATTCCCAGGGCGAGCTACCGCTTGGAAGCGCTCTCCTTCCCTCCCGGCTGTCACAAAGATCAAAGAGCCAGTGACAAGCGGGATTTTAAGACGTACACACATCTCTGTCGGCGAGCGGAGTGTAATTTCGCTAATAAAAATAATTTTCTCTATGTGCTAAAGGGGCTTGTCCTCATCAAAACAAGAAAAAAAACAAAAATCGGAAAAAATATACTATCACTAGGTATATTATAAGTTTTATAAATTTTTTTTTAAATTTTAATGCAATTGTTTTAGGAAAGGGTAAGGTAGAAAAAAAAAGAAAACCCCATTAGAACAAGTGTACAGTGGTCCTCTAGTGCGTATTTGAAGTGTGAAAAAAAAATTTTAAGAAACAATTTATAATAATGTTAATACAGATGTGCTCCCAAAAGTAACCAAAACTATATATATATGCATATGGTTATGATGTATATAATATCTATGCAAATAGAGTTATATATATAGTGTTATATGTACATTAGGGTGGGTCAATTTTTTTTCGGTATAAGGGCTCACTCGGATTTTGATTCTTTGGGTAATTCTAAGCAAATTTGCCCAAGAAACTATGGGTCTAAAATGAATTTCGAATCCACTTTTTCAAAATTTTCAAGAAAAAAAACCGAAAAAAATCAAAAACCAACACTAAAGCGCCCTCTGGCGGCACCCAAAATTAAAAATAGATGTCAATAATGAATTCCTCGACCCCAAAAACCCCAAAATTCACATTTGGCTAGAGAAAAAATATCGATTTTAGGCCTTTTCAATGAATTTCTAAGTCGATTTTTGAATATGTCGAAAAAAACCTATTTTGAAAAAGTGGGCGACTCGAAATTCATTTTAGACCCATAGTTTCTTGAGCAAATTTGCTTAGAATTATCCAAAGAATCAAAATCCGAGTGAGCCCCATAAGGTTTTTTCGGCCCTATACAAATTGACCCGCCCTAATGTACATATATACATATATAGCAAATATATTAAATAGTATATGCCTGTCTACCTTTAAAATAACGGAGAAAGCTATAAGTAAAGAGAAGTGAAGTGCAGTGGCTAGAGAAAAAAAAAAAAAAATTTATAAGCAAGTCCCTAAGCCCAAAGGTGCTTATTATTTTTTTTTGTGTAAAATGAAATATAACTTAAGAAACTAATAACCTCAAAAAAACAAAAACAAACAAACCAACCAACGCTGGAAGGCCTTTCAACGCTGGAATCCCGAATGCATACGTAAGTTAAACCATGTGATTTTGTTGTTTTTTTTTTTTTTTTTTTTTTTTGTATTGCTACTTTCCTATCTTTATATATGCTACTACTCTCTTTATATTCGCGAAATTCTCCACATTCCATGTTCTCGATTCCAAATATATATAAAACGTAAAAGAAAAAAAAACATTACACGCACCTTCAAACACGAACAGAGTCCATTAGCTAGGTAGTTAAATTTGATATAAAATAATGGATATTAACGAAGAAAATAAAGAAAAATATGATAACTAAAATGTATAATTTTTAAGATTTATTTTTTTTTTTTTTTTAAACCAAAAGAAAAGATTTATAATCAAATAACATAACAATTTTATGGTATTCATAGCATTTTTATACCCTGTACCTATAGGTACATAGGGTATACTAGGTTTGTGCAATGTATGTAACGGACAGAAGGAGGCGTGGCAGACCCCAAGTCCTTTATACCAAAATGCTTATCATAACCTCGGGTAGCGATTGAGCCATGTCCGTCCGTCCGTCTGTCCGTCCGTCCGTCCGTCCGTATGAACGCCTAGATCTCAGAGACTATAAGAGCTAGAGACACGAAACTTTACCAGCTGGTGCGCATATTTCCTAAGCAGATGAAGTTTGTTGAATCATGTCAATATCTTCCCCCGTTCCCCCGCAATAGACTTTCGCGGTTTTTAGCCACACCGTTAAGTATTTTCACCTGAAATTTAACAGAGCGATGCGTTGTAGTTGCATGCATCTATGTGTAAAAAATGAACAAAATCGGACAAATACAACAGAAGTTATAGTCAAAAATGTGCAAATTTCACCTCCCCTTGCCTATAAACTGCGGCAATATTTGACTCTACGCAATTATGGCTACAAGTGACCTAGAATCACAATTTTTGGTAAGCTCATTCATGTGGCTCTAATGAACAAATCCACATCCAAATTTTATCGATGCGGTCCCCCCACCCCCCGCAATCCATTTACCGTGTTTTCTCCCACACCCCTTAACATATCAACTTGAAACTTACCCAATATAATTAAAATAGCTTCTTTGACGTAACTTTCGATTTTCATCAAAATCGGTACAAATTTACGGAACTTATACCGTATAAATATCGATTTTCACCAAAAAAAAATAAATTCCAATTGGAAAGTTCTTAGATGGAATATGCAGGAAAAATTTTTTTGACACAAAAGGTACAGGGTATTCCACTGCCGGGCACCGCCTCGACTGTTCCCCATTTTTTTTTTTGCACATTGAGAATAAACAAACCCCAAGTCATGTTAAAACACTAAAGTTACTTAAATAGATAATAAGCAGCATGGATTGTATCTTTCTTTATTTTAGTTCAAATATATTGGTTTTAAAATGAACACCCACCCATACAATGAATTGCTATATTTTTAATTATTTTTCCTGGCTGACTTAGGCGTATAAGGTGTAGGCAAAGTTTGTTTTGGGGGTTTTGGTCGATGAGTTTAGCCGAAGCCATGGTAGGGTATAGGGTTTAGGTTGCGAAGGTTCCCCAACATCCGAGCCTTCGTCGCAATTGGACACCTTAATTAATTTTCCCTCTTTCTTTAGTATTTCGACAAGTAAAACTTGGTTTTATCTAGTTAGTCTGTTTTGATTATTCAAGAGTATAGCTGTTTATTTTGCAGGGACTCTATAACAAATCTTAATATGTTATCAGGAGCCTATAGACAGAGCAAAACCCACGCCAACTACCCAAGAGCTAGGGAATTAAAGGGTCCCGCCTCGCTACTGTCCTAAATAAAAAGATAGCTTACGGTTTTGATACAGATTTTTCATAAATGTTAGTGGACAAAACAAAATAGTTTGATAGATGAAGAGAAAAAGCTGTAACTTTAGATTAAATAAAATTAATAATAAAAAGTAAACCTTCCTTTAACATCAGAGACCTTTTGCAAAAGTTCAGGAATTGATTTTACCAATTTTTTCTATGCTTCCTGTAAAATAGCTTTCCAAAGCCATTTTTCTTCAACAATTGTCTCTTCTCGCGATCTTGTTCAATTTAGGCGTCGTTTTATTTTATTTTATGGGCTGATAAATATTAAACTTTTCTATTCAAAAAAAAAAAGTCAAAAAAAATCTATTCTGTTAAGATACAAGCTTTGAGCCACAAGCCAATTAAATGTGCTGACTACTCTCAAAAAATTTAATCATATGGGCATTATGGCATAAAGCATTGTCCTGTACCATAATAAAGGATTGTCCAATGATTCTGCTACCGAAAATAGAAGCCCGGTCATAAAGGATGTGTAAATATTTCTTTATATTCATTGTGCTATCAATTGGTACTGAATCGTCCAAGCAAATGAAGCTTAACCATACTCAAAACATAAAGAGCCTCCACCATGTACCCATGCAGGCATTGGTTTTTCACAAACATTCTTTAGTTACCTTCAATAAACTTTATTTTTTCGATCTAGGACATTCAAAGGAGCTTTATATATCCATAATTTGTGTTCCCAAAACGATCGTGCCTTGTTTTTATAGTATTTAGCAAATGTTAACTTTTTAAGCTTAGTTTTTGATAAAACAGAAGAATTGTACGAGCTACAAAGGTAGTAAAACTGGCCTCCTTTCATTGTCTTCTATCTTTTTTTCTACTAATTAGTATTTTATGCTGTTTATTTAATTCAATTGATAAAGCTTTTGGTGTATTTAAGGCATCTTTCAAAAATGTTCTTAGTTTAATGCCGTGCTCTATAGCATCCTTTTGCGTGTTCTGCCGGAACCGGCTGTATTATTTATAGAATAAGTTTTGTTTTGCCTCATAACTTGTTAGTAAATGTTTTGTCTAGGCATTTTGCAAAATCTGATATGGTATTCCGCTAGAAAACCGGCATTATATTTTGTGACTTTTTCATTTCGTACAAGTTGACCGAATTCAGGTATTTTGCCGATTATAAAAAAAAACAAAGGGCAAGAAAATTGATTATTGTTTTTAAAAATAAAGAAAAACAACACATTGTTTGTACCGCACGGGAATCAAAGAAATTGCAATTGATCGCAATGTCAAAATACTTTTGTCTTTTTTGTAAAATAATATAGAAAAAATATTCAAATCATTATCAGTCCAATTTTTTGCTCACTGAAAGCTAATAATAGATCCTCTTTCCCAAATGTAAAATGGATTCCGTTACTTTTCTTAGTTTTTATATATAAGCCATATAATATTTGGCACAGTTTTATCAAAATACTTTTGGCCACTATTGTACATACATGCATACATACATACATATGTATACAATTTTTTGCTCAGACCCTGCAGGAATTCGGTGTCATATAAGTGGCCTCAACTACTCTGAACGTCACTAGTTTTTGAATGGTTAAAAAAAGAACAAGCGCGGTATAGGGTAAAACGGTAAAGAAGAGCGCTCTCTCTGTCAAATTTGTACCGCTCAATGCTCACGCTCTCTCAGAGCGTGATTTTGTTGTTTTTTGTGAAAAGAGATAAAATTTTGGGTATACATAAAAATGTATTACAACCAAAAATGCTGCTGTACAAAATAGTCATTTCATGTTTTGCATTGGCATGTGTGGGCAAGCGCGAATTTGGTAAGTGATAAATATTTTGTAATTAAGTATATTTAAAACAATACTTTGTAAGAGTAATTTAATAGTAGCAAGTTACCTATAGTTTTTTATATTAAGCTTATATATAAAAGAAATAACTTGTTTTTTTTTTGTTTTAAGTGTTATAGGAATGTACACCAAATAACTTGAACTTTTTATTTTCAGCTTAATATGTATTAAAAATAATTGTTTTATTTTATTTTCAGTTCTATAAGTACATATAACTCATAACTTGTCTTTTTTTCAGTTTTATAAATACGTATAAGAAATTTCTTGTGTTATTTATTTTCAGGAAAAATAATAATAACTAAAATTACTTTACAATGAACATTTAAGTTAAACACATGTATGTATATATGTATATATGTAATTAAAAAATCTTTAAATTTTCAATCTATAATTTAAGAATTGTAAATGATTGATAATAAGTTACTTATAAGTGAATAAAATGATTACAAATTGAATTAAATAAACTAATATTTTAATACAACAATAATTACTAGTTCAATATTTGGGTTAAATATACTAGAACGAGAGCATACCCAAACGAATTATTATATTCTAGTACGGAAGCAACTAGTTTTGTCCCATATGCAGGCGAACCAGTTTGCTACCAGTTGAACATCATACCCAAAAATTCTGGTTGCTTCCTATGACAAGCCCATGTTAAAAATACTAGTTAGCCAGGAGCAATCATACTAGGTTTGGGACACACAGTTTCACCATCGGGGTGGTTGGGAACCAGTTCTGAACTAATTTTTTTTCCTGCAGGAGAAAATCTTAAAACTGCTAGCATAAGTAAAAAACGGTCGGCGGTATGTAAGTATATAGTAAATGTACATATGTATATCTGTATACCTTTTTTTTGACAGCAAATTTTAAAACCGCTAGCATAAGTACCGTATGGTGGCTAGGGGATCACACTAACTAACTACACAAAGCAACGTACATAATTGCATTTAGAAAAAGCATGTACAACTAAAGCATGTCAAAGTAGAGAGATCATATATTTAATACAAAAATCCACCGGGACCAGAGAATAATGTCACTTATATTACGCTTCACCTAATGCTAAACACCATCAGCATTGTTTGTATTTACATAAGGCGCATAGTAAAAAAAAACTAAAGCAACAAGCAAAAACTACGGTGTGGCACAATAGTAAATGTATTCACATATATTTTTGGTTGTTTGTGTTACAATGACGCTGCATGAAAATGCCACTGCAAAAAACAATACATAAAAAAACGTACTAAGTAATTTTTGAGGTGTGTATTCAAATGATACTGTGTTTATATACACATATCAAAACGAAACTACCACAAAATAATGCACATCATTTTTTGATGTGCGTTAAAATGAGCATGTATGAAAATGAGTTTGTTTAGTAGTTCCGGTGTACCATTGCAGGTCTCTGATGCGTACCATACATGAGCACATGGTCGATAAGTGCGACAGGGTTCCCTCGTTATACAAAGAAAATTTCCCTTGTAACAAAAATACCTAAGTCGTGTAAAATTTTAATTAATATTGTTGTTAAAGCAATATTTTTGTGTAATTTTATTTAAAAGATAGAAAAATAAAGAACTAGTAATATTTTAATGAAAATGAAATGTGAACAACATATAGTAACCCACTAGTACGTGTGGGTAGTGCATAACTAGTGATTTCAGTAGGCACCTGGTAATGACCAGTACTTACCTTGCTATTTACCTCTTCATTTCCATCTTATTAACAAATGTCATAGGCGGTAGGCAATCGCCACCACCCCGTTTACCAGTAGACAGCAGAATCACTACTTACGCCTTCGTTTACCAGTAGACCGCGGTATCGCTACTTACGCCTTCGTTTACCAGTAGACAGCGGCATCGCTGCTTACTCTTTTGTGCACTAGTAGACAGCGTAGTAGTCGCCAGTATTTTATCCCTACTGAATTTATTAAAATTGAAAACACACATATGTATATTTTAATATTATTTTATATTATTTCAGAATTATACATTCATAATTTTTTTTATTTAAATCGTTATTTTTTGAAAACGCGTTTGTTTTGGAGCTGGAGTGCGTTTTTAAGGTTTACTTCTGACGGTCCGGCTCCATTTCAAATTGCATCTGAAAATATACACATTTAATTGTAGCGCTGAAAATATTTATTTAGAGCTTTAATAAGCTTACCGATTATTGCTTCATAGACTCTTAAACTGCTTTCGTTTCCATGCAAGCCGTGCAAACTTGACGGCGGTCCAAACGAAAATAAACAAAATTCCAGAACATTTAGGAATTGTCATACATTTGTTTGTGTAAATTATAGTCGCAAAGAATACGCAGAATACACACAAAAAAAATAGCGAAAAATTCGCCTTACTCTATATTCCCGTATTAAGAAAAGAAGGCGAATTGCTTCATTTTTTTTTGTTTCTATTTGCTTTGTGCTTGTTGTTTGTCATATTTCGTTCGTCGCCCGTTTACCTCGCGCATTACAAGGGGTTTGCAAGGTAGGTAGCTACTTGTGACAAACGATGTAAGTACTTACTGGAGGACAATAGCCACCTGCCGTACTAAAGGGAATAAATAGGTGCAGAGCTGTTTTGTATTAAACAAAAATAATTTCGCGCCAACACATGAGAATTTATTGAAAATAAAACGGGAAGTTATCGACGAAAAAATTAGTATTCCGCTCCACGCAAAACCGAATCCGAATAAAATTGTTCGATTTGGATTTTTCGTTTTCCGCAGAACGGCTGAATTGATTCGTTTTCAATTAGTGACATACCGAGCATGGCTGATTATTCGGATTTTAAAATATAATTGATGTGATTCGCTTTTAATACTGTCCCACTATATATCCCTGTCCGTGTATTTGCTTGCTAGGTTGATGTCCACACATCGGCTTATACTAGTGTGATCAAGTACTTTTTGTTACTCATAAAAATAATAAAGTTACTTTACTTGGCAACTTTACTTTCTGGGTATCAAAATTGGGGTGACTTTTTTCAAAGCTCATCGGCAACTCGAGCAGTTGTTATGTTTCTCTTGCCAAAATCCTCGACTGACATTCCAAGCAGTGCTTCTTTCTTTCGGAGCCTTAAAATGTATAGATAAATGTGTTTGGTCCATCAGAATGACGGGTCTCCGTCGCTTGGTAAGCATCAGCCTAATGACCATAAGGTAGAGCCATTGGATAATCTTGGGCGATGTTTCCCATGATTTAACGGCTATCCTTCTTGAAAACTAGAGTTTTCTCTCAAATATAACTTCAATGTATTTAAATTTCTTGTTCATTATAGTAGGGCATCCCCTGAGGCGCAGCTACCGCATATTCGGTAATTTGTAGCTTCTAGAAAATTACAACGGTTTTTTAGCTTCAGAAGGCTTCAGAAGAGTGAAGAAATCACTCCTGCTCGGGGCTTCCCACGATTTGTGGCTACGTCTACAGAGTTGTTTGCTGTTTCCGATTTGATTAGCGATAAACTGCATTGTTAAATCGATAGATTGGAATCGAAAATAGGAAAAATAACAGTGCTGGGTAAGTTTCGATGCTTTTAACTGAAATTCTATATATCGATACATCGATGTACATAGAATTTCATATCGATGTATCGATACATAGAATTTCAGAAACTTATTTTGATTTTTGATTTAATTCTGATATATGCGGCAGATCCGATTTTTTATCTTAATTTAAACTCCTATATAAACATCCATATTTTTCCAGCACTGATGAAGAATATATTAATTGCAATATTAATTTTAGGTGTAGGGTATTTTTTTTTTTTACCGATTAGTTGCGGATCAAGCCACAAAATTGCATTAAACAAAGGCCATCTGCAGCTTTCAGTTCAGTTCAGTCCACGACATTGTTTCAAATAAGCGGAGCAATGAAGCTAAAGATAGTTGCGCTTATTTTCGTTCTTCTGACATGTGCAGTAGCCAAACCAAGGACTCTCCAGGATTGTTTTAAAATTTTCTATGAAACAGTTCAAGATATCGGTATTACTCTACTAAAATTGGCTCCCGATATAACAAGTTGTTTCCACAAATCAATTGAAGTTGATTTTACAAATCCAGGGGAGTCCTTGAAGTCGTTGGCGGATTTTTCATCAAATGCCTTAAAGCAAAGTGAAGGAAAACTCAAGTGTCTTTCGAAGCCCATGAAGGCTTTCTTTCTTCAAGTTATAGATACATCTAAAAAAATGCTATCATGTTATAAAAATAATAATGACAATGACTTGTTTTAATTAACAAGGGCGTCATCAAAATGTATTTTGTATTTGCTTATTAATAAAGTAAGCAGCAAATCAGATTACCTCTACTGTTTTCTTTCCATATGTGGTGCTCCGGGCTTCGGAAAACGAATCCGAGCATTATATTTGGACATCAACTCCTGAACCCTTCAGCGATCATGCCACTAAATCAAATGACGAGGCAACATACAGATGTGATGGTGTGATGGATCGGCACGGCTGGCCTGTGGCATGACACACAACTAATCGATACCTTCAAAAATTTCACTAAGATTGATTCTTACGACTACTGTACATTGTCTTAACCCAGCCCAAGTTTCTCCCATGAGTAACAAGAAAATATTCATTGCTTTCGTTGCTTCGAGCGTATTTAATTGTTTTTTTTTTTGGCACTGCCAATTTCCCTGGGATTGACCTCGACCTGCCTTATAAACAATATCAACAATGACATTTCCTACGTGTAGGCTATGCTGGCCCACAAACAGCTGACTTGGCTGCTGTCTGGCGCACAAATTCCCCAACTTAGTAGCTGAATGTGTTTATAGAATGCACTGCAGCGGACATCTAATCCCATGCTGCCTGCATCCAAGCATTTGAGCTGCGGTTACGCACTTCAACATTTGTGACTGCTTTGTTGCTAGTCTCTAGGTGGAGGACCACGCGGTCTTAGCACGGATTCCAGCAAATTGGGTCCGGGCTGGTTTTTGGGTCGCGGCGTGGGCGTTAATGAGCGTGTGTGCGGTGGCGCTTCCTCCTTTTTGTGCACGGCCGAGGTGGCGGCACGGCGTTGACGTATCTTTTCCTCCATTTTGCTGGGCACCATAAAACAGTTGGATTCCTTGTAGACCGGCTTGCGACGATCGTTCCAGGGAAAGACCCACTGTATGGGCGTAAAGTCGCGACGCCAGGGTTTGCGTGGCTTGAACCAACAATCGCAGGTCCAATCCTCCTCACCAGGAGCATCGTCATCTCTGCAAATAAATGTATATAGTTGCTTAACCATGTGCATAAGTAACTATGTAACTTACCCGCGCACATAGACACGCACATAGCGTGAATTTTTGCGAAACATTTGCAGCGCCTCATTAAAGGTCAGCTCCAGGGCGGGCGTATCATTGATTTGTGTGATTTCATCGCCTATACGCATGCCCGCACGCTTGGCCAGACCCGTAGGTGTCACATTGATTATGGTCAAGGGCTCGAACTGGTCACTGCCACCTGTTACCTCCATGCCCCACATGGCATCATAGAAACTCATGATGCGTCGATCTGTTTCCAAAGTATATGTCATTTGCAGCTCGTAATGCACATTGTCGAATGCATCCGATTCATACTTGGGCGGTCCTCGACTCTTTGTCGCAACCATTTTGCCAACTTATGTATCGGTGCAAATAATACTAGCAGATTAAAACAAAGCACTGACGTGGTCATACACTGCGTCCTGTTTATGGTTTGTTGCTTTTCCGTAGTGCCGCAAATGCTTTTATAGGCGCGGTCTCTTGATACTGTGTCTCTTATCAATATCGTTTGCCAAGTTAAATACAAAAACAATTTAATTGGCGTTTAATCGATTTAAATTTAATTGTTTATATTTTTAGATGTTCATTTTTTAGCATTTTGGCTAACATCAGCGGAAATTTGTTGCCATTGAATTCGCCTGTACTTGACGGATTTTGCAATCTTTTCAAGGTCAGACAAGCGGTGATGTCAACAAATCTTGTTGATAAGTGTAATACCTGGTATATAATATAAGAAGTGGTATATATAATGAAAAAGCATTGTACGCTTTAGAAAACTTACGCCATGCTATTTGAAAATGAATACAAAGATTATTTTATAAAGAAGAGAGTGGTTGGACAAAGAGGAGAATCCAAAAAAAAAGGAGGTCACGTCATTTAAGGCATTAACTTATTTTTTTTCACTTTTCTAAAAAAAGCTTCCAATTAGGTTGTTCACTTTATAGGGCAGAAGTGCCCAACTAACGACGCACAGTGGCACGGAAGCCGAAAAAGCGTCGCAAAAAACATATTTTCTAAGCCAATTGAGATATTTTAATGAATTAAATTGTAGTAGAAAGAAAAATGCGGACTGTGGATTTTGTTGCCTGTGCAACATTTGCCATTGAAAAATAGGTACCTATATTTTTTTTTTTTTCATTTAGAAAAAAATTTTGATGATATATTTTTTTGTTCATAATTTTATATTTCAGTTACTAAATTTAATTTAACAATACATAATTTGTCTTAACAGTAGTTTTTTGTAAAAAAAAATTATACACATTTACATTTGAAGGAATATCTAAAAGAAAACATTTCTTTTGAATAACAACTTGTTAATTCTGTATTGAATCTCTAATTGATGCAACTAGTGCATCTGAAAAGGTTGCCAACATATTAAAAAGATCCTCGTTTTCCCTTGATCGTGTTATTTTACATGAATAAATAGCTCTGAATTTTGTATAATCCTTATTTCTCGATTCCTGGGCTTCTAATGACATCTTCCCAATGGGTAGGCAATGATATTCAATTAAAAATTGGCCATGTGTAGAAAACAATCTTAAACCCAACTTTTATTAAAAAAATTGTGATTTTTTTAAAGTTGAAAATATACTCCACTTTGAGCGGCTTTAGCAACTAAACAATTCATCCGAATTGAATAAATTTATTTTGTTAATCCCTGGGAAATTCGAAATCAGATGCATGTACATATTACCTTTACAAAATGATTTCAACGCAAAATCGATTTTTACAACGCTTTTGCGGCTGCCGTGCCACTGTGCGACATGAGCAACGATGCAGAAGTGCCAGACTAAGAAAGTGAACAACAACTATTGGATATGCGCCTTTTATGCAAAGACTTTTTGGCGATAAGTCAAATATACAAAATTGGTGAGTTCAGAATATTTTGTACCATAATGAGGTATAGTCAAATATTGATGCAGTTTATAGACAGCCGAGGGTGACTTTAACGATAACTTTAGTTGCATAGGGTGGGCCATCTGTTGTTTGTTAATTTCATTTTATTCGTATATTGTCCCAAAAAATTGTGCAAATGTATATGCCAAGTGCAAGTTTTAAACTATTCGATTATGTAAGAAAAATAATATCTCTCAGATGTGCGAACATCGTATTTTTCAATGATTTTTTAACGAAAACTCATCTGGCTGCTCATTTGAATCTTGTAAATGCAGATCCGCATGCAAAATTCTACGCAAAGTGATCCTAGCAAGGTGTAATTCTTGCGAATGACGCTTCGATGTTTCCGGCGACTCGTCGACACTGGCGTCAACTATGTTTTTTTGATAGTACGCCTAGAGCAGGTTTACGCTTTGTTCGGTTGTTAAAATATCCATGACAAAAATTAAGTAGTTTTGAACTTGAGATATGTCGAAGAGCATCCACTAGGGACGCTTATGTTCCGAATTATGAGTGTTCAACAACCAAATCTACAGTTGGCCCACCCTATATTTGCCAGATTTAGTTCATTTTTGATACACATATGCAACGTGAAATTCCAGATCAAAAAGTTTAGCGGAGTAGCTAAAAAGCGTGAAACGAACGGGGTAAGGAACTATGCTAATGGTTAAAGTTTCGTTGCTCCAGCTTTTATACTCTCCAAAATTTAAGACGGAGAAGGCTCAATCGCTAGCCGAGGTTATTTTAAGCATTTTGGCCAAAATGACTTTTGGCTGTTTTTTTTCCTATTGCAAAACAAGCACTAATTAATACCGAAAAAAGTTTGCAAAAAATAGGTACACTGGTAGACGTTAGCGCTTTTTACAATTCACTTTTGGGCGGATGTGCGCTATTATTCATAGTCAAGAGTCTGAGACGGGCAGAAATGCACAATTTGTTGTAGAGTAAGTTGTTGTTGCATAAAGGAGCTTTTCTGCCACAAGTCGCAAAATCAATTATCTCACAACCTAAAAAGTTTGATTTTTATTTGTGCTTGAGTGCTGAGAGTTACAGATCGATCTCTTAGTTTCCACTTCTTTTTGGTTTAAAAACTGTCTGTTATTTCCGAAACGAGGCTCATTATCACAGTACCTCTTGGTCGCTTTACATAGCAGGTTTCATAGCAATTTATTTTCTTTAAATTTTAGGTGCCACCTCATTTTCTCTGATCGAATCTACATATTTTAGATATAATATTGTATTTAGACAAGAAATGAGTTTTTAGGTTTAAGTAGAACGATGTACAGCAGATGGATGTTAAAAAGAACAGGCCTATTTTTGATAATACGTGTGAGAAACAAAGAATGTCAATTGCAAATAAAAAAAAAATATAGCAATTTATAAAAAATGATGAATTAATGTATTAAAAAATATACGTCATCTTAACGCACTTACCACTTTAATGAGTTGTGAATTGTAAGCAACAATAGGTGAAATTTTACACTTTTCGCATATACCAATAATCTACTTTTTATACCCTGTACCGTATGGTACAAAGGGTATATTGTGTTTGTGCAAGCCGAAAATGTATGTAACGTACAGAAGGAGAAGTCGGAGACCCCCCAAAGTTACCTAAAGTATGATCAGAGTGACTAGAGAAGTCGATATACCCATGTCCGTCTGTCCGTCTGTCCGTATGAACGCCTAGATCTCAGAGATGGTAAGAGCTAGAGCAACCAAACTTTCAGATAAGATCCCTTATTAATCCATAGGAGACAAGTTTATTTTATTTTTTTGATATCGGGACTACATTATATAGCTCCCATAGGGGTCTTTCAGAGGACCTCGAAAAAAAGCAAAAGTTTTAGATGGATAATTCGTTTGCTTATGAAGATATCATAACCAAATTTGGTAATCGGAAATTTTTTAAAAACCCCCAGTACTGTACCAAATTTTATCAAAATCGGTTGACTATATCATATAGGTCCCATAGGATCGATCGGTCGAAAATTTGTTTTTTGTACAAAATTCGTTGTGTTTCGTTTGTTTGTGAAGATATTGTAACCAAATTTGGCATTAAGAAGTTTTTTAGAGTTCCCAAGCACTATACCAAATTTGATTAAAATCGGTTGACTATATCATATAGCTCCCATAGGACCAATCGGTCAAAAAATCGCGTTTTGTACAAAATTCGTTGTGTTTCGTTTATTTGTGAACATACCGTAACCACATTTGGCATTAAGAAGTTTTTTAGAGTTCCCAAGCATTATACCAAATTTGATCAAAATCGGTTGACTATATCATATAGCTCCCATAGGATCGATCGGTCGAAAATTTGTTTTTTGTACAAAATTCGTTATGAATCGTTTGTTTGTAAAGATATTGTAACCAAAATTGGCATTAAGAAGTGTTTTAGTGTTCTTAAGCACTGTACCAAATTTGATCAAAATCGGTTGACTATATCATATAGCTCCCATAGGGCCAATCGGTGAAAAAAACGTTTTTTGCACAAAATTCGTTGTGTTTCGTTTGTTTGTAAAGATATTGTAACCAAATTTGGCATTCAGAAATTTTTTAGAGATCTTCAAAACTGTACAAAATTTTATCAAAATTCGGACTTGATTGCAATTTGGTGGTACAGGGTATCCCAAAGTCGTCCGCGCCCGACTTTAACGTACGCCATCTTTTTACTTGTTACTTTTTTATTTCCAAATAAAAACTTACTCTTTCCATGACTTGTTGTATCTGTGCCCGCTCTCGATGGCAGAATAAATAATAACATATCGGAAAATTTTGCCGGAAAAAAGTAGAAATTGTGAAAAATTGTCTACTTTTAATTTAATTGTGTTCTAGTACGATTCTGTTCGCGTGAGTAGATCTCGACAAAATTGAACAAACTTGTACGTAGATAGACAATCGCTACACGAGCTTAAGATAACCATTCTGGCATATAGAGCTAATGGTCTGCCACGCCTCCTACTGCCTCAATCTAATACATATACGCTTCAATCTAAGACTATTAAATGAAAAACATTTGCATTAAGTTTGCCCTCTTCAAATTTGAAAGAAAGTGTGACCTTAGTTGTCGAAAATAATTATATGAAGACCAACTTCCCTATAACAAAGTTCTTTATCGCCAACTTCTTTTTTTTAGAAATTTTTTCAAGTACTCTGCTTGAGTATAAAATAAACATTATGAAAGCAATGATTGCTACTGCTTGATTGTCTTGGCGGATTTCTTTAAAGCCTGCCTCTCGTACCGTATAGCTAAAGAGGTGCACCCAACCAGATTAGGAATTGGCTTAAGGGCGTTTCTCAATCGGTTTCCACTCACCCCGCGGCCGTTTAGCTTGTCTTCTTGTTTACATTAAAGCAACTTTGTAGCCTTTGAAAACTGCCGAAGCAAAGCTACTGCCACATCCAAGTCTGACTTTATAATCCACACCTAGACACAAAAATTCAAGTGCTCGCATAGTTCGCTGCACAACAAAAAAAAACTTCGGTTACAGAAGCTGCCAAACTGCCAGATCTTTTCAAGTGCCAACAAGTTGCAGTCTTTCCTGCTGTCCAAGCGATTTGATTTCACTGACCTCAATTATCGTCACTCAAGCAGAGTTGCCATCCTCAGTGTCGTTGTCAGCGTCGTCGTCACTGTCAACAGTTTTAGTTTCAGATTCTCTTTTTTTTCTTTTTTTGCATTTTTGTCAACTATTGAATAATTCATATATTTGCAGCCCCAAATGTAACAAAAGCCCATAAAATGCTGCGGTCACTATGACCATGAACAGTGGCGTAGATAGCAGGGACTTAGCATAACAATTTTCACATGAGTTGGCGTAACTTTTTCTTTCTTTACATGAAGTAAAATATTTTTATCAGTAAAGAATGTAGCAGGAGGTGAAATCGGAAATCAGTTTCTAACCAATTTCTACAGTATTCCAAGTCTCGGTGAAATAGGTGGGTGATTTTAAAATCTCTTTCGAATTTAATCAAATTCGAAAATAAAACAAATTTTAAACAAAAAAATGTGGTACAGTCGAGGCGGTGCCCGACAGTGGAATACCCTGTACCTTTTGTGTCAAACAAATTTTTCCTGCATATTCCATCTAAGAACTTTCCAATTGGAATTTTATTTTTTTTTGGTGCGAAACGATATTTATACCTATAAGTTTCGTAAATTTGTACCGATTTTGATGAAAATCGAAAGATACGTCAAAGAAGCTATTTTAATTATATTGGGTAAGTTTCAAGTTGATATGTTAAGGCGTGTGGGAGAAAACACGGTAAATCGATTGCGGGGGGTGGGGGGACCGCATCGATAAAATTTGGATGTGGATTTGTTCATTAGAGCCACATAAATGAGCTTACCAAAAATTGTGATTCTAGGCCACTTGTAGCCATAATTGCGTAGAGTCAAATATTGACGCAGATTATTGGCAAGGGGAGGTGAAATTTGCACATTCTTCTGTTGTATTTGTCCGATTTTGTTCATTTTTTACACATAGATGCATGTATCCACAACCCATCGCTCTGTTAAATTTCAAATGAAAATATTAAACGGTGTGGCTAAAAACCGCGAAAATCTACAGCGGGGGAACGGGGAAAGATATTGACATGATTCAACAAACTTCATCTGCTTAGGAAATATGAGCACCAGCTGGTAAAGTTTCGTGTCTTTAGCTTCTATAGTCTCTGAGATCTAGGCGTTCATACGGACGGACAGACGGACGGACGGACGGACGGACGGACATGGCTCAATCGCTACCCGAGGTTATGATAAGCATTTTGGTATAAAGGACTTGGGGTCTGCCACGCCTCCTTCTGTCCGTTACATACATTGCACAAATCTAGTATACCCTTTGTACCTATAGGTACCAGGGTATAAAAAATATTACTTATTAAAAAGTATTTAATTCACTGTCAAAGAGCAAAACCAACCGAACTAAAGAGTTGCCACCAAGTCTTGGGAACATAAAATTGAATTAATGGATTTTTCTTAATTTTATTTACCAAAATAGTCAAATTTAAGTTAAAAAAATTATAATTTAAATTGACTTGGTTATCATATTCTTATATATATTGTTATACTATACTATATTGTTGACATAATCTTTCAAATACAAAAATAAAATTTTAAAAAAAATATTTTTTTTAGATTTTTTTTTTAATGGCTCACAGGCCAACAAAAAGTCATTTTAAGAATTATTTTCATCAGTGCTGATGACAGTGGATGTCTCGTAGGGTTGGGTTCAAATTTATTTTACAGAATTCGGAAGCGAAAAGTAAAAAAAAATCGCTTTAAGATGTCGACCAAGACAATAATAACACTAGTTTACAAATTTTAAAAAATTTTGGTATACCCAACATGTTTAAGTCATTTCCGTAGTAAAATGGCACGCTAAAACCGAAAATGAAGTCAAAAAAGTTTTTCATTGAACAAATTTCGAGATAATTCGAAAAAACACTTTTCGAAATTAAAAAAAAAGTGTCTCTACTTAAAAGCAAATATCTCTGGTTGCACTAAACTGATTTTGATTATTTTTTTTACCAAACTGCAGAATTACCCATCGATTACGATTGAAACATATTTTTGTCAAATTTACGATTTGGTCATTATTTATCCATTCATTACCCATCGATTACGATTGAAACATATTTTTGTCAAATTTACGATTTGGTCATTATTTATCCATTCATATGAAATTTTTCATTTTCAGAAAATTTTTAAGTAAAATTCTATTTCGAACGTAAATTTTAAAATTAAAAAAAAAATTTGTATATCGTTTTACTCATGGCTCGTAAAGTTCGATCGATTACGAACAAAATGAGTTTTATTTATCAAAATCGGAGGAAAAATGTGGAAATAACAAGAATTTTTGTAAAAAGTGAAAAATGTAAAATTGTTTGAAAAACCAAAAGTTTTTGATTAATAATTCGATTGTTTATAAAGATTTCGTAATCAAATTTGGCATTCGAAAGTTTTTTAGAGTTCTCAAGCTCTGTACGAAATTTATCAAAATCGGTAGATTATATCATATAGCACCCACAGGATCGATGGTTAAAAAAATCGATCGATCTTCAAAAGCATTTTATTAAATAAGTGCCAAAATGTACTGTAAAATTTTTTTAACTGTCGGAAACAAGTGTCCGAAAACTGAAATCTCTCAAAATTTGCTTGAGATTTTCAAACCAATCGACCCATTCTCTTTCTATTTGAATATTTTTTTTTATCTTTGTCGTAAAATAATTTTCCATTTTCCTCATTTATTTATTAAAATAGAAAATATGTTCATTCTTATTTTTGAAAAAACCGCAAATAAAATTAAATTTTTAAAATTAGGCACAACATTTTTTTTAAAATGAAAAAAAATATGTCTTTATTTATATTAAAATTAAAAAAAAAAAATAAAGGGTCTAGCTGGGTAAGGTACTGAAAAGTGGCCCCTGCGATTTTTGAAAACTAATTTTGCAGTTCGATGCATAGGGAAAAAAAAAAATTTCTCATAAAATTTCAGTTTTAAAACTTAACGCGATAACTCGATAAATAATCGGAATTTTGCATTAAAATTTGACGTTGTTACTATTGGCTAGTAGCGCTAAAAAATCTGTAAAAATCATCAAAATCGGAGAAGGTCGGGTGAAAAATTGTCCGTTTCACTTATTTTCAGCGATAAACATTGTTTAAAATCAAATATCGAAATAAAGTATTATAAACTTTTTGGAGGTTATCTCAGAAACTTTAGGTGTTGGATTTTGTTTGGACATGGGATTCAGACTCTGCTGCATTTCTTCTTTGAAACTTGCCAAGGTCTCAGCGAAAAGGAGCGTTCTCCGTAGTGCTAAGAGAGCGAAAAAAGCATTTCTGAAAATATAGGATATAGGATAAATTTTTAAAATTCGGAGCTAGAAATTTACTGTCAGATAAAATTAAATATATAGACAATGGATAAGATTTAGGAGTTTGTCACTGCTAACAAAATCATGAATCAAATACTGATTTAAGGGCGCTGGAAAGAATGTAGAATATCTTAATAAGGCAATCTTAAAACGGCAATCTTAAAATTCAAAAATTAGTGAAGAGAGCAAAACGTTTTCAACACCTGGGTCCAAAAAAAAAAATTCTGGTATCCAATGTTTGGACTTGTTTGTACACCATTTAAAGCATACTTTAAATTCGAGTATGGAATATATTACTTCCAAAAGAAAATATATAAAATCAAATACTACATCTCCCTTCGCCAAAAGCTCTCTACGTCACTGAGCACAATACAATGGAGCAAACACATCCTCGCCCTATTTGATGCGTCATTCAACAGCTGTAAATGGCAATGACAACTTGCCTAATTACATTTGGAGCGGGCGTGCAACATTTAGATCTTTGTAGTGACATTTATGCAACACACTAAATATATCTGTAGTAGGTATGTAGTATGTGTTAGTATCTGTGCGTGTAAATAACTATGTCTTAGTATCTGTGTGTAGTTAGTTGCAAGCTTGTGTTAAGTAAATTTGGTCCAACTTAATGCACAAACAAAAACCCAAGTTGGGCGCAAACAGACAACTTTTGCGGCTGCTCGCATCCAAATCCCCCCCAAACTTTGCATGCTGAAAGTGTCAACCAACTGCCAGCTGCCAGGGATTTTGCAGAGCTTTAAAAGATCTTCATCTGCATCTTTTTTTATTTTTTATTTTTAGCTGTGTACTTTTCTTGTAAGCAACAATGGGACAAAGATTTGGTTTTGCTGTGCATTGAAATGTTAAAGGAGCTCATGTTATGTATACGCAGTGTATACATCAGGTTAATTAGCTTTGCAAGCCTGAATCCTAATGCTGCTCTTCAATAAACTTTTAAGCTGACACTTGACTTGGTTTTGGCCTTTTGATGCTGCTGCTGCTGCAACTTTTGATAGTCGTTTGACACTTGACCCAGTTCAAATGCTTAAATGTTTGTCAGTGAACTAAACGATGGAATTTATTTTAAAGTGCATTACAGTTCAATACTGCATTTAACGAACTTAGTGCTAGGAATGATTCTAATAAACTTAAACTGTGCGAAAGTCAACCCGGCAGCGGATTAACTTAAATTCTAGGTGATATTGCTTAGTGATTATAGAATATATATATGATATAAAAGTCTTTTCATATTTTTTTGGGTACTGTCACCTACATCGAGCTGTCTTAACGTGTTCCATACAGTAAACTTTTAAACAACTCAAGTTGACATTTTAGTTGCAATGGCCTCTGTGTTGGAATAGAGTACTTTGGAGTAAAAGACGATAAGCACTGAGGAAATGAAGGAAATTGCAGTGGATATTATAGTCGGGATGCTGTACAAGAACTGGCGTACGAAGCAGGAGGTGGAGCCCCATAATATTTTTTTTTCTAATTCCTATTAATTTTTTAATAAATGTTAAGGGTTTTATGCGGTCGATAGTTTTTGCCTGAGCACAAGGTAATTACAACATCTATGACGCGGCCAGCCACCTAATCTTGCAAAGACTATATGGTTAGTTTCTGGAGCAGCTACTACCACAGCCAAAGTGAAACATTAACCAAGCAGGGCTTTCCAAAAAACAGTTGTTAGACTCATTACAAGCAAGAAAACTCAGGTGGTATCCCCAAGCATAGTTTAAAATACATACGGAGGAATGGATGAGCTCTGAGTGTAACGTACAAAGAATAGTAAGATTCGAATAGAACGAGATTGTGACAGCTTCCGAGCACTCTGGTCAAGGTATAATCCAAAGCGATGGTTAGTGACATAGTAAGAGCTCACATCTTCCGAGCACTCTGGCCAAGGTGTAATCCTAAGCGATCTTTTGAACTCCAGGACCAAGATGGTTAGTGAGATAGTTAGAAAAAAGAATGTCACATCTTCCGAGCACTCTGCTCAAGGTATAATCCAAAGCGAACATTGAAACTTCTTCGACTTCAAAAGAGCCGGATCAGGGTGGTGAGAGAAGTTGTAATGCACTGCACCATAGACCTAATGGTTGAGAAAATGCAAGTTCCTCTCACGACTTCTGTCGTAGATGAGAAAGTAGCCAACACCTGCTTTGCGACTACCCTACACTACTTAGAAAAACACACACAACTTCTGGGAAAACCCTGCTTCAAAGATGGCAAATCTAACCATAGCGGATCCGCCACTTTCATTAAATCCTCAAAGTGAGATTAGCAACGCCCACAAGCTTTGCCACCAATAACAAGCTGCACTGCTAAGGGCCGATCCTTCTTACTTTAGTCTCTCGTACAGTACGCTGGATAGAGCCTTGTGTGCAATGCAAAGAAGACTAATACTACAGTAGTTGGCGCATATCGTGCAGTCAGCCATATTGAGGACAGGACAGAGTTCACCAAGATTCCAATCCTCGGGCATGTACTCCTCAAGCCAACTTTTGCAAAACATTTGATGCATGCACTCTACCAACAGGCACCAGTCTTAAATAACTTTGCAGTCACACCATTGGTGTCAACAGCTTTGTTGCCCATGAGCCGCTTGATAGCAACCTAGGGATCATTATGGCTAGATGGCGGCGAGTGAGGAAATTAATTTCGGTAGTGGCTTTGTATCCGTCATCACCTAACAAATAATCGTAGAGGTGTTGCCTCCATAATCTTAGCGGACTTTGTTTATCAAAACAAGATTTCCTTCAGCGTCTCTACACGAAGATGAACGGTACTAGTTTCTTGGGTCAGACGTTTTGGAGGTGGATTTTTTAAAATCCTACTTTAGTGGAATCCTATGCCATAAAAAAAGACCCCAACCACCCAGTTCACGGAGCCGCTCCCCCACCCTTCCCATCCTGTTTTTTTATTACCTTACCCAAATAAGGTATCACAATGGACTACATGGTCCTTGGTTGATCTCGGTAAAGACTGAGCAGCCTAACTAACCTAACCTAATCTATGGAGATGAGTCTAATTTTTTTTGAAGAGAATTACTTTAGAAGGCTGGGTTGTCGGTTCGATGGATGTGTGCATGACCTGGAGTGTTTGCGGGTTGCTTCAACATAATTCGGGTACTACTATAAAAGGCTTCGACTGGGTACATTTTTAAGAGTTTCTCTGTACTAGATAAACAATTACTATTTAGTACATCGACTATTACTTTATTACATAGACTATTCTCTTGGTCATATAGGACCATTATACTAAAGTGTTTCGAGATGTATGCATTTATACTCAATAAAAAAGCTTATCTTTTAGAGAGAAATGCTATGGGAGTAAGCTAAAAATATTTCTAAATCTTTCTCGGCTGCAAGCTATAATGAACTTTCTTCGTTCAATGGGTTTGTAAATATAAACACAGGGCCAAATAAAATAAATTTTTCTCAATATTAGTTTGGATTTCTTTTCCCAAAAGCACTCCGAAAAATTTATTTCAGCTTAAATCGTCTTTGATATAACTCTTTCAGTTCCGCTCTACAGTTTCTCCATGCAGCCCATTCAAGTGTCACTAAAACAATTAGAGTTACTGCTAGTTCATAAGCATCCCAAGTTTCCGTGCAATTTTATGCCCAGCTCGGCGTTAAATCTTATTAAACTAGCTCTTCCCGCTTTGATGGCGGCGTCATGGCATTCGAGATTTTGCTTTGGGGCTACCATAATGTCCAGCAGTCTTGGCACATTTATCAGTCTGCTGCTTGTGCTGATGCAGCTACAGTTGGGTTGGACAAGACATCCCAATACCTGCTATGGTGATACCTACATGAGCTGCCAAGAATATTGCCATCAGAATTGTCAGACCGCTGGTGCCCAATGCATTTATCGCTGCGAAAATGGATGCGGCTGTCAAAAAGCCTTCGTGGTTAATAACAATGGCGGCTGCCTTAAAATCAATCAATGCGATGGTGAAGACAACACCGATGAAGAAGTTGTCGAAGAGCAGACTGTCACAGTGCGACAACCAACCATATTGGATGATATAGATGATGAATTGTTTTTGAAGGAAGTATCACATGTGGATGTGTGGGCGAAAAAGCCAACACGTCATTACAGTCAATAATTATTAAAAAGAGATTTAAATAAAAAACACGAACGCCTTATGTAAGTTTCGGAAACATGTGGTACAGTTGGATTTATAGATTCTCATTGTACGTACTACTGAGAAAAGGCCTAAACAGTAGGGAAGTGGCAGGATTTCCTATGAGCTTGTGTATGTATGTAATATCGAGCATGAGTCTCTCCCCAAAGTTACCTACAAATTGATAGAACGAAAGATTGGAGCGTTCAAAATTAATGAAGATATGTCGTCCGTCTGTCTGTATGAACGCTTTGATTGTAGAGATCAAAGAAACTTGGAAAAATTAGATTTGAAGTCCTTACATTTGGCTGCTCGAGGCTATAAGTCACAATGAGGACATACGAAAGACTGATGAAGATCTATCTGTCCGTCTGTCTGTATAAACGCTTAGATGGTGGAGATTTATGGAGCTGGGAAAACTGGTCTTGAGGTTTGGAGTCCCTACACGGGAGGCAGATCAAGAGCTATAATGTTAGCTGAGTTGTTAGTATTTGAGCCTCGTAAGTTTAAGTCGGCTCGGGCCAATAAGTCATAATAGACCATACCAAAAACTTAGACGAAGATATGTATGTCTCTCTGTATTAACGCTTAGATCATGGAGATTAAAAGAGCTAGACATACGAAAGACTGGGACAAAACGAATTTATGAAGATCTTTACGTTTGTCTGTCTGTATGAACGTCTAGATCGTAGATCGTAAGAGCTAGAAAAACTGCGGTTGAGATTCGAAGTCCTTACATTTGGAGGCAGATGAAGCGCTATAAGGGTGCTCAGTAGTTAATATTTGGGCTGGATAACTTTAAGTCGACCCAAGCCAATAAGTTACAATAAGACCATACGAAAGACTGGGACAAAAAAAATGAAGATCCGTCCGTCCGTCTGTCTGTATGAACGCTTAGATCATGGAGATTAATGGAGCTTGGAAAACTGGTCTTGAGTTTTGTAGTCCTTTCATTTGGAGGCAGATCAAGCGCTTTAAGCGTAGCTGAGTTGTTAAAGTTCCCGAAGTTCCCAACCCACGGATGGGCTATCAAAAATGTATGAAAGAAATCTTCATATAAAAACTTTTCAAATTTTGCAAGCTTTATTCAGTTATTATTTAATCATCTAATTTAATTTTTCTATGATATCTTTTAAGCGAATCATGCAAAGCTTTGCTTTTCCATTGATCTCTGGGTATAGAAGGCACATCAGATAACTTGTTAAGTGCGTCGTTGGACTTCGTAGCTAAAGTACTGCAAAAAGTACCCAACACCACAAGAAATATGCAGAACTTCCGGAACATATTGCTCTTAACTTCTTGACTTAAAAGATTTTAATGCACTTTAGCTGGAAGTGTTCCTAATGCACATAATGAGCCAAGTAAATAGGTAAGGCGCCGTATATACACAAGGTTTAATTTGCCATGAAGGTTTTTGAATTATATGCTTTGTTGCTCAGCTGATATGTATAATGAAAATAAATGAGAAGCAGCTTGACTTCAATTGAAAGTAAATACTTGAACAATGTCAGCAACAAGATTTTCACTTACTTATTTCAATTTGTTTGGCAAGGACTGTTTTTTTTTTGCTCCTTTTAATAAAATGCAAATTACAGTCCTAAACAAACACACATACAATGTTGGGGGAACAAACAAAGTCAGAAACTTGGAAACGCAGCAAAGACAACAAAATGCAAATGAGTAAAAATCTACGCAGGTTTCCTTCATTTCCTGCAACTTTAAAATGGCTGACGCTTTTTATTAAAGACATAATTCAATTTTCATTATTATTATGGCTGGGCGTGGCTCTGATACACTGTTCTCAAAGTGCATGGGGTGTACCAGAAAGCTTGGAATGACAATTCCTTATATACTTCCAAAAAAAATAGCTAAGGACAATAAATTTTGTCAAAAGTTGGCTTTTTCAGTAATTTCAAAACTATAAACTTTAAAAAGTTTTAAGCTTAATAAATTTATGTTCTTGTTTTTATTATTAAAAACAAATAAATATTTAAAAGTTATTAAATTCAAATTCAGAGATTTTCGTAGCTTTTCTCTTTACTTCGAGAATTTTTTTTCTTTTTCTAAACAAATGTTTAGAATGTTTTCTTGAAATAAAGTAAGCTCTAAAAAATTTTCAATGGGAACTTATGTTACGTTACGCCATATACCAAGGCTAATAAAATAAGAAAAGTTTTTTAATTTAATATCTTGCGATTTATCGTACAATAAACCAAGTCAAACTACGCTTATATACTTCTGTAACGTCACGCCAAAAGATCAATATTTGTCATTATTTTTATTAAATTATTATTATGCTACTTAATTAGTATATCCATTTATAAAATCTTTTTAAAATTTGTTTTTTTTCTTTTTGTTCTTTTTGTTACATTTTAGCGTACATAACGTCACGCCAAAATCAAAATGTCCATATATGAAAAGAAGTGAGATTAAAATTTAAAAACGAGGAAAAGCTAATTTATCTTCGCTTAAAATAGGAGAGGAAATAAAAGGAAATTTATCTCGCAAATAAATCAAAAGAAGAAAAAATAAAAGCGGAAGTCAGCGTTGCGGTTAGGGCTTTAGAGAGCAAGGCCCGGAACGTCTGAAGTCCCCTAGTTTCAGCGCAATAAAGATAATTCGAAATTATTGCCTTTTTATATTTAATAATTTAAGCTCATAACAATTTTTTTTTTTTAAATATTTAGCTTATGTTATTTAAAAGACGAATAACTTTTATTTCATAAGACATTTTTTTATTTTTTTAACTCTTCAGTTGTTATTTTGATTATTATTTTTTAAGCAATATTTTGCTTTAGGCGTCTGGGGACGTCTGGGCTCAGTCATCTCATCTCTAAGTTTAGGTATATTGAGATCTGCCTCTTGAATTCTGGTCCGAACAAACCATGGCGTACCTATAAATGTCCTTAAGCTGCACAATTCTTCATTTTGCCTAGTATACGTCTATATACGTCTTTTTCAACGTGAAATATTTTTTACATTAAAAGTTACTCTCGTCGGGAATTCACTTCTTAAACTAAAATCCAAAATAACGATTTAATTTCATTTATGAAAATATTAAAATTTTAAGCTGAATTGCTTGGAAACAGCATTATGAAAGCACGAGGATAATGAGAATTGCTTGAATAGTAAGAAGTTCCTCTTATTGATTAATATTTCGACACTGGGCAATGGAATATCGGCCCGTGGACAGAACTCCTCTTATCGATTCAGCATATCGATAGAATTGCTGTAGACGACCATTTATGATTAGTACCGTTCCCGAAATTCAGTCATAGTAGCCTGAAGTACGTTTAGCTAGTCGTCGAATTAGAGTATATTATAGTCGGCATTTACGAATTTTGTTATTTTTTTAGTATCTGATGTTGTTTTTTTTATCGCAGCCGCTGCTCGATGCGTTGAAATTTGGGCAACAAAATGCTAATATAATGCTCTGTCTCTCTCTCTTTCTCTCTCTCTCTCTCTCTGATACTTTTTTCCTCCACACACACACACAAGCACACACACAATTGTGTTTACATTGGCTTAAACGAAACCGACGGTTGTTACGATTATGACCAACTGGCTTTAATTTTGCATAACGAATCAATGCCGGGCTTTAATTTTGATCAGGTTGGTAGAACTTTTCAAAATGGCGGCAGCGGCCATTGCGTGATTTGCATATTATGGTCGCGTACAAGCTTAATTGGCATTTAATGGACAGCCCATAATGGTAAAAGTTTGTGCTGTTGGTTTTGTTGTTGTTGGTGCAATTAATATTCATTCAATTTCATCAAAGAATAAGGTCAACAACAAATAAAAAACTGAGAGAGAGTCAAAGCGGTGTCCGACTATAGGATACCGTGCTCCCATATTTCTTAAGAGATATTAATATCTGCGCAAATTTTTAGATGTATTTGAAGAAAATTTGTTATGTACAGGTTTTTTTGTGAAAAGTCAATGTTGTGTTGTTTATTAGAATCACATGAGTGAGTATACGACATGAGTACATCAGGGTACAAACCAAGCGGGTCAAGCTTTTAAATTGTGTTACTTAGAGCAGAGGTGAGCAACCATTTTAATCTACGAGCCAATTTAAATTTTAAAAATTTTGTGCGGGCCGTACATAAAGTAACACTTATTAATAATTTACAAAAGTTTTTTAAAAATAAGAAAATATAAAATTTAAAAAAAAGTAAAGATTTCATATACAAATTCTAATGCAGAATAAAAACAAATAAGAATAGAACAGAAAAACGAATTTTCTTGAAATTTATAATGAGAAATTTGGCATTGTTTTTTTGACACAAGCTGATCAATATCAGCCGGAATTGATTAGGTAGCTACACGTACGCAGCTTTCTAATCGTGCATCACTCAGTCTTGATCGGTGGTCATTTTTGATTAATTTCATGGTTGAAAATATTTGTTCGCAAACATACGTACTTCCGAACAGGGACATCAATTGCTTTACATTTTTCGTCAAAAGCGGAAATTTCTCAGGGCTCATATAAGATTTATAAAAATTTTCGATGTTTACTGGAAAAAATACATTTTTTACTCTTTTTAACATTGTACCTCTACTAAGCCAACGTACTTCAGTTTCTAATTTTTTCAGGAATTGTTTAAATTCGCGTTGATTTAACGTGCGTGACGAATTATATTTTGACGAATATTTCCCTTCCTGTGACCATCTTAATGTCTTGAAATAGCCTTCCCGATACTCCTACCTCCATGCTTGACATTGCTCGTGCTCCATCTGTCGATATACCAATAATCTTCTCTAATAAAATTGAAAAATTTTCCTACACAGACTTTAGATCATCGTACAGGTCTTTGCCGGTTGTAGTCCCTTGCATTGGAATCAGTGAACACAATTCTTCGGTAATATTAAATTTGGTGTCAATACCACGTAAAAATTTAGCCAGTTGTGCTGTATCGCTTATATCGCAACCTCATCACAAGTCTTCAATTCTCCTTGCGGTGGTGAATCTTGATAAACTAATGTTTGAAATAATATTTATTTTATCAGGAAATGCTATTTCTGCAACAGCAGTCAGACATTCTTTTATCTTCTCTCCACCTGCAAAGAGTTTCATTTTTTTTTGGCAGTATTTGACGGACAACAAAACTAGCCTTTACTGCCATATTTAAATAGATTGATTTTTAAAAATAGATAATCAAATTTCCACTTTTCTTGGAAAAAAAACCTCTAATATTACCTTTTTGTCAATAATATTGCACTCCCGCCTTTCAAGAAACTCAAGAATTGCTAAAATTGCTAGTTAAGCGCTTACTAGTCTGACTGATAAATCTTTTCTACGATTATCATGAAGATTATGGTTCTGATACTGAAAAAGTTGCTCTCGCTGCATACTGTAGCCCAGTATTGCCAAAACTTTGGACCAAAGCCGAGCAGATACCTGTACCAATCTGAAAAACGACGGATACGATAATGATAGCGCGGATAACATTTGTACATTTTTTTTTGCCGATAATGCAACGCCTATCTTTACCGTCCAAACAATGCTATATTGCGAATACGTATTTGTTGATTTCGTCAATAGCGTCTAAAATTTTAAATTTTTTTTAGTTATCTAGGTTTTTTTTATCAACTCTAATCTTTTCAGCAACAATTAGCTTTACAATCCATTTTAAAAATTCTTAAAATTTTCTATCGACCCAAATCCACATTGTGTCTATTGAAAGTTCAAAGATTCATTTTCCAGCTTCCTGTTCCCTGTTACCTGCACACGTATCAACTCAATATACTCTTTATTACTAAAATTAACAGGTATATAAAAATAAAAACCTGCATTATTAATTAAGAAATTCACAGAACTTTCAAAGGTTGGTTTTATGACAAGCTGTCTGACAAATTACTAACTCCGACGGAAGCGGAAGTACAATTTAATGGTGACTTTCATTTTGATTTTCATTATAATTAATGCATATAGATGGAACTAAGTTTGAGGGTGACCGAATATTTAACTTTGTTTGTACATTGAAATCGTGATATGATTCGAGAGTAGCAAAGCTGACAAGACCTTAAGATATAAATGACATTTATAAGAAAAAAAAAAAAGAATAAAAATGTCTGACTAGGCAAACTTCCTTTCTAAACTGAAATATATATTAAAAAAATTAATTTAACTTTTGTAAGTCTTCTCAACTGGCAACAACTAGGCCTTACCGCACTGATATGCATATGTATATCGTATAACAAGGTCCTAGCTTTTATGCAAGAAAGATGACACTGATTTTGATAAGTTTTGGAACACTTTAACAATTTAAAAAAAATACAAAAGCGTATTTAATAATTTTTCAGGATGCGTCAAGACAATGTTCCGAAAAAATGTTTGCTGCAAGAACTTTTTTTTTGTTTTTTTTTGGAAAAGTTAAAACAATTGTGAACCCCGGTTGCCCTTATATAGACTAGTTCAGGTTTTCTTTAAACATCACTAATATATTTTGTATAATTGTGGTAATGCTTATTACAATTTAATTAATATTAAATGCCGAAAATTGTATGTTGTATCAAAAAATGTTGACGCTTGACCTCTCCCCTTCTTCAAGACAATGCATGCCGAATCTATAAGAATACCAATTTCATTCTAAACAAATATTTGTAAAGATAAGATAAGATACTTAAAATAAAAAAAAATGTATGTCGAAAATCATCCCTTTATCAAAATTCAATGAAAAATTTTAGAAACTCGGAATGCAGTCAAATCTATAAAAAGCGAAAATATTCAAAAGAAACTCTAGCTTTTAGGTTTTCTTTATATAAACCAAAATTGTTTCTAAACAAAAATTGTGACGAAAATCTTAATTTCGTAGTTTTAATAATCTTAAAATAAATAAATTATTTTGTTGCTTATTTAAAGAATATTTATTTTATTTGTAGATTGGAAAGCCCTTTTTCAGACCTAAATAGCTAAGAAGTCTCCAGATTAAGATAAGACTGGAATCGTGACCGAAATCTTCTTATCGGATGTTTAACAATCTTCAAATATCTGAAATCTATAAAATCTTAATTTCAGTCTCAAATAGAAGAATGCCGAAAATTTTTCAGAAACGCTAAATATAGCAGCTTAAGAATTATTTTAAAATTACAATCTATTAAACTTATGTTAAGATTTATTTATCTATATATAGTTGGTAAATCTATTTTTACCGTAAAAATCTTGAATTGAGAATTTTTGGTTTAATTTTTGTAGGTTACGATAGGCGTTCTTTATATGAAATATTTACATTTAGTTTACAAACTTAATGTTAGTGCAAAAATACCTATCACACAATAATTATACAAAAAAAAAAAAAAAATGCTAAGCCGAGAGATTCCATTTTCAATGTTAGGTAGGCGTGAAGTGGAAAAATTCAATGAGAGATTAGGGATCATTTTTAGAAAATCCACTAGAATTTAAAAATTACAAAATGGCAAACCTAAGAATGATTTTTTAGGTTTTCGGCGGTCATCTTAGGTCCGCCATTTTGTAATTTTAAAATTCTAACCCCAGATTCGCGATTAGCTACACCGAAAACGCATATTTGCATACCAACACGAACTTTAAACACAAAAATAAATAACACATCATAACTAATAAGATACTTACATATAATCAGCTACCACAAAAGTGTCTGCATAGCATATAAAAGGGATTGCAATAATGTTGTTCTTAGAATAAGATTAAAAATAGTGAATAAATTATGGAGTTACATTACTTTGGCTATCATTGTTGTTCCGCCATTTTGAAATATCAAAAATCACCATACAGCTTTAAAAAGTAGACGAGAAGACGAAAATTATAAGCCCCAAAACGTTGATTTATCTTAAAAATCGAAGTGTGAGGAGGGGGTGGCTGGTTTGACAGCATGATCAAAATGTATATTATTGCCGCATACTCAGCAAATGCTTACGTCACGGGACCAAGTACAGAACCTAGAGGTACTGCAGTATCCGATTCAGTTCTATACAAAGGTAAATGAAGGTATCTACCGGATAAAGAGCTTTGAATAATCCTGGAAAGGCATTGTGGTATATTTGCTTGACAAGTATATAGATTAAAGCATTGTACCGCACTGTATCATATGCGGCTTGAACGTCTAGTGTAACCATGACAAGAGATTATATGTATATGGTTTTGCTTTTTATACCCTGTACCACGTATGGTGCAAAGGGTATATTAAGTTTGTGCAAGCCGAAAATGTATGTAACATAAAGAAGGAAACGTCGGAGACCCCCAAAGTTACCCAAAGTATGATCGGGGTGACTAGAGAAGTCGATATACCCATGTCCGTCTGTCCGTCTGTCCGTCTGTCTGTCTGTATGAACGCCTAGATCTCAGAGATGGTAAGAGCTAGAGCAACCAAATTTTCGGATTAGATGCCGTATTATGTCAGGGGATGCAAGTTTATTTTATATTTTTGATATCGGGGATATATTATATCACTTAACCAAATTTTATCAAAAACCGGTTGACTATATCATATACGTCCCATAGGATCGATCAGTCAAAAATTCGTTTTTTACACAAAATTCGTTGTGTTTCGTTTGTTTGTGAAGATATTGTAACCAAATTTGGCAGTCGGAAGTTCTTTAGAGCTCCAAATCTCTGTACTGAATTTGAAATCGGACTATATCATATAGCTCCCATAGGGCAGATCGTTAAAAAAAACGTTTTTTGAACAAAAATTCGTTGTGTTTCGTTTGTTTATGAAAATATCATAACCAAATTTGGTGTTTGTAAATTTTTTCGTGTTACCCAGCACTGTACCAAATTTTATCAAAAGTGGTTGACTATATCATATAGCTCCCATAGGGTCGATCTGGCAAAAAAACGTTTTTTGAACAAAATTCGTTGTGTTTCGTTTGTTTATAAAAATATCGTAACCAAATTTGGCAAAGAAATATTTTTTGATTTCGTAAGCAATATATCAGCCCAGCCTTGATTGCAATGTGGTGGTACAGGGTATACCAAAGTAGTCCGCGCCCGACTTTAAGGTATGCCATTTTTCTTAACATAGTTTGCTAATTTGTCTTAAGGTTGCATAAAACTAAGGCAAGCTCTGAATCGGTATTGCAAAAATATATAGTTGCCCTAATATTTTAGAAAAACCAGTAAGTGGCTATTCGGCCGATAATTTTAAGGAGAATTCTGTAAATCCCAATGATATGGCTTGTCAAAGAAAAGTCTAAAAATTAAAAATCCTATTTTCAGCTATCGATAACTCGGTAAATAATCGGAATTTTACGATAAAATTTAACGTAGTTACTATTGGCTGGTAGCTCTACCACAAATTTAAAAATCATCAAAATCGAAGTGGTGAAGGAAAAAAGTGGCTTCACTTATTTTCGCTGAGCTTTTTTCTTGTATGCAAAAGCTTCCAAAGAGCTTTTATAAAAAGCTAGATCTATCAGATTTAAGTATGAACCTTTTTCACAAAACATCCTCCTATCTCAAAAACGCATTTTCGATGCCAAAAATAACTACTTACTATTTAAGAGCATCAGTCGGTACAGCACATCTCCTCGACTTGAAAAAATTATTCTATTCGGTTTCTTTTAGATGTCTTAAAGAACAAAAAATTAGTTTTTCAGCTCTCAACAGCATAGACCATTATAATAGTAACTCTTGTTTATTTAACCATAGACTACTGTTGTTATTTACCGACTCAGTAGTGCATATCGATTAATCGAAATCACAATTGGCACAAAAGTATCTTGGTAGAGTTAAAGTCGAACTTATTAGATTTATTGCACTCTCCATAGTGAGCAATATGGCATCAAAACTTTTAAAGTAATGAGCTTTAAAAGTAACTCTAACGCTAAATATCACTTGAGATACTTATATGCTGCTTATATAAACGTCGTATATCTGTAATGAGAAGTTTGTTTTGAAAACAAGTCCATATCTTTACATAGTTACGCTATATACTTATTCTAACATTGTACAAACTTATGTGGCTTAACGTGCGAAATTGCAATGTCTGGGATCTTAAGTTTGTTTGCACAGCTTGCAAGTACTGCGCCGCTGCTGACACAGGGAAAACCCATTTATTTGGTTGACTTGGAATTGACCCACATTTGACATAGCATGGATTTCCAATTTTATGCCACATGCACCTACAGAGACAAAGTTGTTGCAGGAGCAGAGCGTACACTGTGTCTGCAATCAACCCAATGCTGACTCACATTATGACCTTGTGGTCAAGAGACTTACGTACGTTCAGTCGGTACTGGTAGAGAACTTGCAAGTTACTAGGTATATAGGAAAAGTGCATCAACAGCATAAAAAACCATAAATTGGCTTAAGCTCGTGCAATCAGCCAAGTTACCAAGCGCACAGTAGGCAAGTTCGGGACAAACGGGGGCAATGCGGCAACCAGTTTCCAAGCACATTTCAAGAGCTGGAAAAAAAACTGCACTACCAAGCCATAACCATTACCAGCTTAAGCCACTGCAAGGCTCATGTGAGTGTTTGAAGTCTAACAAAAATGGCAAGCTAACTGACGAAGCCCACAGACCTACGATGCAACTGATGAAAATTCTAGAACTGACGGCAAAAAGCGGCAGTACTTTGCATTGAACCACGCTCTGCAGCATGGAGAGGGCTGCTCTACACTCGGCTGACTCTTTTGAACTTTGATTTCGAGGCATTTACAGAAACCTCTGTTTGTTTTTTTGCTTAAAGTGCAGCAGTTTAGTCTTTTTTTTTTTTTTGGTAGCCAGTTAATTGGCTAATTTTCCAGACATATTTGCAGTTAGCTTAGCACAGGAACGGATTCAAAAAAAAAGTCTCTAGACGGAAAAGCAAAAGAAATGTGAATTGATTAGGGTGCTCTCACGTGCGCTACTGCCTGTTATAAGCTGAAGAATCCGATCTTAAAAAATATTACTTTAAAGACCATCGCAATTTGTATGCACTATTGAAAATGTCTTTTAGAGTTGCCTAACAATACCGTCTGCAGCCCTCTGAATCCGTCCCTGGCCGAGTCCATTCGCAATATTCCCACCATATTGCAAAGTGGCGCACCTTTCGTTTTTTATTACTATTGGTTTGGCTTGACTTTTACCCAACCTGTTTTTACATAAATTAAAATTGGCCATTTCAAGTGCAAAATACCAAGAGACTGAACTAAGTTCCAATTTCACGGAACAAACTTTATATTAGTCATGGAACTTAGCCGGTTAATTGACAGAAAACTTTTACTTTGTAGCATATTAAATTAAGACACTAAAAAAAAATATACAATAATATATGACTCTTAAGGAAAGTTTATCTATTTCAATTCAAATATTTATATGTTGGTGAAATAAGTTAAACGGCCCACCTTCAAGGTCGACCTCTTTGATTTTGGTTTTTTTTTAGATATGTGATAGAGAAATTGTTAAAAAAAATTTCGATTACACTAGTTTACAGCAAAATGTATCCTCAACTTGTTTTACTCGTTGCTGTAGTAAAATGGCACGCTTAAACCGAAAATAAAGTCCAAAAATTTTTTCATGGAACGGATTTCGAGATATTTTGAAAAAAACATTTTTCGAAATAAAAATAAAAGTGTACTTAAAAGCAAATATCTTTGGTTGTACTAAACTGATTTTGATTATTTTTTTACCAAACTGTAGATAATTGAATTATCCAACGATTACATTTGCAACATATTATTATCATTCATATGAAATTTTTTATTTTCAGCAAATTTTTGAGAAAAATTTTACTTTGTCATACACTTTTATTCATGGCTCGTAAAGTCCGATTGATTACGAAAAAAATTAAAGGTTGTTTATCAAAATCAGAGAACAATTTTGGAAATAACGGGAAGCCGAAAATGTATGTAACATACAGAAGGAACCGTCGAAGACCCCCCAAAGTTACCTAAAGTTTGATCAGGGATGACTAGAGAAGTCGATATACCCATGTCCGTCTGTCTGTATGAACGCCTAGATCTCAGAGATGGTAAGAGCTAGATATTTAAAAAAAAATTTTTTTTTGATTTTAAAGCCAAAATTTCTTTACAAACGCATAAAATATAATTGATGACAATTAAACTTAAGATCACTTAAAAATTTAAGATTAAAAAAATAAATTTTTTAAATAAAAAAATATTATTAAAACTAAAAAAAAAAATTTTAATTATATTTAATTAACTCTAAATTATGGAATTAACGGGAATTTTTGTAAAAAATTAAGTGTTAATTAAATTTAATTTAAAAATTTCTTTTTTGAATTTTCGAAAAAAAAATTCGTAGAAAAATTATGGAATTAACGGGAATTTTTGTAAAAAATGCAATTTACTATATTTTCATAATGACTTTAATTTTATAAATAGCTACTACTGAAATAATTGTAACATTTAATATTAAGCACCCCACGCTTTTTTTACTATAATTGAATTATTTAATTAATAATTTAATTTCTAATTTAATTTTAGTCCAAATTAATTAGTCGTAATTGATTGTCGGAATTTTCTATTGCTGTAATACAAACTCTTGATACATCAAAACTATTTTCTTTTCTTTTTATTTCGGCTAACTATTAAAGCGTGTTTTTTTAGTTTTTTTAAAATATAATTTTTTAAATTTACGTTCGAAATAGAATTTGAAAATAACAAGAAGTTTCATATGAATTGATAAATAACGGCCAAACCGTAAAGACAAAAATAAGTTCCAAGTATAATCGATAGATAATTCAAATATCTACAATAAAAAAAAAAAAAAAAAAATAACCAAAATCAGTTTAGTACAACCAGAGATATTTGCTTTTAACTAGACACACTTTTTTTATACCCTGTACCGTATGGTACAAAGGGTATATTAAGTTTGTGGAAGCCGAAATTGTATGTAACATTCAGAAGGAGACGTCGCACAGTGGCACTGAAGCCAAAAAAACGTTGCAAAAATCATATTTTCTAAACCAATTGAGATGTTTTTATGAATTAAATTGTAGTTGAAAGAAAAGTCTTTAAGCTTTAAAATAAGAACCCATACATTGTGATACGACATCTAAGAGCTGCGCAATATGTTGTGGAAGTTGGATTTTGTTGCCTGTGCAACATTTCCCATTGAAAAATACGTAATTATTTTTTCCATATTTTCTAAACCAATTGAGATATTTTGATGAATTAGATAGTATTTGAAAGAATAACTTTCAGGCTTGAAAATAAGTGCTCATGTATGGTGATACGATATCTGAGAGCTGCGCAATATGTTGTGGAAGTTGGATTTTGTTGTCTGTGCAACATTTCCCATTAAAAAATAAGTACATATTTTTATCATATTTTCTAAAAAAATAGAGATATTTTGATGAATTAAATTGTAGTTGAAAGAAAACTGCCTAGGCTTTAAAATAAGTACTCATACATGGTGATACAATATCTGAAAGCTGCGCAATATGTTGTGGAAGTTGGATTTTGTTGCCTGTGCAGTATTTCCCATTGAAAAATATGTAGGTACACATCAAATTTTTTTTTTATTTATGAAGAAATTTTGATGATATATTTTTGTTCACAATTTTATATTTCAGTCAATAAATTTAATGTAACAATGCTTTTTTATTATAATATATTATATAATTTGTTTTATCAGTAGTTTTTTGTAAAATAATCATCCACATTTACATTTGAAGGAATATCTAAAAGACTTAACATTTCATTTGAATAACTACTTGTTAATTCTGTATTGGATTTCACATGTCTAAGGGATGCAACTAGTGGATCTGAAGAGGCTGCCAACATATTAAAAAGATCCTCGTTTTCCCTTGATCGTGATATTTTACATGTATTCATAGCTCTGAATTTTTTTATAATCCTTGTTTCTAGATTCCTGGGCTTCTTCTGACATCTTCCCAATGGGTAGGCAATGATATTCAATTATAGTTTGGCCATGTGCCAAAATTTTGTAAAGCGTAGGAGTCAATTTTTTTCCTGGATATTTTTCCATTAACAGCTCTGCAGTCTTAGTGGCATATTCACCAAATTTGCTGCCGTTAATTTTTTCCTTGCAGTTCAAAATATTCAAAATAACACCCAATCTTTTGATAATTTCATCATCCACTCCAGTTATTTCCGATGTAACTTTGTTTTCTGCAAAGAAATTTTCGGGATGAGTTTCCATCGTTTGTGTTACCATATCCATATTTGGGGAAGTCGACTCTCAGTCCAAGTCGAGTGGAGAAATCGTCTAGAATTTTTTTTTTCCTGATATTTTGTTTTTCTCTTTCTGGTGTGTTGTCTTCAAAAGATTCGTTCATTTGCGGAAGAGTATATGCAAGCTTCAAAATAAACTCCATGCATCTAATTCTGGCATGCAATGGTGAAATACCAAATTCCAGATTTCCCTCTTCAATTAAGGAATTATCCAAATTTTGAAAATCCTTTTGTGTTTTCTTACAAAAAGCGCATGCCAAGGTCGATTTTGTGTTTGTGAGTTCGTTGAGAACCTTGCCGTCTACCATTGTTAAGAAAAATTCATATTTCACAGAAATGGTTGTTCCTTCCTTGATTTGTAATAATGCAGGCCAGACTATGATATTTCAGAAATATTCAGGCAAATGTATACAGAGTTTAACCCTATATCCACAAGCTAACTAAATGTTTTTAGTTGATACCTAACATTATAAAGGGAAAGGTTACATCCCTATCCGTATGATTTCAGTTCAACTACCTAAACATGCAAAAAATTTGAATTTGTCTTAATCATAATTAATCTACCTTTTTTGAAATGTCACAGCTAGGTGCTTTTTTATTGTCAAATACAAATATAAGCAAACATCTCTTAATTTAGTGGATACATCTACTGCGTGTTCTTCTTCTTCTACCTGCGGTAGCATTTTTTGCAGCTGGGTTTCTGCACTTCTAGTGGCTTTACAGCCAAAGGAGGATAAAGGCGGATATAAACTTTATAGAGTAGGTAAATAAATTGATAACAAAACCATTTATGTTAAATCGAAAAAATTTAAAAATATGTAATTTCAAATATTTTCTTCCAAAGTTGAAAAAGTGGTCCAAATATAGTGGTTCAGTTAAACGGAAGTATTGAAAAACCCATAAAAGATATGAAGTCATTTTTTTTTCTTGTATGTTTAAATTTCATGTACCTTTTTATAGAAATTAAGAAAATAGGGATTGGTTGCGTAGTTTTACCACAAAACAATCTTAAACACGAATTTTTATTCCAAAAATTGCGATTTTTTTCAAAGTTGAAAATATACTCCACTTTGAGCGGCTGTAGCAACTAAACTATTCATCCGAATTGAATAAAATTTTTATTTTCTTGATCCCTGGGATCTGGTTCTAAATCAGATGCATGTATTACATTTAGAAAATGGTTACATCGCAAAATCGATTTTTGCAACGCTTTTGCGGCTGCCGTGCCACTGTGCGTCGGAGACCCTCCAAAGTTACCTAAAGTATGATCAGGGTGACTAGAGAAGTCGATATACCCATGTCCGCCTATCCGTCCGTCCGTCTGTCCGTCTGTCTGTCTGTATGTACGCCTAGATCTCAGAGATGCTAAGAGCTAGAGCAACCAAACTTTCAGATTAGATCCGTTATTATCCTACGGGAGACAAGTTTATTTTATTTTTTTGATATCGGGGTTGTATTATATAGCTCCCATGGGGGTTTTTCTGAGGACCTCGAAAAAAACCAAAAGTTTTAGATGGTTTATAAAGATATCGTAACCAAATTTGGCATTAAGAAGTTTTTTAGAGTTCCCAAACACTGTACCAAATTTTATCGAAATCGGTTGACTATATCATATAGCCTCCCATAGGGCAGATCGGTCAAAAAAATGTTTTTTGCACAAAATTCGTTATGTTTCGTTTGTTTGTGAAGATATTGTAACCAAATTTGGTGTTTCTCAGTTTTTTAGGGTTACCCAGCACTGTACCAAATTTGATTAAAATCGGTTGACTATATCATATAGTTCCCATAGGACCGTTCGGTCAACAAAATGTTTTTTGAACAAAATTAGTTGTCTTTGGTGTGTTTTTGAAGATACCGTGACCAAATTTGGTGTTTTAAAGTTTATTATAGTTTCCAAACACTGTTGAAAATTTTATAAAAATCGGAGGACTATATCATACGACCGATCGGTCAAAAAAACGTTTTTTTCAAAAAATTCTATGTGTTTCGTTTGTTTGTGAAGATATCGTACCCAAATTTGGCAATCAATTGTCTTTTAGAGTGCTTAAGCAATATATCGGACTTAATTGCAATTAGTGGTACAGGGTATCCCAAAGTCGTCCGCGCCCGACTTTAACGTACGCCATCTTTTTAATTTCGAAAAGTGTTTTTTCCGAAATATCTCGAAAAGTTCCATGAAAAAATTTTTGACTTTATTTTCGGATTTAGCGTGCCATTTTACTAGGGAAACGAGTTAAAACATGTTGAGGATACATTTTGCGGTAAACTAGTGTTATCGAGCTTTCGATAAATAATTGTTTCGATTGTTTTTAAGATCTTTCTTTGACAAGCAAAATCTCCTAAGCGAATAAAGAAATATAAACAATTTTTTTTGCCAATAAAACACAAAATCTTAAATTAAAAATAATTTTTTTTTAAATTTATATTGATTTAAAAAATTAAAAAAAAAATGGTTTAATTTGATTTGATTTGTAGTGGCTAAAACTCTCTACAAACGCATAAAATATAATTGATTACAATTTTAAGCGAAGCTAAGGTCAGCTTTTTTTAATATAAAAAAAAAATTTTACTTAACTCTAAATTTTTAGCAACTACAAATCAAACAAAATTTTTCTAAAAAAAAAAGTTCATGATTAATTTTGGCTAGCACCTCTATCACTTATGTAAAAATCATCAGAATCGAAAAGGTCGACCTAAATAGTGGACCGGTTCTAAGTAAGATGCAAAACTTACTCTTATTACAATAAACTTACATCTACAAAAAACATTTTTTATACCCTTTAGAGGGTATTAAAAGTTACTGAAAATAAAATTTGGTGTGTAATACATAGAAGTCAACAAGTTATTCCCTGCAAAGTTTAGCCTAAAATTATCAGAAGGATCAAAGAAATCAATTAATTCAAGTCAGTTTATATGAAAAATCACCAGCCCCAAGTGCTTGAAAACTGAACAGAGTTCGCCTTGTCATTCCAAGTTCATATTTTGTTCCACTTAATATGCCTTCAGTTACAGGGTACAATAATAAATTCATAATCTGCAATAGTTGACTATGACTCTATTCATTCAGTCCATTGTCCTGTCATGCATATATAGTATGTATATACAATTCATTCATATAACATATAGTCGAGTAAAAATACATTCTACATATGTATGCATGACAGCATAAATATTTTATGAATAACAAAAACAATACACATTTAGACGAGGGCAGGCTGTAAAGTACCAAAAAGAGCACTTAAGAAAAAAACTTAACAGCGCTACAATTAGTTTTTAAAAAGGAAGCATTTGTCAAGATGTCCAAATTACTATCGATCTTAGTTACCATATTGTTAAAAGGAAATCTTTTTCTACTGCCAGCGGGCCAGAAAAGAATATCTTTTGATCAAAGGGTCTAGCTGGATAAGGTACTGGAAACTGCCCCCAGCGATTTTTGAAAAGTAATAAAGCAGTTTGATTCATAGGTACAAAAAAAAATGTGTCGTAAAATTTCAGTTTCTCTTAACGCGTTACGGCTTAATTTAAAAAACTACTGACAACAATTCCCTCTTGGGGATTGCCACCTTGACGTGGTGAGGGGGCTCAGTAAGTATAGTGATCCCAAGAGCAATGCCGGCGGTAGAGTAGCTACTGGTAGAGCCTCCCAAGCCGGTAAGGTCGAAGGTGAATACCAAAACCAAGCGCAATCCACAACATTAGCGTCTGTTTCACCAGGTTAGGTGCGGCTAAAAGCGGGCGTCCGATCTTGACTAAGCGGCTCGCTTTACAAATGTGTCATTAAAGCAGGACTGGATGCTGTACACCAGTACGTCCCACAAACACAATTCTACGAACAACTAGATGAATTAGTCCGGGATATCCCGAGAGGGGATATGGGAGATTTGAATGCAAAAGTCTCCGCAGACAACACTGGGTCAGAAAGAATAATAGGTCGACACGGTCTCGGGCCGGCAAGGAATGACAACGGATCTCGTTTTGTGAACTTTTGCGCTTTTGAGCTGCTTTGAGCACATCCTCTATTAGAACAACTGAAAAACTAACGCAAATCTATAAAGAGACAAAAACGAACCTCACCGGCTATATAAAGCACAAAAGTAAGCCGTGGATTAGCGACAATACCTGGAACTTAATCACTGAAAGACGAAAGTTAAAGAAAAAGCTCCACCAAAATTGCTCCCAACAAAGGAAAGAGAAGCTCACCGATGCATATAAAGATATGGAACGCAGAGTAAAAAGAGGTGCACGCAGTGATAAGGAAGCATTCCTGAATGAACTAGCCCACGATGCAGAGACAACTGCAAGGCTTGGAAATATGAAAACAGTGTACAAACGTATAGGAGAATTAACTGGAGAAAAACCGAGAATTCTGGAACACGCGCGATTTCCCTAGGACGCTGACGGAGGGCATCATAGTGCCTATCCCAAAAAAGGAAGATTTAAGCCAATGCCGCAACCACAGGGGCATTGCCCTGCTGAACACGTCCCAGAAAATTGTAGCCGCCGTCATACTGAATAGGATTCATTTATGGCTCCGAAACGTGGAAAGTAACAAATGCTATCACTCAGAAATTGCGCGCCTTCGTTAACCGATGTCTTAGAAGAATATGCGGCATATATTGGCCGAACATCATTAGCAACGAAGATCTGCAAATTCGGACTGCTACTAGACCCATCCACCTTGAAATAAAAGAAAGAAAGTGGCGGTGGATTGGGCACACGTTGGCTCTACACTGGAACCCGCAAGGCTCAAGAAGAAGAGGAAGACCCAAAATAACATTTGAACGAAGTGTTCAGAATGAGGCGTAGCGGTCATGGCAGCAACTTAAAACAATTGCTATCAATCGAGATCGATGGAAGGAAATAGTCACCGCCCCACAGACTTATTTAATTTAATTTTTATATAGATATAATTCTGCAAACTCAAGGAAATAATAATAATAATAAACTACTGAATATTTCTGAAGAAAATTTAACTTAATAGCATGTGTTTTATGAAGTAAAAAAATAACCTTCGATCAGTTTCGCCTAATGAGTAACTATGTAAATTATATTGTTCTAAAAATTAGATTTGCCAAATCTCCCTACCTTTGTTTTGTTTGGGAAAGCTGAAGTACAGTCACGCCACCCTGTTCAAAGTATGACTCGAATAGAAGTTCAACAGCCGTTTTATACTGGATTGTAAATCACATTACTTGCGAAAACATATTTGTTGATAAAAAAAAACAAAAATTTTAATTGCTATATTTTAAAAAAAGGTGGTACAGTCGAGGCGGCGCCCGACAGTGGAATACCCTGTACCTTTTGTGTCAAAAAAGTTTTTCCTGCATATTCCATCAAAGAACTTTCCAATTGGAATTTATTTTTTTTTGGTGAAAATCGATATTTATACCTATAAGTTCCCTAAATTTTTACCCATTTTGATGAAACTCGAACGTTACAACAAAGAACTTATTTAAAGTATACGGGGTAAGTTTCAAGTTGGTATGTTGAGGGGTATGGGAGAAAACATGGTAAATGGATTGCGGGGGGTGGGGGGACCGCATCGATAAAATTTGGATGTGGATTTGTTCATTAGAGCCACATGAATGAGCTTACCAAAAATTGTGATTCTAGGTCACTTGTAGCCATAATTGCGTAGAGTCAAATATTGACGAAGTTTATAGGCAAGGGGAGGTGAAATTTGCACATTTTTTTGACTACAACTTCTGTTGTATTTGTCCGATTTTGTTAATTTTGTACACATAGATGCATGTAACTACAACGCATCGCTCTGTTAAATTTCAGATGAAAATATTAAACGGTGTGGCTAAAAACCGCGAAAGTCTATTGCGGGGGAACGGGGGAACGGGGGAAGATATTGACATGATTCAACAAACTTCATCTGCTTAGGAAATATGCGCACCAGCTGGTATAGTTTCGTGTCTTTAGCTCTTATAGTCTCCGAGATCTAGGCGTTCATACGGACGGACAGACGGAGGGACGGACGGTCGGGCGGACGGACATGGCTCAATCGCTACCCGAGGTTATGATAAACATTTTGGTATAAAGGACTTGGGGTCTGCCACGGCTCCTTCTGTCCGTTACATACATTGCACAAATCTAGTATACCCTTTCTACCGATAGGTACAGGGTATAAAAAATACCTCAATTCCAAAGTTGTAAATAAAAATTACGTATACGCAATGTGGACGGTATACGTTCGCGTTGGCTGATAAGTCGAAAATGTTTTGCGAATGCAGTTTTTCACGCTGTTATGAGACTTCTAAATAAAACTAAGCATACGCACTGTAGCTTCTTGGTCAAAAATTATGCTAACATAATAATCCACCAAGTATTAGCTCTGTACAAGTTTTTTCCGAATTTATTCCTAAAATTATGCTATTTATCCCCGCAAAACTAAAGGCTAAAAAGGGAAATTAATTACTAATTTTAAATTGCGTATACGTACTGTATTTTGAGAGTAGAATTGTAGATTTTTTAAAAAAATTTTTGGAATGTTTTGAAAACAAAAACTCTACCTAGTCGACCGTCCCCATTGTAAACTTTTCTAAAAGAACTTACGATTGTTTTTAGGGTATTTTCTGTATAACGAAATAGCTTTAAAAAAGGTGCAGCTTCATATGGTTTTGCTTTTCGTATACCGAAATTATCGTCCTTACGTATTTACATAAAATTTCACAAAATGTAATTACGTTACAGATAAGATATCATGACTAACATTTTTATTGTGAGTTCGTATTGTTCAGTGAAAATTTCATAGAGAAGAAGTCTGGACAGGATCAACTTCCATTTACAGTTAGGTTTAGATAGGCCCAACTTACATTTCTTTCTCCTTTGGTTATATTTATGATATGAGTTTGGCCAGGTTAAACTTCCGTTTCTTCTTCATATATAGTTAGGACTTGCATTCCTTATTCTATTCTAGAATCACGTACCATTTCTACTTTTATTCCAGTTAGGACTAGATAGACCCACCTTCAATGTTTGTATACTATTGCAATTATGGTTCGAGTTTAGCCAGGCTCGATTTCCGTTTCTTTTTCATATCTAAATAGGACTCGAGCTTGGCCAGCATTAACTTTCATTAATACTTCTATATCAGTTAGGACTAGATAGGCCCAACATCCATAAGTTTTCTCCTGTTGTATTTATGATACGAGTTTGGCCAGGTTCAATTTCAATTTCTTCTTCATACCTAGTTAGAGCTAGAGCTTGGTCAGGATCAACTTGCATTTCTTATTCTATTCTAGTTAGGAGTCAAGTGTGCTCAGAATCAACTTTCATTACTACTTTTATATCAATTAGGACTACATAGGCCCAACTTCGATTTGTATCTCCTATTGCATTTATGATATGAACTTGGCCTGGATCAAAATTCTGTTTTTCTTCTATTCTACTCGCATTCTAGGATAAATAACCATGCCTGCTTCAATTTCAGTTAGTTTACTCAAGTTTGGCCACGGTCCACTTCCATTTTAGATCGCAAAAGCATTGCCAGTGTTGAAAATTGAGACTTAATGGCTGCCACTTCAACGGTTTTAGTTAGGACTCGAGGATATCTTCAACTTCTATTTCGAGTTCCGAAAACATCTCATTTAAAAGTGCGGCCTTAGTTACTGTAGCAGAAAATCCCCGAAATCGGTTGATCTCTACTTTTAAATCGTTTACACTTTTTTTTTATAGCTGCTCTAAGATCTAGTAATAAATGGTCAATCTTGAGGTTTTTTTTTTCAAATAAAAAAAAAAATTAATCGGAAAATCTTTATTATCAATAGAAAGAACCGTTCTTGCCATTCCCTTTTTAAAAATAATCCCTTTCAAATGTCCAAGCGGAGGTTCCAATTTTCGATGACGCGTTCGAGCATAATCGGCGGTATCTCGCGAAAAACACGGGTAATGTTGGCCTCTAATGCTTCAATCGTAGCTGGATTATCGACAAACACTTTAGACGTCACGTAGCCCCAAAGGAAAAAGTCTCACGGTGTGATATAACACGATTTTGGTGGCCAATTCACCGGTCCGGAGCGTATTCACCGAATTGGTTCCTCAATTGTTTCACGGGCTGTGTGGCAAGTAGCGCCGTCTTGTTGAAACCAAATGTCGTCGAGCTTTAATTTCAGGTAGCAAATAATTATTAATTATGGAAACTTAACAGTAGGTACTCCCGCGTCGCTTATCAAAAAAACCTTACTGAAAAAAAAACCTCAAGATTGATGACCCTTTAGAAACAAGGTCCTCTTTTTATTTGCTGAACCAGCTTTTGAATGAATTTTGTAAGTCTAAAAAAAGTAGCAAATCGAAAAAGTTACCTATACGCTTTATTGGGCAATGCCATTACTTTTCAGCCTACCCTCGTAAATGGCATTACTTGCAGTTTTTCTTTTCTATTGTATAGTTTTATTTTCTATACTACGCTATGGCATGCACAAAATCGATGCCGGTAACTTAATAGTTAAGCTTGAAATATGGTAACAATACGCATTACGCATACGCCACATAGGTCACAAAATTATGGTGCATTTAAGTTTAATAACTGAATGCAAACAATTCACAATGGTCATTAGCATAAAAGCACAAAAGCAGTCTAAATAAATGCTACAATGGTGAGGCACTTAATTACACATTCCTAATGTTGGCCATTATCGCCCCCCCAGGATGGGGTAGTGGCAATACTAACAACAACAACAACAGCATCAAAAACAGGGTTACACACGGCATGTAAAATTTATGCAACCCATTTTAACAACTTGTTTTGGCTGCCTTTGTTGTTGTTGTTTTTTTTTTGTTTTTTTTGTGATATAGAAGCGTTTTTTCTTTTTTCCGTGCACAAGTTTACAGCGCCAAGGGTCCTGAGGCCGGGACCAGACACTGATTGCAGGTTATGTGCGTGTTAGTGTTGGAAAGTGTGCAACTATGACTGCGTGTGTGTGTGTGTGTGTGTGCGTGTGTGTTTGCCGCTTTGTTGATTGTGTCTGCAATTTTGTTATGCAACAGACAACAAGTGCAAGTGTAATCAGGATGCGGTTTGGTTGTTCCTTTTCAGGATACTGCAGACAATGCACAACGAAGCAAACAAAGAAAAAGCATCCCAAAAAAAAAAAAAAAAAACAACAACTATACACCCATACAATTTTTGCTATCTATAGAACAATTTTAGCTGAGCATGTTGTAAGCATTATGTTGACTTGACTAACATAAATTGCGTAAGGAAGCAAGGAATATTGCATAATCCTCCAGTACTGTATACAATTGAGGGATTCCAAAATAAAATTACTTTTGATAAATGAATGCTTTTAATAAATTCTGAAAACTAGATTTTACTTTATTGAAAAGTGCATTTGGGTAAGCATATTGTGTTAAGATAAATATGCTCAACTAAATTGAAACATAAATTTATTAAGGTTTCAATTTTGTGCAGCTTGGTAGGTTTATTTACTTATTATCTATTTCCTTGAACTTTATCTTTCACATCACATAATTATACACATAGTTATATAATTTATAATATGAGTTCAAAAGTCGCTCCTGTCGGAACATAGGGCAGTTACAAACTCTCTTCAGCTTTGTCGGTTTTGAGCTAAATTCTTAATCACCGGCCAAGGTCCTCTTCCATGACATTCCGCTCGCACCGATCGGATCCATCCTTGCAATGTCATTTTGGGATTTCGAGCTTGTTGTTGCCGCCTTGCAAAGTGTGTGTTGTGATGCATATATCATCCGCGTAGTCGAGGTCACATAATTTTTCAAAAGGCGTCCATTGTAATCCATCGGCACACTCTCTGTTAGTCTTTTTAAGAACAGCGTCCAGGACTGTTATAAATAGCAGAGGAGACAGCACACAGCCCTGCCTAACACCTAAATTTATCTTAAATTTGTCGCTATTTCTACTTTTAAATCGAACCATGTAATCAGCATTGCTGTAAAAGTTTTTGATGATTTCAATTATTTTAACTGGAACTCCGCAGTCAGCTAAGCATTTCCAAACGTACTTTCTTTTTAACATGTCAAATGCTCTCAAAGTCAACGAATAGAAGAGACAAGAGGGATTGCCATTCTACTGATTGCTCTATTATGATACGTACAGTGCTTATGTGGTCAGTGCAAGAGCTTCCCGGTCTGAAGCCATTTTGTTCCCTTCTTAGTTGGCTATTGAGGGTAGGTGATATGCGGTTAAGTACGATAGAGGCGAGCACTTTTTGTATAACATTCAATAACGTTATACCACGCCAATTGCTGCAATGGCTCAAATTGCCTTTTTTTGGAATGGTTATAATAACTCCTTCTTTCCAGCTCGCTGGTACATCATTAGCCTGCCAAGCTTGTCGCAACATAGGTTTTAAAGTGGCAGCTATTACGTCCACCCCATATTTAAACAGTTCAGGCGGAATGTTGTCGGGGCCAGCAGCTTTATGGTTCTTTAGGCTTTCTACCGCTTTGACTATTTCTTCTAGTCTGGGAGGATCAGTACTTACGCCACGATTCGGATTGCGCCTTCTGCTATTTGGTTCAAGAGGCTCAACTTCATCCCTCCTAGTAGTGTTAAGCTCGCCATTTTTTTCAAAGTATAGATAGTTGTTCCTTGTCGGTTGATAGTAATCTACCTTGTTCGTTGGCTAATGGTGGAATTGGCTGTCTTGAGCTAGACAGCTTGTTTATCGCTGAGTACACACCACGAATATCGTTTTTATTGGCAGCCTGTTGCGCCTCTGGCGCTATTGAGTTCGCAAACTTTTTCTTGTCTTTCTTCGCTAGACGTTTGACTTCTTTCTCAGCCTCTTTATATAAGGTTCTAATACAGTTCTTTTCTTGTGCATCGTGGGTATTTTTGCGCTCAATGCTTTGCCAAGTAATGTCTGTAATCCAGGGTTTTCGTCGATAGATGTTCAGACCTATTGTGCTTTCCGCAGCGGACTTGCATGCTGTAGCTATCTGCGGCCATTCTAAGGGCTCTCCGATTGCCTGAATTCTTTGCATTAGATTTATTTGGTAGTCTTCTTTAAGTCGCGCATTCTGAAATTTGTTGATGTCTAGTTTTCGTGTATTACTTTTCTGTTTGTGGATTCCAGCCGGTCGCAACCTTAATTTTACTGTTACCAGATTATGATCACTGAATATATCTGCGCCTCTACGAGCGCGAACATCGAGCAGTGTGTTGTGGTTTATTTATTAAGGGCTGCTTAATTTATTTGTGGAATAGCCGGAGTATTATTTTTATCCGCAAAAATGGTTTAACTGCTATATAAAGTATTCTTCATAGTGCTAAACCAATTTGAAGCACTTGTTGCACGCAGAAAGGAACATTCTAAGAACCTCCGAACCCGAAATTTATTCCTAAAAGAAGGTAGAAAAAAATAGGTCCAAGTCTTCGACAATTGGTTTTCCTGAATTCTCTAAAGACTACTGGCAAACATGGGTTACCATAACCATTGAGCATCCCACATTAGCTTATGTTAGGTTAGATAGGACCGTATGGTCCATGTTGATGCCTAATGAAAACGAAAGGAAGTAAAAGATTGATAGGACGGAAAGGGGAAGAGATATATATACGGGCAAAATAACTGGTGGGCGCTATTATAGAAGGCTTAATCGTTCTCCTTGAGTATTCAAATATGCATTGAGCAGATTTGGCAAACAGTCCAAGTCATCAAAGAAAGCCTTTTACATATGCACTCAGTTTTCTAAGCTATGTGCAGCTATAACAGAAGGACACAAGTCCTTAGTAGTTTTCGAAATAGAACTATTGCGCAGATAATGCGATTTCCATTAGATGGATGCCTTCGGGAACTCGTTTTTTCTTGTCTTCTACAGAACCGTATCGATCTCCCTTGAGGCTCTGCTTGAACCAAGAAAAAAGAAAAAAATCTGTCGGACTGTAGGGGGGTGTGGAAACGTGCCAAATTTTTGCGTAGCCAGAAACTCTTGGCAAAACTTTGCGTACACCTTTGGCTTGTCTAAATTTTCGGCAGTGATTTTTTGTAAGCTACCGTACAAAATCCCCAACAATCAGATGGATGCTTGTACGCCGGTCAGAGTCCAGGAGCACCTTTATTTAGCAACATTTTCGTAAAACTTTGAAGTCAATGGGTGACCGGTGCTGATCTCCTTAGACGAGCTCCCGTCCTAAACGGAACAGCTTATACCACTCGCGCACTGATGAGCTGCTCATGGCAGCATTCTCGTAGGCATCCTTAATTATTCCAAGGGTTTTTGTCGTGGTTTTCCGTAGTTTGAAGAAGAATTTAAAAGCGTTAGGCTGCTTGAGATTTTTCTCCATCATGAATCGCGATCGAAGTGCTTACACTTACGTTTACCGGTCTCGTCGGAATGCTTTCCACTACCACGCCCAGGTGCTCCGACTGCCCTCGGCCGCTCTGATCGTGCAACAGATATTCAGTTCCACTAATGTTCTAGTTCCGCCCTGTTTCCGGCTTACGCTGCTATTTTCAACGTGAGCCACTCTTCAACTCAACCGCTACCTTGTTACCGGGTAAGCCAAAGTGACCAGCTTTAAATTAAATCGAAAGTTTGTCCGGATTAAAAAAAGAATAATTATTAATTTAACAGATGTATGCAAAGTAATTAAATGAAAAATAAATAATTTTAGCTTCTGAGCAGATATTTTATGATTGAAGTGTCTTACATAAAAAAAAAACAAAATATAGTTCTAGAAGCAAAATTTTGGTTCAATATGCCTGAAACAGAAAACAATAAAGATTCAGCAGATAATGAAAGAAGATTGAGATTATAAACATAAAGAAGCACTACAAGATAACTATGAAAGACAGATATTGTTGGGAGAAGGGTTATAGTTTAATTCAAATAGAGCTGCATTTACTTTTAATCAAGGCATTATATAATGTAAAAAAGAAATAATTATTATAATGTCGTTGAAATAAATGCTGCAACAACTGCATAATTGCATAATTAGTAACAGCAATGTGGGCTATCTTAGCAGAACAATGTAGTTCCTAAAATTAGAGTTTCCAAAATCAACTTCATTCACTAGTTGAACTACTATATATCAGAGCCCTCGAGCTTTTTCACTCAACTCTTCAACACCGCCCTTAGTTTAATATCCGTTGCTGCAAAATTAATTAACACTGCGCCAAACTTTTGACACTGCAATCTTTTGTCATAGTTTCAACGTTTGCAGCTCCTGCTGCTACTTCCCAACCAAATGAAACTTTTATTTACCAGATAGCAAAAACAAAAAAAAAAAAAAACAAGTAAAATAATTTAAAAAATAAAGGGAGAAAATTTCTAAAATGTCATGTAAACAAAACAACTTTTGGCCCTGCTGACAACGGCAACCAAATGAAACCAAACAAAAGCACAAAAACTGGCAAGCAGCCATTTTGTTTAGTACTTCCTGCGACAGCCATGACCAAAATGGCGGCCATTTTGTGAAAACTTACTTCAAATGCTAAGTGAAAGAACATTTAGAGTTGTTTCTATTTTTGTGCAAAATATTTCAACAAAACTTTTTGTGCCGTCCAGTTGTGTAAGTTTAATTGTTTTCAAGTGTCCTGTCGGGTGTCGACCGACACTGTCAATATGCAGTGTGACCAGCTCTGTGTGCCACAATTTGCTCAAATTTATATTTAAAGTACAGTCTAACTTGCCTAGAGCGAATTGCAATGTTAGCAGAAAATTGGCTTGTTTGCAGTAAAATTTGTTTAATAGAAACTATATGTTGGTTTGGTTTTTAAAAGTTTGTTAAACAAATCGTTAGAGTTTGTTTGGATTACACTGTTCAATTTTTTAAGCTTTCTTAGCTTGTTTTGGGATTCAGCATATGAACATGATAACTTGACATCCCGGCATTCATTATCGGCATTAAATATTTTCACTATAGTATTTACGAAAATTTACGAAATTTAAAGAATAAAAAAAAATGTGAATAAGTTGAAATCATTTTCTTTATTTACTTCAAAGAATAAACCTTTTTATTTCTTTAAAAAAATATTATTAAAATATGTTATTTATATATTTTGTTTTTTCAGCTTTTTTACCTAAGGTTTTTTTTAAGGTTTTATTTTTACATCTACCCAAGTAAAAGCCAAAAAACTAGAGCGAACTGTAAAGAAAAAAATTGAATATTTTTTTTTTATTCTTTGCAATAAATTATATCGATTGTATTTATAAAAGCGAAGCCTCAAGACACAACAGACAAAAATATATTTATTTTTGAATTAAATAAATAAATCAACCTATCCAGTTGATAGCATTTTTATTATTATTATTTTTTTTTTTATTTACGACTTAATGTCCCCTTGAGTGCATCATTCTGCATTAAATGTGACGTCACTTAATCTATAACCAGTTGACCATTAAGATGCTTTTAACGATCCATGGTTTTTGAAATTACGATGAGCGGCTTAGAAGTTACGAGGGAACAGATGAACATACTACACAGGCCAAGCACTTAAGCCTCCTTTAAGTTTGACGTAGTCGTGTAAAAAACCCATTATCGTTAGACTTCGTATTTAAAAGATGACTATTCCCTTTTATATCCAACATCACATAATATATGTATATAAGCTCAGAAAACATAAGATATCCAAGAATCTTCAACAATAACTTTTTATTCGTTTCAAACCTTTTACTAAACTCTAACAATCATCGACCATTTTTGTTTTTTTTTTGTTCAAACCTTTTAGTGAACTTTTTTAACATTTTTCGAAAAAATTGGTGTGGAAACTTTTTAATTTATGTTTTATCCAATATCTTCAAACTTTTTCGTATTACACTTACTTATATCTATGACGCTTGCAAAAATATAGGCTCAACTGCCAATAATTAGTTTGCAAACCGGCATTTCGATTTAAAAGTAATGGATGCCCCATTGTTATTGACAGGATCAAGCAATTCGCTAAGATATTGATTCATTTTAAGGCCCGTACGCAGACACGAAAAACGCGTCCAAACAAAACTTGCAACTTATTTTGCATCTCTAGAAACGAAATGTGAAATTTATCGAAATTTTGCTGTGTTGTTTGTCTGTGTGCACACATATTTATTACGCAGAGGCACCTTATTAAGTCAATACAAATATTAATAAATTAATAATAATAATAAATTAATATGAATTAATACGCTACCGACTGTACCTCCAAAGCTTTTAAGAAAGCTATTTTGTCACCCTTAATTTTTTGCTTCCAAAATAAGTTGCTGCATATTAATTTTTTTTGGGGCGGCAAAACGGAACAGCTAGCTGCTGGCGCCATCTAACGTAAGCTGCTGGCGCCGTCTTGTGAATTTTTCTACCAAAAAAAAAGGGCAACACTGTTTCTGCATACCACCTATTAACAAAACCAAAACATAATTAGACAGAGTCTACTCAAATTCCAAAAGTTTTTTTTTCAAGCAAATCAAATATTAGCGGGTTTTCACATTGTAAACATTGATTTTTTTCCACTAGATAGGCCAACTCGACCACTGTGCGATGTCCTAAAGAGCTGTCAATTCAAAAAAGGGCAGTTATTTGGATAAAGTAATTAACATTAATACTTGTTTAAAATACGCAAAAATTTCGGCATATCATTTTTTATATATTTTGTGATTAAAAAAAATGTAGTAGGTAGGTACTTAAAAATATATTCGTAATGGGAGAGAGTACTTTAAAGAAAAGTTCATTATAATTAAGTTCTACTGTATGTACAAAGTTCAGTTTTAATGCACAATTAAGCGGGCTTTTAGCTACAGTTTGGTTTTCTGTACAAAAAGATTTATTTTTCGAAATGCATTTGGTGCCATTTGTTGGTTTTGTGATTGTCACTGTTGAAGTGTTTGTTTTTAAAATTGAATTTCTTGCCGAGCACAGGAACCTATAAATAAACCAAGCAACGAACCCTAGGTGTGCAGTGGCTAAGCACATTGCACATACGACCCGTTGCAGCGTTTTCAGCAGCTTTGTTATTGTTTTTTCGTTGCTTGCCCCATTTTAGCACATGATTTGGCAAAAACGGAAGGAAACACTTTCATTATCACTTTGCCGTATAAATTTATTGCAACAAGCAGCGTTAACGTCGAGGTCCCCGAACCGGAGCCACATGGCCATTATTGCATAAAAATTTTTACGCTTTCTTTTCCACTTTTGGCTGCTGCCAAAGCTTAGGGCACAACAAGGCGCCCAAAGAGGGGCGTCAATGACAGCCCATGAGAAAAACTAACATGGAACAATGCATTTTTTCTTTCTTTCTGTTCTTTTTTTTTCAATATGTGTCAGAGAGAAAACTTATAAAAAGTTTGTTATAGGTTACGTGGGCTAGAGAGCATGACAGCATTCCTTTTAAGCAGATGAAAGACATGGCTAATGATCATCTGAGACTATGCGACTTTGACTAATTGAAATGTTGACAATACGTTGCAATTGCATTTTAGTACAGGAAAAGATATGACTTAAGACATCTGGCAATGTCAACCTGAAGTATTTATGGTCGTTGAGTATTCCATACCAAGGGATTACAAAAAAGTGAAGTGGAGTTCAGCTTTAAGCTATTGACTACCACGTGATTGCTGCACGTGGACTAAGTTGGTCTTGAGTATTTTGGTATTTTTAAAAGAGTTTTTTATATATACCCCTAGCCTTAATTATGTTGTTATTTTTTTTTTTTGAGTTCGAAATCGTTTATATCAGGAAAATCTGTGTTTTTTCTATTACACTAGAGATTTAATGATTATGATCACCTAAGTACATTTTCTGCAGAATGATTCAAGAGATATCATGATTAAAAACCCAAGTTTGCGAGTTTCCGAATAATTCAGATGAGAACAACTCTCGTGCAGCAGTTTTTATTGGGACCCAAACAAATTATATTTTATAGCATAGGGCCACAAAAAAAATTTTAATTAATAAATTATGAATCAATTAATTTAAGAATATTCGAAATTGGATTGTAAAAAAAAACAATCTATTGTTGAAGACTGTTGGAGATCTTGTGTTTTCTGAGCTTGATTAGCCATTTCATTACTTTAGAAAAACATGATATTGGATAAAGTAGTGAAAAGACTTCTCTTATTGCAGGCTTAAGTGTTATACCTGTATGTCGTATGTTCATCTGTTCTCTCCTATCATCTAAATAGCTAATCATAATTTAGCAAATGAGATTTCGTTGAAAGCCTCTTGATGGTCCACTAGTTATAGACTAGGTGACGTCACATTAAATTAAATATGGCACGCTCAAGAGGACATTTAGTCGCGAATGATGCTTTTAATGCCGCCATTTTGCGTATCATATGGAAACAAAAATTATAATAAATAATGAGATACAGTCGAGGCGGTGCCCGAAAGTGTAATACCCTGTACCTTACATTTTTGACTATAACTTTTGTTGTAATTGTCCGATTATATTAATTTTTGACACAGAGATGCATGAGTGCGAAATTCTACTAGGGGGAACGGGGTAAGAAATCGAAATGATTTAACAAACTGCATCTGCTCAGCAAATATGCGCACCAGCTGGTAAAGTTTCGTGTCTCTAGCTCTTCTAGTCTCCGAGATCTAGGCGTTCATACAGACGGACGGAAAGACGGACATGGTTCAATCGCTACCCGAGGTTATGATAAGCATTTTGGTATAAAGGACATGGGGTCTGCCACACCTCCTTCTGTCCGTTACATACATTGCAAAAATCTAGCATACCCTAGGTACAGGGTATAAAAAATTAATTTTCCTTATTTTCTTTTTAAATATGTTCCGTAAATATGTCAAACATTGTATTTTTATTACATCTTTATATGGTGTAAATACTAACAATGTTAAAGAAATCATATTAAACAAAAGATTTTGTTATTTTTTTTTAATGCATAAAAATTTTTTGTCAAAAGACGCCAAAAAATATAATTCAATTTTAATAATTAATTGTAATATTACTAACCTACACATATTTACAGATAGCTAGGCCGCTATCAGCGCATTGTCTTCGTGGAGAATCTCCTCCAAGCTGGTTAGGGAATGCGTGAACAAAATCCAACTCCTGTCCTCCAATAACAGAGTCACACTCTGTTGGGTTCCTGGATATTCAGGAGTGGAAGGTAATTCGACAGCTGATGAGCTCGCAAGACTGGGTTCCTCTTCGCCCACCACTTGCCCCGCGCCCTTCTGTGGCATCAGCTGGTCAACAATGAAAACTATGGTCAACAAATGGGCCTTAAGTGAACATAGGAGATATTGGTTCTCTTTACCGAATTTAAGACAGGCAAAAGTGCTTGTCTCACCCTCGGATGCATACCGAACTATAGGTCTTGGTAGAGCGGACCTAAGGTTCCTGGTAGCCTACTTGTCTGGGCACCATATTCTAAGTTATCACTTACAAAAAATGGGTCTATCGGACTCCTCAGAGTGCAGGCTTTGTTTTGAAGACGACGAGACGACCAAACACATCTTGTGTGACTGTCCAGCAATAGTGTGGGGCAGAGTCACACATTTGGGAGCTGAACGGATCACCCCGTTTCAGCTACGCCGAATCCCAACGAAAGACTTACTGCTCTTAATAAGGAAGGGAGATGGTCTTTTGTCCTAAAAGAATGGGTAAGGTACAATAGATCTTCAGGTCGCAGTGCCCACTCTCTGTTGTGAGAGAAACTATTTAAAAAAAAAAAAAAAAAAACCTACACATGTAATTTTTCAGTATATAAATATCAATATCAATAATATCAATCTTTTACTTTTTTTTTGGCAATAAAGCAAAGCTTTGAAATTGAAATATGATGAAAGAATTTTTTTTTTGTAGGTAGATATTAAAAAATAACAATCTGTTGTTTGTAAACTAAAAAAAAAAAATATTTAAAATTTATTATCGCGTATAATTAATATATTTCAATTTTTTTTAGTTTTCTGAAATAACAAAATTATGTATTAAATAAAAATACATTTTAAAAGCTTAGTTGCTGCAAATAAATTTTTTTTATCATTATATCAGAAAAGTAATTAAAAAATATCATATATAAAATAAACTCTACTACTCGTGATTTTTAAACACTATTTTTGTTTTAAATTAAACAACAAAACAAAGAATTTTAACTTTTTTAAAGAGCAATCCATCAAAGCAGCATAACTCGAGTGGCGCATATGCCGAGGTTTGACTGTATTTTATTCGATTGCAATTACTTTACCAATTTATTTTATTCAATATTGCAAAATTGGATTTTAATAATTTGAACATTTATGGCAACATGTTTTGTATATTTTATGCTATTAAAATATTTTTATTTTTTCCCTGAACAATTAGTGGCTTCATTAAGAGACGCAAATTTATGTAAATATAATAAATATGATGCAATTTTAATAAACATTTAAATTGTATTAAAAATTTATAGCATACATGACAAGCAATTAATCTCTTTTTGTATTATGCAGCAGTTCATTGAGTGGCAAAAAATTAAGAAAAAAATAACTCAAAACGAAATTCAATAAAAAAAAACTGCATGCTAATTTTTCAAACCACTTTTATGGCCAACTTCCAATTTAAAAATCCATAAACCTAAAACACATTTGAAGCCACCACAAAAAACAATCAAAAACTTGATGCAAAAGTTACTGGGAAACAATTTGAAAAACGGAAAATAAGTGAGTTTCCCACACGAAATGAGCAGGGCAAAATGTTGAGGTAGTGCATCATGTGTGGCAAGTTCTGGGCGTTTGCGGCAGCTCGATTTGTTGGCACGTACTATCTAGTTGTTAAAGGGTTTGGGCCAAAAAAAAGTCGATCTATGGCACTGCGAATTGCTGCTGACAGTCACGAAAGGATTTGCATAATAATGCATATGTGAGAAAAAAAATAACACAAACTACGAACATACACAGATGTGTCATGACTTGGCAAACATTTCTTTTTTTTTTGTTTGGTTTATCACGATTGTTGACAAATGGAACCCAAACGAGCAGGTGCTCTGCGGTAAAATAAAGTATATAAAATACATATATTTACTTTATAGCCGTGTGTATATAAGGCTATACATATGTTTTTGGTGGCAATAAAAACAGATATATTGCTATGAAAGTGCTTAAAGTTGCAGCTTATTTAAAATCAGTAGTTTTAAGTAGTTTTAAGCAAGGGGTTTCCCCGCCTGCTTGCTTTAATTAATTTATTTATATATCTTCTATACTACATCTAAAAAATTGAATTTCTTTAAAGAACTTTTAAATTAAGGTAATACTATGGAAATTGGAGTAGATAAATTATCTCCATAGCAGATATCGAAAAGGAGGTCGACAAAGAAACGATGAGAAATGGGCAGCTGAGCTGTTTGGTGGGGAGGTGTTGGTGGGTTGATTGCGTGTGTGTGTGCTATATGCCGACTTATGTACAGACTGTAATTCTTTGCATGATTTATTGCTTTCAATATATACATAAAAATGATTAAATTCATTCCACGCAGAAGTTTTGTTACCTTAAGGAGGTGCCGATTCACTCTCTTCTTTATGTACCTTGCTGAAGTAGATAAAAAATTGGCACTGTGAAATGTCCAAGAGCCGGATCATTTAATTTGCCAACGGTTACACCGTTTCTCCCTTTGTCAACGGGAAGCCAAAATAGGATCATTTTGTGAACGAGCTGTGGAAAAATTTGGTGGATTTCTTCTATTGCACAGTAGTCCTTGGGCACTTAAGTTTGAATAGCCATAATAGGCGACAGAGCGGTTAGCTTAGTGAGATAGTTTCTATTCTCAAAAAGTAGCAAGAATCAAAAAACAACCACAATTTAATTACGTACTGTAAGAGATCTTGTAATCTTTTTTTTGGACCGAAACACTTTAGGTTAAAGATTCTTATGGAATTGTGGTATTGAGTCCGTTTGTCCGTCTGTATGAGAGCTGGAGATACGAAAGGTGCGCATAATCTTAGGCAGGTAACATATATGCTTATAGTGGTGATGTCCCAGCTGGCCCTAACTGCGTTATCATGTGAAGCATGCAGAGTGCGGAGCCCTTTAGTTTTTCTTAAATATTATACGCACGAGGGCTTCTAAAGATCGGCAGAGAATTTTTTAATACAACTGAATGTGAAATTTATATTTTTTAGATAAATCGATTACAGATTAAATATTTATAGATTGTATAGTTTTATAGATTTAACATGTATTGCACAATTAAACTCAAATACAAGAGACCAATGTGAAGACTATGTAAAGCATAGTTCATCATTTATACATCAAAATCGGATGAACCACATAGAAATTAAGAAAAGTACTGGCATGTACCGAATATATAGTCGGTATAGTCCCAGCTAACCTCCCCACTTGGTCGTACAAGGGTTAGTTCATAATTAAGGAAATTGTGAAGACTGAAAATTTATATGCCTCAAAATTGCATGGATCCAGTAGAAATTAAGGTACTATAGAAAACTACAGTCCTGGCCAACCATTGCACGAAGACGGCGGAGCCCTTTACTTTTTCTTATAAAAAATACATTGTATTTTATTAAGAACAAGAAGTGACAAAGAAAAGGTTTTACATTTTAATTTTTGTTCTATGAAGGACTATATCGAACGATATGGAAAGTCAGAACGTATACCTTTTAAAAGAGGAAGACAGAGCAGGAAGAAATGTAGACTGGATCAATTTGACAAGCCTTAGAAGGCTTAAAGTCTCCTTGGGAGCCAATATCCATAATATCATAAAATCAATAATATCTTCCAAAGAGGCAAGGATTACCTAAAAGTACTGATCGGATTATTAACGGATTCAGGTTCAAGAGACACCTGGAAAACTTCCGCATTACGGACATTACCAACTAAAATTAATGGGAGAAAGCCAAATTATAACTTTAAAAAAATGTAATACAGTCGAGGCGGTGCCCGACAGTGTAATACCCTGTACCTATTTTCTGAAAAGAAAAATTTATTCCTGCATATTCCTTCTAAGGACTTTCCAATTGGAAATTATTTTTTTTTTTTATCGATTTTGATGCAACTCGAAAGTTACGTCAAAGAATTTATTTAAAGTATATGGGGTAAGTTTCAAGTTCGTATGTAGAGGGGTGTGGGAGAAAACACAATAAATCGATTGCGGGGGGTGGGGGGACCACATCGATAAAATTTGGATGTGGATTTGTTTATTAGAGCCACATGCATCAGTTTACCAAAAATTGTGATTCTAGGTAACTTGTAACCATAATTACGAGGAGTCAAACATTGACGCAGTTTATAGGCAAGGGTGGTGAAATTTGTACATTTTTGACTACAACTTTTGACGGACGGACGGACGGACATGGCTCAATCGCTACCCGAGGTTATGATAAGCATTTTGGTATAAAGGACTTGGGGTCTGCCACGCCTCCTTCTGTCCGCTACATACATTGCACAAATCTAGTATATCCTTTGTACCTATAGGTACAGGGTATAAAAATCGATTTTTTGTTTGCTTTAGTCGATAGACTTACTATCTGAGGTGCTACCGAAATCTCTAGAGTTTTTTTTGGGTACGGTTTGAAACCAAATCTCGATTAAAAACCGTAGGTGCCACAGAAATCTCAGAGATTTCATGTTTCGGACAATTGTTTCCGAGTGTTTACGCTTTTACGCGAATGGCAGAAAAGAATTGCTACTATTAAAAAATATTTTAGTACATTTAGACACTTTTTAAAATATACAAATTTTAAGAGTTATTTAAAAAAGTCAGTTTACTATGAAATTAGTCATAAAACGTGTGTCATACTTTGCAACTTTTCGCTTTCCATTTCTGATAAATAAATTTATCCCGCCGAGCACATGAGCTTGATGATAACCCCACGAGCCATCAGTTGTCAAGCTGTCGGTAGCATTGTGAATGGCAAAATGCATTTGTTTACATTTACATTTCATTTTGGATTTTCTTTTGATTCTAATAAATTCTTCTTATAAGCTTTTTAGTTATTTTCTTTTCAAACTAAATTCATGTTAGGCAGTTAATTTTTTAATTTTTAACTAACTGTCAAATTATGGACATTCACAAACATCACTGACATACCGCACGTTGCCACCTGAGCAGAAAATTGTGCGCATCAACTATTTATTTTACTCTACACTTAATTCGTCGCACTTCATTAAGGTAACTTAGTCAAATTGAAATATAATTTTTTAACTTTAATTTAACACCAAAAGCATCTATTAATATGTCAAATTAAATATGTACTCCAAAATGTTATTATTTAGTACCACAACTAGGTGGCAACTCCTTAGCTCGAGACGGTTTTGCACGTTGACGCTGAATGTTATATGTACAAGAGATTTTAATAGAGATTTTGCAAAAATTAAAATCATGCATTAAAAAATGTGATTTATTAAATTATAGAGCTATCTGTACTCAGAATTAAATAACCTTTTTATTTTTATTTTTTTTGAATTGGTGAATCTTATGAAATCTTGAGCGAATTTAGTGGAGATTTGAAACCGCCTCGAAAAGGTGTCTGTGGCACCGAGAATTGGAATTGTGGAGAAATTGTTTTGTGTAGCAGCCGTGTATATAAAAATACTGTCCCTTATTTTCAGCTTCCTACTCGGTCCGAGAATCGGTTCGCGTCGAGCGGGGCGGTCGGGGTATCGGTGGTGTCTGTCGCTCCTTTTGTGTTTCCCACTGCATAATGTTAATAGCTGTCATCAAAATTGTTTGTGTTTGTGTGTGTGTGCATTAGGGTGACCATTTTTGCAACATCTCACTATTTTAATAACGGATTCGCCAATACAGTCAAAAACGGAAAAAAGGGAAAATTATGACCTTTGACCTATTTTCGACTCCATCAAATACTTTCGGATCGTCTTTAAATTTTTACAGGCACTATATGCAGGTAAAATGGAAACATTTTAGGCGAATCCGTTATTAAAATCGTCGGTTTAAAAAATTGGTCTTGAATTCCTTCTCTGAACAACATTTCCATTAATCTCGATAAGAAAACATTACGTATCGCTATAAAGGTATCTGAGTTAGTTGCTCAACCTCAGAAAAGCTGCAATACAAAACGTTTATCGATCGCACGGATCGATTGGTACAGCATTAAATACGTCATTTTGAATTTTTTTTTAATACACCATTTTTTTTTTTAAATTTTAATGATTTGCCTAAATATATGCAAAAAACTACCCTTTTTCGGGGATCTACATCGGTCTTATACATTACCACCAACTTTGCAGAAACCGTCCACCTGACCTGACAGTCCGTTTCCTTTAGAAGTGACGTGTTTACATTCATTATTTATCTCAAAGTCCGCTTATATATTGTAAATAAAAAGTACGAAAAATAAAATTTATCTGACTAAATTCGAGAATTTGTTTGCTAATAGAGCTCTAAAACGACAATTAATATGGGCTGCATAATTTGCTGACCCCATTTTATAGCCCACTCATTCACATTAGAAATACATCAAAAACAAGTATACGCAACAAAAAATATAAATCTCATTGCTGCCTACATATTTGGCTAAAACTCGTGCTAAATTAGCCAAGGTGTTTTATGGCAGCTGTAATTTAGTGTTGTTGTCCCTGTTGTTGCTGTTATTGTTGTGGCATATCCTGTTACCGTTGCTGCTGCTTCCGGTTGCTGGAAAAAAAGTGTTGCAAAAGACAACATGAAAATCGTTAGCACGTTGCTGTACCTTTTTATGCTAAGCTGCATTCAGTGGCCATGGTTCCAGTTTCATTTGCACACTTTAATGAAGCATCTTTTTTTTTCTTATATCCTGCAGAACTTTTTTTTTCTTTAATTGTAAGCACTTGAAATGTGAAGTATTTTCAAGTGGCTTAAAAATTGACGCTTATATTTCATGTTCCGGCAGGTGAACCAGGTAGTAGATACGGCCAAGGCAATGCCAGCAAGCCACAATCGGCTTAAATGCCAATATTTCAAGCTAACAAATGCCATATGCAGGCACACACATGCACGCACATAATCACACAGATACAAACATAGCTACGGAGACTAACGAGCACTCGCAGCGTACACACATGCCCCCATATATAACCCAGATGTCTGAACAGGAAACTAATTATGATTGCGGGCTGTATGAAGCCAACTGCCGTATTGAGAATATAATCAGTTGGGAACATACATCTGCATAGGAGTGCGCCAGTGTGTATCTGTGTGAAACTCTGCGTAGCTGTGTGAGTGAGTTAGCAAATTTCTATTGGACAACAAACAACTGAAGCTAAGTTGCAAAATGTTGCGGACTGGCATTCATTTAAAGCTGTTTATTGCTTTGAAAAGGGTTTTTGTAGCTATCGTCACGTAAATAATATTATATTTTAAATAAATTGTATTTTTTTTTTTCATTAAATTGATTAAGTAACCAAATTTTTATCTATTAAACATCTATAATCATACAAACATAAATATTAACAGATCACGCCGCTGTTAAGTTATCAGCTGTTAAACACTGATGTTAATAAACAAAAGCACGTTTTTTTGAAATGTCCATTTTTTGCATGCAACTTTAAATTGCTCAAATAAAATAATTAAGCAACAAAAGTAAAATTGTTCATTGAGAGTAGTTTGTAATATATGTTTGTGAATGTGAATTGCTGAAATTAATTGTGCCGTTCTCCCAATTGTGTGTTATTGCTAACCATTCAACAATCAAAAATTTGTAACAAAAATTAGTTTTTAAATAGAGCTACAAAATGAAACCAGCTCATTCCACCAATAAAGTTTGTTGTTTGTTTTAGAATGTTCAATCATCATTCAAATTCATGTAAAATTAAAGCGCTCTTTTGCGCTTTTTTGCGCAAATTTCATTTTGTAGGTCAACACCTAAGTTTCGAAAATGCGAATTTGTTTGCCACGTGGAAGTCAATGTTGACTAAGAACGCAAAAGAGGATGCCATTTTTAATTGCTTTAAAGCGGCAATAACTGGCGCCTATTCTGAAGACGAAACGAAAATTTTAGCTGATAAAAGTAAACGCTTTTGCCAACGTTTGTCTTCGAATTGGAGAAATTGCAAAAGAATTTGGTTAAATTCGGAAACAATTACTTACATTAAAAAAAAGGTGAGACGCGTAGGACGGCCTAAGTACACAAAATTCTCGTGCATTAAGGTGATGTCATAGAAAATACTGTTCTTCCAGTAGGGTACTTTGTAGAGAAGTGTGCCGAATATCGGAATAAAATATATAAGTCTGATCGATTGATCATGCAAGGAAAAGCAGTCGATTAAATAATTTTACTGACGTATTCCTGAGAGCAGTAGACACATCAGATCCCATTATATCATCAATTAAACTAGACAGACTGTTTGGATACACAACAAAGACTGTGTCTTCCTTCTGAAGTTTTAAATTTATTGTCAAGCTCTTTGAATAGTTCAGGCAGCATGTCTAACAATCAATATGGTGAGCTTGATATGGATCAACTCGAATTCCAATGCAACATAGAGCTTGACAACGAAGAGCATGAGTAATAACAATAGGAGCTTGTAGTAGACTTATTATTTACAAAAAAATTACGTTACCACGCCCATTTTTGTCACATATACATTTATTTGGTTGAGCTCCGCATTAAAAGCGTCTTTAGTAACGTCATCCTTTTCTTCAGTTGGGGCGTGCGCACAAATCAGGCTGATGTTGAAGTATTTGGCAGAAACTCGTCGCAATTCTCTCGTTTATTGCCTTAAAGTGAGAGACACGGCGCCGTAGATTGGCACCTGCAACGAACCCACAGGCAAATTCATGCCGTTCTGGATGGCAGCTGTAGTATATATCGCAGTTCTTGCTTCTCTTGCAGCCCTGTCCTATCCATCGCATTTCCTGGATAGCAGTAATGTCAGCTTTACATTTTTCAAGAGTTTCTGAAAGTTGTTGAGCAGCACCAGGTCTATACAAAGTTCGTACATTCCAGGTGCAAACTCTCAAATCGTGGTCCTTTTTCCATTTGCAATGGTCGTCCACATTGGTTCGATCCCTATCCAAGGCTCTACTTGCATCTTCATTGAAAGTTAGTCTTTTACATGGGTGGGTTTCAAGCCCTACGCTACAAACTAACTTAAGGTATTAGGAGACCCGCCGCGCACTTCAGTTTGCACCCAACAGTTGTTAGGTGACTATCCAGAGGAACCACGAGGAGGTAGTGCGTCGGCTTGAGGAAAGCAAGAACAAGGATCATGCTGGCATCCACCAAGTTGAATGCAATCAGACACTTTGCCTTGTATGCTATCCCCCAATCCCCCAATCCTCCAAAAATAATATATTAAATTTAAAAATTAAAATTGATCTTATGATTGATTTCAAAACGAACATTAATGTCAAGTTTGAACTTATTTGTCTTTTTTTGAGGTACTGTTTACTAAGGCGAACATGCTATCCCCCAATCCTCCAAAAATAAAATATTAAATTTAGAAATTAAAATTGATCTTATGATTGATGTCAAAACGAACATTAATGTCAACTTATTATGAACTTATTATCTTTCAATTCCGACGAGTTATGCTTATTTGTGTTTTTTTGAGGTACTGTTTACTAAGGCGATGTGCCATCACTAAAATAAGCATAACTTCTACACTTCTAGGAGTTACAAACTTTTTATTTTTTTTTTTTTGCATTGAATTTACACGAATAAAATGACATTAACACTTCTTGGGGAGATCACTTTTGAATTTTAAAATTAATTTCTAAAAATTAAAAAAAATTTAAAAAAAAAACAATCTTAAAAATACATTTTTTTTTTTTTAATTTAATATTTTATCTATCATGGAAAAAAAAATCGCCTCAATATCTTTATTCGCTTAGAAGATATGGCTTGTCAAAGAATAGTCTAGAAATGAAAAACCCAATTTACAGTTATCGATAACTCGATAAATAATCGGAATTTTGCAATAAAAGACGCGGAGGCTATTGGCTAATAGCACTACCAAACATGTAAAAATCATCAAAATCGGAGAAGTTTGGGGGAAAGTGGCCTGCTTCACTTATTTTCAGCAATATATATTTATTTTAAATTTTTTTAAATATATTATATACACTTTTCATAAAATAAAAAAAAAACACAATTTTAGTTTTTTTTTTAATTTTATATCACCAACTCAAATTAATTCATATTTATATAAAATAAATAAAATACTTATTTTTAAACAAAATTGTGTAAGATATATTTAAGCAACACGTTATATTTATTAAGTACAATTTTTAGGAAATTTTTTTTTTACCTATGAATCGATATGAAGTATTACTATTTAGGTTCTAGTTCCTTATCTAGATCATTTTACACAGAAATCCACTTAAACGACAAACTTCATGTAATATGGCCAAATTTCAAATATCTTACCATTTCCAAGTACAAGAGTCCATTTCCATTTTATGTACAAATAACACTTAATACAAAATTAGCCAACAATTAAAAAAAAATATATAAAAAGACTGCAAATTATTTATAGTTTTCGAAACGAAAAATGGACTTGAATATTTACTTATCGCGCAAAAGTATGCTACATTTTATTGCAAGTTCACAATCCATTGCATACACATTTAAACAATCTTAAGAACTGACCTACTATTTGTACTGCCAAGTTACTTTTTATGTGTATCTGTGTGTGTGTGCTGGAAAGTATCTGATACTTGTTTGTGTGCGTGTGTGTGTGTGCATTGAGCATAAATGTAGAAAATCTAATTGGATTTGTGCACGTTCAATGAACCGCACTAAAAGTCTTTTATATATATTTTCTAGTTGAATATTATTGCTCCGAACCAAGTATTTTTTTTGCAACTGCAACTTGTTGTTATTGTTGGCTAACTTGGCAGACTGTTTGGGCCATTTTGCAACACACCATTAGGCTCCTGCTTTATGCAAAGTACACAACAAATGGGCATACAAACGCACATATATAAATAATGTATATAGTATATATGTATACGTTATATATGCATATTTATATATGTTTGCCCAGCCAAGTTGTCGCATGGTAGTTACATTTTTTTCACAAAGCCTCGGGTTGCATTCCACTTCTAATTGAGCCATGCCCACACAGAGAGAAAATCCAAGCTTAGAAATTGAGTTTTCGAAGTAGTCAAAGTAGGTACACATTGGTCGCAAAATATCTAAAACAAGTAAAAGCTCGGAAAAAATGCAGAAGGGCTAATCCCTGAGCATAGGCAGGATTCTCTGCTGGCACAAAATTAAAGTTAGGAGCTTATTCGGCTAATATATGAGTTCGAAATAGCATTTGAATTTTACAAAAAAATGAGAAAATAAAATACTTTTTTAAAGAAAATAAAGAATTATTTAAGAAAAATTTAAAAAAAGTGAATACAAAATGTTTTGCAGAATAAAGAATAATAAAATAAATTAAAATTCCGCGCCGAATGCTCGAGGTTTTAGTTTAGCAAACTAAAAAAAATTTTTAAAACTTCTTTTAAAAAATTTTTAATCGAAAAATCATGATAGTTTATGAGTACAAAACTCTTAAATTTCTTAACTTAAAACCTTTAGATTATAGATGACAAATATTATTACAATTTATCGTAGAGCATAATAAATAATTGCAAAAAAAAAATTAATTAATTTGCGATGTCAGTACACAACAGCTGGAATCGCTTTCGAACAAAAACTGCAACTTAACTGCTGCGAGAACGAACAGTGTGTACCTACTAATGCAATATGGTATTTTTCTGGTAATTTTTTGGTCTTTGTGTAGTTAAGCTGCCATAGCTTTTTTCTTTTCAAATAATAGCTTACATGTTTTTTAGCTGAGCTTTGTTATGGTTCGGAAGCATTTCGGGCTGCTGCGTACTGGCAACGCTAACCGATTAATTTTTTATTGCAATTACACCCAATTCTGTTTTTACATAATACCGATATAACACGGTCTAGAAAAAAAAAAAATTTAAAAAAAGGCTACTTGATCAATATTTTTAAAGAACATTTTTTTAAACAAATCGTTTAGAAATTTTGTTAGGGAATTCCCTTACTAATTTATTTTCATAGCAGCTTAAGGATTTACTTTGTCTGTTTTTTACACGGATTTTCTGAATCTTAACTACTATGTAAAAACAGAATTAGGTGTTTATACTTGTGTTCTATATAATACCTATTACAATATTTTATTTTAATATTTGACGTCTTTAAAGAAAATAAGTATCAAAAAACTTTCTATATATTTATACCCTGTACCTATAGGTACAAAGGGTATACTAGATTTGTGCAATGTATGTAACGGACAGAAGGAGGCGTGGCAGACCCCAAGTCCTTTATACCAAAATGCTTATCATAACCTCGGGTAGCGATTGAGCCATGTCCGTCCGTCCGTCCGTCCGTCCGTCCGTCCGTCCGTCCGTCCGTCCGTCCGTCTGTCCGTCCGTATGAGCGCCTAGATCTCGGAGACTATAAGAGCTAGAGACACGAAACTTTACCAGCTGGTGCGCATATTTCCTAAGCAGATGAAGTTTGTTGAATCATGTCAATATCTTTCCCCGTTCCCCCGCAGTAGAGTTTCGCGGTTTTTAGCCACACCGTTAAGTATTTTCACCTGAAATTTAACAGAGCGATGCGTTGTAGCTACATGCATCTATGTGTAAAAAATGAACAAAATCGGACAAATACAACAGAAGTTATAGTCAAAAATGTGCAAATTTCACCTCCCCTTGCCAATAAACTGCGTCAATATTTGACTCTACGCAATTATGGCTACAACTGACCTAGAATCATAATTTTTGGTAAGCTCACTCATGTGGCTCTAATGAACAAATCCACATCCAAATTTTATCGATGCGGTCCCCCCACCCCCCGCAATCCATTTACCGTGTTTTCTCCTACAACCCTCAACATACCAACTTGAAACTTACCCCGTATACTTTAAATAAATTCTTTGACGTAATATTTGAGTTTCATCAAAATGGGTAAAAATTTAGGGAACTTATAGGTATAAATATCGATTTTCACCAAAAATAAATAAATTCCAATTGGGAAGTTCTTAGATGGAATATGCAGGAAAAATTTTTTTGACACAAAAGGTACAGGGTATTCCACTGTCGGGCACCGCCTCGACTGTACCACATTTTTGTTATTGCAACTAGTGCATTGTTGCATTGTTGTCGATTGGAGCTAATTTTACTTGTTTAAAAACAAAAATTTTAGGAAAATTTGTCATAAATTTGTAATAAATAAATTATAAATCGATGACCATTTCGAATTATTAGATATCGTTGCCCCTTTTTGTTTCTTGGCCGCTTTTAGAAAGAATACTTGAAAATCAAAGAAACATTCTAAAGTAGCTTTATTTAATTGCTCTATGATGTAAAATATTGCATTAAAAATGTAAGTCCAGCCAGCACTTCACTATAAGAGCGGCCTCAGTCAACAAGCCAAAATTTCATGAACTGGCTAATGAATATCTGCTGTTTTCAAGTCTGAAGAAATGGCTGAGCGTTAAGAGACTTGAACCAAGTGATATGATTGATATGACTTTGAGGGCCTTGAGAAAACCTTTTATTTGAAAAGTACCTAAAAGAGGAAACTAGTTGCGAAATTTCAAGTCCTAACGCAAACGGTAAATGGTTGCTGAGAAACAAATAAAACAGTGTTGTTCTATGATTAAACCGATGTTTAACGTAAGATGGCGCCAGCAACCACTAGATGGCGCAAGCAGTAACAACAGCTGCAAGCATATTATTACGTGCGTAACACTGCGTAATAGCAATCGTTGCAAAACATTTTTTTCAAAGTCGTTAAATATTTATTATTTGTTGTGAGCTGCTTAGGCAGCAAGCGACTATCTAGCAATGCAAACAAACTATAAAATTAATTATTAGTTTTTTGGCGTCATAAAAATTGTCATAATTTGTCGCACAACAATTTCATAAATTAGTTAGCACCAAAATTGCGATGAATACCATAAAAAAGATCAGTGTCCGTCAAAAAATACCACTTTGCTTTTGTATGCACACACTGGCCGTTACGGTAGTAATTAATTTTCAGTTCTTGTACGGTTGTTAACTTTAAAGCTGCGTACTGGCCTAACGAGATAAAAATTTGACTATATAGAACAAAAAGTTATTGACTTATCAAACAGTCCATATATATTTATATATTCCAAATATCTTTCAAAAATTTGTAACAACATGACGCAAACTTTGAAACTAGTTAAGTGAACTAGTCGTAAATTTTAAGCTTCGAAAACCAGTGCTGCTTTCAAGGGCTGTCAAAACCATGAATACAGTGGTATTTTTTTTGTATGTGTAAACATTGGTTGTACCAAAAAAAATGTAATACTAAATTATTCAAAGACCAACTAAAAGGTGCGCCTTTATAAAGCATTTCCGCCCAGTGTGCACAAAAAAATATGCACTTTTTTGGTTACAATTATTGCTGGTTTTTTTCTCACTGTGCATAGTCGCCTTTGCAATTAGGCCCAAAAACACGTACGCAACGCCCAAGCCGAGCACGAGACGGACAATTGGAGTTGGCAATGGTGGAGTTTATTGGCAGCAGTGAGTCCATGTGGCAACTCGAATTATGAACGACAGCTGCGGCATATATGACAGTTGTTCCGCTTACCCCCAACTACAAGACTCATATCTAGCTACATATTTATCTTTATATACATATGTGTGCGTACATATAGGCACAATGAGGCAAGGTCTTGTGGCGTCTGGCGCCTTATCAGACGCTAATCAGATGCTAGAACATTTGCTGGCTTTAATGAGTCGGAAACGTAGCGCCAATCGTTGCAATTAAATTTAATTACAGTATTTGTCAGCTTAGTGGGCTAACTTGCCACAAAATGTTGCACATGCGCGGCGTTGTATTGAAATTTTTCCGCAAAGTTTGCGTTTCATTCACAATGTGCGTTGATTGCAATCGCGATCGTTAATTAAATGTCGAAAGGAATGTTTTTCCCCATGTAGTTCTTGTTGCAGCATGGAGCATGGGGCACCTACTTGGCACACCGCCTGCCTTTGAAAACTATTTATAGTTTGACTTTGCAGCACGCAATGCTGCTGCCAAGACAGACACTTTGGTCAGGTTTATTGGCTGGTCTTGGTAGCCTGGTCAGGTTGGTTCTTTGATCGGTTGGTTGGTTGCTTCTCTGCTTGGTTGCCCCCGGGGCTATGTGGAATTATCGCCCTTGATCTTCTTGGCTAAATCGAAATCGCCTGCATTGCGTGAAGTGTTGCAAATGAGTTTTTGCCTCATGGGCGTGCATTGCATTTTTTTCAATTGGCTGCAAATTGACAATGTATAGGGAGGGCTGGGCTGAAGCAACGACAATGTTTTGGTACCACTGTGCCGTATGTACCATGTGGGTGCAAGTGCACAATAATATAAGTAGAGATGGCCATATAGTTGATACCAAATGACAATGGCAATTACTTTGACTGAGCAGACAGACTCTAACCCGGCAGCCGGCAGTTACTAGACATGACAATATCAAAGCTATCTCAACTAAAGTTGCAACATGGTGCAACCAACTTGACACGTTGCCAGGAACATGTAATGTGTGCTACGTGTGGAACCCATTGCCTTAGCTAACATTATGTGGCAAAGCCAATGAAGTGTGCTTAGATTGTGCAAAGGTGAGCAATCTTGGGCAACCCTAGCTGCAATTGACTTTTTTATACATCATATACACTTGGAGAAAATGAGTGTATGTAAATCTATCAGTTGGAGTCATCAAAAGTTCCAAAGGTTCAGACGAAAATTGTGGTGAGTTTTCAGTATGCCGTATGGACAGCACATTGACCTGATTCCGAATTTACAGCGGTTTCCGAAAATACTGTTGGTTTTCCAAAATTTTTCGCAGGTTACGAAAGCATTTTTGAGTAAAGTTTTTCGGCAAAGAGGTTTTTTGGCACGAGAAACACGAAAATTACATTATTTTTTTTTTTAAGAACCGTTTTCGAGATGTTTTTGGGTTACCCGTGAATATCTCGTGGAAAAAATGTTTTACCGACATAAAATACCATTAGATCGAAAGGTATTGATGTGGGCTTTACGGTGATATATTGAAGATTGAGTCAAAATTATTAAAGTTACAAGCAACCAAAGTCAAAAAAAAACAGTAACAAAAACATGTTTTTCAATTCATATTTGTCAGAACGCTATATATTTTCCGATCTTTAACTGCAAAGCAATTACTTTTGGCGTTTATTTACAAACAGCTGTTTAATTTAGCACTAAACAAATACCAAAAACAGTGGCTAAGTCACTGTCTTTAGTCGATCTGATTATTTCGGTTTCAAGATTAACCCGTTTTTTCCAGTTGCTACATAAAAAATTATTTTATAAGGGTAACGAAAACTGCACTCAACGATTTTTTAATACTAATAAAGCAGATCTATACATAGATAAACAAAAAAAATTTTCGCAAAAAAAACTCTTTTTTTATACCCTGTACCTATAGGTTCAAAGGGTATACTAGATTTGTGCAATGTATGTGTCCGTTGGAGGAGGAGGAGGAGGCGTGGCAGACCCCAAGTCCTTTATACCAAAATGCTTATAACCTCGGGTAGCGATTGAGCCATGTCCGTCCGTCCGTCTGTCCGTCTGTCCGTCCGTATGAACGCCTAGATCTCGGAGACTATAAGAGCTAGAGACACGAAACTTTACCAGCTGGTGCGCATATTTCCTAAGCAGATGAAGTTTGTTGAATCATGTCAATATCTTCCCCCGTTCCCCCGCAGTAGAGTTTCGCGGTTTTTAGCCACACCGTTTAATATTTTCATTTGAAATTTAACAGAGCGATGCGTTGTGGATACATGCATCTATGTGTAAAAAATGAACAAAATCGGACAAATACAACAGAAGTTATAGTCAAAAATGTGCAGATTTCACCTCCCCTTGCCATAAACTGCGGCAATATTTGACTCTACGCAATTATGGCTACAAGTGACCTAGAATCACAATTTTTGGTAAGCTCATTCATGTGGCTCTAATGAACAAATCCACATCCAAATTTTATCGATGCGGTCCCCCCACCCCCCGCAATCGATTTACCGTGTTTTCTCCCACACCCCTCAACATATCAACTTAAAACTTACCCAATATAATTAAAATAGCTTCTTTGACGTAACTTTCGATTTTCATCAAAATCGGTACAAATTTACGGAACTTATAGGTATAAATATCGTTTTGCACCAAAAAAAAAATAAATTCCAATTGGAAAGTTCTTAGATGGAATATGCAGGAAAAATTTTTTTGACACAAAAGGTACAGGGTATTCCACTGTCGGGCACCGCCTCGACTGTACCACATTTTTTTTAATTAGATGTGAATAAGCTACTGAATATTTTTGAACCAATTTTTTTCAAAGATGAGTTGAACCGTTAGGGTTGTATAGGCCAGTTAGGATAAAAAAGTTGACAATATGAGTCTTAAAAAAAAATTTTCATTTTTAAAATAATTAAAAAAATATGTTCACAACAGGGTGTCGGTTAAGGCGCCACCTAGTGCTGAATGGTTATCATGCCTATGAAGTTTTTCAATGGATGTTTTTGTAAGCCCTTGAATTATATCTCTCTTTTTCTTCTCTAAAAAAAAATGAAAAGCTAAAATTTACAAAAAAATTTTGTAATTATTATAAAATAAACTTTTTTTATTAATTATTATATGATAAAATTTTTTAATTATTAAAAAAAAATTTTTTTAGTTTTTTCCTTAATTTTTCCTTAAAAATATTTAAAATTTGTTTAGTTATATTTAAGTATTTTCCCTATAGGTCCAGTACCTTATCCAGCTAGACGCTTTGTCAATAACCATTATTTTGAAACAAGTGTTTTAAAAAATTAAATTTCTTTTTAAGTATAAAACTAATTTTTTTTTTTTTGTAGAATACATATTTTTTATTTCTATGATGAAAAAATTATGATTTATTTTGTAGATAAAATTTGCTTAACAAACGATTTTAAATTATTTGCATTAAATTATGCAATTTCCGTAAAAATGTATTGGGTAACATTCATAATAAAAATAAAACAAAATTAAATAATTATTTTTAATGATAAACATTAAAGTCACGATTTTATTAATCGAAAATTCAAATTTATTTTAATGTAATTTCTTTAATTAAACAATTTAAATAAAAAGTGTAAGATATTATTATCATTGTTGCAAAAAAAAAAAAAAGAAACATTTAATTTACTTTAATTTATTTTAGACTATTCTTTTAACAAAAACTACAATTATGTTATATGAATATATATTCTAATCCTCCCCCCTGTGTGTCGCACGCCATGTTCCGTGGAACGGTTACAGTCCGCATATGCCGACTTGACTATACCCTATACCTGCCGTGTTCATTCGATTTTAAGTTGATTAAGATTTTAAATTTATAATTTGTTTGTAGTAGGACTTTTTAATTTCTGGCTACAACTACCGAAATTCCCAAGCGATTTAAAAATCATTTTTTGTTGGATGGCTTATGTTAAATAAAAGTACTTTGTACTGGAAAAGGCTTCTCAAAAAGTAAAATTATTTTATATTTTATAGACAACATGGAGCGACATACCAATTTTGGTGAAAACATATTTACCTACAGTTTTTTTAGGGCCTCTTCATTTTAACCTATAAATATATCATATAGTGCTCCTCGGAACTATCGGTCAAAAAAAAAGTTTTAAGGCATAATTGTTTTTTATACAGATGTCGTAACCAAATTCAACAATTAAAAGATTTTTGAAGTATTTAAGCAATAAACCGCCTTTGACCTGCGCCCAACTTTCAAAAAGTAGCCGAATAGCATCCATTAAGGTATTCGTCTCAATTATATGCCGAAATTGTAATTAATTTTAAAAAGCTATATATTTTTTTTATTAGCTGAATCGTAAAAAAATTGCACAAAAAAAATATATATTTTATTATTTGTCTTAAGTGCATTTCTTCAGGTGCATTTAAAAAATATTTCCATTTCCTATTCCAACGACGGCAGAGGCGAAAGCTGTTTATAAATACCTAGTCCCAAGTAATTCCAGCGTCAATAAAACAGCGCGATTAATATTTATGTGCATGTTTGCAAGATACCTATTATTAAGATACTTTTTGAACAGTTGTGCAAACTCAAACAAGGTATAAACAGATGCAAAAATAAAAGAATGTAGCTGCTGGCATACTACCTCCGACCATCAGATACTTTATTCTTTTTAAGGGCGAAAAGTTAAACTATATATCTAGATAATACAAAATGATTTACCAACATCCTATAACATAAAAAAATACTCTTGTTTGTATTTTCGTTACAAAATGTGGCTTGGGATGCCGAATTAAGTACTAGGTCTGGTATTGCCCCAAATCATTCAAGTTTTTTGCTTATCTTATGGCTCCCAATCTTTAAATTGGCCTTAAAATATGATCAGAGAAGTAAAAAGTTTGTTCAATATTATTTTCTTCTAATCTTAGCACTCAAGAAATAATATTAGGTTAGGTTGAATAGACAATTCGGTACATTTATTAACAAGATCAGTCTGGAACCTTAGGACCCTTTGTGATTTAGCTTTCAAAGAATCTTAAATTCGTTCAGGTTTTGTTTGAACCGTCTAGACCAACAATGAATACAATTCATTTCGGGTAGACATAGTTGGCTTTCTTTAGGCAGTTGCTCTAAAGCATTTGAACTAACAAAGTTTCAATCGTTTAAATATTTATTCAAAATTTGCTTCCATGACCTATCCCACATACGAAACTTTTGTTTATATTGATTTATTAAAAATAATATTTGCAAATCTGAAGTTCAAAAATACATTATAAATAAAAAAGTTCAATACAAAAGTCTAGCAGTCTAATTCTTCGGCGGGCTTTTTGAACAGCTGCATTGAAATCATTTCTTCTGTGAGCTTCTTCTTATATGCGCATACTAAGTTATTCGTGTGACAGATCTCGTAAAGATGATCGTTCCCTTAGAAGCGGTAATATTTTCTTCTTTGAGGTGTTTCGAAATTAAAAACGATTGCCGGATAAAACATCGCGTATTAATTGGTTCGGATAAACTCTGTCCTACCAACCTCAGGTTGAAGATTTGCAACAATATACAGGGATTCAAAGATTTCAAGAGGGACATTGCAATATCTGAAATCTTGCATGGTCAAGTAGTTCGAAGAGGTACCGTCCTGTGAGGCTCTTATGCGTTTCCTTATTGGGCTATCAAATGCTACTTTATAATCATCAAAATGGTCAGTATCACGACTTGGCGTATTGGGAAATATGATTATTTTTAGACTTATAAAGCCTTAGCCGATCAATGCCTTCTATAATCCATAGTAACACTAGTTTACAAATTATTAAAAAATTTTGGTATTCTCAACATGTTTTAGTCATTTCCGTAGTAAAATGGCATGCTAAAACCGAAAATGAAGGCCAAACATGGAACGGATATCGAGATATTTTGAAAAATCCATTTTTCGAAATTAAAAAAAAAGTGTCTACTTAAAAGCAAATATATCTGCTTGTGCCAAACTGTAGATAATCAATTACACATCGATTAAAAATTTAGTCATACTTTTTTTCATGGCTCGAAAAGTTTGAGCGATTACGAAAAAAATAAGTGGTTTTTTATCAAAATCGGAGAAAAAATGTGGAAATAACTGGAATTTTTGTAAAAAGTGAAAAATGTAAATTAGTTTTCAAAACCAAAAGTTTTAGATGAATCATTCGTTTGTTTATAAAGACATCGTAAGGATATTATATTATATTATATTATAAGGACTATGCAGTCTATGTATGACTCCCCCCAGGGGTCAACCGGTTCAACCTATCGTAACGAAATTTTGCATTGAAAAGTTTTTTAGAGTTATCAAGATCTGTACCAAATTTTATTTAAATCGGTTGACTATATATAGCACCCACTAGGGATGGGCGATAGTACATCGATATATCGGAATATCGATATTCTTTCTTTGGAAGTCGACTATTTTGTATCGATAACCATGTTCGACGATATATCCGATATCGATATTTTCAACCGATACTGACGATATTTACGAATTCGTCGCCTAAACTAAGCGTGCAAGGTGGAATGGCCACTTTGGGCATAGAAAAAGATTTGACTGCATCGGGGAAAAAATTGGAGACGTCGGGAAACAACATTCTGGCTAAGTCGCTGCATTACCATATCATCAGAAAAAATATTTTTGGGAAAGCACATTGTTGCCGTTAGCAATCCTGTATTGCATTTAGTTACGGAACATCCAAAGAGTATTGCGAGAACGGAGATGAAATTTTTTTTCACGCCAACAGTATCCGCTGGACTCCAATCCACTAACCATATGGGAGCCCCTGCCGACACAATTCTTGAATCTTTACAAACTAGCAAGGATATTTGTTCCGGCTGTTGCGACGTCTCTTACCTCGGAGCGACCATTTTCCCTTGCAGGGAGAATAATGACCGACGAACGGAACCGGCTTTTGGCTTGTGTAGACGATTCTTTGGAGCCTTTCTAATTTAAACTAAAAACCAGCCTTTTGGAATAATTGTAAGAAATCCAGATAAACACTGATTATTTGTATGTGTCTGAATTTATGTATGACTTATTATTTTAAAATTGATATTATTCATACAAATTTTTTGGACGATATATCAAGATATCGATATTGTTTGGTCGATATATAGATTTTTTACATCGGTTTCATCCGATACACATCGATACTGAATACCGATATTCGAGTACGCGATGCCCATCCCTAGCACCCACAGGACCGATCGTCCACAATCCACAATGATTTATTTGATATTACCAAAAATATTTAAAATCTTCATATACTAAATGCATAAAAAAAAAATACAACTGGACCAGAGTTTCGTCTTTATTCAAATTCGGCTTGAATTGGTTGTGAATTATAAACGGTAACAAGAAAAATCAAAGTAAAACTTAGCTATTCGAAAAAACATTTAATTTATAATGGCAAATGGATCATTTGTATAATATTTATATTATATTATATTACTTATTAATATTATATTTTATATTAATATTGAAGAACAGTGCAGCGTTTGCTTTTATATAATTTTTTGTGGTACTCAATGGTATTTTGACGTAAATGTGTTAAATAAAAACCTCCGTCTGAATATATTATTTCAAAACATTCCGAGAACTTCGAGAATGTCACAGTTGTGTCTAAACGACTGTCAAATATGCTGCTGATGGGGTCTGCCACGCATCCTTCTACATTTACACGAACTTGTTATACCTTTGGTACAAGGTATACAAAAATTACAAAAAGAAGATGCTCTAAAAAATTGACATTTTGCTTTGTAGCTAGATTTCAAATCATCTTCCAAAGATAGTTTTGAGGAAAGCTCAAAATTCTTTAACTTCATAATTTTATAATATTTTTCTTTAATCTTTTCGAAAATATTTAAACGATGACAAAAAAATTTTTATTAAATTCCAAGAACAAATTTTAATATTCCTTGTCGAGAACTTACCGCATCAAAAATGCAGAAGCTTTTCTTTTTCTAAAAATTGAGTTTTAATACGAAGCTTTGAAGGGCTTATGAAATTTTGATCTTAAAGCAATCCGCATGGAGCCCCCTATAAATAGTTTTCCATTTCCAATTATTCGCGAGTATTTCAAGCATTATTTCGGAACGCTCGGAAAATAGCGCTAGTTCCGAAAAATTCGAAGTATTTACTTATTTCAAATAGCACTAATTCAAAATCTTCGGTATAAAAACGTAAAAAAAAACATTTTCCGAATTCGGAATCAGCTACCCTGTAAAGTTTTGTGTAGGGAACCGGATGAACTTGTAGGGAACCGGATGAACCGTCTTAAAACAGAATTGAGTTTACTGCTCCGTATTACACCCTATACTTTCCATAACATGCATCTTTATAAAACCAACCAACTCTTTAAACGTATTTCTTGGCTGCAGATTATAAAAACAAACAGCAATAACAACATTAAAACAAATTGCAAGTTCTAAAAACTTGTGAAAAAAAAACTTGTTCTACATTTTGGCATCACTCTGCGAATTGCATTCAGCAGTGAAAACATTGTATCTCAGAAGTTTTTATTCTAGTTACATTCGATAATGCAGCAAGATGTCCAACTTATGCATGTGTTGGTTGGTGTTGGCAATGGGTTTTGAGTATTAGTAGTATTGTTAGTATTGCTATTTGTATTGGTATTGGCCATGTTTCAATAAAAATACAAACATGCCAAGGGAGTTCACAAAAGTGTTCTGTTTTCTATTACAAGTCGGACCAAAGACCATACAATATCAATGCATTTTTGATGCTCCACAAAATTTGACAGTTGTTTGTTGATAAAAGCAAAACTCGATGAAAACTTGGCCAAGATAAAGTAAAAATGGCAGCAGCATTTTTTTTTCGAATAATAAATTTTTGGCAATGGTTTTTTTTGGGGGGAAGTTAGAAAATAACCTGCTTAAGGCAAATATTTTGGCGAATAAAAAAACAAGTTATGTTTATTCTTTAGTGTAGTTATAAGGAAACTTTAAAATTTAATATATCAAGCCAATTGCGTTTATCGATTATGTGTTATCGATATACCAATGTTGTTTGTCGTAATGGTTCTTCGTAAATGACTACTCTGAAATGACTATATTGAAATCGAGTATATACATATTTTGAGATCACCTTTGAGGTATTCTTTAAATTCCCTATATGGTAAATTTGAGGTCTAAAAGCCGTATTATTTAAAAAATTTCATTCTGATATATTGCAGAAAATTACGTTTCGGTTCTTGACTTCAGTTAGACGTTCAAAAAAAATTCGAATTTTCTTATTAGAAAAATAACTTTTTCTTTTTTCGTTTTTATTCTACTTGAATTTATAGTTTAAAAACTATTTTTTAAATTTTATTTTCCAATTTACTTTTTATTGAAACAAAGAAATAAACATTTTTATAAGAGAAAAAAAAATTCGAATTTTCTTATTAGAAAAATAACTTTTTCTTTTTTCGTTTTTATTCTACTTGAATTTATAGTTTAAAAACTATTTTTTAAATTTTATTTCCCAATTTACTTTTTATTGAAACAAAGAAATAAACATTTTTATAAGAGAAAAACAAACAAAAAAACTTTATAAGTAAAAATAGGTTTATAAAAATAAGTTATAAAAAAAATTTGTTTTTCCAATTTTATTTTTTTTAAATTTGTATTTTTAAAAATGTTTTTTAAAGTTTACCAAATTTAATTTATAATTATAAAAATATTTTTAGTCTTTTTCCCAATTTTTTTATTTTTAAAGTATTGTCCTAATTTTCTATTACATACTTGAAATTCGTATTTTTATAAATATTTTTTGTTATTTTTTTTTTGTTTTTATTTGTTTTTCCAATTTAATTCTATTTGAATTTGTATCTAAAAAAATAATTTTTTTATGATTTTTATCCAATTTTATTTTATTTCAAATTTGTATTTTGAAAAATGTTTTTCAAAGTTTACCAAATTTAATTTATAATTATAAAAATATTTTATAGTCTTTTCCCCAATTTTTTTAAATTAAATTTTTAAATTTTTTAAAGTTTTTTAAAAATATTTATGTTTATCAAGTATTTCTTTAAATGATATAAAATTAAAGTTCACCAAATGAGTGAGTCTAGTATAAGCTTAGTTACAATTTAAAAGAAAATTGAAATAACGAATTTCGAAGATGTATATATGGAATTAATACTAAATCAAAAACCAACCCGTTGTTAAAACAATATTTTTAAATATTTAATTAGTAATTTTCAAAAATTTATTTATCATTATCCTTATCATACAATTTTTTATCTATGAGCCAAGATTTCCAAGCGCAAAATCAACATATAACAATTTTTATATTTTTTTTATATATGTACCTTATATGATCTTTAATTTAGTTTAGGGTACAACATAAGAGATAATAACTTCAAAAAAGCAATAAAAGTGATTGAATTCTTTTTTTTTTATGCAATTATTAAATATAAAAGCTTGGTAAAATTATTTTTGGTATGTTTTAAAAAACATGACGTTTCACAAGTACTTAATATATTGTTAAGATCCAAGCGTCCCTGCTCAATATTTCGTTACTGTGCTCACAAAAGATCAACTTATTTTTGTTTGTTCGACTCACATTAATTCTGTTACCTAACTTAATGTCTCTAGCTTCTAGTAATGATAGTACATCATTCATATCTACAAAAACATAAATTTTGTTGCAACTTACATGGGTGCCCCCTCGTTAATGGATACGTTATATACTATTTTTTTTTTTCATACGATCTTGACAGAATGCATAAGTATACTAACCTTCGTTCGCATAACTTTATAGTGCGCACAAAACAATACAATTCTACAACACTGGAAGGTGTGTCACCAATCAACATAATTCCATCAACTTCCGCTTAGTACAGATAACGCGTATCTTTTAATAATATTCTGTGTTCCCAACTCTTAGGCTTCTCTGCCTCTTAAAAACATAGCAGGAAACAGGGCATAATGAGAAAGTCCATATGATAGCTCAGATTCTTTGTATTTTATCGCGCAAAGTTTGAAGATACAATTTGACACTTGATTGAACTATCTTATGTAAATTGTATCTAATGTGTATTGGTTTGGATATTCGCAACATGTTCGAACTCTGCAGAGACCGGCTACAGATTGTTAGATAGTTCTCCAAAAACATACTAACCTACAATTTGAAATTAAATGAATTGACTTTTAGCTACACGACATTGTACGAACAATATTTTGTGATTAAAAATTGATATTAAGTCTCAAATACTTTACCCTCATGTTTAGTTACCAAGTTGCGATTAGATAAAGAGAGCGCAAACTTGTGGAACTAACTATAAGTTATATGTATATTATATACAATATACTATTACGTACATAATTATTGCATTGACATATATTCAGGGCTGCAAGCCTGCTTCGAACTAGTTCAAGCCTGGGTATAAGCAGATTTTTACATTCTGAAACGGAATTTCAACCGGAACTACTGCTTCCTAAAAGTCGATTGATACAAAATAAAATACTCGCTGCGTTTATATATTTACTAGGGGGCACCGCCCCCTGCGTGCATTGCACGCCAACCCCCTTCCTTTTTTATACAATTCAAGAATAATAAGCGTAAGAATAATAATAATAAAGCGGATTGTTTGCCGACACGTGAACATGCCACGTACAATGGACTATGAGAAAAACATTCATTTTCTAAGTTCCATCCACAAACACTCAAGGATTGGCCTTGTGATTTGTTTATCGTCAGGCGAATCGGAAATTGAACTATTTTAAACTTAAAGCGGACATCCGTTGGGATCATCGGAATTCTCGGAATCAGAACTTCCTCACCACATTCATCATAATTGTTCTTACCACCAAACGTGTTCCATCATATAGTTTTGGTTGATTTATATTTCGAAATTGTGTGCTGGCTAGCCAGGCATATCCAAGGAGTCAAGGAGCCAACCAGAAAAATTAAGCCACCATTTGCATCTTCAATTGCTTTCATTAATATGTCATAGACTTCCTTCTGTTTGAGGTTCAACAGAGAGACATTCGTTTGAACTGATTGGTTTGACTCATGACGATCATAATCATGTTCACCAGAGTCGTAGAAAGAAAATCCGGGCCCGGGTGGAAAATGTACCGGCCCCTCTATTACACCTTATTTATTACGACAGTAATTACAACGGTACCATGAGAAAACTCCGGGCTCGGTGGTAACCCCGCTTTCCCCTCTCTGCACGATCTGGCGCTGGCAGTCCTAACTTGATTTACAAACTGCCGCAAATGAGATAACACATGTTTTCGATCAGTAGCAAAGCCTGGTTATGAATCTCCTCATTCGCCTCAAGATAGGGATTTCTTGAAATGACACGAATTCGGTATGAAATGTCTTCTGGCATGTTATCCTTAGATTTAGTCCACAGGTCACGTGGATTCGATGGGAAGCATGTCGAAATGATAATAGCAAATAAACTGCGTATCTGACATGGAGTTGCGGAAATAATTGCTTCAGCGATTGTCCTTTCCCAATGAGTTTCATTTTCAAGCCAATTTAAATCTTGACATGCAGCACGATATGTTTGGTACACGATATTATTAATAGTTCGTAATGATTTTTATGATGACGAATGTTCATAGAAGCATTCAGCATTCTTCGGATGAACTGTATAAATACGACCAAGAGCATTGTAGAACGCAAATTCGGATGACCAGGAACGGATCGCCTTGATTCCGACGTTGCAATGCCGAGTCGATATAGCCAAGTCTGACTGTCAGGATCTCAGAGACTATTAAAGCGATGGAGCTGAAATTTTGCGCAGATGAAGATTCTCGATTTATGTCGATATCTGGCCCCTGCCTCCGTAAGAGAATTTCTCGGTTTACTTCTTTATATATGATTTTTTTTCCAATATTTTATGCGTTACTCTGTTAACCAGTGCGGAGACGAATCAAATAAACCATAGATCATCAAAATCGGCCCAGCCGTTCTTGAGTTATAAATGGTGTAACTAACATAACTTTTAACTCTCTTTTATATATATAGATTAAAGTTAAAGACACATAAAACGGGTTCAAACGATAGTCAAAAATTCGTCAAATGAACTAGTAAAATCGTATAAGCCTAAATGAAATGTATAGTTTGTCTTAGGGTTGCGCTTTTTCAGAAAAACAAGGAGTAACAAGTTAAAATTTTGATGGTATAATTAATATCAATAGACAATAGAATGCCAGACGCTACGATGGTCAAAAATTCTTAAAATTAAAATAGTACAAGTCGCAAATAAACCAATTTTTTGTTGTAGATTCGCGTCCATTCGATAATAGCCACAAATTAGAAATCTGTATGAGTCAGAAATATATAATATGAGATTTTAGCAAGCAAGTCATAATGGATAGCTTTAAAGGCAGCATATTGGCGAAAGTTAAAAATAATCTGACTAACAGATAAGGAAAAAGGGTTGGATTGTTTAAAATAATAATATACTGATATATTTTCCAAAACTGAGTTGATCACAAAGAGTAACTTAAATCAAGCCAAAACTTTGGTTCGAATTGCTTTTGAAGCGAGAACCTAAACTCCTCAAAAGTAATTTTTTAGTTTTGCAGCCCTGGTCTTAACTGATATCATAAATTGTCGCGTTCTTATCAGTCACAGCGTCAAACTAATCTTCAAAAAATATTCCATACATCATACAAGTTCGTACATGCAACTACAACATACAACATGTGCGCCGCCGCGTTTTGCAACATGTTTGAGTTGCGTATTCAAGTTGCAAGCTAAGTTGGCCAACTTGCTGAAACGTCAGTTGAATTTTGGCCGTTCTGCAAGTAGGAAGCGGTTTCGCGTTAAAATAAAATCGTTGCCATACACACACACACACTTGCGAACAAGTGCAAACGCATATGTATTGGTATTGGTGTGTGCGTGCGTGTGAGGGCGCGTGAAATTACAAAAGCAATAGCAACACCAACATCATCAAAAAAAAAAGCAGCAAAAGAAAATAAGGAAAAGAAGAAGAGCAATAACAACAACAACGAGCGCACAAAGCAAATCACAGTCACCTGTGAAGTTTGCGTCCCAGAAGTGATGTGTGAAAAGCAAATGCAAATGAAATAATAAGCATACATAAATTACAAATTAATAGCGTGAATGTTTAAGTGTTTTTTTATACAAATGAAATTAAAGCGTGCAGTGCAAAGTAAAACAAAAACAAAATAAATAATATAAAGTATTTAAAATTTACAACAAAAAAAAGTCAGCATTTGATATAGTGTTGCTAAACGACCGGCCGCCTGCTCGAGCGTCCTTTAACTAACGTCTATCGTCGTCCTCTGCGCCCGCTGTAGTCAACGTCGCGCCGCGTCGCAGTCAACGTCGTCGTCACCGTCGCAGTCGCGCGTTAACAGTTTTTAAATTTTAAATTCAAAGCATAATTTAATGAGCAATATTTTGACAAGAATTTCTAAGCAGTGCTTTAACCTTGGTGCAAAAGGGACAACAACGTCAGTGCAGTCAATAAAGCAAAGTAAGTGCATGCTCCTCTCTGTTTGTTTCTTTTCTTGCTCTGACACGCGCGAACAGCAGACAGCAGCGACTGCAGCAAAAGCAAGCAACAACAATACAGTGGGCGACGTTGCCGGCACCTGCTGCGGCTGCCGCTATCGCTGCTGGCTGCTGGCGCCACAAAAGTAGCGAAATATTTTTATACACTGCAGTTATAGAGTTTATTAGATTTGTGCAATTTATGTAACAGGCAGAAGCAGGCAAGAAGGGTCCTTAAGTTGTTTATATCAAAAGTAGCCAGAGCCGCTAAACACCGACGCATAGCTAAGAGACGGAATACGAGGTGTGATAGAATCGGGACTGGCTGGGCACTGACAAGAATTTTAAATTACGCCGGTTAAGCAATTCTTTTTTCATGATTCCAAAATTGTGCGCATTGTATGAAATGTTTACAGATTCTGCAGCAAGTGTGAAATGAAAATCGCTAGAAAAATACGTCCACATGGTGGTATCAGTAGATATTTTGTTTTCAGAAATTAACATATTGTGACTGTTGTGATTTTTGTGCACACGAGTTTTGAAATTAAAACTTTATTTTATTTTTAACCAACCAACCGGTGGTAATTTTATACTTTTTTATAAATCTATGGTATATTAAGGTTACTTGTTATTGTTCTTTGTAAAAAAGTTTGCGAAATACTAGAAAGTTTTAGGTACTGTATTTTCATTTGGTTTTTTGACTGAAGCTGAGGCTTCAATTTGTGAGATGCATTATAAAGAGTATTTCAACAAGTTTAGGATGTAAAAGTGACATAGTCACGTCAAACATTTGGACGTATTTCTTCGATGTTTATGTAGTAATAATATTGGAAATTAATAATGAAACATTTTATTCAGCCGTGCTCCGGAAAACGAAAAAACAAAACCGAAAAATTTTATTCGGATTCGTTTTTGCGTGTTTTGGTATTTTCGATAAATTCGTAGATTTTACTAATTTTTTCGATAAATTTTCCTGTTGTGTTGGATCGAAATTACTTTTGTTTGATACAAAACAGCTGATATGGTTGCCGCAGCTCTGCACTTTTTTATTAGTATATGTTGTTTACATTTCATTTTCATAAAAATTTTTGCTAGTTCTTAATGATTCGTTTTCAATACGAATCCGGAGCACGGCTGATTATTAATTATTTTACTCAAATTCTGTGAAAATATTATGTTTTTTAATCTCAGCGGCAGCCGCTTGAAAGGCTCTAAAAATCTTAACTAAGTTATAGGAATTCATCCAAATAGAGTCATAGTTTGGTTGGGTTTTCTTTCCGAATATATATAATTTTTGTTTAAATCGCAATTTTTGTTAGTTTATTTGAAAAACAATTCAAAACGTCTTGTTAAAACCCCCGTTATAAGATTACTTGTAGGTTTTATTTTTGAAAAGGCATGCATAAGAAAGGCATGTGTATGGCAACCCTTCCCTCATTGTTTAATGCAGTTTTAATTTGTAGCTCTTGCATGGTTGCTGCGCACTTATTAAATTGCATTGTTTATTAATTAAAACCATCAGATTAATTGCGCACTGTGGTGTAGTTTATTCATGAAAATAACAATGTTTTTATAAATTAAATTATAAATAAATAAATTTTATAAATCAAATAACCAAGCCAAAATGTGAAAAATCATTTACAAGCAAAGAGATTGTACAATCTCTAATAGATAATTGTGGCACAGCGACGGTTTTTGTTTTGGTTAAAATAAATTTCTGGCACACCGCCAAATAACTTACTGAGAAAAGTAAATGCAGAGTATTCGACTGTCGGGCACTTTACCAAGAAATGTTTTCCTTTTCTTTTGTTTGCCTTTCGTCGGCATGCCGGCTGACGTCTAGTCTCTGCTGCGCTGCTCTGACATGCGTGCGCTAGCTTTGGCTGTGTTTTTAGTACCGTTAACTCGAGCTGACATTTACAATGCCGCTACTCCACCTCGCCGCTTGTCTCTTTCCACCTGCCGCACTTGACTATGTGACACGCACTTTGCCATCGCATTCGCGTTTTTTTTTTTTTTGCTGTCTTTTCCTTTGGGTGTTTTTCTTGTTGTTTTTGTTGTTGCGGTTGGCCGTGTTTTTGTGTGTTTTTTGCTTTGCTTGCTGCTTCTGCCGTAGCGTGCATTGACTTTGTCAACATAAATTTATTTTTTTCTTTTTGTCGTTTTTTGTTTGCAAATAACTTTTATTGACCATTTCCTTGGCAACAATTTTACTTCTCGCCCCTCTCCCGACCATTCAACGTGCATACAGAAAAATCAATAAAGTTCATTTGATTTTTAGTCCCCAGCCTTTGCTTTGTTACCACATTTCTTGCTTTGTTTTGGCCGTTGTGTGTTTCCTTGACAGAAAGGCGCAAGAAAGGCTGGCATATTTTGCTACGAGGGCAGTTTGATAAGTCAAAGAGTTTTTGAAAAAGTATTGTTTCAGTACGTGGAAACATTAAAATAAGGAACATTTGCTGTGTATCGATCGTCAGGGTTAGTTTGTAGCTTAGTTTTGGATTTCTGCATTTGCGGCTATACTAATCGTATTGTGGATTGTCACGGTGGAGGAACTTTTTTTTTCTTTACTAAATTAAATTAATAAAATTTGACCATCTATTCTGGGTAATATATATCAGTTTAATCGATATGAATCTAACTATGACCTTGTTGGTATAGGTGCAAGTGAAGAAGTCCATTGACCGAATAAACCAAAAACTTTCGGATTGCGATTAAAGCCAAGCACTCTTTCAAAGTGATGACACGTTTGCTTTTATGGTCGAGTGTACACAATGACGTCACTCTTCGTAAATGTAGAATGAAAAAAATGGTGTATTTGCTTAGATGAGAGTTAGGAACTCTTACGGATGACGTTAACGATGGGCGTCACTTGTGCTAGTACGGAATTCTCTAAATCCTTAAAAAAATTTTTAAAATCTCACTGACTTAACAAACTGCCCTCGTTTAACCCTTAAAAGGCTTTTGATGTTGCTTTGTCGCTATGTTTGTTATTCCGTAGCCACCCCCCAACACACCTGTTCTATCGCTACCACAAACTCCTCCCCTCAGTCACTCTTTCTATCGCTGTCTGTGTTTTGCTTTTGGTTTTCTGCCAGACAGGCATAAAAGGTGCGCTCTGGGTTTGCCAATTATGCGCTGGCCTAGAAACGAGCAAATTTATTAATTATCACATGCGGGTCATGAGAAAGTCGCTAGACAAACCATTTGCCAGGCTTGGGTTCGTTTGTTGGACAGTTTGTTGACCAAGGGTTATAAGGGAATTGAAAGGGAGCTAAGGTTAAAAAGCATACAAAGCGCCAAAGAGAAATGGAGACCAAAATGAGGGTTCTATTAAAGGACTAATTACTTACTACATATTTTCAAGATGAGAACAAGTACTTGAGGTAACTGCTATTATGCAAGAAATCTACACTAAGGGGGTTTAATTAAAATTAATCAGTTTGTCCTAGAAACGCATTCATCACTAAGGACGGTAGTTCGTGTGGTAACGCGAAAGTGGGCAGGGTGGCAATTCACTAGAATTTATACTTATAGAACTAATGTCAATATTCTATTTAAAGCTAAAGGTATTAAACGGTCGATACGCAAAGAGTTCAGATTTTTCCTTTACGACAATTCCTTTTGAGGATATTGTATGTTTAAATCAGGCAGCTGCAATTCTTCTCAGCTCTCTAGACGTCAAACTTATAGGTCTTTCATCTTTTAGGAACATTTTTTTGGAAGATACATAGTTTTAAAGCATCTAGATGAAATTCTTCTGCGTCAAAAAGTTTATTTTTTATTTATTGATAAAGAAAACGCATTTTTATTTTTAAAATAATTTGTTGGAGGACTTCGGATACACACACTCATCTGACTATTCTTGAAATTTTTATTTTTAATTGTATTTAACGAAATTTAATGACTAGTATAAACTAATTAAAAAAAATTCCAACTACTCAGATGTATACTAATTCTTCGCACGTGCTGATATAATAAATTAATGTTTATCTTGTTTTACATTTTGGTACATTAAATCAAGTTGTTTTCAAAGAAATACTGCACAAAACTACCTGAGTTGTATTTGCAAACAAAAATCACGTATTTTCACACTAGGTGTTTCTGGCTTTGGCACTTTAAGTAAGAAATAAAATCAACCATCCGCAGCCCCCAGCATTACTAAAACACTTGTTAAATTCTTACTTAACATAATTAATTACTTAAAAAACTTTGTGAGTCCTTGAAGAACGTCAGTTTAATTAAATCGACTATGTTAAGTCATCTCAGCTGCTTTGTTATTATGTTATAGTTGACAGTAAATTGAAATTTATTAGTAACATTTCTCAATGCTTAGTTTTATTTTAAAATATTTTTATACTTCACAACCCCTGACTTCATCATCCGTTGGGTAATCAAATGAAACTCATTAAATCTGTGAAATTTTCTTGTCGCTCAGCTAAAAGTTTGAAATTATTAAACTTTCAAAAAACTATACTAGTTGCTATATCTAGATTAAACAAAAAACTTGTTTGCGTCACCTGCGCGTCTAATACATGCTCTTTTTTTTCTCACCAAAAAGTTGGTGCATGAAATGGTGAAACTTTTAAATAATTGGTTTAATTTGTGAAAAGTTCATTGGACTTGTCGCAAAATATTTATAAAAGAATAACTTTTTTGAGCTGATCACAGTGCTCTCTTAAAGGTCGGTAGCGTAACCTAAACTTGTCTTACTATTCTTAAAAGGAAGTTGCTCTTGAGCTTTAGGAATAACGTAAAAATAAAAATAAATCGATTTGATGCGCACTTTTGAGTTGCGTCCAAAACATTTTCCTAACGATCTGTTTATTAACAACTAAAATCCTGGAGCTATTGAAGAAATCTTGATTCAAATTCGATCTCCCGACTTTAAGCTATATATTTGTTGTAAACGTGTATTCTTTAAACAATTGGCAAATTAGTTGTGAAGTTTCTGAAAAAATATTACCAGGGACTAGCGTAGAATTTTTCGACGAATTTAATTGTTTAATGCTTGTTTTAAAATCTTTGAAAATATCGGCCCTAGAGCGAATACCCCGAAATCTTTTCTTAATTAAATATATTTATATATGAAAAGTAAGAAACGAAGATAAGTTCATATTCAAGAGTATATCGGCCCCAGAGAGAATCCCACCAAGTCTCTCCTTTTCAGTGTACAGATTGAGGGAGGGAAGGAATATCCAAAAAGTCTTTTTTTTATCAGCTTGTCCGGATTTAAATCCGAATTTTTCAAATATTTCAGTACATTGATTGAATATAATCGTATGTGACAGGCAGGACACAAAGATGAGTTCATATACAAGACAACATCGGTTCCAGAGAGAATCCTCCAAGTCTGTAAGTTACATACGAAGATGAGTTCAGATTCAAGAGAACATCGGTACCTCAGGAAATCCCCCCAAAGTCTCTTCTTATCTGCTTGTGCGAATTAAAATCTGCGTTTTTTAAACATTTTAATATATCGATCGAATACATTCGTATGTGAAAAGTAAGCTACGAAGATGAGTTCATTCACATTCAAGAGAATATCGGTACCGGAGGAAATTCCCCCGAAGTGTCTACTTATCCGCTTGTGCGGATTAAAATCGGTATTTTTCAAATATTTCAGTATATCGATTGAATATATATCTATGTGAAAAGTAAGCTTCGAAGATGAGTTCACATTCGAGAGAAAATCGGATGCGAAGGGAATCTCTCCGAAGACTCTCCTTTTTAGCTAGTGTGGATTTGAAGCCGCATTTTTCAAACATTTTATTTTATAGATTGAAAATATTCGTAGAAGTGAGATACAAAGATGATTTCAGAATCAATATACGTATGTGAAAAGTCACAAACGAAGTTGAGTTTACATTGGAGTGAATCCCTCTGAAATCTTCTCTTTTCAGCTTTTCAAACATTATAGTTTATGGATATTATGTTATTTATTTATTATTATTTGTTGTTTTATGGGTATCGGCTTTTAAAGTTTTGATCTTTGGGCGGCTTGCACGTTTGTTGTTTTCAACACCCAACCCCACTTTTGCCCAAGTCGGTTATTTTGCACTAAAATTGAAGAAACTTTTTTTAAGAGTTTGCCTTATGGGCACAGCGGTAGCTCTTTGTAGAGTATCCTTGGTAGTTTCGCATTTAACTACTTTTCTAGACAGTCTTTAGAATTTGTACATTTAGGTAGTAGTTACATCTTGCTTCGGGCCAACTAGCTGGGTTCCTCAAATCGATGACGTTTATAGACCTGCGTCTATAAAAGTTTGTTTTAGTGCCCATCCAACTAAGCGAACAAAATATAATTTCCAAAAGGTATTTTAAAATATTACGTATGTTCTAAAACATGCTTCAGACACTTTGACTGTTTTTGCTATTTGCTGAAAGGTCTTTTGTCTAGAGAGAGCTCATGTTGGCCATATGAAGACAACTCATAGTGTTCCAGCGCCTGTGGCAATATCATATATAAGTGGTTCTCCCACTTGTGGCAGCTTAAATTTAAAATCCGTCACAGCTATGCGTGACCAACAGCTTTCCCTAGTTTTTTAATTCTTTCCGCGCAGACCCCCGCCAATGAACCAAAGCTAGATTGCTCTTTTTACTGCTGCAATAACTTGACTGACGTTAAAGTTTTGCATATTATGGCAAATATAATAAACAAAAAAAATGTTTGCCGTTTTTTTTATTTTTTATTTATTTTCATATCAGAAACAAGTTTTTTCTCTCACTTGGAGAGGGGATGTGCACTCCACCTCAGCTGCTGCAGTTGTATCATTAAGAAGCAGCAGCAGCGGCAATTAAATTTAATTATTGGTCTTCGGCCAGCGCGGGTTGGTAACCCAGGGCCTTCGTATTTACCGCCCGTGGTCTGTGGCAGACCCGGGTCTTATGCTGGTCGGGGGTAAAAGTTTAAAACTGTTGCCATTTATGTTAATTTGAATAAATTAATCAAAAAGATATTATGTGTTGGCTTACATCATGATCAGAGCCCATCATGTATGTCTTGATTTAAGTGGCTATTACTTTCTGTTGTTGTTGTTGTTGCTGTTGTTGTCGCGCTTGATTTATTATATATATCTGGAATTGACCTCTTACAAGAGGTAAGCAGCGCCAGGTGTACAAAATAGTCTACAAACTGCTGCAACTTTTGAAATTTTATGAATCTTGCACGTCTGCATCCAAAGCACACGTAACATTGGAACTGCTTGTCAATAAACTGACATACAAAATTTTAAACCAAGATGAAACATGCTTTTAACAATGGCTACAAGTGCCATGTCATGAACATACACACTTATATATATATATATTGTAGTATCTTTAGAACTCAGACTATTGTTTTATATTTCGCAATTCGGCTATTCTTTTGGTGCATTTTTCAAGGCCCCATGTGCACGTTGCGCTTGGCTTGTAATATGATCGAAGATTTTTTATACACTATATCTCAAACGTATATGGGGGTATATTAGAGTCTTTGGAAAAAAGGTGTAAGTTTGGACAAAGTTTTTAGCTAGATGAACACGAGAGATCCTGATTGTTTGTCCTTTTGTGCGTATTGCTAAAAAAGAACTAGAAGAATGTATTTATTTTAAAAGATGCGTTATGTGCTCTGGAACTTCACTTACATTTCCCGACCTTTCCTACAATTTCAGATTTGCTGTTTTTTTGCTGCAACATTTTTCAAGTTCCTTTCTTTTTTTACAAACAGAAGAAAATGTTAATGCCGTTGCGGACCTTTTGGACTTATATGTAAACCGGAAGATGCGCAGAAACAAAATTTTTCAAAATTTAGCTAAAAGAGCTACCGTTGAAATACCTTTTTCCTTTTGTAAAATCACTCTCCAGTTGCTCGTAACAGTTTTTTAAGATTTGCCCACAAATTTCTCCACATAGAAAATTGAGACCATACACAGTCCGTCCTTTTAGTATTTCAAAAATGTTCTTAAAATCTTGCCAATAGCTTTGATAGAAATTTTTGTATTAATTTTTCAAATGGATGAAAAATATTATTAAAATTGCTTGAGAACTTCAGGAAACAATTCCCCAATTTTGTACAAAATTTTTTGCATAGAGAATTGAGACCTACTTTATATTTTTACAAATGGATAAAAATATTCTTAAAATCGGCTTAGAACATCTGGACATTGGGGACGCCTCTAACCCAGAAGCTCTACTAAAAACAATATATTATTATTTAACCAATTTTTACTTTTTTGGATCTTGAGAACTTCGGGAAAAATATACTCTTTACTAAAAACAATATATTGGTAAATTTGTTGGTGAAAAATACAGCCAAAATAGTTGTTTATTATTTATCTATTATGGGAATACACTCCCCAGTCTCCCAAAAATATGTACACAAAGAAAATTAAATTATATTTATAAAATAGGTAGAAAACTTCGGGACAAACATACTTTAACACCTCTTGCCCATGCGTTGGTGAAAAAGCCGCAATCCTAACTTTTAGTTTTTAGGGTTACCAGCTATCAGAAATAGTTTGATAAAGCTTATCCATAATAATTTTCCAAAAAAAATGTTATCTCGGCATAAAAATGTTTTTTCTAATTATCCAACAAATGGTCAAGATTTTGGTAAAGTTTTTCCCGAATGACTGGAGTTACATCGAATATTAACGCCTTTTTCATAGAAGCTGAAGTAAAATAAAAAGATTTTTCGTTATAAGAATAAGTTTGACGATTCGTTTTGATAATTTTAATACTTGGGAATGCTCCATAATAGATTTTCACATTTTTAACTTCCCAACTTGGGGCTTAAGGCGAATAACTAAATAATTTGGATATACATACATTTATTCTCTAGAAAAAAAATGTTTTTTTTGGGAAGTTTTCTTCGTGAAGACGAAACATTGTTTCAAAATTGGTCTTGGCGTATCTAATTTTTCAATAACAAATTCCTAAAACTGGGCGTGACACGGTTGTCGTGCGAAAACATTTTTTTTCAGACTTTCATTAAATTGAGCATGAATTCAATAAACAAAAACTTTTTATTTTACTTATATTCTGAAGCTGTCTGTAAATAAAGGATTTGACGAAATACAATTTTTTTTTTGGTCTTAAAATTCAGTTTCTTCAGGCCTCAAAAAAAGTCTTGTTCTAGAAAAAATTCACGAATAATATTTTGAGATTATAAAGTATAAATAATTCTCAAAAAAAATCTGGCTCGTCACTAGCCTAATTAAAAACAAAAAGGGATTTCGTGATATTTAAAGTAGTGCGGAAATGGAGGTGGCGTTTACAGCTTCAACATACGTTCTAGTGCTCAACTCTGTAAGAAATTTTTTATTAATAATCTCAGCGGTATCTACCTTAGGAAAATGAAAAAAAATTCGTTTTCGATATTTTTCTCTTTCACAATTGTATATACGAGTAACCCCTTAAAGCTCATTAAAAGTGCATGAAAATTTTGCTAATGACTAAGGGAAGTTACAGGGCATATAATAGTCTTGAAATACAAAAATTTATTTTTATTTCTTCTAAATTTGATCTCTGCAGGTACGTTCTGGCATTCTCTTGTAAGTAGAGCCAGCACGTAATGCTGCAATGGGCAATACAGAACGGAAGTGCAAGTGACAAAACTGAAGGGCCCCAAACAATGTCTATATGTAACTAAGTAAAATATACTAGATCCAAAGTTGTTATTGTAAGATGTTGCAGTTTTGTTTTTTTTTTTTTTTGGTTTTTTGTTGCATGTGCACGTAGCGTGTTGCATTGTTGCAATTTTTTGTGAAAGTTGTTGTTTCTCGTTTGCAATTCAGAGTCAACCTAGTTTTTTGTTTTTTTGTTGCTATAGCTTTGCATAGATAAAACTTTAGTATTCAAAGCATATGAGTGAACTATTGGTTAGTTTTTATCTTTGTGAGACAGACAGGTGACAGATAGAAAACATTGTGGCAATTATCTTAAGATGCATTGTAACATAGTTAGATATAACCTTTATGTACCAGGTACTCATTGAGTTAAGTTGTTAAGTTCATTTGTATTCACTTAAGTGGGAGCTGAAAGCATGAGGCTGTGTATATAGAAGATAACACAATAAGAATAACAGAGTTTTTTTTATATCTTATTGATCTTTTATCTCTGCGAAAGGTTGGAGCTCGGGATAGCAAAATTTTCCAGAAGATGTTCATAATTGCTAAGCAGCCTAAGTTGATAGATAGTTTCCAAGCCAAAACAAAATATTACAAATCTTGCGTAATATTATGTTATGTGATGCAATACTTTCATTCGAATGGTCTTGGTTCAATCAATATTTAAGCTGAGCTGTGTTCCACTTCTGCTGGCAGAGTTTGAACGGCTTAAAGGTCGAAATATTTGCTAAGTTGAAAATCGTAGTGCTCCACCGAAAGAGGTGAAAAAAATCACAAAGTGGTATTGTTTGACTGTCGACTAAACGTTCGTGAGCTCGTGCTGTACATGGCTTATTGATGGAAAAAAAAGACATTTTTTAAAGAATAGTACGATAAAAAAAAATATATAGATATATGTATAGATATAGATAATATACACCGTCTAATTATAAAAAGGACATCGAAGCTATTGAACATCGCTAGAAAAGGTGTCTTGAGAAATAAAGAAAGAAAACTCAAATGTTTTGTGTTTTTGTGATTAGGTGCGCTAATTCTTGGACCGCCCTCGTAGCTCTTGCTTTTAGAAACGTCAGTTTCTTCTGCGATTAAACCTAACGCTCCATATCAGTATGCTACCTAATATCACTTCGAGATTATAAAGAAATTTTTAGATTTTTAGAAGTATTCCGTTCATCTCATGCATGCATGTACCAAATAGTATGTTAGAAAATTGTATTGCCTCGTTGCAATACCATTTTCCAGCTTTTGAGGAAAAACTTTGTATCTTTTTTTAATATTAATATTTTATTGGTTCGCTAAGAATCTATAGATGAAGGGTATTGTTGCTAAGTTTAACAAGAGGGCGGCTTTATATGTATTTTTGTTCGTGATATGCCTTTCTTTCTTTTCTCCAAGCGAACACGTATGAAACCTTAAGAGATCATTAAATATCTAAGCATTTCCTAATGAATGAATGATCAAAGAAAAGCGCTGATGAACTTTTACAAGTTTGAATACTTTTGTATATGCATAATAGTTAAAAGTTACTGAATAAAAATCTTAATTAATCAAAGACTAAATGGAAAAGCAGATTTATGGGTATTAGAACATTTTAAGGTGTGTTTATAAGCTGTACCCATCGGGCCAATGCATAGATTTATTTTATAGGAGTTGTCATCGATTCGACATCCAAAGTCTGGCCGTATAAACAAATAGATTTTGCAGAAATTCGACAAAATCGGAGCAAAACGCTAAAAGATACAGCTGCAAATAATTTCAACTTCAACTGCTTTAAAATTCCATATTTTTATAAATTTTTTAGCAGCCATATGAGCTTAATGAACAAATAAACGGTTGACATTTTACCAAAACAAACCACAAACTAATTACGCACAGTTCTAAATTTTTTCTTATTTAAAGTCTCAATTCAAATGATTAAATGTTCAATACAAAACTTTTTTTAAATTAATAAATCACCATTAAATAATGAATACCAAAACCGGATTCTAATCACAATAGACTGTTTAAATAAAAACAGGAACTGCAAAGTATCTTAATACGGCGCTCAAAATTGACATTGAGTCTCTTAATGCTATAACTAAAAAATAAAAATGACTGATATATTTGCAAAGCTAAAAAATATAAATTTATTATAAATATTTAAAATTGCTTAAATCATAAAATCAATAAATATACTTATACAGAAGACAAATTACTAAAACTAAACGAATGCGGTATTTTATTTTTAGTGCTACCAAATACAATACCAAATTATTTGTCAACTTTGACATACAATAATTCAGCGATTATATAATTAATGCGTCAAACTAACTAAAAGCTTTGCAAAAGTTGCTAATAAAGTTTCTATATATAGTTATAATAGTTTTTTTCCTGTCCTGTTCCTAAGCCAGTACATCCCAGAGTTAATCCATTCAAATTTGTTTTTGCTGTTCCTAACAAAAGTTTCCAACAAAAGACAAATCGTGAAAAAAAAGTTAGTTATCTAAATTGGCAGCCTTGTTATTTTGTAGATAACATTGACAGATACTTTTTGCTCTCTCTCAGTCTATGTCAAAATCAAATCGTATTATGCAAGTAAATCTCAAAACTACGACTAAGTTTCACTATCACACAAAAGCCGTAGCCAATTACGACAACAATAAGAGCAACAACTACAACAATTACTACAACAACTAGCAAAATGTTAACGCCAACAACAACCACAACTTTCCGGACGATCTTTTGTATGGAAGTTCTGAAAGTTCTTTTATAATAACTCTTGACTGAGAACAAATAATGCAGCAAAGTTTTTTGACTGCTTTTCATATAAAGCCGTGTGTACATTTAGCAAGTGCTTTTAATATTTCTATTATACATTATATTTGTAGTTTTGGGGGTATTATGTATTTATGCAGCCGGAAGAGTTGTTTATATCAAAGTTATCAAACTTTAATCTTAAATCGACTAAATTCTTAAGCTTTTACACACAGCTTGCTAGACTGCTTTCAAGCAGTTTTAACTTATGAAAAAAAGGAGATATACTGTCATAGTACTTGCGTTTGAGTGACCAAATTGAGTTAATCAAAGGAACCAAATCGTATCAAAATTTTAATAGCAAATAGAGTAATTTCTTTTCTCTTTCAAGCTTTTAATTCAATAATTATATTGCCCATAAAATATAAATTACTTTCTAGATTGCATTCAGGCTGTCTGAACTTATGCATAAACGATATATACTATAATAGTACTTTGGCTGGGGTGACAAAATTGAGTTGACCAACTGAACCTAATCGTTTCAAAATTTAAATCTTCTCCACCATTTAAGCTTAAATTTTTTAATTATACACTGATTGCTAGACTGCATTCAAGCAGTTTGAATTTCTGCCGTGCTAGAAAACCATCGATTTTTTCTATGCTTTTAACTGACATAAATTTAAGACATAAATTTTGTTGTAGATATTTTAAAAATTAATCACTTTAAAAATTGTTTGAAATTTTGAGCTGAAATATCAATTTTCTAACAAGAAACTGCTTGTTACACTATAAGCAAGCAGTTCAGCTGCAACAAAAACCAGCTATATTTTTATTTTTTTTTTCAAAACAAACGCATACAGTGTATGCCTCTGTCGCATACCCAACCGAAGTAAGTCAAATTTTTTTTTGTTTCTACTTTTTTTTTGTAACCTTGTAGATTTTTACTTTCGTCGCTGGAACAAAACTCTTGAAGTTCTTTTCAGTTGGAGTTGGCTGGCAATTTGTTTTGGGGCACATAATTCATTACTTGTTGAGGTTGCTCTTCTTTATTTCGCTTTTTGTTGTATTACTCTTGTTCCTTTGGCTTTATTCTTTCGTGGCATTTTTTTCGTATTTTTTTTTATCGCTGGTGCTTACCAAAAAATTCAACAATGCTTTGGATAAGGAAGTTGGAACACTGCGTGCGTATCCGCCAGATATCGCATTTTACTATTTGTTGTATTTGCTGAGTTCTTGCTTTTATTTTATTGCTTTTCCAACTCAAGTTGCTGTTGTTGTTGTTGTTGTTGTTGTCATTGTTGTTGTTGTTGCTCTCATTTCTATTGTCGCTCCTGTTGTTATTGTTTTTGTTGTTGCTCGCGCGTAAACAATACAACAAATTTAGCGCGATAAGCGTTTATATAAATACGCCAGCCGCAGGCGCTCAAAGCATTATAGTAGTGTTTCGGAGGGCTCTCGGGCAATGTACGGGGCGTCTAAGAACCCACAACGGACGTCGAGCTTACAGAATTTTGCAGCTCATATCATAAGAATAAAGCAAATACTAAACATAAAGAAGTACAATGCAGCTCAATTGAATAGGCACGCAAGGAAATCTTATGCTGAAATTATTATGTTTTCTGAATAGCAGCATTTATATTAAAAGGATAAGCATGTAAGAAAGAAGGTTAAGGCTCGGGACTCTTTTATTGTCGGTTTTTAAAGCTTTCTATTATTATTAAAACATTTAAGGTTATAATTAGGCAATGGTCTTAGTAAGTTTGTAAACCGCTCAAGGTTGGGTTTAATCGTTCTAGGTAGCTAAATTTTACGTTTAAGAAAAATGTTAATGTTAAAATTAGTGGTAGGTTATTCCATTTATTTATTTTGTTTATTTATTTATATATACCTTGGTATAAGATAAAATTATTGAAGCGTAATGTATTTATTTTTTATTTTAATTTACGCCTTTTTTTGGATTTATGTTCCAATTCCCTTTTCATATAACAATAAAGTTTATCAATATTGTTACACTTGATTTAAAAATTAAGTTTATAGAGTTTTTTCCTAAGCCTTAACGATTTTTTTTATTATCACAAATTGAAAAAAAAAAAATAAAGGTATCGAAATCAAAATAGTCAAGTTTAATACAATTTTTAGAGTAAAATATTTTTACATCATTTTTTATTTTTAATTATGATTCAATAACGATGCTTACATTATCATTCTCTTCGATATCAAATTTAAAAAAATATTAAGGCAGTTCTTCTTTAAGTAATTACTAAAAAAAAATTTCTTGACACATTCTAAAATTTTATTTAGGTTGATTTTAAACTTTTTTATTTTTAATCTAGTGTCAATAATGACGAATATTTGATTTTTCTTTAATTTAAGTCAAATTATATATCCTTCGAGTTTCTTTTAAAACTTTGAATACTTGTGTTGTTACTGTACAAACGAGATCAGCATTGACATTTTTTCGAAATTCTTCAACGCTTCATTATATTTCGGAATTGGATTTAGATAGTTCCAGTTTTAAAAATTTTTTAATTTTTTTAAAATTTTATAAAATTTGATTGAGTTTTGTTGACAACTAGAATCTTGAAAATTTTGAATCTATAGCAAAATTTGTTACTGTACAAACGAGATCAGCATTGACATTTTTTCGAAATTCTTCAACGCTTCAATATATTTCGGAATTTGATTCAGATAGTTCCAGTTTTAAAAATTTTTAATTTTTTTAAAATTTTCTAAAATTTGATTGAGATTTGTTGACAACTAGAATCTTGAAAATTTTGAATCTATAGCAAAATTTTTGTGTTTTGAATAATATAAAAATTTATTATTGTCCAAACGAAATCAGCATTGACATTTTTCGAAATTCTTCAACGTTTCTTTATATTTCGGAATCTTTGCTGGGTAGTAAACAAAACTTAATGAGTTTCTTTTATATTGAGTGAATGAAAATGATCGATATTTGAAACGATATAAATCAGTTAAAATGAATATACAAGGCAAAATATTTCAGAGGATGGGTTTTTACTTTAAAGCATGCCCTCTACTCAGTGTACTCAGAATGTTGCTCTGCCTCGAGTATTTGTGACTGCTGCAAAGGCAAGACAAAGTTTATCTTACTTAAGCAATCGAATAGACATGAAATAAAAAATGAATGAAATGAATACAAAGAGTACAAATCATACATACATTTAATAAAGGTACACAGTAGACACGATATAGCATACATAGTGTCCTTTCTTGAGGCATGTTCTATGCTTTTGTTTATATCCGTATGACTCAGAGTGTTTCCGTTATTCATGCAATTTCAAGTACAATACTTGTCGGCTTTCGGTTAACTGCTCACATTGAATTGTATCTCAATTGTCAACTTTAATTTGGCATACAACTCGAAAGCAATTTCTGTTGGCCAATAGCTTGTTTACGGTATATGCCTGGCAATTGGCCAAAATGCACATAAATACCTTAACTGTAATTTATGGTTGTATATACATTAAAATTCGTATCTATTGATTTTTTTTTTGCTCTGACTGTGCGTGACAGTTGGCTGACATTCGAGTTACAAGGTCATTAAAGATTGGCTTTTGGGTGTGCGCGTAGTAGAGCTCGTTATGTGCGTTATATGTACTAGTAGACACAAATGTATCTTGTGCAATCTATGCGTAATTACAAAGTTACAACAATTTCAAACTTCATTTCCGGCAAGAAATCAGCTAACAACGTAACGTATCTACAAATGCGGATCATCAGTAAAAAGCCTGCAGCTGATATCAGTATTGCGTGTATGTGGTGTGTGTGTGTGTTTTGGGAGTGTATCTTTGTAAAATCTAATTTGTAAATTTTGATTGATGGTTGCTAGCAAAACGCAGCTAATAAGAAAAGAAGTAGCTGCGTCAAAAGGGCAGCCAGTTTTTTTTGTATCTTTGAGGTTACAGTACACTAAGTAAAAGATACGAACAGAAAATGCGATAACTAACTGTGTGTGTGTGTATTTTGGGCGTTTTTTGAGTAGCAGTTACAAATACAGCAGCCGCAGCAGCCACAAAGCTACAGATACAAATCTTTTGTTAAATATTTTTATTATTTTTTTTTTTTTTTTTTGCTGTTGTTTTGCCTAGCGCGCTTGTATGTATGTATCTGTGTGTGTGTTTTTTTTTTGTATGTTTAATGTGTCTTTGCGTCTGTCAATAGATTACCATATTTGCTTTGTGGTTTCGGTTTCCAAGCTGTCTGTGCTGGCTATACAAAGTGATTAGAGCGGCTCATGCTGATGGGCCAATTAGTTTGATTTTGTCCAAATATTTAGCTGCTTGGCTCATAAGTCTCAATGGGCCACTTCTTGTAAGTATCTAAGCAGTTTTGACAGCTCTATGACAATTCTGACAGCCCTACACAGACAAAAGATACTTGTTGAAGTATCTGAGACATATATAACTACTATGCTGCTATTGATAAAACATGTTACGATAAGCTCAAGCTAAATGGGTCAATGCATTAACAGACTGACCGGGCCGGCTGGCGGCAAACTTCAAGATAATGTTGCAGCTTAAAGATGCGTTGCGCTTTCACCAAACTGACAGCCAAAGAGCAGCAGTATCTTAAGAGAAAACGCAGCGAAGCCGCAACAGTAACATGCTGCATACAGCTGGGCTGCGACAAATTTAAGATATAAGATACAAGATACATATACGGATGGCTGCTTAAATGCGCACAGGGCAAAAAAATAAAAAATCTAGGAATGATTTTTATGCATTTTTCAAAATGTTCTGCGCCCTCAATGACTTGATCGCACTGGCTCACTTGCACTCATTGGTTTTTTTGGCTATATGGTTACTCTGTCTGACGCGTGTTGAGCATTTGAGCCAAAGGAAAAAGATGAGTTTGCGCCAACTAAAGATGACTGCCGCATTCCAAGCTGCACATAAACCCGAAAACAACCCAAAGACCAAGCGACTTGGACTCTTTGTTGCTGCTGCTGCTGCTGCGGCTGCGACTGTTGCAGCAGAAGGAACCTGTTTGAGTTTGATTTTTTTTTGTATGTGTATTTGGTTGAAAATTTACGAGTTTGGCGAATAAGAAGAATTCAATGAACTCGTCTTCAAGACATGGCAATAAAAAAAATAACTACCGGCAGTGAAGCAGCTTAGAACACGGTTTTGACTCTTTGGGCCTAGCCAACACACACACACACATACACATACATGGGCACTTACCATATCTGTAGCCATAAATGTATGTTAGCTGCTAAATGGCCAACATGGCAAAAGTGGCACATACAACTAAAAGCTACACACACAGATACACACTCACACACACACATACAGCTGCATGCAGTTATGTAAATGCAGCAGCAGTAGTTGCAGCACTTCCTTCTTCACCCTTTTTACTTAAGTGCCATGCAAAATTGCTTTCGAATTGGATTAGCAGCTACAAATTTTTATGCCTGCAGCTCGTCTAACTCCCTCAAAGCAAACACGAACAAATATTCCTCAACTACAAGCTGCATCTTGTAGCACGTTGTACCCTAACTTAGGTTGCATTCGTTTTGGAACTGGGGTGTAGCGCTACGTCACATATAAGAAGGGATCGCTATGTTTCAGAAATGAATGAAAACGAACCAGAAGTGATAAGACATTCTGAAGTTCTCTAAGCATTTATGACTTTATTTTTATTCTATTCGAAATTACATGGGGAAAACGATGAATTTTATCTATTGGAGATATATTACTAAGGCACTTATAGGTATATGGAATAGTCTTTCTACGAAGTTTTATACTAGCTCATTGATTTCTAAAACTCTCCTAGTATTGGTGGAGGTATCAATGCATTGATTTGGTTTAAATTCTTTAAGTTCTTTTCTGAGCTACTATCAGCAGAAATCTGAAAATACGACTATCAAAACCTTAAGGCATAAATTTTCAAAGCTCTCATAGGTATCTGGGACAAATCGACGCATGACTTCACGTTTGGATTTCGGTTGAAAAAGATTTCTAAAATAACGCCGCTTTTGTCAATTACTGCTTTAATTTGGCAGTCAAGTTTTAGTTAAAGATATCTCATGCCGAACACGTTGACGCGTTGAGTTTGTATTGAAAATTGGTAGAAAATTATTTTTTAGGCACCTCCGAAGAAGAGTAGATTTGACAACGATCCTACACTGAGAAAAAAAAAAAAACAAGAATTACGCGCTCAAAAGCGATTGTTTTGGCCTTGAAACAGAAATTTTTGCTGTCGTAAGTATGTCAGAGCGATTTTTCTATTCTTTTGAGTAAAATCCTTATTTCAGTAGCGTTTTTTCTGGACAGATGTTCTAAATTTTAGAATGTTTAGGACGATTTTAGGATAGCTGCCAAGATTGCAGTTTTTAACTTGCAAGTGTTGAAAAGGATTTCAAGAATTACTCGACCGCCCATTCATTCGTAATCTTTGTAAGAATGTTTAGTCTTCTATCTAACATTGAGAGTATTTTATTCTTAATTTGAGATAAATAGGTAACGCAAAATATTCATAAATTCCTTTTTAAAGATCGGCTCTTTTTTCTGAGTGTTCAATTTGTCCCAAGTAACCTTTCGATTTTAATGAATTTAACCTCTACTAAAATTTCTAAAATATGCAACTAACATTTTTTTACACTTCACTTTTGTGCAAATATGCGTTTTGTTTTTTACTAATCTGATTTAAGACACGCTAATTTTTACACATAATCGCTTTTAATGCAAATAACCTTTTTTACGGAAAGTTCCATTCCGTTAAATTTTTTATCTATGACGGTCTATTTAGGACATTTTTTTAAATATAAACAAAGCAAGCAACTATAGTGTTAAATAGTGTTCAAATTCGAAAGCAATTCCAAATACTCTCTTCTATTTTAATTCACTTAAACAAGTGATTATGCTGCAAACTTGCTTAGTCTTATATGCCTCTAAACTTTTTACTTTTTTATGAAAAAAACCAGGGGGCTCCACCAACTGTTTGCTTAACAAAGTTTTCGTTAACCTCGAAAAAAAAATTATTCTTTTCGGAAGATATTTTCTATACTTACCGCTTACCTTTAATTCAGCAAAGAAACTTTTTTTGTCTCAGCTCTTTTTGTATACAGCTCGAATTACCATATATTATATATAACATATGTTACCAAATAAAAATTCTAATTTGGTTCCAAAAAGAAAACTCATTAGCCCATGTCACTTACTTGTAGCTTTTATGCAAATAGGTTATAAAAAAAACAAGAGAGCTTCTCCAACTGTTAGCTTAACAATGTTTTTTTTAACTCCAAAATAAAATTTTTCTCTTCTCGTAGGTTTTTCTTGTATCAGTTACTTTTCGTATCGAATTTTGTATTTTTTATTATATTGTGCATCCTATAAAACCCACATAATGCACATTCGTGTTACGTCACACTAATGTGTCTATAAATTATTTTCGACTTACAAATTTTTCTGGTCAATGATTAAAATGGAACTCTTTCTCGCACATCCTCTCTTACTTGTCAAGTTGTCATGCAAATAAAGAGAACGGAGGAAAGTCGCGGGAGTCTCATAACTGAAGTGTATGCAAATGAGGAGAAAGGGAAGGTGCGCTTTGCATCGAAAGGGAATGTCAGTTGAGGGGGCATAAAGTTATACTGACTCTTGTTTTTTAACTTTATATTCTGCGTTATGCAATTTTTCGCAAAAAAAAAAAGAAGATATTTTTATTCAAATAATCTTTTTTTATGCAAATATAAACAAATAAACGCAGAAAAAACAATACAACTATATAGTATATTAAAACGAAAAAAATTTTATATTATTTTATTTTTTTTTTTAGAAGGATAGACAAATATTTTTGGAATGAAATTAGTTTTAATCGATCGACTGCTAATTAGGTGAACTTTGATAGTTGTAATATTCATTATTATAATACTTTAATCTAAATTTTAAGTAAAATCAGTTAATTGTTTATTAGACAAAATTGAACACTAAAATCTTTGAATTTTGCTTACAATAAATACTACCATTTCCAAAATTTCGGTTAGTCTGTAGAATTATTTGGAATGTAACTAAACTATAAAAAAATATTTTTTTACTTCTGGTTATTGTTGTTAACATTTTGAATAATGGAAACTTAAAAGTTCAAAGCATTGATTGATCTCCAAAAATGTTGGGAGTACTTATAAATAAGTTTCCAATGTGAGGAATTTGATATAAGTGAACGATACAGTAGGTGCTATGCGAAGTATTGTCCATTATAGCTGATTTGTAATCTGAAATTAACAGCAACAAATTAGTTAATATTTGTGATAAATCGAATATAGGAGTTTTAAAAATAATTCTTAAATATTTTTCTTCGGAAATAATAATAATTAATAATTAATGTTTTATATCTTTATTTTTTTTCAGAGCTTCTCGACAGGAACTTTTTACAATAAAGTAAGTACATGAGCTTTTGTCGTCTTGCATATATTAACAAAATTTCGTTAGTCAGGCACTTTTGCATTTCTGCACGACAAAGAGAACACGCTAAAAGTTGTATCTAAAACACCGAAATCTGCTCATTGCCTACCACGAATATGAACCCTTTTCGCAATATTTAAATTTCTTAAAAATTTTGAACATGGCCTATAAAGAATGGTAGTTATTGTAGTAGTCTCCATTGTCTTCTTCGTAGAGCGGTCTCCGTGAGCTCGATGATATTAGCATATCGCCTGCTGCCCCCGTTCCACGCTGGTGTTAATCTCGCTCAGGACTGATCGTCACCAGGTTATTTTCGGGCGGGTTGCGGGTTGTATTTTAAGGACATATAGTTGATGTCGTTCGGTGGTTTGCGCAATGTGTGGCCGATCCAGCCGAACTTCCTTCTTCGAATTTCTATGTTGACATACAACCTGCCAGTTCTTGAACACAGTTCTTCATATATGGTCAAAATATTTGCAAGATCTTACAAAGACATCGGTTAACATAGCTGCGTATTTTCTGACGTACTTGTTCTGTTACAAACAACGTTTCGCAGCCATAAAGGAGCACGGACAAGACACAAGATTTAAAGTTCGAGATTTTGGTTCGGATACTGTAGCAATTCGATGATTTGTTAATTCTTGCAGCTACATCTGTCATTGTGCCGTCTGATGGACCCCACGGAGCTCTCGCTCTGAGCCTGTAACCAGTGCGAGATTCCGTCAACAACAACACTAAAGCAATATGAACAAAACTTCCACAGATGAGAAGAACAGAGCTACGGCTAATCCCTCCGCCCAGGCGGCTGGGGGTGCAAATTTCATGTCTAAATAGTGAACATACACACAGACAATCCACAAATAGAAAAAATAGTCAATAAAAGCATTGCAGTGCTTAATGATAATAAATTTGTTATCTCAAGAATTTTTTTTGGATCTGCTTTCTGTTCGTTGGAAATATCCATATTATTTTCCTTCTGCTTCTTTCTTGATAACGTTGGTAAGGGATCATCCATAAAATACGTGACGCTGATTTTCGTCAAAATAGACCCCCTCCCCCTTGAGACACAGTGACGGAATATTTTTAAGATTTTCCATATGATCGTGACGCTTTGCCAGACCAGGCAGGCTGCTCAAAGCTAGTAAGATTTTCCATTGTGATGCCTAAAAATTGTATAAACGATGTGGTTGGGGTTATTGGAAAAGTTGGATGAGATAATCGGTGAAAGACTGAGTCTGCTTGATCTTTCTTAATTATTTGAGGATACAATTCGAAGAAACTATTTTTCATTTAATTCTGGGAAAGTCTTCTAGAAGTCCACGTTAGTTACTCAGAAATCCACAACTGTTGTTCTTTTTTTCGAATATACTTTTGCTTATTCCAGTTTTGATGAAATTTGAACGGTTACAAAAGCGCATACAAAATTCGGCTTTTGAAAGCTGCAACTTCTTTTTAAGATTGTTGTTGCTATTTTTGTTGTAGTTGTCTTTTCGTTGTCGTCTGCTGCAGCTTCCAGTCGTGTTGTTTAATGTTAAACACAGGCACACGTTGTAGTTGCAGGTTGTGCGCCTCAATGTTGCCAAAGAAAATTGCTGCGTCGGCTTTTCATGTCTATCGTTGTTGTTATCGTTTTTGTTGTTGTTGTTGTTGTTATCGTTGTTAGTTGCGCTTTTGCTGCCCAAACATTTGTCTTGTCTACGTTGTTGTTGTTGCTGCGCTGTAGCTGCTGCATGTTGCACTTGGCCAGTGCTTTGGTTGTAAGCGCATCAGCTGTTACTAGTTGCTGGTTATATAAAGTAAACGAAAAAAAATAAGAGTAAAGTTTTAATCTTTTATTTACTTTTTGCCTTGTTCATTTTCACTTTAGACACTTTTAATTATAGCTCACGCACAATTAGTTTGCTTTTTAGCTTTATGTTCATAATTAAATGCAGCTTTAAACAATTATTAGAAATGGAGGCAGTGAGAGTTACCATTTAGACTTAATTGCCATAATTTGGCACTTTAATTACGGACTCGTTAACTAGACGACATACAGACTCAATGTCTATGTTAGAACGTTTATAAATATAAAGAATATATATCGTTAGAATAGAATCTATTGATACGCTTGTAAAATGCTAAACAAGTTTTTGGGCATTGCCAGCACTGATTTAAATTTTAAAGCAAAAATTTATAAACTAATTATTGAGAGCTAAATGAACTAGCTTTAACATAACAACGCAGATTATGCAAAAATTTTGCTCTAAGCTGTCTCTGTAAAATATTGGCATTTATCTTTGATCAAAAAATCTCTTTATGCAAATAAATTGAGTTACTCAAACTTCATACAAAGTGTGTAAAAAAAGCTATGAATAATTGATGCATTTTAGTTAGTGTTCCGCTAAAAAGATATGAATTATAAAGCTCTGAAGCAAGAGAGCTATAAATAAACCCAAAAGTGTCTAATGAAATAATTATAGCTCCGCTGCATAATTAATTAAGTTTTTTTTTTAGCCAAATACCAGTTCACATTTAAATATATTTGTGTAATTGTTTTGTAATCAGATTTTTACTAAAACTCTAAATAGAAAATGATTTTTGAACTCATATTTGGCGACCATAGTCGCTACATAACTTTTGAGTAAGAACTACTCCTAACTACTAGTAACTACTCTTGACGAAATTTGCTTAAATTAAGGAAATCGTAATCAAATCGGAATGTTGTTTCTTTATCATTAAAACTTTAATATTATGCTTTAATGGTTCATATGCAAACAGTAAAAGTCTGTTGTGAAGAACTACAAAAAAAAATGAAGTAGTGCATCCCTGTAAGGCTAACCACTGATTTTATTGTCCATAGCATATCGTAAAATAACGGAAGCGGATCAATTTTTAAATCTATCTCTTCGTTTATTAAATATTTTTGCACAATTTCGATTATTAATCGAGTTATCGACAAATTACTGATTAGGTGAAAATATCTTTGAAAAGATATATTTCTTAGACGAAACAAAATAATTTAATTTAAATATCAAACTTTGAGTAATATTTTAAAACATTTTTTTTTTATATCTTGCATTTTCTCAAGAACTTTGATTTTTAATAAATTTAATTTTTTTTATTTACCATTTTTTTAAAATTATTTTTTTTTTTAATTTTAAAACTAAATAGTTAACTGATTTTTGACTCAAAATAGGAATGATAACATGAAAAAAAAATATAAAAAAATCAATCGATAACATCTATAATTGAGAAATTTAAGCTTATTTTAAAGATTTAAAGAAAATCATTCCATCATCAAAATCGGAAAGATCGATTTAATTATTTATTTGCCCATCAGCAAATTTACAAAAACGTAGTATTCAATAAAACGAGCAGTTTTTTACATCAAAGGGATTCAATTTCAAAAGAGCTCAAAATGTTCGCAAACCGATTACAATAAAATATTATCCATAGATGGTTAATAACACAAGTTTAGCCAGATTGTTTTTTGAAAAGCGTTATCGTGAACACCAAACATTTTATTAGGGCTGAAAACGTGAGAATCAGCCGTGTTCCGCATAACTAAAACGAATCAAATATTCAGAAGCGCTTTGATTTCACATGTTTAGTGCTTCCGAATTCACCATAACAAAGACAACAAATGAAATCCAAACGAATTTGCAAAATATGTTTAAAAGAGTACGTATTCGAGGCTGTAATAATTTTTTTAATGTACTTTGATCTTCGTAGATTCTATTTATGCCAATTACAAGTTATATAGCTACGACAGGGTTGATGTGTACTACAAAAAAAAATTCCCCATGCAATAAAAATAGCTAAATCGCGGTTAGTTTTAGTGAATATTGTTGCTAAAGCTGATATTAAAATAAATGAATTAAATTAATATATTTTAAAGGCAGAATAATAACATACCAGCAATACTTTAATCAAAATAAACTGTAAACGATAAGTAATCGAAAAGTGCAGAACTGTGGCAACCCTGTTAAAGGGAAATAGCAGAAATTTTTGAAAGAAGAAAGGGAAATTCCGAGGCTATCGACAACAAAAATTGTGAAATTGTGGTGCAGTGTGGCAACCATGCCAAAGGGCAGTATAAAGCAAATTAAGAAGTTATTGGCAACCAAAAATTTAAAGTTGAATAAAATTTTTCACTTTTCGTGAAGTGAAATTCGGAGCATGGCAGAGGATCTTCTTTTATCGTGCTAATGTGTAGTGTATGATCTATGTTTCTTAATTTTTAGATGTTGCCTACAAAATCAATCTTATATACACACCCCGCATTTTTTGGATACGTATAAAATAAGTCCCAAAGATTTTAAAAGATTTGCGATAAAAATATGTTTTGTTTCAAATTTAAAGTAAAGCTAGCAATGCTTTAATGAAAAGATTTTTCTAGAATATTCCAATAAAATATAGAAAAACTATTTAAAAGGGTCTAGCTGGATAAAGCATTGCCATCTTTTGAAAAAAAAAAAATTTTTTTTCATACATTGTTTTTAAAAAACATTAAAAAATTTTTGTGTTAAGGGGATATTCCGCAAGGGATTATTTTTTTTATATGATTTTTTCATTCCGTGCGAAATTTTTTTGCATTCTGCGTAGGCCTATACGACCAAGTAAAGAACGTATAAAAAAACGTGTTTTAAAAAAAAATGTAATTTTTTTAAATAGTCCTATTGCCAACTTAGATTAAAAAAAAAAAATTGATTCAAAAATATTCGGTAGTTTAGTCACAATTAAATAAAAACGAAACAGTTTCCAGTACCTTATACAGCTAGACCCTTTATATTTACGCAGGTATATCTAGTATTATATTTTAGACATCATATAGATACAAATTCTCATCATATACTAGGGTATTTCTAGACTACTAGTACCGCAGTTGGACTGCGATTTATAGCTTCAATTTAAACAATGCTGCTCCAACGTTATATCTCTAGGCTACCGGAGTTGGTTTCTATGCACTTGAACAACTTGTATATGGTCTTTTGTAATGATAATTACTGAATAGTTACCACAATGTTATTTCCAAATTACTATGATAAATATATTCCATTTATACAATATGAGCAAATCATCGTCGATTTATTGTATTTAAGACGACAATGAAAACCTTCCAAGCATTAAAACTCCGAGATGAGCACAAACTAACCTTGGGCAACAAATCATCACCAGCGAAAAAAAATGTATAAAACACATTACGATGTTAAGAGGCAGAAGATTTTAAATAAAACCTAACAACTCACAAATAAAAACTACTAAATAATAAATAAAAAATAAAAACCTGTTGCAACAGTTCATTTTGGTGCGCTCTTCTGACTAGCTATGAATAATAATAAATAGTTGTGTCTTTTGTTGGCATTAAGAATTTATGTTTATTTAACTAACAAACTAAAATAAAATAAATGGAAAACTTGACGGCATATTGCTGCATTTGTTAGCTTGTTAAATAAAAATGCCAATAGATATCTCATGTGCTGGCATTTAAACATAAAAAAAAAAATAATAATAATAATAAAAACAGAAGAATCGGTTGCAAAAATGGTAAAAAGTTTAAAACTGCAAACGCGCATTTGGCCTTCGGGTTTTAAACTTTGTTTGGTTCGCTTTGGTTCGACGGAGTTCGTATTTTTAAAATTTTTTTTTTTGCACTTTGAACAATTGTGGCAAATGTTGCATCATCATTAACACATACAACAAAGAAACCATCATCATCATTTCATTGTGAATTGGTGTGCAACTCTTTTGTGTTCAAAAACCCAACATATTTGGTATTGGTATTTATTGAAACTGGGAACGGGCTGCATTTTGGCATAAACAATTGCAATGAAATTTTTCATCTTTTATATTTTTGGGCAACCAAACCTCAAATCCCAAAAGGTGCAGCAACTGTAAAACTGTAAAGTGAGTGAATCAGTGTTGTAAAAATGTCAACAGGCGTTTATAAAGCGAAACATCATTTTGGTAAGATATAATCTTTATATGGAAAATAAATAAATACATGCCGAAGTTTTTACACACTTTAATACGTAATACTCCGTAAATCTTTTTAATCTTCCAAGTCTTCTTACCTTTGATTATATTTCGAGATCTTTAAAATCGCCTTAAGAAATCCGACGCTTACACATGCTTTTGTATGTATTAACACATAAATCTTTTTCAAGTATATTACGAAATCTTTTTAATAGACTCAACACAGGTCGTTTTACTTTATAGTCTGTTTATAAAAGATTTAAAAAGATATATTTCTTATTATCTACGCGTAAAGACATTCCGAAGCTTACACAAATGTTAATACGTATTTTTTCGTAAATCTTTTTTAATCTTCAAAATCTTCTTACCAAAATTGAGTATATTTCGAGAATATCTCAAATCTTTTTTAAGCTTCAAAATCTTCTTACCAAATTTGAGTATATTTCGAGAATATCTTAAATCTTTTTTAATCTTCAAAATCTTCTTACCAAATTACAGTATGTTTCGTGATCTTTTTAATAGACTTAAGGACAGGCCTTACTTTATTGAGATCTTTTTATCACATCCATTTTTAAGGCCTATAGGCTGTGCACAAAAGTGCACAAAAATCTTCTTACCTAATTTGAGTACATTTAGCTTACGTAAATCTTTTTTATCTTGATAATCTTTTTACAAATTGCAATATATTTCGAGATCTTTTTAAGAGACTGAATCTCGCCAAAATCTTTTTAATATATCTCTTTCTGTAAAAATACTTAAAAGTTAAATTCCTTCCTATTCATCTACACTTCTAGGCATACTGAAGCTTTTACAAATAAATCAACAAATACGTATAATATTATTTCAGAAAATTGCAAAATCTATTTAACCAACTTTATTATATTTCGAGATCTTTCCAAGAGACTTAAGAGAGCTCTTACCATACCAGGTTTTTTTTTCAATTGATCTTTTTCTGGAGTAATAATAAAAATAAAAATTCCTATTCATCTACATTTTAGAAAATATCGAAGCTTGCACACATTTTAATGCGTATTATTTCGCAAAACTTCATAATCTTCTTACCAAATATTTCGAAATCTTTTTAATAGACGTAGTACGTAGTAGATCTCTTTTAGACACAGTCTGTTTATAAAAGTGTTGCAAAGATAAATTTCTATTCATTTACACATTATGACATATCGACTTAAAAAATGTATTTTATTTTAAATCTTCTTAATAGACTGAAGACAGGGTTTAATTTACCGAGATCTTGTTAATAGTTATCTTTCAAACCTTTGAGTCTGCGCATAAAAGTTTAAAATAATTCTTTTTTTGTTATCATCTACACTTTGGGCATAAAGATAATCATTTCTTTTTTACTAGGTAAAGTTGATCCATATGTGTCTGAATTCATGTTTAACCGAGTTCTTACCCGAGAGCGATCTCTTCTTATAGGACAAATTTTGAGAGTTTTGAAATTCTATCATGCAATCGGTTTGTTCATAGAGCACAACTTTTTTTGAGTTCTTTGGAAATTTTAAAAGATTATCAAACAAAATTTAAAGCCCAACCATGTTAGAAAGCCTAAAGAAAAATTTATTAATTCGAAAATTTATGCATATAAGCGATTATGTGCTTATTACATGATAATTATGCAATTAATCGTTTTTACTGCAATTAATAATTGATTCCAGTATTGAAAATAATTCTTCGGATTTTCCATTAATAATCGAAACTCTTGTGCAATTACAAAGCTCTAACCACGTTCAAAACAATTTGAACTAAGAAAGGTGTGCACCAAAAATCTCCAGATGGATTTGCACTTATTCCACTTGTATAGTTCTTCTTCCAAAGCTTTTGAGGACATGACGGTGATGGTTCGACAGAACCAGAATGGCTTAACATTTTGTTGCCAGAAATATCTATCCAACAGATCGATGAAGGGTTCAAACTTGGTTTTGAACAGAAAACATACCAGGGTGTGTGCCACAAATCTCTAGATGGGTTTGCACTAAATTTTCATGTTAATTTCTTTAAAAACAATACCGACATAACTATCTTTATATTTCTGTTTCCAAAGATTTTAAAGATATGACTGTGCCGATTCGATAAATTGCTTTTGGCTTAAACTTTAGTTCAGAAGAATATCTGATGGATTGCTGTTGCGTTAAAACTCGTTTGAAAGCGATTTCTGGCACAACACTAAAAACTTCTCTCTCTCGTTCCCTTCGCTTAACATTTTGATATAGTACTTTTAGTAATTATTGCCCCCTCTTTTTTAAAGCAACAAAATCTGTCAGCTTTAAATAATGAATGTACTCGGCTGTAAGGGTATAAAAAAAATAGTAGATATATATAAAAACGATGTGGACTCATCTCGTAATGCCAAATTAAAGCTCGGTCTTGTGTAGGCTGCCAACAATTGTCGTTGTAATTGTTGTTGTTACTTTGTTGTTGCTGTTGTCTGTTGCTGCAGTCTGCAATTTATCACATGTTGCATGTGGCGCGTCTCCCTCTGACGCTACTTCCCACTGTCTTCCTGTCACCCTGTCGCTTTGGCTGACTAACTTGCATCATGCGAGGGTAGACTGAAAAGTAATTGGTAGCCATGTGAGCAACTGTTTCCTTTGTTAATGCCAAGGTTTTAGCTATCAGTGTCTTGCTGGGAGATGATAAAGAACATGAATATAAATGAATATTTTGTAGACATTCGATTTAGGGAAAAACTATGAGACGAAAAACGAATTGGATGATAGTTTAAGGGGACTTTTACAGTCAATATGGGGCAGTTATTCTTAAGCGCGGAAGAACATACTTTTTGCATAAGAAGCGCCTAGGCCACACAGTAGAAGTCACCTATAGTTGACAAAATCCAAGTAATGGCTATGAAGGATAGATGAGTCAGGGTGTGTGAGATTTCATTGGCCCTAGTAAACGAGTGGAAAATACTTAGCAGTAATATTTAGACATAAGGAAGCTATACCCAAAGTCGATAACAAACGAATTCGGGCGATCTTCAATCGTAAAAAGTTACTGCCGTTTAGCAATTGTAACTGAAATTCTAGTGCAGCAAATGCCAAGGAATAGTCGAAACAATGCATTTCTTGTCAGGAATCGACGGCCTCAACAAGATGAAGACAATGGATTTTTTGAGTGTAAAAAATAATTTTCAAAAACATTGTTCATGGTTATTGAACCGATTAGATGCTGATTTAAACAATTGTTTTTCCTGGCACCTCAGCCGATATAAGAAATTTGTATGAATCTCATACCCATTATCTTCCATTACTTTGACCTACTGTGCCTATTATCCCTTTCCAAATAAAATCTTATGAAATTCTTACTTACTTTTTTTGGGATAACCCTTCCCCAGGAAATTGAAAAAAAAAAACGTTAGCGGAAAAATATAAGACCCCACCTAGTTTCAAGGTCTTCCGCCGGAGGGAGCTTAAAAATTTTCCGCTAGAGGGAGCTAGAAAAAAAAACTGGTAACATAATGAAGAGAGCAAAGCACTTTTTATTATAGAGCGTAAAAGTCTTGCATTCTTTTGCTAGACCAATTACTTTTCAGCCTGCCCTCGTATGTTGCAATCTTTGGAAATTGCAAGGAAAAATAAAAATTTATAAAATGCATTCAGGTGCCGCAAAATATTTAAAGCATGCTGCGAGTCTCATTTTAACTTGGCTTTTATTGTTGCTGAGGTTTTTGGTGCTGTTGTTTTTGTTGGTTGTTGTTGCAGGTGTTACAGGTGTTGTTGTTGTTGTTGTTGCTGCTGGTAGTTGCCTTTACTTTTAGTAAGTCATTAACTCTTAAGTTAGGTAACAAGCCAGCGGCAGCTGAGGCCACAGCAGCAGCAACATTTTGCCCTGCAGCTCACAGAGCAAGACAGCGACAGTTGACAAGAGTGAGACAGATTGCGAGTGGCAGTTGAGACATTCATTATGTGTCTGAATGTCTCTGCCTGCATCTGTCGGTCTGTCTTTTGAACTGATTGAGCTGTAATTAGGCTTTGCAGTGCATTGGCAATACAACAGTCAAAATATTTTTACATATTAAGATGCAACAACAAAATGGCTTAGGGCCCTTACGTCTAACTGGACTTGAGTCGTCTTGCCGGCTTGGTGACTATGTGGGTCAACACAAATTAACGCCCGGCACAAACTTGTTTAAAAAAAAAAAACATCTGAGACGTAAATGTAACAAAAAGGTTATAAAAAAAAAATTAAGCAAATCCAATCAACGTGCTCAACCAATTGACAAGTGTGAGTAAGAGAGTATCTGTGTGTGGACGTACGAGTGCGTATGTGTTTGAGCGAGTATCTTATTCTTAGTAAACCAAGCACGTAAAGAATAAAAATTCACCAAAAAGTAGTCATCCCAACAATAAACTCCGAAGTCGCAGAGATATCGACTAGCAGATGTACTTCAACTATTTCTTTTTTTTTTTTGCGAAACATTTGAATACAAAGTTTAAATTAGGTAATTTTTTTTTTTTTTTTTTTGATTAAAAATACGAAAGTTTGTAAATTTACCTTATTTAAAACAATTGCAATCACATTAATGAATTATAATGAATTATTATTATAAAGCCAGTTCTCACTAAACTTGTATGTAAGAAAGAATAGAAACAGTTCTCTCTGTATAAAAAATATATTTTCAAAATGTGCTAATTCAGTCTATCATTTTTTTATTTTTTTATTCATGACTTAATGTCCTCTAGAGGGCGCCATATTTATTTTTGTGTTGACGTCGCTTAGCCTATAACCAATGTACGATCAGGACGCTTCCAACGATACCTCATTTGTCAACTTATGATAAGCCACTTCGAAGTTACGAGGGAGCAGAAGAACATATGTACATTACATACACACTGGTAAAATACATAATCCTCCAATTGAAAGATAACTATTATGAACAGGATATACAAGTTTAAAGCACGAAATAATAAGTTAATACAGATAATAGCTAAATAAGTAACTTGGGCAATAATTGAGTAATTTTTTTTGAATCTGCAACAAGAATAATACAAAAATTAGTAATGTGAGGAGTCAAGGAAGGATAAGGTATTGCAGAAGAAAAGATGAAAGGCAGCGAATTATTAAAATAAATTATAAGGGAATTAAAATACAAATAATTTTCATTAAAAACGGTTATTTAATAAAAATGAAAAATAATTATTGATTATTAAGGATAATTCATGCTCATTTTTTTATAAAAAAAAACTGCTGCGTTACCTTTTGTGTTTAAGACCATGTTCCTAAATTAATATTCGTACTCTGTGACTTGTAGTGGAAATCAGTCAGAGAGCGATGTGATCTTAGAAAAACACTCCAGTTCATTACGTAACCCAGCTGGGGTTTTTGACATCATTATGACCATTACCAAGTAATGGTTTGTGTTGGAGATGTTGATTGCCGTTAATGGTTACCAATAGACCAAGTTGATCTCCAGTGTGATACTTAAACATTACAAAAAAAAAAAAAAGAGCCAACTTAATTTAAGTTCGATTTTGTTAAAAATTAGTTGGTTTAATTTTAGAATTTATGTGTGTAAGCATATTTCGTTGCCCATTTTCCTTATGTGAAGAATAAAATACTCTCAATCTTAGTGTTCTTAAAATGAATCGAAATGCTTTGAGAGCAAGTCTTCTTACAAGTAGTTTACATTTTTTCAATATCAGAATTTCTATGCTAGAAGCTACCTATAATAAGTGCAATTGTTCTTAAAATAATTCTAAACATTCTCAAGATTTCTTAAGAATTTCTTTCGCCAAAAAAAAAAACAACAAGAATTTTACTCTCAACCATAAAAAAATTGATCTTGGCGTACTTTTGACACAGTAAATTTTTATTTTCTTAATTTTTACACTATATTAAATAATAAATTTTTGTTAAGATTAGTTAGATTTTGCGGCCGTATTGATGAACATTTAATTGTACGCAATTATTGAGAACAAATATATATTGAAAGCAATAACAGAAGAATTTTTAAAAAATAAATATTTATAAGTCGTTAGTAAGAAGTCTCATTCTTCTTGTGAGGTGTGTTTCGCATGACATGGTATACAAATTGAATCCATTCCACCTTCTTGTGTACTATGTTATAATTATAATAATAATGTCGGTGAATATTTTTAACAGTGTCGCTAAATATTTTTTTTTTTAATATATAAACATGCTGTTAATATTATTAAATAATTTTTTATTTATACTTTCTACATTTATGTTTTATTATTAAAATTGTGTTCTTTTCATCAAAGATTGAATTGAATTCTAATAGTAAAAAGGTGCTCTAGCTCAGAGACCGGTATCAAATGCAACAATGCGATTGTTTTGTACCGGTTCATATAAAAAAAATAAGCCTGATATTTATATTCTGAACTTGTTTTCAGTCCGGAATCAAGCTTGACCTACTAGTAAAAGTTACTTAAGGTTTCAATTAATAACAAAATGATAGCCCACCCTATTTGGTTTATATATATGGGGTGGGCCATCTAGTGGTTTGTTTGTTAAATGCTCTTTTTTGTATATTTTCCAACAAAATTGACGCTGATAATGGTTCGTAGGCTTCAATTTGAATCTTTTAAGCGTGTAAATGCAGATACGCATTTAAAATTCCACGCAAAGTGGTCCAGCAAGGTGTAATTCTTGATGGCGCGTCGATTATTCGTCGACACTGGCCTCAACTATGTTTTTTCATAGTACGCTTGTACCACTTTTAAGCGTTGTTCGCTTGCTAAAGGATCCATGGCTAAAATTGAGTAGTTTTGGACGGGTATGTTCCGAATTATGAGTGTTTAATAACCAAACCAACAAATGGCCCACCCTATATTTATTCTGCCGAAAAAAGACTATTTTCAAGAAATTCTTTTTTGCAAAGGCAATACAGTTTTTTTATCATTCAGGGCATATCTTGTTAGTGAAGTTAACAGTTATTTTATTCAATATTTCAATAACTTTTTAAATAGGGCATAATACGACCTTTTTGCGAAAGCGACTTTTTCCAGATATCTTTTGTAGTGAGCATGACAAAAACTTTTTATTTCACTTATATCCTGATGCTTCATGAGCGAAGGATTTGGCGAAATAAAATTTGGATGCAAGTGGAATTTTACAAAAAAAAAATCCATTATAGGAGTTCTTAGAAATCAGATTTTTAGCGCACAAAAAAAATATTATACCAACGAGATTTTGAGACTAGAAAGTTCTTGAGAAACCTAGCTCACAGCATCCGTAATCTTTGTAAAACTTTTATTTTGAGATATTCTCGTTTTAAGTATTGAATGAAAGTATGACGTCACGCGCTTGAAGGTGGCGCGCTATTAGTTGCTACAAAATAGGTTCTAGTGCTCAGATCTTTATCAAATCAAACAATTTAACAACCTCAAGAGTCTGCACTCTAGGAAAATGCAAAAAAATGTTTTCCTCTTTTTAGCATCACAAGTGTATATAACCACTTTATATTTAATATCTTTTCTTTCGAAATCAAAAAATTCTACTTTTCAGTAACAAATCAATCATCTTATTCAAGGGCCTGCTGTATTTGACAATTATGAATGCTCTCTATAATTTAAACGTTTAATATCTTTAAGCTTCACAGCGACTGCCTCTGCAGCCGGATTGTGCCAAACACATTTATCTTCACATCAAGAACACCATTCCCGGGACTACGCCCCCCCACTATCATAAAATGCACGCTTCTTCATGCTGCATTAATTTGCCCATAGTTAATGTACCCTTTTAATCAATTTAATGGTCATAAAGTAGAGTATTAACAACGGTTCCAGCCAAAAAAGGCGTTGAAATGACCAAGAAATGAGTTCGAGCGCGTCGTCGTTGGCCGCAGGTGAACAACCGTCTGATTACCTTTTAGATACTTTTATGGCTGCACTGCTCAGATTTGTGCGCTCTTGCTCTGGCACACTACAAACACAAATTTTTTGTTTATTTATTTAAAAAATTGTGTTATTTTTGTGTTTGTTAAATGTTTAAAGAAAAAAATTCTTAAACAAAAAACTTGGAAATTTCATTGTTGGAAAATGAGCTGCGATTATGGAAAATTGCTACATCAATTGTAATTGTTATTATTGTTGTTGTAGCTACATGTGCGGGTGCCTTAATGCGTTCATTAGTGATGGTAAAAAGCAGTGGCGGCTGCAGGGGTACCAAATAACTCTGTCAGAAATCTTACTGCCCGACATTTTCTGTCATGCCCATTTCGGCAGCTAGTTAAGCTTTTGACTTATGTAAAAGATATTTTCAATAAGTTGTCAAACAACAAAACAATATCAAATTAAATTTCTTTTGTGCGAAATTATAAGCTGTTGGGGATTTCTATAAATGAGCAGCGTGTTTGTTTGTTTGTTTTTTTTTTTTGCGGAACCTGGGAACTTTCACTATCAGCTGGTGCCCAGTTTTTTTTTGCTGCAGGGTCCATGATTAGACGTTTTTTTTTTAAGCCAACTCATTTCCCTTACCACTCGACTCTTATATAATATTGAAATGAATATCAAAAGTTTGTATATCATCAATGAACAACATAAATGCTGTTTTTTGTTTATTTTTACACGCTGCATATGCTTATTATATTTTTATTATTACTATTATTGTTGTAATAATCACACATAGATGCGCATATAGTATATAATGTGTTTAATCTCTGCTCTGTGCAATTTTTACTATCCCAAAGCGGAAACTACCAACACCAAGGCACATACAAACAAATCATATAAATTGTTCACAATTTAGTTTTTTTTTTTTTTTTTTATTTTATTTACTTTTTGCAACATTTATATACAACACAATATATTGTTTGACTTTTGTGCTTTATAAATAAAAAGTTTACATCAATATTTCAACAGGTTATGGCATTTTGTCAATATCCATTTGTTCAAACAATATTTATATGAACTAAAAGTACTAAATATTGAACAAAACTTTTAAAAATGCAAAAAAAGAAAAACAAAACAAAATGTTCATGAATAGCCTTATGTAAATATTACATATGGTGTTGTTTTTAAATAAAATGCTTATAAACATAACTGTATCAAAAATAAGTGGGAAGGTGACGAACCTAATGTATCCTGTACTCATTCAAATGTACATCTTGGCGATTATATTGACTTACTACATGAAAAGGTTCCGTTTACGTGTGGTAACCGTTGCCGTCTACTGTGGTAGTAGTATTTCAAAAATTTTCAGGAATTTTCATATTTAAGGACATTTGCGCCTACATACCTATTTTGATGACTGTAGCTTTTCTTAACACTGAGTTACAAATAGGTTCATTTCAGTGGAGCTATAAGAAGAGAGCGTTTGATAAATTCACTTTTTTGAGTACTATGACTAAAAAAGTTCTTAACCGCACAATAAATGCATTTTCAGAAAAAAATTCGCGTAATACATAAGTTTATGTATTCTGTGCTTTACAAGCTTTTGAAATATTCAAAACACTTGTAGAGCGTAGAATTCTCAAAAAATTTGTTTTAAAAAATATTTGCTATAGTTAACCCTTCGCGAGATATACCAAAAAAGCAAAATTTAAATTTCTTAAATTTGATTTCATGAATATTGGCAAGTGACTACAAAAAATAACTAAAATGATTTAAAGTCGGGCGCGTACGACTTTGAGATACCCTGCATGTGTCGTTGGTTCCGATATCTTCATAAATAAATGATTTAGGTATGCTCTGTAAACCAATCGGTCCTAAGGGCTTTGTAATATAGTCAACCGATTTCGATAAAATTTAAGAGCCTGAAAAAGCTTCTGAGCGCAAAAATATGGTTATGAAATTTTTATTTTTTATTACTTTTCTTTTTTTTTCTACCCCTATGTTGTATAACCTTGATATCGAACAACTAAAATAAGTAATAAGGGATCTTCTGCGAAAAAAAAAATTTGCTCCAATCGGTAATTGAACCTTGGTCTTTACGCCACGTTAGATTTTGAGAGCAGTACTCAAGCAACTCAGCTACCCTTAAGCTACTGAGGCGTTTCGAAATCTAGCCTATAAACTGCTATATCTCGATTATCTCTAATATTTATGGTCCTAATTGAATGATGTTTGGTATCAATCGAAAGATTTTAAAATTTTACTCATTCTGCCCCTACACACTAAAGCTGTAACTCTTAATTTGTAGAAAATGTAGCGCCTTGAAATCAATTTGTGAAGAAAGGGGGCATTACAAAAGAAACAAAATCTTAAGCTGACTGGATTCCGAATGTCACGTTCATACAAGATGCAAGATACAGACAGATAGATATGTCTAGATCAATTTTTTGTATAATCCCAAGGGGAGTCTATGGCTTCTTCTTCTCTATGTTACATACATAAACTAAATATACCCCTTAACTTAAGCTATATCGTATAAAAATGATCAAAATCGAGAATATGAATATAAAATGTGATACGTTTCACTTCTTTTTATACCATTTGCTTTCAAAAATAAATGTATACATTTATTTAATAAAACTTTGTATCTGATTTGTTTAAATTTGAAACTACAACGCAATTGATTTTCTATATTTTTTTCTATGTACTTATACTATAAATCTAATTACTTCCTAGAACTTCTGTTATCATTTCTTTTTCCACAATATGACATTTTATAATAGACAGCCCAAATGATATATGACTCCATAGATAAGCCATTAAGTTTATTGACATAAAGTGAAAAAAATCCACGCATGTTGATGATAATTTGATGACATATCTTCTAATGAGTTGCCTTGAGGCCATATAGCCATGACTTATATATATATGTAGTACATCTTATCTTGAAAAAGATTATAACTTTTATATAATAGTTATAAAGAAATTCATAGTCTAGCCACATAGGCTTTTTGTTTATTATAACGCGTAGTATATTTTGTTTATTAGTCACCTTAATTTTTTTCAGACATTTTGAACATTTTTTGATTCTGGTGTTTTGTTTAGACACTTATGAAATAATATCTTCTAAATCCTATTTTATGACTTTGTCCAGCGCTTAGAAATTTTTGGCCTTAGGGATTATACATTATTGATACGCTCGAAGCTCCCTTCCATTATTTTATTTAATTGATATTGATGATTATAGATATAAGGGCGGGTTTGGGTCCTATTCGTCATTCCAAGAACACGAAAATTTCTGTAAATCATCCTTAATAATTGTAAAAATATTGCGCCAGCGTTATTCATCGTCATTATATTGTTTAATATGCTCACATGAGTCTACATGACAAACTAACTATACGAACTAAATCCGGATACCAGATGATTTGAGTGTCAAGGCCGCATCCTGGTCGAAATATTTAGATCAAGGTAATGTTTACCATATTTTGTTCATAAGGCTCACATGCGCCCTAATCGATGCCAAATTTACTGTACGAACTTATCTTTGATTCGAAATTTTTATTTGGAGCTAAGGTTTACCAAAATATTTTACACCAAATAAGAAAAGGTTTATCAAAATTACGAGAAAAGAAGACTTGTAGACTGTAGCCCCAGTTTGTTTTGTTCCTTTAAAGTTAAAATGGATTTTGACCAATAATCCAGAATTTCTTCTGGAGAATAATAAATAAAATAAAAATATATTTATTTAGATATTTAAAAAATAATTTATTCATTAAGCACAATTGACACACAAGGTCAAAACATAAATAAAATGAAAATTGCTTAAAAAATAATACCAGAAAATTGTTATTATTTTCATTAAGATTTATATTATTATTAAAATAATTGATACTGTAACTCTTGAGCGCCCACTTGGGACTATTTGAATATTTTTTAATGTATATATGATTAACTAGTGTTTATCATGGGCTAAAGTTATATTAATTTATAAAAAAAAAAAAAAAAAAATTTATTATTAGTGTAAATTCTTTCACGAATTTAGAATTGTTAAAAAAAAAAGCTATGGATTTTTTTGGTATACCATTATAAAGCAGATAAAAGCTATATACTAGTATGTGTAGAACAAACAACAATATGTGTACCTAACTTTTGCATAAATAACTAACAACATATGTATATAGTATCAACATATATGTTGTTCCTCAATTGTCTGTCATTCAAGCTTATCTAATAATAAATATTATATATTTTAGTCCATATTAATTGCTTATCATCTATATTATTGTTAAGGTGAAGGAATTTAATCTATATATATATATATAAAGAAAAGATAAAACTTTATTATTCCATGATTTTCTTTATCAATATTTTATTCTATGGAATACTTAAACAGAAAGTATCTTTAAGTGTCTTAAGTTAAATTGTTTTTAAACGGTTTCGCATGTGCATTGAGTTTTAAGCGGGTTTTTAGGGGGTGTTTGAAGTTATTACAAAATGTCTCTCTTTGTACTATTAAATATGAATATGGAAAAAGTAAGATTAACAAATTATTATTTTGTTAATTACGAAGCAATCATTTAAAAAATAAAGCAAAAAATACGCATTACGTTACGTTTTCAAAAATACAAGTGGTTTTTGGCTTAGATTACAAAGTGGCAAATTTCTGCGAAATACCATCTTTTGTCATAAAACTATTTTTTTAAGTATGATTTGAAATAATGTTATAATAGATAATTTTTTCTGTTTTTTTTGTAAATTTTTTTAGCACCTTTTTTTTAATTTAATTAAGTTTTATTTTTCGGTAATGATGTACCTTTCTGTGGAAATTTCCATTTACCAAAATTGAACCGGAAGACTTTCTGTCTAGAGGGTATAGTAAAAAATTACATTCGGGTTGTCATGGAATGTCTATAACTTAACTTTTTTTTTTTTTTTTTGGTTACGTGTTCTTCAAAGTTCCTTAAACTCGGTTTAAATACTGAAAACATATAACAACCTACTTATAAGCTCATATAGACATTTCAACAACACCTGATGATACAATCAAAAGGCAAAATATTGATATTCAAGTCAGCTGCACTCTCTTAGTAAATTACAGCCCAGTGACATATATTTATAGATACATTTGTATCTTTAGCAAATGTGTGCCTTTATTTCTGTATCTATTTATCCACGTTTTAATGAATATTGTAATACTAATTAGTAGAGCTCTACCCTAGTTACTGTTGCTACACAGCTTTCGGGCAGACTTAGCAAAAATATTTCAAATATCTAAGCACAATTTTCGGCTTGCAAAAGTTTACCACCACAACAACAACAAAATCGTTGAGAAACTCAATAAATTACCATTATCATGGCATAAAATTTGCTTTAGCAATTATGTAACTGGGGAATTAATATGTTATTCTTAACGCCAGCTGGCAAACTAATTAATTAGATCAATTTTATGAAAAAGCAAAGTTTTAGCATTTATTTAAATTATGGCAAATTGTTATTTCATGTGTAGTTGCAAGTGCTTAAAGGCTCTTTGGTTTATTTCTTTTTGTAAATGTGTTCAAATATTTTGTTTTTTAATAGGCTTAAAGACTTGACAGTACAATAAATTTCGCACACTTTTGTGGTAGCCCACCAACAGTGTTTTTTATAATAATGCGAGGGTGGGCTACTAAGTTTCCGCCAGCGCACACTTATATAGAGAAATCACTTTGTTGCTTACTATTATTTTCGTTTAGAGCAATAAGCTGAGTCAGGTCTTCCAAATAATTTTTATTTCAAGATTATCGAATTGGCACCGACTTAGAGATGGTCATTATTTCGACATTATTTTTCAAGTTTGTACAAAGATAATTATTACTTCGTTGAGTATGATGGATAGCTCCGAATAATATAGGGTGTTTTTTTTTTGTAGGTTGCCTTATCTTTTAATAGAAATTAATAAAGCGTATTTTTTTTAGCTTGCCGTATCTTTTAATACACTTACTTTATGTCAAACTTGTAAATGTCACTTAGTGCGGTAAATAGATAATTAATACTCCGTTGAGTATGGTTGACAGCTCCGAATAATAAAGGGTGCTTTTTTTGCACAACGAATGTTCGACATTATATATACCCAAAAATGTTTGAATCAGCTAATTATCCCCAAAACTCCTTAAATTCTGCGAACGTCTTGAAAAAAATTCAAGCAGTGTTCTAAGATAAAAAGTGGGTATTCGAAAAACTTCGGTTACAAATTGTCGCTAGACTCGAAATATTCGTAAAAGAATTCTCTTTCAGCTTAAAGCTTGACATAATTTTTAAAAATTTTTCCGTTAATACAAAGCATACCAAAAATGTGTAATTTTGAAAAATGTTCAAAAAATACATTTTATTCGACTTTGGTTGCCTGTAACTTAGATAATTTTTACTTAATCTGTACATATTATATGTATATCACTGGAAAGAGCACATCAATACCTTTTGATCTAAGCGTCTTTCATGGCGATACCAAATTTTGTTCACGAGATATTGAGGAATAACTGAAAAAAGTGCCCACAAACATGTTTTTCGAAAATATCTCGAAAACGGTGCTTAAGATAAACAAAAAGGTTGCCATTCGCAATAAATCATTTTCAACAACTTATTGACTGAAAAACCCGCCATGGCCGTTTGCAGTGTCGATTCCAAAGAAAAAATCCACTGGTTCGTCCATTTCCTTACTTTTCGATGTATTGTGATGAATCCAAATTTCCGCAACAGTTCCGAAATTGCGCAAAATGTTCTCCTCAATCCGATTAAACCTCGTCAAACATGTTTAATGGTTTCACACATTACCATATTCCCTTCAATAGTCCATGACCATTCCAAAAACCATTCTTCAGCTATTTCTGGGCTGAAGGCTTCTCTTGGCCAGCCTTTGCGGTTCTTATCAAAAATGGATGTTCATTCGCCTTTAAGTTCAGCTGTTCCATATTTTATAGTTTGTACGGACGGTACAGAGTTTCCAAAAACTTTCTTCACTTATTTTATATCTCACTGGTGCCTAGAACTTTGACTGCTTTCGGCTTATAAGAAATTCGAAAAAATAACCGAAAATATAGAGATAATTTTTCATCTACGCCGACTACGTTTCGATCTGCCCTCGCATTAAGAAAAACGTGCTAAACGACAAGAACAGTACCAATAACAAAAGTAACAACGACAGCAAGTCATTGTACATAGTAGTTGTTATTATTATTGCGGTTGCTTCAGATACATCCGATACTGAGGGTAGTTCATTAAATAAATGTTGCTCGATAAGTTTAAGCCGCTTAAAAACGCGTTGAAAGTAAGTGCGAATGTACAAAACGGGCCTAAAGGGATACCTGCCAATAAATGGCGTAAATTACGTACTAATGATCAAAAGCATTATAAATGAATAAATAACAACGACAACGAACATGTATAACATGAATCAGTATTTTGTACTTAATGTTTTTGATGTTCGCTGGCAAAAAAAAAAAAAAAGATTAATAAAAAATTCAAATTAAAACTTGACCAGCGGCGTTTTTTATAAATTTCAATTTTGTTCGGTTTGTTTTGCCCATTAAAATAACTCCATGCCGCATAAATTCATTTTTTATAAATAACTACACTATTGAAGAAGTAGCTTAGTTTTGAGATGATATCTTTTTTTTGAGTCCATTAATCGAAGCTGATAACGATAACAGTTTCGTACTGCCTCTGTCTGTGATCGATATATTGTTCAACAATGAAAAACTAGTGACGAGAGCGTATGTGCTCGTATGCAAGACGCTAAATATATGATCCAGATTTTAAGGCGAAACATGTTCAATTTATACAACACTATTTTGATGTATTGAAAACTAGTTCACTTTAAATGGGAAAAAAAGAATGAAGTGTTTAAAATTTATTTTTTTTTTTTAATATGGTAATTTATTTATTCGAACATAAAAATTAATGTATTTTTTATTATAGTAATAATGAAAATGAATTTGTAATGGGCCCTTAATTAATTTGCTTCTACTTTTCTTTCTTTTAGGTAAGTTTTGGCAAAATCGAGTTTTGCAATAAAACAAAAAGAAAGGAAACAATTTGTAAGTAAAATTATTATAATAATTTGGGGTATGAGCTTTTCCATTTGAGCGTGACGTTACGTTTTCTTGACAAAATTAAAAAAAATGGTAAAAGCTTAAGTTTTAAACGGTTTTTTATTACACTGAAGTAGCAATTAACTAGTACTATATTTAGTAAAAAAAAATTAAAACAATCGGTTTTAACGATTAAAAAATATACGCAAAAGTACGCATGGCGTTACGTTACAATAAATAGAAAAACAGATTTCTTATCATCATGACGTTTTTTCTATAATTTTTCTGTCATTTCAGTCCGAGATCCGCAAAGAACTACGTTTTAAAAATTTTACATCTTAAAAAAAGTCACTTTTTTACGATTTTTTTCTACATGAACCAATTTTATTGTGCAAGACATGAACCATGCGTATGCCAAAAATTCGTTTTGAGTTCTGTATGCTATTTTTGAATTGATTCAGAAAAAAAAAAACTAAAAATAATTATCAGTCTAATCAGTATCTAATGTGAAATTGGCATAAATAGAATCAATGAATATTAAGAAATATTTAAATATTTAACACTATTTCTACCAAGAGGCACCTTTCATATTTTAACTTATTTTCTTAGTTTAATCATTTAAAGTTGACTTTTCGTATTCTAGCAACATTTGTTTGTACGAAAAGTGACAAAAACTTTTTTTTTAATTTAATTTTTTGTTAATTTTTTTTTTATTTTTATTTGCTCAAAGTGATTTTTAACGTTTTTTCTAAAGAAAAATATTCTTTTTTAATTTTTTTAAAAATTGATATTTAAGTTTGTTGTACGTTTTCGTCTAAATCAGTATTATTTTTGCACAACCGTGACTTGGGTCCGACGATATTAACAAACCGTGAAACAAATCTTCCATAGCCGGAAGAAGGCGTTGAAGGCGTAGGAAAAACTTGAATTACATCCAGCCCCTCTACGCAATGCTTTTGAAAATATGACGATATGATAATATTAGAACTTCGCAATTTTTGATGCAATTTCTTTGTAAAATTCGCCAATTTTCTTGTGTTCATCTTTGCCGTACTTACTTCTATCAATTATATGAGTAAACACATAATTTTCAACAGTTAAATCACTAGCGTACATAAGCACAGGTCACAGAAATATATTTTTTATTACATACATACATGCCTTTAACTTTTTATTCGAATCAAAAGATTAGACGATATTTGAATATTTTACCTTTTTATTAAATTTAAAATTTACTATTCGAAATTGCTAGAACAAATTCTCGCACTTGCTACTACACATGCAATCTTTGACAGCTCACAACGGCATGAATTTAAAAAGCATCCAAAAAAAAAAATACCAAAGAATCTGGTATTCTATTAGCTATCGAAAAAGTAAAAAATATCGGCTTAATTAGCAAGATTCAAAATAGATTTTTGCAGCGTACCAATGTGCCTCGTAGTAGAATTAGTGTTAAATTAAGTGCACTTTTGGGTCTATTTTGCTATTTCGATTTAATTTCATTCGGTTTCCAGCCACTTAAAAATTTCGTTTTGATGAAATTGGGAGCATCAAAAATGTGGTTTTAAAACGGATCCGAATATTTTTTGGTGAATTTGTTTTTCGTAGGACAGCCGATTAAAAGAAAACGAACTCAAATTATTAATTTAACATTTTAATTGAAATTGTTAGTTATATATTATGTAGGTATATAAAAATAAATACTAAACCAAATTATTTTTTTTTTTTATAAAATAGTAAATGAAATATATTATTAACAAAGCAATAGAGTGTATAAAATATTATAAAAAATATAAATTTAAAAATGTAAATTAAGGTCGATTTAGGATCTATTTTGGCATTTCGATTTGATTTCACTTCCAACAAATCATTCGGTTTCAAGCAACATAAAATATTATTTTTGATGAAATTGATATGATTTGATGAAATATTTTTTTTCCGAATTCATTTTTCGTTAAAAAAATTAAATACAAAATATTAATGTAAAACATTATACATGATATAGTTAATAAATAAAATAAAAATAAATACAAAACAAAATAAAATTTTTTACATAATAGTAAATAAAAAGTATTATTTGCAAAAAATTGAAATCAAACAAAAATATATATACAAAAAACTACAAAATATAAATTTAAAAAAAATATACGGAAAAAAGTAAATTATATAAGAATTATGTAAAAAATTTTATTCAAAATCGGACTTAAAAAATGAATAAAAAAATAGTAAAAAAAAAAAATGAGAGTCAAGGCAATGACTCGAGCCGACTTTAAAAGTTTCGAGTTAAAATTTTGTAAAATTGAGAAATTCAAAGTATCTCTAGCCCAGCCGATTATAGCCTCAAGTGTATCTAAGCTTCGCTTAGCTTTTATTTCTTCTCAATTTTTTCATTACGTATTTTAATTTATTCAATGTGTCTTCAGAGCCGTCTTGCGTCATTGAAGGTCTCTCTTAAAATAACTTGATTAAACGCAATTAATTCTTGCAATTGCTCCTCTGCCGATTGGATTGGAACACGCATCAAAATTGAACCGGTCAGTTTTGCTCAGTTGATCAGTTCTTCTTGTTTTTTTTTTTTTTTTTTTTTTTTTTTGAAGGTCATCTTTGTATTTATGAATTTTGTACACAAGTATTTTTATAAATACATGCAGCATATTTCAATACTCAATTTACATAGTCGCAGCTGCCGCTATCGATTGTCAGAATAAAAACCAGTTTAGGCATCGTTCATATCATATACTGGCCCATGTCTAGCAACTTGAAGAGTTGTCTTTATTGATTTTGAATTTTGGACATGTGCTCCGAAGCCAAGTCAAGCGTCAATTCAAAGTTGGCCTTTACTTGACTTGACTTGCGAAAGTTCGAAAGCCATCTCAAGTACTGCAAGTGCAAGTGGCTCATGCAAAAATAGCAAAACTTTTATGCCAACTACTAAAACGTTTCAACATATAAGCAAATAAAATTTATGGCAAGTAACTTAATTTTAATATAATAAAATTAAACCAGACAAATACGTACAAAGGAAACACAAACCACAGCAAGCCGCCAGATACTAATAAAAACCAAAAAAGATACAGGCTGGAAGCTGCTCCTGCCACGAGCTCTGGACTTAAGCTTGCAACCAACATACAAAAGATAAAAATCTCTTTTATTCGTACATAAAGTAAGAATAAAAACTAAATAATAAAAATACCAGCAATAATTTAAGCAACTTGCAGTCACAAAAATGCCAACTATTTTTACCAGTAGTAGAGGTAGCAGTACCTACAACTGCTCCGTAATTCGTATTTCTTTTAAATGCTGCAATTTGTTGGGTACATAAATTATATGAAAACATATGCTACGTATGAAGTATTAATCACTAAGGACTACCTAGTCTATGTGTGACTCCCCCCAGGGGTCAACCGGTACTACCTATGAAGTATTATTTAGAGCCAATTATACGACTTTTTTCGTTTATTGAACTATTTAAAATTTACTATTCTTAGGTAATATAAAATAGCTCGGGTTTGGTGTTATTGCTTTTATACCCTTAGGTGAGGAGTACATTGAGTCTGTGTATGTAATCAAACATAGAGAAGAAGACGCTGGAGACGTCCCACGATCAGAAGGATAAAAGCAAACGGTCTGGACATGGACGTTCGTCTATCAGTCTGTATAAACACCTGTATCTTGGAGACAATAGGGGCTAGGATAATCACTTTTGACATTTGGACTCCAGCTAGATCAAGTCTTTTTTTCTTTCACGCCTCCTTCTTAATATAATAATAATAATTTTAAGCTTTATATTATGTACAATTTTTATATAGCTAAAATTCAGGAAAGAATAAATATTTTTTTTGATAGCAAACATCGAGCCATTAATATCAGAAATAATCGCATTGTACTATTTAAGAGCTGAGGTTAGACAAGAAACCGACTAGAACGGCAAGGCTGACCTATGGCGAGCGAAGCAACTTCTCGCTTCCTATAACTTGAATAGTTTTCTGAAAATATCGCAAGAAATCCCTTTGGAAACTAGCTGAATGTTAAAATGTTTTTTAACATGTATTCTTAAGGGGCTTTTGAGGTTTTAAAGAAAAAAAATATTTTGGATGAAGCTGGTACCCATTGGACTGTCTCTTTGGATCAGCCCCTGCCCGATAGCTCTATATAATGGTAATGAAATCGATTCAACTCACAAGACTAATCTCGATACGTATGACAGACATGAAAACCGTTCTACAGAGGCATGAGAAACTAATCCATAAAAACAGCGTTCCACATTATAAAACATCTTAAAAAGAAAAGCAATACGGCCTGACAAATGACATACCATCAGATCTAGTTATAGATAAACAAGCTTTTTCTTCGATAGTTAGAATAACATTGCATTTTCTTGATTATTATTTTTCCCAAAACCAATAAATTGCTTATATAGACTCATGTGAGCCTAATAAACGAAGAAACGTTGACATTTTTCACATAACTAAACTTCTGTCTGCCGTTTCCATTGCATTCGCTTAAAGACAGCCCTGAGCGCAGATAATTCCTTTTTTTTTTTTTAAAGGAAAGGGGTTGCTGAGTTTTCGGTGTTACTAGCAAACCTCGAAAAGATGACGTTTACCTAAAACAAACTCCTTATCTTCTAACCCCCCATAAGGCATTTCAATTTAATTTGACTTCGACCACGTATAATCTCTCAGAGCGTGAAGTAACCCACTTGGCACCATCCCAAAAAAATAAAGGTTATTTCGTAAGATGAATTACAAATTACACTAGTTTACAGCAAAATGTATCCTCAACATGTTTTACTCGTTTTCGTACTAAAATGGCACGCTAAATCCGAAAATGAAGTCCAAAAATTTTTTCATGGAACGGATAATTGAATTATCTATCGGTTTTACTTGGAACATATTTTGGTAATTTAGGAAAATTTTTGAAAAAATTATATTTTGAACGTAAATTTTAAAAAAAAATTGTTCATACAGTTGTATTCATGGCTCGTAAAGTTTGATCGATTACGAAGAAAATGAGTGGTCTCATCTGTCATACTAGATTTTTTCTAGCTCATATGAAACTTAATTTAAATTGTTTTTCTATAGGAATAATTTATAATTAGGTTAAACAGGCCCCCAAAAAAAGGTGTTTTTTTTTATATTTGTTTGTAATCTGTCCAAAGGACATTCAACAAATTTTATAACATCTTACAAAAAAATATTTACATGATTGGCTTGACTCCAATGAGCTAAACCAATAAAACATTAACAAAAAAAAGTGAAATCCAAATTAGAGTTCAAGAAAACTGAGATATTTTGAAGTTTTTTTAAAACTCTAATTTACTAGCGCACAAATAAAGTATATGCAACAATGCTACCGATATGAACAATATCCAAGGGTTCTGAAAAAACATCAAAAAATCCTGTCACATATAAAGTTGACACAACTTTTACACATTTTTTATTTCAGCATAGCTATCTAATCTTTTTGAAATTATTTATAACAGGCGCATAATTGAAAATTTTATTTAAATTTTTCTTACCACCTCCAAATTGTTTTTAAGTCTTAAGGCCGCAGTATCGGACAAAATGTTGCTACTCATTTAGTGTGCGCAAAACGCTGCTCAATCAGTGCTGCCCATTTTTTTTTTTTAATTTTCGCTAGATGGCGCCAGCAGTAACAACAGTTATTATGTTTTAGCGGTAAAAAATAAATATCAAGCAAGTTATTTTGATGTCAAAGTACATGAGGATTGGGAAAAATGCTTGTGAAACATGGATTTTTTGAAGCATCAAAAAAGTCTTTAAGAAAAAAAATGTTTTGTTTTTGGATCAAAAAAAATGTCTCTTTACAACAGAGCGTCTTATCAATTATAAATTATATTTAAGTTCAACTAAAAATATAAAAAAAAAATGCAGACAATGTATCTTATTTTACTTGCTCATTCTGAATAATTATTGACTCTTATGCTCTTTAAATAAAAACCAAATCTTTGAATTTATACCATATTTACATAAACTACAATTCCCTTCAAAAAATATTTCGAAAATTTTATAGAGCATCCAATAGTCGACTAATCCATCACATAACGGCAAGGACACTAGGCAAGCAGAGACGAGTAAGCTTTAGGACGGTATATGCAACTACAAATAACGTAGTCTAGGGAATTGGGAATGCTTAATCCAACTGTTTGCCTTACCATGAGCTGAAATTGCAAATCATGCAATTTGTGTGCACTTCGAATGCAATCAGGAAATTGTTTGATTTATGATAATTTGCAGTTTGCACTAATTTTTCAAATCAACGGCACAAAAAGCCAGACTCTTAACATAAAAATTAATCATGCAATGTGGCAAAGTCGTTACAATCAATAAGTAAAATCGATTTCAGGCTTTGGTTCAAGCGGCAGCGGCAGCAGCAACAGCAAAAACAACAGCAACAATGCAACAATAAAAACTTGCAACAACAACAACGAAAGTGGCAGTAATAGCAAAAGGCAACAACAGTGCAACATGCAGTGGCAGTCACGCACATTAATACAATGCATAGAAACGATGCCATAACTCAGGGACAAGACAAGTCCCCGTCTGGCGGGAACCCAGACCAAAGCAGATCCACACCGAAACGCGCAAAAAAAAAAAGCTCAAGCGGGCCGCATAGAGCAGGCAGGTTAAGGCAATCCCCCAGTCCAGCAGGCTGCTCCATGCCAAGGAAGCGCAGCACAAAAGCGTACAAACTTGTAATTATGCAGTGGGAAGGCGTTCCGAACGTACCAGCCGGATCGTCGAAATTGTTGGATGAATGTAGCCAGGTTTTATACACTGTAGCCCTGAGGTCAAGGGTATTATGGATTTTCTTAATGTACAGAAAATAAGTTTTTGTTATAGCAAAGTGATCTGCAGGGAATTGGATAGCGATTAAGACATGTACGTCTGTAAAAAAAGATTTCACCTAAGCTATAAGTTCTACATGCAAATGTTTCAAGAATATAATTAAGTTGACATTCTCTTGACAGGAATACTATGTTTTTTGTAATCCGATCCGAAAGATATCCTGACATAGTATATTAATATAAGACTACTTAAGCAAATCGCTAAAAATAACATACAAAAAGTTTGGCTTAAGAACGAAAACACCTCTACGATATCGTGTCCTATCATTCACAACTGGGGTCATTTTGCTACCAAGAAAATTTTACCATAATTGTTCCACAATATTATTCCTATGTTTGTCGGTTTATCTTAGTACTTGAATCGGAGATTCTAGTAGTCTCACTATATGGTACTTTTATAGTACTTTTTATTATCAAAAATTCCATGCGTAAAAACTACTTGGATCGTAGCCATTTAGAAAATTGTATAAACTTAAAATATAATATGTTTTATATATAATATTTGCTAGAGCCACCAAATGTGGTGTATACCCTCTTGTGAGCCCTATGAACAACAAAACGTTGACATTTTTTAAAACACGGCTTTGAAACATGGCGCAAAAACTAAGTCTTTTATTTTCCAATCACTGTAAGCCACAACCGTTGAATATGCTTAGAAACATGCCGTACAAAACTTGTCGGAAATATTCACTTTTTTTTTTGGGTACAGTATATTCCAAAGTATAAAATTCGGTCATTTGTCGCTTTTTTTGATTCATAATTGACAGAGCCACCTAATTAAGTACATAGATGTTTGTGAGCCTAACAAACATCGAAAAGTTGACGTTTTCCCATAAAAAGCTGCCTAACTTCCAACTCCTTGGATTTGCCCATAGTACGCACCTGGGCGAAAGATATGCTTGTTTTTAGGGAAAGTGGTTGCTGTTTATTTCGATGTATCAGTACCATTAAATTGCGTATATAAACTCATGTGAGTTGACATTTTTGCCTCAGAACTAATCTGCTATCTCCCTTAGTGCAGATAATTACTTTTTTTTTAAGGGAAAGTAGTTGCTGGGCTTCCTAACAATTTTATTTAGATAGGAAAATATTTAACTTAACTTCATTTAAGTATAAGCTACAACCAACAAATTGGGTCTATAGACAAGTAGGCCTAATAAACAATGAAACTTTGACGTTTTCCCAAACCAAACCTGCTAGCCTCCAAGCCAAATTTAATTTTCTGATTTATGTGAGCCTAACAAGCATCGAAAAGATGACGTTTTTCTAAAACAGACTTCATACCTTCCAACCCACTTAAGCCATTTCTATTAAATTTAGCCACCGCTCGAATTGTGTGTAAGGTATTTCGACGTATTAATTTTATATTAATGAATATTCCACTTTTTTTTTAATTTTATAAATATTTTGTACAACCAACAAATTTAGTATGAAGATTTATGTGAGCCTAATGAATAATGAACATTTAATGTGTTCCTACAGAAACAGCCTATTTTCCTAATCTTAATGCTGGGCACAGATAAATTTGTTGATTTTGTTCAGAGGCCTAAAAAAAAACGAATATGTTTCCGCGAAAAAAATGTGCTATCTATCTATTTGGGTAAAATAGACGCAGATAATCATTTTTTTTTTAAATTGACAGTATTATATAATAGTTTTTTCGATTTATATATTTTCTAGTTGCATCAAATTTAATATGTAAATTAATGTGAGCTTAATAAATAACAACAATTTGATATTTTCCAAAACAAATGTGCAATCTATAAATTTTCACTACCATTGCTCCATAAAAACATAAAAAATTTTGGATGTACAAATATTACTCTTTTTTTCTTCATATATTTCCAAGTGCCATAAAATTAAATATTTGGATATATGTGAGCCTAATAAACAAAGAAAAATCGATTTTTTCCGCAGCAAATATCATGTAAATACATTTTCACTACTATCGTTCCATAACAACATGTTTTTTTTTTTTAGCAAAACTGCCTGCAGTGTATCCCAAAGTCGACTCCCTCCTCAATTAATTCAACTTTTTGAATACTCGTTGTACTCGTAGTAACTACTACTATATAGAGCTTCCCTCGCTGTCCCTTTGCATTGTGATAAACGAGCGCTTCGCTGTCAGTTGCGGCATTTTGAAATGAATTTGCCTTTGCTTTTCCAGCTCCCAGTCCCACTCCAGTTGCCGCTCCTAGCCAGGGTCTTACGGTGTAGACTCTTGTGGCGCATGCGTCAGTGGCTGCAACATCTTTATTATGAATTATGCGCCTCGTTTTATGTTCTCGGCATTGGCAAGGCATCTATTATCCGCTTCCCAGAAGGCTGCCCTCACACAGTTCAAAACGTAGCATATCTTTAAAAAAAATGTTTGTTTTATTTTCGCACTCTACAGATAACAAGACGCTCTGAAGTCTCCAGACTTTGCTTATCTCTAAGATAGAGCACAGGCGTCATGCAACAGAAGTTTTTAAACTAATTATTTAAACTGACACGTGCAGTTTGTTACAACTGAAATTAGCATGAATTTGTTAATTAACAATTATAGTTGTTGTCAAGTGGTTGGATAGCTACTAAGTGACTGAGAGACCAGGGTCTTGAGCAGCACTCGACAGTTTACCAGACAGTTTTCCTCATAAGCGTGAAGTGTTTGACAATGACGTTGGTTGAGTTGGCAAATGAGTTGCCAGGTATCGCCAATTTCTTGAAGAAATAAAGAAAGTCTATGAATATTTTATAATAGGTTTTGGAATGCAAATAGTGTCGTATTAATGGAAGTTTTTGTTGAAAGTTATTTTTTTTTTTTTTGTAATGTGACAGTTCTACAAGATTTACGAGTCAACAAAAACATTACTAATAGCTTCCTTTTTTTAGTGGTATGCAAATTTAAAATATCTCTTAGATTGAAGTCAAAGTTTTCTGCTACTAACTTATGTAGAGCTGTAGGTTATCTATACCTTTGAGCAATTATTCATATGACCTCTTGGCTTAACTCATATAGTATATATAGTACTCATAAAAGAATTTTTTACGACTACCTTAGCCGCATTCCTATGATTGTACTTTTGATAAGCTAACTTTCTTAAGAAGGTACATTTTTAAAAGAAATTTGAACCTTACTTAAGGCTGCTTTGCCGGGCAGAAGTGCAAAAGTGCCCGACTTACGACATGAGCACAGTTGCCACAACAACAAAGTGAGCAACAACCATGAGCTGTTTTCAAGCAGCATACATCCTTCTTCGATTCTGTTTTTTGTTAGATAAATAGTGTTAAAAGTTTTAAACAGTAAAGTTTGATTACTTCTCAGTACAATATTTATTTGCTGACCTTTCAGTGCAAAGAAATGGTTTAAATTGTTTTTTTGACAAACCCGGCTTTATAAAATTTTGGCGGTCGTTTTCATACAACTGCTTATAAATAAGACCTTAATAATTTAAACAGTATTAAAACGTGTACACACTGGTAGCTATTGGCGCACAACAACGTTTTTGGCAAAAGTGCTCTACTATCAAGCGTCTGGTCAGAAAGGCAGAGCTTTGCAGTTTTTCTGTAGTACAAGTAGGGCACTTATGCCAAAAACTGTGTTTTGCGCAAACAGCTACCAGTGTGTACACATTTTTATTGCTGTGCATATTATTAGGGTTTTATTATGTTAAATATCGACATTTCATTTTTTTTTAGAAATAAATACAAAGTAGTTGAGTAACAATTATATTTCACCTTATTGGGCAGTAATGCAAAGTTTTGTAGTTTTTCTGCCTGAACTGAAATATAATTGTTACTCAATTGCTGAATAATTTTTTACTATTTTTTTTAATCACTTTTTCTAACATAAAAAACAATGTCAACATTATTTGTTTCTTAAATTTAATTAAATTTTTTTTAGGCTCTTTCTTAAACCATTCACCATAAATGTGAACTCAATTATAAAAAAAGTTTAAATAATAAAATAAAGACTTAAAAGAAAATTAAGAAATAAAGTAAATATAAAATAATAATAACATTTTTTTTTAAAATCAAGTTGTGTATATGGCTGGCTTTACTTATTCGTTTCTTATCTTATCAGTTATATAACTTTTTCTTTTAAAAAAATCGTATAAAAAAATCAGACCAATTGACTTTTCCACAACTTCATTTATATTTAAGATTGTATTTTTTACAATTTTTTTAATGATCTTGAGTCCTGCATTCGATTATAAGTCCTTCGTGATAAACGCCAGTCTTAGAACTAACAAAAAGCGCAAAAGATGACAGATAACCAAGATGGCGTACTGTCCAAATTACGTTTACCTTCCTGCGCCTGTGTTGTAAAACCCATAAAAATGTTAAAATTAATGCAACATTATCAAAATTAACTGATTAAATTTGAATTACTTAGAAGTAACATAAATAATTCATTTATTTATAAACTTTGCCCAAAATGCACCTGCAAAATTTAAAAAAATAATATAATGACATTTTAATTAACAATGTGAATGATCTATTCAAAAATATTTATAAAAATAAACTTTAAATAGAAGTACTTATTTAATGGTGTTTTAATTATTTATTATACTTCTAAGAAATTGAAACAAATCGTTTTTTAACTACAAATTTAAGTAAGCTACTAATTGACTTTTAAATTGCTATAAACAATGAATTTAAAGGATTAATAAAACAATTTAATTCAAAATATGCTTACAATATTTCAGTTGTTAGTAATTTATATCACTCTGTGTAAAGCGGTGGGGTGTCCCAGAGCTGTGCATATAAAATGGTAATTAACATGGAAATTTATTTTAAATTTGTGCAAAAAATAATTTTTAAATACGATTGAGAGATAAAATAAAATTTTACTTAATGTAACAATTTAATATTAATTAAATGTTTCCATGAAAAATAACATTTATTGAAATGTTCAAAAATATTTGCAACGGAAATTGCAAAACAAATCGTAATGCACAGTTAGTTCATAAACGAGGGTTGCTCGTATATATATTTGGGGGAACAAGCAAATTTAGTATGGTCGGATAAAGTTTGTTTTGTGTAAACCCTGTTCTTCATGGCAGAGAGGGTATAATAAGTTTCTGCAAGTCGCGAAGAGAAGGTGACGCCCCAAAGTTATCTAAACTCTGTATTATCACTTTTACTGACGAAGTCACACAGTGCAGAATTGATAAGAGCTGGAAGACTTACGGATTAAATTTCATATTAAGTCAAGAGAAAAATCTTATTTATAGGGCTATTACATAGCGTCTCAAAAAAAAACCAACAACAAGTAAAAAATTAGTTTACTAGTTTATATCGTCATTAAATTTTTTCTGATCTTCGGATGATCTATTAAAACTGTTTTTCTTGCATAATAAAAAAAAGATGGCGTACGTTAAAGTCGGGCGCAGACGACTTTGGGATACCCTGTACCACCACACTGTATTTAAGTCCGGTATATTGCTTAAGAATTCCAAAAGATGTCTTTTGCAAAAATTGCAAACAAACGAAACGCAACGAATTTTGTGCACAACAGGTTTTTTGCCCGATCGGCCCTATGGCAGCTATATGATATAGTCAACCGATTTTGATCAAATTTGCTACAGTGCTTGGGAACTCTAAAAAACTTCTTAATGCCAAATGTGGTTACGGTATCTTCACAAATAAACGAAACACAACGAATTTTGTACAAAACACGATTTTTTGACCGATTGGTCCTATGGGAGCTATATGATATAGTCAACCGATTTTGATCTAATTTAGTATAGTGCTTGGGAACTCTAAAAAACTTCTTAATGCCAAATTTGGTTACAATATCTTCACAAACAAACGAAACACAACGAATTTTGTACAAAAAACAAATTTTCGACCGATCGGTCCTATGGGACCTTTATGATATAGTCAACCGATTTTGATTAAATTTGATACAGTGCTGGGGGTTTCTAAAAAACTTCCGATTGCCAAATTAGATTATGATACCTTCATAAACAACCAAAAACAGACGAATTTTTATTGAAAAACTTTTTTTCGACCGATCGGCCCTATGGGAGCTATGAGATATAGTCAACCGATTTTGATTAAATTTGATACAGTGCTTGGGAACTCTAAAAAACTTCTTAATGCCAAATTTGGTTACAATATCTTTACATATATGATATAGTCAACCGATTTTGATCAAATTTGGTACAGTGTTGAAGATCTCTAAAAAACTTCTGAATGCCAAATTTGGTTACAATATCTTCACAAACAAACGAAACAAAACGAATTTTGTACAAAAAGCGATGTTTTGACCGATTGGCCCTATGGGAGCTATATAATATAGTCAACCGATTTTGATCAAATTTGGTACAGTGTTGAACATCTCCAAAAAACTTCTGAATGCCAAATTTGGTTACAATATCTTCACAAACAAACGAAACACAACGAATTTTGTACAAAAAACAAATTTTCGACCGATCGATCCTATGGGACCTATATGATATAGTCAACCGATTTTGATAAAATTTGGTACAGTGCTTAGGAACTCTAAAAAACTTCCGATTACCAAATTTGGTTATGATATCTTCATAAACAAACGAATTATCCATCTAAAACTTTTGCTTTTTTTCGAGGTCCTCTGAAACACCCCTATGGGAGCTATATAATGTAGTCCCGATATCAAAAAAAAAAAATAAACTTGTCTCCTATGGATTAATAAGGGATCTTATCTGAAAGTTTGGTTGCTCTAGCTCTTACCATCTCTGAGATCTAGGCGTTCATACGGACAGACGGACATGGGTATATCGACTTCTCTAGTCACTCTGATCATACTTTAGGTAACTTTGGGGGGTCTCCGACTTCTCCTTCTGTACGTTTCATACATTTTCGGCTTGCACAAACACAATATACCCTTTGTACCATACGGTACAGGGTATAAATATATTTTTAATGAATTTGGAATCGAAGGCAAAGATTATTCTGATAAAAACAAAATGTTCGATGATAGAGGCTCGTTTCTGTGCGCTGTTTTCGAAACATACAAGTCAACCCTCGTGCACTGTAAGTGAAAAAATGTTTCGTAAATCGCTGCAAAAGAATAAAAAGTGTTTTTAATGGCAAAAATCTGTAATGTAAAATGTTTTATTTTTTGCTTTTCTCGAAAATTAAGAACAACCCTCGGCAACCTCTGTAGCTTGCATATGCAAAAAAAAAAAAATGCATATAAATATTACCAACGACATTTTATATGATTTATAAAAGTTATACTAGTTTATGGGCATTTTGTAAAAACGAGTTTCTATTTTTTTTTCTTTGCAGTTCTGTGACGCTCTGGATTTAGTATATTATGTACATAATATATGCAATAGCATACATAGTTGCTGGCAATCTATAAAAAGCATATATTAAAGTGAGTACGTAAAAGCAGGAATGCTACAAGTATAAACTAGATACAGTATATAGGTAATACCAGCCATAAATCTTAACAATTGACTGGTTCGGCCGGCCTTGTTTGGAACGCACAACCCACAAATTTTCAATGTCAATTTGTACCAGGAATTTATGATTTCACAAGCGCATTGTTTTTGGTCTTTGCCAAACTAATAAACACCAAATAAGGCCAACAATTTCACAACGTGAGCACAACTGGGCTGGCCAAGATTAACTTTATGGCCATTTGGCTGTTTGGCTAGACCATGTTCGGAGCAGCTCCAGCTTGCAATACAGCACCAAGTCCCCAGTCCCCAGTCCCCAGGCAAGAGTCAAAGTCAAGAGTCTAACAAAAATGAAATGGATGCAACTCAGACACAACTCTTGGACCAACTTGCAACGGCTGACTATTTTGAAAGATGTTGTAGTTGTTGTTGTTGTTGTTGCAGTTGCGGCTGTTGTCTCGTTATTGTGCCAAATGGCCATAAAAGGTTAATTGGGTCCTTAACAACTTGGTTGCAACAAATAATGCAAACATTTTTCTTACCTTGAAACGAGGCACAAGCTTGGCGCAGTTCCAGACGCGCCACATTTACAGACAACATGGAAAAATCTTAATTAGTTAATTAAAACAACAAACAACAACACCGTCTGAAACTAAACGTTCCAGCATCCTATCTGCCAATATACCAAAAAAAACTAACCCACCAACCAAAACAACCGAACGACCTATACACTGCCCAGTAGCTGCTCCAAGAGGTTCACTTGGTCTACTGCATAATTCATGTCGTTTTTATGAGCCCAGAGAAAAGTGCCGCCGGCTAGGTAGGAACAGCTGCGGGGGCAGCTTGAAAAGTTAGTGGCTTTCGAAAAAATATTTTTTTTTTTTTTTTTTTGGGCACAAAACGCGTATGCCTTTAAATACGTTTTTCATTTGTTTTTTCATACCCTCTGAATAATGGTATTCTTCAAGATATTTGTAAAGGAATTTTTTTTTTTCAAAAAATTATATTTTAACATTGAGCTATTTTTTCACGTTTTGAAAATCGAAATCCAGAGAATATGCTTAGTTGAGTAACAGTGGGTAAGCCCAATTTATGGATTTCTATGCTCTTCCAAACTTTTTTATACACAACAAATTTCCGGGGTTCTCCCCGTGTTTAGAAAATCTAAATTTTATGGAATAACAGCTGGTAGCCCAATTAATGAATTTTCATCGATTTGGAAACTGGAATGGTTCGAACGGTCTACATCTGCAGATTATGCTATATATGGTTCTTAGCCTAATGAATGGATTTCTGCTGCTGATCCATTTTTTGGAAACAAAAAATAGTTCCAGGTGGGCTTATCTAAAACTTGTATAATAGAACTTGTATAATAGTGAAGAAATATTTCTTTATCTGTCCAACAGCTACGAAAAATATTCGCCGTGGTTGTAGCTGTGAATAATACCATAAGCTTTCCAAAACATTATCGTCGAGAGACCCACTTCGGGCTTCTTTAGTAGAAGTCCACAATTTCCTCTGTATGCAAGATTAATGGATAGTTTTTGTGAGTCCAAATATTCATATATAATATAATCTCGTGTGTTATAATACCGTATCTATAGAACGAAGCATCCGATTAGTTAGGAGCTGGTTTTGTTGATTCCTGTCGGCCATTATATTATACATAGCTCAAGAAACCCCGAAAAATTTGAAAATCATGTAAAACCAAAATATCAGATCCCTATAGGGGGAGAATTTTTTTAAATATGTCTAAACCCAGCGATAAATCTGAAAAGATATAAAGAAGAATAATCTTTTTAATAAAGGATGAATTAATATTGAGAACCTGAAAAATATGAAAATCGAGATAAATCAAATAGCCATATCATCATATCTTTTTAAAAGAAAAGTTCCCCTAATTATTAAAACCATTGAGAACATTATATTAGGTGTCTCAACGGGTGCGCCTGGATTTTTAGGGCCAGTCGAGGCGGCCATTTGAATGCTGTTACTTATGGCAATCATAGAGCTTTCTATCGAAAATAAATTTTCGGAAAAATTCAAAACCGTTCGATTTGTATTAAAATTTGAAATCCAGGAGCGACCGTTGAAAGACCCTTTAGGTTTGTTTCACACCTCAATCAAAACGAAATGTCAAAATCCGACTCATTCTCAGATTGTCCCCACTACCTTCATATTCAGAGCGTTCAATAACACTCCATGAATTATATTTTATTTTTTACGCAACCTCTTCGTTCGTAATTGAAATTGGTGGAGTAAAGCCTTGAATGCAGTATTTATGAAACCTTTCCTTGGATTTAAAAATGTTTTTTTTTAAAGAAAAAAACCATACTTGATGTCATAATGAATTTCACTTTTTTTGTTGTCGAAATTGACTAGTTTGCAACACAAAACGAATTTTCAAATTTTTAAAGCAGTTTATAAAGAGATGATAGCTCACTATAGTCATATATGTGTATAGTTGCATTTAAAGTAACGTACATTGGAATTTTCAAAAAAATCAACAACTTTTCAAACTGACCTTGCATTTGCAGTGCAGTCTAAGCGCTAACTTTGCAGACAGGAAGCAGGGGGGCGTAATGCTGATATTGTTCTCGTTACCGCCCTTTGCAATAGAGACACATTGTCTGCAACTTGAAAGCTTCTCATACATGTGCGTGTGTGTGTGTGTGTGTGTGTGTGTGTGTGTGTGTGTGTGTGTGGAGAGTATCTGTGTTTGACTCAAATCCCCTGAGGCGACATTAAACTATGAAAGGCATTTAGCTTGACGATTTATATAGGCGCTTTTTGACAGTTTTATGCATGTCTTTGCAAATGGACATTGGCATAGCTCAACATTAAAGCTAACGAGCTGTGGACAATCTTCGCATTGGAGCAACTGGAACTATCCAGATAGGAGGACTGCCGGATAATATTGTAAGTTGCTATTGATACTTGTATGCTGCCAATGGATTTTTATGCTTCATTAAATAATGAGCTCATTGGCTAAAGTCGTCAGCACATACAAATGTATCTACGTTTGTCTGTTTGTATCTGTGTGCTGATGTATCTGTGTGTTTATTATCGCAATTGTGTATAAGCGATTTATGCGTTTTTAACTAGTTTCTAATTGAAGCAATGTAATGTGCCATAAATTGATAAGACAATCGCAGAATGAGTTTTGTTGCTTGTTAGCATGGCTAATGAGGTATCTTCAAATGTACAAAAAACTTAACAAGATTGAGTTGTTATTTTCGGGTAAATGTGGTTGATATCAATGTCGTATCAGGAAGGAAAACAAGTTGGTGTCAAAACTTCATTTATGGTACAGTTTAGCTTAAAATAAACATGTTTACAATTTTGTAAGATACTGACCTGAACCGCCAGTATGCAGCAAACAAAAACGCTTCCAAACAAAACCAAACTACATATAAAAAATTGTAATGCCAAACATTTGCTCGCAAACTTGTTTTAAAGCTGTACACAGACAATATTGTCCCATTTTTTTCAGCTGCGCTTCTCTAAAAAGTTATTGCCTGGACGTTTATTGTTTACTATTCGTTGTGAACGCTTTAGGGTTTAATCCAAACAATTTATTAAATTAAAGAATTTGAGTCTAAAGCAAGCAACAGATCTAAGACTACTAAATCGGGGTTCCCTAGTGCAGTGTTATAAAATTACACCAATTTTCCATTATGGATTGTATTTTTGTAAGAATTGTGCTTATAATTCACAACCGATTCAATCCAATTTTGCACTTACGTGTAGTTTTCGCTAAAAAGATTTGTATTTTATTTTCTTTGATTTGTATTATTTCTATATAAGAGTTTTACTAGGTGTTTAGTGAGTGGTCGCAAACTGCATACGACGATTTTTAAAAACTAATGTGACTGTAAAGTCCTTGGGTCATTTTGGTAATAAATTGTCTATTTTTTTCTGTTGCAAACAAGTTTTAAAAAGTCTTTGATTATAGTTACAATCCATATGTCGTATGTCTATCTAGACAATCTGTTTATTTTTGGTTTCATAAAATTGAATTAAATTAAAGCAGGAACGGAAAAGTTTGGGGTCTCGAAAAAATTCATATTTTTTCTTGAAATTCGACATTATTCGGCTTTAGGGTATTTGATAACTTTGCTTTGTGATTTGTAGTTTAAATTGCTCCGTTGAGTTATAAAATATAAGTCATTAGAAAACTCAAAAAATACTAATTATGTCAAAATAATTTAAATATATTTTTAAACAAGGGACGCATTTGTGAGATGTACAATCCTAACATGCCCTTGAAGTATCAGTATTAGGAATCCCAAAAAATAAAAATTGAATGTAAATAACTTTTGAAGCGTTATAAAAATGTTTTGAATTAGTTGTGTCCTGATTTTAAAATAAAATATTACATTTAAATTTTATTTCATAATTTTTTTTTAGTTAAAAAAATAAGTGTTATTTTTCATTTTTAAGGGAAAATTAAAAATTACTAATTATGTAAAGATTAAATTTTTAAAAATTCGAATAATTACATTATTTTGTTTAAAATTGTTTTACTTGCCGGATCCTTTCTTAAATATACAATGAAACATTTTTTTTTATCTACTGAATACAGAGTCCTTTTTCTTGATGAAAACATGAAATTTTTAGCTGAAATCTAACTTATATTTCAGTTTAAGTTTTTCTCAAAAAACATGTTCTACACAACAAAAGCGTCATATTTTTTTTTTTTTTTTTCAATTTCTTAGGTAGTAAAGTTTTTTTATATGTATGCTACTAATATCAACTGCCAGAAGGTGAGTTATTTTTCAAATTGAAACATAAAATAGGTTCGACTATATTCATTTGTAATAAACATTAATTTCACATTGATTTATGCGACCTTCCTAGCACTACCCATCGATAGTTATCATATTAGACAGATATATTCCATATTATTTAATATGTACATTTTATGGTCATAAAATTCTATGACACTGTCGTCATTTAAGTCATTTCGTATTAGTTAAGAGCGATGAACTTTTTATATGGTTCTGACACCTACACATGTTCGTGTGTGTGCGTTGTGGAAATGTGTCAATAATGTCAAACCTTTTGGTAAAAACTATTGTAAAACAGCCTTCAAATACATGCAAAGTTTTTAGCCACAGGTCTAATGTTTTATGCATGAACTAAACTGGTTCACTGACACTATGAGGCGGTCCTGACACGCCCCTTGTATCTAATGCTTTAAGCTACTACTAAAACCCGCCAGCTCACCCCAATATGGTCGTTACAACGTACGAAAAAGTTTGACCAAAACCTATTAACCCAAAATAAAAGCATTTTTGTCATTTGACAGGCAATTTTCTTGTTTAGGATTCCCAATTTTTCTTTTCATTCTTTTCTAGGTCTAATTTGCGCTAGCAACGCACAATTTACCCTCCAAAAAAAATAGGACCAAATGGAGCACACAGAAATATTTATATGCTGGCCATAAAAATATGGCGGTCAACACAAAGCAGCCACAACATTTAACCCATAAAATGACCCAAATCTGACAATGATAGTTTATAAAACAGAAAAACCCATTTGGTCTACCTCTCCTCGCTCTCTCCCTCTCTATTAGCACACAGCTACACATACATATAGGCGCAGATACACACAGATACACAAAGTTACACAAAACAAACCTGGATACGGCAGCAACATGAATTTTTCAAATTCTTTCTTTTGAACTTTGGCTATTTTGATGGTCACTTTTCCTGCTGCATTTTGGAATTTCAAATTGTATACTCTTTCTACTCTTTAAAAGCAAAAAGTTCGTAGAAAACCTATTGAGGCCTAAAGAGCTGAATTTTATGTCAGATACTTTTGACATATATCTTTAGAGTCTTAGTATACTGATCTAATATTCCCAAAACATGCAAAAAAAATTTCTAAATCTCAAATATAAAATTTCATAACTTTCTTTTAGGAGTTTTTAGAAAGTATAGTATTCTTATAAAAACATATTTTTTTTTGAATTCTGGTCATCTCCATTTTTCACACTTATATCAATTGACGTGATATTTAAAAGTTAATGATACCAGATTTTTCATTACCTTAATTCAAGAAATTATTGAGACTTTTCCAAAATCTATCTAGCTATCTTAAAAGTGTCAATCAAGCTTACTATTTTTTTTTTACTTGATTTTAATATTTTCTCATCTCATCATTTATCTCAATAAATATAAATTAACTTTGATTTATAAATGTTTGGAACGTCTTTTTTTTCTTAGTTGCTCCATGAATACTATCTATTTTGATATTGATATTCCCAAACCCTTCCAGTGCTTATAAATCCCAATTTGTTCATTACTTTCATTGAAGAAATTTTTGAGACAATTGCTTTTGCTCGATAAATATTTCACCACTTTGTTTTAGGAATATTTGGAGTCATTTTTTTGCTCAGCTCTTCTGTGAATACTATCTAACTTGAAAGTAGTATTAAAAGTTCTGGTTCTTGATTTGAAATTTTCAAAATCTTTTAATTTAGCAAAAAAAAAATTTGATCTTATCTTTTGATCTGATAAATTTAAATCCGAAGCAGTGTAAAGCTCATAATAATGAAATGTGTTTGCTGTGCCAAAAAATTCGTAATACTTTTTTACCCGATTATGGAGTAGCAAAATGTTCCTGTAGTTCATCTGTTCTCTTGTAACTTCCGCTGGTTATAGGCTGCAGCACATCAAATTAAATATGGTGCCCTCTAGCGGACGTAGTCAGGAAAGAAAAAAACATTTTTTTTTAATGATGTTGATGCGTATCAAATAAAAGGACTTAATTAGCACGTTTAAAAAATATACATATTTTTTGGATTTTCCTCACGGCTTTGCTTTGATTCCAATTTAAAAAAATGTACAACACTTAAGGGGAGGTTCTTTCAAATTAAATCGAGAAAATCGATTTTTTTTTTTACAAAAATGAAAGCTACAAATTCGTAGAATATGTGTATGAAAGGATTTTTTGATGCGATCGATATTTATAGAAATATAGCGTTTTGAACGCACCTAAGTCGCTCGCACTGAAGGACGTTGTAAAAACTTTAAGCGCGTTTTTCTCGGAACCATGTTTTTCGTTCGCATTTCAAGCATGGCTCTCGATCTATTGTTCCGATTCCCTTCATTTAAGCCATGTTTGAAAGGATATAATTTTTTTTATGCCTTATACTAACAATATACCTACATGAAAAAGTGTTAAATTGTTATTTTTAAGCAAGGTCAAATCACAAAAAAAGTGAAAAAAAACAAATTTTTTTTTCGATCGTCCACATTTTAGTTAATTTTTCGTCAAAACTCATTATGATTTAGTATAAGGCATAGAGAATTTCATTTACTTCAATAAACAAAAAACATTTTTCATTTCGATTCACTACAAGAGGCTGGAGATCTGAAATGCGGGGACGATATTCTGCGGGCAGAGGCAGACAAGAGCCGCCATTTTTCAGCCGCCATTTTGAATTTCGTCGCGAAAAAAAATTTCCAATTATTGTACAATAAAAATCGCATTTAACAATCAAAACAGGAAGTTTGTATGTCTTTTCATCATGGCCTCAATAATTCCCAAACTTTGCCTTCTTTTTGGCCAAATTTGAAAGTACCTCCCCTTAAATTTTTTTAAATCAGGTTTTCTGCCCAAATACGTGGGATTTTTGAGCAAATTGCCAATTGCAAAAATCCTTTAGTTGGTACCTACAAGAAAATTTTATTTATTTTATATTCGGATAAAACTCACTTTATAGACATTTTATGGGTTTCTATGTTGAAAGCACCTTGACCATTAGTTTCTCAAAAAGTTTTTTTCTTTTGCTTTTTTTACATTTTTTCAAGGAAATATGCTTAAAACTGGCTTACATATATATGTACATTCTTAGCTAAGGACTTTAAAATCTTTTGCATTTCCAAATTTCAATTAACTTCATTTATTATTCTAGTTTCGATAGCTCTAAAAAAAGTAGCGAAGAAGATGATCCAGGGGAAAAAAGTATAATGCAAAATTTCAACCGAGCTTGATAAGAAAGCTTTCAATTTAAGAGTATCCCTTGGTCGAACTTAATAAACTTTAATTTCCGTACTACTTTTGGTTGCCTTTTATCCTTCTAGTATCTTTACTGCAATATTGACTTTGTTTCGAGGCAATTTTATAGTTTGAATGTATGAGTGTGTGTGTACATGAATGAGTGTTTACGTGAGTGAATGAATGAATGAGTGTTTGTGCGTGGCTATCATTTGATTAAATCATCATCATCTGTGTTTATGAGCAGATTTCATTATATTATATAATACCATTTATTTGGTTTTCAATTTGCATCAATTCATTGAAATATTTTTCGAAAGAATTTTGCACAAAATCCGAGAAAATTAGCAAGCGTAACTTCGTACTTTATTGTTTGCCACTTAACCAAATAGTTTTTGGCCAGTTTTTGGCTAAAATTAATTTTTTTCTTATTCAATTTAAAAAGTTTTGCAGGCAGTTAGCCAAAAATTCTGGCAACATGCCAAGCGCCCAAGCTGGGGCCCGAATGAAACGTAAATATTGAAATTTACTACGAGCGAAAAGCGTGGAAAATGTGAGTTAATATTAAAGGGAAATCGACTCTTAGTGAGGGGTCGGGATGTGGCTGAAAGGACTGGCAGTGAAGCGCAACGTGTACCAAAAGCAAACAAATAAATATTGGGGTCGTCAACGGGCAATAAACCGGTGGAGTGCCCAAAAGCTGCCCGGAGACGTTCAGCTGGTATTGACTTTTCTCCAGTTGGTTCTTGGCGTTGCGGAAAATTCATGCATATGTAAATGAACAATTGATTTTTTCTTTAAACTTATTTTTTTTTTTGTTTTCGCTAAAGTTTTATTGTTTTTTTTTTGTTTTTTTACAAATTTCTTTTTTCTTCTCATTTTATGCTTTTGTTGGCATTTTGCGGGCTCATTTTTGCTCTGTGTGCATTTTTCGAGGTTAAAAGAGTTTTCACTGAGAGTATGTGTGTGGTTGACCTTGTTGTTGGCGCCAAGTGCAAGTGCAAGGTCATATTAAGAAAAGTGCTGTGAAAAAGTCCAAATATTGATTAGTACTGCATAGGATTAACTGCCATGTGCCCTTCCCAACTTGTGAATAACCTTCCTTGCGTTTATTGACCATCACTAATTATAACATGGCATAAAGTTTTTCTTCCGTACTTCGTTTCTATTCATCTAAAGCACTATTTTAAAACTTGGCCTGATTTCCATTTGTTTGTTTCTTGCGCCCCCATGTGGAGAACTTGGCGTGGTTTCTATTAGAAGAATAGTAGAATATCTCTACACTGGCAATATGATGAAGTTGATACAGCAGATATAGACTATTCAGTGGTAGGTTCTGGTGGTCTGTGTAAAGTTGGCGTTCTTTAAAGTCGGGCGCGGACGACTTTGGGATCCACCACATTGCAATTAAACCCGGAATATTGCTTAAGAACTTTAAAAAACAGACAAATTTTGTACAAAAAAGGTTTTTTTGACCGTTTGGTCCTATAGGAGCTACATATATGATAAAGTCAAATTTGATATACAGTGCTGGGAACTATGAAAATAGCTTTATAAAAAAACGAATTCCATCTAAAACGTCTACGTCTACGTCTACGTCTACGTCTACGTCTACGTCTACGTCTACGTCTACGTCTACGTCTACGTCTACGTCTACGTCTACGTCTACGTCTACGTCTACGTCTACGTCTACGTCTACGTCTACGTCTACGTCTACGTCTACGTCTACGTCTACGTCTACGTCTACGTCTACGTCTACGTCTACGTCTACGTCTACGTCTACGTCTACGTCTACGTCTACGTCTACGTCTACGTCTACGTCTACGTCTACGTCTACGTCTACGTCTACGTCTACGTCTACGTCTACGTCTACGTCTACGTCTACGTCTACGTCTACGTCTACGTCTACGTCTACGTCTACGTCTACGTCTACGTCTACGTCTACGTCTACGTCTACGTCTACGTCTACGTCTACGTCTACGTCTACGTCTACGTCTACGTCTACGTCTACGTCTACGTCTACGTCTACGTCTACGTCTACGTCTACGTCTACGTCTACGTCTACGTCTACGTCTACGTCTACGTCTACGTCTACGTCTATATCTGTACCCCTTGATCAATGACTTTACTAATGGTGTACAGTTTGGTTCAATCCGTGCACTTGGCCATAAATTAAACAGGTTCAATAATGTCTTTGGACATGAAGTTATGCCATTCGCAAAGTTCATTCAAATTGGCAGCTAAAAGTACTCAAAGTCATTGAAAATGTTAAAAACAAATTGTCTATCAATTTATCAACATCAACGTGAAAAATCGCTTTGGTATTTTCCAGAGTCATTCCTTTGTGATTTTTATTATTACTCTATTTTTTTTTATTATTACGTATTTAATTGCAGCTCATCCTGTAATTTATTTTCTAATGAAAAGCGCAGAGAACGACGGACTGGTCTGACAGCAATCAAATAAAACTTTTCTGTGAAAAAATAATATTGAAAAAAGAAAATAGAGAAATGAAAGTCAATTTGTAGAGAAGATGCGATGGAAAGCAATTTGCAATACTTTAAAAAAAAAAATATATAAACTTTTTGTAAATGAACAAGAAAATAAAGTTTTAAGTCAGCTTAAGTTATACCCTTGCAGTAGCAGACATTGTTTCCATGGTATCATAATAACATCTTTTGTTTTCTTTTATTTATTTTCTTAGCTTCTTTGCTATCGTTATCGGCGTGCAGCATTTGCAGTTCAATCAATTTGTTCTAGGGCAGCATAACGATAATTACAACAGCCGTTAGGCTTATGTTAACTTCGGTTTATCGATAACGCTGTCATATCCGTTGCTGCTGTTTATTTACGGCTTAATCGTTCGTTTTAGATTTTATAGTTAATTTAATTATCGCGTGTCTCTCATAAAATGCTTAATCTTCATCTGGATCTTTCTTTGTCTTTAATTTTTTTCAGTGAAATAAAGAAATAATGACTTAATTTTCATATCAAAGATTGCAAAAAAATGCTTTAAGGTCTTTTTTGATTAAGAGATAAAGATACTCAAAAAAAAAAGTTTGACCAGGTGACACTTTTTTTGAATGCTTCGCCAACTCGATAACCAAATTTATATACCAAAAGCAAAAGCAGTGTATATAAAAAGTTGTTCAAAGGAGCAAATACATTGGCGAACAAAAAAAAAAAAAAACACTTAATTACTTTTGTATGGCTCACACACACTGACGCTCTAACGCGGACTCTCTCCAACACACACACTCACACAGCTACGCGTGCTCCACTAAAACACACAGCAAGATACTTTTGTATCTGTGCGCTGCATTTAAAAGGATGCTGCAGCTTGAGAGCCAAGCGAGAAAGATAAACATTTTCCATGTCAAATTAAAAGCAATAAAAAATGCGTGGCATGTTTCAATTGAAAACCCGAATGCGGTGGCAAATGCAGCGGCAGTTGCAATTATCGTCGCAATTCGTGTTCGAGTTTCGAGTTTGAATCCGTGGAATGGAAACGGGTCTTGTTCGCTCTGCTAAATTAACAGTTATACCTAAACGGTAAATAATTGTCAAACATGTTGCTGTTGTTGCTCTAAAAAACGCTCGTGATGCAGCCTCATCTCAACGGTGGCTGCCATTTGGGGGCAGCAGCCACAGCTACTCCAGCAAATGAAGTTTGACTGGTTTCATGACATGCACGAAATGCCAAAAGGAGTACAAGGCACCACAGATACAATGACTACAACTATCCAGATACCCAGCTAAAAGACCTGTCTCCAACAACCAGTTGCAGTTCTGTTGCTGTTGCTGCTGCTGCTGCAGCTTCTTCTGCTGCGCCTCTGCCGCCTTTTTGTATTTGGCGGATGTGCAAATATTTTGATTAAATTTTCATTGTGGCAGGCACTTTCTTTCCACATAGTGCTGTGGCAGGCACTACAGCTTCTGGATTCTGGGCACTATGTTCTGTATACCAATAGCTGTTTGTATGTGAGTGTGTGTGTGTGCGTGCAGCAATTGCAGCTGCTGGTTTTGTACACAACATCCAGCAACACTATAATCAGCATCATCATTATCATCATCATTATCATCATCATCGTCATCGTCATCATCATCATCATCAACAACTCCAAGCAACAACAATAAACTGGGTTGGCGGTTGGCCACGGCCTTTGCCTTCGACCCGACACAAACATAATTCAAAATCTCAACAACATTGTTCCATGGTCTTGTGGTTACCAAGAAGTCATCCTCTATCAAAACTCGGGTCAGCGACTGCCTGCGGTTAGAGCCGGAACAGCATGCAGCTGCATGGCGGAGGCGGCATCTGAGAGTTCTATCATCTAATCGAATTTGATCAATTTGGAACAAGGCTGGGAACTGGGAAAATTCGTAACCAAACCACTTTGGTTTGGCAACTTTATGTTCTAGGAACGCGTCATAGAAAGCTTAAACCACCAACTGATTTTTTTTTTCTTGTAATCTGTTTAATCGTTTCAATACGCAAACGAGTTATTTCTAAAACAGGATTCATTGATGATAACTACAAAGAAGGAAACTTAAGAATCTGAATAATAAACTGACTCGAACAGCCTTGATTAAAATTTTGCAGCTTTGTTGCGGATGTGGATTCGAATGGCAACAGTCAAAATGACAGTATTTTCAAATCGTAGACGAAATTGTTTACACTGGATACTGTTTACACTGGATAACAACATTTTACATCTAGAGATGACGCTTTCTTTTGGATTTGAGTTGACATCCTAGACTGAGATAAAGATTGTTGTATGCAAATAGTAAAAAAGTTTATTTTAGGACCGCGTCTTAAGCTGTTCAAGATCATAGAAAAGAAAAATTGGCGGCTTGCAAATTAAGTGCTTTAAGTTTTTTTAGAATATTTTACAAATTCTAGAACTGACTTATAACTAGATATATTGTTCAGATTGTGACGTCTAAAGACACATGTCAACGGCATCTCTAAACTTACCGATTTTCTATTTTTCGCAGTGCATTTACAATAAAAAATATTTGAGATCAATTTTGCATTTTAAAATTTAAAAAAAAAAGGCAAATAACGTTATTCGCTCAGGTGATATGGCTTGTCAAAGAAACGCCTTATAAGTCTAAATACTCGATAGCACGATATAAAGGGTCATCAATCTTGAGTTTTTTTTTTCAATAAGGTTTTTTTGATAAACCACGCGTGAGTACTGTCAAGTTGCCATGTGATTTTTATTCAGTTTTCATTGCCATTTCATCATGGAAAAACTTACACCCAAACAATTATTTTACGAAAATTCGCGTTCTGTAAAGAATGTTTGTCGCGCGCTTAGGACATTTTATAGTCGCCATAATCGAGATGCCGAGACCACTATTCGTCATACTATCAAGAAATTTGAGACTTAATATTCATTATTGGATGACACTCGACCGAATAGACCTCGTCCAGGGATTATTTTTAAAAAGTGAATGGCAAGAACGGGCCTTTCTATTGATAATAAATATTTTCCGATTCATTTTAAATTTTTGTATTTTTTTTTATTTCAAAAAAAACCCTCAAGATTGATGACCCTTTATAATCGGAATTTAAAAAAAAAATAAAAAATTTACATGGCTAGTAATTATATATTTTATTGAAAATTTTTTTTTTATAAGTTTTAGTTCCTTTATCTCCTTGAGGAGCATAGGGCCTCAGTGACGCATTTCCATATCGTACGATTGTTTGCGATTACTTATAATTTGTTCCACGATTTTCCTGATAGACAAGTCTTGGTATGTAGCGTGAAGTTTTTTACAATTACCTATTTGCTTATGCGATATGGCCTGAAAAATATCAAAATATTCGATAACTTGATATATAATCGTAATTTGCCAAAAAAAATTTACGTGTCTAATATTGGCTGGCAACATTAAAAATTTAGATCAAAGTTACATATTTTATTGAAAGATTTGTTTTTTCCAATTATTTTTATTCCAGATATGGTTGGTTCTAGAAGCGTCTAAAATCGAATACAAATGCCTTATCGGCAGTTCACGACATTTTTTTTGGTATGGCTGTGTAATTTATGCGACCTAGGAAGAGTTATCAATAAATTTATTTCGAGTGGGCCTATGCACAAATTAAATTTCTTTATTTTTTGATAAGTTTTTTTGTAAATAAAAAAGCGTGTTCATAGTTTCACTTAAATTTTGCAAGATTACGCGCTTAAATCCACTTTTTGCAATTTTTTTTTCAACCATTTGTAGCCCAGAACTTTTTGTCACTGAGTAGCTGAATGTTCTGCAGCATATCGAGTAAAATCAATGTTTTGATTGAGGGTGTGTATCTTTGTGGTTGCATTTTAATATCTTAAGATTAAGTCTGCATAAATAATAATGATTATAAACTGCACTCGTAGGATTCAAAGTAAAAAGCGCATCAGCGCGCACAAATCATCAACTGTTTGAACAATGCGGGCTAAATGAATAGGAATAACAGTTTTAATGCAAAAATTAAGCGGAGCTATATTAATACATTAATGAGAATATAAAAAAGATTTAAATTTGTTTGGATTGCTTGCGATCAGTGTTAAACTTTTAAGTCCTTTCATAATTTGAATCTCTCTATTATTCAATCAACTTGTATGAAAAGGTTGGATCTCATACCTGATCGATCTGAACACACTCCGTTTTATGCTATTCAACAAACATGTTTGAATTGATTAGTTCATACTTGTTGCAGGCAGGTCTTTGGGACTGGGTCTTTATTCTTTTATACTTGTTAAGTTTTTCCCGATAATCTGACAAATTTTTGGACTATTTGAAAATATTCGACCAATGTACAGTTATGGAAATTGAAAAAAAATTGTTTCTATTATATATGAAATTATTTTTTATTTACAATATTTTTTTCAAATTAAATCTAGCTTATGATTAACATTAGTTTAACTTTGTTGCTTTAAGATTTCGGGTATAATTTAATTTAATTTAATTTAATTTAATTTTTATTCCATGGCATTAATATTAAGTTTTAATAGATAAAAGAAATGTATACAGAGTTTTGCTGACTTAGCTTTTCAACTGAATGGTTAATCTTAAAAATATTATATTAAGTTTGCAATAACAATATTAATTTGTTAGGAAAATTGGAAAAAACCTAAAGCTGATAATTTTCTTAAACTACTTTTTAAAACTAAAACTCTAACTATAGATTGATACTTAAGAGTACTAACTAGGTTAGGTTAGCCTCAAAAGTACCAATCCTGCGGGATTCGCGAGATTCTCTAATAGTTGCGTAACATTAAATTATGTTTTCTAAAATAAATTAATTTATTAACGAGGCTGACATTTGCCCGATCATGGAGACGAGAGGTCGAGTAGTAGAATGGGAGGTTGATCATCATTTTAAGTAGTTTGTTTTGTGCTGTTTGCAGCTTGGCCTGGTGACTGACGGCACAATCTCCCCAAATTTCACAGCCATATAAAAAAATGGGCACAAATATAGATTTAAAGAGAAGGAGTTTATTCTTTGTTGAGAGATGGGATCTTCTGATAATAATAAAAGGATACAAGATCCGAATAGTTCTATTGATTTTGTCAATTGTGTTGTTAATATGATTGTTAAAGGTTAGTTTTTTATCCAGTGTAAGTCCAAGGCATTTAATGTTGTTAGCCCATTGTATTGGGCTATCGTTATTTCTCGGGGTATAAGAAATTATAATAAATTAAAATAAATGAGTGTGATTTCCCTGAGAGAAACGCGAAACAATCTTCGTATCATGCTACTATAAGCCCTTTTGCCCGCTTCTTCTGATTCCTTTTGCTGGAATTATATTGAATTAGAAGCAGTGCAATGACGGATTTATAGGGTATATTAAAGTCGGCCTAATGTAATATATAATTTTTAGTTTTTTTACACCACGTCACTTTATGTCATCTTATTTGTTGTCTTTGTACTTTTGAAGAGTGTCTCTATTTAAATGGTGCTCACAGTATGCAATGAAGTATATCAAAAGTATATCTTCAATGTTTGCGCCCGCATCCTTGCAACAAAAACACAAACAGCTCAAAAAAGAAAAGAAAACTTTTTGCATAAGAAAATGACAAATGATCGGAGATGACGTTGGAGATGCTGCTGCTGGCTGAGTTCTGGCAAAGAATTAAAAGTAGCGTCGTTTAAAAAAAAGAAGAGCTTTCTGGGAAACAAAGAAAAAAAGGGAAATTCGCACAAGCAGTGCGACAATGAAGTTTTCTTTGCCTTACTTTGCTTCTACACTGCATGATTTCGCAGCAAAAGTTTCTCTAGGGGTTTTCTTTTGGAATTCTTACGACTTTGTTGCGTGTAATTTGCGTTTTTTGCGCTACTTTTGTTACAGTTTAAAAATCTTTTCATATTTTCATTTTTTTTTTTTCGCTGGTTTTAATTTGCATTTAAGTGCGCTTAATTATGGCAACAATTATTTTAGACATTGATAAATGTTAAGCATAGTATCATGGCACTGATATTAACCGAAACTTTATTATTATAATGATAGTTAAGTAGCAGACACTGACTCGACAGTGAAAACTACTTAGCCCTGAGCTAAACTATTTCTTGTGGGGGCTCTTAAAGTTTTTTTTGGCCAAATGCTATGCAAATAACTAACTTTGAGAAACTTATTTGAAACACATTTTGCTACTTAGAGCCATTTCCTGTGCTGCCAAGAAAGCTCTTAACCCACAAAGCGTGTGCAGCATATTCAATTAAAGTTTATCTTATCAGCAGCGCTGCTGCCAAATTGAAAGCAATAAAAAATTGTTTGGTAAGGCATCTCACAAATTGCTAGACGCTTATCAAAGTCAATTAGCGCACAGATAGAGCTACATATTACACACAGATACACACACACACACACACATTTGCAGATACATCATGCAACTCACCTTATCAATAAAGTCGTAACTCAGCACCTGCCCACATTTTGAAGCAAGAGAGCCCCGCATAACTTTCGTATTGACTGCCATGTAACTGTCTGTACGCTTCAGCTGATAAGTGCCGTTGTTTTCTACCAAAAATGGTGCGTATCTGTCAGTACGTTTTGTATCTATAGCTGCGAGTTGTGCGCATTCTTCACTTACTTGTTATGACTAAGCAGTGGTGGGTTTTAATTAACTACCTTACGTTGAACTATGCTTGTTCGTGGCAAGACATTTTTTAATTTTCTAGAAATTTTGTAAACGTATCTTTAAATGGCTCTTGTAGCATTTGGACATTTAAGTTTTTTGTTTATCAATTCGTAAAATGTAAAGTGAATTCTGGTTGAAATTTTACTAAGACTTTAACGACATGTGCCCACGATTTAGTGATAAAAATGACAATTTTGCTAATGAAGTCTGAGTTAATATAAAGGCAACTAGCTTAAAATACTTTCTGGCTTTTATATATATAAATTATGAGTGGCTCTTAAGGCATAGAACGGTGCCTTTAAAACTTTAAGTGCTTGTTCCTAATGTCTAGAAGAAAAGACAAAAAACTACTTACTGCTCAGTACTTAAAAATTAATTAAAAGTGCATGAAAAGTCTATTATAAATTTATGAATAATGCGGTTTTTATTGTGAGAATATTCTGTCTTCTCTGAGTGCTTAAGTATTTGGCACAACTAAATTAAATTTTTCTAAGAGTCGGTAGCATCAGACACAAAAAGAAGCTAGCACTCTAAAAAGGTGGTTTTGGTAACAATATCTATTTTTTGACCGAACCGTTCCTATGGGGCTATACTACAAAATGAAACGGATTTTGATTAAATTTGGTGTCTGAAAAACTTCTAAGCACCAGATAATGATTAAGTAACGAAGAACTAACGAATTATTCATCTAAACTTTTTGTTTTTTTTTTTCGAGTTGCTTTGAAATACCACTGTGGGAGCTATGTCATAAAATGCCGATATGAAAACTTGTCTCCTGTAATAAGGGAACTGATCTAAAAGTTGGGTTGTTCTAGCTCTTATCATCTTTGAGATCTAGACGTCTCCTTCTTTTCATTTTCGGCTTGCACAAACTTAAAATACACTTTGTATAAATTATAAAATATATCTGGCAGTTATGGAATCTTTACTGAATTACTTTTACCAGGAGAGAAAGATACAAATTTATATATTACCCTTGGAACCCCCTGTGTAATCAAAATCTTGTATCTTTTTAAATAAAATTAAACTAAACGACTCTTTGTACCCTTAAATTGTAGCAAACTTTAATCAACATATGTCATACTGCTGCTTAATTTCCATCAATTTTAAATATTTCAAAATTAAGCCATATTTTAACTAACACATACATAATACCATTTATAATTGTCATAAAGTATATAGTATACTATCATTGCTATTTCCTAGGCAAACATTGCAGCCTTTGGTAATTATAGCTTGTTACGCATACGCCATGTGCAGCACATTCGATATCCATTTAAATTAAAATGAAAGTGAAAGAATAAAAATTTCATTTTAGTTCAGAGCGAATTTCTGAAACAATGCATAACTTATACACTTTTATATTATACATAAATGTGGTACTTATAAATATATACATACATATGTAGTTAAAAAATCTGCTCGACTTAAATGGTTTTATGTGCAGTCTACTGAAAATATATGCCATATGTGCATCGTTCGTTGTATGTTTTTTTAAACCAATTAGTGTATTTATCCGACATTAAGTGTTTAAAAATAATTTGAACTTTTTTATTAATTCCAACTTTACTACTCAATGCTTTTTAATTACAATAAAAAAAATTGTTAAAGTACGTATCTACTATTTGCTACAAAAAAAAAAAACTCTTTGTGTTTATTTAGCATGCTGATAACGAAAATAATCAAGAAAATTATAATAACAAAAAATTGTACAGCCCTTTTTTTTCCAATGGACGCGGTAACTTTTTAAATATAAGTTTAGTGCACCAAATAGTATAAAAAAATATTTAAAAATATTAAACATTTTTTTACAAATCATCGTGCCAAAAAAAGCTGTTTCTTTGTATACCAATGTAAGTTCTAATACTTCCAGTAGTAACTTTTTTTAAATCAAAATTGAGAATTTTAATTATTTTAATTTTTCAAATAGTTTTTATTTGTAATATCTCGAAAACCAAATTTCTGACAGAAAAGCCAAAGTAATCGTAACAAAAATATTTCAAAAGTCATGCTCCAAACCTTGCAACAAAAAATATTTTTTTTCTTGTGTTCCAATGTATTTATTGATTTATTTATACAAATTAATTTATTATACATAAAAATTATTATAATATAATAACTAAATAGAATGTAATTTAAGTTCATTTAAGTAAATCGTTTGTCTGAGCAATTTGGAATACGTTTAATAATGTTTTATTATACACACTGCATTCATTCTTTATTTGTTAATCAATATTTATTTTTATTATATAAATTAATTTCCAGCAACAACACCTTTTTTTTGCTTGCAAAATATTTTCTTGGTATAGTGTTGTTTTTTCTTAATTTTAATAGCCGTCAGCTGTTTACTTTTCGTGATAAAGAGCTATAAACTTTGAAAGTTTCGTGACAAACTTCATTTTACAAAATGGTGTTTATAAGCTGTTTTTGTCGCATCGTTATTGTGTATCTTTTTTATATGAACTTTTTATAGGCTTTCACTAATATTATTAACGATATAATTTCTTATGATTGTATAAGTCTAGTAGTAAACTAAGCATTTGTGAACTTACTTTTACTTTTAGTTGTTTTTTGTTAATAAGTGCGTTTTATGGCAGTTTCCAAATACTAGATTTTTTCTAAAAATACAGCAAATATTAACACGAATCACGTTTCGGATAAGAGTACTCCGAAAAAGTATAAAGAACCTGTTCAACTTCCCTAAAAATCCTTTACAGAACTGAAATATCAAATTTGTGACTTATACTAAATTTGTATTACAAATTTATGTACTTAAAAGAAGACAAAAAATAACTTATTTCCATATTATTTGAATATGATGCTAAACTTTTTACAGTTTAATTTTAATCTTGAAAAGTCTTAGCTTTAAGATTTTTTGGTTTGAAAGGAAGAGCTTTTATTCTACAAACGAAAACTATTTGTTCTTAAAACTAGTCAGGAAAACCTTTTTCCAAGATTGTTTAAAATTTGAAATTAAGATTTTGGTCACGAACTTATATTTTACCGATTTGTTTCAAAATTGCAAGTTCTTATTTTTAAGACTTTTTTCGGTTTGAAACAATCATAATTAAATTTGAAATTTTTATTTTTCGGACTTCTTTAAAAATAATATTAAATAGACAACATATCTGTTGAGTTTTTTTAATCTAGAGCAACTTCTTGCATTCTCTCTATACCGTAGCAGCCAGCTTTGATCAAGCAGCGCGCAGAGTCGCGCGTACAAAATCGTTATCGATAGGCGCCCCAAATGACAGGCTATCTATTTTCAGTTTGGAAACCCAAGGCTTCACTTTTAGATAAGTCTTCCACAGCGCACAGACGTAAGTTGGCTTGGGTTTAGTTGTTTAACTCAGTCGGGTGTGTTAAGGTGAACTTAAGGTTCTTGTGAAAAAACTGTGCCGCAGTTGGATACCCGGAAAAAAGTGAACAATTGCTTTATAAAAGTGAACAGTGCTGTGCTAGTTCTGCAATCTCTTGTGTAAATGATTTTGAAAAAAAACGATTTTTGTTACTTTAGGTAACTTTTTATAAATTTCTTATAAAATGTGTAATCGAACATTTTTGGTGATTTTGCCTAATTAACATACCTTTCCGAGAAAAGTGTACACTGTTCTTAAGAATTCCATAGCAGTGCGTCTGATATACGGAAAAAATACTTTTTTTTTATGCTGTTAGCGATTTGTTTGAGGAAATAAAATTCTTGAACAAGTCAAGATGATTTTTCCAAAAACATAGATTTTTTGATATTTTTGCATTTTTTTTTTGCTCTAAGAAATAGCTTTGTTACAAATGAAAATTTCAAACAACGAACAAGATTTTGAATTAAATTAAATAGATAGATGCAATGGTTCTTGGCTAGAATTTTTTGACCATTACAAGAGCATATTGTCAGGAATAGTTTGGAATAGTGGAGACACCCTCAATTTTTGTAGCTAAGCCACTGTTTTTGGCAGTTAGAGTCTACTTGGAGAGAATCCTCTTGCATTAAATAAAAGTTAGATGAATTCAAAAATCATGTTATACGTCTCATAGCTCAGACCTAGAGCTGCCTAACAAAGCGGGTTAACTTGTTAAGAATGCTTGAAATGGGTTGCAGCCCTAACAAATCAGCCGATATACCCTCTTTAGAATATAAATAAATAACCCAAATTTGCAATTTGTGGCACGTGAAAAAAAAAACAACCTACATCAAACTGTCACTAAGCTGACCCAGTTGATTACCAAAATTATTCTAAATGTTTGAGCACAGCGAAAAAAGCGGCTATTATAAAAATCATGTCATTAAATTTAGAATTTTTTTTTTTGTTAATTTATTTGATTAGAGCACTTATTTGTTGTTTTTTTAATTTTAAACAATAGTAAGCTGCAGCTTTAAGCCCAACAAATCTCTTTATTTTATCAGAGCTTGGTCAGAATTTTCCAGCCGAGTGAAAACACAAAATACCTAAACATAACTATGTACTATGTACTAGCCCAGTATATTAAATTCGCCAACATAAATATGGCAAACAATTTTCCGATTTGTAAGCGGAAATTGCAAGCCAGCATGTGGCCAGGTCATGACTCCGAAATGTGGCATGGATTGATGTGCTGCACTATTGAAGGCAACCAGCCGTGGCAAATGCCACACACACGCACATACACAAAGTAATTAACTTGTTCATATTTATATGGCCTCAGTTGTTTTTGTTGTTCTGGCCTCTGGGCTGCAGCAAATTGTAGTATCTCCTTCTAATTGATAAACCGTCTAAGGCTAATGGCCTTAACTATATCTGGATGGCACACAATGTGATGCCCGCTGAGGTTGGCAGCACTTTAAGCTGCGCTTGGCTTATGGGTCTGGGCTTCATCATGTGCATGCAATTACGAGCTGATGGTTGGACAGACTGACTGATTCTGACTGCGTTATAGCCATTATTATACGTTAGCAGCGCAGTCAATTTTTCATGTTTTATTAGTTTTAGTTATTAAGCCGCTTTTAGTATGCAACCTTCATCCAATTTTGCAATCAACCAACCAACCATCCAACCGTCCCTGCCATCGTTTGTCCATTCAGATGCGCCAACTTGGCACGCAAGTTGCATGTTGCAAGTTGCAAATTGTTGACTTCTGAATGCCTAAGACGCAGCTAACAGCTAACAGCTACTTGACTCGCCTGACTTGTCTTAACTGATATAAAGTGGCAAAGGTAGTGGCTTAGTCAGTGACGTAGTTGTGGCAGTGGCAGCCACCTTGGCAACTGCTTAGATGCCATGTCATTTACCCCCGACAGTGGCAAGTGTGAGAATTGCTTAAGCTTGTTACTAAAGAAACTACGAGGGTTGTCGGAAAAGTAAATGGGTTACACTGAAACCAAATATTGTGGGAATTGGGATATCTCCCAAAAAAGAATTCGAATTTTGGGTTCGGAGGTCAGATAAGGTTTATTATATTTTTTTTGAGTCGCTGCATCCGAATCCGAGTTCTAAAAAAACGCAATACTTTAAGGCTGATAACCGCACATTAAATAATCTATTTCGGAAGTTATCTCGGTACCCTAACGCGCCAGTAGCTTCTGGACTCCGAAAACATATAAAAAATAGTCGCATGGCATTTAATAAATCGAAAAAAATTCACATGGTGTTTTTGAAGGTTATCTCATTACCTGGGGTGCTTGTTCTTTTTTTTTTACCTCGCATTCGGATTTAGCGGCTCAAGATCCGTGAGGATAGGCTGGCCCTATTTTATATACTTTTTTCATGATATAGTCTATTTAAATCGAACAAAATCGTTTGGGAAATATCATTTAAAAGATGGTTTTTGGAATTTGTTGTAATGAATTTTGTTAATAACACGAAAAATGAACCTTCGTAGAAAAGTGTTTTTTACGGTAATGTTGGTTCGAGGACATTTGTTTTTTTTTCTTAGGCGCCGTTTTTCCAGAATGAAGCAGCATTTAATTCAACGTACAATACGGCCGGAAAAGTGTAAAAATTGTGACAAAACTAAATTAAGACAACTTCGATTTGAATGTCAAAGTTTCTAAAAAAACGTCAAATTTTTATTTTTTTTTAAATTACGTTTGATTTTGCGCTGACTTTTCGATTTGAATAACTCTTACGTGATTTTTACAATTTCGGTCATTTTTGAGGTTTCACCTGTTTTTTAATTTTTATGCAATTTGGTATTTTGATATTGGAAGAATACAAAGATTTGTATAAGTAATTTGGAATAATTAAATTCAATTTGATCCAATATGATTCCAATTAAATTTGACTCTACTTGGTAAAAATTTCAACATCTTTTCGATGTAAATTACGCCAACGCGTCATCATTTATCTAACAACGTTTTGGTTGGTCCATTTTGGGGAGTTTGGGAAAAAAAGTTGCCCTCGCTGGAATTTGTTTTTTTTTATTTAGTTCATTTTTTTTTGAGATGAAATTATTTCAGAATTAAAGTAGCAGGGAATATTTATTTAAAGGAAATACTTGCAAATTGAATTCAAATAAGGACTTTGGGTCGTTTTGTAAATATGGCTTCAATTTGAGTCTAATAGAAACTCTCGCAGCCATCTTCATAGGAATCGACACGGAAGATAATCAGGGCAGTTCTGTTACCCAAAAAAATAAAATTATTAAGGGTGCTCGTAGAATGTAATTTTTCATATTTACTTTGAACTACGTAGACCCATAATTGGAAGGTATCGCTAGGATCCATTGGCGTAATTCAATGCTGATATATCACAGTAAAAAGTTTTTTCCAACAAAAAAGAGTTTAGTCAAATCTTCCGATTTGACCCACTGTAACTGTTATCGTTTCTTAAGCTTAAAAAGCTTACATGGTGCATATTTCTCCCCTTAATGATACATTTTCTAAATCACATAATGATTTCTATGTAAGAAAAATAAAAAATCGAAAAAATTCATTACTTCATTTACATAGCCAGTAACTTTTCAGCCTGCCCTCGTGTCTATGGCAGTTCTGCGGTTTTTCTTTGCAATTAAATAATGTACATTGACATTAGTTGCATGTTGACTGTCATTTTATGGTCTCTCTGTCGCTCTAGGTGAGTCTCCTCTTCTGTGGCTTGACTATCCCCTCTCGCCACTTCTTTCCTCTATATATATATATATCTCTATTTGCTGGCTTACGCACTATCGCATCTACATCTTAAGCTAGGCGTAGGCTCATTAAATACTAAATCAAAAATCAATATTAATGTACTTAAGTGTGTCAACTATTTGATTTACATAAGAAAATTCAATTGCCTGGTTGAATTTTAATTGGATTCTGAATTATGTTTTAAGGATTTAATGTTAAATCAGCAAAAAAAATTGAGTTTAGTTGACTTTGACAAGAGAGTTGTACTAAACCGCACAATTGCATTAATTTTGGGGAATGGTAAAAGGTTGGCAAATGACATTAAATTTTGAAAATTTCGTAAATTTTGTCTTTCTTGTCACAGTTATAATTATTCTTTTGGCATTTTTGTTGGTTTAGGATAGAATAGTTTAATTAGATTTAAAAAGTTGATACGGCAGATTAATTCTTCAACAAACTTTTTCTATTCGTCTTATCCAAAACTGTTTAAAAAGTTTGGAATGTGGATTTCTAAGGTTGAAATACTCGATTTGTGTTCTCAGTGTACTTGGCATATTTCGGAATAATTTGAAAAAAGATAACGCAATATGACAATCTACAGAAATCTATGTATCTATGGTCAGACATTAAGTCGAGCTTCCTTGCTTTTCTCATGTTCCTTTTTTTTCAATCTACATCGATTTAGTATTTGTTTTTCTTATCTTCACGAGCTTGCATTAATACAGTTTATACCCATTTTCTAACTTTAAATCCGTGTACGTGAGAAAACCAAACACAAAAAATGTATATGGATTTCAAATCCACCCAGATATTGATCAAGTCAAAACAGGAACATAAGAAAACGGTTACTAGACCTTTTGAAAATGCGTCAAGATAGTTTCTATCGACTTACATTTATATTTTTTAAGGCTCTCTCTCTCTCTCTTTTAAAGACTCAGTACATTATTTCTAAAATAATTTTTCCTTAATTTTCTTACAGGCTCAAATTTAACTACCAAAACAAGAACAAGGAGACTGCAAAATTGACTAGAGCACAGTAAAACAAGTCGCACAACCAGAACTTCCGGTCACACATATCCATATCCTGCTGAAAAGCCAAAATTGCACAACAAGCTACTTAAAGCTACAGGAACTGAGATAACATCCCGAAGAAGTGTTCTAGTTAAGAGCACAAACTAAGCGCAAAGGAACTACATATCAGCCAACTAAATTAAACGATCAAATAAGTGTAACATATCCTGGAGCATAAATTCAAAGGGAAGTCAAACAAGGCAGGCAACAACAACAAAAGGAACCGCAACGGCAAAGCCATTTCCAACCGCGTTTCACTTTGATTAATGTTGCGTATACGCAACGTACGCATGCTGCCTCCATTGAGCGCTGCAGCCAGTACAGAATCCCATGCTGCCCATTAACCACGTATAATTACACGGCATAATCAGCAGCAGGAGTCGCAGCCGGAGCAGAAGCCGTAGCCGCAACTGCATTTGCACCTCCTGCGGGCACACAGTCACACACACAAACACACACCTATTTATAGAGTCAAACGGAGCGCTGAGCAGAGTGTAAAAATGGCATTCATTTGGCGGCGTCGTTCCACCTCAATTGTAAAAATTGTGGCGATACTGTTGGCCCTGTGGTTCTGCATAGCCATACTGCTCTATACGGAGAACACACGGCGACGCACACAGGATGTTGTCAGCGGAGCGGGTAATGATGGCATTGCCATGGCACTGCGCAATCCAGCCGCTATTGAGGAGCAGCAGCAGGCCCAAGGTGTTTTCGAAGCTGGCGAGGGCTTTGGTGTCAATGGCAATGTTATTGCTGGTGCCGGGCATGGCAATGCCGCACGTGGTCGTGGCGCACCTCTTATCGAGGAGGCGGACGTGCCGCCCACGGTGCTGGCCAAGAAACCGCGCGACATTAATGTGGGCGAGGAGTCCATACGCAATAATGTGGTCGTTCATCCAAATGAAAGGAATAACAAACTGAAGGCTGGCGCTGTTGCCAAGCCCAAGGACGACGGTAAGTGGCGCATATCAAAATATTTATAGATATTTTGAGTATAACTTATGAAATATACCTACAGAGCATGAATCCATTAGCTGAATGGCTTTGCATAAGTCCTTGTGTGCTTCTGTCTGTGTGTGTCTGTTTTGGGGTCGCTTGTTTGAACAGCACTCCGCCAGGTTTGAAATGGTGGAGCTGCTACATTGTGAGTTGGAGGATTTTTACATATAGAATTTTTGGTGTTGTGTTTGTTTAAATTACTAAATTCGCAAGTGTTGTTTATCTAGGGGACAGATGGAATATATTCGATACCTTTACAAGGTGTTTATTTACTTTAAGTGAAAACTAAGAAAATAGTTAGGATATCAAAGATTATTTTGGAGTGCATACACAATTGAGTGGAAATCAAACAAAGAATGAGCTTATGAAATATATTATGCTATACTAAAAGGATCTACCGAAACCCTCTTTTGTGCAGAGATTTGAGGCTTAAATTTTTTCTACACAGCAGAAAAAAATATTTTTTTGTACCTACTTTTTTTAGACAATCTCTTAAAATAGAAGTCTTTTAAACAAAATATCAGACTAGACGAAAAACGCTTTAAAAATCTCAGATCTACTTAATAAGACCACAAAATTTAAATTAACCCAAAGTTTTATCTACTGAAGCTGAGTAAAATTTTTAATAAGACTGAATAGTTTATTGTGCTCTAGAAAAAATACTTTAAAATTATTTTAAGCCACCGTTTTCTTCTCAAGTACATCATATTCATCTTATTTTAGTGAGGTCTTCGGCACGACGCAGGTTTATCTACTGAGATTGATCAAAGATTCTGGCAAGATGATCATGCAACTTTCTCAGCTATTATCATCCAAATAATCAAGCCCGCTCGTCTTCCTTTTCTTTTTTGGCTCAGCTCTTAGCTTCTGAGTCATCAGCTGATTAAACTTCTCTACGAAATAAGTAACATTGTAGTAACAACAATGTTTGGAGATTTGTTTATTGTATCAATGGCTTTTAAAACTCCACCTCGTTGCATCATGACGATTTTGGCCTGAAACCCATGAATCTTGCCCTATAGCTTTAAATATGTTTCTTTAACCAGCCTAGAAGAACACCTTAACGAATAACATTAATACTCTTTATCTTCTTTACAATCTCAAGTGCATATATCTCTGTCTATTGGTCATGGGCTATTGGAATTAAGGTTCCCTTTCTTAAACTTTTTTAATATGTTTGTATCAGATAAAAAGTAGTTAAACAATCTTTGAAGACATGGAAAGTAGGTATATGAATTAGATTTTCATTCAGAATTGTGCAGCAGACTAGCACTTTATGGCTAACATTGATCTAGTTTGGAAGACAAAGTATAAGATTGCAGCGCTTTTAACTATCTAATGCATTGGGAGCTCCTCAGCCAAACCAATTCTGTCTGTCAAATTTATGTCATTGGTTTCTTAAAACGAGGTCTCCTAAATCAACGATTCCGCCTTGGCAACCGGACTTCAAATCCAATATGCAATTAAAAGAAAAAGTCTTCCTATGGACTTTTTACAACTCTACTCTAATTCTAGTTCTCATTGCCTGAGTACTAAAGCAAAAAGTCTTAGTGCATTCAATGCGTTCAAGTAGCTAATATCCAAGGAAACAAGTTTTTTCTTGCTTAAGACATATTTTTAATAGCCTTCTTTATTGGATGCCTACATGTAGCTCTGGCCTTTACTAGCAATTAATCAGCGTATTTGTCATACACTTAGGTAAAGTGCTTTTAAGGCAATTGTTCGCAATTTCAATTTATTGTATCATCTTAATCTTTTCAAAGTCAGCCGAACTCAAACCAAGTCAAATGTATTGCTAGATAATTTGTCTTCCTTTCGCTTTGATGCATGTTGTTACATCCATTTTATCCGCACTTAATGCCCTGAATTACTTACTAATCCGTATGGAAGTGGAATTCCATTAAAGTGCTTTATACTGTTTGCACTGTTATCAGTGTTGGCTAATCTGCTTTTTGTGTACACTCTATTTCAATTCCTTTTTCTTTTTGTGTTTTGTTGCACTTCATTTCGATGCAGACACTTGCAGATAATACTCTCGAACTCATCAATTGAAAGCACATGCCAGTTCAATTGCAATTTTTGTTTTTGTTGCATATAGATACATAGCTAGTGGCTAGAGATGGATGTTTGTGCAACTCTTGCAACACTGGCAACAACTGGTAAATCTTGACTGCATTTTGGGTCACAAGCTGCAACGGATAATAACACATATTGCTTTCCTATGCAACAACAAGAAGAACAACAACAACAACAACAATACTCATAGTTCCAAGAAGATGAAGAAACTTGCTGCCTGCCAGTGTCACACTTCCTGACATACTGTGCAGCTGCTCCTCAATCGCCCCCTTTGGATTTGCAGGCTTTTGTATGCCTATAAGAAAATTTCTAACAAGTTTTACAGCAATGTCGAAGATGTCGACGATGACAACAACAACAACAACAAAAGCACTTAACAACTTGCAATTGTTGCCAAACAACATTTTCAATGTCAAAAGCAGTACCCGCTCTAGAGGCTCCGGGGGCTTAACCAGAAAACGCCAATAGAGAGACAAAACTTAACTCATTCCGCTGTCATGGCAAGCATTCCCATTAAGCATATTGGAAAAACATGCAGAGGAAAAAAAATCTGCACAAAACAAATCAAGCGTATGTGGCTTAGACCCAAGATTGTAGCCAGTTTTCTTTCATAAAATTTCAATGGAGTGACCAACTGGCAGAGTGACGCAGTGACGGAATGGCTTGAAGTGAGTCCGTTTAGTTTAGTACCCGTCCAAACATATGTCTCTATATATACCTACATATAAAAATGCTGTCAAAGCCAAATCAATGAAGCTGCAAGTACGCATAGCAATAGTCGTCATAGCCTCCAGTTACAGGTCGATGCGTGCAACGAAGCGTGGAACAGCGGTTCGGCACCTTGGTCAAGCGTTCTATCAAGCACTCTGCTCTGCGCTCCAGCTTTGTTTCTTCTCCGCTGGTTTCCTGCCCCCCGCCCAAGTCGGTGTAACTCTGAGTTGGATTTCATGTGGGACAAGCATTTAAGATTGCATCGCATAGGGGGGCACCTAGTCAAGTCTTTGTCTTGGCTTTGACTTGAGCTTACGGGGCGTCATACACGGACACACAGACAATGCACGTATTTGCAATTTCGCATATCATGTTTGCATCTCTCGGGCGCTCGCACACTTTGTGTCTGTTTTTCATACACTGTACTCCAAAGAGTAAGGGGTAGCTTTAAAATAATGTTGTGTAATCGAACTCGAAAGGAAAAGAGTAATAGACTCCATACGAGTTTTTGAAAAACTATGTCCGTAGCTTGAGAGCTAATAACTCTGATTACACTAAGCAACCAATAAGAACTTGCAGGTGCAGGTTCGATTTTTAGTCCAGACATACATATATTGGCAGCCAATCTTAAAAACAAAAATTTACCTTGAAACTGGTTTTCTATGCTCTCTTTAAGAATAATAATAATAATACAATTTGGGAAAGCTGCATTGTGATCCGATGGATCTATCTTGCTCCTTACTAGCCGTGGAGCTTCTCAGCAAGACCGATGCTCAAAACAAACTTAATTATATGTGATGTTTTTAGCTGGGTGAACTCGTATGTCGAGCTTCTATGCCCGCAAAAGTTTCCTTCTCCGTTCCACAAAACCTACATATGTTCGAATTCCTGAAGGTAGCGTTCCTGAGGTGTTTCCTGAATCTGCATTATCGCGTAGGAAACACATTCAACATCGTAAGGGTATTCTTGGCCCTATGGTCTCTCCCCCTTCTGGCAGAGCTTCACACTCTATTGTTTTGGGAGGTTTCCTTCTCCGTTCCACAAAACCTGCATATGTTCGAATTCCCGATGCTAGCGTTCCTAAGGTGTTTCCTGAATCTGCAGTGTCGCGTAAGAAACACATTCAGTATCGTAAGGGAATTCTTGCCCATATGGGATATTTTCTTGATCCTGTCGATGTTATATGTAGCTGGAGTGTATAGCCACGTTGCTCCTACTATTCTATTTAATATTAGATCGATACCTAGTCGAATGGTAACAAATAAAAAAAAAATATAAAAATTGAGGAGTTTCTTGGCTTGCCGTAGGCCATTCGTGCCAATCCAGCAGCGTTAATCGCCAGCCCATTAGCTACTTTGTTTCCAGGAATGTGCCTTTGTCCTACGATCCATCTAAGCAAGACTTTATTCCATTATCCCAGAGGGTTAAGTTTGGTTCGAACTTATCTTGAATTGATCTTCAATGCTGTCACGGCGTTTCTCGCGTCCTGACTCTCTCTGTCTTTATATTTCCTTGGTAGGTTGATGCCTACACAGCGGCCTACATCTTCCTGAAAATATGCGGGCTTATAAGCCCAGAATTTATGCCAATCAAAGTTCTTGGTCTCGCAAGTGCCAGCCCGCTGCCTTCCCTTGTAAAATACCCGTCTGTATATGGAGTGTTTTTCCCTAGGCAAGTTCTTTTAGGGTTTAACCAGGTGCGAATCCAGGATTTGGTCTTGGGGGCGGGCTCACTTCCAATTATATATATTATATTAGAGGTTTCTGTCAAGCCATTTTTCCAATTTTTGAGTGGGGTCCGGACACAAAACCCTCCCACCCGAAGATCCGACATTTCGTGTAACTATACCAAATAGCATTATTACTAAGAATAGGAATCATGCTATCCCCAACAATTTATTAAAATGGAAAATGGATTGGTTTCAAATCGAACGGATACTTTAACCCTCGGTATATCAAAGATTAGACAGTAATCCGTTTAGTTTTGGTGTGAAAAATAATCTTGCCTCATAAACCCAGGGTCAAAACTATAAAGAAATCTTTAAATGTAAAACCTTGTTTTCTAAAAGCTCCACTAAAAAGCTACTCCAATCGTAACTTTTAAACTTTGTGTGAGCACTGAAGAAGCAGTTCCCAAACGATTTTCAGCTCAAAATCGTATTAAATTTGTGAAAATGCTACAGTGTATCTAATAGTCGAGATATGCCGACTGTAACCAGAACCCCTTGTTAATGTTTTTGTATTTGTTTCCAGCGGGACACTCCAAGTCTTTAAGGTGCCAAAGCTACAAGCTTCAATATGTTGTTGTTGGGTCTGTTTGCTGATCCTGTCGCGCGTTGCCTCTGTTGCTTGTGGCGTCAAAATTGTGTGCGCTGTAACAACGTTTCCCAACACTCTTTATGCACATGACGTGTTGTGAGTCAGTCTGTGCCACAGTGTAACACTGTGTGCTCCAGTGTGCGTGAGCGCATTGTGCTTGTTCATAGCTGGTAATTAGTGTTGTTGTACCTATTGCATGGCCTTGGGGCACCTCTTGCCCACAAAAGAACCTGGCCAATATACAAACTTTATCTCGCGTACGCATCAAAGAAGCCACAGCCAAGTCAGTCACAGAGTCTGGCCCGAGTTTTGCCTTTTGGCCATATACGCTCTTTAATACGCCTGCTATCTTTGATCGGTTTTTGGTTTCCATGAGTACCTGGCTAGTTTACTCTTTTGTTGTTGTTGTTGCTTTTCAGGCCATGCATTTTAGCTGGAGCTTCTCATATTTTTATACAATTTAGCGGTGATAATGATTTTGTACATACAATACGGCGTATAAATGAAAACGCCCTCTTTATATAGCAGCAGCTGCTCCTGCTCCTGTTCCTGCTGCCTTAGCCTTGGCCAACGTCTCTCATTGATTTATGTTGACCAAGTTGCAACAACTAAACTACTTTGTATTTTTTACTACCAATGTTCAAAATTCTTTCATTTTAAGTGTCATAAAAGCTGCACATTTGTTTGTAATATGTGGCTTAGTAGGAGATGTCGATTTTATTACGTATTTCTTAATAACTCCTTTATCCCAGCTTATAGATTAATATCAAAAAAAAAAACATTTTATTACAATGTAAATTTACGAGGAATTTCTTTTGAGGTCTGGCGGATTCAAGCTACAGAATGCATGGGCTCATAGGTTTAAGAATCGTAAAAAATAAAAAAAAACTATAGTTAATTAAGCAAACAGCTTTAGGTTCTTCGTCGAAACGACTATGACCAATTTTAAGTTATTTCCGTCTATTTCTTACATTTTATTTTATTAACAACAATTTTCCTGCTTCTTTGGTTTTTGCATCATACAAACAAAGAGCTGAAAACGATTTCAAAATGTTCTTTATTTAGATCACAAAATTTGCTTAAATCAGATTTTACTCCATTTGTCTAACGAGAACAATTCATAGTACTGCACAAAAGGTCGATCATATGGAACACATTTCTATTACAATAAATTGTTTTGGAAAAAAAACTAACATGCAAGTTTAGTGTTTAGTTAAAGAGGTGTGTATAAGTTCGTTATCAGAGGGAACAAAAATAAGGCGATTCTTAGTATTTTTTAGCTGTTATGGAATTTAAACTAAGCAAAGAAACATCTGTCTGCAAAATTTATAATTATCATCACTTAATCAAGTTAATGTAGCAATTTCATCATCACATTCTAAAGCCATAAACAAAATAGATAAGTAAACTTACACACAAAATATATTCTACGTCTAATCAACGATGATTTTTTGAGAAATTGTAAAAAAAATTCTTAGCAATCTTTAAAATTGACACAAATGTTATTCTACGTCTAATAGATGACTAAATTTTTAAGAAATTGTGAAAAACTCTTAACAGTCTTTAAAAATCACACACAAGATGTACCTCGTCGAATCGACGACTAAATTTTTGAGAAATCACGCTTACACAAGGTATAGTCAGCTACACATGGTGTGCGCTCTCCAACAGCTTAGTGATGACTAAAGCGGCATCGAAAGTGGGCACAAAACAAGAAACGCGAGCTTAAAAAAATTTCGATAAATTCGCTAACATTGTTTACTTTTTTTTTGTAAACAAAAACAATATCATTCTAGGAGTGCTTCTACTTAAGATATGCTCTGGAAACGGAAAGTGCTTAGTAAAATTAAATAGATGGGACGGATCGCAAGCAGCTATTATTGCATTCCTTGCATTGTATCTTGTTAAGGGTCCATTGTAGAAAAAGTATTTTATTTATACCATATTATCTACAATTTTTGTAAAGCTCAACATATTTGTAAAGAAAAAATATTTTCTGTAACTTTTGACTGAATATCTTAAAACTAGATCATGATATACGTCTGAAACTTATTATATCTCAAATTAAAAGTCAAAACGAATATTCGGAATACTATCTTTGGATTCAACCTACAAGCGAGATTATTTCTTATTATATAGAAGCTGAAAGCCGCGAAGCTAGTGCTTTTAAATTTGTAGTAGGTTAAGTAGGGTTACAAATCCTTCTTTTTAATAAATAAATAAAACATTATATAGCTTACTTTCTGAAATCATGGAATATAATTTCCATTGATTAGCCAGTTTAACTCTATACTATAAAATTGTACCACTGCTAGACCGTCGTGTACTCAATTCATCAATTCAATAAGCAAGCTATACATATATAAAATAAATATTTGTCACACACCCATATTAAGTATACGCACCATATGCCTTGTATACATATAGTGCTTGCAAACTTCTAATAAAAACTTATCGAGCCATAAATTATTTTCTTTTATTTATTTTTATGCGTTATCATTGCATAATTGAAATTGTGGCTTCCCATTGGATTTTATTTTATTTTTGGCACCAGGTGCAAGTTGCAAGCTGACTTGCCAATTTGCGTTCTTCAGCTGCAATAAAATAAATAAAAAGCTCTTTCATAAAAAGTCATAATAGAATGCGGCTGACAATAAATAAGTAAATCAATAAAAGTCATAAAACTCGCTTTCAAACTTTTTGTATCTTTCGTCCTTTTCCTATCTTCTGTTTTATACACTACAGCTTATGGCTTTAGGGTATTACGGAATTGTGCAATAAGCTCAAGAGGCGTGGCAGAACATAAGTTTTCTGCCATATGCGTCCCTATGAACACCTACATACATCTCAAATACCTCAGTTTACCATAAGATTCGCATTATCTGTCCGTAGAAAAATTTCGTCATTAACCAACACTGTGAAAGCAACCAGTTCAAAAATTTTCGCAGTTATCCTGCATCCGATGGTACAAAATGAGTTTGATCGAAAAAAAATGTTTGAAGATATATGAAAATATACAAAAAAAAAGATGGAATTTACAACTATATTAAAAAATATTATACATATACATATATATATATTATATACTATATGTGTATCGGCGAAAACAGGTGGAGCGGGCTACAGTAAACCACGTTAAATTTTAACTAAATAACTAAATATTTAGATAGTTTAAGACTTTTTTTTCCAAACTATATCTACTAAGCGAATAAAGAAGTTTTTTTTTTTTTTATTTTATAATTTTATTTACAATCTGTCTTTATTAGACAATAAGTCAATTTACTAAATAATAATTAATACAATATAAATATAACAGCAAGTTTCCATCGAATTATTTATTCAAATTTTGTTTCAATTCCTTATTTTTCAATGAAAAATAAAATTTGATATTAAAAAATAAATTGAATCATTGAAAAATTCCGATTCTTAATCGAGTTATCGATAACTAAATATTTAGATTTTTGGTTTTAGATGTCTCTTTGACAAAACATATCTTCAAAGCGACTAAAGATATAAATATAAAAAATTTATTCAATTTTTTTTTTCAATGAATAAATTAATTTAAATAAATTGAATTATTAAAAAATTTCGATTATTTATCGAGTAATCGATAATTGAATATTTTGATTTTTCGTTTTTGGTGTTTGTTTTGCAAGCCATATCTTCCAAGCGAATTTGAACTTTATTTTTCAATGAAAGATTAAATTTTAAGTTTAAAAATGAATTAAATTGTTTTGATTTTTTTTTAAATTTAAAAATTTTTATTTTTTTATTTTTTTAGTATTTAAGTGTTTTTAACTTCTCTTAAAAATTTTAGCTTTGCTTAAGCATGCTTTAATAAATTAGTATTTGCAGAAGAATAAAATGGTGTTGGTTAATATTGAATTATAGGTAGCCTCAAGTACAGTCTCCTGTTTGGCTTAAAAATAAATGAAGCTGAAAACTCAAAATTCAATGAGCAATGATAAACAGAGATTTTCTTAAAATAACATTCCTACAGCTGGAATCCTCACTTAAGCCGCAATTAAGAACTTTTTTTGGATTATGTGGTTGTAGGGTACTCCTCTGCCGGCTTTCGCGCCGAGCTATTCACCTTTTTTTATGGTTCTTTATTATGCGTGTGCGCACAGCATGCAAAAATTAAAACCAAAAAGAAGTAAAAAACTTGGCAACAGAAACTCGATTTAAGGTCTGTATTCGTAAAGTCACAAATAAAGTTGTAACTTCGGCAGCAAAAAAATCGTAGCTTATATTGACCACATTGGTCTGCCCAGAATTTTTACGGCTTTTCTTTTTTGTAGAGTAACTTGGCAAAGGGCGTGTTTGCGTAGGTAGCATGTTTAAATCAAAAATAAAAACTTCAAGCTTTAAGCTTTCACATTCTGTATGGAAAGAGGTTGCGATTTTTGGTGTATATTTAGCTTGACTTATTTTATCCTAACCCAAGCCATACACGATGCGATTGTTGAACAATTTAGTTGTTTATAAAAAAAAATGAAACATTTATCATATGAAAACTAAGCCATATACGATATGATACAATCGATTGCATCGTAAGTGGGATCATCTTATGAAATTTTGTATGATTGCACAACAAATAAAACCACTTTAATTTTTCGATAAACAGCCGAGTTGTATAACTAGTGGCATCGTCTATGGTTTATTCAAGTCACGCTAAATATTAATTTATCGATAAATCGGCAAATAATCGAAATTCCAGACAATTTTGTTGGACTAGGATCTTTTTGTAGAGTGTATGTGAAAGACATCGTCAAAATATATATATTTTTTTTTTACCAAATTCACTTTAGATAGTACGAACGTAAAATTTTTTCCAAATAACATTTTTTTTGAGTAATAGAAATAGGTAGAATATTTAATTTATTTTTTTTTTTTTATTATAATTATTTTTTTTGATATCGAAGAAGCGTTTTCGAGATGTAGCAGAAATATATGTTGACATACTCAATAACATTGCTTTTGAGGAACTAGTTTCTTCTGAGGGAAAAAATAGCATGTTAGCAATAATTTCATATTTGTCTACCGGCTTCAGGGCATTGCTTCTGAGATAAAATTGATTTTTATAAAATTTCGAAAAATTGATTCTTTCATTGCCAAAAGTTGTTTTTGTCATTCACATTGTATACCAACATAAAACAGCCAATAAGTGACACTTGTGGCTGACAAATCGCAATCGCATTATTCTAAAATGCCAACATAAAATCATATTTCCATGCAAATGCAAAATCAAATAATGTTATCTAATGCAGGGACGCACCTACAAACACGCACGCAAACTCATAGATAAACGTAAAAACATACGCACATATGCATGAGAGTTGTAAGAAAATTTGTCAGTCATACCACTTTTCATGCAAAGCTAGAAAAATGTGAAAGCCAAGTGGCAATGACTATAAAGATGATGATGTTTTTGAGGAAGATGATGCAGATGATGCAGATGATGGGAAAGATGATGCAGATGATGGGAAAGTTGATGCAGATGATGACGTTGCTGTGGAGGGTGTTGCAGATTATGAGCAAGATGATGAAGATGATGATGTTGTTGACAATGACGCTGATGATGACAACTTTTCATGTCAAATGCATTACGATTTATCTATGCTGCCACATGCTGCGTGTGGCGTGCTGCTTGTATGTGGCATACATATAGTGTGTGTGTGTGTGTGTGTGTGTGTGTGAATGTCTGCCTGTGTGCGTGTCTGTCATAAATTTTACGCATAACAAACGTCGCCATTGTCGTCACTTTGGACACTTTTATGACAATTTCAAGCCAAATCAAACTGCAACTCTAACCTTGTTGTTTTTCCACACTCTTTTTTCTTCCCTCTCACATAGATAAAGATAATGGCGTGCTGGATTTGCCTGGCCGCAATGGCGACGAGGATAGTCCCGGTGAAATGGGCAAACCAGTCAAGTTGCCCAAAGAGATGCCTGCAGACATGAAAAAGGCCGTCGACGATGGTTGGACTAAGAATGCATTCAATCAGTATGCTTCCGATTTGATATCCGTACATCGTACACTGCCCGATCCGCGTGATGCCTGGTGCAAGGATACGGCACGTTATCTAACTGACCTACCCAAAACCGATGTCATTATTTGCTTCCATAATGAGGCCTGGTCAGTGCTGCTGCGTACAGTGCACTCTGTGCTAGATCGTTCGCCAGAGCATCTAATAGGCGAAATCATACTGGTCGATGATTACTCCGACATGCGTAAGTCTAAACCTTAATTAGTCAATACACTGGCAAAAAAGATGGCTTACTTTGTTTAAAATACTTGAAATTTTCATAAGGCAGTTAATCTTTTACTCCAGAGCTCTACTTCATGGATTAATAAAAACAAGTCTGTAGACTTAGTCAACTTTTTCGTTTGTAGCTAATATGACGTCATAACTTAGATGCGACCTTAGAATCTACTTATGCGCTTTAGTTTATTTAAAATAAATAATAAACACTCAGTTACTGCCTTCTCTCGCTTAGACATCAAAGCCAAAACCTTTTAAAAACTACTTTTAACACATTTTTCTCCTGAGTGTAAAACTTTAGATACGCTTTATGCTTTGTCATTGCAGCTCATTTAAAAAAGCAACTGGAGGATTACTTTGTAAACTTACCCAAGGTGAAGATTGTGCGCGGTGCCAAACGCGAAGGTCTGATACGGGCACGTCTTCTGGGTGCTCGTTATGCACAGTCACCGGTAATAACCTATTTGGACTCGCACTGCGAATGCACTGAAGGTAAGTTGTGGATTAAGTTTCAACGCAATTTTATTAAGATGGTTTTTTCTTCCTGTTTTTTTTCTTTGTGAAAGCATAAGATACTCCTTGTAGTTGTTGTATTTGAGATTTGTGAATATTTCTGCAGCTTTTGCTTTTATTTTCAAAAAAAATGTAAATTGATTTGCTGGGAGTAATTTAATTTGACTGCCCAAAAGTATGCAGCAGTGTTTTTCTCTCAGCATAGACAGTGATGCGCCAGAAATCTCTTTAAAGCGAATTTCAAATAAACTTCTAGTGATAAAATATCTCCTGGTGAAAGATTTTTAGTAAAATTGATTGAAATTGAGTTAGAATAATAAAATCAATTTTTATTTAAAAAAAATTTGACTATACTTGAGAGAGAGATTAAGATTTTAAAGTAAAACTGGATTTAATGGTTCATTAATATAGCCCCTCACTGCATCTTTACGATATCTTTTAATTAGCAAAGACAACGTAAAAAAATGTTTAAAGGGGGTCTGGTGATGATGATGATATTATATATTGTAAAATATGGTTAAATTATAACGAAGAAAAAAAATAATGATTTTGAGCTGTAAGTACGTTTATCTGTTTGATAAGGTGGGGAGGATTCCTGGTTTTTTGGCTGTATGTTGTTGTCTTTTCTGGTCCTCTATGTGACCCTTGCCCAGTAATAAGATGTTGGTGTTGTTAAATGTGTTGTATTTGTCTTTATTTGTAGAAAGTATGTTTATGTGTGTGTTTGTTTAATGTAAAAAAGGGCAAGTCGGGGAATGCGCGTGCACGGGTGTGCTTACATTAAATGATTTGGGAGAACTCATTCTATTGCGCTCAGCTTAGAACAGCATATGCTGAGCGGGGTCGGGATCACCTCTTGTGCAGTTTTTCACCTTAGTCAGCGCAGCTTACGCTCTTTTAGTGAGCGCAGCTTACGCTCTTTGAGTGAAGCTAAGCACGTAGCTAGGCTTAACCCACTCATACCGTTTTGGCATGAACATACTGCCCCCCTTGCAACTTTGTTTTGCAATAGGAGCTGCACTTGAAGTATGGCGTGGGCCAAGCCGAGTGCTAGCTGCGGAGTGTGGCACGTCGGGAGTTAGAGCATTGGAATTGGAGCGCTTGGTGCATCTTCGTCGCTCAAGGGATCACCAGCCAGCTCCTGGTTGTAGTACTGTTTCTTGGGCGATATTCTCTATGGCTCGGGATGCAGTCCTTGTGATTACGCGTGTGGGCGGAAGAGGACCCTTGGAAGTGCTTACGTGAAGAAGCGTGTCATAAGCTTGACCACAAAAGCGGCATCGGTCGCCGCTTCTACAGGAACGCCTGTGGGCCAGACAGTTTTGGCAATACTCGTTTGTGAGTGCCACATGGAGACGCTTTTCGGCGTTTAGCTGCAGAAATGTCTGACAAGTCCGGAGGGCATGGTCTTCGTGACAGACTCGACATTGAACAGAGTTTGTCCTCTTTGGAGTCATATCGTCAGCATTAAGGGCAAGTTTTGACTGTCTTTGCTGATTCTACTACAGGAGATCTTGCTTGACGCGTTTGTCTGCATACGTAAATCAGTTGAAGGGTGGGCGGAACCAGAAAGGATCCTTGGGGAAAAGGATGATATAGACGATGTTGGCTCAGTGAGTATCCATCCGAATATGGTCTCCTGTCCCAGCAGTGAGTCACAAACATTGTGCTTTCTGCCGCTGAGCATGATGGATGGGCGCTTTGAAGGCAATTGGGGTCAGCCAGCTGCACATCAGTCAGATTTTGAAGAACAGCTGCGGAAATGGAGGCGGTTGGCAGACTCCTTGCTAGGGCTGGCAGCACCTGTAGTCGTGGATTTTTTGGAGGGGCTAGCATGAAATGGCATAGCTTTTGGTTTTGAGCAGCAACTTTCATAACTTCTAAACTCGCTTACACGACGAGTTATCGACTAAATATTTGGGAAGTCTATTAAAAAAGGCTCAATTTAAATTTTTTTTTTTTCCAAATATAACTTAAACCTTGAGTTTTAAAAAATGTTGAATTATAGAAAATTTGTCAATCATGCCACAGAAAAATATAAAGCAAAGTGGAAAAGACTATAAAGGTGTTCATGTTTTTGAGGAAGATGATGCAGATGATGAGAAAGATGATGCAGATGATGGAAAAGATCATGCAGATGATGGCTTTGCTATGAAGGGTGTTGCAGATTATGAAAAAAAAAATGCATTTTTTAAATTCATAATGTTCAAGCTATGCCTAAAAATAAGAATGATCAAATTTTACACAAATGAGCACTGCGAACAAAAAGATGACTTCTTTAATTGAGGAAGTTATTATTATTTTTGTGATATATCCTGAAAATATGATCTGGTATAAGACATCTTTTAAGAAATTTCTTAATATACTATGAGTATCATGGCTGGCTCAACACTCATTTTGTTAAAGTAAAAAATTTTTCACAATTTTCATGAGATTTTAGTAGGGTTGGAAATAGGTAGAAAGCCAATATTTATGGTCACGACAAGTTTTAATTTTTTACGTGGAATCATTAAAGCATAGTGAGAAATGGCTAATACTTCCAATTCTTTGTACGATAAAACAATCAAATATGTAATAAAACTTTACTCAAATTAGTTTTCGGGCACAACTGGGTTTAAGTGATCAACTAAATTATTTCATATTTATAAAATGCACTACACTGGCCATAGCTGTAATTTACATTGATATTGTATTTATTTTTGATTTTGTTATTGTACATAGATATAAAATATTTAAATGCAAATGGTAAAGCGTATAAATATTTGAATTGATTAAACACAACAAAAACGCATACTAGTTGAAACAAATTTTATATAAAAGGAAAAGTTAAATATTTGGTCACTTCATTATTTAGTTTTTGTTTAACTTATGCTAATTTATAAAACGAAAGCATGTGTGCAAATAACATGACCTTTGAACTTTCGATCAATAAAATGAAAACTCATTGAGTTGTAACAAAATAAGTTCAGTTAAAAGGAAATCCCTTAAGGTCTTGTTCTGTAATAAAAGTGAACAACAAACGACGACAATAAAACAAAGCCAACTTCTAAATCACTTAATCTTCAATTTTGTTGCGGCTCTCTAGAGATAGAGAGACCTAGTACTGTCATATCTAAAGAAATGCTTTTCATTTCATTTTCCGCAGTGGTGACCAAATACAGTTACAGCAACAACAACAACAACAACAGAAACAAAAACAAAATGGCCAAAAATAACGATAACAAACCAAAATGGAGGCACATCACACACACGCACACACAAGCATGCAGACAATCAGTGTTGTTTATTGAGTTTTGTTTGCACATAAAATCGATAGAAAAAAAAAGGAAATTTGATAGAAGAGGAGCAGAGAAAAAAAAAACTATCGTAATTGGATAAGCGTAAAGCAACGAACGTGAATGAAAAGAAAAGCCCCATCGGTTACAACAAAGCTGTAATACTCTGGAAATACAAAAATTCTATACTTCCTATCTTTTTATATTGAAAATTTCGATGCTAGAATACTAAAAGCCTGCAGCGATTTAAATTTTTTTTTTTTGTGCCTATACAACACTTTACAACACTGTTCCACTTTCTTTCATTCAAAATCAAACGAATCAAATGTCAAAATCGATGTCACACAGTAGTTTTTTTTTTGCTGCGCGTCTGGAAAGTTGTATTGTCATCGTCATCGGATTCGCTGCCAGAACCAGGGAAAACATTTTTGTCTGGAGTCACAGCTCAATCAAAATGGTTTTTTTGCCAACAAATTTGTAAATTCAGTTCTTACTTTAAAAGGATAGCTTTTGGAGCATGTACCAATAAACAAGCAATATAAATTTAGACTTTATAGGGTGATTTTTTTAGAACAGAGAATTTGCAAAAATAAATACATTTAATTGATTGACATTATTTATTCATTTTGGCGTGACGTTACGTTTATAACATATAAGAAAAAAGTATGTGCAAAATTTTTAAAAATTTTATATACTTACGTTGCGCTTATTTATTATCTTTTCTTTATATTTCATTTTTGCTTAAAACTACAGCGTTAAGGCTTAGGGATGAAAAAAAATTTGACAAAAAAAAAAAAAAAATTCTACAGCGGGTTTATTTATCGAAGAAATACAAACAGAACTACGCATGGCGTTATGCTACAAAAAATAGAAATGACTTTTGACTTGGATAACAAAATCGCAATTTTCTGCGAAGTGGAATGGAAGCCTTTTGGTAAAATCAAAAAACACACACTTTATGGCGTTACGTTACAGAGTGTGGCATTACTCAAAATTTTAATAAAATTATGAAAAATAAGGCAAATTTTACCAAAAAATAATAATACAATGATTTAAAATTAGTGAAAATAAGCTCAAAAAAAGGTTTAGCTTTGTAGCCAGATGTCTCACGTGAGGAAAGCTTTAAATTCTTTAATTGAATAATTTTTGTGAAGAAAGCTTTAAACTAATTTTTTTCATTAATAATACAAATAATATATTTTTATATAACTTTTAATTATTCGGTCCTGATGGACGTTTCTATGAAAATGCCCATATACATGTAGATCGTGATATCTACGTATCATTGAGTGCCTCTTATGTTTCAAAGTTTTTTTTAGGCAACTATACATTAATCCAATTGTTGGTCACTTTGTCGAGCTTATCAGTTAGAATCCCGTTAACAGAACGTAAAATGTAATCTTTAAATTTATTATTCACATAAACGAGTAACTTGACGTCACCCACAATAAAAGAAGTTAAGCAAGTGGATGGATCATTTTTTACAGAGCAAGAATTTTTATATTATATTAAAATTATTTGTTATCCATTTTCATTACTGCGTTTTTCCATGCTTGAAACTGAAATATGTTCCAAACTCATATATACATATGTTCGCTTGAAGAAAAAAAAAACAGCAAAAAAGTCACCCTTTTGTTGAAAATGTGAACTAAAGGGAAATAATAGGTCGAAGTACTTAAAAAATCTTGTTGCGGAGTTATCCTGTATTTCTTACAAATATGTATGATTTATAGTATAAGCCAAACGCCAAAAGGATGTACCATGAACCGACGGGAATCAGGTTTTTGAATAAATAGTTTATGTGAATCTAATTAATGTACTTTGTTTACATAAGTTTTAAGAAATAGGAGAGCCACTCAAAAAAAGTGCCTTGATTAGTTGGAATCCTCTAATCTTAAAATAAAAAAATAAATGTGTTTAAAAAGCCAAACGTCAAAAAACACCCTTTATTTTGAAACTAATTTAATATCAGAAATTGCTGTAAATTGAAACTAGCCAAAAAAAAGCTAAACTTTTGAAAACTTAAGCTGCAGAAAAAACACCCTGTAGTTAGAGAATAAAATAGTTTCAGCCCAGTTATGCAATACGGTTATATTAAACCGAAGCCCAATCAAAAAAGAATGCTCTTGCTAAAGTAAACCTCCTGGGTAGAAAGATATATGCGATACGATGGTTCGAGAAGAGTCTTAAGGAAATAAGACACAAAATAAGGCAATGTGACATGTGTCATCTTCGTTGAACCTTAGTCTCAATAAACTTATAAAAATCACAGAAATATGATAGGAGTAAATTGCTATATTCTGTCCAACAGCCCAACTTTGAGCCGAAGCAATAGTCCGAGAAGTCTCGAACTTTAACTACCCCAGAGATCGAAATGGGAAAGCAAAAGGAGCGGTTCCAGCATTAAGTATCCGTTTCTGTCTGGGTTCTCTAGAAATGGCTCTGCCCGACCTTATCCCTCGTGAAATTTTTTTCTCACATGTGTTTTGATTTATATTCCAAATCATGAACAAATTCTGCTCATTCCATCTATTTTAAATTTTTGTTCATGAAGAAACATGTGGGAAAAAACACAGTTCGTGGAAATGGAAGTGGAACAGAAAACTGCGTCCCCTTGCAAAACTAGCATTAAGTATCCCGCCGTTCCGGCTTTTGATATTCTTTCCGCTCGTCTCAATCTCGCCTGAATTTTTTACCTTCAATGTGTGTGTGTGAAATCTGAAAAAAATGCTGTTCCATACCGTCCATACCGCACGTTTTGGGGGTACCGTGCCAAATCCGTTTCCAACTCTTAATCAAATCTTAGCCGACCTACTCTAAGCCAACTAAACCAACTTCAGGGCAAACTGTAAATACTCCTTACCACGTTAAGGTTCACTACAGAGAGAAATGTGATAACATGGAGAAACCCAAACGTTAAGCATGGCCCAAAAATATATGACAATGTCTGTGTGTGTGTGTGGGAAAAAAACAATTTCGGTTTGCACATTTCTCATCGAATCGTTGCTATTGACGATGCATGCTCATGATAGATGACAGAAACGTTTGACAAAAAATGCTCTCACAGAGAAAACCCAATTAAATCCAACTATATCCATCAAATGCTTTGTTTTTGTGTTTTCCTTTTTGTTACTATATATCATGGTCATGTTCTTACGCTGATTTGCCTTTTTGCTGCAGGTTGGCTGGAACCTTTGCTGGATCGCATTGCACGCAACTCGACAACCGTTGTGTGTCCCGTCATCGATGTCATCGATGATGCCACCATGGAGTTCCATTACCGCGACTCAAGCGGCGTCAATGTCGGTGGATTTGATTGGAATTTGCAATTCAGCTGGCATGCTGTTCCGGAACATGAAAAGCGCAGACATAATGTAAGTTTCTTTTTTTATTTCATGCTCCATCAATTGCTAAGCAGCTTAATTTGGCTGATGAAAACAGCTGATATAATCGTGCGGTTAGACGTATTTTGGCGCATGTCAAGAAAAAAAGTAGCCCATCTCCTCTTTCGGTTTTTGCGGTTGCCATACAGCTTATTTCTACGCATGCCATTCATATTGGTGAAATGTGTGTGTGTGTGGGTCTTGTACGCCTTTATATACCAAAGTCGCACAAAAAAATACTAGAACTAGGCAGCTGCCTGCTTCAAGCGCTAGTACGTGACTATTTGAAATGAAATTGGCCGGGTCAAGCAAGAAACACGCAGACATGGAAAAAAGGCATCCGAAAACAATAATATACAAACAATATATGTATTAAATTTTTTTTTTTTGTATTTGTGCGTGCTCAGAAATGACAGCAGGAAGAAACATGATTTCAGTTCGTTATTCCCGAATTTGTTTTTTTTTTTTTTGCGGTTTGTTAAATATTTTATTATTTTTTAAATTATAGCTATAAAAAGTCAAAAAAAAAATAAAAAAATCTCATGGATAAATAACTGACTGATTGATTATTTTATAAAAGTTTTGAATTTTAGTGAATAGAGTCAAAAAAATTTAAGATGATGACTCAAATTAGAGTGCAGGATTTTTACTATTACTATGTTATGTATCAAATTATAAACTGAAACAAATTAAATAAGATATCGATAGATTGTTTGAAAAACTAAAACCCAAATGCATGAAATAAATTATGGATATCCTAAAATATAGGAGCTTTACGTTTGCTATTTATACTGAACTTAGCCTAATCGCCTTTACAGCAATGAAAGCTGAAAGAAAGTTGTAGCAAACAATTTTAATTTACAAAACTATCTCTTAGATAACGAGATATTCTCAATCTTAAAAGTTACAACAAATAAATTGAAACAAAAATTTCAATAAAAATTTAGCCATTAGAAAAAGCAAAATTCTTAAAAGCTACAAAAAGAAATTTTTTTTTTTGGATTTTCGTGTTTCTGGTACTAACGTATATGTTTTAAAAACTTTAGTAAGACTAATGCAAATATTCTTAAAAATACAAAACGAAAAAATTTTTAAGTAAAAAATAAATAACAAAAATTGAAAAAAAAAAAAGTGAAATTAAATCTATCAATGAGAATTAAAAAATTCTTAAAATTTCTAAAAAAAAGAAGTTAAAAATACAAAATATTAATTGTATAACATTTTTTGCAGTATTTAATTTTAAATTGAAAAATTCCATCAAATCTTATCCATTAAAAATCATAAAATTCTTAAAAGTTACATGAAAAAATATTGAAAAGAGAGTTCCATAAAAATCTACCCATTAGAAATCGAAAAAATTAAAAAATTCTCCATTTACAATTTACAAAATAACAGTAAAAACAGTAGGGCGTTTTTAAAGCAAAAAGAAATCAAAAAATTCGAAATTTAAAAAAAAAGGTAGTCTTTGTTTTGTGCAATTTTCTATGAAAATTTTGATAGGAAAAATTGTGAAAAAAGTGTCATAAAATTGTAAATTGGCTGTTTCTTAGTATAATATACCAATATTAATTGATATTTGTACAAATAGTTGAACTTTACGTTTATTTAACTTCTTGTTGCTTATAATCCACAACTGATTTACGTAAAATTTACACTAAGACATGTATACTTATTTGGTTCTATTTGACCAGAGATTTGAAAGCAATCTTTTTAAATAGCCATCTTCTAAGTGTTGTTAAATCTATTAGTAGAAAGGAAATTTATTTGATGTGTTGATAGGCTGAAAAGTTTTTAGACTTTCTATGAAATAAAATGACAATATTTCTTTAACCAATATAATATTTTATTTATTTATTTATTTGTGCTTTATTCCCTTTAAATATATACATTTTCATTAAAGCTAATGGTTAATAATTATAATTGCACAGAGTTTAGCAGCTGCTTTCAACTGAAATATTCACAGTAATGTCATTGTATTGATGTTAATTTAACATAGTTAGTAAGAAAAAAAATGACAGGAAATCCTTTATATTAACTAAAAATAACTTGAAAAACTAAATATTTACAAAAATTAAATTAAACCTATTTAGTTTTAAACAATAAATACGTAACACTATGGAGCAACATTACATATGTTATTAAAATTTTATAAAACCTTTGCACAAAGCGCAGCATAAGCTTGATCAAGAAACATAATAAATAATTGTTTTTTTTAGAGGCATAGGATAGGTGTGAACAAAGATCTAGGCAAAAATATAAGAATACCTAAGAAAAATAACATAAAAAACGCAAAAATTCAGTTTACAGAAGATGAAAAAATAAATACAAAACTCTTGCTTTTAACTAAAATACATTTGAGTTTTTTTTTTTTTTTTTTTAGAAATACTCCATAACGCAATTTAGCACTTTACAAACGTAGTCTGCATTTATTTACCTAAACGTACAAAATGTACCACAAAGATCCAACATATATGTTGTATTTTATGCTTGAACAAAATGAAATTCTTGGCTTAAAAACAACACCCTTTTTCTGAAATAGCTCAACCTATTAGTCTTGTCGACAGCATCAAAGTCAGTGAACATTAAACGAAACACTTTTGCGGTTGCTCCGTTTGAAACCCCAGGCACCTCTCCTTTTCAGCGTTCCTGACTTTCGTCTGGAACAAGTTTGCCATATCGAGCTGACTCTTGAAATTTTACCATTCGACATGTTAAAAATCGTTTCAAGTTTTAATTAAAAGTAAAGAATTATCTGCGGGTTACGAAACAAGCTGCTAATAAGGCAAAGCGCATAAATTACGAGAAAGTACAAAAAAATATTGCTCATACGCAGTGTTAGCGCTGCATAATGGTTGGAGTGCGGACGCGCAACTTGCAGCCAAAGTAGCAATTAAATGGCCAAAAATTGTTAACAGTCGTTGGGAGCATGTTGCGCATTTGTTTTTGTAGTTGTACTTGTCTTGTGGCGGTATATGGCTAGATTAAATGGCTATATTAGGTTCGTTCTTAAGTATGTAACAGCAAGCAGTATTGGTGTACAGTATATTAATTATATAGGCTGTTCCTTTTTCAATCGAAAATCTACAGATTTAAAAATTTCACAGTTTAACTAGAACTTAATAGAGCTATTTGGGATACCAAATTCCTTTTCGATTTGTCAGAAAAACTGTACTGCTCAGAGCACTACAATGCAAATGGAAGTAGACTAAAAAAGTTTCCACCCGAAATTTTTTTTCTTATGATCTTTGTAATACTAAGATTAAAGTTAAAAGAAAATGTTGTGCTTTGGCTAATTTTCGAAAAACATTGGTCCTTAATTTCGCTTACACCAATACGATAAATAGCAACTAAAGTTAAAAGAAAATGTGTTTCAAGTCTGATATTTTTTTTTTTTAAACTGCACTGCACTTTGGTCCCACACTTTGGCCAAAACCCTGTCATTTCTATAATAATTTTTTTAGAGTGATGAAATTTTACACACGTGTTCCTAAAGTATTGAACTATTTTTCTGGGGCGTTTGAGCATGCTCAGATTTTTCTAAGATATAGTATATATATAATCTAGACCGAAATTGGAAAAAATTTAAAAAATATTTTTAGCTTAATTAAAAAAAGAAACTTTTTTTTTGGAATTGCACCATATTTCTTATACCCAAAATATTGATTGGCTTTGGAGTTATAGCCCCAAACAGTTTCAGCTTTGCAAGGCAATAACAAAAAGACGACACCATCAATCAATATGGTTTTTAAAAGTTATAATAATAAGTAGTTAATAAATAAGTAGTTATATAATTAAATTAGGTTTGCCTAAGATAAATAGTTAAGGGGGTTATGTAGTTTTAATTTGCCAAAATTTTTAAATTTCCCTCGAAGCGTATATTCAAATCCAACTGCATTTTTGAAAAAATCTTTTCCAGTTTAAGATTCGTATATCAAAAAAGTTGTTGAATAAGTATTAGGTGCGCAACTAAGTTCTCGCTGTTTTTTTGATGAAAATTTAACTTTATTATAAAAAAATGGTTATCAATGACTCATTCAAAGTATTGCCCATCGCTAGCTACAACTTTTTCCCATTTTTCTGGCAGAGTTCGAATACCTTGACGGTAGAAGTGTTCGTCTTTTGAGGCTATCCACGAATCAAGCCATTTTCCGATATCTTCATATGAATGGCCATTAGCCAGACCATGTGCCATCGAGCGGAACAAGTAAAAATCGGACGGCGCAATATCTGGGGAATATGGCGGGTGGGGTAGGACTTCCCATTTGAGCGTTCCCAAGTAGGTTTTAACAGGATTGGCAATGTGAGGCCGAGCGTTGTCATGCAATAAAATCACATTTTCGTGCCTCTGCTCGTATTGTGGCCGTTTTTCTCGCAGTGCTCGGCTCAATCGCATCAATTGAGTTCGATACCGTTCGCCAGTGATGGTTTCGCCTTGTTTCAACAGCTCATAATAAACAACACCGACCTGGTCCCACCAAATGCACAGCATAACCTTCGCAGCGTGAGTATTCGGCCGAGCCGACGACGTGGTAGCATGACCGGGTAGTCCCCAAGAATTTTTCCTCTTTGGGTTGCTGTAATGAATCCATTTTTCATCACCCGTCACGATGCGATGAAGAAAACTCTTCATTCTTTGTCGCTGGAGCAGTTGTTCACAGGCGAAAAAACGACGACTCAACGTCCCTTGGTTTCAAATCATAAGGAACCCAAGTTCCTTGCTTTTGAATCATTCCCAACGCATGCAATCGCTTGGAAATGGCTTGGCGGGTAACTCCTAATGCTGAAGCAAGCTCTTCTTGCTTTTGGCACGAATCCTCATCGAGCAGTGCCTCCAATTCAGCGTCCTCGAAGGTTTTGGGTCTTCCTTTACGTGGACGGTCGTCAACATCGAAATCACCGTCTTTGAAGCGACGGAACCAATCACGGCACGTTGTTTCGCTTGGAGCAGCATCTCCGTACACTTTTTGCAGCTCACGATGCGCTTCAGCTGCCGTTTTTTTCGAACAGAACAAGAAAATCAACACTTTCCGCAAATGATGATTTTTTGGCACAAAACTAGACATTTTCACACAACCACAAGTAAATAATGCAAAAAGAAATTCACTAATGTGCCATAGCACATTTTATGAAGTTTTGGGTATATCAAAATCGACCAGAACTTTCTGCTAAAGCCATCTATTGACAAACAGCGAGAACTTAGTTGCGCACCTAATATAAAAATTGTTTTGTTCCAAAATTAAGTTTACGCCATAAAAAATTATATTTGTTAGAACTGCATTCAATCAGGCTTTGGTACTAAAGTTAATTTTTTCGGGTCATAATGCGGAACTTAACCCACTCTTAAGTAAAGGGCATATTGCAGTCGGTCATGTTCAACTAAATGTACGCAATTTTTGCTGTTAGCTTAGCAACTGCCTTTTGCGGCGTAAATATCTGGGATAATTGTTTTTACAAGCGTCAAGGGATTTATGAACATTTGCGCTAGGACACAAAAAAAAAAACACGAAGGGATTTGGGGGTTAGAAAGGGAATTTTAAATGTAAGCCAACATTGTTGCCGGATATGCTGAGCAACTTTTATGCGTTGTGTGTGTGTGAGTGCGTGTTTTGTATTAAAGTATTGGTTGCAGCTGCACTTAGCAACTAAATCAAGTAAAGCACATCCTACCCAGCTGAATGGTTGCACACAAGGTATTGGCATAATGCCCGCAACACAAAATGAGCCATAAATGTCACCACCACCACACATGCAGCCACACTTAAACTCACATATACAAACGGCTACACTGAAACTCTCTCTCTCACTCTCTCTCAAAGACATATAGCCACACTTGCACATAATGTACGCACAGCTGTGTCTGCCAAGACAATGTATGTTATGGCTACCAAGTGAGGATTGTCATGTTAAAAAAGGAAAATTTGTTTTGAGGGTTTTGCATTTGGTTGCAAAAACAATGTCTTGTGTTTTTCATGTAGTATGAGAATGACAGTTCAAGTTTTCTTATTCGTTTCCTTTTTTTTTTGGCTCATATTGAGCATATAAAAATGTATTTTTTATTAGAGAAGTGAAAATATGAGCCACATAAGCCACATACCATCTGGTTGCCCCATTCACAGCTCAGCTGTTGACAGTCTACCTTTACCAATTCCCTTTTCTTCTGCTTCACTCTTCATCAAATTCTGATAACTTTTTCTTTCATTTTCTTACTTTTTGTGTTTAACAAAAGTTGTCTAACTTGTTAGAAGTTGAGGGAGCAGCGGCAACAATAGCAATAATAAACTCAGCATAGGGAAACGGAAGTACGTGCACTGGGCGAAATAGTCTAGTATGTTGTGTTTGACGTTTTTCTAAAAACTGATTTTAGAAATATGTTTTACTTTAATTTGATGGTATTAATGTTACATGGTACTGACTTAATTGTTCAACTTTTACTTTTATGCTATTTAAAAAAAAAATCACCTAACACGCTTATTACTAAAGCACAATAGGTCTGATTACAAAAATTTCGATTTTTATCGATCAATAAGTTTGGTACATCCCAGCCGATTTAATTCAAACTAGTGTTGTAACTTTCCTCACATCTCTGATAAGCCATTGGAAAAACAATCTTTCATCAGCATTTGTATAAATTTGAAACAACTTGAAGAATTCTAAGCGCTATTATCTACAATCATGTCTTCAACATAGTCTGAGGAACATAAAAACTAATTTTGCACACCTCTCATTTAAATTACATTACATTTTGATCGGACACGTTATTCCCATCTTTCTGAATTCGTAACTTACGAAACGTAAACTTTATTGGATTACCATAATTCGAAAAAATTAACAGCTGTCAGATTTGGAATTAGCGACTTCAAAATACCATTTACTACTATTTTCATCAAAAATTTCGGTGACTGCTCAGCAGACTATTTGATTAATTAATTTTGTTATTCTATTAATTTTTGGAAATTTGTTTTTTAATATTTTAATTTTTTTTCAATATATGTATTAGTAGATCGTATTTCGAATTGCCTACCCAGAAGACTATTTAATTTATTTATTTTTTATTCTCTTAATTTTAAATTTTTTTAATTGTATATTTTTTTCACTAGACATTGCATTTTTTTCTTTTAAATTTGAATTTTTTTTAAATTATGTATTAGTAGATTGTATTTTGAAGTACCTACCAGAAGACTATTTAATTTATTTATTTTTTAATCTCTTAATTTTTTATTTTTTAATTGTATATATTTTTTACTAGACGTTTTGTTTTTGATGAAAATAGTAGTAGATGGTATTTTCTAGTGCCTGTCAGAAGATTATGTAATTAATTTATTTGATTACTATCTTAATTTTTTTTATTTTTTTAATTATTTTATTTTTCAATTTTGTCAAATGTTTAATTTTAAAATTTTTTAATTTTGTCAAAACACATCTAGACATCGAAGTTTTAGATGCAAATACTAGTTGATAGTATTTTTTTAAGTGCCTGTCCAGAAGACTATTTAATAAATTTCTTTTTTTTTTCTTTTTAATTTTTTTATTTTTTAAATATTTTTAATTATTTAAATTTTTTTTTTAATTTAAGTTTTTAATTTTAAAATTTTTTTATTTTTAAATTTTTTTTACTAGACATCGAAGTTTTAGATGAAAATAGTTGTAGATGGTATTTTTTGAAGTGTCTTTCCAGAAGGCTATTTAATTAATTTATTTGTTTTTATTCTCTTAATTTTTAAATTATTTTATTATTTAATTTTTTCAAACATCGAATTTTTGTCTGAAAATAGTTGAAGATGGTATTTTTTGCAGTGCTTGCCCAGAAGACTAGTTACTTAAATTATTTTTTTTATTCTCTTAATTTATTTATTTTTTTGTTTATTATGTATTTGATTAATGTTTTCAAATATTTAATTTTAAAATTTTTTTTACTAGACAACGAAGTTTTGTATGAAAATAGATAGTATTTTTTGCAGTGCCTGTCCAGAAAATTTTTTTATTTTTTAAATTGTTTTAATTATTTTTATTTTTTCAACTTTTTAACTTGAAATTTTTTTTTCACTAGACATTGAAGTTTTATATGAAAATAGTAGTAGATGGTATTTTTTCTATTCTCTTAATTATTTCATTTGTAAATTTTTTCAATTTTTTTAATTTTCATTTTGATAATTCTTTACATTTACATTTATAAGTATTTTTTTTATTCAGACAACTTTCACATTTTTCCCTAAATAAAGTCGCTTTTTTTTTCTCAGTGTACATATATTCATTTATTCATACTTGATAAGTTAGCTGTTTATCATTGTGCGTATGTGTATGCGTGGGCTTTATATACGTAAAAGCCTCGTTAACTTGGCCAAAACGCTAACAAACTTGCGGCCAAAGTTTCGCTTATGTTTGGTTTTCATTCTATTAGACCCCGTAATGCCCTTCACGTAGTACTTAAAGGCCAAATCATGCTTTAAAACGGATATGTACATAAATTACCAAGTGTTGAAGTAAGATTCTGCCATAAGTCTGCCCCGTCAGCTAGGCTGATTACATCTAAGTTAATGGCGTTGTTTGCTAATGGATCTGATATTAACTTTTTGCTTGTTGTGATTGTTGTTGGAACCATCTGCCATTTGCTTGGTTGCTCATCAAATTTACAAAACATTTTTTATTGTACTTAACAACTTTTAAAAGTGCTTTTATGCGGTCTCCATTTGGCATCGATTGTTTTTTTAAGCTTTAAACATTTTATGTCGAAAACCAAACTTTGTGGCTTTTTATAATTCATTAAAACCAAAACAAAGGAAAAAACATATTCATTGTAGGTAATCAAGTACGTATACAATTGTGTTTTACAACACTGTTTCGGGTTTGTGATAAACAGATTTTAACTTAAATAAATCGTCATCTTCAAATTGAGAAATAATATCTTGAAATAAATTTGTTTGCACAAGGAAATAGAACAAAAGATAGCCAGAAAATACCGGAAATAGTTGATATTAAAGCGTTTTTCAACTGTTTTGTGTTTATTATTCCGCAGTTTGTTTTGGTCGATTTAACAAAATAGTTAGTACAGGTCGTTACCGGAATTGGAATTAAAGTCCCAAGCCAGTAACTATTTTTTATGGATTGTGAGCAGCATGAAGGTTATTTTTTTAATGGGTAAGCTAAATAGTTAGAAACAAAGTTGGGCTTTCCCGGCTGTGAAACATTTTTTTTTCGACGTTATTTTTATTTAAAGTCACTTTAAATATATGCCGCTTAAAGACTTTAAAATAAATTTTCAAAGCACTTAAAAACAGATAAAGCACACTGTGGGATTGCTGCCAAGTAGAATCTTGATTAGAAGGGATTCTTGGCTTACTGTACATATCTATATACTATATGCTGTAAAAAATTTTAATTTCTTAAACACTTTTTAGTGTTATTATAGCATACTTCTTGGCATCAGCTTTAAATCGTTTTCCCAAAATTATGCAAAATCAAATTTAATGCATTAAAGGGTCTAGACTTAAACACTTAAAGCTGTCAGAGTATACCAAAAATTTGCCCAATGGCTACGCACATAAAAACTAACTTGCTGCAGAGTTGCAAGTAGCAGTTGTGGCAAATGGAAACGGAAACGCCAACTTTGCTTTTGCCTCGGGCAGGACTAACCAGAAATAATGAAAATAGAAAAACCAGCCACTAATCCGCTCAATGTGCTTCGAGTGTGCGCCAAAGCCAAAGGATGCCGCTCCTACCTCAGTTAAGCAAGAAAAAAAATCTCAAATAACCTAAAGCGTATAAAATGAAACTAAAACAAATTTATAAAAAAAAAATCTCGGATACGTAGCTTTGGCGCGCTGCAACGGAGCAGCAGCGGAAGAGAGTAAAAGCCAGAATGAGAGGGAGCGAGAGAGAGAGAGAGAGAGAAATAGGGAGCGTGTGTAAAAGAGCGAGCTGCCATAAAAACACTAATCCAATTATATAAAAACTTAGCTATATACTCTATGGCGTATGAGCAATATATAGAACTATGAAAACGCACTCATACGCACCGTTTGGCAGACATTTAAATGTACATACATATATGGAAATAGTATGGTAGTATGTGTATGTAGCAGCCAGCCCACTTTAAGTGGCAGTTACAGTTACACGCACACACAGATATATGCGCACCTACACACTCAGATACACCCATCCACACACACACACACACCACACAGGTATCACCTGCCATTCAGAGGCGAGGTTTAGCTATAAAAACAGTTTGGTTAGACAAACCAACAAAAGGCAAAGAAAATATACAAAAAAAAAATTGCGTTTGTTAGAGAGACTTCGATAAACACGTCACGTGACTTCCTGGAAGTGGGATACCCTTTTTGTCGAAAAATATGTATATTTATGGAAACAGTAAAGTGGTAACTAAATTTTCCACGACAGTAGATACTCTTGACCAAATAGGTACTAATCGGGAATTTTGTTATTATGCTGCCAGAAGTATATACATAACCAAAACTTTAGTCGAAGACATCCTTAACTTAAAGCGTGTAGCAGTTGTCTGGCCTTGAAGGCTTATACCGACAAAAGATGGACATAATTTTGTCGTTTGGGCTCATACAAGGCCGCATGTGAGCTATTCTTTTTTAACTTCGTGAAAAAAGTTGCCAGAGATCACAAAAAAAAAAAAATTAGCTTTATTTTTAATTTTTATTTTTTAACTTATTTTAGTAATTAATATATTTTATTACGCAAAAAAAAAAGTTTTTTAAATTTCTGGGGCAACCTGCATTCGATTTTTTTTTAAATATTTTAAACATTTTCCAATGACTATTTCGCATATTTCCGGTTGAATCTGGGTTTTTACCAATGTTTTGTGAAGATCCATTGCGCTCCCGACTGAGCCTAGCTAGTCCAGTTCCTATTTCTAATGATGCGTCTCTCTCTTTCTCATGTGCTGGGCGAATTCCTCGTAAACCTCACTGAACCTAACACCATAGGTATCGTGAGACCCAATTTTTTTACACTATTTCCACGGCCTGCCAAGCTCTGAAAGTAATCCTGTTCGTATCCAAGGGATTCTTCACCCATCTGATAGATGTTCTTGTACCAATTCAAACTGAGCTTAAAATCCGTGACACCTATCTTTTCCCACCAGTTCCTCGGCCTGCAATGTTCTCTAAGTAACCTATCGGTACTCCAAAAGTATTCTTCACTCTTATTGTAGATTTTCTTGATCCTGTTCAAATTAGAGGAACCAACCTCGCTGATACCGTCTAAGCTTCCTTTCGATTCCCTACGTGTAGTAGCTATTTGGTGGTGAGTCCGCCAATGTCACGGAACCGCTCAGGTCCTATGGGATCATCCATAAATTACGTGACGCTGATTTTCGTCAAAATAGATAGCATATACTAACAATCGCGCCTTGATTCCGCGACTGCCTGACCGATGTCTTCCCCTCTCTGTTGCATACATCGGCATGAACTAAATATACTCGTACCCTGCTACTCCATGAGCAATGGGTGTGCGTAGGCGTAGCTAGAAAAAAAAAAGAGTAAATGTTTTCTAATATAAACCTTCTACACACATGCATTGTACATATGCCTGCATGTGTGTGTGTGTGTGTCAATTTTTGAGTACTACTCAAACCACTCGAGAATTTCGCATGCGGTATTGCACGTTTCATTTCATTTCTTTCGTTTCGCTACACATTTATTCCTTTTCCGATTACGTATGCGTGCGTACTGAAAGCTTTCCGGGTTTTCCTGTGAAATCGTGCATAACGCACAAACAAGAGTTTTCCCATACGCCGCTCTCATATGTATTGTACAACGTTGCGTATGCGTATTTGTTTGCGCCATTCCGCTCTTCTTTATTTTGGCCCCCGGTCCCCGCGAATGACAAATGTTTGTCAGTCAATTTTGCCTGCTCTGAATGCGACTTCTATTTGGCTAATGCCACTTGAATTGAGTGCATGCTTACAACTCGGTATATAAGTGTACTATATAGGAATACATATATCATGTAAAAAGGCAAGCTGGTGGTTTTGTGTTATGTTTTGCTGCAAGGGATTCATCAAGTGCGTCAAGTTGTGTGCGTGCTTTCAACATGAAGGGATTACGCAACATTCAATCAAGGTACATTTTGGTTCTACTTTGGCTTTAGTTTTGTGAAAATTAGTTTTTCTTAGCTGAACTTGAGCTAGTAAAGCAAAGTCTTTTTTACATCAAACACCAAAGAACTTGGGTTTTGTTCCCATTAAGACAAATTAATCGATCTGCCTAAAAGTAGGCAACACTTTTTATCATTCTTATCAAATTTATTCACAAAATGTGTCATTAAAAGTTACTTAAAAAGTCAATTAGAAAAGATTTGGCTTGCCAGAATTTTTAAACTAATTAACCAAGCGATACTTGACCGCACGCAGTATGGGATACTTATCATTGGTGCAGAGTCCTCTAAAATCATCGTAGGACAGATCAAAGAGTGCCACGCCACCCAAGTTATTGTTGCGCACATAACCAGCCTTATCGGCGGCAGTATCCGGATCCTCAAAGCTTATCCAAATGCCATTGTCGCCCTTTTTATCTGCAGCTCGATAAGCAAAGGAGCCATATTTCTTGGCCGGATCCACAACCTTTGTCAAAGGCGCATCGGCACCCTTGGAGTAGGCATTGTTTTGATTGGGCAACAAGGCGCAAACTTCAGGCCAGCTGTAGATGCCATGACGTTGTGTATTAGTGCCAACGGGCGCTTCATCCAACACTTCCTTAACTGGAGGCACACCTGTATCGCCGGAATCTTCGGTTAACTTCCAGGGGCGTCCATAAGTGGCCACACCTACATTAATCTTGCTGGCTGGACAGTTGTTACGCAGCCAAAACTTAACCTGTGCATCGACATTGAATTCTGGATTACGTTCGCTCAGCTCGTACAGAGGTGCCGTATAGTCAGCCAGTTCGGGATTGCGCTCGGGTGTATAGAAATCAAAAGCGGCCAGATTGACAAAGTCCAAATAGTTGATCACGGCGGGCACATCAAAGAACACTAAACACAGTACATTAAAAAGAAAGTTTTTTGGCTAGTTAATGTCGGGCAAAACTCACGCGATGAGTTCACATTGGGCAGCACAGTGGTGGAGAGCAGCAAGTTGTCCGGCCGGAAGGCATTTTTGATATCACGCAACAAAGCGGTAAACTGTTCCTTGTGCTCCTCGGACTTTTCATCGACTATGGAATTGCCACTGAACACTTTCTTAAAGCCCTTCCAAAAGTTGCCAATACCGCTGTGCACCTTCTTGGGCTTATTCTTAGGGAACTGCCAGGCCACATCCAGACCATCAAAACCATAGGTCTTGACCAGCGAATAGATGGTGTTGACAAAACGCGTGCGTCCCGTGGGATTCTCCAAAACCTCTAAATACTTGTTGGGCAAATCCTTGGCATCTTCGCTGGTTTCAATATCTTTATCACCGCCCACGCTGAGCAGCACACGCAGCTTGGGATACTTGCGCTTCAAGCGTGTCACTGTGCGATACAGACCCTTGCCCAGATCCAAGTCCAGCTGCTGATCAAGACTAACAGCCTTGTGCGACTCACGCTCAAGACCCGCATAGCCATAGATCAGATAATCACAGAATTGCATTGCCGGTTCCAGCTCATCAATGACCAGCTTGCCCAGACCTAGTTTAAATTCAAGCAAAACAAATCTTATCGCAGTTTTGGTATAAAATATAGTGTATACATAAATTACCCAATTCCAAGTATTAACTGATAAGATTTACTATCTGACTTTTTTGTAGCTTTCAGTTTCAGTTTTTTTTTTTTTTTTTGTTTTAATATTTTTTAATTAGCAGTTGTGTGTTATGTAAGCAGCTATTTAAACTACGACTTGCGACTTACCTTCTTTAATAAAGCTGCCCGAGTCATAGTAGCACACTAGATGACGTTCTGGTCCCTGCTGCTGCTGTCCCACTTTGCCCGCCCAAGTGGCGGCTAGACATAGTGAAAATATTAAAAATATTTTCATCTTTTGTTCTTAGAAACTTTTTCCGAAGCTGAATTTTATGTCGAGCTGTTTGCCGCTTGACGGTCGACTTGAAACTGAAACTTGCTCAGCTTCGATCGTTGCTTAGATCAAGCGCTGCTCAAGCTCCCGCGAAGGTTGTCTATGGATTTTTGCTGAGAAGATGCCGTTGTTGTTGTTATATGGGACTTTTTTTTTTTTTTCTTAGCAGCAAAGCGCGCGTTGATAAACAACTTGGGCAATAAATATGTAAATATGTACATATGTACATAAAGCGGATTTTGACACATACAGTGAACTATGCCTTTGAGTTGATTAATTAGCTTGTCTTAAAGGTGTTTCTTCGACTATTATTATTATTATTATAAGATATTAAATAATGGATATTTTAAATATTTAGCGCTTTTTAAAACTATTATATTTTATCAATTAATTACTCGTCTTGAATTCATAACAATAAATTTATAGATTTGCTAGATAAAAACAACTAATTGCATTAACTTTTGCATAGTAAAAAATTATTTGCATATTAGAAGATTATTGGCATAACTAATACATAAAAAATGTCATTTTTTATTTCAATTTTTTTTTGTTTTCTACTATATACATTATGAGTCAGCTTATGAAACAAATCAAATTTTATTATAATGTCTGTCCGAAAAGAATCTGTTTTTAATATTTTACACGCGTAACAATGTAATTTATCAAAATTGAAGAATAATATTATTTTTAATGATCAGCTTATTTGATAGGTTGCGTATAAATTAATTTTAATAATTTAAAATTGAATAAATTAAAAAATGTTAAGGAAATGTGTATTTTATTTTGAAATACCTCTCAATTTTAATAAGATTTCTCCATGTCTCCATGTCCATTTTTTGTCTTGTTTTAAGCATTTTTGGTCTAATTAAAAATTTTAAATTTGGCAATGTTGTTAATTGCAATTTAGAATAAAATTTTTTTTTTAATAAAAGACTAAGTTTTATTTAAAATATTGTGAAAGTCGTAATTTTAGAATTTCTGTTTTGCTTTAGATTTTTCAGAATTTTTCATCTTAATTCAAGACTTTAGATATTATTAAAAAATGTTTGGTCTTGCTAAAAAGAATGCTGGAAATCGCAATTTACCTTTTTTTTCTCTTTATTTATTACTATTCAACTTAATTTGGGAATGTTTGGTTATGTTTTAGAATTTGTGGTCTTCTTTTAATTATATTTGTGCTTGTTTTTAGTTTAAAGTGCATTATGCTTAATTACGAAATTATACAAATTTTCTTAGCTTCATTCGAGACCTTTTAATATGATTTTAAGAATTTTTTGGGATTTATTTGAGAAGTTTTAGTTTAGTCAACATCATTTTTTGATAAAAAGTCAAGAAATCTAATTTTATTTAAAGATTAAATATCTTTGTCTTATTTAAAGAATTATGGTCCTGCTTTAAGTTTGAAATTTTGTTATGCTCAAAATATAAATTTCACAATATTTTATCTTAATTCAATAATTTAAAAAATATCTTCTCTTGCTTAAAGAATATAATTTAATTTAAGAAAAGAAAGAAAAAAGAAGAAAAAAAGAGTGAGAATTCTGAAAATTGCAATTTATGATTTTATTGCTCTTAAAATAAATTCTATTTCCAGAGTTCTTCTTCTTTTAATAATATTTCTTTTTTAATAATATTATTTTTTTAAAACTCATAATTTAAACAATTTTCTTAATCTCTTTAATAACATTTTTGGAATTTTTGTTGTTAATTTAAGAACTTTTTGTCTTGCTAACAGAATTTTTGATCTTGTTTAAAAATTAATAATTTTTTTTAATCATAAACTCTAATATTATTTTAAGATTAAAGGGTTTTCTTTGAAGAATTATGGTCTTGTTTGATGCATTTTTGTCTTGCATTAAGCTTAAAACTTTATTATGCCAAAAATCTTAGTTTCAAAATTTTTTATCTTAATTCCAGACTTAAAAAATTTGTAGTATCATTTTAAAAAAAACATTGGTTTTTGTTTTTAGTTGGAAACTTTATTCTTATAGTTTCTTTGGTTATGATACATTTTTATACCCTGTACCTATAGGTACAAAGGGTATACTAGGTTTGTGCAATGTATGTAACGGACAGAAGGAGGCGTGGCAGACCCCAAGTCCTTTATACCAAAATGCTTATCATAACCTCGGGTAGCGATTGAGCCATGTCCGTCCGTCCGTCCGTCCGTCCGTCCGTCCGTCCGTATGAACGCCTAGATCTCGGAGACTATAAGAGCTAGAGACACGAAACTTTACCAGCTGGTGCGCATATTTCCTAAGCAGATGAAGTTTGTTGAATCATGTCAATATCTTCCCCCGTTCCCCCGCAGTAGAGTTTCGCGGTTTTTAGCCACACCGTTTAATATTTTCATTTGAAATTTAACAGAGCGATGCGTTGTGGATACATGCATCTATGTGTAAAAAATGAACAAAATCGGAAAAATACAACAGAAGTTATAGTCAAAAATGTGCAAATTTCACCTCCCCTTGCAGATAAACTGCGTCAATATTTGACTCTACGCAATTATGGCTACAAGTGACTTAGAATCACAATTTTTGGTAAGCTTATTCATGTGGCTCTAATGAACAAATCCACATCCAAATTTTATCGATGCGGTCCCCCCACCCCCCGCAATCGATTTACCGTGTTTTCTCCCACACCCCTCAACATATCAACTTGTAACTTACCCAATATAATTAAAATAGCTTCTTTGACGTAACTTTCGATTTTCATCAAAATCGGTACAAATTTAGGGAACTTATAGGTATAAATATCGTTTTGCACCAAAAAAAAAATAAATTCCAATTGGAAAGTTCTTAGATGGAATATGCAGGAAAAATTTTTTTGACACAAAAGGTACAGGGTATTCCACTGTCGGGCACCGCCTCGACTGTACCACATTTTTTTTTATTTATTTGTTGTAAATTTGTAAAAATATAAATTTAAAAATTTTCTAATCTTAAAGACTTAATATTTGCTTCAGAATTTTAAGTGTTTGAGATTTTTTGTATTAATTTGTTTGTTTGGTCATGCCAATAGAATTTTAGGCTTTGATAAGTTTTTTCTTCTCAATTTAGACTTTTAATATTACTTCGAGTTTATTGGTTGTTTTTTTGTATTTTTTTTAGTTTGGTCATGTACTAACGACTTTTTTTTCCAAGAATAAAGCTAAAAATCTAAAGATAAGATTAATTTTATCATCAGCTTCATCCTTCTTTTCTTTAAAAATATTTATTTTCCCTAAAATAAATCCTATGAGTAATAAAACAAAATAAATAAAGAAGTTTTTTTTTGCGAATTAACTATTTTTGTATTCTTCTTTTCTTTAATAATACCTATATCTCTTTCATAATCTAAGGTAAACTTTGATCATTTTGAATCATTTGAATTACAAAATAAAATAAATAAAAATTAAAGCAAGAGTCACCAAATTAGTTATGTAGACTCATGTGAGCCTAATTAACCAAATAACGTTGACAACTTGTTAAAAAAACTGTCACAAAGTAATGCAAAGTACTTATCTAAGTGATCCAGAAATTCAATATGTGGGAAATAAGAATAAATAAATAATACAACATTTTTTATTTTTTGTGCCTAAATAAATATATTATTGAAAAAAATTATTTTCTGACTATGTACAAAAAATTCTCCTGCTCCCACTTCGAGCCACCAAAGATTTATGTTTATTAATAGAAATTCAATATATATCTATTATATATAATAAAATTAATTATCTGACTGTTTCAAAAAAAAATTCTCCAGCACCCAATTCGAACCACCAAAGAACCATTTATGTTTATTAATAGATTAATGTTATCTTGAAAAATATTTAAAAAATATATAAATTTATTAATTAGTAGCCTTAGTACAATAATATTTGGCATGTTCTATAAAAAAAAAATCATTTTTAGCCAATTTAGTGGCATTAAGGTGCCTTAAGTTGAATTTTTACTGTAGGCTTATTTGTAGTAACTTTTGGCTGTTTTCTATTTTTAGTTACTCCTGTAGAGAACTTTTTAAACAATTTTTATACACTCTTATTTCATTCGCTTCAACAATTATATTAGCATTTAGTATGTACTTAGTATTCCCAACAACACTTTTCTCAGCGTTCTCTTATTCCAAATACCCACTGTTGTGAATTTCATGTCACGATTTCTTTTGGATTACTTAGGCTTCAAAATTTAGGACAACATTTTGAGTCTTCTATCTTGTCTAATCTCCTTTTGTTATGATACGTCGATACCTCCATCAATTCCATAGCCTACGCTTAAAGCTGATAAAAAAAAAATATATATGTATGTACCTACCACGTATATTTTTTTTTTTTCCATTCGCTCTAATATATATTTTGCCATCTGCTTTGTTTGCTCTTCGTGTTCATTTGCCATTCCCATGGTTTATCACGCCAATTCCATTTATTTACTTTTCGTTGCTCTTTGTGACCTCCTCTAACCCAGCGCTCTCCCGGCACGACAGCTGCTTAGAAATTCATGGGCAGGCGTCTGCAGCAGTCATTGAAGCATCTAAATTCGATTTTCATATAGAGCACCGAGCCCAGAGAGAATTTTTTTCGGATGTGGTTGTTGTTGTTGTTGTTGCTGCTACCTATCATTGTCTGCCCTTTACAGCTGGAACTCACGCACAATCAGGCACATGAGCAGCGGCATCAATTGTGACCACTATCAGACGCTGGGATGGTGTTCGATGGGGGAGTGGGGGGTGGGTGTCCCAATCGACTTTACATTTTTGACAACACTACTGTGCTCAAATTATTTGCATAAAATGTTTGTCGGTTTATGTGACAACAGCAACAACACCAACAATAACAACAACAACAGTCAATACTGAAAAGTCACACAAATTTCTATGTACAGTGGTTCACAGCTCATTATCTCAATTTCCTATTTATTTAAGTAAACTTTCAAAAAATTCGGAAATTGATTTTGCAAAAAAAAAAAAATAATAATTTAAGATTTTTTAAAGATTTTACAAAAAGGCACAAAACTATGTGCTTGACTGTATTATTGAAAAAGAAAAATATTGAAAAGATATCGAATTAAAGTACTAAAAGTTTTTGTTACATCTAAGTATTAGTTATAATAAGATATTATATAGTAGGTTGTTACTATATAGTTCAAATTTTGGCAAGTTTTCTAAGTTCTTCTTCTTTTTATCATTATTTTTTTATTTTATTTTAGCAAATTAAATCTAGTATTTAATACTAAACTTAATATTAATTTAATGAGCACTAGCTACTGGGACCTTCGACTCACTTTTCATCATTACATTATCATTATTTTTTCCATTAATTTTTGTAATTTTTTTGTTAGTTATTTTATTACTAACAAAATCGGTAATTAAAATTTGCGTAACGTCACGCCAAGAAACTATATGTTTCTTGCAACTATCGCTCGAAAATGGGAAAAATTTGTTTATTTAAATAAAAATATTACAAAACTCACTTGCTTGACGTATTGCAAAAGTGCTCAACAGCAATCGTGAATACGCTTAGTTCTTTCACAGAACTGTATTGGAATATAGCAATAATGTTCATCACAAAATTTAGGTGTGTCTCAAAAAAAAAATAGTTTCAAAAATTTCATAAAAATCATTCTGGTTTAAAATTTGCAGTTTTCAAACTGACAGTTTGCACTGCACCAAATAAGCTGCGACCCACTGTGCATATGTACGTTTGTCTGATGTTTGCCTAGTTGATTGTTGTTTGGTTTTTATTGCTATTGGTAAAATAAAAGCAGCAAAAAATAAATTTACAAAAAAAATAAAATCAAATACATTTTCAGTGAAATTTGCATTTTAAATATTTGTTTTGGGCTTTCATTGAGTTAGGCTCTATATTTTCCACTGTTTTATATTTATTTTTATTTTTTTATTCATCCGTTTAAAATGCTGTCAGCCGATAACAAAATAGACAGTAACCAAACCAAAACATCAATTATCACTTGGGGCGTTGTTTAAATAAATAAATAAAAAAACAAAGTACATAGGTACAAATAAAAAAAAATAAAAAAAAAATACACGCCTCAATTTTATGGCGAAATTAAAGGCAATTTGTGTCAGACATTGTGGGCAAGCAATTGATATTACTTTAGACTTTTATGGGTGTTAATTTGCATACAAGTATACTTTGAAGATACTTAAGTGGAACTGGAGAAGAGGTCGACATAATGGCCTTTAATTTAACTATTTATCTATGCATAAGTACATAGGTACATAAGTACCTCACTTTGGAAATTTTTATTATATCAAATAGCCAATGAGAGAATCGGTAAATACTAAACATATTTCTGGCAGGGTTGGCTTTTATGTTTCGGGAATAACTGCATCATAGGGTGACCAAATTTTTTTTTTTTTTAATGTAGCTGAACTTGTTGTTTAGATAAAAAGATAAAGAAAAAAAGCTTAACGATGAACTTTTTTTGATTTTTAGCAATGATTTAACATCGATAGTCGGACAAATTTCGTAAGAGTCGTCTAATATCAGATTTTAAACTAGAAACCATCTTTTCTCTGCGCAAACTGATATTTCAAGATCGTCATAAATTATAATTGAGTGATTAAGATTAATAACGCCAGTTCCATATTTAACTTACTTAAATAATATCTAGCAGCCAAAACGATTTGTTCGTTTTAAATACATCTTAATTTAACGATCGCTTATAAGGATCATTTTGAAAATGGTGCAAAGAAAATTTTGAAAAAAACAGTAAGTTATTAGCAACCGAGTAAATATAAAAATAATAACAAAATTGGTTATTTGATGAATTATTTTTGTGTACCATCGTATAATAATTAAATTTGAAGTTTTTTTTGCTATATAATTATTTGTTTGTAAGAATATTGTAATAAGAAAAATAAATCGCCAATGACGAATCGCTCTTCATCTCAAACGATCTCTATCCGAAGATATATATAGTCCGGTCACTCAATAACTTCTTTATGGTTTTGTTCATTAAGAGATAAAGTTTTTTGTAAAATCACTAGAAGCATTCAGAATACATTTTTTGGATAGCCAAAGTATTTCGATTTACAGGAAGTATATTTTAAAAAATATAACATTTCGAAAAAAAAAATTAGGTTCTATTCTATATTCCTGAAGTATGTAAAAATAAAAAGCTACAATGGCTATCAAAAAAGAAAAATCTGTGAAAAAATTTAGTTTTTCTGAAAACCAAAGTAATTCGATTGTCAGGGAGCAAATTTTGAAACAAAAATATTTCGAAAAACAAATTGGGTTTTATTCTATAGGTGATGATAGGTTTAATAAAAAATAAGTTTACTCAGTGTAAGAAAATCCACAGTCTCGTAATGCCTGTCTTAAAAATTCGAATTTTCGTCTTGAAATAAGTTCGAAAAACCCGATAAAATTCTTGAACTTAGAAAAAGTGTTTTAAAAACAAGAAAAATTCTGTTTTACTTAAAATGAGAATGAAAAATCTTGTAACAAGAATTCACAATCTCATGAAATCAAATTTAAAACAAGATTTTTTGTCTTAAAATAAGTTCGAAATCCTAATAATAGATGAAAAAGTTGTTCTATTAAGAGAAAGTGTGCTTAAAATAAAAATAAACTTTTTGTCTTATAACGAGTATAAAATGTCTTAAATTAAGAATTCGCAATCTCTTGAAGTCCATTTTAAATTAAATATTTTTTTGCGCCGAGAATAAAAAAACAAATGCTTCAATTAAATTAATTAAAATAAAATCTGTTTTACTTAAAATAAAAATGAAAAATCGTAATTTGAGTTCGAAAGACAACAACAAAACAAACCGATTTCGAAAAACATAATAAAAAGTACAACATTTTTTAAATTAAGAAAAAGTGAACCTAATAAAAAAAAATTAAGTAAATAAATATGTATTTTGGCTCAAAATTTTGAAAACTTGTTTAAGAATATTTTTATTTATATCAAGTAATTTTTTAGCTCAAGTTCGAAATGTATTTGAAATAAGATTAATACGCTTATTTCTAGAAGATTTCGAGCCTATTGCGCAAATAAAAATAGATTTTCGAACTAAAAATAAAATACTTGAAATGAGACCTGCATTCGACATCTTAGGATATTATACTTGAAAAGAGATCCCAAATCGACATCTTAGGATTTTCATTCTTGCACTCAACTCAAGTCTGGATTTACCACTCTCAAGCACGAATTAGTTGACTTTTTGTCTCAGTGTACTTTCCGACTACTTTTAAAAATAAGTCGCTGTACACTGAGTACACTCAGACAAAATAACCGATTTTTATTTGAGTTCGAATATTCAGAATGTGACTAGCATTTATAAGGATCTTTCATTATATATTTGCCGTAAACTAAGACTAAAATAATAATATTTGACCTGCCTAAAGGCCTACGTAGCTGTGGCTACAAACCTTTTTTAATTTAATTTCTTGATACAATTCTTAACTTTCTCAAACCGAGAACTTGTGTTCTTGAAACTATCTATAAACAAGCGCAATTCTGCCTAAAAATATTCTAAACATTAAGAATTTTACACTCAATAGCAGGAAACAAATTTCTGCCGTACTTTTCACACTACAAATTTTGGGCCGCTTTTGAGCCCAAAATTCTTAATCTTTTCTCTCAGTGCACAATTTAATGCCGCACACAAAATGATTACCTAAGCCGACATATTCGATGGAATTTGTAAAAAATCAGTAAAATACTCACTCAAACGTAAAGCCTTCTAAAACTCCATAGTGAAATATTTCATAAAAAGCCATACACTTAGCCTTTTCTGTGAATTTTTAGCCACTCCAAATTGGTTTTTTTTTTGTGGCTAGCTCCTATAAAGCCGGATCAGCTTTCGCCTACACACATGTATATTATAAAGTCAATCACATGCACGAGTAATTTGCAGGAAAACCTCAAATTTGCCTACTCATTTTTTGGTTTTTTTGGCTTACCGAAACTTAATTTTTGCTTTTGAGCACTTTATCAAAAACTCTGGAGTGCTCCGCTGCTCCCAAGTTGCCTGCAAGTAAGACGAAATAAATTCGGCAAGAAAACGGAAGGATAAACATTTCAAACACTCAGAAATGAAGCTGCTTTTAAGCTGTGAGGGGGTTTTTTACGGGTGGTAACTTTTCCGCAATTTTGACAACTAGCTGGAAAGGGTTTAATTTTTTTTTTTTTTGCCCGCCCTTTTAGAGCTCTTGTCTGGTTCAGTGAACTTTGGAGCAGGCAATAAGCGAACAACTTGCTCTCAGCATTTTACAAATTAATTTTCATGTGCGGAGCAGACAGCAAACGTTTCCTGATATTACTTACATATTTTCATGTTATTACGTGCAGTTTAACTTTTAATTGAAATGTTGTAACAAGTTGGCAGCCCAGGACCGCGGGTAATAAGCTATATATATTTGAGAATCTGTGTGTGTGCGTGTGTGTGTGTGGTGAACGAAACTCGTGTGTTGTTTAATTAAACGTGTATTCATTATGGCAGCACAAAACAGTGTTGAGTAACAGCGGTTATTGCCACCAGACTCTGCCCCCAAAAGTACGCTGCTACATATGATGTTAACAGAGAAAACAAAAATTACGTACGTTAAGAAAGGACGTGACCGACTTCTACATACACATACCCGTTTAGTGAGAGGTTGCTATGGATGACGATTTCCAAGAAAAAAAATGTAATTCTTTCAAATAGAAGTTTTAGTTCGTGAGCTTGTAATAAAAAGTTGTAAAAATTTTTGCAAACCTTCAGTTCTGTGCCTCACTACTGAATTCATCAGTACTGAAATCATGCATGAGAGATGAGCTATTGGTACAATATTACATAAATTAGAGCTGGTGAACCTGATGACGTAATAGAAATTGACCGTGTTAAAATAATTCGATTCAAAAACTAGGGTAGTAATATTTATACCCTGTACCTATAGGTACAAAGGGTATACTAGATTTGTGCAATGTATGTAACGGACAGAAGGAGGCGTGGCAGACCCCAAGTCCTTTATACCAAAATGCTTATCATAACCTCGGGTAGCGATTGAGCCGTGTCCGTCCGTCCGTCCGTCCGTCCATCCGTCCGTATGAACGCCTAGATCTCGGAGACTATAAGAGCTAGAGACACGGAACTTTTCCTGCTGGTGCGCATATTTCCTAAGCAGATGAAGTTTGTTGAATGATGTCAATATCTTGCCCCGTTCCCCGCTGTAGATTTTCGCGGTTTTTAGCCACAACGTTTAATATTTTCATTTGAAATTTAACGGAGCGATGCGTTGTGGATACATGCATCTATGTGTACAAAATTAACAAAATCGGACAAATACAGAAAAAGTTATAGTCAAAAATGTGCAAATTTCATCTCCCCTTGCCAATAATCTGCGTCAATATTTGACTCTACGCAATTATGGCTACAAGTGAGCTAGAATCACAATTTTTGGTAAGCCCATTCATGTGGCTCTAATGAACAAATCCACATCCAAATTTTATCGATGCGGTCCCCCCACCCCCCGCAATCGATTTACCGTGTTTTCTCCCACACCCCTTAACATATCAACTTGAAACTTACCCAATATAATTAAAATAGCTTCTTTGACGTAACTTTCGATTTTCATCAAAATCGGTACAAATTTACGGAACTTATAGGTATAAATATCGTTTTGCACCAAAAAAAAAATAAATTCCAATTGGAAAGTTCTTAAATGGAATATGCAGGAAAATTTTTTTTGACACAAAAGGTACAGGGTATTCTACTGTCGGGCACCGCCTCGACTGTACCACATTTTTTTATCTACTTAATGGGATATCCCAAATGGGATTTTTTTTTTATATAGTTTTGTCATTCCGTGCGAAATTTTTTTGCATTCTGCGTATAAGCCTTTAGTGGTAAATATTTCGTCTTTGGGGTTGGTAAAGAATTGGAAAAAATAAGTTCACACATCTTATTGTACCCAAAAATTTTAAACAATTTTGTTGAGGCTCAAAATTTTTATCAGAAAACATTTTATTTACACTCTTAGTTCCAAAATTGAAAATTAAGTGTGCTGTTATTTGGGGACTCCACCAACTTGCACATAATTAGTGAATTTTCTGAAAAACTTAAAGGTTAAAAAATCCATAAAGAATTTACAAAATTTTTTTTTGGTTAATTCTAAAAACTGAAATTTTCATAAAAAATATTTACTAGTGATCATTATTATCATTTTTATTATTATATTATTATAAAAATACCTATTTGCGAAAACTCCCATTAAAAAGTACAAAGGATAAGGACGAAAACCTGCTCCCAACGATTTTTAAAAAGTAATCATGTTGTGCAATTCATAGATAAAGAAAATACATTTTCCTCAATTCTGAATTTCTAAAACTTTTTTTTTATAAATAAAAATTTTTTAATATTTTTTCAGCTAATGCTTTTAAGTTTAAATACTAAAATTTTCATGAAAAATTATCTTTACTTTTTCAAAATACTTATGCACAATTTTTAGTTGCTTATGTACTTAGTACTAGTAATTGTCACTTTTTTGTAATATGTTATGATAGCCCAACTAAATTTTCCACAAAATTATTTATATGCGAAATTTGGCGTAAGATTTTTTTTTGATAATCCAAAACCAGAAATTTAAAAAAAAAAAATGTGGTACAGTCGAGGCGGTGCCCGACAGTGGAATACCCTGTACCTTTTGTGTCAAAAAAATATTTCCTGCATATTCCATCTAAGAACTTTCCAATTGGAATTTATTTTTTTTTTGGTGCAAAACGATATTTATACCTATAAGTTCCCTAAATTTGTACCGATTTTGATGAAAATCTGTTAAATTTCAAATGAAAATATTAAACGGTGTGGCTAAAAACCGCGAAAATCTACAGCGGGGGAACGGGGAAAGATATTGACATGATTCAACAAACTTCATCTGCTTAGGAAATATGCGCACCAGCTGGTAAAGTTTCGTGTCTCTAGCTTTTATAGTCTCCGAGATCTAGGCGTTCATACGGACGGACGGACGGACGGACATGGCTCAATCGCTACCCGAGGTTATGATAAGCATTTTGGTATAAAGGACTTGGGGTCTGCCACGCCTCCTTCTGTCCGTTACATACATTGCACAAATCTAGTATACCCTTTGTACCTATAGGTACAGGGTATAAAAATGTGGTACAGTCGAGGCGGTGCCCGACAGTGGAATACCCTGTACCTTTTGTGTCAAAAAAATTTTTCCTGCATATTCCATCTAAGAACTTTCCAATTGGCATTTATTTTTTTTTGGTCCAAAACGATATTTATACCTATAAGTTCCCTAAATTTTTACCGATTTTGATGAAAAACGAAAGTTACGTCAAAGAAGCTATTTTAATTATATTGGGTAAGTTTCAAGTTGATATGTTGAGGGGTGTGGGAGAAAACACGGTAAATCGATTGCGGTGGGTGGGGGGACCGCATCGATAAAATTTGGATGTGGATTTGTTCATTAGAGCCACACGAATAAGCTTACCAAATTGTGATTCTAGGTCACTTGTAGCCATAATTGCGTAGAGTCAAATATTGACGCAGTTTATTGGCAAGGGGAGGTGAAATTTGCACATTTTTGACTATAACTTCTGTTGTATTTGTCCGATTTTGTTCATTTTTTACACATATATGCATGTAACTACAACGCATCGCTCAGTTAAATTTCAAATGAAAATATAAAACGGTGTGGCTAAAAACCGCGAAAATCTACAGCGGGGGAACGGGGCAAGATATTGACATCATTCAACAAACTTCATCTGCTTAGGAAATATGCGCACCAGCTGGTAAAGTTTCGTGTCTCTAGCTCTTATAGTCTCCGAGATCTAGGCGTTCATACGGACGGACGGACGGACGGGCATGGCTCAATCGCTACCCGAGGTTATGATAAGCATTTTGGTATAAAGGACTTGGGGTCTGCCACGCCTCCTTCTGTCCGTTACATACATTGCACAAATCTAGTATACCCTTTGTACCTATAGGTACCAGGGTATAAAAATATTACTTTGGACGCATCTGCTATACAGAAATATGTTTTTCTTTTTTAAATAATTATTAATTTATCTGAAACAAAAACTTAGTTTAAGAAGAAGAATCCTAAAAAGTTTTGGTATTTAAAGATTTCAATTATCTCATAAGCTCTTTGAATTTTGGGAGATCAAAGTTTTCCAATAACTTTAAGTCTAAAACAATTAAGCACAAAAAAATATAACATTTATGTGACGGAAAGTACCTCTAAATAAGTAGCTCAATTTTTAAACTAAAGGATCTTTAAACTTTTGGCTTCTACGGCTTTACGTCTATGGTATATCAATAATTTAAAATTTCTCTTTAAATTTTGGTGTTAGAAAAATATATTGTAAAGATTTGGCATGCTCACGGCATAAGCTTTTAAATAGAGGGTGATTTTTTCAAATTAGTTCTACAATTATTTTCGCCTAAATTTACGATAAAATAACAAAAGACTTCGCAAAATAAATTAAATTAAGTAAAAAAAATATTTTTATTTGATTTAGAAAGCTCACGGCATAAGCGTGTAAATAGAGGGTGATTTTTTAAAACTCCTTTTTTAGAACCACACAAGATGTGTGTAGAGGCTTGTTGGTTAAAAATTTGTGAGAGTACGAGAGAGATTTAAATCAGATACCTAGCTCATCGACGTTATGTAACAAGAGCAAGAGAAACAACCTAACTTCATAAATATCCTGGAACCACCCCAATATTCATTGTAACTCGGTTATTCATACAATGGGGATAACTGACTGGGTTATATGTCGGACATCGCAAACTTAAAAGACCCCTGAGCAATATGGGAGTTATGGTCTGACTAAAACCTAAAGGTTCTGTGCAATTGTTGAAGAATTCTGCCAAAAAATGTTTCGTGAGTGTTATGTTCTATCTCAAGAGGTTAAAGTTTTTACAATATTATTTATAGATGTAGGCAATCTCCAAGGGTGGTGTTGAATACTTTATTTATTTTATTTGAGGGGTACAACTAAGTTCAGTTGACCTTATATTATAAAAAAAAAAGTATAATTTATTTAGAAAAGAAAATAGAGCGAGTGTATAGATATGAACTACTTTTTAATGATATGCACCAACACACATCAAGAACTGCCCAGACACTTGGATTTACAATATGAAACCATTTAAACACAACAATGTAGAATTAATAAAGAAGGCTTATCAATCTTTCAATAGAGACAACTACTATATGTCAAACTGTAAAGCTTCATTTGTTTTGACTGTTCCAACAAAGCTTCCAAATTAAGGGTATTTATTTAACAAAATCAGACAAACCTATGGAGCTTGTGAACTTAACTATACGGGAATTATTTTACTAAGCCATCAAGAAGACAAAGAAAACTTCATAGTGTCGGATATCCTTTGTTACAAACTTTTACATAAACTTTGTATACCCAGCTACTCTATGGGTAACCTTTGTATCAAAAAAGCAAAATGGCGGCATGCGTGTTCGCAGCTATATAGCGACAGCTTAAATAATGCAAATTACGATAAAATGGCTGCAATTTAATCAGGCTTAGCGGCAGGACCGGAAAACACTATACAGCTGCAGCACACAAGGACATCCATGTACACACGTGTGAGCTATGTGCATAAGCGCTTGGCAACCTGCACCGGAACTGGCTCGTTTTCGTAGCTACTGCTGCATGGCTATCACCCGCAGCTGTTGTCCTAGCCAGAACAGACCACAAACGCGAACTGCTCCAAAAAAAAAAACCAAACAAAACGAAGCTAGGGACTAAGGATAGACTATCAAGCTGCAATCCCAGCGCGCAACTGTATTAATTTGCACCCAATTTTAGGGATGCCGTGAACGAGCGTTGGGGTGCTGGGGCGACTAACGACCCATTGGCCATTTGCTGGACACGCTGTGTCTCGTAAGGATGTGTGCGGGGCAGGAGGTATACCAAAAAATTTTGGGAGTTGCAGCTGCCGGTTTTTTGGCCCAGCTAGCTGTCAGCTAACGCTGCATATGCAAATCACTCAACCAAGTACTAACACAGATACACAAGCACACACATAGATACGATATGTGCACTTGTGTGACTGAAGAGCTTTGTGAGTGTTTGAGAGTGTGTGTGTGTGTGTGTGTGTGTGTATCTATGTTAGTTTGAGAGTGTGCATGAAAGTCAGCTTACGCAGAGCATGATTTATTAAAAAGCGCTCGTAAAAATGCACACTCAAAAAAGGAAGCCAAAGAGAGGAATATAAAACAAAGCAAAATGAAAACAAAAGTAACGTTATATGCAAATATACTTGTGTTAGTGTTAGTTTATGTGTTTGTGTGAGTGAGTATCTGTGTATAGCCCACTAAAAATACATGAAATATTGCTATGGAAATAAGCAGCAATAGCAATGGGTTATGCGGTGGGGTTACCAAAGGGGAAAAGGGCAAAAGGCAGCTCACATAGATATGAAATATTTAATGCATCTTTTTTGGTTGCTTGCAGAAATTTTAAAGAAGTCGTAATAATAAAAAACGTTTGGTTAAAGGCCCATACGCAGTTCTTCATAAATGGGATTTTTTTTTTTATATGATGTTTTTTCATTCCGTGCTAAAATTTTCGAACTGCGTATAGGCCTAAAACAAAAAAAAAAAACCGTCAGTTGTTTTTTTTTTTTTTTTTGAAGTTTACATGTCATTCGTAGAATTTGGTATTTTTATGAAGTATTGGACCTGAAAACTTGTTTTTAAATTTTTTCATTCACTTAAAAAAAAATAAAGCTAAATCGCAGCTGTTTAAGAAAATAAATGAAAAAAAAAAGAAATTAATAAGAATAATTTTTATTTAGATGAACTATAGCCAAAATTTTTATTATTAGAAAATTAAAAAAACAAAAATTTTATCCGATGATGCCAAGATTATAAATCTAAATTTATTTATAAAATAATAATTTTTTTTTAACACAACTAAATTAACAGGCCTGTTTTGCGGATTCTCTACGTGCCGTGATTCTAGAAATGGGCCCGTAGATTTAAAAAAAAAATCACTAAGCTTTCATAATCTGCTGAAAACATAAGGAGTCCGAGTATCAAGTTTGGTTATCCTTGTTCTCAAGGTCTCCTACCCAGGTGTTCATACAGACGCCCATGTCTAGATCAAATTCGCTTGTCGTTCTGGCCACATAAAAATCCAAATTCATTAAAAAAAATTTTTGGAGTTCATTCAATGCAAATTTTTTGATGCAGTTGCCAGATTTTCATTAATTGCAATCTCTAAGAAAACAGCTTTTAAGCTTTGAAACATGCAACAATTTTAATGATTGGGTATTAACCTGATTGTATCTTAAACGTGATGCACTTCGTCTATCAGAGCAATCTCTTAAAGCACGTATGCACTACGAGAGTAATGTATATAAAATAGATACAGAAACTGCTTTTAAAAACTGCGCAACCACTGTAAAGGCTTGCAACTTGCTTGAGCATAGTAGATGATGTGCACCACCTGATCACCCTTATACCTGACTGCTGGCTAGATGTCTGCCACTTTACAAAATCATCCATCACATGCCAAGCTGGCAACATTTGCTCATTTTTAAGCACTTTTCGCAACCGATATTTTGTGCATGACAGCCAGACAACATTATAGCGCCATTTTGTGACTACCAGAAGGGAGCAGGAACTGGCAGACCCAAGCAGAACCATGCAGTTAGACCGGAACAGACAGCAGCCAGTAACTGTAGGCAGCAGTGGCAAGATGATGATGATGATGATGATGATGATGATGATGCTGCTGGCTGACTATGATGATGATATGCAGAAATAAATTTTAGTGCATTGCCGTAGGAAGTTGTAGTTATGTGTGTGTGTGTGGGTATGTGCAGGAATATGAACATCATCAAACACAGGCACACTAATGTGCAAATATACTCACTCACTGTTGCATGTGGCAGCCATAGTATTTGCTACAGGCTGTACTTTTGGTCATTATTAATTAGCTGGGTTTTTACATTTTTCATCAAGGCTGCAATTTTGGGCTGCCAGTTGCATAGTTTTAGGCTGGCCACTAAATTTGCATATTCAAAATGTACTTAGCTCCAAGCTGCGTTCAAACATGCCAATTTTGGTTTAGTGTTGGTATTCCTGATGACACTGCTAAACATTAGTTTTGTTACACGCACTCGGCTTTGTTTGGCTAACTAAACTTAGTATAATACTGTGCTTTTGTTTTATTAGCGTCAACTCTTGATATTGCTCAAAATATTGGCTTATTTGAGAAGTGTTACCTTCATCAATGCATCTTTGTTACGTCATACTTTCATTTAATCTGAAGTTCATAAGTTTTCGGCACTTATGGCTTAAAAATGGTCAAAGAATTGACAAAGATGTGATTAACTTATCATATTTTAGCTCGTTTTTTTTTTAGGAAAAAACCAGCTACTTGAATCAGTTAAACGATTTAAGTTAAAGATTATAATTTACAAATACAATGAGTGGATAACACGAATTAGTTTAATTATTTTTCAAGATAGTTGACTATCTGAAGTACATTTTTTAATTTTTTTGTTACAACTACCCCAGACAAATAATATGTGCATTAAATTTTTTTTATATATCTCACTTATCAGCAGTGGAACGTTAATTTTGAGTATGCAGTTTTTTGGCAACACCCTTTGTGTCCGTTTTTCATAACAATTATAATAATAATAATAATAATTATTTTTTGAGATAGATATCACAATAGTCAAAAATGCTTGCCGATACTGAAAAGTAGCACGAAGACCAGGGAAGGATTAAAGCGATTAAAAGTGGTCAAAATTCTTGTTATTTCAATTAGACATCGCAAATTTTTAAAAAAAAAATCGACAAAACTACTCAATTAACAAGGGCAGCAAGGGCAGGGGTGCAATTCCTAAAATTGGCGGATGATCTAATTGGGCCATCCGGCAGTTGTATACTTATTACAGGATGACTTTCAAAAAAGACTGGTCGGAATCAATTCTTAGTGTTACTAAACTGCATGTAGTGTAACAAAGTGAGGTGGACCGAATCGTAATATACGGTATAGACCGGAATTCACATTATATGAATGGTACTCATGTACTACATTCTAGAATTGCTCAAAGTATTTATAAAGAGGGGCCAAAGAACACTGAATTTGATGGAAAATGTTTAATTTGGATGATTCTGATAGTATATAACAAGAATTACAAGACATAAGATACAAATTTAACATATGTTAAGAACGAATCAGTCTCGGAATACCCCACATAATAGAGTCTGCGATTAGCGTTATGTGCAAGGGTCCTACATGTTTATACCCTGTACCGTATGGTACAAAGGGTATATTAAGTTTGTGCAAGCCGAAAATGTATGTAACATACAGAAGGAAACGTGTGAGACCCCCCAAAGTTACCTAAAGTATGATCAGGGTGACTAGAGAAGTCGATATACCCATGTCCGTCTGTCTGTCTGTCCGTATACACGCCTAGATCTCAGAGATAAGATCCCTTATTATTTCATAAGAGACAAGTTTATTTTATATTTTCGATATCGGGGTTACATTATATAGCTCCCATAGAGGTGTTTCAGAGGACCTCGAAAATAACCAAAAGTTTTAGATAGATAATTCGGTTGTTTATAAAGATATCGTAACCAAATTTTGCATTTAGAGATCTTCAACACTGTACCGAATTTGATCAAAATCGGTTGACTATATCATATAGCTCCCATAGGACCAATCGGCCAAAAAATTTTTTTTTAAATAACATTCGGTGTATTTTGTTTGTTTATGAAGATATCGTAAACAAATTTGGCATTCGCGAGTTTTTCATAGTTCCCAAGCACTGTACCAAATTTGATCCAAGTCGGTTGACTATATTATATAGCTTCCGTAGGGCCGATCGATCAAAAAACCGTTTTTTGTACAAAATTTGTTGTGCTTCGTTTGTTTATGAAGATATCGTAACCAAATTCGGCATTTGGAAGTTTTCTAGAGATCCCCAGCACTGGACCAAATTTGATCAAAATCGGTTGACTATATTATATAGCTCCCATAGGGCCCATCGGTCGAAAAAAAGTTTTTGATTAAAAATTCGTCCGTTTTTGGTTGCTTATGAAGGTATCGTAATCTAATTTGGCAATCAAATGTATTTTGGTGTTCTTAAGCAATTTACTGGATTTTATTGCAAGCAGTGGTACAGGGTATCCCAAAATCGTCCGCGCCCGACTTTAACGTACGCCATTTTTTTTATCTGATCACATATATGCACAGGAATATATTAAATTACATCAGCTACGATTCGGTACCATATCCGAAGGATGAATGACTTTAAACCACGGTGCAGAAGCTCTAAAATCATACTTTAGGGTGCAAATTATTGGCTTTATGGAGTGGCCGACGACAAGCTCGGGCCTAAATCTGATTGAGAATATCTTAGAGATGCCATCTATAAGCATTTTTGTTATCATAACTAAGTTAGACTATTAAGAAGTCTTAAAAAAGTGGATTTCTTCTAGTGGATTGAGCTTAAAATTCACTTTTCCACCATATATAATGCTGGTTGACATAATGCCCCGCAGCTTAAAACTTGTTTAAAAACCTAATGGAAATACAATATTTTACTTACATTGCTTTAAGTTCTGGAAATAAGCAATATCTAGTAGTTTTTTAAGCAAAATAGAGTTGTGTAATGGTCCTTGTGGGACTATTATCACGATTTTTTATTTGACTCAAATCCTCAAAAGAAAAACCTTGAATTAAATTTGAATACAATAATACAATTTAAATTTGAAAAAACTACAAATCTTACATTTCAATTAAATTGAAATTTTTTTTTTTTCGGATTGTCAATTTACATTAATTTTAACAAAAAAAAAAAAATAAAAACTTTGTTAATTTTAACAAAAAAAAAAAACAAAAACATTGTATAGGCAAATATTTATATTATTGAGATAAAACTGGCATAAAAATATGTAGAAACTTCATCACTAAATCACTTCAGTCGATATGCACCAATTCTTTTAAAAATGTTGGATTAATTTAGCTATGCAAAGAATTTAACTTCATAAAAAGCTGTCCCTGTTTTTTTTGGTTTATTCAATATTTTCAAAAAGCAAAAAAAAATATTATTCACAAATGTTTTGTATAATAAAAACGGCATGTCTGAACACAGCTTTGGGATTTCGCATGCATTAGCAAATATTTACATAAATATGAGCGAGCCGAGCGAGCTATGGTTATTAACTTGGACCCAAGCAATTGCAATTTTATTTTGCAATTTATTTAAGCCATAATTTCCGCATTGCTGGAACTCACCTACATTGAAGTCGTCGAAATTTATGCTACCCGTTGGGCACATTAATATGTAGCTTGAAAATTTCATTCTAAAAATGTTTCAGCTGGTTATTTATTTTTATGGCAATTTCCAATTTTAAAACTTTAGGCACGCACACAAACAAACACTTATTCACACACTCATTTACACTCACTCACTCACTCGTACAGTCAAGTCGAAAAGTACACCCACAGTCAAGCGACACGGCCAAATACTCACGTGCGCATGGGACAGCATGAAAAAACATGAAAAGCCCCGCTGAGGCTCAACCTACTGTGTAAGTGGGTGAGAGTGGAGTCTACAATCGCTACTGACAGTCTGCGCACGGACGATTACTTTTGGCGCTTAAAATTGTCAGAGTTTGACAACAGCGCACAGCTGGCCTTTGGATCCACTTTACACGTTCACCCTGGGTGAACGTTTTGCTAATTATAATATGACAATGATGAGCCCCCAGCTCATTATGCATATATTTATAGTATTTGGAGCAAAAACTCGTAGATATGAAAATGAAATGTGCCATATCAAAGTTTTGGGGACTAGTTGAGCCCAAGTTCAAATTTACATTGAGCATTACCTAATTTGCCGGCAGCTGCTGTACTTAAAGCAAAGAATAAAAGCGAAACAAATTAAATAAACGCTAGTCCCAAAGTTTAGAACGAAACTTAAGTTTCGAATTTAATGCCCTTGGTTGGGCGCCAATTTTTTTTTTTAGTGTGCCCAGCGTAACTTTTGTGCTCGGCTGCTTCTGCTGCTTCTATTAAATTTGATACTTTGCTTGGGTTGCACGTGCGCGAGTTTTACTGCTTAATGCGCAGAGTTGCATTTTATTTTTATTGCACTTTAAGGTGTTCTTTTCCTTTTCGTTATCTTTTCTCTCGCACCTTACCTATTCATCTAGTATTCGCTGCGTGTTTAAAACTTTTGGTTGCGCACAAATCTGTGCTAGTTTTTTTTTTTCCTCAGGAAGTAACCTTTTAACAGAGGTATCGTGTTCAAGAGGGTTATGACGAGGGAAAGGTTAAAAGGCCTTGGAAAAAAAGCAAAACGTAGCTTTAGTTACACTTTTTTTGTTCTTAAAGTGTCTTAAAGTTAACTTAAGGAGGCGTTGAGCCTAACTTAATTAAGCCGTCTTATCCAGAAAAGACTTCATGGAGAAATTTAATTAGAATCTTATATGTGGCTTTAAAAAATCCCAATAGGCCTTATGCTAGCCCTACTACTGATAACATCTTTTTCTTCACTGGCCACTAAAAACTAGACAAGTTTTAGTCTGTTCAGAAAAGCATAACCAAGCAAAGGCCCTAAATGACAAAAAAAGTCAGGTATCTTAAATATTTAAAGTCACAGTCAAGCGGTATCGGTAAGAAACTTTTGGACCAGATGCCTCAACTGTTCGATTAGTGCGTTCTTAATTTTCTCAAAAAAACGTTAATATTAAATGCCAACTTATAACAAAATTTCAGAAAAAGAATAAAACCAAAAAAAAATTGTTTGTCTAAATTCTTAAAACAATTTCAAAAATTCGGATGTTAAACATTTTTTTGCCAATCGTATTATCAAAGAATCACCCATAACAAATCTATTAACTTTAGTTTTTAAAATCGTTTTAAAAAGATCTTGACACTGATCTTTTTTTGTTAAACCAAATATTCTTTCAGTTAACGCTTTATACATGATCATGAAAATTTTTCATCCGAATTCCTAAAATGATTTAAAAAAATCAAATACAAGACAATCACACATATACGAATTCAATCAGGTGTAATTGAGAAGCAGCTTCATTGCTGTTTATTTTCTACTTTCTTCTATCGTATAGTACTTTGAAGTTCAGGTTCCATCCACTTTTTTCGTTTTCCTTTAGAAATTCTGCGTCTATATAAAAAACAAATTAATTTTGGTATTTTTTTGTCATTCTTGAATGCATTGCCTTATTATTGAGCTTTCTCGCAACATTTGAAACTACCTACGCGCTTGCACATTCTTAGGCGGAAAGGTACAAATGCAATCCACAACAACTTATAGTAAAAAAATCTGCATTTCTGCCCAACCAAAGCCCCTGGAGAGCACTTCTGCCCAAAACTGTGTTGTAAAAAGCACCAATAGGTACCAGTGTGTACATATTTATAATACTATTTTTTTTGTTTTTCTATTAATTATTGCGAATAAAGCGTATATCCTTATTGAGTTAGTATAGGAAGACAGTACACAACTGCTCATAACTATTATACTCTGAAACTGCTTCGTGATCAACACTATGATTTTAGTACAGTCAAGTTTTAAATTTGACGGTATAATCAGAAGTTCGTAATTTGGGCTGTAGAGGGCGCCAAAGTTGCTAAAATTCAGTTTTTCGTAAATTTTCGGCATTAAGTGTACGACTGATAGAGTCTGAGATAAATACCCTACTAGTGGGGAGAGGTCACCTTTTTGGTTTTAGATTATTTTTATGGTTCTACAAATATCTAGCAAGCGAAATCGCAGTGTGTTAATTTTGCCTGGTGAAGCGTTATGCGATACATTTGTAAACTTTATAGTATAAGATGCACACGTTACTAAAAGTCAGGACAGTACACATTATCCACATAGTGCCCATTTTAGGTCATGCCTTACAAGACTTTTTAAAATGTTCTGGAGTAATGCTATTTAAGAGTAATTGTGCAGTGAACCTTGGCAACTATATTGTATGTGCTCTCAGATTAGATTATGCGCAAATTTTATAACCTTTTTAAGGAGATCCCTCTTGCTCCACGCTTGTGGCATATAAGCGAGTCTTCGTGCCACCTTTAAGCACTTGCTAACGGCCCAGTGAGCTGGTAATCAAAGCAAAATCATCCAGCGCCAAAAGCAACAACTTTTTATGGTAATTTTTATATTTTTCGTTGGTTCCGAGTACCTCTAACTGAGCTTTAGTAACTGTGTCAAAGGTGCTCTCTGCTCTGAGAGAGAGAGAGAGTATGTGTGTGTTTATGAGCTTGCCAGATAAAGCATTAAAAAAAAGCTTTTGAGCAGCATATTTAAAGGCTTAAATGCACTCGAGCTAAGTCTGGGGGATTTGAAGTTTTCAACATAGCCTCAATTCATGGATTTTTTTTTTTCAGTTTTTTTTATACATATGTATATATATGCCACTGCACTTCACAAATAAGCCAAATTCAGACTCAAAGCAAGATTACACTCAGTCAAAGGTATACAGCAAAATGTACTGACGTTAAGACATCTTGAGTGTTATACAGCGGAAACTCTTGCAACTATTAACTTGAACCAGCAAGACAGTCCAAATAAAAAATATACCATATATGAAGAACGAATTTTAAATACCCTTGCAAATTTAGGTATCAAAGAGAAGCGGAAGCAGGGAAACTCCGCAAGTAAAATACAATATGGTAAAGAGAAGAAAATAAATTGATTTGATGCTTGAACGCCTATAGCTTTGAGTCTAAAAGAGCTATCAAAATCAATGTGACGAGCCAGATCTGGATTATTTTTTTCCTCTGCCACACTTCCTTCCTGACCATACAAATTTTAAAGCGCTTTATTTTCTACAATTTAAAAATTACCGATTTAGTGTTTAGTAGTCAAATGCGGTAAATTACAATATCTTTAAATTGATAACAAACATCATTATAATCGCACCATAAATAGCAGAGATAATAGCAATACAATATTTTAGGGTTGGATGTTTGAACAACCTCAGTGACAAAAGCTAATAAATAGCTTAACTGTCCTCTGCCAGGAAAACTATCAAAGCGCTTTATTTTCTACAATTTCAAAATTACAGCTTTAGTGCTTAGCAGTCAAATGCGGAAAATTACAATACATTTAAATTGATATCAAACATCATTATAATCGGATCATAAATAGCAGAGATACAATACAATACAATATTTTGGGGGTGTTCGAACGACCTTAGAACTTAACCATTCCCAATCGAGGTAAATATTTTTTGTTAGTTTTTATTTTAAGTTTCTTTTAATTTTTATTTTTATATTTTTTTAATTTAAGCAAAATAGGGAAGGACTAATTTTTATAAATTCTAGAGTGAAAAAAAAACTTGTTTTAAAAAAATTTTAAGTTCAGGAAACATTTCTTGAGCGAGATTCAATCAATCAACATTGTTCTGTGACTGTGCCGCTCACGTCACAATTTTCTTTAGGAGTCATTATAACCCCAGCGAGTATAAAAATTTTAGAGTAATTTTATCCATAAAGCGAGCGACTTTTAGCGTTGGGTGTATGTAAATTGTATGGTAACCATTCAAAGCTTTCCCGCTGAGCGCCACTCTAAGCTTAACACATATGTAAATGTAAGATTGCGCTGCATATGGGAGAGAGTCTGTATGTGTGTGTGTGCTTAAGAGAGCATGTGTATATGTGTGTATGTGTGTCTCCAAGCACTTGTCAAAGTCAACTTCACATTATGTCAAGCACCATTTTCCTTCCGCTTTTTACTATTTTTTTTTGCTCGCTCTCCCGCTACTCTCTCTTCGCTCTCAGCGTCTTGTTACTCAGGATGTCTTCTTTATTTAGGTGTGCATATTTTTTTTTTTAAACACATTTTTGTTGCATGCTGCGTGGCGCAACGTCAGCACTTTGTGTGTGTGTGTGTGTGGGTAAGTGTTTTCATGGTTTTTCTTTGCTGTAGTACCACAGTGCGTATGAGTGTTGCTGCCACACTTGTCTACAGCGTGTCGCTGCCACGGGCTGAACTTCGTTGTCTGCCGCTACGTTGCCATTGGAGCGTATAATGTGGCTCTGACATTTACGATATTCCACGGCATATTTTTTGGGGCGTATTCAAGTCTGTCGTGTTGCGCCCCAAGCCGCTGCCGTTTACGTGACTGTTTTATTTGATGTCAACGTTGGCTCCTGTTGCCAGAAAGAAGTAACAAAAACATTGTTTGAGAAACTAAGAAAACCGCTTGGCAGCACTGGCAGGTTAGCACATTATTTACATAGCATACATTACGGCGTATTTATTTATTACGCTTGCCACATGCCGCCACCCCCTTTGCACTCACTTTAGCTTAATTTGCGGCGGGTTTTAACGTCAAGTGTCCGGGTTGGCCAAGTCCGGAATGATGGCTGCCACGGTCCGATCATTTGTCAAAATAAATGTGTCATACTTTTTGGGCGCGCTTGCGTCTTACCAAGTAGATGGAAATGAAAACTCAATGCAGCGACTTACATATTATAAATGTTGTAAATGCCTTAAGATTTATTTGACATCTCTCTCTCTATATATATAGTATATATGTATACTTACTAGCTGTGCTGTCCTGCCTAGCAACCGGATGCTACTTTTTAGCCGCTTTTGGTTCGGCAACTTTTATGACTCCTATACCATTACTCACTGAATGCAAAGTGGCTACCAAAAAATATATATATTATATATGCCACATGAACTCATATATATAACACATAAAATATGATGGCAGTTATTTTAACGTGGGTATTTTTTTGAAGAGGGCTTTGATTTCTGGCTCAGCGCGTTTTTATTACTTTTTGGCCATTTTTCTTATGTTGTTTATGGCTTTCAAATGAAAATTGAATTGACCCGCATGAATCTTCATTGAAATTTAATGCCATGTATTGAACAAAGTGAGAATTTTTAGTACATTTTATATCCCCCCAAGGGCAAAAGCCAGCAAGCACTTAATGCACGCAGAAGATGTTTGGTTGAAAATTTAAATTAGCAGCTTTTGGGTATTTTTCGACGAAAAATTTTTGAATAAACTGTAACGCGAAAAGCTTTCCATAGTGAAAAGCAATTTTGGTATAATGATTATATTAATTAATTGTATATATAAATTTTTTTGTGTAATTTTCTCATTTGCCGATGCACAGTCAAGCTTCAAGTTCTTTTAGGGGTTGGTGTTCGGCAAATGCACGAAGGTATGGCTTAGTGTAATTTTTTTTTACGGCAGCTGTGTTTTTGTTTTTTTTTGCATTTATGCAACAGGTACCTAAATAAAAGTGTCTGTTTCACTCACAGACAATCTTGTGGTCGCTTTTATTTAACTGGTTGGTGTGCGTCAAAAGCACGTAGGTATGGTTTAGTGTGATTTTTTTTACTGCAGCTATATTCATGTTATACCCTGTACCTATAGGTACAAAGGGTATACTAGATTTGTGCAATGTATGTAACGGACAGAAGGAGGCGTGGCAGACCCCAAGTCCTTTATACCAAAATGCTTATCATAACCTCGGGTAGCGATTGAGCCATGTCCGTCCGTCCGTCTGTCCGTCCGTATGAACGCCTAGATCTCGGAGACTATAAGAGCTAGAGACACGAAACTTTACCAGCTGGTGCGCATATTTCCTAAGCAGATGAAGTTTGTTGAATCATGTCAATATCTTTCCCCGTTCCCCCGCTGTAGATTTTCGCGGTTTTTAGCCACACCGTTTAATATTTTCATTTGAAATTAAACAGAGCGATGCGTTGTGGATACATGCATCTATGTGTAAAAAATGAACAAAATCGGACAAATACAACAGAAGTGATAGTCAAAAATGTGCAAATTTCATCTCCCCTTGCCAATAAACTGCGTCAATATTTGACTCTACGCAATTATGGCTACAAGTGACCTAGAATCACAATTTTTGGTAAGCTCATTCATGTGGCTCTAATGAACAAATCCACATCCAAATTTTATCGATGCGGTCCCCCACCCCCCGCAATCGATTTACCGTGTTTTCTCCCACACCCCTTAACATATCAACTTGAAACTTACCCAATATATTTAAAATCGCTTCTTTGACGTAACTTTCGATTTTCATCAAAATCGGTACAAATTTACGGAACTTATAGGTATAAATATCGTTTTGCACCAAAAAAAAAATAAATTCCAATTGGAAAGTTCTTAGATGGAATATGCAGGAAAAATTTTTTTGACACAAAAGGTACAGGGTATTCTACTGTCGGGCACCGCCTCGACTGTACCACATTTTTTTTTATTGAAATTCTCCTCATAACATCCGTTTCTATTATTAAGCCTGAAATAAGACACCAGCTCTCCATATTTTCGTTTATTGCTACAATTTGCTTATTCAATGATGACAATAATCTACCTCTCTATTTGAATAATTTTTCATATTTTAAAAATTGAGTGTTAATTAATTTAACTTCAACACCTACTGTATGCCAATCATTTCACAATATTGTATTTATTTTTTTATTCATCTGTTTTCTCACATTTAATGCAAAGTCGTGTTTTTAATACAGAATATTTGCGAGTAGAGACAACCGAAAATCCCAAGTTGCCGGAGTCTCATATATATTGCTGTCAAATATTAATATTTATTTGTACAGTTTTAAATCATTTAAGCAGGATTATATGCAGCTCACGTTTGTGGGTGAGAGAGGGTGGGGGATTGGTTAAAGCGGGTGTCGCCTCAAGTTGCATGCGGTGAAAACTTTATGCGACTGCAGCAACTGTTTGTACAAACTACAACAACAATAGCTACAAAAGGAAGTAAATCGATTGGGACATGCCGACAATGATATACCCTTAGGCATATCAATTTGAAAAGTTTCTATACGTTTTGAAAAATAATTTGGAAGCTATATTATTTTATGTATTCGTTTTCTTGTCTAAGTTTTAAATCTGTAAATGATTTGCAGATGTCTGAGATAACAGGTTGTTTGGACGATAACAATGTTTATTAGGCTCACATTAGTCCACCTACCAAATTTATTGTCTCCAGCTTGTGGAACATTGTTTCAGTGTGACCACATATTTTAAAGATTTTATTCGTTTTCAAAATGTTTTGAAGTTGCGCTCTCTTTGTAAGCTGTCAGGTTTCGACAATGTGGCTTCTATAGTGTTTAAGTAAACCGAAAAATTTATTGTATTGGGTGATACGTTCAGACGGGTGCGAATCCAGGATTTGGTCTTCGGGGTGTGTATCAGAGGTCGCATAAAACTATCAACCCCTTTTTTTCAACTTTAGAGGGGGTCTGGAGCCAAAAACCGCACGGTACCTAAATATACAACTCCTGGTGAATAAAGGAAGACTATATACCCTGCCGTTGTGCTAATTTTGGTATCCTCTTTATGAGATCTAAGTCATCACCTCGTATAGCATTCGTTACCACCAACTAAACATGCCTCTAATCCTTTTTGTTGCAGTGTATACAAACAGCTGCATTGCAACTTTATATTGTTTTCTTGTTGCATAAAATTTCATATTCTTTTTTTGTAATTCTCTTTTTTGGCTGCATTTTATTTTATTTCATTTATTTTCGTTTTTACTTCCATTTCCTGTGTTGTCTGCATTGTTGTTCAACACACACACACACACACACATACGCTGTAATAGTAAAATCTCTTTACATAAATACTTTATACATATGTACAAAGCAAATTTCTTGTTGTATGTTTTTTGTCCACCGCCTCGCTTGCTTTTCACTTTTACTATTTGTTCTGTCACTTCCGTAAGCTACATAAAGAAAACTAAGAACAGACTATGTATCTTTTCATATAGTATTTGTTATTCCTTGTGTCCGAGTGTGTGTGTGTGAGTGAGTGTCCTTGGGGGTAAAAGGGTGCTTTTATTGAATATGAAAATGCACTGCGCATGTGAATGATTTTCCAAATAGGTCCCAGCACGAACATGAAACATGCATTTTCCCACTGCTATTGTTTTTCTTATATCATAACTTTAATGGAAGTTGAGGAATATTTTTTGACAGAACGGCTTTTCTTTTGGTTTCCGACACCTCTTTAAATTTTTTGTACAGAAGGCTGCACTGCTTGGCAACATAATATTTCTGAAGGGAAAAGGATAAAAGCCTTAACAAAAGCGAAATAGTTTAAAATTTTTAAAGTTCGTAGTTTTAAAGAATTTTAATTTGTTACCTTATATATACACATATGATTGAGTGGGATTTTGAGTTCCTCTTAAAGTTCTTAAAAATTGTATAAGCCTTGTGGAACCGACAAAAGTTTCATGTCCAAACATTAAACATTATTTTTGAAATTTCACTTACAAGTTTTGTCCAAAAATAATTTTTAGCAGCCTAAGATGTATTCAAAATTTTTGGCAGCAAATTCCATAACCGATCCATGGTCCGATATTGGGGCTTCTGATTGAGTCCATGAATAATTTTTACATACAGGCGAATAATTATAATTATTAATTATAGAAGGCCACATTTTAAGTCCATCTCTTCGATTTTGATGGCTAGCTCATATATATTTGTTCCTTTTGCTACTGTGAGAAGCTCATACAAACTTCGTATATTATTTTTTTCAAAATTCCACATATATTTAATACTACTGAAAACAGTTCTTTATAACACAAAATCCATCCAAAACAGTCAAGCCGATTATCCATACAAAATACATCTAATTCTGTTTTTACGCAATAGATACGTTGCCAGAAAATACGCTTAAAAAATATTCGCGTAAAATAAGATACAGTATCCATATAAAATTAGGGGATTGGTTCTCCGTTTGAAAATCCAACTAAAATAATATCAGTTTATGACATAAAATAATCGTTTTTATATGGGAGTTAGGTTTTTTTTTACAAACATTTAAATTTTATTTAAACATTTTTTTTAAATAGCTTATAAGATAAGGAAAAATAAAAAAATACAATAAATAATATTAATTTCACAAAAAGAAAATTGTTGTTCATATTATGAATTATCGTTTATTGAAAACAGGACAATTTGACGAAATTGAAACACGTCGTTATTTCACATGATTTTATACAACTGGTTTACACGAAAAATGAACCTTCGTAAAAAAGTGTTTTTTAGGGTAATTTTGGGTCGAGAAACACGAAAATAACAACCATTTTTTTTCTTAAGCACCGTTTTCGAGATTTTTTCAAAAAACATGTTTTTGGGCACTTTTTTATTATTCAGCTTATAATTCACAACTCATTAAAACAGTTAGTTGGTTAGGGCGCAATTGTTAATTTTTCTTCTTTTTGTTAACTTGATTTAATATTTCGTTTTTTATTTTATTAAGAAATTTAAAGATGGCGTACTTTCCATAGATTTTGTAAGCAGTTTTATTAATCATATTATGTACTTTTTACACTAAAGCGTTTATTAAATTCGCGATTTTAAAGCATTTATTTATTTTCAACGGCCAGGGCGGAAATGCTGCATAAAAAAAACTTTACCTAATAGGTCAACTCTATGTGTGTGCTTTTTGTGATTTAACTTTGTCTGCTCAGAATTGTTGTTTTCTGAATTCCTTGTTCTTTGTTGACAGTCAGTTATTTTCAATCCATTTGTGCCCAAAACATTCCCGGCAGCTTTGACATATTCATTTCGCAGCTTGGACCATGTTACCATGGATATATAACACCTGTCGACACCTTTTGTTTGACAAGCCTTTGAAACTCAATTACTCTGCTGTATCTAAGCTTTTGTTTACTGTATTTTTGGGGTGCAATGGGCGCAGGCTTAATACCCTTTAAGTGGAAGCTTCAGATTCAGAAACGGCCAATTTGATTCTCTAAATGTGATTCTCAAAAGGCAGATACAGAAAATGATGATGATCATAAAGTGATTTAAAACAAGTTCCATGAGAGGAGCGTTGTGGTTAACAAGGCTCTCGGATAGTTACCTAGGTTTAAGGATATTCTAGATTTGTGCATTGATATCTATAATTTAGAACTATTCTGATATACGCCATAGACAATTACTTCTATTTACTTGTATCTTAATTTTTTATATAAAGTTAAGCCACGAAGTAGACTTAAAATAAGGTCGTTTTGTCGTAAAAATCGCTTGAAACCGTTTTAAGCACTTTGGCCAAAATTTTGCCATATACCTCGAGACCTTGTTTTTTGAAAGGGTAAAGCATGCCTATTAATTTCTAATTTTCGGCTACTCTAAATTCTTACACGTAGTTAAACGAAACTGTTCCAAAAACTATTTATTTTCGACGACATCGTGGACACCACTCGATTCCATTTGAAGCATTTTTTGAGAGAGATTTTTAAGAATAGGTGTCAGATGTGCCCATTAAGTTCCAGTTTTCAGAATTAGCAAAAAAAAATAATTTGAGAGAATTTAAATCGATAGCCAAAACTTTTGTTATTCGTGAATAGAGAATTAATTTCATTATTTATTTTATTAGTTGATTTTAAACTTAAGCTATTTTAGAATTTTTCTTATACGCGTAGTACTTTCTATAAACAATTTTATTGTTTTTCCAAAAAAAATTCAAATATCATTACAAACTCAAATTGTGAATTCCTAGTCATAATTAATTTTGTTTCTTTGGATATGTTTATGGCAAATTTGGGATTACGCATGAAATTCTGATACTAAAATTTTTCAAAAAAGCATTAAATAGTCGAGCATTTATACGAATACTTTTTCTGTTTTTTATTTTCTCTGGGTTACTTTCTGTTATTTTTCTCTGTATTTTTTGTATTTTTTGATTTATGTTGAGCGCTTTGGGACCAACTGTCAGTTTGTGTGTTTTTAAGTTAAATGTCAACTAGACCCAAGGGACCGTGTCTCATTTTAGCTAACCGTTGTCATGATGCGTATACGCAATATTTGGTTTTGCATTCTGAAAAAAAAACCTTTGCTCAGGGGTTAAATTTTCTAGTTTTTTGTTGAGCTTGAATGTTAAAAAACCGATTTTATTTTGTCAAGTCATGAATTTGAAAAGCTTAAGTCTTTTGTTGTTATTATAAATTGCAAACATTTGAAGCCCTGGGTATTTATTTGCTTTTAATTTATTTTCATGCAACCACAAATGAAAATAAAATAAATAAAAATTTGTTGTACTTTATTCAAGTTTAATATTATTGCACTAAAGCAAACTGAAGCCAAGTAGCCAGCAGCTGTTTCCAACAAAGCATACAATATAAAAAATTCATATATAAAAAGATGGGACGACTGCAGACGACACATAGCGACTATAATATACACTGTAGGACTACTAATTTCCACAAACTTCAACCGATTTTTGTGTGTTTTTAAAGCGTAGGTTGATGTCGATTATTTTAAAATCGTATTACCGTTGTTTTTTTATGGACTGGTGTGGGCGCCAACAAAAAAAAAATGGCGTCTCTAGAGTGACATTTCCGTTTAAATTTAGGCCTATTCTACCAACTAATTTTATTGAGTACAATTTTTCCACAAACTTATTTAAAAATATAATTTATAATATAAAAGATGGCGTATGTTAAAGTCGGGCGCAGACGACTTTGGGATACCCTGTACCACCACACTGCATTTAAGTCCGGTATATTGCGTAAGAATTCCAAAAGACATCTGATTGCAAAAATTGCAAACAAACGAAACGCAACGAATTTTGTGCACAACAGGTTTTTTCCCGATCGGCCCTATGGCAGCTATATGATATAGTCAACCGATTTTGATCCAATTTGCAACAGTGCTTGGGACCTCTTAAAAACTTCTTAATGCCAAATTTGGTTACAATATCTTCACAAACAAACGAAACACAACGAATTTTGTACAAAAAATAAATTTTCGACCGATCGGTTCTATGGACCTATATGATATAGTCAACCGATTTTGATCAAATTTGGTACAGTGCTTGGGAACTCTAAAAAACTTCCGATTGCCAAATTTGGTTATGATATCTTCATAAACAAACGAATTATCCATCTAAAACTTTTGCTTTTTTTCGAGGTCCTCTGAAACACCCCTATGGGAGCTATATAATGTAGTCCCGATATCAAAAAAATAAAATAAACTTGTCTCCTATGGATTAATTAGGGATCTTATCTGAAAGTTTGGTTGCTCTAGCTCTTACCATCTCTGAGATCTAGGCGTTCATACGGACAGACGGACAGACGGACATGGGTATATCGACTTCTCTAGTCACTCTGATCATACTTTAGGTAACTTTGGGGGGTCTCCGACTTCTCCTTCTGTACGTTACATACATTTTCGGCTTGCACAAACACAATATACCCTTTGTACCATACGGTACAGGGTATAAAAAGTGTGTGCTTAAGTCTCTTAAATCTAGAAAATCGCTTCCACACTTCTTTTTAAGATGGGGTAGCCCCAAATCTGTTTTATAAAGTAATTTAATCTCCCAAAACCCCAAAAAAAGAGTCATGGAGCTTACAAAAAATCCGCAGGCTGCCTATCTGAAATATCCTTTTTTCACTACTTTTCTTCCACTTGTTCAGTGTACCCTACTTTCCCTCTTCGTACAGTATATAAAAATGAACCTTGGAAAAAAAGAGCAAAAACGAAAATTGTAATTAAATTGCAATGAAATGCAATTCTTCAAATCTCCAATTTAATGGCAAAAATGGCAAACGTTGAATTGAAGCCTTAAACAGAGAGCCGCTCTCTCTCTCTCTTAAAGCCCCGAGCAAAAGCAAATACCAGCAACAAAATAAACAACAACAGCTACAAGAAATACAAAGTATTAAATTAAAATAAAATTGTTAACGGCAACAAGGACGTAAGAGTGGATCTGTGTAGGGGTGGCCCAAGCGACGTGGGGAGGTGGCTTTTGACAAAGTGTAAAAAAGCTACCAAGAAATACTAAATAAAATGTCCTCAAGTGATTTTTGTCAAGCTGTTGAAAGTGCGATATGAAAAAGAGACAAAAATTGCTGGAAATTTTCGACTGTTGAATGCCTCAAGATATTTCAACTCTTGTTAGCAACAAAACTCGAACACACCGATACACTCAAAAGGCTACAAGCAGATGTGAGGGTAGTTTGATAAGTTAGCGAATTTTTGATTTTATGATAATTGTTAAAAAAAGTAGTAGATACTAAACTTGAATTTCAACGAAATGGCACAAATAAATTTCGAAGCAATTTAAAATAAAATTTTAGCAGACAATCTGATATACTTGTAAAAAAAAAGTGAATTTCGAAACAATATTGTAGAGAATTTTACGATCCAGAAAACATAGTTGTGTTCACCTCGTGATATTGGGTGAAAAAAAATTTCAAAATAAAGTCTAGAGAACTTTACGCTTAATTTTTTGAAAATCTTGAACAAAAAGATTCGAACCAATTTAATAGAGAATATCGTACCATACATAATTGAGTAGATAATCGGATGATTTTTGGCTAATATTTAAAAAAAAAAAACTAATTTTAAATCAAATTTACGATATCCAATTAATAGACTGGCAGATAATCTGGCAAGTTTCAGCAAAAATTAAAAAAAAATTATTTTCGAAACAATTTTCTAGAAAATTGTACGCTCCAAAATATCATAGTCCAGTAGAGAACCTCTTAATTTTCTGAGAGAGAGAGATCTTTACTTTTTACAATTTTTTTTAAGTGTTAAAATAATTTGTAAGGTACAAAAAAAATGCCATTTGCACAAAAACCGATTTTCGAATACTTTTACCTTAAATTGTTATCCACATACATGGGATTATATTTTTAGATTACAATAGGTACTAAAAAAATTTAAATTAAGATTCTCAGCAAGTTTTTAGTTTTTTTTATTTTTTATTCTGAGAATAAATAGTTTTTGGACTATTTTACTAGGTACTGGGCGCTATAAAGTGTATTGGAGGCGTCATCATAAGAATTTAAGCCTTATTTAGAAAAATACATTGGCCCCAAAAAAAAAAGTGGTATGAACATGTGACAGGGTTATCCAGCCGCTGTATCCGAATTCGAATTTAAAAAAAAAATCATTTTTGTGGGAGGTACCAAAATTGGCGATTTCAAACGCATAAAACTGTACTCTTTTTTTTTTTTACAGAAAAATAAAATTTTAAAGTAAAAAAATTTTACAAAATTTAAAATAAAAAAAAATTTTTTTTTAGTGAAGCGGGCCACTTTTTATGTCGATCTCTTCGATTTTGATTTTTTTTTTACCATTAGAGAGAGGTAATAGCTTTTATTAACCTCAACATTTTTTTTTGATCATTTTGATCATTTATCGAGTAATAGCTAACTCAAGATTTAGGTAGAATTTTTAGAACAATGTTAAAAAATATAAGTTTTTTTTAAAATTCGACGTTTAATCTATCATTAGAAAATATTTGCTTTATACTATATCTTTATTCGCTTATGAGTTATGGTTTGTCAACTCGATAAGGTTCTGTGGTTAATATTGGCTAATAGCTCTATCGAATAAGTTAAATTTATTAAAATCAAATAGGACGACTTAAACAGTGTCCCGAATCATTTATAAAAAAAAATGTTAAATATAAAAACTAATGATTTAAGTATTTTGGTGCGTTTACAAGATATGACTTGGCATCTTCATGGCTCCGTTCTAAAATTAAACCATGTTGGAAGTAAAACCATTTTTTGTCGAAACATATATCTTCTAGACTTCTAGACTTGTCAAACAGCCCTCGTACACAAACACAAACAAACAAATTTGTAGGTGTGCTTGCCACTTGAATGCTTCATCTGGCATAGAGTACTAGAGTTGAAGTAGGGGGCGCAACCAACAACTTGCTGCTCTCCGCTCGAGTTTCAATTAGAGAAATTAAATGTTCTTATGAGATTCAATTTATTTCCAAATAACTTTGGCACGCACAGCAGCAAAAAGACCAGAATAGAGTCATCTTGTGGCCAGTTGGGGTTGCAAAGCAAATGGAACATTGGTTTGGCACAGAACTCTCGGAGTATGCCTGAGGGTCATTTCATTTGACTCGACACCCGCATTAGGGGCACTCAATTTGTTTAACTGTCTTATGTTTGTTATTTACCTGCTTTTTACTATATATATATAATTACTCTATTTGCAGAGCACTGCAGAGCCGGTTTATTCGCCCACCATGGCCGGCGGTTTATTCTCCATTGATCGGGATTTCTTTGAACGTCTGGGCACTTATGATTCCGGCTTTGATATATGGGGCGGTGAGAATCTGGAGCTATCATTCAAAACTTGGATGTGCGGTGGCACGCTGGAAATAGTTCCCTGCTCACATGTGGGTCACATATTCCGCAAACGTTCGCCCTATAAGGTAAGCAATGACAATGTGTCTCTATAAATAGTACCTAGGACCTATATGCAAAAGGAAGCTGGCAAATGGCTTAATGTTTGCACCTAATAACCAAATACAAATTGGTAAGCCACTGGGCTGCCAAATATTTAAGCACAAACAGCAGCGTATCCTGCTCATTAACGCTCTGATGCTGCCAGAGTGGCTGGAGTGAAGAGAGCAGGCTGTAGCAAACTGCATTGTCACGTTGTGTATGCTTTGTGGCCAACACTGGAATTGGTCAACACCTGGTGCGGTCACCAGTAGCATGTCGGATATGTAGCACATACCGGTTACAGTTACAAACGGAGTGCTTTAGGAACAGCTACAACAATTGTGTTGCCTTAATTATCAGAAGGTTTACGCTTGACAAAAGTTTGGCAACTGTTTAGTGTTGTAGTCCGGTACAAAAGTTTGGCTGCTTGGTAACCTTAGGCACCTGCCTAAAACTTGGGCAGATTTTTTTTTTTTTGAAAATTAAAGGTCAGGTTTAAAATTTTGAAATATTAAAATTAAAAATTATTCTTAATTAAAATTGCCTCAAGACAAGAATGCCTGAGCAACCCCAATAAAAAGGCATAAAGGTAAAAATACCCAATTGACAAAATGAGCGGCAATAAGCAAAATAGTATAAAATATGTTTATTCTCGTAGAAATTTGCGCTTTTGCACCACTCTTTTGGGCAAGAATGCCCTACTTTTCGTAGCAAGCGATCTGTGTCTAGCACAAATGCCCTTTTTTCAAATAGTTGGATACGTTGCGCTTTTACCATTATGCACTTCTTCCAGACAAAGTAAGCACTCCATATGTTTTTCCTGGCCTCCACTAATTCAGTGCTTCATGTGGTTCGACCAGCTCAGGTCAAAGATTGATGAAAAAACTCAGTAGAGTACCAAAGCGTCTGGTCTGTCGTAAGGGTGTCAAAAGCTAAACTACGTGACGCTGATTTTCGTCAAAATAGAAGTATAGTAAAAACTTGACTTGTAAAAATTACTTAACTCTGTTTATTCCAAGTCTAATATACAATTAAAGTGTTTGCACATTCTGGCAAAACAGTGTTGCTCCATGATTTTGTTGAAAAAGCTGAGCTGAACAAAAAAAAAAAAAACAACTTAATTTTGGTAGCGAAATATTTTACGGCGGCTAGAAAAATCGCTAAGGCCCTAGAAGTGAAAATTTGTATATTTGCGCCATAATTTCTGATTGTGTTATGGCCGTGTTCACTTCTCCTAAACTAAAAAAATTCTACTAAATACTAAAAAAAATACCAAACAGCCCTTCACAGTTTTGTCTAAAAGCAGTTGACTTGCAGTTTTTAACGTCTGCGCATTGGGCCAAAATTTTTCTATCTATTAAAAAAATTTAATATGTATTTGATTCTATTCTGTATAAAAAACAAAATCGTTTATTTATTTCTTAAAATTTAAAATTTCTCATAATTTTTGTAGTTGTTGTAGAATTTTCATAAACATAATTTTCCACCTTTAAGCAGTCTAACAAGCAGTTCCATTTTTAAATGCCCATATTAACCCAAAAAAAAGCATATATGTAATTTTAATCTTTTATGGAGGAGCAGCAAATGAGCAAGCATTTTTCATAATCCTCAAATCTTTAGAAACCTTTTCACCCAATTTCCAATGCATTTTGTCTTTTCGCAAAGCAATGCAATCCACTTAAAATGCTATTATAATACAGGGAGTTCGGCAGTAAGGCTAACCAAAACTAGAAACTGTATTAGAAATGCCCCGAGACAAACTAAAATTACCATCGACATGCTCCACACGGTGCACACTGAACAAGACAGTCCAGAGCAGCAGCATGAAGGACAAAAATATACGAAACAGCCCAAACATTACAAAGCAGACAGATTGGCCCAGAGCACTATGGACATGGACAAGGTCCAGACAATGGAACGCAGCGACAAGTAACGTACCATATCTACTGGTGGCACAAAAAGCTGCTCATTCAGGTAATTAGAGTGCCACCGGAATGAGTACGTGCCACACACAGTGGCAGGCAACGGGAATGGAAGACGAGAACTCCCACTTGAAATGTCTGCTGTGTTTGTGCACATGAAATATTTCTACGGGCTTTGACATTGTTGCAGTGGCAGTAAGCGGTGCCGGAGGTGGAGCAGCAGCAGCAGCATCAGGCATACAGACCATTGTTGTCTTGACTTAGGATTTGGGTGCTTTATATACTCTGTATACAGAGGGTCAAGGGTATATTGAAGCCATGTATGACACAGAGAAGCAGAGAAAGGCATGGGCGATACTTAGTTGTTAATTCCAAAAGGATTTTTATCTTCTTGGATTCATCTGTCCTTTCATACCTTCGACTACATGAATATGTTGACCTCGAAGACTATAAGTGCCAGGGACAACAGTTTTTAAATTGGACTGATAACTGCTCCTTTTTCCAACTATCAGAACTACACAGGTAAAAGCTTTTGTTCTAAAACTTGGAAGAATTATGCGTCAAGATCAGATAGGCACTAATTTCAGACGCGTATTGTTTCACAAATTAGTTCAAAGATCCCATTCTCTCCAGTGCTATAAAAACTTTTAAAAAAATGAATCAAACTATAACTTTAAGTAAATGTTGTCGTATACAAAAATATAGTCACAAAATTTGTTACGCAGCTTTATGCCAGCTTAAAAAACTACGTCGATCCTTAAACGGCCTTAGACGCGTACTCAATTGGTTTTTTTATATACTTCTTTTTATTCATTCCCGAGCTTTTGGACTTCGAACTTGATATTTTAAAAAGCTTTTAAAAATGGCTTAAAAACTGCGACTTATTTTGCGTGCTCAGCATTTGTGAGCAAACAGTGCTGCCATTTTCAGTATTAAACTGCTTGATAGACTGCTTAAAAGCAGTTTAAACTTGTAAAATAGGACTTGGAAGTAAAAATAATTGTTGTAATTAAATTTTTCGAAACAATAACTTTTAAAGTATGCAGATATATTTTCGAAAAAAATGTTTTTCAACTTCCCGGCTTACGCCTCGAATCATACCAACAACTTATATTTTCTTATATTAATATATTTATATTCCAGCCGAAAGCCTTAGTAGCTACGGCTGTCCTCGTCTCTGTAGCTTTATTTCTAAAAATTTAACCATACAGTGTAAAATAAATAAATAAATATTTATATTGTATATTCAGTACCTACGCTCCAACCGGAGTTATATTATATATTAAATTATTACTTAATTATAAAAGGTTTGTAAACAGAGCAACTTAGGCCTTCAGGCTGTGCAGCAACTTATTAAACAGGCGGATGTTGTGTTTTTGAAAAAAAATTTCTTCCATTAAAAACTGCTTGTTTGATTGCTGCTTACAAGCAGTTTGGACTTATAATTTGCCTGGAAATTAATTATTTAAGGAAAAAAAACTAAATAAACTTATAATAATGGTAATAAAAAATCACGTACGTTTTTTCGGAGCTACAAGCTAATAACATTACTATATTGAAACTATTTTGCACAATGAACTTTAACCTCTCAAGCTGTTCATTTTACTAGACAAACGATAAGGTATATCCTTTGGGATTTGGTAACTTTTTTTTTATATGAAGTTTTGTCATTCCGTGCGAAAATTTTCGAACTGCGTATGGACCTTTATCAGAAAAAAGAGAGCGATCTGTAAGATAAAAGAAATATACAACAAGAATAAGTCAAAATTTTATCAAAAAAATATCAGACAGAGATCGGGAAAAAGTATACAATATCCGATTTAAAATTTGGTGGCTCTCTAATAAAAATACTATGGAAGCTATTGTTGCCCATGAAACTATTTATTTTTATGTTTTTGGGGACGCTGAATCCGAAACCTCAAGTCACCACATATAAAATTTTTTTCGAGTTCGGTTGTCCGACGATCTTTTTGAATATTTTTGGAATCGATGCATCCATCGCACATTCGGACTCAAAAAATATTTTTTATAAACTATTTTGAGATAACGATATTTCAGAGCTAAAAAAAAAATTATATTTTCAAGTTCGGAGGCCCAACCATGTCTACTATATCTTTAACGGGGTCGCTGTATCCGAATGCGGGGTTTAACAAACGCCAGCACATCAGTGCTCTGACATAACCGAAACATCAAATCACCCCTTAAAAAAACTTTTTCGAGTTCGGGTGTCCGAAGATTTTTTAAATATTTTTAGGATCGATGCATCCATCGCACATTCGGATTCGAAAAATATTTTATATTGACTATTTTGAGATAACCATATTTCATAGTTAAAAAAAAATATATATTTTTAACTTCGGAGGCCCAACCATGTCTACTATATCTTTAATGGGGTCGCTGTATCCGAATGCGGGATTTAACAAACGCCAGCACATCAGTGCTCTGACATAATCACGAAAATCCAGACGTGCTGTTTTTTTTATTCCGGATTCGTACTCAGCGACCCTTAAAGAAATATAAAAAACCATCGGTCTCGAAAAAAATTTTTGTGTGATTTTTTTGAGGTTAGGTTAGATTTTTTTAGACCCCTGCCAAACTCAGAAATACGTGTTTTTTGTGTTGCTTTATAGATACCCAATTAATTTTTAGAAATGTAGAAGATGATTTCAATGATCCTAATTTTAGTTTACATAAGTAAGGTTTGCTTAGTTTATTATAAGTATTGTGTGATTATCTCTTAAGAAACTCACACAACCTTAAGTTTTCGAACACTATAATTTTTCGTAAATGATTAAATTTAAATTCTAGAGCGTCTATATGGCACATATGTATTATGCAGGCTTATTAAAATTAAGCTACAAACATTTAGGTCAAAACAAAAAAAAAGGGCATCCCACAGTCGGCCACCAACTCGACTGTACAACATTTTTTTGTTAAAATTCAGTTCTTCTCCGTTTTTTGGGGAAACATTGCAGACATTTGTTAAACGCCAAGCATACATTGTGAATGTATTTTTTTTTGTGCTTGTATCTTGCAGTGGCGCCAGGGCGTAAATGTTTTAAAGAAGAATTCGGTGCGCCTGGCCGAGGTCTGGCTGGACGATTACTCCAAGTACTACTATCAACGTATTGGCAACGATAAGGGCGACTTTGGTGATATAAGCTCCCGCAAGCAGCTGCGGTAAGTACAATAGTCGGAATGCTATTCCCGCTTGGTTGGCTAATTTATGACTTACCATATGCCCCACTCTCCACACACACACATACACAGTAAGGATCTTGGCTGCAAGAGCTTCAAATGGTATTTGGACAATATATATCCGGAGCTTTTCATACCTGGCGATTCGGTTGCCAACGGCGAGGTAAGTTGTGCAGTTTTGTGCATGCCTCTTGGGCTAGGGTGTACCCAGTTCCAATAAAAACAATAAAATACTGAAACACTAACCGCATTGCCATATAACGTAACAATGAGACGTTTATGCAAATTTTCCAGATATTACCCTTTTTACAGTACCTACTCAGAGCAGAGCAACAAAATTGAGAATTTATGAATTTGCGTGCACCTTGTAGAGATACTATATCTTAAATGTTGCTTTCGTTTTGTAGATACGTAACTTAGGTTATGGCGGTCGCACCTGCTTGGATTCACCGGCACGCAAACGTGATCTGAAAAAGGCTGTGGGTCTCTATCCCTGTCATCGCCAGGGCGGCAATCAGGTTTGTTACTACTAGCAGCTATAGCAGCCCTGCGACCGCCACAAACTCCGTTGAAGCACAAAACCGTATAGTTTAAGCTTAGTTTAAGTTTAAGTTACTCCATACTAATATCAACTAAAATGCATATATCCTTAAAGGCTTGGGATACTCTTTTCTAAACAAAACCAGAACAAACTGCTCTGCTCAGCTCTTCTCCTGCTCGACTTTTTAATACACTCACCAAGAATTCATTTGTTATTTTGTGTTTGAATTTGTATGAACTTAATTTACAGATTGCGAGTCCTTCTACGAATATGTGTCTCGATTCGCCTGTAAGATTCGATGCAGATGTTCCTATAGGTGTCTACGAGTGTCATGGTCAAGGAGGAAATCAGGTATCGATTCAAAAGAACAACTTCAAACAGCGGCTTTTTTTTTTGGAAAATTTGCTTAACCTTTGCCTTCGTTTGCCTTTAATTTTTTTTTTTTGTAAATTTTGGTTTGTTTTGTTGTATTTTTTTTTTTGGTATTTTTTTTAGTTAAAGGTTTTTGCGGTTTGTAGTATTTTTTAGTAATTGCTATTTAGTTTAAATTCATTAAAACATTTATTTATTTTCGCTCTTTTTGCTTGTTTCATTAATCCACACAACAAACAACAAAACACAAAATGCTTTCCAACAAAACACAAGATACACATATTTCCAATGGTTTTCTTTTTAACATTTTTGGAATAATCTATTTTAAGTATTTTTTGCATGTGTTTTTAATTTGGTATATTTTTTCAATTTTTTCTAGGAACATTTGGTATTTATGCGATTTTCATAAACAAAAAAAATGTTCCAAGTCGTAATTTATACAATCATTCCGAATCATTTAAGAACATATTTCTTTAAAGGTCTTAAGAAGATAAAAAATATTTTTAATATCACTTTTTTTAAACACTTTTTAAATTGATCTCTTAGATTTTAATACTTTTTGCATATTTTACTAAAATTAAATTTTTGAATCCATTTTGGTTTCAGTCCAAAAATTAATTTCTTTAAAGATAAACTCTCTCATAAATGTAAAATGAGATTTTTATTTTTAGAAATTTTATTTTTATAAAAAGCTTATAAAATTTTAAAAAAACTTATTCTTCCATTTCTGAAAAAAAAAAAAAAAGTCCAAAAGATAACGATGGTATCAAAAAATATGTACTTATACATTTTTTTATACATATTGCATTTCATAAATAAATAAATATATATTTTTTAAAAAAGATAAATAGCTACATTTTTTTCAATCAAATTAGTCTAATAAACGGATAAGGATTATTCGACATATTTCCTTTTTAATTTAACAGGATCCAATTACTTAGTTTCTTTTTAATTCCAGTTATAAATCGGGCTATCGAAAAAAGTATATATACATCTTAAACGAATTAAATTATTTAAATAACTTTTTCATATAAAATTTCGTAAACTAATAAAGATAATATATAAAATATATAAACATTTTTTTTTAACGAAGCTTAAAAATTTTTTTTTTTAATTTCAATTATTAAAAAAAATCAATGTTACCTGCAACTTTGTTTTTAAATAAACCACAAAAAAATCTAATATTAAATATAATAATAATAGAATCAAATTTCTTCTAATAAATAAAGATTTTTGAACATTTTATTTTATTTTAAAGAAGCTTAAAAACATGCTACTCCTTAGTTCTATTTTAATTCCTAATATATGTCGAGCTATTAAAAAAAAGTATATATTTCTTAAATAAATAAAAATAAAAAATATATATGAATACCTCTCTCTTTTACCTCTCAAGTCTTTTTTATATCCCGATTATTAATCGAGTTATCGAAAAGTACAAGTAGGCTAACTATGATTTTCGAGTTTTTTATCGTTTTTAAATGAACCCAATTGAATAAATTTTTTAATCAAGCGTAAGGAGATGATCATTTTTTTTTATCTTTCCGATTTTTTAATTGATTAAAATGAGACAACCCTAAAAAATTACCAAGTTTTAATAATTTTTTTTTTAATTTTTTGTCCAAATTTATATGATTTTTAAACAGTTATTGGGATTAAAAAAATATATATTTTAGAATGCTAATAAAACCGTAATAAAGTGTATGCTTAACTTAAATATAATAATAAATAATTCAAAAATAATTGCTTACACTCTTATAAATTGAACAACATTTTTTAAAGTTTAATTCATAAAAAACTATTTGTTTATATTTTATTAATTTGTTTTGAAACACGTTTAGTATTGAGTTTTTTTATGTCTGTTTAAGCAACTTTTTTTAATAACACAAAAATTTGATAAACTTTAAAATAAATTTAAACCAGACTAATTATTTATTGTATTCAATATTTGAGAATGAATGTAACATTTTTTTAAAGATTATTCATCTGAATAATCTAAACTAAAGTCTAAAAAATTGTTTTTAAATTTTAAATTAGCATTAATATTGTTAAAAATATGTTTTTTTCTTAAATTTTTGTTTAAAATTTTTAATTTAATTTTATCAAAAATAAAAATTCAATGTATGTAACTTTAATTTTTTATAAGCTTTAACAAGTATTTTCTGAAATTCTGTTTTTTTTTTGTAATTGTTTCCCACTTTGGTTTTTGTAATACTCTAACTCCTTTTTAGAAAAAATGTAATTTTAAAATGTTGCAAGAGCATGAGCTGCTGGCTACGTTGGTATATGGAATTTTTTATGGTTTTCGTAATCCTAATATGCAAGAATTCTACAAAAGTTATTAAAATAAATATAAACTACTTTTTGTTAGTCCCGCGGTTTTGAGCACTAATTTCACGGAGTTTGTGGCTAAAAAAAAAACAACAAATTAAACAAATATTATTTATACTGTATGCCAAAAAAAATGTTTGTATTAATTTAGCATATAAGTAAATTAAATGAGTTGTAATGTTGCAAACACGCAGAACAGATTTAAAACATATTAAACATATATATAGACCACTGTACAACACTCAGACGCAGACATGCATAACACACACACACACACATACACCCATATCACATATACAATTGAGTTGCCCGGATTTATGCCATTTAAAATAAAAAATAATTGAATCGCCAAACAAAATCACAAATTAAATTTATTGCATAAAAGTCGATAAATCGTTTATAAGTCTACTCAGAGAGTTACAACAACAAAAACAACAATGGAGTTTTAACAATCAAAAAATATATTTATAACATTTAATAACAAACATTTTGACAGCTTAGGAACTGCTACAACAACAATTAAAACTGGCTACAGGAACAGCATGACAGCAAACAAATAGGGTATACTACAAAAAAAAAGATCTCTACGAAGTTTTAATACTCTCTAATACCCATAAGCAGCCTTGCTTTTAGAATTGTTTCGAAGTTAAAGCATCATGACTAAAAATGGTGATGTCTGCATATTATTCTTCAAGAAAGAGATTTAGATGAAGGGGATTTCGAAAAAAAAGAGTGAAACACACGAAAAAATAAAAACCGGATTTGATTCAATCCTAACCCCAAAAATACAAAATTTGGACTGAAATGGAACCTTCTGAAAACAAATTTATCTTGCAAAATTCTTACAAGGGATTCATTACTCATTAATGCATTTTTAATGGAATTTCTATATTATTTATTTTTATTACAAACTTACACCCCAGAGCGCAATAGATCTTTGGGATCGCAGTGAGCAATACCTTACCCAACAATATTAACTCTCAGAAAATGTAAAATGAAACCATCTCCAAAAAAAAAATCCTTTGAGTACTTAATTAATTTTTTATAAAATTTTCATATAATATTATTTTTAAAAACCAGCTTGCCTCCCATAGCGCAACAGATTCTTAGGTTCGCAGTGCAACTTACTCCACAATATTATCCCACCGTAATTTTATGTATCTGGAGAGTCAAAATTCCTTAACTGGACTTTAAAATTGAGAGTAAAAATTTGTCTTGCTTCACCAATACTGGAGCATTGAACGTTAAGCGCTGCTTATTAAAAGCCAGTTCATACTAAATATTAGGCACTGCTTATTGGAGCAGATTGGTTCAATTTTTGTATGGTAGCTATATGAAATACTGGACCAATTTCAATCAAACTTCACACAAATGTGTAGACTAATATAAAATATTGTACATAAAAATATATGGTACAAATTTTTTTTTTTATTTATTAAAATATGGTGACCAAATTATTCCAGCTGTATTTTTTTTTAGTCTAAACATTTGTGTGAAGTTTTATAAAAATTGTTTCACTGTTTCATATAGCTGTCATACAAAAGTTGAACCAATTTTCTACGCAGCCAAACTCAGGCACTACTTTGCGACACCTGGTAAAAATATTTGCATCATGTTCAGAAATCGTCTTTAAGGTATTACACATACTATTGCTCTTATTCTAAATAGTGTAAAAATGTCAAAACAAATATTTCAAATTGTCTTCATTAAAATATTTATGTTTGCAACATTTTTTGGGTACACTGTAGTTTTTTCAAATCATTAATCCTCATTATTTATTTACAATATTGTATTGTATTGTATTTATAATACATTTTCTCTCATCTGGCTTCTGATAGATAAGTGGCCCTGCCCTGAAAAAGTGTTTTTTGACATTTTTTCACATAATTTTCACATTATTTTTCACATCTCGAATTACTTTTCCCAATTCCAGTCATTCTCTTTAGTTCTTTAAATGTTTTTTACCAACTGGGAGCTTAGCGATGAATTGAGCTGTATATTATTTTTATAAACTCAGAATGAAAATACCTTAAATAAACAAGTCTTCGAGAATCTAGTATTTTAAAAATACCACCCAGAAGTCAATAATTTTACATATACTTTTTTTTTTGTTAGGTGTAATAAACTAAAAATCTATCCTCGGATAATACGCAACTATTTTAGGAGCAAGAGCACATAAGAAGAATAACTTCAATGGAATTAATGCAATGTTAGTAATAAAATAAATACCAAAAATACCAAAAGCCAAATTCTTGGTCGTTACAATGCAACCAAACGTACAGACAATCGGATGTATGTGTAAAAAAACCTTCTCTACACGGGATTAATGCGTATACTTAACGAAATCCTTTAGAGCTCTTTCAGTTCTGTAAAAAACCACAAGATAAACGCAGTATGGTATGCCATTTACTACAAAGAGCATAGAATACTATTTTATACATATATATTCATATAGACATATGTATGCATGAATGTATGCATATGATTCAACATTAAATGGAAAGTGTTGACCTCGTTTTTCGCTGACTGCAAAAACGGAACTCACAAAAACGCATGAAAATCGCCAAGCCGCGTCGCGTGTCGCTCAGCAGCATCCAAGAAGAAGTACCGCCTCCGAATCCAAACCCCAGATTCTAACCTCCGTCTGTACCGCACGCAATGCAAACCGTTTTGGTTTGGAACAAAGTACAAAACACAAAAAAAGGCTAGACAAGAAAACAACAAAAAAAAAAAAAAAAAATGAAAACAAGATGAGCGGAATGGGACTGATGTTTGTTTGCACTCGAAAAGAGCTTGGTCCAACGTTTGCGAAGGGTGCTTGGTGGGTGTACGGGGACTTGCAACATAGATAAAATAATCAACATTTGTTGGCGAGAGTGTTGCAAGCGCCGGGGTGTGGCAGCCTACGCCCTCTTTTTTTTCTATATATGTACACTGGCACGCATAAGTCTGCGTACAGTGCCAAAAAGTTATACGAAAATCGAACTTAGAGCGTAAATATTGTAACCGGCTTATGTGCAGTGTAAATGTACACTGAGAAAAACAAACAAGAACTTTGAACGAGAGTCAAAAAAAAGACTAAATAGCAATTTATACATACTCATTGTAAAAATGTAAAAAAAAAGAGTAAATAGCATTTGGTACTCTTTTTAAGAGCAATATGCCATCAATTTTATAAGGTGACGCAAAGAAATCGAAGAAAACTGATTCAGTTGTTGTATGGTAGCTATATGAAATAGTGAACCAATTTTGATTAAACTTTACACAAATGTTTAGTCTGATAAAATATATAACTAACATACATGAGGTCATGATATTTAAAAAAAAATTGTTTGAATATATTTTTGTGTTTTTATGTATTTAATATAAGTCTACATATATGTATAAAGTTTAATCAAAATTGGGCCACAAGTACATATAGCTATATATAAAAAAATTGAACCTGTGCTCTCTATTGCAGAGAGACACGAATAACGAGCCTGCGCATTGCGTGTTCTTGTTGAAAGAATGTTTGGTAAAAATGCTAAGATTGATAGTATTCATTCTTAATTCAAGTTAAATAGAGTTTGAAAAATTCATGTATATATTCTAAAGTGAAGAAGTTTTCCGAAAATGTGAACTACAAATTAGATCGTATCCTTTCAGGGTATGTTCTTCGAAATCAAAATTTTTTGAATTTTTTCACCTTTTTTTATTATGCATGTAATCAATAAAGTATATTTATATAAACTTTCATTTATTTAATTCAAGTGTACAACAATTGGTAAACTTAGTTTATAAAAATTAGAGATTTTGAAAAAAAAAAAAAAAAGAAAAGAAGGATAAAGAATAGCTAAAAACCAGCTTCTCCAGCCCGATGGGTGAACTTTTTAACGATATGTTTATCAAGATGAAATTAAATAAATTTGTTTAAATAAGTTCCACACAAAGAATAGATTGACAATTTTACTTTTTTCCCCTTAGCTGGAAGGGATATGTAGGGGGCAAAGAACAGGCTACGAAACATCCAGGAGACTGCTCTATAGGAGACACTAGGCACTTTGTTCGCGCGGAGAAAGATGTTTGAATCACCTCCTTTTTAGGTATCTTATGGAATGAGCGTTCATAACACTACTTTCCAAAGTATTCTGGTGACGTATAGCTTTTATTTATAGTTGGCAAGTCTTTAGTGTTAAGTCTTAAGTATTTGGTAGAAAAATTTTGACTTTTACGTATGAGTAGTTGAGCCAACTAACGATGTCCTACCCGAACGTTGGCTTGCCTGCTATAAAGGGGCTTAGGGGCTTAAAATTCAAAATTTGAATAAAGTTATACTAAGTGATGTTTGATATTGAATATACATTTTATTCAGAAATTTGGAAATTCTTCAATTCTTGAATATTTATTTTTATAAAAAACAAACTGTTACTACAAAAATTTATTGAAATCTTTCAATCCGTTGTGGAGATGTCACTATAAAGCCCTTTCATAAAAAATACATGCGAAAATAAATTTTCTTCTGACATGTATATATTTTCTTTGTTTTTTTAGCTGTTTATTAAAAAAACAATATTTTTGTTTTGCTAATTTTTCTTCGTGACTGAAAGTTTTTGAACAATTTGTTGACTTATCATGAAAAAAAAAAAATTCTACGTAATCTGTCGATCCGTTCTGGAGATATTATATAAAAATGCGTTAAAAAATACCTATACATTCCAACATTTTTTGTTCGTGAATTTTGAAAATTATTCTGATATTCTGGGTGAACATAAATCTACCAATTCAAGATCACAAAAGTCAGTCCAGCTGTTACTAACTTATAAATGGTATAATTTTCAGGATATGGAATTAACACAATTACATATTTGAAAGCCTGCATACAGGACATTTTCAAAAAACATATATGTGTGTATATATATATCCCACTTTTAGATCTTTTACTAAGTACTACTGCAAACGAGTTTAAGAGCTTCCTTTTTTGGCCTCAGATTGGCCTTAAGCATATTTTTAAGCTAAGCAGCTCACACAAATTTTGATGGTATTGAGTTGCGATGGTTGGAAAATGTAATTATTCATTTTTTTCAATATCTAAGAACCAATTGTCAAAGTTGAATTTTTGTCGCACTGTACGTAGACTTATGCGTGCCAGTGTATATATAAGTTTTTGCTTGCATTTTTTGCGCGCACAATTTTAATTTTGCACATCGTAAAATTTGCATGCGACCAACACGCTGTTAAGGGTTACACTGGCGGTGCGATAGAGGGTAGAGGGGAATTTTCAGAGTTATGCCAGGACTGTGGCAACGTGTGCTTTTGATGGCTCACACACTTCAAAGGATCGCCGTTTGGCAGTCGTTGTTGGCGCAAAAACGTTGCAAAAATGCGGCATAATGAAAAAATTGCATATAAACAAAAGAAATGAGACCACAGACCACTGCAAAAAATAAAATAAATAAATACATATATGAATAAAAAATATATGGCTGGAAATTTATTATATGCCTGAAAATGAGAAATTTTTTCTATAAACAATATATGCATATGTGTAAACAGAAGAAAAACAGAAACATAATTAAAAATGCAAAAACAAATGTGTTTACTATATACCATATATATGTATGTGTGTGGACACTAAATAATAACAGAAAAGGCTTAAAGTCTTTTTAAAGTATTTACTAGGATTTTAAACATAAAGAGTTACTGCATATACTTACTAAACTGCTGAGGTATATATAGATTGTAATAAAACCTATTTCTATCTAAGCCACAAAAGCTGAAGCTGACGTAAGAGCATCAGAAGCTTACGTTCCAAGTTATAATATTTCACAGAGATGGTTGAGTAAATGCGAGCTTATGTCAAAGAGACTTTAGATGGCAGACAGAAGATAAAAAAAGAAAACATTGTTTTGTTAAAAATTGAGATTTTATTTAAAATATGCGTAAAATTTTCGTCAACAAAGTGCTTACAATTCTTCAAGTACTTAAGTCTCTTTAAGAAACTGCAATATTTTTTTAAAAATTTATCAATTCAAAGATGATAGTTAAAAAAATTTTTATACAATTTTAAATTGTCTAATTGACTTCAATCCCCAAAGTAGCCATAGACAAGGCCGCGCGCGTAACACCTGGAAGAGGCAAGTTAAAGCCTAACTGAGAAGCTCCGGAAAAAGTTGGAGTAAAATCAAGCATCTAGCCGTAGACAGGGTTTAATATAAACTTTTTGTAACAGCCCTATGTTCCTACTAGGACTTAAAATGGATTAAATATACATATATATATAATTGTTTGTCAATACCGAAAGTAGACACGCAGTTCATTGAGATAAATTAAGAAAATCCAAGATAGCTCCATGTCTCAATATATATAAAAATTAGCTTATACAATGGGGTAATAAAAAAATATGGGGCATGAAAACTCGTGGAAACTAAAAGCAAGAATTGATTTAACACCTGTACCAAGTTTAATATTAAAAGAGGTTTTTTTGAGAAAAATTCTTTATTTTTTACATAGATTTTGTACATACATACAGTTGACTAATAGAAGATGGCTCTAACCTAATATGTCATAGTAAGTTGAAGTTTTTTGCAGTTTTTATTCAAATTGTATGTCCGTAGTTTTCATGGTCTTCTAGGTATCTTTTTTGCAATACTAGTTTTTTTCTGAGACTATGAAAGAAAATGTCTTAAAGATATTTCAGGCAAAACGTCAAACAAACTCTTAACAAAACATTTGCAGGAAATAAGTAATAATAATAATAAATTGCTGTTGGCTTAAAATTCGTTTTGAATTAGATTTCTGGCACACCACTAGTTACAGAAAATTCTATTATTAATATTTTAAACTCGTCCGATTTCAATCAATTATTTGTGAAATTAAATGCTGTTCCCCTAGCTTATATATATATAAATATCTACAGCCAAACTTCATAGAAATTTAATGAAACAGCAACAAATCTTCATTGCAGAAATTTTAATTAGCAACAGGCTTCGTATCTGATTAGCTCCTTGGAGCGCTCTATAATAAAACAACAACAAAAAAATAAGAAAATACAAAAATAAAACAAAACAAAAACCATGGCAACAAACATTGCCAAGCAACATGGCGACCGTTCGTTATTCGAAGCACAACATAAACACGGAAACGGAAATGGTTATACAAAATGGCGACCAGCTTCTGCTACTGAAAACAAAAGCTACTCAGAAAGCAGCAAGAGACTCACCCGAGACTAATGCTATTTAAATTATAAATTATCATGGCAGGCACTCGCACACAAGCACACACACATAGGCACACTTACTACAATATACTTGGACACAGCTACATATACATACACACAAACACATACAGCCCCACATACATTCAAGTAGAGTAAAAGCTGCTTTGGCATTTAATTTAATATTATATAATATTAAGTTATGCGCGCTAGCAAAATGCAACTCGGCTACTTTTTTTTGTGCTGACATTACACAAGATATATAGTATTATATACTTTACTAATATCATAATACTTTCACTCTCAATTTGCACAACAGTACTGGATGCTGAGCAAGTCCGGAGAAATACGTCGCGACGAGGCCTGTCTCGACTATGCTGGCATGGATGTGATGCTCTTCTCCTGCCATGGCTCCAAAGGCAACCAGGTGAGTGGCGCGTGAAACGACATGTCAGTTGTTATTAATTTTTTATGAAGCAGCGACTGAAAGAGTCAAAATGAAAGGTCACACACACATGAGCGATAGAGAGGTGTAGAAGTGTGGGTGGGAAGGATTGAAGAGTGCTACATAAAGGCGCTTTATATTGTTATGTCCCTGTCTCTGTCTCTCAGCAAACGGTAGCCTGGCACACGATGTATTTATCTTTTACGTGATTTACCTTCTGTGCTCTGGAGGGGCGGTCTTAAATCGGTCAGAGAAGTATTTGTACTTAATGCAAGTTTATGTAACAGCTTCAAGCCCTGTACGCAGCCCTACGAAACGTTTTGGAACACGATGTGCAACTTAACTTTGCATCGGAAACGAACAGAGTGTTTCTATTAATGAAATTTTATCCTTTTCTGGTATTTTTTTTTTAGTTTGTGGTATTATTGTGTTATGTTATGGTATTTCGGGTTGAACTGAAAACAGTCATAAAATAAACCAACGTGTTCAAGGCGGAGTACTTAGGTCCAATAAAATCAGTCTGGCAATCCAAATATTTACATTTCGTACCCAATTTGTATACGGTGTCTTGAGGTTATGTGGTAAAACATCTACGCAAAATAAAAATCGATTTTCAGCTTCATATGCCAGCCAATGTCCAATATAAGTTTATTAGGGTCGCTGAATTCGAGTCCGAGGTCCAGAACGTCACAGCACGTCAGGGCTCTGACATAACTTCAAAAAACTCCATAAAACGATTTATTTTGGAAGTTATTTCAAAATCCTGACATTTTGGGGTTTTTCGAAATTCAAACTCGGATTTATCCACCACAAAAACATATATACACATTTTTGAACCTTGAACTCGATGCGTCGTTTCTAAAAACATACTATATAAAAAGCCTTGCCGCACAAGTGGTCTCGAAAAAAAAAATGTGTTGAGTTTTTTGAGGTTATGTCAGTACAGCAGGGTTACTGTTTTTTTTTTTGGTTCTTCTTCGTTTTTGCGTGCTCCCACTTTCACATTTTTGAGGTATTTTTATTAAAAATTCGTAAACGTTGCGAAAATTTCGTTTCTCAATTGCTTCGGTCGTACCTATCACTTATCAATATGTCCTTAAACTCGACAAAAAAAAAAAAAAATGTCCACAAATTCATAGGGCAACACTGTTTTTATCTCTCTGCGTACTGCTTCAGTACGTGTTTGCAATCAAACGTGCGGAAGTTATTCGGGGCCATTTTTACTATATAAAGTTTTTTCTTGTGCAGGCCGTTTACAAAGAAAAAATTATTTTATTTTCTAAATTCTCCTAATTTTTGAATGTCAGGTAAACAATAATATTCCATAGTTTTTTCGCTTAGTTTAATAACCTCTGAATAGTTCAATAATTATTGCCGTGCGCTTGCTTTTGGAACAAGTTTTTAACTAGAAATCTCACAAGAAAACAAAATTGACGTCATTGGGATTTTTTCTAAATTTTAAAATTATTTTCCGTTAAATGAACTTTCTGTAGTTTTTTTTTTTTTTTTAATGATATCTCACAATAGCGTTTAAAGCTGAGCTCATTCAATATAACCATAACGTTTTAATAATTAAATAAAACTATATTTAATTTATCAGATTTTCTGTCAACATTTTTCGAAAGTGTCAAATTCTTAATTTTTGTATTTCCAAATGAATTAAATTCGCTTTTTCCAAATTGACAAAATTTCAGTTTTTAAGCATAAGGCTCTTGGCTTAATTTAAAAAAAAAAAAGTGATTTTAATTTTGTATTTAATTGTGACTAAACTACTGAATATTTTTCAACAAATTTTTAATTTAACAAAATTTCTATTTTTTTTTTAACCAGCATATTTTTATATCGCTTTTTCCAAATTGACAAAATTTTAGTTTTTATGCATAAGGCTCTTGGCTTAATTTAAAAAAAAAAAAAAGTGATTTTAATTTTGTATTTAACAAAATTTCTATTTTTTTTTTTAACCAGCATAGTTTTTTAAAAAAATATGAAATTTTCTAATTTTTTTTTTTAAATAGGTTTCTTAAATATATCAATCCCCATTTTTTTTTATACCATCTTTATATGGTGTCAATACGAAATTTCTTAATGATTTTTTTTTTTTAAATTTATGAAAAATAATACATTTTTGTAGTATTTACGAGAATTGCAAGTATTGGATACCTTAACCAGCTAGACCCTTTGAAGAAAAATCAGCTTTTTCCTATGCTTTTATATGCGCTCAAAATATTTATTTCAAAGTATTGTAGCAAGTGCAAATAGTTCAGCAACATTCGCCTGAGATTGTATAAGAGAAGTAAATTTCTTAATCTTAAAAACTTTATCCGATTTGTGAAATCACAAAGAGGGAAATTTTTTCGAATTTCCTTCCAAAATGATAAGCTACCAGGAATAAGGAATTCGAAAAATGGATATCCCATTCTAGTTAGTCGTTAGGGCAGGCAAAATACTTAAGAGTGAAGTATATTAGCATGAGGTATATTGAATGAGAAATGAGTAGGTATATATATATTTTTTTTTTGCATTATTTTAATTTTGAGAGTAAGCACTAGTCGAGCATATGCGTTTTAGCTTTCCCCTTTTCACTTTTGATGGCCCAGTTCGCGAAAGATATATAGCAACATATATACACACATGTGGGGCCTACATACGGTTACCTTACCGTAAATACATATTAAAATTTTTATATTCCGAGCCTTCTTATTGTTATGTACGTACCAATTAAAGTTGTTATTGCTGTGGAGCGCCCTTGTCACTCACAGTGCTCAACCCTTGACCCACAGAGCGTGCTCATTTAAGTACTATATACAAGGTACATAGGACATGCTCTCGCAAGTGCCACAATACCACATCAGAGAACATTTTACAAGCTTTCATGTTGATTATGACTCTTGTTAATGTTCCATGTTTTTGTTTCTTTAACAGTTCTGGACCTATCGCGAGGGTACAAAACAACTGCATCATGGTTCCTCGGACAAATGTCTGGCCATTACAGAGAAAAAGGACAAAGTGCTGATGGAGGAGTGCAATGCAGGAAATGCACGTCAGCAATGGAAGCTCGAGAACTACGACAGCTCCAAGTTGTGAGGTTACTTTTATGCGAATGGCACCATATTGATGCCCACTTCGCAAAGAAGACGCGCATAGCAAACGGAGATGTGAGATGTGCAATAGATGAGAGTATTCCAGGAGCATTTGCACTGGCTTTAGGTGGTCAATGTGAATGCAATGCGAAGAAGCAGCACTGAAAATACATATTATATATGGACTACTTTTGTGTTTTGTTTTGAATTAATAAATAATTAATGTTTTACTTTTGTGTGGCATACGAATTTTTTAGAAAAAAAAGAGACGCAACAATTTTTGAAAAGCAACATATAAAATATTAAAAAAAAAAAAAAAAATTAAGATATAGTTAGATGTGTAACGACTGTTGTACAGTAGTATTTAAGTTTTGCATATAGTTAACTAAGCAAGTTTTAGACATTTTTAAAATAAAAATAAAAATAAACAATTTTCTATTTATAGCTGTATAAATATTAAAAAATATTAAGTCGTAAGCTAAAGTGTTGTATAAGGCTAAGTCGTAGCGCAATTTTTGCATTTACATTTGAACTTTTAGCACAATTTTAAAGCAAGGCAACATTGAAAAACTAAAAAAATTTAAATATATATATTTATGTTTTCAAACAACTGAGTTAGCATTTATGCATTTCAAGGACAACTTAGAAAAAAAAACAAAAAAAAAAAAAACAGGCATAAGCCTCGTTCCAAATATATGTTAGTTTTTTTTAAAAATAAAATTTAATCTTAGTTGGAAAGCATTTGGTGATAGCATTAGTTTCCTATGCCTCTAAGCGCACTTACCAAGTGTGACCGCACACTTTTAAGCTATCAAGTGTGACCACATTCCTAGCTATTATATTATTTAAAAAAAAAAAAATATGGCAGTCATAAGCTATATATTTTTAGCACATAAGTTAATGGCAGACCAAAATTGAAATCATTACATTTTGTAATTGTTAAACATTTAATTCGCTAATTGTTAAATATTATTTATAAAATTTAGTGCTAGTGCTTAAATTTCTTGCCTTTTAAAAACACACACTTTTGTCTAAAACTGCTTTTAATTTAAATTATTATTTCTATTGTGAAAAGTATATGCCAAATTCTATGCGTAATATAATTAAATGCATTTTGTTCATATTATAACATATTAATTAAAAAACATATCCGGTTTTAAAAAAACATTGCCAGCTAGTACTATATCAGTTCAGTTCTCTAGCAGTTATTTACTAAATGTAGTACTTAAAGTTTAAAACAAAGCATACATGCAATAGTGCCTTTTACTTATTACTATGTACTATTAATACACACAGACACTAAATGACATACATATTAAAAAATTGTTTAACATAAATTAATTGAAATGTTTAATTTTAGTCACAAAATATGAAAGCGACTGTAAATAAAGTATTGTTCAATTTATTAAGCGCATATCATTGTTGTACATAAATATAAACACAAAAATATTAAAATACATATATGTAAGTATATATACAACTATATATTATATAATCAAACTGCATTGGCCATTTAAGTGCTGCCCCAAATACAATTGGCATTATTTATGTTACCAACAAAAATTTTATGTTTGCCTTTAAAATAAAAAAAATATAACAATATTTTATTTAAAATTGGAAGCTTCATTGTAGGCGGCATTTACTGTACAAACCAAAATGCCATAAAAAATGGTAATGAATTTTTTGATAATACAATAATATTATAAGCGTGTAGTAGACTTTTAGCATTAAGTATTAAAAACAAAAAATAAATAAATAAAAAAATAAAATTGTACAAGAAAACAGTTGCAAGCAAATAAAACTTTAACTTACAAAAATGAAACGCTTTGAATTATTTGCAGCGTTTGGTCACACTTTTGCTGAAAGCTCGCCAAAAAGCTTTGTTAATATGGCGCAACTGCACGAACTCATGACCAAAGCGCTTTGACGCAGCTTACGTTATGTACGTGCTATAACGTAAGCTTATATCGTAAAATATTTGTGTAAGTATATTTGTTGTTATTTTTAATTTAAAATATGCAATAATAAGGAATAAGCTAGGAAAAGAACCAAGGACGATCTAAAGCCGATATAACTAAAGCAAAAAACGATATTAGCTGGAAATAAAGGGTGTTTTTTTACAGTTGCACAAGCTTAAATCATAATAAAACATAGAAATATATTTTGAATATCAATGAAACGAGCTTTATTGGATAGAAAATTTTATGGCATTAATGCTTAAATATGATTTCGGCCCGCGGCTGGCGCGTACCAGGCGCAATCTGAAATACCAATTTTCACAAACTTTCCGCAGCATTTGCGGCCGTATTTCGCCAATAACTCTTCGAATGTTGATTTCCAGGTGTTCAATTGTCTCTGGTTTATCGACGTAGACAAGTGACAATAATTTTCTGTGGATGTAATGGTGTTTCGACAAAAGCTTGTGGACTATCTTCACTCCAAATGCGACAATACCAAAAATGCGATTCGTCGGAGAACAAAATTTTGAATTTTGAATAAGTGAATAAGACGAACAAAACCATTATTTTGATAAAAAATTTCAACAATTTGCAAGCGTTGTTGTGGTGTAAGTCTATCCATAATGAAATGTCAAACCAAACTCAACAAAAAGCAACTATCAGCTGTTAAATGGGTTGTCAGATAAAGCAGTGTTGCCAACTCAAAGTTGCGAACCTCTAAAAAAGCACGCTGTACTTCCCAAAATTAAAAGGTTGCTGAAAAAATTTATAAATTATAAAATAATGGCTAAAATGACTTAAGCAACAACTGAACTTTTTACAACTAAGATTTTTTATGCAAGACACGAACCATTTATGCAAGCAGGACATGAACCATTGTTTTATGCAAGAAATGAACCATATGTGAGTATGTGAACGCATGCAAAAAATTAGTTAATTAGTTAGTTAACAGACCTTGACCTCGAACATTATTTTTGAGTTTCCGGAAGGTGCGTCAGGTCAGGGCTGTAGGGCGGATGACCCATTGTTTTTTTGAGTGACCCTGTTATTTGAGCCAATGCGTGATAGGTGGCATTGCCATAACGAAAGTCAAATCGTCTTTGGTCATTCTAAAAAACAAATAGAAAACACTGTCCTACGTTGCTCTAGCGGAATAGTAGCATTTATAACTATTTATTTATATTTATATACATATTTTTTTTTTTTTTTTCGAAAAAAGTGAAAGTGTACCAAATGTAATGCCAAGTTTAGACCCAATAAGGCTAAAAGTGACCTAGGCTAGGCTATCCATAAATAGAACATAATAAATACATTTTATAAAATACTTCTTAGATTAATAGCGCAGCCAGCACCATATGGAACATACGTTGTTTAATTTGGCTTTAGGTTAGGTAAGAGCGGCTGCTGGCTTGAAAAGCCAGCACACTTAGGCCTTGACCGGCCGGTTGTGAAACGGATTCGCATCCTGTTGCTACTACATATAAACTCTAGCTCCGCTGGGTTATGAAGATAGTAGTTTCCCAAGTACTTTTTCCTGCGTCTACTAAGAGTCTCACAGGAGCAGAAGAAGTGTTCTACTGACTCAACTTCTTCCTCATCTCTGCAGCTTCTGCAAAAATCGTTGCTCGGAGCGTTCATTCTGGTCGCATGTGTTCCGACAAGTCAGTGTCCGGTGATCGCTCTGACAACTGCCGAACACTGCGACCGGTTGAGTCCACAGAGTCTCGCGCATCGTTTTTGGCCATATTTGGTAATTTGGCTTTAATAAAGAAATTTTTTGTAAAATTGTTTGGAAAACGTTGACAACGACTGGCTGTTAAAGCGTCGATACGGATTAGCTAAAAGGCCCCCTGAAGGTATCCCATAAGAGGGTTAAAAAGAAGATACTACAAAAATCTCCTCGAAGCAATCACGTAATTTAATTCCCATTTCCGGCCTTTAGAAAGATATTATTTCAGCCGCCTAAGCTGAATAGGCGATGCATATTCAAGACTACTCCTATTTATAAAAATATTTGTATATATGGGTCATTCTTTGTCAAACCTACCACCCCTTCACAACTACAATTTTTAAGATAAATCAACGTTTTTAGACTTCTCGTCTACTTTTTAAAGCCGTATGGTGATTTGATTAATCAAAATGGCGAAGATACAATGGCCGCCAAAGCATAGTAAATCCATAATTTAATCACTATTTTTAATCTTATTCTCAGTAAAACATTGTTTATTTATTATATAATATTAAATAATAAGAAAAAAGGGGAAAAAACGTTACAATATCGAAAAAAATAAAAAAAAATAAAAGAAGTAATTAAAGACTTACAACTAAATTACATACTAAGACTAGAAAAAGGCTAAGGACCATAAAGATCTGTATCATCACTAATAGTGTGAGATGTTAATGTTTTTAAATTAAATTTAGTTATAGCCTGATAAATTTTGTCATCACTCATGCAAATATCTGCTTTTTTATGGAGTCGAGAAGTGGAGTAATAGAATGGAACATCAAATATCATTTTTAGGATCTTATTCTGGATTCTTTGTAACTTAAGCCGGTGACACGCTGCACAATCACCCCAAACCTGCGAGCCATATAAAATAATTGGTACAAATATAGATTTAAATAAAGTTAGTTTGTTGTTTACTTGCAGCTTCGACTTTCGATTTATAAGAGGATACAAAATTTGTATTGTCTTATTTACTTTATCTAAAGTTTTTTTTTTAAATTTCAATTTATTGTCAATATAAATACCAAGATATTTGATATAACTTTCCCATTGGACACATATGTTATTTATTAACAGAGTCGAGTTGGGCAAGTGACAAGTGATTTGCTTTGGTTATATTAAGTTTGATTTTCCACTTATGAAAGTATTTATCAAGGGTGTGCAGGGCTTCAGTTAGGTTTTGTTTTATGTCGCTGTAGCAGTTACCTGAGCAATATCACCTGAGGCAGTGTCATCGGCAAAAATAAGCCTTTTACATTGCCCATGCATTGGGAAGTCGTTCGTGAGTATAAATGTTGTATAGAATAGGTCCTAAAACAGAACCCTGAGGGACGCCTGCGGTTATCAGTTTTTTGTCTGATTTGACACCATTCATGTCTAGCCAAAAGTATCTTTCGGATAAAAAGCTGTTTATAGTTCATAAAAGATACGTGGGTATGCCTATCTTTTGAAGCTTATACACCAGACCTTTATGCCAAACAGTGACAAAAGCCGATTGTACGTCTAAGGTAACCATACCTACTGACTTTTTGATTTCTACATAGTTGGTCCTTAATGTCTTTCTTAAGTTTTCTAAGCGGGTGAATACCACTAAGATTACATCTAAAACCGAATTGTACAGAAGGGAGAATATTCTTTTCCTCAATATGTGCTTTCAGTCTTGATTTTAGAACACGCTCAAAAATTTTGGAAAAGCCACACAAAAGGCTAATAGGACGATAGCTTGCCGGAGAGTCAACAGGCTTACCTGGCTTTGGAATTGCCACAATTTTGGCCAGTTTGCATTTGCGTGGAAAGTAGCCAGCATTAATGCAATTATTAAAAATTCGGGTCAACATATCTAGGGCACTTTTTGGCAAGTGTTTTAAGCAGATGTTTGGTATGCTGTCAGGTCCAGGCGACTTTTTGCTTTTAAGACTGTAAATTACTTTGCTCACGTCTGATGTTGTTATTGATTGACCACTGAAAGGCTCGTTGGTGTCTAAAATGTAGTTTATTACTAAACTTCAGAGAGCGAATCTGTAAGTTTAAGCTTTTTCTCAAATAAGTCACTGATTACTTGCGCTTTTTGTTCTCTAGTATGGTAAACTTTGTTATTATAGGAAAAGCCAGGAATGAATTGTTTTTTATTTTTAAATATTTTCGCAATTTTCCAAAACGGCTTAGAGTTTGTGTCGAGATGCGAAAGCTTTGTGTTCCAACTAGTATTAATTTGTTCAAACATATTAGCTTTTATTTGGCAGTTTAAGTAGTTGATTCTTGCCCTATAAATTGGCAGTCTAGTTCTGGACCATTGTCTTATCGCAATATTTCTAATTTTAATTAGTTCAGCTGTGTGTTCAGTTATTCTAGTACTACGTGGTCTAGTGTCTTAAACTTTAGGGACTGCTTGGTTAATTGCAGTAATTACACTTGAAGTAAAAAATTCAACCATAAAGTCAATTTCATTTTCAGAATAACTTGTTATATCATTAAAAGTGGATCTGTCGTGTGTGCAGCGATTAAGGGAGGTTTCGAAAAGTTTCCAATTCGCTTTGGAGTACAAAAGGATTTCTTGTGTCACAATAGACAACGACGTCTTCAGTTTAGAAATAATGGGTAGGTGGTCGGAGGAGAGGTCAGCGTGAACCGTTGGTTCAGTAAGGAGATGAGGTGAGCTTGCGATGAAAAAGTCAAGGGTAGAGGGCTTGGCTTTATAACTAGTAGGGATAACTAGTTGGGTCTCTTGGATAGACAATACTAAATTTGCCTTGAGTTGAAAACTCATGTAAAGTTTTGCCCCAGTTGTTTGCTTTAAGGCAGTTCCATTCGCGATTACAGCAATTTAAATCACCACCAACAATATAAACACCAACTACGCGGTGAATCTTAAGCAAGTCATTTTTAAAACATTCCTTTTGGTGTTTGGCAGGAATCGGACAAACATTTGGCAGGTGATCCGGGAAAGTATGCTGCGAAAATTTTAATAATATTTCCACTGCTTATTTCCACCTGTACACCTACGTTCTCTATTAAGTGCGTATTGATTGAAGAAATTTGTTTGTGTTTTATTTCACTTTTGATGATTATTGCTGTTCCACCCCCTCGAGAAGAGCGTCGGTCATTTCTATAAACCGAATACCCAGGGAGAACAAATCTATCCTTAAATGTCAACCAAGTTTCACATAATAAGCAGATATCTACATGATTTCTATTTAAAAAGTTTAAAAGTTCCAATCGTTTGCTACCAACGGCACGCGAATTCCATGCCATAATATTACAGCTTTTACCTAAATTATACATTGGAGTACACATATTTAATAGCTAGTTGTGTAATTATATTAAATTGGTCTCTCTTACAGGTGCAGCTACTTAGCTTATTTAAGACTTCATTTAGGAGATCATTTATTTCGGCAATTGAAAATGGATCGGAAGATGGTGACTTGTTATTGGAAACGTTGCCGATTAAAACTTGACTGTCAGTAGGTTGAGATGGACAGCTTATCGATGTTGGTGCTGCGGGTTGCCGATTTATAGCTCCACTTGTCATCGTCGGTGTGCGTCTTACTATGGATATTGCCTCCAATATCCTTGCTGGTGATACGGTATTTACCGCGTTTAATCAGCAGCGATTGATAAGACAGCCGACAGGGGCAGTTAACATCAGTGGATGAGTGGTTTCCTTTACAGTTTGCACATTTTAAAGTGGTTTTGTCAGGGCAATCAGTAGTTTTATGCTGGCCGGAACAGTGAGCACAAGATGTTTTAATCGCACATTGCACAATGGTCCCAAAGCGGCATAAAATCTAAAATTTTATGAAAATATTTTTGGAAAATGAATTGATATTTTAAAACTAGATACTCCAATTAGAAGAAAACAGAATTTTTTTTCGAATATTTTGTCAGGTGATTAATGACGTCCCTGGCATTTGCAAATTGGCGCGAACTAGTTGCTGACTTTCGATTGATGCCAAAATTGTTGCAGTTGATTAAATATAAAGGTATTAGTAATAAGGAAAGGAAGGAGTGCTCCAACGAGCCATCGTGTATACTGTGCAAAAGACACAACGCTGCTGACACAGCCCACAATACCCTTAGTAGAACGTGTCCTATGTTCTTGAAGGCTGCTGCGGCCGGGCCAAAATGAAGTTAATCCAACTGAACCTGAACCACTGCAAGGCGGCCCAAGACATTCTTGCACAGACAGTGCGAGATGTTGGAGCAGAAATTGCGATCTTGAGCGAGCCGTACCAGCCCAAACATGAAGGAGTCTGGCTGCAAAACCGCCATATGGGAGCAGCAATCTGGAGCTGCGGCAACCCACCAATGCAGCTAACAGAGAGGTGTGCATCCGCTGGATTCGTTAGAGCTAAATGCGCTGGCATCCACATTTACAGTTGCTACATCGCCCCTAGCATTGACCTCAATGATTTTGCCGCTATCATTGACAACATGGTAGAGGACGCCCAAAATCGCTCGCCAGTGGTAATTGCAGGTGATTTCAATGCGTGGGCTGTAGACTGGGGAAGCGCTAGGACGACATGCAGAGGCAGGATTTTGCTAGAGGCGTTTGCCGGCCTAAATGTTGTGCTCCTCAACAGCGGCAATGAGCATACATATAGCAAGGCAGGAAGAGGGTCTGTAATCGACCTTACGTTTGCTAGTCCTTTAATAGCACGGCAAGTGGACTGGTTCGTATCAGCGATCTATACGCATAGCGACCACCAGGCCATTATTACCTCCATCACATCGCAGAATCAGCGATTTGGTCAAAACCTCGCGCACACAAGCTGGAGCCCAGAGACTCTCAGTGAGGAGGCCCTCTGCCTCATGGTTAATAACATCCACGCCCACATAAGAGAAGATGCGAACGAATGCGCAAACAGCCTGTCCCGAGCCGTTGAAAAAGCTTGCGATGCCTCTATGGTGCGGAAACGAAGAGGAAGTCACAAGCAGCGACCAGTCTACTGGTGGAATGAGGATATAGAGCAGGCTCGCCGAGACTGTCATGTCGCACGACGCAGACAGCAACGGGCGCGCCTAAGACCCAACTTTCGCGAGCTTCTGGCTGACTTCCGGATAAAACGAGCTGTTCTAAGCAAAGCCATCAAACGAAGCAAGGCCAAATGCTGGCAGGAAATATGCGACGAAGCAGATATGCAACCATTCGGTAAAACATACAAGCTCGTTATGGGCAAGCTAGGCAAACAGCCAATGCCAACGTGCCCCGACCAGCTTGCGCATATCGTGGCTACGCTTTTCCCTCCGCAGCCAGTTCCCACCGCTGAAGTGAGGCTAACCCGTACCTTGATGATACCATTGACCGATGAAGGTGAAATCGTGGGCGCACTCTCCCGAATCCACTCCAATAAGGCGCCCGGACCAGATGGAGTTCCCACCAGGGCGATCAAGGCCGTAATTGCTGCGCAACCATTAGCGTATGTCAAGCTTTTTAACAGCTGCCTTAAACAGCGACGTTTTCCCGATCGATGGAAGGTACAGAGGCTGGTGCTGATCCCAAAAGGCGGCAAACCACTGGATAACCCATCATCGTACAGACCGTTATGTATGCTGGACGTCGTTGGGAAGCTGTTTGAGCGTATTATATGTAACCGCTTGGAGAAGGAGCTTGAAGAACGGCAGGCACTCTCGTCTCTACAATTTGGCTTCCGCAAGAGGAAGAGCACTGTTGATGCCATAAACACTGTTGTCGATATAGCAAGAACAGCTATTCAAGGCACAAGATGGCGTAATGGCAGCAAGAAGTACTGCTTGATAACCACACTAGACGTAAAGAACGCCTTTAATACAGCCAGCTGGCGGAGCATAATACAAGCGCTCAACAGACTCCAGATGCCGGAATATCTAATCAGCCTCATCTGCGACTATTTCCGAAACCGAATCCTTTTGTATGATACCTCTTCCGGTCGTAAACAACACATTATTACCGGAGGCGTACCACAAGGGTCGGTACTGGGCCCTACATTGTGGAACATAATGTATGACGGTGTGATTCGCTTGCCAATTCCAGATGGGGCGACTGTTGTGGGTTTTGCTGATGACATTGCAGTGGTAGTTGTCGCCAAGGAGTTGCACGGGGTCGAACGCTGCACCAACGCAGTGATCAGCTTAGTTACTGACTGGCTGGAAGAAAACGGGCTGGCACTGGCGCCGCTAAAAACAGAGGCAGTCCTTATTAGCAGCAGGAAAAAGGTCGAGACTGCCACAGTCCGAGTGGGCAACACAGAGATATGCTCTAAGCCTGCAATGCGATACCTCGGAGTTCTCCTAGACCACAGGTTGACCTTCAAGCACCACTTGCAGCATACTGGTGACAAAGCGGCGAAAGCCAGCAATGCACTTACTGGTATTATGGCAAATATTGGCGGGCCGCGAGAAAGAAGTAGATGGCTCATTGCTAACGTAGTACGGTCTATTCTCCTGTATGCATCAGCCGTATGGGCACCAGCAATGGCGGTCACCTCCTACAGTCGCGAGTGCAAGTCGGCATACCGAAGAAGCGCCCTTCGAGTGCTATGTGCCTATCGCACAGTATCAGAAGATGCAGCCCTTGTACTAGCAGGTATGGCACCCCTGGATTTGCTGGCAGGAGAAGCAACAAGCAACGAATCACAGCCGTGCCGACGAGAGGCGACCATGGCGACATGGCAAGAGAGGTGGAGAGCTTCCAACAACGGCACGTGGACAAAAAGACTAATCCCGGACATAAGGTCGTGGGTGAGTAGGAAGCATGGACAAACTGACTTCTACTTAACACAATTACTTACGGGACATGGCTGCTTTAAGTCCTATTTGCACAAGTTTAAGCTTGAGACGGATCCGTTTTGCACACACTGTGCACGGACCACAGAAGACGCTGAACATGTATTTTTTGTCTGTCCAAGATTCTCTGCTGAACGGGAAGAGCTAAGCTTAGGAATTGGGAGGCCATTCATAGTCAATGACTTGATGGATATCCTACTTAGTTCGCAAAACAATTGGTCTGCTATAAGCAACATGGCAGCAGAGATAATCAAATCCTTGCGTCGCGCTGAACGCCAGCCTAACAACTCAAATCATAGATGAGAATCTAGATGCGGCTTTCATGCCTTCTCCCCCCCGAGAAGTAATACTTAGCGGTGGTACCTTGAGAGGGAAGCGGAGAGTAGGTGGTAGGTTTAGTGGGTGAGGTAACACAAGTCCCACACTTTTCGGCTTTTCAAGCTTCCTACACCTATATAAAAAAAAAAAAAAGGTATTAGTATGGAAAATAAACGTCAAGGTAAGTAGAATCAATTTCAAAACGAATTGAGTGTCGTCTTTGCATGTGCGTTTGCGTAGTCCAATGTTTTGTGTTTGTCTTTTTAATAGTAATATTTAACAAAGGTAGTTGTGTTTTGTGGAGCATTACTTTCGAGGCGCGCGCTGGCGCAGCAACTAAAAATGTCAAGATCTTACTAAAAGTATACAGATTCATATTTAATAAGTTTCGTTTGCCCGTTTTTGCCCCTTTTTGCAAAAATTGGTGATTTGCAGTCATGTTTGAGTTTAGCCCTGCAGAGCTGCTGGATGTATGGAGTAACAATTGTCGCAATGAAGCTGCAGTAACCACTTATATATTGGAGAAAGTAAACAACAATGGGGTAGAAGCAACAAATAATATAATTAAAAAGAAAGTAAAAAGATTTTTTGTACATATACATAAATACTTGCCGAAATGCAAAAGAATGCTAAGTCGCTTTAAAAACAAACACGCACACTGGCTCTCATTAAAGATGATTATATTGTTCGACGAGACCATTACGGATACTCCATCACCTACAAAAAGAGGTCGTCCTACCCTTACTGATACGGAAACTGGGAATCGCTTGAAAAGAAAATTGGCTTCGGAGTTAGCCGAGAATTGTGCCCATGAGACAAACCATATACTGCATACGGCAGCTGTTTCAGCTAAAAAATCTCGCCAAAGTGACTCACTCATACATCAAATAACTCCAGATGAAGCGCTGGCATGTCTTCTAGAAAACTTTTGTTTTCGTTGTCTAAAAAGCAATATGTCAGCACTAGATTGCTAGCCAAAAGATATATTTCCCAGCTACAAGAAATTTCAATATAGAAGTGCTTGAAAATTTCCACACAATATTAATTGTTTTATCATGTGCCTATCAAATTTCTTCAGAAAAATTTCAACAATTTTGTTATAGAACAGCAGCTTTGTACATGGACATGTATCTGTGGTATCCCATGTCAGCAACACTTCACAAAATACTGGCCCATGGATCGCAAATTTTTGAAACTTCTGTTGTTCTTGTTGGTTCTTTAGGTGAAAATGCTGCAGAAGCAAGAAATAAATTTTACAAGAAAGATCGTCGATCTCATTCAACGAAAAATAGTCGACTGAATAATATTACCGACACATTTCACAGAGCTATGGATTCGTCAGATCCTTTCTTGTCGAGCCTTTGCGTTGCTGAAAGAAAGCGATCTAACAAAGAGAAGAAGCTTCCCAAAGGGGTTCTAGACGATGACAGTGAAGTGTAGAGCGGCGTTGAAGTTGAAAGCGATAGCGATATTAATAACAATTTGTAATAATTTGAAAAACGCATTAAATTTATATAGTATATGAAGTTAATTATTTCATTATAAGTATGTAAAGCTATTTCTAAAATGTCAATTCTAATAAAATGCACGTGATAAACATTAAAATCTAAATTATAATGAAATAAAATCACATGACGACAATTTTAATGCTAACCGCTTTGTACCAACCCAAGCATCTATGCGCGGTAGGAGTGGGTGTGGTCAGATCGATCTGAAATTTTTCTTAGTTCATATATGTGTCATTACAATTAACTGTACAAAATCTGAAGTCTCTAGCTTAATTTTTCGATTTTATGCCAAAAATTCGGGCTTTGGGACCATTGTGCATTGGTTTGATCCATGTCCATAAAGTTGACAGTTGTAGCACTGCGTCAACTTGTTGTGAGTCTTGGTCTTATACTCCCAACGAACTTTAGTATGGTATACATGCGAATAATCTTCACGTAGTTGTTTAAGCGTTATTCTTTTGGGAGTAAAATACACAATGTACAGCAGCAGCTTATAATTGTTCCTTGTAGTTTTTTCAACTGTTTTAACACCAACACAGTTGAGGCCTAGATTAACTAGCATTGTTTTGACATCCTGGTTTGGAAGTTTGTCCAGTCCGGAAAGTACCGCTTTGTAAGGCTTGGTGTTCTTTGTTTCATATGAGAAGAATTCACACTTGAGTTGTTCTAACAAATTGCAAACCACGTTAAAGTTTACTTCATTTTTCACGTAAATTTTGTGGCCAATGGAAATTGTGTTAATGAAATAGTCGTCAAGTTTGATGCTAGCAAGTGCATCATGTATAAATTTAGATGCCTGTTATTGGTGGCACTTTAGGAGTAGCCTCAGCTAAGGGCGTGTCGTTTACATCGCTGGTTATGTCATTCTCCTCAATAGTTTGCAGTGGACGATAGTAGTTAGTATAATTGTTCAAAGACTGATCATTTGAAATGTTTTTGTTTGAAGTTTAAAAGTGTGTACACCCAAAGTACGGAAAAATATGTATAAAGTGTGTACACACAGCACAACGAAAAACTAATGCCAGCGGAGTCTCAACAAATTTGCACAGTCACTTCACAATTTCTAGTTCTGATTTTTGTGATTAAATTGTCAAAAATCAATCACACAATCATTTAACACTTTTGTTAATATGTTGCGTAGATACTACCACGAAAGTGGACTTGCCCATAAATTAAATTATTGCAAAATTACACTTTTAACTACCGAAGAAAAATTTTTCTTCAACTCCGACGATAAACGAGTAAAACATTATTGCAACCACTTTTATATGCTATTTAGACACTTTTGTGGTAGCTTACGTACCTTATTAGTTTTTCAAATTTCAAAATGGCGGACCAAAGTGTGATTTTCATTTTTGAATTTAAAGTTTGAGTTGGGTATGCATATATGGGTTTTGCGGAGTCGCTTATGCGGTTAGTATATCAAAATTACAAAATGGCGAGCCTAAGAATGATTATTAGGTTTTCGGCGGCCATCTTAGGTCCGCCATTTTGTAATTTTGAAAACCTAAGCCCAGCATACCCAGCTCGAATTTTAATCGAGAAAAATCATAGCATACTTTTAGTTGCTAAATTTATTACACACGATTGCCTTGATACTGGACACTTTTGGGTATTTTTTAATGCACGCTGGTAAAAAAAAATTTAAAAAAATAATTCGCTCAATTTTTTTTTTACGTTCAAAATTTTGGCAACGGTCAATGAATAGGATGGTATGTAGAGGTTTTTAAGATACCAAAGCAATGTCGGATTGCGCAACAGAAGAATTATTTTAAGATATTTATAAAAAGATGGTGAACGTTAAAGTCGGACGCGGACGACTTTGGGATACCCTGTACCACCACATTGCAATCAAGTCCGGTGTATTGCTTCAGAACTATAAAAGATATTTATTTGCCAAACAAACAAACAACAGACGGCCCACCCTGTATATTCACATAATCCGCCAAAAGCCATTTTTATACCCTGTACCGTATGGCACAAAGGGTATATTGTGTTTGTGCAAGCCGAAAATATATGTAACGTACAGAAGGAGAAGTCGGAGACCCCCCAAAGTTACCTAAAGTATGATCAGAGTGACTAGAGAAGTCGATATACCCATGTCCGTCTGTCCGTCTGTCCGTATGAACGCCTAGATCTCAGAGATGGTAAGAGCTAGAGCAACCAAACTTTCAGATAAGATCCCTTATTAATCCATAGGAGACAAGTTTATTTTATTTTTTTGATATCGGGACTACATTATATAGCTCCCATAGGGGTGTTTCAGAGGACCTCGAAAAAAAGCAAAAGTTTTAGATGGATAATTCGTTTGCTTATGAAGATATCATAACCAAATTTGGCAATCGGAAGTTTTTTAGAAACCCCCAGCACTGTACCAAATTTTATCAAAATCGGTTGACTATATCATATAGGTCCCATAGGATCGATCGGTCGAAAATTTGTATTTTGTACAAAATTCGTTGTGTTTCGTTTGTTTGTGAAGATATTGTAACCAAATTTGGCATTAAGAAGTTTTTTAGAGTTCCCAAGCACTATACCAAATTTGTTCAAAATCGGTTGACTATATCATATAGCTCCCATAGGACCAATCGGTCAAAAATCGTGTTTTGTACAAAATTCGTTGTGTTTCGTTTATTTGTAAAGATATTGTAACCAAATTTGGCATTCAGAAGTTTTTTGGAGATGTTCAACACTGTATCAAATTTGATCAAAATCGGTTGACTATATTATATAGCTCCCATAGGGCCAATCGGTCAAAAAAACGCTTTTTGTACAAAATTCGTTGTGTTTCGTTTGTTTGTAAAGATATTGTAACCAAATTTTGGCATTCAGAAGTTTTTTAGAGATCTTCAACACTGTACCAAATTTTATCAAAATAGGTTGACTATATCATATAGCTCCCATAGGGCCGATCGGTCGAAAAAAAGTTTTTGATTAAAAATTCGTCTGTTTTTGGTTGTTTATGAAGGTATCATAATCTAATTTGGCAATCAAATGTCTTTTGGTGTTCGTAAGCAATTTACCGGATTTTATTGCAAGCAGTGGTACAGGGTATCCCAAAGTCGTCTGCGCCCGACTTTAACGTACGCCATCTTTTTTTTCGTGTTTTGAGATTTAGAGTTTTCTTAGTTTACTTTTTTAATAAATGTTATATTTGATTTCGACCCGGTTTTAATGGCCCGGCTTATGACCTTTTGAAGCGATTTAGATTTTCGTTGACTTCATTTGACAGTTTTGAGTGATTGTCCATATTTTCCAAATGTTCAGACCAATACTTTCGTCTTTCCCAGCTTCTGAAACTGAAATTAGCGCTTTGAACCAATAAACAGACTGCGATCCAAATTTATTGATTAAAAACGTTAAAATTTTTCAACTACCTCAATTCGTATCGTTATTTAAGTTTCTATTTTTGAATGCTCTCATAAATTTATAGCAACTATATTCAGAAACTAACCTTTTTTTGTCGTTTAAATTAATATCTATTTATTAAAGACCTAAATGGCCTATGAGGTTCCGCTGCAAATGAAGATCTGCAAAAAACAACAAGGGACGAGTTGGAATGCGATTTGGTTTCTAATCTAACAAAAATACGTAGAAATGAATACGGGTTTAATTCTGGGCAAGATTATATGCATGGTTTTAGTCACAAACTCCCTTTTCACTTAAGTCAACGTCACTTGCTTGTCATATTACTCAGCCTATGAGATATTTTTTAAATTAAAAAAACAAATACTCATGAGTTTTTAAATAAATTTATTCTCGATATACCCAAATATTTTATTTCCTATTTAAACACTTTATGATAAAAATAAAAATAATAAGAGGAAGATTTTCTTGCAATCGTAGCTGTTATGGGTTTGCATTTTGCTTAATGACATCATTGGGAATGACGAAAAGGGATGCTCTTCTTATGTGAGTGTTTAACGATGCCAGTTTGTTCCAAACATTGTGAACTGGATCGTATTCCTCCACAGTCGAAGTGTCACCATTAGGGACTGTACCGCCGGCTATAATAATACGATTAGCAAACAGAGCACAGCCATGTTCATCCCAGCTGACTGTTAGCGAGCAAACCTTTGTCCATTTATCAATAGTTGGATTGTAACACTCAACAGACTCTAAACGTTCTTTGTTATAACCGCCTATTGCATAAAGAAGCCCATTTGCTTGTGCCACTCCACACCATGAACGAGCTTGGTTCATGGGCGATAAACGACTCCACTCGTTTGTGCATGGATCATACCTTTCCACGCAGCTCAAATACTCATTTCCATCATATCCACCAATAACATACAAGCAATCGTTGAGAGCTGCCACACCGACATTTTGTCTTGCGGTGGGCATGGATGCCACACTGTTCCAAGTATTTGTTCCAGGGTTCCATCGCTCTACTGTATTCAAATTTGAACCATTATACCCGCCTACCACATAGAGTAATCCTTTTAGCACTGCCACGCGTACAGAAGACCGTGGCGTACTCATTGGTTGGAGTTGGGTCCAGGTCATGCTCTTTAAATCCAAACCGCACATGGTTTTTAAGCGACCTTCTGCATTACGTCCACCAACCAAGATCAGTTTATTCTCAATAAATGCTGCACCATAATAATCACGTTGTAATTTTAGTTTCCTTAAAAGTGTCCACTGCTTCTGAATAGGACAGTATCTCTCAATACCAAAATCATGATTCGATTCCTTTATTTTTCCAATTACAAGCAAACAATCATTCTTTCTCCGGGCAATCGATAACAGTCGCTCGGGCATGGCATGACACTTATATGCTTCCGAAAGCATTTTCTGGCACTCATTGGCACTGCACACGCTCTCCACATGATCCTCAATAAAGGACAGCGTCAGTAGTGGCAGCCTCACCTTGGCCATCAGTTTTGGTATGTGCTGTTTGCGGACTGACTCATCATTGCGCACCCAAGACATTAGACCCTGAAACACAAACTCCTCGGAGGGCGCTAGAAGATCATCACTAGACAAAAGCTTGTCCAGCTGATCGGCATCCAGTTGTAGGAACTCTTGACTCTGGCTTACATCCACAAAGTGCTTGTTGATATAGTCCAAAGCGAGTTCCATCAAAGTGGTGCAATTGTGCTGCTCTGCAATTAAGGCAATGCCCAGACAGTTCGATGCATCCAACTTGCGTCCCATAAAATTCGCGCAGGTCGTGACTGCAGTATTCAGACGCCATCTATGGGCGGTCGTAAAAAGCATTTCAACATTTTCGTCATGCACTTCAAGGTTTCCCGTGTAGCAGTAGTTCACAAGTATTTGTAGAGTATCGCTGTTTACGTCACCAAGAGGCACCTCTTTGTCATTGGCATCACGCATTGGATTGGTGAACATGGCCGAGAAGAACACACTGTTAGCGGACAACACCAAACGATGGGCTGGCACACGTTTTCCATCTACGCCCGAGATAAGAACCACATCGCACAATTGTTCATTGTCCAGATGCGATTTCATAAGCTTTAAAACCATGTCAGCATGGCTATTATTATTGCAAGAGGTGCAGTCTTTTTGGTTTTCCGTAGACATTGCGTACTAATGTATTTTTCTTTGTTAACTGATTCATAATATTGATAAGCAAGGAGTATATATATTGAAGAGAGGCGTAAGAACGGCCGTTGGCGTTTGAACGCTGTTATCTTATTTTGAGCTAGAATGCCGGTATTGCTCGCAATCTCTTTAATGTATACATATGTACTCTTTGATTGATAAGAAACTGATAGTGTGACAACAGTGGCGGATCCAGGATTTCGTCTTAGGGGGGGTGCAAATTGACCCGGACTGATTAAAAAAACAAAATTTTTCTGCATTGTAATCAGTGTTGTTCCACTAAGCAACGTTGTTAAAGGCTAATACGCAGCAGTGTAAAACCGCGTGAAAGAAAACAAAAAGTTCATATTTATATTTTTATTATATTTTTATTTTTATATTTATTATTTGTGAAGATTTTCTCGGGTTTGTGCCAGTTGCCAACGTTTCTGGAGAAGGTGTGGCATTCATATATAGCTCCAGCAATGAGGGGCAAATTAAGTGGGGCACAGGCTCATCTAAGATCGTTCTTCCCCCTGGCAATTGATGTACATTGCGCTGCATATAGCTTCATGTTGGTTCTTAATGCAGCTTGCGAAGTATCTGGAATAAAAAACGCATTGCGTACTATCGGCTCAATTGAAACATTTTTCGGCTGTCCTAAAAGACAGGACATACTGAAGAAAGACATTTTCAAAATAAAAAAAAAAGTGACCAAAAGAAAGACAAACTGAAGTCTACATGCCCTACAAGGTGGGCTCAGTCTCATGAAGCAATCGTAACGTACTTCGAAAAACCAAAATTTAGGCGAAGCTATCAAATTAGCAGATGACGCTTTGAATGAATACAGGGAAAAGCGAGAAAATGCATATTCATCTTTCCATGTTATTTATGAACATGTTGTTGAAATTTGTTCCATATAAGAGATCACAATGAAATATCCTCGTCGTTGCAAAGTTGAAGCAAAAAATGTTTTTATTTTTTTATTGGCAATCAACCGATACAAATTATGTTATGATCCAATATTGATGAAAATTATTCGCTACACAAAAAATATAATTTATTGTGTGATAGGGGCAAAAAACGTAGAAGATTATTATGGAATTGTATTCTACATTCCGTTCCTCGACATATTCATTACTCAGCGTAAAAGTCGGTTTAAAGAACACAAAATCTATCTTTCAAAGTTTCGGACAATTGTTCCTCAAACAAGATTTTGATCAAATACGCAGACCTTTACAAATTTTATGAAGAAATATTGGATTGTTTAGAAGGGAATTTCATCTCTGAAGTCAGAATGTGGAGACAACGTATTAAGTATCTGAATATCCAAAATGCACTTGATGCTTTGTTGGTCAGTATTTCTCGATTAGAATTTATCTTTACTATTGGGGGGGGTCCGGACCCGAAAGCCCCTCCCACCGTGGATCCACCACTGTGTGACAATATCACACTAAATATTAAATACTACAATTGCCCATACAGTCACGTACTATGATTTTTGATTAGATACTAAACAGGAGAGTGGTAAAGATTGTAGCTATCGTCTCCAACAATGAACAGTAAAAAAAACCCAAAAAATATGGCATACCTTAAAGTCAGGCGTGGAGATACCCTATACCACTAATTGCAATTAAATCCGGTGTATTGCTTAAGAGCTCCAAAAGATTTTTTTTTTTTCCAAATTTCGTTACGATATTTTCATAAACAAACAATAAACATTTTTTTTTTGACGGATCGGATCTATAATCAACCGATTTTGATCAAATTTGGTACAGTGATTCCAAGATTTAAAAAAATTCCGATCTCTAAATTTGGTTACGATATCTTCACCAACAAACGAAACACAACGAATTTTGTGCAAAAAACTTTATTTGACCGATCTGCCCTATGGGAGCTATATGATATAGTCAACCGATTTCGATCAAATTCGGTACAGTGCTTCGGAACTCTAAAAAACTTACGAGTAGCAAATTTGGTTACGAATAATATGTCCACGATATCAAAAATATAAATTAAACTTGTCTCCCCTGATATAATAATGCATTTAATCTGAAAATTTGGTTGCTGTAGCTCTTACCATCTCTGAGATCTAGGCGCTCATACAGACAGAAAGTATGATCAGGGCCATACTTTAGGTAACTTTGGGGTGTCTCCGATGTCTCCTTCTATATGTTACATACATTTTCGGCTTGCACAAACTTAATATACCCTCTGTACCATACGGTACAGGGTATAAAAATGTATATATGGGGTGCCATAAAAAACAATTTCCTGACAATTCCAAAATCTTGGTGCCACAGACATGATTCGTAACGGTTTTAAAATCTTTGACAAAATTGTTTGAGATTTGATTATTTAATTTAATTTCGGAGTTTTCTGAATCTTAATGTTTTAATTCATGATTTTAATTTTTGCGAAATCTTTACTAAAATCTTTGGTACATTTGCCATTCTGTGTCAAAATGCAAAATCTTTTCGAGCTAAGGAGTTACCAGCTAGTTGTGGTACTAAATAATAGCAATTCGGATTAATTATTTTGACATATTTATAGATGTTTTTGTTAATTAATGAAAGTTAAAAAATTGATTTTTTTACTTTAGCTAAGATTTCATTATGAAGTGCGACGAATTTAATGCATAGTTAACTGAATAAGTGCTGTGTACCTTTTTCTCCTAAGGTGGCAATGTGTTGTGAATGTCAATAGTTTAGCAATTTAAAAAAAATTAGAATAATTTAGTCTAGAGTCGTTTTAAGTAATTGGCGAGTTCATCAAAAATACCAAATAAAATCCAACTTCTACAAGGGCACAACAATTAGAATACAAATTTTCATTAGCATTTTAATTTTTTTTTTTTTTTATTTTTATGTGTATTTTTAGCAAACAAGTTTGGTATATACATTAATAAACAAATGTAGCGGTATTACATAAAAACTAATCACAGTCTCTAGTCGAGCGCTCGTGACAAAAATTCTTATATATAATTATGTATAATTTTTAAAGATATGTAACAATGGTAATTAGTTGATTAAAAGATGTACATAAGTGTTTAAGTGTGGTTGCATTGAAAAAGATATAAAAAACAACGCATAGTAATATTTGTATTATATATAAAAAAACTACTTACGACTAATTGGGTAAGGGGGTAAGTGGGAGATGGGTTAGGGAGTGAGCCACCAGCATCCTTTGGAGCAGCATCCGATGGAATATTTTTTATCGAACTCAGTTATACGAGAATCGAATCTTTTATTTGATTTTATTTTATTTTAAATGGGTACAAGAAAGTGCAGTTGGCCTTAAATTATTAAATTAGAAGAAAATTTTAAAAGAAATATTTAAAAATAAACGAGGAAAAAAGATAGATATGAACTAATCCGCATCACTAGCCCGGTGGGTGAACTTTTTAGCGATATGCACCGACTCACATCAAAAACTGGCCAGAGACTTGGATTTACAACAACCACGTAGAAAAAAGGAAGTTCAAATAAAATTTAAATAAATAATAAATAGGTTCCTCATAATACAGGATTGGTTATGAAAGGAAATTAAAAAGGCTATTATAATTAAAGCATAAGACACGGAAAGGATAATGCAGAGCAAAATTAGATCTACAAAGTTGCAAGGCTATGGGGCTAAAATTACGAGTAACTCTGGTAGGTACAACAAAAGTAACTTTATTAAGAAATTCAGCAGAATCAATAAGGCCGAGTAATAGCTTATGCAGGAAAAGTACACCGTGGCATGTTCTACGGCTATTTAAGGAGGGCAGCTTTATAAGGCGAAGTCTGCCAGAATATGGAGGCAGTCGGATAAGTGGATCCCAACAGATTTTGAATAAAATCAATCCTGTCTTGATAAAGGCGGTATTGAGGGCTCCAAACGCAGGAACAATATTCCAAAATTGGACGGACGAGAGAAATATGAAGAAGTTTGGCTGTGTAAGGGTAGTTAAACTCTTTAGACCAACGCCTAATAGAATCAAGAACCCCTCTAGCTTTATTTACAATATTGCAAATATGATTGTTAAATTTAAGTTTATGGTCAAACAATATGCCAAGGATACGATCCAAGGTAGAGGAGTCTATAGAGTAAGCAGCCAAATGGGGAACAGAACGGTAAAATGTCATAATTTTACATTTCGTCTTGTTTAGAAAGAGAAACTGATTTTGCGTTTTCTGTCACACAGCACCAAAGCCACGGCATACTAATGCTGGAGCGCCAAGGTATACTTATTTAAGGTAGAGTAATGCTGCCGGCGTCGTCACCAATTTTACTGAGAGCAAGAAAAAGCAAGAGAGAGAGAACGCAAACATATTAAAAAAATATGCGTGAAAACAACCCTCCTCACGCGCAGTCGCAACGAAACTAAAAATTGGTAACTTTCGTTGAGAGCCTTCGGCGGGAGTATGCTGCCTTAAATAAGTATACCTTGCTGGAGCGCTTTAGTTTTATGAGAGTAAAAAAGCAAGCACGCTCTCTAAGCAAGAGCCGAAGTCATGCACAAGCAACTTCGTGTCTGTTGCTTTGCAACAAGAGCGTGGCAACGCCAGAGAATTGACGTTTTGTGTACAACACAGTACGTGTGAACCATAGGCCCATGGGATAGGGCCGTGCCGACCACTGCATTACACCAATATTGCATGCTATCGAAATCATGGTGTAATAATACAAGGTGAGGACAAAAGCGAAAAATACGCACCCATAAGAAAATGTGTGCATCTGAGCAAGAGAAAACATCCCCTTTGCTACTGTAGCGAGAGCGAGTAAGCATAAGGGTGGGCAAAAACAATTTTTTTTATCTGTCTTCCTGTGCATTTTGTATGTTTTTTTTGCTTTGCTGTTTGTATGTGTTGCTGAAATTTTGATCGTTTGTTGCTGGGACTTGTACATGGACTTGTTTTCTTTAATAAATAAAATACTCGGTTAGTTCAATTTAAATATTTTTTTTTATAATTTATTATTAATTTAATTTAATTTTATTCCATGGCATTAATATTTAGTTTTAACAGATAAAAAGAAATATATACAGAGTTTAAATTATTTATTATTATTAATATTATTCTACAACAAACTTTTAAAATATTTTTATTTATTGTTTTTGATTCGTAAAACCTTATTAAGAAATTTAATGCGTTGGAATACCAGCAGTTTAAAAAATAAATATATAACTTTTTCTTCTAAATCAAACCACCACCCAAATTAGAACTTCAACAAAAACGAGGGAGGACAAATACGATCGTTTGCCGACGGCACTTGCACAACCTTTCACTTTCAAATGTAATTCACTACTGCAAGCAAAATAAAGACCCACGGGAGAGCGCTGTTTGGCATTTCCTCACCTTGTATTATTACACCATGATCGAAATCTTGCTGAAGAAGTGAATGCATATCATAATCATTGTAGGAGTAGGACAAACAAAGCTTTACATCATCCACATACATAAGAATGCGAGAAGACCGGATAACTTGTGGAAGATCATTAATGAATAAGATAATGGGCATTTCCACAGGAATGTCAACCAGGAATAATAAAATAATGTCATTACGGCTTTTCTGTCTTATTGTTTTATAAAAATTGGCCTCAATGGTGAAGATATTGTTTTCTCGCTTTTATTTACTTTTAGAGAGGCTTGCTCTTAAAGATTTTAGAGCTATTTAACAACCGTTTACGTTTCTCTCATCACTTGAATATTTTTAACAACATCAAATATGCATTAAAATAAACAATTGACCTTAAGCAAAGCCCGATTAGCGCTTAATTTTTTATTTTAAACTCCTCGATTTATGAATGTCGCGTACTTGTCCAAAAACTATCATTTGTTATCCGTGCTTGGCAGTCGGTGTAAGCAAGTGAACGCAAATTTAAATTTAAATCAAGATTAGTGACTTAAACACCAAAAAGTTTACCAAAAATCGTTGCACTAAACACTTTATTGATCGCTAGGTCCTATGGAGACTATATGATACAGCCAACCGATTTCGATCAAATTTGGAACACTTACAAATGACAAATTTGGTTTCGATATCTTTATAAACAAACGAGTTATGCCCTGAAAACGTTTTGCTGACAGATCAATTCTATGGAGGCTATATGATATAATCAACCGATTTTGATAAAATTTGGCTAATCGCTTCGGAACTTTAAAAAACTTTCGAATGCCAAATTTTGTTACAATATCTGCATAAACAAACGAAACACAACCTATTTTTTACAAAAAAACGTTTGTTTAACCGATCGGTCCTATGGGAGCTATATAGTATAGTCAACTGATTTTGATCAATTTCGGTACAGTGCTTGGGAGCTTCGGAACGCTAAATTTGGTGTAGACTACAACCTTTTTCGGCTTGCAAAAACTTACCATACCCTTTGTACCAAATGTACAGGGTATAGCTCAGCAACAACAAGTTGAATAGCACAGCAATAAGAAATCGCACTGATATGATTAATAAAAATTTTAAAAAAGATTAAATAAACACTATCGCAGTTAAAAAAGTTAGTCACTTTAGTTAAAATGACTATTAATAGTCATTATTCACTTGGGTAGAAAAATTTAATTTTTTAATGCAGTCAATCAACAGAAAATAAATAAAAAGGCGGAGCGCGGTAAAAACACAACCAACAGAGAGGATGGTTAATCGACTCGGGTCACGGTATCTTCAAAAACACACGAAACACAACGAATTTTGTTCAAAAAACATTTTTTTGGCCGATCGGTCCTAAGGGAGCTATATGATATAGTCAACCGATTTTAATCAAATTTGGTACAATGCTTCAAAAAGTACCAGGCTTGTTAAAGCAAATATACTTCGTTCTATGCCATTTTAACGATTGCATCTTAGGTTACAGAGTACTTGACAGCACATCATACATAACTATACATATTTGAGATATAGTATGTTACATATGTATTTAAGTTGGTATTCGTAAGTCTATTAAGTTAGCATAAGATTACTCAACCAAGCGCCAGAGCAATGATGAGCAGAGGTGATTAGTAATGCCTAATAAAAAATAATCACTTAATATAACATAATTAAAGTAGGCAAAGCCTTCAAGAGATTCCAATTCCTATTCATTTATTCCATATTTGTTCGCCTAATTAAAATACTTACTTTAATACACTGTAAAGGTTAAGGAGTGTCATAATTAGCCAGCCAAAAGAAATAAATTTATGCATGCAAATTGTTATTTATTAATTATCCTAAAAGTAGGCAAAGTTACTTTTGCACCACGGTTTTTTGTTGTGCCGATATAAGCGTTTGTGATCTAAACGCTGGCTCCATCTAGTGTCGAGCTTTGGGATACTTGATCTGCCAAATTGGTTGGCAAGGCCGAGCGCAAACAGCTGCTCAATGTAATTGTGACAAAATACAAATTTAAATGGCCAAAATAAACATAGAGGTGGAAATTTCCGGAAAAGGAGCCTATATAAGGTCACTTCAAAAAAATCAAATATCAATAGAGCACATCTGGAAAAACAATTTGTACGTGAGCTTTGTGTATATTTTGGAATTTGGTAGTTGCTGAACTTTTTGGTTCCCCCAGCAGATCACAGACAAATCGTTTTGCCTTTATTTTATAAATTCCAGAAAATGTGAACGATCTACCGCAATGTCGTTAAGGTTGCCACAGTTCCGAATACAATTGACTTATTCAGGCATGTTCTAGATTTCGATTCCGACAGGAGTCGACTCGTTTTGAAAAGTTTGGCTCGCAGCTGTCGAAATGAAAAGTATTTTGCTTTGTTTACTTAAATAAACGCATTAATGCCACTAAAATTAATTTTGTATTATTTTTTAATGTTTTAAGAAAATTTAGATGTGCTCACTTGAATGAATCAAGGTTAATTTTCATTATATATTTTTATTACAAAAAATGTCTATTAAAATTTGTGTGTACATGCAAAACCAAAACGAGTGGAACGAAAGTAAGGTGTTCTGGATTTAGACAAAACAGAACTTCGAAAAGTTATGTGTTGTCGTGTTGCACAAGTAAATTTGAAGATAACTTTATTAATGGATGGCTTAAAATATGTATATAAAATAAATTGTACAAAATTTGTAAATAAAGCAAAAATGTTTCCCTCTTTGAAAAATGTTTATTTTGAGCTAGAATGCCGGATGCCGGGATTGCTCGGATCATGTTAGCTGGTTGTGTTTGCATATGAGTAAAGAGGATAGAAAAAGCCCGAACTCTGTCGTTTGCACTGCTATAAGCTGTTAAGTTGCGTTGCCTATACTCTTTGCATATCAATATTATGAATCAGTTAACAAAGAAAAATACATTAGTACGCAATGTCTACGGAAAACCAAAAAGACTGCACCTCTTGCAATAATAATAGCCATGCTGACATGGTTTTAAAGCTTATGAAATCGCATCTGGACAAGGAACAATTGTGCGATGTGGTTCTTATCTCGGGCGTAGATGGAAAACGTGTGCCAGCCCATCGTTTGGTGTTGTCCGCCAACAGTGTGTTCTTCTCGGCCATGTTCACCACCCCAATGCGTGATCCCAACGACAATGAGGTGACTCTGGGTGACGTAATCGATGTTCTACAAATGCTTGTGAACTACTGCTACACGGGAAACCTTGAAGTGCACGACGAAAATGTTGAAATGCTTTTTACCACCGCCCATAGATGGCGTCTGAATACTGCAGTCACGACCTGCGCGAATTTTATGGGACGCAAGTTGGATGCATCGAACTGTCTGGGCATTGCCTTAATTGCAGAGCAGCACAACTGCACCACTTTGATGGAACTCGCTTTGGACTATATCAACAAGCACTTTGTGGATGTAAGCCAGAGTCAAGAGTTCCTACAACTGGATGCCGATCAGCTGGACAAGCTTTTGTCTAGTGATGATCTTCTAGCGCCCTCCGAGGAGTTTGTGTTTCAGAGTCTAATGTCTTGGGTGCGCAATGATGAGCCCGTCCGCAAACAGCACATACCGAAACTGATGGCCAAGGTGAGGCTGCCACTACTAACGCTGTCCTTTATTGAGGATCATGTGGAGAGCGTGTGCAGTGCCAATGAGTGCCAGAAAATGCTTTCGGAAGCATATAAGTGTCATGCAATGCCCGAGCGACGTTTTTCGATTGCCCGGAGAAAGAAAGATTGTTTGCTTGTAATTGGAAAAATAAAGGAATCGAATCATGATTTTGCTATTCAGAGCTACTGTCCTATTCAGAAGCAATGGACACTTTTAAGGAAACTAAAAATACAACGTGATCGTTATGGTGCAGTATTTATTGAGAATAAACTGATGTTGATTGGGGGAAAAAATGCAAAAAATGAATTTTTAAAAACCATGTGCAGTTTGGATTTAAAGAGCATGACTTGGACCCAACTCCAACCAATGAGTACGCCACGGTATACTGTATGCGTGGCAGTGCTAAAAGGATTACTCTATGTGGTAGGCGGTTATAATGGTTCACATTTGAATACAGTAGAGCGATGGAACCCTGGAACAAATACTTGGAACAGTGTGGCATCCATGCCCACCGCAAGACGAAATGTCGGTGTGGCAGTTCTCAACGATTGCTTATATGTTATTGGTGGATATGATGGAAATGAGCATTTGAGCTGCGTGGAAAGGTATGATCCATGCACAAATAAGAGGAGTCGTTTATCGCCCATGAACCAACCAAATGGGCTTCCTTATGCAATAGGCGGTTATTGCAAAGGTGGACGTTTAGATTCTGTTGAGTGTTACAATCCAACTATTGATAAATAGTTCGCTGTACAGTCAGCAGTGCTGAACATGGCTGTGCTCTGTTTGCTAATCGTATTATTGTAGCCGGCGCACAGTGGCACGGAAGCCAAAAAAACGTTGCAAAAATCATATTTTCTAAACCAATTAAGATATTTTTATGAATTAAATTGAAGTTGAAAGAAAAATCTTTAAGCTTTAAAATAAGTACCCATACATTGTGATACGACATCTGAGAGTTGCGCAATATGTTGTGGAAGTTGGATTTTGTTGCCTGTGCGACAATTCCCATTGAAAAATACGTAATTATTTCTTCCATATTTTCTAAACCAATTGAGATATTTTAATGAATTAGATTGTATTTGAAAGAAAAACGTTCAGGCTTGAAAATAAGTGCTCATCTATGGTGATACGATATCTGAGAGCTGCGCAATATATTGTGCAAGTTGGATTTTGTTGCCTGTGCAATATTTGTATATAGGTATTTGTAAAATATGTACATATTTTTTCATTTATAAAGAAATTTTGATGATATATTTTTGTTCATAATTTTATATTTCAGTCAATAAATTTAATGTAACAATGCTTTTTTATTATAATATATTATATAATTTGTCTTATCAGTAGTTTTTTGTAAAATAATCATCCACATTTACATTTGAAGGAATATCTAAAAGACTTAACATTTCATTTGAATAACTAGTACTTGTTAATTCTGTATTGGATTCTGTATTGTCTAAGGGATGCAACTAGAGGATCTGAAGAGACTGCCAACATATTAAAAAGATCCTCGTTTTCCCTTGATCGTGATATTTTACATGTATTCATGGCTCTGAATTTTTTATAATCCTTGTTTCTCGATTCCTGGGCTTCTTCTGACATCTCCCCAATGGGTAGGCAATGATATTCAATTATAGTTTGGCCATGTGCCTAAATTTTGTGAAGCGTGGGAGTCAATTTTTTTCCTGAATATTTTTCCATACTTTCACTGCAATGCGTGATCTTGTAAAGTCAAAACCAGACTATGATATTCCAGAAATATTCAGGCAAATATATACTGAGTTTAACCCTATATCCACAAGCCTAACAGGTAAAAAAGTAGTTGCATTAAATGTTTTTAGTTGATACCTAACATTATAAAGGGAAAGGTTACATCCCTATCCGTATGATTTCAGTTCAACTACCTAAACATGCAAAAAATTTGAATTTGTCTTAATAATAATTAATCTATCTTTTTTGAAATGTCACAGGTAGGTGCTTTTTTATTGTCAAATACAAATATAAGCAAACACCTACCTGCGGTAGCATTTTTTGCAGTTGGGTTTCTGCACTTCTAGTGGCTTTACAGCCAAAGGAGGATAAAGGCGGATATAAACTTTATAGAGTAGGTAAATAAATTGATAACAAAACCATTTATGTTAAATTGAAAAAATGAAAAAATATGGAATATAAAATATTTTCTTCCAAAGTTGAAAAAGTGGTCCAAATATAATGGTTCAGTTAAACGGAAGTATTGAAAAACCCAGAAAAGAAATGAAGTCATTCATTTTTCTTATATGTTTAAATTTCATGTACCTTTTTATAGAAACTAAGAAAATAGGGATTGGTTGCCTAGTTTTTCCACAAAACAATCTTAAACACGAATATTTATTCCAAAAATTGCGATTTTTTTCAAAGTTGAAAATATACTCCACTTTGAGCGGCTGTAGCAACTAAACTATTCATCCGAATTGAATACAATTTTTATTTTCTTGATCCCTGGGAAATTCTAAATCAGATGCATGTATTACATTTAAAAAATGGTTACATCGCAAAATCGATTTTTGCAACGATGTTTGGAACAAACTGGCATCGTTAAACACTCCCATAAGAAGAGCATCCCTTTTCGTCATTCCCAATGATGTCATTAAGCAAAATGCTATGGGGTTGCACAGCTACGATTGCAAGAAAATCTTCCTCTTATTATTTTTATTTTTATCATAAAGTGTTTAAATAAGAAATAAAATATTTGGGTATATCGAGAATAAATTTATTTAAAAACTCATGAGTATTTGTTTTTTTAATTTAAAAAATATCTCATAGGCTGAGTAATATGACAAGCAAGTGACGTTGACTTAAGTGAAAAGGGAGTTTCTGACTAAAACCATGCATATAATCTTGCCCAGAATTAAACCCGTATTCATTTCTACGTATTTTTGTTAGATTAGAAACCAAATCGCATTCCAACTCGTCCCTTGTTGTTTCTTGCAGATCTTCATTTGCAGCGGAACATCATATGCCATTCAGGTCTTCAATAAATAGATTGTTCATATTCAAAAATTTTTATTAAAAAAGTGAAACGACGTTATTAATTTAAACGACAAAAAAAGGTTAGTTTCTGTATGTATATGGTTGTTATAAATTTTTGAGAGTATTCCAAAATAAGAACTTAAGTAGAAAAAAGGCTCAGGATTTATTTATATTTATTTACAAAGGATATACTAGATTTGTGCAATGTATGTAACGGACAGAAGGAGGCGTGGCAGACCCCAAGTCCTTTATACCAAAATGCTTATCATAACCTCTGGTAGCGATTGAGCCATGTCCGCCCGTCCGTCTGTCCGTCCGTATGAACGCCTAAATCTCGGAGACTATAAGAGCTAGAGACACGAAACTTTACAAGCAGGTGCGCATATTTCCTGGAAAGATGAAGTTTGTTGAATCATGTCAATATCTTTCCCCGTTCCCCCGCAGTAGAGTTTCGCGGTTTTACTATTTTCATCTGAAATTTGACAGAGCGATGCATTGTGGTTACATGCATCTGTGTGTAAATAGCCTGATAAATTTTGTCATCACTCATGCAAATATCTGCTTTTTTATGGAGTCGAGAAGTGGAGTAATAGAATGGAACATCAAATATCATTTTTAGGATCTTATTCTGGATTCTTTGTAACTTAAGCCGGTGACACGCTGCACAATCACCCCAAACCTGCGAGCCATATAAAATAATTGGTACAAATATAGATTTAAATAAAGTTAGTTTGTTGTTTACTTGCAGCTTCGACTTTCGATTTATAAGAGGATACAAAATTTGTATTGTCTTATTTACTTTATCTAAAGTTTTTTTTTTAAATTTCAATTTATTGTCAATATAAATACCAAGATATTTGATATAACTTTCCCATTGGACACATATGTTATTTATTAACAGAGTCGAGTTGGGCAAGTGACAAGTGATTTGCTTTGGTTATATTAAGTTTGATTTTCCACTTATGAAAGTATTTATCAAGGGTGTGCAGGGCTTCAGTTAGGTTTTGTTTTATGTCGCTGTAGCAGTTACCTGAGCAATATCACCTGAGGCAGTGTCATCGGCAAAAATTAGCCTTTTACATTGCCCATGCATTGGGAAGTCGTTCGTGAGTATAAATGTTGTATAGAATAGGTCCTAAAACAGAACCCTGAGGGACGCCTGCGGTTATCAGTTTTTTGTCTGATTTGACACCATTCATGTCTAGCCAAAAGTATCTTTCGGATAAAAAGCTGTTTATAGTTCATAAAAGATACGTGGGTATGCCTATCTTTTGAAGCTTATACACCAGACCTTTATGCCAAACAGTGACAAAAGCCGATTGTACGTCTAAGGTAACCATACCTACTGACTTTTTGATTTCTACATAGTTGGTCCTTAATGTCTTTCTTAAGTTTTCTAAGCGGGTGAATACCACTAAGATTACATCTAAAACCGAATTGTACAGAAGGGAGAATATTCTTTTCCTCAATATGTGCTTTCAGTCTTGATTTTAGAACACGCTCAAAAATTTTGGAAAAGCCACACAAAAGGCTAATAGGACGATAGCTTGCCGGAGAGTCAACAGGCTTACCTGGCTTTGGAATTGCCACAATTTTGGCCAGTTTGCATTTGCGTGGAAAGTAGCCAGCATTAATGCAATTATTAAAAATTCGGGTCAACATATCTAGGGCACTTTTTGGCAAGTGTTTTAAGCAGATGTTTGGTATGCTGTCAGGTCCAGGCGACTTTTTGCTTTTAAGACTGTAAATTACTTTGCTCACGTCTGATGTTGTTATTGATTGACCACTGAAAGGCTCGTTGGTGTCTAAAATGTAGTTTATTACTAAACTTCAGAGAGCGAATCTGTAAGTTTAAGCTTTTTCTCAAATAAGTCACTGATTACTTGCGCTTTTTGTTCTCTAGTATGGTAAACTTTGTTATTATAGGAAAAGCCAGGAATGAATTGTTTTTTATTTTTAAATATTTTCGCAATTTTCCAAAACGGCTTAGAGTTTGTGTCGAGATGCGAAAGCTTTGTGTTCCAACTAGTATTAATTTGTTCAAACATATTAGCTCTTATTTGGCAGTTTAAGTAGTTGATTCTTGCCTTATAAATTGACAGTCTAGTTCGTGACCATTGTCTTATCGCAATATTTCTAATTTTAATTAGTTCAGCTGTGTGTTCAGTTATTCTAGTACTACGTGGTCTAGTGTCTTAAACTTTAGGGACTGCTTGGTTAATTGCAGTAATTACACTTGAAGTAAAAAATTCAACCATAAAGTCAATTTCATTTTCAGAATAACTTGTTATATCATTAAAAGTGGATCTGTCGTGTGTGCAGCGATTAAGGGAGGTTTCGAAAAGTTTCCAATTCGCTTTGGAGTACAAAAGGATTTCTTGTGTCACAATAGACAACGACGTCTTCAGTTTAGAAATAATGGGTAGGTGGTCGGAGGAGAGGTCAGCGTGAACCGTTGGTTCAGTAAGGAGATGAGGTGAGCTTGCGATGAAAAAGTCAAGGGTAGAGGGCTTGGCTTTATAACTAGTAGGGATAACTAGTTGGGTCTCTTGGATAGACAATACTAAATTTGCCTTGAGTTGAAAACTCATGTAAAGTTTTGCCCCAGTTGTTTGCTTTAAGGCAGTTCCATTCGCGATTACAGCAATTTAAATCACCACCAACAATATAAACACCAACTACGCGGTGAATCTTAAGCAAGTCATTTTTAAAACATTCCTTTTGGTGTTTGGCAGGAATCGGACAAACATTTGGCAGGTGATCCGGGAAAGTATGCTGCGAAAATTTTAATAATATTTCCACTGCTTATTTCCACCTGTACACCTACGTTCTCTATTAAGTGCGTATTGATTGAAGAAATTTGTTTGTGTTTTATTTCACTTTTGATGATTAGCGTCGGTCATTTCTATAAACCGAATACCCAGGGAGAACAAATCTATCCTTAAATGTCAACCAAGTTTCACATAATAAGCAGATATCTAAATGATTTCTATTTAAAAACGCGTTGTGTAAATATATTAAATTGGTCTCTCTTACAGGTGCAGCTACTTAGCTTATTTAAGACTTCATTTAGGAGATCATTTATTTCGCCAATTGAAAATGGATCGGAAGATGGTGACTTGTTATTGGAAACGTTGCCGATTAAAACTTGACTGTCAGTAGGTTGAGATGGACAGCTTATCGATGTTGGTGCTGCGGGTTGCCGATTTATAGCTCCACTTGTCATCGTCGGTGTGCGTCTTACTATGGATATTGCCTCCAATATCCTTGCTGGTGATACGGTATTTACCGCGTTTAATCAGCAGCGATTGATAAGACAGCCGACAGGGGCAGTTAACATCAGTGGATGAGTGGTTTCCTTAACATCAGTGGATGAGTGGTTTCCTTTACAGTTTGCACATTTTAAAGTGGTTTTGTCAGGGCAATCAGTAGTTTTATGCTGGCCGGAACAGTGAGCACAAGATGTTTTAATCGCACATTGCACAATGGTCCCAAAGCGGCATAAAATATAAAATTTTATGAAAATATTTTTGGAAAATGAATTGATATTTTAAAACTAGATACTCCAATTAGAAGAAAACAGAATTTTTTTTCGAATATTTTGTCAGGTGATTAATGACGTCCCTGGCATTTGCAAATTGGCGCGAACTAGTTGCTGACTTTCGATTGATGCCAAAATTGTTGCAGTTGATTAAATATAAAGGAATTAGTATGGAAAATAAACGTCAAGGTATGTAGAATCAATTTCAAAACGAATTGAGTGTCGTCTTTGCATGTGCGTTTGCGTAGTCCAATGTTTTGTGTTTGTCTTTTTAATAGTAATATTTAACAAAGGTAGTTGTGTTTTGTGGAGCATTACTTTCGAGGCGCGCGCTGGCGCAGCAACTAAAAATGTCAAGATCTTACTAAAAGTATACAGATTCATATTTAATAAGTTTCGTTTGCCCGTTTTTGCCCCTTTTTGCAAAAATTGGTGATTTGCAGTCATGTTTGAGTTTAGCCCTGCAGAGCTGCTGGATGTATGGAGTAACAATTGTCGCAATGAAGCTGCAGTAACCACTTATATATTGGAGAAAGTAAACAACAATGGGGTAGAAGCAACAAATAATATAATTAAAAAGAAAGTAAAAAGATTTTTTGTACATATACATAAATACTTGCCGAAATGCAAAAGAATGCTAAGTCGACGAGACCATTACGGATACTCCATCACCTACAAAAAGAGGTCGTCCTACCCTTACTGATATGAAAACTGGGGATCGCTTGAAAAGAAAATTGGCTTCGGAGTTAGCCGAGAATTGTGCCCATGAGACAAACCATATACTGCATACGGCAGCTGTTTCAGCTAAAAAATCTCGCCAAAGTGACTCACTCATACATCAAATAACTCCAGATGAAGCGCTGGCATGTCTTCTAGAAAACTTTTGTTTTCGTTGTCTAAAAAGCAATATGTCAGCACTAGATTGCTAGCCAAAAGCCGAAACAGTGATATATTTCCCAGCTACAAGAAATTTCAATATAGAGGTGCTTGAAAATTTCCACACAATATTAATTGTTTTATCATGTGACTATCAAATTTCTTCAGAAAAATTTCAACAATTTTGTTATAGAACAGCAGCTTTGTACATGGACATGTATCTGTGGTATCCCATGTCAGCAACACTTCACAAAATACTGGCCCATGGATCGCAAATTTTTGAAACTTCTGTTGTTCTTGTTGGTTCTTTAGGTGAAAATGCTGCAGAAGCAAGAAATAAATTTTACAAGAAAGATCGTCGATCTCATTCAAGGAAAAATAGTCGACTGAATAATATTACCGACACACTTCACAGAGCTATGGATTCGTCAGATCCTTTCTTGTCGAGCCTTTGCGTTGCTGAAAGAAAGCGATCTAACAAAGAGAAGAAGCTTCCCAAAGGGGTTCTAGACGATGACAGTGAAGTGTAGAGCGGCGTTGAAGTTGAAAGCGATAGCGATATTAATAACAATTTGTAATAATTTGACAAACGCATTAAATTTATATAGTATATGAAGTTAATTATTTCATTATAAGTATGTAAAGCTATTTCTAAAATGTCAATTCTAATAAAATGCACGTGATAAACATTAAAATCTAAATTATAATGAAATAAAATCACATGACGACAATTTTAATGCTCACCGCTTTGTACCAACCCAAGCATCTATGGGCGGTAGGAGTGGGCGTGGTCAGATCGATCTGAAATTTTTCTTAGTTCATATATGTGTCATTACAATTAACTGTACAAAATCTGAAGTCTCTAGCTTAATTTTTCGATTTTATGCCAAAAATTCGGGCTTTGGGACCATTGTGCATTGGTTTGATCCATGTCCATAAAGTTGACAGTTGTAGCACTGCGTCAACTTGTTGTGAGTCTTGGTCTTATACTCCCAACGAACTTTAGTATGGTATACATGCGAATAATCTTCACGTAGTTGTTTAAGCGTTATTCTTTTGGGAGTAAAATACACAATGTACAGCAGCAGCTTATAATTGTTCCTTGTAGTTTTTTCAACAGTTTTAACATCAACACAGTTGAGGCCTAGATTAACTAGCATTGTTTTGACATCCTGGTTTGGAAGTTTGTCCAGTCCGGAAAGTGCCGCTTTATAAGGCTTGGTGTTCTTTGTTTCATATGAGAAGAATTCACACTTGAGTTGTTTTAACAAATTGCAAACCACGTTAAAGTTTACTTCATTTTTCACGTAAATTTTATAGGCGTCAAGTTTGATGCTAGCAAGTGCATCATGTATAAATTTACATCGCTGGTTATGTCATTCTCCTCAATAGTTTGCAGTGGACGATAGTAGTTAGTATAATTGTTCAAAGACTGATCATTTGAAATGTTTTTGTTTGAAGTTTAAAAGTGTGTACACCCGAAGTACGGAAAAATATATATAAAGTGTGTACACACAGCACAACGAAAAACTAATGCCAGCGGAGTCTCAACAAATTTGCACAGTCACTTCACAATTGACATTGATTTTTGTGATTAAATTGTCAAAAATCAATCACACAATCAGTTAACACTTTTGTTAATATGTTGCGTAGATACTACCACGAAAGTGGACTTGTCCATAAATTAAATTATTGCAAAATTATACTTTTAACAACCGAAGAAAAATTTTTCTTGCCAGCATACGTGTTAGAGATGACAACTCCGACGATAAACGAGTAAAACATTATTGCAACCACTTTTATATGCTATTTAGACACTTTTGTGGTAGCTGATCATAAGTACCTTGTGGCGGACCAAAGTGTGATTTTCATTTTTGTATTTAAAGTTTGAGTTGGGTATGCATATATGGGCTTTGCGGAGTCGCTTATCACGAGTCTGCGGTTAGTATATCAAAATTACAAAATGGCGAGCCTAAGAATGATTTTTAGGTTTTCGGCGGCCATCTTAGATCCGCCATTTTGTAATTTTGAAAACCTAAGCCAAGATTCGTGATAAACGATGATTGATACCGGACACTTTTGGGTATTTTTTAATGCACGCTGGTAAAAAAAAATTTAAAAAAATAATTCGCTCAATTTTTTTTTTACGTTCAAAATTTTGGCAACGGTCAATGAATAGGATGGTATGTAGAGGTTTTTAAGATACCAAAGCAATGTCGGATTCCGCAACAGAAGAGCCAATTATTTTAAGATATTTATAAAAAGATGGTGAACGTTAAAGTTGGACGCGGACGACTTTGGGATATCCTGTACCACCACATTGCAATCAAGTCCGGTGAATTGCTTCAGAACTATAAAAGATATTTATTTGCCAAATATGGTTACGATATCTTCATAAACACACGAAACAAAACGAATTTTGCACTAAACTAAATTTTTTTGACCGATCGGTTCTATTGGGACTATATGATAAAGTCAACCGATTTTGATCAAAGTTTAAAAAACTTCCGAGTGCCAAATTTGGTTACGATATATTTATAAACAAACGAAACATACCAAGTTTTGTACGAAAATCGATTTTTTGGCCGATCGGTCCTATGGGGCTATATGATATAGGCAACCGATTTTAATCAAATTTGGGTTAGTGCTTGGGTACTCCAAAAAAACTGCTGAGTGCCAACTTTGGTTATGATACCTTCATAAACAATCGAAATACATCGAATTTTATTTAAAAAAATTTGTTTGGCCGATTGGTCCTATGGGAGCTATATGATACAGTCAACCGATTTTGATAAAATTTGATAAAGTGTTGAAGATCTCTAAAAAACTTCCGAATGCCAAATTTGGTTATGATATCTTTATAAACAAACGAATTATTCATCTAAAACTTTTGGTTTTTTTCGAGGTCCTATGAAACACCGCTATGGGAGCTATATAATATAACCCCGATATCAAAAATATAAAATAAACTTGCATCTGAAAATTTGGTTGCTCTAGCTCTTACCATCTCTGAGTTCTAGGCGTTCGTACAGAGAGACGCCCTGATCATACTTTAGGTAACTTTGGGGGGTCTCCGACGTCTCCTTCTGTATGTTACATACATTTTCGGCTTGCACAAACCTAAAATACCCTTTGTACCATACGGTACAAGGTACAATGATGCAAAATATGCTGAAAATTATCGCTTAATGTAATAAAGAATAAACTTTCTCGGATCACTGTTAAAAAACATTTATTTAAATAAGTGCCGAAATGTTCTAAAATAATTTTTTGAAAGTGACAACCCTTTGCTGCCATTCTTGCAAAAGCGTAAACATTCGGAGTTAATTGTCCGAAAAATGGAATATTTGAGATTTCTGTGGCACCTACGGTTTTGTCTAAAGATTTGTTTTCAAACCGTTTCCAAAAGTAGGCAGGACTGTTTTGTTTTTACCGCCACAATACGACATTTTTGCCATACATTCCCTTAAACACAGATATTTTCGATACAAGACACAACTGACGCAACAGCGTCGCTTATTCGTTCAAGGTATGGGAGACGTACAAATGAATTTTCTTCAAATTGGGAAATATACGATTTAACAAACAATCAACAGACGGCCCACCCTGTATATTCACATAATCCGCCAAAAGCCAAAAGTTATTTAAGTTTCTATTTTTGAATGTTCTCATAAATTTATAGCAACTATATACAGAAACTAACCTTTTTTTGTCGTTTAAATTAATATCTATTTATTAAAGACCTAAATGGCCTATGAGGTTCCGCTGCAAATGAAGATCTGCACAAAGCAACAAGGGACGAGTTGAAATGCGATTTGGTTTCTAATCTAACAAAAATACTTAGAAATGAATACGGGTTTAATTCTGGGCAAGATTATATGCATGGTTTTAGTCAGAAACTCCCTTTTCACTTAAGTCAACGTCACTTGCTTGTCATATTACTCAGCCTATGAGATATTTTTTAAATTACGTATCCGAAGATAATTAAAAATTAAAATATTCGTTTATGCATCAACTTACTACGCCCAATGCCTGAAACAGATTTCCTATATTTGTATAGGTATAACTATGGTAAATGGTGCATTTCATTATTTCCATCAAAATCATCCTAGTCACAAATAAAATTTATTGTTATAAAAAAAAAAATACTCATGAGTTTTTAAATAAATTTATTCTCGATATACCCAAATATTTTATTTCTTATTTAAACACTTTATGATAAAAATAAAAATAATAAGAGGAAGATTTTCTCGCAATCGTAGCTGTTATGGGTTTGCATTTTGCTTAATGACATCATTGGGTATGACGAAAAGGGATGCTTTTCTTATGGGAGTGTTTAACGATGCCAGTTTGTTCCAAACATCGTGAACTGGATCGTATTCCTCCACAGTCGAAGTGGCACCATTAGAGTCTTTACCGCCGGCTATAATAATACGATTAGCAAACAGAGCACAGCCATGTTCAGCACTGCTGACTGTCAGCGAGCAAACCTTTGTCCATTTATCAATAGTTGGATTGTAACACTCAACAGAATTTAAAAGTTCATTGTTATAACCGCCTATTGCATAAAGAAGCCCATTTGCTTGTGCCACTCCACAACATTCACGAGCATGGTTCATTGGCGATAAATGACTCCACTCGTTTGTGCATGGATCATATCTTTGCACGCTCCTCAAACTCGTATATCCATCATATCCACCAATAACATATAAGCAATCGTTGAGAACTGCCACACCGACATTTTGTTTTGCGATGGGCATGGGTGCCACACTGTTCCAAGTATTTGTTCCAGGGTTCCATCGCTCTACTGTATTCAAATGTGAACCATTATACCCGCCTACCACATAGAGTAATCCTTTTAGCACTGCCACGCGTACAGTATCCCGTGGCGTACTCATTGGTTGGAGTTGGGTCCAAGTCATGCTCTTTAAATCCAAGCTGCACATGGTTTTTAAAAATTCATTTTTTGCATTTATTCCCCCAATCAACATCAGTTTATTCTCAATAAATACTGCACCATAACCATCACGTTGTATTTTTAGTTTCCTTAAAAGTGTCCATTGCTTCTGAATAGGACAGTAGCTCTGAATAGCAAAATCATGATTCGATTCCTTTATTTTTCCAATTACAAGCAAACAATCATGCGCTCTCCGGGCAATCGATAACAGTCGCTCGGGCATGGCATGACACTTATATGCTTCCGAAAGCATTTTCTGGCACTCATTGGCACTGCACACGCTCTCCACATGATCCTCAATAAAGGACAGCGTTAGTAGTGGCAGCCTCACCTTGGCCATCAGTTTTGGTATGTGCTGTTTGCGGACTGACTCATCATTGCGCACCCAAGACATTAGACCCTGAAACACAAACTCCTCGGAGGGCGCTAGAAGATCATCACTAGACAAAAGCTTGTCCAGCTGATCGGCATCCAGTTGTAGAAACTCTTGACTCTGGCTTACATCCACAAAGTGCTTGTTGATATAGTCCACAGAGAGTTCCATCAAAGTGGTGCAGTTGTGCTGCTCTGCAATTAAGGCAATGCCCAGACAGTTCGATGCATCCAACTTGCGTCCCATGAAATTCGCGCAGGTCGTGACTGCAGTATTTAGACGCCATCTATGGGCGGTCGTAAAAAGCATTTCAACATTTTCGTCATGCACTTCAAGGTTTCCCGTGTAGCAGTAGTTCACAAGCATTTGTAGAGCATCGTGGCTTACTTCACCCAGAGGCACCTCTTTGTCATTGGCATCACGCATTGGATTGGTGAACATGGCCGAGAAGAACACACTGTTAGCGGACAACACCAAACGATGGGCTGGCACACGTTTTCCATCTACGCCCGAGATAAGAACCACATCGCACAATTGTTCCTTGTCCAGATGCGATTTCATAAGCTTTAAAACCATGTCAGCATGGCTATTATTATTGCAAGAGGTGCAGTCTTTTTGGTTTTCCGTAGACATTGCGTACTAATGTATTTTGCTTTGTTAACTGATTCATAATATTGATATGCAAGGAGTATATATATTGAAGAGAGGCGTAAGAACGGCCGTTGGCGTTTGAACGCTGTTATCTTATTTTGAGCTAGAATGCCGGTATTGCTCGCAATCTCTTTAATATATACATATGTACTCTTTGATTGATAAGAAACTGATAGTGTGACAACAGTGGCGGATCCAGGATTTCGTCTTAGGGGGGGTGCAAATTGACCCGGACTGATTAAAAAAACAAAATTTTTCTGCATTGTAATCAGTGTTGTTCCACTAAGCAACGTTGTTAAAGGCTAATACGCAGCAGTGTAAAACCGCGTGAAAGAAAACAAAAAGTTCATATAAAAAAATATGTTTTTCATATATATTTTTATATGAAATTTTGTTTAAGCTCGTTAAAAAATCTTTCAAAACTTGGAAGCACGCAAAAAATGGGATATTGAGCTTGCAAAATGTAATCCAAATGATCTGCACCTTGACCAGCAAAAAGAAAACGTCAAAATACAAAATTATGAAAGACTGAAACCTATTGTAAGCGCTATCGTTTTGTGTGGAAGACAAGGAAGCTGATGGGAGAGGAAAGTCAAACGAAGGGAATTTTCGTGTTGTTCTACGTTATCCAGCTGACGGTGATGAAATTATGATAAAAAAAATATTATGTCGTTGTCAAAAACGAATTCAATGATATATGTCCAGAATTGTTAATGAAACAAATAATTAGCACAGTCAATAAAGGAAGGATTCTCAGTTTTACAGATGAATCGACCGATATATCAAGCATACAACAATTTTCTATTTGCATTCGGTACTTGGACTCAAAAATGATTATTTGTGAAGATTTTCTCGGGTTTGTGCCAGTTGCCAACGTTTCTGGAGAAGGTGTGGCATTCATATATAGCTCCAGCAATGAGTGGCAAATTAAGTGGGGCACAGGCTCATCTGAGATCGTTCTTACCCCTGGCAATTGATGTACATTGCGCTGCATATAGCTTCATGTTGGTTCTTAATGCAGCTTGCGAAGTATCTGGAATAAAAAACGCATTGCGTACTATCGGCTCAATTGAAACATTTTTCGGCTGTCCTAAAAGACAGGACATACTGAAGAAAGACATTTTCAAAATAAAAAAAAAAGTTATCAAAAGAAAGACAAACGGAAGACTACATGCCCTACAAGGTGGGCTCAGTCTCATGAAGCAATCGTAAAGTACTTCGAAAAACCAAAATTTAGGCGAAGCTATCAAATTAGCAGAGAAAATGCATATTCATCTTTCCATGTTATTTATGAACGTGTTGTTGAAATTTGTTCCATATAAGAGATCACAATGAAATATCCTCGTCGTTGCAAAATTGAAGCAAAAAATGTTTTTATTTTTTTATTGGCAATCAACCGATACAAATTATGTTATGATCCAATATTGATGAAAATTATTCGCTACACAAAAAATATAATTTATTGTGTGATAGGGGCAAAAAATGTAGAAGATTATTATGGAATTGTATTCTACATTCCGTTCCTCGACATATTCATTACTCAGCGTAAAAGTCGGTTTAAAGAACACAAAATCTATCTTTCAAAGTTTCGGACAATTGTTCCTCAAACAAGACTTTGATCAAATACGCAGACCTTTACAAATTTTATGAAGAAATATTGGATTGTTTAGAAGGGAATTTCATCTCTGAAGTCAGAATGTGGAGACAACGTATTAAGTATCTGAATATCCAAAATGCACTTGATGCTTTGTTGGTCAGTATTTCTCGATTAGAATTTATCTTTACTATTGGGGGGGGTCCGGACCCGAAAGCCCCTCCCACCGTGGATCCACCACTGTGTGACAATATCACACTAAATATTAAATACTACAATTGCCCATACAGTCACGTACTATGATTTTTGATTAGATACTAAACAGGAGAGTGGTAAAGATTGTAGCTATCGTCTCCAACAATGAACAGTAAAAAAAACCCAAAAAATATGGCATACCTTAAAGTCAGGCGTGGAGATACCCTATACCACTAATTGCAATTAAATCCGGTGTATTGCTTAAGAGCTCCAAAAGATTTTTTTTTTCCCAAATTTCGTTACGATATTTTCATAAACAAACAATAAACATTTTTTTTTTGACGGATCGGATCTATAATCAACCGATTTCGATCAAATTTGGTACAGTGATTCCAAGATTTAAAAAAATTCCGATCTCTAAATTTGGTTACGATATCTTCACCAACAAACGAAACACAACGAATTTTGTGCAAAAAACTTTATTTGACCGATCTGCCCTATGGGAGCTATATGATATAGTCAACCGATTTCGATCAAATTCGGTACAGTGCTTGGGAACTCTAAAAAACTTACGAGTGGCAAATTTGGTTACGAATAATATTTCCACGATATCAAAAATATAAATTAAACTTGTCTCCCCTGATATAATAATGCATTTAATCTGAAAATCTGGTTGCTGTAGCTCTTACCATCTCTGAGATCTAGGCGTTCATACAGACAGAAAGTATGATCAGGGCCATACTTTAGGTAACTTTGGGGTGTCTCCGATGTCTCCTTCTATATGTTACATACATTTTCGGCTTGCACAAACTTAATATACCCTCTGTACCATACGGTACAGGGTATAAAAATGTATCTATGGGGTGCCATAAAAAACAATTTCCTGACAATTCCAAAATCTTGGTGCCACAGACATGATTCGTAACGGTTTTAAAATCTTTGACAAAATTGTTTGAGATTTGATTAAATTCCCCAATAAAACCTATTTTATTCAAAGAAACTGTTACTTATTTGGAAAGTTTATTTAATTTCGGAGTTTTCTGAATCTTAATGTTTTAATTCATGATTTTAATTTTTGCGAAATCTTTACTAAAATCTTTGGTACATTTGCCATTCTGTGTCAAAATGCAAAATCTTTTCGAGCTAAGGAGTTACCAGCTAGTTGTGGTACTAAATAATAACAATTCGGAGTAATTATTTTGACATATTTATAGATGTTTTTGTTAATTAATGAAAGTTAAAAAATTGATTTTTATACCCTGTACCTATAGGTACAAAGGGTATACTAGATTTGTGCAATGTATGTAACGGACAGAAGGAGGCGTGGCAGACCCCAAGTCCTTTATACCAAAATGCTTATCATAACCTCGGGTAGCGATTGAGCCATGTCCGTCCGTCCGTCCGTCCGTCCGTCCGTCCGTCTGTCCGTCCGTATGAACGCCTAGATCTCGGAGACTATAAGAGCTAGAGACACGAAACTTTACCAGCTGGTGCGCATATTTCCTAAGCAGATGAAGTTTGTTGAATCATGTCAATATCTTCCCCCGTTCCCCCGCAGTAGAGTTTCGCGGTTTTTAGCCACACCGTTTAGTATTTTTATCTGAAATTTAACAGAGCGATGCGTTATAGTTACATGCATCTATGTGTAAAAAATTAACAAAATCGGACAAATACAACAGAAGTTATAGTCAAAAATGTGCAAATTTCACCTCCCCTTGCCATAAACTGCGGCAATATTTGACTCTACGCAATTATGGCTACAAGTGACCTAGAATCACAATTTTTGGTAAGCTCATTCATGTGGCTCTAATGAACAAATCCACATCCAAATTTTATCGATGTGGTCCCCCCACCCCCCGCAATCCGTTTACCGTGTTTTCTGCCACACCCCTCAACATACCGACTTGAAACTTACCCCGTATACTTTAAATAAGTTCTTTGTTGTAACTTTCGAGTTTCATTAAAATGGGTAAAAATTTAGGGAACTTATAGGTATAAATATCGATTTTCACCAAAAAAAAAAAAATTCCAATTGGAAAGTTCTTAGATGGAATATGCAGGAAAAACTTTTTTGACACAAAAGGTACAGGGTATTCCACTGTCGGGCACCGCCTCGACTGTACCACATTTTTTTATTTTAGCTAAGATTTCATTATGAAGTGCGACGAATTTAATGCATAGTTAACTGAATAAGTGCTGTGTACCTTTTTCTCCTAAGGTGGCAATGTGTTGTGAATGTCAATAGTTTAGCAATTTAAAAAAAATTAGAATAATTTAGTCTAGAGTCGTTTTAAGTAATTGGCGAGTTCATCAAAAATACAAAATCCAACTTCTACAAGGGCACAACAATTAGAATACAAATTTTCATTAGCATTTTCATTTTTTTTTTTTTTTTTTTTTATGTGTATTTTTAGCAAACAAGTTTGGTATATACATTAATAAACAAATGTAGCGGTATTACATAAAAACTAATCACAGTCTCTAGTCGAGCGCTCGTGACAAAAATTCTTATATATAATTATGTATAATTTTTAAAGATATGTAACAATGGTAATTAGTTGATTAAAAGATGTACATAAGTGTTTAAGTGTGGTTGCATTGAAAAAGATATAAAAAACAACGCATAGTAATATTTGTATTATATATAAAAAAACTACTTACGACTAATTGGGTAAGGGGGTAAGTGGGAGATGGGTTAGGGAGTGAGCCACCAGCATCCTTTGGAGCAGCATCCGATGGAATATTTTTTATCGAACTCAGTTATACGAGAATCGAATCTTTTATTTGATTTTATTTTATTTTAAATGGGTACAAGAAAGTGCAGTTGGCCTTAAATTATTAAATTAGAAGAAAAGTTTAAAAGAAATATTTAAAAATAAACGAGAAAAAAAGATAGATATGAACTAATCCGCATCACTAGCCCGGTGGGTGAACTTTTTAGCGATATGCACCGACTCACATCAAAAACTGGCCAGAGACTTGGATTTACAACAACCACGTAGAAAAAAGGAAGTTCAAATAAAATTTAAATAAATAATAAATAGGTTCCTCATAATACAGGATTGCTTATGAAAGGAAATTAAAAAGGCTATTATAATTAAAGCATAAGACACGGAAAGGATAATGCAGAGCAAAATTAGATCTACAAAGTTGCAAGGCTATGGGGCTAAAATTACGAGTAACTCTGGTAGGTACAACAAAAGTAACTTTATTAAGAAATTCAGCAGAATCAATAAGGCCGAGTAATAGCTTATGCAGGAAAAGTACACCGTGGCATGTTCTACGGCTATTTAAGGAGGGCAGCTTTATAAGGCGAAGTCTGCCAGAATATGGAGGCAGTCGGATAAGTGGATCCCAACAGATTTTGAATAAAATCAATCCTGTCTTGATAAAGGCGGTATTGAGGGCTCCAAACGCAGGAACAATATTCCAAAATTGGACGGACGAGAGAAATATGAAGAAGTTTGGCTGTGTAAGGGTAGTTAAACTCTTTAGACCAACGCCTAATAGAATCAAGAACCCCTCTAGCTTTATTTACAATATTGCAAATATGATTGTTAAATTTAAGTTTATGGTCAAACAATATGCCAAGGTCTAAAACACTCAGGATACGATCCAAGGTAGAGGAGTCTATAGAGTAAGCAGCCAAATGAGGAACAGAACGGTAAAATGTCATAATTTTACATTTCGTCTTGTTTAGAAAGAGAAACTGATTTTGCGTTTTCTGTCACACAGCACCAAAGCCACGGCATACTAATGCTGGAGCGCCAAGGTATACTTATTTAAGGTAGAGTAATGCTGCCGGCGTCGTCACCAATTTTACTGAGAGCAAGAAAAAGCGAGAGAGAGAGAACGCAAACATATTAAAAAAATATGCGTGAAAACAACCCTCCTCACGCGCAGTCGCAACGAAACTAAAAATTGGTAACTTTCGTTGAGAGCCTTCGGCGGGAGTATGCTGCCTTAAATAAGTATACCTTGCTGGAGCGCTTTAGTTTTATGAGAGTAAAAAAGCAAGCACGCTCTCTAAGCAAGAGCCGAAGTCATGCACAAGCAACTTCGTGTCTGTTGCTTTGCAACAAGAGCGTGGCAACGCCAGAGAATTGATGTTTTGTCTACAACACAGTACGTGTGAACCATAGGCCCATGGGATAGGGCCGTGCCGACCACTGCATTACACCAATATTGCATGCTATCGAAATCATGGTGTAATAATACAAGGTGAGGACAAAAGCGAAAAATACGCACCCATAAGAAAATGTGTGCATCTGAGCAAGAGAAAACATCCCCTTTGCTACTGTAGCGAGAGCGAGTAAGCATAAGGGTGGGCAAAAACAATTTTTTTTATCTGTCTTCCTGTGCATTTTGTATGTTTTTTTTGCTTTGCTGTTTGTATGTGTTGCTGAAATTTTGATCGTTTGTTGCTGGGACTTGTACATGGACTTGTTTTCTTTAATAAATAAAATACTCGGTTAGTTCAATTTAAATATTTTTTTTATAATTTATTATTAACTTAATTTAATTTTATTCCATGGCATTAATATTTAGTTTTAACAGATAAAAAGAAATATATACAGAGTTTAAATTATTTATTATTATTAATATTATTCTACAACAAAATTTTAAAATATTTTTATTTATTGTTTTTGATTCGTAAAACCTTATTAAGAAATTTAATGCGTTGGAATACCAGCAGTTTAAAAAATAAATATATAACTTTTTCTTCTAAATCAAACCACCACCCAAATTAGAACTTCAACAAAAACGAGGGAGGACAAATACGATCGTTTGCCGACGGCACTTGCACAACCTTTCACTTTCAAATGTAATTCACTACTGCAAGCAAAATAAAGACCCACGGGAGAGCGCTGTTTGGCATTTCCTCACCTTGTATTATTACACCATGATCGAAATCTTGCTGAAGAAGTGAATGCATATCATAATCATTGTAGGAGTAGGACAAACAAAGCTTTACATCATCCACATACATAAGAATCCGAGAAGACCGGATAACTTGTGGAAGATCATTAATGAATAAGATAATGGGCATTTCCACAGGAATGTCAACCAGGAATAATAAAATAATGTCATTACGGCTTTTCTGTCTTATTGTTTTATAAAAATTGGCCTCAATGGTGAAGATATTGTTTTCTCGCTTTTATTTACTTTTAGAGAGGCTTGCTCTTAAAGATGGTAAGGCTATTTAACAACTGTTTACGTTTCTCTCATCACTTGAATATTTTTAACAACATCAAATATGCATTAAAAAAAACAATTGATCTTAAGCAAAGCCCGATTAGCGCTTAATTTTTTATTTTAAACTCCTCGATTTATGAATGTCGCGTACTTGTCCAAAAACTATCATTTGTTATCCGTGCTTGGCAGTCGGTGTAAGCAAGTGAACGCAAATTTAAATTTAAATCAAGATTAGTGACTTAAACACCAAAAAGTTTACCAAAAATCGTTGCACTAAACACTTTATTGATCGCTAGGTCCTATGGAGACTATATGATACAGCCAACCGATTTCGATCAAATTTGGAACACTTACAAATGACAAATTTGGTTTCGATATCTTTATAAACAAACGAGTTATGCCCTGAAAACGTTTTGCTGACAAAAATCAATTCTATGGAGGCTATATGATATAATCAACCGATTTTGATAAAATTTGGCAAATCGCTTCGGAACTTTAAAAAACTTTCGAATGCCAAATTTTGTTACAATATCTGCATAAACAAACGAAACACAACCTATTTTTTACAAAAAAACGTTTGTTTAACCGATCGGTCCTATGGGAGCTATATAGTATAGTCAACTGATTTTGATCAATTTCGGTACAGTGCTTGGGAGCTTCGGAACGCTAAATTTGGTGTAGACTACAACCTTTTTCGGCTTGCAAAAACTTACCATACCCTTTGTACCAAATGTACAGGGTATAGCTCAGCAACAACAAGTTGAGTAGCACAGCAATAAGAAATCGCACTGATATGATTAATAAAAATTTTAAGAAAGATTAAATAAACACTATCGCAGTTAAAAAAGTTAGTCACTTTAGTTAAAATGACTATTAATAGTCATTATTCACTTGGGTAGAAAAATATAATTTTTTAATGCAGTCAATCAACAGAAAATAAATAAAAAGGCGGAGCGCGGTAAAAACACAACCAACAGAGAGGATGGTTAATCGACTCGGGTCACGGTATCTTCAAAAACACACGAAACACAACGAATTTTGTTCAAAAAACATTTTTTTGGCCGATCGGTCCTAAGGGAGCTATATGATATAGTCAACCGATTTTAATCAAATTTGGTACAATGCTTCAAAAAGTACCAGGCTTGTTAAAGCAAATATACTTCGTTCTATGCCATTTTAAGGATTGCATCTTACGTTACAGAGTACTTGACAGCACATCATACATAACTATACATATTTGAGATATAGTATGTTACATATGTATGTAAGTTGGTATTCGTAAGTCTATTAAGTTAGCATAAGATTACTCAACCAAGCGCCAGAGCAATGATGAGCAGAGGCGTATATTATATACTCATAAGGTAGGCATAAAGGCCCATCAAATTTATGTATGTTTTGCTAGTTTGTAAATAAGTTTGAGTAATCATTTCCATTTGCATTGGAAATTATTTTTTTTGATTAGTAATGCCTAATAAAAAATAATCACTTAATATAACATAATTAAAGTAGGCAAAGCCTTCAAGAGATTCCAATTCCTATTCATTTATTCCATATTTGTTCGCCTAATTAAAATACTGACTTTAATACACTGTAAAGGTTAAGGAGAGTCATAATTAGCCAGCCAAAAGAAATAAATTTATGCATGCAAATTGTTATTTATTAATTATCCTAAAAGTAGGCAAAGTTACTTTTGCACCACGGTTTTTTGTTGTGCCGATATAAGCGTTTGTGATCAAAACGCTGGCTCCATCTAGTGTCGAGCTTTGGGATACTTGATCTGCCAAATTGGTTGGCAAGGCCGAGCGCAAACAGCTGCTCAATGTAATTGTGACAAAATACAAATTTAAATGGCCAAAATAAACATAGAGGTGGAAATTTCCGGAAAAAGAGCCTATATAAGATCACTTCACCCGAAAAATAACCTCGATAACGAATTGTACCCGAGAGAGTGGATTGAAATTATTAAAAAAAAAAATATATAATACAAAAAAAATGAAAACATTTGCTACAACAAACGGATAAGTAAAAAAAAAAAAATCAAATATCAATAGAGCACATCTGGAAAAAAAATTTGTACGTGAGCTTTGTGTATATTTTGGAATTTGGTAGTTGCTGAACTTTTTGGTTCCCCCAGCAGATCACAGACAAATCGTTTTGCCTTTATTTTATAAATTCCAGAAAATGTGAACGATCTACCGCAATGTCGTTAAGGTTGCCACAGTTCCGAATACAATTGACTTATTCAGGCATGTTCTAGATTTCGATTCCGACAAGAGTCGACTCGTTTTGAAAAGTTTGGCTCGCAGCTGTCGAAATGAAAAGTATTTTGCTTTGTTTACTTAAATAAACGCATTAATGCCACTAAAATTAATTTTGTATTATTTTTTAATGTTTTAAGCAAATTTAAATGTGCTCTCTTGAATGAATCAAGGTTAATTTTCATTATATATTTTTATTACAAAAAATATCTATTAAAATTGTGTGTACATGCAAAACCAAAACGAGTGGAACGAAAGTAAGGTGTTCTGGATTTAGACAAAACAGAACTTCGAAAAGTTATGTGTTGTCGTGTTGCACAAGTAAATTCGAAGATAACTTTATTAATGGATGGCTTAAAATATGTATATAAAATAAATTGTACAAAATTTGTAAATAAAGCAAAAATGTTTCCCTCTTTGAAAAATGTTTATTTTGAGCTAGAATGCCGGATGCCGGGATTGCTCGGATCATGTTAGCTGGTTGTGTTTGCATATGAGTAAAGAGGATGGAAAAAGCCCGAACTCTGTCGTTTGCACTGCTATAAGCTGTTAAGTTGCGTTGCCTATACTCTTTGCATATCAATATTATGAATCAGTTAACAAAGAAAAATACATTAGTACGCAATGTCTACGGAAAACCAAAAAGACTGCACCTCTTGCAATAATAATAGCCATGCTGACATGGTTTTAAAGCTTATGAAATCGCATCTGGACAAGGAACAATTGTGCGATGTGGTTCTTATCTCGGGCGTAGATGGAAAACGTGTGCCAGCCCATCGTTTGGTGTTGTCCGCCAACAGTGTGTTCTTCTCGGCCATGTTCAGCAATCCAATGCGTGATCCCAACGACAATGAGGTGACTCTGGGTGACGTAATCGATGTTCTACAAATGCTTGTGAACTACTGCTACACGGGAAACCTTCAAGTGCATGACGAGAATGTTGAAATGCTGCTAACTACTGCCCATAGATGGCGTCTGAATACTGCAGTCACGACCTGCGCGAATTTCATGGGACGCAAGTTGGATGCATCGAACTGTCTGGGCATTGCCTTAATTGCAGAGCAGCACAACTGCACCACTTTGATGGAACTCTCTGTGGACTATATCAACAAGCACTTTGTGGATGTAAGCCAGAGTCAAGAGTTTCTACAACTGGATGCCGATCAGCTGGACAAGCTTTTGTCTAGTGATGATCTTCTAGCGCCCTCCGAGGAGTTTGTGTTTCAGGGTCTAATGTCTTGGGTGCGCAATGATGAGTCAGTCCGCAAACAACACATACCAAAACTGATGGCCAAGGTGAGGCTGCCACTACTAACGCTGTCCTTTATTGAGGATCATGTGGAGAGCGTGTGCAGTGCCAATGAGTGCCAGAAAATGCTTTCGGAAGCATATAAGTGTCATGCCATGCCCGAGCGACTGTTATCGATTGCCCGGAGAAAGAAAGATTGTTTGCTTGTAATTGGAGAAATAAACGGATGGAAACATGATCTTGCTATTGAGAGCTACTGTCCTATTCAGAAGCAATGGACACTTTTAAGGAAACTAGAAATACAACGTGAACTCTATGGTGCAGCATTTATTGAGAATAAACTGATGTTGGTTGGGGGACGTAATGCAGAAGGTCGCTTAAAAACCATGTGCGGTTTGGATTTAAAGAGCATGACCTGGACCCAACTCCAACCAATGAGTACGCCACGGTATACTGTATGCGTGGCAGTGCTAAAAGGATTACTCTATGCGGTAGGTGGTTATAATGGTTCATGTTTGAATACAGTAGAGCGATGGAACCCTGGAACAAATACTTGGAACAGTGTGGCATCCATGCCCACCGCAAGACGAACTGTCGGTGTGGCAGTTCTCAACGATTGCTTATATGTTATTGGTGGATATGATGGATATACGAGTTTGAGGAGCGTGCAAAGATATGATCCATGCACAAACGAGTGGAGTCATTTATCGCACATGAACCAAGCTCGTTCATGGTGTGGAGTGGCACAAGCAAATGGATTTCTTTATGCAATAGGCGGTTATGGCAAAGGTGGACGTTTAGATTCTGTTGAGTGTTACAATCCAACTATTGATAAATGGACAAAGGTTTGCTCGCTGACAGTCAGCAGTGCTGAACATGGCTGTGCTCTGTTTGCTAATCGTATTATTGTAGCCGGCGCACAGTGGCACGGAAGCCAAAAAAACGTTGCAAAAATCATATTTTCTAAACCAATTAAGATATTTTTGAAGTTGAAAGAAAAATCTTTAAGCTTTAAAATAAGTACCCATACATTGTGATACGACATCTGAGAGCTGCGCAATATGTTGTGGAAGTTGGATTTTGTTGCCTGTGCGACAATTCCCACTGAAAAATACGTAATTATTTTTTCCATATTTTCTAAACCAATTGAGATATTTTAATGAATTAGATTGTATTTGAAAGAAAAACGTTCAGGCTTGAAAATAAGTGCTCATCTATGGTGATACGATATCTGAGAGCTGCGCAATATGTTGTGCAAGTTGGATTTTGTTGCCTGTGCAATATTTGTATATAGGTATTTGTAAAATATGTACATATTTTTTCATTTATAAAGAAATTTTGATGATATATTTTTGTTCATAATTTTATATTTCAGTCAATAAATTTAATGTAACAATGCTTTTTTATTATAATATATTATATAATTTGTCTTATCAGTAGTTTTTTGTAAAATATTCATCCACATTTACATTCGAAGGAATATCTAAAAGACTTAACATTTCATTTGAATAACTACTTGTTAATTCTGTATTGGATTCTGTATTGTCTAAGGGATGCAACTAGAGGATCTGAAGAGGCTTGTAGCATATAACGTTTAGAGAGAATGTCGAGCAGGTGACGGTATTGCATTTTCGGGCCACGCGCTTGTTCCGGCTTCGGTCTAGTCGGTAGCTGGGATGGGTTTCTGGTCAAAAAGAAAATGCTAGTTGCTCGTACCGCTACACATAAATTAATAAAAAAAAAAACTCGCGTGACTGGGTAAGGAAGGGGGATGGACAGGGGAAAACTAAAACTCGGTGCAGAAAAAAAAGAAAGATCAGTAAAGGAAAATTATCAACATGGACCAAAAGCTGGTAGGAGGCTGTGTAGGTGAAAAGACACAGCAGACGCCCACCCTACCATGATCACTATTTTTGCCTATATAAAAATTATTTAGGAAGTGATCCCAAAAAAAAACCTACTGCTGGTCAAGGGCCCACATAGTAGTTAGGCATGGTCTCGGAAAAACAAAAACTTAGTTGAAATTCATCTTTACTACATTTATTTTAAATACTAGGGCATAAAATATAAAGGTGCATGTGCTTACAAACTAGATTTTGTACAAGATAAAATTAAAGCAAAATTAAAAGTTTAGTTTGAGATTTAGGTGTTTAAGTTAAACTAAGTAATATAAGTTATTAAATTGTATTACGTTATTTTAGTTCTTGACGTAACTTCAATGAGTGCAAAAAAAAATTATAAGAGTGAAAAAAAAAACACAAACAAAAAAAAGCTCGGCGGCTGCGCATGCGCAAATAATGAGCATTATCGCAGCAGAGAGATAGGTTTTAAGTAAGAATTAAGAAAGAATGCATAAAGGCTTGTACCATAGTAACTGGTATTTAAAACCATGGATATTTATTTTATAAAAACTCACATTTTGTTATTAAGTTACTCCAACGATGAAAGCGCTTCCATGGTGGCTTAGTTTTTTTTTTTTTTTGCTGTAACTTCACTAATAATATTTAAAAAAACAACACTTTATGCAATCACAAAAAAAACAACAAGACAGCTAAACTGAGCTTTTTTTCTCTTTTTTTTTTTGTTTCTTAACTCCTCATTCTGCCCATACTGCCAAACTGAATTAGAATAAAAGAAAGAGCATCGCTCGCAAATATGAGAATGCAAAAGAACAGGAACTATTGCTATTAGACTTTAAAATAATTATAAATAAATTACATATTAATTAACTCGTTAGTATTACTATTTTTCTTTTTTTTTTTTATAAATGCTTTCGTGATAGAAACCTTTTCTTTTTTTTTTGTTATATTTATATCGCACATTGGTTTGGCAATTTAGAGGAGATTGAGGTTATGTCTCTCTTTACCGGCAAAAACAATTTTTATTTTAAGTGGCATCCATAAAAAAAACACATTTTTATTAGGCGGGTTTTTTTTTTTTTTGCTATAAGCCGAACCGACTTTCCCGCGTTTCCCGGAGGTATACGGACGCAAATGGGTCTGGCGACGACGTTAAAACGGTTGCGCACTTCGAAGCAAACTGCTGCAACGATGTAATTTTGGAAAAGGCAGTGACCCAGCGCATGAGCTTTTGGGTTATGCGCTCTTATATTTGAGCATCTCTTTTTTTTTTTTTTTTTTTTTTTTTTTTACTGCTGTTCATCTATGCCAAATCTGTCCCTGTTACGTCGTTAGCAACAATTATGGCTCCAGACTAGGTGCCAAGCCTGCAATAAAATCAGGCCAAGGAAAACCCAGAAAATCGTCAAGAAGGAAAACCCTATATGAACCATTCAAAAAAAAACCACTCACCTCTTTGAAAGGCTTGGCATAAAAGAAATATGCAATTTGTTTTTCCTTTTTATATAAAATGTCACTGAGCACACGCGATTTATTTGGTTTTCTTCTATATATTTTTATTTTTTTTTTGTAAAAGATAAAGTTTTAGCGCTTTAAAATAAAACGTGTGGCTCCGACCAGTAGATGAAAGGAAAAGAAAGTATGACCAATGACCTGATGAGACTTGCACTGTTAACAGAACCATTTGCTGGTCCTCCATTTAAACTTACTTTGACATTTGGCTCTGTTAGTTATTTTGCTAGAATCGATAACGAGGCTTTTATACTACGAAAGTAAATAAAACTAAAAAAAATATTAAAGCTTAATGCTCTCTAATATATTATTTCCAAAAAAAAATAAGTCGAAATGATTGTTTTCCATTTTGAATAAAAAAAATTGCTTAACTATTTTGTAATAACTTAATGATTCTTGTGTGTCCTATAGTTTAGCATAGTTATAGGGTTAAAAGAAAATTAGCATTTCTGAGAGCTACAAGCGCCACTACAGGCTGCCAACATATTAAAAAGATCCTCGTTTTCCCTTGATCGTGATATTTTACATGTATTCATAGCTCTGAATTTTTTATAATCCTTGTTTCTCGATTCCTGGGCTTCTTCTGACATCTCCCCAATGGGTAGGCAATGATATTCAATTATAGTTTGGCCATGTGCCTAAATTTTGTGAAGCGTGGGAGTCAATTTTTTTCCTGAATATTTTTCCATACTTTCACTGCAATGCGTGATCTTGTAAAGTCAAAACCAGACTATGATATTCCAGAAATATTCAGGCAAATATATACTGAGTTTAACCCTATATCCACAAGCCTAACAGGTAAAAAAGTAGTTGCATTAAATGTTTTTAGTTGATACCTAACATTATAAAGGGAAAGGTTACATCCCTATCCGTATGATTTCAGTTCAACTACCTAAACATGCAAAAAATTTGAATTTGTCTTAATAATAATTAATCTACCTTTTTTGAAATGTCACAGGTAGGTGCTTTTTTATTGTCAAATACAAATATAAGCAAACACCTACCTGCGGTAGCATTTTTTGCAGTTGGGTTTCTGCACTTCTAGTGGCTTTACAGCCAAAGGAGGATAAAGGCGGATATAAACTTTATAGAGTAGGTAAATAAATTGATAACAAAACCATTTATGTTAAATTGAAAAAATGAAAAAATATGGAATATAAAATATTTTCTTCCAAAGTTGAAAAAGTGGTCCAAATATGGTTCAGTTAAACGGAAGTATTGAAAAACCCAGAAAAGAAATGAAGTCATTCATTTTTCTTATATGTTTAAATTTCGTGTACCTTTTTATAGAAACTAAGAAAATAGGGATTGGTTGCCTAGTTTTTCCACAAAACAATCTTAAACACGAATATTTATTCCAAAAATTGCGATTTTTTTCAAAGTTGAAAATATACTCCACTTTGAGCGGCTGTAGCAACTAAACTATTCATCCGAATTGAATACAATTTTTATTTTCTTGATCCCTGGGAAATTCTAAATCAGATGCATGTATTACATTTAAAAAATGGTTACATCGCAAAATCGATTTTTGCAACGATGTTTGGAACAAACTGGCATCATTAAACACTCCCATAAGAAGAGCATCCCTTTTCGTCATTCCCAATGATGTCATTAAGCAAAATGCAAACCCATAACAGCTACGATTGCAAGAAAATCTTCCTCTTATTATTTTTATTTTTATCATAAAGTGTTTAAATAAGAAATAAAATATTTGGGTATATCGAGAATAAATTTATTTAAAAACTCATGAGTATTTGTTTTTTTAATTTAAAAAATATCTCATAGGCTGAGTAATATGACAAGCAAGTGACGTTGACTTAAGTGAAAAGGGAGTTTGTGACTAAAACCATGCATATAATCTTGCCCAGAATTAAACCCGTATTCATTTCTACGTATTTTTGTTAGATTAGAAACCAAATCGCATTCCAACTCGTCCCTTGTTTTTTTTTGCAGATCTTCATTTGCAGCGGAACATCATATGCCATTCAGGTCTTCAATAAATAGATTGTTCATATTCAAAAATTTTTATTAAAAAAGTGAAACGACGTTATTAATTTAAACAACAAAAAAAGGTTAGTTTCTGTATATGGTTGTTATAAATTTTTGAGAGTATTCCAAAATAAGAACTTAAGTAGAAAAAAGGCTCAGGATTTATTTATTTTTATTTAATTTGGAAATATTGTATATATAATAATAGTTCCACATCGATATGTATATGGATAAACCCTCATATCTGCGGTAATAGAGTTTCGCGGTTTATTGCAACAATATTGAAACTCAACATAGATCTTTCATTTTTTTTTAGTCGTTTGGAAACCTTGATTGAAACCGAAACCATGTAGACTCATGCACCCTAAAGTACAATAAATCATTTTAAATTTGGGAGGTGTCCCACGCAACTGATTTTTAATATTTGCCCCCCAATACTTTCACCGTAGAATATTAAAACTCGTTATAGGCCTTACATTTTAGACTCATTTAACTTATAAAGGTTTATCTCGCCCGTCACGATCCTGCCCGAATTTCTGTGCCCTGTTCTTTAAGGTTCAAAGAGCATATTAAAAGTCCATTTCATAATGTTTCTATTGACTGAACTGCACTAAAATCTAAAAGCTTCCACCTACAAACACGCGACCATCCTGAGTCTCTCCGGCTTATGCCACAATGAAAACTTTTAGAAAGGGTTAGACCCAGTCACCCGGTTCGAAACTATGCATAAAAATCAAGTTCAAGTTTATGAGGCATTTGACATTGGGCTTTTGCGCAAGGCTTCTAATTATGGCACATAGAAGCTTAGTCTTTAGTGAAATTCAGTTACATATAGTATTTTGTGTCGTTGTTTGAGCATGAAATAATTTTTATGAAAAATTTTTTCATATGCATATATAATTTTGTATAAAACTTTTGAAATTACTTTTGTAGTACCAATACTTACAGGGCTTGTATTACCCCGATTGCGTAAAATCGTGTTTCATAACCTGTTGTTGCACGTTTTAGTGGTTCTGCATCGTTGCCGATTTCGACTCCAGAGCAATTTTTATTAGCCGCTGTTATTATGCAAAGTTCAACAACTTTGGAGCACATTTTGCGGACACACTTTTCATATCCAAAATATCCGAAAAGATTGCTATTTTAATAAGTGTCTAAATGCTCTAAAATAATTTTAGGAAAGTGGCAACCCTTTGCTGCCATTCTAGCAAAAGCGTGAACATTCGGAATTAATTGTACGCAAATTGAAATCTTTGAGATTTCTGTGGCACCTACGGTTTTTTCTAAAGATTTATTTTCAATCCGTTGCCAAAATCTTTCAAAATTTCTGTGGCACCCCCGAATATTATACTTACATATATAAGGTAGTCCAAGCAAATGTCATATTTGGTTTTCTAAAATATTTGTTTTTTTTTCTTTTTTTTTAGTTGAGAGTCAGAAATTTATTTTTTTGGAGTCATGTTCGATTGCAGATCACAAAAATAGACAGAAATCGTGAAAAGTAATAATTTTCGTCAAAAATCATTCAAATCCCAACATAAAATTCGTTTTTTTTTTTAAGTATTTCAAGTTTCAAGTAGTATATATATGAGAATTCTTTTATAATTTTATATAGAAAAGTATCTTACTCTTAAAAAGCGTGATTGAAATCCTAGAGGGCCTTGGTTTAATTTTTATCCGATTTAAATGCGTAATAACCGCGTTTGATCTTTTTCGGCTTACAATAAAATTAATTAAAATACTTTGTCGTAACTTCTTGCAATAACTTTATTTGTTTACATAAAAAAAAACAATTTTCAACTCAAACATTGGCATTGTGCTTAATCCAGGATCTCAAGGCGCCCACATAGGCATACATAGCAGGACGCCCCTTAGCACCACAACCAAAACCCCAGGATACCACACCAAATAGTTTGCCATCAACAGTCAAAGGACCACCAGAATCACCCTGGCAGGCGCTCACCTGTCCACTAGGATGTCCTCCACAGATCATGCGATCGGTTACGCCTGGTATGTTCTGTGCATTACAATAATCACGACTCCAGAGCTGAACTTGTGCAAATTTCAAGCGATTGGGCAGCTGTAGATTCTCATTGATGGCACCAAATCCACTAATGGTGGCCAACGTATCAGCCGCAAAATTGGAGTCCGCTGCAGCCAATTCAATGGTTTTAACAGCTGTGCCCATTTGCACTGGCTTAGTCAGATGTATTAGTGACATGTCATAATCCTGACTTTGCGGGTTATACTGCGGATGTATGACAAACCTAGCAATGCTATAAGACTGACCCATGCCCGAGCTTAAATCGTTGGTGCCCACAACAGCGCGCATCTGTGCAGGACTCTGCTGAGTGGTGCAGTGTGCTGCAGTCAAAATAATGCTGTCCGAGATAAGTGAGCCACCACAGTGATGTCGTCCATTGAGCTGCAGTGAAACCTGGTACGGAAATTGACCCGGTTCAGCAAACTGTCCGCCTATAATGCGTGACTCATCAGCCGCAAAAGCGCCTTCGGCCAGAAGCAGCAAAGACAGCAGTGAAGCAAGCAGAAACTTGACGGAACTCATTACGAGCTTGGAATATGTTCTGCACAAGGTGCCGCCGGCTTTTATAGCACATTTATGGCAAGTGATATGGTTTTAGCCATAAAAACTAAAGTCGGTCAACTGGGTGGCTTATCATGGGTCGCGGCAGGGGCTTGGTTTGGCATAGTTACAAGTGCGAAAAAAATTACTTTAACCTATATGCAAAAAAAAAAAAAAAGTTCACGGTTTTTCAAGTTTATAACATTTTGGAATTATTTGCATAGTAATGATTTTTTTTGGACAATAAGTTTTGGCGGAGTGTTTGTAATACGCCAGAGATTCTTCCATTCCTCACGCCTAAAGATATTGAGATAGTTCTGAGCGCTTACCAAGAACTCGGGTCCAAACATGGTCTCCATGTAAGCATTTTCGACGGCCAAATTTCTATTGGTGGCCATATGCACTATAACCAAAGGTGAGTTGGCCTATAAAAAATGATGTTGTGTGCACTACTAACTTATAAAAAAAGACACTTACGGGTACTGGCTTGCCTTTGGTTTCAAAACGCATTAGCGGATCCACATGCTTACAAAGCCAATAGGTAAAGGACACGGGCACATCGCAAGCAGGTCCACATTTCTAAAAATCAACTTATATATGTATATATAAAAAACTCAATATAATCATATAGCTAACATACACTGCCTCTAACAAGACCCAATGGTAACGTTTCTTCACCGCGTACCTTAGAAGTGTAGGGTGTATCAATTGCCAAATTCAAATTGGATCTCTTAGGTGCGCTGTACACAAACATGGGATCCTCTTCCGAGTCCAGGCATTGTATGCGAAATTTCTCTTCATATTTAAGCATTTCACCCGCATCGACTTCCGGATCGCTGCTTAGAATCCTGAAACAGTTGCGCACACAGGAACTGGCACAATGACTTACAACCACTCCACACTCCTCATTAAGCGCCTTACCCTTAACCACAGCACTCTCGGTTACGGCCAAAGAGAGCGCAGGAAATAAACTAGATGTATCATAATCCAATAGTTCTATGTTAACGGCAGCAAGCTGAAAGACCTCATTTATAGGAATGTAATCTATGGGTGGAGCCAGCTGAATTGCCTTGAAGAGCTTGACGTACACATTATGCGCCTTGTGTACCATGAGCTTCTGCTTTTCGTGTTCTTTATTAAAGCATTGTTGTTCTAGCTGCGAAAAAAATGGCATAACAATTTTCTTGTAAAATTCGATTTTTTAACTCACATCCTTCACACACATGTCCTCGTACCAGTTGCCAATTCGTACCGGTGTTGTATATCGTGTTGAGCCAGTGTACATGGGTGAGTGGTTGCAACCCATTTGGTATATTTATGTAATATTTTTGTTTTATGTAAATCGAAATTGTTGTTTAAGTGTGTTTGTTGTTGTCTGTTTGAAATATTTGAACTATTTGACAAAGTAATAATGTGAAAGCATTGTTAGGAAAGTCTATGGATACTACGTTTTGTCGTAAAACTTTTTGGAACTGGTTAAAGCAGGTTTTAAGAAACACTCGCTTAACGAGATTTACCCCTTTTTCTCTTCGCAACAATGGATTCTTCAGTTCTTTTCGGACAGAGATTACAGGTAGCTGCTTTAATTCACTTTTCATCTTACTCCCACTCTTTTTTTTTTGTAGTATACGAGACTGAACTCAATTTCGAAGGACTTTTTATGCTTAGCAGTGGGCTCCTCTAAAAACTCACGATAATCGCTATCAAAAAGGACTCTGTAGGGGCCAAACCAACCAAGTCGATGTTTGGAGTGCTCAAAAACTCTTTGGAGCTGACGTCTAAGAGCTCGCATTGCCGTGGTATCAGATTATATGTCTTTGACGATGGATATTCCTCGATTCTTTGAAAACCTTTCACTAACATTGTGTCAATTCTTCCAAAGGTTTAGCAAGATAATTAACGACTTCCTCCCGCATTTTTGAATTGTATAACGTACTCAGATAGGAACGGAAATAGTTTTTCTAATCAATATGTTTTTAAGGTTGAAGATTTGTACAAAATTCAGGATGGTTTTTATCATAATTGTTATCTTTATAAAAAATTCGCCAAGGCCAAGAAAATGTGTTGTCTTCGTCTCAAAGATATACTTAAGTAGGCAGTCTTCGAGCGGATGTTAGCAGAAGATGGTTGAAGCATCTCCTCTACAGTCTAATAACTGGGCGCTTTCCTAGAAGTCTTCTTACGAAGCTGTAGTTGTACGAATTAGCCTATCATTGTATCTATGGAACTCTGAATGAAGGAACGTTGAAAAATCGAATTACTGAAAAGCAACTTATTCTGCATGGTCGGACCTTCATACTCATAAGAATCTGAGTAAAGAATGCAGACACTGGCATATGGCCTCTGGGTACAGGAATGTCCGCCTGCGAATATATTGTATATAGGATTGGTGTGTGGCCGCTTTCCTGGGATACTTCAGCTAAGGCCGTTTAATAACACGACAAAGGAAGTCTGCGGAAAACGGCAGGGAGAACCCTTGTGGCAGGTCGGCGCCCAGGTACATCTGTAGGTCCCAGGTGATCTGTTTTCTCAGCTGTCGCAAATTAGGTGTTGGATGGTGGTGATCGGGTACACGCTTTCTGTTGCATGTATGGCCTTGGACAGCTCCTATCAGTATCCTAGTTCAGTTTTTCGTATATCTTTGGTTTTGGAAATAAGAGTCGTGAACTGGAACATACAAGTTAACTCTAGACCGATTAAATAATTTTCTTAAATACCAATATCTCTTTAGTATATTTTTCCGTACATTTATTGTCATTGTTGGATATACAAAGCGTTTTTTGTATAAACATGAAACTTCAGTCTGGGCGGTACGTTAAGGTTATGTAATAAGAATTATTTGAGATCGCCGACAAAACGAACGCACTTCTTACTCGTTTTAGGTTCTATGCACAACTGACTTTATTGAACTTAACATAACTTAGAACTAGGTGGATGCTTGGCTTAACATAAAAGCTTTAGAGAGAGTATAAAGCGCAACTTGCATTGAGTGCATTAACATTGAGTGATAACATCTTAAGATCGTATTTTGATATTTGACAATTGAGTGCAAATTAGAGCTTTAACTACAGTGGTTTAATGATATGGTGAAGGCATATTAGTTTGACCGAACAGTCATCTTGATCCTTTAAGAGGGAAGGAGGATGAAGAGCTGAAAAGTTGATGTCCAAAACTCATAACGAAGAGGATTTAATAGATTAAATTGAGTATCTCGAATGTTTATTACTATTTTTAATACAGCCAAAGTTTTATATAATTTTTGTTTTTTGTATAGTTTTTGTTATTATATATATATTTATCGATTGTTAATCGTCCAGACATTCTTCCATGTTTCGCGCTTAAAGTTATCGCGATAGTTTTGGACGCATGCCATAAACTCAGTGCCAAATAGAGTATCTACGTAGGAATTTTCGACTGCCAAATTTCGGTTGGTGGCCATATGAACTATAACCAATGGTTTGTTGCTCTATAAAAGTAGTAAGAAGGAAGTTTAGATACGTAAACAATGGAATGGCGGCTGTACTTACGGGTACCGGGTCGTCTTCGGTTTCAAAACGCTTTAAGGGATCAATATGTATGCAATACCAATAGGTAAACGCCAGTGGCACATCGCAATCAGCTCCACAATTCTGCAAGTTATTTTACATAGACTTTAATAGAAACTAAAAGCTATAGGGTAGACTTACGCTGCCTCTGACTACACCCAATGATAAAGTATCTTCTCCTCTGACTTTGGTGATGCGTGATGAGGATACAGACAAACTCAAATTGGATTTCTTAGGCGCGCTGTATAAGTACAAAGGATCCTCTCCGCAGTCGAGGCATTGCATACGAAACTTTTGACCAAATTTCAGCGTATGATACTCATCCAGTTGCGAATCGCAACTTACGATTCTAAAAGCATTGCGCACACAGGGAACCACTGAATGACTTACAACCACCTCGCACTCTTCACCAAGCGAATCACCCTTGAACACGGATTGATCGCTAACAAGCAGCGAGAGCACCGGATTTAAACGAGAGGTGTCCATATCTGCGATCGATATTTTCAACGGCCCAATCTGGAAAACCGAGTTAAAGTGCACGTATCCTTTGGGTGGCGTCAGCGTAATCTCCTTCAGCAGCTTTCCAAACATGCCGTGCGCCTTCTCTACCATGAGCTGTCGATTATCGCGCTGTTTCTTAAAGCTCTGTAATTCCAGCTGCATAAATAATACAAAAATTTAATTATATACTTCAGCTGGAAGAATTCAAATTAAGTTTCTTACATCCTTAATGCACAATTCCTCGTACCAGTTGCCAATTCGTACTGGTGCTTTGTATTTAGTCGAACCGGATATCATCGGTGAAGAATTACAACCCATTTTTTTTTGTATATGTGTAAAGTTTTTTTTTGTGTATGGAGTTTTTAAATCGTCAGCTGTACTAGTGTGTAAAAAACAAATGTAATAACACTGGGAATAAAAATCCAGTGCTTTGCTTTTGAAGTGTTGAAAAAATCTAGGCCTTCTAGACTAATTTCATGTATATGTTAAGTATTTTGCTTAGAAGTCCAATTTAGTCGCGTTATCCAGTCAATTTTTTGCAGTTTCATAGTAAAATCGATTTTTATTGCGTTTCAACTTTGAATACAAGTCTGACCTGACTGGCCTACTAATTCATTCAATCATTCATTTATTCTTTCATTCATTCATTTATTCATTCATTCATGTATTCATTCATTCATCCATTCATCCATCGTTCAATCCAATCATTCATACATTCATTCAATCCTTTATTCCATTATTCATTAATTTATTCATTCTTTCATATATTCATTCATTCATTCTTACATTCATCTACGCATCCACTCATCCATCGTTCAATCCAATCATTCATACATTCATTCATTCCTGCATTCATTCATTCATAAATTCATTCATTCAATCAATCAATCATTCATTCCTTCATTTATTTACCAATTTATTCATTTATTGACGATTAAGGCACAGCCCAAACCGTCGAAGCTAAAGCTAAAAAAGCGGCGAAATTTAAAAAAAATATCCGCATTATCTGTATGCAGATATTCGATTTATATCGATACCTCTCTCCGGTCCGCCGTAGATTTTTTTCCGCAATTTCAAAGTTTCATAGATCCAATATAGGCATAAATACATAACTTTTTTTTCGTATTACTTCTTTAATAAACAAGCAAAATAAACAGCCTTATAAACATTACAACGTTGCTTTTTTCTCAAAACCAATCTCATTTATTATAATAAAATCATATTTTTTTGTGTAGCTATTATATTCTGGTTATGTTTTGTCACTTTTTCGAGATAATATTTCGTTGCTGACCATTGCTAATCATCCAAACATTCTTCCAGGTCTCACGTTTAATGGCATCGCGATAGTTTTGAATGCAAACTAAGAACTCGGGACCAAATAAGGTGTCTACATAGACATTTTCAACAGCCAAGTTTCGATTAGTAACCATATGAACGATGACAACTGGTTCGTTGCACTGTAAAAGAGATCCACTTTATTTATTGAGGGCTGCAAACTACTTTAAAATTAAGTATCCGCCTAGGTATACTCAGTGCACGGAAGGTAAAGAGGGATAGTTAGTTCGTCAAATCATACGTACGTATGAGTAGAAGGAGGAGCCAAGTTAACAGAGCTCATATCAAGAAGGTCGACGTCGATATCTTAGCCCGTTACCCCCTAGATGGGTTACGCAATTTATGCTCACAATAAAATAGATATCTGGTCAATATTAGGGACAATTATAGGCCCTATTTCTTAGACTATTAAGCTGGGTTACTGTGTATTTATTAGACCCCCTCTTCAATAAAAATCAAGCTATTTATAAAGCTTTCTGTAAAGAATCTACATTCAATTAAAACCGATTTGTAGACTCAAGTTGATTAAAATATGAAAGTTATTTTTACTTTGTTGGAATACCAATCTCCCACCCTCCAGTACCTCAGTTCCACCTTCCTTTAGTTACTACCTAATCGTGACTGCACTTTATTTAAATCCGTTGGAGGCTTCGAGAGTCTTAGAAAATCTTTAAAAAAGTTATTTCTAAAACATTTTTAGAAGGATCTTCAGTCATCAAAATCTGCAGATTAAATTATAAAATATTTTTACTTTTTGGGGGATACTATACAGACGGAGTTATATACGTCACAGTTGCAATTGATTCGTTGTGATGCTCCCTGGATTCGAGGGTCGACCTGTATTGGGTACAGGGTATTAAAGAGTCGGGTGAGTCGACGAGCACTGTAGAATTTGAAAAAAGTGAAAGGGAATGTAGAATGTAGAACCACTAAACCTAATCCCTTCTATTCACATGAATCCAGACTGATGGTTTTTATATAAAACTCTTACGAGCACTTCCTCGCCTTTGGTTTCATATCTTCTTGAAGGATCCACGTGTACGCAAAACCAATAGGTATAGGCCAAGGAAACTTTGAAACCAGGTCCACAGTGCTATAAGACATTTTATATAAAAATATAAAACCAAATAAACTATATATAAATACAAACGTTTTTTTTGATCAGACCCAAGGGTAAAGTCACTTCTCCATGCACCTTGGTATTACAGGATGAAGCTATTGGCAGTGCTAAATTGGATATCTTGGCTGCACTATATAAATACATAGGATTCTCTTCGCTGGTAACGCTTTCAATACGAAATTTTTGACCATACTTAAGCCTGTTATCCACATATGTATCATTTTCACATTTAACAATCTTAAAGGTATTGCGTGCTATGGATTTATCTGAATGACCCACGGTCACCTCGCAATCTTCATTCAGTGAACGACCCTTTAGCACAACCTTATCGCTGACCACAATGGAGAGCAAGGGAGACAATCGAGAAGTATCCATATTTGAGAGCAACATTTGTATTGGTCCAATCTGGTAAACGGAATTAAATTCTATGCTTTTTGTGGGTGGGTGCAGCTTGATCTCTTTGAAAAGTATATCGTACAGTTTGCGTGCCTTCTCTACCAAGAGCTCCCGGATCTTATGCCGTTGCTTACTGGCTTGCAATTCCTCCTGTAAAAAATTCACAAATTAAAAGTCCTGCAGTTGTTAGTAATATAATAAACTCGTACGCACCTCTTTCTGACACATGTCCTCGAACCAGTTTCCCATACGCACAGGTGCATTATAATGAGTTGTACTGCAGGACAATGAACTACAATTGCAACTCATATTAACCATGTATTGTACACTTTTAAAGATTTTGGGGCGTATATTTTTGACGCAGTTTCTCCAATTTTTTTTTTAAATTGTTTTATTTAAATAAAATTGTGTGCTGTTTGTGAACGTCAACAATCGAATGAAAGTGTTAAGTAAAATTGTAAAACCTTAATGTTACTGTATAAAAGCCTACTTGAGCTTACTCAGGACAAGAAAAAATAGGGTGCTCCGACAAAGTGCAGTCGTTTTCCACAGAAATAAAGTAAGTTTCGTTTATTAACTTACAAAATATTTAATAAAAATGTTAAATAAAATATTTAAAAAATTCAAAATAAAAAAGAATATAATAAATATTAATTTAAAATAATTTCTATTGGGACCAAATTTATGTCAGCCATGTTTTATCAAAAACTAAACATTTCTGTGAAGTTTGATCAAAATTGGTTCACTATTTCATATAGCCACCATACGAAATTGAACCAGCTTTCCGCTCAACCAAACTCGCGCTCTTCTTAGCAGAACCATGTGAAATCGATATCGATGTTTTTGTCAATATCGAATTGGTATCGCACATCCCTAATTTGAACTTTGGGATGACAAAGTTGGTATGTTTTGGTGTAGGGTTTTTTTTTCCTACACATTTCGAAATTTGCACTTGATCGTTATGGCTCGTTCTCTTTAAGGGGATGTCACACATAAATTCAATGATGGTTTTATCTTAAAAAAAAATATTAAACTGCAATACCGATATCGTTGATATCGATATTTTTGGAAGTATCGTACTGGTATCTCACATCCTTAGTTTTATCATTATGCCTGATTTCCTTCAATGGGCAGGACCATATTTTATTGATGATGCTTTTCTGTCTATTTATTTGGCCATTACAACCGGTTGTCGGTCTTGGCCGGGGAAATTATCCTTCGCCAGCGGTTCCTATTTTGTGCCTGCCGGCGCCAATTGGTTATACCAAGGCTACGAAGATTATCCATCGCTTGGTTCTTCCAGTAACTTTCGCTCGAATACCTTTTTAGATGGAGCATTATGTTGACGGGCCTAAGCGAGCGCAGACGTTGTAATTGTATGCGTCTGACTAGGTCAGTGTCACCGTAAAGCTCATACGACTTGTGGTTCATTGGAATACGGAAATCACCATCCACATTTGTCGGTCCGAAGATTCGTCGAAGGATTTTTCTCTCGAAAGCCCCTAATGTTGCCTTATCGGATGTTGACAGTGTCCATGCTTCAGCGCCATAAGGATGATGCTTTTACCTTGAAAAATTATGAAACTTCAATACTGATATCGTTGATATCGATGTTTATGCCAGTATCGAATGGGTATAGCCAGGGCCGTAGAGATAAAAACCGAGCGCGGGGGAAATTGTACCGGCCCCTCTATTACACCTTTAGCTTGAATCATTTTATTACGACACCCTGAGAAAACTCCGGGCCCGAGGGGAATCCGCCCTTATAGCACATTCCTATTTTAAACGTTGGGTATAAACGTGGAAAGTAATTGAAACTTTTCGTTTTTCTTTCTTTCTTTTTTCAATAAATTAATTTACCCCCTATACTTAGGCTAGGTAGTCTTAAGTTGTAAGAATTCTATTTTTTTACTTATAAAAAAACTATACGTCAGTACCTTTCAAACATCACCATTTACATCCAAAACTTTTAACGAAGTTATTAGACTTAGCAAGATCTACATATGTCTTAAGGCACTTCCTTTATAAATATGAATGGAAATTGTGAGCTGCTGTGGGTGAAGCGCATTTTTTATTAGCTATACTCCAAGTTTCTTCAATTATGATGACCATTACTAAACATCCAATGATTTTTCCATATTTCATTCCTACGCGTGTAACTTTGAACGGATACCAAAAATTCGGGTCCAAAAAGTGTTTGTATAACAACGTTCTCAGCGGCCAGATACTTATTAGTAGCGGCATGCACCAGCACTAAGGGCGTATTGCTCTAAAATATATGAACTTTAAAAAACCACCCTATGCTTAGATTATTCGATACTTACGGGTACTTTTTCACCTTCCGTTTCAAAACGCATCAGTGGTTCCTTATGCACACAAAACCAATTTGCAAAGGCACAGGGCAGCTCGCTACCTGGTCCACAGCTCTATGAAAGTATCTTCAAAATTATTAAATCCCTTTGGTAGCATATTATTTGCACTTACTGTAGAGTGCATCAGACCGAGTGACAAGTTAACTTCGCCACACGTTTGCGAAGCATAACTTGCCACAACTGTCTGACTCAAGTTGCACAACTTGGGTGCACTGTACAACCAAATGGCTTCGTTGACGGGCTCCATGCACTGCAAACGAAAATGCTGGCCATAGTGGAGCAGCTCCTGGGAATGATCTTTTCCATCGCAGCCTACAATGCGAAAACAATTGCGCAGACAGGGATAGTCCGAGGGGGCTACGGTCAATTCACAATCTTCATTGATGGAGGCCTGCTTGCGTGTCACGACACGCTCATTGGCGACCACCGATAAAGCTGGATTCATGTCCGTGGTGTCTACGTCACTAATGCACAGATTTGTGGGCATTAGCTGCACGACAGAGTTAAAACGTAAATCGGGCTTTGGGGCATCCAATTGAATTTTCTTGTAAAAGGTATCGCAAAGTAGCGCCGCCTTATCGACGACAAGTTCTCCGCTATCGCGTTGTTGTTTGAATATGCGTATTTGATCCTACAAGAGGTTTAAAGTATATATATATGCATAGCTAGCTGGACAGTTCGGTTACCAGTTCCCGGCAGTGCTCCTCATACCAGTTTCCGAGACGCGTAGCAGCGCTATAGCGACATGAGCCGCCTTCCATGGGAGAATAGGTGCAGGGCATTTTTAACCTTTTTAAACCGCCAAAATTAAAAACAAAAACAATAATAAAAAAACAAAAACAAAAAAAAAACAATGTTTATAAAATCAATACAAAAAACTATTCAATACTAAACATTTTTTTATTTTTGACAATTTAATCAAAAACTTTGACTGTTAATTCTATGTTGTAAATTAAGTACAAAGGACTTCTGCAGGTGACTCCTTGCTGGTTAATGTACATCCTCACGAGCAGAACGACCTATATCAAAATGATGACTACAGAAATAAGGTTAAACCAGCTGATCAGCCTTCTATCACCATTCTCGAAAAGTGTTTCAAAGAAAAATTTAAGACAAAATCTGGTTCGCAAAATTAACTAAACTGTTCACATTAGCTCGTATTCTACAGGAGATAGAGCCACCCACAACAAGTACACCATTTAGTGTGGATCAACGTCGATATATTCGAGCAAAAACTTTTCTGTGTAGGAAATACTTTCGGAAACGAAGTAGCACTGAAAGGTTCATGACCATGTGATAGACTCTGCATAGGAAAATTCCAAAAAATCCAGTATCTAATGGATGGCAGGGGGAAGTTCAACGCGCCTTATGGCAATTATGGTGCCCACTAAGAAGGTCCGGCCTTGGACATTGTTTTCATACAACACATTAAATAATTTCAAATATTTGTTCTACCATTCATTGCGTCCACGTCGTCTGCAGTCAACTTCCTAAACCCCAACAGGAGATCCAACCTAAATTTATTCCCTCATGATTAAGCTGGACGAATAACCCAATTAAGCACGACTACGTCACAAAATAATAATTTGAACAGATTTTATTTATTTTTAGCATGCTAGAAGTGGTTCCACAAAAAAAAAAAAACATCAACTACTGGGGTGAGACACATTTTTTGCTAAAAAGTTTCGGGAATAAGCTAATTTTCTGGGAAGAGACTAATCCACAACAATACGGTCTACAGCATTCAATGAAACCGACCATTTGGTGTGGATTTTGACGGCAACTGTCAAAAAAAGAATCATAGTGTCATCATATAGAAAGACCCTGTATTTGTACAAGGACATTTCACTTTTGGCATTACGTTACGTTAAAAGAAAAAAAAAAACTTTTAAAAAAACGTTACAAAAAAGTTTGTGAGATTTGACTTCGATTAAAAAATCACAAAACTCTGTAATATTTGGAGGTTATTAAATAAAAAGGCCATTTCCTTTTTTTTTTTTTTTTTAAATATATAGCTACTTAAATTTCATAATTGTTATTGATGATTGTTTTTAAAATTAATATTAATCTTTTAATTAAAACTTTTCACTTTTTGAAAAGTTATTCATAATATGATGGTGAAAATTATTAAAGATTCATAAATGATAATGATAAAGATTAATGAGATGTTATAAGATACTCAATTAATTCCTGACACTTTTTATTCTTTGTAATTGACAAAACTGACCACAACAGGTTTCTCACCCATGTAACTAAGAAAAGCTTTGAATTCTTTTAATTGAACAATTTTTTGGTTAATTTTTAAATTTTCGCCCACCATGGCCAGTACTTCAGAAGTGCTTCAAAGTATTATGCTTGCGTTCTCGCATGCAATAAAAGTCTACGCAGACTAGTGATGAGCAATATTTACGTACCTGTGATTTGTCACAAGTATTTTAATGTAACGTGTCGTATCAGTGACAAGTATTTTGTCACGGCGACAAAATGTAACGAGTCGTATCAGTGACAAGTATTTTGTCACGGCGACAAAATACTCGTGGGTAACATGAGCTGTTACAAAATACGCTGCAAGTATTTTCATACCAATAGCGACAAAATACTGCGAGAGTATTTTGACACAGTCACAACCCAAGTTGACAAAATACTCGTGGATATATAAGTTCGTATGAACTGCGACAAAATATTCGTAAGTACAAGATCCTATGAACTGTTACAAAATACGCGCCAAGAATTTCCGTACCAATAGTAACAAAATATTGCAAGAGTAAATACTGCAGGTAAATACTTGGCGCGTATTTTGCATTTTGTATATTATTTTGTGAACGGTTACAAAATAGAGGGCTAGTATTAATGAATACAAGGTGGCGCAAAAGAAGTCATCCGATGTTGTTTGGCTCTTATTTTTTTTCAAAATGAAATTCCAAAATTGACCAAAAATGACCAAAATTCGTTGCAGGGACCGCCGGCTGAGGCCCAATTGCGTGGCACGTCGTCTGGTCGATGTTTCGGGGCTCACTTCGACGTCCTCGGCTACAGCGGCGATATTTTCGGCAGAACGGGCGCTCCGGGGCCGGCCACTCTTGGCAACGTCTCGTGTGGTCCCATACTCTTCAAGATTAGTGGCTAAACGGCGCAGTGTTTGCGCAGTTGGTGTCGGACGGCCGGGAAATCGGCGACGGAATTCGCGCTGCGCCAACACCACAGACGAATTGTTACGCAAAAAAAATAGACACAATTATTCCGCGTTCTTGGGGAGTGTATCGCTCCATGGCTTATTCACTTGTATTCTGTATCTGTCTAGTCCACAAATGTCAAAACAGATTTGATATTGGCGGCCATTTACAAAAATGAGAGCATCTTCCAATAGGGTGATTTCTTTTGCGCCACCTTGTACAATAGTTTTGAGATATTTGTTGCAATATGAAGGGTCACATGCAAAGAAAGTGTCTAGTAGTTCAAGAGACAAGTGCCTTTAAAATTTTTGTGAGTAAATAATAGTGAATAATAACATGGATAGAAAGAAAAGTGAAATTTGGAAATTATTGAGTGTTTTAGATGATAATTTTGCCTTGCAAATATTGCAAGATGCAATTGGTATGGAAATACTTGGCGCGTATTTTGTAACAGTTAATAGGATCTTCAACAATCAATTTATCAAAACATATTCAGAGGAAACATCCAACGTGTGAATTACCCAAAGCTGTAAGATATTAATTTTTTATAAACTATAAATTTTATAATTTATTTGTTTTTAAAAGCATAATAAAAATCCGCGAAATTCTTTCGTAAAAATTTTATTATGTATTCGGTGTCACTGTCACGACCTTTTGTCACTGATATTTTTTTGTCACAGTCACAGTTGTCGCTGTGACTGCAAATTCACAGTATCGCTCATCACTAACGCAGACGCCAGACCTAAACAAAATTGTAGCTAATTGCTAAGATTGTTGGTTAAAGCTACGTATGCGCAATATTGATACAAATATTTTCTTCTCATGCATATACATACAACAATATTTATTCAACCAATATGAATGTATGAAAGCGGCGTATAAAGAAACTAAACCTTTTTCATTAACTTGTATTAGCCACATCACACACTAAGCTATGTTTAGTGTATATCGATCAATATTAGATTATAGCCTCTTCTACTACCAATGAATAATTATAAAAAAAAGCTTAGCACATCGAAAATTGATTGAATTCTGGCAAGCAATTAAATAAACATTTGGCTGACGGTAACATACTCTAAAAAAAAAAATAGCATACCATACACTACTTACCAGCAGTGTGTAATGATTAAATTTGCCTTGGATTATAGCTTTATTTCAAAGTTCAAAATTGTTATTAAAAAAACTCGAACACTTGCGCCGATTGATTGAATTCTCCCATGCTATCAAAAAATGAAATATGCGCCAGCATGAAAAATATATGTAGCATACTTTTAGTTGCTGGGCATAAATAACTTCCAAGAAGCTGCCGCTGGCCTACAGTTGACACTTGGGGAAAATAGAAAAGTGGGCAAAACTTTGGAACATTCAACTAAATGGAGCAAAATCCTCATGTGTTCTGTTCCGCTTAGACTAGATCCTTGTCCAACGCTTAGCACTAAGAGGGCCACAATAAATCATTTTTGTTATTTATGTAAAATAATCTCTTCTAGAATGAGTTTAAAAAAATAGCCATACATCATACTTTTATTATAGACTGGTATTTCTTTTAATTTCATTCTTTAACACATTCAAACAAAAATATTAATTCAATAAGGATAAATTTATTTAAAAAAAATTTACTATATTTTCATAATGACTTTAATTTTATAAATAAATACTACTGAAATAATTGTAGCATTTAATATTAAGCACCCTACGCTTTTTTTTTACTATAATTGAATTATTTTATTAATAATTTAATTTCTAATGTAATCTTATTCCAAATTAATTAGTCGTAATTGATTGTCGGAATTTTCTATTGCTGTAATACAAACTCTTGATACATCAAAATTATTTTCTACTTTTTAGTTCGGTTTACTATTAAAGCGTGTTTTTTTAGTTTTTTTAAACTATAATTTTTTATTTTAAGACTAAAAACAAACATGGACTTTTGTCAACAAGCCTACTAATTATGTTGAAGAACTGTTGTACACTTTTAGTGTACATTTTATATTTTAAATCCTGATGATCCTAGTCAGGACATTAGAACAAAGTTATTAAATAATTGTATTGTCATCAGTCCTTGACACCTGCGCAAATTTTCAAGATGATCAGACTTCTTGAAATTGGTGAAAATTAAGCTGAAAGATTTTGTTACATATGTTAAAGCATGTTAAAGAAAAAAACAAATCATTTCGAATTAACAAATCGCAACCTCCACAAGGATCTAGGCATTTCTTTTGTGAGTTACGCGTTACGCGGATCGCTTACGATCCCACCCCAATTCTCTTGCCTGCGCCCTGGCCGGTCATAGACCAATAAGACGCCTGAAACGACTTCACCCATGTCATCTCAGAAGGCGTATAGACAAGCTTGTGCATTATGAGGAAATGTTTAAAGTCATAATTAATCGCTATACTGTTTTCTAGGAGATTATAAAGACCTAAGTATTTTGTAGATTCAGTCGAATCTTTTTTGTACATTTTCTTTGTAGTAATATAAGCCCTATCACACACTAAGTTATGTTTAGTGTGTAGCGATTTATAGTCATCTTTCTTATCTTTTGATTGCCAACAAATGCCTAAATATATAAAATCAAAAAATCTTATTAACAATCGTTTGAATTCTCGCATGCGACATGCTACAAAAATAGTACACACGCGCCATTATTAAAAGAACGTAGCATACTTTTAGTTGCTAGGCATATTTATATGCTATTTGGCATTGCTTTAAGCGGCGCATACGCATTATCAGCTGGCAATACTTTCAATTTCAATTTAATACTTATATAGATACTTGTTTATCTATTTGTATATCGTTTTAATTGTTTTTTTTTTTGTTGTTGTTACCTTGCCTAGATAAAAACGCCTTTATTTGTTGTGTGTTGGTTTATCAGCCACAACAACGACAGTCTGTCTGACTGTAAAAGTCGGACGATATTCATAAATCCACACCTCAACGTTGGCGTTTGGAATAGAGTGTATTTGTTATGGCCATGATGGGGCATGCAGTTAGAGCCTAATGAATTTGCCAAGTCATAGACATTGTTACCGATATTGTTGACTAGTTGCCATGATAAGCCATTAATATAAACAACTTAATCGTTTAATAAATGCTTTTCTATGAATTTTTAAACGTTGTTGTATCTGTATCTGTATCTTTTGATGTTGTAGTTGTTGGGTCTGGTCTTTGAACAGTTCACGTGAACGTGTTGAGTTCCATCGGCCGACAAACACGTTTCTTATCGTTGGTAAAGCGTGTGCTTAGCAAATCGTGTCAAAAACCCAGCCAGCCATATAAAGTATACATATGTACTATTGCAAAATCTGTGCTATTATATTTTATATGTACACAAAGCTATATTGTTACTGCTTAAATATTAGCGCATGTAGCTTGTTGAAACTTATCAGTCATAGATCAAATCACTATTTATTAATATTGATATTATGTACTTACATATCAGCATACAGGCAAAGTATTTTTGATACTAATGCGAAGCTCTGCTCAAAGCGCTGCCTTTCTGTCCGTCCTACCGTCGGTATTGACTATTTTTCGAGCAAAAAATTGATTCTATTTTTGGCCTTCACATTGTATTCTAGTATCTAGTATCTAGTTTCTTCCTTTTTTTTATTTATCATTCATCGGACATAGTTACATGTAAACATCTATTATTGCAAAAAATTTAAAAAAAAAATCTTGAAACTCCTACACTTAGTAGTCACTAATAAATTGCACAAATAAAGGAATAAATACCATATATAAGTTTTAAGTAAAGAAAATAATAGCGAAATTGGGTCTATTTTCAAAGCGTTCATATTTTACGGTTTATTCCATTCGGTCCAGCTCTTATAGAGTTTTTGGGAGAACTAACACGACACAATAATTTTTATATGTATTCTTAGGTTTTTACATATTGCAAAATTAAGAAATTAGAAACTCTCTCTACAAAAAGCATATTTGGCATTTTTACTTTGTCGTGCAGAAAAGCAGAAGTGCCCGACTAGCGACTTGAGCAATCCTGTGCTGTTCACAAATGCAAAACTTTTTTTAGTGTTAGTCGGTTATGGACACTCTGCAATTCTGCCTTTGTGCACTTCTGCCCCATACAGTAAGCACCCTAAAAGTTAAATTAGTTCACTTATTAAGTTTTAATTCCTTTCCGCTCAAATTTGTGAAAAAGTCCAAGTCCCTCCAAATAATTTTTTTTTTTTTCATTTTGTTTTTCACTATTTACCTCATTTTTTATTGGTTTAGCTCATTGGAGTATATGTTATAAAATCTGTTGAATGTCCTTTGGACAGATTACAAATAAACAAATATTGTATAAAAACAACCTCTATGTATGGGCTACAGCTTATATTCTAGTCCATATATCCCTTGTTTTTGCTTATATTCTTCTTAAATAATTGAAAATCTTCTGCGTGTAGGTAAAGTCAGCTTTGCTTTTTTACCCCTTGCCTCCAAGTATTTACCGTAGTTAGCACCAAACTTCTCCACACTCGTCACCTGATAAATTGGCACCTCCAGCTGCTTTTCGCTACAGTCCTCACGTAAAACACACTTCTTGAGCGGCTCATCGATGATATAGCCCCGCCTACAGACGCAGGGACCGCCACAGGACCTTGGTGCACAGCTTCGAGATTTATATTTGCAGGTCTCTTCGCAGCGTGAAGAGCAGTAGGCTCTCGTTGCATTCGATCCACAGTCCAAATCAGGTGGATAAAATGTTGTAGGCATGTGGAAAGGCCTATCGGTATACTTATGATTATTTACAGGAGTTGTCATCGCAACGAGTGTCATGATGCAATAGATGAGGCCTCTCATTTTGGACTGTATCTAAATTTTCGAACAAGTATGATGTATGTGCTTGAAGAGAACTTGACTTTTAGAATGCTACTCCTAGTGTTATTAGATTAGACACGCAAATTAAGTTTTTTGTTACATTGCACTATGGGCCCAGATTCTCATATTTTGCCCGAAACCCTGGCATTTCCATAATAAATTTTTTACAGTGATGAAATTTAACACACGTGTTCGTAAAGGATTGAGCTACTTTTTATTATTTAAGTGTGAGCCTCCTCAGATTTGTTTAAGATATAGATAAGTTAAACCAAAATTGGAAAAAATTTAAAAAAAATGTTTAGCTTAAAAAGGTTTATTGGAATTGGACCATATTTCACACAGAGGTAGATATGAGCTCCTCATACATTGAAAAAATAACCTATACCCAAAATATTACATGGTTTTGAAGTTATAGCTCCAAATAGTTTCAGCTTTCCAAGCAAATTACTAAAAGACAACATCACTAATCCATATGTTTATTAACTGTTATAATTTTTTTTTGCATGCTCTTTTAATTTCCGAAAAAAAATTTCAAAAATAAATATTTACATTTTTACATTTTTTCTTCAAAATTGATAAATTTCACAATTTTTGTATGTAAGTATGCTATAAAATGATCAAATTGAACATTTTTCTTACATTTAAGTAAAACTTTTGAAATTAAAAAAATTAAAGCATACTTTTAGGCAGCTAAGAAATTCAAAAAATAGTACAACTTCCTGGTGGTCAATTTTTAATATTCAACTTTTAGATACAAAATTCAATTTCCGAAAATCGGGAGGAATTACATTTTGTTGTAAAACATGTGAAGAATTTTATAAAATTTTTTTCGATCAAATATTGAGTGGTAGTCGGAGGTACCCTTAAAGCAAAGTAGCCAAATGATGAAAAACCTACAAAATCTTTATAACTACTCGAATATATTTAAAACCAAAAAGTTTTTAAGCTCAATTTTATTTTTTCTCTGAAATAACAATTATAAATAACAAAGTGAATGAAGATTTCGTAGCTGCATGTGTCATATTAAATGCAAGTTTTTTTTTCTGTAAATTATCGCGAAAGTTAAAAAATTACAAAATGCCAACTTTGATGGCTATTACTTAAGAACCAGCAATTAAAATTTAATATTTCTTTTTTGCACAGGATACATTAATATGTGTAAAATCATATTAAATTGTCATTGTGTCCAAATTTTGAATTTCGTCTGGAGGGCTTTTGGCCAAAATCTGGCCATGCATTGTTTAGAAGCAGAAAGTGGCACAAAGCTTTTAAAAAAATAATAATACAGATCGTTTCAGAGGTAAAAAAAATCATTGTGGAAACTTCTGTTTTATATATATATATACCTAGTAAGTACATGGTGTATTATTAAAATAATAATTAGGCAAGAGACCGCCGTCAGGAAAGAAGTTCCTCTTGCTGATCCATTTCCAAGACTAATAAGTTGTATTGTTATAATATTTATTGTAATATTTAAGGAAAATGCTAAATTGTGAAATAAAAAATTTATTTAAAAAAAATGTGATACAGTCGAGGCGTTGCCCGACAGTGTAATACCCTGTATCTTTTTTCTGGAAAAAATTGTATTTATTTATCCGATTTTGCTAATTTTTTACACACAGATGCATGTAATCACGACGCATCGCTATGTTTGAGATAAAAATATTCAACGGTGCGGGGGAACGGGGAAAGATATTGACATGATTCAACAAACTTCATCTGCTTAGGAAATATGCGCAGCAGCTGGTAAAGTTTCGTGTCTCTAGCTCTTATAGTCTCCGAGATCTAGGCGTTCATACGGACGGACAGACGGACAGACGGACGGACGGACATGGCTCAATCGCTACCCGAGGTTATGATAAGCATTTTGGTATAAAGGACTTGGGGTCTGCCACGCCTCCTTCTATCCGTTACATACATTGCACAAATCTAGTATACCTTTTGTACCTATAGGTGCAGGGTATAAAAATAACAGTAAAGGATGTACATTAGGGTGGCCATTTTTGCAACATCTCACGAATTTAATAAAGCTTGTAAAATGCGATCCGAAAGTATTTAATGGGCATTTAAATAGGTCAAAGGTCATTATTTTCATTTTTTCCGTTTTTGACTGTATTGTTGTTCATAACCTTTAAAAACTTGTTGCCAATCAAACAAATTATACAAAACAAACAGTCTCACGTAGGTATAAAAATAATTTTAAATAAATATTGAAACGGCCAGCATAAATTTGGTAAGCTCTAAAATTGATTAAATTGATTAATTACACTTGTTTACAAATTTTAAAAAATGTTGGTATCCTTAACATGTTTTAGTCGTTTCCGTAGTAAAATGGTATGCTAAAAAAAAAATTTTTTCATGAAATTTGAAAAAAAGAAGTGCCACTACTTAACAGCAAATATCTCTGTTTGTACTAAACTAATTTCGATAATTTTTTTACTTGACTGTAGATAATTGAATTACCCATCGATTATATTCGTAACATGTTTTTGTCAAACTTACGATTTGGTCGCTATTTATGCATTCATATGAACATTTTTTTATGACCTTTGATCTATTTTAGTGTCCATCAAATACTTTCGAACCGACTTTAAATTTTACAGGCGCTATATGCTGGTAAAAAGGAAACTTTTTAGGCGCTCGAGTTATTGGTATCGTCGCGACGGTTTAAAAATCTGTCATACCAGCGGCGGCAACCCTAATGTACATACTATGTTGAGCTAACAATATTTTTTGCTAGCATTTATTTCAAACCGGCTTATTATATGCACTGATGCAGAGTATTAAATAATAAAGATAGTTAGTTGATTTGTATGTTATTTATTATATATAAGCGGTTAAGAAGCGATATATGTTTATGAGGTATTAGTTGCGAAAGAATGTGCGTAGATGCCTTTAGGTGGGCGACGAGAAAGGTACTGATCTGCATTGGCAAACCATTAGACTGATTAGTCGTCAATACGCAAAGCGACAAAATACAGAGATCAGCAGCGCAGCAGCCGACGTACTCAATGCGCTTGCGCAAACGTTGACATGTTTAAGAGAGAGGTTTATCAAGAGAGTTCTCTTGCCGCGCAGGGCAAGTTACAAAACGAACTGAATAATACATGATACACAATTAAATGGAAGCTGCTGGACCAAACATACTACATATATACAAAAATATAAAAAAGTAACAAAAAAAATTATCTCCACTGAGGAATGAAACTGGGACTCGCGCCGAATTTAAAAATTTTGATGCTTTCACGAATACATCATATCTCACACTCACACTGTTACGTGATGATTTTTCTTTCTCTCTCTCAGCTCCGTAAGAGAACTTTGTTTTAAAAACATTTTTCTGCAGAAGAACAAATCGAAGATATATACTTATGGTTAACCAGAAAATATCGTCTAAAGATTCTTAAATTCGTCCTAAAGGCCTATAATGGTTTGGCTACAAATCTTTTATAATTTAAAATGTATTTCTACTTTGTAATTATATAAATAAATAAACAAAAATTCATAAATAATTATATAAATAAATAAACGAAAATTCATTTTCGAATTGCAATTTATCAAGAAAACCTATATCAGTACAAATTTATTTTTTTTGTTTTTCCGATTTATAAAGGTTAACCCTTGTACCAATAAAAATTTTTTTGTTGTTCTTTTAAGGAATTATAAAAGTCATCTATAAATTTTTTAGGTTGAACGTGATGTGGAAATCGTTAAATGTGAATAGAAATAATCGAAAAAATGCTTAAGTCAAGATATCAATTTTACTACAATACTTATATTTCGGAAAGTGATTACATATAGTATACGTTTCCATAAAGACCAAAGGGTCTTGCTGGAAAAGTTACAACTTTTTTGAAATATACAAATTTTTAAAAACTAAAGATGGATGCGTATTAAAAAATACGCAATGAAAATTTTATTTTTTAAAAACTTCTTTAACAAAAAATAAGAAATATTTTTAATTTTTTTAAATTTATTTATTTAAAATATCCAAGTATTTTTCTCCTATCTTTATATGGTGTAAATATAAAGCAATCGATTTGGTGCCACCACTAAAAAGAAATTCATCAAACATTTTTTTTTTATTTCGTATTTAGTTTAAACATAAAATTATATTAACTGTATAGGTCTAACGTTTCGACTACAGTTGTTTTCTAGAAAGAATCATTAAAAAAAAATTATCAAAAAAGTATTAAAACTTTACTTAACCTAAGATCTTTGAGGATTCTACTTTTTATTTAATTGATTAATTTTCATATATTTTTTTTATTTTTTCAAAATTACATTTATTTATGATAAATTAATTTTACACCAAAATATATCAACACCAAAAAAATTAAAAAAAAAAATAATCACTTAAAAAAGTCAGAAATGGCCTAAAAAATAGAAATTGGAATTTTAATACCAAAAAAAAAACCGTCAACAATGACATTGTTCTTTTAACGGAAAAGTCTCTCCAAAACTAAAAATTTCAATTATCGTTCTTGAACCAATTCCTGTAATAAGAACTTAATTGTTCAACTATCCTAAAAGCGTCATTCTAGATCTGCTTAAACCAACAAAGAACAGAAATTTCTTGCGAATTGTTGTTTTCAGCTAAAATACCAAAAATAAAATTCTGCAAACCTCAAAGATGTTTGTCAGTACAAAATTTACGACCATTATCTGGTACTGATCTTAAACTTTATCTGTGAACCAGATTAAATCAACAGGTGTACCAAGCAGGTACATTTAATGTCACATATGGCCAAGTTAAATACTTTTTTTAATCAAGATCCAAGAACTAGCACGCGCCCCTCAAGTGCGTCAGCGAAAAGAGTTGGCAAAACTCATTTGCGAACTTCAGAATGTTGAAAAATTTCGTCATGAAGACAATTGGTTATCTATTCAACTGCTGCGTCATAAGCAATTTCATGAAAAAGATTAAATATTATGATAGAATTGAATTGGAATTGATTTAGTAGCAGGCGCCCACACACACCCAGACACTTATTCAAATCTAGAATACCAAATTTAATTGCAGCAGTTACTTATCTGCTCCTTGTAGAGACTCACTTGAACCTGTCAAATACTTCATACTTGGATAGATAACCATCGTATTGACTTGAACTTGGAACAGATATACTGAGTATATATAAGTAAAATTTTATTTTATTTTTTTGGGTTTTTGGGTTTTGGGTCATCATGTGACTACTTTCGTTGTTTCATTGAGAAATACAAATAGTAAAAAAAAGCAACTCTGCCTAGCTACTGTTTGGAACATATGTAAGATTGTGGCGCTTAAATCAGGTTGATAGCTGGCGATTAGCACCATTATAGGTAGGTCTTAATATTTTATTACTGCGATTGCTTATTATGGGCACGCGATTAAAACTCAAAATGCGTCGTATATTAAATAGTACTAGTTTTTTTCTTAATAACTTCCCAAAAAAATAAATAACAATTTGAACAAAATTATGGCCATATAACAAATACGAACGTTTATAAAAAGGATTTAGAACTATGTATAGTTAATCAATTTTTACTTTGGGTTGTCATTTCGTCATAGCTTATTAAGACTTATGGACTATTTTTTGATTTGCTGGACCCCCTGAGGGTATGGAAGATTTTTTTTTCTGGATATGATCCCATATCCGTCAGCCTTAACAACTGTGTTCCCTCGGTTAAGACCAAGGTCACCCTTCTAAAGAGTGTTGTTCAATATTTGGACGCTTTACAGGTCTTTGCAGAGGAAATTTGTCTTTTTTTAATTTCAAAAGAATTCCAGTTTTTATTTTATTCAAATGTAAAAACTTTGCAACTTGTATCAGTTAAACCACGACATCTTTGAAAGACCCCTATCGCATAATTGCTGCAAAATCTGTCAAATTATCGGATGGAATTTAATGGATTGTGGATTATCGGGACTTTTGAAAAGTTCCCCAAAAAAATCGAAAAGTGTGGAAGCTTATAAGTGTTCGGAAAGTTTCGATATGCCATGTCTTCTACAAAAGATTGTAGAATCTTTTTTGTGGCATAGAGCACCGGCCTGTTAAAACAACATGCCACTTACATTCATATCATCAATAATACACTTAGTTATCACTGCGCGATAACGCAGCCTATTGACCATAACAACTCTCTCGAGAAATACGGCAATGCGTTTTGATTCCGTCTTATATTTATATATAAGAACTATTAGAAATCATAAATCCAGATTGTGAAATTGGCTTAAAACATTTAAAATGAGCCTCATAAAAAAATTGAACTTTGCTTAAAATCTGAAAACCAAAACGAATAAATTTGGTTCGTTTTCGTTTTTGCGTGCTCCCAAATCCGCATTTTTTTAATGTCGTTATCTACTCATATTTCCCTTAGTCTTTGTTAGCGCAACTCTACATTTTTTGATTAAAATTACCCACGTCTATACGATTCTTATTGCAGGGGAAATTTGTTTTATGCAAGACATGAACCATATTTAATGCAAGACATGCACCATCTTTGTGTGAGTGAACGCATAGCAAAAATTCGTTTTCAGTTGTGCATGCTATTTTTTGGGTTGAGTCAGAAAAATAATTATCAATAAATATGAATTGACATAAATATAATCTAAGTATATCAAAGAGTATTTGCAAAAATTATTTCAGTTTAAAATGCGGACACTCTTAAACCTATTTTGTCAATTCATTTTAATTCCTCAAGGGAGCACCAAACATTTGCTTTCAAAACGAATCCGAATATATTATTCTTATTTTTTTTCCGAAGCACGACGTGTATCTTAATAGGTTCAATTAATGAAATAGTAATACTTTTTATGATTGTAATGTGGGAAAGATGATCGTCACGTGAAAGCTTGCCAGATTAGAGTTGTGAAAATCTTAAAACGCAGTAAAAACCAACAAATCTGAGTGCCTCTGGTTGACGCTCTTGGCGATCATGTCGTGGTAGTCTCTAATTCAATGCTGACTTGAATTTTCTCCCTTTGATTGTGACTGTCAAAGGTAACGCAATTTTTACGCAATGCAGCTCACTCTTTTTGATCAGTTTCGTTATTTAAGTAATTATTATAAATGACTATGCTTTATTTTTATTTATTTATTTTATTCTATTTATTTATTCAAAGGCGTTCAAAAAAGCTCAGTTAGATAATAGAAAGGAACTTTTGGAAAAATTTTAAAGTAAAAAATATATATTAACAAATCCGCGTATCTAGCCCGATGGGTGATCTTTTTATTGATATACATCGACTAACATCATGAATTGGCAATAAACTACGATTTACAATAAAAATGATGAAAAAACTTAACGAAATATCAAGAAACGCGCGGGCTAAAATCGGAATAGTATATCTCTTATAACAATATTAGTGGGGAATGGTGTACTGCAAGCCGTAGGATCTATCTATCTTTACTCTAAAGTACAATAATTTATTAACACAGTTAGGGACTTACACTGAGGATGTAAATAATAAGGGGAGCTGCAGTAATTCGAGGAAATACTAGTACTGTCCTATCGAATCTAGCGAATGCAAAGCAGTGGCGGATCCACGGGTATTTTCGGCTACGGATTTCCCCCAAAAGTTGGAAAAATGGGTTGAAAGTCTCTGGCGAGCTATGATCTACATATATACACTTCGAAGTGAAAAACCCCGCCCAAGACCAAATCCTAGATCCGCACCTGGTTCAAAGTATAGAAAATTCGCTGCGCACTCTATTTCTTTAAAGATTTTTTTCTTAATGTATATACCATATATAAATATATTATAAGAGATAACCTTTGCATTTATCTTGCTCAACAAAATCTACGTTCGTTGCTCGTCATCTCTGGAAACTTTCATAAGAAAGGGCTAGACTGCTTCTGAACAATGTCGAAAATAAAAATGTTAGTGATGGGAGTTTATTCTTTTCTCCAAGCTTTTTTTTCATTTTTTAAGAGTTCCTTAGAATATACAATATATTTATTTTTCATGTTAAAAAGCTGAATTCGAACAAACTTTGGAAAAATGTCTTATACAGTGAGCATAATACATTTTGGAAATAAATTTCTGCTATAAAATTAGTTCGTTGTATAGAAAAATTCGCTATATAATATGTTATATAAAGATACCAAAATACAAAAAATGTTGTATGAAAAAACAAAGTGCTTTATGGACAAATTCGTTATAGGGAAGTTTGCCTTTAGTAAGTTGTATTAAATTATTTATTTTATTTATTTATTTGTTTATATAATTATAAAGTAGAAGTTACATAATTCTAAGTTATAAAAGGTTTGTAGCCAGAGCAACGTAGGCCTTCAGGCTGCCATATATATTATTATATGCATTATCGGATAGAAGTAGATTTAAGAATTTTGTTGCAGCCCTATGCTTCACTATGGAGTAAAAGGAATAAATATATATTTTAAATATTTCGAAGAGAACAGGGACCTGCAGTTTGAAGCCGAATCCGAACGGCGGTGTCTTGAATTAATAGAGATTTTCTTGGGCAAATAGCGTCTTTTTGCTAGCGATGCCAGTGATAGGCATGATTCTTACATCGCATTTATCAAAAAATTTAAAGATTCTGTAGACTGTTTCACAGAAAATTTACAAATAAGTGGGTTTAAAGCGGAAGTCTCTTTTAATCTAAAAGCTGCAACCCATTCTTTATTGTATATTCATTGCCATTAGAATAGTAATACCAAAATGTGTTTGTCGAAATTTAAGATTTTTGCTTAAAAATTTTTGTTTTTAAGACGCAAAACTTTACTATGGAAAAGCAAACTCAAAATGAAATCAAAATGCATCCTACAAAAAATTTAATTATCAAATTCTTCCCTAACTAACTTCTTCGTCTTCTTTTTGTTAAAACATGAGTTCTACAAATATACAGACGGAGATCACCGAATCATTTGGTTTATTCGTAACATACCGCGATTCAAGACGTTTGTTGACTATTCCAATTTTAAAATTAACATCACGAAATTGTCATTTTATCTGACGTTCATTAAAATTCTACGTCAATTGGCAGAAGAAATAGATTCAAAATGTGTTAACAACTGTCGAGCTGTCAATATTGTAAATGATATTTGTAACAAAGTGCGAAATTCTTCCATCACATGTTAAGCACCTGGTTAAAATCGTTCCGCTTATCTATTTATAGTGCTGTCACTTTTTTACTAATAGAACAATGCAAGTTCAGTGAGTGCAAGTTCACGTGAAGAGCGGAGCGTGGAGAGCAGTGTGTAAGAGCGTAGGTGTAATTGGAATTAGAGATCTCGTAACACGATCACGATTTGCAATTAGAAATTGTTTTTCGCTCACGTGCCATGGACAGCTCACTGAGTACACTTAAGCCTGCACATTCATTTCTCGAGCCATAAACACATCACTTAATTGTTTATAACGTCTCTTAACCCGTTGTAGTATTTGTACTAGATCTACGTAAGACCGAGTCCCGGTCCCGTCGCCTCGAGTTGCTTCGAGTTGACTCTCATTAGCGCCCACCCAATCGTCGCTCCCGAGTCAAGCCGAAGTTGCACTCTTCGTACTTCTCGTTGGCGTTTGCTCTTCGTCATCGTCATCGTTGTCGGCATCGCAGTTAACTGCTGATGAATCAAGTTGTACTACACTGCACTACAAAAACTGTGCAAATAATAATATAACTAGCTTTACTTTTGAGTTGTGCCACCTTTTTCTATAAACAATCACTGAATTCTATTGAGCGCATATCACGTATATATGCTTAATAGAAGGACTATTGTAAATACAAGGATATACAATACTCCTAATTAATTACTAAATAATTATTTTGAACTAAATTCTCTTATGTTTTAAATGCATTACTGATTTTTGAATTTGATGCTTGTTTTAATTTATAAACAAATTTTTCAATTATTATATCTCGCTTATATATCAACCAATTCCTCAGCTGGTTTATAAATTCACTATGACGATTGCCAATCAATATCTGTCTCGATGCTCGTTTAATTATTTAAAACCAACATTTGAGAAATTTTGTAAAAACTCATAAAATTTTTGAAGAACAAAAATATTTGGGAAAAAGAGCTGGCGTAAAATATGTAATGCTCACTTGTGTTAAGATAGAATTTTTAATCTTTTTCGGCGGAAAAGATTTGGTGAAAAGTCCAGACAACATACAAAAAACCACTTACTTTTAAACAAAACACAATCCCCAAAACAAAGCCTAGGAACTGGCGTTTGCGAGCTTATAAGATTGCTTTGGTAATCTTCTTCCTAAATTTTGAAATTATGTCAAAACAAATTGTTTATTAAAGAAATATTTTTATTTTTTTAAACTACCAGCTCCTGCAAAATATGAAGAAATAAATTATGTCAACAAATGTATTACTTTCTATAATTTTTAAGTTGACTTTTGTAACTCTTTAACTAAATATAGTTATGACTACTTTTTTAAAAATTCTGTACAATACAAAAAAAAGGATTTCAGTGAGTACCTAGTTTTTAATGATAAGATTCAATTTTTAGAAAATCATTTACTTTTTAATTTGGTTATTAGTTTAATAACCATAATTTTTCATAATTATTGCATAATTAGACAGGTTTAATGCGGGTTACTATTTAGATTAGTTTAGTGATATGTTGCTTATCCCCTTAATAAACAAATATTCTTAAGCTAATATATGAACAAGCTTATTTACAGTGTTGAGCGACAGTTTTTCATCTCAGATATTTTGTATAATGTTGTCTTACATTAAAAGTTTAAGTGTTGTCATATATAAATAAATAAGGAAAATAGGTAGTAAAAAACTTAACACCAGCTATTACTATTTATTTTCTAAAAAGTGAATGTTAAATCGACTTATTGAAAAAGTAGCTCCAACCAGATGAAACAATTAAAAAAAGTTTAAGTTTTTTTGGTAGCAATTTGGGATTTAAAGTTTTTTTTTTTCAAAAGTTAAATTTGTGCAACCCAAAGCGTTATAGTATAAAAAAAAATAAAAAAAATTAAAATAAAGTTTATACCATCGAAAAGTTTGCGCCCTTTGCTTTGTATTCATGAACTGTGTATTTATTAATTGGCAAGGAAAATAATAAAGACTGCTTAGGAGCTGTTACTTTATATTTTTAAATATCTTTTTTGAAACCAGTGTCTTTGACAAGTTTCTTGATATTAATTATAAAATTTAGCTTTGCTTGATCTTTTCCGTGTCTTATGTTCTGACTAGAATAGTTTTGATAATTTTTAACACTTTTTATATTTAATATCATCTTTACTTCTCATTTCAAACATCCTATACCATTTCAGAAATGTGAGTCAGGTTTTTTATTATTAATTAAATTTCCTTTTTCATACTTTGTTTTTGAACTAACTAGTCTCTGATCGCTTCATGATGTGAATCTGTTCATATTATTAAAAGAGATTTGGATTAGTTCATAGTTTATTTTTCCCATTTTTTTTTTTTAGCGGTATTAATCTTTTTTACTCTAAGAACAACTGAACATTGTTGTTTCATTTATTTTAATTAAATGAAAATAAAAAGGACGAACTTTTGTACCATTTAGCTTTTATACTTATTTGCTGAAATTTGTTCTATAGAAATGCAGCCTTAAACAAAATAACTTATCACAAAAACAACTAGTTTTAATTAATAAACAAATAAGTCTTTAAACAACACTAGCTGCTATACAATTAAACAAATTTTTTTTTTTGACCACATTTAACTGAAAGTAAGCGAACAACTTTTCGTTACAAATTTCTTGTTGCGTAGTGTAATCAGCGTCGCTTTGCTTTGGGCAGCGGCTGTTACCGTGGCCGTTACTGTTTCAGCAAACGTTGCTTTTGTTTTATTTTTTTTGTTTTGCTTTTTAATAAGAGCAATATAAAAACGCACAATTAGTACAGGTAGTAAGTCATTACAGTGACAGCGGTCGCCCAGGCCGGTTTAGCGCCTAAAAAATTTAATAAACACTTTTAATTAAAATAGGAAAGTTAACTAACTTGAAGTCGTGCGCGTTTTAGTGAAAATCGTTGTAATTGAAAATTAAACAGATGTGCGTGATAAAAAACACAAGTTGTTGAACACTAAAACATATGCAAAGCATTTAATTAACACTTAAAAAAATAATTATTTAAATAAATTTGCAACATACTATGCAGATTATTATTTAGCCACTGTAACTTCGTTAAGGGCAAAAGTTAAACGTGCTAAACAGCTGATTTAAATTTTTGCCAAAAATAAAAACAAATTAAATATTTTCAAAAAAAGTTGATTTTAAAGGTGAGTGAGTATATGTATATAAATTAGATTACATAATCATTTATGCCATTTAATTAGCATTTAAATTATGTGCAGTGCTTTTAAGCTGATAATAAAATTTGTGAAGTTTTTGAATTCTTAAAGCAAGTTTTTGCAATAAATATGAACCTAGTTTTTTAAATGCGTCATTAAGGTCAAGCATCTTATTAATAATAAAAAAAATATATAATTAATTAATATCAAGGAAGTTTTTATTGCTTTTAAGGCGCAGCTTACAATAATACTTCAATTTTTTTTGTTTAAGCTACTAGTGCACAAATAAAACAAAATATTTCAATTTATAAACAAAAACAAAGAGAAACACAAGCCAGATAAATTAATAAGCCTTTCAGCTGTGATCACATGATATGAGAGATCCGTGCTACCAGACAATGCAAATTTGCCATAACTAATTCGAAATCGGGTTTCATTAAAAAAATAAACAAACAAATTATATGATTAAATCAATTTCGAGCCATTAGCTTGGCAGATCTCGACACCTCATACCAAATAAACGAAGAGTTTAAAAAAAAAAAAAGAACAGGTTCTATTTTGCATAACTGATTGGGGTTCGGAGCGGCTTTGTTGACGCAAAAAGCTTCAACTCTTAAATTTTTCTGTGTCAGGGCGTGCTTTTTTTTTTTTTTTGTTCAGATCTAAACTATTTCCCATAAAAACACTCAATAATTAAGCGTTACTCAAGTGTAACGAATATATGCAACCCTAACAGATACTGCCTGCACTTGAACTTGAAAGCAATGAAAATGAAAAGCCACATACCTATAAAATAAAATAAAATTAAATACACTGCAGAAAATGAAAATAAAACCTGCTGAAAATGCAGGCGTTGTTGTGAAAAATTGTGAGGCAATTGAATTGTGTACTGTATAAAATTAAAATAAATTACGAGAATTAGTGCGAAATAGAAATTTATCAGCTCTATGATGTTCGTCAATGTACAAACGTTGACAACTTTTCTAGCTATAATTGTTTTATAGCAAAGACGGCATGCCATAAAAACGTACATATACCTAAAGAGTTAAGTGCCTTTCACGTGCAAGACAGCATTTCGGTAACAATATATTTTAATAGTTATAGCAAAATAAGCAGACATTGTGCTATAAAAACGTTTTTGACAGTGAATGATTTTTTGACGGACGAACAGATGCACGGAAGGTCAAGGTGAAACAGAAATGTATCAGAACTAATTTAAGTTCCAAAATATGCTATAAAAATACATATTACTAAAAGGCAAGGCGCCTGTGCTATAAATATGTAGATGACAAAGGCTTCTAAAATCAATAGCCTTGAAATTCTCTGATGTTTTCCTATAAATCGACCAATCATGCTATAGAGATGCACATACGCGTATTTTATAGCAAACTAAACGGCTGCTCGGATAAATTATCGAGCCATGAATGTGCTATAAAAACGTGCTTGTATTATATACTGTTCAAGATCGCTGCAATCCAGGACCATTAGAACCTCTGAGCCTCTCCTATAAATCTGACACTTATACCATAAAAATGTACATACAAGTGGAAATGCATTTCTTAGAAAACGAGTATTGGCAGTGCTGGTTCTAAACTAAGGAACCTTAGAATACTTACAAAGCGCTTCTGCTATAAATCGATCACTCTTGCTTTAAGAATATATAGAAATAAAGCAATAAGCGCATTTTGTAAACAACATTTTTATAGCAAACTAACCGGCGGCTACGAAAAATTTTGAAGTTTGATGACATCATATGACAGTGCTTTAGTGATATACTGACAAAGGACTCTTAACTTAGAATGCTATCAAAGCTCAGATGTTCTAATATTTATAAATCTGTCACTTATGCCTTAAAAATGTATATACATACAAGGCAATATGCGCAAAGGAAATTTGTTATAGCAAACCGACCTATGGCATAAATATATGCTGAATGCTTGAATGATGTTATGGTAAAGGGCTTTAAAGTCCAGAAAACTTAGAATTCTTTTCTACTATAAATTGGCCACTCATGCCATAATATAAAAATGTATGCCTATTATATTAGCGTATTTTAGGTGCAGGACAGCATAACTCAGACTATAATTTTTATAGCTAGCAAAGCAGCAGCTCTGAAATATTTAGAAGGAAAGTCTGTGCTATAAATGGTATATGGCAGTACTTACTGACAAACTTATGCCATAAAAAAGTATATACGATGCTTTGAGAATATTCTGCGTGATAGAATGTTATACCTCAACGATCTGTTTAGATATTTTTAGTTTGGGCATATTTATACAAATGTCAAAATAAAGCCAAGCCCTTGCTATAAAAGCGTTTATAGCTGTGCCACAATATTAAAGTAGGATTTAGGTACAGTTGCTAGGCATCCCTCTAAGCTTTGCTATTGTACTAGACTAATATGAAGCAAAAGCATTTCACGTGCTAGACAGCACGATTTTTATGCAAAATAAACGCCAGCTGTGGAAATTTTTCAAGCAAAGCCTATGCCATAAAAAACAAACGTTTATAGCAGTGACAGACTGACGTAGGGCTGCAAGGTCTATAATTATTATTGTAGTCTCATCATAAAGGTAATCAGTTTAATAATTCCATAATTGATATATAAAACGGCTGCGATAGCGACAGTCTATTTTATTTTTATGGCACAATATGTTTATTATACGATTATTGGTTTACGATTTACTATAAATTATTTTTTTGCTGAATGAGCGCAAAATTTTTTTGCTGACTAACTTGATAAACTGAAGAAGATGTGCGCATCACGTGTATTGTGAGATGGATGTGGATGGAGTTGATGGATTACTGCCTATTGCATTCCCGTATATTTATCCCAAAAAAAAACGCAGTTAATATAATCTTTATTTATTACTTGGTGCACTTACCTATCCGACTTGTTTCGTATTTCGAAAGCAATTTCATGAAATCCAAAACGGACATTGTGAATAGTGGCGATTGGAAACCATTATATCATTTTATAGCGACTTACTATAACGCGTAATTAGAGGCCTTAAACGATTGTCAACGGATGCGGCAAAAGTCATATCTATTGTTGCTATAATAGGTTGTCGATAAGAAATCAGAGCTTATGGGAATTGACCAGTCCGATAAACTGATAAGCGCAACGTGTTTAGACTTTAGTATATATATGTATATATATAGCAGTAGCTACTATCAGTTTTGATTAGGCTAGTTTGTACTTATGGGGTGTGTCTGTAGTTGGCATTTAATAGATTTGTAATCGATATAAAATAAAAAAGTGTATAAAAAGTTTGTGCATTTTTTATGCAGTTGCAGTTGAAGGTGCTTTAAATCTTTTTTTTTTTAACGACAATCAGTCAAGCTGCCATTTCTTAATAACTACCATAAATATTTACAATAACAAAAACAAATACATTTTTAAAGCCTTGGCGCTTATCGAAAGAACTTTCCGCACTTGAGAAAAAGTTCAATGGCGCACGCTTTTCAAAACTGATTAGGATGCCGCTCTAAACGTGCTATAAATTGGGTCCAAACGGGTTGACAAGTTTATAAGGCCCATATAGTTAGGTAAAGTGCACATGCCAGCCTCAGAGAGCATATAAATTATAAACTTATTATTTACAATTCTCTGCTGGAAATTGTTATTTAAAGGGCTCTTAAAGCTAACGTTGTATGTATTAGACATACTTAATTGCAGTAAAAATTTATAGCACTCATGCGGACATTTATAAAAAAAAAAAAAAGTACCAAACGGGACTTGTCACGAAGTTTTAACAAGTACAATGGCTGTCAAGGGATTTTTATAGCAACTAATTAACATAAGGTTTTATCACTTTCTTTGCAAAAGTTGCGCCGACATTGCTAATTACAGCGCTATGTATCAGTGTATGTAAACACAATTTACATATGGCTATAACAAGTTTATTATCTAAATAACATATTGTGGCCAAAACAGCTGCCCAGACGATAGATATAAGCTTATCACTTGAGAAATAGTTGGGAGCCCAGAAAACGTGCTTTGACTATTTAGCGAAATAAAATTGCGAAATAATTTTGCTTAATTTAAGCTGCAGAGCTATATATTTGCTAATCGTATATAACTAAATTGGTAAATATGTACTTTGTTAGCAAAATAAGTTGTACGTTGATTTATCGCAGTCAGTGTACAGACCGTGATCTCGTGACTTTGCAATTGTGCTGTATATGCGCTATGTTTTAGACAAGTCAATAAATATATGCATACGAAAAACCTGTACCTAGCTGTTAAGGAACTATTTATAGTTCCAAACAGTTTGTTCTATATATAAAGTTTCTATACGTCCGGAAAACACCCCTGCTTTCATTATCTTTCAACTTTTACAATTGTTTCTTTCAATTAGCCTTATTGTTTCAAAATCCAGTTTAGTTGCTAATTTTACTATTAAACAAATTATCAAATCTTTTAACAATATACAAAAAAAAATACTATAATTGCATAATTAAATAAATATTAGTCTGCAAAAAAAATTCCGTAAACAAACAATAGTAGCACATTATTATTTTTTATTTGTAGCTACATATTTATTTTTAATTTTAAAAACTTTCCAAACTTATTTTTTGTGACGTGCAAACAAAAAATTTAAATTCATAACAGCCAACAACCCACAACTGTTTTTTTTGTTTCTTTATTTTTTTTTGCCCAACTGCGCATGAATGAAATCCCAAAAAAAAACTATTTTATAAACAAAATAACAATTTTATAATTCATCTTTTTTGTTTGCCACTTTAGAAATTCGTGCGAAATGAAACGAGTTTTGGGCTGTTTGTGGAACTGAAACTCCAAAAAAAAAGATACGCGCATTGTTAATAGTAGTTTGAAAGCAAAAAAAAATGAAAAGTAGAAATGTTTAACAAATTACGTCATACGTAAAGTGTATTGTATGTAATTTGTTTAGAAGTAGGTAATTTTTTGTGTTAACAAAAGGGCAGAAAACTTTTGAAAGAGTGCCTTTAATTTAATGTAATTTGGTATGGAGTTTTGCTGACTCGCTTAAATTTTGGTTGATTTTTGTATTAAACAATTCCTCAGCATATACAAAAAAAAAATTTCGAAAACTTTTTTGCGTCACGAATTGCCAACCCAACATCCAAGTGGTTCCCAAATGACTATTAAAGAAAAATTTTATTCTGAAAATGGCTTTAGTAGATTCAGGTTTCAAGAACACGATTCTCGACTACGTTTTAGTGCATGAATTAAGATCTTTGTCAGATTAACTCAAACTATAGAACTAGTTCTACATTCTTTGCTGGTACACAGTATTTTTGAGCGAACAGTGTTGCCCCATTTATTTCGTGAAAATAAAATAAAATATGAAAAGTTACGCTAATCGACATGTTTATGGAAACTGCATAACCCTTGAAAACTAATAACTTAAATCCTAACAAATTTATAAATGAAATCTTAAAAATTAATATATTTAAATTTCGTTCTCTCAGAAAAAAAATACTTTCAAGTATATGTTAAGAATATATTTCCATACTTAGTTCAGCAAACGGAAGTCTTCGCAAATCTCCGTATTAAAATAACATTTTACAATATTTTTATTGTAGAAAATAGTTAACAATTAACATTTTTAGGTACATTTAAAAATATATACATTACACATACTCAGTTCCACAACGCCGACTCTTTGCAAATCTTCAGAAGAAACTGCATTGACGCAGAAAAAAATATATATAGATATCAAATAAGTGTATAAAACACATATTCATACTGAATTCTAAAACTTAAAGTCTTCGCAAGTCATCATATATAAATATAAATTCGTAGAAATCAACATTTTGATATTTCTTACTTAAAGATAACAATTTGCCTTCCTACAAATTATTCGTCCTATAACTTAACTCATTGCAAATCTGTAGAAGAATTGCAAAAATGAATACGTAGAATCACGAAAATTCATATTCTAAGCACATTATATTGCAAGCTTATAAAACGGAAACAAAAAGTTTCACAAGCAAAAGATTATTGTTTTAAATCAATTCTACAATTCAAAAAATCTTCGCTAATAGATCGTCATAAATAATTAAAAAATTTGAATCACTTCTACAACTTAAGTTTTCGCAAAACTTTGGAAGAAACTTGAAAACCATTCCATAGAAAACAACATAGTCAAAATTTCATTGTCACGGAAAAATACTTAGTACTTTTATGGCTAGCTATCGAGAAGTTACAGAAGCCAAAGATTATTTTCAAAACTTAATGCTGCAATCAAAAATCTTCGCAAGTATTCATAAATAATTTAAAAATGAAACAGCAGAAAAATTGATTTGTCAAAAAAAAAAAGGTAATTTTAAAATGAATTCGTAGAAAATAACATTCTAAGCACATCATGTTGCCAGCTGATAAGATGAGAACGAAAAGTTTCACAAGCAAAGGTTTATTTTAGAAACTCATTTCTATAACTAGAAATCTACGCAAGTAAATCTAAACAGAATAAATTCGTAAAAACTAAGAAGTAAAATAGCGATGTCAGAAAAACAATCTTGATTCTAAGATGACGGAAGAGAATAGTTGCACAAACGATATCTCATCAGTTTTCAGAAACAGAATTCGAATTTTAATGAATTTATTAAAATTTTTGGGAATTGGAAATTGGAGAAACAAACAAGAAGAGACTTTTATTTCAATTTGACGTTTTCTTCTACATATTATAATGTTAAAAAGTTAGACAGCAAAAAATATCATTCGGCTCATAAAAGCAGTTAGATAGATATTGTTTAGCAATGCTTCAAATTCTGTGAAAGGAACACTTTGCCCGCCAAGCCCCCCAAGGCTACAGGGTATAAAAAATTACTGCATTACCTGTCAATGTCAAAAATTTAATCGATTGAAATAAATCAAGCTCCCATATGTATGTCTGCCTAATGATATTTGAAATTTACTATAAAATGTAAACAAAAGTAAAAAAATTAATATTGAGGATAGCTCTCGCAAAAAGCGACCAAAAAGTCTAGAACTCTCTCGGAACTACGTCAGTAAAATTATCGTATAGCCAAAGGCGTTCAAATACCTTAAATATACATACATATATTTCGAGTCAAGAGCACTTATGAAATAAATCTTAAGGGCGTTTTTAGTGTAGTATGGTCTATGAAACCAATCGAGCTGTTTGTTGAGTGCTATTTGCCAAAAAGAGCCAACGGAAACTTGTATGATTAAGGCAAATATTGAAACACTTGACGGTTAATTTGGCAAAACATCAAGGCTAGACCATATCATTCATCCGGCTTATATAAGTAGTCTAATAAATTTGGCTACCAGTGTGCAAAAACTGATTTCTTGTTGGTTCAACTGTACCAAAATGAACGATGAGATGAGTTAAAACTGTCATAAAAATAAATTTGTTTAAATAATAAGATTTCTATAAAAATGACAACTCAGCGTAAATAATTGTTGCAAATATTTTGTTTAAACATGGTCCAAATAATCATATGCCAAATAAACCAAACACGATGACTATGAAAACGTGCGTAAAAAGTGACAGCTAGAGGGACTTGGAGCGGGGCGGATGGACTATTAGTATAACTCAATCAATTGCAATTTGCTAAATTTATCAGACTAAACTTTTATTTACTTAATTTTTGTTTACAGATCTAGTCGCAAACTTGGGACGCATGCGCAGCAGCAGATAAATCCCAGCAACGTATAAGCCAAACAAAACAAAATAGATCGTGTAAATACAGAGCGCCAGACGGTCTCAGTCAGTGTCTCAGCTTTCGGCAGACGCTCTCACAAAACGACGTACGCTGCTTATTTAAAACCCCCAGAGCCACGTCTAGCCGCAATCAGAACATTCCCAGCTGCTGAACGTGAAGCAACTCCAACACAAAACAAAATTAAATTATAAAAAAATAATATTATAAAAGGTGTAACAACAGTTAGCCGAAAATGACTTAGCAACCACAAAAGGCAAAGTGCTCTCTTGCCTAAGAAGTAAAAGAAAAGAAAACAAAAAAACAAAAAAACAAAAACAATAATAATCATTATAATTATTATTTGTTATATTCTGCATCAACAAACAAAACACGAACTTTTGTAATTTGCATTTAACCATAATTATTTTTTTGTTCGTATTGTGCAAGATTTCGCGTCTACCTCAAAAAACGATCAATCAAAGTGCTGCAGTTGACTCTGTAACTCTCTTATGCAATCCCATAACGAACTTGAAGCAGTATTAACGCTACCATATCAATTTTGTATGCTAAATTGTTATAAATATAAATACAAATTTACTTCAGTAAATTACTAAAACTAAAGAATTTAGTTGTAACTATAGCTCAATTAAAATATAATTTATTAAAAATTAAAAACTAAAACAAAATGTCTGCATCAAAGGAACACATCTTTGCCAGCGCCGAAAAGGATCTCGAGAAACCACAACAAGGTGAGTCAAATGGAAAAACTTTATAAGCAAGTATTGTGCTAGAAATCTCTTTAATAAAAATCTGAAACCAACTGCAATTAGTTGGTGGCAGGCAGCTTATATTCTGAAAGAATTGTGAGACACAGTCTTTTGCAAAATTTTAGATCTTTTTTTAAAATTTTTGCACACTTTATTAAACTTGAAACTAACTTATTTTTACAGTATTGCAAAATTTCAAATTTGTTGTGTAGTAGTAGTAGTAAATAGTAGAAACAAACAATTTTAAACATAAAAAAAATATCTTACCTCCAGACAGGAATTTTTTATGTGGCGAAATATGTTTAAAAATTTGCCAAAGCCGCACGATCCCATTCGATTAAGACAAAAATACAGGAAAATTTAAAAAAACCTTTTTCAAAGATTATAAAAAAAAATAAATCATTAAGTCCATAGATTATTAAAGAAATTTCAAATAAAATTCAAGCAAGATCGTCTAGTGATGTTCAACACAACCCAATCCATGTGCATAACTTTTACTTTTAGCCAATTTACTTCTCAAAATTGTGAATAACTTTCAAAATAAATAGATTTAAAATTATATTTTGAACAAAAAAAAACTCCAGTATTCAAACTTAATATAAAAATATTTTTCATACTGTTAACTCAAAAAATATTTATTTTTTTTATTAAAAACCGAATATCTCATCACAAGACGGAAATTATTTATGGTATATCAAATAAAACGTTTGCAAAATCGTTTAGAGATTTTCGGCACACCCCATAGTGTATAACTTTAAGGCCCATACGGCCTTAAAATAGTGGGATTTTTTTTTATATGAAGTTTTGTCATTCCGTGCGATATTTTTGCATGCTGCGTATGGGGGTTTAGTCTAAAAAGTTTATTTTTTAAGCTTACTTTTCAAGATTCTTCAAGAATTCCAAAAAAATAGATATCAAGTCTTTAATTCTTCAGAAAATAGTTAAGACATGGGAATATTTTACTGAGTCTTTTGGTTGTCTAGAAATTTTCGAAACAGCCCAAAGTGTAGCACTGTTAGTTTTGAAAGTTTTTTTTAAGATTACTTATGATCCCTTAAGAATTGCAAAAGTCTTTATTTCTTCAAGGCTTAAACTCTTCGGAAAATAGTTAAGACAGGGAAATCTATTATGAAATCTTTCGGTCATCAAAGTATTTAAGCTATATCAAATGAATATGAAATAAAATAAAATCGTCTAGAGATTTTCGGCACACCCCAGTGTATGGCACTTTTAGTTTTCTAAGTCAGCTGCGATCCTTTAAGAATTCCAGAATAATAGATTTCATATCAAGTTTTATATAACCATGGCTAACATGTGGTTAACTCCTTAAAAATAGTAATTTTTTTTAATCAAAAATCAATATAAGACCGAAAAATCTTTTGGTATTCAGATTATTCAAGAGATTGAAATGTTTAAGCAATATATTCAAAAGTTTTTGTCATACTCAAGTATTTATTTTTTTTAGCTTTAAAAGATCAACTTTGATCGTATAAAAATTCCAGACTTGATTTTAAATTATGAATATTGAGTTAACTTTTCAAATAATTGTAAGATTTCTTTCTAGTAAGAAAGAAAAATAGATGATAAAATAAAATAAGTAAAGTCGATTAATTCTTTTTTTTTTAATTTAAAGTCATGCTTTTGAAGTTCAAGCGAATAAGATTTTTTGTTGATTTTTTGCATTTATTGCTTTATAATTATAATATATTATTAAAAAATTTATTTGCTGTATTTATTGCTTTATGAAACCTGCCGCTTTTAAATTTCCCCAAAATCTTTTAAAAAAGGAGAATACTTCTATTTTATATCCTTAAGTTTAATGATGCATCATCGGGTTCTTCGCGATAATTACAGATGCTAGTTTTTAATTTCATATGCTTCTTCACGAAATAAAACTAAATTATAAAAAAAAAAAAAAAATTTTTGATTATTTTTATATTAAAATCTTGAAGAAAATTTCACGAATGTGTGTTCAAAATTTTTCCTTACGATATTTGAGCGATTAGATTAGAGTAGCTACTAGCATCTGATTTGTATATAAAAAAGCATTATTGTTGCAAAATGTAAAAATTAACCACATAAATTAAAAAAAAATAAAAGAATTCAGAATTTTGCAACATTTAGGTAAAAAGGTTGAGGTATAAGCTTATAGAAAAAGATACGCACAAAATGTTTTGGGAGCCTTCAAACGAGTTTAAAAATAATTAAATAAAAGGAATGCATTTTTAATTAGACATTTTTTATATAAAAAATAGCATGCAAACAATAGTTTATAGATGTTGTGTAATTTTAGTGGAATTTATGTGAATACTCGTTGTAGTTTATTTTCAAAGTTAAGCTTTAAAAAAGAATTCATAGCTAATTGATTTTGCAGCCCATTAAGATAATCTACACTATAATTTAGTTTAGCTATAAATGCAGAGAGTTATAAATAATTTACATTTGAGGAACTTGAAAAAATTCAATTGTTTTGAATGCACTCACATGGCAATTGGATATTTACAACAAAAGCTATAAGTAGATAAAGTTTTAAATGAAAAGTGCCTGGCACTGAGTAACTACTAGTATATATACATACATTACTTAACTTGACTAAGTGAATGTTCAAGATGTTTTGATTCCAATTGATTTAAATAAATTGTATCAAGTGTGTTTTTTGTGGCGACCTCTGACGCACTTTTTATGGGGCCTTAAAACGGAAGTTATTTGTTAAAAAAAAAAAATTTTATTTTTTTTATTAATGTCACATAAAAAGATGCGAACCGCCAACGCGTGCACGAAATTCGCAATTAATGTGAGATACAATTGGAAGGCATCTGGAGCTTCCTTCCAAATTTAGCACGTCTGTAGACTGCTATGTCAATAACAAAAGTTTGTTGACACACACATATATAATGACTATTGTTGCTTTTGTATTTATATTAAAATAAATTTAAATTTTGTTGATCTGCATGTTTTCCTATTTTGCCAAAAATATCAACAAGTTAACAAAACTCTTTTTTGTTGCTCTTAACCCATTTTAATTGCGATAGTCAGTAGTGCCGCTAACCGGTTACCGGCAAAAAATATATAAAAAAAAAAAAAAAAAAAATTCGTATGTGCAAGACCCCGTCATTACCCGCCTATAACTGTGCACTGAAACAAGTTTGCGCACAAGTCACAAAACTGATTTGCATTGTATACGCTTTTAAGGTCAAAGACTCAGTTATGGTAGCCCCCAACTAGACCCCTCCCCTCCCCTGTAGGTTGTAAGAGTTTTAGGAAAAAATGTGCAATCAGCTGTAGCACAGTTTTATAGCTCGTAACCTTGACATTCCATCAGATATCAAGTTGAAATGCAAGTTGCGCTACATTTTACTTTCATTTGACACAAGCATTCATGAAAATGTTGAGTATTTAACAGCGTCATGTTAAGTGTTGTGCTATGTTATAGTTTAACAGCGGCTAGCTGTAGCTGCTCCGTTAAACAGTTTGCAGTCGTCTGTTAAGCTTGTTAACAGTTTACAGAGAATTATAAGCTGCTGCTTAGCTTAACAGTGTATCGTAGAAATTATTCAAATTCTTGGACATTTTGTGTGGTACCAAAAATAAAGATGGAAATCTCTTCTAAAGATTTTTAAAAAGTAGATATGTGTTTGGCTTCTGTTAACAACAAGCGATTATTCACAGTTAAATATCAGTAGAAAAATTATTCGTTATAAGCAATTTTGTTTCTTAAAGATTTTTTTTTAAATTTTTATTTGCGCTATTACTCAAAAATACAATTATTCGAATGATGATTGCAATCGTCTGGTTATATGGAATCGCCAACCCACCCAATTAGCTGGTACCGTCTGTGAGGGGTTACTTAACCTGTCTTAAGGCGGGTTAGAGCCTTCGTCTGATCGGTCTTTTTGCGTTTTCTTTGATTAATGTTAGAATGGGTTCTTCTTTCAAGACTTTTCATTGGGTGTTCCTTTCGAAAGCCTGTTGCGGTTCCTTGCTTGCCGTTCATTATATTGGCTGACATGTTTGCTGATTTGGAGTTCTATGGTCTACAGTCTGAGTCTGAGGTCGTGGTGAATTCCCAAATTACCATTCGCAACATTGAATAAGGTGGATGGCTCTTGAAGTCAGTCGCCTTACCTCAAATCTAGATGGCGTATCTCCATGTAGGTACCACCATAGTGTTGTATAAGGCTCTCCGGTGGTTCAATAGCCAGTACATTTAATACATTTTTGGACGGAAACTTTTTTTAATTCGTTCTAAATGCTGTCTTTAAGTATGTCGACTATCCAGCATGACCTCTTACGTATTAGGCTTCATTTTATGCAAATTTCAAATTCAGCTATTATGGTTCTTTAAATTAAGAATTATAAAGATTTTTAGCACAAAGCTGTTATTTTTTTGAGCTTACACATAGCACCCAGTTAGCTATTGTTTAACTTAACATAGCTTAGTTATAATTTTACATAAAATATGTTCAACAAGCAGGCTTAAAATGTTAAGCGTTTAACAGTGCCATGTTAAGTGCTGTGTTAAGTGTTAAGCACAGTTTAAAAGCAGCTGCTTATGGCTGTTCTGTTGAAAAAATTTTGTGGATGTCTTTTACGTCTAAAAACTGTGAATTTTCAACTGCTGCTTAACATAGTTGGCTATATTTTCTGCTAACCCCTAAATAATAAACTTTTAGAAGTTCGCATTAACAGGTACTTCAAGAGGAATTTCCGGCCCGATACGTGCCTATATGCAACAATTAGAAAATCTAATAAATTATTATATATAATATTAAAACGCGACATGTTAAAATGAGAGGGGTGGGGCAGGTCTGACTATTTCAAATATTTAATTCATATTATGAGTTCCTTTTATTAAATAGGGCTTAAGCTAGAAAAGGGTTATTTTAAAGATAAAATTAAGTTATTATTCAAATTCCACATTTTTTGTCTCATAACCAATAGTCACTTTGTGGAAGATACATCTTTTTATACTTCTCTCTGGTCTTATAATGACATATATTTGAATAAAGACATGAGAATTTAGTTGCTCTTCTGTATAAAGAGTATCTAATTCCGAAACAAGGTTTTATCCGGAGCCATTACGCAAATTGTTATAGATTCCAATAAAAACATAGAAAGACCGTTCAGCATATGATTCAGTCGCAAGCAGGGGCACCATAAAAATTCGAAAAAACTGTCCTTTAAATTTTCATTCTAAATATCACTTACGATTACGACATTGTAGAAAACACTTGTTATTTACTCATATTCTTTCTTTGCGATTAATCTTTGGTGCTACCATATTTCTTGACAAAGAAACTAATTCTATGACTTCTTGAGAAGTCATACAAAATTACTTATATATAAGTATATCCTTCATGGTGAAGAACAATCAAAATATTACGCTAATATCAAATAAAATATATAATAATAATAATAGTATTCGCATAACACTGTTAACTGCAGCTTCATTTAACGGGGTCTCCTCTCTGTTAAAACATTTCTAGTCAACTGTTAAACGCTCTGTAAGCAATTGTTTATTAACAATTTTGATTAATTGCATTTGAAAAGATTTAATCACGTTTCTGGAAATTTTTTTTTATAATTCGCTATAGCATAGCTTTGTGGAAATTTCTTTGAAATTCCAAGTAATGATGAAACTGAATAATTACATTTAATTTTACTTTCTTTGACACATGTAGCTTAATTAAAAACGAGTTTTAAGTAAAAAATTCCGCAATCAGCTGTTGCACTGTTTTGCAGCTTAAACCTTGAAATTCCATCAAGTGTCAAGTTGAAATCTTAGCAATTATTTTACTGCCATTAAAGAAAAAAAATTTCAAGTTACTATAAATAACAGCTACTTGTATCTTTTGTGTTAAATGGTTTCTAGAAATCTATTAAGGCAATCTGTTTAAACGTGGCAGCGGAATTTATTTTTTAAAATTTTATATTATGAAAAACACTTCTGTTGAAAAACACTTCATTTCAAAATTCAAACCTATTAAGATACACAGATAACAGCTACATGTATCTTTTCTGTTAACATACGCAATTAGCCCTGTTAAATTTTGTTTATTTTAACAGATTTAGGTTTACAACAATTTAACATGAAATGCATTTGACGAGTGATTTAAATTTAAATTTATTTTTACACAATTTGCCCAAATAATTTTTAGAATTGGCTGTGTGACAAGTTTTCATAAGTCGTTCGCTTTTGGCCCTGATATTGACATTTAAATGCATGGCGCGCCTTTTAACAATTTAATTTTATATTTTTGGCATTATTTATAGAACTAACAAGAAATTGCTAGTTTTTATTTTGATTTTAACTGCTAAAATAAACTAGTTAGGTTGTCAAAGCCAAAGCTGACAATTTGCTAATTGCTGCGAATTTGTGAAGAATCCAAAATCGGCTTTATACAAACGCTTCCCATTGTGTTCACACCATTATGAGCATAATTAGCAAGACCAAAACAAATAAAAAATCAAAAACAACAAAAGGCACTTGTATTTCTTGGATATATAGCTAAGCACACAACAACACTTGGGTAACGAACTCCAACTTGTACCAAGTGCAGCCGCTGAATATGCTCGTGTGGTTCCAAATGTATCATATCCGGCATAGTAAAATATAACTACTTAAGTTTTAAATCGCATGCGAGAATAAAACTACTTGAAACGTTGCTCTTTACTCGTTAAATTAGAAAATTGCCATTACTCTGAATTGTAAATTGCTGTTGATGAATTGAATGAGACAGACGCAGACTTGATCAATGTAAATTATTGCGTATACGTCGAGTGGTCTGAAGTAATAAGAGCAGCTGTGTTTAAACTAAGTAGATTATTGTTTATGAAAGTTTATCAAATCGAAGGCAGTTTTTACTAGTGCTTATATGCTATAAAAAATATATATATAAAAGGAGTATTTATATTTTTATTTTTTATTTTATTGAGAAAAATTCAATCAAAAAGATAGTGCTGTGATAGTGCTAAATTTTCTTGAAATATCCCTTTGACTTTTTTAGCGTCGCCCATGTACTTATATATCAATACATAATACTTTTACTACTATTATTGTGTATATATATATGTTATATACATATATAAAAGAAAGAATGTCTTGATAGATATGCTTGAACAAATTGCTGTAACAATTTGACATCGTGCCTTATTTTGATTTGACTGCCAATTTATTTAAACAAATTACTCATCTCTTATTGCAATTGCTTAAAATTTTATTTTTAGCAAATAATGCCTTTTATTTTGGCTCAATAGTTTGTAAAACGAATTCACAAATTGAATGAAAATTGCACGCCAAACCAGTGTGAAAACTGAATGAATATCATGCAGTTAACACGTTTTAAAAAACTTGCCTGCAATTTTCACTTCAAAATTACAAAGTGCTTAACCCCAAAAAAATAAGATTACTTATATTAAGTAACTGAGTTCATGTTACAGAGCAATTAAAATTAAAATGCGCTTGCACATTAAACAAATGCGGAAAACACGAAAAAAATTTACAAATTATATACTATGTAAATACTGCTTGCTATATAGTTGTTTGCATTTAGTCATTATTATATGACATCATGCTTGAGAAAATTAAAATATTTTATTTATTTATTTTAAATGGAGCACTGGCAGAGTCTTTGGCCTATAAAGAAAGTCATACAAATTAAGCAAGTTATTTTACCTTGCAAATTGCAAATAACAACGAGCATCATAATAATACAAAAAACCAAGCAGTGCAAAAATATATCATTGTCAACAGATACGTAGATGCTACGTAAAGCTTCTAGATAATATTTTTGACAAATATTTGCCATAATATTTTACACCTGAACCCATTACTTATAAGAAATGCTGCAAATTAAGCAAAACAAATGTTTTAACTTTATTTAATGTTTTTCTGAACGTCCCATATTCATTGTGATATATTATTTGTTTCGTTTTTTAACTTGCTTTGATAGTAAAATTAATGGAAAAACAAATAGTAGCCTAGCCACAAAAGGTTAAGAGAACAAAATTTTCCATTGTGACTAAAAAAAAATAACATTTAATAATTTATGAGCATGCAGGGAGTGCCCGTAGCCTAGAACCCTATATTTAAAAATATTTAAGGCATTAAATTTGGACTGTTTACTTATATTAAAACACTGGCAAAAAAATATGATTTTATAATTTTTAAATAAAAATTTATATTTGATTAGTATTTCACAATTTTTATTACAAAAAATTTAATAATAATCAATTATCAATTTGTATTATAAAACTTTAAATATAAGAGTTATTTCGTGATTTTTTAATTAAAAATCGCTATTAAATCATTATTTCATAATTGTTGTTATGAAAAGTTAAAAACTGAGGCTTACAACTTTGGCAAATTTTTATTACAAAAAATTGAATAATAATCAATTATCAATTTGTATTATAAAACTTTAAATATAAGAGTTATTAATTTTTTTAATTAAAAAACTATACTTAATTATTTTTTCATAAAATTGTTATGAAAAGTTAAAAAATTATGTTGAAAATGATTTTTTTTTTAATGCATTTTGTGACAAAAAATTTAAGTGTAAATGTTGTTATTATTTTTCTTATTCGGAATGCAACTTTCTTTATCCCTATAAGCAAAATTTTAAAAGATCCAAGAAAAATAAAGGTTCTAAAAACCTCACAGCATTTTTTTTTTAAATGTTTAGTTAAGATAATAATATTTTTAGAAAAGTACTGCACCTTAAAATTTGAAAAAAAAATTTGGAATTGACAGCCTAGTTTTTCAATTTTTATATTATATTATTTTAACCGTGCTTCGTAACTCAGAAAATGCCAGGCCCGCACATGGGTTACATATTTCTTCTCAGTAGAGCGTAGAATTTGAGGATTCTTCAAAAAATTATATATATATATATATACTTAGGTCGACCAATCTGACTTCTTTCGAAGTTCTGTATGAATTAATGCTCGATACTGGCACTTTGGCCAGTACATTGACATCTCCAGCACTGATGTGCCTTAGCATTCCTTATAACTTATACTCTTAAAATTATTATTTTTATTTAAAGTTCCTTAAGAAAGTGAAGCATTTTATACAAGTATTATTCTTAAAATTTTTAAAAGATACACTGCAAAAAATTTTACAGCGACATTTGCTTAGAAAATTGATTTCATTTTTTTTTTTTTTAATTCGGGGTGGTCAAATCACTTAACTAACGTGCCAAATGCTTAAGCAAATTAATAGATCTATTAAATAGTATAAAATATGTTTATGGCTGTCAAGTATATTATATAGTTATGTAAACCAATTAACAAATATTTGCGCAAAATTTCGAAAGTAGAATATCTATTAAAGAGTATATAATATGTTTATACTTGTCTAAGCATTTTATTCGATTATGCAAAAAATTAAGAAATATCATATAATGATATAAGTGCAATTTAATTTTTTTAAGAACCAAATTTTTTTTAAATTATTTTGTAATTTTCGTTTATGGCTTGAAAAGTTTATTACGTGAAAAAAAAACCAATCTATTCTAAAAATTTCTGATCCATTATAAATTATAAATATTTAATGATCATAGTGCAAATGAAATAAAGGGAATAAATATTGTACATTTTTATAGGATCACATATTTAAAATTATTTTGAAATTTTTGAATTTAACTTAGTGCGAATAAAATAAGACGAGTAAATAATATAACTTTTTGGAGAACCAAATTATTTTGAAACTATTTTTGGATTTTAAATTTTTTTTATCTATCTAACTTAAAAAAAGAAAAATACATATTTTTTAATTAACAGTCTGTTGGTTAAAGCTTTAACTTTGTAATGATCTTTTTATAGAACCAAAAAAATTTTATTTTTATACAAGCTTCAGAAAAATATATTTAACAGTTAGATGATCATAGTACAAATTAAATATGGCAAATAAATATTACAATTTTGTATAATTATAGATTTATATAATTACAAATTTATTCTACATTTTTGTTTTTATTTTAATCAAAAGAAAAAATCTTTATGTTACAATTTTTTATAGGTATTTAACAGCCAACTTCACCTCAATTGTTGGGTTGCTTTTTAAGCGCCGCCTAAAAGCATGCTACACTTCTTAGCGAAGTTGCAAACCTTCAAAACTTTAAAGCTTCGACATATGAGCCGATAGATAGTATGACTCATATGAGTTTGTGAGATTGATATAGCATGCCTAATCACAGTTATTATACTTATAGGAGCTGCCTTGTAATAAAACTAATTTCGTAGATATGCTTGGTTTGAGAATTTGTACGAGTGTTCAACTTCTGGTCAAGAATAGATACATTTTATAGCTCAATGCACAACTGTACTCTTTTCGTGCTTGCCAAAACATATTCCATTAGAGTGCTTGCCAAAAACCCAAAACCAGCAATTATCATTATACTGAGCATGTCAGAATGGGTTTGACTGATGCTGTGGATGATACTTTGTTTTCCCCACTCTTGGGCTTGGTAACAAGCTGACTTCTAGCCAGCGAAGTGTTATAACGATAAATTGATTGATGCCCCAACAAAAACTACACAGACAGCAGACAGCTGTTTTCAATATGGACGGATAATTTCAGCTGTCGAAGTTGTCATACTCTGATATAGGGGAGGTACGCACTTCTTGAGTTTTGGAATATTATGTTAGAGTTTTGTTGGCATACTTATTGAAAATTTATGGATTGCGCCAGATAGCTAAAAACACAACTTTTTGCATAACCAATAAAAATTGTTTGCAATTTTAAATATATGCTTTAAAAAATATAGAATAAAACTATAATTATATGCGTTTTAGAAAGCACAGAAACTGTTCGAATTGACAGTACTGCCAATAGGGCGTATACTTAGCTTCGAAGTAGATAGCTTTATTATATGAAATCTATGTCAGGACTAGTGCAATTATAGATTTCAAAGAAAAATTTAAAATAAAAAAGAAAATTCAAAAAAAAAAAGTTTAAAATTTTGAAAAAACTAATTTTAAATTTACACAAATTGTTTTTCTTAAATATTTTTGACGCTCTTTAAGATTATTTTATTCACAACTTATATAATAATTGAACTTAAGAATTTTATAAAAAATTTCGTGCTGACTAGTTTCCTTTGTTATGAGAATAGATTTGAACTCTTTAGTTTAAAAACTTTTGAATATTTTAAATTTAAACTTAAGATTTTTCGTTCATAGAAAAACTTTCACTGGAAATGTCCATAACTTCAAAAAATGTGCGCCGCTTAAACTTAATAGAAATATTTAATATTTTAATTTCCTGCAAAAATTGTTCAATATTGAAATACCAGAAATTTGTGCCAAAATATGACAATCTGGCCCACAGTGCAATGCTGGCATCAACGTTTCAAGCAGTTCAAAAAGAATACCATTTTCTTCTTTTTTCTTTAAACATTTTAACATTCCTTTCTGCTTCTTGCATATATGTATGGTAAATGATGGTTATGAGGTTACAAAAAAGGAGCTTAGACAAAAATGTTAAATTTTCGTTTTTCAATTCTTTAGAAGTTTTACTTACAAATCTTTACTCGTTACTGTAGGAGCCTACTGAAATCCGTTTCGAATTTTATTAATGATACTTAAAATGCCAAGGTTTTTGTCATTAAAATTAAGTTCCAAAAAATGTTTCGTAAATGGTTAAATTTCAAAAGCTTTTGTACATGCATACAATCGGATATGATAAATTTGTTGTAAAATTTTTAGTAGATTTAAGAATTTTAGATTTATTTAATTACTAAGGTATTCGAGTACTGGAAAGCGTGCTTATATGAAAAATGTTGATCTTTAATTTTTAAAAACCGAAAAATGAGGAATTGATGTTTTATGTAGAAAAATATTGTTTCTTTATCTGAAAAAACACTTAGTTTTGACCTCTTATTTGAACTAGTCGAAAAATTGGGTGCTTTTAGTTAAGAAATATTCGTTAAATTTTTAAAAATATTCATTTATTACTTGAGTAAACCCATAGTTTTGATTTTAAATTTTGAGCCATTCGAAAGTAAGGAATATTCGTTAAATATTTAAAAGTATTGTTTCTTAATATTAAGAGAACCATGTCAAAATTTTTTAGAAAAAGAAAAGATATGCTTAAATATTTTCTAATTATCATCATCTTTTGATTCCGCTTTGGAGATATCTCTAAATAAAAGAATACAGAACAGAAATGTGTATATACCAAATAAACTCTTTGTTAGGGTATCTAATAAAACACGCGCAGGTCATTTGTGATTCACTTTGAGGTTCCTCCGTTTTTTTTTTAACGTTTTCATTGCTCTCTGCGTGAACTTGTGAGACAGCCACAGCCGGCAGCAGCATCAGCCGAGTAACACGTGTCCACTGTGTGCTCCACAGCTTTTTGAGAACTTGTTTAGTTGAGCTGCTCGCGCGACAAACTCGTGTGGGTTCTCTGCTGTGCGCTGGAGCTGAACAATCCCAACAATAAAAAAAGTAAACAATAAAAAAAAATTATTGTATTTAGTTTTTTTTTTTTTGGTTTAGCAAGTTGACAATGACTGTACAGTTTTTTATTTAGCATTTTGAAAAGTTTTGCTTAATTAGTCATTTTTTAATAGTACGCAAGTGTAACGGGCAATATGGTATTTTTGTTTTAATAACTACGTTTTATTAGTAATTTTATAGCACATAATATATAGATGATATAATGTGCTTTATAGTCATATGAGCTATTTGCTTAAACTTGGATATGCCTTGTCGCGCCTTTTAGCAGCACTTAGCGTGCTCCCCTGCTCCTGAACCACTGCTCCCTCCGACCGCCCTTAGGCGGCATTGGCGCCCACACATTCCTATGACTTCATTTTGGCGTCTATGGTTGGTTTTTTTTTTTTCTGCATATTTTAGACAGAGAGTGTTAAGTTATGCCGTTACTAGCGGCGGGTGCTCTCTGGCGCTCTTTTGTTTTCTTTGGGCATAGGCGTAACATGCGCAGGAACGTTTCAAGATTTATTGCGGAACAGGCTATACATATTTGAAATATTTTGGCTAGTTCCCTTTAACTATCCCAGTTGGTTTTCTTCGCTAATGCTTCAAAAATATGATGATTTTATTTATATCCGCTAAAAACAATTTTTTTTTTGCTGTTCCATCTTAATGGTCTTAGAACAATATAGTTTCTTAGCATTTCTTCTTTATTATTATTAAACTTAAGATATTTTTTTCCTCTAAGTTGTCAACAAGACTCAATACATAAAACAGGCAAAAATTACCAGTGCTGTGTAATATCTTCAAATGCAACCAAATTCAAAACTGGTTTTTCTATAAATCCAAAAAAAAAAAACTATATTTTTTATATTTGACCATAACAACAAGTAATTTGTTGCAAATTTTGCACCCCTTTAAAGTTAGCGCCTTTTGCGATTGCACGCGTCACCTACCCATTTACACGACCCTGTCCATGCGTGAGCTTAAGCATGTTCAGTCACGAGATGTGAAAAGCTGCTTACGTCGGACGGCTATTTTTAGAAATAATGTGTACTCTATATTCCGATTTTTTGTGTACGTGAGAAAAGTTTACTTGGCACACAGTAAATACTAGTACGAGTATATTGAATGCCGGCAATTGACATCAATCGTGAAAAGATCAACAGCTGCCCACTGCAACGGCCCCAAATTAGATGATGAATTTACGTAAAAATAGCTGGCTGTAGGAATAAATGCTCGAAATATCAATTTATGCATAATTTGCAACGAAAATTTCCAGGGTAATTTCCTAAGTGCTGTTCACAGTCGGCAAATTGACATTGAGCATGTCAAATAAGAAATTTCCAAGCCATTCTCGACGTACTGACCAGACGACTGTCGTCCAAGCAATTAATTAGTGTCGCCTCCAATCTGAGCAGTGACCAAGTGTTGAAGCGAGAGCTTTCGATGCAGAGGCGCAGGCGCTGTAACGTCCAGCACTTTCGTTGCAAATTGTAAAGAAAAAATATCTTTGCAATCTGTTGGCAGCAGTATGCGACTATGGAATACTCCGCATTTGAGGCAAAAATTTTAATCTGCGTAAAATTCGTAATTCTTTTCTTTTTGTACCGAAGCTATATGTGCTTAAGTGTCCTGATGTATGACAATCCCACCTATATGCTAGAAAAAATTTCTTCGATTTGCTTACATCTACTAAAAGGGGGCGTAGGGTGTACACCTGGGTACAGGCTAGGAAAATTAAATTTTTATGCAAGTTGACTTGAATAAATTGATTTTTTTATCATAAACTGCAAAACTGTTCCAATTTTCGACTTGGTGTCTTTTATAATTAAATTCTAAAATGGCCAAAATGTCAAAATAATATAAAACAATTCGATAAGCTTTAACTGAGTACTCATTTTTTGTCATTAAATATCTTTACACTGGTTTCTATGATCTTCAAGATTTAGATGCTGCTTCATTCATAGATAGCCTAGGTGACGACGATCATTTTTGGAAAATAAACTTATGCTCTGCAACGACTGCTTTATCCTGTTACAAACACTCCACCAATTTAATTAATATCCTTAACCCTCGGCGCATAGTGTATAAGAAATGCCACCTTATAAACCAAAGTGGCGCAACAGTTGACGCTCAGTATACAGCGGAGAGAGAAACTGAGAGTGAGAGCAGCGGCAGCGTTGAACATTCTGACGTCGGCAGCGCATAACGTAATATTTAGAACGGGACGCGTTCAGTTGCAAAAACAACGTCGAGGAACGCGGCACGCTTTCAAACTGCTCTATTTTCAATTAAATTACAAGAAAAAGAAAAACGTGGAAAAAAAAAACTAATAGTTTTATTAGTTAATTAACAATACTATCTAAAGCTTTAATTGTAACCCGCGCAATGTTTCGGCCTGGCCAAGTGCACAGATAGACAATGAAATGGTTTAAACGTGTGCGAAAAAAGTAAAAGTTGAGACCCAGAGCAACTATTTAAAAAAACTTTACACAAATCGTTGCGAAATTCGAATTTAGCATAGTTTATTTATTAGCAAAAAAGTAAAACTCGAAATTCCTCAAAATGCCCTTTCGACGCAGCAAACTTAATCATCGGCATCGGGATGGTCATATGTTGGTCTGGGATCAGCGTAATTTGCATGACTCGCTCGATGGACCACAAAGTAAGCAAAAATAAGTTCTTACAACAATTTACAAAACACTTAAAAACTGCAAGTTTCTTTTGGTGGCACAACACTCGTATACGTAATATACTTAGCTGACTGCGAACTATGGGAAATATTTACAAATTTTTGTTGTACAGTGTTGTGTTTGTTAACACGCAGAAGTTCAGATCAGTTCAGTTGCGCTCTGCGTATGCTTGGGGTCTTAGATTATAAAAACTTGAATCAACCTGTGCTTTCGCACGTGCTGCATCAGCATCAGCACAACCGCACATGTCAGTGGCAGCTTCACAAAAAAATTCCAAGGGATTGCCCAAAAATGTATAGCCATTGTCATTTCTGACGGAGCTTTTTGGAACATATACCAATTTCTTAAGACATTCGAAAATTTTTGTTGGTAGGGGTTCTTACTCCGCCCCTGGCTCATGGTCTTGTGCAATACGAGATATTCGCTTGAGTTACCCGCAAATCGCGCGATTTAACGCTGTATGCGCACAAATAAAAGCCAAATACACATTTTTTTTTTTTTTAATTTTTTTAAATGTAGTTTTTTATTTAAAATCAGCTATTTTTGTGTTTTTTTTTTTAACAATTAAAAAGCACAACTACAATAAACACTCATTGTTTGGCGTCGTAAAATTATTAACGATCAATAATATCGAATATTTCGATTTTGGATAGTATTTCAATGATAAAGAAACGTGTCTTACCCAAGTTCTTAAATGCAAAATCATGTTTCAACTTGAAACAACAACAGAACAGATAAAAATATGCTTTAAAACTTAGCTGCAAAATCGAGAGGGCTGTAATTTTAGACACTTTTAACGAAATATAAATTAATTAAGATTTGAAGCATTTGTTACTGCTTCAAGAAAAAAAAGGAAAAAATTGGGCGCCTGCAAAGATAGAAATCACTTATGTTTTATACAGTGCTACCTACAGAAGTTATCGATAATTCATTTTTAAGCGCAACATAAATTCTATCGAAATATTGTAATTTTTAAATTAAAGATGAAAATGTTAACTACTACGTATTTATTATATTAGTTATTAATCTACGTTCTTAATTTAACAGAGAGGAGCGCCGCTGTCTCCAATAACATATCTCTCTTCTTAGAGTCCGGGCACTGCGGGGTAGTAAATTACGCTTTGTTTTTATATAATTAATTATAATTGAAGCTGATTAGATTGCCTTGATGCAATTAGTCCTAAAGAAAAGCTGGCAGGCTAACAGTCTCTGTTCAATACTCTAACATATGACGTAGACAACTTAAATCTTTCTTTATCACAAACGTATAGAAAAAACTTAAATATTAATAATGTATAAGTACTCAAGTTGAGGAATGCCCATAAACAATCTCTTACGACTAACCTCTCTAAAAAACAATTGTATGTAAAATTAATTGCATGTAAGCAGAAATATTTTACATATGCTGGAACATTTTTTAGTTCTTATAGTACGAGTATGTTTGAGAGAAATCAATAATTGTATTAATTAATGGAATATATTAACAAAACATCTTTATTCACTTGCTACGCCATTTTGTTTCAAGGCACAATCTCTTTTACTTTTGCTTACTGGTTCTTGGCTTTGTTTTATGGTCTCAACGAAGCATTTTCATCAAGTATTAGTTTGAGGAAATTCTACGGGCTGCCTTATTTGATATTGGTGTGCTTAAAATTTTAACTTCTAAATCTTTAAGCATTCCATTTTTTGGAATTTATTTTTTTTTCAATTCTTTAAAAAACGATTTACATTTATTTGAAGATTTGTGAAATGGTCAAAAATAATGAAAAATCTAATGCAATATCTTCGATTTTTATGCCCTTAACCGTAAGGTTAGGGAAGACATATCTATATTATGGTAGGAAGAACAAAATAAATTAATATAGACATAGCCGTCAGGCCGTCCTTCCATATTAAATTGTTAATATTGCTTATAGATTATAGTTAAAAAAGCTAGGACATCCTAACTTGGAATTTTGACTCATTATACGACCTGCTAGATGAAGTTTACGCTTTTGTCATCTGTCACGCTCCCTGTCAATAAAAACTATTTTATTATATCTACAATTTCAAAGCTGCAGTATAGCATTAGCCGGAGTTTGAATTGCCTGAGAGGCGGTACCATAAGTAATGAGAGCAGCCGAATTGGTAGTATTTTTCGAGCTATCGATAACTGAATATTGCATTTTTTTTTAATCGTTTCTTTGACAAGCCATACCTTCTAAGCGAATAAAAATATTTGAAAACAAATTTTTTTAACAAAAAGCTAATATTTGAATTCAAAAATATTAGTTATTTTTTGTGTTCAATTTTTTTGAAATTTATTTATTTATTTTAAAGAGTACAAAAAAGCACAGTTGACCTTAAATTATAGGAAAAATAATTAAATTAAATATTGAAAAACGAGAAAAAAAATAGATATGAAATAATCCGCGACTCTATCCCGGTGGGTAAACTTTGTAAAACTTAAAAAAAAAAAATTTTTTTTATTAAAGATAAAATTGGTATTAAAAGAACAATTTTTTCATTTGTTTACTTATTACTTTTATTACTAATTATTTAAAAGTGATATCCTCTTCTTTTTAACATTTCTTAACCAAAAAAATTGATTTTTGTTATAAATATTTTTTTTTACTTTTTTTAACAATACTTAAAAATTTTTTCTTTTACATTTTTTTGAAATCTTTTAAACAATTTAGTTTTTATTTTAAAAATCAAAAGTGAACTCAATTTCTCTCAAAAACGCGATTAGTAAGGTTTTAGGCGCGTGAGTTCACTGCGAAAAACAAAAATATAAAAATCGGGATCTTCTATAAGATTCTCAAGGTCAAAAGCAGCAAAAATTGGGTATTATTTATTTGGCGGCTTACAAGGTTCGCTTTTAAGCTACATTTAAAAAATTATATACTGGTTTGTTGACTAAAGAAATAAGCAGTTCAGTTTGATACACTTTGAGTACCCAACGGTCTTAGTACTTTAGAAATTAGATTGTGTACTACTGTTTATAATAGTAATTATGAAATACTGTCTAAAAAAATATTTAACAACATAAATAACTAACTAACTAACTGTACAAGCAAGTGCAATTTTTTTTAACAATTTTAAAACATGCAGCCCGAAAAATTAGTTTGTGTATTAATTTTTTTATCAGAGCGCCCAAAATTTTTCAAACCAAACCAATTTAAAATTTGTATTTTTTTTCTACTTCGAATTAAAATAACTCCTAGCTAAAACGTTTATCACAAAATAACAAAACTCGTATAAGCTATTGTAAGATTCTTCAAATTTTAACATATAAAAACTTGTTTTAATCAAATACAAACTATTTTCTAATATATATTTACCTGACAACCTAAACCAATCATTCTCACGTTTTCTATCTGATTATTATATAAAGCATATTGCATATTTAGCCGCATGCGTCAGCACAAAGTCCAAAAGTGAAAAATTCCATACAAAAAACGGAAATATTTATTATATAAAAACAATGCAAAAAATAAAGCCGGAAAGTAATATATACATCACGTGTTATCTACCGACTTGAAATAGATGAAATAGAGTTAGCTTAAATAAATAAAAAAAAAAACAAACAATGAGTGCTGTTTCGAAAATATTGCCGGTCTAGAAAACAAAAGGAAAACCGCAGTTAATTACAAAATAAACAAAATGATTTCATTCTGAAATGACTGTTTATATTATATATAGTATATAATATACTATGATTGTGCTACGAGACTAGATTGGAAGTGTAGCGCACTAACGAATCGTTTGCAATTATTGTGCGAGGCAAGTGACGCTACGGGGCGTATACTTCTTGAGTCAGACAATGTAAGCAGAAAGCTTTATCTGTAGATCCATCGTCTATATGAGTTCTAGAAATTGGTTGATAAAGATTTTATCGCTAATGATGCTACTGCTTATCTGTTTGCCAGATGACCTCGTTGTTGCCCAGATACAGATGCAGATACAGATACAGATACATATACTACATACGTTATGTGTTGTATTATTTTTGGGAAATTTTCTCATTTCCGCAGTGTGATGACCATGTGCAACCATGTCTGGCAAATAGATGTCGACAATTTTGTACACTAATTAAATTTTAATGAAAAACTTTTGTACTTGCAGTGACTAATGCGAGAGTTTTAGTGAGAAATTGCGAGATTAGAAGCTGTATTTTTTCTGAGCTGCTTAGATTTAATACACTGAGAGAAAAAACTAAGCATGTCCTTCCCATTTCAGAAACGGAAGTTCAACATTTCTGAATCTGGAAAGCAGAACTTTGGCATATTCATAAGAAATACAGACCGCTACAGATTAGTTTGGTTCAATTCAATCTATCAATAGTCTGGGATTTTTTTATAATTCAGTAATTACTGGAGATGGCTCTCCTTATAGCTTCTTAGGTGTATTGCGCCTGTTCATGAGAACATTCTGGAAATCTTGAGTTAACATGTCTCGCAAGAAGAATTCAATTAATCTAAATATTCGATGGCGGATCATATCATGAAGATGTGAATTTTCCGACTATGGGACCTAACATTCTCTCTGAACCAACCTTAGCAGGAAAACTTCCACGATCAGTTTAAACCCCTGCTAGATGCTGTGCAATGTTCCTAGACAATCTCCAGTATCCCCTTAAACAGGTCCTCAATCCCATCGTTGACTTACGGGTAGTACTAGTTTTCGAAAATTAGGCTAATGTAAAGGAATGTAGCGTTACGAGCTTTATCCTTTAAATAGACAAAACATTTAATTTATTAATCTTAGTCGTTTACGAGATCATGGAGGTTGTCTAAGGGTAATTTAATATATTTCACCGGGGGAGATTTTTCAAGAGGTGTTTCCCAAAGCCAAGGTACAGTCCTTTGAAAAATCGGTAGATTGCCATAAAGCAAATAAACAGAAGGCAGCACATGGGAATAAACCTTAAACTTCATATGTCTTTTGGAAGCTTTACCCAGCTCACACAAAGTTCAGATCCACCTTATGTCATAAATGTTAAGTCTTATTAAGATAAGAAATTTAAATCTTAAAATTTGAATTTTCTCCAAAAGTTCTGCCAATTCTAACTTGTTCATTCTTCAAAATCTTTACAGGATGTTTTGCCACGCGCTACTTTGTAACCTTGATGCTGTTCCTGGGCATGGCCAATGCCTATGTAATGCGCACAAATATGTCGGTGGCCATTGTGGCCATGGTTAATCATACGGCCATAGGACATGGTGAGGAGATTTTTGATGACGAATGTCCGGATCAAGATTTGCCTGATGTGGTAAGTGTTGTCATAAATTATATTATATCACACAATATGATACTTATGTATTCTTCTTCTAGGACAACGGTGAAGATGGTGAATTTGTCTGGAGCTCCAGTCTGCAGGGCTACATTCTGTCATCCTTTTTCTACGGCTATGTCATCACACAAATTCCTTTTGGCATATTGGCCAAGAAGTATGGCGCCTTGCGTTTCCTTGGCTGGGGCATGCTGGTCAACTCAGCCTTTGCCTTTTTGGTGCCAGTGGCAGCACGTCAAGGTGGCGTCTGGGGTCTGTGCGCTGTACGTTTCATACAGGGTCTGGGAGAGGGTCCCATAGTGCCCTGCACACATGCGCTGCTGGCCAAGTGGATACCGCCAAATGAACGTTCTCGCATGGGTGCTGCCGTCTATGCCGGCGCACAGTTTGGCACTATTATCTCTATGCCGCTGTCTGGTCTGCTGGCGGAATATGGCTTTGATGGAGGCTGGCCTTCAATTTTCTATATATTTGGCGTAGTAGGCACCATCTGGTCTATTGCCTTTTTGATATTCGTTTATGAGGATCCCTCATCGCATCCACACATTGATGAGCGCGAGAAGAAGTACATTAATGACTCACTCTGGGGCACTGATGTTGTTAAGGTAAGTTTATTAGAATCTGCAACTAAAGTAGATTCTGTTAATAAACATTTTTTTTTTTGTGCTTTTTGCAGAGTCCTCCCATACCCTACAAGGCCATAATGAAGTCATTGCCCTTCTATGCCATTTTGCTGGCGCATATGGGTCACAACTATGGCTATGAGACGCTCATGACAGAGCTGCCAACCTATATGAAACAGGTGCTGCGCTACTCACTCAAGTCCAATGGTTTTCTCTCAGCGCTGCCTTATCTAGCCATGTGGCTGTTCTCCATGTTCATATCGGTGATTGCCGATTGGATGATTACCTCGAAACGTTTTACGCTCACCGCGACGAGAAAGCTTATCAATAGCATTGGTCAGTATGGACCAGGTATTGCTCTAATAGCTGCTTCCTATACGGGCTGTGATCGCGCGCTGACCTTGTCTATACTCACGATTGGCGTGGGTCTAAATGGTGGCATCTATTCAGGCTTTAAGATCAATCATTTGGATCTGACGCCGCGTTTTGCTGGCTTTCTCATGGCCATTACAAATTGTTCGGCCAATTTGGCGGGTCTCTTGGCGCCTATTGCAGCTGGCAATCTGATCAACAATAAGGTATGTTCCTAGCTCCACAAACTTTATGGCAGAGTTTTAGCTCATATATGATTTACATTTTGTTTGCAGCCCACCATGGGTCAGTGGCAGATTGTATTCTTTATTGCTGCCTTTGTGTACATTATTTGTGGCACATTCTACAACCTTTTCGGTTCGGGTGAACGTCAATGGTGGGATAATCCCGAGAATGATGCGAGCAAAGATATCGTCGCTATAGCCGCACCCAACGCACCTGTGCTAAGCAATGGCAATGGAGCACCACTTGCTATTACCGGCCACGAGTCCAGACCTTAGTTAACACATAAAGGCACTACCCACCTATGTAAACCCCTCCCCTAAACAACTACCTATGTAATTAGTTAAGTTATTTGTTTTAGTTACTTATGATGTTAAGTTAAAAGTTGTTAATTGCACGCATAAAAGTGCAGCTACAAAATAAAAGACAATAATCAGAAATATAAAAGAAATTTAAAGAATTTTTCGTGTATCTTTTGCAAAAAGAATTATCAACTTAGCAGATATTAAACTTAAATATGAATAATCTACCATTTAAAATGTGTAGTTTTTTTTTATTGTGATAGCGCCTAAATAAGTTGATTTTTTAGCCAATAAGTAAAACTAAAGCTAACAGCAAGTTACTATATCAATTTAATTGAAATTAATTCAAATCGTTTTTTTTTAATTACAAACTACTTTAAAAAAAAATTCAAATTGGCTATATAATAAAACAAATTAAATAATTAAAATATAAAACTGTGTTTAAATTAAACAAAAGGACGAAATACGAAGACTAAGCACTAGTTACGTGGAAAGGATACATAATCATTCGAATGTTTTGGCAAGAGACCTCTTGGATGATAGCGATACAATTCAAATTGAGCTTACAGCACTTAAAAAAGCAATAGTTATTACTCATTGGAGTTTAACTATTTCTCCTGTTAATTTATAATTTCCAAAAAATTTACTAATTGTCTAAAGGATAGAGTGTAAATAATTATAATTGAAAAAAAAAAAAAAAATACGAACTGCCGAAACCCGGGATTGAACCGGGGACCTTTAGATCTTCAGTCTAACGCTCTCCCAACTGAGCTATTTCGGCGGTGGCAAAGCTTGCGTCACAAGCAGCACTTGAGAGCAAACACAAAGAGCAAAGAGCGCAGACGCGAGAACCACCCCAATTGCTGAGACTAAAAATAGCACTACACAGCAAGAAAAAAGAAACACTGCTTGGCATTTTGTGCATGCAACTTTGACATTAATTCGAATTTAATAAGCGCTTGTTAAACTGCCAAAAACATTTTTGTTTTATAGAATATAATCTATATATGTATTTGAGCAGCATATATAAAAAAATTGTATCTTATGCTCATTTCAATTGCAAAATGGGCCACGACGAGGAGCTTAGTGCGGAACAAATAAATATTAATATTTCGCCATTTCGTGGCGCCTTAAAGCGCACCTGGCATGATTTTTGTGCCACCAGTAGCATACATGGTTTAAAGTACACGCGTGATGAGGACACTAATCGCATTGTGCGCTTTGTCTGGATACTTATATCCTTGGTCATGTTTATATGTGCCATTGTCATGGTGCAGTCGTTCTATGAGGATTATCGCAGCAATCCAACTCGTGTAAATGTGGAAAACGACCACACACCAGTGACGAATATCTACTTTCCGACGGTTACCATATGTCCTGAGGTGCTTTTTAATATGCAAAAATCCAAGAGCTTTATAGAAACGCTGTAAGTAATCTGTTTGCAACATCATTATTATCAATCATACCTGAGTTTAGGATTGCTCAGTTACTAAAATATTAAATTCAAATCGTTAAATAAATATTTGTAGATTTTATTTCATATAGTATATGACTCAGGAGTCAGTAGAGGTCTATAGCTATCTTAAAATTTAGAAAGATTTTGGATCACGTGGCGTATATGACAAATATTGTATGTACCTATATTGTTAGTTTGTAGGTTATCTTATTTACTATTAATATGACAATATTCTGGACAAGTTAGCAGGATACTTTCCGTACTAGCTGACTCAACATACCCATTATACTCATAATTTCGAACGTTTTATTAGAGAATTATTCGTGGGTACCAAAATTTTAAGATAAGACTTTACAAGTGTTTACATAGCTCCCGAGGATGGATCATGCGTCCAAATTCTAGATTGTAATATGAAAAATGTGGGAGTGAACAGCAAAAATCTGTTGAGGCAAGAGTTTGTTAACGCCAAACACCTCAACGCAATGAAATAGAGCATAATTTGAGTCTCCAAGATCTTTGGATTGTAGAGACAGTTAGGCAGTATGTCGGACATGGTTAAAACAATTTTTTGTTCTCGCTCGTTCTCTAGGTTGGGTCTAATTTTAAAAATCTGCAAAGGTGCATCGCGATGTTTGTTCAATGGTCATTCCAAGAAACTTTGCCGCAGAAACTTCATGGAATGACCCATTGTACCAAGATCGCGATAAGCCTTTGCCGCAAAAAATTTCACCCACCCTACAGTTCACGCTTTGAGCACAGGATATAAAATCTATTTATACAGCATAAATATTTGTTAAGCCCTAGCACATCAGGTTTCTGAGATAACCTTCAAAATACATCAATATATTGGGCTTGTAAGCTAATCGCAAAAACATGACGTAATGGGGATTTTTAGATGTCGGATTTGGATTCGACTCCTAAAACATTCTGGCTTCAAAACAACATGCAACACTTAAATAAATATAGATTTTCTTTTTGTCGATATTTTTGGAACCAAAGTCCGGAAGAAGCTTAAAACATATTGCATCGTTTACTTTAGACATTTGCCGCCAAATGCCAATGTATCAGAGATATTGTCGCTTCTAACAATTTTCTACGGCTTCATGGTTGATGACAATCAGTATCCAAAGCAGGACATTGATCTAATGCAATCCATGCTGCAGCTAAACAATTTAACACTGGATCAGTTTTTAAGCCAAGTGCGCTGGGACTGCAGGGATTTGCTTTATCGCTGTCGCTATCACAATCAAATTATGGACTGTGACAAACTCTTTCAACTATCTAAGACTTTTAATGGACACTGCTGTTCTTTCAATATATTTCAGCCGGGGTATGTTAATGCTATGATAGCTTATCTTTTTCCTTAATTGCAGCTTATCTCTTTATTGTAGACTCAATTTTACGGCTCAATATGCTGCCGGTGGTCTGCCCTATGGTCTATCGATGATTCTGCGCTACAATGATAAGAGCTACGACTTGCTGCAGTCCTATTCGCATGGCTTCAAGTTATTTATAAACGAACCGGAAGCACATCCCAGTGCTCATGCCGTGGCCAAGTTTATATCGCTGAATACGGAGACTTTTGTCACAATGCGACCCGAACAGACCTTTAGTTCGAATGCCGTAAAAGCGCTGCCCATTGAGGAACGCAGCTGCATCTTTCGGCATGAGTTCCATTTACGCTACTTTGCAGTCTATATCTATTCGAACTGCGAGCTTAATTGTCGGGTTACCAACATGGTACGATTTTGTGGATGTCTAACATACTTCTTCGATTTGAATCGTACCCAGGATCGCATATGCACATTTAGTGATATTCCTTGCTTGGTTGATCGGTTTTGTAGGTTACTTTTATAGCAAGTTCCGAAATGTTCTTTATAGAGTAGTTCGATTCAAATTCTTCAACAGCTGACATCATGACACGTAAACGAAAGGATCAGTGTTATTGTCCACTGAGTTGTGAGCGCTTTGAATATGATGCAGCGGTCTCAAGCATGCCACTACATCTGGATGTGCCCACTGTGGATCCCTTTTAGTAAGTAATAAGTTAAGAGACGGCCACACTTGCAAAAAAAATTGCACAATACAAGCGGACGTGTGAATGGCAAAATATTTCAAGAAAATTAATTGCTCAGCAGATTGGTTGTGATCAAACGACGACAAATAAGGACTTCCTTGGCCTGAAAATAGCTTACAATAACACTTCCTAAACACTTTAGTCTGCCAAAAAAATTTTGAGATATTGTGAAAAACTAATTTTTTGAAAAATGTCAATTTGTCTTCACTTTATTGTAATTAACTGGGATTTTAGATTTTTATATAAAATTGTATTTATACAGCCCTACTTAATCAGGATTAGAATTTTTTTTTTTTTTTACTTTTTGCGGAAATGCTCATAATTTCTATATTTTCTGTCCGATTTTGATGAACCACCACCAATTTCTTTCGTAATCGTCCAAAGTGGAACCTATATGAATGAAATAAAATTTGACATTTTCAACGCCTTTAAAATTTTTCAAAAAACTTGCTAAAAGTTTACCAGAATGTATAAATAGCGACCAAAGCAATAAAAACTAAGCATTGAGCTAACATACTTGATAAACCAAAAAACATAAAAAATATCCAGTCAAATACGAATTTTTTCTAAAAGTGACCAAATAAAATAAAAAATGACTAATGAGTTAGCATACAACTTGAAAAAAATAATATAAAAAATCCATACCGGCTTAGTATTTACATGAAGACATTTGCGGTTATGGGCAAACTTTTTTGTTAAATTTTTTTGGATGTATTGATTTCTTCTAATGTCTTTTCGACTGAATATAGGTGCCATATAGCTAGAAATCGGTCTAAGCTATATCTCCATTGGTTATTAGATAGGTTGTTATCTGCACCAAATTTGAAATTTTTTAAAGACGTAGGTTGATATATATTCGACTCATAGCTGCGCGAATAAAATATAAACAAAGATGTCAATAACCTCTCTGGTATATTAGAAATCCACTTCAAAACAACTTTGGCTCCCATTTACATTTTGAAATTCGACTATATCTCTCCCAACCTGGGACAATAATTAGCTGTTTTTCGAGCAAGAATGGAAAACTAATTGTAAATTAATTATTGGTACTTGTATTGGTTTTTTAAAAGCGAGTGATGCATTTGCATTTCTAAGACATAAGAAAATATAAATTAAAATTATGTTATTTATAAAAAAAATTATTAAATTTTTATGATAATACTTGGCACATCTGACCTCGACTTACTTAATAAATAAAATACCTGAGTACTTAATGATTATATTTTTTTTTAGCAAAGGCATCGCTAAAGACTATGCCGTGGCACACATTTATATGAGTTCTTTGGTATATCGTCGTGTGCGCCTTGATTTGCTTTCCAATATGGTCACACTGGTTTGTAAGTACAGCTGCATCCAAAAAAAAATATATCGCTTGTAATTTCTGCAAATTCTGTTTTCTTAGCAAATCTTGGCAGCGCCTTCAGTCTGTTTGTAGGCATGAGCATGTTATCCGTGGTAGAAATTATCTATTATTTTACTATTATCTTACATAAGAACTACAAGATGGAGGTACGGGCACGTGACAAGCATAATTTGCAACTCTTTACTAAGAAATCAGAGAACTCCGAGCAACAAAAAAATGATTCAACAAACAACAAGAAATCACCGTTCATAATTTACAAGGCCTAATCATCAAGTAAACGATAAGAAATTTGCGTCTAATCAATTTTAAACTTTTGTTTTGTATTTGTCAAAATAAAATGGAATCATAAATCATAATTTATATTTAGTATTTTTGGAGCAGCTGCGTCGTATAAAAAAAATGGCCCCTCAAATTGGGAATTCCCAAAGTGCTTTAAGGTTGTAAAAACATGTAATATAGTATTATTTAATTAGTTTTAGGTATGTGATCTTTAGAAATATTTATTTATTTTAAAAGGGGTAAAATAAAGTACAGTTGGCCTTAAATTATAAGAAAAATTTAAATGAAATATTGAAAAATATAACGAGGGAAAAAAGATAGGTATGAACTAATGCAGCAGTAAGGTTCACATTCTAGAATTTTACTCAAGCGCAAGGATCGAGTCCGCTGGATATGTGGATAGCTTTGGCAGCTAGGTTCTTTCCTACTAAAAATATAAAAAAAAAAAAATACTTGGCTACTCTTATTTTTTCGACTTGAGCAAAAAAAATTTTTTCCAAAAAGTTTTGAAATAAACTTTTGCTTTTTGCTCAAAAACTTATTTCAAAAGGAATCCTTTCTAAATTTGCGACTAACTATGTACGATTCATATAAAATGCGCATAGACTGAACTTGTGACGTCATGACGTTTCAAACTTCAATTTTCAATGACTATAGTTTGGCTTCTTTTCAAAATCGAGAGAATCTATAAGCATTGAGAATTTCGTTTATTAGCCAGATATTTCTGGAGAATATTTGATTTTATAATTAAAAAAAATTAAAATTTTGAGTAACGAAACCAAACAAAAAGTCAAAATTAATATAATTAAAAATTTTTTTTTTTTGTACCAAAAAAATCAAAATGCTCTATAAAATAAAATAAAAAAGTATTCATATTGACCTTATACAACGAATTATTGATGATTATTGGTAATCCCAATTACTTATCTACTACTTAGCCCTCAATAGATTGATATATTATACCGTCTATAAATTCCATAATTCTCACGTGTTGCCATAGGTCCAGATAGTAAGTCAGATGCTTTGAATACGTCAGATAGTACTTGTCACTGGCATGCCACCAGGAAAGCAGCCTTCATAAATTTCCACCTAATCGCCATTTTGTGGTCATAAATTGGACTCACGCGAAGCTCGATAAGATTGTCCATCCAAATGCTATATAAGCTGCGTACAAGGCAGTCCAAAGTCATAGTTTTTTATGATCATGTCGAAGTTAACCTTAGTTTGTTTACTGGCAGCTTGTGCTCTGGCTGGTGCCCAGCACAATCCCCACTGGTGGGGCAATCACAATACCATTGTGCATCTGTTCGAATGGAAATGGAATGACATTGCCGAAGAGTGTGAGCAGTTCTTGGGACCCAAGGGCTATGGTGGCATACAAGTTAGCCCGGCTAATGAGAACATTATATCAGCTGGGCGTCCCTGGTGGGAGCGTTATCAGCCCATTTCCTACAAGTTAACTACACGTTCAGGCAACGAGCTGGAGTTTGCCTCCATGGTCAGGCGCTGCAATGATGTGGGTGTGCGCATTTATGTGGATGTGCTGCTCAATCATATGTCTGGCGACTATGATGGCACTGCCAAGGGTACTGCTGGCTCTGTAGCTGTGCCCAGCCAGAAATCTTTTCCGGCTGTGCCCTATGCTATGGAAGATTTCCATCCTAGCTGTGAGATTAATGACTGGAATGATCGCTATCAAGTGCAAAACTGCGAGCTGGTTGGACTTAAGGATTTGGATCAAAGCCGCAGCTGGGTGCGCGAACAGTTGATCAATTTTTTGGATCATTTGGTTGAACTGGGCGTTGCTGGTTTTCGCATTGATGCAGCCAAACACATGGCTGCCAGTGATCTGAGCGTAAGTAGAAATCTTTCTTATTGTTAGTTACGCAAGCTTACTCCTTAAACTACAAACTACAGGATATCTACGGCAGCGTGCGCAATTTGAACACTGATCATGGCTTCCCCAACAATGCTAGAGCCTTTATCTATCAGGAGGTCATCGATCATGGTCATGAGACTGTTTCACGCGAGGAGTACGAGGAGCTGGGTGCCGTCACAGAGTTCCGCTTCTCTGAGGAAATTGGCAAGGCCTTCCGCGGCAACAATGCGCTGAAATGGCTGGAAAGCTTTGGTCCCAGCTGGGGCATGTTACCCTCTGATGAGGCCTTGACCTTTGTCGACAACCATGACAACCAACGCGATGGCGGTCAGGAACTAAACTACAAATCACCCAGACAATACAAAATGGCCACTGCCTTCCATTTGGCCTTTCCCTATGGCATTAGCCAGATCATGAGCTCCTTCGCCTTTGATGATCGCGATCAGTCGCCGCCACAAAACGCCCAAGAAGAGATCATCTCGCCTGAATTCGATGATGAAGGTGCTTGCATTAATGGCTGGATCTGCGAGCATCGTTGGCGTCAGATTTACAATATGGTGGCCTTTAAGAATGCCGTGCGCGATACCGAGCTTACCAACTGGTGGGACAATGGTGACAATCAGATAGCCTTCTGTCGCGGCAACGAGGGTTTCATTGCCTTCAACAATAATCTCTATGATCTGAATGAGACTCTGCAAACCTGTCTGCCAGCTGGCGAGTACTGTGACGTCATCTCGGGCAATAAGCTGAATGGTGACTGCACTGGCAAAACCGTGCAGGTTGATGCCAATGGCTATGCACGCATCAGCATAGGCTCCGAGGATTTCGATGGTGTGGTAGCACTGCACAGTGATGCCAAGTTGTAAAGCAAAAAAGTCGAGCTTTTGTTTGAAATAACGACAGTAAGTTGGTTTTTTATTGTTTAAGTGACAAAGGACACATACAATTATGTAATAATAAAACGCACATAAAGGATAACTTTAATTTTTGGCTAACTGAATATAACTGGCTCTTAGCGGAACAACATACAAATTTTACAAAAAACTTTAACTTGAGCTTGACTATATATCTATAGAGTACTGCTTAGGTTATTATTTGTGCTCCAAAGTTTCGGGCTTAGGTTAAGTAATACAAATGCTTAAAGACCCGGCCCGCTTAGCAAGTCCATATAACAAGTTCAGTTCCAGGCTAAATAACTGCTGTACTTGGCTAAAATAATTCTGCAAATAGAAGAAAGTTGCAATATGAAATTTGTAGTTGTGTGTTTTTTTCATTTTTTGAAATTTTCATTAAATTTTTTTGAAAAGTTTTCTGGTGCCTTGTACGGAAAAAAAGGACCCAAAGCAGCGGCTCTTTGTAAAGCATTCACAGGCAAATGAAAATTTTTATTTGTTTTTTTTTTTTAAGGTACTTTTATAAAGCACTACTAACTTTTAAGCGGTTTTTTTTTTAGTTTAAAACAAGCAACTACAAATTAAAAATAGCAACATTTCTACTTGCATTCATATTAGTCATATATGTAGATAATATAATATATGTTTTATAATATAATAGAGTAGTTAACAAATTGGCAGATGCATTTGAATTATATGCATTTTATGTGTGTGTGTATGTATTGTGTGTGTAATAAAATATGACAAACATATTTGGCATATGTCATATTTGCCATATAAATCTAGTAAAAAAGAAGTATCTCAAAGATTAGGCCTAAAAAATTTCCCAATTAAATCTTAATACGGATAGATAAATTACCTATCGATTTTCTTTTTCATCAATATTGTTCCACAATGACTGTACTCTGATATTTCTGTTTAAGATTATTTTCCTCGAAACCACTTTCTCAAACTAATGTTATCGATAGGCAAACTATCGATTTTCTTTCAAGTTGCACCATTAGTCGATTTCGAATGACTGTACACTACTGAAGTCAACTTAATTTTTTTTGAAAATATTTTTATTTTTAGGCCAATTCGTAATTCTTAAATCTTTATACCAAGCGGCACTTACTAAAAGTTTTACTTAAGTTAGGCCTATCGAGTTTCTTGCAAGTGATCACGAATCGATTCAATGCTACTTGGCAATAACACCAAAATATTTTAAGTAGAAATAATTATTATTATTTGAATTATTATTTTATTTTTATTTTCCCCCAATGCAGAAACCTCGACTATTTACTAAAACTTCTACAAAATCTGATTCTACCACGAAACAATTTCCGATGACTGAACACCTTTTGTTTTTATTTTCTGATAAAATTTTCTCTTCGCTTAAGAAATGAAAAGGAATTTTCCGAAAAAGGCCTATATTTGATTTTAAAATAAATTATTTGTTAGCCTTCGAGATCCCCTGGGGGGACCTAGTCAAGATTTGATTGCTTATTTTAAATTTCGAAATTTGTAAAAAATAAAATTTTAGATCAACGCATTTTTTTAAATTCGTACAAAAATTTAATTCAATAAGCATTTTTTTTAGTTAGGATTAAAACGTTTGTAGAGAGTCAGTTTTACATCATTCCAGATTTAATAAAATTTTTAAAAATTATTTTGTTTTAATTTGCTAAATCGGGAAAAAAAAATATTTTTTATCATACCCTAAGGTAAGGGATTTATTAAGTTTGGGAAAACATACGTAACATACAGAAGAAGACGCCAAAATTTCCAAAAGTGACCTCCAATATGTGCATTTAATATAAACATGTCCGTCCGTCTGTACGAACGCCTAGATCGTGGAGAGCTGGAATTATCAAACTTGACTTTTAGACTCATAAAATGTGCAGGCAGATCAAGCTTATTTTCATTTATTCTAAAACGCCCCCCTTTCTACCCAATTGACTTTAAAACGCTATATCTTCTACAAATTTCAACAAGGGACACCACCGTAGCCGAATTTCTCTAGAGGTGTACGTATTTTTACTTTATGTATAAATTAATTAAATTTTTTCGGAAAAAGTAGTCCATCGATTGTCACCACCAGAACTTACTTTACGCTCCTACAACTTTGTTTAATTTTTACCCATTTTTGATATCAGAACCAGTTATAAAATACAGTACGCTATTTTGACACAATTTAATTTTCGAAATATTTTCTGACTTAGTTGATTTTGGAAAATTTTTTTCAATTCTCGGTCATCTTCTGCGTCTAAAATCTACCCATATGACTCTTTCTACACTTAATATGCTTATACCCCAAACACACTACGAAATCCTTAATAGATTCATGATTTCTTTAATGATGTGAATCGATTTCTCCGAAATCCTAAAACTTTGAGGTTATCCCAAAAACAAAGATTTCGAAAAATTCAAAAACATGCTCTTAACGGCTATAACAATCGGTATATCTTGGGATTTTAAGATATACTTATAAATTAAATTATGTATAATATGTACATCGTTTGGAAATTTAAAAACTTCGGATTGAAGATGATTTTTCTTATTTTCGAAATTAAAAATTTAAGACGCGACTTTTAAAATAAAACTTCAAATCATCGAAGCAAGCGTTGATTTTTGGTTCTTAAATTAAAAAAAAATACAAGACAATTTTTTCAATTTTTCCACTAAGCCCTTAAATCTGCTGCTAGATTTATATAATAAAAATCAATAATTTATTAAAAATTAAAAATAATTATAGATTATTGCTCAACTTTATATTTTGGATTTTACTAAAAATAAAAAAAAATAAAAAGTTTAAATTAAATACTAATTTTTTTTTAAATAAATATTAATTTTTTTGTTTTAAGTTAAATTTAATCCTATTTTTGTACCTATATGAACTTCCCATAACGCCTGATGAATTTCTGTTCTACTACATTTATATGACAAATACATATGCACTTATACATATGCCTTAAATTTGTTTTGGTTTTCAAAATGACAACCATTTACTTCTATATATATGTATGTATATACTTGTTAGTTGTATATTGAAATATTTATAATCATAGCTGACATAATAATTATATATAATTAAATGCTCATTATGCGTAAATACCTGTAAAAAGTTGATATCTTAGTTTCCAACAGACATATGCACTTAAAACTAATAAATATTTTACAAATATTTAAACTTAACGCTATATTATATATATGTATAGTTTTTTTTTTAATTACTTTTGATTACTTGTAAATTTTAAATATGCGCAAAACTGCGCAAACATTTTTGTAAATATTTAAGCTTAAATGTAAAAATCTATTTTATGCATAATAAGTTTTGTTTACTATTTCTTTTAATTTTCGGCACAAAAGTTTTTATTTTTTAAGAATCAAGTACGGCCCCAAATCCAGCTTTTAAATATTGTTAATATTTACTATTATTAATTTGGATTTTTATTTTTGACTTAAGCGTAAACATTCAAGTACATTTAGAACACAACTTTTATAGCTTAGATTTTTGTTAACAATTTATATTTTAAGTTTGTTTTTTTTTTGACTTAAAAATGTATAATATCTTTTTAACAGGAACCACGTAAAAATGCGCATAAAACTGTTTATATTTTATATAAGTATATTATAAACATGACAACATTCAGTTTAAACACTTAAATTGTTAAACATTTGTTATTTTAATTGTATACATAAATATTTAAAGTTTATTATTTACTAATATATTTAAACATTAATCAGGTAAATCGTGGGAGGAATTATTGTTTCATATTTGTAGATCATTTAGAATATGTTTATTTATTTTTATTTTTAGGTTTCTATCCTGTTAGTGGTTCATGCAAGTAGTAAATAAACATTAAGTACATATTGGCTTTACAATCAAGTATACTATGTACATATGTAAGAAATAGTATATTATGCTTTTATTTGTACCAGCTTTGATTTAGCATGCTTTAATCAAATTTATTTGATTAATTGCTTAATTTTAAATAATACTCACTTATTTTTTAATAGCAGTTTTGTAGAGTTTTGAAACGGCCTAAAACCAGAACCATTTTATTAAGTTTGATATACGCTTGAGGGGCTGACGATTTCATATAATACTTAGCACTAAATAATTTATATACAAAATTGTATATAATTCACCTATGTATATTTATGTTAAATGGTTTGTATAGCTAGCTGAACGTGTATATAGCATATCTTCTGGATTGTATAACATTTAGATTGTTCAAAATTGCATTAGTTTAGAAAAAATATTGTTTTATTTGGCTCATAAGTAGATAAGACAATTGTAGATTGCTGCAAGGGATTGTTTAAGTTGTTATCGATAAATATCAGTTTTAGCACATATCGAAATGCCATTCATAAGATACTACATATGAGGTTTAAACGGTAATCTGCAAGTTGTTATTTGATTCTAACTACGATCTATCTAGTTCACAGATCTCTTCAATTTGGAATAATATTGCCGTAGAACTTTGTGTATAACATATATGTATATATATATTTAAAAACTCTTCCCCACATCGTGTATGCGCTTGCGCCGACTATCCCGCCGTCTATAACGATCTATAATGCGCGATCGATGCCGCTCTGCACACAGCGCCTCAGGAGAACTATCCACCTTCTTCATAACTATGCGAAACGTAAATGTATGCTTAGGTGAGGCGCTAGCCGCACGTCTGGGAGAAGGCGGTTCGAACTCACTGCCGCTGGAGAAGCCGCAAGTGCCTACGGGTGCACCGACACTAACCACATTGCCCACCGCACTAGGCACTCTGGGTGTGCCGTTTGTATAGCCCGAAGGCGTGGACATGGAGCCCGTAGACAGCTGCTGCGTTAGCACAGAGCTGGGACGTGGTTCGAATATAGAGGCACAGCGCTGATCCGTGCAAAGAAAAGTCTTGACCTCTTCCTCGCGCTGCTTGATGGTCAGCGGAAAGTGTTTCTTAGTGGGATCAGCATAAGGACTGCGCTGCGGCTCATGGCTATGCACAGAGTGTGGATAGGAGGAGCTAGAGTCATAGCTGTCACGTGAGCTATAGTTGGAGGAGGTCTGCTGTGATAGCGGACTGCGTGCTCGCGAGAAGGCACTAAAAGGCGAAATATGCAGTGAGCGAAAGGTTTCGGTCTTTTGTTTTTTGGTCATAGGAAAATTGGGTGAACGCACAGGCGTTACACCACTCGCCTCTGAGGGTGTGTAGTCAAAATGTGTCTCTAAAGAAGACTTGCGGCCACAGGAGCTGCCTGAGCGCTGAAAGGTTTCAGCATCGACTAATTCGATGGAAGATTTACGCAAATCTATGTGTCGCTTGCGCTCATCCATGTCCACAATTTCAAAGCTAGAGGTCTGATCGTCATAGCTAGTGGACTGATAACGTGATATGGATATATCAAAGCTGGTGTCACGTGAGGAATAGGGACAGTCAAAGCTGGACTCGGCACGGCTGGACTTGCGATCGTTTTCGGCCAGATCAAAACTATCGCCACCCGAGTCCAAGCGTTGCAGATTGATTAGGTCCGTGTCTGTGTCACCGCCTGGACTGCGCAGATTCTCTAGAAACGGCGATCGCGGTGGATCAAAGGAAGAGCGGCGTGAGGGCGGCTCAAACTCAATAGTAGGTAACTGCAGCGGTTGCTTCTCTGGCGGCGCAGCAGCAGCCGCTGCGGCAGCTTCGGCCACTGCGCGTGCAGCTGCCTCCGCCTCTTCGGTCTCGCGCCGCAGCACCTGCAGATTTACATAAACTGGTTCTGGCGGATAGGCCTTCAAAATCTCTACGAGTTCAATGCGAAAATCTTCGGGCAGCACCAGATCGTTTGAGTCCGATTCGCGTTCCTCGCTGATGCGTGGCTCTATGGGCTCCCGGCTCTCCGAGCGACGCGTAAAATGATGTGGCACAGTGACGCCATCTGTTGTTAGCGCCACCACTTTCAGCGAGTTGGTGACCTCCTCAACGAACTGTGCCATGGCTACATCTTCGGCTATTGTGGCGCTGGTAGTGCCACTCGCTGTGTCCTCACTGCGCTCTGGTTCCTCGACCGAACGCAAACGCTCATGCTTGATATACGACTCACCTACCTTTTCAAAATGCACATTCGCTAACTCGAATGGCAGCTCACTTAATGGTGAGCCGCGTCCCGAGGCACGACCTACCTGTGGATCAAGGTTGCCCGCATTGGAATCGGCACTAGCCCTCTTTGAACCGGCGGCTGATGTCCCCGACGACTGTTGTTGTTGTTGTTGTTGTTGCTGCTGCTGCTTTAGTTTCTCCTCTTCCTCGCGACGTGCCGATCGACGCAGCTTTAGCGACATTTTTGTATAGTGCGCAAATTTCAATGACATCTTCGGTTCGAAGCCAACTTCGGACATCTGCTTGACGATGGCGCTCTTGGCAGCCGTCGACGAAGCGGCCGGACTGGCAGAAAAGGTGCTCTGGCGTATGAGCGGCCCACTAGAGGAACCCGTTTCGGCACGAGTGAACGCGTTGGCAAAGCGGTTTGTACGCGTGGTGATATGTTTCGAAGGTTTGCGTACAAATGCCAAAATCTCGCGCATAACGCTAGTGCGTTCCTTCTTTTCCGGCTGTCCCTGCCCCTCCTTCTCCTTTTCTCGTGCGGCTGCCTCGGCCTGACGCTGTTGCACCTCGCGCTCCCGAGCTGCCTCCGCAGCGGCACTCTTGTAGGTCTCAGCGGGATTGGACACAGTAATGGGCGGTATGGGTCCCATGGGACTGCGCTTGTCGCTGGTTAAATACAAAGGCGTAAAAAGACTGATTGATGGACGCTTGATGTTGCCAAAGGCGGATTCATCTGGCTCGGTGGCCATGTCCTGCACATGCACTGTCGATGTAGGACTGCGCCGCGTGACACCCGCCTGACAGCCAAAGTCGGAGGGAGCTGCCGCACCCAGTGGTGAACGACGCTCTTGTGTGTGTATGCTAAAGGTGGGACTGCTACGACGATCACCGGTTGGGCTGCGCGTTGGACTAGGCAGCTCATTGGGTGACTTCATGCCGCTGCTGGGAAATAGCGGACTGCGACGTCCTTGCGGACTACGATCACTAACACCCACAGGACTACGGCGACCCTGTGAACTGACGGAGATAGACAGCTGTCCGCTGTTTTTGCGACGATTGGAGGCACGCAAGGTGCCCTGGCGCGACAATGTGGTGGGCGTCTTTTGCGAACTACTGCCGGGACTCTTCGACTCCGGTTGCGGTAGCACTGGGCTCTTAGGCGTAAGCGGACTGCGCTTCTTCTCGCCATTTAGGCCCGTGGTGTTAAGTGTGAGACCAGTGCCGCTGGATGTTGATGGAGGCGGTGCATTAGGGCTGCGTCTTTCGGAGGGACTGCGACGCGTGCGGAAGCTTTGGGACTTGGCCTTGCGTATTTTTGGCAGCGACTGATGATGACGGTGTCGGCCAGAGGTATGGTGATGGGAAGAGGAGGAGGAGGGGCCGTTCAACTTATGTTAGTTGCTGTGATGCGGGCCACTAGTGGGATCGCTGCTACCGCTGGAACTCAAAGTTGTATTCGAACCGTAGGGATCAAGCGAACTCTGCACGGACATCGAACGGCCTTGGTTCTGGCGGGCACGCCTTACTCGGCTAGAGTTGGGAGACAGCTTTCCGGGGTCGATGCTTTCTGGGTCTGCCTGCAAGTTGTAGAATCAGACATAAAGGGGGACAACAGGACAATGGACAATGGACGGCGCACATAGACAGATAGATGATATAGCATGAATGATACTGAGTTAAACACCAAAAAAGCCAACAACAATTAAGCACATGGAGCACGAAACTCACCTGATAGGCCAAGGCATTCATAATCATTGCGTATGGCACCAGACCCAACGGATGTATCTCACGCATTAATACATTCGCTGGTATCTTATGAAACTGTATGTATTCCAGAAATGTGCCCAATATTTCCTTAATATCTATGTTCTGTTAAAGAAGTAACCATATGAGCTAAATAGATGCAGCAAGACATTTTTGTGTAACCTACGGGATTATTATCGTAGTACTTTTTGCTCCACATAAGCGCTGCCTGGAACTTGGTAAACTCATCGGCTCGCAGCTCTTCTCGAGCCAAAATCAAACGCACTACATGCTGAGGCAGCAAAGTAAAGCTGCCCAGATTAAGTACCTCATTGCCGTGCTCATCCACAAATTCGAGCACTTTCTGCACCAAGGTCTTGGTGCACTTGTACTGTATATAACGCTCGGCTGAGGCAAGTAATGCGCAAACGGTGTCCACATTAATACAGCATTGGACAAAGCCCGCACACGCACGACGCAGTTCCTCCAAACCATAATAGTCAGCGGCATTCATAACCCCTGTAAGAATTATTATGCAATTAGAGGGGATTCGAAGGATTATTACAAAATAGTTCACATACCCAACAAAGTACGCGGCTGCAAGGTGACACAGCCCGTGTGGATGTATTCAATCAGCTGACGGAAGACATCCGGTTCGAACTCCTCTATGATTAAAGTCTGATGCTGCTGACCTGAGGGCTGCAAGATTGGGCGTTTTATTTGAAAAAATTGAAATCTTTGAGTGTTTAAAATAATGCAAGTCATACTACTAGTAAATGCTAGACAAATTTACAAAATACAAGACGCGTGCAAACATTTAGAAATTATTTTAGGCTGCAATTACAATTTCAGTTTATCGATTTTCGATAAAAAGTAATTGCAATCGGATTCACCAGACGGAGTTTATGTTAAATTGTTACTAGAGAAAGGCTTAGGAAATAGTTTTAAACATACAGTATAGCAACGTATGGGAGTGCACAAGGATATAATACCAAAGTAGTCGTTGTATAGGAAATATGCAGTATTTTTTACAAACATTTATTACACAGGCAGAAAAAAATTAGATTTCCAACTATTGGTAGGGTACACCCCAAAAAAAAAGCTATCTTAATTTAAGTTTGCATCTACTCAAAACAAGAATGTTTGACTTTCGACATTATAAAAATTTGTCGGTTAGTATTTGCTCTGAATTAAGAGTAGTTAGTATTCACTCAATATCAGCAGTGCGACTAAAAAGTTTTACGAGTATAAAATTCTCTTTGTGAGCTCTTCTTAAAATAATTTTATACCCTCTCAAATTAAGAAATTCTGTCTTTTTTTTTTAGATATTTACTATCAAGTGACATTTTTGAAGCGTTCTAAACATTATTATTTTAAAAACTTGTAGTTGTCTACCAAAAAACGCTCTTGAAATAAAAATTCTCAGTGTAGTAAGTATGTCCAAAGGGTGCAGCTTTCACTTGTACTTATTCTTTTTACCAGTTTCGTTTCCAATCGTATTTTTTTAATAATTCTTTCTTTTCAACCGCAGCAAAATAGAGGGTTGTGTGTTTGACTTGTATGTTCATCTGTTCCCTTATAGCTTCCAATCCGTTTATCGTAAGTTGAAAAATAAGGTAACGTTGGAAGCGTCTTGAATGTCCGCTGGTTATAGGTTATGTGAACTCATATTAAATTAAATATTGTCAGTCGTACATTAAGTCTTTAATAAAATAGATGTCTGATTTAAAGCACAAATTAAAATAAGTTTTGAAATCATTTTAAAACCCTCTCCCTAAAGATTACAGCTTCATTATAATTACAACATTTAGTACATACATATTGTGTTGTCAAGTGCTCAATTTTATTTTATAGAACTGTCTTCAAAGTACTACACAAAGCATACATTCGAGTATCTTTTGATAAGTCTCATATAGCAATACATTTGAAAAAGCCAATTTCAATACGCTAAATATTAAATAAATAAAAATTTTGAAACACACACACGCAGACATAGATACAACAATTGAGGACAGCAGAGCTGTCGGTTTTTGGGTTACTAAGTGTTTACCTCGGGTATCGGAGCTAATTGTTGGGTGAAACCAGTTCTCTATATATTTATACCAATGCAATTTTGTATTTGATGAGTGGGGGGTAGGACATAAAGAAATATTACAACAGAGAATACAGGAAAAAAATTTACATTTATATTAATTTTGTGATAGTTTTTTTTGTTGTTGTTGTTGTTGTATGTATTTACAATAAAAATTTATAAAATATGTTTAAAAAATTGATTGACTTAAACATAAATGCCCCAAACCATATATGTACAATACATACAAGCAATCACCACAGTATATAACGCACACTTAAACATACAGCAGGGGTCACGCGCTCACGCACACAGATGCGTACACACAGATACACATACTCTTCCACACACACAGACACACAAACACACGTAGGGAAACCCATGGGTAATCGATTATGAATTGACTACGGATACGAACCTGTTGTGCGGCATTTTGTAGATTCAACAATGGCTCCGAGCTACGTTTCAGGAATAATCGTAACTTGTTCTCCTTGGTCGAGGTCTCGCGTTTGCGCTGGGGCGATGGTGCAGCATAGAGCATTTTGGCGAATACGCGCGAACGGGAAGCCAATACAGCCTATGAACAGGTGGGAGAGAGAGAGATGCTATTAAACAAGGTGAAAACGTTTTGTTATGCTGCGTGGATTACGCAATGACCTGAATTTGGCAACACATCGATGCTTGGACATACACACTAGAGTGGGTCGTAACTCATAAAAAAATGGAATAATTTAAACGAATATGTTATTGCGGTATTTCTTTTTTTAGATAAAGTTCGAAATCTTAAAGCTAATTCAAACAAATATTTTATTTTTTAACTATTTAATAGAAAAATCGGAATAACATCCATAGCTCCAAACTTGGCGTTCATGTTAGGTAATTAGGTGTTCTATATTTTGAGGACCCCGCACTATTTTGCTTTGAACAAGTTTCAAAATATTTTTGATAAGCTCCATTTCATGAGGACTTTAATATAGAATATATAATCTATTTTAAAGGATTCCAAAACTTTTGGCAAATTTGGATTTTAATTGACTCAATTATCATCCTTCATCGAATTTAGAAAATAATGCTCTCTACATAAATTTTTAAAAACTTTCTTTTCGACCCATACACACACATGATGCTGCACGTCAAACAATTCATGTATATAACGTTTAACTCACCTTAACGGCGCAGACTGGTTCACGTGTATCTCCCACCAAGAAGGTTACGTCACAAAGCTCTGGCATGGATGCCAGAAACTTCATATCCTCGGCCAGGCCAGTTTTGTTCTCGAACGTGGATAAGTCCGGCTCTGCGTCAGCCATACCAAGTAGTATCAATGCCTCGGGCATTTGGGTTTACTGTAAAGAGTTGCATATTATCTCTCAGCCATTGACAATGCAGCGCATGCCATATCAGGGGGGGTGTAGTTCTGGCATGGGGACGGTTGAGTGACAGTTGGGGCGTGTATCTTATGCAAAATAACCGCCGTGTGCACAGCGGGATAAAAAAGAGCTTATGGAACAAAGTTAATTGAAATGCTATAAATAGTGCAGCTTTTGTATGCTGTAAGGTATGTACAATACAAAGGCGCCACAGCCCGTCCAACTTGGTTATAATCTATGCGCAGTCTTGGCCAAATGTCATCTAAATACTTTAAAACCACAAGGACTTTGGAGTAATTAAATTGTAATTGCTTTGCCACAATCCCATTGAGATACAAACAGCACGATCCGCACACACACAGACATAGAAACACACAGAGAGAAAGACCTTGTTCGAAAAAAAAGATTTGCTGAGCATTCAATAAATAGAAAAAAATTTGAAAGTAGAAACTGTTCTTATTTGAATTTGAAAAATTTGTTTGTCAAAAAAGCATATTTATGGCATCAAAGCAGTTTTTTTTTAAGAAATCTTATCTCAGACACTATATTTTTTTAATTTTATTCGAGACAGTTACTCTTTTATCTATATACTACGTCTCGGGATATAACGACAAGATCAATAAAAAATTAACTATATACATATATTGTAAAAAAGTTAACGCATTTTTATTGAATTTTTGGCCACAAGTCTGTAACTTCTAAAATTTCTTATTCAATATCAAAACGAACATTCAGATCAAGTTTAAGCTTCTTATCTTTCAATTTCAGGATTTATGTTTATTGACAGTACTAGGTTAAATATTATTATACTGTGTATTATGGAGATCATCACAAAAATAGGCATAACTTCTTCAAAATTATGAGTTAGGGACTATTTTATGGAATTTTCGTTTAAAAAATGTGATATTTTTTTCGAGAACAGCTCTGACTTTTAAATTGAAAAATGTAAATAAAAAAAAATATATAATATAAAAAAAATTTTATGAATTTAAAAAAAACCTATCTAATTTCAATAAAAAAAATTTAGAAAAAAACTATATATTATAATTCAATATTTCTTTTTTTTTTAATATACAATTTAACAGTAAATTATTTAAAATCATATTTCCTTCCTTTTATTTATTTATGTTTAAAATTTGGCAGCGAACTCAGCTTTGCTAATTATATTTAATATTTCATTGTAAACACAAAATATTATCTTTCTGCTGCATTCCGCTGCAATTTAAATTAAATATAACATTTAAAAAAAATAATTTTTTTAACTAAGTACCTATTACTTTTCACTGCACACAAAAAAAAAAATTTTTTTTTTTATATATAAAATTTTTATTTTAGATTTAAAATTCTGCATTGATATTCGCTTTTTTAAAAAAATATAATGATTGCATTACTTTTTATTTTATTTTAAACTCAAGGTATTAAAAACTGCCGAAAAAAACATTTTTTTTTTAAAACTCAAAGTATTATTTTTCGCTGCACAAAATAATATTCAAATTATCTATAATAATAATACCACTATTATTGTTCAGTCTTTTTTTTTTTTAATTTAATATTGTACTTTTTTTTAAGTTTCAGAAAAAAATTACATTTTATTTTATATTTTCTTTTAAACTCACTGCAGAAATTAAAAATAAAAAAAATATCTATTTTTCAGAGCGCAAAAAACAATTTTCAAATATCTTTATTCGCTTACAAGATATGAAAAGATTTAAAAAGGCATATTTTGTTGAAAAAAATTTAATTTTGCCGTAAAAATATTTTATTTCTTTCGAAAAAAAATGACTGAAAGTACATATATTTCGTATATTTCACTATTTTTCTTAAAATATTAATATGTGTACTATTGATCGGGTCGGTAAAGCATGAGATTTAGCTTAATAAGAATACCAACTTCTCCGAAAAAACTATTCCGCAAAAAAAGTTATTTTCAGGTTGACTAATAACATCGAAAAGTGTGTACACATTCCTTAATGAAAAATGAACATTAGAGTCTTAGACGCACATCAATAAGTTGTGGTTTCAAAGTAAGTATATAATAATAAAAAAAAAAAGAGTATAATGACACCCGTAGATTTAGAAAAAGCTTCAAAATTGCAATCCTTTGGGAAAAAGCTTAGTCGAGACAGTTTTCTCTCGAAGACTCTGATCCCCAAAACAATAAAACTCTTTTGTTACTCCTTTTTTAGTTGTTTTTTGGTTTAAAAAAAGAAAAATAATTTCAAATAATTAATTGTTCCTGAAAAATTCTAGTTGCTTCTCTATTTGGTTGCAAAAAGTTCTGATATCAAAAATTTTATCGAAAAGGATTAAAAGTTCCCATGAACACATGTGCTAAACTTGACTCCTATGTGCTAGCTATTTTTTCTCAGTGTACACACACACACACACACACAATCACACACCCACATATATACGTACAAATGTCTGTCTGTAACTTTGGCTGCTGTTTGTGCGCACCTGCATTGAAGGTCCTTGCACAAAGTAGAATATAAATTATAATACAATTTCAAAGACCACGGCGTTCCCGTCAATGACTTTGCCAGCACAACTGTCGATAACAACAATAGCAACAAATACAACACTGAAAACAAAAACAACGACTACTACAAGTTCAAAATATACAGAGTGTCAGTCAGGCAATTCACAATATACTGTCAGTCCGTCAATCCATGTGTCAATATTGAGCTTGGCCGGGCTGTAGCATAAAACCATTGCATACTTTTGAGATGAGTTTTTAGTTGGGGGCGGGAAAAAAATTGTATTTTTAGACGCATGCAACAAGGATAAGTTTACCAAGTTAAAAAAAAAGTTTACACTATATAAAATCATATTTACGCAAAGGGTTACTATAATTACTTAGTAAAATTTTTAAAGCTATACGCCTTTTACCTGCATTAACTTAAGCCAAAAAGTTTAGATTTTGTGTTTAAAAGTTTTGTAATTAATTTTTTGTTTTTATGAAGGAGTTTATACGTTGAGCAGTTACTTAAATATTAAATAGTGTGTTAACTAATTGCCTTAAAAAATTGTTACTTGTTTAAGAACGGAAATTTTTTTTACTAATTTGAGTCCATTTTTATAAAGTTTGCTAAAATTAGACCATATTCTTAAAAAAAAAAAACCCCAAATTCTTGAAAATTTTCTATATATAACTTGAGCTCTAAAACAACTGATTTTGTTTATTAATTATTATATATAAGTAGGTATACAAAAAATTTGAGTTTTTTGAAAATTTGTTAGAAAATCCATGTTTTAGAAATCATTTTAGTTTATTTAAATTTAATTTTTGTCAGAGAAAAAACTGCAACTAATTTTGTACGCAAAAAGAATTGTACGCGTTTGTGACAGTGCTGCCCATTTTTGGCCAATTGACGACTAGATGGCGCCAGCAATTTATGATAGATGGCGCCAGCAGTAACAACAAATATTTTATTTTAGTTTTTCAAAAAAGCTTGCAATTCGAAAATATGAAATTTTCTTATTTTTTAGAGTAAGTTTTCATAAATATTTTTTTTCTATACTTCTATACTTTTTTTACAAAAATTGTTTTTCTAATAATAAGAAGAACGATACCTATATGTAAAAAAAAAATAATCTTGCCTACAATTATATTGTTTTTAAAATTTAAATAATTCACTAAGCTTACAAAAAATATAAAAAGTATTTTAGTATTATATCAAAATTATTGCTAACTTTTTACTATTATATTTTAGAAACTACATTGTCTTTAAAGCACTGTTTCGCACTTTAAACCCATACCGAAATTTTTTTCTAGATCCGCCCCTGCTATTTTAAATTACAGCTCCCTGTTGAGAAGTTAAAATTATGATGAAACTTTTTAAAAATTAACTTAAATAAATATAGCCTCGATTAAATATTTTTATTCTCGTTGGTTTTATTTAAGTCAAAGTCTAAAAACCAGGGGCGGAGCCAGTTCTATGAACCACTGTCACACTGTTTAGGCGCCTACCGAAATTTTTATTACTAGATCCGCCCCTGCTAAGAACTATTTTTTTTATTGTAAATAAAAGCTCAACTATGATGCATAACTTACCTGTTGCCGTGTGAAATTTATTTTGTATCCCCTTGCAGTAGGAATTTATTTTACAGACTTTTTAAACGGATTTCGATACATCGAAAAAATCCGTTAAGAGCTTAATATTATACCATTTTGACTGTAGATTTTTAGAATCAAAGTAATTTAGCAATTGCAAAAAAGTTTCAAAAATACATATTAAAAAAAATTAAGTATGCAAAAAGATGTTAAACATATGAATTTCGAAAAAACAAATTAGCAAAACTATGCACAATATGCAGCATGCAATAAAAGGAAAATTGAATCTTAAAGTGCTGTTTGGAATGGAGGTGCCAAAGTGTCCTGCCAAAGGGGGGAGTCTTAAAAATTTTATAATTGTGCAAGGGTTGAAAATGCCTTTTTGGAATTAGGTTAAAAATTTCTACGCAGCCCTTGGAGTTTGACGCACACTCTCACACGCAGTGTCTCACACTATGCGTGCGTAGGGCGCTGGCATTAATTACAGTGGTCTGTAGTTGGCCAAAAAAAGCAATTAAATATTTTTTGAAGACAAAATAAAAAAAAATTACTTGTTATTTTTTTAGCGTGGCGAACGAAGTTTAAAACTTTTACTGACTCTGACACAGTTTATGTTTTAAGTGTGCAAGATATTTTACTTTTTCTTGGAATTTGGCACAAATTCAGTCGAAGGCTTTCACTTTCACTTTTCACTTGCGTTTTTTTGTATGTATGTATCTATGTATGTAATGGTGTTTGCAGCAAGCATAAAAAAACAAGGAAAATGATGGCCAACACACACAAATACACTTAACGAAAATGTATAAAGCGTGGTGATGTACGAGTATATGAAAGTTCAACTACAAATTAAGAAAATAATTGATCAGAGTGCTTCAAAATGCGTTTTTATTTTTTTAATACAATATGCACACAAACGAATTTTCGTTTTCTCTATCTGAAAATTTTTCACACTCAACAAACGCTCACACACACACACACACACACAGGGTCTATATAAGCACATATATACATATATAAATATATATGCATGTATTTATGTATATGCATTTATATGGCCTTTTGCCTTTTGAAGCGCAATGATATGAAATGAACCGTTCCGTACGAAGCACAACGACGTTCTGCACACGCAGCAGAATTTTTTTTCGCATAATAATTATTGTGTCTACATCAAAAGGAGTTTCCTTCGAAATGTCAGGCAGCTTTTTGGCAGCAGCGCCACAGTGCACAGTCAACACCAGTTCCACCAGCGAAGGACACAGCTGGCTACTGCGCATGTCGCGGTGTCAATCGATAGCTGGGTTTGGGGTCTGGGAGTCTGGCTTGCTGCTGGCACAGTGGGCCATATGGCATTGTGTAAGGCGCCGCCGACAGGCAGGCAACAGTTAGTCGCGTGTACGTGGCAAGGATAACGTGGCGCGTACACAGAGCCACTTGTTTGCATTTGGGTACAGCCTGTGCCTGTATGTCCATGTGCTTTGTTTATGCGTCCAGTGCGCAGGTACAGGTTATAAACATAAACAAAAGCCACGCCGCGTTTGACATTTGTTGGTGCGGTCATTTGACAGATCTGACAGCCTTGACAGCCATGACAGCTGCCGCACGTGTCCTGTGACTCAGTTAGGCGGTTAGAAAATACAAACTCAGGCGTCAAATATCAGCAAAATGTGGCTTGGAAATGTTGTGTAAACAAAACACTTGAGTTTCAGCTACTTGAAGCAAATAAATAAATAAACTGTGTATCTTAGGCACAGTGGGCGGAATTCATTTTGGGACTAAAACAAAAAAATTGATAGAATCAAAATAAACTTTGTTTCTTAATTGCAGCTAAAGCAATGAAAGATTGCATAGAACATCTTTAAACTCTTTAAGTTTAGCCTTTTTTTCAGTATATATGGATCTAAGCTAATTTTGGCAAATTTTTTTTTTTAAATCTAGCTTATTTTGTTTCCCAATTTCTAACATCACTGCTGTAGGGTTCTGCAACATTTCCTTTTGCATATTATTATATAGGCACTCCCGACTTGCGTCGTCTGAAATAGGCTATACAAATCCGTACTGTATCAATAAATACATTTGACAGTTTACAAATAGACATTAATCTTAAAGACAATACAAGTTATATGAGATATTCAAAGAAATCAAAGAAAAAAAAATAATTTATCAACGCCTGAAAAAATGTTGCAACTAAACCAAATAGTGCTTTAATAGGTTTCGAATTATAGGCACCACTTGCTGAAATTTAACAATTTGCTTACACCAAAAGTCTGCTTTAAGTAGTTGTGAATTATTATAATGAACAAAATAAATATATAAACGTTTTGTATATAGCTACAGTGTCTTAATATTTATGTATAACCCTGGGGGCTTCGCACGCCAATCCCCCTGGCAACCCCAAAATAAGTACATATATAGATTTATTATAATTTAACCTTTATGAATCTGCATATTGAGGTAATATTCAATACTGCTGTCTAAAAAATGCGGGAGAAATGCCGGTGAGATTCTGTTGGGGCGAAAGGCAATACAGACAGACGGACATGGCTACATCGATTGCTTTTATCACCCTGACATGTTCGGGTTTCTTCAATGTTTGTAAATATGCACATATACATATGTACAATGCACATCTTTTGGTAACATGCTGTATCTCTAGCTCTTATGGTATCCGAGATTTGTAACGATAAGCATGTAGCTGAAAAAAGGAGCCATAAAAGAACCTTAAGGTTACATACAATTAAGTGAGAAAAAGAATAGAAATTGATATAGACATGTCCAAAAATCTGGCTTATTTTAAGAGCTATATACGATAATCAAACTTGTCATTCGAACTATTTGTATATAAAGCTAGTCTAAGTTAACGCTGTGCCGCCCTAAAAAATTCTAAAAGTATCTCACAGATATTAAATTGAAATTGTATTTTTGTACATCTGCGCCACTGTTCATGTCTTTAAAGCTAACTTCCGTTTCTGTTATATTTCTGTTTATATTTATATTTATTTTTCTTATTTTAGTTTTTTTTTCTGGATGCCACGCTTCAAACTGAAACCGACGCCGTTCATTAATTCTTTAGCAGCTACCCCAACAAAAATGTATCTGAACTGTGCGTATCTAAAAATAGTAGACACCATCCAGTTGCATAAATCTCTTCGTTGGCATGACACTTTGATCAACACAAAAAATGCGCAAGCAAAGAAACTGCGTCTGTTTATGCTTGTATCTTATAGATACATTGCATTTTCAATTTGTTGCAGGTCAGGTAGCTAGTCAATAATAGCCCTGGCATTAGACCACATAATGCCTAGCTCAAGTATTTTTTGTTGGTACGTCTGTGACGTTCGATGATGATGACGCCGCACACCCGCTGCGTGACCCCTTGACGCTACTGCTGCATAGGCAGAACTTCGGACACAAGTCAATTGTGCCACTTGACGTGACGCCGCGCCGTCAGTGACAGGCGCAGTGCAAACAAACAAACAGAGTATCTCAAAGATACTTTCTACAGACAGCAGCAGCAGCAGCCGCAGCATCCTTGGCAAAGATACGAGCGCCGCTGAGCAGCGCCGAGCAGCCGTGAGAAAAAAAAGCAAGAACCTCGTCGGAGACTCTCCGACGCAACAATTATTTTGTATCTCTGGCGATCTCGGCGGCTCGCTGTCAGTTGACAAACGCTCTTCAACGCTCGTGGAACACTGATCATTGCTCTACCGCGTTCCTTGATTGGATTATACAGCGCATAGTTGCGATTTAAGTGATTATAATTGAATCAAAAGTGTATGGTTATACCAAAGAACAAAATAATAATTACGTTAAGACGGAGTTAAGCGCACGTGTGTCGAGTGTGGCAGGCCCAGTGGCGTAGTTGCAGCTGCTGGGCACGCGTTGCAAAAGTATCTGCAAATTGGCAGTGCAACAGTTTAATGTGAGTTTCATATACTACTGGCCATACTATAAATTAAATTATATATAGTTTTATAATTATAACAACTGCAAGTGCAAGTATCTATGAGTACGTGTGTCTATAAGTACGCGACGCATTTATGTGCAATTTTCATGCCATAATAATTTACGTATCTTAAACATTTTACGGCCGCGTTTACTAGCGCAAATTTCTCACATACAGCAAATACGCAAGAAAAAATTGGAAAAAAAAGAAATATCTTAAAAATAACACAACACTTGAATATTTGTTTTTATTTTTGCATTTTTCGTGTCATCCTCCTCCCTCGTTCTGTTGGGAAATCTTGAGCTCTTTGACGTCGTCTGCGGCTGTTGTCGCAGCCACTTCTATATCTCGCTCTATACATAGATAATACTTATATGTTCATTTACATACATAGTATAGTATATAGTGCTGATCATTTCCGTTTGCTGTGAACATGTCGTCGTCGTATATTTTTTGTTTTCTTTGCACGTTGCTTATTTTTATTCGATTTAGATTTTGTGGACTTTAATTTTTCTGTTTACGGAGCGGATATATTTGAACTTTGGATTAGTTAGTGCAAGATTATTACATATAATTTATATTAATAAAACAATATTTTTTAATATTTTAAGAAAAGTTTCATAGCGAATATTTGAAAAGTATAAAGCTTTTACAAAGCACCTCAAATTTGTTTTATAAAACTGTCAAATATAATTGAAATTTTAAAAATTTAACAAAATCTCGAACTAGATGAGATTAAGATATAAAAAACATTATATGACCATTATTTATTGATTATTTTTATTAAAATTAAAAATAACTCCTATTTTTTACCTAAAATTAAATATTAACTTTTTTTCCAAAATTGCAAAAAAACTTAATTTTCAATATTTATAAAATTAAAAAAGAGTTGATATTTATTTATTTATATTATTACTTATTTTTCAATATTTATTTATTTATATTTTTAAATGTACTTTTATAACATTTATAAATTGAAATTAAGAATTATTCTGCAATTTTATTTTAAACTTTCAATTTAATATTTAAAATAAAATATAAAAATTTAATTTAATTATCGTTTGAACCAAATTCAATTTTTGTGTCGTGGGACCCTTAATATTGCTCCATCAAGAATATGATAGGCATCATAAATTCCAATACGCCCCTTGGCTTGAGAGATTAACCAATAATTTTTATTTTCTATTTTTATAATGAATATTGTAAAAAAAGATACATTTTTTTTTACCCAAAAAATCCAATTTTAGTTCTTTTTGACCTAAAAATACAAATTTTGAAATAATAGCTAAATATCAATCTTTTACTTCAAAATCTCAAATTGAAAATCAAAATTACACTAGTTTACAAATTTAAGGGTCATTGAGTGAACCTTCCTAAAAAAACTGTTTTTTAGGGTAATTTGGGGTTGAGAAACAAAATGGCAAACATTTTTTTTTCTTAAGCACCGTTTTGAAGATATTTTCTAAAAACTTGTTTTTGGTTACTTTTTTCAGTTATTCCTCAAAATCTCGTGAATAAAATTATCATTATCGAAGTCGAGAAGAAGTGAAATTTTTGACCATTTTTCAAAATTACATATTTTTGGTATGCTTTTTGTAAACGTAAAATTATGTTAAGCTTTAATCAGAAAGAGAATTCTTTTATGAACATTTAGAGTATAAGATCTTCGAAATCGGATAGGAACTGTAGATGTTATGGAACCATTAATTTTAATTCGACTTTGGTTGCCTATAACTTCGATAATTTTTACTTAATCTGTACATATTATACATCACTGGAAAAAGCACATCAATACCTTTCGATCTAATCGTCTTTTCTTTTATTCACGAGATATTGAGGAATAACTGAAAAAAGTGACCAAAAACAAGTTTTTAGAAAATATCTCGAAAACGGTGCTTAAGAAAAAAAAAGGTTGTTTCTCGACCACAAATTACACTGAAAACACTTTTTTGGGAAGGTTCATTTTTCGTGTAAACTAGTGTTATTGATCAATTTTTTTTCATAAATTGAAAATAAGAGTTATTCTACAATTTTTATTTTATAAATTGAAAATATAAAGTTTTATTTAAAAAATGTTATTTAAAATCTTTTCTAGTGCATTAAACGCCAAAAATGCGCTAACCATTCCAATACGCCCCTTGGCTTAAAAGAGATTTAATCCCATTGAACTTCTTTTTTGAATTTATATGATAAGAATGTACCAATAATTATAATTTGTTTTTCCATTTTTGTAATAAAAATTGGAGAAAAAGAAAAAATCAAGTCTTAATTCTTATTTTTTTTTACATAAAAACAAAAATTAAAAAAATATCTTAAAAATCAATTATTAAAATAAATATAAATATTAATTATTAGACACATTTATAATTTATTTAAACTATTAGTCAATTTTTAAGTTACCAAATGCGTGACCGTTTATGAAAAGTAGAAAAAAATTTTATAAAAAATGAATGATAAACTGGAACTATAGTTTTTACTTAAATGTTTTGACTTTTAATTATATTATTCTTTAAAAATTTTATTTAATTTATATGGCCTTTTATTTTTACGCGTAAAATTCTAAAATAGTTTTTTTCCGAATTTGTCAAAATTAAATGAAAATTATGTACAAGGAAATACATTTTTTTTTTTGTTTGCTAAAATTTTATAAACAATACAACAACAGCGACCAAATCGTGAATTTAAACCAAAAATTATTCTAATAACCCACACCCATACACAAATTTATATTTAATTATATTAAAGCTGGGTGTACTTATTTGTGATAAAGTAAAGACACTTATTTTAAGTTCAAAAATGTATTTTTTTGACTAGATTTTTTTTAAATCCAAAAACTAATTATTTTTGTCTACATCTTAAAATCCGTTCTATGGTACAAATTTTCGACTTTTGCACGAAATAAATATAGAAATAAATAAAAAAAATACAAAAATTATTATTATGTGCGAAGTTGATTTCCGGCTAGGAAATGTTCAATATTTTTTCCTCCTGAAGTACTTTCAAATGCGCTAAATCGCTCCGGAAAATGGCTAATATGGCAACCCGGGAGTGGATTGTAAACTATTTAAAGTTAACTATTAAAAGTTGCATTTAGAGAACCACTTGAACTGTATTGTGTAACTAAAACAAAAATATCTAGTTTAAAATGCGAACAAAAATTCACAATAAATTTGTGTGTCTTCCAACACTGCAAAATTCAGTCATTAGGAACTTACCATTAATTGCCCACATTGCCCAAAAAGCATGTGGCATACTCAAAATCCACAGAATTTAATTACACATGCAAAATGAGCAACAGGATATGGTCGAGCCGACCGTGCTCATATCTAGACGTACCTATAGATAGTCAACATGTTGTTACTTAGCTGGCAGGAAATATGCACTTACTTTGCATCCATGCAACTTATTAGATGAAATTATAAGCGCGCACACAGATACACACACACAAACACACAGATATTCATAAACACTCGGAAGCAGCAAGGAGCAAGTGAACCTAATAAGCACAACTTACACTTGAGCCCAGTGCAAGGGAAATTGAAAAAGGAAGCGTAATGCAAGCTAAGCTGACGCAGAGCGACCGGCATTGCCAATGTCAAGTCATGGCCAGCGATTGTGGGTGGGCAGCGGGTGGCAGAGAAACCGCAGGTGGCACTGCCAAGCCAACAAATGTATGAACAAAACTAAAAGGAAACTGACGATAAGACTTAATGTTATTAGAAATAAGCAACAGAAACAGGGGTTACTATAATGTTTTTATTTTAGCTTTTTTAATTTAAAAATAACTTTAAATATTCTTATTATGAAAAAAAAACGATAAGTGGCTCAATGTACCTAAATTTCGTCAGTTTTACATTTAAAGTAAAATTCTCGTAAATAGTTAGGGTAACTATGGAAATTTTATTAAGTAACTTTTATTATAGAATGATTCCTGATTAGGTAAAATTCCAAAAATTATAAAAGCTAAAAATTTGATTAAATAATATTAAATATTTTATGTGTTTGGAATTTGTCTGCTCAAAAAAGAAAATGTGCGATATATAATTTGTCTTTTTTTAATTTTGAAAACTTACGTTTGCCGAAGATCTTAGATCTCAGACATTAAAATAACAATTTTTGTATAATATTAACAATATCTTGTTGAGATAAACTTTGCCACAGAAATTTATCCTTTATCACTTTTACCGTATAGTCAAAAAACTTTTTGTCCAAATATTTCTAGTGTCTAATAGCAATAACCTTAGAACAATTAAATCTTGAACGGTTTTTACATAAAATGTTTCATAAAGTTGGAATTGGATCAAAATGATCTTAAGCGTCTTGCTGGATAAGGAATAAAAAACAGCACCAACCATTTTTAAGAACTAATGATACAGATCGATTGATTGGTCAAAAAATATTTATATATAGTTTGTAAGCTTAACGCGATAAGGCTTAATTAAAAACCAATTTTTTCACTTTTGTACCTAACTAGTGAATATTTTTGTAATCCAACTTAGCAACACGGCTCTCTAAAAAATGTTTTCAAAAATATTTTTCAACAATTTTAAATTTTCTTAATTTATATACATATATCTTAAATATGTCAATTACCATTTTTTCAACACCTTTATTTACACCTTCCTTACATACTGTAAATATGAATCTAGACCAATTAGCGCAATGCTAAAAACAATTAACCGAACATTTTTGAATGATTTTTTTGTTTATTTTAAGAATGAAAATTAATTTTCTTTTTGCCAAAAAATATTTTTTTTTATTTTTTATTTAATGTTATCTTATTGTGGCAATTGCCATTTTTTGTAAAAACGTCTATTTATTTTACTACTTTTAAATATCAATCTAACCCATTTCGTATAATAGTTTCAAAATAAATACCAAAATTTAAAAGACGTCATATTTAAATTAAAATTTTTGTAAAAAAAAAAACTTTTTTAAAGTCATATTTTAAATACAAGAATACAAGTATATTATAGTAATTATATGAGAAAAAAAGGTAAATAATATAATAAAATATTAAAAAGGATTTTTAAGTTAATTCCAATAAAAATGTATCGGACTACCGTTAATATTAAATATTAAACAAAATTAACCTTTTACTGGACCTTGTTATCTTATTCAGCTAGACCTTATTCTTTTCGATTTTTTTTAAAAATAAATACAGTTTTCCCACAAAAAGTCAATTCAAAATTTGGCGCAAAAAAATAAGAAGTTTTTTGCAGCGTATTATATCGACACTGACTGCTTTTCCGCAGAAGGATGTAAAATGTTTGCTGGGTTATCCAACGCTACGCAGAGACTACAGCGGCATCATCGGCTGGCAGCTAATTTAAATTTCCAGCAGTTTGCATTAATTTCCCACCCGTTGTCAGTCTTCAGGCCGCTAGAGCGCGCCACTGTGCAGCCAGCTTCGTCCTATGGCAACTCCTCTCCCACACTCACGCAACACACACACACACACACACACACACACACACGCACAGATACACAGATACAGCATCAATACACAGCAACAGCTTTGTGTTTTGGCTGTTACTTTTGCTGCCTCACTCGCTGCTTTCAACATGGCGGCGAGTCCTGCGCAGAAATTTCCTGTGCAGTTTGTAATGTATACATGTATTTGTATACCACGGCTCAATTTCAGCGCAGGATATTCGTTTAAGCTGCGCCGTTACAAGAACAACCAACCAACGAGTGCGTATTACAGTCATGGGATGCCTTTGGATGCTGTCCTTATACTATTATTATTGACGCCGTCTTTGCAGCTTTGGCAGCCCGCACGTAAATTTCCCAATTTCAGTCTTCGTTTGGAGAGCGTCGTGCGCGCATGCAGCAGCAGCAGCCAAACGCATTTCTGATTTCCACAAAATATACAAAAAAAAAAAAAAAATTGGAAAAGAAAAGAAAAGCCAGCAGCAGAAAATTTTTCCTAACTCTGCACAAGAAGAAAAGAAAAAGCTAGAAGTGTTCAAAAAAAGTGTAAAAATAAACGAAGAAAATTTTGAAATATTTTTCAAAAACGCAGAGAATCTCTAAAAAGTGCAAAATGTCTAAAAAGTGATGCAAAATGTGCGCGTTATGGTAATGCAAAATTTATAGTATATGCCTATAGCTAACTAAATCTGTGTCTATATATAATAAAGCATATGCATATATTTATTATATATATAAAAAAAAGAAAAAGTGCAAAAATATTAATATAGCAGCAAAAGTTTTAATAAAATTTGCTGCTTTAAAAAAAGGAAAATTCGCTACTGTGGCTGTGTATGTGTGTGTTTTGTGTGTAGTATCTTTTGTGTGCAAAAGTATCTATGTGTCTGTACCATACGCAAAACAATTTGTCTGCGCTGTTAAAAGCGCCCGCATAAGCTTGTTGTTGTTCTTGTTGTTTGTGTGTATCTGTGTGTATCCTGCGCACAGCAGCCATTGCCGAACCAAGTGTGTGTGTGTGTGTGTGTGCGTGTTGGTGAAGCTGTAGCAGGAGCCTTTGCTCAGCGCAATATTTGTGATGTTGACGCAGCTTAGATACGACTCGACTCGACTCAATTCGAAAGGACTTTACTCGCTCGTTGTTGTTGTTGTTGTTTGTCGGTTTGTATCTGCAAAATTTGTGTACATATAAATACATACATGCGCCATTTCAGTATGTGACAAAGCTGCGCTGTCTTTGGCAAAAATTTTCAATTTTCATAATTCAACAAAATCAATGCATCAGTCAATCAAAATAAAACAAAATAAATTAACATAAACTTGCTAATTTAAATAGACATACACTGCTCACTTAAATCAATCTCTGCTAAATTTCACGCACATATATACAACTACTAAAGCATTTGTCACATAATATACATATAAGGTTCTGCAAAATTTCTACGAATTGGCTCATCAAATATGAAATTGGCGTTTCCTGGAACTTTAATACAAACCAAGACAAGCAACCAGCTACACAGGCATATATACTATATGCTTTATATTATATATATATATATATATATGTTGCCCGCAGGATTCAATTATATTTGTTGTTGTTGCTATGCGAAAGTCCCAAAGCGTGTGTCAAATTAGAGCGTACATTGGAATCAAAGCAGTATGCCCAGCAATCCGAACATATCACATATATACTACATTTATTTCCGGAAATTTTCTACAGCGCGGCTTATCCTTTTTAGTTGGAGTAAGCAATTACTATGAACTGTTTTCAGCTACGTTACATAAATTTTGAAAATAAGCAAGATTTTCTGGTATTTTATAATAAGCGTTTTTTTTTGCTTACAAATTGAAATTCTCATTAATTTTTTCAATAAATAGTTTTTGCTTCAGTGCACTTCCAAGCTTAAGCAGAGATTTTATCACACATGGCACAACTTATAGTATTTATTTTGAAGATAGTGCTTTGTATCTAAATTAGAACAACTGAAGCATTCAACTTGGCACTTGGGCTTGGGGTGTTTTTTTTGTAAATCAATTGATTTATTTGCATAAGATTTGGCCAAATATACACTTGCATTTTTCTTTGGATTACTGGCACAAATATACCCCAATAGAGTTTCTTTGAAATAAACACTTCAGATCTTCATTTTTTGGCACCTCCCAGAGATATGCACAGTGTATGAACGAGTCAGCTCAATCATGTTGGCGATCACTGGTTAAGTGTTTGGCTCGATTCGAACAAGCATGAACCGGTACACCGTAACGTACTGATATCAGTAACCGTATTTGATTGAATATGATCGCATACCGCAATAGATTTGATTGTCTACCAATAAATTCAGTTTACTGATTCTAAATACTTTTCCAGCTTACTAGTACCCACATATCTTCAGTAATTTTTAAATAGGAATTATAGCAAATATAGCCAAGTTTTTTGGCTTAGAGGCTTAGCTAACAACAAATTTTTCACATATCTATTTGTTAAAAAGCAACATTCAGCAAGTTCGATTTGTATTCTTAAGTGCGGCCTATTTTGAAATAAATTCTATTATTTTTTACGTTTATACAATTTTTTAAGTAAAAAGTTCTAATGTTAAAAGCTGAAATTTTAAAATTTTTGTTTTAAGATACTTTGCTAGCTATATTTGGATTATAAAACTCAACATCTAAACAAGTTATTAAGAGAAAAAATTATAATCTAAGTGTTCCGATGACCCGAATATTTTTAAACATATCATATAAGTATATTACGTTATATTCATACCTGTTCTGTGACTCCGACTTCTCGACTTAAAGCGTAAAGACACTATAGATTTCCCAAAGACTACTGCAGATATTTTAAGATAACTATAACGATAAACTGCATTAGTCGAATGATCCTACTGCAGATATTTTAAGATAACTATAACTATAAACTGCATTAGTCGAATGATCCTATAGCAGATCTGGCTGCTTTTGTCGAATCCCTAAAATGGTTCTGCATTAAGAGAGACTTAGGTAACTAGAAATGACCAATAGTTTTTGACCTCTACACCTTTCCTTCTTTTTCACTATTAGTCAACACAATGGACATCATGGTCTCTGGGTGATCTCAGTTACTGACTGAGCAGCCTTTACAAAAAACCAACAGCATTATAAAATCGATAAATCTTAATCGAACTCAATATCCAGAACTGTCATTATTATTTTAATAGGCATGCTAAGGGTGGGGTCATATTAATTTAGTGCAAGCAACTTGTATAGAACAATGAGCAGGAAACGAATAAGAACCTGGGTTATTTTTTTTAGAAAAGAATTTGTTATCACTTTTGAAATACAAAAGTTTTGGCATATCATCTCAGTATATCTGTACATATATTTATCTTCTGTCCGGGCCGCATCGATAAAATTTGGATATTTGTTTTAAAAGCAGTTTGTACTAATTACAAACTCAGAACTCAGTTTTCGACTTCTAAGAAAAGAAGTCTTTTTTTACTAAGGAAGTTCGAAGCATATGATTTTTTTCTAGTTCTAATTCTAATTAGAAAAGTTCTTATTTTTGTTAAGAAAGCTAGGCGCTTACGAATTTGTCATTTTTTTTATATTATTAGCTCTTTCGCGCTATACAGTTTTAAAGCAAAAACGATTGTTGCGTAGTCATTATCCATATTGTCAAATGAATAATCTTCTGAAAATTATTTGAGTCAAAAGAAATAATATATTATCGTATTTTATAAAAGTCTTTTTGACTACCGATTACCATCTTTTTACAGACTATATTCTTGTGTAGACAGTCTTCCTTGACTTTTTGCTTCTTGCACACCTTTTCTAATCCAAGAAACCTTGTTCCAGAGTATTCCAGTCTTATCTGGCATGAGCACTCAATTGCCTTACTCAATTAACTTATGGTTACAATATGGACATTCGCTGAAACATTCACTCATTAATCCCAAAACTAAATACCATAAATCGCAGGAGTAGACACGGCACAAAGGGTACATACATAATAAAATAATGAGTGAGTAGTAAGCAAAAGTACTTGAAGCCACAAATAAGATTCGGCTAAATTATATAGTTGACACAAAAGTTCTTATCAAAATTAAGAAATGGTATACACCTAATTCTGTTTTTACACGGTAGATACGTTCCAGAAAAATTCGTGAAAAAAAACCGTGTAAGAAAACACATGAAGTAAATCTTTTAGCTGCTATGAAAGTAAATTAAAAAGTGGAGTCCGTTAAATAAAATTCCAAAACATTAGGTTAATAAAAATATTTTTCTTTAAAATTTCAATCAAATAGTTTTTTTTAAACATGATAAATCAAAAGAAATTGTGTATACAACTTTTTTCTAGACCTTCTTATTTCAAAACCGTTTAGGTGTTTGGTATTATTTTTTAGCCGTAGTTAAACACAAGTTTTCCACAAAATCAATTTTTCCACACTTTTAATTTTTTTTTAAATAATCATATAAAAGAAATGGTAATCTGATGATGAGGTATCATCTCAAAAATTACCTAATAGTGCTAAATTTTTTACTGATTATAAGTGTGTTCTTGGAGATTTAAGTTGGCGTTCCCAACACCTGGCAAGCGGTCATCGGGTTGACGCCCCTATATCGCTTAAATCTTTGAAGTCATGCATCCAAAACAACAGCCTCGGATGTCAACTGTCCCCAACTGTAGACGACATTGGCAACATATAAAAGACTTTGATTTAAAATTTGGTTCTTGGAACGTAAAACAAGATGAATGTCAGAAACTATGAAGCCAAAGCACAGAATCGGGCGGTTTGGAGAAGCATTGTGATGGAAGCTGTGACCCACCAAGGGTTGTAATGCAAAATATAATACAATTTTTAAGTGTATTGGATATATATGAGTATACACAAAGAGACAGATTGATAGAACGACGGATGGACATATCTGAATCACTTCCAAAATTTCAGCAGCATTTTAATAGAAGCAACTCATGGAAAATGAGTTGTCCCAAAAATTTGGGAAAAATAAGTGCCTAACATTGGATGCAGACGAAACTTTTGACTGCCTTTGGTTCATAAAAAAACGAATTATACCTTGAAATCGATTTTTTGACCGATCGGTCCTATATAACTCTAAAAAACTTCCGAATCGAATTATGTTTCTAAAACTTTTGGTTTTTTTCGAGGTGCTCTGTAATACCCCTATGGGAGCTATATAATATAACCGCCTCATTAAAAAAATAAAATAAATTTATTCCTATTCTTATATCTCTGAGATGTTGACGTTCAAACTGATGGACAAACAGACGCACCAGTCTGTATCGACTAGTCTAGTCACCTAGATCACTCTTTAGGTCACTTTGGAGTGTCTCCGACGTCTCCTTCTCTATGCTACATACATTTTTGGCGTGCACAAACGTAGTATGTCCTTTGTAGCTTATTTTAATTCACTTTAATATTTCCGACAAACTTTCTATGATGAACGTGCATGGCTTAGCACGATATTGTTCCTATTCGTGAATATTTAAAGATCTTGCATTTTGGGCATAAAAGAAGAGAGGTTCCAAAGATTTATTCGACAACTGAAGAAAAGCCAGATTGGGCAAGGAAAGTTTTCAAATTATGTTCGGTAAAAAAGCAACCTTTAGCAAAACGTTGTTCCTTGCTCCTAAAACAACAACTAATTGGAAATGTGTGGCGACTTTATGCATCCAATTTGCTTACGCCCACTACATGAAGCTACTCCAGTTAAAGTTTCCTATCTGATTGAAGCTCAAGACCAATACGTATTTCTAATAAGCATTTATCAAACCAACATCGCTTTGTCAACCTTCCGAGCATCAGAATATTGATAGTAAGTACTAGTCAAAAGCTGGATTAATATTCCATCCACAGCCACTGCCACTCTAATCGTCATGGCTTACTCATATGACCCAACAAATCATTAACTATCTTTTAGCATATGATGCTACTGCTCCTGTCGTCGACTTTAATTATAGCGCAAAATCCCTTACAAGTAGCTGGAAAATCTGCGGCAAGTGGACTTCAGATAAACTGACGTAGCAGTAGCACAGGAAGAAGGGAATTGACATATTGCTGCAACTAAAAAAATGCAATGTATGAGCAAAAAAGGAAGCTGCCATGTTGATGATCTCCTGCCACTTGAACTAGGCATGTGTGTGTGTGTGTGAGTGTGAGTGTGGTGTATCTGTGTAGCATTGTGTACTTGTAAGTATTTTGAACCTAAAATGTTGGGGGTAGCTCAAGAGTCGCACGCCTAAGTTAGTTTCTTCAGTTTTTTTTGTACTTCTTTTTTTTTTTGCTGCAGTTAGTTAGCGCAACTTTCAAGCTGCTCAGTCTAGGGTGCAAAAAGTTTGCTCTATGTATGTATCTGTGTGTTTGACTGTTGGTGTGTGTGTTTTTTTTTTTTTTTTTGTAACTTTCAGCTTCAATTGCGTTTCCGTTTTGTGCTGTGGCCACAACTCGTTAAACATTGCGTATACGTGATATTCTAACGAGTGTTTTGGCACTCGTTTGAATAAGATTTTCGCTTTTATTTTACGAGGCGTGTTGTATATATGTTGTTTCTATGTATGTGTGTTTGTATTTACAATTTCGTTTTGTTGTTGTTTTCGTCGCTGCTGCAGACTTTTTTACAACTGCGCCGCGCAGCAGTTTGCCGCTAAAGCTACGCCATTTTGTATAGCATACTTGGCGTACTATGAACACATACACACAAACACACTCTTCACATGGACAAGCGCTGCAAAAGCTGTTTGCATTTTTTTTTTTCGTCATCTTGGCTAGAAAATTTCCCAGTAATTTTTTTTCTTTCTTCTACTGTCTATTGTATATGCCGCGCAGCAGCCTAAAGTATCTAAATGCTAACATTTTTTGGCTTCTTTCGTGGAAACAGCTTAAAGCGAAAGTAGAAAAGGCCACCAACATGATAACAACAACAAAAACAACAAAAATTTTAATCAAGTTCAGTGATTGTGCAAGCGAGTGTGTATGTTAAGTCAAAGCATAGCATCTACATATAGACATACTCGTATATGTGTATTTAAAAAAAATACAACTAAATCAAGTAAGAATTTGTATAGAATCAAACATAATTTAAAGGATGAGAGCTGTATTTAGTAGATAAAGTTGAAGGCGACCAAAGAAGAGCTCGTAAGAAACAAATTTAATTTAATAGTGTGTATTCACTGTACTGTATCTACTGTCAAACTTTAAAGCTACAGTATGCTTTTAAAACTTTCGTTTTGTAATAATCAAAGTTAGGGATTCTAGTAAACTCTGCGAAAAGTTGGGATATATTTTTATTACTAGAAAAAGTAGAATTTTATACCTGAAAGATCAATCTGAAAATAAAATATCGAGGAGTTATTAAACATAGAATTTAAAGAGTTAATTGCCTAAAGCGAAGAACGCCCAAGTAACGATATTAGCATACTAACAACGAGGCAAAAAGGTAAATATGCCCTACCAACCAGTTTGAAAAGTAACCAGATTGGAAGCCTGACTAACAACGTGAGCAACAATAATCATCTGTTTACTAGTATCATATTGTTTGGTTTGATTTTTTTAAAAAACAATTTTTTGTGGGAAAAATGTAATTTAAAAATTTTTCGTATTTCTAAATAGGTACATTTTTTGTGATCTTCAACTGCAAAGAAATTGCAACTTTGAACTATTTTTCGTAGTCAAGTGTCTGGGTCGGGCGCAAATACCCATTTTGCATTTTTACCATTATGCATTTATGCATATTTATATAAGTATTATTTATTATGAAAGTGCACACCCACATTTACATTAACCAAGGCCGCCAAGAGAATAGTAAGCGCACTCATTTTTTCAACAGAATTTATTTTTTTTTATATATTTACAAACAGCTATCTTATAATTAAAAATTATAAACTAGCTTAAGGACTAAGAGCGGTGGCTGCGATGGCCTTCTGCTCGTCAACAGAATTTAAATTACTTTATTCATTGGAAAAACTAAGTTAAATTTAAATCAAATTGTGGTCCATTTTTTTTTATTACATATAGTCTGTCGCCAGCGGGAAGATTGCGTAAGTGCCCAAAGTTCCATCCATTAAAAAAAAATATTTATTTTTCTTAAATTTTTTTATTCTAATAATATTTAATAAAAAAATTCGAGCACGATGGGAATCGTCCCTCTGTCGACAGATCTATATTCTTTGAGTTTATTAAAAGAAATTCATGTAAGAACAAAATTTATTGTTAAGATTTGTTTCAAAGCGATCTTATTCTTCTAGTCTATATTGTTGTTGCCAAAGGTTACATTAGAAAGCTTCAAGTTTTCCGAACAAAAAGATATCAAAAAGTATTTTTTTACTTTACCATTAAATGGCAGAAGTGAATTAATAGTCGTCTAAGAAAGTCTAAGAGAAAGTCTAAAAGTTTACTTAACAGATGAAAGCATATTGAACTTAATCTCAAATTGAACCTTAAACTAAAGCCATAGATATATTTTGAAATAAAAGCAGATAAAATTGTCTAAACTGTATTTAAGATACAATAGAAATTGTAATATATACTCCATTAGCCTTCAACACCTCATTTATTATAATTAATAAATTAAATTAAAACTATGCAGATATCGAATTTTCACGCAAAGATACAATATTTATATTTAATTTTTGCATCCATTGCAGAACTTCTATAGAAATATAATGTGTTTGCATTTGCGGTCTCTATAAGGATTTAGCTCGCCTTTGGTATTTTTAGCCAATATAATTCACTTAATTTTAAGCCGAAATTGCAAAACATTTCTTAAAAATTGACTTTGCTTAACAATATTAGTCTGTTTGTTTGTCTATTGCATTCACAGGAGTTCATTGGATCTCCAGTTTTCATGTAATGCCTATATAGTATACCATTTTGTTTTAGATTGCTTCTCAAAATTCAATTTAAAAGTTAAAAGACTGTATAGACTTTTAGTCTGAAATTTTTGTATTTTCAGTCGTATATCATATGTATCCTATAGAAAGTACTAAAGCCATAGCATATAGTATATTTTTTAAAACATCGAACAAGGCATCTAAGCTTACATGTAAGCTCATTTTGCAACAATGATGGCCTACGACTAGGGAGATTGTGGATTCATCTGGATTCATCTCTCGTTCTCTCAGAAAACCAATTTAGCGACTTACACCCACACTATACAAATCATCTGGTTATGCACATAACACTATGCTGCTAATTAAAAATATTGATTAAAAATTTGAAGATATCCTTTTTATCATGTATACGCCAGAGTTATTAATTATTAAAAAATATTGACTTCTAAATGACCACAGTTTATTTACCTCGATAAATGTGTATCTAAATTATTTGAACATCAAATAAATATTTTCTGAACTCTATATAAGTTTAGAGTTTCCAAAAATGAAGGTTCTGTAGGACTTTCGCTTTTTTTCGCTCTTCTTGGTTTTAGAAACCTCTCATAATTTGAAGCAGAAGAGAGTAATTTAGTTGAGACTACCATTGACTACAATTTTTTGAAAAATCAAATTTTTTTTAATATAACCTCAAAACCGACAATCCTAGTATACTACAACAAAAAAAAACTAAGTGTATAAAAATGCTTATAGATGTAACATATATATTTTTGTATTTAACAACAACATCAAAAATGGCAACTCGTTGATTTGTTGCCAAAAATGCAACCGAAAAGCAACAAAAAAAATTCACAATAAAAACCAGCAAAAGCAGAACAACTGCTCTTACTCTCTCTCTCTTCCCACGAAAACAAGAACAAAATGCGAAAAGCAACTTACGAGAAAATGGCGTTCTCTATCTGTGTGTGCGTGTATCTGTGATTGTGCGTGTATCTGTGTGTACCAGCATAGCCAAAGCGAAATGTTAAAAGTGAAACTGTGCGACGCCCCAGGAATTTGTGTACATACTTGCATACATAGTATATCGAATTATATACAAATATAAGAATGTGTATGTTTTATATATAGTATACCTATACATATAAAATGCATTGTAACGCAGTGTTCCATGAAATTTGACTTAGTAATTTAGTTGATTGTTCGAATTTTTAATAGTGTAACCAAAAAAAAAAGGCATTAAAAAAAATATCTAAAAATCTCGAAAAAATTCAACTTTTTCTAAAATGGTGAAATTTTTGGGTTAATACAATTAAAAACTAAGGGGCTTCGCGCCCTGCATGCACATCCAAGAGCTGGGTGTTCATACGTAGAGACGTGCTACGTTATAGCAACTTAATTATTTATGCTAATAATTTGGCAAAGGCAATTTCTGGTCTAAAACGTTTTCTATGCCCTATCTCTTTACTAAAAACATGAAGTTTTAGATTGATTACAAATGTAGCTGATCTTAGGGTCAGATAGCCTATAAAAGTAGTTCGACTAGTTAGGATGCATATACCTAAATAGTGTGAAAAAAAATTTTCTGGGTCTCAATTTTACAGAGATTTGTCTTTATACCCTGCACTTTATGTCTAAAGAGTATATTAACACAGTGCAAGTACATTTTGAATGTAATACTTAAAAGCAAAAAAGTAGGACGCCACAAACTTTATACCCCAATGATCAGGACGACAAGAAAAACCGTCCTAGCAATGTCCAACCACCTGTCCGAATTTCCTAAAGCTAAGAGCCTGAAATTTTTCAACAACGACAGTCGTATGGTCTCATAGTTCACTTAGTTTTTTGATATTGGCCTCCTTTATCATCAACTAAAATTCGGGGTATACAACCCCATTATTTAAACAACATTGAAAACGAGTTCTGTTTTCTTTTTTGAAAACCCATCTTTGAGTAATTATAATTGAAATATTATAGAACACTTTTGCAACAACAAAATATGCAGGGTTGAGTTTCAACACTGAACTCAACCTTATCTCAACCTAGACCCTATTCTAGCTTCTACCTGTTGAGTAGCGGAAAGAGTTTTGCGAAATACGCTGTACTCCATTATTTTGAAATTTTTTAGTCTTAAATAAATATTACCGCATTAAACAAGTGTTGTTGTTGTATATTTAAATTTAGTGTAAACAAAATCAGGAAAGATGAAGCACAAACTCAACAGCTAAACTCATAAACTAACAAAAAGGGTGTTCACGTCTTTGATAATTGAGTTTTTGCGCAAGTTTGCAACTGCTCAACTTAAGTTGTGTGTGAAAATCCTAATTATGAGATACTTGCTCTGGGACACGCAACCAGTTTTTTTTTAAACTTTTAATCAGTCCCACTTACATTTGACCTAAGTCTTCAAGAGACTTCCCTAACAAAATTGTTTGAGTATTTTTACTTGCCCAAAAGTAACTCCTCACTACTGCTTAGTGATTTGGACAACAAGCAATTGAAGCACTACTTGAGTACTCTAACAAATTTTGAATAGCAAATCTGTCCTTTTTAAAAAAATAAAACTTAGAATTGATTTTTATGCCCTAAGCGTTTTAGCCTGGTACATTTTAGCGCTGCTTTTTTTTTGCCTTTTGGCCATGGAATTTGGCTCGTCAAGCTTTTGACATTTGCCAGTTGTCAGCCAACAAATTTTTGTACTTATTGAATTTCAGTTTTGTTTTGTTGCAAGAACAACAATAACAACAACAGCAACAATAGCAACAACGTGTGGATGTAATAATACGTCAGCAGGACACATGTGTGTAAGATAGAAGAGAGAGAGAGAGGCCGGCGAGAGAGATGATGGGAAAGGTATGAAGATAGAGAGTCAGAGAGAGCGAGCTAGATTGACACACAAATTGCAGGTGGCACCCCAGCTGGGCGTGGGATAACAGCAGCTTTTGTAATTTTGATTTTTGTTAGATTTGTGGTTAAGTGTGCGTATGTGTGTGTGAATATACGAGGGCAGGCTGAAGAGTTAAAAGTAAGTAGCAAGCAATAATTTTGCTTACTTTACTATCGATGGGTTATCGTCAAATTGTTCGCCAACTTGTGTAGTTTTGGCAAGACTTGGTAGAGAAAAAACGTTCATAAATATCCTGAACGATTGGCTTATGTTTTTGGGAATCTGCACCGTCTATGTTAAAAATCGGAAAACCGAGTTAAGTCTAGCATTTAGACCAAAGAAAATTTAATGAGCATATCCTAGTTCAGCCAAGTGAAGTTATCACCTTCAAAAGATTTGTCAAAATCCACGTAATGAACATGGGTGTTGGAAGTGAAGATAAGCAAGATTGTTGGGTAAATGATTCAAAAGTCTATTGCACTATTATTTAGATAAATGGAAAATGTTTGACGGGTACGATTGCGATAATTAAGGTCGACCTTTCCAGTGAAAGTCTACGGTTAACCTATTAGCCAACTTGATGTAAATTTATTTATATCCATTGCCTGGAATTAAATAGCCGAGTTGAGTTTTTGGACCGATTCGATATTGATTTCAGGCAATCAAGATGAAAATAAGATTCCTTTTCGGCAAGAGAACTCACCGGCAGACCCTCTGTATCCCACCCATTATGTTTTCCGAATCCGGATCCAGGATTCGGTTATAGGTGGGGGTTTTTACTCTGAAGTGTATATATATCAAAGCAACAGCAGATTGCGAGTCTTTTCATTCGATCTCTATACCGTCTGTAAAAGAAGGACAAATGCTCTCTAACCAGCACCAGATTGAGATCTCTATGGAGTGTTGAGTTTCGGAAGGACATCCTGCTCTCTTATTTGATCTTTTTTAGCATCAGAAATATAATACAAATTGTTTGTTTTTTCTAAAAAGAGGCCTTCTTAGCTTTTACTACCACAACTTTGCAGTCTGCCCTCGTCTCTTTGTCTTTTTGATACCCCGCTTATGTGCCACTATGCTGATTACGCGTAGGTGCAGCATTTCCGTCGATGTGTGTGTATGTGTTTTTATGTATATGTGTGTGTGAGTACATAAATTACATGCCGACATTGGCACTCATTACGTGGGCTTTATTTCCTAGCAATTGTTCGTATTTGTGTGTGTGTGTGTTAAAAGTCAAAAGTCATTAAAACCCACTAATTATAATCTACTATCTATTTGCATCCATTACAGATTCCCTTGGAAGTCGCAACGTGAAACAGCAAAACTTTTGCATATGACAAACTCAAACTTCAATACAACAATACACCTAGACGTTACCACAAACAGATACACACGCACGCACACACACACACATACACATAAACAATGTGTTGCTTTCATTTAAAGAACTTTAAAAGCGCGAATCGTGTGCCCGGCCAGCACTCAAAAACTGCTCAACAAAAGTCTAACTCTACAAAAATTCTTTAAAAAACAAAGAAACTCTACAAAATACCAAACTCAAAAGTCAAGCAAAGACAAACACACAAACATAGCCATTTAAGATCATACACTTCAAGATACAGTGTGACAAAGATAGAGCTACACAAAATGGCTGCCATGTTGCAGCGTGCCGCAGCCGGTGCGCTGCTGCCGTGTCCTCTAATGCTGCTGCTGTACCTCTTAAGTCTTGTGCTGCTAACGCAAGCGCAGCGTCCACTGCTTTTTAATCACACCTTCAACTCTCTGCCGATGTCGCAGCATAATTACAATGGGCTCGGCGGTGGCATGCCTGGTGGCAAGCAGCTGCGCAATGGACGCACACATGATCAGCCGCTGCCGCTGCCGGGACCCACCGTGCCGGCTTTGGCACAGCCCGTGCAGCGTGGCGTACCAGTCTATGATGACTATGAGCTGGAAGCTGGTGGTACACGCGCGCCACCTGGCAGCAGGCGGGATAATCGCAGACGCTTGAACCTGGCTAATTTGGGCACTGGCGGGCTACCGCGTCCAGAACGCGGCAATGGACGTCGTGGCATGGAATCGTTGCGCAAAGAGCTGATGAAACCATCTGTAGGTGGTCCTGGTGGTGGCATCTCAGGCAACAGTGCTGGCTATCCCTCTTACACGGCCACTTCCTCTATAGGCAAGATTGATGGCATCGGTGGCATTGGCTCAGCCGATCGTTACGTGGAGCAACTGCGTCAGCCAAATGCAGCGGCTACGCTAAACGCTGCTGCTGGCGCGCTGCCTTCAGCCTACTCTACACGTTTTCCGCCCTTATATGCGGGCAGCGGCGGCGTAGATGACAAGCCAAGGCTATACACGCCCAAAAAGAACTCCATTAGTGAGCTATGGAAGCTGAATCGTTTTAGCAATCATAATGGACAGGCCGATGAGCCGGCTGGTGGTGTAACTCACGGCAATGTGGATGGCGATGCGGAGTCAGGTATGGATCCCATACAGGAGATTAAGGAGCGCATGCGAGATACAGCGCCCAAATCGGTAAGTGCCAGCTGTGACATCCTAAAGTGCATTATTAATGTTACCAACTTTCATAGAACACCTATGCGCCGCACACGGAGTCTACGCCATCATCCGAAATTGAGGATCTATTAGGTGTCAAGTGCAATTTTGAAACACCCTGCGCTTGGCGCTGGACTGAGAACCTGCCAGACGGCTTTCAAGTTATAAGCGGCATAGAGCTGGCCAAAAAGAATATGACGGGTCTGCTGCCGGGCCCCGTTGCTGACACCATAGATGATGCCAATGGTAAGCTTAAAGTAAACTAAGCTTAAATACTAAACCTTATGGCCAACTTTCTTACCCATAGGACATTTTCTTTACGCGCGCGTGCTGCCAACAACCAGCCAACTAAATCTTACCTCGCCGGAGTTCAGCACCACCATGGAGAAGTGCTCCGTGGAGGTCTACATGCATCAAAGCTCCATGAGTCATAGTGTTATGCGTATGGTCGTTGAACCGCTGGAATCTCACGAAAGCAGCTGGGTGCCGACCGAGATTGCTGGCGATAACTTTCGTCAATGGACACGCAAAGTCTTTCGTCTGGGTCGCATATCACGTGACTTTCGTTTGGTCTTTGAGATAGTGCCAGACCTGAGGTCAAATCCGAAAGGACATGTGGCTATTGATAATCTGCATATGGTGCAATGTTTTCCCGAGGGCACCAAGTCAGAGAAGTGCAGCACTTCGGAGGTGAAGTGCACGGGCAATAAATCGGGTGTTTGTATACCGCTGCCGCGCATATGTGATATCACGCGTGACTGCGATGATGCCGAGGATGAGATGCAGAATTGCGGTAAGTCTTAAGGTCAGAGCTCAGTAGTTCCGTTGATAAGCCTTCTTGTCCCAAACCATTACAGATAAGATACCCTATGGCGGTCGTTGTGACTTTGAAGAAGACTGGTGTGGCTGGCATGATTCGGGCAAGACCACGCTAACCTGGTCGCGTCACACGGGCAGCTCGCCTACACATGACACCGGACCCGATGGAGATCACACGCAGTCACAATTGTTAAATGCCACTGGCGGCTACTATATGCTAGTCAATATGAATCAACATATGAATAACTCTGAAAAGAATTCCATCATAGGCTTTGCCAGCAATGCCATTATGGTAAGCAAGACATTTAATCCGCCACCCTCGGTGCATGGCAATCCGGACTCACCGTATCGCAATTCCTGCGTGGTGCGTTTCTATATACACCAGTTTGGCAAAAACCCAGGCAGCATTAATCTGTCTGTGGTGGAAACAATGGAAAAGGAGAATATTACCACGACGCTCTGGTGGAGCACCAAGAATCTGGGCAGCGACTGGGTACGTGCTGAGTACGTGCTGCCCAATATAACATCGAAGTAAGCAAAGCCTTGATTCACTGTAAAGCATTTGCTCATAAATATACCTAAATCTTTATAGATACTATCTACAATTTGAGGCACGCATGGGCATGCGCATTTATTCGGATGTTGCAGTTGATGACTTCTCCTTGAGTCCCGAGTGCTTTGGCCTAAACATACCTGCAGAACATCTAAATGGTTATGACTACTGGGATGTGCGACATTTCCTTAAGAGTCCAAGTCACAGAGATTTTGAGCATATGAACTGTAAGTCAGCAAAAAAATCTTGGAGAGTTTGTCATTTACTTAACTCAAATTTTGTAGATCTGGAGCTAACCAGCTGTGATACACGTGGTATGATAGGACCGACACAGGCGCAATGCGAGGCCGCTTATAAGGAACAAAACAAGACGCATGTGCTACGTGAAGTTCACGTAGTTGAGGATCAAACCAGTTACAAGGGCATGCAAAAGTGGAAGGTGCCCAACGAGGGTCACTATACGTAAGTTAAAGTGAAACTCTTAAAAATAGCTTGAAATAATACCTTTTATGTTTACAGCATCATAGCCAAAGGCGCCAGCGGTGGTCTTGGCTCCGGCGGAGTTGGCTCTTCCCGAGGTTCTGTAGCTGTTGCCGTCTTAGAGCTGCACAAGAACGAGGAGCTTTACTTTTTAGTGGGTCAACAGGGCGAAAATGCCTGCATCAAATCTATGGGCGCACACAAGGAGGAAGGCTGTGGTACTGCACCTAACGCCTTGAATCTAAGCCAGTACAGTTTTCGCTCCAAGCAGGACATGGTCAAGAATATCTATATTGAAAATGGTGCCGGCGGCGGTGGTGGTGGCACTTATGTCTTTCTGCTCAATCAGGCCAAAAACGAGGCAGTACCGTTGCTTGTTGCCGGTGGCGGCGGTGGCCTAGGCATAGGTCAGTACATAGACGAGGACTTTCAGCATGGGCAACGTGCCATACCACTGCAGGCACCCGAAAGTGGTCAAATAAATGGTGAAGAATCCATGATTAAGAAAACTGCAGGACCTGGCGGTGGTTGGCGTGCCAAGGAAGATCAGGCGCTAAGTCCCACATATGGCGCTGCGCTGCTGCAAGGTGGTCGCGGTGGTCATTCCTGCTATGTGGAACTGGCGAGTAATGGCACTACCAAGCACCGACATGGACAAGGTGGCTTTGGCGGTGGCGGTGGTGGCTGTAACACTGGTGGTGGCGGCGGCGGCTATGCTGGCGGTGATGTCTATCTCAACGAGTCCAATGGCGAGGGCGGCAGCTCTTTTATAAGCAGCAGCCGCAGCCTGCGTGACTTTAGTACTGTTTTACCAGGTGCTAGCAGTGGACCAGGCCATATCATAATAATACCCGCCATCGAGGGTTGTGGTTGTGATTATCGCTGCGTAGCTTTGGATGAGTTCCGCAGCTCGGTGCGCTGCATATGTCCGGATGGCTGGACCTTAAAGCGCGATAATAATACCGCCTGTGAGATACACGAGGAAGGCAGCGGCTCATCGTTCCAGTATTTGGTCACCATATTAATGGTCTCGCTGGCAGTGCTCTTCATATGCATTGCAGCGTTAATCTCTATGCTGTGTAAGTTGTATCTACCAGTTGGCTAATCCTATACAGCTACTAAGTTTTCTATGCTTGTTTTACAGACAATCGCTACCAACGCACAAAGCAGGCCAAGTTGCGCCATAAGATGTTGGTGGAGCAGGATCTGCAGCTCAGTCGCTTGCGTCACAATATTGATGACTCCAATTTGAACAACTTTAATCCTAACTATGGGTGCGATGGCATTCTCAATGGCCATATAGATGTCAATAGTTTGCCACAGGTGGCACGTGAAAGCCTGCAGCTGGTCAAGTAAGTAGCGCTGGGTCTTTGGACGCTATGACGTCAGCTAATTTTTATTTTTTACTCTACAGCGCATTGGGCAAAGGCGCTTTTGGCGAGGTCTATCTGGCGCTCTATCGTCATCGCGACGGCGACGCCGTGGAAATGCCCGTAGCCGTCAAGACTTTACGTGAGGATCCTAAGCGTGAAAAAGAGGAAGACTTTCTGAAGGAGGCCGCCATCATGGCCAAGTTTAATCATCCTAATATGGTGCATCTCATAGGCGTTTGCTTCGATCGTCAGCCGTACTATATAGTGCTGGAGCTGCTTGCTGGCGGTGATTTGCAAAAGTTTCTGCGCGAAAATCGCAATACGCCGGAGCGTCCGTCACTGTTGACCATGAAGGACTTGCTCTTCTGTGCGCTGGATGTGGCCAAGGGCTGTCGCTATATGGAAAGCAAACGTTTTATACATCGCGACATTGCGGCACGTAATTGTCTGTTAAGCAGCAAGGGTCCTGGACGCGTGGTCAAAATAGCTGACTTTGGCATGTCGCGGGATATCTATCGTTCGGACTACTATCGCAAGGGTGGCAAGGCCATGTTGCCCATTAAGTGGATGCCACCGGAGGCTTTTCTTGATGGCATTTTTACATCGAAAACAGATGTCTGGTCTTTTGGCATACTGCTATGGGAAGTGTTTAGCTTGGGTCGCTCACCCTATCCGGGTCAACATAATACACAGGTCATGGAGCTGGTGGTGCGCGGTGGTCGCTTAGGTTCACCTACTGAATGCCCAGTGGCCATTTATAAGATCATGGCCGATTGCTGGAATCCTACGCCCGAGGATCGACCCACTTTTACCAGTCTGTTAGAGCATTTGACCGCCTGCACACAGGATGCCACGATAATGAATGCGCCACTACCTAATATCTTGGGCCCTACAGCCTCCGAGCGCGACGACACCGTCATACGTCCGCCCAATGGCGAAGAGTTTTGCTTGGCCGTGCCGGATTATTTGGTACCGCTACCCGGCAATGGTAATGTAGTGTCAGTCAGCGGCGCCAACTATGCGCCGGCTTTACGTCAACAGCATGCTTGCACGCCACCCGCAATTACCTCACCCGCAGCACCCAAACCGCTGACGCCCGCCGAGCACAATGAAGGCGCTCCAGACTGCTGGGAAACCTCATTCATCTTGCCCAACTCAAAGAGCGATCAGCCACTGTTAAGCGCCGCAGCCATTACCACCACGGCCAAAAACGACTCCCAGCGTAATCTACAGGCAACCGCCGTAACATCAGCCAGCGCCTCGCCAGCGTCAGCTCAACGATCCACGCCCAGGCTGCGCTCACCCACGCATAGCGATGAGGCCAAGCTGATAAGTTTAGATACGCCACAGGCTACGCCCACGACCATACAGCCGCCACTGTCCTTTGCCTCACAACTGGACGGAATTACGCTGGATCCTGCAGCGTTAACCAAAAGTCTGCCGCAACCCAATGGCAATGCATCGCCCTCCAATGGCAGCGTCAAGCAAAGCTATGCCAATGTGCAGGTCAAGTGTGCGGCCGAGATGGAAAAGCTCAATGGCTTACTGCCGAATGGCAATGCGCTGCCAAATGAGGATCTAACGGCTACGGGTAAGGCGGCTTCAGCCAATGGCTCTCCCTTTACCATACAGGGTTATGCGGAGCGCTACAAGGACAACAACAATCATTCCGAAATCAGTTGTTAAAGCGAGTCGGCAATTGAAGCGGCAGCAGCAAGTTACAGGGTGTGTCGGTTGTAAACTCAGATACATGCGTATTACAGATACAGATAAAGATAGTTTTTCGCAGAGGTAGTAGGGGCCCTAAAAGCAAGCTCAAAGTTTGCGGCCATATTGAAAGCGGTACTATAATAAGTAAAGGGAATTTGATTTTTTTTTTGGTCAATCTTAAGACCAGGCACATAATTTCTTGTCAAGAACAGACATAACACGCATTATGCATATAAAATACTATAAATTAAAAAATAAAAACAAAAAGCATAAAAACGAGTGAGAAGTTCACAAAAAAATAGTATTGTAATTTAAATTTAAAGTATGCATTAAACAATATAAAAAGAAATACGAAAATTAGTTGATTTTTTTAAGTAAAGCCATTAGTTTGCCATTGCAAAAGGTTGTATATAAATTCGTTTGTGTCATTTTTTATTTACGAATTTTAATTTAAGCAAATGCAGTTTTTTTATTACTTTATTTCATTTAATTTATTTATAACTGAAGCTAATGACTGAATGCTAAACAATATTCCTACAATATATAACAAAATTGCTTAGTGGATATAAACATTTTTTGTATACACACTGTCCAAAAAATAAAAAATAAATAAATATATATATTTACATGTATAAAAAAAAAAACACCCTAAGCAAGTGCAAGTCAAGCTTGAAGTCGTTTATTTTTTATTGCTGTACACATATATAAGTTTAAACAACAACAACAAAGTAGACCACAAAAAGCAACAATATGTATATTTTTAAATTATATTTTATTTTATAATTTACATGTAAATAAAAGCTTCCGTCGTAGCACATAAATTTTACGTATTGTATTGTATACCTAAGCTAAATGTAAAATAAAACATAAATTAAACAAAAAAAAAAAATTGAAAAAAAAACTACAATTTACAGGGTGATTTTTATAAAAATTCAGTTGTATGTTTAAAAAACAGAGAAAAAAAATTGCATTAACAAATTAGTCAAATAAACAAACAAACAAAAATGTGTATCATTTTAAAAAAGCTTGAGTTGGGCGCCATCTTTATTTTTGGTTTGAAATGTGAGAAAAGTGTTGTAAAATTTATTTAAAAAAAATTGTGTTAACCAACCCAAGCATGCAGCTTTAAATGCTTCAAAAAAATGTGCAACAACAAAATTTTTGCATAAAATTATATAGATGTATAAATAAATATATAAATATAAAGAAATTTGTTTAGATAATTGAGCAAAAATTGTTGTTTTTTGCATTATTGCATTATTGGAGGAAAAGTTATTGGAATTTTATATTTAGTTCAGACGTAACAAACAAGCTTTAAATTATATAATTTTTATAAAAATATATATACACAAGCATATAAACATATACAAAAAGATGCATTATGTTATGAACAAACAACGTAAGAAAATTTAAAAAAAAAAACATATATTAGTTATACATAACATAATGTAAAACTCAAGCATAGCAAATGTGTGCGCTAAGTTTAGCAAAAATATTCATATAACATTTGATTTATATAATATATATATATGTATATTACAATGTAAGCATATTCAATGTGTGTTTCAAACGGCATATATATAAAACAAAAATATATTACTTACAAAAAAAAAACAAACTTCATAAAACGATTATAAAGTATTTAAGTATGTATTTATATGTTTTGCTTATGTAAAAGTCTACAGTTATATGCGCATACATCTATATAAACTTATATAAACTTACATACTATATCTTACTTATATACTTACTTGCGTATGTACGGCTAAACATGCGCTAAGAAATGCTGAAAAAAAAATAAAGCAAAAATTTAAAAAAAAAAATGCATTAAATGTAAATTTAATTAAATTGCCTAAGCAACAGTTCAAAACCAATAAAAACAAAAATGTACAAAACAAAAAAAAACACAAAGCACAATTTAATTTTATTCAACAATAAAAATACAGTAAAAACCAACTTTCATTTCCCAAAAAAAAAAAATATCACAAAAAGTAGCAATTTTTATAAACTTAACTTTGTGTTCAAGCGAAATTGCTAAACAAAAAATCCTTAAAAAAAAAACCAAGGAGCGTTTCTCGGCTTAGAGCGCCGTACTAATTGCTATTATTACATACATACATACTTATATGCATACTATACAAAGTATATGTGTATCTATTATGGTTGTGCCGAGGCATGTCACACTGTCCCAAAATCAAATCCAATACATAATAAAATTATTTCACTTTTATAAAAAAAGTGAACTCCACTCCAGGTAGATTTGAAATATTTTAAAAACTAACTATAATTTTTTTATATCTAGACATATAAAATATAAGAACAACATTTTTTTTTAACTATTTAAAAGTTGCTATAATTTTTTTATTTTTTAAGAATGTACCAAATTGTATTGGTTGAAATTAACAACAAATTTTATATAACAACAAAGCGCTTATAAATACAAATTTTTTTAATATTATTTTTAGGCTGATATTATCAAATAAATTTTTCAAAATTTTTTTTAAAATTAGTTTTTGTTTTGATTTAAAAAAAAAAACGGACTTTATTTTATACCCTATAAACATTCTTTTATTAATAAATAACCAATTTTTTTATTCAGTTTATTAATATTGCTATATTTTTTTACATAAATATTTTTTGTGAAAAAGTTTTTAAATTTCTTTTTTAATTTTTTTTAACCACAACCAAAAAATATAAAAAAAAATTAAACAAGTATTTTTTAAATGTAATCATGTTTTTTTTAATAAATTTAATTTAATTTAATTTTATTTTTCTTAATAAATTTAATTTCTCTAATGTTATAATTTTTTTATATTTATAATACAGATTTGTTTTTATATTTTGTGTGTTAAATGTTTATTTATATTTTTAATAAAAACATATAAAAAAATTAAGTTGATGGATTTTTTATAAATGTAAATCTAATTTTTTTTTTAATTTAATTTTTTCAATGTTATGTTTTTACATATTCATAATGCACATTTATTTTTAAATTTAGTTTGTAAAATATATATTTATATATAAAATAAAAAATCATTAACTTTTAATTTATAGAAAAATTAAGTTCTCAACCAATATTATTTTTTTATAAAACACATTTATTTTTATTTTTTAAAAAATTTCTTTATTTAATTAAAAAAAATGGCTGAACTTTAAATTGAAGAGTAAAGCTATCTTGCAAAAAGGGATGGGCATTACTCTGACCAGGTAGCGTTGAGCACAGAGTATATGAGCGCCTGAAAAACCGACGCCTGTTTATGACGTCACACTACATAAGAAGGTTTTGCGAGAATAGGAAGATAGAGGACTTAAAGCTGTTTATGCCCCACTTTTACATTTTTTCCATCGTTGTAGGAAGTCCACCAAGCTACTGAGCATGGCTCTTCCATTTTCATAGAATGTATCTCCTTCGTTTTAGCCACATTTTTCCGTTTTATATTGCTAATGTTTCGTGCAAAATAACATTCGGATGCCATCTCAGCTTAAAATATATATATGTATATGAAAGTAGACTTTGGGTTAAAAAATTTAATTATTTGAAAAGTCTGTATTATATATATATACTATATATATTATAATTTTGTTTTTATGTTGTTTTGTCATTTGTTTTATTAGGAGCGAAAGTTTGTGAAGCCTACCAATTTTGTACCCGAATATTAAAACTCTTGTACCTAAGTCCACAACCTATTAAAATCATATTTATTTAAGCAACAAAAAATACATTTTTTTTTTTAGAATACAAAAATTTTAGTTTAATTTTTTTGCAAATAATTACTCAAAAAATTTGTGCTCTATTCCAGCTCTCACTTTTTAAGCGAATTAATTTAAGTAATCTTTGAACGAATTTTCAAAAAATTTCCTTGAAACAGCTCATAAAAACATTTAGCGAAGTCGCAAACTTAGGACGAGCAACTGTGCTAGTGCATACCCAAACCAGCTTACATTATGATGAGCAATTCTCTTAGCGAGTGCGTAAACCGAATATTATCTCAGATTGAAAAAGGGGAGCTTTAAGCAATAGACAGTTTTTTATAAATTGTTGGTATTATTTAAAAAAAAAATTAGCTTTATTAGATAAAATTTTCTCATAATAACTAAAATTGTGTTTTTTTTAATAAGATTTGCGAATTGTAAAATTAAATTGAAATTATGTTTAAAAATAATTTTTTTTTTAGCAACATTTTCGAAAATAATATTTTTACATACACTTTTGTATTATACTTTGTGAGACCTACACTCTCCTCGCCAAATGTACATATTTTTTTTGGGTTAACTTTAGAATTTAGGGATCAGAATTAAATTAAATTTAAAAAGAATACTGTTTTCAACAATACATTTTCAGTATACTGAATGAATGTTGTTTAAAAACTATTTTTTATTATTTGTCTTGAGAAATTTTGACTTATTTACTATTTCAATAATACTTTTAATGAATAATAATTTTCATTTGTTGCTTACCCATTTATATGCAAATGCAGCCAAGCTATATCAGTAGTTTTGATACACCTAATTTTTCAACAATAAAAAAATCGCAACGAAATTTATGACACTTTAAAAACATATATAAGCATTATAAAAAATTATTTAAGTCAAAAAAATATATAAGACCATATAAAAGGAAAAACAATAAATAGAATTTTTATATGCTGAGTTCAAAGCAAAGTAATGGATGAAACATATGTAAAGAACAAGCAAAAATTAGCTATAATATAATATAATAATTATATTATAAAGCTAAATAAAAGGTTTTCATTTAAATGGTTATTTATTTGATTAAATTAAATAGAGAAAAAGTAAACAGAAACGTAAAGACTAGAACAAACTTTTGTAAGCAGGCAAGCGATAAAGCAGCATGTTAGTGAAAAGTGTGCTAAAAAAAAAAGGGAGAACAAAAACAGAAAGTAAAGAAATTGTTTGATAAACGATAACAGCTAAAAAGTACAGTAGGCATTGGAAAAGCTATAAACAAAAAAATCAAACGAAAAAGCATTTTAGCATACAACAAAAAAAAAGTCCATTTAGTGTGTACTAAATTAAGCAAAAAAAAAAAGCTCACCAAAAAAAATAAACACAAAAATATTTATTTATAATAAAAACTAATCAATATTATAATATACCAAACTAAGGTTCAAATTCCAGATAATTGTTCAATAAATATATAGTTCAGCCAGCCAAAAGCCAAATCTTAAGACATACAGCAACACAAAAATCCATCGTTTATTTAAAAAAGAAAATATTAAATAAAAAATACACAAAATTATATTCTGCGAGTAACAGCATGAATAATCAAAAAAAAAACAAAAAAATTAAAAAAAAAAACCACAAAGAGTTCAGTTGTGTGTACTAATTATAAGTAAACATACATACTAAAATGTAAGTACATTATATACAAACTAACATTAAATCGAATACGATAAACGAAACAAGTTGAATGTATTAAGTACTCAGAACTCTACATGTCCCAAGAACAAATGTCGCAAACTTTATAAAAATAAAATGCTTTAAAGGCAAATTATATTTCAATGTGTGAATACTGTACGAATTAAATTTAAATGTAAAGTGTGCGAAATTTTTTTTTTCCTGAAAAAGTTTAATTTATATGGATTTTTGTTAAGTTTTGTGGAAATGCTTCGGAAGGCAACATGTTTTTTGAAAGCTATAGAAAGATAAAATTACAATACTTAAAACAAAAAAAAAAGTTATATATATATACCATAAATATATATACAGCAAAGTAGCAGAAAATTTTTAAGATGGTAGCGTTTAAGCGCAGGATATGTGAAAAGTGAAACAAAGTGAAAATGAAACCAATAAATAATAAAATGAAAAATTCATGTGTACAAAAAATAGAACTGTGTTTTATTTAAATTCAACAACAATAAAAAAAAACTAGGGGGCTTCGCGGTCCGCTTGCTTTACAACAACTTACATTTTTTGAGCGACACTGTACTTACTATGTTGTGAAATAAACGATGACGGTAAGCACGACTATGGTGATGAACTTTTTATATAATAGAGCGTTACGCCGACGATTTATAAAGTTTCTCATCTTTTGTAGACCTGTAGAGCCTTTTATCACGTTGATCCATAAGGTACAGTCGAACTTTCCTCTAACGAAATTTCTATTACGAATTAATTTTCAAGTACACTGCTTGTTTAAACAATATAAATAAATGTATTTGAATCTCTGTATATAATAATACAGCCAAATTTTCTGCATAACAACAAATTTATTTTTTTTGGCTGAAAGTATCTCTCACTTTCGAAGAGTATAACGAATCGCTAGTACTCGATTATTTATCGAGTTATCGATAACTGAATAATGGATTTTTAGTTTTTGGCCTTTTCTTTGACAAGTCATATCTCCCAAACGAATAAAGATATTGACGCAAATTGATGAGTCTTTTATCATGATAGATAATATATTGAATTCAATTTTTTTGTATTTTTTTTTTAGTTTTTTAAAATTTTTTTTACATAGAAGTTATGCTTATTTAAGTGATGACACCTCGCACGTTCGCCATAGTAAACAGTACCTCGAAATATTACAAATAAACATAACTCCTAGGAATTGAAAGATAATAGGATCAAACTTGACATGAATGTTCGTTTTGACATTTTAAGATCAATTTTAAAAGTAACAATGAATATTATGACCCCACGTCTCCAGATATTTTTTTTTTATAACGAAGCTATTTTTTGTTTTCGTGCAAATTCGCTATAGGGAAGTTCCACAGTACTTGGTATTTCATTTATATGTTGCTGCTAGGAATGGTAGGAACAGAAAAATATCGTTACAGCAATTATCAGTAACGAAATACGGGTGCATCATATGTATGTGTTAACATGGCCTAACTTGCTCCTCTTGTTTTTAATGTACCTGGTTCAATATAGTTTTTTTACAATTTGCCAACCAATGTGTTGCAGATACTGCGCATTGTCATTGAGAATCCGCGGAGTCTTGGAAAAATCACATTGTCCAATTTTATCCCATACTATTTCCAATATTTAAAATAAAAATACTTTTTAAATAGCTGCAGGGCCTAAAATTGACTAAAAATTCGGTTAACAAATATACAGCACAAGTCAATGAGATTATCTCAATTTAATACCAACGGATTTCCTGCAACTTTAAAACCTTTTTTAAAAAAGCTGTAAAACTTTATTGTTACCTTAATTAAATATTAGGGTATTCATAGCTGCTGTTGAGTAGAGCCGTTCAAGAAGATACTTTTGCAACAATAAAATATACAGGGTGGGGTTTAACTCAACTCAATTTTTCCTCAACCCCGACCCTATTGTCGTTTCTAGCTATTATAATACGCTGTTTGAGCCATTTCCAATGCTGCCAATTTAGGAATTTTTTAGCCATATTGTAACATTAAAAGGAGCAAAAAGTACACTGTGACTTAAAATAAATTTAAGTGACTGAGTTAAAGCCATTACGGCAAATGTTAACAAAATCGGGAAAGCAGAAGAACAAACTCAACCAGTCATTAACGCACAAAAAGGGTGTTCACGCTATAGTCAGTTGCATTTTTGTGCAACTTTTCAACTTTTTTCAAAAAAATTATCAAACAATCTAACTTTTTGTAGTTCTAAGAATATGGCAACCTTAAGCAAATATCAATAATTGTTAGGAAAGTAAAAGCTTTGAAAAAATATATAACCAGATTCTGAAAGTTTGTTAAAATTTCAAAAAAGCAATTCTATATGCAGCAATTTTAACAATCTTTCAGAATCCGCTTATAAATTTTTTAAATCTAGAATTTTTCCAAACATTATTGATATCAATAAGTTTTTACGCATTCATGGCAGAAACTGATTAAAACCAATCATAATCTCAAAGAACGCACTTCGGCTAAAGATGACAAGACACCAGGGAAGGACGCTCGTTAGAACTAAACCTAAACAGTCTAGAGTTGCATTTCTTCTAGAAACATTAATAAAAATATTAAGTACGAACCAAAGTATGTTATCCTTAAAATCTCTAGAAATCCTTCAATAAAAATCGAATTTTTCTGTTTTTCATACTAAGTTTGGTATATGCTAGCCAACATATCTTGAAAAAAATATGTATTGTTCAAAAAAATAGTGTTCAATTAATCCGGACTTTTTAATAGCTGTAATATCTTTCTTGCACAACAAAGAAAAATAAAAAAAACACTTCTATACAAAAAAAATTTCAGATCCTTTTTTTTGTTGAGTATTTTTTTCCTGCAGGTTCCGCCAATGCCCACCGTTGTATTTCCGATAATTTTATTTTCGGAATTTAAAAAAATTCATTATTGGCCATATCGTTGTTTTTTAATCGTTTCCAATTCCATTCCCTTCTGGGTAAGTGAAAATTGAAGACAGTCTTATCATGGTTTGGAGCATATTTCATAAAAGATAAAGGTTTTTGTTTATTTCGCAGTGAATTCATACGCATAAAATGAGATTGTTATTATTTTTGGAAAAACGGCAGACTTTAAAATTTTATGATTAAAAACAAAAAATATTTAAAAAAAATTTCGTTTTCAAAACTAATTTTTTTTTAAATTCAAAGTGTTTCATTAAAAATATATTCAAAAATCTTTACTCCTGTTCGATACATGTCTGCAAAGAAAATTCTACTTAAATATTCAGTTATCGATAATTCGATAATTATTCCGAAAACATACATATGTATGTAAAAATCAACAAAATCGAAGTGATTTTATTTCACTTATTATGGCCCATACCAATTATGTACCAATTCATCTCTAAAAAGAATGTGCTTATGTCTAACAAGTTCCCTTTTTCATAGAAGTCAATGGCATCAAACAAGTCTTTAGAGTGACCAGCTTTGAGAATAAAAGCACAAAATATAAAATTAAAAAATGTATATGCAAAAGACAAAAATCGGAAAACTTGCAGAACCACTCCTTACCTAGTAAATATCTTTTAAATGACTAGAACACGTATACCACATAGAAAACTTCATGGAGATTTAAATTTTCTTAATTATTTTTATTTAATTATTTTCCCTTTGATCAGTTTTCAATTTGTTTTCATTCGGTAATCGTTCTGTTTTTCATTTTCTAATAGCAAATTACTAATTTTATTTATGCCATGCCAATAATAACTTAAAAACTCATACATAGCACTTTACAATTTTTTTTCTTTTTGCATAGTTTTATTTAATATTATTTTTTTTTTTATATAATATTTTGCCTAAGTGCTATTTTATGCAACTTTTTAAATTTATTTCTTATTATGTTCAACTATTTTTGTTTCTTTTTTTTATGTAAATTATATTTTTCATTTATTTTTTATTATTTTAAAATATGCAAAATTTAGCGCCGCAGCGCTACATACAAAAATCCGTTCAATCTAGCTGCAAATTGTAATACAAAATCGTGTATTTTTTTTGAAAGAATGTAGTCTTAAAATTAAAAAAAATTCATTTAATTTTATTTATTTTTTGGAATTACATATACATATAAATATATATATTCTTTTAGATGCGCTGAAATTTACAATAAAAATATTTAGTGCATAAGTTGCTAAAAATAAAACATAATAAATTCTAGGCATAAACATAAAATATGAATTGCACAAAATGTTTTTTCAGTGTAGTGTAGCAGTTGCAACTTAATGGAGCAGCTGCTTAGCACAGACAACAACCAACGTGAAATTGAAGTGAAAAGAAATCACTAAGCGAATTTCTTTAGCTACAAACTGGATGGAATGTTCTTACAATATGTTTTTTTTTTTTTTGTAATGTTTTCTCAATCAATTTTTTGTGTAATTTTTTAAATTTAATTTTACTAATTGGTTTCACAATTTTTTTAAAAAAATTGCAATCAGAAATTTTTTAAATTGGTTTATCCCTTGCGGACTACATTTAAAAATTTTTTAGGCTGCAAATGCTAATAAATTATGCTGGATGTTTATATAAATATATATATTTTTTTTTATATATAAATTGTGAATTTTTTTTGTATGTTTTGCTTTTGCCATATTTTGTTTATAATTTACATATACATAAATTGAATTTTGTATAGTTTATTTTTTATTTTTGTATCGTTTCGGCATATAGAATTGAATGCTTAATTTTAAATGTAAAAATGTTAAAACTACATTCAATTATAAATAATTTTTTTTTAATGTTTTTTGTTTGTTTATATGCAATATACGCTTTGTATAATAATATTGTATTTATAATTAATTAATTAGCGTAGTTTACGTTTATGTAATTTAAAGCAATAACAAGCCATTTTTATAGTTTTTACTAATTTGTCTTTTTTTATATAATAATAAATTTGTTATATATGTAGTTGTAAACGTTTTTTGTTTAGCTGCACTAATTACTGCAAATTGCTTCATTATCTTTGACATATTTTTTTTAATTTTTTGCATATAAATATTTGTATTATAATTATATTCCATTCTTCATTTTTGTTTACTAGTACATATAAAGTTAGTATTTTGACTGCTATGTATACGAATTCATTTCAACATGCACATATTTCTCTCTGTCTTCGCAAAGGTGGAATATTTTTTTATTTTTTAATTTTTTTTTTTTATTTCACTTAGTTGACTGCACAAAATTTACAAAAATTATGTCTTTTCCTCATGCCACCACCGACACCCACAGCCAACGGGCTGGCTGCTAAAATTCTACTAGTATTTAAAAAATACTAAAAGTATTTAAAAAATTTTACTGCAGCTGCCGAACTGAATCGTAATGAGCTGCTTTATTTTTACCCCATATATCTTGTTGTTGTTGTCGTTTATATTATTGTTGTTGTTGTTGTTGTTGTTGTTGTTTACTTGTGTAACATATATAAAAAATACGAATATAATTATTATTTGCTAAAACCTCTAAAATTTGCGCCATTTTGAAAAGCATTTAGAAATTGCAAAGAAGAACAATTGCCACCACAATTTAACCCATACATAGGCATATGTTCGTTCCTGACCAAATGGGTTCCGGCTTAGTCCTTTACATAAGCTTTGGGTTATTACAAAAATGGCATCAGACGCGCCATCTTAAGCGCATTATTCAAAAATGCGCTCCACAAGTCGTTCAGACGCTTTGAGCGGCTCATCAAAAAGCGCCAGGTGAGCAGCACAGCCACCAGCTTGGTCAGCTGATGCAGATAGTACAATCTGTGGGTGTAAACAGTTTATGAATTTTAAGCGTAAAGCTTTAAAAATGTAATTTTGCGCTTACCTGATCATGCGTTTTCTGCTGGCGGGCAAAGATTCGGGCCGCTGTTTGAATAAAAACTCCCTGAAGCCCAAGACATAGCGCTCCACATATTTGTCCCAGTTTATGTTGCGCACATCAAATACAAAAACATCACGATCCTTGGGACTGAGCGTATGCAGCAAGGCATTAACATTGTCATCCTTGAAGCGCCATTGACGTGTGGCAAAGTACTCGAGGCATTCCACAGCTTTGGCAATTTTATTTTGTATGCTCACAACGCTGTAAAAAAATGGGATATTTTGATTAATTGAATTTACAATTAAAAATACATAATTTTGGTGTCTTCTATATGAAGGAAACCCGGGCAAATACTTTTTGAAAAAGTGTATGAGGTAGCATTTTAAGATGATTTATCGAAAGACAATTTGACTTATCTTTCGAAAAACACAAAGATGAAACGCTTTTGAAAAATTAGTACTAATTTTGGGATTTACACTCCAGAAATTCTTTTTGGAATCTTCAAAAACTGAATTTGTTTGCAAGCAATAGAAACTTCATCCTCTGGATGTGAACAATCTATAATCATTTTTTGTAATCCCTCAAAACTGCCTACATAGCTTTTGCAGCTTCTTTACTTAATCGAGCACCCAAAACAAACAAGAATATTTATTCTCTAAAAATGATATCGAATTTAAATACTATGTTTCAGACAATTGTATCTTAAAAACTTTTAAATCTTTTTCTGTCGCTAGTCTTAAATCTTTGCTGAGGTGGGTGAACTTCTAGCAGCAAAAGTTAGGCTACCACAAATTGATTGATAAGAAAAGCTATCGAATGATGATGATGTTTAAGGAACTAGAATTGCTTCTGAACACCTTCGTCTCTGCATCCACCTAAGTTCAGCATAACCTTTCAGACTGACAAACCGAAAATGATTTTTCATTTCGTTCTATTCTGAAATATTAATTGTAAGGTTCTTATCATCTTATCAGGGACTGATCGGGAATAAAATGGAAGGACATACCAATAAAGTAGCTCTTTTTAGAACATGTTAGAGCCCATTTACGGGCATTGAGAACGAAACTAGAACCTAGCTTTCACTTTCTATGCTGCTTTCCAAAAATATTCCCTCTCTGGCCGCTTGCCAAAAACTCTCGGGCTCGTCTTGCCATTCTAACAAGGACCGAGCGGGAACGTTAAGGTTATGATTTCTATATATATATATATAAAAAGTTATTTTATAACATGTTTGGAACCCTGGACCAGTTCTAAATCCAGCCCTGGATCTTAGCTTTCATACTCTATGCTGCTTTTTACAAATATTCCTTTTATTACAACTGGTTGACAAAAGCTCTCAGAATAGTCTTTCTTCGCTAAGTTACTGGCATCCTAACAGGAGCGGATATCGTTCTAAGTAAAGACTAGTTCTTTATAGAATATGTTCGCAACCTTTAAGCCGTCCCTGAGTCCGAAGCTCTTGGGTTCGTCTTTCTTCGTAAAATAATTGCCATCCTAACAGGGGCTGATCGGAATCATTCAAAGTATGATTTCTTTTAAGCTAAAGACTAGTTCTTTATAGAACATCTTCGGAACCTTAAATTTGGTTCAAACCTGCAAACTAACTTTTACACTACAAAGCTCTCAGACTCGTTCTCGCACAATAACTGACATCGTAACAGGGTATCTAAGTAGAGACTACTTCGTAGAACGTGTCAAAATCTCTCGATCTCGCCTTTCTTCATAAAATAATTGGCATCCTTACAGGTACTGAACGACATCATTGGAAGTAACATATGATATCTCTCAAAGTAGAGACTAGTTCTTCATAGATGTTCGGAACCTTAATCCCACTAAATGGTTCGGGCTGTCGCTCCGACTTCTCTTTCTTCAGATCGGTATCTTTCAATGTATGATTTCTATCTATGTAGGCTAGTTCTTTATACACCATGTTCGGAACCTTAAACCAGCTCCTACGTTCAAACCTGGATACTAACTTTCACACTCTATGGTCCGGCTTTCTCTGGCCGATTGGCAAAAGCTCTCAGAATCGTTTATCTTCCTAAAATAACTGGCATCCTCACATGGACTGATATCAGTCCAAGTAGAGACTGGTTCTTCATAGAACATGTTTGGAACTAGAGTCCAAAGCTCTCGAGTCAAGGAGTAAATAACGCTTGCAAAATACTTACAATGGTTTCTTGCCCATAATGCGCGCCACGCAGTCCAATATATAAGCCGGTAGAAAATGTTTCAGCACACAATTTATCGTATTCATGGGACGATTCATGCGCAGATCACCAGTTGGATACCACAGACAGCCCTCTATAATAGCCAAAAAGTTAATCTAATGGATTAGACAATTCGTATAAGTATAAGCACTTACCCAATGGATGTTTTCGAACGCTGGTCATGGCAAACTTAACAAACTCAGACCATATAATGGGATTACGTTGACCGGTACAACAATTATATATGAGTAGATTATTGGATTTACACGTCGCTGTGCGCCAGGCGGCGGCAATCATTAGATTAATCACAATATCGACAGGTACCATATCGGCTACATAGTTCTTTTCACACATCATTGTGCGGAAGAGGCCCTTCGCCAGCGCCGAGACTAGACCCGTTGGCCCATTAAAGTTATCCACCCAACCGGCAAAAGGCTCATTTAGGCTGGCAGTTACTGCAAAATATGAAGTAATTAGGTTAATAAAAACTTTCAGACTTTGGAGGCCGTATATTTACCTATCGAGGGCCGTACAATCGCAACGGGCAGATTCCCAGCCTCCTTAAGTAACATATGCTCCGCTAAGGCTTTTGTAAATGTATACGTGTTCGGACGTTTACCAATGAGACGTGGTGTCAGCTGGAAGTGGGTTAATGATGTGTGGTTTAATGGCTAACATTTAAGTGTTTGTGTTTGTCAAATTACCTGATCAAGTATATCCTCCGGAAGCCAATTGATTAATGAGATGATATCATCGGGATTATAGGGTGGAGCATATATAACCTCGGATACATCGGTTCTATCGCAATTGCAATAGGCAGTGGAAACGTGTATAAGTGCCTAAGAAGACAAAAAATCAGTTCAACTTGTTTTATAAGAACAGTTTTTTAAAGACACCTACGACTAGGGATTCCATGCGATGACACAGCTCAACCAAACGTTTCGTGCCCAGCATATTGATTGTGACTGATAGTTTGAGCTTCTCATCGAATTTCACAGTGGCAGCTGAATGAAAGACAACGGAAACGTTTTTACAAAGTAGAGCCTGGAAAAAAATTTGGAAAAAAGTTAATAAGTTAGGTATAAGCTTAGATATAAGATAAAGACGCACCTGATCGCTCTTTGAAATGCCCAATTCCTCGGAAGTTATATCGCCCGAAATGGGTATGACTTTACCTAATGCTTTAGGTCGCTCGCGACGCAGTGATTCGAAGAGCTGCAAGTTGTAGAAGTTTAGAAGCTGTTTTAGAAACGCGCTTTATGGTCACATTTAAAGCAGGGGCGGATTTAGAAAAACGGGTTCAGTGGTTCCGCCACTGCTAGTGAACCAAAATTTGGCTTACCGGTGCATTTAGTAACTCCGTAAGACGCGCTGATACCTCCTGCCCACGTTTCGGTCGTATCAGCAGATATATATTTGTTATATCTGGACAGGAGCGTAGCAATTTCTCCACAAGTACCTGGAATTTAAAGAGATTATAAGATTAGATCAACATATTTAATTGCAGTGTACTCAAAGCTAACGCATAAGTTGATTAGTTCCAATTTCATTGAAGACCACATTATAACAAACTTAACCGTGTATGCTCACCCCATTCAGAACTTATGGTGATATAACCCATAAACCATCCACCAGCCTGTAATTATAGACGCGCTTTCACAAAGTATCAAAAAATCTAACCACGTGCCCTGCCAGCTAACCCGTTCAGCATTTAACCACAAAACCACAAAACCGCAAACAACGCCGAACAAAATGCCACCCAATTGTTAACGTTTAACGCGCCACTTAGCCAACTTTGGGATTGGTAAACACCAATGTACAATGACCAATGAGCTGTGACCAACTCTGCGTCTAGCACTAGGGTCAACAAAACCAAACCATTAAACGCAAATCGTAAGCTATCAGTTTTTTGTAGTGCATTGTAGGGGTTGTGTCACGCCCCCAAAACAATGTGAAAATTGTACAGGAATTACAATAGAAACTCAGATAATAGACAACGATATGGGTGTTATGGGCGGGTTGGACTGACAGTTGTGTGACATTAAAATTATAGTCCTTGAGTGTATTTTTTGTTGTTGTTGCTCATGCCATGTTTACACGATTGTTCTTTTATCACGTGTTTTTATATTAATTTTAGTTCGGTGGCGAAAAGAAGAGAGGTTGGAATTATGCTATCTTCTTTACCATATGTAGGTTTTTACGATATCAAATATCGTAATGCAATATTGCGTATCATGCAAATTTCGATAGCGTCTTAATACGATACTATCCCCCTTCCGCCTTCTTCATAGTTCTTTCTTCCTTTCTACAATTAGGCAACACAATTGACCTCATGGTCTCTTCGTGATCTCAATTATTGTTTGAGCAGCCTAATGAAATCGATATTTACGATTTCGGTACAGAAGTTTTGATTTTATTTCTTTCCAATTAAAGGCCCATACGCAGTTATGATAGACAGAAAATCAAAACCATTTTTAATACAATAGAAACAAAAAAAAATATCGATATTGAAGACTTTGAAAATGAAAACCATGGAGGGCTGATGTTGCCTTTTTTTTTGAGGTTTTCGATAGGGTTGTACGATACCAAATGTCGAATCGAAGTATTCAGTATTTCAGCAAAGCTATACACGACGCGACTTGGCTGTTTATCTAGCAGGTTGTCGATTGCATCGTGTATAGGGACGCCGCATGCAATTTTATATGTTTGTACAAAAAATCCAAATTTTTAATTTTTAGTGTATGACTTGGGTTACAAATCTCGATATCTTTCGATATTCTCGATAGCTTATTAAAATAAAAAATTTATAACGAACATTTTGGCGTAAAAGCTTTGATTTGATCTTTTAAGTTTAGAAATACTTATCCGACCAAAACGAAACTATTTTAATACAGTACTATACAAAATCGGGTTCGAAGCTTTGACTTTTTTCTTTCAAATTATCACTACCAATGGCGGAGAGGTCTGAACAAAAAACTGAGCCAAACTAATTCAAAAGTAACTAAATAAAAATCGATATCGCTGATATCGGTTTCGAAGTTTTTGCATTTTTTTTTAAGAAAATGTCAGATCAGTTGGAGACGAATAATAGAAACAAAAACTAACTAATGTTCACACTTGAAAAATTGTTGCCAAAAAAAAAAACGGAATATTAAAGAAAATAAAATAGCATTTGGTACTTATGTCGATGGTTTAGGTTTCTGCAATAAAATATCGCATACCACATCATGACTATCCATCCTGCCTTTACCCCAGTTTCTTGGAGGTTAGATAAGATTTTAGAGTGAAATTTTGATTGAATTGCATTATATTTGGGTTGTTCGTATAAATTTCGGAAACAAAACAAAATAAGGGACGAATCAACGATATATCGAAAATATCGATATTAAAAAAATCATATTGGTATCTCGCACATTCCTAGCTTTATTTTTTTTTTTATTGCCCATCGTAAAATTAACGTGTAAACGTAACGGTAGCAAAAAAAAAAAGGCTTAAATATAAAATCGATTGCAAGCCCCACCCACACAAGGACTTGCACCACTGTGCACCAGTCTGAAAGGCGCCGGCATTTACATGTATACATGAATGTTTGTACATATATACATATATAATGACGCAGTCAGCTTTAGGCGCATGCAATATGTATGTTTGTCTGTATTGTATATAACAATGGCAAAAATTGGCACAACAACCATGGAAACATACATTCGGTTCCATCGGATGTACAATTATATAGAGCGCCTGACAGCCCATCAAAGTTCCAGTCGTCAACGTCGTCATCGTCATCGTAAATATCGTCGTCGTCGTCAAAGTCTAGTGTCGAAGTTGTAAGCACACTTAACGAACAATTAGTGTTGATGTCGTTTTCCCTATGAAGGGTTGCTCCTGTCATGAATACACGCGCAATTGCGTTGAAAATATTGCATGCACAAACATCTCTATTAGGGATGGGCGCGGGCCGGTAGGCTTTTTTATTTTCGTAAACTTAGTGCCGCTAACGTCTTGGGCCTTGACATCGACTTTTGTTACGAGCACAAATGCTGGCAGCCCAGAAAGTACTTCGTTTTTGTAAATCCTAATCTTAGAACATTTCATGCTGTTAGTCGCTGCTGTTTCATAATTTATTTATATTTTTAACATTATCAATTCCTTTTATGCTCAAATGTCATTTTAACACATTGTTACAGGCTTCAAACCTGCCTGAAATTGTATATCCAGATAGATTTAATTTCATATTTCTTTTAATTGACTTTGAAACCTCTAACTATTTTGGGTTCTAACACAAAATCCGTCAAATATTTTAGGGTACTTTTTTTTCCAAATATGTGGAGCTCATATCTATTCTCTCTTTTTTTTATTACATAAAAAAATATTTCTTCGTTTTGGATTATCTTATCCATCACGAGATAAGAGTGAAACTCCAAAAGACGCATTTTTATGGGATTTCCGCATCAAAGTACTACGCACATTCCAAGCTTCTCCATATCTCAAGAAAGATTATTTGTAGAATTTTGTGTTGAATACCGATTTTGTAGGAAATTTTACTTTTCAGAATATTTGAAAAAATAAATAAAATTCTTTTTTTTTTAAATTTTATATTTTATCTATCATGGAAGAAAAAAATCGCGTCAATATCTTTATTCGTTTAGAAGAATAGTCAAGAGTAACCCGAAAATGAAAAACCCAATTTTCAGTTATCGATAACTCGATAAATAATCGGTATTTTGCAATAAAATTTGACGTGGTTACTGTTGGCTAGTAGCTCTATCAAAAATATGTAAAAATCATCAAAATCGGAGAAGTTTGGGGGAAAAGTGGCCCGCTTCACTTATTTTCACCAATATAATATATACGTACACCTACATACTTTCAATACTTTAAAAGCTCAAATTAAAAAACTTTTATTATAAATATTCACCAATTAATTTTATTAAATAAAAGTTGGTTATCTAAAAATTGGAAAGAAAAATGGTAAACATTTTTTTTAAATAAGCCTTAGTTTGAGTCTAAACATGTAATAGTAGCTTTGTGTTCGAGATTTAAAGTAATTTGGGGCTTACTTAAATGTAAGTCAAGTGTTGAGCATGCAAAGTTTAGGCATAGTTTCGATTTCATTAACTTAGAAACTAAAACCGCAATAGAAATTTTAAATAAATATAGTGTATACAATGCAAGTCAATCTTTTATGCTTAAATACAATTCAAGTTCTTGGCTTTGAAGGTACAGTTCATAAAAAATTTAAGCCGCAGTACCTTTTAAGGTTGCTGATTTATTCAAATAGTTTTTTATTCATCGAATAAACAAATTGTTTTAGATACTTTTTTGCCCACTGGGGTTAAACTAAGGTTTTTGGCGCACTTAGTTCTAATTATAAAAAAAAAAAGCTTAAGGAATATGCTCGTTAAGAATTAAAAAATGTATAATTTATAGTGTCTTTTTCACCAAATCTCTACTGCTTTGAAGCAGTTTTTAATTGGAACCACTTCCGATAGGTTGGGTAAAAAAGCAGATAAATCCATTAAGGGGCTGTTTGTGTCTTCTCACAGATTTGGACTAAATAATTTTATAATTTTTTAAAATAGAAATTAGAAAAAATTTTTTAAAACGTTTTTATCCTAAATTAAAAAAACAGTTTTTTTTTCCCTTGAACGCCAATTTGTAAATTTTTATAATAAAAATTATTAATCAATTTTAAATTATTTTAAAAATTAAATAGAAAGATTGATTTCAAATATATTTTGATCCAGAGTATGCTGTCATATATATATAATTTCCAGTTTAATAGATTTTCGTTGCTATCTCATATTTCCCTGAAGTATGAATTATTAAGTATCCCAAAAAATAAGTATTGATTTCAAACGGCCGCCCGTTGCAAACAGTATGTATTCAAATATTGACAAATTTATATGATCAGATACATCATATCCTACTAAAGGAATTCCACGTAATAAAGATTAATTTAAAACATTATTTGAATAAAGTTGAAGCACTAAATTGAACAAAAAATATCCTTTTTTTGGAAAGCCATTTGTTAACCCTAGTTATTTGCTTTTTACACAAAGATCGAGATGGGCATTACCCATAAATATAAAAATATTTAGCAGCAGGTCTAAAAATCGAGAAATTCTGCTGGGTCAAATTAATAAATAAATAAGCACATATCGTGTCAATTTAACAAAGTCCATTTAAAGAGCTATGTGCAATTGTTAGTTAAATTTGGTGTCCTCTAGCTTTTGTGATCTACAAGATCAAGGTGTTCATACAGATGTACAGACGATCAGGGTTCAATCGCTGCACCAGGTTATGCTAATAACTTATCCTCTGCCACCAAGCCTTAGCACAAGTAAATCAACTTTTTTATACACTAAGCGTAGTGAGTACAGAGTATACAAAATCGATCACTCACCTTGCCCATGAATCCAGTGCCGCCTGTTATAAAGACGCTACGATCCGCATAGAACTGTCCAATGGGCATATAGCTGGCATCATCCTCCCTATAATGATCGTAGTGTTGTTGCTGTTGTGGAAAGCCACTGAGGGGTAGTGAAGCGGCTGGTGTTGGGGAGAACAGCGCTGCGCTCATGCCAGCCCCGGCGCCACTGGCGCCACCTAGTGTCATGGCAGTGCTGCCAAGTGTGCCAACGTTGTAGTTGCTATTGCCATTGACTAAAGCGTTGTTGCTGTTGTTGTTGCCGCTGCTGCTGCTGCTGCTGCCGCTGCTGCTGCTGCTTGTGTTGGGTGCATAGGAAGCAGCTGAATGTGTGCTAAGCCCATTGTAGAGATGAGATGCGGATGCTGCTAGGCTGCCGTTTAGTAGGTTTCCCTTGGCATCTTGCTGGGTCTGTTGATTGCTGCTGCTGCTGCTGCTGGCCGGGGGTGGCTGCGGGGGCTGTTTGAGGCTGGAGTTATCCGTTTCTGTTAGTTTGACGACGTGTGACATGTTCGTAGCTTTTTGTATTTTAGTTTTCCTTAAAACCTTTTAATTTTAATGCTTGTTTTGCTTATTATATATATATATATATTTCTTAGGAAGCTGTTTTCATTTGCGCGTTGACTTGAACTTGTTGTATTTGATTTCTTAATTAATATTTGTAGTTTTATCAATTTTTTGTAATATTTTTCGTTGCCGCTGCTTTGTGAGCTTTGGAAGTGTGTTTGGGAAGTGATTTAATTTAGTTTATGAATTTGTTTTTATTATTTTTTGTATTTTTGTTTTGCTAAACACAACTATTGCAATAGTTTCAAGGAAAACTTTTCGCCTGAATTTTTCAACTGCTTGAAATAGTCCTTTCTTCTTTATTTGAGCGTTTATCCATTTTTGTTGCTATCAATTTTGTGTTCAGTTATTTTCCAACATTTTTTATCAAGACTTTATTCGGACAACCTTTAACTAACTATGAAGTGTAAAATCAATTGACAGTTAAGATACAGCTGTTCCGAAATGTATGTATTGTATAGCTGTAAAGAGAAGATTGATAAGGGCTTAATTAGTAACATATATTATTTATAGCGACAAGAATTACGCATTTACAAATAAAAAACATAGGTTCCTCAAACCCATATGTCCTTGCCAATAACCTGTCAGCAGCTTGAACGTTAATTATGTTTGGCATGTACATTAGGGTGGCCGTCGCTAGTATGGCAATTTAATTTAAAGATGATCCGAAAGTATTTGATGGGCGCGAAAATAGGTCCAAAGGTCATAATTTTCACTTTTGCCGTTTTTGACTGTACATAAACTTTAAAAACTTATTTCCAATCAAACAAATTATGGTTCAAAAAGTCTCATATCAATCTAAACAAAATTTTCAAAAAATATACAGTCGGTCTGAATAAATTTGGTAAGCTCTATAATTGATTAAATTGATTAATAACACAAGTTTACATTCCAAAAAATTTTGATATCCTCAACATGTTTTATTCGTTTCCGAAGTAAAATGCTAAAAACGAAAATGCAGTCAATAAATTTTTTCATGAAACGTGTTTCGAGATATTGCGAAAAACCCGTTTTTCGAAATTAGAAAAAAAATATCTCTGGTTGTACTAAACTGATTTCGATAATTTTGTTACTCGACTGTAGATAATTGAATTACCCATCCATTATCTTTGGAACATATTTTTGTCAAACTTACGGTTTGGTCGCTATTTATGCATTCATATAAAATTTTTCGTAATTTTTTGATCTATCAAATACTTTCGGGCGTTATTAAAATCGTGAGATGTTGCAAAAATGGCCACCCTAATGTACATCGCTAACGCATTCGTGGAATGGTAATGTACCAGTCGTAATAAAAACAAAAATGTTTAAAACTAATAGTTTCGGATTTAAAACATATTACAAAGGCCCACAAAAAAAAAGTGTAAGAAGATAGGGCGTCCCATATGCATTATGAACCCGTGAATCCGAATAAACCCAACACCCTAAAGATTCTCATCAGATAACCTCTAAAAACTTTTTTTTAGATTTATAGTTTTTAAGTTTTTTTAATTGTCAAAATGTCAGCGTAAAAATGTTAAACCCTCAACTTAATTTAAACAATTTTTTTTATATTTTATTTAGCCCTTCTGCGCATCTGTTATGAGAACTCTCATCAAATGCTGAAACCTTGATTATACTTATCGTGATATTTGCCTAATACACATAAAAAAAAGCTACTGCAAAAATATTCGAAATCATTTTTCTGAGGCGCGTTTAAATGCACATGTATAAAAAATACTTTCTTTTTAAACTAGTGCATTAGTAGTTTCGGTAAAGAAATACAGTCCTCTAATACTTATTATACTGGAATTCCGTCATTCAGAATGAACATGCTCAGCTGTTTTAATTATTTAGATTGAATGAAAATTTAAAATGACATTGGCCATTTTTATTCGATTTTTTTTTAAAATATTTTATTTATTTAACTTGTATAATTCTATATTCGTAAGTTTAGGTAAACTGGGTTTTCAGAAAAATAATTATATCTTTAAAAATTACAAAAAAAGTTTCATTCTAAGCGAATAAATTATAAAATTTTAAGCTTTTATCTCAAAAAACTCTCCCACCAATAAATGTATTTTTATTTTGGGCAAAAAGCTTACAACGTATGTATTTTATCGAGCACCTACCCCCCGACTGATCAAAATTTTGTTGTTTTTTTTAGTTTATGCGACTTTATAGTAACCCTCCTATCCCTAATTGCACTAAAAGGTAATGATGATTCTTGATTTATCTGCAAATGTTTGGCACTCTGTTTTTATTCTATAAATGGAATAATTATTTACCAAAAAAGATCAAAATAAGGAACAAATAGTAGGAGCATATATGCCAGGGTGCGATAGAATATCGAAGTATTTAAAAGCAAACACATAACATCTCAATAACTGCAACAATGAATGTTCATGCAACAACTGCAAACCAGCATCGAAAACGTAAGGCTCTTAGTAGGCCGACTTTGGGATACCCTGCACCTTCGCAAATAATTACAAACAAATTTCGTTCTACTCTGGGACTTAAATCAAGGATTTTAAGCTCTAAGCTGCTATATAACGATTTTATCCAATATCTATGTTACGTTTATAACCCAATCCATACACGATGCGACTGGTTGTACAGCTCTGTTCGATAAACAGCCGAGTTGCACAACTAATTGCATCGTGCATGGCTCGATTTGATAATAATAGTTATAATATAATAAATATTTTAAATGGAGAATTTTCGAAAACATAGCGCTTGGAAATTATTTGGAGCTAGAAAGGGGTTATACTATATGAGTCTACAAAAGAAGAACAAATTTTAAGTTTAGGCGTTCATACAGACGCACGGATGAAAAAATATACAAATTCATTTTGTCCTACTGAACATATAGGAAGTAACCCCGAGGAGTCTTCGGCATGGATTAACCCATTCGTGGCCACTGTACCTGCTTGGGTACAGAATTTGATTGATTTTAAAGGGTCTCGGCTCTTAATGTGTTAAAAAAAAACTTGTTAGCAAGAACAAGCACGTTAATCAGCCAATTTATAGCAATCACGTTGTATACCCTTTTAAAACGTTAAAGATTTGACAATTCTTTACCCAAAAATTTAATTTTTTTTTGTACTTCGTTACTATTGTGGGTTCCTACCATATGATAGCGCCAAAAACCTACAACATTTTGGCTTTCCATATGCGTCTATCAAAATGTCATATGATGTGCCTAAAAATAGTTGCCTTTGACATCTGGCATATATGTATGTACAAGTATATGATGGTGCGTAAAAAGAAGCCACATAAAAAAAATAAAAAAAAAGTGTGCCCAAAATGATGGCACGCATGGAAAAGGAAAAATCATTACTATATAGCAGCAAATTATTGTTAAGCAACTATGACGTAGACAATGTAGGCATACAATGCTGGCAATTGTCCAAAGCACAGCATTTGAAATGCAAAGTGACGTCTTTGTCAGCCCTGAATTTGGACGACTATGGCGCTACGGCTAAACATTGCAAATAAATCCGGCAAATGCAGTCAGTCAATTAAATAAAAATCATTAACTAAGCGGCGCACATAATTAAGCTCAAGCTTTTGTTAATTATATCTCATTGGCATGTACAAATTCCGGCGCTAACATCATCATCATACACACAAGACCCAATTAATTGTCAGAGCTCTGACTTGACGTCGTCGTATCGACTACTTTCCCGCATATCATTTAACGCACAATAGAACACGTAAACGCTTTACCATTAATCCGCTTAAAACACAAGCCAAATGAAAACTAAAAACGAAGAACTGAGAACGAAAAAACGTTACCGGAATACGTCGTAAAGAATACGGCAAAACGGCAGGCGACACACCAGGGACGACAAAACAACGAGAGACGCGAACCGACGAAGGCCCCAACAAACCGCTGCGTATCAATGACAAATTACGAATGAGCAATTTCTCGACAGTGTACGTTCATTCTATATTAAATTGTCGAAAATTCAGTATGTAAATCTACTATTTGAAATTACATACTATTGTTGTACAGACAGCTACATAGATACACACAGATACAGCCGCGCTTTTAAGTGACTTCGAGTTGAGATAAAGCCGCGTTTCACACTTTTCTAAGAGCATCTGTAGGGCCAGAGATTATATTGACCATTTGCAAATGCGCTTCAATTAAGCACTATCAAAAGATAAACAAATCTAGACACACTCGCTCCGTCTCTCTTGTTTTTTTTGCATATTTAAGCTTATTAATTTAAGCTGGACACACATACAGTTACACTCTTTATATTTATCGCGTCTTCTGGAGGCTGCATTTAACAAAGCTTTCAAAAGCTTACTAATCGTAATAATTAAAAACATGAGCGCACACGGCTGATAATAAATCATTCTGTCAGTTTTGATCCAATTTGTTATACATAATGCCACATTCACACTAGCGCTGCAAAGTGGCGCCTCCAAGCGTCGCAGTCAAAGCGTTGCCACTAAGCAGAAAGTCGCAGCCAAATAGCTGTTTTTTACAATACTAAAAGGCTAAGCAGCGAACAAATGCAAATGAATTAAGTTTATAAATTGTTAATAATATTATTATTTTAATGTTCAACATGCCGCATTCACAACAGCGCCGCCAAATGCTGCCGCAATGGCGTTGCCACTAGGCCAAAAAATTGAAGACGAACAGCTTTTTTTTTGTTTCGTTTAAAATACTTAAAATATAAGAAGCGGACAAAGAAAAGAAACGCAAACGTGAATAAAGAATAGAAAAAAACAAAACTTCATCTTTCTTTTCTTAAAAATTTCAGTAAATTACGATAAAATAATTCGATTGGTAAAAACAATGTTGCTAGATTGACCAAAAAAAAAATCGGAAACCGCAGAATTATGTTTTTGAGATCGTTGCATCCTTAGAGGTAAAGCTTGCTCTAGAGTTACTTCTCAAGTTTACCAAAGTGTGTGTTATCAGACAAGCAGACATGTAGAAAAAATCTGATTCCCTAAACGCAGTTTGTAAACGTCCTTTCACAAGATTATCTGATCCATCGGTAACTCAATTGGGAAAAATGTTAGCCCAATTAACTTACTCAAAAAGCTGTACGATAGCAAAATAGATATTTTACAATTTGACTATACTTCTTTGAAAAGCCTGATCACCCATATGTTCCCTAGTGTGACCATGCGTTTTGTTTATACGCACAGCCAGCCAACCGTCACGTAACGAAATGAAGCATGCTGTCGTTGTGCTAGACGAAAATGTATGAAACTAGTCGATAGAAGAATTGGTTCTAGGACATATCCGTCTGTCTGATCGCGAGATAATAAGAGCTAGAGCAACCAAACTTTTGTATGTGATCCCTTATTATTCCATAGAAGACAAGTTTATGGGTGTGTTTCAGAGGACCTCGACAACAACCAAAAGTTTTAGATGGATAATTCTTTTGTTTAAGAAGATATTGAAATTAAATTTGGCACTCGGAAGTTTAGCTAAATGTTGGCCTCAAAATTATAAGTCGGCCCAGGTTCGGTTGTCACATATCATTTACTTTTTTATTGGTGTAAAATACTTTTTTTAATTCCTAAATATAATTTCTTTTTAGCCCTATTTTAAAAATAATTTTTTTTTATTCTTTTCTAAATACAATTTTTTTAAAGCCTATCCAAAGCATTATCTTTATTTTTATTGCTAACTTGTACACTATTTTGTGTATAATTTTTATTTAGCATATTTTACTGAATATAATATATTTTTATATATTTTTTTATTTAATAAATAAATTGTTAATTTTTAAAATTGTTAATTTTATTTTGTGTACATTTTTTTTGCCATAAATTTTTTGTAAATTTTAAATGCAAAATAGATAGATATTCCATGCCTATAGAGACCTCAACGCACCGAAACATCTTAAGTAATCAGAATTCTGTCTGATATTTATTCTTTATTTAGCAACATTTAAAGAAATTTTTTTTAAATATGATTCATATCAAATATGATCAATTGTCACATACCACAGCTTTTGAAAAACCGAATTTTTCGGAACAAGGAAACTTTTAAGCCACTCAGTTTTATGCTTTATAGTGGAAACAGCATAAGTTTTTAATATTTAGCTCTTAAATAAAACTACCAAAAAGGAGAAAAATTGCTTATCTGAATGTTTTCAACTTTGTAATACTATTAAATTTTTTACGTAAAAATGCATGAAACACATATCGTAATAAATATCGAATAATGAATGTATTTAAGACTTGAGTTTAGAATGAGTACAAGCTAACAAGTACATTGTTTCCAGTCACTTTCAAGATAAATATAATAAAACCTATTTTGAGTGCTACAAGGCAGTTTAATTTGAATATTTAGAAGTTGTTTTTATTATCTATTTTAAGTAACAAAAATTCGATTACAAGAGATTGCTGGTGCTGGTGCTCCGGAAAATGAAAAACCAAATCGAATAAACTTTGTTCGTTTTTGTTTTTGCCTGCTCTCAATTCCACATTTTTTGCTGCCGCTATCTACTAATATTTCCCTGACTTTTGCAATGGAGTGAAGGGGCAATTTTTTATGTTTGTGCATGCTATTTTTTGGGTTGAGACAGAAAAAAAATTATTAAAAATATTTCTCATTAAATATCTTACTTGAAATATGATCTAACAATATAAAACAATATTTAAAAATATTGAACCTATTCTTTTTAATTACTCTTGCAACAAAGTAGTCGATTTCAAACCACATAAAAAATTCGTTTTGGTGAAATTGGCAGCACTCAACATAACGAAGGCGAATAAAATATTCGGAAAAAGTTACAAGATTCGACGGCAGATTGAGATAAAGTTCAGACGCATGAATAAAACTTTTAATTTGAAAATAAATAAAAATGAATGTATATGCAATGCTTAAATTACATTTCTTATTAACTAAATATAAAAAAAGTTCAATAGTTTAAGACTGCTTTAAATTCACATACGAATAAGTTAGCTTTAATTTGAATAACTAAAAATACATTAAATTGTATTAACTATCAACTGAAATTAAGAATCTGCATTTTCATTATTTTGACATCTTTTGAACTCGCTTATTTTATGACTAAGACGAAACTTTGCTTTATCTATAAATCGCTATGCCCGAGTCCCAAACAATGTAGCGCAGCAGTAAAGCAAACAAACATCTCGTCGTCATGAAGTTGTGAAAAAACAAATGTCTCTACATTTGTCAACAACAAAACAACAAAGAAAACACAAAATGTTGCTAAGTAATATAAATATATAGCTATATACATACATATGTGCCTATGTACTGAGTATTTTGGCTTTCTTGAGAAGCGACAAAGTGTCGGCACAAATAGCTTTAGCCATTTTGAACCGAACATTTGCAATGCCCCTTCCGGAAAACAAAATACTCGATAGTTCAGTGCGTCAAACTGATCTATCTATTTGTTTTTTAAAAAACTCAGAGAAGTATCTTAAAATAAATACTTATGGAAACTATGCATGTAGTATTCAAGTGTCTAGCACAGCACGTGTTTGGCAAAGGTATCGCTATAGATTGGAAAAACTATTATAATATGTGAAAAATAATATATATTTTCCACATGAACTTTGCTCGAGCGTACATATTTTCTTAAGCTATAGTAGCAAATAAATATTAAATACCAATACATATTAATATTTAACAATAACGCTTTTAAGCTAATTTGTTAAACAATAAATGAATTTTATGACTTACTAATTTGTTAATAAATATTTAAGAATATTTAACAACTAGAGAATTTATCTTAGAAACTTTCTATAAAAAACGCTTAATATGCTATAAACGTTTGTTTATTAAGAGTCTAGCTGCATATGCCATTAAAACCTAACCACAACGATTTTTTAAAAATTAAAAAAATTTTTTCATAAAATTTCGATTTTTGAACAATGAATTACGGCTTAATTTAAAAAAATGTTTTTTGCACTTTCTATTTAATTTTAATGATTTTTGTTTTTTTTAATGTAAAAAAATGATTTATTTTTTTAAGCAACACACAATTATTGTTTAAAAAAAAATGGTTTCTTTTTTAAGTATATTGCTTAGATATGTCTATATGCATGTGCATTTATGTTTATAAGAATTAAATCAATTTGGTGTAACAAAGTTAAAAAATAAAACATTTTTTAACATCTTTTTTAAATATTAAACAAAAATATTTTAAATTACATATCAATTTTTATTAAATTTAATACAAAAATATTTTTTTATTTTTTTTTTTGATTGTAAATACTAAAAAAAAATAATTTTTTTAAATAATGTAATTTTAATCAAAATGTAAAACAAAAAATGAAATAAAAATGATTAATACAAATTCTTAATTCTTTTTTCTAAGTTAGAAATTCTTAATTTTTTATTTTTATGTGACAAAAAATGTTGGCTAATTTTGATGGTAAATATTCAAAATTTAATTATGCTCAATTTTTTTTTTTTAAATTTATTTTTTTTAAATAAAGTAATTTTAATCAAAAAAAATAAATTAAGTACTACAAATTCTTAAACCTTTTTTCTAAGTTAGAAATTTTTGATTTTTTATGTTTATATGACGAAAAATGTTGATTAATTTTGATTGTAAATATTAAAAAAATTATTTTGCTCATCAAAGTTTTTTTTTTTTATATAACATTATTAAAAACTCGCCAAATTTAATAAAATTCATTATTTTTATTTGTCATAAGAAATTATTTTTAAGCAGCTCATTTTAATTATTTTAAAATTTAAGTTATTTAAATAAAATTTATTTTTTGCATAATCATATTTATAATTAAATTGTAACTGTATTGAAATGGTTTAGATGTGCACTAAAAAATATTATGTGCATATTACTATTTTCTTTAGAACTTAAGAAGATTTGTATTAAATAAATTAATAAGTTTGCTTAATTTTTACGAAACATTAGTTTTTAATAGGACTGACTGCCTAATAAAATTATAAAATAAATTGATCCAACTCGAATTTTATTGCGGGGCCTACATTTCCAATGGGATTAGAAAAGGTTGTCCTTACCTCCCCATAGCATTGCATGACTATGTCACTGTATTTGGGGCTATAGTTTATTTTAGCTATATTTATTATTATGTGACATTTAAATCGGTTATAAACAAAAAATACTAACTTCCTTATTTACAAACGTTGAAATTAACTCATTTGTAAAATTATATCCCTTTATTTGGAGTAATTTTAATTAGTTAAGATTAAAATTTTTTTTTTTTTAAATCGGCTATATGCAAAAATTCCAGACGCTCTCGCTTACAAACTCTGAAATTAACTATTACTATTTATAAAACTATGTCATAAAATAATTTATTTTTTTTAATAATCGGTTATATGCAAAAATTTGTAATAATTGTGGGTAATGATGTTTTCGAATCAGGTCAGGTTCACGCTGAAAACAATTAAGTTCCAAAAAGCGGGCTAACCTTAACGACATTCTTAAAATCTAGCTTTCGTTTTAAGTTGCTTAAAAGGAAAAAATCAATCTTAGGTATAAAAACTACCTTTTTAATTCGCATACTTAGTAAACACTTTTAAAGAGTTTTAAAAATTGATATGTCTAAGAAGACTGGCCAACCTTAACGACATACTCAAAATCTATTTTTCCTTTAAGTAGCTTTTAAAAATTTAAACATCATCTTATATCCAATAACTAATTCTTTTGCTGCTTAAAAAAATAAAATCTTTCAAAAATAGATATGTGGTAATTTTTGGGGAACACCATATCCAAAATATTTTCTAAATTGGAATTGCCTTTGATGAATTACTCAGAGGACAGGGTTTATAATGCAAATTTTTTCCATGTTCATTATAAACTGCACTAATTTTCGATTAATTAATTTTTCTAAATTTAGCTTCTCATATGTCAACATATGGTGCAATAGTGAGGCTTTTTTTAAATTGCAAATTTTTTATGGGATTTCAAATTTTTTATAATGCTAAATTTTAGATTATATAGACGTATTTTTTTTTTTTAACCCTTATGTGAGTGACAGGGTACCCGGGTACCCATTTCATTTTCAAGTAGGAAAATTTAATGGTTGCAGATAGTTTAGAAAGCTCAAACTTCTTGAGAACTCTTAACTTTTAATTGTTTTTAAATTTTCATTGGTGTGGGTCCACTTTATTCCTTTGGAAGGGCGTGGAATATCGATATATTTTTTACACCTTTAAAAGAGTGACAGGGGTACCCGGGTACCCCAAAGTAATACATATGAAATTGCATGAAAGAATTATTATTTTTTTTTTCTTATAACATTTTCTGGAGCATATTTCTTCCAAAAATGTGCAAATTTATTTTGAAAAATAAAAAATAATTCTTTCATGCAATTTCATATGTATTACCAAAGTAAGTACCCCAAAGGTACCCGGGTACCCCTGTCACTCTTTTAAAGGTGTAAAAAATATATCGATATTCCACGCCCTTCCAAAGGAATAAAGTGAGTTACTTCGCTATCAAATCGCCAAAACGCATATTATATTATAACAAAAAATCATTTAATGTCATTTTTAATTACAGTACGATGGGAAAAATATGCCCGGGTACCCCTGTCACACTGGAGAAGGTGTTTTTTTTGTCACTCACATAAGGGTTAAATAAATAAACTTTAACACTAAGTCACATAAAGCTGATTATAAAAGTAGTGTAAATGTTCTGTGTAAAATATAAAGAGACTATACCAAAGCTACTAATACGAATCTAGAAATCGTTTTAAGTAAGACGGTACAGTTTTAGGGACATAAACTTAAATCAAAAGCACGAAAGAATTTAATAACGAAATATTCGTCTGAACGCCTAGATCTTGATGACAAAAAAAGCTAGGATAACCCAACTGAAGATTTGTACTCATTATATTTGCCGGCAGGCTTAAGGCATTTTTTTTTTATTTTTTTATTTAGTCTGTATGAGGACAAACAGTTTGAAGCTACACCTGAATCACTCTCGCATATGACTTAAAACTCATAAATTTTTCAACGTAAGACTTAAAATAAAACCACGTAACCTGCTAAGTAAAGACTTCATAATTCACAAGAAAATAAAACACAAATAAATTATAAATGCAAACTAAATATTGATGATAAAAATACTTAGCAATAATTTCAAATCATGATAGGTGTAAAAATTCACTGAATAAAAATTATTCATTTCCTTTGACGTCAATTAATTTAGTTACATTGCAATTTTTTGTAATATATTGCAAGTTAAGCGCTAAAGGCTTCTCTGGACCTCAGTAGGGTCTTGAGCAGAAATTAAAAAATAAAATAAAAAATAATAATAATGAAGCTGCAGATGAAGGCAGTTAACCTGCGCATGACTTTCACTTTTTGAATATCTAAATTCCGCAATTTTTTCGTTTTTTTTTCATTTATGTTTTTGTTGTTGTGTGTGTATTTTTTTTTTTGTATCTTTATTCAAATTTGTTTTTTTTTCATCTTAGCGTTCGAACTTTCGTTTTCAATTCGTATAACAAAAAATCTATTTCATATTTGGAGGTGTCTCTCTAAAAATAAATGTGCTCACGCACACACTCAAATCTATGACGAGAGAGTGTTAAAGGCACATTTTGGTATTTGCCTTTGAAATTTCTTTAAACGAAAAGCACTCAAATGATGTGCCATAAAATATTGGCTCTTACAGCTGGCTATATGCTTGTTGCCAATTTTTATACGTAGTAGTTTTTTTGTTGTTGGCTTTTAGAAATGTGTTAAAAAAGTTGAAAAACAATTGGCACACTTTTGTGACATTCATAATAAACATACTTTTTCATGTTAATAAATTATAAATAGAAATTACATATGTATATGCTGGAACTCTTTATGGCTATAGTAATTTAGGTTCTCTACAGGGTCGTATGCAGAGAAAAATATAAGAGGGGCACAGTATACAATATACAATACTTAACTAAAAAAAAAATGGGCAGTTATGCCCGATCCAGGCACTTGAATACGAAAAGTAGAGCATTCTTGCCTAATAATGTCACAAAAGCGACAATATCTACGACAGTAAACATATTTTTTATACTGTTTTTTTTGGTATTATTTAGTGCTTGTGGGATGATGCAAATAAAGCAGCTGCTTATAAGCAAAAGTCAAAAGTATATATTTTTTTGAATATGTAGTCTGGCATTTTTACCTTCATGCCTTGATGTTAGGGTGGCTCACGAAAGTATTCTTGCCCTTATGAATTCATGCCGACAAAGATAACACTGGCTGAGTAGTATTTATAAACCACTGCTTGGGGCTAACGTATTAATTTATTTATCAGTAAACTGAATTTCGGTCACATCATAGTTTACTGATTTTGTATGGAATCAAGCAATTATCCCGAAAATCTGATTTACAATTTTTTTTTAAATATTTTTGCCTTTCAGCAGAAGGGAGTGAAGCAGAGTAAACAAAATTTTCTAATTTGAGAAGCATAAAATTATATAGAGTTACCGAGAAATCGAGAAACTGCGATTTTGAGCTTTTTAAAAAATATTTTAGCCTTTAAAAAAAATTTTAAAATTTGAATAGCATAAAAAAAAGCGTTACCATGTTTGCAGTTTTACCAGTAAATGTTCTGAATTGCGGCCATCATACCGATTTAATGATTTGATAAGGAATCTGGTAAAATATATATTTCAATAGAATACACTAAATTTTTTAATTTGAGCAGCACAAACAATTCATACATGAAGTAATTATTATGATTTTCGCCCATCGTCCCAATGTACGGAATTTTTGCGGAATCTGCTGATTTTCCCAAAAAACTGACAGTTTGAACGTTTTCAAAAAAATAATTGTCTTCAACCAATAGTATGGAATAAGGCAAACGATTTTAACGAATTTAAGTAACAAAAAACACTACATAGGGTTAGGGTTACCATACATATATGCCGATTTGTCAATTTTGGTGAATTTTGTTCGTTCTGATTTACTAAACATTTAATAAATCTGCAGATTTCCATTAAAAAACTGCGATTTTGAGCATTTAAAAAAAATCTATTTTTTTTTGACTAAAAAAAAAATAAGTTTTGGAAAAAATTTTTTTTTTTGAGTAATTACAGAAAAATTTATTTGTAAATTTTTTTTTTAAGCAAAAATGTAGATAAACTTTTTAACTATTCTTACAGAAAAATTTATAGAATAAATATTTTTATTTAAATTGTCGATCAATTTAATTTTTAAAAACTATTTTTTTGTGTATTTACAGAAAAATTTAGCGAAAATTATTTTTATTTAAATTGTCGATCAAACTTTTTGCGAAAAAAGCGCATATTAAACATTTTCCCGTTAAGGCCCATACGCTGTTTGGGATATTTCAATTTTTCGAACTGCTTATGGGCCTTTAGCATCAAACTATTCTCTTTGTAAACATTTTTGCAGCCAATTTAAATGTCGATCCACCCAAAAATTTTAAAAAACTTCCACTTGCAGCAATTTTATCGAAAAAAAGTTGTTATTTAGATTATCTACCAATTGCAAAATTTAAACAATCTTTTTGAAAAAAAGCGAATGATAAAAGTTGTTAAATTTGGGAAAAAATCGCTTCGATAAAGATTTTTTCGTTAGCATCAAACTATTCTGCTTTTAAAAATTTTTAAAAAACCAATTTGAATGTCGATATTCAAAATTTTAAAAAATCTTCCCTTAACAAAAAATTTATCGAAAAAAGTTTTTATTCAAATTATCCTTTTGAAAAAATTTTTTTGGCGCTACCAGAAGTAAATTTTGCAGAAGAAAAATTTAAAAAATCGCTAAATATTATTTTTTGAATTCCTGGACATTACTCTAGTTGCGAAGGAATTTTGTTAATGGACAAAATGCTTTTGGAATGACGAGCGTAATTAACTTTCGAAAACATCGTACAAAAATTTCGCAGTATTGTATGTGATTTGTTCAATAAATTGTTCGAAAATGTTGGTATTAAAACATTAAAAATAAACCTTTTTTTTTCGATTTATGGACGAAACAATAAAGTAAGAGAAACCAAAAATTAAGTAATAGTTCATTATGTCACATAACTATAAAAATAAAATAAATTTTTATGAAAAATAAAACAAATAAATTTAGAATATTTTAATCAATTACATGTGGCCCATCTTTGTTATTGAGTATTTCGAACCCGCAGGACTCCACCTATACAAAGCTCCTGAATTCTAGTGTTCTGCCTTGTCTGTCCAGCATTCCATGTTTCCTTGCCCTAAAACAAGAGTGCCCTTAGCAATCTCACGTACCCCCAAGAAATCCTCTTTGCTGCAACCCTGGTACACACACACAAATACACACATATACGCGCATACAATCAAGCGTTCTCATCACGTAACTGTAAATTTATCAATGAAGCTTCCTCAAGCATAAGCCAGTTTTGTTTAGCCAAGCCAAGCGGCCAAAAACCCACCGGGCCACATAAACTTCTTCAGCCTACTTACTTCATTCTAAAGTGAAATTTCTTGAAAAACAACTTTTTTTTTTTTTTTTTTGTAACTGTCAAGAGTGCGCTGCCAGAGCGAGTTATCTAGCGACTCTCTTGCAACTTCTGCTTCGAGACTTTGAAGCAAAATTCGCGCGCCTTACTAAAAACCGAAACCCAGAGCCGGACCAAGAGACGTAGAGACCACGAAAGCCAACCAACCAACCACACCTTTGAGCGCATGTTAAGCAAACATGAAGACGGTCTTTTTGTGTGTGTGTGAGTGTATGTGTGTGTGACTGCTGTTAAACGGTAAACATTCAACCTGCCTTGACAAGGTAGTTACACTGTGACCCATTTCCTATAATCGTGCCGCATATATCATCAACATCATCATCGTCATCGACAACTAACCAAGACAACCAACCGTCTTTGGACACTGCTGCTGTTGTTCCAGACCATGGTCTTAAGCGCTGTCTCACTCTAGCGCTTCCACTCGCTGCAATGTTTATTACTGCCATATTCTGCTGTCTCTCTCGCTCGCTGTCTTTGGGTTGCTTTTGAAGACCTTGTGCAGCGCTTTTGGATTACAAGACTTTTTTTGATGAGGTTTTGACAGATGCGGAAGCATCCATACATCGTCATATGGCTACCTCTACCTCCTCCAATACGATAACATTTCTTGCTCTTGACTCTGAGCCACTGTCACTTGTTTGTTTTGTCATTGAGTCGGCTTTCATTTGGCATTGAGCTACTCATTCTAATTGCCACAAGGTGTTTGCATATATGCAATTATATTCGTTACTCATAAAACAGCAGCAGCATTATAACCAAAAACGACTCTTCTTACGTTTTCCCTGGAACTAATGAGCAGCTAGCCAGCCCCCCTGCTGTCATTAGCAGCACATAGTCTTTAGCTAGGTTCCCCCCTATAGACTGCTTATCGACGTACTAGTTACCATAATTGCCAGTCTCTTGGCCTCTATTCTATTGAACCTTTGAGTGGCTCCTTAGCATTGTGCCACATCTTTTCGTCATCCACATCAACTATGTACTACATTATCAACATTATTATTATTATCATCATCTCTGTTGTTGTTGTCATCATCGTCTTTGTCGCTGTCTGCTTACAGTTATCGTAAGTTATCTATGAAGCTTTGTGTGTAATTGAATAAAAATCTGTGGGGTTTGTGGGGTATATGTTCCAGGTCCATAATTTGCGTTTTTGATTAACAAACAAAGCGCGTGACAGTTTACAGCATAAAAGTTGAATTTAAGTGTATAATGGTCGACGGACAGTCAGCGATTTAGTTGCTCAATTTAAGAGCATCTGACCCACGGCATACAGTTTAGATATTAAATAATTTCATATGATCAACTGTAGGGGAGGTTATTTTTAGCTTTAAAAAAAAAAAATAAAATACAACCTTATATAGTCGAAATAAGAGAAAATGTATAGGGGCTATTTGGCACTTACAACTCAATGAAAGTAGTGAAATACTATAGTATGTACTATATGCTAATATATAGTGAGCTTAATAAAAAGAGAAAAGTTTTTTCATGAGCATATAGTATATCTACAAAGTGTAATGCACTGTTTTCATTAACTGAGTTGCTCAGCTGAGTTGAGCACAAAAATTTTGTTTGCATACAAATAATTTGCAAACATTTTATATTTTTTATGAAAAAATGTAATTTGGAAACTGAAAAAAAAACGAATAAATCGAATAAAAGACTTAGTCGGGCAAAAATGCTGAAGTGTCCAAAAACAACTTAAATGTAAAAAAATTTGCCTTTATGACTGGCCAAGACATAGTACATCGAAATGAAATAAATCTAGAATATCGAGTAAAAATTGTGAGGTTGTTTACTTTGTCGAGCAGAAACCTATTAAAGACATAAACAAAGTAGTACCCAAAAACAACTTAAGCAATTTTGCCCGACAAAGATTCTTGATTACGAAAAGTAGTGCACTTGTGCACTTCTGTATTGTAAAAAGCTGCAATATCTACCAGTGCGTGCATACATTTTCTTACTATTTTTGGTCTTAAGCAATTTTGCCCCACAAAGATTCTTGATTACGAAAAGTAGTGCACTTGTGCACTTTTGAATTGTAAAAAGTTGCAATATCTACCAGTGTTTGCATACATTTTCTTACTATTTTTGGTCTTAGGCAATTTTGCCCGACAAAGATTCTTGATTACGAAAAGTAGTGCACTTGTGCACTTCTGCATTGTAAAAAGTTGCAATATCTACCAGTGTTTGCATACATTTTCTTACTATTTTTGGTCGTATTTAATGCTTGTTGTGTGATAGAAAAAATTAAGCTGCTGTTTGTAAACAACCGCCAAAAATAAGAAAAAGCGTTTTTTTAGATAAATGAATTTGTATTTTCGTTATAGTGTAAGTTCAGCAAATATATACCATATTCTTGAGCAGAAGGCCATTGCAGCCACCGCTCTTAGTCCTTCAGCTAGTTTAAAATTTTTAATTATAAGATAGCTGTTTGTAAATAAATAAATAAATATCATATTCTGCTGATAAATATTCGAATATTTATGCTTTAAAATGGTATATTTCCCACAAAGCAACACTACTTACTAGTAGTCGGGCATTTCTGCAATTCTGCCCGACAAAGTGAACAACCTAAGTGTTCAGGCCTGAACATGAGACTTTGCTTAATAAGCGATAAGCATAGTTGTACCAAATATATTTAAGTTTAAACATAGACCCGTGAGGCGGATGTTTATGATTGTTTAAGGGAGCCTGCGGTCAGCATATGTGTGCGATCAATACAGTGCGTAAAGATATGCTAAAGCAAGAGGTACGGGCACCTGAGAGAGTTGGTCTGAAGAAACAAATATATGACAATATGAATTCTTAAGGATATTGCGACATTTGCTGATTTTAAGAAAAAATGCCCGTAACCGAAAACTATTTGAAAGGCTTTATGACTGGTAAACTTTCCGGAAGAGTCCCAAGAAGATTTCGCAGTGTAGGCTTTAGGTTAGGTTAGGTTATGAGGTCTCCTATATGAGATTAGTCACAAGCCATCCGGCGGCCTGAATGAACTCTAAGAGGCATTTTGGACTCTGCTCCGAGAGCTGAGATAAGTCATTAAGGAAGTGTGACTTTAGAAAGCGGAACCTTGTCCTGCACAGTCCAGGGCAGTGGCAACAAAGGTCCTCATCGCCACAGCTTCTACAGAAGTCATGGTGAGGATTCCCGCCAGCCAATGTTCGGTAATAGCACGGATGGCAGTTCAGCATTGGGCTCTATTTAGACGGCCATGTTTGCCGAGAGATCCTACACCTGTTCGATATCCGATTCCACGTTTGGTTTGCAAAGAGATCGAAGTAGTTTCGTAGTCTCAGTATGCAGCTGGCAATGGCTATACCCAGACCCTCCTTGTCTTGAAGGAGGATGCTGGTAGTTCCTCGTCTAGCTAGTTCATGTGTGTTGGCTTTAAACATCCATTTTTTCCCCCCTGACTTGACTTTTTTTTGTAAGTTGCCCCTAGGTGGGGCATGGCGATCTCGGCACGGACCTACAGTTTATAGCCGAAACCGAACGGCGGTGTCTTGAATTAATAGAGAGAAGAAGAAAGAAGACGAATAGAAGAAAGCATTCGTTTTTTGCAGTTTAATATCTGTAGAATTCAAGCGAAATTTTAAGCACCAAAATAAATGTCTTGTAATTTTTTAAAACAAATAATTTAAGCTTTTTTATAGAAATCAAACCAAAATCATAAAATTTAATAATTGATCATATGCTTTTATAATGAGGTCATGTTTCGTAACCACTTTGGCACCAACTAAACACCAGAAAACTCCCAAGAAGATTTACCAATGTTGGGCACAAACATGCACAGAAACAAAGATATCCTAAATATTATAAAATTTTGGAAGTTTGTTTTTGAAGAAGAGAATTAGAAGAAGACATGTATAGGCTCTCTTTTTACATTTTGTTGTACGCAAGGGTACTAATTTCTGTAGAATTCAAAATGAAAGACAGTGTATCGTATAAAAAAAAGACTGTATTGAAGACTTCTAAAAAAATATAATATAACTTTGGCTAAATCTCACTTATAGAAGTAACTAAAAAGCAGAAGATATTTTTACTAAGGGAAATACGTATACTAGGCTACGTTTCTTTTAGTATCTTTTATGTGGTGAGTACCTTTTCAAACTCCAGGCAAAAAGCAGTAATTCACTACGCTAACACCAGACGGCAACTAGTGCAGATTGGGCATCACCTTGTCTACGGTAGAGGCAGATATTACGCAAGTACGCTTCAGTAACTTTGGTCACACCAGAAGATGCATAAATATAAAAGATATCAAGTTTTCGAAGGAGTGCACCTAACCTTCCCCAAAAACAATAAATTCATTTGTCATTAATGATCAAAATGCGCACTGTTACCTTATCAAGATAGGACTTGTAGACAAATTGCTATTGCATAACCAACTATAGAGATGTTCCTCTATTTATTATAGAGTATAAGCTTGCGTCAAAGATATATCAAAATTCATAAAATGTGCCTTATAGCTTTCTTATTAATAGGTTTGTAACCCATTTGGCAAAGTTCTTAAAGTACTTATTTAACCCGGCGAAAAGTAACAGCTTTGAATTTTTATTAATTCATAATTGCGAAAGTTAAAGAAACGCATTTCGTAAAGCTTTTTTGAAAATCCAAAGCACGTAATCAATAGAAACAGATACGAAATCCCATATAATAAACGTAGATGTATGTATAATCATATACATTTATAGTATACATTTTTCGCAAACGTTTGTCAACAATAACAAAAACCCACTTAACGAAAAAAACATTAATAAAAGTTAATAAGGTCTTTTGCGGGTTTGCAATGCGAAAGCTTACAAAGAGTTAAGCGCAAGTGCATTTTATATGATTTTTAAGTTAACTTGGTCAAAAAAAGTGGGTCAATGTGCGGCACAGACGGGGGTCAGTCAATGATGGCTCAGACATCGGACATCGGACTATACTATACAGACAAGATCGCGCGTGCAATTGTGACATGTTGTTGTGGTTGTTGTTGTTGTAGTTGTTGTTGCTGTCAAAATTGTTGTAATGACATTTACATCGAAAAATTGCTCAAATTTAAACGGCAAACAGAGTTAACAAAATGTGTTAATAAAGTCAACAAGAAACTAAACCACACAGAGAAACTGCAAGAGCTTGAAAGGGAGAGCGATCATATTTTCGCAATCTTTTTTGGATGGGCTTATTTTACGAATGCCCTTATCGGGGGTATGCCGATTGTTGTAAGTTTTTCATTTTATAAAGCATAGAAGAAGCAGAATTGATTTGGCCAGGAAAATCGTCTTCAAGCTTTTTTGGCTTCTTAGTTTAAAGGCTTTCTTCATATTTATCAAAAATAAACAGCTTAACTTTCCATATCCAATAATGGGTTAAGATTTGTAGAGGTTTGTCCAAAATTTCATCTTCGATAACGATTTTTTATGATAACAGCAATGTTTAGTCAGACAGTTGTATAAATTTGTCATTAAATTTGTATTCATTAAAATTTGTCCAAGACCGATGCGGATTTTAGACCATTTTGATGATGTTAAGTTCCTTCAAGCTAATGGAATTCTTTCGTTGTTGTGAAATACAAGTAATTTGCCCAGTTATCACTTTTATGCGAAAGTTTTAATTAGCGAAGTTCAGAAAACAAACACATTTCCAAAATCTGCTTACAATCAGAACAAACATATAAGATGAATCTTCTTGACAGATTAACAAGAATTCCAAGGCAAAGCTCAAGTTTTGGTTTTGTAAAATATGCGGTAACCAAAAAGAATTTAGCAATTTCTATAGCAAGAAGTTGTAAAGTAACATTTGGGTAATTTAAAAAAAATCCTCCTACATAGAGAAACATTTTAGATGATCAATCTTTAAATCAAATGATTGTAATTAAATGAGCTAAAAAGATCCACATAAACCAGTGAACTATAATTGAGAGAACAGTTTAAAGAGTTCCGAAAGAAAAAAGGTTACAAAACACAAATATGTAAGAAGATATATCATCTGCAAAACAGATAATTCGAAAGAGTTGAGGTAAGTAACAAGCGAATTATAATTCGAAAAGCATTAAATAATCTTCAAAAAAAAAGCATCAAATAAGTGATATTTCGGATATAATTGGACTTAAGAGATAAAATGCAGCTTTTTTAACAGATGATTGAAATTAGATGAGCTAAAAAGATCTGCACTCCCAGTGAACTGAACTTAAAAATAACACTTGAGGAATTTCAAAAGAAATCTTTCCGAATTCAAAAAAAATTTAAGATGATCAATTTTTTATCCAGATAGATGATTGCAATGAGATGAGCTAAAAAAATTCACACAAACCGGTTGAAAGAAAAAATCCAAACAGATGATTGAAAACAGTTGAAGTAAGTATCTTCGAAAAAAGAAACGTTAAGAAAGAAGATACGTCTCGGGTATTCTTTGGCGCGTCAACTTTGAATTAGACTTAGAATATTTACGATAAGTCCACTATTTTGTACTAGATTCATGTTCACAGCATTCCAGAAGCTTTGGTATGCGGATCATACAGTCAAGGAGCTCTTGATACAGATGAAGTAAAAATAAACTGCTTAAAACAGCAGGACATTGAAAAATACGATTTTACGCAAAATTTTAGCTACAATGATATTGTTAAATCCGTTGGGTTTTCCAAAAACTATGGAATGCTGACGCATGATTACAGAGCTTACTGCTCTGCTCTGTTTCAAGCGAAATTGCAAGCTTGTTTCAACTGGCCCTGATACATGCTTATTTACTTTACTCTCTTGGTATCCGCATACGTACATATGTATACAGATATATTGTACGTGTGTGTGTCTGTGTGTGTGCAAATTTTATTTGTAAATATGCCATGATTAATATTACAAATATTCAAAATTTCGAAAATATTTTGTATTTCTGTTGTTTGTTGTTGTTGCAACTTTCTCAATGTTGTCGTTGAAACTCTTAGTCTTAGACTAAATAAATATGTATTACGTCAATGTTGCATAAACTGCTAGCCCTTTGCCTATCCCCTAAAAACTTTGCACAAATATTTATTAAATTTGGCCACATTAGTATTTTATGTTTATGGCGTTGTTTTAGCCATGGAGGCTGTCTACCAAAACTTACTTGTACCAGCGTCGAAAAGAGCTTTGAAAGATGATTCGGAATTCAATTCACTTGGCTTAAACTGAATACAAGTCGTTGTTGTTGCTGTTGCTGCTGCTGCTGTGATGATTGCTGTTGTTGTTGTTGGTTTGTTGCTGTTAATTTTTTTGGGCTAAGGGCGCGCGCGTTTTTTTATTTTTCGTTATAAACGTTTTGAACCCGCACAAAAACTAGGTCAATGACATTAGCTGGCAAATTTTTGAAAACACTTTCATTTGTTTAATTCGTATATTGCTACAAATAAAGCAAAAAAATATATTTTATATATTTACAAAATGTTGACACTATAATCCAAGCAGCTGCTGCCAAAGATTTGTCAAATCGTAGCTACTACTGACACACTAAAAAAACCTCGTAGTACCCAGACTGCTTTTTCGACTTTGACTTTGACTGCGATGGCAACTGAAATTCTGCTTAAGAAATTTCTCCAAATATTTTCACTTTTGCGCGTAGCCAACGTCAGCGTCCACCAAAAGCGTCGATAGTCCACAATCGACGCATGCGTATGCGTTTTGTATTAGCCGCTGCGCATGCGCAAAGAAATCGATGACAGTGCGACGTAAGAGAGTCAGAGAGTGAAAGAGAGAGAGGCGCGTTAACGTAATCGAAATCAAGTTCGCTGCTTTTCTTTAAAGCTTATTGTTATTGTTATTGCTTTTTCGAGCTATTCTAGGCAAACACACACACACACATACAATATATATCATTTATCATGTATGTACAATGTACTTCTTATGTAGAGTATATCGTTTTCGGGGTAAGCAAGACCAAGACGCGTGTGCTACGTACGCCGGCTGAAGCTGAACTAAACTTGGACAGCAAAGAAGTGAAAGACTTTATGCAGCGGCGGCGGTGACGGCGGCAGCGGCAGCGACGTCGTCGTTGGCTATGCTTTTTTTTTCTTGGTTTATGGTGTGAAGCAGCAAGACGTCAGACGGACGGTCGGACGGTCGGACAGTCGGACAGTCAGTCAGTCCGCCAGAGAGCTGGAGAGACATAAGAAAGGCGAGCGCAAAGCAGCATACAAAAGAAAGCACTCACAAGCACTCGAACACACACAGGCACACATACGCACAGACGAGGGCTGCTTGAAAAGTAGCTGACTTTTTAAATGAAAAATTGGCTAATCAAATGCCTAATTTCTTTGAAAATAAATCTTAATTTTAATATATACAATGATATTCATTACACATAGATAGCTACAACTTTATGGGACACATTTCCTGTAAGCTTCATCACAGATCTTGAGAAAGGACACACTTTTGTTTATTAATTTCAGAGAAAGCCTACTCCATAAATAATATTTACCGCAAGCATTGAAACATAATCTTTGCAAGACGGTCATATTTCCACCAGTTTTAGGAATTTATTTTTGAAAAATTCAATAGAACAAAATTCAATTAAACATCAATAGTAACGGAAGACCGATTTTTGAAAAACTTATGTACAGCTGTGTAAAAATTCTTGAAAGCAGCCATTTTTCGGGATGATAAGTGTATGCAATCCTTTAAAACAATGCGATCTTTATATTTATAATACCAATAGCAAAAATATTAGCTCCATTATTTGAAAGCATTATCATCCACAATCATGGTCATTTATGCACCAAAAAATTAGTAGTTCAGTGTTTCTTTTTTTTTCAATAAAAGAAGATTTTTTTGGTGCTCTACATAATCTCCATTTAGCTTTATAAATTTATTTCAGCATAATTCCAATTTTTGATCTCTAATTGGGTTTCTAGAGGTCCGTAATATAGCAGCTTTTTTTTTAGTTTTTTATTCGAAAATAGAAAATAGTTGCAGGTGGCTATATCTAAAGAAAATTATGGGGTAGCTCATTTCAGTTCAGATCCATATTTGTGCATTTATTTAACAATCGTTAACAATCGATTTCAATGCCAAAAAAAAAAAACTTTTGTAATAATTTTGTTGGACTTCATTGAAGCAGCACCCGCAAGTTTAATGGAGACAGACTTAGTGGGTCATTAAAAAAATGTCGAACTTATTAAGCTGCCCTCGTGCATATACATATACTCGTATGTAGCATAGTGCCAACGTACGTTAACTGCGACTGCAAGAGCTTTGAGAGCGACATACGCTGCAGCAGAGGCAGCCGTAGCGGCAGAGCGAGACACTGTGGCATGCAACAAGCTTCTTTAATTGAAAAAATCCAAAGAACAGCATATGAGGAAAAACAAGTCGTGGAAAATTATGCGGTGCATGGAAAAACCTGCATCATGAGCAAAGAAATTCAATATGCAGTGTCCGAACAAGACTGGGCAGTGTGACCAAGCCGCTGCGTCGTCTAACACTGACATTGAACAGTGGGACGACGACGACGCTGACGCAGACGTCGCTGCAAGCAGCGGAAAGCATAAAACAGGTCAAAGTACACACAGATACTAAGTATCTCTGTGTGTGTTTGTATGTGTATGTTTGAAAGTGTTTGCATACATAATCTTGCACTTGGTGGCAACGTGAGCGCAGCCAGTGCAAGTGCACTCAGACGCAATCTGTGCTGGAGCACCAAAAAAAAAAATCTTTGTTTAATTAATAAACACTGCACGTAGGCCAGGAACAGGAGCGCATTCAGTGGGAGAGCCCTGGAGGTCTCGAAAAAGCTGTGTGTCTTTGACACCTCAGTGGCGAATCATAAAGGTCATACATTTTTCTAATTTATTATTCAAAATTTTTCGTTCAATTAGCGGAAATTTTTTATTAATATTTTCTGGTCCTCAAAGAAAGAGATCCTCAAAGAAAGAGACCTTAGCAGACCAAACCTCCATCAAAATGGAAGAAACTTGAATTTCCTTTAAATTTTGAACATGTTTTAAGAACACTCAATATGGTTCATAGTAGTAGCCAAAAAATTTGGCGCACCCGCAATTTTTCTGTATCCGCCCCTGTACCAGGACCTAGTTTCTTTCTTCGCTCTTAAGAGCAGTTTAATGCACTACCTCCAAAGCTTGAAGGGCAAAGAAATTAAGCAGCCTGCGAAGCAAAGAAAGAAATCATTGAATGGGTCAACATTGGATTGAGATAGCTGAAAACAAACCCAATTATGAATATGTAGCGGAAATTTTAGATGAGCAAATTTTGTGATCAATTTAGGACAAAAAGCTGGAATAATAAATAATTTATTTGTAAATGAAAGTGGCTGGGAGTATTATCAAAAAAACCTATTACCGAAGGTTACCCCATTCGAAGAAAAAAAATGTTTGCATAGATTTGTATTATTATTGAGCTAGAGGTTTTCGGTTCTCAATCAAAACATTTAATTTCGCATTAAGAATTTCAAAATATTTTTCCATTGCCTTCCATGTTTTAAGAATTTAAATTGGTTTTAGTTTAAGGCTCACTACTCAAATATTATATATTTATAAGCAAATTTTAAATGGTGTCACCTTAGCCTTACGACAACCATAACCTTGAAAGTTCTGCAAAATTGGTAATAAAGTTTTTGTAGCATTTTAGAAAGTATCATTTTTTATTGAAACTTGTTAAAAAAAAGTAGAAGGGTAACACTTTTAATATTGTGCTAATTTACAAATCCTGGCTATTGGTGGGCAAAGCTGGTTGACGGTTGGCGATGTATCTTTATTATGAATAGTGAAATTCATTGAATATCGATTACAAAATTTATCTTCTCATTTTTATACAAAATACAAAAAATAATGCGTCACATATTCATTCATAAATCCTGAAGTGTGAATCGATTAAAAAAAATAAAAAAATTATATAACTTGGGAACTGGGACAAAAAGTCCAACTGAAATGTGATATATTACGTCACTCGATTCTTGATGGATTTTTGTCAAACAATAAAAAAAAAAAGAAATTTAGGCAACTTAAACCCGAAATTTCAAATTATAACATAATTCTTGATCGATTTAAAAATAAAAAAATTTAGAAAACTTTTGGGACTGGGGTAAATCTCCGAAAGAAATGTTACTTAATTCTTGATGGTTTTACGTTCCAAAAAATAAAAAATTAAAGAACTTCAGGACTGGGGGAAATCCCCAAATGAGATATGTCACTTAATTCTTAAACGATTTAAAAAAAAATAAAAAAATTAGAAAACTTAGGGACTGCGGTAAATCTCCGAATGAAATGTGCTATATCACTAAACTCGTGATCGATTCATGTCAAAAATAAAAAAAAAATTAGAGAATTTCGGGAACGGAGGAAATTCTGAAATGAGATATGTCGCTTAATTGCTTGACCGATTAAAAAAAAAAATTAAGTATAGAACATTTAGAAAACTTCGGAACTGGGGTAAATTTCGAATGAAATATGATATGTCACTTAATTCTTGATGGTTTTTTTTTTTTTGTTAAAAATACAATCTTTTTTTAAGTTGTAAAAAATTATTCTAATCGAATAAATAAATCAAGAATTATAATTTTTTTTTAAATTTACCAAAGCTTTTTTTTAACAAAATTTTACAGTGTGACCAAATTTTTGTATATCTTTTAAATCAGCGATATATCCTAATCAGATTAAATTGCGAAAAATTTTGAATATAAGAGTTAAGAAGTATATGCCCGTGGCATGAAATTGGTTTGCTACAGTAGAGGAGGTGATTAAAAAAAAAACGTCAAAGTTTCGTTTTTTATTAGGCTCACAGCATTCTATATACTTAGTTTGATGGCTTTAGCTCATAAACGGTGATGATACACAAATCTTATGAGATTTGGCTTCTTCTGTTTTTGGAATTGCTGGAAATAATCGTAGGTGACAATGAAGTTCTCTGAGAGATTCTGTTATTACGAGAATGTCAGCAAAACTGGCTACATGCAGTTATTAGAGAAATTTTGAAAATTAATACCATGAACTTAAACATTTTTTATATCAAATTAGAGACATGCAGATATTTGAAAAATGTAATAACCTTTTTAAATAAATAACAGATTTTTTAATAAAATTAATTTTAACTTTAATCTAATATAGAGTAAGATTACTAGAGATTTTTTAAGCCATCTGAAAGAGGTTTCTGTGCCACCGACAATTGGAAGTCTGGCGAAATTATTGTGTCTCCCCTAATATTAATGGAAGAAAGTGAAATATTGTTGCAATTTATAGGGCAGATTGTCAAAAATTTGTATCTCTATCTTTTGAAGTTCTCAATCGATATCATGAGACTTTTTAAAGTTACTAGCTGTATAACTGTGAAAAATTTCGACCAGGTGGCTTTCATATTGTCACCAAATTCTCCTAGGGGTAGCGGTGAAAGACTATCGACTAAATCGACAAATCTCACCTGTGCACGGATTAAACGCCGTTCATGATATCTGTGATGTAGATGTTCTTACTGGTGGACTTAGCTAAATAACTACTCGAGGTTATGATAATCAGGTTCAAAAAACTTATGGTCTACCGTGCCTCCTGCTGCCTTTTTCATGCATTGCACTAATTTGTAATACTTGACCCTATGGATGGGTGCAAGATACTTTATTACAATAACAATCACAAACATATTATAGCCCAATATGAAGTGCAACTATAGTAGTGAAATATTTACCTCTCTCAAATACCAAATTTTCCATCAGTTATCGCTTAATTTGAACCACTGTGCTGTCTGTCATATGCTGACATCATAAGTCAAATAAACAGCTGCTGCACTTTGGGTCTTATTGTTGTTATTGTCATTTCGTTTGCTGCCTCGTCTAAAGCCGACCTACAATATACATATGTATCTATAAAATGCATATAGCTCTTTAGCTCATAGCTTATTTGTCAACAGCATCAAGTGCTCAGATCTGAGAGCATTGTTGGGTAGGAGGATTCTTGAACATTGCCCTGACAAACAACAGCTTGAACCCAAAGGCAAATATGTGCAATAGCTTTAATACAAAAATATGAAAAATACGAAAAATTAAGAGAGAAGCAATAAGAAATAGCCCCAGACAACTGAGCTTAAATGCATCTTACATATGATTAATAGATACATTCAGACAGGAAACAAAAATCGTAAATGCAAATTTGTTGTTGTCGATTGTTTTGTTGTACATTAATGGACTTTAGTATGTCACAAGGACGTGTCAGATACAAAAACAAAAAATGGGTATGGTACCTGACTATGGAATACGCTGAAATGCTAATCTCAAAATTTTTAATTAATACGTTAAATTAAAGATTGCAGGCGTCAAAAATAGCTAGTCACCCGCAGTAGGCGTCTATTGACGTCTACACTACATCGCTTATTAAGCTCACACGGTTCTACATATCAAGGTTAATGGTATAGACTACATAATAATTATGAGAGCGAAGTGGGAGTAAGGGCGTCCGACTTTTATCATTTTTTGCTAGATCTTCAGAAGTTTTTATACGATGGTAAGTCATTGAGTTCTGCTATGGAGAAACTTGGAAAATATAACACAACGGATAAAGCACATTTTTTATTAAAACTTTTGGGCACTAGCTAGGTGCTCATACAGACAGTCAAACATGGTTCAGACGCTACCCTAGGTTATGATATTAATTTTAGTGAGTACATATACAAAATTTTGATCAGCCATATGCAACCTATAACAAACTATAGCACCCCATGCATGCAGGGTATCAAAAAATAAAAAACCTTCAAAAATACTTTCAAAATCCGAATAATGGGTGTATTGGAGAGCATGCGAGAGAGCGCATGAGAATAAGAGAGAATGGCGCACTTAAATACACGTGTAAAAACTGTGAATTACTGTGGTCAATATTTGGCATTTAATTGATTTTGCAAAGTTGCGTTTGCGTCTGAACTTTGTGTCGAATCATGGCTACTGTAGGCGGATATAAAGATAATAGATTTATATCTATACGTTTATAAGTGAGCTCATCGCGTGTTATCAAATCATGATACAACAAATTAATGTGGCACACGGCAATTTTATATCTGTGATAAAACTTTATTATGTTAAACACTTTGTGTCATGATATTTTAACTAAATTAAGCTGGCAACGCTCTTTTAAAACGTTATATACATTAGAAAAATATGTAACAACTACGTTTATACTCTATATTCATAGTGGTCAAGTGTATTATGTATAGATAGATACGAGAGTAACGAATATGTCAATTTAAAGTTTAACCTTCATTTACACATGTCATTATGCATGCTCCTAAACTAAAATTATTATTTTTTAATAAAAATTTACAATTATTTTTAGTTATTTTTTTTCTGACTCAACCCAAAAAACAGCATACACAACCAAAAACTAATTTTTGCATATGTGCACATTGCTTTATTGATGATTGATAGGTGCGACAGGGTTCCAGGGTTACACAAAAAAATTTCCCTTGTAACAAAAATAGCTAAGTCGTGTTATATTTATATTTCATCAAAATATAAGGGAAATCAACTAATTTATCGAAAATAAAAAGGGAAATATGCGAAGCACAGCACGCAATTGTTTTTTTAAATATTTTTCCTCACCGAATTTGGAGATATGGCTTTTCAAAAAAACGTCTCAAAACAAAAATCGAAATATTCAGTTATCGATAAATCGATAAATAATAGATTTTTTGTAATACAAATGGATTACTATTGTACAGTAACTTATTTTGGCCAATATATATTTTTACGCACTATTTTTTAATGGTATAGATCACATATCGATAATATTTAACGATTAAAAGATCACACATTGTGTAAACAATCATTGAAGCGAAAACTATTCGTAGTTGCCTGAACGATCCAAGAGTATCTAAATCGTAGTAATACTTGACCAATCTGACCATTTTGTTTTTATGTATAATAAACAATCAATGCCGTTTATACACAAATTTACAATTGAAAGCAGGTTCTAGCAGTTGCGTTTTTTGTATACATACATTGTAGTATGTACACATAAACGTAGTACGTATGTAACCAAATAGTATTAATTCATAGGCCCTAAGCTGTGGACAAACTTGGTAACTCTTATTTGCCAAATAAATTTACTGCCAAGCTTTGTGTAAATTTACTTTAAGAATTTGAATATGGCTTGAAGCAAAGAACTCGTTCTGTTCGCGCCAATGTTTGGTTAACATTTTTGCGTTGCCCATTGAATATTTTTAGCAGTGTATTTTGGTGCCAATGTTTTATGTTGCACAATAAAAATCACTCATCCGCAAGTTAATATACATAAATAAAAGATACAAGATAAAAATGGTATTGCCTACTTTTAGGCAGCGCCCAGAAATAACCAAAACCGGAAGTGTGCTCAATGTTGTTTGTTTTTTTTTTGTAGCCGCCATTCAATACGAATTGTGTGTATACTTTAGTGGATGAGCATTTACCCTTTGTGGGGGTCAATTGCCACCACTATAGAGAGTGATAAAGGGCGGAATTGAACTAAGAAGCCGTGTATTTGGGAAAAGTTACAGTGCTGATGGAATTAATAAAGATTCTGGGAAATTAAGAGCATGAAGCCACAGAAGATTTCTTATAAATATATGTAGTTGGAAAAATAGAATGGCAGGTAGATTAAGCGTTTAAATTAGAAGGCCAAAATATGTTATTAAACGTAGCGTAGCCGAAAATTTGTTATTCTCAGAAAAACTTAAAAGGCTTTTAATTCCGAAAACTATTCAAAACTCAAGAAAGCAGACAAAACCCGAGATTTACCCTGTATTACACTTTTTCACATTTAAACAAGCAATAGATTATGAATATATAATCACTTCCTATGAAGTTCATAAACTTATGAATGTATTTAAACAAAAATTTGTATGGAGGTGCAAAAAACATAATGGCAGATAGATTTTAAAATAAAAACAACAAAATTTTATAGATGTAAAAGATTCAAGAACATTTGGATGCATTTTAATCCCAATAATTATGCAAACTTAAGAAATTAAGCGAAATTCCCGATTTCAAACACAAAAAAAAATCGAAAGAATGTCGAAATTTGTTGCAGGGGGAGAAAGTCGATAGCCTTGTAACCTTTATTTATAGAAGTTCACATTCGATGTTGATTAATTTTATATAATAGAGACTGGGTCTTGGATCATGTTTCTGCCAAAAACCTTCAATAGTGTGGATGAAGCTACAAAGTGTTTCCTCGAGGAACGGATTTGGTTATCAACATGATGATTTAACAATCTTGAACCACTTTTGATGCTTCTAGATTTCTTTTTCGTCACCGAAAACTATGTGTTCATAGTATAATAAACGGACATGGCTATATTAATACACAAGATTTTGAAATAAGAACACTGCACAAATCTTTTGAAGCACTTGAAGCCATGAGAACTCATGGAAGAAGCTTGTAAAGAAATCCGCTGAGTGTGACGCTCTAGCCAGAATAATGATATCAAGCTTCGCCGGAAATAGAATCTTGATGATTAATATCAGCCAATAGGAATCATCTCAAATTATATAGTTTCTTTCTTTTAGTATTTGGGACTGATTCTAAAGCTATTCGGCAGCACAAAAGACCTTTAGGAACGCAATGCAGATTATTCACTAAAGTTAAGAGTATTATTACTATGGGTACAGAGTATGCAAAGTTGAAAGCATGCTTTCAAAAAAGTTATCAACGATTCATATGTCATTCAGGACTAGTCCGTCATACTGCTGAACATAACAATATGGCCGCTCACACACTTATGAACCATTTACAATTTCATATTTATTTGTGGGTGTGAGTACGTATGTGCCACAACGTGCTCATTGGCGGCGGCTTTCAACTACACGCCATATTTAAAATGCGGCTTGCCACACACACGGCTCACACACTCATACACATACACATATATATCTAGGTAAATAGGCGTGTGCCTGTTGCCAACCTGGTATTGTGGTCAACTCGTTTAAATCATTATCACTTGGCTAGTGGTTTCTTCTTCCTGTACCAGAGTGCCATTTGGCATGAGCTCACAAAACGGAAATTTCAATTTCTCTTTTACACATTGCTCACTCAAACGGAAATGTTGCTTATACATATACATACTACCAACTACATACTTATGTAAAGTGTTTATGTGAGTGTATAAGTGTTTCATTTATATTTGATGAGCCGCCTTGTTGCTCTTTTAATTACAACAAGCAAGCTGTGGTCTGGGGGTTGGAGGAGGCGCCCCCTGTTGACAGCTCGTGCCAAACACAAAGAGACACACACACACAGACACACAGAAACAGACACATATGTGGCACACGCTCCCAAAAGGTGTAGCACCAAACAGGAAATGACATAATGCACTTCACATATTAAACGCTGCGAAGACGAGACAGCTGATTGAAAAGTTTTAAACTGTTAATGGCTGTAAGAAGCGTTAACTAGCGGCTTGCAGCAGCTCAACACAAAATGGAGAAAAAAAAAAGGTTTACCAGACAGCGCTGCCGACTGCGCAGCTATGTCCAAATTACCAATTGGTTGGCATAACCATAACGTGACTATGACTATGAACTGGGAGTATGTGTGAGGGTGTGTGTGTGTGTGTAGAAACTTCTGAAGAAACTAAAATGCTTACACAGTGCCAGATACTTTGTGGCAAACGCACACAAATCAATAAAACACACAAATTGTAGTCAAATTATTGCAGCATACTTTTGGGCTGCTCACATTTTTACTACTCACACATTTTTCTTTTTTTATGCAATAAGCGCCCCAAGGCTTGACTTTCATTTTTCACGCATTTTGGCAAACATTTTTTGTTCAGACGTTTTTTAAAAAATTTAAGCTAAATTTTTGAAAAATTTGCAACTTTTTTTTATGTTTATTTTTGTGTAATTTTTGTTATTTTGGCAGCTACTACTACTATATAACTAGAGTTTTTGCACAGAACGTTGCGCTGACGACCGCCTTGAAAATCAATTGGAAAATGCCTTTTTTTTCTTGTCCTGGCTTGTAAGATTTTTCACGCGCTTGCTCTCTCAAACACGCACACACAAACGCGCTCAGTTGGAGAGCGCGCGTTGCGCTCAATTTTGGCAGCTGAGTTTTGCTACTATTTTGCGCTTAGCTACTACTATTTGCTGCCGGCTTTTTGGGCTGGCCAAAAATATGTGCGCTTAGGTTATATAATATATACGCATTTATATGCATATATGTCTAACTAATTATAACTATTGATTGATTGATGTTGTTAGTGTTTATAACTTTTATCTTATCTCTTGATAAAACACACATGCCTAAAAGCTTTTATATGCCATGTATTAAAAAACAAAAATGACTAATTTGCTGTCACATAGTTTTAGGCTGTGTTCTTTTTTTCTACATTTTTTGTGCAGACACGGCAACACTGTGCAGCAGGATAAATGAATAAAGCGTGTTTTTTTTTTGGCACAGTGCTGCCAAATTGAGCGTAGGCGCTCATTTTTACACACGCTCTCCCAAAACAGTGTGCCCGCTGCTGCTGCTGCAAAAAGCTTCAAAAATGTTTGCGGAAACAGCCAACGGAAATGTCAGATTTTCTGCTATTATTTCGACTGCGTTGTCGCCCGGCAACCCCCCCGTGAGCGCTCCCCGCTGCAGCATATTTTCAATTTGTGTCGTCGAGCAGACATGCTCGATGAGATAATAAACCCCAAAAAAGTTTAGCTATAGCTCGCTCTCTATAAATAAAATTGCTGCCACAAATTGTACGAAAATATTTATGCTGCCTAGGTACGTTGTACTAGAGTGCAACAAATAAATATTGTATAGCCTAAAAATACATATAAGGGCTTGGCATGGCATAAAGTCCATACATATGTATATAGTTAAATACATACCGGCACTAAAGTGAGGTTGGAAACGTTGCTGATGCTGCAAACGCACTGCCTTGCTCTCCACTGCGCTGCTCTGCTGCTGTCGTTATCTTCTGCGTCGGCGTTGATGTCACTTTTGCTGCGTCAGGGGGGGGGAGGCGCAGCGTATTTAACACTTCCGCGTTTTTCACTTGCTTTGATTATAATAAATTTTTTGAGGTTTGCTGGGTTTTTTTTTTTTCTAAAATTTTGTTGTTGTTGTACACCAAAACACTTGCACACACGCGCACCGAAACTGCACACACTTTTTCTTTTTAACTAAGCTGCATTTAAGTTTTGTATACGTGTGTGTGTGTGTGTGTGTGTGTTACTTAGTGGCTGTGTGGCTGTGCGTGTGTGTGTGTGTGTGTTCTGGATTTCGGTGCGTTTCGCTAGTTACCGTTAGAGGCCACGCAATGCGCAGCAGAGCTCAAATGCGACTAGCACGCCGTTTGGCACACAACACACACCACAACCGGGCCTCAGTCGTCGCCGCTGTTTTCGTATATTAGGTCACACTGGCCTTATGTGCACTCTGCAATTTTCACCATCAATTGTGTCACACGTCCGCTCACAGCACTCCACCCTCTTTTTGCGCCCCAAGCCAAGTTGGTGGTGAGTTTCGAACAACCATACGCACCCTCTTCCACAATGCGACGCCTTTTGGTGATAATGCGCAGTGACTGCTATTAAGCTTGATATTGTTGTTGTTGTTGTTCTTGTGCCGCGATTTCCACCACCAATTTTCCTATTGAATGAAATATGTTTTTCTTCTTGTTGTTGTCGCTTATTTTTGCTTGCCGCCTTATTCCGTACAACGCATGCGCTTTCACACACAAAAAAAAAATCACCAAAAAAAATCACCGAGAAAACTAACACAACGAGAGACAAAAATCAACTAGATAAGCACAAATTTTCCGACAAATTTTTTTGCACTGCATTTAAATGAGAAAGCATGAAAAGCGACGCATGCTATGTTTACTATGTGTGCTTTGGGTACGTTTGAAAATTGAAAACTTTTTCGGCGTTGCCGTTGTTTTTCTAGCTCGACAAAAGCTGCCACATCAATGAAATTTTTTTCTACAAATGACAAAAAATTATATTAACTGCTTGTAAGAGCATGAAAAGGTTTTTGAATTTTTTACAGTACTGTGAAAGACCCCTCTAAATTAACTAAAGTATAATAGGAATTTATTAAGAATTAAAGCGCTAGAGTAAGAGTAAGAAAAATGAAATTAAATTTACATAGCCTATTAATTCACAAAAAATGAATGTAATGTTTTTTGTTGAAATCGGCGATATATTTATAGTTTCCAACAGTTGCGAAGCCACGGGGGGGTTTTGGAACCGGACCCCAAAATAGTTTGACATTTCGTATCAGATGCTATTTCAACTAGAAATCACGTGACCATTTTGGCTACTGATTTCGAAAAAGCTTTTGATCGTGTTGGTGTCCATACTGTCCTTCAACAACATCTGTCTTGGGGAGTGGGTCCTAAAGTCTTCAACTTGGTGAAAACTTTTATGATCCGCCGATCATTCAGAGTCAGCTATAATAATAACCTCTCCAACTACCACAGTATGTATAACGGTATTCGAACAACTAAACAAAATTGTACTTAAATTTAAGAAAATAAAATTATTCATGTATGCAGACGACGCCTTGATAGTTAGTAAGCTCAAAGATACCCAAGAATTGAATACTATCCTTTGCGAAATAATAGATGAAACAAAGGACTGACCCTCAGGGGCAACTTTATCCCCGACAAAATGTAAAACTCTTCATATTTGTAAAAAGCACACTTGCACATATAATGGTCTCTGCTTTCACAATTTAAATATAGAACGTGTACCTTTTCTTAAGATATTAGGTGTTTTTTTTCGAATCCAACTTTTCCTTCAGGCAACATTGCAACCACCTAAAATTAAGTTTACACAAGAAACTAAATATAATAAAATATCTAAGTTGCAAAAACTGTTTTATCAATGTTAACACTCTTATAAATGTTACAAGAGCCCTTATATTGTCAAAAATCCAGTAAGTCTAACATCAAGCTATTTACGGCAGCCTACCATACTGCAGTCCGTCGAAGCATCAACGCTTTCCCAACATCTCCAACAAGATGCATCTTGGCAGTGGCATGTTTGCCTTCGATGGAGTCTTTAATAAAAGAAACCACTGCCAAACTAATTCCGAAACTACTATGTACACCAAATCGATACCTTCAAATAGAGTTCCGCAAAATCACGCAAAATAGAAATTTTCGAATTCTATCTACGCTCCGGCGATGTTCAGCACTATGCAAGGAACTTAACATCATTCCACCTTTAGACAGCAGCACACCCCAACAGCCACCCTGGCTCCTGCGCCCTGCATCCTTAATCACCACATTGCAGATGTATCCAAAAAACTCCACTCCTGGCGAAGTCTATAGAAGGGCTTTTGCAAATGAATCATTCCACCTCCGGCTTAATAGTTGGAATTGGCTGTACACCGATGGAACAAAAAATGGCAATGTAGCCGGTTGGCTGCCTGACGACTACTGCTCAGTATTTACAGCAGAAGCAACAGCTATTCTTCATGCAGTTCGATTTGCCCAACATCAAAAAGGAAAATTCGTCATTTGCACGGATAGAAGCAGTTAAAAAAATCAGCAACCGTAATCAGGTTATCAACTTTATAAGAGATGCATGCATCAAGTCTCCAGCCAAAATCAAAATTTTGTGGGTACCCAGCCACACAGAAAATCAAATTGATCATGTGTGTATCAGTAGAAAGTGGAGAAGGAGCCTTCTAGATGTACGAGCTAAAAGAAGTGCAGATATAGGCTCTGACCACCACCTCTTGACCGCATCAATACGTCTAAGAGTGGCGGTTGTACAGCGTGGTAACCTCAACTCAAGAAAGTTTGATATCGCAAAACTCACCAACGAAAACACGCGCAGCCTTTATGAAAGCACACTAAATAGAGCTTTAGCCACACCACCACAAACGAGTCACTTCATTGACAAACTATGGTCAGCGTTGCGAGATGTCATACTTGAAACCAGTAGACAGGTCCTAGGATTTCGCCCAAGAGAGAGGAAAGAATGGATAAGCGATAGAACCTGGAAGTTGGTCGAAGATCGACAGAAATCAAAGCAGATATACCTGAGCTGTAAGACACGAAGCCAAAAGGAAGTTGCCCAACGAAGCTACAATAACCTAAACCGTGAAGTGAAACGGTCCTGCAGGGCTGACAAGCGCAATATGTACAACGATCTAGCCCATGAGGCTGATGTTGCGGCGGAAAGCAGAAACATGCGACGCCTGTATGAAATTACGCGCAGAATCACGGGAAGAAAAGTCCAGTACACCCACCCTATTAAAGACAAACAGGGGAGACTTCTCACCTCCGCAGACGAACAGCTAGCCCGTTGGCAGGAACACTTCACTGAAGTACTTAATCCAAATGACAATATCCTAGAACTCACACCACTACAACTAGAATCGACGACAGTGGAAACGCGCTCTAGCAGGTTCCAATCTAGACCGCCATCGATAGACGAAATAGTTCAAGCTATACAAGAGCTAAAAAATAATAAAGCTGCGGGCTGCGATAATATTGTCGCAGAAATGCTAAAGGCTAGCCCAATCATCATCGCTAATGCCTTATTACCCATTCTATCACGCATATGGGAGGTAGAATGATTACCAGAAGAATGGCTACGAGGTATTCTTATAAAGATACCAAAAAAAGGCGATCTAAGTGTGAGCATCTCGAAGACCTAGAGTACGCGGACGATATTTGTCTTCTGTCCACCCGACACTCAGACATGCAGAATAAAATAAACGTTGTTGTAACAGAGTCTGGCAAAAAGGGCCTTACAATTAAGACAGCAAAAACAAAATGTCTCTGTCTAAACGCTAACAACAATGCCCTTCCTTCGTTTATGGTAAATAACTGTCCGATTGAAGAAGTTGCCAATTTCACGTACCTTGGCAGTATAATCGCGGGAGATGGAGGTACCAGCGTGGATGTTGAGGCCAGAATCGGAAAAGCAAAAGCGGTGTTTGCACAGCTTAGTAAAATCTGGAGGTCTACCATGTTCTCGTTCAAAACTAAACTACGTATATTTCGCTCAAACGTTAAATCTGTTCTCTTGTACGGATGCGAAACTTGGTTTACAACAGAGGGTCTAACCCACAAGATTCAAGTATTTATTAATAACTGTCTGCGAAGAATCTTCAAAATCTGGTGGCCGAAATTTGTATCAAACGAAGATCTCCACAGAAGATCCAGAGAGATGCCCATTGCCAATGAAATTAAACTTAGGAAATGGCGGTGGGTGGGCCATACCCTTCGTAAACAGCCAAACGAAATATGCAGACAAGCACTGGACTGGAATCCACAAGGAAGCAGACGCAGAGGGCGGCCGAAAACAACTTGGCGAAGAACTCTGCAAAGAGAAGTTGAAGATAGCGGAAAGACCTGGGGTGAACTAAAAGCTCTAGCTCACAACCGGGATCAATGGAAACAATTTACGATGGCCCTATGCTCCACTAGGAGTAATAGGACATAAGAAGAAGAAGAAGCCACAAAAGGATAGCTGGCAATGAATTAGCAGATGAGGCCGCTAAACTTGCCTCACAGTCACCCTTATATACCTTTACACTCTGTTCCGCAAAAGACTATCTAAATGAAATAAAATATCACCTGAAGAACCAACTAGCGATAGCGTGGAACTCGTTTCAACTCTACTACGAGGCCTTCAACACTACACGAGAGAAGATCCACTTCCCAACTGATTGCTCCCGTACAAAGATTAGGGCATTTTACGGCCATAAAACTCACGCCCACCCAACTCTGGGGAGCAACGCCCAACTTGTCAACACTGTGGACAGTCCACCTTCTTGACATCTGCCCAGAATTTGACAATATAAGGCAATCTCTTTTCTCAAATAAAATAGCATCTTCACTACTTACAATTGTAAACAAAACCAATATCGAGGCTATATTTAACTATCTTAAGATCTGTAAAATAGACAAGGAAATCTTATAACTGCGTACGATAGAGTCTAAGGTCTAGTTACTCGTTGCCCTAATCTTTATTAGTTATAGTATTATTATTGTATTATAATTAATATTTAAATAAATAAATAAGATTGATTTTGCGAGATTTTTAGCGTTCTCAAGCGCTGTATAAAATTTGTTAAAAAACATATAGCCCGATGGAATGATCGGTGGAAATCAAAATCCATTGTTCAAAGAGCAGAATTCGTTGAATTAGAAAAATATTGCAAACAAATTTGCTATTCGAAAGTATATACGAATACATAAAAACTATGATCGGTATTGGTTATTGAGATATTTTTTTTTTTTTTTGTCATACAGGGTATCTCGTAGACGGCCACGCCCGAATATAGACTTCATTATATTTTTTTGAAGAGGTTTGCCTTATGCCTTCTATGCCAATTAAATTCAACTAAGACTAATTAAAAAAACACTAGTTATTATAATATGCACATTTTTATACACTGTATCTCTAATATACTGTATCTGTAATATGTGTAACATATAAAATATCCAAATCGCAATAAGGTCATGAGAAAAAAAAAAAACTTATATACATAGATATGTCTGTTCGTCTGTATGAACGCGTATATCTTAAAGACTATAGGAACTAGAATAACCAAGATTGAGATTCAGACTCCTTATACGTGCCGGAAGACCAAGCACACTTTATTTTTCTTTTCGCTTCACCCCAAGTAGTTTCAAATTGCATGGGTTATATAAAAAAAAAAAATTTTTATAAATATTTTATATATATGGGCGAAAATAAGTGAAGCGCAAATTTCCAATTATTTGTCAGAGATGAGATACAAAGACGCACAAAAATATACATTGAAAGACTCCATAGGCATGATAATCATTTAGCACTAGGTCTTTAAGAAAATACTTATGTAACCAGACGCCTTAAGCGACATCATGTTTTAGACCTTCCCGGCAGATTTTAGATATACTATAATATGTTAAGTTTTATCTATTTGTTTGATTATTATTTTTTGTTGTAACTAATGTAATACGTTTTTATATTGGCTGATTTTGTTGAATCTCAGTCAATCCTGTTATGTAATTTAATTATGTCAAATCATTTACTTATTATTTACGGATAGATTGTAAATAAAATAAGTAAAAAAAAAAAAATTTCCAATTATTTATCGAGTTATCGATAACTGTATATTGGATTTTTAATTTTTAGAATTTTCAATGAGAAACCATTTTCAGTTTTGAATGTGAATAAAAAAAATTTCTGTATTTTTTTTTTATATTTTTTAGCCTTTACCTTTTTAATTTTCAAATTCAAAAGTGATCTCCCACTTTCTAAAAATTAAATTCACTGCGGATAACAAAAAATTAAAAAGTTAGCAACTCCAATAATGGAGGAAGTTGTGCTAATTTTAGTGACTCCTTGGAATAGAAAGATAATATTTTATGACATTTTATGTTAATTTTGAAAAGTAAGTATTTAATGTCAAAGGTCGCGAAAATCTGTTTTTTGCAAATAACATTTTACCCGCACTTTAAAATTTTTCCAGTTGTTCTAAAAAGTTGTACGACTTAAGATTTTCTACAAAATTGGTAAAACTAAAAAAAATATTTAAAAAAAAAATGTGGTACGGGCGGTGCCCGACATTGGAATACCCTGTACCTTTTGTGTCAAACAAATTTTTCCTGCATATTCCATCTAAGAACTTTCCAATTGGAATTTATTTTTTTTTTGGTGCAAAACGATATTTATACCTATAAGTTCCCTAAATTTTTACCCATTTTGATGAAACTCGAATGTTACAACAAAGAACTTATTTAAAGTATACGGGGTAAGTTTCAAGTTGGTTTGTTGAGGGGTGTGGGAGAAAACACGGTGAATGGATTGCGGGGGGTGGGGGGACCGCATTGATAAAATTTGGATGTGGATTTGTTCATTAGAGCCACATGAAAGAGCTTACCAAAAATTGTGATTCTAGGTCACTTGTAGCCATAATTGCGTAGAGTCAAATATTGACGCAGTTTATGGGCAAGGGGAGGTGAAATTTGCACATTTTTGACTATAGCTTCTGTTGTATTTGTCCGATTTTGTTCATTTTTTACACATAGATGCATGTAACTACAACGCATCGCTCTGTTCAATTTCAAATGAAAATACTAAACGGTGTGGCTAAAAACCGCGAAACTCTACAGCGGGAAAACGGGAAAAGATATTTACATGATTCAACAAACTTCATCTTCTCCGGAAACATGCGCACCAGCTGATAAAGTTTCGTGTCTCTAGCTCTTATAGTCTCCGAGATCTAGGCGTTCATACGGACGGACAGACGGACGGACATGGCTCAATCGCTACCCGAGGTTATGATAAGCATTTTGGTATAAAGGACTTGGGGTCTGCCACGCCTCCTTCTGTCCGTTACATACATTGCACAAATCTAGTATACCCTTTGTACCTATAGGTACAGGGTATAAAAATTTTAAGTTTAAAAAAAAAATCAAATTTATAACTTCATCTTTATCCTTTTTTATGCTTATACGTTTAGGAGATATGGCTTGTCAAGGAAAAGTCTTAAATTGAAAGATCCAATATTCAGCTATCAATAAATAATCGAAATTTTGCAATAAAAATTTTCGTGGTTACTATTCTCTAATACCTCTATCACATATGGAAAAATCATCAAAACGATCGACTAAAAAAGTGGACCGCTTCACTTATTATAAATATTATAAATAAATATAAAAGCTAATCGCACTGTAATATTTAAAAGACCAAATTTCGAGTCGCATTAGTAGTAAATCTTTCAAAAGTTTAGTTGCATTCGATTCGATTCGATTCCCAGTCGTGGCTTATTTTTTTAGTTAGTTACTTATTGAAAATTTTCTTAAGCTAGTACATATATCCACAATACATGTTTGCCATATAAAGCGATAGCTTTTCATCTGGGGCATTTAACATAACGTTATTTAACATTTTTTTTTTTTGAAGTTTGTTTTTTTCCTTATGTATATAGTAATATATTTCTATTTATGCAGATGAAAAATTGTCTTTTAATGTGATGATACAGGGTATCCCGAGGTTGGCTGTTACCGACGTTCGCCTTACTTTTTTGATTTACTAGTCCCAGGTGACTGGTACAAAATTTAAATTAATTTGTAAATTTAAATAAAAAAAACCTCAATCTCAAGCAATCTGAGTCATTCAGTTTGTAAATATTTGACAGTCATTAAAATAAGACAACCTCGTGAATATTAACAAAAACTAAGAAAAGAGAATTTTCAGTGCTGATGGAGAATTATTTTTTTGTCCAAAAAAATACATTAATTTGAAAATTCAGCAAATATATAAATATTTATAACAAATGTTATAAAGAAAAAAAAACACTCATGAGTTTTTAAATAAATTTATTGTCGATATACCCAAATATTTTGATTCTTATTTAAACATTTTATTATACAAATAAAAATAATAAGAGGAAGATTTTCTCGCAATTGTAGCTGTTATGGGTTTGTTATTAGCTTAATGACATCATAGGAGTGTTTAACGATGCCAGTTTGTTCCAAACATCGTGAACTAGATCGTATTCCTCGACAGACGAAATGGCACAATTAGAGTTTTTACCGCAAGCTACAATAATACGATTAGCAAACAGAGCACAGCCAGGTTCAATTCTGCTGACTGTCAGCGAGCAAACCTCGGTCCATTTATCACTAGTTGGATTGTAACACTCAACAGAATTTAAATATCCACCATGGCCAATGCCGCCTACTGCATAAAGAAGTCCATTTGCTTGTGCCACTCCACAACATTCACGACCATGGTTCATGGGCGATAAACGACTCCACTCGTTTGTGCATGGATCATACCTTTCCACGCAGCTCAAATGCTCATTTCCATCATAGCCACCAATAACATATAAGCAATCGTTGAGAACGGCAACACCGACAAAGCTTCTTGCGGTGGGCATGGGTGCCACACTGCTCCAAGTATCTGTTCCAGGATTCCATCGCTCTACTGAATTCAACAGTGAAGTATTACCACCGGCTACCACATAGAGTAATCCCTTTAGCACTGCCACGCCCAAATGACTCCTTGGTTCACTCATTGGTTGGAGTTGGGTCCAGGTCATGCTCTTTAAATCCAAACTGCACATGGTTTTTAATTCACCTTCTTCTACATTTTGTCCCCCAACCAATATCAGTTTATTCTCAATAAATGCTGCACCATAAAATTCACGTTGTAATTCTAGTTTCCTTAGAAGTGTCCATTGCTTCTGAATAGGACAGTAGCTCTCAATAACAAGATCTTCGAAACTTTTCCCAGTAGCAAGCAAACAATCATTGCAAGAGGTGCAGTCTTTTTGGTTTTCCGCAGACATTGCGTACTAATGTATTTTTCTTTGTTAACTGATTCACAACATTTATATGCAAAGAGTATATATTGAAGAGAGGCGTAAGAACGGCCGTTGGTTAAAAGCTTAGAGCAGCGCAAACAACAGCGTTCGGGCTTTTTCCATCCTCTTTACTCAAATGCAAACACAACCAGCTAACATGATCCGAGCAATCCCGGCATTCTAGCTCAAAATAAGATAGCAGCGTTCAAACGCCATCGGTCGCTCATACGCCTCTCTTTAATACAGTGGTACGAGAAAAGAGCTTTTTACCGCAAAAGCTCGTCTCGTAGAGCCACATGGCAAAACACGAAACAATACGTACTCTGCGTTTATTTGATTTTTGTTGGTCATTAAAGTTTGCGCGTCTGGCTGGCGTCATTTGCAAATAGTAATGATGTGAGCAAGTGATATTTTTTTGTAGGTAAGCCCCTGATCGGCACGACCCTATCCGAATTTTTTGGCGAAATTGCTCTGCTCAACGTACAAAGTATATAACATATACGTCCCGCATAAAAATAAAAGTCGATATTGTCGAATTTAATGACAACTATGCCAAAAAAAAACTGATTTGTCCCATTGTACCATGGACTTTGCGAAAGCTCTTTTTTGTTAACGCACACAGGCACAAAAAATTACATTAGTAGTTTTGTCCACCGCTGCTTTAATAGATAGGTACTCTTTGATTGATAAGAAATTGATAGTGTGACAATATCACACTAAATATTTAATAGGCGAAAGGCTTGTAAGTTGACACAGCTTGTAAGTTGGGACACCTGGTCGATTTTGATGTTCCAGTGAATGAAATACCAAAATTCCACCGGTCTTCGATAGTAAATACGACGTAAACAATTTTAATGTGTTTTTGATGCGAACAGACTCAAAAACGCAGTGTGTGTGACAAAATATAAAAATTGTTTTTAAAGAATTCGGAAAATAAAACACATTATTTTTGATTGACAGTGATCTTAGTTTAGTTTTGTGGCCATTGCACAATGGGCCCGCGTGCCCATATTTTGGCCAAAAGCCCTTCAGACGAAATTCAAAATTTGGACACAATGACAATTTAATATGATTTTACACATTACATTAATGTCCTGTGCAAAAAAGGAATATTAAATTTTAATTACAGGTTCTTAAGTAATTAGCCATCAAAGTTGGCATTTTGTATTTTTTTAACTTTCGCGATAATTTACAGAAAAAAAAACTTGCATTTAACATGAAATGCTAATGTTTGCGAAATTTTTTCAAACTACCTATTCTGTCAACCCTAATAGCATTGACCTTAACTATCCCTATAACCTACCACATTCAAATCTTATTGCTTCTCCAGAAATCTTTGAAACCGACGTTTTACAATCCCTACTGTCCATTAAATCATCCTTCTCCCCTGGCCCCGATGCCATTCCTAGTTGCGTCTTAAAGCATTGTGCTCACTCTCTTTCTACGCCATTATCTGTTCTTTTCCGCACTTCATTAAACTATTCTTATCTTCCGGCCATCTGGAATGAATCCTTCATTATCCCTATTCACAAAAAAGGTTCCAGGTCCAACATTGCGAACTACCGCGGTATTGCCAAGCTTTCATCAATTCCAAAAGTTTTTGAAAGGATTGTAACTCCACAATTGCAACACTACTGTCGTTCTTTAATGTCGGATTCCCAACATGGGTTTGTAAAAAGTCGGTCCACTTCTACTAACCTTTTAGAACTTTCGTCTCTTATTAATCTTGGTTTTACGAAAAATAAACAAACTGATGTCATTTATACTGACTTTAGTAAAGCATTTGACTCGGTAAACCATAGTCTTCTACTTGTAAAACTGTCTCGTCTGGGGTTTCTGTCTTGTCTTTTAAATTGGATATCGTCCTATTTATCCAACCGAGTCCAGAAGGTAGTTTTGAAAGGCTGCGAATCTACAGAAATTATGGTCACGTCAGGGGTACCTCAAGGTAGCCATCTAGGCCCTCTTCTTTTTAACTTATTTTTAAATGATCTCCCTCAGGTAAACTCATCTTCTCACATTCTTATGTATGCGGATGATGTTAAACTCTGTATGTCCTACTCCGATAATAATAAGTACCTACTTCTTCAGCATGATTTTGATAACATGCAATCTTGGTGCAATATCAACCAACTCTTTCTCAACAAGACAAAATGTAACGTTATGACATTTTATCGTTCTGCTCCTTATTTGGCTACTTACTCTTTAGAATCTTCTACCTTAGAACGCATCGAGAGTGTGTCTGACCTTGGTGTTTTGTTTGATCATAACCTTAAATTTAATAATCATATTTGCAACATCGTGAATATGGCTAGAGGTGTTCTTGCTTTTATTAAGCGTTGGTCTAAAGAGTTTAACGACCCTTACACAACCAAACTTCTTTATATTTCTCTCGTCCGTCCAATTTTGGAATATTGTTCCACCACCTTTATCAGGACATGATTGAGTCCGTACAAAAGCAATTTCTCCTTTTTGCACTTCGTGGCTTAAACTGGGACCCAAATATCCGACTGCCGCCATATTCTGATAGACTTCGCCTTATAAAGTGGCCTTCCTTAAATCATCGCAGAACATGCCATGGCGTGTTATTCTTGCATAAACTGTACTCCAATGTACTCCTTAGCAAAGTTACTTTGGTCATACCATCCAGAGTAACTCGTAATTTTCGACCCTTAGCCTTACAATTTTGTAGGTCTAACTATGCTTTGCACGACCCTTTCCGTGTCTTATGCTCTAACTTTAATAACTTTTACAATTTCCTCCCTTTCGAACGGTCTATTCAATCTATGACTTCTTCTATCTTAAGTCACCTTGACTTGCCACTTCGAGCATCCTTGACCAATCCTATATTATGAGTCACCCACTTGGTCAATGGTGATCCATTGGCTTTTTTTGCGATATATTGTTTAATTTTTATCTTGCTTCCTTTTTTTCAACTTTAATATTGTAAATCCAAGTTTCTGGCCAGTTCTTGATGTGAGTTGGTGCATATCATTAAAAAGTTCACCCATCGGGCTAGAGACGCTGATTAGTTCATATCAATTCCTCTCCCCTCGCTCTATTTTCTTTTCTAAATAAATTATATGTACTTTTTTATAATATAAGGTCAACTGTACGTAGTTGTACCCCTCAAATAAATAAATAAATAAATAAATGACACATGCAGCTACGAAATCTTCATTCACTTTGTTATTTATAATTGTTACTTCAGAGAAAAAATAAAATTGAGCATAAAAACTTTTTGGTTTTAAATATATTCGAGTAGTTATAAAGATTTTGTAGGTTTTTCATCATTTGGCTACTTTGCTTTAAGGGTACCTCCGACTACCACTCGATATTTGAACGAAAAAAGTTTTATAAATTTCTTCACATGTTTTACAACAAAATGTAATTCCTCCCGATTTTCGGAAATTGAATTTTGTATCTAAAAGTTGAATATTAAAAATTGACCACCAGGAAGTTGTACTATTTTTTGAGTTTCTTAGCTGCCTAAAAGTATGCTTTTTTTCGTTTCAAAAATTGTACTTAAATGTGCAATTTGAAAATTTTATAGCATACTTACAAAGGCTCAAATCAAAAATTGTAAAATTGAGAAATTTTGAAGAAAAAACGTAAAAATGTAATTATGGATATTTTGAAATTTTCGTTCGTAAATTAAAAGAGCATGCAAAAACAAAATTAGAACAGATAAAAAACATATGGATTAGTGATGTCGTCTTTTAGTAATTTGCTTGGAAAGATTTGGGGCTATAACTTCAAAACCGTTCAATATTTTGGGTATAGGTTATTTTTTCAATGTATGAGGAGCTCATATCTACCTCTGTGTGAAATATGGTCCAATTCGAATAAACCGCTTTTTTTAATTAAGTTAAAGATTTTTTTTAAATTTTTTCCATTTTTGGTTTAGATTATCTATATCTTAAAAAAATCTGAGGAGGCTCACACTTAAATAATAAAAAAGATGGCGTATGTTAAAGTCGGGCGCGGACGACTTTGGGATACCCTGTACCACTGCTTGCAATCAAATCCGGTAAATTGCTTAAGAACACCAAAAGACATTTCATTGCCAAATTAGATTATGATACCTTCATAAACAACCAAAAACAGACGAATTTTTAATCAAAAACCTTTTTTCGACCGATCGGCCCTATGGGAGCTATATGATATAGTTAACCGATTTTGATAAAATTTGGTACAGTGTTGAAGATCTCTAAAAAACTTCTGAATGCCAAATTTGGTTACAATATCTTCACAAATAAACGAAAAACAACGAATTTTGTACAAATCACGATTTTTTGACCGATTGGTACTATGGGAGCTATACGATATAGTCAACCGATTTTGATCATATTTGGTACAGTGCTTGGGAACTCTAAACAACTTCTTAATGCCAAATTTGGTTACAATATCTTCACAAACAAACGAAACACAACGAATTTTGTGCAAAAAACAAATTTTCGACCGATCGATCCTATGGGACCTATATGATATAGTCAACCGATTTTGATAAAATTTGGTACAGTGCTGGGGGTTTCTAAAAAACTTCCGATCGCCAAATTTGGTTATGATATCTTCATAAGCAAACGAATTATCCATCGAAAACTTTTGCTTTTTTTTCGAGGTCCTCTGAAACACCCCTATGGGAGCTATATAATGTAGTCCCGATATCAAAAAAATAAAATAAACTTGTCTTCTATGGATTAATAAGGGATCTTATCTGAAAGTTTGGTTGCTCTAGCTCTTACCATCTCTGAGATCTAGGCGTTCATACGGACAGACGGACAGACGGACATGGGTATATCGACTTCTCTAGTCACTCTGATCATACTTTAGGTAACTTTGGAGGGTCTCCGACTTCTCCTTCTGTACGTTATATATATTTTCGGCTTGCACAAGCAATATACCCTTTGTACCATACGGTACAGGGTATAAAAATTCCTTAAAATTGAGTATTTTGCCCAATTTTTTCTTATACTCAACTATGCGCCACTAATGGAATAAAATATATTACATATTTAAAGGTTCAGCTTTTTATAAAGTCTACCATAAGTTCTAAATTTTATAGCGTATTAAAAAGTTTTGTTAGTTGCTTAATCAATATTTTAGCTATTGCTGCTGAAAATATAACTAAAGTTTTAAAAATTCGACACAGTACTTTACAAGTTTTTTATGGAATACATAAATTAATTTCATATTTTCTTTATTTAGCTAAAGACAAAGGGAATTTTGGTGAATTTTCAAACGTTTTTAAAAGTTATAAAGGAAGGATAATGAATTTGATTTTGGTTTGGTCGACCGATGTGTCCACATTATGTTACAGGAGGGCGCTGAAATACTGCTGCGTGTTATTCCAACAATGGAACACACCAAACAATGTGTGAATGTGTGTGTGAGAAAACACGATAAATCGTTGGCGGGGGTGGGGTTTATTTATATGGGCCACATCTTACCAAAATTGATGGTTCTAGGTTATTTTTTATCATAATAGACGTACAGTCAAATATTGATGAAGTTTATTGGCAAGGGGTGCTGAAATTAGTACATTTTTGACCATACTTTTGTTGTATTTTTGACACACAGGTGCATGTTACCACCAGGCATCGCCCTGTTCAGTTTCAGATCAAAATATTAAACGCTGTAGCCAAAAACCGTAAAATTCTATTAGGGGGGAACGGAGGAAGATATTGACATAATTCAACAAATTTCATCTTCTGAGGAAATATGCGCATTAGGTGGTTAAGTTTGGTGTCTCTAACTCTTGGAGTCTCCGAAATCTAGGTGTTCATACAGACGGACGGACGGACCGACAGGCGGACGGGCTCAATGACTACTCGAGCTTATGATAAGCATTTTGATATAAGGGGCTTGGGGTCTGCTATGCCACCTTCCATCCGTTACATACATTGCACAATTCTAGTATAACCTTTGTCCCTATAAGTACAGGGTATAGTTTAGGTTAAACTTTCTCCTAAACTCAACAGCTAATTACTAGAATAAAGTCTGTGTTGAGGAAAACTTGAATTGAGAGTTGAAACTCAGGCCGAAACATTTTGTTTTTGCAAAAGTCCTCAAACTTTCAACTCCTCCACTTAACAGCAAGCGTGAATACCCTATAAGTGTAAGACGCCCGGTACATTGTTTCTTCTAGGCTAAACGCTTCATTAAGGGCATTCCAGCTACGTTCAACACAATAGTTTGTCTTATTTCTCTACAACTTATTTATTCAAATTTAATTGAAAACATCAACTTGTGCTATGCCCTATTGACAGAATCACAAAATATTTATATAAACAAAACAAATCAGACATTAGGCCTATTTAGCTATAAAAAACAGACAAAGGTCATTAGCATGCACTGGCTTAAAATGCATAGTCATATTGTAGACTAAGTTGCATTTATTTTGATTTGCTTTGCCATTCATTCATTCAGTTTTTTAAATCAAAATTGAAAATCACATTATTCATGCACACTTCATGACATGTATGTACTTGGCATATGTCTGGAATCCGTCCACGAAACTGCTACTACATTGCCTTCATAGTCAATGCCTGCACGTTCAAGTCATGACTTGAGAAAACCGCAAATATCCCCTAATAATCAAATCCAATGAAATGCGTCAAATAAGCAACAGGCTGAGATTGTTATAGTCTACAGTCTGGGCTGTACTCTCTGGTGAGTAATGTAGGTTTTTGCAAGCTTTTTATACACTTTGGATACATGGCTATTTGTATGCAAGGAAACATGTGAGAACTCATGACTTTTATATCAATATCGATTTAGCCATTTCTATCTGTCTGTCCGTCCGCCTTGAAATACTCGACGAAGACCCTTCCGAAGGTGCAAATAAGTACTTTGGGAGTTACAAAAAAGATTACAATCGGTTAAGAATTTTGGGAGTTACAGGCAATAATTAGCAAATAAGAACTCTCTTAGTCTAGAAGCCCTATTAAAAAGAAGTTTTAAAAATTATTTGTGCAAATGGCATCTGAACTAAAATATAAATATTTTATTTATTTTTGGGAATACTACCAGCCCAGCTTAAACAGACACAGAGGAAAGTTCGGAATGGTTACTTTTTTAAAATCGGTTCAGAACTTTGGGAGTTATGGCCATTACACAGCCACACAAAAAAAGTCGACTCTCGAAACCTGAGGTCAGACTATGTGCTCTTTATATTTTTGGGGTCGCTGAGCCCGAAACCAAGAACCCGCATGTTATGACATAACCTCAAAAATTTACAGGTTGGACCTCTAGACCGAAAAATTCGCGTTTTTTTTTGTGTGGCTGTAATATTAAATTGAGTCATCAGAATGGTTAGAATTTGAAGATTCAAACTCAAATTTGTTTGCCTCCAGAAGCCCGCAAAAGTTTTTCACCAAACAAAGTAGTAATCGTTCTCAGCAAGTCTGAAAATATAAACAAGCCAGAGTATAGAGTATATTCAAGTCGTACTATCTCATTTCATCATTTATCGCGCCTACTGAGTGGCACTTAATCAAATTAATGTAAATAGCGTATTTAATACTAAGTACCAGGTAAATTTTTAATATTGATTAATGCAATGGGTTTTCAAAAGCGTTGTAATGTTTTCCAACTCTATAAAACAATCAATAATTAAGTAGTAATAATTTAAAACATATGTACATTGAAATAATATATAATTGATGGAATTTTAGTAAATTATATTTATTGTGGTGTGAACACCGTTAGCTGGAATTACCTACACGTGTTCTATTACATCATAATTATACATAATTCCATTAGATGAGCATTTTTATACCCTGTACCGTATGGTACAATGGATATATTAAGTTTGTGCAAGCCGAAAATATGTGCAACATACAGAAGGAGACGTCGGAGACCCTCCAAAGTTACCTAAAGTATGATCAGGGTGACTAGAGAAGTCGATATGCCGATGTCCGTCTGTATGTCTGTCCGTCCCGTCCGTCCGATTAGATCCCTTCTTATTCCTTAGCAGACAAGTTTATTTTATTTTTTTGAAGTTTTGGAATTTTTTCATAGATCCCCAGCACTGTACCAAATTTTATCAAAATCGGTTGACTATATCATAAAGCCGCTATATGACCAATCGGTCAAAAAAACGTGTTTGGTGCGAAATTCGACTATTGTTTTTTTTTTTATTGTTTATAAGAATATCGTAACCAAATTTGGCATCGATGTTTTCGATATTTTTTAACTTCGATACATCGATGTTTAGATACATCGAAGTACATGTGGCGGCCATTTTTTGATTGCTGAAATAAATAAAATAAGAGTTGGCCATCTGTTGTTTCGGTTATATATGTAAGTATATTCAAATAATTAAATGGAATTAACAAAAAAACCAAGCGATAACTATATTTTCATAATATACATTTCAAAATAAATTACATTTCATAGCAAAAATAAGCAAAGAAATAATAAATAACAATCCAAAAGGTTATACAACGAAAGCAAAAGATAATACAGGCCACAAGAAAAAGTGGTGTAAAACTTAAGAGGTGAAAGAGGCATCCCTTATGGATTTTGAGCAGCCGAATCCGAAATCCAAAAAACTCCTTCAGACATGGGTTATGAGATAACCACCCAAAAATCCTATAAAACGAGATAATTTCGATATTATCTAAGAACCCTTGAATCGGGTTTTTTTTGGACTTCGGATTCAGCTGACCAAAGTCAATAAGGGGTGCCTCTGTCACATGTAAAGTTAACACCACTTTTTTTTGTAAGCCTGTTCTGTTCCAGCCAGAATTGAAGCCACATAATCTTTAAACTAATTTGAGATCCATTCATTACGGTTATTAAATAAAAGCATGTCAACGTTTTTTGATTTAAGCGAACTCCGCTTGTCGCTCACTAGATTGCCAGCCTTGCTAGACTTTAAAATGTATTACCTTTCAGTAATTCAACGGGCACATGCTTGAATTTAAGTTTTCGACATTAAAATATTGTCGAAGGGCCAAAATTGAGTCAACCCTACTATTTCGGATCTTTTGAGATTTGTTTTTTTCTAAAAAAGCGAAAAGTGTCTGCGACGTGGATGCCGTTTGGTCGATAATCGAAAATCGAAATAAAAATATCGATGATCGGAAAAAAATTAAAAACATCGATGCATCGATATAACATCAATGTTACTTCGAGCGCTAGTACAGTGTATCCCAAAGCCATCCGCTCGCTTTTCTTGCTGAATTCTTTCAGTCCATCATTTTCTTCTAGCCGGGTTTTAGCTTTTTAAGCTTGTTTCTCTTATTTAAATGGATATATCAACGAAAAGTCGCAAGAAAATCCAACAATAGTTTTGAACTCTTCTAATAAAGTCCTATCATTCAATAACCAACAAAGCATCATTAAAAACATTTTTTTTTAATTCGAGAGTCTATATCCACCAAAGAGTACCATATTCATTTAATAGCCTATAACCAGCGAACGTCCAAGACGCATCCGACGATACCTTATTTATCAAGTTATGACAAGCGATTTCCAAATTGTGAGGGAACAGATGAACGGATGTACATCATAAGTATATACAGGTCAAACACATAACCCCGCATTTTGCTTCACCGTAGTCGGGTAAATAAAAAAAGTATGTTCATCCTAAGAATATAAATGTGGCCCCCGTTAATCCGTTGTGAAATAAATCAAACAGGGACGACGTTTAAAATGTTGTTTATTTGGATTGAATTGATTACTTAAATATTAGTGATATAAATGATGCTTAAACTTTTACTTGACGATCTTACGTGTGCGTGTGACTAGGAGGAAATACCGGCAACGACTGTCTTTGTGTGTACGCGACATTTACTTCGTTACTCGTTTATCGTTGGCTACTCTCGATAGACTACTCGCTCATTATCGATGCTCATTATCGGTTCCCACATAAATTGGTTCTCAGAGCCAGCTCAAAAACAAATTCAACCTAAAAATGTGCCTTAAATTCGTTTTCGTTACATTTATTAATGTTTATTTTTGTATTTTCCTTGAATCTATTGGTGCGCAACTAAGTTCTCGCTGTTTGTCAATAGATGGCTTTAGCAGTAAGTTCTGGTCGATTTTGACATACCCAAAACTTCATAAACGAAGCTTAGGCATATGGTAAGCAAACTGCTATGGCACATTAGTGAATTTCTTTTTGCATTATTTACTTGTGGTTGTGTGAAAATGTCTAGTTTTGTGCCAAAAAATCATCATTTGCGGGAAGTGTTTATTTTCTTGTTCTGTTCGAAAAAAACGGCAGCTGAAACGCATCGAGTGCTCCAAAAAGTGTACGGAGATGCTGCTCCAAGCGAAACAACGTGCCGTGATTGGTTCCGTCGCTTCAAAGACGGTGATTTCGATGTTGACGACCGTCCACGTAAAGGAAGACCCAAAACCTTCGAAGACGCTGAATTGGAGGCATTGCTCGATGAGGATTCGTGCCAAACGCAAGAAGAGCTTGCTTCAGCATTAGGAGTTACCCGCCAAGCCATTTCCAAGCGATTGCATGCGTTGGGAATGATTCAAAAGCAAGGAACTTGGGTTCCTTATGATTTGAAACCAAGGGACGTTGAGCGTCGTTTTTTCGCCTGTGAACAACTGCTCCAGCGACAAAGAAGGAAGAGTTTTCTTCATCGCATCGTGACGGGTGATGAAAAATGGATTCATTACAGCAACCCAAAGAGGAAAAATTCTTGGGGACTACCCGGTCATGCTACCACGTCGTCGGCTTGGCCGAATACTCACGCTGCGAAGGTTATGCTGTGCATTTGGTGGGACCAGGTCGGTGTTGTTTATTATGAGCTGTTGAAACAAGGCGAAACCATCACTGGGGAACGGTATCGAACTCAATTGATGCGATTGAGCCGAGCACTGCGAGAAAAACGGCCACAATACGAGCAGAGGCACGAAAAAGTGATTTTACTGCATGACAACGCTCGGCCTCACATTGCCAATCCTGTTAAAACCTAATTAAGAACGCTCAAATGGGAAGTCCTACCCCACCCGCCATATTCCCCAGATATTGCGCCGTCCGATTTTTACTTGTTCCGCTCGATGGCACATGGTCTGGCTAATCAGCAGTTCCATTCATATGAAGATATCGGAAAATGGCTTGATTCGTGGATAGCCTCAAAAGACGAACACTTCTACCGTCAAGGTATTCGAACTCTGCCAGAAAGATGGGAAAAAGTTGTAGCTAGCGATGGGCAATACTTTTGAATGAGTCATTGATAACCATTTTTTTATAATAAAGTTACATTTTCATCAAAAAAACAGCGAGAACTTAGTTGCGCACCTAATAAAAACTAGAAAATTTGTATTTATAACTTTATTTATTGTTTCTACCACTAGTTCCTTTCATGTTTACTGGTTATAATGGAGACTCTGTACAGATCTATTATAAGAAGTACAAATAAGTAAAAAAAAGGCCGCACCAGTAGGTTATATTCAAATTAAAAACATAAGGCCTAGTTACTCATCGCCCTAATGTTTATTAGTTATAGTATAGTTTGTATTATAATTAATATTTAAATAAATAAAAACATAATATCGTGAGTTTCGTCATCTGGTAATAAGGCCTAGTTACTCATCGCCCTAATGTTTATTAGTTATAGTATAGTTTGTATTATAATTAATATTTAAATAAATAAAAACATAATATCGTGAGTTTCGTCATCTGGTAAGAACATAACCTTGAATTATAAGTAACTCTGTTTCAGCATCACACAATTTTTTCGTGCCGATTAAACTTCATATGGGCGAACTCTGGTTCTTTAATATGAAAAAATCTGCAGCTGAGCTACTTCAAGTTGTTTCAAAAAGATAGGAAGAAGGCCGAAAGTGTCCCAAGGTATGGGACTGGAAATATTATTGGAAAAGTGGAACCACTCCAATACCAAAAGAAGAGCAAATCATAAAGACCACCTTTCATATCGACAACCAAACCGAATAATCCGAGAAAAAAAATGTGATGGAGTCGAGTCGGTGGGGTCTGCACACGCCTCCTTACATACGTTGTATGTACAGGGTATAAAAATCATGCCTTCGTGGGATCGACTCCACTCTCCTCTATTATTATTTATTATTACTAATTAATGAGATTGATTCGAGCACTCAAGGTAAAACGCACTCATTACTTTTCAAGGCATGACAAAATTATGCTCATATATCATAATGCATATATAATCAGCATATAGAGGCGCCAGTAAAAATCTATTTGGAAACACTTGAATTAAGAAGTCCTACCCTCTCTACTGTATTAACCAGACATTGCCCCTATCGATTATCACTTGTTTTGGTCGATGGAACAAAGTTAGTCTGAAGATGAATAATTCTTCAGACATGGTATCCGATTGTTGCCTGAAAAGTGGGAAAATAAATTGGCTAGTAGTAGGCAATACTTAGAATAAAAAGTTATGAATTTTTCTTACACAACAAATTCCCAATTTTTGATAGACTACTATGGAAACCTAGAAATGTTGGGTACAGTGATAGGCAACAGCGTCGCAAGACTTATAAGAACGGTCCCAGTAATAAGACTGAAGAAGAGATGCTTTATCCATCTCCTGCTAACATTACATAAAAACACATAGAAAGACCATCGGCAGTGCTACGGAAACACGAAAAAAATTGCTTAACGTTTTCCCAAATCCGCATTTTTTGCTATCTACTGTGGGCTATCGATGGTATCATTGTTATGCTATGCTATTCTTATTATAAGGTAAATTTTTTTTATGCAAGACAGCAAAAATTCGATTTAAGTACTCGCTTTGCAACCCGATGGTCGGTTCGTTTCCCCGCGGAGGCACTAGTACATTTGCCCAAGAAAATCTATATTAATTCAAGACACCGCGCCGTTCGGAATCGGCTATAAACTGTAGGTCCCTGTTCTCTTCTAACATTTATTTTAATAGAGATCCCCATGCTCCACCTAGGGGCGACTGAAAAAATAGTCTGTCAGGGAAATTATATTTTAGTTTAAAATGCGTAGACTTTTGAACCTATTTTGCCAATTCATTTTAATTCCTCTTACAAAAAAGTAGTCCCCTTCCAACCACATAAAAAGTTCGTTTTGATGAAATAGAGAGCCCCAAACACGTGGTTTCAAAACGAATCCGAATAAAATATTCGCATATAAAATATTCCGGGTCACGGCCGATCAATGTTAAATGTTAGAAAAATTTTGTAATTTTTAAATTATTATTGGGAGCAAGTTTATGTCAGTTGTACTTTGTTTTAGACTAAGCACTTTTGTGAAGTTTGATCAAAATTGACCAACTATTTCGTATAGCTACCATACAAAAATTAAATCCAATTGTCTCGCGCACTTGGCACCATGTAAATTGTATTGCATCATGGTATAGGATAGGCCATCTGTTGGTTTGTTTGTTAATTTCATTTTATTCGTATATTTTTCTACGCTGATTATAATGGTCCGTGGGCTTCAATTGTTGCGTCATTTGAATTTTGTAAGCGTGTAAATGCAGATCCGCATGCTAACGATGCCGCGTCGATGTTCCCGGCGACTCGTCGAAACTGTTCTCAACTATATTTTTATACCCTGTACCTATAGGTACAAAGGGTATACTAGATTTGTGCAATGTATGTAACGGACAGAAGGAGGCGTGGCAGACCCCAAGTCCTTTATACCAAAATGCTTATCATAACCTCGGGTAGCGATTGAGCCATGTCCGTCCGTCCGTCTGTCCGTCTGTATGAACGCCTAGATCTCGCAGACTATAAGAGCTAGAGACACGAAACTTTACCAGCTGGTGCGCATATTTCCTAAGCAGATGAAGTTTGTTGAATCATGTCAATATCTTTCCCCGTTCCTCCGCTGTTTTTAGCCACACCGTTTAATATTTTCATTTGAGCGATGCGTTGTAGTTACATGCATCTATGTGTAAAAAATGAACAAAATCGGACAAATACAACAGAAGTTATAGTCAAAAATGTGCAAATTTCACCTCTCCTTGCCAATAAACTGCGTCAATATTTGACTCTACGCAATTATGGCTACAAGTGACCTAGAATCACAATTTTTGAAACTTACCCAATATAGTTAAAATAGCTTCTTTGACGTAACTTTCGATTTTCATCAAAATCGGTACAAATTTAGGGAACTTATAGGTATAAATATCGTTTTGCACCAAAAAAAAATAAATTCCAATTGGAAAGTTCTTAGATGGAATATGCAGGAAAAATTTTTTTGACACAAAAGGTACAGGGTATTCCACTGTCGGGCACCGCCTCGACTGTACCACATTTTTTGTTTCACAGAAGGACCATTATCATAGTACGCCTGTACCACTTTTACGCATTCTGCGGTTTTTAAACGATCCATGACTAAACTTGACATATATCGAGTAGCATCCACTTTGGACGTGTATGTTCCCAATTATGAGTGTTTAACAACCAAACCAACAGATGGCCCACCCTGTATTAAATCAGGTCAGTTTGCTAAGAAACAAAGTATGTACCAATTGCAAATGGAGACGATAAATGCCATTTTGACCAACAGGTAGTTCTATACTACTATTTAAATACATATATTTAATTCAATTTTTTCATTCCATTAGATTTATGCATGCTGCTCTAATTTTTAAAAGTGAAACAAATATTTAAAAATAGTAGATACCAATGCAAAAAGATATACAAGATTATGCCATCTTGGATTTCACATAATAATAATAAATATATATGTTATTTCAAAACTTTTAAAAAAACCCCATCTTTTTTAGTTTTTTCATCCTTATTTGTTCCTTTTCCGTTCGGTTGCTTGGAACCTCAATTCTACCAAGTACACTAGCTTAAAGCAGATCCGATTGTACGAACGTTTATCGTTATTATCGCATCATTGTTAACTTACCGACAAGAGTTAGCACTACCAACATTTTTGCAAGAGTTGACAGCACCATCCAAATAATGAGAGTGCTGATTGAACGCTCTTATTATTCATTACCTTTTGATCTCTAAATTAATTAATATATAAGTTCATACACACACACCAACTGTCAAATAGTGAAATTATATTATAATTATTATACTCATCTTTGACTTTTGACCAACTTCATGCAGAAGTCACAACACCGATAATATTGCTTTGAAGTCCATTTGCTAACTTTAATAAGTAAACCTTCGTGTATTCTTGGCCTAAGTGAGTTGGGGGACACCAAGCCCCAACTGCCGCCCTAACCTAACCTAAACCTTCGTGTCAGGAACAGAAAGAACTGCTTCGATCTGCATAACACGATGAACTCCTTGTAACGCAGCAAAGGTAGCCAAATTTTTTTTTAAGCCCATTAATCAAGCTTACAAAAATCTGTCCTCACGTTTCGGCTTTTAGATCCCCAAAAACCTTTGAAAAAATTTAAAACATATTTATCACCACTAGCCTAATTTCTTAAGTATAACTTTACAAGTATCACCCACACTCTTAAGTCTTCCCCAAACACTCCTACTACAAACTATTCCGGATACTCAACACTTTTTTTTGTTCAATTAGATACCACAAATATTCAAGTTTTGTTCAAATTTTCTTACAACTTACCTTGACTTATCTCCCTTTGAAAACCCACACACACACAAACCATCTCAAAAGTATCTTTTGTAGTATGTACTAAGACCCACATAAAGACACACCTGTCATGTAGTTCGTCACTTTCTTTTGCGTGTCACACAAATTATTGCCAATTTTGAAATTTCTTTTTGTCACTTTAAAGAGAGCTACTCGTAAGTACATAGGCACATATGTACATAATTGACTGATGCGCTTTTCGTGTATCTTTTATTTATTTATTTATTTATGTCGCTTGAAATTTCAAGTTAGGCCTACGACCGCAAAGTTACTTTTTAGGTCATCTGCAATTGAGCCAAAGATACGATATAACAAGTTTTCTAGTTTACTATTTTTACTGTTTTTTTTTTTTGGCCCTTTGTTTGTCTTTCAATTGTTTGTACAAATAAAATATTTACTTTAAAATGGGGTCTTAACGAATTCGATTTACACTTTAATCAGCTTGGAAGAACTTTTTTCAGCGATTGTTCCTATGACAGCTAGTGATAAAGTAATCGGATCTGAATGCATTCCAAATATATTTCAAAGTAATTACATATTTATATTTTGGTAGCTTAAAAACAGGGACTCTTTGTCCAATACTTAAGAAGGGGGATCCAACTATCTGCGCCAACTACCGTGGAATCTCTCTACTTAACATCGCATACAAGGTCCTTGCCAGTATCCTGTGTGAAAAATCGAAGCCAACCGTCAACCAACTGATTGGACCTTATCAGTGTGGCTTCAGACCTGGTAAGTCCACCATTGACCAGGTATTCGCAGTACGGCAAATCCTGGAGAAAACCCTGGAAAAGCAAATCGACACACACCACCTGCTAGTCGATTTCAAAGCCGCCTTTGACAGCATTATTAAGTGTCACTTGTACGCTGCTATGTCTGAATTTGGTATCCCTGCAAAATTAATTAGGGTTTGCAGAATGACGCTGCAAACCACTTCCAGCTCGGTGCGAATTGGAAAGGACCTCTCCCAGCCTTTTGATACCAAAAGAGGTTTCAGACAAGGTGACATTCTATCTTGCGATTTCTTCAACATTATGCTGGAAAAAATTATACGTGCAGCAGAAATCCATCGCACTGGCACGATATTGGGGCAAAAAAGTGTCATGCTACTGGCGTATGCCGATGATATCGACGTCATTGGTCGCAACAACCGCGCCGTATGTGCTGCTTTTTCCAAGCTTAATGAAGAAGCAAGGCGAGTGGGTCTTGCGGTGAACGAGGACAAAACAAAATACCTCTTGTCGACACAGAAGCCCTCTCAGCGTCTTGGGCAACATTTAACTGTCGATAGCTACACCTTCGAAGTAGTAGAGGATTTTGTCTACTTAGGAGCCAGCATAAACACCAAAAACAACGTCAGCCTTGAGATCAAGCGTAGAATTACTCTTGCCAACAGGTGCTATTTTGGGCTAAGTAGCCAATTGAGAAGTCGAGCCCTCTCTCTCAAAACGAAAAAAACTCTTTATAAAACGCTCATAATACCCGTCCTTAGGTATGGCGCAGAATCATGGACGATGACGGGCAATGATGAGCGAGTCTTAGGAGTTTTCGAGAGAAAAATTTTACGTAAGATCTTTGGTCCCTCTCGCGTTGATGGTGAGTACCGTTTACGATGGAACGACGAGCTGTATGAGCTATACCGCGACATAGACATAGTTAAGCGCATTAAGTTGCAGCGACTGCGTTGGCTAGGTCATGTGGCGAGAATGGATGATGATGCTCCAGCGAAAAAAGCCTTCGAAACGGTGCCCACTGGTGGTAGGCGCGGAAGAGGGAGACCTCCTCTGAGATGGAAAGATCAGGTTTCTATTGACCTGGCTAGGCTTGATATTTCCAACTGGCGTCAGTGCCCGCAAAGCAGAAACGACTGGCGAAGGCTTCTGGATGCGGCCAAGACCGACCCACGGTTGTAATGGCCAATTGATGATGATGATGAAAAACAGGGACAGTCGCACAACCCTATTTTCTTTTTGTACTACATCATGAATAGCCATATTTGATAAAACCAAAAAAATAACCCAGCTTGCAGAAATCCCAAATCGGGTATAAAGTGGGCAAAATGTCCAACAAGTGACTCTAAAAAAATTGTATTTCTGCCCGACCGAGACAGTTGACTATGAAAATTGAAAAGTAGAGTATTCTTGCCCAAATGAGTGTTTTAAAAAACGCCTAGAAACATATTTTTCGTATTTTTTTCTTAATGTATTATTCAGTGCTTGGGATTGTAAAAAACTAAATAGCTGGATGTAAATAAACAGTCAATGGTATATAAGTATTTTATTAAATATAATTGATTTTCAGACTTAATAAAGAAATGTTAAAAAAAATTTAAGTTGGGATGAGAAAATTTGTATTGAACTGACAAATAAAAAAAATAAAGCATGCCACATGACAGTTGATTATTGTGGCTCTGGCAAATATACTACCTTTATGTCTCGTTGTTAGGGTTGGTCATACTTGCCTTTATGCGCTTATACCCAACAAAGTAAGCTGCCCAAAATTTTTTTTTATTGCAACTAGTTACTTTTTTTTTTTTTGCTTTATATTTATAATATGAGTTTTGCTTAAAAAATTTAAAAATTTTTAATTAAATAAATTTTATTTTCAAACAAAAAAAAGATAAAAAAAATGCAAATTAAAAAAAAAGAATGAAATTTTTAAATATTAAAAAAAAAAGTTATCGCTGTTTTTATTCATGAACCGATCTGCATCACTACTTAAAAAAATCAACAGTTGTTTGTTACCTATTCAGCTACACCAGTTGATATAAATTATTTATTTTGTTTTTTTTTTTTGTGTACACGAATTTTTTTAATTAAGAAAAAATCAAATACGACGATAACATGCGAACCAAATGGTGTCCCTAAAACATGTTTTCTTTACGTTTTACAACTTTTTTTTAATAAAATAATTAAAAATAAATTATTTTTTTAGACCGAATCTGACTTGGTTTAAAAAGAAAAAACCAGGCTATCTCTAGAATATTTTTTTTTTATAAATCGTCCTGAGGCTTTCATAGTCAGTACATATAAAATAAATATGGTCAACCCAAAATATAAAAATGGATTCCCTATATTGCATTGCTGGCGAGCCACGAATAAAAAGAAAACAAGATGTAGGATTTTAGACAGGCCAGAACTAGCTGAACTAGCATGCCAGTGTTGGCAAACGTGCGAAAAAAATAAAAAGGAAAAGGGGACTAAAAGTTCGTGATCTAGCTGTAGATATTTCCATATTTGTACTTCACATATTGACGAATATTTTAGAGCGGCTAATTGTTGGACCACCATAGAAAAGCAAATTTTTCCTATTTTATTTTTTCGATTTTTAAACAATTTTTTGTTGCTTCCAAACTAAATGATGAACAACGATGAAAAAAGTTGAAAAGAAGTACTCCAAAAATTAAACCAAAGTATTTATATGGACTACTTATACTTAAGCTTTCGATTGCAAAATATTTTAAATTTAAAAAAAAAAATAGTATAAAAAAAAATTAAATATAAAATATAATTAAATTAAAAAAATTGCACTGCAAATCTTAGTCTAAAAGGATGGACTTCACTTCTCGAGCTTTCAGATCCAGGTAAATTAACAACTAAAGGCTTTTCGGAAGTGCAGCACCTAAATCTTTAGCAGGCTTAGAATCTTGTCAATGGCGTAGTAGGGCGCATAAAGGATCACAAGGGTAACGATAACATCAAAAAAAATTAGAATCGAAAACACTTGCTTCTCATTTTGCATAGATTTGGACAAAGTTAACATGCCCTGTCTGCTTCATAAGTATAAGGTATTAAAAGTACAAAAAATTGGTAAAAACCCGACCAAAACTATACCAAAGATTTGTGGCGATGTGTAGTATCCGTTGGATGGGTTTTGACCAAAGTATTTGCTTTGAAAACTGCACAGCAACTTATGTCAACATAATTGTACGTTGTAGTTGTTGCATTTTAACGGATTCAATCATTCCATCCACAAGTTGACATATTATGAGTGACAGCTCCAATATTTGCTGTTAACTTGACTTTTTTGTAAGACTCTGCCATGATTGAAGCGTTTTTTCGCATTGAGAACTGAAGAACGGTCTTTACAATAAATTAGCCAACTTTGCATTAGCATAATTAACCGTAACAGATCAAGTTACGAGGTCACGACGCTACATGTCAGCAAATGCTAGACATATATTATATATACAAGTATCTGTACATATATGCATTTTAATGTGACATCTAGGTCAGGTCGCGTGCGCAAAATCCACTTAATATTAATGCAACTCGAGCAAAATTGAATAATTTATAAAGAAATTGTTGCCAACAATAATAAATTAGTTGCGAGTTTCAGCTTTTTAAAAAAAATTCAACAGATACAAGTGCTTTAGTCAGCATTGAATAGAATTGCAATTAGCTTCATAACTTTGGAAGTAATTGACCTGGTCTAAACGAATTCAGCAGCAAAATGTTATTACAATGACGAAATTTTAAGCCAACGTGTGAGTTTAGTCATCACTCAGCCGAAGTTAACACTCAAGGTGATTGTTTCGGGCATGATGATAGGTGCAGCGCCGGAAATCTCTTACAGCTAAATTTTAAGGCACAGCATAATGATAACTGATATTGTGATATCCTGAATGCATTGATTTAAATTTGTCAGAAATATTTTAGCACAAAAAATGAAGGTGATTGTCTGCAGCATAATGGGTGTTGTGCCAGAAATCTCTTACAGCTGAATTTCAACATTTTGATATATCTATTTCGTTAATTGCAAGCTAGCAAAAATGAAATACATTTTTTTGGAATTTACTTTATCCAAAACCAAGTCTACATAATATAGGGTTACACTTTTTTTCATTTTTAACTCTGTAGAAAAGTGGACTGGAGGCAGAAAATTATTGGCTTATTGTTTCGAACTATCATAAATACACCTCCAAACCAAAATGGCTAGCGTTTCGCGCTTTTAACTCTGCACTATCGGCCCAGTCATAATTTGGCCAAAAAACTGGCATTTCCGTAATAATTTTTTTAGAGTAATGAAATTTTACACACGTTTTCGTAAAGGATTGGACTATTTTTCTGGAAAGTTTGAGCCTCCTCAGATTTTTTTAGGATATAGATAATCTAGACCAAAATTGGAAAAAAATAAAAAAAAAAACAAAAAAAAAGTAGTAAGTTAATTAAAAAAAAAAAAATTGCTGATTGGAATTGGACTATATTTCACCCAGAGGTAGATATGAACTCCACATACATTGAAAAAATAGCCTTTACCCAAAATATTGAATGGCTTTGGAGTTATAGCCCCAAACATTTTCAGCTTTCCAAGCCAATTAAAAAAAGATGACACCACCAATCAATCTGGTTTTTCAATTTTTTTAGCATGTTTCCAAAAAAAATTTCAAAAATCCATATTTAAATTTTTAGGTTTTTTCGTCAAAATTGCTAATTTTTACATTTTTTGACTTGCGTCTTTGTAGGTATACTATAAAATTTTCAAATTGTAGATTTTAACTTTTAAATACAAAATTAAATTTCCGAAAATCGTGTAGAATTACATTTTCTTGTGAAATATATAAAGAAATTTATAAAATTTTTTTCGATGAAATATCGAATATAGTATACCCTTAAAGCAAATTTGCCAAATGAGAAAAACCAGCAAAATCTTTGTAACTACTCGAATATATTTAAAACCAAAAAGTTTTTAAGCTCAATTTTATTTTTTTTTTAAGTAATATTTATAAACAATAAAAATAATGAAGATTTCGTAGCTACATGTATCATGGTAAAAGCACGAATTTTTTTTTTGGAAATTATCGCGAAAGCTTATAAAATACAAAATATCAACTTTGTTTGCCAATAACTTAAAAACCACTAATTATAATTTAATAATTTTTTTTGGACAGATACCTACCTTAATATGTGTAAAATCATATGAAATTGTCATTTTGTCCAAATTTTGACTTTCTTCTGGGGGAAAATTTTTTTGGCCAAAATCTGGCTACGCGGGCCCATTGTGCCCTGTAGGAAAGTAGACTGGGGGCAGAAATTGATTGCTTTGAACTGCTGATAGCATAAAAGAGCCCTATCTTATGATCGCCTATCCAGGACACGTAATCTTAACTGCAAGCAGCTTCTTATGGCTTGGAGAGAACTTGGCCAAACTTCTTTGGTACCGCAGAAGGTTTTAAGTATAGAGACTACGTTGGTTGTTACATAGCTCAATGTTCTCTAGTTTTACGTCGTGATGCAAGGTGAAGATTACGTATCAGCCACTTTCAGTTCTATGATTTGTTCACAATTGATGATGCAAGTTTACGCTTACGAAACAATCACATTTGAGGAAACATTTTGATAAACATTCTAATCGAATTTCCAACTCGAAGTAATCCTTTGCTGTATCAGAAATATCTTCTAACCGACGTGTTAGTTAATTAGTACAATTAATATTAAAGCAAAACCATCTAGAGATGCTGAGCACACTCCAGCTTAAACTTTTAAGGCTGTTGGTAAGAAGTGTAGAACCAATCAAAATAATGTTTAAATAAGTTTCTAGCGCAACAGCATTCTGATAACTGTTTTAATTAAATTTTTAATTGAAATTTTAAAATCTTTAAGAGTTTTAACATAGCATTAAATTTATAAATTTAAACGTAAAACCGTCCAAAGGTTTCTGGCCCCGATCTTTGTGGCGCCATCTATTGTTGCAAACGCTAACTACGAATTTGATGGCACTGACGTCACATACTATTTTATACATAGTACTTATTTTTGTTTTTTTGTATTTTTGAGGTGAAGAAGTAATAGCGTCTTGCGATTTGATATTAGAGGGTCCTCCTTACAAAAATATGCAAGTTTAAAATCGAGTTCTACGGCACGTTAAGCGCATATATGTACCAACATACATACAAGAAGAGTGCGTTTTCGACAAGCTTTTTTTCGAGAGTAATATTTATATTTCTTGAAAAATTTTAAAATATAAGTTTTTCATAATCGTTGAAGAAACATTATTTTTGTGCTACTGATTTAAAATATCGATACCCATTAAACAAAATATTGAAAATTTAGATATAAGCGAACAATGGGACTTCGTTTGTTTGTTTGAAATCGTAAATTTGGATTTTCCCTGAAGCAGGTTCTATCATGGACACCTTCAAAAAGGTGGAATATTCCATAAAGGAGACTTTTTAAATAAAGATTAATAATTTCAAAGAACAGCAGTAGTTCGAAAAAAGCATGACAATCATGGAAATCTATTACGAAAATCGAATGGAATATTTCGAATTTTAGAAATAATGGAATATTGCGCTGTGGCGTAAGCAACTTTTATTATAGAACCATTTGAAAGTATGGCAGTAGTTCTGAACTTAAGTTCTCTTCAATTAGTTAAAGTTTAATAAAGTTCCTCACATTTAGTATAAAGTATTAAGTTTTGGTAGAAAAAAAGCATGAAAATCCTTAAAATCTGTAACGAAAATGTAGAAGAAAATTTGGAATTTAAAAAATAATGTGATATCGTAAAAGATTCCGATATATGACAAAGAGAAGTTTGTTTGTTAAAGTACATTGAAGCCTGAAATACTCAACTAGCAAAAACGTGTTGGGTCGTGAAGTATGAAGTGAATAGACTGTGAGAATCTGAAATTCAATGTGACATAACTTCGCTGGGAAGCAACATTTTTACGCCATTTTTATGTTTTGAATGTACAGTTATCCTCTTTATTAATCGGTTTTTATTGTGTTAAAAATATTGTATATTTTTCATTTTATTTCCATTTGAGAGCAAGCGTTCGTCGCAATGGTTGGATCGAGATGAAGTACCGAAACACTGCCCGAAACGAGACATCCACCAGAAGAAGCTGATTTGGTGGTCTGGCGGGGGTGTGATCCATCACAGCTTCATGAAACCGGGCGAATCGATCACAGCGTATGTCTACTGTAGTCAACTGGACGAAATGATGCGGATTTTGCGATAAAACAGCCCAGACTGGTCAATCGATCGACCCAAATCGTCTTGCACGAAAACGCGCCCCCATATACTGCACGAATGACTGTGGCAAAGTTACATGAACTTGAGTTGGAAACTCTCCGTCACCTACCATATTCACCCGACCTTGCTCCAACCGATTACCACTTCTTTCGAAATTTGGACACTTTTCTGGTAGGAAAAAAATGCAATTCCCAAGAAGCTGTGGGAAGTGCCTTCCAGCAGTTCATCGACTCTCGTAATCCAGGCTTCTACAGCAAAGGGATAAATGAGCTGCAAAATGGCAAAAGTGTGTCGATAATATGGGCGCATACTTTAATTGAAGATAAAAAGTTTAACAAAAAAAAAAAACCGACTGAAAATTCATTTCCCATGTATTCATTTCATACCACAGCCCATACAAATGCAATATCATCCTTAGATTTATCAGACCATAATATCTTTAATGTCATATTGTCCACCTATATCTTTCGATAATGAGATTGTAACGAGAAAGAGCTGATAAATTCGTTCACTTACCCATCTTCCTCTTAATTGTTTCTGTTGACTAGCTCCGCTCACTATATTCTTTGCAATTAGGGTATTCACGCTTTGTGTTGAGTTGAGGAATTGAAAAGTTGAGGACTTTTACAAAAACAAATACATGCTGTAAATCAACCCTGCGTTTCAACTTTCAACTCAACTTTTCGTCAACCCAGACCCTAGTCTACTTTTTCCTGTTGAGTTTTTGAGAAAGTGTTGCACAATCTGGTAATTCGCTGCCTTTTCAGCGCTAATGCATTTGCCATTTTTTAGCCATTTCGTGGAATGGAAAGCAACGAGTTACCGTATACTCGTTGGAAAAAAGTAAGCGCCAAATTTAAAATAATCAAATTGCAATAACGCAAGTACAAAAAGGTTGCGCCTTTTTTGTGCGAAATTAAGTAAATTCGACATGATTACTTGTTTTTGGAGTTTACGCAAATAAAAGAGTAAAAATAGATGTACTAGGCTTAATATATGCTGGAACTGTTGTGGAGTTACCCTCAGCATTTGAACAAATCGCTTGTCGTCGAAGGAACTGAGCACTTTCTGGCGCCAGTCAACTTACTTCGGGATGTGGAAGTGGCCGCCCTGCCGAAATAGCATTCATGTCCTCTACATAATTATCTAAAACTTCATCAATTTGTGCGTCGCCACGCAGCCCCATAGTCGCTGTATTAAATAAAATTTAGTTTTTATATGATGAATTTGTTTTAGCAGACGAACCTTCAATAAAATCAATTTCATCCAAAGCCACTTTAGCAACAGCATCAGTCCAAATACACTTTACGCTTAGTCTCGGCATTTTTACATTAAAATGTTTAATTTAAATAACACACGCAAGAAGAAGAAGCACAAAGTCAAATACGGTTTTTCTGCAATTATGGGATTTTTGCAGCAATAAAATAATAAAAATCGATGTAATACATAACTACTTTAGCTGCAGGTTTCATTGAAATAGATTTTATGCTTTGACTCGGCATATTTAACTCAAGTTTTTTAATTTTAATGTAAATTGTACCAATTTACAAATGTACACAAACTCTGGAAAGAAGAAGAAAACTCAACAGCTCAACTCATGAAACTCAACAGGGCTGTTCACGCTTTGGCCTGCGGACTTTTTCCTCAACTTTTCAACTCCTCAACTCAACACAAACCGTGAACACCCTAAATATTTTTTTATAATAAAAACTTTTTAACCATGGAGTGGGCGTGAAGTTCACGACATTGTCTAAAAAAAGACCAAACTGGCAAGAACGAGTCTTATCCGCAATGCACACCTGACGAATTTTGTAGACTTTTCTGTAGTCATATACAATACTACTGCAAGATATAAAGGTGGCGGTCCAATAATTTGTTGATAGTATCAATCTACGAGTGAAACATTTTTGTTAAACAAAACTTTTTGAATGCCAACGAAGAAAAAAAAATCGATAAACGATTAATTTTTATTACGATTTTCTACAATTATTAGCAACCCATTTACAACGTCAAAGCGCGCTCGAATTAAGCGAACAAGTTTTTTACGATTTTGACAAATAAATAATAATCTGTCAAAATGTAAAAAAAATATGTCATTTCACCAAAAAAATTCAGCTGTTTTGTTTGAAAAAAACAATTCGCGTTGAAAAGATATTTCACAAGTGTAATACGCTAATAAGCCGCGCTTCAACGAACATCCATAATAATTAATTAGCCACATCGCTTAATGTGATTAATTTTTATTCTAACGACTCTATTGTAATTAAAACATGACATGAATGCGCACAACTGTCAGAATGACTAACTTTTATTAAATAAAAAACAAAATTGATAATTAGTACAACTATAAAAGTAATATCTAGTAACAGATAGAAACATGACGCTAAAAACTAGTTTTATGTTTCTTACCAAGTATTTTTGTTTTTATTTCGCCATATGGTTACCGTAAGCAGCTGGGCTTATTAAATAATTTTAATTATATGACAGAAACTTACGTATCAATTATTTTACTCACATAAAAACATTTCACATTTATTCGTAAAATTTTCCGATCAACGCTTGCGGACTTGTACTTTGTTGTGATTTTTTTAGAAAATTTCCGATCACTGCTAATTTATATGCCTGTCTTAAATTATTGCCTATATGACGTAGACTTGAGAATCAGTTGACTAAGTAACACGTTAACTATATAATTACAATAACAAATAAAATACGCTTGGACAGGGAATTGAAAATAGGTCTCTACCCCTATCCTTCTAAAATATTTTATCTCAAACTGTCTACTCTTTAAAAAAAAACTCAAATTTTTTTATACCGATTATGATTCGGGATATTCATCTAAAGATTTTTATCCGTAGGTACAGAATACAATTATTTGGGGGTAAATATTATAAACTTGATTTCACTTTCATAGTGCCTAAGATCTGGGCATCCAGACAGACGAAGAGAAGAACGGATCTCCGATCTACATATATTATCTTATTTACTTATATTACTTTGACACGTGCTGGCATTGCTCGCTCGCCTACCTCCGTCACGTCTTTTCATACTTCACGGCATATCCCAACTTTATGCCTACTCGATTCTTAGATGCCCTATACCAACACAGTATCGGTATTGTTGGAAGTCTTATCGTTATTCTTGGAACACCATAATGAGGCTATTGCTATTAAAATACCAACTTGAGATATTCAAAAGTTTCTTTATTGCGACAAATTTTGACATCTCCAAAAAGCTCGGTGATATCCCCGCAAAGAATAAAGAATTTTTTTATATTTTAGTCCATATGTAACTTTAGCTGCTTTACAAACATTTTTAATAAAAAAAATTATTTTAATAGAGCAAAGAGGTTGGCATTTGTTACTTTTAAGCTATAAATGTCGAGGTTCGGAAAGGATTTAAAAAAAAAAATGTTAATGAGAAATGGAAGCTACAAATTCCTTTTTATCGTACGAACTGATTGAAAGGCATAGCTATATCGAACCGACTGCTTATTAAAAAAAATGTGGTACAGTCGAGGCGGTGCCCGACAGTGGAATACCCTGTACCTTTTGTGTCAAAAAAATTGTTCCTGCATATTCCATCTAAGAACTTTCCAATTGGAATTTATTTTTTTTTTGTTGCAAAACGATATTTATACCTATAAGTTCCCTAAATTTGTACCGATTTTGATGAAAATCGAAAGTTACGTCAAAGAAGCTATTTTAATTATATTGGATAAGTTTCAAGTTGATATGTTGAGGGGTGTGGGAGAAAACACGGTAAATCGATTGCGGGGGGTGGGGGGACCGCATCGATAAAATTTGTGATGGATGTGGATTTGTTCATTAGAGCCACATGAATGAGCTTACCAAAAATTCTAGGTCACTTGTAGCCATAATTGCGTAGAGTCAAATATTGACGCAGTTTATTGGCAAGGGGAGGTGAAATTTGCACATTTTTGACTATAACTTCTGTTGTATTTGTCCGATTTTGTTCATTTTTTACACATAGATGCATGTATCCACAACGCAAAATTTCAAATGAAAATATTAAACGGTGTGGCTAAAAATCGCGAAAATCTACAGCGGGGGAACGGGGAAAGATATTGACATGATTCAACAAACTTCATCTGCTTAGGAAATATGTGCAGTTTCGTGTATCTAGCTCTTATAGTCTCCGAGATCTAGGCGTTCATACAGACGGACAGACGGACAGACGGACGGACGGACATGGCTCAATCGCTACCCGAGGTTATGATAAGCATTTTGGTATAAAGGACTTGGGGTCTGCCACGCCTCCTTCTGTCCGTTACATACATTGCACAAATCTAGTATACCCTTTGTACCTATAGGTACAGGGTATAAAAAGTGGTTTCGAGAAAGTTTTAAAACTAGCAGGGTGCAATGCGCCCGACGCTTATAAGTAGGGGAAAAATCACTTTGGGACATCATATCTACCATAGTTGTCTACCAATTTAGCTAAAAAAAAAAAACGATTTTCTGAATATTCGACATTGGTGTTAACCCTTAAGCCCAGGCTGCTTTTAAGCAGTATAGAAGCAGTTTCGAAGTGGTTTTGGTTATTAGGCTCGTCTATTCACAAAATTTGGCTACTGTGGGTCGTTTATAAAAATATCTGCATATAGTCGAGTTTTTATGCAATTTGTTATTTATATTTGGCAAAAACTTCGGTTCTATCCGATTTTATTAATTTGCTGGAGAACGGTGCAGAATATCGAAATAATTTAACAAGCTTTATCTGAAGAGGGATTAAAGGGTATAAACAGATACTGTATAGGATCGATGCCTCCTACTGCATGGTACTTACATTGGCACCAACTTATCAAATACTATTTAATAGTATTTTAATCAAAATGATAAAGCGTATCCTTAAGCAGATCTACAGAATATATCTACGGCTAAGTTTTTTTTATTAAAAAAAAAAAAAGTATGTACTCTATAAAATATTACAAAAATTTATTATAATTTTTAACATCTTTTGACAAAAAATAATAATTTTTTTTCATAAATTTTTGTAAAAAAAATTAAAAAAATTTCGTTTTATTTTTTTTTAGCAGTGTTCCATCAAATCGATTTGATTCATATTCAAATCAAATAAAGTACGTATACAAACACGTATTTAAAAAAAAATGGTGATTGACATATTTAAAAATTTTATATTTTTTTTTTCATGAAAATGTGTTGGCTAAAAAAAAATTAAATATATTTTTTTAAATAGCCCTATTGCTAACTTAGATTAAAAAAAAATTGGTTCAAAAATTTTCAGTAGTATAGACACAATTAAATAAAAACGAAAAACACATTTTTTTAAACTAGGCCGCAACGTGTTAAGTTTGAAAACTGAAATTTCGTGAAAAATTTTTATTTTGCTATATGCATCGAACTGCATCATTCGTTTTCGAAAATCGCTTGGGGCAGTTTCCAGTACCTTATCCAGCTAGACCCTTTGATAAAGATTTGATAAAATTCACCAATGAAACCAATTTCATTCAAAGAAACTGTAACTTATTTAAAAAGAATATTCAATTTCTGGGCTATTTGTATTTCTATTATTTAATAATTCTTATGTTTTAATTCATGATTTCATTTTTTAAAAAATCTCTATTAAAATCTCTAGTAAATATGCCATTCTGTGTCAACGTGCAAAACCATCTCGAGCTAAGGAGTTGCCACCTAATTGTGAGACTAAATAATAACATTTCGGAGTATTTGATTTGGCATATTAATAAATGTCTTTGGTAATAAATTAAAATTAAAAAATTATATTTTTAATTTGACTAAGTTATCATTATAAAGTGTGCCGAAATAATTGCACAGTTAAATAAATAGGCGTTGTAATTCTTTTTCACATAAGGTGGCAACTTGCTGTACGGTAGTAATGGATGTGAATAACAATAGCTTAGAAGTTAGTTCATAATTAAATGGAGTAGCAGTTTGAGAAGGAAAAAGCCAAATAGGATTTTGGAAGATATTTTTAAAATCAAAAGAAAAAATGTATTTTGACATTCACACTGACAGCTAATGAAAACTGAGGGCTAGTAGGATTGTCACTCCAAATCATGTGTTTGGCGGGATAAATATTTAAACTTATTTATCAGAAATTGGAAGCGAAAAGTTGCAAAATGTGCTTCAAGTTATCGATTAATCCAATAATAAATGAACTTTCTTAAATCATTTTGAAAAAGCATGTTTTTAAATAAGTGTCTAAATGTAATAAAAATATTTTTGAACAATAGCAACTCTTTTCGTTCATTCTCGTAAAAAATTTGGAAACAATTGTACAAAATAAGAAATCTTGGAGATCTCTGCGGCAACTACGGGCTTCAAACAGCACCGCTGATAATATACAGTGCACGCTCGATAACGTGAACTAATTAAAACCAAGGGAGTTCACGTTAACAAAAGTGTTCACGTTTTCGAATGCCAAACAAATATCAAGTAAATTCACACGTTTAAATTCATATTTTATTGATGTTTTGTATAGATACATATTAATTTGAGAAAATTTGAAAAATTTTTTATTTAAACAAATCAGTCATCTTTTTCTGTGTCTTCTGTTTTTCTATTAATTGAAACATAGCTTTCTCCCTTAGTCGTTTCAGTACATTCATATCATTTTGATCGACATCTTCATGGCTAGACCACTGTACCGCTTTACTGCAAATCTGAATTGCTTCGCTTGGTTTAAAATGTGTCGTTTACGCTTTATAAAATAATTTTTTCTTATTTAATGCCACAAATTGTTGATTTAGCAACATTGTATTTTTTCGCTAAGCAAGTCACACTCGATCCTTTTTGTCAAAAACCGAGAATGTCAGCACACAGGTTTTTTACAACTCATTTCTATTCTGAATAGATATAAACTAAGACAAAACGCTCCATGCTTGGCTAAAATTGCCAAATAAAAAACATAACTCACTATTAGGGGAATCCCCAAGTTTAGAATTATTTAAGCTCAATGCAAAAGGGGAATCCCCAAGATCAGAATTATTTGAGCTCAATGCAAATTACATGCAAACATTGAAACTTTTATTGTTCATGTTATAGAGCTTTCTCGCCTGGTTCACGTTTTGGAGTAGTCAATGCACAAAAAAATTTGTTCACGTTTTGGGGTTTTCACGTTTTGGAGTATTCACGTTATCGAGCGTGCACTGTAATATGAAACCATATTTTCCAAAAAAATTATTTTGTATTAACTTTTACAGCATCTTAATAATGAATTCGAATTGTAATGATGATGTATTGATGTAAATCAATACCATCAATATCGATAAAGTGTCCAAAGGTAGAAAAATATTTAGTATAAAGGGTGATTTTTTTAGAGTTACACAAGTTTAAATCATAATAAAACAAAGAAATATATTTTTAATATCAATGAAACGGGCTTTATTGGATAGAAAATTCTATAACATTAATGTTTAAATATGACTTCGACCATGTGGCCGCCACGGCTGGCGCTTACTAGAACACGTATTTTCACAAACTTTCCGCAGCATTTGCCGCCGTATTTCGCCAATAACTCTTCGAATAGACAAGTGACAGTAATTGTCTGTGGATGTAATGGTGTTTCGACAAAAGCTTGTGGATTATCCCCACAATTCTGCTTATTTACGTACCCATTCAACCAAAAATGGGCTTCATCGGAGAACAAAATATTGAATTTTGAATAAGTTTCTTCTTCTTCTCCCAAATCCTTGTTTACCTCTTTTCGGACTCGCTTATGCTCCTCCTGAGGTGTGGGTATGTGATCTCAGCATTCGTCAGCAGGCATTCCGATCCTGAATCATGTCGTCGCTGAGACCCATTCGTTGTTGATGTTGAAAAGGTGAGGTTTTTAAAAATTAAATATTTTGCAAGCGTTGCTCTGGTGTAAGTCTATCCATAATGAAATGTCAAACCAAATTCAACAAGAAGCAACTATCAGCCATTAAATGGGTTGTCAGATAAAACAGCGATAAGAGCTCAACAACTGTACTAAAATGCAGGGTATTAATACATACAAATGCACTTAATTCTAAAGACGGGCTTTGGAACAAAAAATCATGTTAAGGTTTTATACAAATAATATTACTAAAGAACTATCAATAGTATTATTACTTTAGCAAATATTGCTTAAACCAGTTGAGAATTGTAAGCGCTTGTATGTTAAAAGAGTTCCAAACGTGTTAGCTAAAAGAGGCTTATTTCTTAATTTTATCTTAATAAAATTTCGCATTTAGCGCAGAAATCCATAACACCCGCCATATTGCTATCATTGCACATAAGTATAATGACATTGAAGTAAATATCAGTAAAGATAAAAAAGAAACCATAACTAACATTGAGAGCTGCTTCAAGCTGTTATCTTTGTCACAGAGACCTAAAAAAGTACAAGTATGTAATGTGCATCCGCATCCGGACGCGCTCTCATTTGTCAACCAGCTGTGCGGAGTAGCTGCCGGTTGTCAGCAACGCTCTCAGCTCTCTCAGAGCGCATGCGCGGCATGCTTTTTGCTATTTGTTTTTGTACAAAATAAAAAAAAATTGCTGTAACTGAGCTTTGTTGTTGCTTTTGAGTCAAAAGCAGAAAAGAAAATCAAACTGCTGAGTAGCTTACTGACTGACTGACTGACTGACACTAGCCTACTCAAGTGCTCAATATTTTTGACTTTGCTGACTTTGCATTTTGTTTTTGTTTCCATTTTTTTTTTTTTTTGCTTTACTTTGTCGCTCTCGCTTCGGCGCTCAACGTTGGCTCGTATTTTTGAGCTGATTATTTTGTTGTTCCGATTTTCATTACGTGTTTCTAGTTTGTTGCTGTTGTTGTTATTGGTATTGTTTTTTTTTTAGCTTTGCTTTTCGGTTTCTTTGCCGTTTTAAAAAATTTCCTCATGCCGCAGCGCTCAGTCAGTCTTGAGCGTGCGTCGGCATTGGCAGCAACTAAAATTTGTAGCGCGTACATAAAAACCTAAAGTTAAATAAAAGCTACTCGCTGTGACTTAAAGATACTTCGGTTAGTTTGGATTGCCTTTAACTAAATCTAGATAATGTACAATATATTGTTGAAAAAAAATAACAAGTGCAAATAAATTGAAATACGTGCAGACCTTATTAATTGTTGCTTAGCTTGTGTGCGTGCTTTTTGTATATAACACAAATAAGGCATAAACCAAAAGTTGATTGCCAAACACAAGTATCTATAGAATTTGGTACAATTTATATACATATATGTTTTAGTGCATACAAAAACGTTAAAACGGAAGCGCAGCTGTGACATGGCTAATTAATAATGTGCAAAAATATTTAACAAAAGTTAAACATTTGAGCAAAAAAAAATATATATTTTATATTATTATTGTGACGCTGCATTTTCACTTTGCGACTTAAGTTTTTCTTTTTGACTTGTTTTTGTTTTATTTTTTGCTAAGTATCTTTTACATTGCTTTGTGTTTACACAGCGTTTTGGTGTGTATCTGTGTGTGAACGTGTGTAGCTGTGTGTGTGTTTGTCGGGTTTTTCGCGACGTAACGGTGAGTAATTTTTCACGTTTTTCCTTATTTACACGTTTTTGCGCGCTCTTGTTTTGTTTCTTGTTTTTGCTGGAAAATTCATTGGCAACTTGTGTGTTTTGACTTTTCAATTCGTACTTAATTTTGAAGGTTTATTGGCAGGCCAATTGTTTTTGGTAACTTTAGATACTTTTTTGTTTTGGTTAGGCTTCTATCAGACCAAATTTGGTGGTTATAGCTTTTATGAGCATAAGTAACTACTGTAAGTGACATTTTTTACAATCTAATACGGTTGCATTTTAAGCTATATCTTTGTTGGATTTCATGCAATCTTGAAGATGCAATTGCAATTTGTTGGTGAATATCTTTAAATTTACTTTATCTTTGGAAAATTTTATACGATTGTAAGTAGACACAATCTTTGCTAAATCAAGTAATTGTTTCTCAAAAAAAAAAAGTGTTTTTTGGTTATTTAAAAATAAGATATTTTTAAAATCATACCATCATAAATCCTTTTTGGTGTAAAAAAAATAATAATAAAATATATTTTAAAAATTTTATTTTCGCTGGAGTCATTTTTGGCTTTTATAAAGGCTTCCTTACAAACGTCGCATTGTGACGTCACATGCATTTCGCCTAAAAATTAAATTCTTTGACATCAATCTACTATTTAAAGCAATTCTTTGGCTTTTTTTTGGAGCACTTTGCTCTCAAATATCACTGGAATTCAAAAAAGCAAATATGGGTAGATTTCTCGTGCATTAAATTAAGCATATCTTTATAGGTATCGGATATAAACCATTAAATAGCTGTAAGACCAAATATTTTGACTACTTAGTGTATTTTTTTTTTTTATTATAATAAAAGTGCGATAATTAACAGAGCATTCAATTATGTGCCTAAAAGCCAGCAAAAATAATATTTTGGTACAGCTAATGGAACAGGATATGAAAGTAACTACATTCTTGGTCATATCTATAGAAGTTTTAATGCCATCTTGAAAATCAATTGGCAACTTGTATATTTTTTGGAATTACTCAAACTTACAAGCAGCTCCAATCTTTGCTAATTTTAGCAGTAAATAGTCAACATCAACATGACTGGTGGGTTTCTTTCTCCATTTAAACTTCTTCTAAAAATCTCTGTTTTCTTCAATTTTGTTGCTGGGCCACATTTATTCCTATTTCTATCATTAATTTTGTGTTGTTTTTGTTGTTTCTCGGCTCCTATAAATTTATGCCGTAAACCGGTTTGCAAAATAGCCAGCAAAAATTGTGTTTTATAATATCTTACAGCTTATCAAAAAAATAAAATAAAAATAAAACAGACAATTGTATTGTATTGTTTTTATGCCAAAACATGGCTTTTGAAACTACAAAATATATATAATACACAAAATTAAGCGGCATTTTACGCCTTATGCCAATTGTACACATCTACCAAGTGTCAAAAGCGCGCTTTTAAATAAATATATATTTTTAAGACCCCTCGATGTCGAACAATTTTTATATAACATAATCAGCGTGACACGTTTCAGGCACGCAGCACCCAGCAAGTTCGTTGCCTAAGTCTTTTGATTTTTAGTTAGCAGTTTTTTATTTCAAATTTATTTATGGTTCTGTTGGTATGTTTGTTATTTTTATATTTTTTTTTATGAAAAAGCTTGAAAAGCTTGACATTGAAGCGCTCAATTATACAGCGCACAAATTTTATTGAACCCACAGTTTTGAGTTTGAGTTTTTCAATGTTAAGGTCTGACAAATCAACAACAACAACAAACAAAAATGCTAATGCTAGCTGCTCATTAAGCTACAACAACAATAAATAATACAAAAGCAGCAACAAAAAAACATAAACTACAACAAAAGTGATGACGCCGATAGCAACAAAGCCGTACAAGACCCAGCCCAAAGTAAAGTGCGCTATGTTTTTGATACCCTCTACTTTGGCAGAGTCTACAAGGGTATTTTAAGTTGATAAACAAGTAAGACAACACAACCTTAATACAGAAATGATCAGGATGATAAAAAAATCGATTTAGTAATCTCCGTCCGTCTATCTGATTTTTCATTTCATTTAAAAGTAACCCTGAAATTTGTATAAGCTTGAAAACTATGTTTAACAAACAGCTGTTTGTTTACGCGAAAATATCACGAAACTTAACTTATAAATAGAAAAAAAAAAACAGATGTTAATATTAATTACGAAGATAACGTAATCGCTTTATATTTGCTAAATGTATTTATTGTCAATTGATTTTATATTGTCCCTAGAAATACAAAAGTTAGAAAAAATAATACAAAAACGCCCAATAGTTATATATATCAAAATATTCTATAAAGTATGTAGTATTTATCCTGTAATAAACACTTTTTGAGCGTCTCTATCCATCCATCGTTCATATTTCCTTTCTTTTCAATATTTTAACATTTTTATGCATTCTAAGGTTAACAGCACATTGTAAAATAAAATAAATAAAATAAAATTATAAAACAAGATACAAAAAACGATCTGGGTTGAGGAAAAGTTGATTTGAGAGTTAAAACTCAGCTCTGCATATTTTGTTGTTGTAAATGTCCTCAGCTTTTTAACTTTTTTCAACTCAACAGCTACCGAGTGCTTAAAAAAAATATTTCTATAAATTTTTTTTTTTAAATAATAAATTTTATCAACAACAACATGATTTTGATGTCATGGTACAATTATTAATGTACTTAATTTTGCCAGCTTGCAAAAAAAAAATTAACCTCTAAAAAAAAGTTTTCCTTAGTAAGCTGCAAAATTTACATTAAAAAATAAAATAAAATTTTTTATGAAATTTGTGTTTGAATTGTATACACATACTTTTTATATTAACAAATTTTTTTTTAAATGTCAAGTGTGCAATGAAAAATTAGAAAAAATATATTAAAAATTACGTATACGCAATTTTGCGTATTTATTTATTAAAGTTATGTTTGAATTGTATATTATATTATTGTTTGTATATTATTTATATTAACAATTTTTTTTTTCAAAATTTCGTGTGTGCAATGAAGAGTTAGAAAATTTTTTTTTTTTAAATACGTATACGCAATGTTGCGTCTTGTGATATATTTCAATACATTTTTTTTTTATGTATTGTTAAATAAAGTTTTGTAATGCTTATAAATTTAAATAAATTTTTTCTCTTTTCTATTTCAATAAAAACTTTTACCAACAACAATATTTAATTTATTTAATAAACTTAGCTATAAACTTTACATAAAGAATATAAAATACAACTTTTTATTAAAGTCATGTTTGAATTGTATACTAATATTATTAATATTTACATATTATTAATTTTTTCAAAATTTCGAGTGTTTAGTTAAAAATTAGAAAAAAAAAAAAAGTACGTATACGCAATGTTGCCTTACATGTTCTGTAAAAGTAGGAATTGCCAGATCGATTCTAAATTTTGTGTAAATATAATGCATGCTATTATTATCGAATCCACCAAGTTTTAGTACTATACAAGCCTCCCTCGACTTTTTTCCAAAAATTTGTCCCTTTAGCTCATTATGCAAGGAACAGAATTTTTGCACAGGGTGATGGATTCACATTGGTATTCAGTTTTTGATACTGGCAACTTTAGAGCACGAAATATTTTTAATTTTTCGAGTTACACATTGGAAACTTCACACAGATCTTTTTCATTATCTAGCCTAGGTTGCAAACTTTATTAAAATCAGTTAAGAGCTTCGAGACTTATAGGCAAAAAAAAGCAAATCTAAAACACTTTTAACAAGAAATTTTTGTTTTAAGTCTTTTGTGAAGTAGCTTAAGTCCCAAATATCGATCTGTGAAACTAAGCCTGAAAATTAAATTTAATTTTTGGAAATATCAATCCGTTACAATCATTTTTGGCTAACTCGTATCAAGGTTAGGTTGATTAGGCTGCTCAATCAATAATTGAGATTACCCAGAGACCATGAGGTCCATTGTGATGCCTAATTATAGAAAGGAAGAAAAGAGTATGAAGAAAGGGTAAAGTAAGAGTTAGAGGAGGATTATTATCTCGTACTTATAAAACTCTCCAAAATCATATCTTGCTGTTCAAAAATGACCAACTTTAAAGACATTTTGACAAGAAACCCCTTGTAAACTCAAAAACAATACCTTTTTCTTTCTCATTGTCTGTATATGCTTAAAATGGTTCAAAATCACTTGATTGTGAAGTACAGTGTATACTATAGTTGGGATCTACCATCTGTAACCGGCCCACTCACTTATTGTTTTTTTTTTGTTTTTATGGCGCAGTAAATTAAATTTAAACAACAATAATAAATACACATACATTTTTATACGCAAAATTATGTTGCCTTTGTTGTTGTTATTATTATTGTTATTGTGGCTGCGATTAGTTTTGGCTAACTGCTCCTAAATTGGCCATCAAGTTCAGACACAACTGTACGCATGTCTGGCATAAATAAATTAATTGTTACATATTTTTTTGCTTTTAACTTTTTGCTCAATGCGGAAGTGCAATCAAATATTTTTTTAAGGTATTGTTTTGATTATAAAAATAACAACTACAACAACAATGTTAAGATAGATAAGATGGAACAACCAAAACAAAAAACTATTATACCAGACATTTTTGGTCTTGTAAAAACAAATGTTGGCTAAATATTTAAATAGTAAAAAAATAAAAAAAAAATTCATTTTAAACTAGATTGTTTTTTGGCAACTTGTTATTTAAGCCTGTTCTGCTCATAACTTGTTTTAAACGAAATGTAAAACGCAACTTTTTTGGGAAACTATTTGTTTATAAAGGGAACAGGGAACAACAAAGCTCGTAGATCTTAGATTAGAAAACAGAAACGCGCAGATTTAGAGGGCTGGAAAAACACTTATGGTATAAACTAATCCGCATCTCCAGCTTTTTAACGATGTGATGTACAATATAAAGGGTCATCAATCTTGAGATTTTTTTTTAATAAGGTTTTTTTTGATAAGCCACGCGGGAGCACTGTCAAATTGCCATGTGTTATTTATTCAGTTTTAAACATTGACATTTCATCATGGAAAAACTTACACCCGAACAACGTTTACAAATCGTACAATCATATTACGAAAATTCGCTTTCTGTTAAGAACGTTTTTCGCGGGCTTATGCCATTTTATGGTCGCTATAATCAACCTACTGAGACCACTATTCGCCATACCATCAGCAAATTTGAGACGCAATATTCATTATTGGATGACACTCGACCGAATAGACCACGTCCAGCGCAACAAGACGGCGCTACTTGCCACACAGTCCGTGAAACAATGGACATATTGAGGAACCAATTCGGTGCACAATTAATTTCACGCTCCGCACCGGTGAATTGGCCACCAAGATCAAGTGATATCACACCGTTAGACTTTTTCCTTTGGGGCTACGTGAATTCTAAAGTGTTTGTGGATAAGCCAGCTACGATTGAAGCATTAGAGGCCAACATTACCCGTGTTATTCGCGAGATACCGCCGATTACGCTCGAACGCGTCATCGAAAATTTGAAACTCCGCTTGGACGGCCAACATTTGAAAGGGATTTTTTTTAAAAAGTAAATGGCAAGAACGGTCCTTTCTATTGATAATAAAGATTTCCCGATTCATTTGAAATTTTTGTGTTTTCTTTTTTATTTTAAAAAAAAACCTCAAGATTGATGACCCTTTATATTGTACATCACATCGTTAAAAAGCTGGAGATGCGGATTAGTTTATACCATAAATGTTTTTCCAGCCCTCTAAATCTGCGCGTTTCTGTTTTCTAATCCAAGATCTACGAGCTTTGTTGTTCCCAGTTCCCTTTATAAACAAATAGTTTTCCAAAAATAAAATCAATTTATAAATAAAATATAAATTGTTACAAAAAAAGCTTACTGCAGTTTGAAAATATCAAAGTGGTATATATTTACTTAAAATTTTCTAGTTTTTTTACATGCCATAACAATTCAGCAAAAGTTGTAACCTTCTGAAAATATTTTATAAATAATAAAAAGTGTATCTTGAGTATAAAAATTTTTTATTTAATTTCAAACTCAAAAATCTGGCCGAAAATGAAGAAAATTCACTTCCGTCGATTTCTACCAAAGTTATAAAAATAACCTCTGGAATTTTTGTTTAGTCACGAGGAATTGTTAAGAAGATAGAATTCTAAGAGATGGTATTATATATTTCCTATTCTCTATCTAATTTCTAAAGAAACTTTCACAGTTGCTGCCATAACGATAAATATACTGTACATAAATATAAAAACTTTGCAAATCTAAAATTTTCATGTTTTATAAATTTTTTGCAAGTTGCTTAAGCAATCAAGTTAAAATTTAACGAATATCTCTTTAAAACCATGTTTTTCGCATTTCGGATATGTGTTCGTCTATTTATTACCAACCTATTTCTATTGAATAAGTTTACACTGTGTAAACTTATGCAATCCCTATTAATCATTTATTTAATTTATTATAATTTTACAGTCTGCAACTGGCAAGTTAAAAGCGCAACGAATTTTGTATGCCCTTTATATTACACTTTGTGATGCCTTTCGATGATTGTTACTTATTATAATTCTTTTAAAAAGATACTTTTGCTCATATTAGGTCCAGCTCTAACATTATTTTTTATTTTTCGTAAATTATTTCAACAAACAAAGAAAATATTATATTTTTACGACAGGAACCAATGCCCGAAACTTTAAAGAATTTGGCATAATTATTTCAATTTCAATTTATTTCACGGTTTTAATTTATAATAATTATAGTTAACGTGATTTCTAATATACAACTTTAAGAGTTCAGGTTCTAAATTTTTTCTACTTAGTTATAATATTGTGATTAAAAAAAAATTTACAATGATAGCAAAAAAAATGATCCAACTGATTTGGCATAAAAATCTGCCTTGTTTCCAGCAGTTCCGTCTCGTTCCGAATACATAATTTCAGAAAACTGGATTTAATAAAAATAAATGTATTTCATAAATTTGATTAAATATTTTTTTTAAAAAATCTGCTTATAAACGACAATTTTTTAAAGCAACCTAAAGGAATTTGAAAATAAAAAAAAAATTAAATGGTTTGAAAATTACCGAAGAAACTTTAGTTGGATTCGAAAACTATATTTATTAGCTGTACATGAACAGTCCCACAGCCCTAAGTTCCGCCAGGAGCGACTTTTGAATTCATATTATATATTATATAACTATGTGTACCTATACATATTTCTGTGATATGAATGGGGAAGTTCAAGGAAATAAATAATAATAAACAGTCACAAAGTTTTAAATTTGAGCTTCGCAAGAAAGCTTTCAAAACGTGGTTTTCGATGTAAAGTCTCTATAAGAATGGATTTAATCTATTTCGTTCACGTTTTTATGAGTTTTAAACAAAAACTTATTTGAGTCAATTGATTCGACACTGATGCTTAATATTGGAGATTTGCAGATCTACTGTAAATGTGCCCTGAAGGCATTCAAAATCAATTACAAAAAATGTTTGGAACTTTTCGTACATGAACATGAACATGTGTTGTCTGCTACTCTAGGAAAAATTCTTGAAGGTTCAGATTTTAATTTCACAATTTTTAGCACTCCGACATCCGGTCTCTTAGGATCCACCGATAAAAATTAAGCATAAAGACGATGAAATTCAATAAATGGCCCTTGGAATAAATTTTTTGTAGGTACCAAACTGAAAACATTTGTATTCGGTCAAGACTTGCTCCTTGGTGTATCTTGTAACACCCCAAGAAGCCTTTTTAATGATCAGCTCAATATAAGCTATGTGGGTTCGTGAACACTCATGTGGGATTTCGCTTCAAAAACACATTTAGTTTTTTGTAACTATTATGACAAATCATTATCATCATCATTATCATTGGAAAACGAAAAACTAAAACGAGTAAATTTTATTCGTTTTCGTTTTTGCGTGCTCCCATGTTTTTTGCTCTCGCTATCTGCTCATAATTCCATTACTCTTTGTTAGCATTGCTACACATTTCGAAATTAACCACGACTATGGGAAATTTTGTTTATGCAAGACATGAACCATATTTTATGCAAGACATGCACCATATAGCGAAAATTCGTTTTGAGTTGTGCAAGCAATTTTTTTGGTCTGAATCAGAAAAAAAATAAAAACAAATAAATAAAAAACAAAAAATCCAAACTGGAAATTGGCAGAAATATAATCTCAGAATATTAAAGAATATTTAAAAAATTATTTCAGTTTAAAATGCATACTTGTTTTGCCAGTTCCTTTTAATTTCGGTTTCAAATCACATAAAAAATTCGTTTTGGTGAAATTGGAAACACCAAAATTGTGGTTTCAAAACGAATCCAAATAAAAGTTTTTTTTTCAAAATTTTACGCTAAATAACTTCTGAACTTAAAGAAAAGTATATCGCTGATGACTGTATCTGATGTCTCTATAACAAACATCTGGCAACTACGGCTCGTACTGATCTCCAGACTTATGCTCAGTTGACCTACTCCATTATCATTATCTCAACAAAATGAATATACTCTCTGCAAGGGTATGCCAATAAAAATTGGCAATAAAAAAGGCCCATGATTTGTCTCTAAAATAGAAAGTCCCCAATAACCCAAACTTATCATCACCCCCCCCCCTTAGCCTCTACCCTACCGTGCTATCAACTATCTGATCATCTTATTGACGTAGCATTTTGGCTAATTTTGGTTTGTTGCTATTTTTGTTGCCTTCAAAATGGGTCAAACTGTCATATGAAGCTGAAAGAAATTTCAAAATATTTAATATGCATAAACAGTTTTACTCTCCAGCGTGCTCACACACACACACACACACACACACACACATATATGCAATTTGGTTGAACAAAATTAGCAAACGAAACGCAGACGTCGCAAAATTATGCAAATCTTTAAATAAGTATTGCTATATATGCCCAGTAGGTCTTACTCATAGATACAGATACAGATGCAAACTATATGGATATAGATACAGACAGCCATGTGCCTAAGCCATGTATGTCAAGCCTCGATAGCAAATAAAAAGCCTTTAACTCCATACTAGAAAAGCTTTTAGAAAATAAAAATAAAAAACGCACAAAATTCATTGAAAATAAAAAAAAAAAATCCTTACGCTTCATTGCGCTTTGTTTGTGCACAAATATTAAGCATACGCTAAAGGGTGTATAAAAAATGTCTTTCATTGGCAAAAAAAAATAAACTAACTTAAGATTACATAACTGCATAAAGAAGAATCAAATAATGATATTCATAGCGAATAAAATGGTAGCTACGATGCCATTAAATACAGATAAAGATTGTTCGAGATAAATTGAATTTTATTTTAAATGAGAAAAGAAATGTCTGGCTGCTCGGCACAAGCAGTGAGTTCCACTTTTTGGAAAATCTCAGCTTATAAGTTTTTTATGCCGGGAAGAATGAACTTTAGTTGTTGGAACAATGGCGGTTAATTTAGGATCTTATCTGATTTTATTGCTAGAGTTCCACGTAAATTGGCCTTAACTCAATTAAAAAAAAAAATGGGGTTAACTGAAACCACAAAAATTCCGAAATACAAGTTGACCACAGCCCCAGGCGTTACCATTAGTTTTATAAAATATTTCAACATTTTCTTCTGAGAAAAAATATTTATAAAAAAAATGTTATTTAAAAATTAAGCGAAATACAATTAATTCTATTATAGTCTATAGTATTCTATTATAGCATAGTATAATATAGTATATATACAGTTCAATTGAATATTTCAAAAACAAATTCACTTCACCAAGAAGAAACAACAAGATTTCATATAAGTTGATTTTTTTTTTAATAAGTTGACGTAAACTAATGAACTTTTACTGGAGGCCTTTTACCTCCCCACAAAATTCTGTATCGCTCCTAACTATGCCTGACTGCATCGAGTCTATTTGTATATTAAAAATTTGTAACAGACAACATTAAAATGGTTATTTACACTGAGAAAAAAAATTAAGAACATTGTTGCCAAAAAAGCGTTAGAAACGATTCTTCGAAATCTTACAAATTTGAGAGTTAAACTATTTTTTTTTGATCAAAATCGAAGTTAAACTATTATCGTTTTTTCTGATTGTAATTGCTGAATTGTCCTATAATACGAATTCTACTTACTAGCGATCATACATGCTGTACAGAATTTGGAAAGCAAGTCCATTACGAAAGCTAAAAGCTGGAATTAAAGTTTCGATTCTAGAAAAAAATGTATCCCAGAAGTCCATGAAAGTCTGCAGTTGCCTTTTTTAGACAAAGAGAGAGAGTTCATATATTTAAGATAAACTTCTGCAAACCGGCGGATAATGAGTATGCCAGTATAAAAACACATTTTCTTAGCCTGTATATTTGCTTTGGATCAAACTTTTAGACCAAAAATTTGCCTTTAGCACACAATTAATTCTCCTCAAGGAAAGTGGGCTGAGCGACTACTAGGTAATAATAATAATATTGTTCACTTTTTAGATTCCTGCCACGGCCTGGGGAGTATTAGCGCATCTTTTTTCAACAGATATCCTCCCTCTGATCTCCGTAAGCACCCCAACTCTGATAATATCACCACAATGTTTAAGTTTTTTAACGATATAAAAATAGACATTTAACACATGCAACGTAACTAATTATAAGTTAACAATATAAAACACTCATTAACAATAGTCCTTCAATAACCCCGCACCAATGTTCGAGTCGATGGCCTTGTTGCTCGCACTCTTCCCATAATTATTAGATTTAGTATTATATACTTAGTCTAATGTAAATAAATAAATAATATTGTTGAGAAATACTGAACTCACTTTTAGTCCTGAAGCTTCTCAACTAGCCCAATATCCAAGACAAATCTAATTATTTGGTTTGGGTCTTGACAGATAACATCGTGCATTGATGTTCTATGCCCGCCGACATATCCTTCTTCTAGCTAAAGCGTCAAATATGTCTCCCGACACCTGTTCTTCCAATACCTCCCCATTTTCACAAACTACTAGGTTAAACAGTTCCATTTTAGAGCCCGGAATTCTCCTTAAACACACAAATAATTTCCCTTAAGGAAATTAAATGGAACTCCTACTAGGTAACAAAATTCCAATTTAGACTTTTAAAAACAGCAATTTTTTGTTGTTATACATTAAATTCTACTCAAGGAAAGTAGATGGAGCTCCTACTTGGTTGATAAGTTATACTATTTTAGACATTTGGCTGACAATTTATTGTACTTATTAAAATTCTACTCAAAGCAAGAGGTTAGCACTTTCACGTCATTTCATACTAGAAAAAAATAATATTTGGTGTATATATAATACTTCACATTTTGGCGTGACGTTACGTTTGTACTAAAAAATATGAAAAAATGTGGAAAAGATAAGTTTAAAATATATTATAACAAAAACGATGTAAGATATATACTTAAATTGTGTTGGCGTTACGTTACGTTACAGAATATAGAAGTGAAAATTTATTTTTTTAGTAAATTTTAAATAATGTTTGTTTTTATAATTTTACAATTTATTAAATTAAAAAACTTTTTTATTTTTTTAATTACCTTTAGTATGTAGCGTGACGTTACTCAAATTTACATTAGGCATTTTTTTTTTGTTTTATCAATAACTTTCTTTATTTTCCTCTGTTTATTTATTTTAATAAAATGAAATACTAGATTTAATACTAAACTTTATGTTAATTTAGCGAGCAGAAGCTACAGGGCCTTTCGATTTATTATCTTTGTAAAAAATATTTCACTCAAGAAAAACATAAATTTTGGCTTTAATATAAATAACTTTAATGAATATATATCACTTGTTGAAAAGATATTTTTAATATAATGATAAAAAGAAGATGCTCTTAAAAATATGCAAATCGGACCAAAAAGGGAACTTTTAGTTGGATAGTCAGATTCTCTAAATTATAAGAGGTTTGTAAGCCAGAGCAACTAGGCCTTCAGGCTGAGCTTCAAACTCTTTAATTTAATAAATTTTAAATAATTTTATTTAATAAAAATAACTTACCCCCTAAAGTTGGAAAAATGGGTTGAAAGTTTTTTGCGAGCTCTGATATATATACACAGTCGAAGTAAAGAACCTCCCTAGACCAAATCCTGGAAACGCACCTGGTTAGAACAAATTTTTATTTTGAATATAACTATATATTAATTCTTTGATAAAAAATTATGCTTCAACATTGCAATCTACAAAAAAATGAAAAATTCTTATAGGAACAGACTAAATTCCGTTTCTAGAGTAATTCTATTTTACGATCGCTTCGCAAGCCAAACACGCCCATATTAGAACGCCTCCATTAAGTGGCCTTTTACTAGAAGAGGAACACTTAGGTGTTCTTCCAAGCACGCATTAGAACATTTATTAAATAGTTTGGTAATAGATTTTTATAAAACATTTCATCATTATTAACGTTGACTAATAGCTGCTTTGAAACAGCGTTTAAAAATGCGTGAAAAAAAAAGGAAAAAACTTCTTCGAATTCAAATTAAAGAATTCAGAAGAGTTCAATAAACTTGACTCCCAACCAAAAGATCGCTTGATTTATCTTCAGAAGTATTCTTATCAAACAATTTTAAGCAATTTGGAAATTAAAATGGGCGTTAGACTTGCACATATTTGAATAATCAATTTTTATGCAAATAAACTGTTGACAATTCTCATGCAAGACCAAATCCATAACATCGCAAAAGAGAAACCAGTTTAATAAAAACAAAAAAAGGAATCTAGCCAAAAATACCACGGCGCGTGTGACACGGTTCTTAAAAATACAAATTAAGTAATCACGTGAAAGTCAAGAATTTAAGTTGGTTTTATTTTAAAATGCACACGCGATTTAGACGCCAGTGTGTACCGAAGTGTACCGATAAACTGGTTTTAGTTCTCAACGGAAATTTGCATAATTCTGATGTGCAAACATCTAGTAAAATGAAGAAATATATCTGCGCGTGTTTTCAAGTCAAACAGGGGCATGACTACCTTATAAAGCCTTGGAAATATTGGTAATAAACACTTGAACAAACTGTTGAGTCACTTTAATATATTTTTAGGCTAATTAGCAAAGTTAATATGAGAAAAAAAAACTATTCCGAAGGTTGCACAAACTACAGGGTGTCAACTGCGACGCCCCATATACCTAAGCATAGCTGTTAATAGCACTAAATAAAATAATTTAGCAAGTCGAAATAAATTCAATTTACAGGCATAATTAAAATCAAGGCACTATGTCTTGGGAATTATAGTAGTAGCCATAAAATTCAATGCTTTATTTAAAGTTGTATTTCAATTAACGTCAAAGTGTCAAAAGCCATAATGTAAATAGTTAAAGACCCAAAACACTACCATTACAGATACAGCTGCAGATACAATAACATATGAGTGAGAAACCTGTGTATGTAAAGATCAATCGCATCTGACCGTGACCGTGCATTTTTAAATAACTTTATTTTGAGTTTTTTTTTTGTGTTTATGTTTACTGATTTTTGTTACTCAAATGCTCAACATCTTTTCGAGAGCAACAAGAAAAAACAAACAACACTAGACCTGAATGCAGCATATCTTTTTTGTACTGTCAGGCGCCAAGCTATAAGATACTTTACTTGGCCTTGACACACATAAAAAGCCAACGAAAAAAAAATCAAAGATAATCTCCTACATATAAATACGCATTTTTACAATACCTTTGAATATAACCATGCAAAGACCTTAGGGCCCTGTGTACGTGTGTGTGAATGAATGCTCCAGCTACATTACATCTTGAGTATGTGGCTTATTTGTAGTTCGAGTATCTTGAAGATACATGATTTATATGCGTCATAGGTTTTATGACTACATTATGTCTGTTTGTACTTCAGCGTCATCTATGGTCGTTTCCTTCAATTTGTTTTTCTTCTAAAACTTAAGAGTTTTCTTTTTTTGTGTTAAACTTCTGTTTTCAAACGAGGGCAGGCTAATAAGTAATTGGCCAAACAAAGAACTTTTCACTAACAAAAAATTGTTTGCTTATACTTCAGCGCCATCTACGTACGTTTCCTTCAAATTTTATTTCTTCTAAAAATCAATCGACTTCTGTAATTTTTTCACTTGTATTTTACTTCTTTTCTCAAACGAGAGTAGGCTGATAAGTAAATGACCTTACCAAAAAAGGCAAGATTTTTCTTGGAAAAAATAATCTACTTGTACGTGAGCGCCATCTATGGACGTTCCCTTTAATTTGTCTTTCTTCAAAAATTGAAGCTTGTTCTAAAATTGTTCAGTTGCATTTTACTTTTTTATTTAAACAAGGGCACGTTGATCTATTAAAGAAGCGATCACTTGTCTCGAAAAAATATTCTCTGCTTATACTTCAGCACCATCTGTGGAAGTTTCCCTCAATTTGTCTTTCTTTTAAAACTTAAGCGTCTTCTGTAATTTTTTCGCTTGTATTTTACTTCTGTTTTCAAGCAAAGTCAGTCTGATAAGTAATTGACTTAACTAAGAAAGAAGCACTGCTTATACATGAGTGCCATCTATGGTCGTTTCCGTTCAATTTGTCTTTCTTCTAAAACTCAAGCGTCTTCTGTAATTATTTCAGTTGTGTTTAATTTATGACTGCAAACGAGGGCAGTAATTACTTTTTAGGGAAAACAATTTTTTGCTTATACTTCAGCGACATCTATGGACGTTTCCTACAATTTGTCTTATTTGTCCAACTTAAGCGTCTTCTGTCAATGTTTCAGTTATATTTAACTTCTGATTTCAAAGTAGGGCAAACGAATAATTAATCGGCCTAACCAAGAAGAAAACACTTTTCAGAAAAAAATTGTCGTAAAAAAAATTACGTGAGCGCCATCTATGGATGCTTGTTTTTCTTCTAAGACTTAAGAGCCTTCTGAAAATTTGTATTTTACTTCTGTTTCAAACGAAGACAGGGTATAGGTAAGTGATCTAACCAAAAAAGGGAAGACTTTCCTTAAAAAAATCATCTGCTTATACGTGAGCGCCACGTTTCCTTCAAATTGTATTTCTTCTGTTTTCAGACGAGGGCAGGCTGATAAGTAATCCGCCTAACCAAGTAGGAAACACTTTTCAGGAAAAAAAGTTGTATGCTTGTACTTCAGCACCATCTACGTACGTTTCCTGCGATTAAAAATATAAAATATTTTTTGTTGAGTTCCTAAAAAATAACACTTTTTGACAAGCCTATTTCATTAATTTTGGAAAAAGATTGTAGTTACTTTAGCACAAATACATAAAAAAAGGGGTTTAAAAAGGTTGCCCACTCATCCATTACTTAAATTGGTCGATAATGAACAATAATGAACTTTACGTTCATAAACTTTTTTATTCCCTTCAAAAAATTTGATTTTTCTATGTGACGTTACCGATTGTTTTTTTTCAAAGGTTTTTCCACAAACCATTTTGTTTAATTTTGGAAAAGATTATAGTCACACTAGCCTTTTTGATTTTACCTTATTCATCTCTGAAATTTTTAAAATAAATCTCTAATTTTGGAAGTTTGGAAGCAAAATCCTTAAAGTACACTTAGTACAGAAATCCACCTTTTTTTTAATGCCTTCAAGAAATATAACATAAAAAGGTATTCGATTCGAGCAGCAAACAGACCGACTTGTATCCACAATACAATATCCACATCTCGAGACCACCTGAAGGATCTACTTTTGTATTTCCTTTACTCATAGGGTATCTCAGATAATTATATATGCGACATTAAACGTCCAAGCATCGCTTCCAACAGCGATTGAGCCAAGTCGATTTGTCCGCACCAACACCTCAATCTCGAGACCAATAGAGCTACTAATGTACCAAGTTTTCCATAAGATGTCCAATACCCGTAGTAAAGTTTTTTGCCACAACTGAACATCTATAGAGATCGAATGCAATCTTCAAGATAGTTGTAAAACTGTAATCCCTGCCCTATAAACTGCAACAATATTGTTCTTTCTTTAATTAAAGCCCAAGCTAAAGCCAGTAAATTTGGAATGTAGATTCATGTCAGCCTAATAAACAAAAAGTCGTTGACTTTTTACCAAAACAAACTTCGTAACCGCAAACCCCTACAATTAATTTAATGTATCAACAAAACTGCAAAAAGTGAGATTTGCGAGTCCCACCGAACGCTCAAAAACCCCATACCATCGCGCTACTGAAACTTCAGTAATTTAAAGGTCCTTAGATAGTGCGACTTCTAAAATTTAAAATCTTCCAAAACTTTTAAATGTTACTCCAAGAAAATCGTAAAAATACATATATTGCTCCCAAAGCTACAACCACGTGTAGTAAGTTCTATTTATTATTTAGGTAAAAGATACAACTGAGCTCTAATGTTCTACAAATAATTTAGATTTGCGGTTTTTTTTTTTAACTAGGGATGGCTCGTATGTCTTTCCTTCTACTTTAAAAGTTCGTTGGATTCTGTGTGGCTCTTGGCCGCCTCCTCATTTTGGCGACATTATTTCTCATTTTTCCCATCATAATTGAACTGAGTCGGTTTGGTTTGCTCCAGTGGCTCTTCTGGCTCCCAGAGCGGTGTTTGTTCATCCATGCCACTAAAGGGACTCTGCGCCGTTGGCTCTATGCAGCTAGACTGCTCCTGCAACTTCTTAGAGACAGTCTGGTATCTGCGGCGACTGCTATCATAGGGTGGGCGCGGTCGCGTCAGTTCATTGCTTGCTTCTCCGCGACTTTCATAGTTAGCCAACGGCCGTGTTGATTCTTTGGCACTTTTGTACATTTTACGCTCGCTTGGACAGGATTCCCAGGAGTGCCAAAATTGTGACTCCAATTCACGCTTTTGTTTATCCAACCAGGCTTTTGAGGGTTTCGGCCGGCTAGCCCCAGTCGTGTGCAACTTGAGATCCTGATGAGAGTCCCGCTGTTGAAGCTTCAACGCTTTTTGACGTGCTGCTCGTCGCCTGCGACTATAGCGTTGAGCAGCACTTTGACTTCGACTATTTTCGTCCTTGTTGTATCCAGAGCTAGCACTGCTATACTTGCGCAGGTTCTCCTCAATAATGCGCTCCTGCATGCGCTGATGCTCCAAAGTGTTCAGATGCAAGAGTCGGCGTTTATCCCGTTCTTGGTTATAATCGCTTGCATTATTGAGTAAGTCGCTCTGGCTATTATTATGTTCTGGACTAACGTTCTGCTGCTCCAGTCCATCGTCATCATTGCTGCCTGCTGCCCGTTGCGGTTGGCTTTCCTTTTGTGCGTCTCTCCGGGTGCGACCCTCCATTCTCTCGCTCCAGTCATAGCGATCATCAAAGTAACGTCGCTGCACACCGGGATTACCATAGAGCTGACCCAAAAAGCCGTTTCTACGTCTCAATGCAGCTGCACAGACATTATGGGTTTGTTGTGTATCGCGTATTGAATGTATCCATCGCGATACAAATTTTATCATACCAAATCGGGAATGCATTAAATTTCTTTATTATCTATTATTTGGTAAAACTATGAATTTTGAAGCTGAAAAAAATGTTGTGCTTTGTTAAAATTTTGTATTTGTTGCTATAGGACTGAAATTTGGGAATGAACTATTTACATTTTGTAAGACTTATAGTATTATACATTGAAATCAACGCTGACCTCGATAATACCTAAAAACTAATTTTGTTGTACATCAAAGCAAACTTAGAGAACATATGCCAAATGTGCAATAGGCATAAGGAGGCGTGGCCGACAAGAAGTCTTAATGCTCATAACCTTGGTTGAACACCTGGATATCGGAGACTATAAACTATAAGACAAAGAAGCTGTAATTACTGCTAGCGCCATCTAGCGTATATTGCGTAAAATACGCACAAATCTTTTTGTCCCCAAAATAAGTTGCAGATTTTTAGCTCAACGCTATCAACTTTTTTGTGAACATTAAGAGAGCCAGGTACGCTAGGGCCAATTTTTCAAATAGCTCAGAATGATATTCCAAGGTGCTTTCTTAGAATTCCTGAGCAGCCAGAGCAGTTGTCCGAATCCCTGCCCTTATACTTATTGTTAGAAAGAATTTTCTGGTAAAAGCTGTTACTTCTTTCATAAAAATTCTTGAACGCGTACATTCAAAAAAAAAAAAGAGCGAATATAATTTCAAGTTCCATTGTTTTATTCTAGAATTTATGATAATTTTTCGTGCTCTAATTAAGAATAATATACTCTGTTGGTCAAGGGGATGTTTTGCTTTCGTATGAAAAAAATGAGTTTGATCAGACCCTCTCGAAAAAAGCTATCTACGCCACTGAGGCTAAACATTATTAAAGGAGCGCAAAATGCACCTATTAAAAAATTGTATTTCTTTGGCAGTATTTTATCATAAAATCACACTAAACTTTCTCAAATTGACAATTTCTGTAAATATGCTCAAATTAAGAATTTCTTTATACAACAAGAGTATAATTTTATTCTCAATGTTAAGAAAACCACTCTTATCGAACTCTTGTCACCGAAAATTCGTATTGTAATCGTGAAACTGTCGTTTTTAAGCGCGAAATTCTTGATTTATTTTCTCAGTGTACCAGCTAGTAAATGCAGGCTTGTCCATAGGATATATTCCCGAGTTCTCTAAAGGAGCCCATTGAATTTAAAAAAAAAAAACATATTTAAATTCTTCGGCAGAAAGGAGCGGGTATAGTCACCATGGGAGCCCTACTTTTCTATCATGATGGCCCCCCTTGGGTAAAAGATGTTTCCAACTCTCGTAGGTGCTCAAAATTACGTACAATCATGGCTGAACCTATACCCAAGCCTAAATGTCTTTAATACCCTTGAACCTATATCTACAGTGTATTAACATTATACAACTTTTTAATCTGACATTCTACCAAGTTTGCAGTCATTTAAAAGCTTTAAAAAAAACTAAGGTCTTAATACTTTTCCTAATGACAACACTTAAAGCACAAACTCTTACTAATTAATGACCTTAGGCCGCAAAAGAACAAAATAAACAAAAAAATGCTTTAAGATATTTATAAATAAAGGTGTAGCTTAAATAAGGCGCTCATTTTTGTGCAAGAGTTTTGCGCATACAGCCCACTGTGCAATGCAGTAGCTCAGCAACTTTGACACAGTGAACGTGACACACAGACACAGTAGTGATCATTTATGTTCATTTTAAGTGCCCTTCAGTTGAAAGAAACACATAAAAAAGGCCAAATTAAACGAATTAAAGAAACAAAATAAATCAACACTTTTGGAGATTTGTCTAACGGTGTCGCATATTAAAAAGCTTCATTTCAAACGGAAAACTTAATGCAGCTAACTGTTAAGCTACATTTCCGCTGTATAAACAGTTAGTGCAGTTTTGCGCTTTAAAATAAAAATAAAAAAAAATAAATAAAATGTAATTTTAATTTTTCCCACAGCAGTTTCAACAAATTGATCCAACTCAACTGGTGCAACATTCAGCGGCAAATTGGCGCCACCTACAAATCTTGAGCCCTATACCATGGCTGTCATAACTGAGCATGGCAGCGGTCGCAGCAGTAGCAGCAGCAGCACCAACAGCCGCGACGATGAGCTAACCAATTCCCTGAAGACTGCCAAGGCTGCAAATCCCAGACTACATGCATTGAGTAACGCGCTCAACGTGCCCGAATTCTTTGCACACAAGAATATCTTTGTAACAGGCGGTACGGGTTTTCTGGGCACTGTACTGATCGAGGCACTGCTGGACACACATCCTGACATTGGCACCATCTTTGTACTAGTCAGAGGCAAGCGCAACTTCGATCCAAATGAACGCATTAATCGTTTGCTGCAAAAGCCGGTAAGTCCAATCGATTGTAACCAAAGACTTTCGTAAGACTAGTTAGTATTCGATCAAGAGTTACGTGTACTTTGCTAGCAAGTGACCGTGACGTAGTATTCTCAGATTTCGTTCAGTGAGTCGGTCTGGCAACTTGCCAGTGTTGTGAAATTTAATTTTATATCCGGACAGCTCGAGGCTTAGCTAAAATGCAATAGCGCAAAATTTTTATAATTAGCAAACAACGGAAATGCCAGCTTTTTAAAATAATTTATTAATTTGGTCACAAAGCTTAAAATGCGGATATTTTTGAGTTTCTACTTTTAATTTTTTGCTAGCAGACAAGAAACCTTTTTTAAAGAACACCAAGTTTTAGCAATTTGCGCATTTTTAATTTTTTAATTATGCCTTTTAGTTAAACTTTATACAATTTTAGTTGAAACTTGTATGTTTAAGAACTCAAATAACTTGTTTGCAAATAGTTTATAGATTAAGAAAATATTATTGAAATTTAAAACTATAAATCGGAAGAGTGCCAGTTAATTCTATGTCAGTGGGCCAGATTTCTCATTTAGAAATAGCATTTTTTTTCGGAATTTTGAAAAGATTTTAATTGATGTACTAGCAAACCCGTCCGTAGGTGTCTGACATACATTGGACTAACTATTTAAAATAATCTAAATAATAATAATCTAAATCTAACTTAATGAGTTGAAATATTAATATCCGGTTTCAAACAAAGTTTGTTAAAGAAAACTTAGCCGAGACACTAAGAGCTCCTAACGAGAGTATATAGTAAAATCAACAAGCCACATTATGTAAAAAATAACTTTATTTATATAGTAAAAATAGCTACTCTTCAAAACTGGATTAAAACTAAATAGCTTTAAAACTCAACATTTGCATATTTTTGTTTATAGAATCCAATAAAAGACTGAAATTTATTTTGACACATTTCGAATCAGACTAAAAACGAAAATTCATAAGTGAAATCGAAATTTTTGTGGTTTTCGTTGATTGCACAGGTCAACATGGTTTTGAGGTTATGTTTTTTCTTACTTTTGAGGCTTTGTACAGAGTGCAAAAAATTTTTGTGGTCTGTCTCTACAGTTAAATCATTTAGTATCACTCTTACCCTTTTATTTAAGAGTTCGCAAGGTTATGGACGTCATTAGCATTTGCATTAAGCCTTTGAGACAATAATTATACCCTGTACCTATAGGTACAAAGGGTATACTAGATTTGTGCAATGTATGTAACGGACAGAAGGAGGCGTGGCAGACCCCAAGTCCTTTATACCAAAATGCTTATCATAACCTCGGGTAGCGATTGAGCCATGTCCGTCCGTCCGTCTGTCCGTCTGTCCGTCTGTATGAACGCCTAGATCTCGGAGACTATAAGAGCTAGAGACACGAAACTTTACCAGCTGGTGCGCATATTTCCTAAGCAGATGAAGTTTGTTGAATCATGTCAATATCTTCCCCCGTTACCCCGCAGTAGAGTTTCGCGGTTTTTAGCCACACCGTTCAGTATTTTAATCTGAAATTTAACAGAGCAATGCGTTGTAGTTACATGCATCTATATGTAAAAAATGAACAAAATCGGACAAATACAACAGAAGTTATAGTCAAAAATGTGCAAATTTCACCTCCCCTGTCCAATAAACTGCGTCAATATTTGACTCTACGCAATTATGGCTACAAGTGACCTAGAATCACAATTTTTGGTAAGCTCATTCATGTGGCTCTAATGAACAAATCCACATTCAAATTTTATCGATGCGGTCCCCCCACCCCCCCGCAATCGATTTACCGTGTTTTCTCCCACACCCCTCAACATATCAACTTGAAACTTACCCAATATAATTAAAATAGCTTCTTTGACGTAACTTTCGGTTTTCATCAAAATCGGTACAAATTTAGGGAACTTATAGGTATAAATATCGTTTTGCACCAAAAAAAAAATAAATTCCAATTGGAAAGTTCTTAGATGGAATATGCAGGAAAAATTTTTTTGACACAAAAGGTACAGGGTATTCCACTGTCGGGCACCGCCTCGACTGTACCACATTTTTTTTTACTGTGTATTTTCTCTTGGAAATTTTCACTTGGGGGGTTTATTTTTCGGACTTCATATTCGTTCTCAGCAACCTTAAAAACGCAGAACTATTCTGTTAAATGAAAAATTTTGAAAATCAAAAAAGAGGTCTATAAGGACTTAGATATAACTGATGCACTTATGAAACGATTTTGTAAAGTCATGAATATTTCAAATAAATAAATCTGTCACAAATTATTTGTTGGCATCAAACTTTTATATATTATATATATAAGTAGCCCAAAAATAATTTTTAAACTATGAAAAATGTATATATACACTGTAACAAAAACAATCTTGATTAAAGGCCCATACGCAGTTCGAAAATATTCCCATTTGGGATTTTTTTTTATATGAAGTTTTGTCATTCCGTTCGAAATTTTTCGAACTGCGTATGGGCCTTTAAGAGTTAATTATGATTATTTTAAACCACAAAAAAAAATTTGAAATAAGAATATTTAATCTTGAAATAAGCTGAGAGAAATCTAAAATCGTGAGCAAAATCTTAATTTCGGATTGTGAACAATTTTGAAATAATATTTTTCTGTCTCATTTTAAAAACAAATTGTTGACTTTCATACAATACAGTCTTTATGATTTCAGTTCAGTTAAGTTCCTAAGCAAGAATAGTTTGGTAGTTTTTTTTTTCCACTACCTTAAAGGAGCACACAGATTAGACTGTGCCTTATCTTATAGAAGTCAGAAGAAAAGGATGCATTAATCGAAAGGGTCTATTGAGAGTATTTGAAACAACTGTACTTCATGTTATTAGCATAATCAAAATGAACTTTGAACTAAAACGATTTGCGCTCTAGAATTTCTCTTGCTTAATGTTTTCAGGACCACCCTAAAAGTCTAAAGCCAAAAAGGTGACCTAGCCTAGAAATGTTCGACTTCATTTATCTTAAATTCTTTCAGTTGACCAAAAAATTAACAAAAAAATTTAAAAATTCAATTTTGAGTTTTTTGTAGTGATGCTCAGAAGTTGATATTTTGGCCGGTAGATGACGCCAACTAGTTGGCCTTTGTTTTTTATATTATGTGAATAAAAGTTGTACATCGCAAAAAGCACATAAATATATTTTTTGAATCATGTAATTATCTCAAATAGTTCTTAAATTAGAACGCTTTTAAGTTCGCACAACTGTCAAACATCTCAGATAACTCACGTTGACGTGGAGATCCTTCTTCAAACGTATTGATTACTTATAACAAACTTATCTCTTTATTTATATTAACTACGCAATTAAAATATGCGGTCATCAAAGTCAAAGTATTTTAATTTTTAGGCACGCAACTAGAGAGAGATAGTGATGACAGATGCTTCGATAATACTTCGTGCCGAACAAAACGGAGAACTTATCGAACTATCGCCTGTCGACATTGCTGCTTCGGCTTTTTGTAAAGCAGCTTGTATTTTCCCCGTTTTTTGTCCACTTAACCGAATCAATGGATTAGTCCAGATTCTTCAGAGAAATATATCCAAAAAGAGAAGACGACTGATACAAGAACTTCTTTGTCAGTCACAGATGTAGCATTGAAGCTTACTGGCTTTGGCGTCCACTTATGGTTAATTTTTTTGTTGAAATGTGAGAGATCACTTCCAGTCTGAGCCACAATCTTAAAGAGATGCAGTAACCAAAGTTTATTAGCCAATAACCAGTAGGCGGTCCGCCCTTGATATAAAAACAAGTTATATAACCAATAATGCAATATTCATCATAAAGCAGTAGAGGATAATAATTACAAATAATTATTTTATAAAATGGTGTAAATAAATTTCATTGTTTCAAAGCCAAAGAGATGAACGAAATTTATTTCCGTAAAGTACACAGCAAGAACTAGAACAGACCTGATAGCTTAAAATATTTTAACTCCATCCACACCAACAAAAGTCAACTATTTGGAGTTTCCCAAAGTTGGCCAACACCGGACATAACTTGAAACATTGCCGCTTTGGTCAAGCGATGAGTCACGACAGGTGCCATTGTGGCGTGACCAAGTTCATGCCCCTTGGCTAGATCTTTTGAACCTCACGTATTGCCATACATTGTCTGTAACAAGCGAACAAAAACAATTACATACACTGCCGTTATTAAGCGTCAATTTGCTAAAAGGTAAAAAAAAAAAAAATTTTAAAAAAAAGTAATAATAAAAAAATTAAAAACAAGCGAGTTTTATTTTGTCTGAGTATGACTTTGTTAATTGCTGTAGTTCAACACTTGTTGGAAATTTCATTTTTAAATGCAATTTTAATGGCAGAGTAACAAACAATTTCTGAAAAACTTAGCCAAAGTCAAACCGACAACGATTTTATACACTTATATGCAGCATTGGTATCTATGGGATACCAATATAGAGTTTTATTTTTTTTAGCAACTTTTGTTTAGGATGCAAATTTGTATAAGACATCATATCGAAAGATTCAATCTAATTTCTCTCATAGTGTTTTTGGATATTTTTCAGATTAGCTTAATTCTAACTTATCCCATGGATTAATGATAATATTATAATTTGTCAATACTCATAATGATACAGTGGTAGGAAAATTGAAAAACCTATCCAGCATTAAAAAGTAAAAAAAATATTTCATTTATTATAGGTAATCAACATTTTTGAATTTATTTGTCACCTTTTGATTTTTTTCAACGTTCGAAAAACTTTAAGAAAAATAAATGCATTTTTCCTCGGAGTCGTCAGATTCCCTCGTTTCTCCCTACCCTGTCAACAGGCCTGAGGGTTGCTTAGTTTTATTCCTAAAAATCCGATTTTTTAAACAAACGAGCAATTTTTTAATCTATAATATTTTAAGCGAAATTAAATTCGCCATTCAAAAAAAAAACTTTTAATTCACATTTCTTCATTTATTTTCTTCCAAAAATAAGAAAATTTCAAAGTTGCTAAAATAAATTTTTGTTAAGTCAAGGGAAATTCTTCAGTTGCAATGTGTAGAATTTCCTTAAAAAAAAGTATAAACGAAAAAAATCCAAATAGTTAAGTATTATGATAAAAATAAGCGGACTTGTTTTGGCTATCACTATTGTGAACCAGCTTTGCTTTAAGAACTACCTTAGGCAAAACGATTTAATAAATTTTTTGTTATTTAAGGGAAATATTATTTAAAGTATGAGCATAAAAATTTGGTAAAAGATATATAGAAAAACGTCAAGTTTTCGATACAAATGGTTAAATTTTAAAAAAACAAAAATCCCATCGATATTCATTGTCAAGCAAACTGACGGAAACTAATTAATCTTAGAGAGAAGAATATTACCCATACTGCTCTATTTTTTTTTTTTTTTTTATTTACTTGATACAAGTTACAAAATAAAAATTCTTGAAGGATGTAACGCTCCTAGATAGAGCACAGGGCGGATACTGCCTTTACTTAGCAAAAAAAATACGTAAATAATCGATTTATATGAAAATTTTTATAAAGGCAAAAATCAATGTATTATTTGTTTTAAATAAGCGTTTTTTAATTTTTTTTTAATTAAAAAATCGTTTTTTGTAAAGATTTTTGAAAGTAAATTGGAATGGTTTTCCTTTCAAAAAGATCTGAAATTCATTTTGAACGTTTGTTATGCTCTTAATTTTAAAAGTCACTAAGTTAATTAGTTAAAACAATTTTCGTAAAGATTTCTAAAAATAACTTAAAATGGTTTTCTTTGCAAAAATGTTAAAAATAATTTGTATAACATTTTTTATTTAAAAATTAATTATTTTTTAATATTATCGTTTTTTAAGCTTTTAACAATATTTAAAGCTGGTTTAGGATGGGAATGGTTTTCCAAGTTTTTAATAAAAAGTGCTTAAAATTTTAAAAATAAATTGGAATGATTTTCTTTCCAAAAATTCCTAGAACAAATTTTTATAAAACTTGTATTTTTCAAGCATCGTTTTTTCGCGTTTAGCTGCTTTTAATATAAAATACAATTTTTTGCAAATAAATTCCAATAATGTTTTTTTAGTTTATAAAAATAATGTTTGAATCCGAATAATTTTTTTGGCAAAAATTCATAAAAATAATTTTTAAAATTAACTAACACTTTTTATTAAGAAATGTTTTATTTTATAAAAGAAAAAGTTTTTTATGCTTTAGTTTTTTTATAAAAGATTATTAAGTTACAAAAGCTCCTTTTTATGATTTTTCAAAATAAATTGTAATGGTGCACTTTCAAAAACTTTGTACAAATAATATTATATTTAAAATAAATATCAGTGTTATTTTTTATGAATAACTTTTTATACTTTGAGCTACTTTTAAAAAGTAAGCACTTTTTGTAAATATTTTTAAATATATTGCAATCATTTTATTTGCAAAAAATATTTTATTCAAAAATTTATAATATTTTCGAAAAACAGTTTCTAAAAAAGTTTAAAGGGTATTAGCTAATTTTAATTAATTAATGAAGTATTTTTTTAAAAAAGTTTTAGTAATACATTTTATAATGATACATATGGTTTTCTTTTCAAAAATTTCTAAAAACAGTTTAGAAAAAAAAATTTTGTATATATTATATAATATTTTAAATGGCCCGTTTCACATATTTAGCTACTTTAAATGATTTGGCAAGAAAATCATTTTTGTAAAAATTTTTAAAAATAAATTGGAATGGTTTTTTTCCAAAAAAATTGTTTATAAATTAAAAAAAAAAAAAAAAAAAAAAGCCTATTACCTTTTTAATACATAACTTTAAAAGGTTTCAACTTGCATTGATAGTTAATTAAACCTTTTTAAGGGTATACAAAATTTGAGTATGTTGTTAAAAACAATTTCTCACTTAAGCCTAAAAAGAAAAATACAAAAAATGTTGTATAATTATGGTGGGAAAGCAACAAAAACCAAAAAAAGAAGATGTTGAAAAAAATAATAACAATTGTTAGTTGTAGGCGTAGGTGTTGCTCGACAAGTTTGTGTCCTAAGTCTTTTGTTTGGCGCATTGCAAATTATGGCTGCCAACATGACTGACATGGCAGACACTCTTTAAAAAATATTTATTCATTTACCTTTTTTTTGCAGATCTTCAAGAAATACAATGAGAAAGCCTTGGCCAAGGTGGTGCCCGTGGTGGGCGAATTGAGTGAGCCAAATTTTGGTTTCAGTGCTGAGTTATTGCAACAGCTGATCGATCAGGTGAATGTGATATATCATAGTGCGGCCACGATCAAGTTCAGCTCCCCGCTGCGTACGGCTATCAAGACGAATCTGACAGGAACCATGCGCACCATAGAGCTGGCCAAGCAGTTGAAACATCTGTCCGCCTATATCTACTGTTCCACGGCATTTTGTAATAGCAATAATCGTGGCTTGATTGCGGAGCAGGTGTACAAGTCAGAATTTGATCCATATGATATGATGAAAATGGCGGAAGATGATGAGGCCTGGGTGGACTTTACGGAGCAAAAGTGCAAGGGCTATATACAGGATCATCCAAATACGTATACATTTACCAAGAATCTGTCGGAGAATTTGCTCATGGCAGAGATGTCCGGCATGCCGGCAGCCATAGTTAGGCCATCAATTGGTAAGTGCTTTTCGGCAAGGCACAAGCAACTCTCTGATGTGCCTCTCTTGTACTTTACAGTTTACGGCACGCTGGAGCATCCCATGAAGGGCTGGGTGGGCAATGCCAACTCCGGTCACTTGGGTTTTCTAGCCGGCTTTGTCAAGGGCCTCTTTCGCACCATGTGCGGCCGCGCCAATGCCGTCATTGACATTATACCATGCGACTATGTTATAAACTCCTCGCTGGTCATGGGCTGGTATGTGGGCACACGTCACTTGGATCAGCCAGAGGTTATACACTGCACCTCGGGCGAGGTTAATCCACTGAATCTGGCGCAGTTTTGCAAAACTATTAATGACAGCGTAGAGCGTCATCCGCCGAATAGTTTTGTCTGGAAGCCGGTGGCCAAGCTGCGCAATGGCTGGCGTTATAATCTGTTCTTCTATCTATTCCACTTGTTACCCGCTATGGTCTTTATAATACCCGAGAAGCTCTTTGGCATTGGTATGCCGCAGCACACGTAAGTAGCTTCTATATGGCTTGGATTGTAAGGGATTTAGATATATGTAAACCTTTGTACTTGCAGCGCCTATGAGTATATGCGCGTTTTCCAGAAGGGCACCAAAGCTTTCGACTATTTTCTGGACAAGGATTTCCGCTACTCTTTAAAAAATGCGCTGCGTATTTCATCCATAATGCATGAGAGTGATCGCAAGCGCTATAATTTCGATGCTAGTCATTGCGATTGGTCCGAGTTTATAGATCGTTGTCTTATTGGTATACGTCGCTTTTATTTCAAGGAATCGGAGGTTACCACGCAATGGCATCGCAACTACTGGAAGGTGTAAGTACTTGAAGCTGCTTGCGAAGACCTGTCTTCCATACTAATCCTTACGCATTCTCTTTTGCAGCTTCAATGTGCTTTACTATCTGGGCTTTGTAGCCATCTTTGCGGTGCTGTACTTTTCGCTGACTCCTCTGTTGGGCCTACAAGTTGGTCTTACACTGAGCCTGCTCATCTGGGGTTTTCTTGTCTGGTTGTAGTGTATGCATTTTCTTTTTTTTGTATCTTCGTCACTTCTTCAACCTTGTCATCTTTTTCATATAGCTGTTCTTAGTAGGGTATCATGTATTTTATATAACAATAAAGTTATTGTAAGTTCTTATACAAGTACAAGTCAATGCATAACATAAATAGTTTCTAGTTGTAGACCTAAAATACAAATTTTAGTGTCTGACTTTATTAAAAAAAAAAAAAATCTGTAACGCAAAGTAGCCCAAAACTTAGTTGAAATAAAATATAAAGCAATATATAACATAATAGCATGTTTTATAAACTTGGTACATAGCAAATAGTCAAAGTTTCTGCAATTGTAATTACAAATCTATAATATACTAAAGATTTAAAATTATAATCATATGTAACTATTATTTGAAAATAAATGTGGAATTTTAATATTAAGAATTACGTTGTTTTTTGTTAAGTGGGTAAATAGGTTTGTTTTTCACGCTACGATTTCAAAATTGGCTTTTTTTGGAGTTTCATCTGGCAGCCCATAACGCTACGAGCTACATGGCAACCCCTGCTATCGATAACACTAACTTCATTTTTAAGTTCCCAACTAATATCCCTCTAGTACGGGTGGGTAGTGCAGAACTAGTGATTTCAGTAGGCACCAGGTAATGACCAGTACTTACCTTGCTATTTACCTCTTCATTTCCATCTTATTAACAAATGTCATAGGCGGTAGGCAATCGCCACCACCCCGTTTACCAGTAGACCGCGGCATCGCTACTTACGCCTTCGTTTACCAGTAGACAGCGGTATCGCTACTTACTCTTTTGTACACTAGTAGACAGCGTAGTAGTTGCCAGTATTTTATCCTTACTGAATTCATTAAAATTGAAAACACACATATGTATATTTTAATATAATATTATTTTATATTATTTCAGAATTATTTTCATCTACATTCATTATTTTTTTATTTAAATCGTTTTTTTTTTTAAACGCGTTTGTTGTGGAGCTGGAGTGCCTTTTTAAGGTTGACTTCTGACGGTCCGGCTCCATTTTCAATTGCATCTGAAATTATAAATATTTAATTGTAGCGCTGAAAATATTTATATAGAGCTTTAATAAGCTTACCGATTATTGCTTCATAGACTCTTAAACTGCTTTCGTTTCCTTGCAAGACGTGCAAACTTGACGACGGTCCAAACGAAAATAAACAAAATTCCAGAACATTCAGGAATTGTCATAGATTTGTTTGCGTAAATTATAGTCGCAAAGAATATGCAGAATACACACAAAAAGAATAACGAAAAATTCGCCTTACTTTATATTCCCGTATTAAGAAAAGGAGGCGAATTGCTTCATTTTTTTTTTTTTTTAGCCGCTTTGTTCTTGTTGTTTGTCATATTTCGTTCGTCGCCCGTTTACCTCGCGCATTACAAGGGGTTTGCAAGGTAGGTAGCTACTTGTGACAAACGATGTAAGTACTTACTGGAGGACAATAGCCACCAGCCGTACTAGAGGGATTTAATAAACATTATAATTACCAACTATTATTTAAGCACAAATAAACATTATAATTACCAACGGTTTTTTTCCAAGCTCATCTCATTAAAAATGTTCTTAAATTATTGTTGTCAAGGATGTGCTAGAAATCCCCTTGCCACCAAATTTGAATGATGCTACAGAATGCTGCTACTAAAAGAAATATTTTAAAATATACAGTGAGACCTAAAAGTATTCGAACACTTTTCAAGCTTATTGCTCTGTAACTATTTTTTCTGTTAAGGAATATTTAATTTATCATTGCAAGCGATTAATAGCTGCGTATTGGAAGGTCAATGGTATTTGAGAAAAAAATATAAACAAAAAAAAAAATTATTAAATATCAACCATGAAATCACTACAGCAAAACCAACAGGTTGAGAGAGGATTAACCCCACACAGTCATTATGCAATAAATTTGAAAAGGTGTCGCAAAAAAGTGCGCGAGTTCGGCTGCACTGGTTCAACTTTGTATGGTAGCTATATGAAAGAGTGGCTAAATTTTTATCAAATTTCACACAAGTTTTATGTCTAAAACAAAATACAACTCACTTAAATTTGATCAAAATTGGTCCACTATTTCAAGTAGCTACCATACAAAAATTGAACATGTGCTCTATATTTTAGAGAGACACAAATAAAGGACCTGCGCATTGTGTAACCTTCTAATTGTTGGATAATGCCACACGGTGCTCTATAAAATAATAAATCCAAAGAGGACGCAAGCAAATATGAAAAATCATACAACCATGTTTTTGCAAGTGTATGCCAACAATTATTGGTCGTAAAAATAATATTTTGGGTTCATTTAATTTTTTGTTTTTTAAATTAGATTAAAGTGTAGTCAGAACAGTCCCGTCAGGAATAAATATCTGTCGCTTAATTTTTTTAAACTAAAAAAAATTTAAAAAAATACCTTGTTTTATTAAAAATTAGATAGAAAATAAAAATAGTTACAACTGAAAATTTGTAATTTTGAAAAATTGTCGAAAATGTCACATTTTTCGATTTTGTTTGCTTATAATTTCCATATTTTTGACTCAATCTTCAAATATCGTATATCATAGTAAAGGCTACATCAATACCTTTCGATCTAGCCTGTCGGTAAAACATTTTGTTCACGAGATATTCATGGTATTTCTCGACTCAAAATTACCCTAAAAAAACACTTTTATACGAAGGTGCATTTTTCGTGTAAACTAGTGTTATGTAAAAAAGTATTTATAAAATTAAAAAAAAAATTTTTCAAATATGTACATATTAATATATTTATTATTATTTTAAAATTTTTTAATTTTTTGTATACAAAATATTTATAAAAAATTTTGTAGAAAAAATGGTTAGTTTTAAACTAACTAAAAACCTTATAAAGTAATATTTTAGAAAATATTAAACAAAAAAATAGTACATTTTATTTTATACAAAAAAAGTACTTAGGTGCTTCAAGAAACTTTTGACGGCAGAATTTAAGGGATGACATAATAAGGGATCTAACTCGAAAATTTGCTTGCTCTAGCTCTTATTATATCTTAAATCTAGGGAAATCTCTACGTACTTACAGACGAACATGTCTTCGACTTTTTTGTTTCTATGACAACTCACTCTAAGATCATGACAGAACATTAAATTTAAAAACTTTTAATGTCCGTGTAATTTATGATCTGACTTCCGTATCGGAAATATCTATAAGAGCGGTGTTTATCTAGCTTAAATGCTTTTATTTCGGTATTGCTGCCACACTACGGAAACGAAAATCATTTATCAAACTAAAGTTTTACAAATTTGTGCAAAAAAAATTATCTTATATGCTTCAATACTCATTTTCGGCATTTGCCAAAATTTAATTAACCTGACCCTGCTTAGAGAATAGGGTTTACATACGTTTAAAACAGGGAAATTTCAAAGCAAAATTAAGTTAACTATTTTATTAATGTAAACACTTTAAAAAAAAAATGTCTAGAAATAAAATTTCAAGTTCTATTCGTTATTTTAAATACTTTGCAACTTGCATTATTTTGCTAGGCACACTAGCGCCGCTTTGTTTATTTTCCGAACTAAAAGTTTTTGGTTTGTGTCTGAACTGTGCTCATTGACACCGTTTGTTGCTAAATTGTTTCAGCTCGCTAGCGCTCCTATGTTTTATTTTGTTAAACATGTTAACAGGGTCTGGGATTTCGACTCCATTGGTGTAAAAGTTGATACCTTTTTTATTTAGAAAAGAAAATGTTCGTGTCTTTGCTAATTCCCCAATACGTTGGTGAATAACATTGAAAGTACAGCCTAAAAGTATGTGTTAAATTTTATTGTTTTGTTCATTTCAAAAAGGCATTTTTTTTGTTTTATTATTTTTTTTAGTTTTTAATTATAACCTAATTTGTATCGGTTGATTGCCAATAAAACAAAAATAAATAAAAATTATTATTTTTTGAAAGCATCTGCTTAGCTTTAATGAAAAAGTATATATTTAAAGGGATTAAAGAACAAATAAATAAATAAATCATTTATTGAAAATCAACCTTTTAGTACATTTGGCTACAATCCCAATAAACATATCATATGATAGGGCTAATATAATTATATCCATACATATATACACCATTTACAAATAAAAGAAAATTTACAAAGAGTTTCGACTGAATCTTCCTTCTTTTGTTTTCTTTATTATATATTTATTGGCAATCAATATTCGCTACCTACTAAACATATCTTATGATATGTGATATGGCTAATATAATTATATACGTACCTAAGTATACACACCATTTACAAATAAAAGAAAATTTACAAAGAGTTTCGACTGAATCTTTCGATTAGAAAAAACAGGAATTTGGCAGATATTCATAAGACCCACTTCTGGCTAATATCAAGAATCTGCGCCCAGCGCATATCATATCTAGAGGGCAGAAGATACCGGGTTGAAATTTAAAATATTCTACCTACGGCTGAAGCAAAAACTAAAAAAAAAAACTCTTTTAAATTGTTTATTTTTTTACGATTCTTATATGCTAGGAGCATCTGAATTTTACGACAACTTTTTCTCTTGAGGCAATTCTATCTTTTTGCGATCCATATTCCAATTTATGATACATGAATTTATAATATGAAACTTTTTACGACAGCTCCAACTTTTTGCGGCCTTAATTTTAACTTTTCACATAGTATATACATATATACTTTTACTATAAGACCGTATGGTCGAAATAGTGCATTTAGAATTCAGCGTTCCTAACTAAAAGTGTTACCATCCCGAGGTTAGCTTTTGTAATCTCTTTATAAGAGATTTTATTTCGCAGTTTTCTGTTTATAATTTTGAAACAAGTCTTGTTTCATTCCAATTCGTCAAACATACGAAATTTAGTCTATGCAACAACTGAATGCTCCACACATCACACTAACGGTATATGCCCCTTCCGCTGCTGTTGTTGTTGTATTAACAGTTATCTCAGCAAACCGAAGCCAAAGAGTCGAGACAGGCCTTAGTCGATTAACTAAATCTTAAGTCACCATAGTTCAACAATAGCCTCAAGACGTGCAACAATACGTTCCAGAAATCACTTGGCCAAAGCGTTGTAGAAATTCATTTATAGCATAACTTGATTATTTATTTATTTATTCAAAGCGTACAACAAATCTTTGTTGAGCTTAGATTATAAAAAAAAAAAAGTATATTTTAGAATAAATAGAACGATGAAAATATAGATATGAACTAAATGTTAGTCGTAATCGTTTTTGCGTGCTCCCAATTTCACATTTTTTGTTGTCGATAACTTCTCATATTTCCTTTGGTCTTTTCGATTGATATTCATATTTCCATTATAGCTTGGGAATTTTCGATTACTTGATATTGTTAACATATTAGTTTGATTAAAATATTGCTAGTTCTTTTTTATATGTATTCTGTCTTTTAAATAAATCTACTATTATCTTTGGCAATAATATTTATTTCAATTAATTACAATTCAACTATTTGTATTACAACGGAATTTTATATGAGCAATACATCAACCCTGTAGCAACTATCAGTTATCGATATGGCAATGTGTGAACGAATGCTAAAAATTCGCTGTGAATGCTATATTTTGGATTGAGTCAAAAAAAATTAATTAACAAGTATTAATTCTTACTTGAATTAATATCTTACTTGAATTGGCATAAATATTAGGTGTACACTGTACAACTTTGCTTTTGAGGCTTTGTTGTAAAATAGTGGTAATATATTTATACCCTGTACCTATAGGTACAAAGGGTATACTAGATTTGTGCAATGTATGTAACGGACAGAAGGAGGCGTGGCAGACCCCAAGTCCTTTATACCAAAATGCTTATCATAACTTCGGGTAGCGATTGAGCCATGTCCGTCCGTCCGTCTGTCCGTCTGTCCGTCCGTATGAACGCCTAGATCTCGGAGACTATAAGAGTTAGAGACACGAAACTTTACCAGCTGGTGCGCATATTTCCTAAGCAGATGAAGTTTGTTGAATCATGTCAATATCTTTCCCCGTTACCCCGCTGTAGATTTTCGCGGTTTTTAGCCACACCGTTTAATATTTTCATTTGAAATTTAACAGAGCGATGCGTTGTGGATACAAGCAATTATGTGTAAAAAATGAACAAAATCGGACAAATACAGAAAAAGTTATAGTCAAAAATGTACAAATTTCACTGCCCCTTGCCCATCAACTGCATCAATATTTGACTCCTCGTAATTATGGTTACAAGTGACCTAGAATCACAATTTTTGGTAAGCTCATTCATGTGGCTCTAATGAACAAATTCACATCCAAATTTTATCGATGCGGTCCCCCCACCCCCCGCAATCCATTTACCGTGTTTTCTCCCACACCCCTCAACATACTAACTTGAAACTTACCCCATATAATTTAAATAACTTCTTTGACGTAACATTCGAGTTTCATCAAAATCGGTAAAAATTTAGGGAACTTAAGGTATAAATATCGAATTTCACCAAAAAAAAAAAATTCCAATTGGAAAGTTCGTAGAAGGAATATGCATGAAAAATTGTTTGCGAGACAAAAGGTACAGGGTATTCCACTGTCGGGCACCGCCTCGACTGTACCACATTTTTATTATTGAAATTACTGCCCGACGTAAGCGACTACTTTTTGCCATCTTTCTGGTAGCTAAAGGGTACCATCTCGAAAAAACGATGAATCATTTGAGGCGATCCACGAATCGCTCCAATTTTTGACTTCTTCATAAAGGCCCATGCGCAGTTCAAAAAATTTCGCACGGAATGACAAAACTTCTTATAATAAAAAAATCCCATTTGGGATATCCCATTGGGGAGTGGAATTTATGGTCATGTCCCATGGATCGAAACCCATGGTAATCCGAAGAGTACGGCGAGTGAGGTACGACATCCAATTTATGAGTGTCAAGGTATGTCTTGACCGGTCTGGCGACACGTGCCCGTGCATTGTCATGCTGGAGAATGACTTTGTCGTGTCTCTCTCGGTACTGTGGCCCCTTTTCCTTCAATGCTCGGCTAGAACGCATCAATTGCTTTCGATACCGATCTCCTGTGATGTTTTCACCCGGTTTCAGAATCTCATAGTATACTATACCGAGCTGGTCCCACCAAATACAGTGCATAACCTTATCGTCGTGAATATTGGTATTTTGCACTTGGCATTATCGTAGTGAACTCATTTTTCGTCGCCAAACAAGTTCCATATAAAAACCCCTTCCGATTGTTTGTTTGAAGCAGCTGTTCACGAGTGAAGAAACACCGCTTAACATCTCTCTTTCCTTGTTTCTGAATCATTCCAATGGCTTTAAGGCGTTTCCAAATTGCTTGTTGAATAACTCCCAATGTTATTGCCATTCCTTTTTGCGTTTGGCACGAGTCTTCATCAATTCGCCCTTCAATTCGGAGTCTTCGAAAACTCTCTTTCTCTCTACTACGAACATTGGCATCCTCGATTGGAAATAAATTTTTAATGAAAATACAATTTCAATGATTTGGTTAAGTCGTTACGTTGGCAGATAACTAAGCTCATTCCGCTACAGTGGTCCACCGGAAAACGGCGGTATTGTTAGAACATTAAAGAATACCTATTAAAAAAATTAACTTTCGAACGAAAAGCAAATCGGTAAAGTTTTTCGAAAGTCTGTTATCTGTTAATACAATTTTTATCCGTTTTCCGGAGCATGGCCGTATATTACAAAATACAAAAAATTTAAAAACTAAAATGAATAAAACTGCAAATTAAAAAAATCTGGTTTGATTTGCAATTATAACTTTTTTCTTATTGCTTTAAAAAATGATTTGAAGAACACCAAAAGTATCTTTCAGTTTGCTTCTATGAATTGTTTCACAGAACACACCCCACCACCACCACACTGACGTCAGACGTTACGATGCATAACTGGTTTCACCACACGATCTCTTTCACGATCAACGGCGGCGTCGATCGGTTCGCGTCAAATGCCAGCAGCGGCGGAGAGCAGTTGACGAAGCGACGACGATATTCGTTGAACATTTTAACTTCGGCCGGCAAACGATAAAGTTGTGTGCTGTTGTGAGCACGCGCAAAAGTTTTTATTGCCTCACACACTCTCACGCAAACACACACGTATGCATGTAGCAGCGACAAACAAACAAACTTAAAAGAAAGAAGCAAAAACAGTTAGAGACACGCCAAAAAAGAAACGAGAAAAAAGAGAAATTTTTGTACGTTCTGTTGTGACAAAATAAAGTGAACTTTGTGAGTTAAATAAAACGTTTAAACTTGTATAAATATTTGACTGCGGCATTTGTAAGCAAACGCATTATTTGCACATTATTTTAACGCTACAATAACAATAACAATGACCAAGTAAGTGTGAAATTCAATTCGAATATGTAATAGAAAATAAAAACAAAAAAGTATTTTAGTTGAAGTTATTTACTCTGCTTCTTGCTACATGTTGTTTTGACATTTACTTCTTTGCTTTTAGGTTTTGCTTTTCCTTTTTGCTTTGCTGTTAAGAGTTAACAGCGCCAGCTTAAAAGTTTAAGGCAAATAAAGTTCGCTACTTGTATTTTTTCGCTGACATTAATGATCATTAATTGCAAGTTTCTTGAGCGTAATTTGTTTATACTAGTATAGTCATAAATATTTACCTTGCTCTTAACGTATGTAACAATTAAGCATGTGTATCTATGTATGTATGTACTTAGTATACTACTATGTAAAGGAATGCATAGAGCCGCTGACCTGTTAACGCCCTCAGTTGTATTTTATTTACATTTGTTTCTTGTTGCAGTAATTATTGTTATCATTGTTATTACTAACATATGCAACTGCATTTTTTATATATGTATATAGCAACATACAGTAGGCCCCAAGTTTATGCGTACACCTTTAACTTTAAAGTTGAACAAACTTAGTTTAAAATCTTTGCGATTCCAGCCTTTTGTTTTTTACTCAGTTTCTCTTCAAAAATTAATGCAAGTTACTGAAAACTGAATCCCATTAGTATTTAATTAGAAGTATAATAAATAAAGACACAGGACATTTATATTTGTTCGAATAATAATAATACGCTTGGTCGCTATAGCTTAATTCAGTTTTTATCCTATTTTTGTAAGGGTATATAAGTTCATGTTAATGTATGCAACGGGCAGAAGGAACGTAATTATGTTCTTGATCAGCATGAACTGCTGAGTCGATATGGCCAGGACTGTCATACGCTGCCCGTATGAAGAGAAGAATCTCAGAGACTAGCAAAGCTATAGGAGCCAAAATTTTCAGGCAGATGAAGTTTTTCGATTCAAGATATCGACGTCTTGCTCTGTTCCCCCGTAGGAAAATTTCGCGGTTTACACCCACACTATAAAAGCTATCGAATTCAAACCTAACCCTCGTTTTAATAGCATATTATATATATTATGTCCTTTAACTCCGGTTGGAGCATAGGGCTGTTTAAGGCCTATTGGGATATTCCATTTGGGATATTTTTATACCCTGTACCTATAGGTACAAAGGGTATACTAGATTTGTGCAATGTATGTAACGGACAGAAAGAGGCGTGGCAGACCCCAAGTCCTTTATACCAAAATGCTTATCATAACCTCGGGTAGCGATTGAGCCATGTCCGTCCGTCCGTCTGTATGAACGCCTAGATCTCGGAGACTATAAGAGCTAGAGACACGAAACTTTACCAGCTGGTGCGCATATTTCCTAAGCAGATGAAGTTTGTTGAATCATGTCAATATCTTTCCCCGTTCCCCCGCTGTATTTTCGCGGTTTTTAGCCACACCGTTTAATATTTTCATTTGAAATTTAACAGAGCGATGCGTTGTGGATACATGCATCTATGTGTAAAAAATGAACAAAATCGGACAAATACAACAGAAGTTATAGTCAAAAATGTGCAAATTTCACATCCCCTTGCCAATAAACTGCGTCAATATTTGACTCTACGCAATTATGGCTACAAGTGACCTAGAATCACAATTTTTGGTAAGCTCATTCATGTGGCTCTAATGAACAAATCCACATCCAAATTTTATCGATGCGGTCCCCCCACCCCCCGCAATCGATTTACCGTGTTTTCTCCCACACCCCTCAACATATCAACTTGAAACTTATCCAATATAATTAAAATAGCTTCTTTGACGTAACTTTCGATTTTCATCAAAATCGGTACAAATTTAGGGAACTTATAGGTATAAATATCGTTTTGCAACAAAAAAAAAATAAATTCCAATTGGAAAGTTCTTAGATGGAATATGCCAAAAATTTTTTTGACACAAAAGGTACAGGGTATTCCACTGTCGGGCACCGCCTCGACTGTACCACATTTTTTTTTATATGAAGTTTTGCGATACCGTGCGAAATTTTTTTGCATTCTGCGTAGACCCCTGTAGAAATAAAATTTACATTAATGGGGAAGACTGCACTGGGATTTTTGTGCCTTCTGCTAGCCATGAAGCTTCTCAGGTAGTCCAATTTTCGAAACTATCTCAACTGGATTGTTTTAAGTCAAGTACACCCGCGAAAGGCTATGTTCTTCTTCTGGCTAGAGTTTCTCACTCTGGAAGTAAGAGTATGCCTTGTGAGGGTTTCTCTTTAATTTCATTAAAACCTACAGGTGCTTGGATTTGTGTTAACAATTTTTCGTAGGTATCTCTTGAGTTACCCGAGTATTATAAGTGAATGCTTGCTCTTTTGGAAGATTTTCTTGAACCTATTGAAGTTATAGCCTTAGTTCTTCAGCATTGATCCTATCTGTCGACGCCACAACAAGGTTCTGGCCCTATAAGTAGCTTCGCTCAATCACTTGCCTGCTAATTCGATCCGGGGTTAATTTTTTGGCAGATTTTCATGAACATACTGAAGTTATAGGAGTCATAAGCCTTAGTTCTTTGCGTTGATTGCTTCTGCCATCCCAGAAATAGATGCCTATCAATGTATTTTCGTACTCACTTGCGTGCTATTTCGTTCCGGTGTTTATTCATTTAGGAGAGTTTTTTAAATATATTTAAGTTATAGGAATACCATCTACCGATTTTTTTGAATACATTAAACTTGTAAAAATCTTTTGCTTCAACGTTGATTAGGGTTTTGGACTTGTTGTTTCGGTTTAGCGATCCACGTAGGGTTCATTTTAATTCGTTGCCCTAGATGATTTAGCTAGGCAATATTAATGTAGTCTAATCCCTGCCACTGTATCTACAGCGGTCTGGCTGGCCGACATTATAGCTTAAGCTCTATCTGGTACTTCCTGACTAGGTTTATATCTGCACATCGGTCTATATCACATACTTAAGCTTGAAAACGACGGCCCCGGGAATTCTGACAGTCTCCTTGGTATTGTAAATAATCTTAAAAAGTTTAAGGTACTTTTTTACTTACAACTAGGGGCTCCGCTCGCTGCTTGCTACGCGCCCGAACACCGATACGACTTTCTACATTAAATTCCTGATTTACACAGTGTTCTTCGAATCGAGAATACTACAGTCGTGCATACCAGACTCTAACGTTCCCTTTACCAACACAGCCCGCATTCGCTCCTTATATGCCAAATCTAAATTGTATCCAGGGAACACATCAAAGATGACATTGCTACTACAAGGTCGACTTGAGATTTTTAAAAGTTTATTGACACTCAAATAGAGGTTATTTGAATGATATTCACAAAAAGTAAAAATCATTTATTTATTTTAGTCTACATGAATCTGCATACTGCTTTTGGTGACTGTAGATTATTCACAAAAAGTTTTAGTTTCTTCTTTGAGATCAATCTATTCTACTTTTGCCTTTGAAGTTTTAAATAATTTCTTGCATTAGATGTTGCCTTATTTTTCTTTGTTTCGTTTTTTTTTACCGATCTGCCCTATGGGAGCTATATGACATAGCCAACCGATTTTGATCTTTGGTACAGAGATTCGGAGCTCTAAAGAACTTCCGACTGCCAAATTTGGTTACGATATCTTCACAAACAAACGAAACACGAATTTTGTGCAAAAAAAGTTTTTTTGACCGATCTGCCCTATACAGTGTTTGGGAACTATAAAAAACTTGCGGTTGTCAAATTTGGTTACGATAGCTTCATAAACAAACGAATTATCGAAACGGATAGACGGACATGGGTATATCGACTTCTTTAGTCACCCTGATCATACTTTAGGTAACTTTGGGGGGTCTCCGACGTCTCCTTCTCTATGTTACATACATTTTCGGCTTGCACAAACTTAATATACCCTTTGTACCATACGGTACAGGGTATAAAAAGTACTAGTATCTACTTTGTATATTGTTTATGGAGATGCATAGAGTTTTGACCTGTTAACGCCCTTAGGTGTATTTTATTTACACTTTGCATTTCATAATTATTATTATTATCATAATTGTTACTGACTGATGTACATGGATATGTATGTGCATGAACCTCACGTTCTGATTGACGTCATTGCAGCAGCTGCAAATCCTTGAATCCTAAACTAGTTGGGGCAGTCATTTTGCCAGCTCCTGACAATGCCAGCCTCCCTTTACTTTATCATATGGAAAACTACTGAATGTGCAGTTATGATACCCCATACCGAAAAAGTAGAGGGTATATTGTTTCAGTGCTTCAATATGTTATAAATAATAATAACAGCTATTAGAAAACAATTTAGATCCACAAAGTTTTAAGCAGAATGACTAGGACGACCAAATAAGTGCATTTTGACATAACTTTCTGTACGTCTGTTTGTATTCCTGTTTCTAAAAGACTAAAAGGTGCACCTTAGGGTCTTGTTCTTTAGTTTTTGTTGAACATTGATCGTCATTTATCCATAAATTATAGAATCTGAAACCCGTTTGCCTAGAAGCTTCACCGAAACAAGCCAAAAGCTACAATATAAATATTCCTAACATTTTTGGTGATCATCATATATAAAAAGGAATTTTTCGGCTTCTTGCAGTCAAGTTGGAATGCTGCTAATAAAAATTTGTGTTTCTAAGTCTATACGAGCAGAAACTTCCAATTCTAAAAACAATACTTTGCATAAGTTTAAACGTTGTATAAAATTAAATTCCTTTAAAATTATAGTTCTTGCTTTACCTTAAACAATCGGTAATTAAATAAAATTTTTGTAATTTAACAATTTAGTTGCTCATATCGCATTGTTATTATATTAGCCAACCAGATCTGAACTTTGTAAGTTCAACGTCCAAAATTATATATAAATAATACTTTACATTTTTATAAAACACCTTTAGGCACTTTAAAATCTTCCATTGTATCTACATTGTTGTCTTAAATAAATCTCCCTCACTTTAACTCCAAACAATACTAATTTGTTTACACTTAACATTGAACACTTAAGTCGTGGCTTCTTTAGAAATTCTTATTGATTAAATTGTCATTGTACATTGTATATTGTCTATAGAAACTTTCTCACATGATTTTTCGCTTAAAACCCAATCACGGTTGCACTCTAAAGATAATAAACAATTTATTGCAAAGCTTTTATAGTCAAAGGTTAAATACAAAAACTTGGTAATAAATGAGAAAAAGATATACCTATGTTATAATACATAATACGTGTATAGTTGGTATTATCTTATCTATTCTTATAGATTATACTATCCAATTGCTGAAGCTTCTATATCTTTTAATAATATGTGTGCCGACATATATTCTTACGACTCTTGCGTTAAGTTTTTACTTAATATATTTCGAAAGCAGAATTCTCAAAATCTTCTCTGTTTAGCTTAGAATGCCTAGCAGTTTATTTCTAAGGACTAATCATCATCACAACCTCCTTAAAATCGTTTTAGAGTCTAATAACGTACAATTTTGAATTTCTACCCAGAAAAAGATCATCTACTTGCTTGAGCCTTCCTGTGCAGAGAGCCGGACATAAACCAAAAAGTTAATTATTATTAGCCAAATATACTGAGACAGGAGATCCGCCTTAAAATCTGTAAAGGTAGGACCTTAGGTTTGGATTCTGTTATCCTAAAAATGTGGGTAGTAATAGACGATATTTGGAGTCCTTGTGGTACAATAACGAAGTTTCCCAGAAGATTAAAATGGCCATTATGCCAAGTTGTTTTGAATAGACGTCCCCCCTTCAATACGCGTATCTAGCTATGAAAAAACGACGTCAGTGTGTTCACGAAGTCCAAGGACACATTCCTTCAGGGTTCATTGACTATTTTCCCAGACTTCTTGTACTCAATAATTTGTTACAAGGTTCGTTTTTTTATAAGATTTGAACAGTGCTCAATTTTTAGTAAGAGAAGTTCTACTGTAGATATGCTTTTTAGTATTGAAGAATTATGAAATTGTGTCCAGTGTTGTGAGCTGCTCAGTGCTGTACACAAGGACATGCACAAGCATTACTCTGTAAAGTTACATGACTATGTTAAAGTGTATAGAGAGGTACTATAGTTATTCTACATAAGTCAAAGGTCAAAGCTACGGACTTCCACTTCCATTTCACCAAAGTAAGAACCATAAAAACATATGAAAATATTTGTTGTTTTTTTTTGCAAAAAATGTTAATGGATTTATGGCGAGCTTGGCTTACATATTAGAAATCTTAAAATTCAGCGCATCTGCTTTGAATTTTTTGGTTTAGCTTAATTTAATGGTTCCTCTCGCTTGCTTTGGAGCGCAAAGTGAAAGCTTCAATTAGTGTGACAGCCAACAACTTTATAACAAATCAGACAGTCCGATAACTATCATATACATAAGCATAAGAAAACAAAAAAAAAAACTTTTATTTATGCAAAACATTTTGAGTTATCACTAAAAAGTCTTTGGTGTAAAGTGCAGCCAAAGGGTTTGTAGTCCAAATTTATCTAGATGCTGTCAATTTGTGGTGCTGTAAATAGTTATGCAAAAGCGACTTAGGTGACCCAATCATATTGTATATATCTTATAAAGCAAACTCCTAAACAGAGCAAAAACTTTGCAAGAATATCGATGTTTTTTTATTTAACTGAAAAACTAGCTATATACTGACTGGATTGATATTATAGCATTACTACATATAAGTAAGATTTAAATTAAAAAAAAATACCTACCTTAAAAAATACATATGGCTATGCTTGTAGTATATAATTGCACATGCAATGAGCGGAACAATCATTTTTTTTTTTTTTTTTGATTCATTATAAAATCATTTGTTGTAACGATGTAAAGATTTTGTAACGAAGAGACAACTTTACTAGATTATGAAAAAAAGACACCCAGCTAGCTTTTCCTCCTTTTTTTTTTTGGAAAAGCATAATTGAAATTACAGTTGCGTGCAGACACTAACAAATCTAATTAAATGCTGTTAAAAAAATGGTTTTTAATCACATGACCCATCCAATAATAAATTAAATAATAAAATATAATGAAGGTGGCCTTTTTTATAATCGGTATATAAGTTACGAACTTATTCTCAAGAACTAATTTTACATCTTTAGTTTTTCAGTGGATAAAGATAAATTAGTGATAGATTATTCTTTTAAAATGCAAGATGAGCAACAAGACAGAGCTCAATTTGAATTTTCGTATATAAAATAAAATGTTTCCGTTTCTTATGTATGGCAGGCCCCGGGGTGAGCTCTTGGAGCTCGCAAAAAATTGTCAACCCATTTTTTCAACTTCTGGGGGGTTCGGACCCGAAAACCCACTTGGATCCACGACTGATTTATGGAAATTAGATCGAATTTATGATTGTAAAATTGTTAAAAGATAAGACTTTAAGATTTTGGCCCATTTTTGTTCCTAAGTGCAAAGAACATCACTGAGACAGCGTCAGGTCATGATGCAATTAATTTTAGAAGCTACCGCAAAGGAGTGCTCGAGTTCGGCTGGTTCAATTTTTGTATGGTAGCTATATGAAATAGTAAACCAATTTTAATCAAACTTCACACAAATGCTCTGTCTAAAACAAGATACAACTTACATAAATTTGATCGAAATTGGTCCACTTTTTCATATAGCTGCCATACATAAATTGAACCTATGCTCTCTATTTCAGAGAGTTACAAATAACGTACCTTCGCATTTCGTGATCTTTCAATTGCAGGATCATGGCTTCAATTGATTTTTGCATCGTATTCCCTGATATTTATGTTTGATAGCGTTACTGGCTTAAGATTTGTATTTTGTTTCTATATTTTGTTTCAAACATCATGCATATGTCTGCAAATGTGAACAAGGTTAAATGAACTCATTGACTTTTTGAAGCGCTGCACTTAGTGACACTTTATTACATTTTTTTTTGTTTTTTAGCTTGTCCGTATAAGTGCCGTATCCTTTTATGTTTCTATTCAATAATTAAGTGACCATGAACGATATTAGATTTTAGCAACGCTCCCAAATTGTGGAAATATAGACAAACTTATAAAGTCTTTCTTCTGAGCCTGCAATTCAACAAATTATTGTAAATTTTGCACCACTTATTCACTAAATGACATTGAGTCATCAGCAAGAAAATGAAATGTTCGTACCGGGGAAATCATGGATTCTGTAAGTCAAAATGTCGAGCGATTATCCTGATTTGTCCTTACGCCGCCATTCTCAGGCGCTTGGATTTTGTGCGTCCAACACATCGAAAATTTAGACTAAAGATCTTGCCTATTGCCATACAAGATTCAGCTTGTTTAAGAATTGAAGCCTAATGACTATCGATTGCGTCCTGCGTTTGCTGATTAATCTCATGAAAAATTTAAAACTGATCTATTTTTGTACCGAAAAATCTTTTTCTTAATGAGGCTATATATTTGGTTAAATGGACAAGCAAAATTACCGTATATGGAGTGAATACAATCCAAGACAATTTCATGAGAGACCATTGCATCCTGAAAAATCGAAAATGAGGTGTGGATGGCAAAATAATGGACGGGCATGATGCCTTATGTGAGAGTTAATCATAATTTAAAAAAATAAATGCAATGGAATTTCACTCCAAATTCATTAATTTTTGGTAGTTCTATTTTAAATTAAAGTTTGGACACTTTTAAATAAAAAAAGCTTTATTAGCAGACATAGAGTACTTTCATTTGTGGAACCAATTCCATCTTTATTTCGTTCGTGAACTCGATTGGAGTCGTAGTATCCTGTTAGTTCCATATTATAGTATTAACTAATCGCAGGAATGCTCTCAACTTCTTTTCTTTCTAAGCCGTTAAGTTAAATCGATGCCGCAAACTTCATCAGTTCGTTTGACAAAACTTTGTAAAAAGTATGTGTGCTATCTCTATTGCATATTTTTTATAAATTTAATACTGACCTTCATCATTTTGTATATACGAATCAGGCACGTAGCCTGGTTAATGTATTGAGGCACACACGAACTATTAGATACAGAAATGTATTCAAAAAGTTTAGCCCGCCGCCTGGCTACCTGTTCCACATTTCTATCTTGCTCTTGACAAATTTGCTATCATAGAATTTTTATAAGAAAATTAATGCGTCTAACTTTATTCTGATGATGATAAGATTATAAGTTTATACCTTTTCTAAAAAAATAAACCAATGAAGATGACGATCCCAGACGCGAAAACACTTGCTTTGCATGGAAGATACATTTTCTTTTGACCCAGTAAATGAACCTCGTATCTGCTTAAAATGCTGCTTCTGGTCGCCAAATGTTGACCCCCTTCTTGATTTCTATGGAAAACTTGCTGAGCTTTTTCGTTTAATTACATAATTTAAAAGCATAGTTTAACTTTTGCCACAATTTTCGGTACAATTACAATGGGAAATATACAAAGCCTACGCCCACGACATTATAAAAAGTACGTTCCTACGCAGCTTTCCATTTTTACTATAAAACATCTTAAGCTCAGATTACGGCACAGCTTTTCTTACACGAAAATTAAAATTTTTTTGAAAATGGCTTGATCATGCCATATAATACGATGCAAAGGTAATGGATTCGATCTATGTGTTTAAGCAATCGATTTTTAGTGTTTACTAGACATTTGCCTAAGTAGACAGTAATAGTAAAACACTCTTAAATATCACAAAGTTTTACGAGTATGTGTACAGAATTCATTAGTTGCATCAATATTAGATGACAGTTGTCTCTCAAACTAAGAATACTCGCAAGTCATGACTACAAACTGGTTTGTAGCTTCATTGAAAATTGCGCAAAGCCAAATGGGCCATAAAAAGATGTTGCCACTCACAGCTGCCCAGTAAATATATACAAACTATATAGTATATATTTTATGGAGGCTAATGAAGTGTTTCGGCGTAGCAGTAGAGAAAGTTTTTTTTTTTTGTATTGTCAAGCAGCAGAATCTGTAAATAGATTTGAGTTATATAAAATCGACTAATTAATATATTTCATGTTTCTGCCTATTGCAGCTCACCTGTAGCAGACTTTTATGCGGGCCGGAATGTTTTCATTACGGGTGCCACAGGTTTTGTGGGCGTTACCATTGTGGAAAAGCTGTTGCGTGATGTGCCCGGCGTGGGCACACTCTATCTACTAATGCGCGCCAAGAAGGGCAAGTCTGTGCAAGAGCGTCTGGAGGAGCTGAAAAAGAACTCTGTATTTGATAAATTCAAGGAGTTGAAGCTAGAGGAACGTCTTTCTAAGATAGTGCCCATTGAAGGTGATGTGGGCCAAGAGCATTTGGGCTTATCGCCAAAGGATCGTCAAACGCTGGTGGAAAATGCTAATGTGGTGTTCCACTCTGCTGCTACCTTGGACTTTTTTCAATCGCTTAAGGAAACCACAAACATTAATTTGCTGGGCACGCGTCGTGTGGTGGAGCTGTGTAAAGAACTGCAACACTTGGATGCGCTGGTGCATGTATCCAGCGCATATGTAAATGCTTACATAACCGAAGTCGAGGAGAAGCTATATCCATCACCTGATGATCCAGAAAAGATTATACAGCTGGCTGATACGCTAAACGATGAGGCTTTAAAGGAACTGGAACCAAAGTCAGTTAAATTTGATTTTACTAATTATGCGTTATACTGACTTTTGTTGCATTTAATACTCACAGGTTGCTTAAGGATCATCCAAATACTTATACGTTTACCAAGCACCTGGCGGAGCATGAAGTAGCCAAGGTGGTAACACGTTTTCCCTGTGGCATTGTGCGTCCCAGCATGAGTAAGTTGACCGCAGTACTTTGCAATGCGCTTTTTAAAATAACAAAGATTTCATTTGTAGTCACCGCTGCTTGGAAGGAACCAATTCCTGGCTGGACCATTTCCAAAAACGGCCCACAAGGCTTCTTTATGGGCGCCTCAAAGGGCATAATACGTCGTCTGCCCTTGGATCCTACTATTATTATGGATTACATACCCATAGATGTGGTTGTTAATGGCATTATTACAACCGGCTATTACGTCAATGCGCTCAAGTAATAGTTGTTTGCATAATATTGCAGTATTCGCTGATTAATCTTTTGATGCACATTACAGAGAAAAGAATGGCGGTCGTCCTGCCGAGCTGCAAATCTTTCATTTGACTTCTAGCACGTATAAGCCTTTCCGCTTTGAGTTTTTAGCCGACAAAATCAATGGTTATCTGCATGACTATCCGCTAAACAGCGCTGTTTGGTATCCTAATCTGCGTCTGGTCAAGAGCCTGTTCCTTTTTAGAGTGGGCGCGATTCTGTTTCATTTTATACCCGGCTTTTTCCTGGATTTGGTTACCAAAATGAGCGGCGGCAGACCAATGTATGTATATATGTTGCTTAAAATCTATTGCTGCAGCTAAACTCTTAAGATTTTTAGACTGATGCGTCTGCACACAAATGTTTGGAACTCATTGAACACTCTGGAGCGCTTTATATTTACGGAATGGCATTTCGACAGCAAGCGACTATTGGCACTTTCCAAATCCCTTGATCCAGCCGATAAAAAGAAGTTTTTCATTGACATTGGAGAACTGACCTGGGATGGCTACTTTGCCAATACCATAATGGGTGTGCGTCAGTACCTAAGCAAAGAGTCGCCCAAGAACCTGGAAAAGGCGAGACGCAAGGACAAAATGTTAGTATACACCCTATATAAAATGATATATAATTTAATTGTTATTACATTACAGTCTTTTGGGTCTTCATGTTGCACTCCAGCTACTTTTCTACTATGGCGTTTTCAAGCTGATCATTTGCACAACGGGCATAAGCAATGCAAAGGCTGCATTAATAATGCCCCTTTTCTACTATCTTTTTGGACTGATTTAAGCTGTAGTTCGATTTAGTGTACATCGGCAAGCGTATATTAATAGTAGTTAATCAAGCCTGTTCTGGACTTTAATTTGTTGATTCGGATTAGTTTGAGTCGGCATGAAAATCCGGGTCAGGTCTGAATATGTATTCTTATTTGGCACAAAACGTAAATAATTAACGTTGATTATGTGCGTATTTTAAAAGAAATTTGTACAAGGTTGGGTATTAACATAAAACTGAATGCTCTATGTTGCTATTTGCAATATATTCTATAAGATTTTGTTTAAAACACTTCATTTAAATAAAAATTTTATGCAGCACCAGAGTAACAAGCTGTTTTATTTTTGTTTTGTAGCAGTCAGCTTTCTGTAATTCAGACTGGCTAATACAGCTGTTGAAACTGTTGGGTAAAAAGAAAGTAGGTGGCGCTTTTCTGTGCGTAGCTTTTAGGGAGTTAATGCCCGTTTTTGTCAAATGATCGAAACTTATACTTATTTAAATTATTGTATTAGTTTGTTGTAAATTCAAACATTTCATTTTTTACATGGCCTATTGAAAAATTATTTTACACAATTTCATTCGATTTAGCACAATTAAAAAAAGCTATTTGATTGAAATGTTAAAGAAAAATATTTTTATTAACCCAATCATTTATAAATTTAGTTAGGGAACTTCCCTTTCTAATTTATTTTCACAGCAGCTTAAGGATTTACTTCATGTCTTTTTTTACGCGGTCTTCTCAGGAACGTGATGGCATTTGGTAATACAAATTATCGCGAACTTAATTTTTATTTATAATATTGCATAGGAAACTATTATAAAATATGTATGATTATATTTGAACATTTTATTCCAAAATCTTTTCTACAGTAAAATCAAACATTGGAAATTATAATTATTAATACGACATTTTTAGCAAAAAAAATGTTTTCTAAATCATCTCTACAGTAAAGCAACCGACAACTTAAGCATACCAGATGCGGGTGGAAAGATTGAGCCTCGCCCTGGTTAAGGCGCTTAATAACTTTGAAAAAATTAGAAGATTGCAAAACATTATTCATATATTAAAGTGACGTAACACGAAAAAATGTCTTTGCGTCGTTATAACATACCCTATTTTTTTTTGGTTGAAACGTCTTGGCCAAATGTTGCATGACAAAGCTTATTGTTATAGCACCGTTGGTATTTTTAAAAATACTTTTAGTATTTTTGACATATTGCTTAAAAGAGTAGTTGAGTTATTTTTGCTCTCTTAGCTCAAAGCCACACTGTTCATTTCTTTACGTGCGCTGACTCGCGATCGCGTAAATATTATTTGCGTGAAAATTAAATACGAAACACAAAATAATTATTATCAATATATATATGTGCAAAATATTCTAATATTAAAATATTTGTGCTACGCTTTTTATAAAAAAAAACCCGTGTGTGTGATTAAGTGTATTTTGTCTGCAAGCAAAACTTACGCAGCAGCAAAGAAAGGAAAAAAAAGTGAAAATAAATGTTGATGCAATATTTCAATATCATATCACAATAACAAGCAAAGTGTAATAAAAAACACACACACCCACATCTTACAAACGCATTAATTACTTGGTAAGTGTAAATAAAAGAATTTTGCGTAAATTTCTACGAAATTTGTAATTATCATGAAACAATTATTTGACTTATAGACTGTTTTTGCCTGCCGCCCACACTTGCAGGTAACAGCAGCAACAACAAAAACAAGCAGAAGCAGCTGCTTTTTGAGCAATAAATTGAAAAAAAAAAAAAAAAACATACACACGCATACAATGAAGTGTTGCCATAAAATTTGTTTTTGTAGGCAATCGAATGCAATAACATGCAAAAATAAAGAACAAAACAATAACAACAACATGTAAGAGGCTGCATTTGCTCGCTCTCTCTGCTGCGCACACTCTTTCGGCTTGCAGCTATCCCGTTTTTATGAGTGGGTGGGTGGATGGCTGTTTTGTGTATTTTACACAATTTACCTTTTGCCTAAATATTTATCATGCAGTTTTACATGTGCTCTATGTACGTTTGAAATTTTTAAACAAAATTTATTTTGTTTTTTTGCTGCTAAACATACATATTTAATTTATTTCGTTTTTTATCTACTATTGCGTAGCGCTGCCAATGTCACCTGTTTTGTATGTGCGCACTCGCTCGCACCCACTAGCTGGCTTTTATCTTTTCGTATAGTTGTTGTTGTTGTTGTTTTGTTTTTGTTTTTGCCTTTCGCTGATCTACGTGTCTCTCTCGCACGTACGTCTTTGGGGCGTCAATAAATATGTATGTATGTGCGTATGTTTATGTGTGCGTGTGTTTGTACTCATGCATATATTTCCGCACCGTTGATAACAACAACAAAAATATGCACAGTGCTGTAAAAAAGTCTTGGTACAGCCCTATTTTCCAAGTTTACCTGTAAAAAGTGTTGTAATCTAAATGCTTACAAGGCATTTTTGACGGTGGTAAGGAACGGGGGAAGCTAAAGTGCCCATAGATTAAAATATTAAGTTTAAAAAACTTTTCTCTCGACGACCCTTTGTTTACACAATTAAAAATCATATCCTTGCAAATTGATCGTAAGTTACAAAACTTGGCGAAAATAACTTTTTGAAGGTCCATAACTGTATGATAAAATTTTATAAGTGAAATCATCACAGTGACGTAGATAAGTTTTTTTATGGTAAAGCAAAATTTGTTTAATTTTTTTGTGTAATCTTATTCTCTGTAGAGAATCATTTTCTAAGATAACATGTTAAATAAGTGAATGGCACCGCCTGCAGACTATTTTTTTGTTAGAAAAGTTGCCTGAACCAAGACTTTTTTGTTGCACTGTATGTATAAAACTCAGACTGGGCCTAGGCTGGTGCCGTTGGCCGTAATGGCCTTAATTCTTATGAAAAATATGTAAATACATGCGTTTATGTATAGTTCATGCATACATACAATGTAAATACACAGTACATATGTACATACTTATTTAACAGCATACATATATAATATATTTTCTAATCTAAAAGTGCAAATATTGATTTTCTATGAACATACATATACTTTTTAGCACACTAGTTTTATCAATGGCTGCCTTTGTTTTCGGGGCTCTACATTTTGTTAATTTTATCAAATTTCTTGCACCTGTGCTACATTTATCCTTTGTTTTTTTTTTATATAGTTGCTGTTGTTTTTGAGGGCGTTTTTGACAGTTTAGCGGAACTTATATTATTCGTATTAATGCAGCTTTTTGCGTCATTTTACGCCTTTGTTTACATATATGTATATAACTTATACGTGCATGAATATGTACATATGTGTGGGGATTAGGGATGGACGCAAAACGTGATTTTTTATTCGTGCGCCCAAAAGCTAAAAGGGCCTTCACTTTAATATTTCATAAGAAGCGTTTTGATATGGCTTACATTTTTATAAAAGCTTGAAGTGCATTTTCAACATTTAAATGGCTTTCTGGTGTTAGCTCACAGAACTTCATCCGATAGATACTGTTTTTAGTAACACTTTCGTATAAGTCGCACTCTGGATCACTATAATGGTGTTCACAATTTTGATCCGTATTGGTCTCTCTAAAGACTCAAATATATCAAAGCCGTCTATGGAAATCTTTGTTTTCTTATGACAACTTCAACCAAACTGTCATCCAGAATGTGGTCTGAAGTCGATGCCTCTGCCTTCAAGTATTATCATCAGGTTTAGATAAGATGTCTCTTGCGCTAATTAGTGTTAATACAGTCTATCTGTAAAGGAAATCATTATGAATACAGAAAATAATTGAATAATAACAATAATAACCTATTTTTCCGAAAAAAGCCTATGTTCAAGAATTTTTTACAGAAAACCGTTTTTCAAAAATCGGTCTTGGCATATCTGATTGTTGATATTCAAATGTCTTTTAATGAATTTTTCAACAGCAATACACCCAATTCTGTTTTTACATGGTCTTTTTTTACACGGGTTTGAGGAGTCTAGAGAAAAAACACAATTTCTCTCAATTTAGCACGATTAAAAAAAGCTATTTGATTGAAATTTTAAGAAAAAATATTTTTACTAACCTAATCTTTTCAAAATTTATTAGTTTTTAATTTATTTTCATAGCAGCTTAAGGATTTACTTCATGTCTTTTTTACACGGTGTTTTCTGGAACATATCTACCGTGTAAAAACAGAATTAGCTGTATATTAATATAGACGTCGTGTAAAAACATCCTTTGAGCATGATTTATGTAGAATGCTTTATATGAAATAAAAAAAAAAACTTTTTATCGAATTTAGTTGACGTATTATTATTATTATAAAAAAAACACATTTTTGGAAATTCTTGAAATTAGTTTTTTCAGACCATAAAAAAGTTTATATCCAAGTAAAAATTCCTTTGTTCACATACAAGATTTTAAGATTATAAAGTAGCCCGTAAAAAGTTAATGCGATCGGCAATAGTTCTTGAGAGGCCTTCATCACCGCAACCGAAATTTAAACAAAAAAAATGCGTTGGTGGCTCTAGTTCAGTGGTGGCAAACTCATACAAACAAACATATCTTTGTGTGAGTAAGCAGCGCAGTAAGCAAAAGCGCACGAGAGAGAAAGTACCGCAATCAAGCAAAAACGAGAGAGAAGTTGTACCGTGCATGAGCCGACTGCGCTGCGGCAGATTTCGGTGCAATAGCCTCACAAGTTATGTAAAATGAGAGACTGCCCACAACTGCTCTAGTTATTGGGCTCTACCAACACAATAAGCATAATCTTTTTAAAAAAAAAATTATTAATTTGGTTGGTGATATTAATTGGACCATAGTTTCAATTAAAAAAAAAATATCTATATTTTATTAGAAACGGTTTTATTATTGTCGAAATAAATTAAATTTTTTGTAATGCATTTTTATAGCCCCAAAAGCGAATCAACGACAATGACTTTGTCAGTACACAGATAACAAAGTATTTCAGATATAAAATACAATTCTTCTGGACTATAAGTTTTTTTGACCGAACTCTGTATGCGGTTAACAGATTTTTGTCACATAGCTTCATTTCACTTTTTTTTCCGAGATTAAGTTTTCAAAACAAATGGCGCTCATGTATTTAAATACTGAAAAATTCGAAACTTTACGATGGAAAGCTTAACCTTAATAACCATTAGCTTTTATGAATTACTTAAGAAAACAAACCTCACTTATTACTGTCGAGGCCTGGTTATAATTAATAATAAAAATGTAAATATAAAAATTTGTAAATACATTTTGTTTGTCTTGGTGTTGCGCCGTGCCTCTAAAATGAGGCCCGCACCCATCCCTAACATTTATTTTCTTTGTGCTGCTGCTGTCGCCCTGTGTAGTTTTGCTTTTGTTATTGTTGTGGGAATTTCCCTGCATTGTATACTATCTACTATATCAGTTTTAATATGTACACAGATTACTCTATAAAGATTTGTCGTACTCGCATTTAAAATAGCGCAAATGATCTGGCAAAAACCCCCTAGTGGAATACAATGCTACGGGTGGATACATATGTGTATACAACAGAAAGTTCCATTTAGCCAGATTTCCAATGGCATGTCGGCCATTAGGCTTTCGCCTTATCAGTGTTCTAGCCATTTGAGTGCTTATAAATGCTTTTGTTTTCCCCCCTTGATTAGCGCCGAAAATTTGTCGCCAAGGGAGACCAAAGTGCGTTTTCCCAGGCCCTGCCTTGTGACGCCGATAAGCGAGCGGACGAGACTCGCCCAGTTGTCATTTTGGACAAAAATTTAAAAATAGAGTTCCGAACATTGTTGTTCTTGTTGCTGTTGTTGTTGAGTCCCGCCTCGATTATTTGCACATTTCGAAATAATCATAAAAGTATCATAAATAAATAAATAACCAGCATATCGCCTTATCGTTTTTATTTTTCGCACTGCGCAAGTAATTTCAGCCAAACAACATGAAAACGAACAAAAAAAAAAGAGCACAAAGAGACAAGAAATCCGCGTTTCTTTCAATTTCCAATTTTTCTAATGACGTCAGGCCTTGACTGACGTCTGCAGAAAATTCCGCAAAACGCCTCTTCAAATTATTGGCGAGAAGCGCACAAAACCAAACAAAAAAAAAAAATTGAAAAGCATACAAACAAATTAAAATAAAATATTTTTCGTTCCATTTTATATGCTAGCCAGCACAAGCACAAGAATTCTAGAATTTACAGTGTATATAATTTAATCAAATTATAAAAAAAATAAATGTATATGCAATATTATAAGCTATAACTGTGTGATAAATGTTATCTGCTACAAAAAAAAACCTTAAATTAATAAATCTATTATTTCAGGAAAAACTACTTACAAGTTTTTCTATTAAATTGATAATGCTTTAAAGTGTGTCTGCGCACATGCTACATACTTATGTATTTTTTATATCTTATCTTTTATAAAATAAATTTTATAGATAATAGTGTATGTCCGCTTCGGCATATCTTTTTTTTTTTGTCTTACTTATTTTAATGTTTTTCTATTTTTGTTTCTTTTTTTTTAATTTGCAGCTAGCTTTTGATTTATATTTTCATACTTTTGTTTTTGAAGAAATTTTGAATTTTTTTTTTTATATTGTACATATCTATTTATTTATTTATTTTTTATATCGCTTTGTACAAAGTGAAAGTTGTTTTCCATGTTGTTATTTAAAAGTTAGTTTTATAGTTTTTTACGCATTATTATTTTTTTTTTTTTTAATTTTTTATTTTTATTTATATTGCTCTTATTTTGACGTATTTCTTCTGTGTTCAAATTGCGTTGTTTATTTTTGGCATGGGCAAAAAATGAGGGAGACGGGCGGTCTCATTTGCAATTTTTTGTGTATAGTTATTTTTGTATATTTAAAAAAAAAAAAAAAAATTTAAATGTGATTGTTTTTTTTTTGGTTTTTTGACAAGCCAGACAGCGGGACTTCCGGTGTTTGCATTGATACCAAAATCAGTACAACTAACATGGGACAGTTTTTTTTTTTTGTTTTTTTTTGGATTTGAGCTTTTTTTATAGTTTTTTATCTAGCAACCAAATATATTAAATTAATTGCAATACTTTAAAAATTTTAACAATGGAGAATACTAAAAATTATATCTGTTTTGGACATGCACAGATTAGTTTATCGTTAGAGTAACTGTTAAAGTACTTGAATATATGGACAAATCGAAATAAAAAATTTAACCTAAATTTCTTAAGTATATTATTGTATAAAATATTTAAATTAATACATAAATAAATAATCTAGATTACTGGATTTTTCTGGTTATAGTTAAGATGTTCACTTCGTCGGGCAGAAATGCCAAAGTATACAACAAACAACTTACACTAAAAAAAAATTCTGCATTTCTTCCCGACCCAGAATCCTTACAAAAGGTAGTGCACTTTTGTCCAAAACACTTGTTACTAGGGTGCTGTGCCCTGTTTCAATACGAGACATCCCCAACATACTTTTCCTTGCACCCTTCTAAATTTCTAGGAATTTGAGAGCAGTCGTATCCGACTCTAAAAAACCCTGTGCAGTTTACGAAGTTTTTAAAGAATCTTACAGGCAAAGGCGCGTAAATTCAAATAAATTTAGTTATTTTTGCCTATAACTCTCGAAGTTCCCATTGGATTTTAATAAAACTTTCATTTACGGATGGGTAATTAAAGAAGAAAATTATGTCGCTGTTTGAAACTGGGTACTTACGAAAGGTTTCGAAATAAATCCAAAAAAAATTTTGCCGGGGTGTTGTCTCTACAAAGTAAAAAAAAAATAACTTTTTCGTGTTCACGAGCATACCACTTTTGGTGGCTGTAGCTTATTCACGAATAGTTTTTTAAATAGATTGGTTTACGTGCTATTTATAGGGTAAGAGGCCCTAAAAATGTAAAATGTTCCTCTAAATTTTATAAATTTATACGATTAGAAAAAATTTTTAGGCATAAAAAGATTAAAAGGTGGAAAGCTTTTATAGTGTGGGCGCAAACAACGCAATTCTCCTACAGCGGAATAGGACAACGTATCTATATGAAATGGCAAACGTTTTGGTAAATTTGAGCTTCTTATCTCTTGTAGTCTTCGAGATCCTTTTATATTATTATGAAGACTACAATGCCTCTTTTTGCCTATTAAATACATCTACCAGTGTGTACTTAATTTTTTTGTAATAATATTTTTAGTACTATTTATTATTATTATTTGAAAAACTAAACAGCTATTCGTATACAACCACCAAAAGTATATAAAACCATTTGCTTTAATGATCTTCAAATATATATTATACTGACAAATATCCCCAATTTAATCTTCACCATATGACGCCATATAAACAGCTGATTATTACTAGCTTGCATCATTGTTAGGGTTGCTCACGACATTAATCAAACACTCCTAAACTTCTGCTCGACATATTACAAAGCTTACAAAGCCTGTCAAAAATTGTTTTTATACCCTGTACCGTATGGTACAAAGGGTATATTGTGTTTGTGCAAGCCGAAAATGTATGTAACGTACAGAAGGAGAAGTCGGAGACCCCCCAAAGTTACCTAAAGTATGATCAGAGTGACTAGAGAAGTCGATATACCCATGTCCGTCTGTCCGTCTGACCGTCTGTCCGTATGAACGCCTAGATCTCAGAGATGGTAAAGGCTAGAGCAACCAAACTTTCAGATAAGATCCCTTATTAATCCATAGGAGACAAGTTTATTTTATTTTTTTGATATCGGGACTACATTATATAGCTCCCATAGGGGTGTTTCAGAGGACCTCGAAAAAAAACAAAAGTTTTAGATGGATAATTCGTTTGCTTATGAAGATATCATAACCAAATTTGGCAATCGGAAGTTTTTTAGATACCCCCAGCACTGTACAAAATTTTATCAAAATCGGTTGACTATATCATATAGGTCCCATAGGATCGATCTGTCGAAAATTTGTTTTTTGTACAAAATTCGTTGTGTTTCGTTTGTTTGTGAAGATATTGTAACCAAATTTGGCATTAAGAAGTTTTTTAGAGTTCCCAAGCACAATACCAAATTTGATTAAAATCGGTTGACTATATCATATAGCTCCCATAGGACCAATCGGTCAAAAAATCGTGTTTTTTACAAAATTCGTTGTGTTTCGTTTATTTGTGAACATACCGTAACCACATTTGGCATTAAGAAGTTTTTTAGAGTTCCCAAGCACTATACCAAATTTGATCAAAAGTTGACTATATTATATAGCTCCCATAGGGCCAATCGGTCAAAAAAACGTTTTTTGCACAAAATTCGTTGTGTTTCGTTTGTTTGTGCAGATATTGTAACCAAATTTTGCATTCAGAAGTTTTTTGGAGATTTTCAACACTGTACCAAATTTTATCAAAATCGGTTGACTATATCTCATAGCTCCCATAGGGCCGATCGGTCGAAAAAAAAGTTTTTGATTAAAAATTCGTCTGTTTTTGGTTTTTTATGAAGGTATCATAATCTAATTTGGCAATCAAATGTCTTTTGGTGTTCTTAAGCAATTTACCGGATTTTATTGCAAGCAGTGGTACAGGGTATCCCAAAGTCGTCCGCGCCCGACTTTAACGTACGCCATCTTTTTTTTGATATCTTTCAATATTATTTAATTTTTTAAACAAATTTCTTTTAAGTTTTTGGTTTCAGCTGCAAAAATAAAATTGAATTCAGTTCATTAAATTGTTCCATTTTTAAGACGAAAGGTCCACAAAGTCAACCCTGACTGAAAGATAAAATGTTAACCAAAAATTTGTCAAGTATATATAATAGACGTCGAACCAGATATTATAACAAATAAAAAACAGGGAAAAGGTTTTTTAATCTAATAACTTACAAAAACTAAATTATTTTAAACTATATAAAAATGTTGTATACTAAAAATCTGGCACAATTCGCAGAATCACGCCTATTTTTGCTTATATGTTTTAATCAGTAAACCCGACTTTTGTTATGTTTTTGGTTTCATACAGTGCTACATAAAAGCTATTTAAGTATACAAATTATTTTTTAAAAATGTAGTTTTTTCCTTATATAACGTCACGCCAAAATCAATATTTTATGATTTTAGAACAAACAAAAAGTTCGCAAAACTTTCTATTTACAAGTAGAGCCTTGTTCCGAAATAATACAACCTTAAAAATTGAACGATTTAAAATAATTTTTAAATTTTTCTAAAAGAAATGTTTAAATTTAAAACAATCAACTTTAAAATACTTAAACCTTAAAGCAACAAACTTTCATAAACGTACTAGAATGGGTCACAAAAAAAATCCTTCAAAAATTTATACAAAGTTTATATGGAAAGACCAAGAAGTTTTTGGAACATGCTAAAAAACGACAACATGAACTTCGTGTCAATTTTAATATGTATTTAAATAGGAAAATTTAAAAATAATTGTAATAATTGTATTTCTTAATAAAACTTGTAAAAAATTTTAAAAAATTGTAAATTTTATTCTTAAAATTTTTATTTAAATTTTTATTTTTTTCGCGAAACCCACTTTACACTTTTTTTACAAAAACTTTAATGAATGGAAATTTTGCGAGACGAAGCAACTAATTAGATACTAGATGTCCTTCTTCTGCCTGTCCAACACTGTACATAATTTCTATGTGCTGCCATAATTTTAATTACTTTGTAAACATTTTTGGCACACAACGTCAATTTTTCTCTAAACAACTTTCATATTTTTTTCCGTATGTATATCGTCCAAAAAAGCAATCAGCTACCTGCGCAGATTTGTTGCCACAAATATCAGATACACTATATGCATAGACGTACATACATACATACATATATATATATATATGTATATGTATGATCCATATTGCCAAGTTCTATCTAATCACGACACAAGTACTCTCAATTTCTTAAGCGTTTGTTTTCTTTTCTTTTATGTATATATTTCCATTTTGAAATATTGCATATCTATATATATCTTGCTAATTGTGAAGGTCGTTTACGTCTGCAGTCGGTCGGTGGATCGGTCGGTCATTGTATACTCTATATGAAAATATGAAAAGGGGGTATATCCGGTTTATAAGTATAAAAATGTAGCAGCGTCAATTCGATAATATAAATGTGTCTTTTTTTTAGAAATGAGGATGAAATGTTCACCCGAAAGTCATTGCTATATTAAGGCGCTTCAAAAATATCTGGGGAGTGTTTTTAAATGCTCTGGCATGGGCAAATGAAGCCGTCTGAGGTAAATATGAGCAGTTTAGAAGATTAGCTTTGCTTAAAAATATGATATGATATTTTTTAAATGGTTACTTTTATTTATATCAATACGATTGTTCCTTAATATATTAGAAGCTATGGAAAAAAGAAGAGAATAACGACTATATTATAGGCTCTACTCTTAACAAATCAATCATTAAAATTTCTATATTCCCAATTATTTTTATACAAGCAGAAATCAATCATTTAAGGATACAAATTGGGGCCCAGGTATATGCTTTAGTAATATCTGCTTCGAATCAAATTTTTGTGTTTTTTTAGGATGCTCAAACCGGTTAGAGAATCTATACATACATAGAAAAACGATTCTAGGTAACTTTAAAAGAAATTTCCTGATTTTGGAAACATTCTTGAAGGTAGTACCGATCAATTTCTCCGCAAACATTAATCAAAAATTTAAAAATAATGATAAATAAAACCCTTACACACCTCTAAAATATGTATTTAAATATAGAAGGGCGAAAAAAAACTATGGTCTCTTCGATTTTAATTTTTGTACATATGTAATAAAGTTAATGGAGACCCTTCCAACTAGGAGCCTAATTTGGACACTAACTAACTAATAAAGGTACTATACAATATTAGCAGTATGCATTTTCTCACTATTTATCGGGTTATCGATAACAGAATAGTTAGGTAGACTTTTCATTTGGAAGCAAAATCTGTTAAATGAATAAATATCTCTGAATAATTTTTATTTGAATGAAATATAAACTCTGTAAATTTTAGTGGCTAGCTTCAAGCAAAACACATATTATAAAAATAAAGCAAACGGTTAAACTTAATGAAATGAAACGATTTTTTTTATATTACAAATATTATTATTATTGTTTCTAAGCTTTGAACCTGAACCAAAAAGTTTGAACTTCATGTGATAGAGGAGGTACTACCCAGAATTAAACTCGTATAATCTCCTACTATTTATGGGGTTATCGATAACTACATAGTTACGTAGACCTTTCTTAATCTAGACACATTTTAAAAACTTGAAATTCCTATCTAAGATAAAACTTTGAGCTTCAACAAAAATTTGTATTTTAACTTTACAATTAAAAAGATTTTAGAAGTAAAAATAATCACATTTTATTCACGTAGAATTACTGAGAGAACCAAATACATCGATAGTTTGTACAATTAAGCAAGTTTTGCATATTTTTGTGATAGCGCCTCCAATGGTTAATAATAATTATGGGCGTTTTCAATTTTGCGTGCTCTCAAATCCGAATTTTTGCTATCTTTTGATATTTTGCCAATTCGTTTTAATTCCTTTTGCAACAAAATAGTCGGTTTCAAACCACATAAAAAATTCGTTTTGTTAAATTTGGGAGCATAAAACATGCGGCACTGCCAAATAAGCTAATTTATTCAGATATATGACATATTTGATTATTTCTCAAAACTTTGCTGTCTAAAAACATATATTTTCTTTATTGCTGATAATTTCCTCTTTCCAGCAAAACCAGTATTGGAATATTTACAAGTAAATCATTTAAAACATTCTTATTGATATAACATTTACGTTTATCTTTTAAACCAAAATATCTCGAAAATTTGAAAAATGGACCTAACTCTTTGTGCCAAAAAGCTGCAGATATAGGGTCAACGGCATAGCAATTCACTCTTACCTATAGAGTACACAATTGTCGATATATTGGTGCCAGTTTTTTATTTACTTGTTTGTTGTTGCTGTTTGCCTGTCTCTTCTACACTTGCTAGCCGCTTCACCCACAAACTATACACGAGTCCACCCACCTAACAATGCCCCCCAAGTACCTCCCAAATAGCAAACGAAGCTGGCAAACAAAATGAAAATATATAGGGAGAAAATTAATTTTCATTACCATGCCAGACACCCGCACACCCTTGAAATTCCGTAAAAATGTTTATATTTATATGCATGTATATCGATGTATCTACACATACATATTTAAATATCAGATCGCAATTCATTTTGTTTACAGATATATGGTATTTCTCTCTACTTCCTCGCTTCCGTCTCCCTTTCTCTATCTCTCTCTCTCTCTCTGTTTATTACAAAAATTGCCAGCGAAGTGAAATCTCATGGAACGAAACAACTAATTTTTCATAAAGATTTTTTTTATAGTTTAATTTGTTAATTTTGTTTTGCTTTTTAATTGCATTTTAATTTGTTTTTGTATGTTTCAGAATTTTGTTTAATGTTTGCCAATGTTTTAACAACTGCCTGGTATTTTTTTACGTTTTTAAAAAATTTAAAGTATTTTTAGTAATTAAAGCAATAAAACGGTGTGCTTTACTTAAAAAAATAGAAAAAATTAATAAAATATATAATATTATTTATGTCTTGTCGTTTTTATGGCGCCATGTTAAATGCGGCATCACAAATTTAATGCCATACTTTATTATTAATACGCTTTTCATTCTGCATATATGTTATTTTTTATGTTTATATATGTGTTTTTTACGTATCATTTTAATTATTATTATTTGTTTATATTAATGGTGTTCATCAAGGTAGACTTTATGATGTTCAGGTGAACACTTTTCCAAATTGTTCAGAAAAATTCAGATTTCTTTGATTTATTAAGGTTGTGCCAGAAATCTGTATGATTTTGGAAATACATCCCAACAACAAATCGAAATTTTCTTTTCTGAGTAGGTTTTTAATTTTATAAATGTCGTTCATTCATCAAAAACGTAAAAAAAAAATTGGAAACGAAATCTGCCTAGATTAGCAAACAAACATCTATATGGCCTGACCGACTGAATTTCGGAGGAACTCAAAACGGTCAAGGGATAGCCCATTTCTCATACAAGGTATCTCAAAATCGTCCGCGCCCGACGTTAACGTACGTAATTTTTTTTCTTTTATTTATAAGATATTGTCATCGAATTTGGCGTTGGAAATTTTTTTTTAGAATTCCCAAGCAACCTACCTAGAAGACCGAAAATTTTATGTTAAAATAAAAGAATCTATATCTACGGAAGGGAAAATGAGAGCTGGCGTACCACAGGGAAGCGTCCTGGCCCCTCTTTTATACAATTTATTCACGGCGGATATCCCGACACCTAGGGAGCTCACAGAAACCGTTAAGAACGGAAAACTAATGATAGCTACATACGCAGATGACTTGGCAATTTTACACTCTGCCTCCTGTGAGTACGAAGCAGCAGATGGAATTTAAGAGTACCTATACCTACTTGAGAGATGGGCTCACAGGTGGAACATCTCCATGAATCCAACTAAGTGCCAGGCAGTTCTATATACCCTAAGAAAAAAATCATCACCTGCTGTCTGGTTAGACAATCAACCACTAAAACTACAAAAACAAGCTAAATACTTAGGAGTTATCCTTGATAGCAGACTGACTTTCAGACAACATATAGAAAGCACAGTCAAAAACTGCCGGCTAAAGATGTCTAAAATGAACTGGCTCATGAACCACCGCAGCCGTCTTCCTCTCCGATGCAAAAGAGCCTTATATAAAATAGTAGTGGTTCCAACCTGGAGATACGCTATCCAGATCTGGGGTATGGCGGCTCGCTCGAGTCGCTCACGTATTCAGACACTTCAGAACAGGGCCTTACGCCTTATTACTGGGTGTGAATGGTATGTAAGGAATTCGACCTTGCACCACGACCTCAGACTGGAGACCGTCGAACTCCAGATAAATAAGCACACAAGCCGCTACAACGAAAGGCTAAAAAGACATCGTATTAGGCTGGCAAAAGGGCTCCCAAATGAAAATCCTATAAAAAGGCTCAAAAAAAGAAGTTTTAAAAATCTGCTCCAACAAGCGCCGAACTGAAAGAAAACGAAAAGAAGACCGACAGAAAAGCGGACCAAATGATGGCCTCCTGATTGACAGGACTCCTTAACACTCCTAAGACATCTCTAACTAAACAAGCTGGATTGGCGATCATAAAATAAGAAACCTGCAATTCATAAAAATATATGTATTTTTGATAATTTTGCAAAATAAATTCAAAAAAAAAAAAAAAAAAAAAAAAAATCCCCAGCACTTTCAAAATTTTACCAAAATCGGTTTACTATCAGTTGCTCTCTATTATTAAAAAAAAAAAAAAAAAAAAAAAAAAACAATAAAGCGCACAGAAAGTGGAGCTCCCCAATAACCATTATAATTAAAAATTTTTCCAATTTTGCGGTTCTCTATTTGTTAATATTAATGAATTACGTTGTCTCATTTTTCACAACCGCATAAATTCATGCGAATATTTTGGCACAAGAGCTACTAAGGCTTTCAATACCACGATATAGCCTACACCTGGCTCAACCCACTCTGATTTCCATATCTTTCGTCAAAATTCTACTAATTTATGAGAAACCTTTTCAACTCTTAAATATAATTAATTTTCCCTAGCTCATCTTTAATGCCTAAACATATGGATTTTTAATTTTATTATAAATTCGTTTTCGCACTTTTTTTTTTGTTGTTGTTGTTGTTGTTGATGTTTCTGTTGTTATTGTAGACGTTTTTTTTTTTCTTTTCACGTTGTTGTTTTTGTTTTCAAATATTTCATTCAATTTTCTGTGCTTTTGTGTAACACCCACACAAAAGTTTATTTTTAATACGTTTATATGAAAAATGTTATTTGAAAGAACCAAACGCGAAACACACACATTCACACACTCGTGTTCAAACAAACAGACACACAGAAATATACTCACAGAAAGTGCACACAAATGCACATCAAATAATTCTTTCAGTGTATGCTTTTTTTTTTTGGCAAACAATTTCATGGCGCAAATACTTTCAAATATACACTACACTCCTTGACACTTGAATAGTTCAATTTGATTTTTTTTTATTAGCACATATTTTAAGATACTATTTAAAAAGTGAAAATGTGCAAGTACTATCCATATTCTCTGTAGTGGAAAAAAAAATTTTTAACACCGAAAAGGGAAGAAGTTAGTAAAGTTATTACTGCCGGTTTTTCGATGATTAAAAGAGCTGGAATCATAAAATATTTTGGTGTTTTTTTATACCCTCTCCTTTGATTATAGGGGTATATTAAGATTGTAACAAAATATTAGTGTGTAATTCCTTCCACAGAAGAAAACGAGTAAGACCCACATAACGAGTCATGTACACTAAAAAAAATGTTTAATAGGACGCGCATTGGTTGAAAAGACTTTAAGTTTCTGTTTGGAATTTCGTGATGACTTTTTTTTAACTCTTAATTTTTATTAGCAATAAAAAATTTTGGATAACCTTAACCAAGCTTAAATTTCGAGGTTTTGTATACTCATTTACAGAATTACAGATTTCTTTTTTAAATATATTTAAGTGTATATATTTTATAATTTTTTATTTTTAAAAATATATTTTTTTTTTAAATATATACATAAATATATATTATTTTATATTTATTTTTTTTTATTTTAAGTATAAATTTACTTTTATTTAACAAAGATATATTGAGACACAATCATTTAAAAAAAACCAACCACAAAAAAAAATATAATAATATAATAATTATATTAAATTTTGTACTTTTATTTCAATCAGTCTTCAGATTATAAAAATCATTAAATACAATTAGCATAAAAAATTTTTTTTCTTTAATAATATGAAATAAAATGCTATTATTCAAGTGCGGCGAAGTGTACATAGAAGGTACACACATAGCACTTAAAAATGTGCTAGTATGCATTGTTATACAAAAATATTAAATGATTAAATTGATTTGCTTTGCTTTTTGACTTAGCGTAAAATACAAGTTTCTTAGCCTTCGACTAACTTTAAGTCGGCCACGCGGCGTATGCGTAATGTATTTTAATAATTTATGTTGTTTATATTAAAAGATTCCCCTAAATGCAAATATTTTTTGCGGTTGACCAAGTTTACCGGGCTGCATTTCCCATACGTCAAGTATATATGTATTTTAAACTTGTATTTAATTATTTTTATAATTTATAAATTGGCGTTCAGCATACAAGTCATAAATATATTCGCAAGCACCGAGATAGACGCTACAATAAAATTTGCGTATTTTTCGGCGCTTTTTTCGAGTACATATGATTTCTATGTTCAACCAAAAATAAAAAAAAAATCATCTTTCGACAAGCTAAACAATTTGAGATTTTCGAAAATTGTTTTCAGTTTTTCGCGAGCATTTAAAGCGTGCAAACGCGTTCAAGTTGGTTTTTTATTTTGAAGCGGGCGTGCTCTACATTTTCAAATAAATAAATTAAAGTGCGTGCACCTTTTTTTAAAAAACGATCACATAAATTAAATTGTTTTAATAAATTTTAAAAATAATATAGCTTAATAAATCCATATTAAAATGCTAATTAATATTTAGCAAAGTAAAGAGCATATAAAAAAATATTGATATTAAACCAAAAATAAATGTTATTATTTCAAGTGACTTAAAAATATAAAAGCGAAAGAGCGACAATATAAATTTAAAACTACAGTTTCCTAAAATCAATTAAATACTAATTTTAATTTTGTTTATAATGAAAAGTGTAAAAAAAGGTTTATTCTAAAGACAAACATATTTACAATTTTAAAATAACGAAGAATCAGAATTAATGTTATTGCAGTGTCTTGAATTTGTTATAAAAAAATCTATATATAGTGTTCAAAATATGCTTATAAAATGTAAGTTATGTCTCTATCAACACTATAAATTTTTGTATGTGCATGTCTATTTTTTTATAAACACTATACTACTCCTGAGCTCTTTTGGTAAAATGGACTTCCTGGGCAACAGTATGGCTTCCATCCATATTTTATTTTTTCCATTTGGTTTTCTTGCAATCTGAAAACAATTTATTTTATGCCAACTTGTGTCATAAATATTTTTAAATTTTCACTGTCATTTGTTTATTATTTCGGCGCTTATCCAAATTACTTTCTTCTTTTTTTTTCGTGTGATTTTTCATATATATTATACGTTTTTATGTTCAAACATATTATAGCTAAGCTATAATACACCGGTGCTATATACTTATATAAATAACATATAGATATGTCTCTTTTTTGCATTTTATTTTTTTTTTAGAATATAAGATGTATTTAGGTAATTTTTTTCCTTTAGTCGTTGTGCTAATTCTGGAAATGAAATAATGTTGCGCCCAGTAGCTTCGATGAAAATACTATATATACTACATACATACGTATATTCATATGTATTTTTTTTTTATCTTTTTTAAAGATTTCACAATGTGAATATTGCTAATATAAAATCAATACTGTAGGCCTTGAGCTTGAAAAACATTTTGTATACCCTTTCCAAGAGTTTAAGGCTATTTTATCTTTTGTACTTTATTTCTTATAAAGCTTGATGCGGCGTTCCTCTTAAATTCTTATAAGATCTAGGAATTTTATTTTTTTTTTGTTTAAAATAAATTTTTTGAATATTTTACCATCTCATAAGTATTGTTTTTTCGGCACCCTTAGAAATAATAAAAATTCAAAATTTCGGAACTTCAAAAAAGTATGTTGAACCGTGTTGTTTTCTTAATTTTTATAACCAAAAAGTTTTTGAATCTTATAATAGATTCAAAACAAGATTAATTAATCGGCCGTGCTCCGGAAAACGAAAGTCCAAAACAAACAATTTTATTCGGATTCATTTTTGCTTTCTCTCAAATCCAAATATTGTGCTGTTTTTTGCTCATATTTCCCTTACTCATTGTTAGCACAGCTTAACACCTAAGACATATGGAATTTTATTCCTGAAATAATAAATAGTTTTTGAACCTTATAATAGATTCAAAACAAGAATAATGTACCTTTAGTTTACTCAATAAATAAAATTCGGTTTGAGTTGTGCATGCTATTTTTGGGTTGATTCAGAAAAAAAATAATTTGAAATATTTATTATTACATATTTAACTTGAAATTGGCATAAATAGAATCTGGAAATATCAAAGAATATTTAAAAAATTATTTCAGTTTAATGTGGGTACACTTTTAAACCTATTTTGAAAATTGGTTTTAATTGCTCTTGCAACAAAACATTCGGTTTCAAACTAAATAAAAAACTTGTTTTGGTGAAATTGGGAGCATGAAACATGTTGCTTCAAAACAAATCCGAATAAAATGTTCGGATTCGTTTTTCGGAGCACGGCCGAATATAAAAACTAATTCAATTTTAATTACTCAAAATCTATCAGAGAGATCTAGTAAATGCAATCACTTAGGAAGAGCTAAATCGCTTTTTAGTAGATCTATTATGTTACAAGCATCGAGAATGTGGGGATCCACGATTATGTCTAATGTATCATTCACACATAAAGGCCTATACGCAGTTCGAAATATTTCGCACGAAATGACAAAACTTCATATAAAAAAAAAATCCATTTGGGATATCCCATTTGGAACAATGACAAAACTTCATATAAAAAAAAATCCATTTGGGATATCCCATTTTAAATCCCATTTAAAACTTATTCGGAACCTGGGTGAAAGTCTGGCTGTAGCTGAATATGTTCGTTGTCGCTTGAGTTACCAAAAAAAAAAAACTGATTTGCGTCCTTGGAGTAGATATCTTATCTGGGGTTATATTGAAATTCAAGTTATAAAAAAAAACTTTTGGCTTCGTAGACATAACACTCATATATTGTATACATATATGATTGAGTTTTAAGATAACATTTCGTGCTAAAAATGGAATCGCTTTATTTATGCCAATTCGTGGGAGCTTTAGAACTATAGATTAATTTTCTACCAGCCTCGTTTAAGGTATGTTTATACAGAGAAACTTTATCAACAACTACGAGCTGGCTCGATCCATACAAAACTTATTTGCTATACCTTTTCTGTAGGGATAGGAATATTATAGATTAACCAAGGCATTCGTGAAATCCGTACACTTGTGAATTTTGTTAAATCATTCTGGTATCTGACCTAACCATGTGAGTCTTATAATCAAAAAAAGTTGGTTTTATTTATTTAAACTAAAACTCACTGTATTCTTATCGCCAAGTACGATTTTCACTGAATACAACCACGCCCTTAACTTATTGTTACAAAACTTTAGAAAAAATGTTTGTTGTGTATTCCATAGTCGGACACTAGCGAACTTATTTTTGATTTTCTTTTCAACACTTTTCAAACATTTTGCAATATGCCTTTTATGTAACAAAAAATCAATAAGCTTAGCTAAGAGCTTGAAAATTGTTCAAAGCCGAGTGTATTACACTTTGGTAATTTAATTAGTTTATATGATGAAATACATTTTCACATTTAGAAAACTTATTTACATGGCGTTTTTCTTTTAATTTGCTTGCAGGTCTACTATAGTAACAAATGATGGCCTAAAATGGCGGCTAAACAACCAATGCCGCCAGGAAATTCAAATGTAAATGGCCAAAACCAACAACAACAAACAGCAACAAATAGTAGCAACAACAACAACAACACGTCTGTCATAGCCGAAGCGCTTAACAAACATTTTCAACAAAAACAACAAACGAGCGTTCAAGCCTATAACAATAACAATAATATTTATAACGATAACGATAATGAGACGGAGCAAGCGGGCACCAAGTCCAAGCTAACTTGCAGCTGCACCAACATAAGTATTATGCATCTCTTTCATGAGATGAAGCAGGAATTTCCCACAATACCGGATGCAATTGTAACGCAATGTGTAAATGAAAATTGTCATCAACGCGAGAATTGCATACAAATGTTGAAAAAGGAATTGGCTTTGCATCCCATACCCGTGCAATCCTATCCGGCTAAGGTGCTACAACAACAGCAGCAGCAGGTGTCCAATTCGTTGCAGCGTCAAACTAAACCGCCAACACCTTTGAAACCCTCGCGTGTAGCGCCGCTGCAGCCGTCGGCAGCGACGTCGTTGTCATCGCCCGTATTAAATCAACGCCGCGTGAACAGTGTGCCCAACTGTGATAGTGAAGTAAAACAGCAAGAAAAAGATGTTCGCAATTCAGCGTTATCACAAACCTCCAATTCGAATTCCAATCAAAATTCTAATCACATTAATGCCAACGGTTCTGCTAACGCTGATATGCCAATAACAACAAACACAACAACAACGTCAGAGACTGCGTCAACTGCGACGCCCACTGCTACGTCAACTGCAACGCCGACTGCACGCGCACGTCCTACAACACTGAATTTAAATGGCAGTCCTAGCAGCGAACTACATCAGCAGCAGCGTCAACTGAATGCGCAATTACAGCAAAAGATACAGCAACGTCAGCGCCAGCAGCAGCAGCAGCAAACAGCCCTAGTGACGTCACACAACAAACCGCTGCGTAAAGCACCGCTGCCGCCGCTGCCACCTAAGCCCCATGCAGCCGGCAGCGGCGGACCCGTCTCATTAGCACACACACAGCAGAGTAGTTTCTCTACCGATTCCTCTTGTCTCACCAGCCCCATGAGCTCTAGCGAATCGGAAATATCTGTAAATGTTTCCTTATCATCGCCAACCGCAGCAGCAGCGGCGCTTACTGCAGCGCAACAACAGCAAGCCTCACCTATACGCCATCGCTCAGTCATTACGCTGCAGACCGAGCCGCCGTACACGCGCTATTTTCAAAGTAATCCTAACGTAATCGCCACCGCCGTTGCTGCTGCTCCAAACTTATCGCCAACGCCGTCGTCGTGTGCTTCCTCGCCCGTAGCAGCCGGTCGCAAAAGCTTTACCTCGCTTAATCTCACGCTGCGTCAACCGAATCCGAACACTGGTGTCGCACAGTCCGCCATTGATATTTCAGCCGGTCCAGCGCCCAGCGGTGCCGGTACGGGCATAACTTATTCGAGTAGCTCCTTTGATGCGCGTCGTGGCACACATAAAAACTTTCACTTGACTGTCACCGACGAGGGTAGCGTTTTTAGTGCGGGCTGTGTGCGTTCGCAGCCACAGCTATATGCGGATAACGAAACGCATACGACCACCGATGGCCCAAGATCACCAAAAGCTTCCTCGCCGTGTAGCCTAAGTGGTAATCCCTTTGCTCAACAGCAGCAGCATTCATATCAGCAATATCAGCCAGTGCCAGCCATACAAATGCCGGAAATATTTCCATATCCGACGCAGCCTCATAATCATATTGTGCCTTCCAATTATATAAGCAATCATTTGCACAGCAATAACAGCGCCGATAACAGTCCCAGTGGAACGCATTCGCAGCGAATTTTGTATGCTGACAATGGGGAGGAGAGTGATCAGGAAGGTAAGTCTAAGACAAAGAAACGAAAAATAGAACAAAGAAAGAAAGAATACAGGGGCGGATCTAGAAACCCGTTTTTTTTTTTGCTAAGTGTATAGTATAGAATAGTGGTGGGCAAAACTCATACAAACAAACATTTCTTTGTGTGAGTAAGCAGCGCAGTATGCAAAAGCGTATGAGAGAGCAAGAACCGCAACCAAGCAAAAAACGAGAGAGAGATTTCACACACTTGGACCGTGCATGAGCCGACTGCGCTACGGCAGATTTTGGTATAGAACATGTTAATGAAATAATTGGTGTGAGGAGGACCTGCAGCTGCAGAAGCAATTCGTCTATGCGCTATTCTAGGAGTCTCATTCAACCCAAAAGCTATCTGTCTTTGTTGTAGAAGGAGCTTTAAACTTAATGTAATACGTTAACAAGATCACTTTTTGAAGAATTTTGAAAACTCATCATTAATGCTTTTAATCGACAAATGTTTCTAGAGATACTCGTAGATACTAGACACACACTGATTATCAACTTTTTTTACGCTCCTGACAAATAAATTGCGAGCGGCTTCTTAGCCATGACCTTGAGTAAGTTATCACAAAATTTAATTCAAAGCCTGAGTATTAGTTGTAAAGAGAGAACTTATTAAACAATTGGACTGATTAATTTGTTGTTAAATTAGCTCTAAATAACTGTCGCTATCGCTTGGGCCCTATATAACCATATTTGCTATAATTTTTCCTTCGCCTTAATTGTTCTAAAATTAAAATTCCTAGCTTTTATCACAAGTACAGACCATTTTATGAGTACGTTTTCTTTGGTATACTTTTATTGATTACGAAAACTAATAAATGTATTTCAGACCTTTCATGAAATAACTGGGAAACTGTTTTTACAGCAAAACTGATAAACTTACGTGGAACCCCACTTGGCTATGTCTAGCGGAATTTTTTTTGCATTGTTATCAAAATTATCGGCAAATGTTTGTTTATTGAAGCTAAAAGCGCAACTTATGGAATTGCATTACTCTGTTATTAAAACTTAAACTTAGTAGTTTCGAATAAAAAATGTGCTTGAACAATTTGAAAAATTTACTACTTTGAGATACCCTGTACCATAGCAAGAGACTAACAAACGAACCTATTTCGATACAATTAGGAATAGGATACTAAAAAAATTTCTGAAATTTGATTACGATTTAGATATAAACAAACGACTTATGACTAAAACTTTTGGTTTTTTTTCGATATCAAAAAAATAAACTTTAAGGGAAACTTCACAAACTACCTCGACAGTATGAAATGACGGAATGACGGACATGACTACATTGACTTCTCTAGGTAACCTTAGCATGCTTTAGTTAACTTTCGGAGTATCCAACGTCACCTTCTCTATATTACAGAAGACATGTTTGGCTCGCACGAACTTAATGTACCTGTTGTACCTTTTAGGTATAGGATATAAAAATATACCCATGTGTACAGCCTGAGTTTCGACTTCCTTCCGTTTACCTGATGTTCCTCACCTGGTCCTTTATTTAGTTACTGATTATCTCTTTATTGAAAAACACATTTGTTGACAACCCCCAAGCAAAAAATGGTGAACACCATTTATAGAATATTAATATGCGTTTGAAAGAACTTATATCTTCGGAAACCTTAAAAGCGCTCTGACAAACCATTTTATACCCCTTCTCTGATACTGTAAACTCCAACCGCTTATGGAAATATTATCTTGGAAGCCTTTAGAGCGAAGGAAGCCAAATTTTACAAAGAAGAGATCCGTATTTCTTGAATCATAGCAATACCTGTACCACAATTTTACACCACTTCTCTTATAAAGTGTATACCGACCGCTTATGAAAATATTATGAATAGCCCTTTTGTCCCAATTTAACTCGGAAACCTTAAGAGAGAAGAGCACCAAGATTTAGATTAGATCCGCTATATTCTCGCTCTAGTGACGTTTGTTAAATCAGTTCAATACTAGACCAACACTTTTAGAGCTGTTCTATAAACTTTCATCAAACTTTAATATTAAATTTGATATGTTCACTCATGTGAGCCTAATAAAAATAATATTTATTTATTTATTTTATTTTATATGGGGTACAACAAAGTAGAGTTGGTTTTAAATTATAAGGAAAATTTAAATGAAATATTGAAAAATGTAACGAGGAAAAAAGATAGATCACTAGCCCGGTGGGTGAACTTTTTAGCGATATGCACCGACTCACATCAAAAACTGGCCAGAGACTTTTATTTACAATAACCAAGTGGAAAAAGGATGTTCAAAGAATAATTAAACATTACATATATAAAAAAATAGGTGCCTCATAATACAGGATTGGTCATGGATGCTCGAAGAGGCAAGTCAAGATGACTTAGGATAGAAGACGTGATAGAAGGAACGGTCTCAAAAGAGAGAAAATTAAAAAGGCTATTATAATTAGAGCATAAGACACGGAAAGGATCATGCAGAGCAAAGTTAGATCTACAAAGTCGCAAGGCTATGGCGCGATAAGTACGAGTATTATACCCAAATAATGATCTTTTGTCAAAAAAACACTCCACCTTAAATTGTTTGCTTCAATTTTCATTACTTGGAAAATTAATTTCGCACCGATTTCATCAAACTTTAATTAATGGCAAAAATGTTTTGATTTTATTAAAACGTAACTGATAGAACACTTGAGACTTTGACTTGTAAGTACATGTGTTTCCAATGTCCTCTTCTTATCACCTCAACATGCTTTACTCAATTGCGACGTAGAAACTTTTATTTTTAGACAAATATCTGCCGATTAGTTATAAAATACATATACAACTGCGATCGTACTGGGAAGAGGTGTTTAGTTTTATGGCTAGAATTTAGTTTCTTATCGATTATAACAAACGTTGTTTATCATCTAATTTTGTATACAAATGATAACAAATAAAGTTTCGTTTTAGGCGCTAAGGGGAATTTTTGGTGCATTAAAAGTATATACATAATAAAACCAGCTGTTGCTAGAAATGTTATTGTGAAATTAGAGAATTGAAGCTTGGACGTCTGGTTGGGTTCATTGTTTTAATTTTAGCAAGCACTTATTTATAATGCGCACATGGCCTCAAAACAATAATACAGCCTCACAATTGTTTTGAAAAGGAAAAATAGTTGGTACCATATATCCAGAGAAAGTGTCCCAAAAAAGGAGTCGGTTTCCTATACGACTTTATCTTCAGGAGAGCCTAAAGCTTCTTTTGGTAAAACTTGCCAAACGTTTTTCACCGAAATAATGCGAGTATTGTGGTCCAACTTAGAGATCCCCTGTTGCGCGTCCCTAAACATGCATTAAGTAATCCGTCACAGATTTCTTTAAATTTATACTATCTAAAATATTTGTATTTAACATGTTTCTTTTTGTGTGAAAAAATTTTCACTCACTAGTTAATAGGCAGCTATAAATTTTAAAAAATAATAGAGATTTAAGTCGGTCGCGAACAACTTTGTGATACTCTGTACCCTCAAATTACAATTAAATTCGTTATTTTGCGAAATGTTCATAAATAAACGAATTATGCCCTGAAAACGCTTTTTTGACCGATCGGTTCTATGGGGCGAAGTATACGCCAAAGTAAACCGATAAAATTTGGTAGTGTTTGGCTTCTCTTAAAAACTTTCGATAACCAAATTTTATAAACAAACAAATTATACACAAAAATCTTTTTTTTTACTGATCTGTCCTGGGGGGACAATATGATATAGTCTACCGATTATTTTAAAATAGGGTAATGTTTGGGAACTATAAAAACTTCCGATTGCAAAATTCGGTTTCGAAATCTTCATAACCAGAAAAGTAAAACAAACAAATTATGCCTTAGAAACGTTTTTTCGACAGATCGCTTCTATGAGGGTTATATGATATAGTCAAACGATTTCATATAGTGTTTGGGAACTCTAACAAACTTCCGAATGACAAATTTGAGTACAATATCTTTATAAGCAAACGAATTATGCAGATAAAACTTTTGGCTTTTTCGAGCTGCTTGGAAATAGCCCATTGAGAGCCATATAATATAACCCCAACATTGGAAAAATAAAACAAAAATGTTTCCAGTGTCATAATAGGGGATCCAACTTGAAAGTTTGCTTGCTTTAGCTCTTAACAAATCCAAAATCTAGGCCTTCAGACAGAAGGACATGTCTTTGAACAATTTTTCTTGTCCTTCTGGACCACATTGGAGGTAATCCCGATCAAACTCACAGTTCGCTAATTATATGTGTTTTTGGAAAGGCGAAGACCAACCTAAGCGCATGTTTTGTTTTTGAAATCTCAGTATCTCCAAAACCATGCTAAAAACAATCGTCCCAGACCACTGCTGACACTTTGGCTATAAACTTCAAGAAAAAACTATGTTTTTATTGAAAATAATTGAAATTATTAATTTAAGGATTGCTAACTTTGACTCTTTGTGCTACCTTCGACTTATGACGTCACACTCTAAATAACTAAACTGAAATGAAAACATTTCAACTTTATTTGCGGCCGCCTTGCTGATTAAGCTAATTTTCTCATACAAACTGGTATTTCACAATATTACGTAAAAGTTTTTGTGTACATTAGAGGCTGGTACTATAGCTTCTGTGAGCCACCATAATTTATCCAGTTAAATCAAATTAGAATTCGAATCAAGCCCAAGAGAACGAACTTAAAATTACAGCGCAATTTGCTATAACTTTTATGAATGAAGTGGGCGGCTAAAGGAAATAAATTCTAATAGACAGAAGAAGGTGTGGCAAGTCACAAGTTTTTTATAGCAAAATGCTTATTACCACCTCAGGTAGAGAAGTCGCAAAGACTTTAAAAGCTAGGCAATTTAAATTTAACCATAAAATCAGATCTTGGAGTTTACCCTATCCAGCTCGAGAAGGCAAGCTGCCTTGATTGTAATCGTCCACTGGGGCTTCAGTGTCACAGCAGTGGGGTTCACTGGACATCTGAAAAGTTGGGCAGTCTTGTGAGAACTGCAGTTACAGTGCCGGATGTCTCAATAGGAGAGTTCTTAAACCCCTCCTTATCGTTTTAATGAAAAATTAAGCGCAACGAATTGATTTTCTTTAAGAAAAAGTGGGTGTAGGGTATCTCACTATCTGAGGTTCTGCCGATTTGAACGTTGATCATTGAAAGTGGCAAATACAAATAATTCCAAAGCTCCTTTATTTAAAATTTAAAAGTAGTCCTTGCGATTAAACCATTGTCCCAAAAAGAATTTTTGTTGATCTTTAATCCGGCTTATACTAATTGGTTCAAAAGTCTTTTGTCTTATATTATTAAAAATAATATATGTATGTATTTACGTTATTTGTTTCTTTTATTAATAATATTTATCAATCTTTGCTTTACATATGTACAAACATTCACCCTTCAAGCGAATTAATGCATATAAAAATTTAAAACGCCTACGCCACGCCTCATGTAGTATATACATATGTCTATGTATGTAGCACATCATTTTGCCTGTCTAGATATCTTGTGTACTCGGTTCGGCCTTTGCATATTTTTTTTTTTTTTTTTGTATATTTTCCTTCTCTGGGTTTGTTTTTATACGTTCTATATCTATGTATGTACTTACATATTATATATACAGTGAGAGTAGAAATTATTCGGATACTTTTAAGTATCTTTAATTCTGTTTAAAAAAAAAATCATCAAAATTGATTCTATGTAGTATAGAAAAAAATTTAAATAATCAAAAAGTCACTTTTTTACAAGCGAATTTAATTGTTAAATAACTAAATTTAAAGTATTTTTTGACTTCATATTTGGTACTTTATGCAAGTACTCGAAACAAGATCTATTATCATATTTGGTACTTTGGTATTAATCAGGTGTTCTACATGACATATTTTCAAATAGTTATCTTGGTATCAATCCGCATATAGGTTAGGTTTCACCGGTTGAATGTTATTGGTTCTTCCTTTTTTGTTGAGATACAAATCCGGTGGCTGGGATTTAGTTTTCAGCTGCTTCCTATATTTTACATTTTTTCTATGCCAATTATGACTTGACTATAAATGTTTTTATTTTTAAAATATATAATTAATGTCAACTTTTTGCTTAGTTACAGGGCTTTAAGCCTAAAATTTAAAAGTGTTCGAACTATATGTGGTCTCACTGTAGGTATATATGGTACATGTTGTGCGTATATGTATATGTATTTTATTTATACATAAACGGTTGACGCTCTGTTACAATTTTCATTTAAGTTTCTTTGTTGTATAGAAAGTGCATCGTTCAAGTTCAGGGCAATGCATAAACATACATATTTACACACAGGTGTATATACATATATACATATGTATGTAGGTAAATGCATATGCAGCTAGAATTAAGCAAAGGCGACAAAAATTTTGTTTAAACATTTTATTTGATAGAAAATGCTATTGCTGAATGGAAATTTTTCGATGCCAACTTTGGTATGACGTCAAGCATACTTAATCAAAAAAATAAAAAATTATTTAAAAAGTGAATAAAGTATTGTATTAGCTTTTTCAGACATGCTAAACTTAAGACATACATAATGGGTGTCTCTCTTAGGACTGACTGTTGGCAATTTGCATAGGAATGTGTATATTCTTTTAATTTTAATTAATTTCTCTTTATTTCGTTTTATGTTCGAAAGCTTTTTCTGGATTTATGATTATTCTTGTTCATAATTACAAAATGTAAGCAAGTGAAAAATAAAGGAATTTAATTGAAAAAGCTGAGTCCTTTTCACGTTATGGAGTTGGTACTTTAATACCTATGATAATTATACCCTGTACCGTATGGTACAAAGGGTATATTGTGTTTGTGCAAGCCGAAAATGTATGTAACGTACAGAAGGAGAAGTCGCAGACCCCCCAAAGTTACCTAAAGTATGATCAGAGTGACTAGAGAAGTCGATATACCCATGTCCGTCTGTCCGTATGAACGCCTAGATCTCAGAGATGGTAAGAGCTAGAGCAACCAAACTTTCAGATAAGATCCCTTATTAATCCTTAGGAGACAAGTTTATTTTATTTTTTTGATATCGGGACTACATTATATAGCTCCCATAGGGGTGTTTCAGAGGACCTCGAAAAAAAGCAAAAGTTTTAGATGGATAATTCGTTTGCTTATGAAGATATCATAACCAAATTTGGCAATCGGAATTTTTTTAGAAACCCCCAGCACTGTACCAAATTTTATCAAAATCGGTTGACTATATCATATAGGTCCAAAATTCGTTGTGTTTCGTTTGTTTGTGAAGATATTGTAACCAAATTTGGCATTAAGAAGTTTTTTAGAGTTCCCAAGCACTATACCAAATTGATCAAAATCGGTTGATTATATCATATAGCTCTCATAGGGCCAATCGGTCAAAAAAAAGCTTTTTGTACAAATTTTGTTGTGTTTCGTTTGTTTGTGAAGATATTGTAACCAAATTTGGCATTAAGAAGTTTTTTAGAGTACCCAAGCACTGTACCAGATTTGATCAAAATCGGTTGATTTTATCATATAGCTCCCATAGGGCCAATCGGTCAAAAAAAAACGGTTTTTGCACAAAATTCGTTGTGTTTCGTTTGTCTGTGAAGATATTGTAACCAAATTTGGCATTCAGAAGTTTTTTAGAGATCTTCAACACTGTAACAAATTTTATCAAAATCGGTTGACTATATCATATAGCTCCCATAGGGCCGATCGGTCGAAAAAAAGTTGTTGATTAAAAATTCGTCTGTTTTTGGTTGTTTATGATGGTATCATAATCTAATTTGACAATCAAATGTCTTTTGGTGTTCTTAAGCAATTTACCGGATTTTATTGCAAGCAGTGGTACAGGGTATCCCAAAGTCCCTCTTCTACCTCTTCTAGGCCCATAATCGATATAAACATGATTAACCTGTCAATTACTTTAAAATTGTTTTTTGAGGTGAATTCATCAAGTCTCGACTGCCCAATAACAATAAATCGCTTGGGACGATTGGTCATGATCTAAGCAAGTTGAATCGAAATAAATTTGGTTTGTTACCGATATTTGCTAAACTGTCAATCACTGGCATGATTCTTCTTCCTACAAGAAATCTGCACACAAATTCGTCGCACTCCATTTGGCAGCTGTCATTAGGAGACTTCGTTCGTGGTAACGGTTACCAGGAAATGCCCCTTACAGCCCACCACGTCAAATTAAGCTTGAGACGTATCTGACTGCCCTACTTTAGCAAAATCCAAGCCTGATAAAACCATTTCTAAAATCAGAATAACACTGCCATACAAAAAGATGGCGTACGTTAAAGTCGGGCGCGGACGACTTTGGAATACCCTGTACCACTGCTTGCAATAAAATCCGGTATATTGCTTAAGAACACCAGAAGATATTTAATTGCCAAACTACCAAAAACAGACGAATTTTGAATACAAAAAGGTTTTTTTGACCGATCGTTCCTATGGGAGCTACATGATATAGTCAACCGATTTTGATCAAATTTGGTCACTGCTTGGGTGCTCTAAAAAACTTAACCAACACCAAATTTGGTTACGATATCTTCATAAACAAACGAAACAAAACGAATTTTGTACAAAAACATTTTTTCGACCGATCGGCCATATGGGAGCTATATGATATAGTCAATCGATTTTGATCAAATTTGGTACAGTGCTTGGAAACTATAAAAAACTTCCGAATGCCAAATTTCGATATCTTCATAAACAAATGAATTATCCTTCTAAAACTTTTGGTTTTTTTCGAGGTCCTCTGAAACACCCCTATGGGAGCTATATAATATATCCACGATATCAATAATATAAAATAAACTTGCATCCCCTGACATAATAACGCATCTAACCTAAAAATTTGGTTGCTCTAGCTCTTCATACAGACAGACAGACGGACATGGGTATATCGACTTCTCTAGTCACCCTGATCATACTTTAGGTAACTTTGGGGGGTCTCCGACGTTTCCTTCTGTATGTTACATACATTTTCGGCTTGCACAAACTTAATATACCCTTTGTACCATATGGTACAGGGTATAAAAATCGTTGTTCAAGTCCCAAGTCCTTAAAACACCAGCACTTTAGAGTTTTGACATAACCTCAACTGTGGCCTCCTAGTAAGGGGGGATTTTAACTGCATTTAGCTAGTTTACAATTAATCCTTGAATAAATCATTTAGGTAATACCAGGGCCCCTCTATTACACCTTAAGCTTGAATCACTATAGTACGACAGTAATTACACCGGGCCCCTGAGAAAACTCCGTGCCCGGGGTGAATCCCCCCCTTCCACCACTCTCGACGGGCCTGGGTAATACATCCGTATTCACAGACATAAAATTTATGCAGCTTTAAAGCTAATTCACCACCAAAGTACTGGCTATGCCTCCACGCACCAATGCAACACACTTTTTATCTTAAAAAAAAAAATCACCAAAACATGGAGCTGTCTAAACGTGTTCTATTAAGGAAACATCTCAAGTGAACATTGTAGGATTCCCAGGACCCCGATTGGACTTTACATAATCGGGAGCGAATGCGGACGGCGGTCAGAATTGGTACAGGGTACTTTACAGTCAGGCAGGCAAAACTAAAAAGGATGTATACGCGGCATGGGGGGCGTTCTATATTCATTTCTGGTATGCAAAGCAAGCAGTAGGCAGAGACCCTACTTATTATTTTTTTGTGAAAAGTATGCGCAGAATATATGAATATATTCACATTTTTTAAACTACTTGAATTTTATCTACTAATGTGGATTAATTTCACATTTACCAACACCCTGTATATGTACTAGATAGATATCAACAGCTTTGACATTTAATCACGCGACTCTCTTCCATACTATATTATATACGAGTACATATGTACATACATATATTGTAGAAATCAACTTTAATGATGTCGTTGCTCTGTGATCTTCATTGTTTTTATTAATTTTATTTGTTTTTGTACTAAGTGGGTGTAAAACTTGAACGCATTTGGTTTTTTCGTAGATTTGTTTTTTTTTTTTTTTTTTTTTTTTTTTTTTTTGAGGGGTTTGTGAAAAGCATTTCCCAAGAATTTCATTAGAAAAACAACATTAATTAGTGGCTAGCTGTCCGCCCGTTGTTCAACATGTCAGTTAAACAAACAAACATTGAAATTCTTAACACACACTTGCCATTAATGAATTAATTTTATCAATTAAAGTGTTGGACGCTGTGACGTATTAGCGCAATTTTCATAAATTTTATTTATTTGGCCCAAAAACTTGACCCATTTCCTTTTGCTCTATTTCCGTTAGAGATCTATCAAATCTAAATTTATATATATACATATCTATATAAAATAAAATTTGCAACAAATTGTGCCAAAATGTGGCGCAAAATCAAAGTCAGTTCCAATCATTTTTGCCATATATTATTGTTGGCTACAAAAATATTCTATAAATTATTATTAGATTGATTTTTCAGCTTGGCGGCGCATTTGCACTAAGTTTAAATTTAAATTTGTTAAAAACAAAAATATGCGCTATTATTTTTAGCCACAAACAGAGTAATAAAATGTGAGGTATAAAGCTATATATAAATATCAAGAAATTAGCAAGAAAAAACAAATATCATGTAGGTATATGTTTATAATATGTATTTTTCAGACGATTTTATAACAAGTAATTATGCAGATTATTTCAGGACTAAAATTTATTTATTTTTAAAGTTTGTTTGTTTTTTTTTTTTGTTTTCCAGCACATAGAGCTACAATTGAGCGTCAGAAAATGAAAAGAGATAAGCTGGCAAACGCTTTGCGTGGTAATAAAAAAAAACTTTACGAATTGGAACAGGAGATCAATATACTAACCGATCCGGTGCCAGTTGGTGCATCCGAAAGACTGGATAGAGAAATCAAAAAATTGACTGCTGATTGTGAGCGTCTGTTGTATTTGACAAGTGGTAAGTGGTACAATGAAACAATATTTTATACTCAAAACTATTATGGAAGCTGTCGTCACTGTCGTCTTCCTGGACTAGTAGTCATGGGCTTCGATAGCTATTGTACCAACGAGTACAAGTTCCATAAGAAGAGTGATTATAATTTAAAGTTTCATATTCAAATTAATCATATAAAAGAATTTGAAATTAATTGCTTGTATTTTTACAGATCCCAATGTAAATGGCGCTGGGCAAGCGCAAAATTCCATGCATCGTCAAAGCTCCGTGCCGACCACCAACTCGCCCAACAGTTTCGCACAGCCACAGCCATTCCCGCGTCAACGCTCAGCCGGCACACGTGTTCAGGCACCGCCCAATTCGCTGCGTCTTAACTCGCTGCCGGCACAGTCGGTGACACAGCTACAGACGCCCAATCTGGACTTTGTGCAGCATCACAGCAGTGCGCCCACTTCCGCGTGTATAACGCCACAACAGTCCCTGCATGATCCTCCGCCCAGTTATGCACACTATCAGCAATATATGCGCCAGCGACAGTTGGAGCTCCAACAGCAACAACAGCAGCAACAGCAACAACAAAACCAATCAAATTCATTTTTGCAACCACGCAGCAGCAATGACGATGAGGAATATCTGTCCGGTTCCGATATTGATGAAGATGAGGAGCCACTGGATATGTGGGCCTGCAACTTGTGTACATTCCGCAATCATCCGCAATTGAATATTTGTGAAGCCTGTGAAAACGTTAGAATAAAGCCGGGTACGATTCGTATTGTGCCAAGTTCGGGTAACGCTAACCCAAACGGCGCCACTCCCTCAGCCGCTGCAGCTGTTGGCCTTGAGACAGATTCCAATCTAACAAACCAATTGCAGCAGCAATACGCATTGCATACGTGATTTGAATGCCTTTGATTAACATTAAAAAACTAGCTTAAAATTTTGTAATATGTGTAATATACGTTAACTATATGTATATAATAAGGCAGATAATTTATATGCAGTTTTTGAATGATCTTATGTATGAAATGTATTAAACATACATATACTACAATGTAGTACAAAGTTCTCTAACATGCATGGCTTGTTGTTGTGTTTTTTGATGGAATGAATGCCTTGGCCGTCTACATGTTTAACTTTTACTGTCTCGAGCGAGTTTTTAATTACTATTTATTTAAAAATTTTGTTATTAACGGCATCAGCATCAGCTTGTTGGCAACTTTGAAACTGTGATAGCATATAAATTAGTTTTAAATTAAAAAATTATTTACGTATACAATTTAAAAGCGAAGTCATAGTTCAATTGCAAGAAAGTTGCTCAATCTGAGTGTTAGAAAAATAAAAAGATCTACATGGTTTTGAAAAGAAAAAAGTTGCAAAAGGCAAAATTTTCAACTATAATGTATTAACGTCTTTTTTTTAAGTTGCAACTGCCTCATTATAAATAAATTTAATAGTTTTACTAATCTATAAAGGTTTTTTTTTAAATAAATAAAAAACAAATTATTTAAATATATCGTATAAAACAGCTTTGCTTTTTGCTTTTTTCATTGCATATATAAATGTTAAATAAAATATTATAATATAATTTTGCTTAATTACAGCGCCCATGCTCAGTCGCGAGGACATACATATAACACTCTCACCCGGTGAAAATCGTAAGTTATGAAATCAAATGTACATAATTATTTATTAACTTTTAAATTGTGCACCTTTCATATAGGTATTATACACTCCTGGATACTCTCATGACAGTCGGCCAAACGCTAAAACCAATCAAGCAACTAGACAACGCACTGGTTTTTTTTTTTAAACTTTGAATAAAACATGTAAATATAATTAAGTCAAACTTACAAGAGCTGCTGGCAGCTCTAAACTATTTATGTCTAAATAATTTTATATGTTAATAATAGGTAAGAATATTATTAAAGTTTGCACATAAGAAAAAGACTTTTAGTAGCAACAAAACACTGTAAAGTTATTCATATGTACATATTTATTATATATAGTGAAAATTAAATGTATAACTTGTGTACATTTTGCAAATAGATGAATGAATTAAATTTTCTACAAGAAAATAAGCAACCTTTTTGTAAGCTTTTCAAAAGCAGTTGATTTGAAGAAATTAAAGTGCAGGTTAAATAAATATCTATATTGTATTGACTTGACTTTATGATATTCGGTATGACATTAAGCTAAAAACTATAGCGATATATCCAATCAAATAAAGTACTTGAAGAAAATATCCCAGTCTTACATACAGTAAAATATTTTTTAAAAGCTAATAAACAAGAAAACGTTGACATTTTCCAAAGTGTATCCCTATGCCGTTTATTCAAACAACTGCATACAATCATCAACGCACCAATGCAAAATTTGTCAGAAACAATTGTGTTCTCGGAAAATGTGGATGTGGGGTATCAGTCACCGCCACTATAAAATATTTTTATCCTGCTCCAGCTATTTATTTTTAAGAATTTGGCACATTGTTCAATGTTGTAGCAAATGCAAGAATGGCGCAAAGGCACGGTAAACGGAATAAACAAAAGTTTTGCATATACTAGAGGAATGTACAGTCAAAGCTGAAACACAAGCAAATACTCCTCAAAAGACATGGCACTTATGTTTGCTGAAAAAAACATCAATTATGCTATAAAACAAAGGCAAGAAACATAAAAACATAAACTTTGATTTACATACTTTATTTTCTGTTAATAAAAAGCAATTGATTTAAACAAAAAATTACTGGCAAAAAGCTACTTGTGTGGAAACAATAGAACAATAATTAACGGCTCATAATGAGTAAGTGAGCAAAATTGATCACTAAGCTCAGTGAGTGAGCAGCTGAGCCAGACTGCTTGGATTTTAAATGCATCTAAATGAAGGTCAGAAATGTTTTACGGTACAGTTCTCGAAGAAGAAGGAAAATTTGAGTTTGTATTACTAGAATATTTTATCATGGATTCAACTTGCAATTGCCATATGTGCTCTATTCGGCAATGAAATAAAACTTTTCCACGGCCCTCAAGAAAGGAGTAAGTATTCCTCTTCGTCGAAAGAGGGGAGTCAGTTGGTTAAGTGCATATCAAATTGGTTTTGATCTTCTTTGAAATTCAATTGCTTGTGCTTGTAGTTTCTTTTTTGAATCAATTCGCAAACCACTCTTGGCCCATTGATATGCATTGGAATTAGAGCGTTGAGTCGCATACAAAAAAGACATAATTGTGTGATATAATTAAAAATAATAAACAGAACACTCTATTCACATGGAGCAGAAATTCATTTTGATAATATATCTAATTTAATCAAATAATTATTACATAGACCGCTATTATGGCGCTCGTATTAAAATTAACGAGGCGGTGCCCTCGATATTTATACCTATAAGTTCCGTAAATTGGAACCGATTTTGATGAAAATCGAAAGTTACGTCAACGAATCTATTTAAAGTGTATGGGGTAAGTTTCAATATGATATGTTGAGAGGTGTGGGAGAAAACACGATTAATCGATTGCGGGGCGTGGGGGGTCCGCATCGATAAAATTTGGATTTGGATTTGTTTACTAGAGCCACATGAATCAGCTTACCAAAAATTGTGATTCTAGGTCACTTGTTACCATAATTACGTAAAGTCAAATGTTGACGCAGTTTATGGACAAGGGGAGGTTAAATTTGTACATTTTTGGCTATAACTTTTGTTGTTTTTGTCAGATTTTGTTAATTTTTGACACACAGATGCATGTAACCACAAAGCATCGCTCTGTTAAATTTCAAATAAAAATATAAAACGGTGTGGCTGAAAACCGCGAAATTCTTGACTTGAAGTCTTGGGGTCTGACACGCCTCTTCTGTCCGTTACATACATTGCACAAATCTAGTAAACTCTTTGTACTTATAGGTACAGGGTATAAAAATTCACACTTTGTCATTCACAACGAAAAGTCGAAGTTACAGCCGATTACACATCGATTCTTGAAAATAAACAATGCTATCGTAGGGCTTGATAACAATTTTTACCGCGCCGAAACGCCGATAACATAGCGTTACCGCAATTTGTGTCATACTTTGATTTTGTGTAGTCTGTGACTGTGAGTTATTAAATCTAAATCCGCTTCTATAATTTTGTATGCATTGTACCTTGTTTGTTGTGTAACAACTGTAGTAAAATTCTAGCGACATGTCAGGAATGCGAAATACTTGCGGTAAGTATACTAATGCAATAACTTACATATTTAATGAATTGCGTTTACCACCCAACGTGCAATATTCTAGTAAAATATCGCAATTATCGAATAATAAATGGAATTGCCTACACGGAAGACAACGTGGAAATATGCAAACTTACTGTGTACGAAATTCCCGAAGAAGTATGTATTATGAATGCACAGCACCAAATGTAGCACTATAATTTTTACGAACCGTGTCTTTGTATAGGCCAGTCAACAAGAGTTACTGAAGTATTTCAAAAGGTTTGGAAAAGTTATACGTGTTCAAATGTTTGACAGCAAACATTTTGGAACTAAAATCGCCTATGTCTATTTCGCCACTCCCCGTGGTGCCCGCAAGTAATTATAATATTTTATTATAAATATGGTATATATAGTACAACTAATAATTTACATATTTTTAACAGAGCATTAGCTAGTTCTTTTATACTGTATGGAAATCCGATAGGAATCAGGCCTAGCGACAGCTGGCTTCAGCCAAATGCGTATAAGCCATGTTATACTCGCAAACGTAAATTCCCTAACGCTGATCTGAATCCTTCTGAGCCATTGATATTTAAATTAAATCAACATTGCGTTCATTTAATACTTGAACTGCTGCCTTTGGGAGATCAAGTTTGCTTTGCGCGCACTTGCGTACATTTCAATGACATGTACGAGTTATGCTCACCATCGCTACACAAAGTTATAGATGTGGAGGAATTTGATTATGCAACCGTTTGGGAAATGCTCGATTTTTTTACGAAGTCCGGTTGTAATGTTAAAGAAATGATTGGTAAAATTCCACAAAAGCATCGCTATCGATTCATGAAATACTTTCGCAAACATTGCAAGAATTTACAGATATTGCATTTGTACAACAGCGTCTTTTATAGAATTGACATGTACAAAATCTTTCGAAACCTGCCGAATCTCGTGGATGTAAAACTGATAAATTGCAACTTGATTTACTTTGATTTCTTGGCGCTAAAGCATCTTAAACATCTGGATTTGTCAGAGAATCTGGAGTTAAGCGGGGAGAACATGCAACTGCCGGAATCAATTGAAACGCTTACACTTTTTAGTTGTTTAAATATAAATCCAAGCAAAATAACAACATTTTTACAGAGGTTGCCACTGCTGAAAAGCCTTAATTTGTTAATGGTTAAATCGTTGAAAACACAAGGCTTCAAAGAAATGGTCAGTTATTGTCAGGCTCTGGAAGAGCTTCATATAAGCGTCTGTAAAAGTGAAGCCTATGAAACATTGGCACAGCTGCCCAGCCTTACAAATCTTATTATACATGAGTATTATAATGAACAGTTGCGTCACGATCTGTTCGCTGAGCTTATACAACACAAGTCGACGCAGCTCAAGCATTTGGAAATACTTAGCAGTGAAGCCATCTCAAGTAAAACGCTGCTACAATTAAATCAGCTCGGCGCATTGCAAACCCTTAAAATACCTCCAAGCGCAACCTTCTCTGAAAAAGATATGCAGTCACTCTGTAAGCTTAGCCGTTTGCAATACTTAGATGTCAGCCATTGCGATAATGTGACAAACAACTTGGTAGTTCGTCTGCTTATTTCTTGTCAAAATCTAAATCATCTATGTCTAAACTATTGCGCTAAATTAGACGGTGCACTAGTGTTCGAAATAATTGAAAAGATAAAGCTACAATCCAATAAGATATATCCACGTAAGCTTCCCATAGAAATGTATGTCGCCGACACTTTAATCTCTCATCATATTTTGGCCGTAAGTAAATAAAAGTTATGTTTCTATAAATGTATTTCTTTCAACCTTGTCTTATTTTGTAGGATCCGCGCTATAAAAATGCTGCAAACATTATAATCGTCCCATTCGGATATTCAACCATATTTTATAAAGCTGACCTCTCGTTCCATATGAATGTAGATGATGTAAATGATGTAGGTGATGTAGATGATGTAGATGATGTAAATGATGTAGAGGATGTAGATGATGTAGGTGATGTAGAGGATGTAGATGATTCAGATGATGTAATTGATTCCCCCTTCCTGGGTTTTGATGCTGACGATTTTATTGTAAATGAAGATTCGTTTGATGCTGATGTTTTATGTGATAGTGATAGTGATTTACTTGTTGATGCTTAGATTCAAAATAAGACATAAATCTATAGTATGTAAGTACGAACAAAAATCTTACGTAAGGCATGCGTTATTACTATTAAATGGAAGTCAGCTTAACTCATAAAATTTGTTCCTTGTTTCTTATTTTTGCAGTATGCATTCAGTAATATATGTACTTTGCAAATTTGAAATATAGATTTTTTTCATTGTTTACTTAATATTTAATAATTACTTGAATAATGGAATTGTTATGTTTTAAAGAGAATTATTCAATATTTAAAGATAAGGTTATCCAAATATGATGGCAGGGATATAAAGATTTTGAAATGCAAATTTTTTTCTTAATTTAAGATAATGAATATCGCAAAATGTATACATTCTTTTTCTTTTTTGTAACAAAAATAAAGTTGCACTTTTCAATAGAAGCCCTTAACAATAAAATCAATCATTCATCGGCAAACCCAATGGAAAACGTTATAGTTAGAACAATTTTAACGAAATAGGGGCTCAAACTCCAGCTGTAAAATGGTATATCATTTAACTTGAGGATAACTCTCGTTTGCCCAGAACATGTGGTCATCGAAATCAGCTTCAGGCCTCTTACTATGACTAATTAAAAAACATATTTTTTTAATAAATTTGTTTTACATAGAAATTTTGTAGGTAACTTATTAAAAAAGATGGCGCACCTTAAAGTCGGAGACGGACGCCTTTGAGTTCCACTGTACCATCACATTCCAAAAAAATTCCGTATATTGCTTAAGTACTCCCAAACACTTTTGTTGCCAAATTTGGTTACGATATCTTCATAAAGAGAGCATGCACCAACGCGGCTGCTGTAAATACCACGAGCACTGCGTCCATAGGGAATGTACTTACAGACGCAGCCACCAGCTTTCTGCAGCTCCATCTATTGACGTGGGAACACTGCTCGACGTCAGCGGCTGCAGCCGGCAAAAGATCACCTCACTTTGGCCCCGGGTGTATCCTACGCATACCTACACAGGTGCACAGGTGGCGGATTGCGAGGCGACAGCAGAATGGCTCTTTAATGCACACGCTATGTCTTCTTTTCACGCAGTGCGGGACTGCTAAAAAAAGGAGAGCGATCTATGCGCTTGTCTTTGGAAGGTAATGCCGACGCGTACACATTGACCTGTTGTTCCGATAATGTAGCAACGATCAGGACGAACGTGGTGCAAGGATAGTATAGATAAGTTGTTGTTAATGCTGCCGTTGGTAGATCAAGTTTGGCATGGATGAACTATGCTCACCATCGCTTCACAACGTTATAAAACTGAACGAATATGGGATATGCTCGATTTTCTTACGAAGTCCGGTCGTTATGTTAATAAAACGACTGACGAAGTTCCGCTAAGGCATCACGATCGATTGATTCATTGCAAGTATTTACTGAAATTGCACTTGAACAGGAAGGTCTTGTTTGAAATTGAAATGAACGAAATCGTTCACAGCTTGAAAAAGTTCGCTTTATTGGCGCTAAAGAACCTTAAACCGCTTAAACATCTGAAATTTTCAGGGAATATGCAGTTGAGCGGGAAGGTCATGCAGTAAACTTTTAAAGTACATAAACTTTTAAATTGTCACTCTGTGATTGATGATTTGTTGATTACAAATCTCCGTCAGTGCGATAATGTGAAAAACAACTTGGTGATTCGTCTGCTTATTTCTTGCCAAAATATAAGTTATCTAAAGCTGAACAATTGCACCAAGCTTGGCGGAAAAATGTACCTGCCTCTCTATTACACGTTTAACAACAAATTATTGCTCTTTTTCGTTTATAACAAGTATTCACGTTAACCTCTTTTAAACTCGCTAAGGGATCATCCATAAACTACGTGACGCTCCAAGGGATGGGGGGGGGGGGTCTGGCGAAGCGTCGCGATCATATGGAAAATCTTCAAAAATATTCCGTCACTGTGTCACAAGTGGGAGGGGGGGTCTATTTTGACGAAAATCAGCGTCGCGTAGTTTATGGATGATCCCTAACAGCATTTATGTAAAATACTAGTCTTTCTCCAGCTAACTTCTAAATCTACATTTATGGGTTTAAAATATACATCACCAAGTCCAATGGAAAACATCTTAGTTATAATCACTTTAGCGATATATGTAGTTTTAAGATTACCTCATTTGGTCCGAAACATTTGGCTTTCGCGGTAAGCGCCAAGCTTCTATAGAGTTGTTGCTTTCGATTTAGGGAAATAATAAACTCAATTTTTGTCAATCAAAATTTTTCATGTGTTATTGGCCCCAAAGGGTAGTGGATACGAAGGGACTTGGTTTGTACGCATAATGTGGTGATTTTTCATTTTGACCTTTTTTGGCATTTGTGAATTTTTAATGTTTCTAAATGGCTGCATGGGCGGAAAAGTGGGGATCAATCCATTTGCAACTTGGAACATGCATGAAGTTGTTGGGGACTATGCTTATTTCTTATACAATCGACTTGATAGTAATATATGTATGTATGTAGGTATTAAAGAAAGGGGGATTAGCAGCTATGATAAGTTTTTGATAAGTATTTGGAGGTCTGAAATGTTTTAATGAATATTGTTTTAAGGCACAGTGCACGAAGAAGAAGGGCTATTGGTAGTTTTTTTTTTTTTTTTGTTACTGCTTGTGCTTGAATTTTAATTTTGAATCTACTCGCATACCATTCTTGCCATCCTTCAGATGCAATGGAATTGGTGTGGTGAGTATGGTGGCATACAAATTTGAATACATCATTTTGTCATTCACAATGAAATAAATGATAAAGCTGAATACACATCGATTCTTGAAAGTAAACAATGCTGTTGTACGACTTGATAACGATTTTTTATCGCACTAAAATGCCGATAGCATGCAAACACCTCAATTTGTTTCATACTTTGATTTTGCGTGTTTATAATTTCTAGCTGTGAATTAAAACCAAATTTTTCTATATTTTTTTTGATTCGAAATAACTTTACTTGTGTGGCAGTAAACGTCTTAAATGGCGCGACGCATGAATAATTTGTGTAAGTACACTATTGCAATGACATATCAAATGAATTGCGTTTACAGAAAGTTTGATATTCTAGTTCAATCTACCAACGATTATAAAATAAAAGATGGAGTTGCCTACACGGAAGATGATGTGGAAATACACAAAATATTTTTGTATAAAATTCCAGTAGAAGTATGTATTATGAATACGCATCACCAAATGCAGCCCTAAAATTCTCACGAACCTTGTACACGTTTTCTTTGTCTTTGCATAGGTCAGTCAACAAGAGTTAATGAAGTATTTCAATAAGTTTGGAAAAGTTATACGTGCTCAAATGCTTGGCAGAAATAATTTTGGAACCAGAACCGCCTATGTCTATTTCGCCAATCCCCGTGATGCGGCCAAGTAATTGCTTCATTTTACTACAAATTTGCTATAATGTACAATGTACAACTAATAATTTACATACTTTTGCAGAGCCTTAGTTCGTTCCCATATACTGAACAGACGTAGCATAGGAATCAAGCCCAGTGACAGCTGGCTTCAGCCAAATGCGTATCAACCAAATTTTACCCGCAAACCTAAGCTCTCAATCGCTGATCTGAGCCCTTCTGTGCCATTGATATATACATTAAATCAATATTGCTTTCAGTTAATACTCGAACTGCTGCCGTTGGTAGACCGGGTTCGCTTTGCACGCACGTGCATTCGTTTCAATGATCTGTATCAGCTATGCTCACCATCGCTTCACAAAGTTATAAAACTGGACGAATTTGAGAGGGCAACCGTTTGGGACATGTTCGATTTTTTCACAAAGTCCGGTCGTTATATTAAAGAAGTGACTGGCGAAGTTCCGCTAAAGCATCGCAATCGATTGATCGAATTCTTCAGCAAACATTGTAAGAATTTACAGAAATTGCATTTGGACAGCAGCGTCTTGTCTAAAATTGACATGCAGAAAATCTTTGGCAACTTGGAGAATCTCGTGGATGTAAAATTGCAGGGTTGCAACTTGAAAAACTCTAATTTGTTGGCCCTAAAGAGCCTAAACCAGCTTAAACATCTGGATTTGTCAGAGAATCTGGAGTTAAGCGGGGAGAACATGCAGCAACTGCCGGCATCAATTGATACGCTTACACTTTCTAGTTGTTTAAAAATAAATCCAAGCAAAATAACAAAATTTTTACAGAGGTTGCCACTGCTGAAAAGCCTTAATTTGTTAATGGTTAAATCGTTGAAAACACAAGGCTTCAAAGAAATGGTCAGTTATTGTCAGGCTCTGGAAGAGCTTCATATAAGCGTCTGTAAAAGTGAAGCCTATGAAACATTGGCACAGCTGCCCAGCCTTACAAATCTTATTATACATGAGTATAATAATGAACAGTTGCGTTACGATCTGTTCGCTGAGCTTATACAACACAAGTCGGCACAGTTAAAGCATTTGGAAATACCAGGCATTGACGCCATCTCAAGTAAAACGCTGCTACAACTAAATCAACTCGGCGCACTGCAAACCCTTAAAGTACCTCAAAGCGCAACCTTCTCTGAAAAAGATATGCAGTCACTGTGTGAGCTTAGCCAATTGCAATACTTAAACCTCAGCCATTGCGATAATGTGACAAACAACTTGGTAATTCGTCTAATAATTTCTTGTCAAAATCTAAATCAACTTTGTCTGACTTCTTGCGCCAAACTAGACGATGCACTAGTATACGAAATTATTGAAAAGATTCAACTACAAACCAAAAAGATAGATTCTACACGTAAGCTGCCCATAAAAATGTACGTCTACCGCACATCAATCAGTGATCATATTTTCGAAGTGAGTATTTAAAAGATTTGTTTTTACAAATGTATTGTTTACAACCTTGTCTTATTTTGTAGAATCCGGACTATAAAAACGCTAAAAATATTATTAGCGTCTCATTCGAACCTTCATACAATTTCAGTCATCCTGAATTGTCGTTCAATTTTGATTTAGATATTGATTCAGATGATGAATACAGGTATTACAGGGATCACTTACTTTTTGATGTTGGTTTTTTAAGTGATAATGACCTTGATGAAGTAGGCTCCGTTGATTTCGAAAGTTTTTATGATCATGATTTTTTTGATGATGATTCGTTTGATGATGATTCGTTCGATGATGATTATTGAGTGTAAGTAAGAGCATAAGCCTTACACATTGGATGCATAATTATTATTAAATGCAAATCAACTCAAGTTATAATATTTTTTGTTATATCTTATTCCTACAAAATTCATTCAGTAATTTAGTTTGTAAAATTGAAAATTATTTGAAATTCAAACATTTGTTTACCTACGCCTCTTATGAAATAAATTTTTTCGCAATATAAAAATTTTGCAATTAATTAAAACATTGATTATATACACTGATATATCGTGATATCGAATCGTTTTTGAATGAAAATTTTGTAATTTAAGAAAATGAATGTACATTCCTCTTCTTTTCTGCAATAAAACATTAAAAAATAAAGCTCCACCTTTCTATGCTAGAGTCGTTAACAATAAAATCAATCATCCATCGAAAAAACTTTTGCAAAATGTTGTATTTATAACCATTTTTTAACTTAGTCATGAATATATGTATATGGGCTACTATTAGTCAAATGGTACTTGAGGATAACTCACGTTTTACCGGAAAATCTTTTTATCGAGTTGAGCGCCAAGGATCTTAGAGTTCCAAATATGTTACCTTAACAAAGCGAAGAAGTGCGCAGAAATCTATAAGGCTTAATTCTATTTAAAACGAAGGTGCATCTTTCTTATATAATTGCATTTATAAACACTGTCTTTATTATTATTATATATATTTTTGTAATACATTGTTTCACATAGAACTTGTGTAGGTACTAACTTATTAAAAAAAAGTATCGCTCCATTATTGTAACGTTACCATTTTGAAAACCTAAAGATCGTTGTTTTTTTCCTACGTGTACTAGGTGCATATTACAATAAATTGCTTTTGTTTTTTTGTTAATTTATTTGCTTGCTGTTTGAATTTTAATTTCGGATTTTCTTCATTTATTGTTTAAGCAATATTTAATTGACTTTAAATTGCACTAGATAGGGACAGTTTTTAAGCGTGTCTCAATGAAATTTGGAAGCATTAGGTCAAATTAAATATAAGTATAGGTACATGTCAAGAGTAAACATTATTTCATTAAATATAAATAGACTTTTAATACTTTTTTAAATATTAACACATTGTTTATATAAGGATACATTTTAAAGCACAAACTTGTTTTTTTTTTTAATTGCACTAGAAAAAACTACTATCAAAATAACAAATATAATACTTTCGCTTTTAGTTGAGTGAGAAGCTTAACATAATTAAAAATTTTGTATATTTCGCTATAGCAATAACAAAACATTAACAGTTTTATTTTATACTTAGGTTTTGTTATAGTAACTGGCTTCTTGTTTTTCTTCATATTTTACGTTTATTGTGTAATTGTGAGTTTAAAAAGTGTTAAATATTTCATTTAATTTTAGGCTTTAAAATATTTTCTTCTCAGTTTTAAAAATCACTTAAATTAAAATTTACAAAGATAAAGTGAGCAAAAATTTTTACAAATGTTTAAAAATACTATAAATTAAATTATTTATTATCCATTGAATAGTTTATAGTAAATTCAACATTATTTATAAAAGTACATTAAAAATGTTTCAAAATATATTCAGAAGACGCTCGTATGTTTATTTAAGTTTAATTAGTTATGTAGTAAAATCGAAATATTTTTTTTTTGAGATTTGTGAAAACGAGTTATCTGAGAAATTTGTATACAAACTTGAAATATTTTGAATAAAGACTTTTATATTTGGAAAAATATTATTGTGTGTCTAAATGTAGCTAATAATGAACACGAGTAAAAGAAAATTATAATGCCAACTTATAGTACTTAGCGAGCGTCTATTGTTTATATGTACGTAACTACATGAATTGCTATTGCTTCGTTTTATTTAGCACATTTTAGATAGCTTAAGCAAACATAAATATCTGTGTCTGTATATGAGCTAACTACTTATGGCTGGCTGAGTTGTTGTTGGTGGTTGTTAATGCGTTTTTGGATCTCGCGCCGGCGCTACACTTACACACACATCCACTTAACTAACATGCAACATTTGCACTTGCCTCTACATATTTTATTTGCTACAAACAGACGCATCTGCTTATTAATTTGTATATAAGTTGTATATGTATATGTATGTTTTGATAAATTATTGTACTCTCTTGCTAGTGCCAAAAACATTGACTGCCTTTTTTTTTTTCTTATTACAATATATTCATAATTGTCGAATTGCCTTCATATTGAGTATTAATTATTAGCGTAATATATTGGAGTATGTAATTGCCATTTACTTTTTGTCTTTTTGGTTGCTTGATTTGAGATTATTGTACGATTTAAGTGCTGCTCGATTAGAACGCTGAATTGGCAGGACGGTCATGTTCCTCGTTATCAAGCATTTCTAAAAATGCGCGTGGCACAAGACCCTTCATCAGGCCTTGTTTTCCGTACATGTAGTCCTCGCTAATCGGTGAGCATTCGGTAACAAATATGACCTAAAATATTTATAAAAAGATGTTTTGGTTAATCATGGAATAGTCTTTACATAGGCATTACAATAAGACTTTTTTTAAATGTTTAAATAAATAAGAACACAATTTAATCAAAAATATCTCTTCAAAATATAACGTCTTGTTTGTAACGTTATTCAATTTGTGAATAATTAAAAAAAAACGAAAAGCTCCCTCCCTCCCTGGTGACGTTAAGTTTATAAAGCCAAAATAAATGTAAAACAAATTAATTCACATAAGCTAGTGGGAAGCTTACCTCATTCGCATTAAGATTGAGCTCAGTGTGATCTTTAGCGTCGTAAGAGCACAATACACGGGCACGTTGCATTTGATCTGTATTCACTTGCATGGGTTGATTGGGTCTCTGTCCTGAAGTGTTGTTATTGCCGCCACGTGTTGCACCAATGCCACTGTTGCCGCCGCCAGCTGTATTGGTCTTGGACCCATTGCCGTCGTTCAAGTCGAGCGGTGAGTATGGTGTCGGGCCTCCCAAGCTGATGAACAAAACGTAGAGTATAAATGATTTGAATTTGAAAATGAACAAGCTGGAAGCGCTAATTTTGTGAAACCGGCTAAAAATAACAACTAGTAATATCTATGAAATACGCTTAGCCTATATACGTATACAAGATGTTAAGAAGAAATTTATTTTTGATTTGATAACTATTTTGACTAGATAACTATTACACTAAACCGTTGTTATGGCGCTCGTATCAAAATCTATGTCAAAATCATCCAAGATATGCGTTAATACTTTAGCCTGACTAATATCAATTGTGCTATAACCGGGTTCGGCATCATCGAGTGGCATTAATTCGCTATCTAGCGCTACAATGGAATCTGAATCACAATCATACGAATGCAATGAGCTGGGAGGCCCATCAACATCTTCACTATTGATGCGTAGGCGTGGCTTTTCGGGTCGCATTCTGTAAAACCAAAACAGAAACAATAACGGCCACACGCCAAGGAAGCTAATTAATTAACTAACTAAAGAAAGAAGTGCAAGCTATAAAAACACATAGAGGGTGCCACTTAGCCTAAATACATATAAAGACGTCAAACTTGCACACTTACTTGGACAGTTCACGTTGCAGCTGATCCATTACGTCGGTGCATTGCTTATAATAACGCACTTGGGTTTGTATGAAGGCATGCAAGTGGCGCAAATGAGAAGCCTGTGAGGTGCTAATGCCATCCAGCAGCAGTTTCGTAATCTCCGACTGACGGTCAAACTCGGCTTGAGCCACACGCAAATCGCGCTCGGCCTGGTTTAAAAAATAACAAGAATTTATTAAGTTAGCACGTGCATAGAATAGTGGTAAATGGGAAAAATCAATCAATGGCAATATATTTTTGATACCTGCTCCAAGACGGCCTCTGGCGAGATGCCATCTTTCTATACATGACAAATCAATCACGTAAAATGCAGCATAAGTTAAAAGAACAAGATAAAAATCTATAATAAGCGTTTTGTACAAGGCTTTCCAAAAATACAGGGTGTTCCTTTATAGCTCATTAGAAAATAGCCGGATGTGAATGGTTCTACGAGCCCCTTTATTTTTATGTATTGCGCTCATATTGATTGCGCACCCACTTACCGCTTGTTGACCCAGCATGCTGCGCGCCTTTTTAACACGATTCTTGCATGCGTCCAAGTCCAAGCTATAAAATTAGCAATTTCGTAAATATCTTGATATTTATTCATTCATAGCAACTTACCGCTTTGTTTCCAAAATGCCGCGCTCCTTAGTAATAGTTTTCATTTCCCCTTCAAGAAATTTGCGCAACGGTTGAGTAAAACAAATGCCTGAAGTAGCAATAAAATCATGCTCACACTGGCCCAACTTTTGTTCGGCCTGCCCGACCTTGATCAGAGCCTGCCCATAGGGCAAATCCTGACCAAAATCACCACCCGCCTCAATCATGTCCAGGGCTAAGTGTTCCAGGTTGCTTAAACGCTTAGGCTTAGACTTTTCAATCTTTTCGAATATAAAATCCTCTACGCGATTTTGCGGATTAGGTATGAGCACAGTTTCGGTATCACGCACAATTTTCTCGGTCCAGGTTTTGGTTACATCGGCGCGTTCGGCCAGATTTTGAAAATGCAAATCATATTCTGTGCGTTCAGTAGTGCCCAGTTTTTCCTCTGTAAGCTACAAAGTGACAAAAATTGCATTTTAGTGCTTATAAATTGATAAGCGTTCGTGTGCGATGGGAGGTTTTGGGTTGGGACTACGCCACTAAGCTACACTACCACCCCATACACACACGCCCCAAGCTAGGTTTTTCTTCATCATTGATTTAGACATTTATCGTACCTGCACTACACGCGATATTGTGCTGCCCGCCTCTTTGACGAGGTTCTTCATATTGAAATGGGGCAAATTTATATTCATGTTGTGATTTTCGTTGAGACGTTATGTTTACTTTACGAAACTAATTTAAAATTGAAAATTCTTCACTAAAGATTTTTTGTTTGTATTTATCAATAGTCAGTTCGCGGTGAATGGCATATGGCAAGTGTACTGTCAGCGCATCGGCAAGAATGGCAATTTAGCAAGTGCCGCGTGAAAAATTTTTCAAATTAGCCAAAACGGCTAAACTTGGTTTATTTACAAAAAAAATATTTTATTTTGTGGCTAACAAACATGTTTCCAGCTGCTGTTGTCAACTGCCTGATTCACATATTTGACCATATTGATAATGGTTCTTAACTTCTAATAAAAGTACCATCTTTATTTCACTTAATAAGTTTATAGAAATTATTTCTTTTACATAAGTATGCATACGTAATACTAATTGTACTTTAAACATTTAATGTATTTGCTTCCAAAAACCGCCGCAATGGCAATCGACCCATTTGTTACACCAAGCTTTCAACGCCGAGGTTTTTGCCACTTTGTTGGCACTGTTAACAAATCCACAACGAGCACAACGTCTTATGCTAGTTGGTTCAGCGCCCAGTTGCAAATTACTCACACCATCCTTAATACAGTTGGGAAACACAACCGACTCCATTTCAATTTCCTCTAAATTTGCCGGCTCGACAAGCGACGTAAAGGTGAGCAGGCCCGACTTGACACATGCCAAGCCCTGCGCGCTAAGCAAAGTAGTTGGACAATATTTGGTCATTTGTGGTATGAGCACCTGTTTGGACAGCATGCTGCATTCGTCCAGCAGCATTTTATCTGGATCTGCAGTGTTTTGGGCCAAACGCGTTAGCAGCCGGAACAATATAGCCAGCACATCAATATTATCCATGGTCTTCGTGTAAATGGGCAGACACTGTGTGTTAAGCAATCCCCATATCCGTATCATGACCAGCAACTCACGCAAGCTGCCAATAGCGATATTGTCTCGACTTATATCGTAGTTGGGTCGCTTGGTCGATAATTTGGGTAATTTGTTAAGCATATTCAAAGCTAAATCGGTGACCCACTGGATCAGCTGTTGCAGACTTTGCAACATCATAGGCTCCACAGTAAAATCCTTGGCATCCAAGTTGAGAAGCACAGTATCCACATCCGGTATGGATTCAGCAAGCTTCATAGAAAGGTTCTCTGCTGGTCCCTTGTCCTGACAGCTTAGATCTGAGGGACGCAGCAGGCTCTTAAATGTCGCTGAAATAGCATGTAGTATAATTAAGTTGTCAAACTCTTGTTGCTGCACGCGACACATGTTGCTCTTGAGAGCCAGAAAGTTGGAGTAATAAAAGTGACGCGCATATTGCGGCTGACGCGTAAAACTTTCTGTAAGCTTCTCCACTAGTGCCTCCAAATTGGCCAAGTTGAGCAAAAGCACATCGCTGCAGTCAATTCCAGTAACAATGCAATACTCCAGCAAAAGCAACTGCAGCTGCAGTGATCCTCCAGTTTGCTTTAAAAGAGGCGTTTGCATGGCATACAACTGCGCATTGCTATCAAAAATAAGTAGCAGCTGACCCGTGGGAGTCAAATCACTGCATACAAACTTAGTGCCCGCTGCATCTACGCTTCGATCAAACTGTGTAAGATTTATTTTATTCAGCGTGCCCGGCTCCAAAACATGCACGCTATTGCCCTTCATAATGGCGTACAGCTGAGCGCAATCCGTGGACGGCATGCTCGTGGTGCATATGTCGCTTATGGCTACATCAAAATGCACCTTGGCTGCTAACTCCCAGCTCTCGCTTTGCATAAAATCGCTGCTCTTGCTGCTGTTTGCCGGCTGTTGCTGTTGCTGCAACAAAGCGTGCACAGTCTGATGACGTCTGGTTAGAGTCCATTGCTCTAGCAAGCTGCTGCTGTCGCTATTGGCATATGCTATATAAATAACATCCTCATTGGATACACGCGCCCACTTGAGCTGCGCAATGTGTTTGCCCTCCAAGGGATTAAGAAATATGCTGGCCTGTGACTCTGACTTGATGGTAATGTGCTGTTCTGCGCCTTGCTCTCCCTCCAGCTTTAGCGATACCTTGAAACAATAAACTAGCTGCTGCTGCCAGCCGCAACTAATGGCTACGTTCAAAGCGCCGCTGGCACTTGGCAAAATGCTGCAATGTGCTATATAATTACGCACTGTGCCAATGCTGTGTGTGGCCGGTGTTAGATGCATGACCTCATTGTTGGCAAACTCATTGCTGGCTGCCTGGTTAGTATTTGATGACACTTTTTGCAGCAGCGGCATTGTAAAAGCAGCAATAAGTCCAGAGGCCGTTATAAGCACACAGCCTTCAGCTGCGACGCCACCAAAACCGGCTAAAGTGGGACGCTGTTCCAGGCGATCAAACTTTTCGGCATAATAGGTATGCTCCTTCTTCTGTGAGTTGAATACAACACCTTTGCCATTGTGAAAGAACTTGCCCTGTATAATGTCCTCGCAGGGTATGTTTACATGGTACTGCAGCGCCCAAACGTTGAGCGCATGGTTTTTAGGCTGCCAAATTTCTACGCTGCCACCAATGTAGCCCAGTAACAGTTGCTCACCAGTGGGACTCCACTCCAAAACATTTATCAAAGCCTTTGATGAACAAACTTTGTAATATTGCCATGGTGTAACTATATCACAAACGTAAATGTGACTATTGCAGGCGGCGACAGCAGCAACGCCTTCGGCACCGGGTTGTACCACTGCGCTTTGCAAGACGCTAAAGGCGACTATGTTTCTGGCAGAAACTGCGCATAACACAACTTTTTGTGGAAAAAGGCTGTCCTTGCTAAAGTCTTTACTCTCCACTTTGTAAAGTATTGTCATTTTGTTGTGCTTGGTTGTAAACAATTTTTTTCATTTGCTGCTGCTGCTTCTTGCTAACTGCTATTCAAACAAAAGTGCAGTGCTCACAAAACTGTTATGTCAGGCTGCCGGATCGCTTTAAATTGTTATCGATTTTTGTTTATTGTTATATCGACACATCGATACTTAGTGCTGGATCTTTGCAGCTTGCGGCAATGTAATAGAAATGTTAAATTTTTAATAAATATATTGTGTTATTTTTATTGGTGAGTTGTACAGCGCTATATAAATACTTTAATTTATTATAACAAGCAAGTGCAAGTGCTGCCAAGCAGGCCAGACATTGACCTAGCTGATAACACACACACTTGCAAACCGGCTTTTTTTTGCGTTTATCTTTTGTACCCAAATTCACAGTTTATTGAACTGTATCATAAGCACGTACATTAACTTAAGCAATAAATACACAATTATTTATTTGTATATACTTATTTTATAAATGCGCCTAAACTAAATTAATATATCGCAAACCCTTCACCAAGCTGCCGCTAAAACTGTCGCCATCAATGAACTTAATGCCATCAACCTGGCAGGATTGCAAACTGCATGGATACTCTGCTCCATAAGCAGCGCTGTCCCAGCGCAACTGTAGCTCATATTGTATATCCGGCGTTAGCACACAGCTCTGCTCTCGACTCCAGCTTAAATGCAGATCACAATTAAATTTTGTTGCCTGGTTGTGCACCACATGAGTCCAAATGGGCGTGTTTTCATGGCCCTCCGCAGCTGTTGCCAGTTCGCACAAGTCGATGCGTAAAGATTCTCTGTACTCTAGGGCCAGCGGCAGCAAAGGTGCATGTGGAAAATTCCATATCAAGTTGGGTGTAAGCCGGCTATTTAGTATCAAACCCACTAGCGATATAAAACGCTCGCTCTTTATGCGCACTCGCCAAACGTGCGTCTCTGCATCTACAGTAAAAGGACGACAGGCCTTGTAATAACAGCGTTCGGCCAGCAAGGCGCTTGTAGGCATGTGGCTCGCCACCAACTGTTCCGCTGCTGATGCCTGCCAAGCTGTTGCACCCAGCTCTAGTTCATGCACGACTAGGCCCGCATCTGCGTCTGCTAGGCCCAGCTCCTCGCACTCTTGACGTGTCCACTCGTATACATACCATATAAGCAACTTATGTGGTTCCTTGCAAGCCGCTATAATAGCCTTTACACATTCCTTGGACACATGCACATAGTGCTCCTTCAAGTAGCTCATATACTGTGCATTGTTTACACAGCAGCGCATAAAGAATGTCATACACACATCCAACAAATTGTCGAGATTCATGCACACGCTTAGTTCTAATGCAGGCAATACATTTGAGAAGCGCAACTTGCGCGTTATGGCCAACAAGGCGTCAGCAATGAGCTCTTCCAGCAAATACTTTTCAGCAGCATAATACAGCTCTATGCAAGCTTCTAGCTGCAGACACTCATAGTCCACCCTGCCTGTATATATGTACTCTATCAAAACCTTGAAAATTTCCGCACTTATATCGTGCACTTCGATTTCAGGCAACTGCTCCTGCAGTGGTCCAAAGAACATGGCCTCAAATACAGGACTCGCTGCACATAGTATAAGCTTGTGGCATTTAATCTGTTGCTCGCATATATGGAAAACACAGTCCGTATGCTTCTCGGCATGCAGCAGTTGTGCGTAGCGTTGACTCAGTAATGTACCCAGATTGGCCTGCTGCTTATGCTGTGCGGCTATTTCCAATGCCTTGTGTTGCGGTGCGTACAGACTCATCTGAAAATTTAAAAGTGATTAGAAATTGCGTTTTGGATTTGTTTGCCTGTCGCATGTGCCCATCTGATTAGCATATGCCGCAAAAACTAGTTGGTCGGGCCCTCGCGCTGTTTTTCAACAATCTATGCTTGATTAAAACCAGTTTTATAATTCGGCCAACGGCTATTATCAATCATTTAGCTGATTGTAGAAATTTTATAGAAACAACCAAAACCTTTCCCTACTTTGCATGCCAAATTATGCTCAGTCATATCAACTTGATGGCAGCCAAGCTTTAAAATGTTCTTTATTATGGCCATATACGGAGCGTGTTAACTATATCTTAAAGTTTGTCACACTCTGCATAACACAGTAAAAATCATTGCTTTAAATTATTAGGTTGATTATTTTAATATCTTAAACATTCGATAGATTTTTTAAATATTTAAGTTAAGGTGTTAGATTGAGCATTTTTGAACCAAGGCGTAAGTATATGTATGTAAAGCAGTTAGTATTTTAATAAAAGTAATTATAAAATATCGACCAGGCTAGGTTATATGTGATAATGATTGTGAGTAGAAATTAATCTCATATTGTTAATGCGACTTAAAAAAGAAACAATGAATATCTAAAGTGAGAAGCGCATTTCTAATCCTCTAGGTATATGCAATAATGGTGTCAATTTTAGACCCTTTCTCTGTTTGTGAATAAATTTTGTGTAGTAGCCACTAATTTGGTATGCAATCTCATGTGGGGGTACCTTAAGAAGAACTGCCTGCCCAAAATTTGGCTCAATTGGTTTTTGGACGTCGCGACGTTAACTCTACCAACTCAGCTATACTTATGCCCATAAGGCGATCTGGTCTTTGGTCTCCAATATACTATATTACGATTATTCCCGATATTTATAGTACGATTAAATTGAAAAATGTCCAAAAGAGGAATTATAAAATAATTAAATTATTTATGGCGTAGACGGAGGCGGAGCAGAAAACAAATAAACTGAATATGTCTGGACACATACGGAGTCGAAATGTTAAGTGTGCTTATCCTAGCTCTTAGACTCCCAGATTTTGGTGAAGATAGATAAATTCATATTGCAGGTAACTTTGAAAGGTCTGTGTCGTTTCTTTCTCTATGTGTCATACATTTACACAAACTGAATATAGCTCTTACCCTAAGGTGCAGGGTACAACTAAAGGGCGTAGCAAGTGTTTGAATACTTAAAAATATACAGTACAGGCCCAAAGTATGGATATAGTATTTATGGATATATAAAACAAATCACTTTATCTGCTCTTTCTAGTCTTCATGTATTTAATATAAATTGGAAGATGGTTGTTTTAAAAAAATGTAATATAATAATATCACTTAGAGCCATTTTCTTGAAAAAGGGCACATTTGGCTTTGATCACAGCGGCATAAATTTTTTTTATTTTTTGGATGAGTTTGTAAAGCGTGTCCACTTGTATGTTTTGCCAAATATCCTTGAGACTCTGCCAGATATGGGAAAGGCTAGTTGGACGCAGATCTCTTCCATGTCAGTCGAGCTCATCCCATTGAATCTCTCTAGGATTCATGTCAGGCGAAAGTGGCGGTCAATCCATGATCTTGAGCACGCCAAGGTCTATTTTCTTTTTCAAATCGCCGTTACACAATCCCGAAGTTTGTTTTAGATCATTATCTTTATGGAAAATGAATCAGCGATCAATCAAATTATTTCCATATGGAATGCTCTTTTGTCAGTTTTCCATAAATTTTCTTGAGTTGGCCGACTTGTATCATAACAAAAACAGCCCCAAACCATTACAGGACCACCTCAGTTTTTGATAGTTGCCGCGATCTATTCAGCTTGAGCCGCTCACCTGTTTGACGACAAACGAACTGGTACCGATTACTTCCAAAAATGTGAAATTTTCGATTTCCCCGTTTTTGTTTGTTATCGACCGTAGCCAGTATTTTTGCAGCAATCCGCCCGATCATTATTTTTTGTAGCAATCTACGTTTGACCATATTCATCGTTCCGTCTTGCAGACTCTAATAATAAGTGGATGTTCTCTGTTTTGTATGTTTATCTCGACCGTCCGCGTCCAGTTCGGTTCTTGTTACTGCCGGATTCACAATATCTTAGCCTCTGTTTCTGACCTTCAATATTTTTGCTATTTTGGCGATTTCGGCGTATGACGATAATCACAATTGATCATAAAAAAATTATTTTATGAGCATGAATTTCCTTCCAATAGGTAAATAAATTAACAATAACATTTAATTATGAATTCTGATGACAAAGTCGAAAAAAATCAATTTTTATAGGGAGTATCCATATTTTTTGCATGTACTGTACTTTAACTCCGATTTCACTACCTGCATAGTCTGTGGTATGGTTCGTCTAATCCAACTTTTTAAACTTTTGCAAATTTTGAGTAGATGATACAGAAAAAAGAAGAAAACTAGATAAAGTTCTTTGGTACATTTAACAGCTCGACGCGCTTTCTTTAAGTCCAGTAAAATTTCAAACAGTAATTAACCCTTCGTGAGGCACTTATATAAAAAGCTTCAGACGGACACATGGCTCTGCCATTCTTTTTTTCAAATGCTTCTTTTCGTGTTTTTTGGGGACTTTACCTACTGTTTTTTTTTTTTTTTTTTTGCCATAAATTGAAAATCAACTAAAATTTTGAAAGCTCACTGGAAACGCAAGTCGTGAATATATGACCTATGCATCCAACCAAGGGTTCAAAGTTTGCTGTCAATTCTTAAATTGTAATTTGAAGCAAAAACACACAATGGAGCTAGAACAGTGTCTACAACAAAAGTGCAGATTTACTTGGAACCCTCGTTGGATCTGCAAAGAAAATAATTTGTCAATTCATTGTTTGCTTGTTTTTATAGGAACACACTTAATGCCTGGAACTTAATATCTCTTCCAGCACTTTGATAAGACGAATCTTATTGAACTGGCTGCCTAAGTTTAACTAACATTTTTCTTTGTTTAAAGCCACTTGACAATTGTGACGTAATTTCAAGTGTATGTAATTATAGAACATATCGAGCCATGCCCCCAACGCAGTGAAAGAATCGTCATTGGCATGACAAAAATGTGCGCATATTATATAGTATATGTATATTCTTATATATTTATTTATGTAGATATCGCTTATATTTGCCTGTACTTTGTTTATCAATTGGAATACTACGAATTTGTTATTCTGTCATTCTAAAGCCGGCACAGCGCTGATATTCTATTTTTTTTGCTTGCGTTAGTTTTTAATAATTTTTTATTTATTTATTGTTTGTTTTGCACATGGATAGCAACCGGTTTAAAGTGTTTATAAAGATTAAATAAGCTTAAACAAAATTGAATGGCGGTAAACTGCTTGAAAGCAGTTATACAGACGCTTACAGATCTTGGTGAAATAGTTTAATAAAAGGAGCAGGAATGGTATCTTTGCAATATGACATAATTCTAATATATATATAAACAAGTAGTAGCCGAAGCTGTTGTTGTTTTGCAAACAAGATTTACCTTTCGTTAGGTTTATAGCTTTTGGGATACGTAATTCCAATCAATTGCTACTGCGCAAATAATTTTTTTTTTCCAATCCGTTGAAGTTCTTAGAAATTGTCTTGAATAAGTTACTTAAGTTTTTGCGTCAATTATTTGCTTAATTTTTATTTTTTTTTTATTTTTGATATTGCTGTGCGACCTTAAAATATTTTTTGTGTTCTTTGAACTTTTAAATATAATTTTAGTTCACGCCGTTTAGCAAACACAAATTCGAATTACACCTTTTGGCAGCGTGACAAAATATTTTGCCATATATCCACTATGCCACTTTTGCTTTTCATCAACACGGAAAATTGGCGTGGGCAACGGGTTGGTTTTTTTTTTTTTGTATATTTTGTTGCTGTTTTTACATTTATATTATTTCACTTTTCACGCGCATTTTTACAGCGCTAATTTAATTAAATTTAATTTCAATTGTTGCGCCTTTTACGTTGCTGCCAAAGCTGAACTTGACCGATATCGTTGTGCACAGCTGTTTCGTTGCTCAGCAGTTTAATAGTAGCACGATCCGAATAGATTTTAGAACGAACCGTTGAGCGCAAAGCGCCACCTTCAAGTGATCTTCGGACAATGGTGCAAGCAACGAGCTACCGCTACCGCTCGTAGTTGACGCTCTCTCAGGTGTTTGCATGCGCTCAATGTTCTCGGCATGAGTGGAGCAAGAGCAACAACTTTATAGCTGCTTGCTGGCTCAATGTGCTCAATGCGCTACAAGTTAAATGCTGGAGCATATAAGACCTAACCTCTTTTAATTTATATGCCATGGGCTTTCATCATGATGTATTTTTATATATCAGACGGAAGTAGGCGTGGCAGACCATAAATTCTTTATACCAAAATGCTTTTGATAACTTTGGATAGCGCTAGTGCCTAGAGCTAAAGACATTTTACCTTTACTTATATGTATAGTATTTTTATATACAATCTCGAGTCATCAAATTTGGTAAATAGTCTCATGTAGACCTAATAAGCATAGCCATGTTGACTTACCAAACTTACCAGAGCTAGTTATAATAATCTTTGTGCCTTAAATTTCGAACGTCTTTAAAGGGGTTTAGAATTTACAAAAGTTATAGGTGTAAAGAGAGTTTTGCCTCAACAATTACATTCTTCGCATACTAACCCCCTTACAGATTTTTATATTAATTTCAAGATTTACCAACTGTGGTATCCCCTGCACATTCCTTAATCTCCAGTTTTCATTGGAATCAGATTAAAACAGTCGTGCGTACCCGAGACTTAAATATACTATGCCACCGCCGCTCGGAATTGCTTCTGATATGCAAGGCTTACGTGGTGTCTAGGAAACACCACAATGATGCTTGTCCCTCTATGTGTGTGCCATCCCAAAAACGCTAAAAGAATGTTTATATAGGGTGGGCTATCGTTTGGTTTGGTTGTTAAACACTCATAATTCGGCATATGTCAAGTTCAAAACTACTCAAATTTAGTCATGGATCGTTTAACAAACAAACAACACGTGGTACAGGCTTACTATGAAAATGGTCGTTCTGTGAAAAAAAAACAGTTGAAGCCAGTGTCATCGAGTCGCCGGGAACATTACATCTTGCTAGGACCACTTTACGTTGAATTTTGTATGCGGATCTGCATTTACACGCTTACAAGATTTAAATGACGCAACAACTGAAGCCCACGGACCATTATCAGCGTCGCTTATTCGTTCAATGGATGGGAGAGCAGCCAGATGAGTTTTGGTCAAAGAAACGGGCCTGCGAGCCAGCCGCGGCGGCCATTTGGGCGATATTATTTCTCGCACATAAACGAGTAGTTTCAAACTTGTATTTGATATAAACATTTGTCCAATTTTTTTGGAAAACATACGAATAAAATGCAATTAACAAACAAACCAACAGTTGGCCCACCCTACATATCGATTTGGGTCGAACTTTCTCAAAAAGTTATAGAAACAAATTTTTCTTGAAAAATGTATGTCTCGTAAGAGCCAAGGGATATTCAATCAAAACCTTTATGAGCGATTGTATCCATGACCGTTGTATATTTTAGGATCGCTTGAACCAAATTTAGCCATTTCTCATTATTAGACTTGCCTAATAACACAAAGTAATTGAACTCATAATCGAATGCTTAAGCCAATTATAACTTGGAACAGTCCATCTTAATATAACTCCTAAGATTACAAATTAAGTGTCTGTTCAGTGTTTTTTATGCCCATCGAACGTCTTTAGCGTGGCTCAGTCGTAACCTTGAACTCTGCAACAGTTCAGCTCTTCAGTTAAGTAGGCAGCTTCGCAGACCAAAGTTATTTCTGTACCAATTCCTGAGTGTGTGTTTGTGTTGCCACAGGCAAGAGGCAGCTGGCTTCCAAACAGGTATAGGTCGAGGGGCTTGACTGAGTACACGTGAACACATTTTGCCAATGTATGGGCGCAGGAACATGCATATATAAATACACTTGTAGATGGATACCTTTCTTTATAAGAATTTAGATATTGATTAAAACGCTGCCCTATTTTCAGCTGTCTCTCATGCTTTGTAACTAAACACTCTATTGATTTTCTAAACATTTGTTTATTTACAGCTGTTTGTAATGCACCTATCTCCTGGCCATATCAAATTTGTGCTCATTTTATCGCTGCTGCATGAGTTCAACTTAAAGCGTCAAAGTCACATTTTAAAGTCGTATTTCCAAACGGATTTGCAAAGCTGCAACGACTGTTTTGCCTTCCAACAGTCGAATTGTTTGCAGCTCTACGAAAGTTTTGTGGAACCCACGGATCTAGCCAAGCTAGTCAAGGCCGTAAGCTTCTTCTGCGATCGTCGTCACATTTATTGGCTACAATTAAGTCACAGTAATGAGAGCCTGCTGGCCAAACGCAGAACCAGCAGCGGAGCGAACGTATCCCGCGTATCAAATGTGCACGCACTGCAGCAGCAATTTTTGGCAGCAGCTCAAAGACCCGGTCAATTTCAGTTATGTACCGAACAGTTGAATGCCAACACAACGCCACGCTTTGTGGCTTACTTTGAACAGCGTGGTTACTCACCACTAACCATCTGGTACTATATGACAGAAAACATCACGCCACTACTTATGCACGAGCTCTGGGCACTGCATTTTCCAGTACCTCGCAGCTATGGTAGTTGCGGACTCACCTACTTTCAGGCCTATGCTGGACGCACCTTGATTGAGTTCAGACGTGCAAATTTTAATTTGCGTTTGATGCTGGCAAAACAGCTGCTGGAACTGGCGCTAACAATGACAATTGGTTTTGATAACTTTCGGATTTACATAACAGATTTTACTGCTTATAATTTTGCCTATAATGAAATGACACACCAACTGACGCTGATTGATTTGGATACTATCGTGGTAGTGGATGCCTCCATTAAAATGCTGGAGTCCGTCAAATATATGCCCTTGCCTGGTGAGGGCTTTACCTATGATGTGGCAGCGCTCTGTGCTGGACAATTAAGTGATGCCAATGTCTATCAGGCTTGTAGTCTATTAAGCGAATTTTTGCTACACGATTTGGATGAACAGCATGCAGAGCTGCATGCCTTACTAGATGACTGTGTAATGTGCCTTGATGATCTGTGTGATTTGCGGTTTCAATATGCTTATGATTTGATAAAGCTGCTTAAGCAGATGCAGGAGCAATATTTGGAGGTACACAAATAGAGCGCCACAGTCGTACTAAACTAAATGAATAGCTCGGCATTTATTTTAAGAGAATCGAAAAATATTTCTAGTCACATTCGAGTTCTATTGACTTACTCTATGGTAGAAATACTAAGGCTTAATGATTTATATCAGTATTCTGCCAATTCCCTCCGAACGAGCTTAATGTTAGTAATTTATTCAAACAAAAGATTAAGCTAAAGATTATGTCACAGAACAATACCACAACAAATCCAAATGCTAATTCTTTCTTCTAGTTTATAGACTTTAATTAAAAATTATAGACAACAAATATTTCGAACTGAATGCAACAATCAAATTTGTTGAAAATAAAGCGTACTAATTTTTGTAATTGTCAATATTTTATTAATTTCGACTTGTTGTTCGTTTCGAAATTTTGTGATTGCACCGGTACAAATATAATCCCAGACCCTTTGGTCATGTTGCTGTATAAAACCGTACTCACAATTTTTACATTAGCTTTTTTATTATTAATTTTTACACTTGCGCAATTTAAAGTCCTAAATGAAGGTAACAAAATTTTTTCAATAGAAGAGCATAAATTGTAGCATATTTTTATGAAAACTATAAACTGTTTTGGATTCATTCCATAATTTTTGTAATTCACACCTAGTCTAAGTTTCTATATGTATATATACTATAATATATAGGGGGTTTGCTAGCCATGCTTAGATAATATCACGTGGCACACTTAAAAAGTGTATGGAATTGGACACATGATGTGTTATGTCCGTTAATGTCTCCTTGTGCACGCCGCCAAACAATATCAACTCCCCATTGCCGGCAATGAGGCTGGAGAGTATAAGGCGGTCCGGTGCGCCGTTTAAAACGCCAAAATTCTTATACTCAACCCAATCTAGAGCGGGCTCACTGGCATTCAATACGTTGGATATGTCGCAAACAAATAGCGACTGTACATTGCACCGTACCCGTTTGGGCGAAGGCTCGCGAACTGCCTGTTGTTCAATATGCACTTCCGCTGCGCTACGTCGGGAATTGCGTATAGCATTCATCTTTTCCTCCATGCGACGAATGCGCTCATTGTGATCCCGAGATGCGCTGCGCGAACGTGCAGGCACATTAAAGGCGGCCATGCGGAAAGGATCCTGAAAACGAATTGGTTTTAGTTGAAACACTTAATGACAAAGGTTGTGCGCTTCGTAAAGAGCGTGATATACTATTTTTTTGTATTTGAATAACTACCTCATAAAGCTCATCAAAACGCTTAGGCAGCAGCGGCTCGTTATCACGACAACGCAATGCCAGATTTCGCTGAAGCCTTTGCGCCGCGTCTACTTCTCCTTCACCTACTGCACCGTTTGGGCGTGCTGGTCGATTGTGATTTCGTTCGATCTCGACTCGAGCCACTGGCGGTGGCGCAGCTGGCGCATGTAAATCACTTAGACGACCTGAACGTGGCTGGTTATAGTTGTTGTTGTTGTTATTATTATTGTTAATATTATTGTTGTTCATGAAGTGCTGCGCCTGCTGCATATGCTGATTGAGTATGGCGCGCCTGTTGGCCAAATACTGTTCTTGCCGTGGCAGCGGAGCGACAGCGCCCAAACGCAGATTTTGAGGCGCTCCAAAGCCACCGCCAGCTGGACGGCGTTCATGCAAATGTCCAACACGTTGCTGCAAAGGTGGCGGGGGCGGAGGTGGCTGTCCGAGGCCGGCAATGCGCATGTTAGCTCCACCTACTGGTATACGACTTTGTTTCATCATTTGAAAGTCTTGCGGCATGTTGGGCGATGGGCCCACAACTACCAGGTAGTTGTTGACCTTACAGCCAGGATTGCACCACATGTGCACGGCACCAAAACGCTTATTGCGAACTGTTACACTCTTCCAGCTCCAGACATCGCGCGTCATGTCCAACAACCAGGCATCAGTATAGACTCGATTAGCTCCACCGCAGCCACCGACCACAAGTAAATGTTTTTCATCAAGCTCTACTTGTATTTGGCCATAGCGTGGGCTTGGTCGTGTGTTACCCACGAATAAAGGCTGCCACCAGCGCTGCTCTAGCAGATCTAGGACCCAGGTATCATTTGAGTTAACATTTACGTCATCCTTGATTTGGTATCCGCCAAAGATGACCATACGGTCACCATGAACTGTGGCAGAATGTCCAGCCATTGATGGAGGACAAGGCAAAGTGATGCGTGATTGCCAGCGATCTTTGGGTAAATCGTAATAGTGCAGTTCATCGAATAGGCACCATGGCTGATATGGCGGATGAAGTGAAGGATAACGCCAGCCTCCAAAAAGAACTAGCTGATCCCGCCAGGCAACCATAGACGCGCTACCCTTGGGTGATGGATATGTGCCGGTGGCCAAAGGACGCGCCCAGCGCATATGCGTTAAATCGAAGCGCCAGAGATCGTTAAAGGTTGTGTCTGACGATGAGCCTCCGCCAAAAACATACATGGAGTTACCTTGTCGAACGGCTGAATGGGCGAACCGACCGGCTATAATAGGTAGCAGGCCATGAGGCGTGCTGGGTCGTTTGGCTTCCACAGCGGCAGCAGTTTCTTGAGAAAATACTTCCCAGCGCAATCGAAAATCCCCAAGCCCCTTCTCCAAGTTCAATTTTGAACGGCGCACGAAATCTGGCATGGGTAAAAAGCGATTAATTTAAGTGGAAAGAGTTGTTTGGCATCACTTACTCTTTACAATAGCTTGCCATCGCTTGCATACCAAACTGCAATGCTCCAAATCTCCGTAAGGCGGCAAAAAGGTGAATATAAACTCCAGTAGCTCATCGGGCAATACATTTAAACTAAAGGCAGTGGAGCATATGGCATCATTCATGGACGAGGACGTTGTACCATCAAAGTTTTCATGGTCATTATTGACCTTGCCCATATTGCAAGTAGCCATTGTATTTGGCAGCTGTATATTTAAAGTCCTTGGATCCTTTGTCCTTCACCTTCGTGCAGCTCAGCTGCACGCTAGACTACGCAACAAGCACAATGACAAACGGTGTCTCTTTCGTTTTCCTTCCGACTTAAAACTAGCATTAACACAGTTTTCCCCACAATGTATGTCTGCAAGGTGGCGCAGCGTTTTACAATAAACTTTAGACCTTTATTTTATGCCATAAACTAAAATTCAATAAAAAAACATAAACACCAACTATTTTTAGTGATGGCAGTTGGCGCACAAAAAAAATTATCGCGCAATTGATTAGTTGCAAAACAGCTGTTGCACGATAGATTGATGGCATTTATCGATAATGAGGAGTTAAATGCTTTTGGTGGCTGTTAATTTGAAAAATAACACCACTTAATTATTTACTCGTATTAACAATGGGTTAAAGGGTTTCTCTTTATAATTAAGATCTCTTAAAGTATTGTAAATATACACAAAAAGGGCGGCTTAGTGAAGTACATACACAAAGTTTTTTGGAATAAACATATTAAGCTACTCCTTATTTTTGCACATCTACATATGTAAGTATGATGGCGTCATGAAGCCGCGTAAACCTCCGCTGTATAAAAGAGGTGTTTCGTGTACAAATATCATATTTTTTCTTAAGTAACAGCTCGTTAATATGTTGAATTCTCCATGGTGACCTTTAATATTTTAATAATTACGTTACCATACGAGACTCGGCTCCCCCGGCATTTAAAACAGTTCAACAACTCTTCTCCTATTTCAGTTGCCTATAGCAATAAACACTTTTTATTCTGCTTTGTAGCATAGCAAGCCTACATTTTGCAGTACATCAAAACCCCTTTTTCAAATTTCATTTAATTTTTCCGAGTCAAGCTGAAACGTTCTACGCACATAGTTGAACAGTTTCAATTATATACATTTCTCAACAGTTAATATTATAAATAAAAAGTTAAATTAAAACAATCATGGCTTTCCAGTCGGTTGTGATCATGGAAAAGCCATTGCAGCACATATCTTTGCCGGATTGGCATGCTCGTCTTAACCAACTACGAAATGTGGCTGATGCACGCCGTGCCGATGCATTTGAAATACGCCACAGCTCCCGAACGCTGCGATATGAAACACGCATAGAGAGCGAATGGGCTAATTATGAGACCAACGAGGCGCTGACGGATCGGTAAGTGAAAATGTGCATATGCTACATTTAAATAACTGGGCCAACTTGTTCTGTGTACAGCATTTCAGAGTTGAAGAAATGGCGTGATATCATAGCTAGGACTTTTGAGCGCATACAGCTCGAAATAAACATGCTTCAGAATGAAAAGGATGCTACCGAGCGGGAGCTGGAGACACTGGCCGGACCCATCTCAGTTATTTCTGAAGTTTTAACCATGCGTGATGGACGTCTGGGCTCCGAAATGACATATGATGATGCGGATACTGAAATTAAAAATGAATTGAGCATTCTAGAAAACAATCAACGTTTGCTTGCAGACCGCTGCCAGAAGGCCTGGGAGAAATTAACTCGTCTGGAAGAAGTGCGCTTTAAAATTGGCTTAGAGATTGAGAATAAGGACGAGGCAGTGCAGCTAGATCAGGCACAGCTGGCGCTAAACAAGTTCTCTGCAAATATATCCTACAAGCCGGATCCTTTACGCTTGCCCAGAAAGTAAGTTTTTAGCAATAGTCTGTGTCAACTTCTTTCACATATCCTTTTAGTTCTTGTTCATTTGAGACATGGCTCAACCATGTCAAAAATATGACGCAAATGGCCGAGAACGAGCTGGCTGACACATATGCTATTCGTGAAGCTCTCTTTGTATGTCGCGAGAAGGCGCGCAACATGCTGCATGCACAACAGGAGCGAGCTGAGCATACTATACGTAAACGCATTTTTGAAACACAACGCGCACGTAACGAGCTAGAGTGGCAAAAACTAAAGGTATGTCGTTTTCACAACCCTATTGTTTTTCAGTAAGCTGAAATCTATTTTTACTGCTCAGATGAAGGAAGAGATGGAACGCGCCACTTGCGATATAAAGATTTTGGAGCAGGCCTTGCGTGACAAGACAGATGGCTTAAAGCTGGCCGAAACACGTCTTGAAAACCGTGCGCAGCGTTCGGGTATGGAGCTGTGCTTAGATCAGGCTCATGACTTGCTGTGCGTTGAGGTGGAGAAACTACGTGAAATACGTCGTCGCCTTGTTTGCAAGATTGAAGAATCGAAGGCAAACTACAATTTGCTGGAGGAGCATGCACAGAAAATTGATGTTGACCTGGAAAATAAACAACATGCTCTTATGACTGATATACGTGCTTTGGATTTGCGTCAGCGTTTGAAGGGTGGCGAATTTGGACTTAAGTTGGCCAGTCCCAGCGCGCAGACTGAACGAAATATTACACTTACTCGTATGGAGGATGAGATTCCCAAAACATAAGCTAAAGGATGATGTGTTGAAAATGATCTTGATGTTGACGTTCATGTGCTGTCTCTTATGTGTGTAGTTTTTGATTATTTAACCCCCACTTAATGTTTTGTGCGTTTACTTCCAATTTTCCTGCTTACTAAATTCTTGTGAATAAATGAATTTCCGTCGGCATTTATTTGATTTTCTCGCTCATTGCAAAATTGAAATTTATGTGTCCCAGCAAAGGCTTGAAATCCACACTCCAGTCCATGCGTTTGGTTTTTGCTGTGCATCGTGTAAAGTGTACGCCTTGCCGAACAAACATATCCCATTTTACGAATTGATTCTCAACTACGGGCTCTGTGGGTCCGTTGCTGACTGTTGATTTTTCACTAGGTTCAGCCTCTAATTGCCAGTCCACCCATAAAGCAATTCCATTGCATGCGCTATGGTTGCTGTTTTTTGAAAACAAAATTTAAATTAATCAACTTGCGAATACATGCAAAGACTTACTTTGTAAGATTAAAGCTGCCTTCGCTACAAATTTCTGCACCAAACTCTTTGAAATTGACGTATAATATTTCTTGTGGCTGAGTTAGGGCGCGGCAAGGATATTCCCACAAGGGCTGAGCCTCTACCTTGGACTGGGCCACTTCTACGGAAGACTGCAAAGTAGGAGAAATATATTTAATAAGGTTGCTTAAAAGTTATGGTTTTTCAAAATAAACATACCTCTACCATCTTATCAAATAGGCTTAAATCAAAGCCTTCACAATTTCCAACCGGCTTGCGAATTTTATGCAGATCCAAAAACTCCACTGGTAACGCATAAATGCGAGCTGCAAATGGCGTCAGGATTACATCTTTATTTAGTTTTTGTTTAATTTTTATAAGCAAAGTCCCAAAATAGAAATTATCCCAAGGCAGTATTGCGTTTAAAAAGTAGGGCTCCGCGAAGATGTGTGTTAGCTTCTCCAAGTCAACGTGCTCGATTTCGTCTAGTTTGTCTATTAATTTTACATTATGCAGCTGATTGTGTTTTGCTATGGATTCAAGAAGACGTCTAGAAAAACGATGTGGTTCATGACAAATCACACTGCCTGCACCCAACTTCGCTGCCGCCAGACCCAGCAGGCAACCATCACCCAAAACCAGAACTTGCGATTGTTTTGAAATTGTGTTCTCCAAGTGGTACAAATATCGCTTATTACGCGTAGCCTGGTTTAGTTGGCCAATGCGACTACGGGAGTAAGTTAAGTGCAAATCACAGCTGCAGGTATGGCGGCGCACAGAACTTGTAGGTTTATGTGTGTGCGCAGCAAACCAAAGCGAGTACTCATCATGATTGCAAACCAGCGAAAACTGTTGGCCAACGGCACTAAGATGTACAGGCTTTGGTATATAGTAAATTGCCTGCATCCAGTGATCCCGCCAGGGCACTATGTTTGCTAAAGGGCGGGTGTCAGTACTGTCTTTTGCAGCGCTTAGTTGCTTGATTTCCGGATGAGCCCAGTAAGGCGCACAGCTAAGCAATATTTCGCCTTCATTGTCCATTTCAATGTGCCACCAGTAAAATATGAGCTCGGCTGATCCTGTCTGGCTTGCCTCCACGCTTAACACGCGCTCTCTTTCCTTCTCCCGCGCTTGTTTGCGCTGAAAGTCAAATTGAAATATCTCCTGAGGCTGAGTTACGAGCCTTAAATGGGTGGGTGGTAACTGAGACACTTGCACATCATGCAGTGCAGCCTCCCCAGAGCAGTGGGTTACCTCCTTGGGCGGATGCAGAAGCACATCACCATCTAAATTTGCCAAAATTTTAAGACTGTTCCATTGCGTAGCAAGTGGGGACTGTGCTAGCTGAGCATAACAAATGGCTCGTGACGGTATGCAAAGCGCATCCTCTGTCAACAATTCGTCATGTGCATGGTTATAAATACCAATGGCACCTTCACCAATCAACTCTGTATCCAGTACTTCCGTAACAAGTAGATTCGCCTTGTGTGGCATATCCACACCTATTTGTATGTCCGTAGAACGTTTTTTGATTAGATGCACTTTTTTAGCAAAGCCGTTTGCAACCAAAATTCGCTCGGCACAGTTTGCCATAGGCAAAAAGGCTTCACAGGCTGTTACCGTATCAGCACCGGCCTGCAAAGCCATCATGGACAATATGCCCGTACCTGTGCCTATGTCAAGCACATGTACTTCACGTCCAGCAGCGTGTATTGCGCCTATTGTTTTTCTTAATGCTGCAAAATACTTTTGGTTACGTTCCCAGTCATGCAGCATGTCACCAAAACCGGCATTGGCAACTTCTTGATGATAGTCATAATCATCGCCGCTAGCCTGCCAAGAATTTTGGCCCGTCATAGGATTGAGGACTTGTGAGAAGGTGGCCATCGATTGGCGCTGAAAATTGCGAAGTAAGTTTCTTAATTTGACTAAACTTCTCAGTTGCATCGAAAAATACAACCAACACAAAATACCGCGTGTTAGTGCTGGAAGTCGAAACAACGATAGTTTTTTGTTTCTAATATTATCGAATTTAAATCCGCACCATCGATAGTACCTCGCAGTTGAAATAAATTGTTTTTATCTGATTCTCTGTTAGATAAATAAATAATCAAATAAATAGATAAACCAAATAAATAACTTAATAAAAGAAGTTTGAAATTTGTAAAAAACGCCTAGCTAAAAAATCTATTTGATGTTCCGATAATAAAAAAAAATATCGGCAATGTATCGTAATAAAGACCTATATACACTTGTCATAAATTTGTTTGTCGTACGACCAAATGCGCAAAAATTAAAAATTGTGAAAAAGTAGGCCTTTCTATTACTATCATTCAGTTTGTCGAAGTGCTGAAGCCTATGTAGGTTCTTACCCCATTAGTACTTTAAACTTTGAGTAGAAAACATTGTGAAAATATTTTTCCTGTAATTTATTTTAATATTTTGATTTAAATTGTAAAATGTTATAAATTATTTTTGAAACTGTTGCTTTTTTCAGATCAAACTGGCTTTCGTGCGTACTTTAAAAAAACTCAGCATGAGTTTGCCACGTGTGTTTTTTGATATTGCTACTGACAAGGAGGTGCTTGGACGCGTTGTCATGGAGCTACGTTCCGATGTGGTGCCAAAGACGGCCGAAAATTTTCGTGCCTTGTGCACCGGCGAAGCTGGTCACAGCTATAAGGGCACCCCTTTTCATCGTGTCATACCACAGTTTATGTGCCAAGGCGGGGACATAACTAACCATAATGGCACTGGCGGACGCTCTATATATGGTTCAAAGTTTAATGATGAAAACTTTACATTGAAGCACACTGGTCGTGGCATACTTTCGATGGCCAATGCTGGACCGAACACTAACGGCTCTCAATTTTTCATTTGTACAACCGAAACCAAACATTTGAATGGCAAGCACGTTGTTTTTGGCAAGGTTGTCGAGGGCATGGATGTTATTGATAAGGTTGAGTCCTTTGGCACTTCGAGCGGTAAACCTACCAAGAAAGTTTACATCAAAGATTGTGGTGCCTTAGACTAGTCTAGCAAAAGTACCCAAACCAATACTCAGGCACACATACTACACTTGAACAAGAACCTGGAACATGAACATGCATAACATATATTAGTTTGTCACATATTACCAAAGCATTAAATAAAATATAATATATTGTGCGACTAAAACAGTGCTCACCAAAGAGCTTATGTGTGGCTTGGGGTCTCATGCTTCTACACTTGGCTCTCTCGCTGCGGCAGCACTTGTCTTGGCTAAAAACTGGTTTTAGCCATCATGGCAAGCACTGGCCAAGCCAACTGCAGTGCGCACGTTCTTCAGTCCAATTCGAAACGCGTCTCTGCTTGGTTGTGCCAACGGTTGAGGAATGTTTTTTTCATTTATTTAAAAAACAAAACATTCACGAGTTACTTGATCGTCATATCAAAATAAAGCTCTGCGGCGCTAAAGCGCGCTGGTTCGTGTATGTAAAGCCATTGAAATATCGTGCAAGTGTTGTGTCCCATTAAATAATGTATTGGATATACATACGTATGTAAATGCGGCTATCGTTAAATTTGTGTATGTAAAACGCGTAATTGTTATTTGAAGCTCCCGAAAAACAAATAAAAGTTTAGGCTGCCGTAGCCCGTGTCGATGTGACAACTGCTGCAGTTCAGTCACTCGGTCAATTGCTTGCTTTTTGTTGCTGTTGCTGTGATGGTTGTTGCAATTGCCACTTTTTTATGCTTTCGATTTGTTTGCGATGTGCCAGAAATCTCTTTCAATCAAATTCCAATCCAAAAGTACGTCAGAAGCACTTAGAAGTGAATTTTTAATTAAGAAACATTCAGACATTATTCTTGAAATTTTACTGAAAATGGCTAACTCCGGTTTTTTCCAGAAAGCGCAAAAAAAAAACGTTTAGAGATTTGTAGCACAACTCTGAAAATCATTATTTGTTTTTTGCACAGCGCGTTTACATGCAAGCGTCAATATGGAAAATTTCACTTTGCAATTTATGTGCAAATTTTTAATCTATAAACAAGTACATAGCGCGTACATACACATATGTATGTACATGTCTTTACAGAAATTAAACTGAAATGGCATTGAACATTCTTAACTGTAAACTATATACATTGCAATTAGCATAAAGATTTTCCTTCAAGTCAAGTTCGCTGCTTAAGTCGTTTGTCTTACTTGCGGCGTTGGCCTTCAATTAGAAACTGCCATAAATGCATAGACAATAAGAATGTAATAAAAAACATTATTTAAACTTGCATATATACATTTATATATTAATTATAAAGCATTAATTAAAGACAGCAATTAAAACGCCTAAGTGATTATTGAAGGTTTCTTGCTGATAAAAAGCAAAATTAGGCAAATACAATGGCAAACTTTTTTTTTTTTTTAACAAATTATTACAAATGGCAAAAATTAGCAGCAACAGCAGCTAAATAGCAGCAACTCAATAATTGCATATGCAAATAAACGTTTAAATAAATGAATTTCTATTTTTCTTGTATAAACAATTTTGATGTACATAAAGCATTATATATGAATGCCAACAAAAACTGCTCAAACATTTTGGCAGCGTGCAAAAAGTGATAATACATAATAAACGTATACATATATAAATAAAGTAGCACCTTGAGCTAAACTAAAAAATTTTAATTAAATTTTAGCTTTAATCTTTTCGCTGCTGGAAATTGTTAAAACTTTTCATGCGTGTGTATTGTTTCTATTAAGTGTAACAAATTACATAAAGTTGGCAAACAGTTAATTAAGGGTTTATTAAACTTGGACCCAGTAACATATTAATCACTGGCCTTAGCAGCCGTTAGCATACATTTAAGCCTTGCTTTACAATTTTTTTCTTAAACATTTATTAACAGCTTTTTAGAAACAAAAACTTTGGCGTTTTGGCCACATATTCAACTCATTAATTATAAAGCTTAAGAACTAGAATCTAACTTCGTAGCACAATTGACGTTGCATTTTAGCCTTGAACTTTTATACAATTTTTTTTGTGGTTTATACATATATATACAAATAAATCATATTATTAATTATTTTTAACGGTAATTTAACACAAAAGCAGTCATTTCACAAACATCTATACTTCTTGACCAATAAAAACCTGTTTCAACAGCTTCAAATTTTGTTAAATACACATCACAGCCATAACAAGAAAATGCAAATATTTGCAAGTAATATTAATGTAAACAACAAAACCTTTTGCAATCGTTTAAAAATTGTTGCGCGCGTGTAAAAGTTTTTCGTACAAAAACCGAATTAGCAAAATTTACAACATTAAAAAAAAAAACAACACAAACATTTGGATTTAACAAATGAAAATGTCTGGCAAAGTTGAGCCAAGTGGAGGAGCTACATCTGCGCATCTGTTACCGGCGCTGTTATTGGGCTTCTTTTGCTGTGTCAGCAGCGTCAACGCACAAGGTGAGTAAGTTTTATGTACATATGTATGTATATTTCTGAACTTTTAAGCGTTGTTTTGGTCCGGCCTGTAAATATACATAGGTGTATGTAGTATATGTATACAAAAATTTAAATTAATAAAATCCCAAGCTTTTAGTCATATATTTGCTGCTCACATTATTGTCGCTGTTATTGTTGTTCGTCGTTATCTTTGGCCACATAATTTGTTGTATTAAACGCAAAATAAACCCTCTGCAAAAAGCCTTAACTGATTCATTTCGTGTGAATTTAGCTTAGGCTTACGCATTTTTGACGGTTTTATTTTTAAGCTGAAACAGCAGTCATAATTGCAGTTCAAGCGTCCGCGTGAGTTAGCAAAAATATAATTCTTAGTTTCACAAGCCGGAACTACGTCTAGGCTCAGAGAAACATCTACAAATAAAAGTTTTAAAATTTCAATTATGAGAGATAAAAAACATACCAATCTTTGGGATTTGATAACTGGATCTCACCAGCAAGCTCATAAGTTTTCTAATGGAGCGCATATCTTAAAGGGACAATTATAAATAAAAGTGTGTATTTGATTGTCTACACAAAGGGTTTATTACCAGAGTCTTTGCAGCAATTGAAAGTGAATTCTCCAGGTTGTATGATATCCCAACGATGTCAGTATAAAGATCGAGCGCATTATCACTAATTGTACTCGGTAGGTAGGCCAATTCTTATCAGACAAAGTTGTCTCTACGGCATAGTTCGAAACGTTTAGCTTTTTCAAGCATGATCGTAATGACCCTGGGTGACGTGAATAATCCTGGGTCTGAAAGAGTACAGTTCCGTAAGATCTCTGTAGCATCTTCAGCCGTTTGTGCTTTGGCAACGCCTACATCAATCACTGGAACGACGAACTCTACAAGCTATAAAAAGTCAAGCTATTATTTTGCAATATCCACGATCTCCTGCAGAAAAAATGTTAAATGCCTCCGTTCGAAAATCTAAGTAGTTGGAGCACTACTAACCTTTAGTATGATGAGGGCACGCATAAAACAAAGGTGTCTGAAAAAACGCCCTACATCTATGGGTTGTTACGGCCCGTCAAGACGTAAAGATGCCAAAAATCTACAAGTACGGTCGCGCACGTCTGCTTTGTACAAAAGATTATGTTTGTATTAACAAGTTCACATTTTTTTTTAAACAAATTGTAGGCGTAAAATTTTTGCACCAGCTTTTTGACAACGTCTTTGCATTTGTAATGTGTGTATATGTACATATTTGTTGTTGGTATATTTGTTTGTTGTGCGGTGATTATAAAAACTACAAATATTAACATTATTATTAATTAAACTAAAAACAAAATGTGTAATAATGTTTGTAGTATAATATTAACACTTAATGTCAAAGCTGGCCGAACTGTAGGCTCAAAACAAAATAACAAAAAAGAATTTGAAGCATAAGTAGAAGATAAAATAGCGTTGCCACCTAGTTGAAGGACATTTCGCGGGCTAACATGCTCTTCACAGTGCTGGCCGTTGTCATTGAACTCTTTGTATTACAAGCATGTAAACTTGACATAATATTTACATAATTTGCATAACGGAGCACAGCTTTGCGTCAATAATCTGCATTAGAGCTAACATAAAAGAATATTTTTAATGTTTTACAGGGAATAAAAACCAATAGCCAAATTCAAATTTCTTGCGTAATAAAGTCAAATCAAAAAATTTTTTATAGAATTCATTGGTCATTTCTACATATTGCGTTGTATCGTATTAAACACGAACATAGCAACCCAAACTATACTAACTAAAGCTAATGAAGCGATGATCACACCGCTCAATTCATATACATACATCCACATGTATGTATATGGATCTGAATAATCATGGCGCAGAAATCAAGACATATAGCTTATGGAAATAAACACACAAACACACATATTTTATATGCAGACATTTTGTCGAGCGTGTTGTTATAAAAACGAGTTTCCAAGCGCATTTTTGCCGTCAACTATGCAAATTAAACTTTAATAATGTATTGTCGAAATTGTGTATAGATATGAAGGCTCGATGATATTTTGTAACGAAAATGAAAGTGAATTTCTGACATGTTGACTTTGAAAACCTTGACGTTGCCCTTGCTGGGACCAATTGGGCGCCAATTTCACTTTTTTCCCCTACCCTTTGTACTCAGTTGTTAATTTTATCGAATTAAATTAAAAATATGTTGTGCGACAAAGACAGTGCGCGAGCGCTTTACTCACATGCTCATAACATATATGTTTGCATACATATGTATAAGTATGTACTTATGTTGTAGATCATAAAAGAAAGTGAAATAAGTGTTCAAGCGCAAAGTTGTGCCACAAGTTTGCACTCGCTTTCAGCCACGAGCGAAATTGTAACAGGTTGGTTGAAGCGTTAACCAACTGAACTCTTTCAAATCTGTTACACACATGTGGTCTGGCTGGTGTTTGTCACGTTGGCCAAGTATAACGTATTTTTACGTTCCATTCATCAAACATTAGTACCTTGTCTTGTCTTTGTAAACAAAATTAGGTATTATATTTCTTATATTAAACAAATTTTTTATTGACTACAACTGTAATTATAAATAAAAACAAAGCCAATGACATTATGAATGCCTATGCAAATTACATTAGATGTAATGCTGAGGCATGTCTATATGCATGGATTATTACAATGAAAATATATTTGGATTTACATGGTGCGGATACAACACATGCAACTCTACTCTAAACTATTTACGGCACAAAATCAACAAGCTGGCAGTGCTTTTGCCAAAGGCCAATTAAAATACATTTCCACAGTGCACATTATTTCCGCTTTCGTTAACTGCATTACTTGCTCACTTTAAAAGGAGCACAAGCAAACAGGTGCAACAGCGCCAGCTGTTTTATATAATGGTCAACAACGAGCGGAAAAAAGTGTTGTAAAATAGCTTAGCCGCCATAGGCTTTGGATACAGCTTTTTTGGATAAAGTTTTCTTAAACATTTTTATGAGACGATGTACACTTTATGCATCGCCACCGATGTAATCATGAAAGATTGGCGTTGCCAGATCATTTTGATACAAATTTGCATGTTGTCATTTTACGATAAGTTGGCATTCTCTTTTTTTAACTTTCGTCATTTCTTTTCGTCCTCTCCCTTGTCGCGGATGTACGCTGATTGAAGTTTTATTTTTTGATGTGTTACTATAAGATATAAAATAGGCAAGCAGGTTTACTATTTAAAATAAATCAATTACGAGTGATGACTATTTGACTTCAAAAACGTGTATGTATGTTGAATCGCCTTTTTTTTCTTCGTGTTTGTAGTGTATTTATATCTCTGCACAAATACATAGCTCAACGATATCATCAATGAATAGTTCTGGAAAGTCGTCCCGCCACCGCGTCCGTAAATCACGTAAAAGTGGTGCGCGCAATGTCAAGGTTTTAGCTACAGAGGAGGAGTACTTTGTCGAAGAAATATTGAAAAAAAGATTTTTGAAAAACCGTCCGCAATATTTAATTAAATGGCTTGGCTACCCCAGTAATCAGAATACTTGGGAGCCTTTGGAGAATTTAAGGTGCCTGGACTTGGTATCCGATTTCGAAGCTAAATTACACTCTAAAAATGAGCTTAAAAGAAATGGAAGCGAAAACCAGATGGAAACTGATTCAGACGTAAATAAACCAGCACCTATGCAAGATACGAATGGACCGCAGAATAATACAGAATCTGGTTCTTGCAGTTCGCAAGACTTAAACATGACAACAAGCGGCTTAAAATCTTTAGTAGTGTCAATAAGCCCTAAACCTGACCAAATTTGGTCAACTGCTCTACCAAATGAGTTCAACACTGAAATTTCGCTACCCTGTCAATCAAATGCTTCAGTGTCGTTAGGGCCCAGCTCTACTAGTATATCCGATTCTGACAGCTCCGATAGCGTTAAGTTTTCTGGGCGAGAATTATACGATACATCTTCAGACAGCAGTGACGCACCAGTGCGCAAAATATTAACCAGAAGCAATGCTGAAAAGAATTTAAATGAAAATAAATTGGACAACTTTCCTAAAACAGCTTCGAGAAATATGGAGAATGATGTGCAAGTCAACACAAGGCTTTGCCGTTTAAGTAGCAACTTTATTGTGGAAAACGGTCCATCGACATCGAAAAACCATAGCCAAGACAACACATACTGTTCCCGATTCAATGATTTCAGTATGGACGAAGGCCCATCAACCTCCAAAAAGCATAATGGAGTCAACACATACCGTCGCAGAATAAGCACAGATTCTAGTGAGGACGAAAGCAGTGCCATGACAACCTTAGAAATGAACAGATTACAAATATGTGGAAATTGGCCAAGTATGGATTCAACATATGCTGAAGTTTATAAAGAAGCCAGCGGGACTTTTAATTACAGTGACGACGATGCTTCTTCAACTCCAGAACGCATATGTAACAAGAATGTGTTTGAAAATTTGTCTAAAAAGGATTCAACAAATGCAACATCCAACGTCCTTTATCCCTTAAGCAGTGACTCCCGATTAACACAAAAAAAAACTGTAGAAAATAACTTGGCAAACTTACCCAACACAGACTCGAAAAATCTTGAAACTGATGTGGCAGCCAATACAATGGAAGACGGTCCATCAACTTCAAAAATGTGTAACCAAGTCAACACGTACTGTTCCCGTTTAAGCAATGATCCCAGACTGGAAGAATGCCCATCAACCTCCAAAAAGCATAATGAAGTCAACGCACGCAGTCGTCGAGAAAGTAGAGATTCTAGAGAGGAAGAACACACATTATCTCTGGCCAATGCCATGTCGTGCTCAGAAGATAAAATATTGAAAACGTGTGAAAATTATGCAAGCACAAGTTCAAAAAAACAAGTCAGGCGCATCTACCGCCGCTTATACAGCGATTCCAGTGAGGACGAAGCCCTTTTAACTTCGGATCCTGTATTAGCTAGTAGCAATGGCATGCCGCGTTCAAGAGAGGACAATTTCAAAATTTTAGGGAACCTAGGCAAAAAGAAAACAACAAATTTAGAAACTTTTCGTTGCCCCTTAAGCAGTGATTCCAGCGGGGATGAAGCCGCATTAAACTCAAATCACTTATTACCCAGGAGCAATGATATGCCGGATTTACAATTAGAAAATAAGAAACAAGACAACACCAGATTTTTTCCGCCTAGCAGCATTTCTAGTGGGGATGAAGCTGTAGATATGCATAAACTTCCAACAGCTCTGTGCGAGATTAGTTTGAGCAAAGACAAAGAAGCTATTGCTTCCATTGACACGATAAACCAAAAGAGTAGTAGCAGTTATGCCAGTATCGCGAAGCGCCGCCACTCAATGGTAGCCACACGTGCAATGGTAAGGTAATCCCAACATTTGATGTTTCATTGATATTAATGCACCCAACATTGCAGCCATGTGAACCGAAAATTGCGCGCCGCTCAAGTTTGGACAGCAGCTGCTCAAACTTGGAAAAGTGTTCAACTGAAGATAGCAAACAAACTCATAAAATACACGGAAAATGGAAAACTCCAACAACGCGCTCCAAAGCCTTGCTTCAAGGGGATGTTCTGGCTACAGAAGACAGCACAATTAACTATTTGGAATTGGGTAAACCCAAACGTCCCACAAACAATCCTACAGGGCTGCAACGTGGTTTGCCTATGGAAAAGGTTTTGAATATGTTTTGCTTTGAGGGTGAATGGTTTTGGTTTGTACGCTGGAAAGGCTGCACCATGATCGATGCAGTGCGTGCCGAGGATGTGAGCCAGCAGTATCAACACTTAGCAATTGAGTACTACCAGAGCCTGCCCAACGACATTTATGGTGAGTTCTAATATAATTTGCCAGTTTTTTCTGTTGTTCCGTCCCTGTACCCATAACCTTAAACGAGCGCTTCCGTTCTCATATGTACAGAGTTTGTATTTTTTGGGCTTTTAAAAAACCTTCAATCAGCCGCCATGAGCAACCCACAGCATTGAAAACGCTAAAGTCGCGTTTAGGTCAAGATAAATGCTAGCAAAAAACTTTGGCATCCGGTGCGCCAACTTTAAGCGCTTCATGCTCTATGAGAAGATTGAATTTTTTTTAATGCTGCTTAAGATTACTTTTATGAAATTATGCCTTCGGTACACTCCAATTGGCATGCCCGGCACCTGCATTGGCAGCTACACTAGTGGGTAATATATAATGGTACATGACAAATTGGCAGATTTATTAAGCTATGCTTACCAATTTTTAGAACTTGTTTAAGTTATGGCCCAAGATTCGATTTGATAGATTTGTGTACACAGCTTTGCAATTGTGCGTGGCAACTTTTGTGTGAGTCAGCCGTTTCAGAACTTGCTATATAATACCTCCAATTTTAGATTACTTGTTCAAGATTAAGGCAAACGCCCAGACTCTCTACTTTTCTCTTTGCCTCGTTTATTCCACTTCTTATCTGCCATCTGTTGACAGCTGCTTTGAAGCATAAGCCGCCAGCTCTAACCTTAACATCGGCAGTTCTTTGTGCCAGACACCCGCAACCTTATACCAAGTGTGCCTCTCCGTGGGCGTTATGCGTTGAGTTCATTCAACCGTCCACAAAGCGCAAATCTTCATTAGTAAAATTGTGCAAAATTGTTTTGTTGGAAGATTTGCACAAATTAAGCCGAATACATGGTGAATTTAGAGTTCTCTAAATGTTGTGCGATTTGATGCTCAGTTTGTTAAGGCTTTTAACCTTCGGCTTTCTGTGGACAACATCTTAGTCACAACTTGAAAAAGAAGAAAAACGCAAGCCATAGAGTGACAGTTTTTATTATTTTTTATTTATATCTCGGCTTGGGTTTTGTTTTTAGTGTTTTTTGGTTTGATTACGCAATGTCAATGTCATTTGTAAATATATTTGAGAAACGAATTATATAAAAAATGTATCCAACTGCTATGTGGTATTAGAAGAGCACAATTATAATTAGTATTATACGCTGTAATCAAATCCATAACCATAAGATTCTTTTGCAATTATGATCAGCATCGATTCGGGTATCGATATAGCCATGTTATTATTCCAGTTCGTCTGGCTTAGAGCTAGGAATAAAACAACTAGACACAAAATATAATGAAAAGATGCGAAAAATCGTATGTCGGTTAAGCACCCACGTATTCCAATTGGAGATTTTAAGACTAACAACTATTTATAAGAGTCATATGTCTTTTGTAGATATGCATTCTTGTATGAACAAACCATTTCCCTTGATTTCACTAATGAAACTCAAGCTATGAATATGAATCTTGCCACAGCTAGATACTTTTATTTTTGGATAAAATCAGTATCTGTCTGTTTTGATCTGAGTACAATACAAGTAATACAAATTAATTTAGTTGTTATTCCCAGATTCTCAACCAGATTGGTGTGCTCGCTTTTTTCTCTTGATGCATTTTGATTCTTCTGAGGTAGTGTTTCTTTTTGTTGTCCATGCCTCTGGAACCTGGAATCTTTAATTAAGGACTCTTGCGAAGAATGTGACCCTGGCTTCCGTTTATGCGTCAGTCATTTAGTTCTATTAGTGTGGAATTTTTGTAGACAAAAGTTTGAGGATTTACGTATTGGCTTTGAAAGATTTTGAAAATCATGTTTCAGCTGAGCGGGCTGGGTCTGTGTGCGGCTGGGTCCGTGTGAGCGAGTTTTGATTTAGTGAGGGTAAGTCATAGTTACAGTCGAACCGACGCGTAACGTAGGGCAGTGGCTGCCATTGATTCTGGTCTTTAGGAAATACAATCACATTATGTCTTGCGTTTTGTGAGAGTGGCGCAGTGGCGTCACGATGCGTCTACGCAGGCATCGGCTTCGTGTCTGTTACTGCTATAAGGTATAAATTATTGTTTTAAACGAATAATTATAAGTGAATAGTCACTCCTTTAAATCGAACTTTATTGAGAATTTGATATACCATAAAGCTAGTGATTTAAAGTGTTTTATATTATGATAGACATCAATCGGTATATGCCTTATAACCTTGCTTCACTTAAAGTTTTGCTTGTTTAATTTTTTTATTTTTATCTATTTTTATAGAATGTTCTATGCAATTTTCAAAGCAATTATGCAAACCACTCAACATTACTTGAGCACTCAAGTTGTTATAGTAATCTTTAATTCTTTTTTTTTGTGCTATAATTTAATCAATTTTCTAAGTTTTACTCGTATTCGGTGCTCGCAATTTGATTTTTATCGCTTGCTCTATTATTATTATTTTTTTATAGCTCTTATTGCTGCAATTTTTTGCTTCTTATTGAGTTTTACCTGTCAATAATTTACGTCTTGGAATTATATCTCCGCATATGTAGTTTTTTTTAAACAATTTTTTTGAAGTACTAGTGGCTACAAAATTGGCAGATATTTGCATATTTAATGTTGGCAATTAAATTGGCATATGTATTTACTTGGAATAAGCCAGCGTATGATTGTAATTTAGTTGAGTTGTTTATTAAAGATATAACTTAACTTTTGCTTAACTAATACTTTTATTCGGCCGTGCTCCGGAAAACGAAAACGAAGAATTTTATTCGGATTCGTTTGTTTTTTGCAATAAACATAAAAAATTTCTTTTTTTCGTTCCGTTCGAAAAAATTCTACTTTCTGCAAATCAATAAATCTTAAAATTTGATCACTTACAATTTTTACGAGGAACATCTATTTTAATTTCCAACTCAATTTGAGGACTGAGCAAATAAACAAATACTGAGTTCTCCCTTTTCCTTTTTTAAAAAGTTTTACCCTATTTGGAAAATGTTTTCTGGATATAGTCAACAACATATTTTCTATTTTTTTTTAAATTCTCATAATTTTGATTCCATACCCATTTTTCTCCCAGGAGTAAATAATAATTCCTTGATAAAATAAAAAAAAACTTCAAAATTCACCACGACGGCTATTAGCCAGGGCGAATAAAAACAGATCTTGCCGGATCTCGTACCAACTAGCTCTGTTACAGCTTTTGGCATGCATTGATCTTATCCATGCTTGTCTTGGACGACCACGATGTTGGCTGTCCTGCGAGTTTTACCCATCGTTCCTGCAAAAGTATATGTGATCGTATATAAAGATATTTAGTAATATAAAATTCTTAAAGTAATACCCATCTACTTTATTTAATGTTTTCTGTCTTTTAGACGAGTTTTATAATGCTTTCAAGCGTAAAAATTCAAATTTCCGTTTCTAAAAAAGCTTAACAATAAAATTGGTAAATTTCCTGGCCGAAAGCAAAAAAATTTTATGAAATGGTGGTCATACATACATTATTAATATTTTGGCAAAATGGTCAATTTGCATTTAATTTGTCTGGCATTTCCCTTTGCTGTAATAGCAACAACAGCAACGACACCTTTTTGGCAACAACATCATTTAGACATTTGATAATTTTACGCTCTTTTTGGCCATTTTTGGATGTTGTTTTACGTTAATAACGCCCAAGGCAGCATTCATGATTGTACTAACTTTGTTACTAACTTTGCATACCAAAAAAAAAACCAAAAACTCAACACTGTTGGTGTTGTTGTAATGTGCAATTTGTTTAACGCTTCGTTTATTACCAGAAAACAGCGACACATTGAGGCCGCTGTATTACAACTTTTGACCGGCCATAGTTGCAGTCTCGTAGGTTGTGGTTACAACAACAACAATAACAACAACAACAACAACAATACCAACCAGTTAACATCGAGGCATTTTAACGCCTAACGCCTTGGCTAATAGCAGACACAACAACTGCAGCTAAACTTAATACCCAGTAGGAATTGGCAGAATGTATAGTTGGAAAAGCAGCTGTTGTAACTATGCCCTTACGCCTATGGGGCCAAACAAAATTTCATATTCTTTAACTTTTTTGAAAAAATTTTACGAACTTGGATGCCATTTTTTTGAGAACTAGATATTTTGAAAAATGACCAAATTTTATTTAAGGTCATTTACCATATCTCATTCATTTTTATGCAAAAATCTGTACTATTTATTTTTTGTTATAATCCAATCCAAAAAAAAAACCACTTTCGCTTTCAGAGGTCACACCATGTTTTCCCTCCGAGTCGAACGTCCGAAAAGCTCCGCAACAATTTTTCCAAAAGCTTTCCAGCTATGTTTTATATATGCACAACGTCAGTTCTCTGAGATAAACTTCGAAACACCTCGTTTTTTGTCAATGGCTGCTGAAACCACATGTTGTTCAGACTCATACCATACAGTTGAGGCCACAGAAACTTAGTCATTATGTTCCTAACTGCATTTCCGGCAGCGAGCAGACATAGTTGCCGCAGCTGTGCACCTTTTTATTAATATATGATGTTTACATTTTAATTTCATTAAAATATTGCTAGTTCTTTATTATTCTATCTTTTAAATAAAGTTACACAAAAATATTACTTTAACAATAATATTTAATAAAATTAAACATGACTTAACTATTTTTTGTTACAAGGGAAATTCTGTTTATTTTTGGGTTGAGTCAAAAAAAAAATAATAGTCAATAAATATTCAACTTGAAGTCGGCATAAATAGAATCTAAGAATATCAAAGAATATTTAAAAATGTATAATGTTCAGTATAAAATGCGTGCTTTTTAAAACCTACTTTAGCTATTCGTTTTAATTCCTCTTGCAACAAAACATTCGTTTTCAAACCACATGAAAAATTCGATTTGGTGTAATTGGGAGCAGCAAACATTCGTTTTCAAAACCAATCCGAATAAATGGTTCGGATTCGTTTACCAGAGCACGGCTAAATATTTTCAATTGTTGCTGTTGTTATTCATACTATCTCCAATTTAACAAAAACGAAATTATTGCTATACAATTTTTCTATAAAAGAAATTCATAAGCGTTAACGTATTTACTCATTTGTCATGCTTTGGTTCCAACTGGGCATTAACATATATGAATATACAATATTTGGTTAAATCTCTTGTCGTTTCTTAAACTTTTGTTAAAGTTGCAATTACATTGCATCTCTTGGCTTATTATGGATATGGGTATATACAATTGTTTTGTGTATGTGTGTATCTTTGTAAGTACTTTGTACTCGTCGGCGTGGGCGTATTAGGCACAATTTTTAAAGATTATTTATTATCTTGGCTTATGATTTTTGACAGTGGCAATATGTTGTCTTGTGTATGTATTTATTTGTGGCCCGCACGAGCCATACCACCATAAGTTATATATGGGGTTTCTAACTATTTGTATGTATAATTGTTAGGCCTTTATTTTGGGTTTGTGCATGCGGTCAGAGGTTAAAGTTTATAGTATGCATGCTAATCAAGTGGTTTGTGGTATCGGTGACACAATTGCTTTTGATTGAGGGAATTAAGAGTTTTAATGACAGCTATCTATAAGGCATTTGGTCTATGATTTGTTTCAAGTTTTTTCATTGCCCCAAAAGACAACTTAATCGTTTCGAACATAAATAAACCCGTTTTTATAATCATAAAAACTATAAACCAATTAAAGTCCGACGATTATGCATTTGTTGCGAAAGCAAAATTTAATTTGAATTTGGTAGAGATTTAGAAAGATATTGTATAAATTGTTATTGCTGTTGGGTTTATCAGAGATTATCGAAAACTTTGAGAGCTTTAAAAAATTGTTCGGTGAGTTGAGCAAAAGAAGGGCTGTAGCTGCGATTTGGCATAATGAACTATACAGAGATTAGGAACTTCTAGGACAAACAAAAATGTAGCTTTAGCTTCAAATTTGTTTTTAGTATTAATCCATAGTTGTTTTAAAAAGCCCGCTCACTCAACTTAAGTTTCTAACCACTGCAATATTCTTTAAAATTTGCAAAGTTTATACTATAAATAGAAAATGTATCAAAATATATATTCTATATTTAAAATTTGAAATTCAATTAAGAGTTGTTGTTTTCTTGGAATGACTCACTCATACAACAATAATTGAAATGAGAGTTTGCAGATTTTTTTTTCGACACGCGAACATCTTTTGGTGGGTAAACCTGATGCACCTGAGTTTACAGCATCAGTTATTCTTTGTCTAGTCCATTTCGAATTCATTAAATCTACGTCTGCTTCTGATTACGCTCAACTTCGTTGTGATTTTTCACACCACTATTAATAATTCACGTACCCGCTTAGGAAGAGTTTTTTGATCTGACAATTGAAACTTTTCAAAACGATTTGTCCCTCCTTATCGTATGCCTTTGTTCGGTAATATTTGGAATATGTTATAGGAAGTAAGCAAACCTCGTTAGTAAGAAAACAACCAGTTTGAATTTTATTCCATAAAGTATAGGGTGGTCCGATACAGACATAGGCAAGTAAATGAAAATTAAAACAAGAAAAATTGATGTTGAGTCCAAGTCGGATACTTTATATTGAAGCTTCATCGATGACAATTATGTGTAAAAAATTATATTCGACAAATGGTCAAAATTCGATGACATTTTAAAGGCATGTATCTCATCGTTGATGTTGTTTTTAGATCTTGGATGGTAGCTAGACGGTTGACGTATACTTTACATTTTAAGAAAACCCCTTAGAAAAAGGCAAATGGTGTCAAATCGCACGATCTGGTCGGCCAATTGATCCAAAACGACGCGTGTACTGTCTTGTTGGATATGAACATCATCCAAGTCAATTTTATACACATGAGGGAAAAAATAATAAAAACATAAAATGGTATGTGTCGTACCCTTCATTCTGGAAAAAATTAGGTTTTCGGGCTGTAAGGATGTAGGATGCACCGGCTTCTCTTGATATTAACGAGGACTTTTGTTGGCTCAGATGCATGAAAAAAACTTTTTCGCTGAATATGATTTTTGACGAAAATCCTGAGTCAATTTGCCAGTTTTTCATAATTTTTGTAGTGCTCTTGAATAACTCTTAATGCGGACTTCAATAGAAAATGAATCTATCGTAGTGGGGGGCAGTCTCTCAATTTACATAACAAGCGTGGATAGCGCACAAAATTCTGCCGCAGCGCAGTCGGCACGTGCACAGTATAAGTGTTACAATTCTCTCTACCGTTTGTGCTTGATTGTCGATCTTGCGCTCTTGTGCGGCTTTGCTAACTGCGCTGCTTAATCATACAAAAAAAATGTTTGTTTGTATGGGTTTTGCCCACCACTTTTCTATCGTGACAAAATGGAACAAAGTTTGATAGAAAACTAAGATGACTTCAAAACTAAAAATTTTTCAAAAATTTCGTTTGCACAACCGCTCTTCTACTGGACCCCCCAAAACATGGAATGTGCATTTTTATGTTAAACAATTGTTAAACTATAATTAAGATGACGTAAGGTGACGTAAATAGTATGTACTGAGATCTTTTTTTAAAAAAAATATTGGTGAAAATAATAAAATGAAATGAAATTATCGTTTCGGCAAACTTGTGGAAAACTGAGTGGTTTGGTGTTAGAGTATAAAATGTTATGTATATATAATATTTTGGGTGCGCCACCTGTAATACAATCCTTTTTAAAGCCAACATTTACTTTAAAAAAAATGCTTAGATGGGGGTTTAAGAATCTGTCTTAGATAATGATTTGATCAAAAACAAACGACGATTTTTTTGCATAGAAACTTAATCTAAATTTGTGCATACTTGTTAAAATGATATCATCTTTTATAAAAACAAAACATTAAGTAATATCTCAAAATTTTGAAATTGTTACACTTTAATTTGTATTTAAGATCAACTAATTTTTTGATACTTAAATTCTATTGTGTGATATTTAACACTTTTATGACTTCATTTTCCCTTGGTTTCTGGGAATAAACAAATCTATGCAAATTAGAGATGTTTATTAAATGAAGCAACATTGTTCCAAAATTGTTTCAATGCTTCATGTTGTATGTATAGCTTAAATTGCTCTTGGCCTAGAAGTGCATTATAAGCCCTCATAACCATTGACCTTGCTTTGTTTTGTTTTTTGTTAACATTATATTTAGATGTTGTCGCTTTTTTGCCACGCCCAAGAATCTGCTTATGAATGGCAACACCTGTGTACTTTACTCATTCATTCACACCAAATGCCACACCAATTTTGACTAATTTTTGAGAGCTACCCGGTACTTTATCATTGTAGTTCAACATTTATGACATATAATTATTCAAAAATTCATTTTTTAATACTTTTATTTTTCTTGTTTCGTTTTAGGTAAGCCCAAACCAACAAATTCTACCAATAAGTCAGCTAAAAAAAAAAAGAAAAGAAGATGAAGCAACAAAGGACAGTTGAAGGCGGCGAACAGCAGGAGGCGCAAAAATCTTAAATTTTCGGATTATGGCTCTTGAGTGTAACCAAAGCACTTATATTGTTAATAATAGTAATAATACGAGCGCGGAATCGTATAGATGAACTGTTGTTATTTAAAACATCTAGTTATAAATTTATAAATTAAGATTTTTGGAAATAGTTTTTAAATAAGCCAGCTTTTACGACTTGAAGTCATAGAGTTATTTTTTTTTTTATTTTTGCTTAGAATGCACTGATGCGACATCGTTTCAAAATGTAGTTACTTATTGTCAATTATATTTCATGGAAGCATTCAGGTTTTGCTTCAAATGTATGTCTGAAAGAGATTAAATTTAATTATTTAATTTGTTTTTAGGACAATCTCTTTAATTCAGACAATCACTGTTTCTCTTAACCCTACGATTTTGGAAATAGTTTTTAGATAAGCCAGCTTTTACGACTTGAAGTCATTGAGTTATTTTTTTTGATTTTTGCTGAGAATGCATTGATGCGACATCGTATCAAAATGTAGTTACTTATTGTCACTTATATTTCATGGAAGCATTCAGGTTTTGCTTCAAATGTATGTCTGAAAGAGATTAAATTTAATTATTTAATTTGTTTTTAGGACGATCTCTGTAATTAAGACCATCACTGTTTCTCTTAACCCTAGCAGAATTTTGCTGTGTTCAGTTCTGATGTTAATACTAAACCATGTTTAGAGATTTAAGTTGGGGAGAAGTCATTGAGATATTTTATAGTTTAGTGTACGAATGAGAATCGTATAAAAATAGTTATTTAATGATAATTTTTATTTTTTTTTTATATAAATACATTTAGTGTTTGTTAATTATTTTCAAAATAAGTCAGATTTTTTAGCTTAGCGATTTGAAGTTATTATTTAATTAGTATTAAAGTATTTGACGAAAATAATAATGTGCTAAGTTATATGATTTAAAACAATAAGATTCTTTGAGTCGATATTTACAAGGCTCAGCATAATTTTGTGTTTTCAACCATGCTCTTAAAAAAATTATTGAGGGAATACTGACAACATAGTTAGTTTACACTCACTTAAAACGTACGAATAAGACAGCGTATAACAAATAATAATTTAATGTTTACTTTATTTTGTTTATACGAATACATAAATTATTCGGCAATTATTTTTTAAATAACGATTTTTTTTGGCTTTATAAATTGAGGTCTTCTAGTTTCCAACAAAATGTGAGCGTGCTAATTCGCATAAGATAAATATTTAATAATTATAAAAGGACTTAACAATAGTAATTTTGTGCCTAGTTATATCGTTTTTTACGATTTTTTATGGAAATTAAGACCAGATTCTGTTTATACCATACCAAGTTCAGAATTTAAAGCTTTTATTAAAAAGAAATCGAGTCAGTACAAGCGAGCAATCATTATAAATACATTTAATAAAAATTAAGTTTTAAGGACTTGAATATAAGTTAGCTACTACTAATGATTTGGTTATTTCAATGACCATTAAAGATATCGCTACTTTGTTCAAAAAGTAAACTCAAACTGTAATTCATTAACAAACAAAAGCTGTATCGTTTGTGTTTAGAGTTAAATACAATTTGTATTCAAGCGCATTTTAATGTAAATGTCACACACAAAATTGTTTGTATCATGGTTCGGAAAATGAAAATTCGGTCCCAAATTGCATTTTTATTCGACTTTTTGGTATATTTTTAGCAGCAGCACCCATAATGCAAGCAAATGCATTCTAATTTAGTAACATATTTTATTTTTAAATGTCAGTGTGGGCGTCTAATGCCATTTTGTAAAAACAGTTTGTAACGTATTTTATAAAAACTTTTTGAGTGTACGTATTTAGCAAAGAAAGAGGTACATATGAACTCTCAAGCTATAATATAATATATTTTGTATACTTTAAAACAATGTTGATCAGACTAAAATCAAATAACTATTTAATAAAAATATGTTACAAATATACACAAAATATTTTAATTTAAAAAATTGTATAATTTTTAAATATTAAACTAGCAAACTTTTAAAACTATTTTCTTTTATATTTGCAAATTATTGTTAAAAGCAGTTTACTATATAAAATAATATAATATATAAAAAAAATATATATATAATAATATATTAAAAAATATATTGCATTGATGGGTTTACGCAAATTAATAATGAGATTGGAATAAATTTAACTATTTTTTGTTTAATTGCCAAGAAAGTTACCAATTTTTTTATACTCATAAAACAAACATTTTACAAGATATTTATTACTTGAAAAAAAAAACAGATTTGAAGTTTATTTTTGCACCAAAATTTATTTTTGGTTTGATGAAATATGTATTTTAATTTTAATCTTATTATTAATTATTATTAACAAAACGCTCATCGGTCATTTATTATAATAATAATACTTAAAAAAGAAATAGAAAAATTAAGTTTTCAACAGACATTTTTTGTCTTAAAAACTATCTATACAAAATTTTGAACTTTGTACTTTTTCACTTAAAAACGAACTTTAAACATTTTCGAACTTTGTACTTATACAATACGATCAATTGTTAAGATTTTACAAGATATTTAATTCTTTAAAAAAGTGAGTTGGTTCAACAAATTTTTTTTCGATTTAATAAAATATGTACTTTGACTTATTGATTTATAAAAAAGTATCAATAAAAATAACTCTTAAAATAGAAAAAATTAAATAAATTTTAAGTTTTTACAACCTATTTTTTGCTTATAAGCCATTATAAAGATGGATTATTTTCATTACAACAATGCTTGTATTCATATTCATATTTTATTTTTACTTTAATTGATTTTTAAAATATCATACATCAAAATTCACTTATTAAATTTCAAATTTGTTAGAACTAGATTAAAAAAACAAAAAACTGTTTTGGATTTTTGTGTTATGCTGCATAAATAAACTTGTATGCCTAAAACGGAAAAATCTTTATACCTAAATATGCGTATTAATAATTTCGACCTGCCAAGTATATCGATTGTCGTAATCAATAAAACCGATAAACCACTATTGTTTCGACAAAAAATTGTGACGAAATCTCGACTACTCACATATTTCGTTTGTCGGAATCGATTAAAAATCGATAAACCGTTATTTTTATACCCAAATAAAATACTAACAAAAAATTCCTTTTCAATTCACACCAATAACCAATTGGGGTGTTCCATTTGTCGTGGGCATTAATGCATAATGGTAGAAAGGCATATAGGGTATTCACGCTTTGTGTTGAGTTGAGGAGTTGAAAAGTTGAGGAAAAAGTCCGCAGGCCAAAGCGTGAACAGCCCTGTTGAGTTTCATGAGATGATTTGTTGAGTTTTCTTCTTCTTTCCAGAGTTTGTTTACATTTGTAAATTGGTACAATTGACATTAAAATTAAAAAACTTGAATTAAAAATGCCGAGTCAAAGCATAAAATCTATTTCAATGAAACCTGCAGCTAAAGTAGTTATGTATTACATGGATTTTCATTATTTTTCTGCAGCGAAAATGAAATAATTGCAGAAAAACCGTAGTTGAGTTTGTGCTTGTTCTTCCATGTGTTTGTTTACATTTGTAAATTGGTACAAATTGCATTAAAATTAAAAAACTTGAATTAAAAATGCAGAGTAAGAACATAAAATCTACTTTAATGAAACCTGCAGCTGAAGTAGTTATGTATTACGCAGATTTTTATTATTTTATTGCTGCAAAAACGAAACAATTGTAGAAAAACCGTATTTGAGTTTGTGCTGCTTCTTCCCTGTGTTTCTTTACTTTTATAAATTGCTGCAAATAATCATTAAAATAAAAATTTTGATTTAAAAATGCCAAGACTGAGCGTAAAGTCTACTTTGATTGAAAAACAAATTCATCGTATAAGAACTAAATTTAGTTTAATATAGTGAGTGGGGTTGCGGGGCGACGCACAAATTGATGAAGTTTTAGATAATTATGTAGAGGACATGAATGCTATAATACTCTCGCGGCAGGGCGACCACTTCCACATCCCTAAGTCAATTGACTGGCGCCAGAACGTGCTCAGTTCCTTCGGCGCAATGCGTGTTGTTCAAATGCTGAGGGTAGCTCCCCAACAGTTCCATCATATATTAAGCCTATTACATCTATTTTTACTCTTTTATTTGCGTAAACTCCAACAACAAGTAATCATGTCTAATTCAATTAATTTCGCAAAAAAAAAAGGCGCAACCGTTTGTTACTTGCGTTAATGCAATTTGATTATTTTAAATTTGGCGCTTACTTTTTTCCAACGAGTATACGGTAACTCGTTGCTTTTCATACCACGAAATGGCTAAAAAATGGCAAATGCATTAGTGCTGAAAAGGCAGCGAATTACCACATTGTGCAACACTTTCTCAAAAACTCAACAGGAAAAAGTAGACTAGGGTCTGGGTTGAGGAAAAGTTGAGTTGAAAATCGAAACGCAGGGTTGATTTACACCATGTATTTGTAAAAGTCCTCAACTTTTCAACTCCTCAACTCAACACAAAGCGTGAATACCCTAATAATTTTCAAGAATAATATACAATAAAAGAAATTTATGGCCGAAAAAAAGTATTCTTGGCCAAAAGAGTGATGTAAAAAGCGTAAAACGGTGAACATATATTTTTTACTTTTTTTCTCGTATTATTTAGTGCTTGTGAAGTTTAACTTTTTTTTTTTTTTAAATATATGTAATTAAGGTTGTAGTTTTTGTGCAGTTGAAGATAAAAAAATTAGCATTTTACTAACAAATATCAAAATCAATATCAAAGCACGCCATGTGAAAGTTGTAAACAGCTGAGTGTTGTTGCTCACGTTGCTAGTTTGGCATTTTTGCATTTTCGCATTTATGCCTCGTTGTTTGTGTTGCTCACGTTATTACATTCTTCGTTTTAAGCATTTCTGCTCGACAAAATGAACGCACTTTATCATCTTATTCTTAAAAGCCATTTTTTCTGCCACTTTTCGCTAGAGTGACCATACTTTTTATGACGCAGTGTCTGAGGCATTCACTGTTATCGTAATTATTCTTTTAAAAGGCTACGTATACGCCGAGCATTTCTTAATTAAGAGTATACAATATTTTGATCTCCCAAGTTTAAAAGCTTCTTATCTAATTTCTGTTGCTACGTGAAGGCGTGTTATCTTCACAAAATATTTACATGAGCTAGAGTGACCATATGTTTTCAGTTTTTTAGTGTGAATCCAAATAAGCGTTCTTAAAAACTTTAGCGCTTTTTGGAATTTTTTTTTATTTTAGAAAAGCAATTTCCTTTATGTGATTTCAATTTTTAATTTGAGTCGTTTTACTTTTACAAAATATTATTTTAGAAAATTTTTAAAAACCATAGTTATCCATTCGTCGCAACCCTTTGCTTTTCTTTTGGCCATATGTTTTTGTCAGACAGTTTTTCAGTTTTAATCCTAATGATTATTCGCTAGAGTGACCATATGTTTTTTAGACGCAGTTTCTGCCACACTCACTGGTTGAGTCAAATGATCATTCTAGCAGGTTACAGCTGTTTGATCGGGTAGCCACAGGATTTTGTTTTGCTCTCAGAGCAGCGGCACTCAAAAAGCCATTCCCCGACTGAGACTATATATAAACTTTGGATCTCCCAATTAAAATGTTTTTTTGATATCTGTTGTTACTACGAGGCGTGTTACTTTTACAAAATATTTGGAAATGAGTTTTATATGTAAATTTGCCGCATTTTTGTGGCATGATTAGGAGTGCAGACGCAGCAAGTGGCGTAGGCGCAAAAGGTGGGCATAGCAAATGCATATTAATGTGTGTGTATGCCTACATATGTATGTATAAATGTGTATACGCATAGTACTCGTACTTTTGTGTTTACTAAGCTCCATTCCCTTTAGTTTCCGGTTTCTACTAACGGCGTTAAGACATACTGCATTCATGGCTTATTAAAAATTTCAAAGCAACTCTGTTGGCTTAGTGAATCATTGTGCAGCGGTCAGCTGTGCGTTGTCCCCCTTTACGGCGCCCCTGTCTTATACACTGCATACATGAGTGCATTAAACGTTGGTAGCTTTTCCTTTGTTGTTTTTCCACACAAAACTTTTCGCTTTTCAGTTTAATTGGCATTTCTTGTATTTCACTTTGCTTTTTCTAATGTTTTGCCTTCGTTTCATTTCACTTTCGCAGCAAGTTTTGTTGCAATTGTGCCACTGACTGCTACATGTTGGTTTTCCTTTGTCTACTTCTTGTTTTTTATACCCTACACTCTTTATGCAGACGGTTATATTAAGTTCGTCCGAATGCGTGCAGCAGGAAGAAGAAAGCCTTTCCAAGGTCTGATCAATTCATTAGGCCTGTAAAGTTTTTCAATGTTTTGCTTATCAAAGTGCATTTTCTCAAAATGTTTAGCCGATTAAGGAACATAAATGCGCCCCAAAATTTTTTTAAAACTAATGAAGCATTTATTTTATCATGATGAAAATAAATTCTTCTGACTATTGAATTTTTCAAAAAAATATTTGTTACTTACCTACCAAGTACTTCTAAAACTTTTTTTTTGTTATTAAGTTATCGGCAAGTTTTATAGGAAAGTTAAGTTTATTCTTTAGCGTCACTTTTTCTTTAAAAGAAACTAACTTTTTGGTAATTTTTTTGATTTTTGTCACCTTTTTTTTAGATTTAAAGAATTTAAAAAAAAAAATTAACAATTTTTTTAAAAACTAAAAATTATAATAATAACTTATATATTGTGCTAGCATAAATAACACTATTTTACACGAAAAATGAACCTTCCTAAAAAAGTGTTTTTAGGAAATTTGGGGTCGAGAAACACGAAAATCGCAACCTTTTTTTTTTCTTAAGCACCGTGTGATATATAATATGTACAGATTAAGTAAAATTTATCGAAGTTACAAGCAAACAAAGTCGAAAAAAAGTGTATTTCATTTTTCAAAATGAAATATTTTCGGCTTAATTTTTCTTAACGAAAAAAATTTTTTAAAGATGATGTTTAGGCTGAAAGAGAATTCTATTACGAACATTTCGAGTCTAAGATCTTCGAAATCGGATAGGAACTGTAGATGCTATGGAATTTTGTTCAAGTGATATTGACGAATGACTAAAATAAGTGCCCAAAAACATGTATTTTGAAAATATCTCGAAAACGGTGTTTTCGTGTTTCTCGACCCAAAATTACCCTAAAAAAACACTTTTTTAAGAAGGTTCATTTTACGTGTAAACTAGTGTTTTTTTTTTGCTTTTAGTGGCATAATTTCTATCAATGATGCGTTTCTTTGGCTGAAAACAATAATATACAAGCTTAGTGAATTCATATAACTTAATAAATAACATTTTTAATTATATAAATGGGATAATAAAATGTGTTTAAAAATTAAAAAAAAAATTTCATATATATCATATATATTTTTTTTTTAAGAAAATGTGTTGGTTATATATTTTTTTTTAAGTTTTTACAATCTGTCACTTAGTCAATAAATAAATGTATTTGAAATTATAATTTAATAGAAAATATAGTTTAACTCCACTGAGTACTAAACATTTTTTTTTTTTTTTTTTTTTTTGGTTAAATGAAAATATTTTTTTTAAGATTAAAAAAAAACTAGCTCTAAAATATTCAGTATTTTACTCCAATTAAAGAAAAAGTGGAAAACTGTTTTTTTTTTGTTTTAGTTAAGTCAAAACGCGTTAAAAGCAGGTCAACATGGCTTAGTTGTTGGAAAGCTAAGGGTCATTTCCCTCGTAATTTGCTGCGTACAATCCGAATACGTGATCAGAATTGGCTTACCACGTCAGGATTTTGAGATATTTGAGGTTATGTACCCGAAAAACGGCGTTTTTTTTTCCTACTTTTGAGGTTATGTACAGGGTGCAAAAAATTTTTGTGGTCTGTCTTTCCAGTTACATCATTTAGTACCACTCTTACCCTTTAATTCAAGAGTTCAAGATATCAAATACTATTTAATTTTTTGACTTCAAAATGATTGTCTCAAAGGTTTAATGCAATTGCTAATGACGTCGAACGGATATATTTCGTAACTTCGAATGCGAAAAAAAATCGTATTTGATCTTTTGAACTCTTACTTTAAAGCTTAGCTTTCCAACAACTGACATGACTACGGTATTTGTAGACCTGTGCTATGAATCGATCAGTATGATTAGTTTTTAAAAAATTGCTGGTAGCAGTTTTCAGTACATTATCCTTTAGGTGGAGCAACTAGTGATCGAAATTTATTTTCACTTATTTCTACCGAAAATGAAAACCGTTTAATAGTAATTTGCTTAGCAGAGAGAGTACATTTTAATTTGTCAACTTTATCTTCCATACATTTCATTTCAGCAGACTTTCAATTTATTTGAAGCTTTTTAAGAGGTATGATCAGGCCCGCCGAGAGGGGGGGGGATTCCTCCTGGGCCCGGAGTTTTCTCATTTATGTCGCACTGTCATGATTCAAGCTAAAGGTGTAATAGAGGGGCCGGTACATTTCCCCCCGGACCCGAACTTCTTTATCGGCGCTGCTTAAACCTCCAGGGTATTCCGCTGTCGGTCGCCTTCTCGATTATTTCAAATATTTTCTTTTTTGCTTTGTTATGGTTTCCAACAGCTGGTGGCCATTGGCCGACCAACCAGTTGGCACACTTTGATGCACTGAAGCCAAACGGGTAGCAATATGTTTTGACAATTCGGCGGCTTACAAATCATAAAACTTTTGGCAACCAATAGAAAGCTTTTTGTTACTTGGGAGCCACCACAGAACGGAAGTTACCTGTATATTATTTTTTAGCAAATTTTCTTCAGTTTTGTTTTTCTTGTTATTATAAATGGACAGTGTACTTGCCGTTTGCGGGCGTTGGCGAAAGTGCCATTACTTCGAAAACTAAGTAGTATAATTTAACCGCAGAAATACTACGCAAATTCACCTTGAAGTCAAGCGATTTGTCTGCCCCCCTCTGTAAAGAGGGCGGGTTGCGGCATGCCAAGTGCTAAAACTAAGCTTTGTATCTATATAATTTTGGACTATGTTTTTTGTGCAGATTTAATGACTCAAATTGAACGCTGGAGTTACAAAGAAAAAAATTTAACAAAATACCAAAAAAGACTAAGATAAATATAAAGCAAAAGAAAAAAGATTTTTATTCCACTTGGCAAAGTAACGGAAATGCTGCGGTTTTAAATGCCACAACTACCAATTATGGGTCAAGGATCTTGGCCTTTTTGTTGTTGTGTTTTTTTTTTGGCTAAACATCGTAGTTGTAATCAATTTGGCTACAGTTGATTGCATACTGGGTAGGGCTTCAAAAAAAAAAAAAGGCGACACACAAGGCGGCAACAAAAGTTCGTTTTGGAGTGTCAACATGGAACTAAAACTAAGTAATAGATATTGCGCACATTTCATATATCACTTTGGCAGGAAAACTTTTTTACTAAAGGAAATCGAATTGAAGGCCTCTCGAAACGCTGCGCCTCTTAAGCAGTGCCAAAGACGTTTGTTAAAAAACATAAGCTTTAAGGCGGGTTTCAATTGAGGCAGGGAAAGACCATGCGTCTGTCTGTATAGATCTTGGGCACAAGAAATTATCACAAAAAATGACGCAGGTCAATCATGGTGTTAGCTTGTCCCCTACCTCATAATAGTATTTCACGGATTTCGACCGTTCCAAAAAAAAAAGGAAAAAATTACGCAGTTGTATCTTGATCTAAAAAAGGGAAAAAATGAAGCAGTTGTATCTTGATACAAAGTTTTCCAAAAATTGCAAAAATTTCCAAAAAAAGCTTTAACTTCATGAGATATACGCATAAATGTCTTATGTCGTTAGAAGGTTAAGCACCCTTTATAGGGATAAAGTGTCACGAAATTGTAATTTCTATTAATGTTTGCATACATAAATCGGAGCCATTAAAAACATTTTTATTCCGACTTTTGACGAATCTGATTCTATGATCATGTGCATCCAATTTCTTTAACTTCGGTTTATGCCCAACGACTTAAATAACTTCATGAAACACCTTTAAAACAAAACTGGCTGATATTGGCGCCGTCTAACTTTAGATCAGTGGTGGGCAGTCTCTCAATTTACATAGCTCGCGAGGCTATTGTACCAAAATCTACCGCAGCGCAGTTGGCTCATGTACGGTCCAAGTGTGTGAAATCTCTCGCTCGTTTTTGCTTGATTGTGGTTCTTGCTCTCTCGTGCGCTTTTGCTTACTGCGCTGTTTACTCACACAAAGAAATGTTTGTTGGTATGAGTTTTGCCCATCACTGCTTTAGATCCATAGTTCCATGCGCTTAGAATCACCTAAAAACCATATCAATAGAAAAACATACACCCCACCGGTGTCTAATCGTTTGTCCAGATAGAACAACTTGTGCTCATGATTTGAGATTTGAAGAGCTTTGCTGTACAGCTCTACTTTGAAGCGACTGAAGAAGATTTCATGTGGCTTTTGTTCAGAGGCTATAGCTTCTTCTGTTAACCTGTGGGTAAGTTAGGTTGGTTAGGTTGCTTGGTTCAGGCCGGGATAGCTCGGATACCGCGTGGAAGATAAAGCAACTTAAAAGACTAATGGGAAGGGGAAGTGGGTATGATGCAGTTGTCTGGTTGTTCACCCATAAGATCTTCGCATTTCAATTTGGGTACATTTTGTATACGTAGTGTTGGAGTTAATCTGTTGACTTAAAGAGAGTATTTGATGCAAATATTGGGTTTTCCTAGTGGCCTGCATCATTTGTTTTGGCGAATCTAGTATTTAAAGAAAATATACTCTATCTTTGCATTCAAGATTTCAGTCACTCTTGAGTCAGAAATCTCTTTCAGCGCAAACCAATATGTCAATCCGTCAGAAATGTCTGAGAGCACTGAAAATCTATGATGTGATCTCCTAGGTTAGGTATCTAACCCAGATATGTTGCTTGCCGCAAGTTGAGATCACTCAGTGGCAAAAATGGCAAGGGAAAGGGTAGGCGTGGAGTTTGGTGGGATAAATGTTGGGCATTTCCTAAAGCTGCCTATTCGCTTCCCTTGCTTTTGAGGATTCAATAAGCATGTTCGCTAATGTCAAATTTTTTAGACAAACTAGTTCTTTTGAGGACGGTTTTACTAGGTACTGGGTGCATTTCCTAAGAAGTGCAGCGAAGTACATGTCAGGTTTTCGATTCTTTTTAAATAATCCTCATCTTCACTCTATAGGTCGTTTTGGTATAGTGCTCTGTTACTCCTCCTATCACCATTGTGGTGCTAGGAACTTGGATGCTCGCTTTGTTGTATCTTGGATGAGCTGCTCAAGAGAAGGGACAACCGAACGCTGTGCTTCACTCCCGTTCTGGTTGTGGTTTTTATTTAAAATCTAATATACTAAAGTGGTCTTTGTATGTCAGCAACAGCAAGAGCAATGTGTAGGGCGGATTTGTTTCTGGCACACTCGTCCGCACCCTCATTTCCGGGTGACCAGATAAGCAGACGATATCGATTGTGTCCTATTGGTTGCAGTTTGCCTTCACGGCTGAGCTTACTTTTTAAACCGCATAGATCTATGCTTAAAAAACGCTGCACCAGTTAGCAAGATAGAATGACATCCGTGTCGCTAGCTCTTCAAAAAAGTTGCCCGCTCCTAGGTCTTCTTCTGTCTTTTAGCCGTCTGTATAGATCGTTTACGCGTTCTCACTCAACAGAGTTTCTGTGATGTTGTCCTTACTTTTTGGTCGCAACGCGTATACCAAACAAAGTCTTGATTCTAACAAAAATTTGAATTACCTACCGGCTAGTAATATAATGCAAAACTCTGACAAAGATGCCGGATCATTCATGACTTATTTCAAGTTTATGGCACAAATTGAAAATATGTATTACATATTTTCCCAGATCTTCAGAGAAGATTCCCGCTGCTAAAAAAAAGTTTTAAAAAAAAATTTGTCCACAAATAAAGTTAATTAGCGGGTAGAAACTTTGTGCACACCCCTGGTAGAGTTGCCAGCCCGCTCATTGCTAATTTCAAGGTTATCGTAAATAGTTATATTTTCCAAATTTCTTTTTCAATAAAAAGGATATATTTTAGCTTTCCTAGGCTTCACAAATTACTCGACTACCGACTGCATGAAAATTACAAGGCGGTAGACAGGCATGTCCGTAGACCATTGTATCAAAACTCTTTAATAACGCCAAATTTTCGTTGCACACCTGGTCAGAAGTTACCAATCGGCTGGGCTCATGGCTAACCGGCCGTCTTATACTCATGCAGTCAATGGCTCTGTTGGGCTTTCAAAATATTTGTTATGTCACATATATATATAATGTTTATTTTTGGGTCATTGGCTGCGCCATGTACATATGTACCTATGTACTCGTATATGTAAATATTTTTACTTGTAAACGCTTATAACTCCATGGGGTGTCCCAAATAGCTTGGATAATAATCTACATGGCGTAGTGATACTTACCGTACGATATACCTATAAAATAAGTGAGTCATGTTGGACTTGGAATCTTTTGAGCTGACCGCATCTGTGCCATGAATCATGAGGTCAAGTTGATTGTTTTGAATTTGCTATTTGATATGGACTCTAATTGAGCAAACTTGGAGTACATAGTAGTTATGACAGGCTGGACTGGAGTGCACTTAAGACTGTTATAATAACATAAACACATATGATCTAAAAGGTTAATCGAGTGTATAAAGACAGTGAATTTGATATGAATAGAGTTAATTATGGCAACAAATGGTAGAGGTTTGTTTATTCAGTTCTATTTTGTAGCATGAATGCATTTATAGTTATACAGAGTACAAACGAGTGCAGTACTTGCCTGATTTCAAGCATACCAGATATACGAATTAGTTTCTATTGTATCCAGTGAAAAGAGCTGCATAACTTAATGTTTAAATTCGAATGCATGTGCAAGGTGAAATGAGCACTATTCACGGAGAAGGAAACATTCAGTCTGATCAATTATTCTATAATGTCGAGGAAAGTGGAGTGGAGTGTTCTCAGTGTTATATTTGTTAAGAGTTTGGGTAAAAAGTTGAAAATTTGCAGCTTGTTGCGAAGGATTCTTGTTGTATACCCTGTTGCAATAACCATTAGGACTCTGGACATAATGTTAAGCAACAACTAAGGGAAGAAAAGCGAGGACCTCTAGAACTCTGACAATCAAACTGCTCTTCCAAAAACTAAACTTACTGTTGCACTTACTAGACTATGTTGTCTAAAAGGACACCCCGAAATGCTTTGCTTTATTCATGCACTAGGGGGCTCTGCAAGCTGAATGCTTCGCAAGCCAACTGCACCCCGCCAAAGTGGCCATTGAGGTAGAGGATTTTGTAAGTTTTTTTAAGCGCATGTATCGAGTTGTAAGTTAATTAATTCAAACTTGGCTTGGGAGCTTTCTTAGTGCTCACCTACTTCATAAAAGGAAACTCCATGCACTCTCGCTAGCTAATCTTACAAAGCGGATTGGTCATTAGGATGTTAGGAAAACTAGAGCTATACTGAAGTAATGTAAAAAAAAAAAACTTATAGTATGTCGCTCAATTTCTGCTCTTTGAGGTCGCACAAATATTGAATCATAATTGCCGCTACTTGGGGGCGAAATTTTCTAAATTCCACAAATACAAACATTGACCCGCTATTACCGCCATTTGGCTGCAAAATTTGCCAAAATCCTTATATACTATAATATAATTTCTCAAACTTTTATGCATACATCCGTTCTACCTTATTCGTATTAAATTATGGCACAATAGCCACAAAAAATTTTCAGAAAAAGAAAGAGTCACAAAAGAAAAAAAGAAAAGGAGCAAGCGGAAGCAAATAAGAAGAAAGGAAAAAAATGGAACGCGTTTTTTCAAGTGTGCTAGCAAGCAGCAGGTGGCACGAAAAATTAGCAAATAAGGTATTATAAGCTGGCGAGTGAAGTAAGCAGCTTGCGAAGCCCCCTAGTTTTATTACCATAAGGTATTTATATTCGGTTAGGTAAAGGCGGCAGCCAGGACGTTAGGCCCGTTGTGCTACCGCACAATAATGGGTGCGCCATCCTCCACCCTTCTCCACTAGAGAGGTCCTCTAGATATTCCAATTCACTGCTATCCGGTGGCCTCAATAAACATCGAAAGACATTTTGGACGCTGTTCTGAGAGCTGGGATAAGTCATTTTGGAAGTGTGACTTGAGGAAACGAAACCTTGTTCTACAAAGTCCCGGGCAGTGACAGAAGTGGTGCTCTACCGTCTTCAGGTCATGGTGAGAAGCGTTTAGCTTAATATTAAGCATCAGTTGAATTCTTTTTAATGCTTAACTATTACCGGTGGATATTTTTCTAGACACTTTTATATGCACTGTACTTTACAAAGCACTTACACCAAAATGATCAGAACGACAAAAGAAATCGATTTAGCCATGTATGTCTGTTTGGTTGTCCGTCTGTATTGCCTATTTCTCGAACACCAAAAGAGCTAGGAGCATAAAATGTTACCACAAGATGTATCTAGTTCTTCACATCAATATTTTGATGTTGGATGCTCTTTTCTCCAACAGAATTTCGCGCTTTACTTTCGCAGTTTTTAGCAACTATATTAAAACTCGAGCTTCAGCTTTTTTTTTTTTTTTTTTTTGAGAATCGGAATCGGTTGGGAGCCTTGGGAGTTATAGGCAAAATCGGTAAGTGGACTCATGTATGCTATAGTATGAAAAATCTTTTGGGGAGTCACCACATTTTTTTAGTAGCCTTCTGTGGCTCTTGTAAACAATACCAAGTCGACGTTTTTTCGATACGCTTCCCTAAACACACAGTATCTAGCGGAAGAAAATTAATATTTTCTAAAATAATCAACACATCTTCATCAAATTTGACGTTAAGAAATATTTTAGGTAGCAGCAGTCACCAAAATTGGTATTTAGGACCGTTCATGCGCCTGAATATCGGATGACAACTACAGAAATTAGGGAAAGTACAGGGTAGTAATATAGTGTAGTCACACCTAGCCGTAAGGTGGTTGACGTTAGAAGCAAGCAGGGTGAGGAGACACCTAGTCTTCCTTCATTTTCCTTCATTCCTTTCATTTTTAATGGAAATTATAAAATTCTCAGTCTCGAATTTAACCTTGGGTTACCAGTGAACAACTGCGAAGTGGGTTTTTTAACAAGCTCCGAAAATTTCTTTAAGATTTTTTCATGCATTTAGGAGGCGTTCAGATACATAAGAGCGTACGTAAGAATTTTATATATGAAGATTTGAAAATTATACGAATACAAATTTCAAAAAAATGTATGGTATAATTTTGAGCCACTGCACCTAGAATTATAAAATTGTCTCTTGTTTATCACCAATTTCTATGCAGTGCAATTTTCCGCATAATTTCTATAAATATTTAGTATGCGTGAATATGGCCTGCATATAATATACATAAATAAGAATGGGCGTTGGCAAAAACCAGTTAAAAGTGAATTTCAAATGAAAAACAGAAATATAGTAACACAAAAAAAAAAAAAGAAGAAAATCAAAGCACCATACATGCACTGAAATTGGGATACCCTAACAAACTCATAAATATAGAAGTCACAAATTCCAAATTTCAGTTTTCCAAATGCGGGCTACAAATTTCTTTGTCAAGTTTGATTTCAATTCTTTGGTTAAGAAAAGTTTTCTTTAAAGGCCCGTACGCAGCTCGAAAAATTTCACACGGAATGACAAAACTTCATATAAAAAAAATCCCATTTGGGATATCCCAAATAATTCCAGATTTCCAAATGAGGGGTACAAATTTCTTTGTCAAGTTTGATTTCAATTCTTTGGTTAAGAAAAGTTTTTTTTTAAAGGCCCAAACGCGAAAATTCGAAAATTTTCGCACGGAATGAGTCCATTTTTGTGTTCTACCTATCCTCAGCATTAAGCTTAGCGGATAGCAACATAAGAGTCCAGATTTTTCCACACTGAGAGAATTATTCCACAAGAAAGATTAATGTCATCTGTTCGTTATAAGGAACTTATTTTCAATTTAAGCAGCTTTCTGATTATAAATGCTTTACTAATAACTATACTTAAATTTAATTTATCTCTAGAAAGAGTGAAGCACACAGAGGGATTTTTTTACTTTCTGATCTCATATAAAAAGTGTTGTGATTCATTTATTAAATAAAATTAATTTACACAAAGAGCAATTTTTTTTTGTGGTTTAAATTTGTAAAGGATTTTTTTTTTCGAAGTAAAAACACATTCCTGTGGTTTGACCTTTTGACTTTCAAACTGTCAATGTTTTTTCAGACATTTATTAACCATTGGCTCATCATTTTTTGCAACCGACCAAATAATTAATTCAAGACCAAGCTTGTCTTTCAAAAACTTGTTAAACATCTATTTAAATAAACAAAAATTTAAAGTAGCATGACGCTCTCATGCTCTCTCGCAACTTTGCAGAGTCTTAGCAGAATCTCGAGCTATTTTGAAAGCTTCCGAAAAATTGAGGCAGATACGCAAAAAATCTCCAAGTTGTTTGGTTTTTGGCTGTATACTCGGTTCAGTATCTTTCTGCATCTCAATACTTCGCTAAGTTTAAAACGACTGCCTAAAGAAGACTAATCGAATATAGAGATAAATCTGAAATGCCTTTAGAGTCGATAACAGAGGTGAGAGGCTGTTTATTTTCGTATTCTTTTTGCATTCCGGGTATTTTCAAGTTTCGTTTCGAGGGTCCAAGAAAGAAAGTCCAGATGATCTAGTAACCATATTGAACTAAATACGAACTGTAGATTTTTTTGAGATAGGCTTGGGAAAGAAATTCAATATCATCCCGCCCTTTGTTTGTAAAATTCCGTCCTATTTCGGGGAATTTCAAATTTATACCCCCTCTAAAATAACAAAATGTAAACCATTTATTTGTTTTTAATATATTTTGTAAATAAAAGTTATTTACATAGGCTATTATAAGAGCATAGAATCTTAAAAAAATTCTGGGTTAAATTATTTGCAGAACTTCAATTTTCTTTGCAACATTGAAGGTTTTTCAGCATAGATTTGATTTATTGAGTTGTTAATTTTTTTAGAGGAGGATTATTATTTCTGCATCAAATAAGTTTTTAGAGTATTAATTCCATAGTTTTTTATATTTCAAATATATGAATGAGCTGTAGGATTATTGTCAAAACTCCTCTTTTAATATTATAGAAAATTTAAAAAATTATAATAAAAAAACTTTTGGAAGCCGTCAGCAAATTCAGGACATAGCAATAATTTGATGACCCGCGGAAACATCGATATCATAAAGAAATACCGCCCAACCGGCACAAACTCTTTCTCGTACCGCCCATGACGTTACCTCCAAGATTTCCGTCCCGTGCCCATGTATTTTAAAGTTAATATATTCCAAAATTCCCAAAATATTTGGAAAATCATCTTTCAGTCATGAAAAATTAAAACAATATTGAAAACTACAAATAGTTTGTACATATAAGAACAAGTTAGGGTATGAAAAATTTGCGCACGCTTCAGCGATTTAAAACTACGGTCAATAGCCGACGCAAGTTGGCTTAGTTTTCTCGGCCGACTTGTTGCCCGTTTTTGTTGTTCTTGACGCTTTTTATAGTAATTGATGTTATTGTAATTGTGTTTCTGCTGTAGTCGTGATTTACTGTGTGAATAACAAGGTTTTCTCTACAATATTCCTATTCTTATTCATGTTTATCTTTTGTTGGCTTTACTTGGTTTTATTGTTTTTGTTTTCGCCTTTACATTTGCATATGAAATTTAGCTTGGTTTGTGTTTTTTTTTTTTTTTTTTTTTGTAGTGGGTGTGGCATGCAAAGTGGCACTCCACAAATACCTGGGTTTACAGTTCTTGACGTTCTTGGACTGCAGACATGCAGACATATGATATGGGAAGCCATTTGGTTTCAATTTGCCGCAAAAGATCATTGCCCAATGAGCCTCTAAGTGCTTTGGCGCTTTAAAAACTCAAAGTATTTAGTATTTGGCTTCTGTGCCAAACGACAGAACAGATATCACACGCATCATGCAATTAATGTGGATGTGCTCGTTTCTTGACAGTTCGTTAACCTCGTTATTAAGGCAGAATCTGATCCATTACCGTACCAGGCATCCATCAAGAGTTGGATACATCTTTGAGTGTCTTTGGCAGCGCCCACGCAGAGAGCCTTAAGTGCTGCATTTTTTTTTAAGAAGCCAACACTTACACTCAGTCTACAGCGCGGCTCACTTCAATAGGTGTCATAAAAGCTTAAAAGTGTAAATAAATTCTTAACTTTGGAAATTACACAAAAAAATAATTAAATGATAAATTAAATTTTCTTTTATTTATAATTTTTTAAATTTTTATTTCAAAGTTTTTTTTTTCTTTATTTAGTAATAAAAAAATTTAAGCACCTAAAAGCAAATCTACAACAAAACAATTATGTACACACTGGTAGATATTGATGCCTTTGATAAAACAGCTTTGGGCAGAGGTGACCTGGGTCGAGCAGAATTTTTTTAGTGTTATTTTTTGTTTTTGTTGGGCACTTTTGCTTCTCTGGCTTTCTGGATGTGGTTTCGCATTTGTGCAAGCTTTAAAGAGTTCATAAGGAACAAGACTTCTTAAAAGGACAATATTATAGCATAGTTTAAATAAACCTACTGAATATCCCTGAAAATTACTTTCGTGCTATCGTAACTATCATGTATAATTTTGGTATTTTTTTTAAATTTTTATTTAATTTTCATATATAGCAAAATATATAAAAGAAAATAATTGCGAAAAACTTTTAAAAATGCTTTGGATTTTTTAAAACTGGCCAAATTTGCGTTTTAAAATTATCCTTATAACTTTGAATATATGTTAATTTTTTGACTAAGGGCGAATGAGAATGTTGGCGGAGGGAAAACTCTATTCCATAACAGGGGGACTGTTTGAAAAAAAAAGAGTTTTTGTCATTAATTTACGTGTAGAAATTTTATAAATAATATTGCGAACTCCGGTGAAAATGTGTGCAACACTTATGTACTTAAAGTGCAATAAATGGAACTCCTAAGTACTAAAAAAATTTGCTTAAATATAAAAAAAAAAAGTGCTTTGAAAAAAACCTGAACATCAATTTGCTAGAATTCAACAAATGACTTATAGATCGATTAGTTTCTTGGAATTGATCAGCTGGTTTCTCGATCGATAAGTTTCTAGAGTTGACCTACTCACTTCTAGATCGAAAGATTTCTACTATTGAACACTTGACTTCTATATCGATAAGTAGCTTAGAATTGGTCACATGACTTCTGGATCGATAAGTTTCTTAAATGAAACTTTTACTTCTAGATCGATAGGTTTCTAAGAATTGATTACCTGACTTCTATACCGATAAGTTTCTAAAGTGCTAATTTCACTTCTAGATCGATAAGTTTCTAAGAATTGATCACCTGACTTCTCAATCCATAAGTTTCTAAAATTGAGCATCTGACTTCTAAATCGATAAGTATCATAGAATTGTTCATCTAACTTCTATGCCGATAAGTTTCTTAACTGAAACTTTTACTTCTATATCGATAAGTTGAAATACTGACTACCACATCAAGTTAAGTGCCTTCTAGACCGACAGGTTTCTAGAATTGAACACTTGACTTCTATATCGATAAGTATCTGAGAATTGGTCACCTGACTTCTATACCGATAAGTTTGTAAAATGCAACTCTGACTTCTCAATCGATAAGTTTATAAGAATTGATCACCTGACTTCTCAATCGAGAGGTTTCTAGAATTGAACATCCGACTTCTCAATCAATAAGTATAATATCATAGAATGAAACTTTTACTTCTAGATCGATAAGTTTCTAAGAATCGATCACCTGATATCGATAAGTTGAACTACTGGCTTCCACATCAAGTTGCTCGCAATAAACAGCTGACTCTTAAAACAATAAGTTTCTATGAGTTGATCACCTGACTTCTAAACCGACAAGTTTCTAAGATACAACTTTTCGATAAGTTTTCCCAAATAAGTGCTCCGCAGTGTACATACCTTTAATATAAATCAATTTGTTGCCTTTATAAGATCCAAGGACTGGCTTTGCTTTTGCTGCTGAGGCTTAAGACTCAAAATGCAATTCATTGTTGCCGTCAACTTTCGTATCTTGATATTTTTATTAAATTTTTGAGCCCATGGCTTGAAGTCCATGCCAACAAAATGCATATTTTATGCATCATGCCACTCGTTAAGACTCTGTTTGTGTTGTTGTAGATGTTGGTAGATATTGTTGTTGTTGTTATAGTTGTCGTTAGTGTCTTCCTACACTGCCTTGACTTGACTCAAAAGGGCACATGCGAAATTGCCACTTTATGTTGCTTAACTGGAATTTTAACTTTGCCGTTGGTTTTTAACTTCCATTTCCTGCTTAAACGATGCACTTCTGCATTATTAATAACAACAAAGCTTGAAGTTTGCCGTAAAATGTGCCAGAGTTACTTAAGAGGGACTCTCAAAAGAGCATATGTCCGATAAAGCTCAAACTCAAGGATAACAACATTTTCGGCAGGTTTCGTTTTTGTATACACTATACTTTAAAGCTAAAGGGAGTATATTAAGTTTGTGTTGCATATTTTTTATATAAAAAGACCCATAAAGTAGATTTTAAAATATGGTCAAGAAAAAAAAAAAATTTATTTATTGTCAACCGCACCTACTTCTCTAAGTCGAAGACCATAATACAGTCATAAATTGCAGTTTTAATCTGAATTACATTTTTTTTCCACCTCCTATTTTTCTAAAAGAATTTAAATATTTCGTGTGTAGCGACAAAAAAAATAAAAATATTAGGGTGACCTTACCCTTAAAGTTTGTTTATAAAATGTTCAAGAATCAATTATTTGTATGTTTCTTGAAAATCTAGAGCCTGAGTGTAATCTTAAGCTATAGTTCTTATCATTATTTTCCTTGATCGATTCCACAAAGGAAATTTATTTGGACATATCGGTCTCGAAGTCGGAAAATAAAATACAGCCTTACGTTGCAGTTTTTATCAGAATTAAATTTATCTCATTTTTGCTTTGCTTTACCTCCACATATTTCGCCCAATCTTCTGCAATCTACTGCATACAGAATTCTCTTCTTCCATATAACCCCTAAATAAGTAAAATTTTCTTGAAATAAGATTGGGACACGTAAGTTATATGCGAAATTTTCCATATTTTAATCAGAAGTTGCTTGAATTTGAACATTTCGTGTCTAAAGACCAAAACTATATATAAGACGTGATCGTGACGAAATTGTTTGCATGTTTCTCGACGAGCTAGAGCCTGAATTATGGTCTCCTCTCATGATTTGCCCTTTGCTTTACCTTCATACACTCCGCCCTGTCTACTGCAATCTTCTGGATACAGAACTTTCTTCCATATAACCCACATAACATATAAGTAAAATTTTATTGAAATTAGCTTAGAACAGTGGAATGAGAACTCAAATTTAGAAATTATTTTTAATTCTAGATGTACGAGTCAATAGTTCTCACTATTTGCATCCAAAAGAAAATGGAAACTTGACGCTTTCAATAATAAACGCCCCAAACCTATCCAGGCTTCGTATAAAAACTAGAAATTCGGAATGCTCAAAATTTGAACATTTTCCCAGAGAAGCTCTACTAAACAGTTGATATTTATAAAATCTTAAGTCTCCAAAATTCGCTTGTAGACTCACGTACTCTAAAATGCAGTATTTATTTTATTTTTGGGTAGATAAATTCCAGTACCCTACAGTTTATAGTTGAAACTTTCTTTGGTAAAGTTGTCAAACTCTTCGGATAAAAACTGTACTCGATTTATAAAGTTGCAGTTAAGGGTACAGTGTATATTTTAGTCGGTGTGTTCTGACCATAACCGGCACACTTGCTTTTAGGCCCACAGCTGAGCGTCCTAGCTGCAAAAGTCGTTACAGCAGGCGGATCCAAAACAAAAGACTCAGACAACAAACTTGTATTGAGATAATTATTATAGTTTAGGCATTTCGTTGAATGAATATTCAGTTTTGGGTTTTGATTAAAACAAATTGAAGACAAAAAAAAATACATTTAAAATGTTAAGCAGTTCAGATTTTAAAGCTGGCCAAACCAGTCGTAGTACTAGAACTAGTTTCGGCTGATTAAGGAAGTGCCCAAATTTAATCAAATGCGAAATAATTGATGAGTGTTTTTAAATAGTCGTCTTATTTAAAGAAAGAGCAATATTTTTTATTATTTGGTATTTATGATAATTTAATTAAATTAGAAATTTGTAGAAAGAGCTGAAATTAAAAATTAGGATGACTGTTAGGCATTTCGGAATCTCTGAAAGACTTAAATGATTTTTTTTTTACTTATTCAATTTTTTAGATGAAAAGTAACTAAATATTTTGACTTAAAATTTTTAAAAATTTTGTATTTAAAAAAAAAATGCTTGGGGTACAATATTATGAATACATACATACACAGCCTTGCTACGAATTTTACAAAACGTAAACGATTAAATTTTATAAAAAATCAATTTTATTCGTTATCGTGTGCACTAGGGTGGCGGCCGCTGGTATGGAGGATTTTTAAACCGTCGATATCAATAACGCCACCCCCTAAAAAGTTTCCTTTTTACCTGCATATAGCGCCTGTAAAATTTAAAAACGATCCGAATGTATTTGATGGGTCCGGCAATAGGTCAAAGGTCATAACTTGCACTTTTCCCGTTTTTGACTGTATTGTTCTACATTAACTTTAAAATCTTGTTACCAATCAGACAAATTATGGTTCAAAAGGTCTCATATCTATCAAAACATAATTTTAAAAAAATATGGGGTGACCTAAATAAATTTGGTAAGCTCTAAAATTGATTAAATTGACTAATTACACCAGTTTACAAATAAAAAAAAAAGTTCGTATCCTTAACATTTTTGAATCGTTTCTGTAGTAAAATGACATGCTAAAACCGAAAATGCAGTCAAAATTTTTTTTCATGAAACGGGCTTCGAGATATTTTGAAAAAACCATTTTTCGAAAATAGAAAAAAAAGTGCCTTTACTTAACAGCAAATATCTCTGGTTATACTAAACTGATTTCGATAATTTTTTTTCTCGACTGTAGATAATTAAATTACCCATTGATTATATTTGGAACATGTTTTTGTCAAACTTACGATTTGGTCGCTATTAATGCATTCATATGAAACTTTTTTATGACCTTTGACCTATTGCCGAACCCATCAAATACATTCGGATCGTTTTTAAATTTTACAGGCGCTATATGCAGATAAAAAATAAACTTTTTAGGGGGTGGCGTTAGTAAAATCGTGAGATGTTGCAAAAATGGCCACCCTAGTGTGCACCCAATTTCGCATTTTTTCGGCGATAAATTCTAATATTTGCCATAGCTTGGCATTTTCGATTACTTCATATTGATTTGAAACGAACAAATTTTATACAAATATAAATTTTATTCGTTTTTACGTGCTTCCAATTTAACATTTGTTGTTGATAAATTCTTATGTTTCCTCCAGTCTTTTTGGCCATAGCTTGGCCTTTATCGATTACTTCATATCTTTTAAATTTAAGTTTCAACAAAATATTTCGAAACGAATAAATTTTATAAATAACTACTTACATTTTATTCGTTTTCGTTTTTTTTTTCACATTTTTTTGCAGTTAATAATTTTTCAAAATTCCCCTACTCTTTTCTATAAATTCTAATACTTCCTTTAAATTGTTGCTAGCTTGTCACTTTTAGATCTCTTAAGTTAAGTTAATTTTGATTAAAATCTTGCGAGACGAATAAATTTGATAAATAAGTAGGTACATTTTTTTCGTTTTTCCGTCCACTCAAATTTTTTGTTGTTAATAACTTCTTATATTTCCCTTACTCGTTTTGATAAATTCTAATACTTATAATATAATTAATATTACTTTATATCCTTTACATTTAATTTTGATTAAAATCTTGCGAAACGAATTCATTTTATACATAAATAAATTTTATTCGTTGTCGCTTTTTTCACATTTTTGCTGTCAATAACTTCTCATATTTCCTCTACTCTTTGCGCTAAATTCTAATATTTCCCTTACATTGTTGCCCCAGCTGCGCAATTTTTAATTAAATCGTATTGTTTACAGTTTATATTGATTAAAATATTGCTTGTTCTTAAATGTTCTGTCTTTTAAATAAATTTAACCAATAATATTAGTTTTAGTAAAAATATTTATTAAAATTAACCACGATTTAATTATTTTTATTACAAGGGACATTTTTTTTTGAGTAATGCAACAACTCTGTTTTACCTATCAGTTATCGGTATATGAAAGTGTGACAATAATTCTTTTTGGGTTTTTTAGGTTGAACCAGAATAAAATAATAATTAAATAATTATCAATAAACGATTAAATTTTATAAAAAATCAATTTTATTCGTTATCGTGTGCACCCAATTTCGCATTTTTTCGGCGATAAATTCTAATATTTGCTTGGCGCTTTTCGATTACTTCATATCGTTTACAGTTTAGTTTGATTAAAATATTGAGACACAAAAAAATTGTAAAATTGTAAATTGTACTTGACATTGGCATAAATAAAATCTAAGAATATAAAAGAATATTAAAAAAAAAAAATGCTTATACTTTTGGACCTATTTAGGAAATCCATTTTAATTTCCCTTGCAACAAAGCTTTCGGAATCAAAGCACATAAAAAATTCGTTTTGGTAGAATTGGGAGCACCAAAGATATGAAATCCAAACGAGTCCGCATAAAATATTCGGAATAAAATATTCGAATTCGTTTTCCAGAGCACGGCTGTTACTTACTTTTTGAGCGAAATGTAATTGGTATATTTTTCAAAACGAGAGAACAACTTTTTCGAAAACATCCATTTTGTCATAAAAAATAAAACAAATTAATAAGACGGTTTTTATTTTTATTTATTTATTTATATAATTATAAATTGGAAGTTAATTCAAAGTTATAAAAGGTTTGTAGCCAGAGCAACGAAAGATGGTTTTCATATTTTTAAAATACATAGTAATTATCGATTGGATCGATATATTTTTAACAGCTTGAGAAGAACTTTTTCGAAAGCCCCCATATTGGAATTGAAAAATTCAATTTGATTTTGATGCAAGATTTTGCAAAAATTAATTTAAGGTTTAGTTTTTTTCTGAAATTAAGTAGTTGCTAGTTTTTCACAACTTTGGACTCCCACATTTGCTGCAGTTGTATAGGCAATGATTAGAGAACTTTGCCAACTTTTTAATCCCACACATTCCGCAGATCCCACAAATGCCAATGGTAGGTAGCCAGTTTTAGCCAAGCCCCCTTTGGCATTTCTTGGATGCCAGGCACATTTCTTGCTTGACTTTAGTCAAAGTAAACAATGTGCCTGCCGCCTGCTCCCCTTACAGTGTCTTTGCCACTTGCAGTTCAACAGAGACAACTTAGATACACTCACACAGATACACACACACACACACACACACTAAGGCATTCATACACAGTTACGACATTTTTAGAGCCGAACCCAAAATACAAAACAGTTCTGTTACTTAATATGCAACACTAATGCGAACAATGGCAGCACGACGCGACGTTGTCTTTGGAAGTTTCCGAGCAAAAACCACCGCGCCAGACATTCACTCAAACACTCGTTCACAATAGTCCACACTCAGTCAGACACATTGAGAGTCAGATTGCCCAGCTAGCCAGCCTGTCAGTCAGTCAGTCCGTCAGTCCGTCATTCATTCATTTAGTCAATCAAAACTGTTGCTGCTACAGTCAGAGGTAGTGCCACGACTCTTAGACCTGATTTAGAAAGGCGACACAACTAAAGACAAAACTTGGATCTAAATAGAAATGTACAAAAAACAAGAAATATAGCTGGTGTTAAAAAATCTACGAATTTGAGATACTCTGAAAATAGTCGGCTTATAAGTAGTTCTAAAAATTAGCTTTATCTTTATCTATAAAATTTTTGCGTAATTTAATAATAAAAGTCTGTTTGAAGATATTTAGAAAATCTTGCTTTCGGGAGAGTTTCAATTCGATTTCTAGTAAGATCTAAGATGATCTTTGAGTTGCCAAAAGTGCCTAAGAGATATTTCGAAATATATTCTTATTTATCTATTCATTTTGTATTTCTAAAACTATTTAGTAAGAAGATGTTCCGATCCTTGAGTTGTTGATATTTGGAAAATTTTCCTTTATATTTATCTATTCATTTTAGATTTTCTAGATGTTCTTCCGATCTTTGGGTTGTCAAAAGATACTAAAATATGTTTTGAAAATAGTCCTTTTTGGTAGTATATAATATTCTTATTTATCTATTAATTTTAGATTTCTAGTAAGATCTTAGATGATCTGCTTATTTTGGAGTTCTCAAAAGAGATTAAGAGATATTTTGAAAATGTTGTGTTTTGGCAGTGTATGATATTTTTATTAGTCTATTAATTTTAGATTTCTATTAAGATCTTAGATGACTTTCTGATCTTTGAGCTTTCAAAATTTCGAATTTGAGTGTAGATCACTAGATTTCAATTATGTAAGCTTTCAAGCGGTATTCGTTATAGGACTAGAGAGAGTTATTAAAAGTCCGTTTGAAAATATTTAAAAAAAATTGATTTTGTGAGTATTTTAATTCGATGCAGGACTGCAGAGAGTATTTATAAAGTGTTGTTAAAAGTCGTCTTAGATATATTTTAAAAGTTTTGTTTTTGGAAGTGTATCCTATTTTTATTTACCTACTAATATTCGATTTTTTTTAATAGCTTCGATGATCTTCGAATTGTTAAAAGTCGTCTTGAAAATTTTGCATTTATGAGTGGTTCTACTTTATCTTTACTAATTTATGCCAAGTTTTAAAAATTTTGTAGAATTCTTTTTTTACAATTTTTGTTTTTTGTAAAGGCTTAAGGCCTATACGCAGCAGTTTGGAATATCCATTTGGGATATTTTTTTTATATGTTGTTTTGTCATTCCGTGCGAAATATTTCGTGCTGCGTATAGGACTTTAGAAGAGAGAGCGGAAAAATGGCAACTTTAAAGAGCTCTTAGTCAGCTTAAAGATATTTTCAAAATGTTGTTTTTGTAAGTTCTAAAAAATTGTATGCTTTATTTTCACTATTTTCAGTGCTGCATAATGCAGTTTTTTTTTCAAAGTTTTTCTAACTAACTTTTAACTTTCTTCATCAGGAATTATTTAACTACTTAACTTATAATACCGTATTTTTATACCCTGTACCGTATGGTACAAAGGGTATATTGTGTTTGTGCAAGCCGAAAATGTATGTAACGTACAGAAGGAGAAGTCGGAGACCCCCCAAAGTTACCTAAAGTATGATCAGAGTGACTAGAGAAGTCGATATACCCATGTCCGTCTGTCCGTCTGTCCGTATGAACGCCTAGATCTCAGAGATGGTAAGAGCTAGAGCAACCAAACTTTCAGATAAGATCCCTTATTAATCCATAGGAGACAAGTTTGTTTTATTTTTTTGATATCGGGACTACATTATATAGCTCCCATAGGTGCGTTTCAGAGTACCTCGAAAAAAAGCAAAAGTTTTAGATGGATAATTCGTTTGTTTATGAAGATATCATAACCAAATTTGGCAATCGGAAGTTTTTTAGAAACCCCCAGCACTGTACCAAATTTTATCAAAATCGGTTGACTATATCATATAGGTCCCATAGGATCGATCGGTCGAAAATTTTTTTTTTTTGTACAAAATTCGTTGTGTTTCGTTTGTTTGTGAAGATATTGTAACCAAATTTGACATTAAGAAGTTTTTTAGAGTTCTCAAGCACTTTACTAAATTCGATCAAAATCGGTTGACTATATCATATAGCTCCCATAGGACCAATCGGTCAAAAAATCGTGTTTTGTACAAAATTCGTTGTGTTTCGTTTATTTGTAAAGATATTGTAAACAAATTTGGCATTCAGAAGTTTTTTGGAAATGTTCAACACTGTTTCAAATTTGATCAAAATCGGTTGACTATATTATATAGCTCCCATAGGGCCAATCGGTCAAAAAAACGCTTTTTGTATAAAATTTGTTGTGTTTCGTTTGTTTGTGAAGATATTGTAACCAAATTTGGCATTCAGAAGTTTTTTAGAGATCTTCAACACTGTACCAAATTTTATCAAAATCGGTTGACTATATCATATAGCTCCCATAGGGCCGATCGGTCGAAAAAAAAGTTGTTGATTAAAAATTCGTCTATTTTTGGTTGTTTATGAAGGTATCATAATCTAATTTGGCAATCAAATGTCTTTTGGTGTTCGTAAGCAATTTACCGGATTTTATTGCAAGCAGTGGTACAGGGTATCCCAAAGTCGTCCGCGCCCGACTTTAACGTACGCCATTTTTTATACGATAGTGAAATGCATTGATTTTATTTAAGCAAAATTTTGAGAATTTTTCTCTGTTGAAAATGCTCAATATGCTAAATTTAAAATTTATTCAGGAATCAGTTTAGTTTTTTTATAGACTAATCTATATCTGCTTAAACAATCGGCCGTACTCCGGAAAACGAAAAACACAAAAGAAAAAATTTTATTCGCATTCGTTTTTGCGTGCTCCCAATTTCGAATTTTTTGCTATCGCCATCTACTCATATAACTCTTGCTCATTATTAGCACAGCTTTAAACCTCTCGAGGGAAATTATGCACGACTATGCTATTACTTTTACAAGGGAAATTTATTTAATCAACGACATGGACCATTTAAAAGTTCTTTTTCAGTTGTGCTTGCTACTTTTTGTGTTGATTCAGATAAATAAATAGAATCAAAGAATATAAAAAAAAATGTAAAAAATTATTTCAGTTAAGAATATATAAAAGTATACTTTTGAACCTACTTTGCTAATTCGTTTTAATTCCTCTTGCAATAAAACATTCGGTTTCAAACCACAAAAAAAAATCGAATCCGATTAAAATGTTCAGATTTGATTTCCGAAGCAATATATTATGACGATGGCAAAAACTTTATTATATAATATAGTTAAATAATTTGTATTTATTGAAGCCAAAATTATTTTGTTTTTTTATTGGGGAAATGCTTAATGCTTTTAAAAGTTTAAATTTATTCTGAAAAAGATTAGACCACATTTTCACAGACTATCCTGAATTATTTGATATATTATGACGATGGCAAAAACAACTTTTGTTTATATTTATTCTTATTTAGGCGCGACTATTCCTTAAATGTTTAAAAGCTAATTTAAAAAAAATTTAAATAAAAATTAGAAAGACATATTAATGTAACACTAAAAAAATGATTTCTTTCTTAAACTTCTATAGTTTTTGATTAAAATTCACTTTTACTTTTATTTTGCTGCGCTTTATCAACGAGTTTAACACTTAGCTTTTTACCTATATCACAGAATGGCTAAAAAATACCGAATGTTGTAGTGTTGAAAATGCAGCAAAGCGCGTATTTTGCAACACTTTTTTTACAACTCAACAGCAATAGGAAAATTTGAATTGAGGGTTGTAAATTTTGTTGGTGCAAAAGTCCTCAACTTACCAACTCCTCAACACAACAGCAAGCGTGAATACCCCAAATATACACTATCCAACCATTTACAGCTTAGATAAGAAGCTCTTTAAATTTGTAGCAATGTCTTGTTGCAGGCGTTTTTGTGGCGGGCAGTATTTTACCATACCTTTGGATTTCGGCCGTTTCACAGTTTCACACCTAAGCAACAAGTTTTCAATGGGTTACGTTAGACGTCGGAGTCGGAGTCGGACTTGGAGTTGGAGTTTTTAATGGCAATCCAGCTATGGTTATAAAAATGTTTGATATAGAACCACTTACATTTCAGTCGGCATTTTTGCTTTGGTTGTTGCTCTGTTTTATAAAAACACTTTTTTTGACGTGTTTGGTTTCGTAAAGTGACTTAATATTAGTCGAATATAGCACTACATACATATAAGTACCATGTGTATGTTCGTGCATGTGAAGAACTGGAAGGAATTTCGACGCCGGAATGGTAATTCGAGCGCTTGAGCTAAGTGAAGTATGTGTAGCTTGGAAATAAGTTTGGTTGGTTGGATTTTGTGAAGGACGGGTTAAAGAAGTCGTTTATCGAATGGAATGTGGAGCAATCTCTAGCTAGTGAAGTGCACAAAATTTATTATACATATATTTTTTGCGGTAGATAAGGTTAATAACGAATTCTTGCACTTCAGTCATGCAGAGTGCGCAGGGGGTATAGGAAGCTAAATAGTGTCTTAAAATTGTTTAAAATTAGAAATAAATTAATGCAGGTTTTAAACTTAAAGAGAATTACGCCGCAGTTAGGGAAATAAATGATTATTTGTTTATTTTATTTATTTATTTGTTTGAGGAGTACTACTAGGCTCAGTTGACCTTATACTATAAGAATAGTATAATTTTTTATACCCTGTACCGTATGGTACAAAGGGTATATTGTGTTTGTGCAAGCCGAAAATGTATGTAACGTACAGAAGGAGAAGTCGGAGACCCCCCAAAGTTACCTAAAGTATGATCAGAGTGACTAGAGAAGTCGATATACCCATGTCCGTCTGTCCGTATGAACGCCTAGATCTCAGAGATGGTAAGAGCTAGAGCAACCAAACTTTCAGATAAGATCCCTTATTAATCCATAGGAGACAAGTTTGTTTTATTTTTTTGATATCGGGACTACATTATATAGCTCCCATAGGTGCGTTTCAGAGGACCTCGAAAAAAAGCAAAAGTTTTAGATGGATAATTCGTTTGTTTATGAAGATATCATAACCAAATTTGGCAATCGGAAGTTTTTTAGAAACCCCCAGCACTGTACCAAATTTTATCAAAATCGGTTGACTATATCATATAGGTCCCATAGGATCGATCGGTCGAAAATTTGTTTTTTGTACAAAATTCGTTGTGTTTCGTTTGTTTGTGAAGATATTGTAACCAAATTTGACATTAAGAAGTTTTTTAGAGTTCTCAAGCACTTTACCAAATTCGATCAAAATCGGTTGACTATATCATATAGCTCCCATAGGACCAATCGGTCAAAAAATCGTGTTTTGTACAAAATTCGTTGTGTTTCGTTTATTTGTAAAGATATTGTAACCAAATTTGGCATTCAGAAGTTTTTTGGAAATGTTCAACACTGTTCCAAATTTGATCAAAATCGGTTGACTATATTATATAGCTCCCATAGGGCCAATCGGTCAAAAAAACGCTTTTTGTACAAAATTTGTTGTGTTTCGTTTGTCTGTGAAGATATTGTAACCAAATTTGGCATTCAGAAGTTTTTTAGAGATCTTCAACACTGTACCAAATTTTATCAAAATCGGTTGACTATATCATATAGCTCCCATAGGGCCGATCGGTCGAAAAAAAGTTTTTGATTAAAAATTCGTCTGTTTTTGGTTGTTTATGAAGGTATCATAATCTAATTTGGCAATCAAATGTCTTTTGGTGTTCGTAAGCAATTTACCGGATTTTATTGCAAGCAGTGGTACAGGGTATCCCAAAGTCGTCCGCGCCCGACTTTAACGTACGCCATTTTTTATACGAGTGAAATGCTTTGATTTTATTTAAGCAAAATTTTGAGAATTTTTCTCTGTTGAAAATGCTCAATATGCTAAATTTAAAATTTATTCAGGAATCAGTTTAGTTTTTTTATAGACTAATCTATATCTGCTTAAACAATCGGCCGTACTCCGGAAAACGAAAAACACAAAAGAAAAAATTTTATTCGCATTCGTTTTTGCGTGCTCCCAATTTCGAATTTTTTGCTATCGCCATCTACTCATATAACTCTTGCTCATTATTAGCACAGCTTTAAACCTCTCGAGGGAAATTATTCACGACTATTACTTTTACAAGGGAAATTTATTTAATTAACGACATGGACCATTTAAAAGTTATTTTTCAGTTGTGCTTGCTACTTTTTGTGTTGATTCAGATAAATAAATAGAATCAAAGAATATCAAAAAAAATGTAAAAAATTATTTCAGTTTAGAATATATAAAAGTATACTTTTGAACCTACTTTGCTAATTCGTTTTAATTCCTCTTGCAATAAAACATTCGGTTTCAAATCACAAAAAAAAATCGAATCCGATTAAAATGTTCAGATTTGATTTCCGAAGCAATATATTATGACGATGGCAAAAACTTTATTATATAATATAGTTAAATAATTTGTATTTATTGAAGCCAAAATTATTATTTTGTTTTTTTATTGGGGAAATGCTTAATGCTTTTAAAAGTTTAAATTTATTCTGAAAAAGATTAGACCACATTTTCACAGACTATCCTGACTTATTTGATATATTATGACGATGGCAAAAACAACTTTTGTTTATATTTATTCTGGTTTAGGCGCGACTATTCCTTAAATGTTTAAAAGCTAATTTAAAAAAAATTTAAATAAAAATTAGAAAGACATATTAATGTAACACTAAAAAAATGATTTCTTTCTTAAACTTCTATAGTTTTTCATTAAAATTCACTTTTAACTTTTATTTTGCTGCGCTTTATCAACGAGTTTAACACTTAGCTTTTTACCTATATCACAGAATGGCTAAAAAATACCGAATGTTGTAGTGTTGAAAATGCAGCAAAGCGCGTATTTTGCAACACTTTTTTTACAACTCAACAGCAATAGGAAAATTTGAATTGAGGGTTGTAAATTTTGTTGGTGCAAAAGTCCTCAACTTACCAACTCCTCAACACAACAGCAAGCGTGAATACCCCAAATATACACTATCCAACCATTTACAGCTTAGATAAGAAGCTCTTTAAATTTGTAGCAATGTCTTGTTGCAGGCGTTTTTGTGGCGGGCAGTATTTTACCATACCTTTGGATTTCGGCCGTTTCACAGTTTCACACCTAAGCAACAAGTTTTCAATGGGTTACGTTAGACGTCGGAGTCGGACTTGAAGTTGGAGTTTTTAATGGCAATCCAGCTATGGTTATAAAAATGTTTGATATAGAACCACTTACATTTCAGTCGGCATTTTTGCTTTGGTTGTTGCTCTGTTTTATAAAAACACTTTTTTTGACGTGTTTGGTTTCGTAGAGTGACTTAATATTAGTCGAATATAGCACTACATACATATAAGTACCATGTGTATGTTCGTGCATGTGAAGAACTGGAAGGAATTTCGACGCCGGAATGGTAATTTGAGCGCTTGAGTTAAGTGAAGTATGTGTAGCTTGGAAATAAGTTTGGTTGGTTGGATTTTGTGAAGGACGGGTTAAAGAAGTCGTTTATCGAATGGAATGTGGAGCAATCTCTAGCTAGTGAAGTGCACAAAATTTATTATACATATATTTTTTGTGGTAGATAAGGTTAATAACGAATTCTTGCACTACAGTCATGCAGAGTGCGCAGGGGGTATAGGAAGGTAAATAGTGTCTTAAAATTGTTTAAAATTAGAAATAAATTAATGCAGGTTTTAAACTTAAAGAGAATTACGCCGCAGTTAGGGAAATAAATGATTATTTGTTTATTTTATTTATTTATTTGTTTGAGGAGTACTACTAGGCTCAGTTGACCTTATACTATAAGAATAGTATAATTTTTTATACCCTGTACCGTATGGTACAAAGGGTATATTGTGTTTGTGCAAGCCGAAAATGTATGTAACGTACAGAAGGAGAAGTCGGAGACCCCCCAAAGTTACCTAAAGTATGATCAGAGTCACTAGAGAAGTCGATATACCCATGTCCGTATGAACGCCTAGATCTCAGAGATGGTAAGAGCTAGAGCAACCAAACTTTCAGATAAGATCCCTTATTAATCCATAGCAGACAAGTTTATTTTATTTTTTTGATATCGGGACTACATTATATAGCTCCCATAGGGGTGTTTCAGAGGACCTCGAAAAAAAGCAAAAGTTTTAGATGGATAATTCGTTTGCTTATGAAGATATCATAACCAAATTTGGCAATCGGAAGTTTTTTAGGAACCCCCAGCACTGTACCAAATTTTATCAAAATCGGTTGACTATATCATATAGGTCCCATAGGATCGATCGGTCGAAAATTTGTTTTTTGTACAAAATTCGTTGTGTTTCGTTTGTTTGTGAAGATATTGTAACCAAATTTGGCATTAAGAAGTTTTTTAGAGTTCCCAAGCATTATACCAAATTTGATCAAAATTGGTTGACTATATCATATAGCTCCCATAGGGCCGATCGGTCGAAAAAAAGTTTTTGATTAAAAATTCGTCTGTTTTTGGTTGTTTATGAAGGTATCATAATCTAATTTGGCAATCACATGTCTTTTGGTGTTCTTAAGCAATTTACCGGATTTGATTGCAAGCAGTGGTACAGGGTATCCCAAAGTCGTCCGCGCCCGACTTTAACGTACGCCATCTTTTTAGTAAAGAAAAGAAAATAGAGCGAGGATATAGATATGAACTAATCCGATAGAAAGTTATATTGTTAATAGTTTAAAAAAATAATATCTATGTATTTTATGAATTCAAGATCAGCTACAATGTTTTTAAAAATTACTTTAAAATAATTTTCATGTTTTTATACTATAATAAAAATTCATTTAAAAAAAATTTGTTTTAAATAAATAAGTTTTGTACTTTAATAGTATAGGACCTAAATAGCAAAAAAAATATATTGCTGAGTTTTTTGTTTTTACTTATATGTCTCTTAAAATTTTTTCAATTTGGTCGAGCTGAAAAACCCACCTAGCACGTCAGGATTATGACATTACTTCAAAAATAGCACAAAACGAGATATTGTCAAGGTTATCTCAGAAACTCTAGATACTGGGATGCTTTTGAACTCGGATTCAGCGACCCCAAAACATATAAAAAAAAAATTTCGTTGGATGTCAGGACTCGAAAATGATTCTTTATGGTGTTTGTTGAGGTTACGTTATCGTACTGACTGGTACATCTCTTCTAAATATTTTGGGGTCACTTTTTCCTGGGCTGCTTTTGACCTCGGATTCGGAAACACTGACCCCGAAAACATATAGAAAATATAGCCGGACAAGCTCGAAAAAAAATTGAGTAGGTTTTTTTGAGATTAGAGTACAACTTAGAGACTTTGGCCCAATTCTGTTAGAGGATTCTGATGCGTAATACCCCTGATCACGAAAAACGGTGGAGATAGAAATAAATTCCTTTAGCAATGCCAAAGTGTTGTAGACAGTGTTTTATCTGCTAATAGCGCTACAATCAAATTGTGGATTTTAGAAATAATGTTGCACATTACGATACAAAGTTGAAACTTTTTTCCAGTCTTTTTACAAAAAGTCCACAATATGGCTAAATAGTTACTTAGAATAATTTATGCATGTATTTGCTGTGTGCAAACTCACGTTTGAAACCCAACTCCCAGTTAGCCAACTGAGTCTGTGGTCCAAACAAAACTCGTTTTTTATACACGTTATTTGGCTTTAATATTTGCAATAATAAAGTACATAAAGTGGAGCACGTTTGCAAATTATATAAATGCAAGCGTTAAATAAAACTAAAACCCAAACAAAAATATGGACCACGACTTACAAAGGCTCTGGATGGGGTCGCACCCAAGAAAAAAGCCAATATGAAATATCATGCTAACAAGTAACTAAATTGACGCAGTTGCCAATGCCAATGCTTACTGGCAAAACTTGATTAAAGTTAAGTTTGTAGCAAAATTTTTTTAAAAATATCATAAGTACTATGTATTGAGTTAAAAAAAGTTATCATACTTTATAAGTACTGACTACTATGTACTGAATTCAACTTGTTTATCATACTTTATAAGCACTAAGATTACTACTGAATATTAGAAAAATAAATTATGATTTTTTGAGCAGACTAACTAACCATAAATTACAATTTCTTTACTCATAACTTGTAAAGTGTTACTTGGGAATCTGGTACAACCTTTGAACCCGCACGGGCCCTGACAACAATGGAAGGGTCCATGCAAATTTAAGCGAATTTGCGCAACAACAACAAATACAACTTACAACGACTACAACAAAAAAGTCTTCAAGAAAATCGTGCCCAACAAGACGCCAACGTAGAGCTCTCTGTCTAATGAAAAGTGCAAAAATTGCGATCTACCTTCAAAGTTGTTGGCGCCGTTGTTTTTAATACTCTTGAAGAAAGTATATTAACTTGTTACCAAAGTAATTCGTTGTGGGATTAGGTAGATCAATTACATCTTTGACTCGACCATTTGTTCTTTTCCTGTGACGTCATAGTACATTAGGCCCTCTTCACTGAAGTAAGGTAATGATCATATGATCATGGATGGCGACTGGAAGAAGATCGAGTAGGTAATGTATGTACGATTGGTCCTTTCGGTTAAATATATCATAAGTTTTGGAAAAATAAAATCCAATGCCAGTAATCTGTATGGTGGTACATTAGGAGCCTTCTATATTTGAAAGGTCAGTTACAGCTTTGACTCGAAGATCTTTCCTTTTAATAGAATACCATATGCTATAGATTTTAGAAAAATATAACTACAGTTAGGTTAGGTTAGTAAGGCTGCTTGGCACAACGCCGAGATCAACCGAACCCTTAGTAAGTATAGAGAAATGAATGGTAGGGTAGCGGAATGGAAGTGCTGAGTGTGAGGGAGTGCAAATAGCCAGTGGTCGTTCTACATTCCGCCTAATCTTCCCACTTGCGTAACCATTTTGGGTATTCGATTAAAAGAGTCACGTTCGTTATGGTCAAATTTGCCAGATTGAACAGCTTTTCAAAGAAGGGTTTTCCCAGAAACAGGATGCAGTTCCTCAGAACTGCAGGGCAGTCGCACAACAGGTGTTGGTTATTTTCTATCCTCTCCTTATCCCCGCAGCTGCGATAAAAGTCGTTGTGGGGAACATGCATCCTCTCAGCCAAAAGGCCTATGGTGTAGTAACTCGTTACACCTACTGGCACCATGCTATAACTGCTTTACAATTGTGACCAGCCCTCTATAGTCACTGTATCATGATTACATGGTAGGATCAAAAAGTAGTTGCACTGAATTTCTGTAGCGTGAACGGAAAGGTGGAGGGCAGACGGGCCACCTGGGTGTGGTAGTGGGGAGCTTTCCGAAGAGAGCGATATTGTTTTCACTCGCCTGTAGTGTAGTGTTAGTGGAGAGTAACCACGTCGATCCCCGTAAAACTCTGTTAAGTAGTGTCGTAGCGATCCAAGATGTAAAAAAATATAGAGCAGCGCTACGCCGTTGGATTCTGCGTCAAAGTCGGAATACCATGACGGAGACTCTCGAAATAAGTAATGATGGACAATTAGGCCCTCTCATTGAATACTTATGACTTTTTTTTTGCTATGGCATGATGACTAGAAGAATGCCAAGTAGCTCAGCTATGTCTTTGATTCGACGATTTTTATCTTTACTTTAACCTGACGATATGGTTGAACATATGACCTTTAGACGGATTATGGAGCTTCCGGAAAACCACTCCCAGAAGTATAGTATCTGACATTTTACTACTGAGTCTAAAATAGTTAGCGAGCTCAGCGCTAAGTAGGTAACTCCTGAAAATCTAATGACAGAGTCAGATAATAGATTTCATTTAAATTATTGTACTTGCACATCTACTAAAGATAAACTCCCGGGTTTCGCTATATATATGAGATTAGTACATTTTTTCAACAATTTCCATAAAGTAGATAAAGTAAGATCCACATTAATAATTTGCTTTACAGATTTAAACCACTTAAATCTGTATGACCGTCCCTTCTTCTGTCCGTATGAACAACCAGATTTCAAAGACAGAGACACAAAAAGTTTAACAAAAAACATTTTATCGCATTTATTAATATTAATATTATAACAAAAACTAGATCCACCAAATTTGGTACGTTGACTCATGGGATCCTTATAAAAACAAAAAATTGTCTTTTTATCTACAATCCCCATTGTTTTCTCATGAGTTCGATTACAATCTTCAACACATCAATAAAAAACTTGGTGTATATATTAACTTTTTTGGGAAAAGTGGCTATAAGGAATATATATGTCGTTTTTAGATGGCATTGAATTTATGTAGGTTCACTGACAAGACCTTCAGCATTCAGGGAAATGCCTTAAAATAAGCAATAAGTAAAAAATTGGTTTCAAAAACTTATAAAGTTTTTTAAAAAAAAACCTTGGGAAAACCTGCGATTAATTTCAGCACCCACGTAAATTTCGGGATCAAGAAATAGTAGAAAAAAGCAGTTACAGGGTATGCCACTATTGAAAATTTAAGCTCTTCAAGCACAAATATTGTTAGAGCTCTAGCGTTCAGAGTAATCTTTAAAAATTTGTTCAGAGTTACGAGTTTGATTTAAAATATTAAAAATTAGTCTAAGATACTTTTGTATAAAATAATAAAAAAAAATATTAGGTGCCAGCAGTCATTAATTTCCGGTTCCATGAGAATTTTGGGATAAAGAATTAATAGATAACCGGGTATGCCAATGCCGAAAATTCCATCGTTTTCCGCATCTATTTTTTTTTAGGTATCCTGAAAAAATACGTATGTATGTATTTACATTTTTTGCCATTCCCGCATGCTTTTTGTTGTAGGTTTTTGGTTAAAACACAATTTCTTAGCTTAAAAATTTTTATTTTTGTCAAAAAAATATTTTTATTTTGTCAGAAAAATTAAAATTTTTTTAAAAACTTAAAAGTTTTTTTTATAAATTTATATTAAACAAAAAAAACTTTCGAAACTTAGCAGTCATTTTGAAACCCGGCATTAATTTTAGAGTCCGCGGTAGTTTCGGCATCAAGATATAACAGATATTAAGCATTTTAATTCGAAAATTTTTGTAGGTTTATTTTTAGAACTTCAGCATTCAAAACAATGTCTTAAAATATGCTAAAAGTTAGATAGGTAGGTTATGGCGGCAGTTGGAACTCAGCGTCCCAACTTACTTAGGCCAAGGATAGGTCCGTTGTGATACTGATAATGGGAGTAAGTAAGGATATAGAATAGACGGGGACAATTAGGGGAATTGGAAAAGTGAAACGTACCATGCTTTACGTCGGATTCGAACCCACTAGGATAGCCGCTAGGCTATCGAGCCTAAAAGTTAAGTTTTTTAAAAAAATTTAATTTATTTTTAAAAACTTGATGAAATAAAAAAAATCTTCAGCCTGAAGGCCTACGATGCTCTGGCTTACAAACCATTATAATTTAGAATTAACTTCTGATTTATAATTAAATAAATAAATAAAAAAAATCTTCGTGGCTCAACAATAATTTGGCAAACCGTCGATATGTCGATGTCGATAATTCGATACTTTTACGTACGAATATTTTTGAAGGTTTCAAAATTAGTTTAAAAAATGTACAACAAAAAAAAAACTTTGGGTTTCAGCTGCCATTTTGAGAACTGGAATGAATTTAAGGACTGACGAAAATTTTGGAATCAAATCAAGCTTTTCAGATTTGAATTTAAGAATTTTTTTCACAAAATTAAAAATTTTTAATTTAAAAAAAAAAAAAAAAAAATACCCTTGAGCCCGGCTTTATTTTGGAGACCCAGATTAATACTCCCGAAATAATTTTCCGCACATACATATATAAAAAGGAATTTCTTGAGATGCCCATTCCGATATCGAGTATCGACTAATTCATACTTCCTTTACTAACGACTCATTATAATAGAGCATACAAACATCGTTATGACCTGTTTGACTTTTCCAGGTGATTGTTGTTGTTTGACTTGTTGCCGCCGGCGGTTGGGTGCAAGTTTGTTGTGGACATTACCACCCGCACACACGCGACTAGTCAAGCTTTGGACTCGTTTTGGGCCCAAACGAGGAGTGGTAGTTGGAACCAAGGCAAAAAAAAAAAAAAAAACAACTGAAAACCGGCTAAAGAATTTCAAAAGCAAGAAGTTTGCCATTTACATGGCCAAGTTATAGGTAACTTTTCTGTGGATTTGTGCTTTTGGATTAGAGTGAAATCTTTATGCAATTGTGCTCGTATTTATTATGATTATTATGTGAATTATGAATCACATTCACAAATGATTTCTGCAGCTAAACCAATTTCGGACAGCCATTTCATTATGTTTGCTCTATAAAAAAAAAAACAAAACAAAAAAATAAATATACTATATACGTCAATGAGTTGTAATTTTCAACGCCCAAGCCCAAATGTTGTTCGGTTTACCCATAGTAGTTGTTGAGCATCTATCTATAAGGCATAAAGACCATGGGCAAAAACCAAATCAAAACAAAAAAAGAAAAGAAATTATTTAATCAATGGCCCAACAACAGAAACAACAAAAGTTTCACTTTCGTCTGGCTTTCGATTCATTTCATTTCACCGACGAAACAAAAAAAACCCAAAACTGACCCAAAAGTATTACATAAAGTTTGGACGAGACGGGACGGGACTGCGGTTTGGACTTGGTCACGCCCAGTAGTCGTTTAGTTGTTGTATTATTTTTCTTTTTAGTCTGAAACTGACTTTGTTGCGCATCTACGAAAAATTGTGTATAAGCTTTTTAATCGTTTACAAATTTATGCGAATTTTCTCTGGCCAAAATGCTTTCAATTTATGTCTTACGTCGTATTGTCTGTAGGTATTATATCAAAGTCGAGCAGATTCCATACCCCGTGCATTTTTAATGAAATTTATAATTTCTGGTCTCTAGATTTTCCCATGTCAAGGTAATAGAAATTTATGTCGACAAAATCTTTTTGGCTGAGCTATGCATTTGAATTCAAAAACAAAAAGCAAACATTAAATAAATCAGATTTTTTTAGATAAACTCTTGAAAGCTTTTAGAAGCAGTGGTATTACCGGAATTGCACTTCCTACTTTTTTTAAAAATAAACTAAACCACAAAAAAAAAATGCATAAGTCTTTTATCACGTTTTTGTTTTTTGGCTTAAAGTAGCTTACGGCTAAGACACGTAAAAGAAAAAAGATGGTTGTGATTGATAAGTCTCAGACATTGCGACTCTGCCGGAAGTCTTGCTTTTCGATACATTTCCGATATTTTTAGATTCCCGCGCTTAAGTAGCTTATAAGTTAAATATTTATTATTGAAAATTTCCCAATGAAATAAAGGCGTTTCCATGCCGTGTACGCCTGAAAAGTATTATATCTGTTGATTTTAAAATACTCTCCACACTAAGAATGTTAATGCAATAGAATATAACCCAATAACCGCTAGAAGGAAACAAGTAAAACTACAAAAAGGAAAAAGGGTGTCTTTCAATATTTCGTGTAGAAAACCAAAAGAATAAATAAACAAGAAACTGGTAGAGAGTGTTGTCGAGAAAAAATCGAGGACCCTAAGCGAACTTTATTTTTCCGAAGAAATAAAATACGTAGCTGCTTAAATAAATAGCATATATGATCTGTGGTTAGTGCTCTATTAAAACTATTAAGAACTTAAAAAAAAAAAAACTAAAAGCAAAATGTTTTTTTTTTCTAAAGGCCTATACGCGGCACGAAATATTTCGCGCGGAATCGCAAAACTTCATATAAAAAAAACATCTCATTTGGGATATCCCATTTGGGATATTTTTTTTATATGAAGTTTTGTCATTCCGTGCGAAATATTTCGTGCTGCGTATACCCCTTAAAGCGGAATCCCCCAGTTATACGTCCAGGAGAAAAATATGGGTTCGAACACTAAGCGCTCTCATTTTTCCCGAAGAATTTAAATGCCTAATGTTTTTTTTTTAATCTACGAGCCTTTAAAAAACTTCGAGCATAGCAGAAAACTTTCGTTACAACCCCCGAAGCCTGCCTGTTGGCAACCTGGACGAACAATTGATTTCAAAAGATCTGCTTATAAAAATTTGTTTACAGATATAACACTAAACGAAGGCACAAGGCTTAATATCCAAAATGAATATAAAAAAAAACACTTGTAGCCTTTATGGCAGCTGAAACGTATTTTTAAGATGTTTACCAACACTATAATTAACGTAATGACGAAAATCGTAAGGATATTAAAAAACTGTCGTTACTTTTTGAAGATGCAAAAAAAATATTGTCTACATAATTTTCTAAAATGTTTTTCAACACTGCAAAGAACAAATTCGTGAAAATTGTGCTAATATAATCCGCAAATTACAAAAATTTATACAAAAAATTATTCTAGGGTGCCACAGAAAACAATTTCTCTACAATTTCTCTACAATTACGCTACAATTCCAATTCTCGGTGCCACAGACAACCTTTCGATAAGGTTTTAAACATCTGCTAAATTTGTCAGAGATTTGATAAAACTCACCAATAAAACCAATTTTATTCAAAGAAACTTTTACTTATTTGAAAAGATTATTTAATTTCTGAGCTGTCTGTATTTCTATAATTTAATAAATCGAATGTTTTAATTCATGATTTTAATTTTTACAAAAACTCTAGTAAATATACCATTCTGTGTCAACGTACGAAACCGTCTTGGGCTAAGGAGTTGCCACCTAGTTGTTGGACTAAATAATAACATTTCGGAGTACTTAGTTTGGCATATATCTTTTCAAAATCGGTTGACTATATCATATAGCTCCCATAGGACCAATCGGTCAAAAAAACGCTTTTTGCACAAAATTTGTTGTTTCGTTTGTTTATGAAGATGTTGTAACCAAATTTGGCATTCGGAAGTTTTTTAGAGATCTTCAACACTGTATCAAATTTTATCAAAATCGGTTGACTATATCATATAGCTCCCATAGGACCAATCGGTAAAAAAAACGCTTTTTGCACAAAATTTGTTGTGTTTCGTTTATTTGGCAAAGAAATATCTTTTGGAGTTTGTAAGCAATATATCGGACTTGATTGCAATGTGGTGGTACAGGGTATCCCAAAGTCGTCCGCGCCCAACTTTAACGTACGCCATCTTTTTATTAATAATTTAATTTCTAATTTTATCTTATTCCAAATTAATTAGTAGTAATTGATTGTCTGAATTTTCTATTGCTGTAATGCAAACTCTTGATACATCAAAATTATTTTCTAGTTTTTAGTTCGGTTTACTATTAAAGCATGTTTTTATAGTTTTTTTAAACTATAATTTTTTATTTTAAGACCAAAAAAAAAACATTTTTGTCAACAAGCCTAATAATTATTTTGAAAAATTGTTGCATACTTTTAGTGTACATTTTATTTTTTAAATCCTGTTGATTCTAGTCAGGACATTAGAACAAACATATTAAATAATTGTATTGTCATCAGTCCTTGACCCCTGTGCAAATTTTCAAGATGATCAGACTTCTTGAAATTGGTGAAAATTAAGATGAAAGATTTTGTTACATACATACATACATACGTACATACATACAGGTGAAGCTAATAAAAGCATGTTAAAAACAAAACAGCGTTTTGCAAGAAATTATTAAATTCAAAAGAAAATCCAAAATTAAATGTAAATGTAAACAAATGCATTTTGCCATTCACAATGCTACTGACAGCTTTATAACTGATAGCTCATAGGGTTGTCATTCAAACTCATTTGTACGGCGGGATAAATATTTAAATTTATTTATCAGAAATGGAATGCGAAAAGTTGCAAAATATGCCACAAGTTATTGAATAATCTCATAATAAATTGACATTCTTAAATAAATATTAAAATTCATCTATTTAAATAAGTGTCTAAATGTTCAAAAAAAATAATTTTTTAATAGTAGCAACTTTTGTCTGCCATTCTCGTATAAAGCGTAAATATTCGGAACAATAGTTCTTTACTACTTTAAAAGGTATTACCTTCCAGTAATTCAACGGGCACATGCTTGAATTTAAGTTTTCGACAATAAAAATTGAGTCAACCCTACTATTTCCTAACTTTTGAGATTTGTTTTTTTTTTTTCTAAAAAAGCGAAAAGTGTCTGCGACGCACAGTGGCACGGCAGCCGCAAAAGCGTTGCAAAAATCGATTTTGCGATGTAACCATTTTTTAAATGTAATACATGCATCTGATTTAGAATTTCCCAGGGATCAAGAAAATAAAAATTTTATTCAATTCGGATGAATAGTTTAGTTGCTACAGCCGCTCAAAGTGGAGTATATTTTCAACTTTGAAAAAAATCGCAATTTTTGGAATAAATTCTGGGTTTTTCAATACTTCCGTTTAGCTGAATCACTATATTTGGACCACTTTTTCAACTTTGGAAGAAAATATTTTAAATTACATATTTTTACATTTTTTCAATTTAACATAAATGGTTTTGTTATCAATTTATTTACCTACTCTATAAAGTTTATGTCCACCTTTATCCACCTTTGGCTGTAAAGCCACTAAAAGTGCAGAAACCCAACTGCAAAAAATGCTACCGCTGGTAGAAGAAGAAGAACACGCAGTAGATGTATCCACTAAATTAAGAGATGTTTGCTTATATTTGTATTTGACAATAAAAAAGCACCTACCTGTGACATTTCAAAAAAGGTAGATTAATTATTATTAAGACAAATTCAAATTTTTTGCATGTTTAGGTAGTTGAACTGAAATCATTCGGATAGGGATGTAACCTTTCCCTTTATAATGATAGGTATCAACTAAAAACATTTAATGCAACTACTTTTTTACCTGTTAGGCTTGTGGATATAGGGATAAACTCTGTATATATTTGCCTGAATATTTCTGAAATATCATAGTCTGGTTTTGACTTTACAAGATCACGTATTGCAGTGAAAGTATTTTTAAATATAATTCGCAAGCATTGATTTTATAAGTGTAACGATGTCTTTGGAAAACTTAAAATTATATGAGTTGTTCAGAAGCTCCAAAAGCGCGAATGAATTCGTTTCGGCCATCAGAAAATAACTAAATGTTGAGGAAACAAATATGGAGAAACGCAAACTTAATCTAATTTTTGCCCAAATAAAAACAAAGTGGATAGACGCTAAATACTCCCGAGAAAAATTTACTAAGAAACACGAAAACTGGCTAAAAGGACTGACTCTTATTGAAAATTTCTCGGAAGAACCCCATACGTCTTCGCACCGAAACAAAGGAAGACCTACAAAATGTTTGGACGAGTGTTCAAACTTTACTCGAAAGAGAAAACTTGCCGATGCCACAGTCGATATAGCCACGGATCATCTATCGGAGGCTCTATCAATAAAGTAAGTTGCGACTTAATAGGATCAAGGAAAGCATCCCCACACCACCAAATTCACTACCAAAGGAGTATAGCGCTGAAGAGGCTTTGGCGTTGTTTATGGCTTTAAATCTGTTTAAGGGAAAATATATAATATTGCGGGATTCTTTAATCCGGCATAATGTTAATATTCTTCCTGGATACAATAAAATGGGATCGGCTAAGCAGAGCGCAGTACCGCAGCCCACAAAAATATATCATCAAAATTTCTTTATAAATGAAAAAAATATGTACATATTTTACAAATACCTATATACAAATATTATATTATATAATATTATTATATAATACCTATATCTCAGATATCGTATCACCATACATGAGCACTTATTTTCAAGCCTGAAAATTCAAATACAATCTAATTCATTAAAATATCTCAATTGGCTTAGAAAATATGGAAAAAATAATTACGTATTTTTCAATGGGAAATGTTGCACAGGCAACAAAATCCAACTTCCACAATATATTGCGCAGCTCTCAGATGTTGTATCACAATGTATGGGTACTTATTTTAAATCTTAAAGATTTTTCTTTCAACTACAATTTACTTCATAAAAATATCTCAATTGGTTTAGAAAATGTGATTTTTGCAACGTTTTTTTGGCTTCCGTGCCACTGTGCGACGTGGATGCCGTTGATTGCCCATATTTTGTCCGAAATAGAATTTGATCGATACCGATGATCGGAAAAAAATAAAAAACATCGATGCGTCGATATAACATCGATGTTACTTCCAGCACTATTTGGCACTTTTTTGAAGGGTTTGGATTTTTAGGCCTATTTTACCTGTTTATAAATATGGGATATATTATTTTAAAATTCCGTGCTTATTCTCAGATAAGAGAAAGAACTAAAAAAAATATATTTTTGTAAAACAAAAACATAATAATTATATGGATGTTAACATTATTATGTGGTTCATTTAGATATTACTGTAGATTATGTACCTATCATTGAAACTTCGTGTCTGGCGGATATACTTATTTCGACATTGGCTTTATCAAGCAAATTTTGCTGAAATCTTATGAATACAAACCGACTAATTTCAAAAATTCTTGTGACATATTATTAAAAAGATAACTAAATTGACAAGACCTCAAATAAAACAGCTCATTAGAATTTGTATTTAAACTATTTCTTAGTATGTATACGTATCTTATATCAAGACACATGTCTTAGATATAGATTAAATACCTGTCTTACAAGGAAGCATTTCAATTGAATTGCAACATGTCATTGGAATGTGTTCATTGAAAGTTGCATGCGTCAAAAAAAAAAAAAACAAACATAGTTGTTGACAAAATTCCAGAGCAGGAAGGTGGTGTTCATGAGAGATCAGGCTACAACATAAAAAACTACTTACAATAGATGGTCATTACACACCCTCCAGCCAAAGTCAAGTGTCAATATATAATTGCCTTGGATTGTACTATATACTCACTCGTATGGCCGGCCAGAAGCGGTTCTAGAGCTCTTGAAGAAAAGGGAGAGGCGAAATGCTACATAAAATACAATTAAGGTAAAAATAATTGCCTGCTAGCCATGACTTAAAAACAGGTTATGTTACTCCATTTTGCTTTAGAATGTGACCACTGGTTCGGTACAACTATTGTTGTGCGGGTGTAAGCCACACACACAAACACACACACCCAGTACACACACTCACTCACTCATTTAGACACTCATTCATTTTGCAGGCGCGTTCTAATTGCGCACTGTTCTTTGTTTTGACTCTCAAATGTCCTTGAAGCTTTTGCACAATGATTGATTAGCATTTTTAATGAAAAATTGTACATACCATAAAGGCGGATACCCAACACATAGTATGTACACAAATTTATTTATGTATTTGTGCGCACGCGCGGCTGACGGAAATACCTCTGAAAAACTATGCATTAAATTGGTCTTTAAACTATGGTCAATTAAATAATGCGCGTACCAAATCAAACCAAAAAAAAAACCAACTCAAACAAGTTTAAATACATTTAAAACTGGTTCAGCAGAAGAAAAAAATAAACAATATTTATGCATGTTTGATTGGAGTTTTTCGTATTTCGTATTTGCATAAAAAACGATAAATGGCAAGTGCAACTTGTTTGGCAGCAAACAACTCAAAAATTTGGTCAATGGGCGAACAAGTCACAAAGCAGTGGCTTTCAAACTGTTTCGCTTGCATGCGAACAAGTGTTGAAAACTGTGACAAAAAACGTGACGCGTTAAGTTGTTGGAATTGCTGGCCGCTGTACAGTGGCTGCCAAACTGTTTAAGTTGCTGGAACAGCTGTTAAAAACTGTGACTTATATTATATAACAAGCTGAGTTTATTTTTTCAATAAATTTTTGTTACAAAACTTTTATTTTTTTTTTTTCGTTATTTTCGTTAATATTCTGCGCTAAGCTGGTACTACCCAGTACTACCCCCCCTTCAGTGACCCAGCGTGGTATTTTCAAGAACCCCCCTCTGAACGGGTATACCCCTTTATGTTTATTATAAATTGAATTTTCATTGGAACTATGATTACGTTGTTTTTTACAAAGTGTTGAAAACTGTGACAAAAACCGTGAAGCAGCAAGTTGTTTGAACTGCTTGCCGCTGTACCGTGGCTCTCAATCTGCTGAAGTTGCTTGAACAGCTGTTAAGAACTGTTTCTTATGCACTTATATATAGGGTGAGCAGTTGGGTGTTAAAAACTGTTACTTACACACTTATGTAGGGTGACCATCTGGTCATCATTGCTACCTGGCTTAGAGTTTGAACGATGTACACTATTTTGGACAATAAGACTGCAGTGAATGCCAAAGCGGCCAGGTATTGAAAACGCAGAAATGGGTTTGGGTTCGGGCCTACATCCGCACAATGAGGCAAAATATAAGAATTCTCTTCTTATTCTTCTTTCTATTGTTCAAATTTCTTTGAATTCCTTTTTTTAAAAGTATTTTTTTAACAGCTTTTTTTTTTGTTTTTAATCTTTTCCTTAAGAGTGTTCAAAAAAGATCACCTTTGCTATACAAATAATATAAATGGTATTTAAACTGATAATTTTGGTGTCAGTGTTTAGGTTCGTGTCCGCACCCCTTCCAAAAGTTTAAAAAATGTGTTGACAGTCTTTTGCAAACTCTGATCTATATACACTTTGAAATGAAAAACTGCCCTAAGACCACATCCTGGATCCGCACCTGGGTCAATCTAAAATGAAGGTTGAGAGAGTGAAAGTTATTTATCAGAAGTCTTTCAAAATCAAAATTACTAATCGTAAGAATGATGCAGAAACACTTAAAGCATATGGTCGCTTGATTCTTCCGAAAACAGGTATTACAAAAGGGGCACACATCTCCACCGAAAATATATCTAATAGGATTTGAACATTTTCAACTGTTGCACAGATGATGAACATGATTTTCGAAGCCTTTTATTGCGCGACTAAGTTTTTCCATTTGTTTTGAAAAAAATGCATCTTTATTGTGAAAAAAGGATTATATACGAATCTTTCAAGGTATTGCCTAACGCTAAGCACAACTTTTTACCATTTTTCCGGCAGACTTCAAAGCGATATGGTAAAGGTGTTCATCTTTTAAGGCTTTCTACGAATAAAAAAAATTTTTGGATGTCTTCATATCAGCCAGATCATGTGCCATCGAACGAACCAAGTAATAATCGGACTGCGCAATATCTAAGGAATATGGCGGAAGGGGTAGGACTTCCCATTTGAGCCTCTCTAGGTAGAATCTGTAGAATCACTTATTCGTGCCTCTGCTCGCATTGTGGGCGCAGCATTCGCCTCCATCGCATCAATTCAAATAGATACAATTCCCCAGTGACGTTTCGTTTGGTTTTAACAGCTCATAATAGATAACTCCGACTTGGTCCCACCAACTACGCAGCATAATCTCCGTGGCGTGAATATACGGCCGAGCCGACAGCAGCATAATCGGGCAGTCTCCATGATTTGATTTTTTTTGGGTTGCCTTCATAAACAACCAAAAATAGACGAATTTTGAACCAAAAATGTTTTTTTTTTTACCGATCGTTCCTATAGGAGCTATATGATATAGTCAACCGATATTGATAATTGATGATTTGGTACAGTGCTGGGTAACCCTAAAAAACATACGATTGCCAAATTTGGTTACGATATCTTCATAAACAAACGAAACACAACAAATTTTGTACATAAAACGTTTTTTTGACCGATTGGCCCTATGGGAGCTATATGATATAGTCAACCGATTTTGATAAAATTGGGTACAGTGTTGAAGATCTCTAAAAAACTTCCGAATGCCAAATTTGGTTACGATATTTTCACAAACAAACGAAACACAACAAATTTTGTACAAAAAACGTTTTTTTGACCGATTGGCCCTATGGGAGCTATATGATATAGTCAACCGATTTTGATAAAATTTGGTACAGTGATTGGGAACTTTAAAACTGTTGAGTACCAAATTTGGTTACGATATCTTCATAAACAAACGAATTATTTATCTAAAACTTTTGGGGTTTTTCGAGGTCCTCTGAAACATCCCTATGGGAGCTATATAATATATCCCCGATATCCAAAATATAAAATAAACTTGCATCCCCTGACATAATAATGCATCTAATCTGAAAATTTAGTTGCTCTAGCTCTTGCCAGCTCTGAGATCTAGGCGTTCATACAGACAGACAGACGGACATGGGTATATTGACTTCTCTAGTCACCCCGATCATACTTTGGGTAACTTTGGGGGGTCTCCGACGCGTCGTCTTCTTCTGTATGTTACATACATTTTCGGCTTGCACAAACTTAATATACCCTTTGTACCATACGGTACAGGGTATAAAGACGCTACCAAGGCTTCAATTCATAAGAAAGCCCAGTTACTTGCTTTTGCATTATTTACAACGCAAGTAATCGCTTGGATATGATTTGGAGAATAGCTCCTAATGCTAAAGAAAGCTCTTCTTGCGTTAGGAACGGATTCTCATATGCCTCCATTTCAAAGTCTTCGAAGGTTTTGGGCCTTGCTTCAGCTGGAAGTTTGAAATCATTGACAGAACCAATAATTGGTTTTTTTCAGCTTGCATTTAAAATTTGGAATAGAGCTAGTTTGAAAAAAAACAGGGATGCACACATTATTTATCGGAAAGCTCCTTAGTACTTCAGAGCCAATTTGAGTTGGTAACAAAAGAATTATAATAACCTATTAACTTATAAGTTTCAGCAACTTATACGAAATATGAATAATATGAATATAAAATGAATAATATTCACTTTGTTGCACTGCTCATAAAAGCTACCAACAAAGCACACTGCTTATATGAAATACTCGTAGTTGCAGTTAATAACATTTTTTTTGTTAGTCCATTTGCAATGCTCGTCAGAGTTAGCTCCATGCTGTGGTAGGCACCACCTCACCGCCCCAATGTTTATCTAACAATGGCGCCATGTTGGAGCTACTACATTGAGGTCTGGAAAACCACCAAGTGGTGGTAACCAGCTGGCATTTGGACTCTGCAATGGTTTGGCGCATTATTTGGCTTTTGTTTTGATATTTAAGCACGCTCGGTGCTTTGCTTTTGGCTTTATTTTTCGTACGTATCTTTTGGATTTGTGCAACACTGGTTTGCATATGTAATTAGCAACCCATGGTGGGCATTAGTAAATATAATTAACAAAAATTGAAAATGAAATTGGCATAGCAAAGTGTTGTGTAGTCGGCAAAAAAAAAGGGAAAAATGCGCATGACGCAAAAGTTGTGCACTTGTTGGGTGTTTCGGATTTGAAGAGCCTCCATGTAAAGACAAAAGACTTAGGCGACAAACTTGCCGCAGCCGCGTGGGATGAAACATTTATATGAAAATATTTTAAGAGTGAGTGTTTTTATTTATACGCTTTAAAAAGTGTGTCAAGGGGTATGTTACGTTTTTGTCGAATTTATGTAGCAGGGAGAAGATTCATTGCATCTGACATATCTACGAGGGTGGTCCGATAAGTTAAGTACCTCACCGCCCGATGGCGGTACTACGCTATCGTGTAGTACATTTTCGTAGACGGCTACTGTCGAAATTTCATCCACGTGTGGAAGCGCATCTAAAATTTACGTTTTTCTTTTGTATGCAAGTACTTATCGGACCACTCTCGTATGTAAACTTGAAGAATAGAAGTTAGCTTAACTTTGTTTATATCTGATTTCTTTTCAGCAGCAGAATCTTCTGTATTTTAGCCAAGCAGTGAAATGTCTAGTCCTATTCTGTTAGAGGCAAAATTTAAATTTTTCATTTCCTCTTTGAACTTTTTTCTCATTAATTTTTGGGTACACGGAAAAAAAAGCTCATAGCTAAGATTTTAGAGCAAACAATTTATAAGATTTTTTCTACTCTACTCTACTTTCCTTAAAAGATATCTAAGAGTTGAGTAAGAGTAAGAGATGGTTCCATTTAAAGACTTATAATTACAATGTTTTAACCACATTTCCTTATTTATACAAGGTGGCGCAAAAGAAATCACCCTATTGGAAGATGCTCTCATTTTTGTAAATGGCCGCCAATATCAAATCTGTTTTGACATTTGTGGACTAGACAGATACAGAATACAAGTGAATAAGCCATGGAGCGATACACTCCCCAAGAACGCGGAATAATTGTGTCTATTTTTTTTGCGTAACAATTCGTCTGTGGTGTTGGCGCAGCGCGAATTCCGTTGCCGATTTCCCGGCCGTCCGACACCAACTGCGCAAACACTGCGCCGTTTAGCCACTAATCTTGAAGAGTATGGGACCACACGAGACGTTGCCAAGAGTGGCCGGCCCCGGAGCGCCCGTTCTGCCGAAAATATCGCCGCTGTAGCCGAGGACGTCGAAGTGAGCCCCGAAACATCGACCAGACGACGTGCCACGCAATTGGGCCTCAGCCGGCGGTCCCTGCAACGAATTTTGGTCATTTTTGGTCAATTTTGGAATTTCATTTAGAAAAAAAATAAGAGCCAAACAACATCGGATGACTTCTTTGCGCCACCTTGTATTTAAATTTAAGTTATAACTAAATTATCATTCCAGCGGGATTTCGATTCCGATTCCGAATTATCGATATGCATAAAAAAAGCTATATAGGTCTAACCCGTGGCGGATCCGCGGGGGGTTTTCGGGTCCGGAACCCCCCTCCTTCCCAAAAGTTGTAAAAATGGGTTGAAAGTCTTTTGTAAGCTCTGATATATATACACTTCGAAGTCAAGAACCCCTGCAAGACCAAATCCTAGATCCGCACCTGTGTCTAGCTATAACGATAAAATGCTTTGTTGAATCGATAAATCGGATTTGTGTCCTAGAAAAGATAAGCTAACCTGAAAATGTACTTTGCCAAATATCTGCATCAGACTTCCGAAGTTTTCAAACGATTTCAATAAAATTTGCACCCATGAATGTGTTGAAACAAAAACATGTGTGTGCCCAGTTTTAACTACATCTACGGGGAATGGAAAAAAAACATTTTACATGTATAAACAAGTCACCAGTTGCCATGTGGACTTCTGTGCGTCTATTAAACAAAACTTTGTTTACTTTTTCTCTATACAAGCTAACAGGAACACAATCGATTTACTATAATTTTATAGTAATACTAATATATTATATATAGCCCTTACATCTGACGGGGTAATTTTGAGAAGTTTGTTTGAGCTCAATTCCAAGCTACAGAAAAGCAGTGCAAGCAGTATCCATGTCTGCCGCAATGACTTCTGTCGTAGCTACGTTTACTAAGAAGAGTTAGAAAAAAACTTATAACAATAACAAATCCAGACTTTGTATAAGGATCAGGGCTGAACTGTAGAGGGGATGGTTTGAAAAGGAACAACGTGTAGATGCATGCCATTATTAAACACACACCGTATACCTGCATACAGAGTGTGTTCCGAGGGCGAATACTTTCGAACAACATTGGAATCCCGATTTTTTAGACAATGTTATTACTGAGAATGTTATTACTGATGATGAATGCCATTATTAAACAACTTCACACCCTATAACTACATACAGAGTGTGTTCCGAGGGCGAATACTTTCGAACAACATTGGAATCCCGATTTTTTAGACAATGTTATTACTGAGAATGTTATTACTGATGATGAATGCCATTATTAAACAACTTCACACCCTATAACTACATACAGAGTGTGTTCCGAGGGCGAATACTTTCGAGCAACATTGGAATCCCGATTTTTTAGACAATGTTATTACTGCACACAAAGAATACGCTATACTGTAAGCAGCTACAAGGCATAACAATGGGACGGAATTCATGCGGGTGATCTCGAACTTGACCGAACAGCCTTATGAACTAAAATAAGCCAGACTCAACTTTCGAATAACCTTCACAACGTTAAAAATGTGCGTAGTTTCCGAATATGCATAATTTTCAATTAGAAACTGCTTGTGCACTGCTTACATTCAGGTGTAAACTGCAGAAGTTAATGTTACGTTTTGTGAAAAATGGTAAACTCGAGCAAAAGATATTGTATACGAAAGTCGGTTGACTTCAACTCTTATGTACGCAAAATTATTATTATTATTTTTTGTTTGTTTTTTTTTTTGGTTTTATTGTCATCAGCAGCTTACAACACCGCCTAATCGTTGGCGACAACTGCTGTGGGTGCTTAAGAACCACTAGACGCGTAGACAATATAATCATTTTGCGCTGAGTCACTTATCATACTTGACATTGAACTTTGTTTGCCGCATTATTTTCGAATTATATAACAAGTATATACATGTTAGGTACAAGAGGAGTTGTATATTTATTATGTACTACTAGCTGGGCGTTGTCCAGCGCTTAAGTGTGTACAACAGTTTGTCTTTGATATTGTTATAATGTCTTACGTTAATTGTCTAGATACTTTATTCGATTTTGTTTTGTCGAAATTTTTTTTTTTGTAGTGTTCTTTTGCGTTGTTGCTTAGCTGTTGATGCTGTCGCCTTGTTGAAGTCTATTAAAATGAGTAAATTAAATGAAATTAAATATTTTGTCAAAATGCTAAAGCATGCGAACTCTTTCAAAATCTCAAGAACCCTTGTTATTGTATAGTTGTAGTAGCATGATGTCAGACAAACTAATAGGAAGTAATTTTTGCTTGGGTGCGCAGCAAGTTCTATAAACATAACGCATAGATCTGATAAACAAGAGTGAATTATTTACAGCTTAAACTATTTTGACGGCTCAATTGAAAAGCAACACTTTGCACTTGCTTCAAGCCAATGGCTCTAAAACTGTGACACACTGCATTAACGACCTTCAAGCAAGCAGCAAAAAAGCAGAAGAGACAGCAGAAGCTAAGCAAAAAACTTGATTAATGTTAAGCAACTTTAAAGTTCAACTTGTTGCTGCTGCTGTTGTTGTTGTTGTTGTTGGAATATCTTGGCTTGACATTTCGCACAAAAACATGAAAATTAAAAAAAAAATAAAGCAAAAAAGAAAAAAGCAGATGCTGACGCTGCTTTTATTTTGCAATTGAGTTTTGCTCACAGACATTGAAAATGCAACAGAGCAAGAGAGCTGCACAAAAAAATGCACCCAAAGCAGTGCCGGATTGAACTGCATAAGGGGCCCAAGGGCCGACTGTAATGTGGGCGTTTAAATTATGCCTATTATGTGTATCAAATTATTTAAATGCATGAATTATGTTTTTTAAATCTTTTTTTATTGACCATATGGCTTAGGTATAATTTCTATAATTTACAAAATGTATATAGTGTGAAGTGATTTAGTTTTCTTACATATTGGATCTTAACATAATTTAGTTTAAAGGTTGATTGGGTCGGTTTTTTGCAAATAACATTTTTCTCGATAAGTCATCGGAATTTTGCAATAAAATTTGTCATGGTTACTATTGGCTAGTAGCTCTCACACATATGCAAACATAATCAAAATCGAAGAGGTCGAGGAAAAAATTGGCTCGCTTCACTTACTTTCGCAGATATACAAAAAAAAAAATTTTTATTTTAACTTATCTGTAAATTCCACAATAAACGCACGATATCGACATTTAAATTTTCGTTAGGAAAAAGAAGTTTCCCTTTCATGTGATGAGCAAAGCCTAGATCCCTCATTATTCCGTAGGAGACAAGTTTATTTTATTTTTTTGATATCGGGGTTACATTATATAGCTGCCATTGGGGTGTTTCTGACGACCTCGAAAAAAAAACAAAAGTTTTAGATGGATAATTCGTTTGGTCATGAAGATATCGTAACCAAATTTGGCTTTCGGAAGTCTTTTAGAATTTCCCATCACTGTACCAAATTTAATCAAAATCGGTTCACTAGATCGTATAGACGCCACAGAACCAATAGGTCAAAACAACGTGTTTGGTGCAAAATTTGACTTTTTTTTGTTTGTTTATAACCAAATTTAGCAAAGAAATATTTGATTTGATTGCAATGTGTTAGTACAGAGTATCCTAAAGCCATTCTCACCCGACTTTAACGTACGCGGCCTTTACTTTTCGATTTTGATAAATGGGAAACGAGTTGTCGCGTATCTTTCTTAATGATCAAACTTCAACATTCATATATTGAATTTAATAAAAAATTAATTTTCTTCAAAAAATTTACAATCAAATTAAAACGTTATCCAAAAATCAGCTTAAAATTACGTATTATTTCCTATAAATGCATTAATAGTAACCAACCCATAAATGTGACGAAAAAAAGATAATCGTAGCCTTATTTCATAATTTACAAATTAAATAAATTGCCGAATTTGGCACAGTACAACTAGAGATATTTACGATGAAATGAAGATACATTTTTTCGCAATATCGCAAAATTTTGACCCGAATTTCGGTTTTAAAATAACTAACATGTCAAGGATACTGCAGATCATCAGATGAACTGCTTCTCTCCCGCTCTTTTGCCCTTATAGATTTATCTCGGAGCGACTGTGATTAACCGATCTTGGCTTTATTAATACACACCTGTGGCATCCAAAAGAGTGCACATTAAAGAGAGTTTTCAAATTGCCCAAGCCAAACTCCGCTCCTGCTCTTGCATTATTGCTGCAGTTTTTGTTATGCCTCGGCAGTAATTTATAAAAGCCAATGAGAATGCTCGACTATGCGCAATAATACGATGTTGCCCTATGCGCACATCTTGAGATTAATCATACGAGCATATACAAATATCCACGGGTTGCAGTATATGCCAAGACAAAGCCAATTACATGCGAAGATGCGAAATCGGCAGCCAGAAAGAATTCTTTAAATGCAATGCTGCCAAACTGTAAATGTCAAACTGTCATTGGGTGTGCAGCTTTGTTGTTGTTGTCTATCGGCCATTGAACAATGTTGGAAAACGTTCAACTAACCTGAAATGGTTTGAATTGTATGCAAGTGCCGCTTGGCATTGTTTTTGGCCAAAATGCCAAAACCAAGCGCCGTTGGACAGTTTAAAAGTGACTTGTGTGCGGCAAAGTTGAAAAGACAAGGTTTTGGGTCGAGCCCAGTCCATGAGTTATTGTTGTGGTAGATATTGAAGGACAGGACGGTGGCAGTCTTAGCAGGCGCTGACAGCTGGCCAAATACGAGGGTTGCATTCCATATACATAGGTTAATTTCTTGTTTCCAAGGCTTAGATTAGTTCTAGAGAGGTTTAGAAAAATTGAAAACGCAAAGAGGATCACCTAAGTTAAATATTCACGAGATTTGCAAAATATTTAAAGTGTGTATAAAAAAATTATTTTCTCTTTGATAAATGAGATGGTGTACTAGACTGACATTTGCCTTATCATGCGAAGAAGCAGTAATAAATCATTGAGAGGTTTATCGCTTTGGAAGAACATTTGCACTTTGCAGACGCTTAAGCCAATTAGCAAAGCACTTCTTCCCTCATAAGTAGTTGCCTTGAGAAATCTACAACCGGCTCTTCTGACGTCGAAAAACCTTCATCTCGCAATTTGTTATGGCTATGTAAGAACAAAAAGAAGTCATTGGGTTTTACGCGGATGATTTATTAAACCAACGTTCTAAGTGCACTTAAGCTCATTCGCCTTTGGAGATCGGATTGTACTCAATTCTCAAAAGCTTCTGTAAAACAAATAGTCTCGTACTAATTGAAATTGGCAAGGTAGATTCTAATATGTAGGTTCTGTGAGATTAAGGATGAATTCTTCCGACACATACTTGCGTAGAGTGACGCTCCTAAAAGAAGCAGTGCCACCCTGTTTGGTGGTCATGGTATCTTAGATGATTAAGTTTAACCCTGGAATTGAACTAGCTGAGCAGCTCTAGGTCTAGCAGGGAGCACAATATATCCTAAGGGTTGCAGTGAAGTTTCCCCACATAATTATTATGATCTTGGAATAGATATGGCTTTGTACCATTTCGAATCTACTGTCCCAAAGTAAGAGCTGCAACATGGCAACTTTTGTTCCTCAAAACTTTGGAACAGCTTTTGTTGGCGCTGACTTGATTTGGAACACCCATTCCGGTCTGTTGCTGTTTGGGTTTGAGCTTATATACATATATAGAACTCAGGGCCGTCGAGAGAAAAGTACAGTTCCGATGGTGACTATCATCGAGCCATATATAATATAAATGTTTGATGCTTTCAAATCTAGGTACTTTTTTTTTATAACTCAGGGAGGAATACTGCCGTGCCCCTTCCCTCCTTACCTCCCGTCAAGGGTCTGATAGAACCTAAAAGTTGAATTTCGGAACTGCATCAACAGCGAACGGCTTTTGTTACTGTTGGATTTTTTTGGGAACCTCCATACGATCAATTGCTGTTTGAATTCTGGCTCATATGGATAGAGCCCAAGGGCCCTTTCGAAAACATAGGCGGATTCGCCATTGCCACTGTCGACAAATCTCATAGCACCAAAACTTCGGGACTGCTTCTACCTCGTTTGTGTTAGCTTTTTTTGGAACACCCATACGATCGATTGCTAGGTGAATTTGTGCTCATATGGATAGAGCCCAAGGGCCCTTTTGAAAACTTCGGCGAATTCCCTCTTACCTCCTGTGAACAGGTCTCACAGAACCAAAACTTCGGGACCGCTACTACATCGAACAACTTTTGCTGGTTTTGGGTTTCTTTTTTGGAACACCCATATGATCGATTGCTAGGTGAATTTGTGCTCATATGGATAGAGCCGAAGGCTTAACTCGGTGAGACCAGATCCTAAACTTTTTTCTGATTAATTTAAATGTTCAATGCTTTTTGAAAACATCATCGGGCCTTTTTGAAAACCTCCACGGATTGCCTTTTCCCCTATCGACAGAACTGATAGAACCAGAAATTCATAAAACCTCCTTCTAGAGCGAATAACTTTTGTTGGAAATCCCATACAATCGATTGCTGTTTGATTTCCTGTATAGATCAATGATTCATCAGTTGTTACGATTTACAAAACATGATGCATTTGTGCTAAAAAATACCAAATACCAAACCAAATAACAAAGCCGTCTTGGTCACACCTAAAATGTAAAAGGCAGCAGTCAAACATGCTTAGTATCTTTTGTCATTTTTAAAAGTTGAAATTTTAAAAGGCATTACTTACAAATCTTTTGTCATTTTACACAAAATTCACATTTAATTTTAAGCACAGTTTGAAAAAAAAAAATTCTTTGTTATGTGGTCGGATGTTTTATCGATTGTTAATCTAACCAAGTCGGACGAGAGTCTGAATCCAAATTCCGGCAGCTTCGATGCATTTGCCTACTTTTTGCAGGACTACAAACAATATATGGCTGAGCGTGGGGTACAAACGTTGACGCAGCAGCAGATCCACAGACGTGCGCGTATTATCTGGAAAAATCTGACACCGGCAAGACGTAGTCATTATGTTTTGAAAGCCCAAAAATCGACAAAACTAATGATTACCAAGAGACTAGGCGGCATGATTAAATCCAAAGCAAAGACAAAGCGGAGCACTGCCAAGAAATCGGGCAATAAAACCAAAGCGAAATCAAAATTGAAGTTAAAGCCGAAATTGAAGGTAGAACCGAAATTGAAGCCAAAATCTCTGAAGCCATTATTGAAGCCGAAAACTCTTAAGTCAGTGTTAAAGCCAGTGTTTAAGCCAATGTTAAGGAGCTTGTTGCCCCCAGTGTTAAAAAATTCAAAGAAAAGTAAATGCGGTGTTCTAAAGCGTACAAAGGTTACCCCCAAGGCGGCTGTTGAAACAAGCGCAACTGTTAAAGATCCCGCTGCCGTAAAATCTAAAGCACTGAAGCCTCGCAAACAGCAGAAATCCAAGAAACTTGCTGAAAAAAAGCGTTCAAAGACGCAAAAGCGTCAAAAACCCAAGCCTACATTGTTAACCCCACATGAGAAGAAAACCTCAGCCAATGGTCTTATGTAAATTGTATGAGTCTCAAGTTGAATAAAAAAAATTCTAAGTGTACGCACAAGCGTAACCACAAATAGGAAAATGTGTCATCTGAAATTTGATTGTTTTTCGATTTTGGGTCAAGCGTGTCTGGCATATTCATGGCACGATTTGGAATGCTACCAAAAAAAAAAAAAACCTTTTGAATTCGACCATATCAACTGAGCTGCCGCTTATAATAATCAAACCCAGGGCTATAACTTCGAGAATTAGAAATGCAATAGAGACATGGCTTTCAAGATGGCTTTTATAGGTACACATGAGTGTATATGTTCTGTATTTTATTGCTAATTGGGGGAAACGAGTGTTTTTGAACTGTTTTGTGCAATTAGTCGAAAGAAATCCAAATCAGCAACAGATCCGATTACACTAGCTTACACGAAAAATTAACCTTTCTTAAAGGGGTGTTTTTTAGAGTAATTTTGGGTCGAGAAACACGAAAATGATATTCATTTTTTTTTCTTAAGCACCGTTTTGATAGAGATAGAGATGTTCGTAAAAGAATACTCTTTCAGCCTAAAGCTTAAAATAATTTTTAAAAATTTTTTCTCGTTAATAAACCAAAAATTTTTAATTTTGAAAAATGGTTGAAAATTACAACCGCTTGTAACTTCAATAATTTTTAATTAATCTGTACATATCACATACGTAAACTGTATGCTCTTAAGAGCACATCAATACCTTTCGATCTAATCGTATTTCATGTCGATACAAAATTTTGTTCACGAGATATTGACGAATAACTAAAAAAAGTGCCCAAAAACATGTTTTTCATGGTTTTGCTTTAGAACAAAATGGTGTGCAAAATTTAAGATACCCGAAAGCTAAGCTAATGCCATATATCAATAATATTTTATAACAATATCTTGGCAATTATTCATTTTTTAGTTTCAGGCACTTTCGTTGCAGAGTATAATAAAAAAAATATGGCTTATGTTTATGTCAAACACTTCCGACTTTGAGATACCTGTACCATTGCATTACCAACCTTAAATTTGCACACATACATATATGTAGGGGCAAGTGGGTTGAATTCGGAAGAATTTTTCGAAGATTTTTTCGAGTGACAAATATTTTTTTTTTTTTTCATAATTGAAAGTTGTGTCGCTCAGGGAATTTAATAAGCTGCATTGTGTCAAAATTTCAGATCGATACGAAGATTTTTTGTTAGATTGATCTCCGAGAAAAAAATGCGAAATTCGCGATTTTCGATTTTGTTAGGGTGAATCCGGAAGTATCCAAAAATGATAAAAACCGACATAAAATTTCATCGCAAATTTCATCGAATAATACATTGAAATGAATGAATGTGGAATAAAAATAATTGTTGCCTTGTGAAATGGCCTGAAAAAATGTTTTTTTTTTAAAAAAAAGAGGAAAATTGTCTGAAAGAGCACTCCCTTTGTCGATTTTCACTGCCTTCAGCATTTCCAACAAATCATCAGAACTTGAAACCGATTACGTGGATTTGTTTTGATTTTTTTTGTAAGCTCTCGGCATTTTGACACAAAAACAATTGAAGTTCGTGCTGAAATTATATTCAAAATAATTTGTTAGCTCTTTTCGACACTTCAGGACTCACCCCACCCCAAATCGAGCTTCCGGATTCACCCCAAATCGACTTTATCGAAACGGAGTAGCGTCATTCTGGTAGCTTGCAAAAATCGAAACGAACCATTTAGCATTTTTTAAGTATAGAGTCTAAATAATATTATGGATATACTTACATTTGATTTTACTCGAGAAAATGTTGACATTTTTGCGACAGAAAAACTTAAAGTAAAACTTTCAAGTTAGCAATTTTTTTAGAAAAATTATACTGAACAGAAAAACACGTGTACTCGAATCGTTGTCATGACGTTTATTTGAAAATTGGTGTCATAGTCAAATGTCAACTCAGAAATCCGCTAGGATGCGTTTCCGGATTCACCCCACTTCCCAATTCACCCCACTTTCCTCTATGTAAAAATATAGGGCGAAATTAAGTGAAGCGGGCAACGTTTATGGTCGACCTCTTCGGTTTTGATGATTTTTGATAGTACCACGGACATTTTTTTTTTTCAAAATTCGGATTATTTATCGAGTTATCGATAATTGAGTTTTTTAATTTTTAGAATCTTATTTGACAAGCCTTATCTCCGGAACATATAAAGATATAGAAAGATAAAATTTTGAATTTGAAAAAAAATTTTGATTATGTATTTTTTTTTGTTTTTGTATTTATTTTGCAAAATTATCAAAAATACATATATTTTTATAAATTGCCGGTTTCTTATTTTATGATCGCCAATCCAGCTTGTTTAGTTAGAGATGTCTTAGGAGTGTTAAGGAGTCCTGTCAATCAGGAGGCCATCATTTGGTCCGCTTTTCTGTCGGTCTTCTTTTCGTTTTCTTTCAGTTCGGCGCTTGTTGGAGCAGATTTTTAAAACTTCTTTTTTTAACCCTCCGTCGGACACCTGGGTCTGGCCAGACCTATTTCGTTTTTGACCGTTAATTCAAAGTATTTCTAATTTAGATATCGACTTGCGCTTCCAGGTAGCTTCCTAAAATTTTATTGGCTATCGATCCATGTATAGTAGAAATATCAAAAAGTCCTTAAGACGGACGAAAAAAAGGATTTAAAAAAGTTTACCCTCGGACGGACACATGATGCCTGGCTGGACCCCTATATATTTTGTATGGAAGTACATGAAATTTGATCAATATCGACCGCTCTTCGTGCGTTTTTTCAATATTTTATATTATTTATGGGCTCATACTGCCATATATGTTCACTTATCACACAGACAGCTCGATATCGTGGTCGAATTAAATTCACCCAATATATACCATCGAAACCAGCAAAATATGGTATAAAAGTATGGCGGGCATGCGATGCAAACACAAAATATCCTTTGCAAGGAAAATTATACACTGGCAAAGAAGGACTCGAGCGTGAAGTAAATCAAGGGGAGAATTTGTTGATGGAACTTGCAAATCACTACGTGAACAGCGGCCGACATTGTGACCGACAATTTTTTTACAACATTGAATGCAGCTAAACAACTTGCTGCTGTTGGTCTCGCACTTGTTGGCACCATAATAGCCAACAAAAGATGTATTCCTCCGGAGATCAAAAAATATGTTTCTCGTCCAGTTCATTCATCTTTCTTTGGTTTTCACGAAAACATTGTATCAATTTACAGCTATGTGCCCAAAAAGAATAAGGTCGTGAACTTACTGTTGAAAGTTATCATTATTCGAAATCTTGTGAAGGCGAAGCAAAAAAAACCCGAAGCGATCCTTTTTTATAACAAAAACTGTATGGACCAAACGGTCACACACTTCACAACAAAACGACCGACAAGACGTTGGACGTATGAATTCTTCTGCAACATTTTAAATGTTATGGATTTGGCTTCTTTTTGCATTTATAAAGAAGTGGAAGGAAATAGACGATCACTTTAGATCTCGCTAACGTCGAAAGTTGAATGAATAATGCACACGTCATTTGTCAATTTTCCAGAATTTTTTGGCAGACCAATCAATATTACAGAAAATGCGATCGTTGCAAATAAAAGCTGCGCCGATACACTCACAACCAAGAGAGACTGTCGCATTTTTTTGCAAGGAGGCGATAAGCTGCGTCGCAAAACTCGTTTTTTTTGTAATAATTGCAGCAATCCCGTGTGTCAACAACACAGTAAAATCGCTTATACTTGCTTTCTATGTGTTCCTAAGAGTCCATAAATGATCTTGCATTATATTTCATAATAAAATACATTTAAATCCCTTTACTTTCGTTCGAACAACATTAAATTTAATCAGAATAATCAAAAAAAAAAAAAAAAAAAAAAAAGCTGCGTTTTTTTTTCAAATTCAAATTTTTTTCGAATATTTATTTCCTCAGGCAAGTAGCTCAACATATGCCAGATCGATACAGAATGGTGATTATTTAAGAAAATATACCTCGTTGGTATATAATTGAGCCGAAACATGAGGTATATTCCCATATAAATGTATGTAAATACATAGGGGTCCAGCCAGGCATCATGTGTCCGTCCGAAGGGTTAAAAATATGTGTCCGACGGAGGGTTAAGCCTTTTTATAGGATTTTCATTTGGGAGCCCTTTTGCCAGCCTATTGATTATGTATTGAAAAAAATATTTTTGTTATTTTAAAATTAAAAAAAAAAGGCTTAATGTCATTTTATGCGCATAAATTCACTGCAAAAAACAAAAAAAAAAAATTTGGTAAATCTTATAATTAAGAAATTATTATTTGATGATTAAAGATGGCAAATGGCATGGTCGCCATAGTAAACAGTACCTCGAAAAATGCCAAATAAGCATAACTCCTTGGAATTCAAAGATAATAACTTAAAACTTGCTTTGAATATTAATTTTGACATTTTAGGACAGTTTTTGAAAGTAGCAGTAAGTGAGGCTTGCGTCTCAAGATATTCAAGGTCAAAATCGTTTTTTTGTAAATAAAATTTTACCTGTGCATTCAAATATTAGGATGTTTAAAAAAGTTGTAAAATCGAAGAGGACGACCAACAAAGTGACTCGTCATTATAAATATTGCAAAAAAAAAAATAGGAAACATTTTTTTTATGTAAAAAAGTTTGTTTTATTGTAAAATAAAGAAAAAAAATATGCTCTTTATTTTGAAAAAAAATATAATATTATTTGCCTCGATTGGGAATCGAACCTAGGTCTAAAAAACTACGTTAACCTTTGAGGACAACATTCTGGCAACTCAGCTACCCTTTTGTATTTCAGACTACAGTCCCTTGCCATATTATTAGATCCATGCTGCAAATTTACATTTTTAATATGCTACTTGCTTTATTATTATTATTTTAAATTGAAAAATGAAAAAATGGTTCACGAAACCAGAAAAGCATATTTTTATGCATGATGGAAGACTGGAAGATTTTTATACCCTGTACCTATAGGTACAAAGGGTATACTAGATTTGTGCAATGTATGTAACGGACAGAAGGAGGCGTGGCAGACCACAAGTCCTTTATACCAAAATGCTTATCATAACCTCGGGTAGCGATTGAGCCATGTCCGTCCGTCCGTCTGTCCGTCCGTCCGTCCCATATACTTCAAATAACTTCTTTGACGTAACATTCGAGTTTCATCAAAATCGGTAAAAATTTAGGGAACTTATAGGTATAAATATCGAATTTCACCAAAAAAAAAAAAATTCCAATTGGAAAGTTCGTAGAAGGAATATGCAGGAAAAATTGTTTGCGAGACAAAAGGTACAGGGTATTCCACTGTCGGGCACCGCCTCGACTGTACCACATTTTTAGTTAAAAAAAAGTGGATATTCTTGACTGGCCAGAAAATGCACCTGACATGAACTCTATCGAGAACGTCTGGAAGTTTTTTAAATCTGAAGTTAGGATGAAACTCCTACAACTAAGCAAGAGTTAATAAAGATCTTTACTGCTACTTGGAAACACAACCTAGAGATGGCTCTTCACATTCAAGCTGTGTTGGCTGCAAAAGGTGGTCACACAAAATACTGATATATAAAAAAATAATATTTTTATGTATACAATGTATGGATTATAACTTTTTGTGTTTAAATATAAAATAGCCCTCAAAATATCTACTACAATAATACAATACAATAATTATACCCTGTACCTATAGGTACAAAGGGTATACTAGATTTGTGCAATGTATGTAACGGACAGAAGGAGGCCTGACAGACCCCAAGTCCTTTATACCAAAATGCTTATCATAACCTCGGGTAGCGATTGAGCCATGTCCGTCCGTCCGTCCGTCCGTCCGTCTGTCCGTCCGTATGAACGCCTAGATCTCAAAGACTATAAGAGCTAGAGACACGAAACTTTACCAGCTGGTGCGCATATTTCCTAAGCAGATGAAGTTTGTTGAATCATGTCAATATCTTCCCCCGTTCCCCCGCAGTAGAGTTTCGCGGTTTTTAGCCACACCGTTTAGTATTTTCATCTGAAATTTAACAGACCGATGCGTTGTAGTTACATGCATCTATGTGTAAAAAATGAACAAAATCGGACAAATACAACAGAAGTTATAGTCAAAAATGTGCAAATTTCACCTCCCCTTGCCAATAAACTGCGTCAATATTTGACTCTACGCAATTATGGCTACAAGTGACATAGAATCACAATTTTTGGTAAGCTCATTCATGTGGCTCTAATGAACAAATCCACATCCAAATTTTATCGATGCGGTTCCCCCACCCCCCGCAATCCATTTACCGTGTTTTCTCTCACACCCCTCAACATACCAACTTGAAACTTACCCCGTATACTTTTAATAAATTCTTTGTTGTAACATTCGAGTTTCATCAAAATGGGTAAAAATTTAGGGAACTTATAGGTATAAATATCGATTTTCAACAAAAAAAAATAAATTCCAATTGGAAAGTTCTTAGATGGAATATGCAGGAAAAATTTTTTTGATACAAAAGGTGCAGGGTATTTCACTGTCGGGCACCGCCTCGACTGTACCACATTTTTTAAAAGTTATTTTATTTAACAAACTTACATTTATTTTTTGCGTTTTCAAAAAGTTACAGATATATACAGGGTGCACTATTTCTTATGTCGGTATGTAAACATTCAATAACTTTGGCATTTATCAACTAATTGACTTCTGAAACAATGCGCCAAAATAGTGAAGGAGTTTTGGCCCATAATGGCCACTACTTAATAGATGATTTAATTAAAACTAATCCAAATAAATTGTGAAGGACTAAATTAAATAAAAATATGTCATTTTATGTATGTAGGTACTTGATTAACATATTAATTAAGAATTAGTCTAAATCATAATAATTGTAAAGGAGCAAATTAAATAAAACTAACTTATTTAGGAATATCGCTTATTTTATTCAATATTCACATATAACCAACATAAGAGATATCGCATCCTGTATATGTTTTTCATAAGTACTTTTACTGAATTAATGATACGTTTATATATTTTTTTATTATGTTCTTTTATTTTATTCATGGCTAATTCTAGGAAAAAGTTTAAGCATAAAAGCTGGAGAAAAGTAGTCTTTTATTTTATTCAAGGCCTACTTATTCAAACAAAAAATTAAAACATAGAGTTATAGCTTGGAAAAAGTAATTGTATTCGCGCTATATATATGAAAAACCGTCATATCCAGATAGTTGAGATAATAACAGCGGGTCAACGTAAAGTGCGAACGATTTGCTCTGCCTTCTGTGATTAGAGTTCAACAAGCACCTTTGGGCTTTTCTACAAACTCTTGCCCAAACGCAGAAGGTTAACGAAAATGAAATAAATATTTTTCAAAATTGTTTCAAACTCAAAATCCGCTTCATGCGCGATGCGAACCCATACCCCCGTGATAACAAAACCAACCCTACTACAATTTGTTCTAAAGAGCGCACGTCTTAGCGCGCAGCACCAACACACAAAGTCTCAACAGTAACGCGCTGCTGTTTCGTTTTGTTCTGCCAAGCAGTTAAATCTATTTTTGTTTCTACAGTGTGCTGATAAGCAGTGCGCCTGAGTAAAGCAGAACAACAAGCAGTGCCACGAACTGCAGCAATCTTGTACAAAATTGGCTTTTAATTAACACACAGTTTCTTTTAAACATTTTTGCTCAATTAGTCAAACCTTAAAATTATCTTATATGCAAACATTTCCGGCAGACAAAAGCAGATATATTATGTTATAAATATTCATTATAAATATGCATATGTTACTAGGTAACTAGGTGTGAACTCTTACGCCAAAAATCCAAACTTATCCGATGCTATGTAGGCGTTATAACTGTGGAGCTTTGTAAAAACTTTGTAAAAAAAAGGAATGGTTACAGTTGGAGCATGTCGACTTTACTATACCCTGTATTAATTTTCTTAATTTCCAAAGTATTTAATCGATTTGAATGAGTTCTTAAGCATATTTTACAAACGATTATTTTATTTTTTTTTTTTTTTTGGTAAAGTTAGAACGAAGTTTATAAAAGAGATTAGAGTTAAATTATAGAAAAATCAACTCAAGTTCAAGTTTCGAAGTAGTAAGTAGCACTATAATAGCAACAGACGGACTTAGCGATTAAAACATATGAGTAAAATTACGCAAGGGGCGTCACGTTACAAAAAATAATAAAGTTGTTTCTTACTTAAATTACATAATCTAAAATTTCTGTGAATTGAGCAAGTTCTTTGATATGTAACTTTTAGTATGATTTGAAATATTATTTATTCTTTTTGTAAGCTATTAAATCAGAAAAGCTTTTTTGGCTTAGACAGCCTTAGCATATGGCGTTAGGTTACAAGTCGTCACGTTTTGAAAAATTGCATTGTACATTTTTTTATTCTTATCTTTTTTTTAAACTATTTAACTCAAGAAAAGCATTTTGCTTCAATATTAATAATTTTAATGAATATGTTTTACTTCTTGGTAATATAATAATTAAAAATATGACCAAAATGTTAGCTTTTAATTTTGTAGACAAATTTCTGTCCATCTTACAGCCTTAGTTGAGCTTTAACTCTTTAATTTAATAACTTTCGAATATTTTTGTTTAATAAATAATTTATAATTTAGACCATATTTACGTTTAAAATTAAATTTTTCGCTCATGGTGGACGATTTTGTGGAAATGCCTATATATTTATTAATAAACAAATATTTTTTATGTAATATTAAATAATAATTAAGTATTTATATTTAATCAATATTTAAATTTGACAATTGTTGAAAACCGATTTTAACTCAGTTTGAAAATATGAAATAAAACTATTATTATTTTTATTAATTATGTTTTTACATACATTGACTATCTTATATACAATTTTTGTTTCATATTTTATTACTTAGTAATTTTTCTGCTTAAACACTTATTTTATATGTTTTGACAGAGGGTCCATGAACACTTTATAGTTTTTTATATAATGTATTAACTTTAATTATATTTAAATAATATTTTAGTATCTATATGATTGGAAACGCAAAAATTAAAAGCTTGCTTGCGCCATCTAGCGACAACAAAGTGCTTGCGCCATCTAGCGCACGCAATTATGTAGGACGTTAAGAAATATTTTTAAATAATAGAGAAATGCCATTGCATATTGTTTATGTTTCTAATTTAAGTAAAGTATAAATTTAATAAATAATTTTGTCAACTTGGAAGTGAGGTTTAGTGGTAACTACTACCGGGTGGTAGAAAGAATTTTGGTTTTTTAGATGCATGGTAGATAGACCGACGTTGAAAACACTTTTGAGTGAAAACTTTTTTAAATTTGTGAATTTTTAATGAAAAAGGAAGGAAATTTGCAAACTTCTAGCTCTACTGGTCTACAAAAAATCAGAAGAGGCACAGAAAGATAGACAAGGCTTATTATGGCTAATTTAATTTGTTTCGTCATTCTGATCATATTTGGGTCTTTGCCCAAAGTGCAGGGTATAAAAACGTATTAATTTTCAATCGTTTTGATATAAAATGCATTTCTTGTCGATTGCAATTTATGTTGAAATATTACGCGGTGTAATATTTCAATTTTCAATTAGCGTGTCTGATGCTGTCAGAGCTCAGCTTTTGCGTGGTAGAAGGAAATATACAAAACTTTATCGCTTATTTTTCTTTATAATATCAAAACATTGTGGGTCACAAAGTCAGTGACGCATAAAAAATGTTGTTTTTGAGATTTTGTTTTACGATGCAAGAGAAAAACTAGTCTGGCTATGCTTTTAAGCGTTTAGTGGGCTAATTATTGGATTTGTAGCTTCTGTAACACTTTTAGTGCATTTCAAATTATGTTTATGTGTGGCTTTAAAACAAAACAAAAAAAAACAAAATGTGCTCATAAATAAATGTCCATAAGCTATATGATATATTGGCTCCACAAAAAAAAAACCAAGAGCAATCTTCGAAGCTGTCAAGCAACTTGCCTAATTTTGTAGTTTTGCACAACATTCACTTTTTTTTCCAAAAATTTTTGACAAATACCTTGCAAATGACAAATTTTTTTTTTTTTTTGCTCTGGCCGCTGAAACATTTATTTGTGTCAGTTTTATTTATTTATTTATTACACATATTTATAATTAACAGCAATGATTTCGTTTTTTTGACTTTTTTCACTACTTACTTCATGGCTGAGTCGCCGAAAAGCTGTCAAAAGTATGCGACAAGTGTTTGAACCCTTAATTACTTAATTGTGTGTTTTATGCTTAACCTTGTTTTAATTTCACTAATTTCTCGTTTTGCAGATACCTCCAGCTATTATTTTTCATCACAAAATCGTTTTGTGCCTTCCGGCACCTTCCCACGCCAGCAAAGCTCTGCACTGAACAATGGCAACGGCGCCTTTTTGGCTGGCAATCGTCCGGCTGCAGCTGCTGGAGCATTCTCACCTGTACCGGGTTCCTATCAGGAGCAATTGTTGTTCATAGCCGACGAGCATAACAATGGCAACAATAAGCCCGCCAATAACGGCGCCGCATACTCTGCGCCTTTTTCGGGCAGCTCGGTAAGTACTCAAAATCAATTTTATTTCGTGTACATATCTTCGAATTTAAATTCAATTTAAAATCAATTTGATTTCAATTCGGCGCGCGCATGCACAAAATATCTTTAATCAAAATAGCTTTAAAATTGCATTTTCCATATGCGGCAGTCAAATGCAATACTCCAAGAGCCAATTAAGTAACTATTTGTGCAAGTAATTCCAATTATAATACAATTCCAAAAGCAGTTCGAAATTTAACTAGAAAATCAATAGAAAGATTTAACTTGCATGAGCCGAAATTTGAATAAGCTTCAAAAATCAAAGCAACCTAAGTAAAATTTGATTGGATTATGTTGTGTAAAGTTGCTTTTAAAATATTTGGAGGGATTGCTTCGAAATCTTTGCGAGATATGCTCAAATAAGTAAAATAGCTAACTAATTGTAAGTTGTATTTTAAGCGTTGAGCTTATGACCGCCTTGGGTTTGGTAAGTGATTTAATTTAGCAAAGATTTTTCAAAATATTATTAGATTTTGCAGCCTATAATCTAGAAGCCTTTAAACCTAAATTAATTATAAAGCAAGCTTTCGTCACGCCAGCAAATGGCTACGTAATACCCCAACTCAGGCATGGATACAGGATTTGGTCATAAGATGATTTTTCATTTCCAAGTTTATATAAATCAGAGGTCGCAAAAAACTGTCAACCCATTTTTTCCAACTTTTGAGGGGGTCCACCGTGGATTCGCCACTGCCCCAACTACTCATTACATAAATGGGACAACACGCCTTTAAAAATTCGAAAAATTAGGATGATAAATTAAAAACATAACATAAAAACAAAGTTTTAAGTTTTAAAATTAAGAATTTAGAGCTGAAACACAGATTTTTGCCCTATGCACCGTTTTCGGTGTTAAAAGTACGAAAAAAACGATTTTCCTATTAACGGCCCAAACGCAGTTCGAAAATTTTCGCACGGAATGACAAAACTTCATATAAAAAAAAAATTCCCGAATGGGATATACCAAATAGCCTTAAAAGGGGAATAATAAATAAATAAATAACAAAAAATGCGCCTTAAATTTCTAATTTAAGAATATTTTATAATTTTTAAGAATAAGTGCTTATGTGCTCCCTGTATTTTATTTTTCATTGAAGAAAATTTGGGAACGAAAATTTACTATAAATTCTAGCATGAAGCAATCTTGTTTTGAGAAAATTCGAACTCAAATTAACAATGGCTGTTTTTTCTGAGCGTATTTTATACAGATTGAAACCCCCCCTAACCTTCTTATTAGTATCTCTCAACACATCCATGTTCCCTGTATTTTATTTTTCATTGAAGAAAATTTGGGAACGAAAATTTACTATAAATTCTAGCATGAAGCAATCTTGTTTTGAGAAAATTCGAACTTAAATTAACAACGGCTGTTTTTTCTGAGCGTATTTTATACAGATTGAAACCCCCCCTAACCTTCTTATTAGTATCTCTCAACACATCCATGTTGAGAATGAATCTTGGATTTTCAATACTCCTTAGGATTTACCCAATTTTATTATTCGGAAAAAATATCAAAAAAATTTAAGTAATATGCAATCTTTAGAATCAATTTCTATTTTATATTTGCTCAAACTGTTTTTTTTTAAATTGAACCCACAAAATAAAACCCATTTTTTCAAAAATAGTTATTTGCCCTAAGTTGTATAATGATACACCTATTTTTTCGAGTACATATTCTGTTTAGGGCTTATATGTATCGGATGTCTGCAGCAAAATTATCATCTTATTTAATTTTTTAAATTCACATATTTTGCAATTTGTACTACTCCAAATGCAGCAGTTTATTGCGATATCTCATTTGGCATCGTAATCGTTATCGATACATGATAATCGACTTGTTTTAAGCTCATCAACGAACATAATTACAGTGTCTTTTTCAATTCCAAAAAAAAAAAACAGTTTTGAAACAAAACAATTAATGAAAAAAGACAGTCTGTCCAACAAGTCTGATGGAGATTTGCTTCCTTCCGTGCTGAGAAAGCCTATGGATCATTTGCAAGCGCATAAAAAGATTTCCAAATGCCACAGTTATAACAATTGAAGTATTTCTTTAATGTCTATCCCTGTCTCCCGGCGCCATCTTTCACGCCTCACGCAATGCCTAAAACGCAATTCAAATCGAATATAACAAGACATGCTACCAGTCACTATTCACTGGCCAATGGCCATATTTCCAATTACTTTCACTTGGCCAAAAAATAAATAAAATAGAAAAAACTAGGAAAAAAAATAACGCCATACAAAAGGCGGCACTCTTAACACTCATCGACTTTTGCATATTAACGTATTTCTTGTGGTTTGGAATATTCAAAAGCATTGCAAACAATTTCCTCGTCAAGACCAAGTCAACGATGTTTTAATTGAAAAAACTGTATAATCATAATTTTTACTACCATGAGCACGCACTTTGGTGCCCACAGCTAGGCCTGCCACTAATTGAAATAGGCCTCGTTGGAACCAAGTTGCATGGTATATATGGTCAGAGGGGCTTTGGCAGGGCGGAAGCGTTTTCTAGTCACTTTGTGCTAGCACCCAGCATGGGGTCTATACTGGTGCCACATTGGCCAGTTTTCACACTCTTAACTCTGGCTGTTGACCCGCTGCATTGTGGCTTTGATTTGGATAATGGAAGTAGTGACTTTTTTATGGCGCTCCAGGTGATCAGCACAAAAACTCAATTAACTGCGCTTAGATGCGCTGTCCATCTGGGTGAGGAGGGTAAACACAGTGTCGGCTTTGCGTCTTTTAGTGCAATTTGATGTACTGGAGTATAGTTTTTTTGTAGCTTACCAAATAAACAAACATTCAAGTTATGAACTGGTTCGGACTACATCGTGGTACAGGTTGATTGCTTTAAATAAGGTTGCTACGTAAGATAAATATATAGATTGGTCTGGGTTGGCAGCCCACACGCTGAATGGGATTTTGTTGTTAAATTAAATGGAAAAAGTCATGACAAGCTGTAAGAAATATGCAAAGATACTTTAAAAAAATATGGTACAGTCGAGGCGGTGCCCGACAGTGGAATACCCTGTACCTTTTGTCTCGCAAACAATTTTTCCTGCATATTCCTTCTACGAACTTTCCAATTGGAATTTTTTTTTTTTTTTGGTCAAATTCGATATTTATACCTATAAGTTCCCTAAATTTTTACCGATTTTGATGAAACTCGAATGTTACGTCAAAGAAGTTATTTAAAGTATATGGGGTAAGTTTCAAGTTGGTATGTTGAGGGGTGTGGCAGAAAACACGGTAAATCGATTGCGGGGGGTGGTGGGACCACATCGATAAAATTTGTATGTGGATTTGTTCATTAGAGCCACATGAATCAGCTTACCAAAAATTGTGATTCTAGGTCACTTGTAACCATAATTACGAGGAGTCAAATATTGATGCAGTTGATGGGCAAGGGGCAGTGAAATTTGTACATTTTTGACTATAACTTTTTCTGTATTTGTCCGATTTTGTTCATTTTTTACACATAGATGCATGTATCCACAACGCATCGCTCTGCTAAATTTTAAATGAAAATATTAAACGGTGTGGCTAAAAACCGCGAAAATCTACAGCGGGGGAACGGGAAAAGATATTGACATGATTCAACAAACTTCATCTGCTTAGGAAATATGCGCACCAGCAGGTAAAGTTCCGTGTCTTTAGCTCTTATAGTCTCCGAGATCTAGGCGTTCATACGGACGGACAGACGGACGGACGGACATGGCTCAATCGCTACCCGAGGTTATGATAAGCATTTTGGTATAAAGGACTTGGGGTCTGCCACGCCTCCTTCTGTCCGTTACATACATTGCACAAATCTAGTATACCCTTTGTACCTATAGGTACAGGGTATAAATATTATTTTTGTGCTGTTTGGAAAGGTAGCATAAGAAGATAAACCCAAAATTTCTGAGATGATAGAGTCGTTAGATCTAAAAAGCTTGAAACAAGTAAAGGGTGATTTACAGACCTTGTAAATTTTATAGGAACGCTTCTGGTACGTAAATGTGAATTTCTGCAGGAGCTGGAGTTACTTACCTGTCCATCCATGACACTGATCCTCGTCTGTTTCGAGTTTAGCTGTCATTATGAGGCGCCTACAATATTTGGTCGGTCATCGACCAGCAGAAAGTTCATGCTGGAACGCCAGATAGCTTCAAAGTTGGCATATAGACCTTAATAGTGTATTGATCCTCGCCTGGAACAGTGATGCCCTTGACTTCGAGTTGGGCATCATTAGAATTGATGGCCGGGTGTCTGTAGGAGTCAGATTTATGGGGGATAGAAGCAAGCCCGCGATATTGATAACGTTCGTGGTCCATACGATTAAGCTTGTATTTAGCCGAGTGGAAAAGAGGGTTTCGACTCTAAAGCTTATCCCTTACTGCAATAATAGCATCCTTGTGCTCTGACACAATGCGTATAAAGTGATTCCCACTGCGCATGCGCCTTTTTGAACTCACTTTCTGGGATCCCCTTCACAGATGCCTTCAGGGCTCCTGGGACGTTTTTTACGGAGCTTAATCTGGTTCCCTTGAGGTCCCAGTTGAGTCAAGTAAAGAGGCAGATGTCCGGCGGTGAAAGATTTAGACTGTTCGGGGGAATTGGGCAGCGTGTCAACCTTCATCAGCAGCGCACATACTTGGCGCACGCCTTTCGCATGCCCAAATCTTTGGTAGTAATTTTTTGGACGCAACCATACGAAGTTCCTGTGGTAGCTTTACAAACCGAAGGTCGGTGGTTCGAATCCTTGCAGCACTGGCATCGCTAGCTCAAAGACGCTATTTGCCCAAGAAAATCTCTATTTTTTCAAGACACCGCCGTTCGGATTCGGCTATAAACTGTAGCTCCCTGTTCTCTTTGAACAGTTATTAATGGAGATCAGTCAGGGAATTATTATATATACGAAATTCCTAACTCATCAACAATTAGAGGAGTGCGTGTTCCGGTCAGACTCTAGGGGCGCCGTCACTTTGGCCATATTTAAATATATTCTTGAAGTTGATGGGCAACATGAACGCTGATCGTCTTCGTCGAGCTCCCGCCCATCCCGGAACAGCTTAATCCACTCGAACACCGTTGAGCGGCTAGCATCCACCTATGCGCCCTTAATCATTCCGAGGCTCTGCGTTGAGGTTTTCCCGAGAGAGAGAGCTGCTGGGGTTTTTTTCTTCATCTTGGATTGTAATGAAACTTCTTAACAGATGTTCATGGAAATCGTCGTGCCCAGCTTACCCACAGGCGGCTGGAAAAAATATTAGTCTCTTTAAAAGGTTTCTCACTACCATACCCAGGTGATCCGACTACCATTCACCACTTCATTCGCGCTATAGAAATTCAGGTCGAAATACTTTTTGATCCTACTGTAAAGTCGATGATCTGGCCTTTATTTTTTGGGGCAGTACAATACAACTGCCTAGAAGTTGGATCAGTGGAGAATTCTAATATGGTTTTAACATATTTCATTTTAAAGTGGGGGAGACGTAGGGTGCTGTGTTATGAGCTTGCGCTTTTGGGATCAGTGGAGAATTCTGATATGGTTTTAATATATTTCATTTTAAAGTGGGGTAGACGTAGGGTGCTGATCTACGGCAGCCGGGGTAGACAAAATACAGGCGGAATTCCGCAGTTCCGAGCACCTTAAGTGAATGCATTTAGCGCACATTCTACACAGAATAGGGGTGGCAGTCCACACACCCATGGAACATTGCGTGTTACGCCTTTCTGGCGGAGCAAGAAATTGGCTACCGATACACAGTATACTGAACGCGCTAAACTCGGATTAAATTAGTTTCCATGATGCTTACAAAACATCAAACTTTTAAGGCACTCTATCCAGTTGCGTATTGTTTTTGTGAGCTCTTTTGCCAGACTGAGTGCCACTGCAGATCCTCATATATTTTTTCTGACCACATTAGCGGCTGGAAGGAGTCTATGACATTCACAATTGCAGTTTTTTCTCATGTAATACATTTTAACGAGTTGACTTCAGTGCTCCAAACCAAGAAGCTCTGTTTGCCGTCTTTACCCAGAAGGGCATCTATAGGAGCTAGAGTAGAGTCTGTCTAAATGTGTAAGTTAACATTAAGGGTGCTTTCTTATAGTAGTCCTAGTCAGGGCATTTCTTTTTTTTTTTTTTGAGGCGTTAAAGTCTCTGATGGACCTTCTTTTTAACCTTCTTATGGTATTATCGTTGCCGTAGAAGATGTAACGAAAAGTACATATGTCTTAATTTTTAGCTCAAAGGTACATAGGCTCAGGTCGTGATAAAAAGTGAATTTTCTTACGAAGACCCTATTTAGCAGGACCCGTAGCGACGTGATCAATTATATAGTGCAATGGGTAACAATGCTTGCTCATGTCGAACTTATTAATTAAGGTTTCAATATAAATTCAAAAAATTGAAAAATTAAGCAATTTTGCCGTTTAGGCAGACCAAGCTTAAAACACTTTTGGGAAAGTTTGAAGCTAGTTCCTCCTGAGTTCCCAACCCGCTGTTTAATATAGACCAACAAATGAGCCGCTTTTCTTTTTCTGCCTACTAGGTTAAGTCAATGGAAACTACGTGATCCGCTTTTGAAGCTTAAAAAAAGTGTTTTCATAGCCTCTGCTTCAATATTGACAAAAACCTTAATAATGTTTATTTTTTTTTTTTTTTTTGGTTTGGTTTGTCCAACGCTTTCTTTGTCATATTTGCCTCTATGGTGTATAATGACCGTAATATGCAGCAGTTGGCTCATTAAAAATCCAACCACGTTAAGTGAAATTTATGAGACAAATTTGTTGGGAGCAATGCTCCCACACGTCTTAAGAGTGATTTGCTATAAGTCTATGATTATATTAATTACTCAATCAAAGCTTTTGTATGTCAGCTAATCAGACCAACTAACTGAACTTTCCTGCTAATTGCAAGAGAAAATGCCGCTGAGATTGCCCATAAGTTTGGAGCAGATTTTTTGATGCGTAAATGTGCCAAGAAGCGGAAAAATCCGCTGAAGAAACAGAAACAAAACTTGCGTTTTGTATGCAATTTGTTTAACAGAGCAAAACTTTGGTGCAGACTGCACATGCAGACAGACCCCTTTACCGCCAAATACTAGATACAATAGACCTCAGGCAATGCGCCATTAGAAGCACTTTCAAAAATAATAAAAAAAAAAAACAAAACATAAAACTCATAAGACCCATACATACCGAACAAGAAATAAATAACCAACAAAAGCAGAAATATTTGAAGGCGTTACTTGGTCGAAACGCTTTTCAGTTTTCAGTGTTTTCGACTGTTTGGTAATTAGTAGTTGGATTTCGTTAGCTACGCTACGACCTTGATACACTTCAATCAAATACAATTTTTCATTCGATTTATTTTTTTCTTATTATTATATTATAACCAGAATAGGTATATTGTTGTAGCTTTCGATTTCATTGGGTTTTTCAATCAAAGTGACCCGACCAACAATGGGCTCCAATACTACCTAAACACGTTTAAAGCGCTTTGGCATTGCCCGCAACACGTTAACCAATTATTGCCCCCAAGCCAAAATCCCTGCTCTATCAAAATTGTATCTTGAAAAAGAGACAGTCAAGCTAACAAGTGTCCCATGCAAGTCACTTCAGTTCAAGTCAAATGAGCTTAAGCGTTTTTAATTTTGATGGGGGGGGGGGGGGCTTAAATTGGATAGGTCTTGGGGTCTTAGAGCTTAGTGCTGCTTAAAGTCTAACGTTAACAGCTTACAAGGCTTACAAATTTTTATATGAAATATAATGCATACCTATATCACACGATATGCTATCAATATGTAATGAAAACTTGTGCAATTGATATTCACAGTGGACTGTTTACAACTATATAGGGTGTTTTTTTTTTTAATTTTTGCTTTAAGACGCAACCATTAAACCAAAAGGCAGGCCTGTCGACAGGAAGTGGTTGGATTCCCCCGACCTTGGAGTTTTCAAAAGGGCCCGAAAACTTACAAAAATTATATTTACTTAAATTCCGAACCCGATTTTTTCACATATAAAATGATCAGGAAGACAATAAAGTTCATTAAGTCGTCTGTTTTTTCGTCTGAAAGAAAAAGTGCGTTACAGCTTTTTGAAATTTCTTCTTTAGTCAGATCATTTAATACCTTCACTTCTGATGGAATCGGAACCAAGAATCCAGTGAAGTTTGCCGCATAGATTATACAGCTACATCGATTTTCGCGTTCATACGTCAGAACATCTTTATTAGATACTCCAACCCTGCCAGGGTTTTGACATAACCTTAAAAATTCACAATTTATAGGCAAGTTATACCAAGCTAAAAAACCCTTTTGGCTAGAAGTTCAACTAAAAGAAAGCTATTTGTTAAACTGTTTTTGAAGTAACTTAAATTTTTTTTTTTTGTCTCTATTTCAGTTTGATATTTAAGTATGCCAAAAATCTTGTTTCAAGATTTTTTAATCTTAATACATTTTATGAACTTTTAACTTATAATTAAAAAATTTCATTTTAAAATCTTTTTTTAATAAAATACTTTTTAAGTTAACCACATAATTATGCTATAAATAATAAATTCAAATTTTTTTCATTAAAGACTCAATATTTTTTTTAGTAATTTTCAGAAAGAATGAAATTAAAGAATGCTTAAAATCCAAATTCAAAAATTGTATTTATTTATTTCACACTGTAGGCACACTGTAAGTTAAAAACTGAAGCTACAGGGAGGACGACACTTACTTTTACTAAGAGTTTGAGAATATTTGGTTCTGTTATAAGAATTTTTGTTCTTATTTAAATACTACTTGTTCTTATTCTAAGTCCAGTACGCAGCATTACAAAAAGCGTCGAGGCAAAAACTGCAATTTATTTAACGACCAAGCAGTGCCATTTTGCCGCTAAAACGAAATAGCTGTGGTTACTGCTGGCGCCATCTAGTTGTTAATATAAAAATAAGAAATTGGGCAAAATCTTGAAAAAAAAAGTTTTTTTTTGACTGGCCTTTAAGATTGAAATTTTCAAAATTTATCAAAAGACTTATGACTGAAAAATATTAAAAAAAATTTATTATCAAAATCATTTTTTCTGTGTAAAAAACATTCAAAGTATTATATACTTTTACGGTCGCTTGTTGTAATAAGAAGCCATAAGCCATACAAACAGTATAGGGTACAATTTATGAGTCGGTGGCATCATCGATTCGCACTTTTTATACCCTGTACGTATAGGCACGAAGGGTACTACTACTAGATAGATAGTTAGATACTAGATATGTAACTTACAGAAGGAGGCGTGGCAGACCCCATGTCATTTATACCAAAATGCTTATCATAACCTCGGGTAGCGAGTCCGTCCGTATGAACACCTAGACTTCGGAGACTTCGGACATGGGCCTTAGAATAGTCAAAATTTATGAAAAAGCATATAAAAAGATAACATAATTATATTTGGAATTTCTTTAAAAACATTGAGAAATAAGTAAAAAATATAGTAAATGAAAAGTCACAGGCTTTCTGACCGTAAGAGTCGCCCTCAAGAATTTTTTCGTGTGTTTATCTACTTGAATTGAGGCGCTGTCCTGTTAAAATAGTTTCGCCATATTTTTACAATAGAATGGTATCAAACTGCTCGGAAAGACCTGTTAGTATTCTCCGCTACCCATTTAAGATGAGTTCAATGGAAGGTCGAAGGTGTAACAGGTTTTATATGCGCCCCCCATATAAAAACCAAGCCGCTTCTAAAATTTCGCTAGAAAAAATTTTGTGAATCCTTTGGAAAATCCCTCCAATAGTAATTATATCCACCAGGATAACTCGAACTCAATGTTTTATTATTGGAAAATATGAAAACAATCAACCTTATAAGGAAAATCTTTCAAAAACATGCACAAAAAAAAAATCGCAAAATCACGCCTATAAAACATGAGTTACAGCATCGAAATCATAGTGAGCATTTTTGTAATGGTCCAAGATTCCGACATCCTGACATGTATCTTGAGTGGGCACTTCTTGCTCAAATCTTCATTTGCCAAATTGTAGCTTTGGACATTTTATGGTCCACTAATGGTACCAACTCTGAGCAAGGAACGGAAGAATATGATGAATTTTTTAAGGTTATTCGTTTTTAGCGCTCCGAAATCTTACTAATAATCTTTTACTTATTTTTTTATGTATTTTTCAGTGTTTTTAAAGAAGTTTCGAATATAATTGTGTTATCGGTTTATATGTTATTTCATAAATTTTGACTATTCTAAGGCCCATGTCGTTTTTGGCTATAATACGGTCTCTCTCCTCTAAACTAAAAGTCATACCTTGCGGCGTTTTATCATAAAATAATCAAAAAGTGAATCAAAATTAAAATAAAATATATTTATGCTATCCTTACACTTAATTTCCTTATAAAAGACTACTGTCCTATAGTTATGAAACGCTTAAAATAGCACCAAAGGTGGCATATCCATGCATAAGCCATAGCGAAACAACGTGTTAAGCAACAGTGCAATAACCTTACGTTGAATTAAAAGCTCCAATAATAGGTAGTTGTTTTTGTAAAAGGAAGCTTTGCTAGATCGTGCTTATTAACCGTTATATTTGCACTTGAAAAAAAAATTTGCGACTGTCCTATAGTTATGAAACGCACTGTATATAGAAAATACAAATATTTTGTACTACTAGCTATCTATAAAAAACACAACCAAAAAAAACACCTTATTTTTAGTAGCATTTTTCCGTTTAGATATGCTGTTTTTCTTCGATTTTAACAATACAGTATTTAGATTATGTCATTTTCAAATTTCTTTACCTAATTTTACTGTGCTTTCTTTCTACTTAATTCATTATTTCTAGTATTCAAACAAAAACACACATTACAACTAAATTTAAAAAACTTTTCTCAATGCCAAACTAATAAACTAACTCATGCATCATCATTATCTCTTTTCATCTGCTTCCTGTAGAAATCACACCGTCAGACGGAATTTTATGATATATCACCACGTCCCTTTGGCGCACCCATAAACAGCGCTGTGTCCGCTGAAGCCGGTACAGCCGCTCTAGCCCAGCACTCGGGATTCACACGCTCCAAGGCCATACGCAATGGCAGCGGGGGATTTGGCAATAGTCTTACGGGTGGCTTCCAAGCACAGCGTGTCAATGTGCCACATCAACAGACACAGTTTCTGGCACATTTCAATGAGCCCACGGTAAGATAAAAAAAAAATAAGTATACGTCTATAGGGAAAGCTGTAATGCACAAAACTTTTTCTATTCATAATCATTTTAACTGCTATTAAAAAGAAATCTGCGAATTAAACAAATCAACATTATGAATACATATACAGTGGGCAGTTCCTCTGCTGCTTATGATAAAAAATTAATATGCAATTAATTATGCTACATACTTTCTTCTATCAAACAAACCGTAGAAAATATTTAACAAATTTTTGTATTATTATTTAATTTCCGTAGTTTTTATAAATTTTTTATTTACAACGAACTAAACCTACGCACTATGGGCGAAAGTAGCAAAATTCATTCATTTTAATATTGATTAGAAAAGTGTAAACATTGTAGGAATATTTTATAAATAATCTATAGCAAGATAACTAAAAAAAATATCTAGACAGCTAATGTCTCAGGATTATAACTTTTGAAATTTAAGCGTTCGAAAGAAAAATTTAGGCTTAGATCCGAAAGTTCAGGTTTAAAGTTATGTAGGAAATAATAATAACACTACTTTACAAATTTTGAAAAAATTTTGGTATTCTCAACATGTTTTTGTCATTTCTGTATGCTAAAACCGAAAATGCAATCCAAAAATTTTTTCATAGTACGGATTCTAAGATATGAAAAAACCCATTTTTCGAAATTAAAAAGAAGTGTCTGTAATATCTGTAGTATAATTACTTGAAACACATTTTTGTCAAATTTACGGCTTGGACGCTAGTTAAGCATTCATATTAAATTTTTGGTAATTTTTAGCAAAGTTTTGAAAAAAATTATATTTTGTACGTAAATTTAAAAATTTTAAAAAATTTGTTCATATAGTTTTTTCTATTGCTCGTCAAGTTCGATTGATTACAAAAAAAAAATTAGTGGTTGTTTATCAAAATCGGAGAAAAAATGTGGAAATAACAGAAATTTTTGTAAAAAATGAAAAATGTCAATTTGTTTTAAAAACCAAAATTTTTTTTTTTATTGATTTATTGATTTATTGATTTAAATGGGGTACAACAAAGTGCAGTTGGCCTTAAATTATAAGAAAAGTTTAAATGAAATATTTAAAATTAAACGAGGAAAATAGATAGATATAAACTAATCCGCGTCGCCAGCCCGGTGGGTGAACTCTTTAGCGATATGCACCGACTCACATCAAAAACTGGCCAGAGACTTGGATTTACAATAACCAAGTGGAAAAAGGAAGTTCAAATAAAATTTAAACATTAAATATATAAAAAAAAAGCCAAAAGAGCATCAATGACGAAACAAGTGCCTCATAATACAGGATTGGTCATGGATGCTCGAAGAGGCAAGTCAAGATGACTTAGGATAGAGCACGTGATAGATGGAATAGACCGTTCAAAAGAGAGGAAATTAAAAAGGCTATTGTAATTAGAGCATAGAACTCGGAAAGGATCATGCAGAGCAAAACTTGATCTAAAAAGTTGCAAGGCTAAGGGACAAAAATTACGAGTTACTCTGGCAGGTACAACAAAATTAACTTTATTAAGAAGTTCAGTAGAGTCAATAAGGCCGAGTAATAACTTATGCAAGAAGAGGACACCGTGGCATGTTCTACGGTTTTTTAAGGAGGGCAGCTTTATAAGGCGAAGTCTGTCGGAATATGGAGGCAGCCGGATAAGTGGATCCCAATTTAAGCCGCGAAGTGCGAAAAGGAGGAATTGCTTTTGAACAGACTCAATCCTGTCCTGATAAAGGTGGTATTGAGGGCTCCAAATGCAGGAACAATATTCCAAAATTGGACGGATGAGAGAAATGTAAAGAAGTTTGGTTGTGTAAGGGTCGTTAAACTCTTTAGACCAACGCTTAATAAAAGCAAGAACACCTCTAGCTTTATTTACAATATTGCAAATATGATCGTTAAATTTGAGTTTATGGTCAAACAGTATGCCAAGGTCTAAAACACTCCGGATACTATCCAAGGTAGAGGAGTCTATAGAGTAAGGTAAAATGTCATAATTTTACATTTCGTCTTGTTTAGAAAAAGTTGGTTGACATTACACCAATATTGCATGGTATCGAAATCGTGCTGAAGATGTGAATACATATTATTATCATTGTGGGAGTAGGACAAACAAAGTTTTACATCATCCGCATACATAAGAATGCGAGAAGACCGGATAACTTGTGGAAGATCATTAATGAATAAGATAAAAAGTAGGGGACCTAGATGACCGCCTTGGGGTACTCCTGACGTGACATTAATTACTTTAGATTCGCAACCTTTAAAAACTACCTTCTGCACACGATTAGTTAAATAGGATGAGATCCACTTTAAAAGACAAGGCGGAAATCCTAAGCGAGACAGTTTAACTAGAATAAGGCTATGGTTTACTGAGTCAAATGCCTTACTGAAGTCAGTATAAATGACATCAGTTTGCATTTTGCTAATAAAACCATTGTTAATAAGAGAAGAAAGTTCTAAAAGGTTTGTAGTGGTGGACCGACGTTTTACAAACCCGTGTTGGGAGTCGGATATTAAAGAACGGCAGTGGTGTTGCAAGTGTGAAGTGACATTCCTTTCAAAAACTTTTGGAATTGATGAAAGCTTGGCAATACCACGGTAGTTCTCAATATTTGACTTGGAACCTTTTTTATGAAAAGGGATAATGAACGATTCATTCCAGATGGCTGGAAGATATGACAATTTTAAGGATGTGCGGAAAAGAACGGATAGCGGCGTGGAAAGGGAGCCGGCACAATGCTTTAGAACACAACTAGGAATAGCATCAGGGCCAGGAGAGAAGGAAGATTTTATGGACATAAGAGATTGTAAAACGTCGGATTCTAAGATTTGTGGAATAGCAATAAGGTTTGAGCTAGGAAGATTAAAAGGATAGTTGAGGTTAGTGCTATTAGGATTGACAGAGTAGGTAGTTTGAAAGAAGTTCGCGAACAAGTCCGCGATTTCAGAGTTTTTAGAAGAACATGCATTATTATAGTGTAGCGATGCAGGAAAAAGGGATTTTAGATGAATAATTCGTTTGTTTATAAAGGTATCGTTAATAATCAAAATCAGCTTAGTACAACCAGAGATATTTGCTTTTATGTAGATACTTTTTTTTTTAATATCTCGAAATCTGTTGCATTGAAAAATTTTTGTACTGCATTTTCGGTTTTAGCATGCCATTTTAATACGTAAATGACTAAAACATGTTGAGGATACACTTTGCTGTAAACTAGTGCAATCAGCTCGGTAGCGCCCGTACATATGTTCGAAATTGTGTGGTTGTGATAATAAAATTATACTATACATAGATACTAGATACTTTTGTTCCATTTAGTTCACAATACATTTCAAGTTACAATGATTCTTAAAAGCTGTTAGAACATACATTAACAGTGCAAGCCCTCCTCTTACCTGTACCTTCAGGTAAGGGATCATAAACATGTGTAGGCCAGGAGGGCAAAAATAATCGATATGGAACATGTTGATCAATCCGTCTGCCCATGTGCCTATATGAACGTCGACATCTTAGGATATTAAGAGCTTTAGCAACCAAACTTTGAATCTATATAAATATATATATATCCTTGGCAATAAATATAAATTGAATTATACTTTATTCCCGCTTTTAGGTAGAGCAGAGGGATTGCATTTAGACCCATTATTATTTATTTTATTTGTTAGATATCAGCGTTATTTTATATATGCCATAAGCACATTATGTAGCACCTCAAAAAAATAAATTTTTTTAGGCATAATTCTTTTAATAATGCAGTTTCTTGTCTCTTGAAGTACCCAAGCCCTGTACCAAATTGGATTTAAATCGGTTCACTATATATCATATAGCCTCTGTAGGAGCGATCGATCGAAATAACGATTTTAATTTGTTTTTTAGTATTTGCTGAATTAGAAACCAAAATCAGGGTATCTCGAAGTCGTACTCGCACTACTTTAATGTTCGCATTTTTTTTTTGTATAGTTTTAGAAAACACCCAGTTTTATATTTTTTTTTTTTTAATAAAATATTAAAAACATTTTTTTTTTTATTTTTTTGTTTTTAATTTAGTTTTTTATTATCTCAAAATTATTTACAAAATTAAAAATACAAATCTCTTAAAAATGACTAATTTGACAAAAATTTAATAAAAGTCTCATATTTGGCGTAAAAGCACAACCATGATTTACTCTTTGATGTTGTTAAAGAGTCCGACGATATTAACAAATCGTGAAACAAATCTTCCATAGCCGGACGACCAGTATTTGTTTTTGAAAGTGTATGAAAAACGAGAATTCATCCAGCCATTCGTTATGTTTTTGAAAGTTGAACGACGTTCTATTAGAACATCGCCATTTTTGATATAATTTCTTTGTAAAAGTCAACAATTGATTTTTAATTTTTTGTGTTCATCATTACCGTACTTTTTTCTATAAATTATATGAGTAACCCCACATAATTTTCAACAGCTAAATTCCTTTTACTTTGAGTAATCTGCGCGTATCAAACTTCGAACAATACATGCTTTTGCACCGACATGTTTCCTAAAAAGCAAAATTGTTTGAATACCGGCAAAAAGTGGCAGCTGTTTTTTGATAATTTACATTCAAGATGGACAGTACTAACAAAAAAATCAAGAGTCAAGCCGGACCCAGCCGGCCTTATGTTACTTTTACTCTAAAGAAGTTTATAGTAAGTACATGAGAAAATAAAGCATATCGAAGAGGGTTTTTAAACTAGTAATTATCACACATAAGCACAGGTCACAGACATATTTTTTTTATTAAATACATACCTTTAACTGTTATTTTGAATCAAAAGTTTGGACGTTATTCGAATATTTTACGATAGCGCTAGGAACTTCATTAGCACCACTGTGAGTTGGCTTAAATTCCCTTCACACAGGAGCAGAAATTGTTTGTTTAAAGACCTATACGCAGCACGCAAAAAAATGAAAAACTTCATATAAAAAGAGGGCGTACTTTAAAGTCGGGCGCGGACGACTTTGGGATACCCTGTACCACTGCTTGCAATAAAATCCGGTAAATGGCTTAAGAACACCAAAAGACATTTGATTGCCAAATTAGATTATGATACCTTCATAAACAACCAAAAACAGACGAATTTTTAATCAACAACTTTTTTTCGACCGATCGGCCCTATGGGAGCTATATGATATAGTCCATCGATTTTGATCAAATTTGGTACAGTGTTGAAGATCTCTAAAAAACATTTGAATGCCAAATTTGTTTACAATATCTTCACAAACAAACGAAACGCAACGAATTTTGTACAAAAAACGATTTTTTGACCGATTGGTCCTATGGGAGCTATATGATATAGTCAACCGATTTTGATCAAATTTGGTACAGTGCTTGGGAACTCTAAAAAACTTATTAATGCCAAATGTGGTTACGGTATGTTCACAAATAAACGAAACACAACGAATTTTGTACAAATCACGATTTTTTGACCGATTGGTCCTATGGGAGCTATATGATATAGTCAACCGATTTTGATCAAATTTGGTACAGTGTTGAAGATCTCTAAAAAACTTCTTAATGCCAAATTTGGTTACAATATCTTCACAAACAAACGAAACACAACGAATTTTGTGCAAAAAACAAATTTTCGACCGATCGATCCTATGGGACCTATATGATATAGTCAACCGATTTTGATAAAATTTGGTACAGTGCTGGGGGTTTCTAAAAAACTTCCGATTGCCAAATTTGGTTATGATATCTTCATAAGCCAACGAATTATCCATCTAAAACTTTTGCTTTTTTTCGAGGTCCTCTGAAACACCCCTATGGGAGCTATATAATGTAGTCCCGATATCAAAAAAATAAAATAAACTTGTCTCCTATGGATTAATAAGGGATCTTATCTGAAAGTTTGGTTGCTCTAGCTGTTACCATCTCTGAGATCTAGGCGTTCATACGGACAGACGGACAGACGGTCAGACGGACAGACGGACATGGGTATATCGACTTCTCTAGTCACTCTGATCATACTTTAGGTAACTTTGGGGTGTCTCCGACTTCTCCTTCTGTACGTTACATACATTTTCGGCTTGCACAAACACAATATACCCTTTGTACCATACGGTACAGGGTATAAAAATGGTGGCGAAAAATTCCGATTAAAAATGTTTGACGATGGGTCGCAGACAACAAAACAAAACAATGTTGTATTTTAATTTTAAAAATGCCTAACGTTAGATGGCGCCACTACTTTACTAGATGTGGTAACACTAACAACAGCTGTTGCGCGTTGGCGCGAATTAATAGAAGTAGGTAGGTAGAAGAAAACGGTGTGAATCATTTCCAAGAGAACAAAAAATAGCGCTTATAAAAGCAGTACAAGCTCACCCAGTCATTGTAAAGAAGTTTTTTTTGCAGAAGTTCCACTGCATAACAAAACTACGTTTATCTGGGCGAACCACAAAATATGCTTGATACAATTAAAGTCTTTATCATCGCTTGCTGCTGGACTCTGGAGCATTTGGCAATATTTTATTGACTTTTTGATACAAAGATCACCCTCATATTATATTTATGAGTTTAACGATGATCATTTAAAATATTTCAAAGCACATTGGATTATCCATTAAAAAATTATTCATCACTTTTATTGTTTGTTGATTATAAAAATACTTTGCATTGCATAATAGCTATCAAAAAAATTAAAAAAAAAAAAATCGAAACACTAAAAATTTGCACCGCTCCGATTTGGCCAATATAATTTATGACTTTTGTATTTCTTGGTGTTGACTTTGCTGCATAATCCGAATGTAACGGCAAATGTTATGCCAATAACAAACAGAACCAGTTCCGAGCGCTTTGCAAAACTTCAGATAAAATGTTAACTGAAAATTTGAGAAAAAAAAGTGTTTTTTTTTTTACAAACAGCAATAACAACACACGAAGCATTTACCTTTCACCCGGTGCGCCCCGGTCATGTTTAGAGTCCCAACAATGTTTTAAAGTGGGCCGCACAAATTGGAGCAAGTTTATTTTTTTTTCTTTTTTTTGTATTTACTTTACAAGCTTAGGTGAAAAAAATGTAAAAAACGATTGAATAGATAGTCGACAGTGGAACACCCTGCATGCAGTATTTTTCCAAAAAAATTATTGGGCGGTTTTAGATGTGTTCAAGGGAGGGTATTAATGGGGGGGGGGGGGGGGGGGTAGAAGGAATATTTTGTCAAAAGGTCAGCATTTAATGGTTGTTTAGGCTCACATATATCTATATACCGCATTTAGGGAATCTACCTTGGCTCTTCATGAAGTAAAGTCACATATGCCAATTTATATGCAAAGGCTCTAAATGGAAAACAATTTTGGGTATAATTTTTTTTATATCATCAGGCTCGTCAGGAGAAAACCAGCATATGAAGTTCAATTTTCAAATTTTTCAAGCTATATATATTAATAAATAATGCAAAATTCCAAAATTATGGAAGACCTATTTTTCAAGCTTTCGGAAAAACTTTAAGAAAAATATACGTTTTTCAACAAATCTACAGGCTTCTTAGAGAACTGTTATGGGAGCCTTATGGGAGTTGGATTTCTACGCCGTTGGCCCTGCATTTTCCGCCTATCCGCCGTTGGTACTGGGTCTTCAGCTCCCGGAGCCGTAAGTGCCGTTGTAAGAAGTCCCATGCACCTGTTAGCCCACCCAACACGACCAGTTGGCAATCCAGAGAGAGAGAGAGAACTTTCAAAAAACGAAATAAAAAAAATGTTAAAAAAAATATTTTTTTTTCAATCTATGGGCCCCTACCCTATACTTGGAGTTCGAAGGAAACCTTTTTGATCCTACCCAACAGGCCTGACGGTTTGGATTTTTTTGTGAGTGTTAATCGCGAATTTCTCTTAGGTAGAACGGGACAAGATATCGACATGCATTAAAAATCTTCACCTGACACGCTTTTTAGCTATAATTGAATTATTTTATTAATAATTTAATTTGTAATTTAATCTTATTCCAAATTTATTAGACGTAATTGATTGTCGGAATTTTCTATTGCTGTAATACAAACTCTTGATACATCAAAATTATTTTCTAGTTTTTAGTTCGGTTTACTATCAAAGCATGTTTTTTTTTAGTTTTTTTAAACTATAATTTTTTTTACTCACATTTATTAAAATTTTCGAAATTTTAAATCTATTTTTTTATTGAAATTAATTTGAGATGTTTTAATATTATTGAAAAAATTGTATAAGATTTACACGATCGCAGAAAATAGTTTAAGTTTTTTAATTTTCTTTCCAACTTTGTCTTGTAGTACATCTTTATCGATAAGCTGTGTTCAAAAATGTAGGCAAAGATATAAGACTGCCTAAGAAAAACATTTAAAAATTAATTCGGAAAGATAAAATATTTTAAGGGTTGTACTATAGTAGCACTATGAGCCAGAGTTAGAGATCCCCGAGATCTTGTTGTTCATACAGTCTGAAGGACAGATTTTAAAGCACATAAACCCAAAAGCAAAATATTTTTAGGATTTTTCTATGCTTATGTAGGACTATCAGCCAGAATATGAATCATCCCGCATTCCAGGCTGCAAAGTGTAATGCGCTCCTTTTGGTATAATATGGTTTCTATAGCTCCTATAGCCTCTGAGATATAGGTGTTCATACAAATAGCAGTACGGACGGATATCACTAGATTGCGCTCCCAGGTTGCCTACGTCACGGTGTAATGCGCTTTTTTTGGTTTCTAACTCGTATAGTTTCTGAGATCCTGGTTTTCAAACAGACAACTTATTGGGGTTATAGTTGGCATTTAAGTATAAAGAGCTTAAGTACTTCTTCTACTTCAAAAATTTATAATACTCTCTATGGCTACAGGGTATTAAAATGATGTATTTACTTACGTACACATAAACCATTATTATACGCTCGATGTATGGTACAGTATATGCCTCTTATATATTTAACTCAAATTTATGTTAAGCTACCAGACAATATTAATATTAGATTTTAAATAACAATTTAAACGCTGTTTATTGAATTTTTCATAATTTAAATGTCAATCAAGTTCGTTGGCAGAGTCAGTCTTTAGGCTGATATTATGACATTTCTCAATATACAAACTAAAGAAAAGATTCGAAAGATTCGAAAGATTTGAAAGTATTGCAGGTCCCACACACAACAACAGCAGGTGGTCTTCCAGTTGTTATATTATTTGGAAGTTTCGTATTATTATTTCTTTTTCTTTTTTTACTCACATCAATTTGGACTTAATTGCCGGCATTTGGTGATTAATTTAAGTAAAAGTGTTGCCTTGATAAATGTAGGCTTGAAAACAAATTGTCTCATGATAAATAAATTGACACATAACAATGGGGGTCTCACTTTTTACTTTTTAGTTAGCTTTTAATAGTCGACAGGGGGGCAACACGAAAAGCCGATCTTATCCAGATAAGAGCACTCCCTAAAATTAGTTTTGCTTTTAATGTTGCTTGGTTGCACTACTTCGGTTAGCTTAGAAATGCAACAAATTTGTAATGGCATGATTTAGATAGTAAAGTTTAATGGGTTGTTGTCCGAACCAGCCAGGTTTAGTTGAATTACGCTTTGGTTTTATGGAATTCAATGATATAAAATGGTGTACTTTAGTTTTAAAAAGATTTTAAATAAACCATTCGAGTGAAACTTCTATGAGTATCTAAGAAAAGATTAAACAGCCCATTAAAAATTTACTGTAATCACCTAGCACTATCCCCCATGATTTGAATCATTATAAACTTTAATTGAATTGATTGTTACAGTTGTTTTATGTATGCTTAACTAATATCTCAATTGTGACCTACTTTAAGTTATTTTTAATTGTTACTACCTCCCTTCAGTTTGGATCATGCCTGTATTAGACATGAAATTATGCATGAATGTTCAGTACCAGCTATGAATCTGCATGTCCCTTCAGTTCGACTCAGGCCAGAATTGGTCATGAAATCATGCATGAATTTGCAGTACCAGCCATGAATCTACGTTTCATTTGTCACTGAATTTAACACATACATAACCTAGGCGTTCAGGCCTGAAATCAAAGATGATTTTTAAAAATCGAACATGAGTGCAGTGCTGATTTATTTTTAAAAGTCAGGTCTGAAATCAGTGGTGAATTTTTAATCAAGTCAAGTGTGAATTGAGTGCTGCAGGGCTGCTACTATGATTGTATCTCTAAAGCGGAAACAATAAATCGATACCTACTCTAAACCAATTGGTATCAGATTAACGATCTGCATTCGAATTGAAATCACATATGTAGTTACACATTCTAGCGAAGGAAAGATTTGTCAGTATTCTTTGACTCGTCGTCGTTCTCAAGTAAGATTTAATCACTTTGAGTTTGCTGAATAATTTTTCACAGAATGCAATGAAATATTTAGAGTAAAAAACATTCTCCTTGCTGTTTCTAAGTTTATAACCTTCCGGCCCCATTCAAGAAATATTCAATAAAACTTTTTCAAGTTTAATTCAAATGTTCCTTCGCTCTTTTTGATAGAAGTAGGACGTTTTGAAAATCGATGCATGAGTTATCGACAGTATATTCTTAGCTAAGCCACTGAACAGATCCTCATCCCAGACTAGAGTCTCTGAAAAGTACAAAAAATAGTTGTATTGCCTCTACTAATAAATTGTAAGCCACACACTTCCCTAAACCTCGGATAACATTTCTTTTTTGGACTAAAAGAATCTTCCACTTTTTGTGACCGGAATCGACAGATCCAAATTTTTTGTTTGCAGTTTAGCTGCCTTCTTTAAGTTTGGCTGGCGCTAGCTTGACATTAAACCCAAAAATTCATTGCTTTAGCCTAAAGCACTGATACTATACTAACACAATACTATTCCTGAAGCTCCTCAGATAATCAAATTCCCGAAGCGAACGAAATTATTTGACATGTTTTTTAGTCAGTAGGCATCGAAAAAAAGCAAATCCTTCTTCTTACTAAAGCGTAACACTCTGAAATTTCAGATAAACTACATGTCACGATGCCCATATTTTTTGGGTGTTTCCTGAGTCTGCAGTGTTCCCAGTCAGCATCCCAAGGCAATTCTTGCTTAAATGGAATATTTTTTTTGTAACTTAGAGGAACTTAGGAGCTGCTTGGCCTTCCTTAGGCTCATCGTGTTGAACCTGTGTGTGTGTGCTTCCTTTAGATCTCTCCTCTTCTCGAATCAGCTGTTTGGTGGTGTGCCTACCAATACCATAGAAGCGGTACAGCCCTCTTAGTGGCTTCGATGTTTTAATTTGTGCCTGGAGTCACGCACCAACTTAGATTTTATTTTCGATCCTAGCCTGGCTATCTGAAAGTGTTCTATTTCTGTGTTATTGTGTTTCCTAAGTAGGTTTCCTAAGTAGGTCTTATAGCGCATACTTCTGTTGAAAATATATTGGGAGAGATCAGAGATTTTAGCATTAGCTTTCTTGGTTCTGCGACTCCCCGACCGATGCCTTTTAACTGAGGTTTAGCTTTGTTTTCCTATTTTTGATAGAAAGTTAATAATAATTTTTTTTACCTGACTTTTGACTATTTTGTCAGTCGCCCCTAGGTGAAGCATGGGGATCTTTATTAATAAGTGTTTGAAGAGAACAGGGACCTACAGTTTTTAGCCAAGTCCGAACGGCGGTGTCTTGAATTGATAAAGATTTTCTTGGGCAAATAGCGTCTTTATGCTAGCGATGCCAGTGCTAGGCAAATATAGCAAGTTAGCTTTTTATACCCTGTACCGTATGGTACAAAGGGTATATTGTGTTTGTGCAAGCCGAAAATGTATGTAACGTACAGAAGGAGAAGTCGGAGACCCCCCAAAGTTACCTAAAGTATGATCAGAGTGACTAGAGATGTCCGTCTGTCCGTATGAACGCCTAGATCTCAGAGATGGTAAGAGCTAGAGCAACCAAACTTTCAGATAAGATCCCTTATTAATCCATAGGAGACAAGTTTATTTTATTTTTTTGATATCGGGACTACACTATATAGCTCCCATAGGGGTGTTTCAGAGGACCTCGAAAAAAAGCATAAGTTTTAGATGGATAATTCGTTTGCTTATGAAGATATCATAACCAAATTTGTCAATCGGAAGTTTTTTAGAAACCCCCAGCACTGTACCAAATCTTATCAAAATCGGTTGACTATATCATATAGGTCCCATAGGATCGATCGGTCGAAAATTTGTTTTTTGTACAAAATTCGTTGTGTTTCGTTTGTTTGTGAAGATATTGTAACCAAATTTGGCATTAAGAAGTTTTTTAGAGTTCCCAAGCACTATACCAAATTTGATCAAAATCGGTTGACTATATCATATAGCTCCCATAGAACCAATCGGACAAAAAATCGTGTTTTGTACAAAATTCGTTGTGTTTCGTTTATTTGTTAACATACCGTAACCACATTTGGCATTAAGAAGTTTTTTAGAGTTCCCAAGCACTGTACCAAATTTGATCAAAATCGGCTGACTATATCATATAGCTCCCATAGGATCGATCGGTCGAAAATTGGTTTTTTGTACAAAATTCGTTTTGTTTCGTTTGTTTGTGAAGATATTGTAACCAAATTTGGCATTAAGAAGTTTTTTACAGTTCCCAAGCACTGTTCCAAATTTGATCAAAATCGGTTGACTATATCATATAGCTCCCATAGAACCAATCGGACAAAAAATCGTGTTTTGTACAAAATTCGTTGTGTTTCGTTTATTTGTTAACATACCGTAACCACATTTGGCAGTAAGAAGTTTTTTAGAGTTCCCAAGCACTGTACCAAATTTGATCAAAATCGGCTGACTATATCATATAGCTCCCATAGGATCGATCGGTCGAAAATTGGTTTTTTGTACAAAATTCGTTTTGTTTCGTTTGTTTGTGAAGATATTGTAACCAAATTTGGCATTAAGAAGTTTTTTACAGTTCCCAAGACTATATCATATAGCTCCCATAGGATCGATCGGTCGAAAATTGGTTTTTTGTACAAAATTCGTTTTGTTTCGTTTGTTTGTGAAGATATTGTAACCAAATTTGGCATTAAGAAGTTTTTTACAGTTCCCAAGACTATATCATATAGCTCCCATAGGATCGATCGGTCGAAAATTGGTTTTTTGTACAAAATTCGTTTTGTTGCGTTTGTTTGTGAAGATATTGTAACCAAATTTGGCATTAAGAAGTTTTTTACAGTTCCCAAGACTATATCATATAGCTCCCATAGGATCGATCGGTCGAAAATTGGTTTTTTGTACAAAATTCGTTGTGTTTCGTTTGTTTGTGAAGATATTGTAACCAAATTTGGCATTAAGAAGTTTTTTACAGTTCCCAAGCACTGTACCAAATTTGATCAAAATCGGCTGACTATATCATATAGCTCCCATAGGACCAAAAAAACGTTTTTTGTACAAAATTCGTTGAGTTTCGTTTATTTCGCAAAGAAATATCTTTTGGAGTTTGTAAGCAATATATCGGACTTGATTGCAATGTGGTGGTACAGGGTATCCCAAAATCGTCCGCGCCCGACTTTAACGTACGCCATCTTTTTTATTTGTTATCACTAGGGTAAATTATATTTACCAACTTGGGAATATAGTTCTTATTAAATTGTTATCTGCAATATAAATTATTTTAGTTAATTACAACTCCCCAGTACCCAGACTACAGTGCAGTCCGAACGCTCAGGAAACTTTACGTCGATCAGCATCAATTGAATTTTTATGTATAAGATTTTTTTTGGTTGCCACATCTACATTTTCCTGTTTGGTATACGATGTTCTTAGCGATTTCAATTTGCCCAATGCAACTTGGTCTTAATTCGATACCTTAACTTACAATACAACCTCTGTCTATACAGCATGACTTTCTGGATTGCTTGCCTGATTCACCTCCAATGTAAATAAATATCACAATCTGCAGAGAGATTGAGATGTCATTCAAGTTATTCAAAGTTATAATAAAGTTAGCTAAGGTGCATCATACATAGTAGCTTCAGTTCCTTTCCCTTTGTTAGCAAATACCTATATTTTCTGGATAGATTTGTTGTTTTTTTTCCGGCTTCACGACGACCTTTCAAATATCGAAACGACGACAAGTCACGTCAATCCATCTGAGATTTATAAAGATGCGCACAGCCCTAGTCAGTTAGAGTTCGCTATAGATTGCGGCTTCCTTTCACATGAAAATTAAGTAAATACATAAATTCGACACCAAAGCTTAATGGAACACCGTCAAGTGTCAGGCATCACCTGTGCAATCCAATGCAATAGCAATTTTTTTTTTTTATATTTTTTTTTTTTCACTTTATTTGCAAAATGTTTTAGACAAATTTGAGAATCACTTGAGACCCAAGATGAGTTCACTTGGTTGTGAATCGCACGCAAACAATTGACAGACGAACCACAGAGATTGCAGTTTGTATGTGTGGAGTCTTCTTATACATATGTATGTAGGGTTTTGTATGTGTTTATGTTGAAATTGTAACAGTTTCCCATGACGCCGCCGATAATATGGAGACCACAAGTCGAGGCTGTGAATGGGGCGCACAGCTGGCGGTTGCTGCTTGGCTTATAAATAAGTGTAACAATAAAGATGCAGAAATCTGTTCAAAAACGCTGAGAATGGCATTGGCGGGTAGCTTCTTTTTTTTTATTTTTAGCTCTTTAAACGTAATTGTATACACCGTTGAAGCTCGAAAAAATTAGGTTAACGCTATGTTTTGTCATTTATGGATAAAGTGCAGTGGCGGATTTGAAGAGAGGCTCCTGGGTGTCATAAACTCAGTGATATCACCAATTTCGTAAGTTTAGTTAGGAGACAGTCTAAAAACAAATACAAGAGCTATGGGCAAGGAAACTTTAATTTATAATGACAGATGCCGAATTCTAGAATTTGGGCGGACACGATTTTTAATGATAAACTACCGCAAGACTTTTTACTTTATTTAAAACATATTCATATGACTCAGTCGCAAATCCCGCAGCGAACAATATTTCAATATCTTCTTTCTGTAATTCCGCTCCTGACTATGTTCATCAATAGCGAAAACTTACCAAATGTTATAATCATTATAATCGTATTCTAAAATTGGATTTTCTTATTCTTTGCAGACGGAAAAACGCTTGCCAGGCAGCAACTCGCGTCCCTTTGGCAATGGCGGCTTCTCTCCCAGCGCGGGACGCACGCGAATTTCAGCCACTTTGCCAGCCGCAAACAATGTGCCAGCTGCTGCGTCCGCTTCAGGTGCCTCATCATCCTATCGCACGCGCAGTCGTTTTCAGCCACATAATCAGGCAGCTACCTCGTCCACGACTAGTGCCCCAAGCACAGAGGGCAGCGTCAAGGTTAGCAGCAAACGTTACAATCGCTTTGGCAGCAGTCGTTTGGGTTCCAAATCTACAACAACAACATCGACTACACAAAACACACCTGCTGATAAGCCCAGCTTTGGACGTAAGGCCAGTCCTAGACGGCCAGTGTTTATTAGCCGCGAAGTGAATGAGCCCGTGAATCTGATCAAGCAGCGACCCTTTAGTTATAGCGGCGCGCGTTTAAAGCTGCCCAGACCTACAACCAGCACTAGCACTACGGAAAGCGCAGAGGATGGCTCTGATTATGAAACGGAATCCCAAGAGCTGCCACCAGAGGAGGCAACGAGCTTGGAGAAACTGCCACTGCAGGAAGATAATGTAACGCCAATAGCTGTGGCAGCCAGCACAGAAGCAGAGTTCATACCAGGCAGCAGCTCGACGGAAAACAACAAAGTAACAGGCAGTAACGAGCTAAGCTCGGAAGACCAAGCCTCACAGGAGCCAGATACAACGACCAGCGGTGAAGAGGCCACGGAAAATCTCAGCAGCACAGAAGAAACCCAAACTGATTCTTCGGAGGCCAATGAATCGGCTGAAACAACTACAGCACAACCAGGTGCCGACTACGAATATGAGGATGAGGAAAAGGTAACGACTGCTTTGCCCACAGAGGTAGAGCCCATTGAGCCAACAGAGGAACCAGCTGAGGTGGCTACGACTGAGCTAGCAGCGGAACCAAGCACTACAGAGACAGCGCCTGCAACAACAACAGCAGTGCCCAGCCAAGAGCCCAAGCTTCCAGAGCCGGTTACACAAAAAGAGCCAGAAAGCAAACAAGAAGAATCGACAGCGGAGTATGATGATGAAGCAGAAGGTGAAACTGATGAAGATGGCGAAGAATACGAATACGATGAGGAAGAAGAAGAAGGTGGCGAAGGAGAAAACAAGGAGATGGAAGAAGGAACCAGCAAAAGCGAAAGTGAACCGAGTACAGAACAAGAAGCACCTAGCAGCACAAGCAAGGAACAAGAACGAGAGGTTATCTCAGTGGTGACCACCAAGAGCGTAGTCAATGGTTCCACTGCCTATCCGTCACCCGTAACTCCCAGCTCGACTACACTTTCCGACAACCAACCTTTGGAAAAGGAAAATGAAGCCGATTTAGAAGCCGAAGCTGAGCTTAGCGGTGTGCCCAATGTAACCGAAAGCTATGTGGTGGTGGCCTCCATACAAACCAGTCGCAGCATTAATGGAGCAAGATTTTTGCCCTTCCCAGCCATAGAGCAGGAAGAAACCAAACAAACGCTATCAGAGCTAGAGCGCAAGGTGCACTCCAAGCAACAGAAGCAAACAGAGACAAGCGATAGCAACGAGCTTCCGACGACCAGTCCTATGCCGGCCGTTTCTTCCACAGCGGAAATAGAAGCTACCAGCACAGAGCGTACTTTGGTAGCTGTGGGCTCCGTAGTCTCCACCGAGGAAAGCATCATTGATAAGCTAGATCGCGTGCAGTCAGAGCTGTCCAGTGGCTTGCTCTCCGGCAAGTATCCTATTATCAGTCAAATGGATGCCTCCACGCCAGCCACCAGCACTACCGCTGGTAGCAGTCCCGCACACAAGTTTGTGCCCAATATACGCAAATTCCAGCCCAGGACCACAACGGCAGCGAGCACCACAAGCAGGGGTAGCAAGCTAAAGGTGCAGCATATAGATGAGGCCGAAATGGATGAGTTGGCTGCACTGTTGCCTGTGGGCTTTAAGCCAAAATTCAGTTACAAGAATCGCAAGATCACCACCACCACTACAACTACAGAGGCGCCAATTGTAGATTCGGCCAAGAAACCTGCACGTAACTCCACCATAAGTCGCTCCTTCAAGAATGGTGTGGTCACTGTACAGGATGTAGCGCAGACTGGTTTGTTGCCGAAGGGCTACAAGCCGCCAAGGACCACACCAACAAGCTTTTCGACTACTAGAACAACAACCAGCGCCAGCATACCCAAAACGTCAGCGCCGAGTCTGGAAAATCTTTTCAGTGAAATCAAGTTCGACGATGGTCTTTCAGCTTTGCTGCCCAAGGACTACAAGCCAGGCAGCACACCTCAACCGGCTGTTACAGTGGTCGATGACATTTCCAAGTTTCTGCCGCCAGGTTACAAGCTAACCAGCACCACCAAAGCGCCTGCAGTGGCTGTGCCTTTTGATGACCTAAGTAAGTTCTTGCCACCTGGTTATAAGCCGCCTAAGGAAGAGTTGCCGGCCATAATACCAATCAAGGTGGATGACTTAAGCAAATTTCTGCCGCCTGGCTTTAAGCTAAACGAAACCGCCAAGGCCAAAACGCCGGCCACAAAAGATGAACTGCCAGCCTCCTTGCTGCCACCTGGCTACAAAGCCAAGCCTGTGCATCCGGCCTCAACTTCAACAACCACTATCAAACCCAACGTAACCACAGCAGCCAGTACAGAGGCAACTGCAGCTTCCGATGACAGTAACAATGGTGGAGCTGGGCTTAAAGTAGTCTTTCCCAAGGGCTTCCACAAACGTTTGGGCTCACATCGCCTAACCACGCCTCATACTCCGGTTGAAACCGTTGACACTGGCTCCTCACCGCAGGTGGTCATCAAAAAGGGTCCACCCACACGTGCCACCACAGAGTTTACTGGCTGGCCCACACCATCGACTACGCCCTTGTCCATTGACAAGCTGCTGGCCCAGACCATAAACTTTGAGGATTTGCTTAAAGCAAGCAGCACCACCAGCACAACTAGTACGACAACCACAACAACAACAACAACTACGACGACGCCGCGTCCTACCAAGCCTGGTCACTGCACATCAGATTGTGATTTGGCAGCTACCATCAAGATTATTGATGGAGTAGCATGGAAACCAGAGCTGCTAGATCACAATACTGTCGAGTGGAAGAATCTAGCGCATGAACTAGAGGCGCAGGTGAGTAACAGCTAGAAATGGCATAGATGTTTATACTAAACCGTTATCTTTTGGCAGCTCAACGAGGTCTACACGAATGCGGACCAGCTGCGTCAGTGGTACAAGAAGGTGCGCATAGATAGCTTCAGCAAGGGCAGCGTTTTGGTTGACTACTATGTGGAGCTGGCCAATATTACACAGGATGTAAACACATTGGAAATAAAGCAGCTGTTCCATGATGCACTAACGCTGCCCACAACGCCTGTGCTACCGGAAAAGTCCGAGCTGGAGAACGAAACGGACAGCGTGGCTGAACCGTTGCATAAGCAGGAGGAAAAACTAGTCAAGGCTGCCTATCAAATGGGCAAATACATAATAGATCCAGTGGCCACCGATTTTAGTGGTAGGTTGCAGTCAGCTTAGGGATATATATGTGTTCCATTAAATGTGTCTAAATTTGCTTACAGTCATTGCCAAAAATGTTCACACGAATGTGGAGTTTGCTGAAGAGGATCTGCTCATACCGCAATGGGCTATTGTGGTTATTGTCATAGGCGTAGGCTCACTGGTATTTGTGGTCATATTTGGAGTCACTGTGGTGCGTATAATTGAAATGGCTTTAAAGGATTTTTGTTTTATGTTAATGTCATACAACATTACTTTGCAGCTGCTGAATCGCCAGAAGCGTGCCAAGAAGGCACCCATACCGCTTACGAACGATATGCTGAACGAGCTGAAGGTCAATCATATGGGCGGTGCAGACAACTATGGCGTGGACGATTTCTATAACATAGACGATCCCTGGAACGATACCAAACAACCCATAAAGCCAAAGGTATGTCAGCAGTGTTGGTTCTATGCATCAAAACTAATCCAATTTATACTATTTACAGCGCTTTACCAATTCAATGCACGGCAGCAACAGCTCCAATATATACGACAGCTGGCGCTCTACACGTCCAGCTCACAACAGCGGTGACTATTTCTACGATCAGCAGCCAAGTTATCCAGCCAAGAGTGACTCGCTGAAGCGACCACATCATCATCATCATCACCATCATCATGCGCATCAACATCAACAGCAACAGCAGCATCAATATCCAGATGCCTTTGCCGATGCACATCAGATGTACAGCTATAACAATCATCCAAGTCGAACGCGCTATGCACGGGACTATGATCCGGACTTTTAGTAAGGATTCCCGTAGAGCACATGCTTTAGCTTTAGTGACGAGCGGCATGGAATTATCGGCCGCAAAGTCGAACGAGTTTCTGTTGTAACTTAATAGCTTAAAGTTTATAAATACCATATATAGCTGCTATATAGAGCAGTTAACGTACTATTTATATATACGTCTATATATATAAAAAATATATATATATATAATTATTTCGTACTCTAACTGTTTAGCTTGAAAGTGCCCCGAACTTTTTTTTAACCATAAACAGCTATAATTTATTTCTTGTTTCTTATAACTGTTATAATTTTTTAACTATGTATTGTTTAACTTTCTTTTTGTCTTTATATAAATTCTTATTCTATGTTTTACTAAATCTGCTAAACACGTATTCTAAATTGAAATTAAGAGCAGGCATAAATAATGCTCTTTGAACATATATAGTCATGCACTTTTATTTAATATTAGATTGTATTTAAATAAATGCTAGACATAATTTTAAAACTATAATGTGTATTAATTTTTTTTATAATTTAATAGGAAATATTAGAAAATTCCTAAAAACACAAGCTGGAATACTTGAATATACTAATTACCTAATTAACTGAAAGGGTGACCTGCATTTTGTAATTGGTAAATTTCTGTAGCATACTTTTAGTTGCTTCTTTTAGTACTATAGCAAGCAGCTTTTTGTTTGCAAAATTTTTGGCACTTGATGCGATTTCTGTTTGCCTGTTAGATCAGCAGTTTTGGTTGCGTTAACAAAATGCAAAATTTGGTAAGCCCCAACGACTCTTACTCCTAAATTATATTTAAAAATATACCTATTTATTAAATTAATAAACGATACTTGCTGAATTTTCTGTTTGCCTGGTAGTTTTAAGCTGCAATTGTGCATTGCCAGCTAAGAAAATTTAAACCCAACTGAAATTTTTCATTAAAAATAAAATGCTTTTACCAAATAATGAAACTGAATTTAAAAATTATTTACAAAATTAATAAATTAAACTTGCTGAATTTTCTGCTTGCCTGGAAGTTCATTTCTAAAATTCTGCATTGCCAGTTGTGAAAATTTTAAAATTGGCGAAATGAAAATTTATTAAATGTGAAAACATGAATATTTTCCATAGTGAGACTTGCTGAAATTTCTGTTCGCCTGGTCAGTAGCTTGGGCGTTTTTGGGCTTTGAGTTATTAACTTTCTCGTCTGGTAGTTGGCCGCTGTATTACAAGCTTAATAAGAAATGTTCTTTCTGTTTTTCAAAATCATATCTACATTAAAGAAATTCGTTCTAGAAGTATGATTTTGATTTAGATTAAAATGACAGAAAAATTATAGAAAAAACGTCACTTTTATATAATTTTTTAAATAATATAAACTTTTTTTGTTATAATTGTTTCTTTTTTTTTAATTTAATATAACTTAAAACTACAATAAAAGGTAGTTTAATAAAGGGTCATCAATATTGAGGTTTTTTTTTTAAATAATAGCGGCAATGAAAACTGAATAAAAAACACATGGCAGCTTGACAGTACCCCCACGCGGAAGTTTATTTTTTTGAAAATAGAACCTCAAGAGAGATGACCCTTTACATACATTTAAAACGTTCAAGTACTCCCGCTAGAACAACGTTAACAATTAAAATGAAGCAATTAAAAAACAATCTTTAAATTTTGTTTAGTATTTATTTTAATGTAAAAAAAAATTAAATTTTATTTTTGTAATTTAAGTTTAAGTTTAACAATTTGCTTTATTTTTATAATATGTGTTTGGCTTAAAGCTAGCCACTAAAATTTACAGAGTTAGATGTAAAAATGTTTTCAGCTGAGACAGGAATATTTTTTAAAGTTATGAATTAAAAATGTTTCTCATAAATATTAATTTTTCTATTAATGTACTAATGTTGCAATCTGGCAAAAAATAATCATCAAATTTTATAAATAAAACAAAAAAGGCAGGATTGATTGTGCTTTTTACATTTTTAATTAATAACATTTTTATAATTAATGATTTATACAAATTTGTTACTAATACTTTTTTTTCTTTATATTTGTGTTGAAAAATATTGCGCAGAAGGAACTTTGTTCCTAACGTGGCTCTCATGACCGCTGCCTATTTATTGTTTATTTTTCAATATTTATATTTTTATAAGTGAGATATATTAGTATTTTATAATTTTACAATTTAGTAACATACAATGTGTTACTTTTATATTAATAATTTTACATAATACCAACACTAGTCATAAAGTTAATCTACAAAGGAGCTTATGGGCCTTTACTATTTAATTAATTTTTTTAACAATAATAATTTATTTATTTAATAGTTATAATTAACATTTGGTATATCCCATTAGGGATTTTTTTTATATGAAGTCTTGTCATTCCGTGCGAAATTTTCGAACTACGTATGGGCCTTTAGCTTAAAAAGTAAAGGTAACTTCGTCAAAGTAGCTCTTCGCATAAAATAATTTATTTATTTCAACCAAAAAAAAAATGAACATCTTACATTCAGGCGAAAAAGTCTGATAATCTTGAAAACCAAAAATTTTATATCTTTATAATTTTAAAAATTTTCATCAAAATTGTTTTGGGGCAAAATTTGCAAATGAAATTCAGAATTAGTCGAAATTGGAAAAAAACTTGCCTGAATCCGTTCCAATAGCAAGCACGCCATCCTTTACACAGGAAATCTGACGTTTCCACTTGTAAAAAATAAAAAAAAAATGTTATTGCCGAAACCCGGGATTGAACCGGGGACCTTTAGATCTTCAGTCTAACGCTCTCCCAACTGAGCTATTTCGGCATATGGTATGCGCGTTCTCAAATGCATTAATACTTAAAGGCTTTTTATTTAGTGCGCAGACATAGGTTTGTGTCCCAGCTAAAAGAAACAGTCATGTGTTCGTGAAAAATACTTCTTGTTGCGCCAATGCAGCACAATAAGAGATTATACCAGTTCGTCAGTTCAAAAATAGATGTCCCGACTCGTGCTTTATTTATAGATCTATTTCAAAAAGCTATAAGGTACAAATTAAAATTTATTTATTATACGCATTTAAAGACAAATACTATATAAGGTTTTCCTAATTAAATATGTCATAAAAAGATATGAAACATGTTGAAACTAAGTTTTTGGGATGCTTTTCAGTTCGTTGGCGTTCTTTTTGTATAGTATTAATAATTCCATTAATATACATAGATTTTCATGATATTTGGCCAAAGAGAACTGATTTTTGTTCACTGTACCCATAAGGCTTTGGTTAGCTTTGAAAAAACTTATCATCGTCTCGGGTACGATTACCCATATCTATCCGAAAGACCGTAGCAGCAAGAGACACAACATTTTTCCTTCGTAGCATAACTTTTCATTTAAAACCTCAGTATAAGAACCAACCGATGTCAGAACTGCCAATCAGACCCGTCGAGAGGGGGGTGGAAATGGGGGATCCCCCCGGCACGGAGTTTTCTCAGGGGCCCGTTGTTATTACTGTCGTACTGTCATGATTCAAGGTAAAGGTGTAATAGAGGGGCCGGTAAATTGTCCCCCCAGGCCCGGATTTTCTCTCTACGAGCCTGCTGCCAATGCAATACAGATCTTTTTATAGGAGTATTTTCAAAAACTATATTTTGGTCACTTGGGATTTGTAATTGTTTACACAAGTTTTTATCGAAATCTTTTTAATAATCCGTATATAATAATTTATCATTTATCGTATTTTAGTTATGCGAACTTTTTGGCCACAGCGAGCATCTGTTAAACATGATGGACATACTAGTGTTAGCATGGACAAACGGTCTGTAAAAAGCAAATACAACAACAATTTCAGGAAATTATTTTCAGAAATTATTTTATATACTTACGGTATGTGCATGTGTTTACGGAAAAACGCATCCTGACGTTGCAAATGCTCAAGCAAATGTCGTATAAATATACGCATTCGTTTAAATTCTTGATTAACTTTATTGTACGTTGTTTCGATGCAACTTTGTTGCACTCCGGACTTGGTAAGCACTTCAATTTTCTTGAAATGATAACTCATCACATTCCTGTAGTCCACTTCGCCCACCTTAGTGGCTTTCAGATGCTCATTACGCTCAATACATAAACCAAATTGTTCTTGAGCAGTTGTCATAAACTTTTTAAAAATCTCCAGTTGTTGAAGCATTTTTTTATTTTGATATGCGAGCCGACAACACTTACGATCTGCTTCCTCGACGTCCTTACGCATTTTTAGCAAATCTTTAACCAATTCCTTAATTTTTTCCACCAAAGCACAATTGCATTTACGCAAGGCCTTCATATGGAGTTGATTCTCCGTTTCAAACAAACTCTCATTACTAACCTCACTGTCAGTCTTGGCCGCACAGAGATCCGTAGCCGTATACAAATATTTGGCACGAAGTGTAAGTAGACGTTGCTTATATTGTTCCAATTCCTCATAGGCTTCATCTAAACTTGGCGGACAAGCCTCATCCTCTCCGAATTCACATGCTTCTTCGCTGGCTGACAAAATTTCGCTGTCGCTTGACTCTTTCGGCGGAAAGAGTCCTGCCGCACGGCACTCGCCAAGCTTCCACATAATGGGTATGGAAAATTTTGGAAAAATATATGTGCATAAAACTATAACTATATAAAATTAAATAAAACAAACTAAAGTTGATTAAAACGTTATAGTCAGCGCCTACTCAGAAACGCTTAGATATTTAAAACATAGAACTAGGTAATTTATTTTCGACCAGAGTTCCGAGTTCCTGCATTCTAAAGTTTTTGACGTAATGGAAAAAGTTTTTAACCCAATTATTATTAACTTATTTGCACACGATACACACATATAAGATGCAGTCATGTAATCATTTTTTTCTATAAGTTTTGCTATATGATTATTACTATTATCATCTTGTTATCCGAAAAGATTTGGCATAAACTGAGCCCAGTGGTCTTTATATGCTTACATTCAAAAAAAATCAAAATTACTGAGATTAATTTTAAGTTCTTTAACTAAACTTAATATTTGTGTGGGTTTTTTAATTTATTAACTTTTTATTATATCATACTCCAACAAAGTAAATCTTTGGCCTCTTTGTCTGAAATTATTAAAAATTAGTCAATGCAAAAAATATTAAATATTTTATTTAATACAATATTTACCACCAACGGAATTTGCGAAAAAGTGTCAATGAAAAAAAATGAAATATTTAAAAAAAACTCGTGATGTGCCGAAACCCGGGATTGAACCGGGGACCTTTAGATCTTCAGTCTAACGCTCTCCCAACTGAGCTATTTCGGCAGTAAAGAAATCTGTGTCTAAATTGCGTTTTGTTACACTATTTCACCACAAACTGTTATATTTTAAAAGCCGCGTTGCCAACCACTAGAAATATATAAATAAAATTATTGCAATTTTCTTAATTAAAAAAAAAACGCCGTCTCTTTGGTTTTATAAGGCTGTTTTTATTAATGTTTCCCATTTTTGTTACGTTTATTAGCGCAGTTTAAAATTCCTACACTTTACTTAAAAACATCATTAATTTACTTATTTATAATATTTGGTTCTTAACAACTACAAATTTAATGCAAAGACAATTAAAAATTTTTACTAATATCACTTTCTAGAAATTTCCAATTTGTGTTAATTTTACTTTACTTTCTACTTTCTTTTTTTTTTTCAAAATTTTGATGCAAAAAATATTTCTCATAAACTCAGTGCTGCAAAAATAAAGCAAAAAAACATTGTAATTAAACAAATGAAATGAAGCAAGGGTCTACATAATTTCATTTAAATAATTTTCATTTATTTAAAATTTTATAAAATAACTAATTTTAAAAATTGAGTAAAATTTCATATTTTTTTCAAGGTGCAGGCAATTAGTGTTTGATTGTTGAGTGTTTCAATATAAATATACATGTGTATGTGTGGGTATGTGTGTGTGTGTGTATTTGTGTTTTGGGATAATTTTAACAAGAACTAAAAACTTATCATTGAGTTTGTTTCATTTTGTTGGTTTTTATAAATGTACAAAACGTAATTAATAAACATAAAAAATGCATTAAACTAAACAAAGCACATAAATTGCCGTCTACAATTTGATTTCAATTTGTTTTTTTTTTTTATCATTCATGTTATGCCTAGTTACCAACTATGATATATGTATGTGTGTATATGCATTAATATATATATATGTTTTTAAAACTACAATTTATAACACGCGCACGTAAACAAACAAATTTTTTGTTGTTGCCCCATATGAGCCACGAATGACACAAATAAGGTCGCTCTCTGCCCCTTGGGGAGAGACAAGGTCAGAGGCAAGAAAATACAAATATGTTTTATGTATGTGTATATATATATGCACTTTGTAACTATGTATAAGATTTGTTGCTATAAATATATAAAAGACAGTATGTATATGTGTAAAAGTAAATAATTTAAGCTGCAAAAAGTACAGCATAAAAGAAAACAAGTATTGCGGAACATTTTAACAAACAAATTACAAATGATATAGGGCTGGGGTGCTCTGCCAACTTGAGTAAAGCAGTTAAAGAATTTTTGATTTTGAATCGTACATGCATATGTAAATGAGTGTTGATTTGTGTGTGGGTATGTTGTTGTGGGCATGTGTCTATTCCACAGCAAAGCCGCAGGTCTCCTCGACCGCCTGGGTCAGCTTATCGCATAATAGCTGATAGTTTTCATAGGGCGGCAAATCGATGCGATTGAAACAGGTATGTGCCTTGGGCAGATTCTGTGTGGGCACATCGACGGTTAGATGTATGGTAAAAAGGCGTGGTCCCACAGCGCCTGTTGAGCCCTGCAGTGCACGAAACCCCTGTAGCGGTACTCGCGACGATCCAGTTACAAATTGCAACAACCGTGCGCGCATTTCAGAGCTGTACGATTCCACCACCTGCAACAAAGATTCATTATTTTTCTAAAACAAAATTCTATAAAAAGCACACACGCACCTGCCAGAACCACACAACCTGCTGCGTTTCGGGCGTACAATGCTTCAGTCTCGTATTATTGCGCCAGTCGTTTACATCAATGCTAGATATGCCACCAATTATCAATTCCAGTTCACGTTCATCAAAGGGACGCAATAAATGGCTAGGTATCAGTTCACAGAAGCCTTTAAATTACAAAACCTTATTAGAGTTATTCCCATTGATTACCACAGTAAATACGCACCTTTCTGTAATGCCAAAAATTGCTGTTCTATGCCGCGCATGAATCGATAGTTTACATAAAGCTTGACGTATTCACGTTTGTTCTCCTCGGTTACGGGTATAGTGGCACCATTGGGCTTCAACTCATGCACTACCAATGCTCCAAAGCTGTTGTTCTCTACACTGAATGTGGACTCGATAATGCCGCTGATATTGCTCTCACTATAAAAGATGAAGAGTGAAAGGATTTAGCGATAAAACAAGTTCAAGTTGCTTAACTACTTACAGCATCCAAGTGAGACTACGATGTAGCTCAGGGTCCACGCCTTCAATATCCCCCAGCGTAATGGGCTTGTTCAGAAGCTGTTTGTAAAATGGCGTGGTAAAGCCACCATCCAGACAATGTCCATGAAACACAGCAATGCCCAGTGTGCGGCCAACAAAATGAAAGTACGACAGGTGATCCGGATTGACGCCCGAGTCGGGATTAATTTGCAGCGTATAGTGATCATCGCGGCTATACTGGAAAAGTCCATACTGCGGATTGAGCATTTCGCGAGAGAGAAGGTGCAGCCATTCGCGTGCAACGCCGCCATAGTCAAGGCCCTCCTCGCCTTTAAACTTAACCATTAGGCGTTTGCGCATGTCTTTTGCGCGCATCTTCATAATCAGTCTGTAGCTCTCTTCGAAAATCTCACTACGAGATACCTCCAAGCGACAGTGACCCGACTGTGGTTGCATGGTCTGTAACTCTGTGCGCAAAGCACGTAGTTTGCCCACAAGATCACGGCGGTATTTGGGTAACAGATCTGCGCCCTCAAGCAATCCTTGCGGTAAGTCCGGCACCACACTATGATGCTGCTGTTGGGGTGTTATTTGTTGAGGCGTACTTTGCTGACTACCGGCATTGTTGCCAGTACGCTGAGGCGTTGTGCTTGTGCTAGACGTTGTTGGCGTAGCCGTTATGGTTGTAGCTGCAGCAGGGGCTGCTGCAGCTTGCGTTGTTGTATTGGTTGCCGGCACAGCGCCTCGTCTAATCATCTGCAACACGCTGCCATTTAGACGAGGATCCGTAAACTGTGTCGTTCTATTATTATGGTCCACGAAGTATACACGACCCGAGGCCGTCTTACGCTGCTCCCAACCGCTGGGCAGCGGTCCAATTGCATCAAGGGTCAGATGTTGTGTGTCAAAATCACGTGGTATGCGCGGATCATGCCATGTGGACACGCCCGAAGGTATGTGATAGAAGTAGACCTGACCTTGCTGCGTGGTACGCATTTCATAGCCTGGTGGTAGATCTAGAAAAGGTCGCGCAGCTTGATTAGCCGCCGCAATGGCTGCGGAAGCATAACGCTGGCCGCTGGCATTGCTTGCACCTCCTGTGGTGCGCGTGCCACGTGAGGAGCGCCTTCGTGTAGAAGATTCTTCTGAAGCACCGCCGCTTCCACTATTGTGCGGCCGCGAGGAGCGCCGCTGTGAGCGCTGTCCTGGCACCGCAGTTGACGGCGTGTTCGCTGCATTACGCTCTGATCTACTCGCAGGCGTTGCCGTTTGCTGATTGCTATTAGCATTCGGACTGTGCACATTGCCATTTGCTGCTGGTGGTGCTCCCGGCGATGTTGTTGTTGTCGTTGTTGAGCTCGGCGGTGCTGGTGGACTGTGCCGCGGCGGCACATCCTCTTGACTCCAGCCATTGGTGGCGCTTTGTGGCTGCGCAGCTGCCTGACTGCTACTTACATTGCCATTAACAAAGTTTTGCTGCTGTTGTGTGTTACGCTGCGGTGTAACCGTGTTAGATGTTGGCGTGGAGTGTGCTTCGCTTGCGGCATGGCCATTTGGAGTTTGATGCTTTGGCGTTTTCACATGATTGTCATTATGTGGGCGTGCTGCTGTTGTTGCTGCAATGGGTGTGGCTGCCTCATTATTTGTGCGTTGTGGTTCAAGTGCTGCATTACCCGAACGACTGATAGGCGTGCTTTTCTTTGTGCCAGGCGTTGTTGTCGTCGTCGCAGTTGTTGTGGCTGAAGCTGGCGCAAGTTCACCTGGCCGTGTAGGACTGGTGTTTTCCTTGCCGTTGGCTCCGCCAATATCCACGCCCACGCTAGAGAGTATTTCCGTTGAGTGGCGGCGATCGTCCGTGTCTCGCGACGTGCTTCTGGCATAACCATTTAGCAAATTGGTGCAGGTCGTCGAGCGCGTGGGACCTGCCGGCGCCTGTCTATCACTGTTGCCATTCTGTTGACGTTGCTGTGGGGATGTGGTGGTCGTTGAGGCAGCTGGTGCTCTGGGACGATCCCATTGCGTTGATTTGGTTGCATGATTTACATAGTAGATGCGACCGTTGTTCGCACGACGCTCTTCCCAGCCCTCGGGCAGACTGTCCTCGGATGAATCATCTTCAGAGGGTCCACGTACATCACCGCTGGGTCCAACAATGGCCAACGGATTGCCGCTGCATGGTCCATCCTTGGGCAGCAATGAAATGATGATTTGACCACGCACCAGCTCATCGTCATCCGGCGAATGTTTACCCAGATCAAGGCGTTGAACTGCAAGACATAATAATTAAAAAGCTGTTCCCACTTTATATGGACTTGAATTGCTTACACCCTGCGCCCTTGAGGCTTTGTATTGTTCCCGCCGGTATGCGTACACAGCCCAGAAAGCCGCTGCCCTTGTGTATTTTTCGCTGATTCCATACGGTAATAGTTATGGCGTCACCACGCCCCAAAAACAGATCGTAGTGTGCATTCCATTTGGGATCTAGTGAGGATTTGCTAATCTCTGTCGAATAGACCTGTCCAGTGCCATCTACCTCCACCTTAGCAAAGGGATCGGGCAAACCTGTAAAGCAACACAAAATCGATTATTTATTATTAATGTTTTTGCGTGCCACAAATTGGAACAAATTGCTTTAGGAATTATTAACTAGTATATTGTCTGACCAATATGTATATAAGTGTATACATATTAGTGGTTTCAGTGTGATTCTGGTTGTAGCAATGAATTGTATCAAGATTTCGATAATAGCATTTGTTTTGTGCTTGATAAGGCCCACTTTGTGTTGTGTGCTTCATAAGCGTCCTGGCTTTCCACAGCGTTTAGGCATTGATCCCCGACAGCTGTATAGTCTTAACTACTTGACGGAAACAACAATAAAGCCAATTTTTACAACCCAACAAAGCAATGAAGAGGATAGCAGTTTTTAGTAGGACTCCTTGGCAAGCGTGGGGGCATACTTCAGAGTGTCGTAAACAGAATATCGCAGACCTCTGCCATTCCCCATGAGCTATGGTTTACATTACTTAAAAAATATTTGGACTGTGAAATTTTTTCTTAAAACGTTCTTTAATATAAAATCGGCTTCTCGATATAACTTAAAATTTATGCGTTATAAAAATATCTATAAACCGCATATGGGGCGTGATACGTGTTTGAAAGACGTAGGTTCCCCAAAATAAAAGCAGCTTGGTATGGTATTGTTTCGGTTTAGATATAACTTTAAAACCCGAGTTTTTTTTTGTGTCATCATATGCTACTAAAAATTTGTAATAATAAATAATACTTGATAATAATCGTAAAACTTTTGTTTTATTTATAAGTAAATTTAAACTGACCTAGGGCCTATAAACTAAAGCCTCTACAAATTTAAATTGCTATTTTTTTTATACATAAGCGTAATAAGCTGCGCTTGTTCCTTTTGACCCCGCCAAGCAATGGGGCTAAGTGCCATTGCTGACTACTGCACTTGGTTTTTTTTTATATTTTCTAAACGGATAGTAGTGAGTAGATTTTGATTTTGTGCGCAACGGGTGCGCCGATTTTTGACAAATTAAGTGCACGGCACTCATTCAAGTGATCTAAACAATTAAGCACCATGATTTTGAGTTCAACGCTGGATCTGACTCAACATTCCATTTTGTTATGCATTTTACTGGTCAAACAACATGAGAAAACTTTTTGCACACATACTTGTGCCGATCATTCATGGCTTTTCGAGTTGGTAAAGCCATTAAAGAGTGAGTGGTAAAAAAAAAAAACAGAAAATATTGCGAACCAACCCTAAGCCTAAGCCGGGCAGGTTTGAGGTACCTGTACAGCAGGTACGAGTAATTTGAGCAGCAGCCGCCAGCTGTTGATTGATTTTATGCTACAAAGAACATAAAGCGCGTAAGATAAAGGTTACTATAGCGACTCTTAAATACACTGACTACCCCTAATAGCCTGGTTTCACAGTGACGTCATTTCGCTGTCTAAATTGAGGTTGTCGCTGTACTAAAATATTAATTGCTTTTCTTGAAAAGACCTGACTCTTCATCTGTCTTTCAATAAAGATGTAGCTACTGCATTTCCATTTTCATGCATTTTTTGTTAAAGTCTTTGTCGATTTATTGCCTATTGATTGTGCTTACCATTATAATTTAAAATAGATAGAAATACTACGAGTGTGATTTTTCGCTAAAGGTAGTTAATTTATAGAGGATAGATTTATTACTTGAAAGCATGAAAAATCAAGGTTTGAAAATCGTAGAAAAAGTTTGAGAAACTTTTCTGTTTCCAGTTTTGGAATCTACTACCTAGAACTAAGTTCGAATTTGAGCCATTAGTAACTTTTTAAAGTACTTTCTATGTAAAAATTGTAAATTGTACTTTGGAAAGGAGTGGCCAATAATATTTTAGAAAATATAAATATATGAACAAATTTTTTGCCGCCAATATGCTGGTCCATGCATCACTTTTTACAATAACAATAAAATATGAGTCGAAGTGCAGGCGTTCTTAAACGAAGCAATTGCGATAGTAAACCAAGTCTATAAATGTAGTTAGTTAAGTTCGGCACTTCAGATTAAAAGGCGTTTAGCAGATAAGGATACATGAATTCATAGGACTGAAATAAAAACCAATAGAATCTTTTTTGGAATGCCAAAAAAACGTCACAAGACTTATATTTAAATTGTATATCATTCATTTAGCATAAAATAATGTTGCCCTCATTATAGTCAAAGTCTAATTACTAAAGGGTATAAAAAGTAAAAGCATAGAGCCAGGCCAATTCAGACCGGCGACCGATTGTCGCTCCACATGTCGTTCAACCCTATTTGGCTTAACGCTGCGTGGCACAATTTCTTTGCCTCTTTTTTTTGTCAGCCCTGTCAATTTTTGCTGCACTTGTACTAGAAGGAAATTAACGTCTGACTGCACTTTCACTTTGTGGCCCAAGCAATCGACGACACACGGCGGAAGTCAACGTTGCATTAAAATTGCCGTGTGCCAAGATGGCATAAACAAAAAGATTTACCCGTTTCTATACCCTGCCGTCGGTATAATATATAAAAGCGTATACTGTGCTTTCGATTGAGCATATGACAGGAATGAGAAGTCGTTGAAGCTCCATAAATTATGTATAAAGCAGGCATGTGCAACCATAGCCCGCGCGGGACGAGCTCTCGTCGAGCCTTAGTGCTTATGAGCTCGGTTTACTAACACAGTCACACTTTTATGTGTTTTCTAAATATCTGAGAATTTCTTGTACGAAGTTTGCCCATAAATATCTGATTTCACTAAAATTTAGTGAAAATAAATTTGAATAGAATACAAAAAGCAATCAAGAATAAACCCGTTTTAAAGAATAATAAAATAATTACAAATTCTTATTTTAGGCAAAATAGACAACTTAATATTCATAAAATTTTAGTGAAATTGAGAAACGAATCCAGCATTTATAATGGCTAAATAGTGAAAACCAAATTTTGCATTCGGTGCTTCGTCGAGAGCAAATGGAGTAAGAAACTAAGCCACTAGCGCAATCACTCTACCAGATGGCCCGGACTTAGACTTACTTAAATGAGACCATTTATATTTATATAATTTAAAGCGCGTAGTGGTAGCGTACTCGCTTTGCAACCCGGTGGTCGGTGGTTCGATTCCTCTCAAAAGCACTCATGCATTGGCCTAGCACTGGCATCGCTAGCAAAAAGGCGCTATTTGCCCAAGAAAATCTCTCTTCGAACAGTTATTAATAAAGATAAAGAAATTATATATATATTATTTAAAGTGCGCAGGATCTTTACCAGAAAAGCTGAATGAACCTTCTTTAGTAAAAATTGTATTTATGAGATTGAAATGTAAATACAAATAGTGCCAAGCGAATGATGATAAATCAAAACGAAATTCCCTAAATCCATATATTTAGACAAGTCTCTACTCCTAATTGATCGGAGCTGTGAACAACTAATTTGGTGGAATGAATTCGTTAGCTTTAACCCTTCCTGCGATATTTCCCGTACAGTTTGCAAAACCTATAACCATATCACATAAAACTGCAGGCAGTACGACAAAAAAGATGTGTCCTATAAAAATTCGAGCCACATTACTGTCCCTAATCATTATTAAACTGTTTGACAATTTCGCGAACCGACTAAAGAGTATCTTTTAGTCAAGTTTACTAGCATCTTTGGCTGCTGCATACAATCCCAGTTGATTATAGCTGCAATAAGCATTGTGTTAAGCAAGCTCTTAACCTAGGGGATGTTTTGGTATGACCTAGCTGCAGTGAGTATTATATTATATATATTTGCTTAAGATTACTTGGAATACTGCATGCACTTTAAGCATATACTTGTAGCCTTGGCCCCATCTTACTTTATATGCTATTTCAATTCAAGTTTGTCAGACACCATTAGTCAGAACCATAAATCCCACCCTCATTCAAGTAGTTTATATCGTAACACTAATTGATTTAAGCACTCCAAGATAGCGCCAAGTTTTAAGACCTAACAAATTTTCACTTGACAGGTTTTTCCCTGCTGACAAACCGACACCATAGTATATAAACACATAGACAAAATCTAATCAGCAAACCGATAAAAATATAGCTACAAAAAAATAGTTGGCAAAACAGTGCAAAAGTTGGCTATAATATATAGTAACTGCCAAATGTCATAAACTTGTTTGAATAGACATAAAAACTAAAGCAGAGCAAGCACAATGCATCTCACTATATTAGATATTCTTGCTCTGAGAGTTAGGAGCTCTATATGCATGTCAACCAGGTCTTATTACATTGCGTTGCTTTGTGGCATTACAAATTAGCATTGATTATGCCATTACATAGAGCAGCAGCATATAGCACCTATATCTTTAGATAGTACTGTGTATCTACTATATATCTAAGCCGCACTAACTGTGCACGCACACCTGTCACTTTTTTTTCAAAATTTTATATAGTATATAAGCTATATACAATATATAATTAAAGAAGTTGTATTAGGCAATGTGGACGCTGTCGACGGCGCGCGTGATTTAAGTGCAACGATGTGTAAAAAAAAAAAAATACAAAAAACCAAAAACCAAAAAAAAAAACTCAAAAAGAAATTATAAGTGTGCATAGAAAAAGTTTTGGAGTGCCATTAAGCTACAACGAAAGCAAATTAGTAATATGTAATCATTATTGTTATATCTAAAAAGCACAATAAAAAAATAAAATAATTTCGGTAGACCCTATTGTTAAAGTGACAGAGGGTGAAAAACACACATTTTAGATCTAAGCACTGAACGCAATTTACATATACAATCTATTTATCATACTATACACACATATGGTATATAAAAAATGAAAGTAGACAAAGGAAGTGCTAAATTTAGTTATCTATATGAACATTAGGAATAGCGAGTCAAAGCAAAATATTAAATAAATATGATTAATTAGAAGAAATTAATTTGGGGTAATTTGGATACGCCGAAAGTTGTCACCTTTTTTAGTTAGCAGGCCTTACACATCGTAAAAACTCTTTAGCAGTTCCAAATTACCTTAATATCAACGATAATGAGTATGAATTTAAATTTAATTTTTTCAATTCATTTCTGCGATTAAAGCAAAATTTTTAGCTGGTCTGTGGTTTGAACAGAATTTCTTAGAACAAGGGTTTCTCAAAGTTCACTCAAAGTGAGCTGCTATCAACTAATTGTAATTAAAAAGTATTAAGTTTTAAAAACGAAAGTGATTTTAAGTATAGTATGACTCCGGCTATTTTAATATGTATAGCAAACCAGGCTACCAACTGAACTAACCTAAACTAAGATGTGGTACAATTGACATATATATTAAATTCAGATTACATTTAAGAATTATGTACAACACTAGTTTACACGAAAAATGAACCTTCGTAACAAAATGTTTTTTAAGGTAGTTTTGGGTCAAGAAACCCGAAAATGACATTCATTTTTTATTCCTAAGCACCGTTTTCGAGATTTTTTTCGAAAAACTGGTTTTTGCGCACATTTTTCAGTTATTCGTGAACAAAATTTTGTATCAACATGAAAGACGATTAGATCGAAAGGTGATATATGATATGTACAGATTAAGTAAAAATTATTGAATTTACAAGCCACCAAAGTCGAAAAAAGTGTAATTTTGGAACATTTTTCAAAATTACAAATTTTTGGTTTGCTTTTTACAAATTTATTTTTTAATCTGAAAGAGAATTCTTTTACGAACATTTCGAGCCTAAGATCTTCGAAATCGGATAGGAACTGTAGATGTTATGGGACCATGTACGGAAGTTTCAATCTTGAAAAAAAATGACTCGATGAATTTGTAGACTAGTGCAATAGACAAGAACTCCTCGCTTCAATTGCTGGGAACGATAAAGCGGCCAAGCAATCGAGAGTCGGGCCGCAATCCTTCTGACATTTGCAGACATAACAAGTAAGTACTTAGTGAAGTTGAGCGTTCCAGAAAAACTGCAGACTGCATCAATGCTGCAAGTCTCAGCCTTTTCCAGAATCTGCTCGATTCATCTTGAATTCTTCAAATGGATAAGATCTCCATTAGATACTGACTGGTTAGCTTACTTGCTAGGCATTGTAGATTACGAGGATACCACAATAAGCAGGGCTCTACTCCAATACCTGTAGGTTTTGTGAACTTAACGAGTTCTCCCAGCACTTGTTACAGAGTGTGACGCTTTAGTAAGAATCAATGTCGTAGCATATACTCCAGGTGCTCGACACAAACAATCTAACATTATTTCGGAAAATTATATTAAATTTTGGAACGATCGATTTTCAGCTGTCTTAAAGTTATTTCTGGCCTAAGCATGCAATTTTTTTGGGTAGCAGGTGTTCGACACAAACTATTATTTTAAATTTTTATACGATCGATTTCTAGCAGTCAGAAAGTTATTTCTAGCTTAAGGACGCTATGCTTTTGAACAGCAATTCGATGATAGGAGCTGTGTTAACACACTGACTGGTAGCTATTGATTTAAAATTTGTTTAACACTAATCTGGTTGAATAATTTTAACATATCCTTATACTACATTCATTTTTAAATTATGTGTTGATTATATACTTACGAAATAAATCCTTGCGCGCCAAGTTTCTTGCACACAATACTGAAAAATTAATAAATAACTTTATTAACAAACAAAATGTAAAAATATGTTTATTTTTTACTTACTCGTTATTCGAACTTTGTGTGTACCATTGCGACGTGGATAATCCAATTTATTCATAATTTCAGACTTTTATTTGATATATATTTAAAGCTTAATTGATTTATTAAAAAAATATAAATATATATTTATTATTTGCAGGGCTATATTTTTATAAAACAAGACAGCATTACAAATGTGTTGCTGAACATGTTTGCCCGTCAAGTTGTTATTGTTATTGTTGTCGCGTTATTATTATTATTACTATTATGTATGTACACAATCTTTTATTATTATTATTTGTATTTGTTGGTGTTGTTGTTGTCGTCGTGTTTGGCAGCATAAATGAAGCAAAAGGAGAGGTAGAAACAGCAGCGGGTGGCAGCAAGAAAAAGATTTCATTGCAGAAGTTGGCTGCACTTTTGTTTGTGTTGGTGGCCGTAGCCTTGACGATTTATAATTTTATTATTATTTTTGTTGTTGTTGTTTTTATAACTGCTGCAGTTGTGTGTCATTATTTATAAGTATAAATAATTGAACTACATACGTACGTAGCTATATCGTTTCGTTGGCGTTGTTGCGTTAGTTAAACAAACTGCAATAAAAAAAATTTGAACTCTTTTATAAAAATATTTAAACAATTTAACAGTTTTTACGCTTATATATATATGTGTGTGTGTGTGGGTGGTAAGCAAAAAATGACTGAACGGATGTGCGTATATAAGTACATGCACTATATAGCAGGGCGTACTAGCTGCCGGTACATATGTATGTAGGTACATACAATTTCGTTTAATATACATATTTACTGTATATGCATGTTTGTAGCTAGCAGGTAGCAGGTAAGCACGAAAACAGAAGAAATAAACACAAATTGTTTTGTTGTTGCTGTTGATTATGATGATGCTGCATTGAAAACATTTCACACGCACCTACTAAACACACTCACATGCTCACAACACTCTCACACACACACACACACCCATAAAATCCATGAATTTATATGTATTAAATTTTATTTGTTCATAAATTGTATTTTACTAGGCGTTTAATTAACTTTAATTTATGCGTTGCATTGGTATGAGTGCGTGCTAAATGTGCTGCTGTCTGTGTATGCCAAAGAAATTGCAATAAAATGGTCAGCCACAATTCGCAGTTTCCACATGAGTGTATATATACATTCATACTATATATAAATAATATGCACGCACTCGCACAGTATGTAACTTTTATTAAAAACATAAATATTGCTCTACTTTAGCATGTTTGCAATAAATTCTTTGGTTTTTTTATTTTACGCACAACACACACAAACGCGTGCCGTTTGTACTTACAGCGACAGCGACAGGCGAACGTATGAACACGGACCACGTTAACTGAGCAACAACAGCACCGCTTTTACACTTGTACGCTTAGCAACAATTGTTTCGATTTCAATAAGTTAAGCTACATATTTTACTGTCGATTTTGTTGCTATTGTGCACGCGCTAAAAATTGTTTATAACTATTGTCGCGCAGAAATCAGTTCTTGTCCGACGAGAAACGCCATTTTTATTGTTGGTGTGCAGGAGCTCCCAACTTTAGTGTTAACAATTGCATTTTTTATACTGCACTTTTGGCGGTGTTGTACAACACTTTAGCAAAATTTTTTTTATTTTATTTTATTTTTGTATTGCTTATAATTTAAGAAATAGTTAAAAACAAGTAAAAAATATACTTATAGCAGAAAATGTGCCTTTTGAAACAAAGCACAATACAATTAACAAAATTTATATTTACAATACATTTCTTATCGATAAAATTTATTTATCGGTATGTTCAAAATGCGTTCGTTGGTAAAAAAATAAAAGTTGCATGCATCAATATTTTTTTTTTAAATAATGTTTTTATTATAGCAAGCAATAATCAATATCTTCAGAAATACGTAAGTGAATTTGTGAAGCAGCAGCATAACGAAAAGTTAATCAAAAGATCAGGCACTAATGAGTAGTGTTGATAAACGTACATAAATGCGGCTCCTAAATAATAGAACATGTTGCTTTTTAAAACCAAAGAATTTTAAAAATGTGGTTTGCTTAAAAAATCTTTACCTGATCTCTAACAATATAATGAAAATATTATGCACATATTATATGCAAAGGCAAAATAAAATCTTTTACGGACGCCTTAAATTTACAATAACGCTTTGCCACACTGACAGATTGCAAAGGGCAACTCTAAAATTTGATATTTAAATACATTTCAATTTGCAGCGGCTAATAGCGCGTCTCACGTACTCTCGTATTTTAATTTTTAACAAAACACAATTAAATATGTGTTTTAGCATATACAAATAATCAAATAAGCATTAAACGATTAGCAGCCACTAAGTGATAATTACAATAAGTGAAACAACAAAAAATTGTCCACGTCGATGTAGCTGCTGCTGCTGCTATTGTCCTGTGCATTGTTGTTGTGAGTATACACAGTGTAGCCTACGCCCTCTCGTACATGTGTACATATTATATTCATATACTACATAATGGATTACGTGAACATCAATGAATTTAATGACGTCGAGCTGGCGTCACGCATGCGCAGCTGCAATTATGAAAAATACAAGTCGCTGGTGCGCATGCACCTTTCGTTTCAGTTGGAATTAAATACAGACGAGTAAGTGCTGAAAAAATTACTTTGTATTTGTCCCAAGTATCTTTATTATGAATGTATGTATGCATAGATTCGATTTACCATGCCATGAGATTGTCTACGAGGACAAGGGACATAAGCTTAAAAAGTGGAATCGTCTTTCGAAGAAGCACAAATTAGGTCATGGAGCCAGTGTTACCACAGGCTGTGCTTCCGGCGGTGGCAGTAAAAGTGTAGGCAATAGCCCAACAGAGTGTTTACAACAACAAATTGATGCAGGATTCCTTATGCATTTACAGGAACTAAAATCGTTTCTCATGTTGGAAAAGAGTAAGTCTACTTACGCTTGTTAAAGTGTACCAACCTTTTCAATGGTTAAATTTTCAGACATTACCCAGGAAGGCCTCTTTCGCAAAACGGGCGCAGTTTCTCGTCAAAACGAGCTACGCATTCACATTCAACAGGATAAGCCTTTAAATCTCGAGCAAGCTGGGTACTCTGCCCACGATTGTGCCACCGTTTTTAAAAGTTTTCTAGCAGAGTTGCCTGAACCACTGCTAACAGATGCACATTATCCGGCGCACCTGCAAATAGCACCACTTTGCCAGGATTTGGACGGCAAGACACACACAACGGTGGACAATTCCATTCAGCTGTTGCTATTACTTCTTCCCGAAGATAATCGCGAACTGTTGCAGCACATTATAGAGATGCTGCATGCAGTAGCTCAACACCAGCGCAGTAATAAAATGACCGCTGAGAATCTGGCGATGCTTTTTACTCCTCATCTTATATGTCCTCGTAATCTGCCACCTGAAGTCTTGCACTATACTGCCAAGCGTATGTCAGGAATTATTACATATATAATTATGAGAGGACTGGATATTTTTGCTGTGCCTGGCAAGCTGTCAACTGATATTCGAGCGTACTTTCTTGAACGCAAACGCAAGAAAACAATGTCTCCGGAGCAAACGTTGGACGAATCGATCTCAGACATCTCCACGGTCAACACGGTGTACACTTTTGTAGATCGCGCCGCAACAGCGGCTGCAACAAATACTAATAACACAGATACGGAGCTGGCACAGCTGTATGCACATATACAAAGCTTGCCGGAATCTTCCCGCAAGCGGCGTTTAATCAAACAGTTTAACAAACAGAATGGGCAGGGTAAATTGACTTATGTGAAAACCTGTGAGGTAGACCTCTAATTTTTATATTCGTAGGTACTCCCTTGCAATTGGTCGTCATGAACCGTCTTAAAAACAACGAGGCCACCCGCAGCGCAAAGTCCCTTGGAGATTCCATAAAAAAACACATTTTTCACAAAAGTATCATGTCACGTACACCCAAGCGAGCGCCTCCAATTGTGTCAATGGGAAACGAGGTGCGTACAACATTAAAATATATGCATGAGAGGTGTTGCGAAGTTTGTTAACTAACTGCATGTCTTGTTTGTTTTGCTTACCTAGACTCCCAATCTAACGAACTTAAAGCAACCCAAGTTGCGCGTATTGTTCCAAAGTCCCTCGGTTAGCACTGGTCCCAGTGCACAAAACAGCGTCGTTTTTACGCCCACGAAAACAGCCAGCACCACTGTCACCAGCACTAACACTCTGCACACGCTTCAAAAATCCATTTCATCTACATCTTTGAAAGTCCAATCGCCTACGCATAGCAGTAGCAGCAACAGCAGTGCTAGTGTTCATAATTATAGCATATCTGCTCCTGTTAGTCGCCAGCAATCCCATGAGTTGGCTGAGCAAGATGCGGACGAGACGGATACCTGTTGCGTAACGCCGCTTAAGCTTATGTCGGCAGCTGCCAAGCAGCTCATTACTGTGGGGGCAGATAAGAAATCTGTTGCTTGGGATGATCATTGTTTATTCGAAATAGAGGAGTATTCCAACAAATGCACGCCGGTGCAACAATCTTCACGCTATAAGTCTGAGCCTAATCTGTGTAGTATGCTACCACAGGGTATGGATCACGGTGATCGCTCGGAGGAACCTCTTACGCCTATCATGGAGGCATCTACAGTCGTTACGACTAACATGGGCAAGTCACTAACGCGCAGGCTTATGAAAGGTGTAAGCATGGGCAATCTGCGTTTTCCTTTTAATACACCAGAGACCACCAAGCGTTTGGTTCGAAGTGTTTCGGCTACCCTGAAGCGCCGGCCCAATGAAGAGATCAAAAATTTTGCTGCCAATCATATGGCTAGTTGCGCGACTATACCCCTGCTGGAGGATGTAGACGACAGCGATTCAAAGGAAAATGGCATAGCAGAAGACGACGATACCTTGTCCGAGGAAAATGGTAGCTCAAATGAATTACCCACAGATATTGGGTATCAGCAACTGCTGCATAACAGCATATATCGTAATATGGACTTAATAACCAGCACACCCGCGTTGCTACATGGCAGACGTTCCATGTCACCCATAACAAAATCTACACAGCGCATGCCAAAAGCTATGCAGGTAATGAAAGTGCATGTTTTTAAGCTTTTTTGCATGCAGCATGACTTTAAATGCTCCGCGCCAAAAATATTTACTAAAACTGTACTTTTTACAGGAGTCTATTATGACACCACGCTCGCGTAAGCCAGTCATGGTGCTTAATGCCTTGGCTACAGCCCTAGGGGATCCTACTCAGACCCTTGGGCAACAACAAGTTTTGAGTTTTCCCGACCACGACGACGAACACGATCTATTAGGATCAACCAAACAACTGGAGCCACCAGTGCTGCATAGCGAGGATGCTACATCGTTGGGAGGCTATTCAGACATATTAAGGCGCCAGCAAAGCTTAGCAGTTGCAGCGCTAGCTATCCGCGAACGCACCAGCAGCAGCAGCAATAGCAATGAGCCATTAGAGTCCAAGCCAAACGATGTACTTTCCAGTGATTTCAAGTGAGTTTAATTTATTATTTACTATTGTATTCTAGAAATATCATCGCATTTCTTTTTCTGCAGGGAATATTTGCTGACACGCAGCGTGCTTACGGACAGTCCTGCGGATCTTTCATTTGCCAGTCGCTCAGATGATTTTGGCGGCGCTAGCACAACACAGGATATAGAAGACTTCGATGAATCAGAATTAAGTCCCAGTCTTCTGTACTGTTTGGATGGCAACGAACCAGCTGTTGCTGCATCTCTCGAAGGCACCTCGTGCACACCTCTGTTACCAGTGGGTAACAATGCACGCAAGCGATCCGCCTGTAGCATTGTTGGAGCGCCACTTAACGCAAGTATTAATGAATACGAAGGCTATGACATGGCCGATGACAAGGAGAACATGGACATGCAGCTACCTGATGAGCATTTGCGGACTAAGAAATTGCTGATTACTTCTCATGAGTATCCAGGCGAGACTGCGCTCTAGATTGTGGAGAATGCTTTTTTTTAGCACAACGAAACTGATGTATAACTAACGTTAAAACCGTTGTACGGTTTTAAAAAAAAAACTTCTTATCCAAACCGATTGCTTCCGTGAAATTTTTCTCAAAAACAAACGAATTGAAAACCTATTATTCGCTTCGATATAAGAGCAGCTTAAATTGTTTTGCTTTGTAATTGTCAGCATTATTTACCATATAATTTAGATTTAACTTTAATAACACTGTATGCAAAATTACATTAATAAAAATATTTTATTAAACTGAAGTTGCAAGCAATGTTTATTTCATTTTTGAAATCGATGCAACAGTCGATAACCAATTTTGTTTTAACAACACTGTTAGCTTTGCCGATTGTTGCCGGCTTGTTACACAACACCGAATACATAGTCAGCTGTTCGCTTGTTGACAACCCAAAAGAAATTAAAATCCGAACAAAATTTATAAGAAAGCTATAATTTAAGCTGAATTCACTGTACTTTTGTGTAAAATAATAGTTTGTACAAAAAGAATAAACAACATAATGGGTGGCTGGGTATTGGAGGTGGCAAAGATGGGCATGTACATGACCTTTCCTGTGGCGCTCTTTCACCTCTTCAATCAACCTGCTTATTTCGAGGAATGGGTGACCAAGAAGAAACGAGAGCTCTATCCACCAGAAAGCCAAAGTCATCACGATGAGTTACAAACTGCTATACGCGAGCATCATCAAAAACGTGAGGCGGAAATGATTCGCGCCTTGGAAGAGTTGGAGCGCAAAAAATAAAATATAAAATAATGTATACCAATTTGTTTTTGTTCTGTTATATAATGCAAGCAACTAGTCATTGTTATAATAGATTGCAAATATTTATATCAATATGTGCAATTAAAAGTGGTTTCTGCAGATATGAATCTGTATAAAAAAGTAATGTAAATTCTAGTTGTGTTGCATATGAATGTATAGTTATGATCAGGTGTTTTTTACGTAGAGAATAGTTTGTTACGAACAATATACGAAAAACGTAACGCATGAGAGGGATCACGTAGATGTATAAAGCGTTTCGTAAATATTGAAAGTGTCCAGGCAAACCTGCTTGAAGCAAAGAAAGTATTTACTATCGCTCGAAGGTATACACAAAAACTGCCTTTTAACGCACCAATAGGCCTCTTCGGGTAAATCTGCTCAAGGTATATACAAACTATTATGAGTCGCAAGATGTTATGTCTACCTAATCTAAATATTTCTACATATCAACAAACCAGTAAGTATTTTATGCTATACGCAAGTAAAAATAAGTGAATGAAACTTGCGAATCTTATGACTTTGGCAAACCTTTGAAAAATAAGATTAATTCCTCAATTATCGAACACAACGAAACTCCAATCTATGCACTTTAAAATTTATGTGCACCATAAAACTGAAATCATAATCGGCCTTTGCTAACTATATAATATTTTGTTTACAAAATACACTCTCAACGTTTAAGTTTCGTAGCCCTTCCGGTATATGAATGATTTAATGCTTGTAGAGTATTGGAACTTTTATGGGTAAACTAACCTCTTGTACAAAGTACGCAGAATACTTGAAATTGTACAAATTCATTATATTTATGATAGCTTACTAGTCTTTCGAAAAATTAATTTACAATAAAACGTGCTTTATAAGCATTTTAAAGCACCTCGCTTATCAGCGTCCACTAAATTGTTATCAGCAAGCGACTCAAGTATGCTAAATCGAAAATCCAAAACCCATGAACAATAGATGACAGTTTCGCGATTGGTTTTATTTTTGGTATTAACCTTCAACAATAACACATAGCCTATCATAACAGTTATATGGACACTTGCACAAAGAAGCTACCGAAAAACAAACTGGTTTTGACGAAGTTTACATGCACTTGCAAATTCATAATTTCTGTGTCAGGGCTGCTGCGATTTTGGCATTAGAACAATTATATGGAATGCTGCCGACTTAAATCCAATATCGTTATTTTCTTATGTCCTGTTACTCCTAGTGGAGCATAGGGCCATATCGCTATAATCGCTTATTAACTTCATTATTAAAGATGATAATTATACCCTCTAGCCATGAGTTAAGGGTACTAACAACCCAATTGCATAGCAACTTCTCGGATATTGATTAAGCTAAGTGCGTGCTTCGCTATGAACATCCAAATCCCTAAGACCGTATAGAACACCTGACCTGAAATCTAGCCCTATTCCCTCGCAGGTAAGTTTCGCGTTTTAGAGGTAGACCTTAACAGCCATATAATCGAAACTTGTCGTCTCATCAAGAAAGTTTAAAAACTTTAAAAGAAAAATTTAATATAGAAATCTATCAACTTTCTTTCACCTATCCCGCCAACTATTCGCCTTCAATGCTTTTTTCCTCCTCAATGAAACACTACAAAACTTGTCGCATTGTATCCCACTATCGCATTGTATCCCACAGTCGGGGCTGTTTAAAATATTTGTGGAATACACTATTCGGTTAGCCAGACTTCTTTCTTTACGATACACTTATCAAAAAAGGAAAAAAAAAAAAAAAACTGAAAATACCCCCTGATAGGGTATAAATACCAATTATAATTGTACATGTACTATATGCGTGTTATGTCAGGTTTTAGATTAGATGCACACCAAACGATCTACTACATCCCATAATTATAACGGCGACGCCTATTAGCCAATTTTCACACGCTAACTAAACACAAACAAAAAGTTCGAATTAAGTGAAATTGCACGAATTACGAAACTTGATTGATTAGACAGCTCCATTTGGAGTACACGACAGAGGAAGAGAGATTAGCGTACCAGGTTTTTCAATTAACTAACTATGATTTTGGGTGCACATTTTGGTGGCACTTTTTACGGCGTAGTATTTTCATTTTTTATGATTTTTGTACTTTTCTTGAACCTGATTTACGACTTTCTGCTGCAGCTTCGCAACACGACTGCGTCGACAGCGACGTCAACGTCGCCGTCATGGTTTTTATCAACTCGAATTCAGAAAACTTTCGAGCCCTATATGGCTCATTTAGTTTCGTACACTCGGACTGCAAACAATGTCCAAAGCGAAAGTGTTGCCACAGTATATTGCCGGTTTGTCTGCCGGCTTTGGCGCCTTCTGTCTAGGCGCCAGCATTGGTTGGTCTTCGCCAGTCGAGTTACCCATTACTCAAGATGATGCCTATGGCTTTGATGTGACTTCATCTCAATTTGGTTGGGTCTCTGCGCTACTTACGCTGGGCGCCTGTTGCATATGCGTACCAGCTGGATTTATGATAGATTGGATTGGCCGTAAACCCACCATGTTGGTGTTGATACCGCCCTATATGGTAGGCTGGATGCTGATGCTGTTTGCCAACAATGTTACCATGCTGTACTGTGGACGTTTTATACTTGGCCTTTGCGGTGGCGCTTTTTGTGTCACAGCGCCTATGTATACTACAGAAATATCCACAACGGAGCTGCGCGGCACACTGGGCAGTTTCTTTCAATTGCTGATAGTGCTGGGCGTGCTTTATGGCTACATAGTGGGCGCTTATCCAACGCTGCTGGTTACTAATATACTCTGCGCCATACTGCCACTTATCTTTGCCACGGCATTTATATTTATGCCAGAATCGCCGGTTTATTTGGCTTTAAAGGGACGTGAAGAGGATGCAATCAAATCATTGTGCTGGTTACGTGGCAAGCACTATGATGCCAGCGAGGAGCTGCAACGCATAACTAGTGGCTCCAAACCTGCCGAGCAAAAGGTGAACTTTTGCGCTGCTTTGATGCGTCCAGTTACACTGAAGGGGCTCAGCATTGCCGTATTGCTACAGATTTTTCAGCAATGGACAGGCATCAATGCCATCTTATTCTACTCTACATCTATCTTTGAAGAAGCTGGCACAGGACTGGACGCTTCGCTGTCTTCTATTCTTATTGCCGCCACCATGGTAGTAACGACAATAGTCGCCGTGTCCATTATTGACAAGGCCGGTAGACGCATTCTACTTGCCATCTCTGCGTTTTTCATGGCTGTGACTACGGCAGTAATGGGCGTTTACTTTCATTTGCAAGCAGTGGACGAGGAATCGGTTGCTTCCTTGGGCTGGCTGCCCATCAGCAGCATATGTTTATTCATAGTGTTCTTTTCTATAGGCTTTGGGCCAGTGCCCTGGCTTGTGAGCGCAGAACTTTTTTCAGAGGATGTGAAAGCTGTGGCTGGTGCCATAAGTGGAACTTGCAATTGGCTAATGGCCTTTATGGTCACTATACTTTTTCCCGTGCTTAAAGATTCCATAGGACCTGCAGCCACATTCTGGATCTTTAGCGGCATTTCTATTTTAGCCTTCATCTACACAATTTTGTTTGTGCCGGAGACCAAGGGCAAGACCATAAACGAGATACAAGCCATTCTGAGCGGTAACAAGCCCAGCGAGAAACTAGAAAAGTAGTAGAGTTTCTGTGTACAGATTGTAGTCTAGTCTTAAGTTTAAGTCTATTAGTAAATATACAAATGTAATTATATTGTATATCCACTAAGCAGCTTTTTACTTATTAATCAAAGCAAATGAGCAGTCCAGCAAAAAAGTGTCCTCAATATTTTGTGGGACTGGCCGCCTCATTCGCCTCTATGAGCTTGGCATGCTGGCCTGCCGTTTTAAACGGAAACCCATCCTATTGGGAACAGTTCTAACGTATATTTGCTGCTGGGCGCTTATAATATAAGCATTGTTATTACCGTGCCCATATAAGTACACCACCGAGTTGGCGCAGGCAGAGTTGCGAGGTACTCTGGGATCATTTTTTTCTGGCTTAGGCGCTTTATGCAGCTACCAAGTGCTGAACTTTGCATGTGTTTCACTGCCGGTTATATTTTTTGCGATATTCATCTTTATGCCGGAATCTCCAGCAAAGGGTCAACAGGATAAAGCAGCAAGATCTTCGCGTAGACTTCGTGGCGTGAATTACGATCCAGGTCCAGAACTAGAACAAATAATTTTAAGCGTCGCAAGCACGGAGCAACAAGCCAAACTTGGAGAAGCAATCAAACGCAAGGCTACACACAAAGGCCTATTTATATGTATTTCCAGCAGTTTTGTGGTAGCACGTCCATTATTTTCTATGCCACGTCCATTTGAGCTGGCAAGAACTAGATTTAATGAAGTTAATAAACGGTTGTGTGGCCCTCGGTAGCGTATTGGTAGCGTACTTGTTTTGCAACCCGATGGTCGGTGGTTCGATTTCCCGCAGTAGCTCTGGTTCATTTACCGAGCACTGGCGTCGCTAGCTCAAAGACGCTATTTGCCCAAGGAAGTCTCTATTAATTCAGTCAGGAAAATTATTTTAATAAACGATTGTAGCGACGTTGGCTATATTAAAGAATTTTTGCACACTAATGACTGTGTAATCAAATTCATTTTTTTTTTTTGCTTAGGAATAACCCAATTGTTATATCAGGATTTATTATGGTGTAAAATCGCATCAGACCTGCCAGAGAAATTATGAGCCGAAAAATAAATTTGGAAGTGTATGTAAGCTTCGTCAATATGTTAATACAAAAATATGACCAATCGCGAGTGTCATCTATTGTTTGTGCTTCGTATATACAACGAGTATAAAATTAGATAGAGTGGAACGACTGGCCGTTAGCGTTTACTCGCTAGTTGCTCCTTTGAGCAATTATTAGGGTTTGCTCGGGTCATTTAAGCAGTTGTATTTTGCATGCGTGCAAAGAGCATGGAAGAAAAACCCGAACGCCGCCGTCTGTACTGCTCTAATGTGTTAAGTTGTTGTTGGCTGCTGTGTTGCATATTTTGTTTTGGTTCTTAATTCATATTTGATTTTCGTGCAACTAGTAAAGTGTGCTTATGCATGAATATTTTATCAAGGGGCGGGCGGATATGTGAGGTTTTTTGTGTGTATTTGACCGAGAGATAGTAATTTTTGTTGTTGTATTTGTATACTTTTCAAAATTTATTCTTAATACAAATTTAATATTTTATTGTTGCTGAACAAAATAAATATTTTTTCTTACATATGTATGTATGTACATACATATGAACATTTAAAAAACCATTTTTCTTTTATAATTATTAATTTTATTGTTAATGGTTCATATATAAGTATGTGTATTTTGTTGTTGTTATTGTCGTGCTGTTATTGTTAATAAAAATGTAATAATATATATTATGAAATTAAGAAATAAATACATACATATAGTATATGTATGTATACGAATCAAATATAATTTTTTTATTTATGTATGTGCTATGTATGTAGTATGTATGTACATATAAAGGCTGTGGATTAATTTTGGATTTTACTGCGGCTGTTGTTATTGTTCCTGCTGCTGTGTGTTGTTGTTAATAAAAATGTAACAATATACATATGTATATTATTTATTGTTGCTGAAAAAAAAGATTTATTTTTTTTAAGAAATAAATACATGTACGAATCAAATTTAAATTTTTTTATTTATAATAACTTTAACTTAAAAAGTTATTAACTTAAAATACTTTTTTTTTAATGTTTTTTTTTTGTAGTATTGTTAAGGTAAGTATCAGCTATTAATATGTTAAAAAAAATGGGAAAAATCGGCCAAAGCAAAGCGATATGAAGCATTAAAATTAAAATTTTTTACTACATCCATAAATATTTGTATTCTTATTTTCCGTGGGAAGGTGGTTTTCTTATTTCAGCAATTTCTAATTTCAGATAAATGGCCTGACTGTAAAAAATCATTGCACCTTTTTTAGTTTGTGTGCCCCACTGCACCACATTATTTATAATAATAGAAACAGAAAACTTCAAAATCTCTGTTAATGCACCATGCTGGACACAAACAAAGCAAGATGCATTTTTGCATGTTATAATAAGAAGGTAGCGAGAGTGAGTTAGATAGCATGAGCCTACGCATTTGGCAATTTATTATTTATTTATTTATTATTTATTTATTTCCTATCTTAATATATTATACAATAAAATACTTAAGATCTAGAGAACAGTGGCCTAATAACTTGCAGTTACATATTAAAGAGAACGCACTGACCAAAAGTCTGTATATCTGTTTTGCTTCGGCTAAAAGCTACTTGTGCTTGTGTGCGTACAATGCAAAACAGTTCAGCAGAATGTGTGGCGGCGATAGCTAAATACTCTTCTTCGTATTTTTCGTATTTATGCATGCAGTTGTTAGTGTAAGAGCAAACGCGTTTGCAAAGTGTCATAGCAGCCACATATTAAGAAAGGGTATAAATGCTCAGAAACGAAAAATTTACAAATTTAGCTGCGGCTGAATTTGTAAACATTGCCGACAGCCAACAACGAAGTTTAGAGCCGAGTTCAATTGCAAGAGTTCGTCAAATGCTATTTTTAGATTTTCATTTTAACTCTGCCCGCCTGCACCTTACTTACACTTCTTAAAGTCTATAACATAAATTTACATATATTGTCTTTGTGGCGGGCAGTCTTGGCCTTAACGCTGATATGATATAGTACATATGTATGTATGTATGTATTTAAACAACTTAGCCTTAAGAAAAAAAACTTATGTAGTTGCAGCAATGCACATATAATTAATTGTCTTGGGTAGTTATTACCTTAAAATTGTATACAAATATGTATTCTGATTTAACTAAAAATTATAAGGTAAATAATTTATGGCTTCTTTTTATTTATATAGTAGTCAGGGTCAAAGATATATGTACATATACATATGTACATACTAGATTTTTATGATTAAACGCTTATCATATCCAAGGGCGATTGAACTACAATGTTCCTAAGTCAATGCCAGAGCCAATGCTTCATATCGCTTTGCTTTGGCCGATCTTTCTTACCTTAACAATACTACTAAAGGAAACATTAAAAAAAAGTATTTTAAGTTAAAGTTATTATAAATAAAAAAATTAAAATTTGACTCGTACATGTATTTATTTCTTAAAAAAAAATATTTATTTTGTTCAGCAACAATAAAATATTAAATTTGTATTAAGAATAAATTTTGAAAAGTATACAAATACAACAACAAAAATTACTATCTCTTTCGGTCAAATACACACAAAAACCTCACATATCCGCCCGCCCCTTGATAAAATATTCATGCATAAGCACACTTTACTAGTTGCACGAAAATCAAATATGAATGAAGAACCAAAACAAAATATGCAACACAGCAGCCAACAACAACTTAACACATTAGAGCAGTACAGACGGCGGCGTTCGGGTTTTTCTTCCATGCTCTTTGCACGCATGCAAAATACAACTGCTTAAATGACCCGAGCAAATCCTAATAATTGCTCAAGACTCGCTGAAAAATTGTTCTTAACGGCCAGTCGTTCCACTCTATCTAATTTCATACTCGTTGGTATATACTTGGTGGGTCATGCCTTTTTGAATTTAGGTTTAGCTGTTGAGTTGTTGGGAAAGTGTTGCATAATACGGTGATTCCGGCATTTTCAGCACTGCAATATCTGTAATTTTGTAGTCATTTCGTGATATGAAAACCAACGAGTTACCTTATACTCGTTAAAAAAAAGAGCGTCGAAATAAACAGCTGTGTTGTTATGTTTGTTTATGTGGCGTAAACTTTAAATGGCAGCGACATCATATAGCAGCCGTCTTTTAAAAATGGAAATGTAGTAAAAAACATAGCTGCTTGTAGTTCGCATTTTAATTTTATAAGTATAACACACAAATTTTCAAACTTTATAAGTTGTTTATTTTATTTTATTCAACAAACTATTTTGAGCAGCAGCTTCAGAGTCGCCTTCAGTTACTTCTCTGCTATATCCTCATTTTTCCTGGAATGTTTTTTTTTCCATAAGCATTTCACAAATACTTAAGCCATGCGGTTAATTATATCAATCTAATGCAAGCAGATGCCTTCCAAGTCATCGCTTGAAAAGGTTCACTTCTTTCTTACAGCCGCAGTTCCTGTTGTTGACAAAGTTAGTGTTTGTAAATTTACCAACATTTGCCAACGTTTGGATTGTGTTGGTAGCGCTTTGCGTTTCTTTTTTTGCTTCTTCAAAAATTTACTGTTAAAAATAACTACAAAAAAGCGGCTCATTGTTGTTTGTTTAAAAAGTGCGCCAAATTGCCAGCTGACCAACGTGGCAACCTATCGATAAGACCACATTGTAGAGTTGCCACAAGTTTTCGAACAACTAAATTTTTTCTTTCTGCCAACATCATTCTGAGTTCTGAGAGAGAAGTATTTTTTCCTTATTTACAAATTTTGTACAATTTTTTTTGTATACATATTTATATTCGAATTTATTTGCGCAACACGAAGACAAAACGAGTCTAAGTCCGGAACACCTTTTTTGCTTTCTTTAATACACTTTGATTATTTTAAAATTGGCGCTCTTTTGTTTTTAACGAGTATTAGGCAACTCGTTGCTTTTTATATAACGAAATGGCTTTTAAAAATGGTAAATGTTGCAGTGCTGAATATGCTGCAATCATCTTTGTTTTTTGAATACTTTCTCAACAACTCAACAGCGAAAAAATAGACTAGGGTCTGGGTTAAGGAAAAGTTGAGTTTGAGTTGAGATTTTAAACACAGGGTTGTTTTTCACCGTATATTTTGTTTCATAAAAGTCCTCAACTTTTCAACTCCTCAAGTCAACACAAAGCGTGAATAGCTCAAGGATTTTATTTCTTCTTTCTTTATTTCTAGACAATACGTCTTTCTACACGTGCTTTATAAGCATTTTAAAGCACCTTGCTTATCAGCGTCCACTAATTTTGTTATCAACTCAAGCATGCTAAACAGAAAATCCAAAACGCATGAACCCCACCACGTACATACTAAGCATCAGCAATAGATGACAGTTTCGCGATTGGTCTTATTTTTGTATTAAGCTTCAACAATAACACACTGTGCCTATCATACAAGTTGCAAAAAAAACAAATGTTGATGACTTAACACAAACAAAAAGGTAGAATTAAGAGAAATCGCGCTATTTACGAAACTTGATTGAATAGGCCATTGAATAGAACCATTCTTTCGAGCACTATATGGCTCATTTAGTTTCGTACACTCGGACTGCAAGCAATGTCCAAAGCGAAAGTGTTGCCACAATATATTGCTGGTTTGTCTGCCGGCTTTGGCGCCTTCTGTCTAGGTGCCTGCATTGGTTGGTCCGCGCCAATCGAGTTACCTATTACCCAAGATGGTGCCTATGGTTTTGAAGTGACTTCATCTCAATTTCGCTGGGTCACTTCGCTGCTTACGTTGGGCGCCTGTTGCATATGCATACCAGCTGGATTTATGATAGATTGGATAGGCCGTAAACCCACCATGTTGGCATTGATACCGCCCTATATGGTAGGCTGGATGCTGATGCTGTTTGCCAACAATGTTACCATGCTGTACTGTGGACGTTTTATACTTGGCCTTTGCGGTGGCGCTTTTTGTGTCACAGCGCCTATGTATACTACAGAGATATCCACAACGGAGCTGCGCGGCACACTGGGCAGTTTCTTTATATTGCTGGTAGTCCTGGGCGTGCTTTATGGCTACATAGTGGGCGCTTATCCAACGCTGCTGGTCACTAATATACTCTGCGCCATACTACCACTTATCTTTGCCACGGCATTTATATTTATGCCGGAATCGCCGGTGTATTTGGCTTTAAAGGGTCGTCAAGAGGATGCCACCAAATCATTGCGCTGGCTACGCGGCAAGCACTATGACGCCAGCGAGGAGCTGCGACGCATAACCAGTGGCACCAAACCTACCGAGCAAAAGGTTAACTTTTGCGCTGCTTTGATGCGTCCAGTTACACTAAAGGGACTCCGCATAGCCGTATTGCTACAGATTTTTCAGCAATGGACAGGCATCAATGCCATCTTATTCTACTCTACATCTATCTTTGAAGAAGCTGGCACAGGACTGGACGCTTCGCTGTCTTCTATACTTATCGCCGCGACTATGGTAGTAGCGACAATAGTCGCCGTGTCCATTATTGACAAGGCCGGTAGACGCATTCTACTTGCCATCTCTGCGTTTTTCATGGCTGTGAGCACGGCAGTAATGGGCGTTTACTTTCATTTGAAAGCAGTGGACGAGCAATCGGTTGCTTCCTTGGGCTGGCTGCCCATCAGCAGCATATGTTTATTCGTAGTGTTCTTTTCAATAGGTTTTGGAACTGTGCCCTGGCTTGTGAGCGCAGAGCTTTTTTCAGAGGATGTTAAAGCTGTGGCTGGTGCCATAAGTGGAACTTGCAATTGGCTAATGGCCTTTATGGTCACTATACTTTTTCCCGTGCTTAAAGATTCAATAGGACCTGCCGCTACATTCTGGATCTTTACCGGCATTTCTATTTTAGCCTTATTCTACACAATTTTGTTTGTGCCGGAGACTAAGGGCAAGACCATCAACGAGATACAAGCCATTCTGAGCGGTAACAAGCCCAGCGAGAAACTAGAAAAGTAGTAGAGTTTCTGTGTACAGATTGTAGTCTATTCTTAAGTTTAAGTCTATTAGTAAATATACAAATGTAATTATATTGTATATCCACTAAGCAGCTTTTTACTTATTAATGAAGCAGCAAAAAAGTGTCCTCAATATTTTGTAGGACTTGCCGCCTCATTCGCCTCTATGAGCTTGGCATGCTGGACAGCCGTTTTCAACGGAAACCCATCCTATTGGGAACAGTTCTACCGTATATTTGCTTTATAATATAGGCTTTGTTATTACCGTGCCCATATACACCACCGAGGTGGCCCAGGTAGAGTTGCGAGGTACTCTGGGATCATTTTTTTCTGGCTTAGGCGCTTTATGCAGCTACCAAGTGCTGAACTTTGCATGTGTTACACTGCCGGTTATATTTTTTGCGATATTCATCTTTATGCCGGAATCTCCAGCAAAGGGTCAACAGGATAAAGCAGCAAGATCTTCGCGTAGACTTCGTGGCGTGAATTACGATCCAGGTCCAGAACTAGAACAAATCCTTTTAAGCGTCGCAAGCACGGAGTGTGTGTGGCAGTTGCAACCCGATGGTTGGTGGTTCGATTCCCTGCAGTAGCTCTGGTGCATTTGCCTAGCACTGGCGTCGCTAGCTCAAAGACGCTATTTGCCAAAGCAAATCTCTATTAATTCAAGACACCGCCGTTCGGATTCGGCTATAAACTGTAGGTCCCTGTTCTCTTCGAACAGTTATTAATAGAGATCCCCATGCTCCGCCCATGGCCGACTGACAAAATAGCCAGTCAGTGAAATTATTTTAATAAACGATTGTAGCGACGTTGGCTATATTAAAGAATTTTTGCACACTAATAACTTCACAATTGGGTAAATCCAAATTAATTTTTTTTTGCATAAGAAAAATCCCGAATGGTTTTTTTTTTTTATATAAAGTTTTTTCATTCCGCGCGAAATATTTCGTGCTGCGTAGACCCCTTTAGCAACAACCGATTTATTATATCAGGATTTATTATGGTGTAAAATCGCATCAGACCTGTCAGAGAAATTATGAGCCGAAAAATAAATCTGGAAGTGTATGTAAGCTTCGTCAATATGTTAATACAAAAATATGACCAATCGCGAAAGTGTCATCTATTGTTTGTGCTTCGTATATACTTGGTGGGTCATGCCTTTTTGAATTTAGGTTTAGCTGTTGAGTTGTTGGGAAAGTGTTGCATAATACGGTGATTCCGGCATTTTCAGCACTGCAATATCTGTAATTTTGTAGTCATTTCGTGATATGAAAACCAACGAGTTACCTTATACTCGTTAAAAAAAAGAGCGTCAAAAGAAACAGCTGTGTTGTTATGTTTGTTTATGTGGCGCAAACTTTAAATGGCAGCGACATCATATAGCAGCCGTCTTTTAAAAATGGAAATGTAGTAAAAAACGAAGCTGCTTGTAGTTCGCATTTTAATTTTATAAGTATAACACACAAATTTTCAAACTTTATAAGTTGTTTATTTTATTTTATTCAACAAACTATTTTGAGCAGCAGCTTCAGAGTCGCCTTCAGTTACTTCTCTGCTATATCCTCATTTTTCCTGTAATGTTTTTTTTCCATAAGTATTTCACAAATGCTTGGGCCATGCTGTTAATTATAGCAATCTGATGCAAGCAGATGCCTTCCAAGTCATCGCGTGAACAGGTAAAATTCTTTCTTACAGCCGTAGTTGACAACGTCATTGTTTGTAAATTTACGGGGATTTGGCACGTTTGGATTGTGTTGGCGTGCAAAATAATGCTCACCGCTGAGCGCTTCCTTTTTTGCCACTTCAAAAATTTTATTAGTAAAAGTAACTACCAAAAAAAACGGCTCATTGTTGTTTGTTTAAATGTGCGCCAAATTGCCAGCTGACCAACTCGCCACCTATCGATAAGTTGCCATTGTAGAGCTGCCACGAGTTTTCGAACAGCCGTGTTCCCGATTTCGATGCCGAGTAAAAGTGTCGGAATCGAAATGAATGGTGTTCCGGATTTCGATTCCGACAAGAGTTGAATCGTGTTATACTTATAAAATTAAAATGCGAACTACAAGCAGCTTAGTTTTTTACTACATTTCTATTTATAAGAGACGGCTGTTGTATGATGTCGATGCCATTTGAATTTTGCGCCACATAAACAAACATAACAACACAGCTGTTTCTGGCCTGAATGTAAACGATTCTAAATCGATTCGGACTCAGTCTAAATCCGGAACACCAATTGTGGAATGCACTCGTGATGACTTTAGAAAACTAGTCGAAATCGGGAACACTGCTGATTGTTTTAGCTCATAAGAAAAATTAAATAATAAGCCACGAGGCAGCCGAATAAAAAATTGTTTATATAGCTGAATAGACAATTGTGTCGATTTTACCATTTACCAAGTCCCTTGCAATGTTCTAGAATCTAGATCGACATACATATATTACAAACGAAATATAACGAATTTCGTACAAAAACATTTTTTTGGCCGCTTGGTCCTATGGGAGCTATATGATATAGTCAATCGATTTTGAAAAAATTTGTTACAGTACTTGGGACCTATAATAAACTTCCGAGCGCCAAATTTGGTTACGATATTTTTATAAAAAAACGAAACATACCAAATTTTGTACAAAAATCAATTTTTCAGCCGATCGGTCCTATGGGGGCTATATGATATAGGCAACCGATTTTGGTACAGTGCTTGGGTACTCTAAAAAACTGCTGAATGCCAACTTTGGTTATGATACCTTCATAAACAAACGAAATACATTGAATTTTATTAAAAAAAAATTTATTTTATCTGATTGGTCCTATGGGAGCCATATGATATAGTAAACCGATTTTGATAAAATTTTGTACAGTGCTGAAGATCTCTAAAAAACTACCGAATGCCAAATTTGGTTACGATATCTTTATAAACAAACGAATTGTCCATTACCATCTCTGAGATCTAGGCGTTCATACGGACGAACAGACAGGCAGACAGACAGACGGACATGGGTATATCGACTTCTCTAGTCACCCTGATCATACTTTAGGTAACTTTGGGGGGTTTCCGACGTCTCCTTCTGTATACTTCTGTTACATACATTTTCGGCTTGCACAAGCTTAATATACCCTTTGTACCATACGGTACAGGGTATAAAAAGTAACCTACGAATATTTGAATCAATGAATAAGCAGGTGAGCGAGGCTGCTCACTCACTTCAAAATGAGCAACTGAGCTAACTCATCAATGTCAATGTCATCAATCAACAGCGAAAAAGTTGACTAGGGTCTGGGTTGAGGAAAAGTTGAGTTGAGAGTTGAAATACAGTCCTCAACTTTTCAACTCCTCAAGTCAATACGAAGCGTGAATACGTCAAGGATTTTATTTCTTCCTACTTTATTTCTAGACAATACGTCTACACGTGCTTTATAAGCATTTTAAAGCACCTTGCTTATCAGCGTACATTAATTTTTTTATCAACAAGCGACTCAAGCATGCTAAACAGAAAATCCAAAACCCATGAATCCCACCAAGTATATATTAAGCATCAGCAACAAAAAAAGAGAAATGACGATGACTTAACACAAACAAAAAGGTAAAATTAAGTGAAATCGCGTTAATTACGAAACTTGATTGAATAGGCCATTGAATAAAACCATTCTTTCGAGCACTATATGGCTCATTTAGTTTCGTACACTCGGACTGCAAGCAATGCCCAATGCGAAAGTGTTGCCACAATATATTGCCGGTTTGTCTGCCGGCTTTGGCGCCTTCTGTCTAGGCGCCTGCATTGGCTGGTCCGCGCCAGTCGAGTTACCTATTACCCAAGATGGTGCCTATGGTTTTGAAGTGACTTCATCTCAATTTCGCTGGGTCACTTCGCTGCTTACGTTGGGCGCCTGTTGCATATGCATACCAGCTGGATTTATGATAGATTGGATAGGCCGTAAACCCACCATGTTGGCATTGATAGCGCCCTATATGGTAGGCTGGATGCTGATGCTGTTTGCCAACAATGTTACCATGCTGTACTGTGGACGTTTTATACTTGGCCTTTGCGGTGGCGCTTTTTGTGTCACAGCGCCTATGTATACTACAGAAATATCCACAACGGAGCTGCGCGGCACACTGGGCAGTTTCTTTATATTGCTGGTAGTTCTGGGCATGGTTTATGGCTACATAGTCGGCGCTTATCCAACGCTGCTGGTCACTAATATACTCTGCGCCATACTGCCACTTGTCTTTGCCTCGGCATTTATATTTATGCCGGAATCGCCGGTGTATTTGGCTTTAAAGGGTCGTCAAGAGGATGCCACCAAATCATTGCGCTGGCTACGCGGCAAGCACTATGACGCCAGCGAGGAGCTGCGACGCATAACCAGTGGCACCAAACCTACCGAGCAAAAGGTTAACTTTTGCGCTGCTTTGATGCGTCCAGTTACACTAAAGGGACTCCGCATAGCCGTATTGCTACAGACTTTTCAGCAATGGACAGGCATCAATGCAATCTTATTCTACTCTACATCTATCTTTGAAGAAGCTGGCACAGGACTGGACGCTTCGCTGTCTTCTATACTTATAGCCGCCACTATGGTAGTATCGACAATAGTCGCCGTGTCCATTATTGACAAGGCCGGTAGACGCATTCTACTTGCCATATCTGCGTTTTTCATGGCTGTGACTACGGCAGTAATGGGCGTTTACTTTCATTTGCAAGCAGTGGACGAGCAATCAGTTGCTTCCTTGGGCTGGCTGCCCATCAGCAGCATATGTTTATTCATAGTGTTCTTTTCTATAGGCTTTGGGCCAGTGCCCTGGCTTGTGAGCGCAGAACTTTTTTCAGAGGATATCAAAGCTATGGCTGGTGCCATAAGTGGAACGTGCAATTGGCTGATGGCCTTTATGGTCACTATACTTTTTCCCGTGCTTAAAGATTCCATAGGACCTGCCGCCACATTCTGGATCTTTAGCGGCATTTCTATTTTAGCCTTCATCTACACAATTTTGTTTGTGCCGGAGACCAAGGGCAAGACCATCAACGAGATACAAGCCATTCTGAGCGGTAACAAGCCCAGCGAGAAAATAGAAAAGTAGTAGAGTTTCTGTGTACAGATTGTAGTCTATTCTTAAGTTTAAGTCTATTAGTAAATATACAAATGTAATTATATTGTACATATATCCACAAAGCAGTTTTTTACTTATTAATCAAAGCAAATGAGCAGTCCAGCAAAAAAGTGTCCTCAATATTTTGTAGGACTGGCCGCCTCATTCGCCTCTATGAGCTTGGGCGTCGCTGTGGGTTGGTCAGCGCCCGCGGCGATTTTTATCTTGGACGACAATGTCTACAACTTTTCAAGCACTCTCAACGATTTTAGCTGGATCTGTGCCTTTTTATCTTTGGGAGCTGCTTTTGCTGCTATACCTTCGTGCATGCTGGCCAGTCGTTTTGGACGGAAACCCATCCTATTAGCAGCAGTGCCACCGTATATTTGCAGCTGGGCGCTTATAATTTTTGCTAAATCGAATTATATGCTGATGATTGGTCGCTTTCTGCAGGGCTGTTTCGGAGGCAGCTTTGTTATTACCGTGCCCATGTACACCACCGAGGTAGCGCAGGTAGAGTTGCGGGGTACTCTGGGATCATTTTTTTCTATGTCTTTTGTGACGGGCATTCTCTACGCATACATTGTAGGCGCTTTATGCAGCTACCAAGTGCTGAACTTTGCATGTGTTTCACTGCCGGTTATATTTTTTGCGATATTCATCTTTATGCCGGAATCTCCAGCATATTATATGCTAAAGGGTCAACAGGATAAAGCAGCAAGATCTTTGCATAGACTTCGTGGCGTGAATTACGATCCAGATCCAGAACTAGAACAAATCCTTTTAAGCGTCGCAAACACGGAGCAACAAGCCAAACTTGGAGAAGCACTCAAACGCAAGGCTACACTCAAAGGCCTGTTTATAGGTATTTCTCTTATGTTTTTCCAGCAATTTTGCGGTAGCACGGCCATTATTTCCTATGCCACATCTATTTTTGAGCTGGCAGGAACTGGATTGAAGGCAAGCATATCTACAGTACTTGTGGGCACTTGCTTTGTGCTCAGCAACGCAGTATCCTTAGTGCTGATCGATAAAACTGGGCGGCGGAAACTGCTCATAATATCTGCGATTTTTGTTATCTTGACTACGGCGCTAATGGGACTTTATTTTTATTTAATGAAGCATAACGAGGACACTGCAAAATTGTTATCTTGGCTACCCATATGCAGCATTTGTATTTTCATAATATTTTATGCGTTCGGTATGGGACCACTTCCTTTTCTCATGATGGTAGAATTATTTGCGCAGGATGTTAAGGCAGCGGGTTGCGGCATTACGGCTACATGCGGTGCAGTTTTCGCCTTTTTGAGCGCCGTATCCTTTCCATTTTTTGTGCAGGCTATTGGCATAGCGGCTTCTTTTTGGATGTTCACATTTATAGCAATTTTGGCATTGATTTTTGTTGTTTTCGTGGTCCCCGAAACCAAAGGAAAGACTTTGGCAGAGATCCAAAGTAAACTAAATGCAAGCAAGAAGATTAAGGATAATGGAACAGAGCACACATCGCGATAACAAGCCAAATTAAAGTATTTACTGTGTACAGAGAAGTGTTGTCTAAACATGACTCACTTTAATGAGTTAGCTTAGTTGCTCATTTTGAAGTGAGTGACCAGTCTTGCTCACTTGCTCAGTTGCTCACTCAGTGAGCAGACTTGCTCACCTGCTTATTCATAAATTCAAATATTCGTAAGTTACTTTTTAAAGACTACTTTTGCTTATAAAGAATTATTAAACTTAAAAAATATGTTAAAGGTGCTGTTTTTGGTTTAGTATGTCAAAGACTATTATAATGAAGAATTGTTTATTTTCTCTAGTGTAATATGTGTCGCTCTGGAACATTGCAAGAGACTTGGTAAATGGTAAAATCGACACAATTGTGTATTCAACTACATAAACATTTTTTTATTCGGCTGCCTCGTGACTTATTATTTCATTTTTCTTAAGAGCTAAAACAATATATAAGTAAGTTCAACTAATTTCATAATCATTTCTATCATTTTTTTAACTGTACGAATTGTGCGCCATCAAATCAAATGCGCGGGGAGTTTAACAAAAAAAATAAATGTGGCAACTTCCCGCCATAGAGTAAGTGAGCAGTGAGCAAGTGAGCAATTGAGCCAAAAAGAACAACTGCTGAGTTGGCTCACTTTAGTGAGTTGCTCATTTTTGCTCACTCACTCATGAGCAACCCAATATGCTGAGAGCAGTGTTTTCAAAATTTTATACCGGCGTGTTTTTTTATCCGGTTTTACTGCTTGGCAGAATAACGCGCATCTTACGTGCTACGCTAAGCCAAGCTAAAATGGGAGATAACATATTATTTGACTAATTTTATTCAATCCTTTATTGTCCCTAATTAAGCTGATTGCTAAAAATTATAATTAGTTTGAACTGACGTTTAAAAGCGGCAACAAAAATACAAGTTGGCAGTTCTTAATCGCGCTCATCGATAATTATGTATCGATTGCAGTTTTTTAGTAATGTTATTGGGCCTACATTAACTATTAACTACAATAGACGTTTATTTGCCTAATTCGTGCTGCTATATAAATAAAATTGGGTTTGTTTTAAAATAACATAAGTTTGTTTAATAACGTCTTCGGTAGCGCACTACTGCAGCCCTGATTATATATGCTCTCGCCTGCCGCTGCCAAGAACTTTGCGATCGATTTTGGAGCTGGCTCCACATTCTCGCTCCAGTGTTCGTAAGTATCAGATCGTTGATTTCGCGTTAGGTAATAAATTCTAATTTATTATTCGTTTTAGCCAACATCCAAGTTGAAAAATGGCCAACATTGCAAAACTCGTTGCTCTGCGCGCACAATATGTTATCCAGGCTGCTGCAAGACAGCCACAATTGGCCACACGCTTTGCCAGCAGCACAGCCTGTAAGTATAAAAAATGAGACCTAGGGAAGCGGCTTTATTAGAAGGAAGCTTGGACTTTGATCAGGCGTTAGGTGTGTACTGTGCACTGACTGCAAGAGGCACTTATGACACTTGCCGGCTACTGAAATCTGTACTTTGCCAAAGTTCTGTCCAAAACATTGGTTACGTAAGCTTATCTGCCTTATCTCTCTGTCTCTTTTCCGCTGCAGCTGGTAACTGGGAATTCATTAAGACTGAAGTCACGGGCGAAAAACAAAATGTTGCTGTTATCACCTTGAACCGTCCCAAGGCTTTGAATGCTTTGTGCAACGGCCTAATGAAGGAACTGTCAACGGCTCTGAAGCAATATGGCAAGGACAAGAACATTGCAGCCATAGTATTGACTGGCAGCGAGAAGGCCTTTGCCGCTGGCGCTGATATCAAGGAAATGGCACCCAACACCTATTCGCAGTGCATTATGGGCAACTTTTTGAGTGATTGGACTGAGGTGGCACGTACTCAGAAACCCATCATTGCTGCTGTGAATGGCTATGCTCTAGGTGGTGGCTGCGAGCTGGCCATGATGTGTGATATTATTTATGCCGGTGAAAAAGCCAAATTCGGCCAGCCTGAAATCGCTTTGGGCACTATTCCCGGCGCTGGTGGCACTCAGCGTTTGACACGCGCTATTGGCAAGTCCAAGGCCATGGAAATGTGTCTAACCGGCAACATGATTAATGCCCAAGAAGCCGAAAAGGTTGGTCTGGTTAGCAAGGTAATACCCGCCGAACAGCTTGTTTCTGAGGCTGTCAAACTAGGCGAAAAAATTGGCACCCACTCAAATTTGATTGTTCAGCTGTGCAAGGAGGCAGTGAATACAGCATATGAGACCACGCTGCAAGAGGGTCTGAAGTTTGAGCGTCGCACCTTCCATGCTACGTTCGCAACGGTAACTTTGATTTACTTTAAAAACATATTATATTTATTTATGCATATTTCTTTGTGTTTTCCTACAGGCTGATCGCAAGGAGGGCATGCAAGCCTTTGTAGAGAAGCGCCCTGCCAATTTCACCAACGAGTAATTCTTAAAACCCAACTTGTTTTTCAACCAGCATTGCATTTATAAATCTTAGTTTGAAAACCAGTGAAATGCTTTTATATTGTCTGTTATATTTCCGCAAAGAAGCAAAAATTAGTGAAAAAAAATACATACTACATTTATTGTAAGCTGCAAAGTTTTGCCATAAAGATTTGTTATAAATAATTGCGTACTCAAAAATTGAAAAAAAAAACATCGGTTTTTGTACATAACATGTATACATACATATGTTAATAACCAATGGCGCATTTGGCACCATCGCAGTTTGGTTAACAAGTGACGTCAATGGCACTTGGCAGCCAAACTGCAACCATGCCTGAAAGATTATGTGCACCTTTAAAAGCAGAATGAATGGCAAACTTGTTTCGACAACTTTGTGTTCACATAGTGCACGTGTTTCTTGGCAGTTGGCTTTGCTATGCTTTCCGAAAAGTTGTGGGGCTTCAGTATGGCTTTCCTAACCACGCCAGTGCTTGGTATCAACTCGTTGCTGAATCGATTTGGGGTACCTAAGCGTTCGCTTCTATAATTCGGGCGATACCTGCAGCTTCTCTCGTCACACGTCTTATTACGCTCACTGTTCTTTGGTTCTGTTTCCGATTCGCTTCTTGAACTGTCGACATCCTCCTCTATCGATGTTTTGTTATCTTTTTCTGGTTTTGGGGGTACTTTGGGCGCTTGTTTTTTTTTGTAATAGTACTCCTGCTTATCTATATTGGAGGGTTGCAGGAAAGACCATTTAAAAGATTTTTTATCCGGCTTACGCTCCTCGCTTTTGGGTTTAACTTGATCGTACTTCTTCTTATTTATTTTGGAAGGCTTCAGAAAAAAACAGTTATTAGGTTTTGGCTCATCCCCTACCTCTGATTTATCAACAAGATGGCAATAGTTTTGCGCTGTACTCTCTTTTGGAACGGGAAATGATTTTGATCTGTGCACAAACATGGGTTCGGTAAGAGCTGTTGGTAAGCAGGTGTCATATTCCTCTGAACGTGAGGTAAAAAACCAGTCATTGCTAGTTTGGGGTGTTAGCTCTGCTGGCTTGGGCTTAGCCTTCTTCTTTCGCTGTCGTTCCTCCCACTCTCGTTGTGCTCGCCTTTCGCGTTGCTCACTTTCCAGACAGGGATATCTAACGCTTTCACTGCCCTCAGTTTGTTCACTGGTGCATAAGCTGATACTACTTTCCGTGATACTAAAGTTATCCTGATGCGTTATGCTGTTATTTTCAGCTTTTGAGCCACGGTTGACATTATCATCTGTACTAGAAACAGAGTGCCGTTCGGTTGAATGGGTTTGTTGTTTAGCTGACTTAGACTTTTGCACTGCTGTTGCACTGCTTGATGAGCCTCGTCGAGTTGTTCTGGGCTTAGGCTTTGTTTTAGCCAATTTTGAAGAATGCAGTTTTGTATTGGGCTTCCGCTCTCCTGATGCACTGCTACAAGAGCATCTTCGAGTTGTTCTGGTTTTGGGCTTCCGCTCTTCTGATGCACTGCTATATGAATCTCTTCGGTTTGTTCTTGGCTTTGCTTTAGCCAATTTTGAAGAACGCAGTTGCGCATTGGACTTTTGCACTTCTGCTGCACTCGATGAGCCTCGCCTGGTTGTTCTGGGCTTAGGCTTTGTTGTAGTTATGTGTGAAGTACGCAGCTGTGTATTCGACTGTTGGCTCGTAGAAACAGCCGAATTCATCACATGCATAAATTGATTAGCTGGCGTTAAGGTAGTGTTTGAATCCCAATAACTTGGTATCAAATTGATTTCATGCATTTCAAGAAAATTCGGTTTAGTTGGAGTTTCCCTTATTTTACTATCGGTTGCTTTTGTGGGTCTATCTTCTGGCGCATACCCATCGCTGTCGCTAAAGCGAACCTTTGAACTTCTTTGTCTGCTTTTATTATAAGCAGCATCGCTAGTAGTATCGTTATCAGATAGAGTACGATAGTCATCTTCTTCCATAGAGGTGTCCGCGGCAATACGTTTGATACTACTCTTCCTATGTGCTTTACTACGGCTTGGCACACGCTCATATCGATTTTCGGCATCAAGTTCATGGTGGGACCACAAATAGGAGTTACACGGTTGTTCTTTGCGTTCACCTTCACTTTCCGACACTATTCGCTTTGCTTCTGCCCTGACATCAGGATCTACTTGAGACCAGAGATAGCCATAGGGTTTCGGTTTGTATTTCGCATAATATTTGCGCTTTTTGCAAGCCATTTCAGCTAATCTCATTTTTTCATCGCCACGCATATCAGGATCTACTGCAGACCACAGATAGCAGTACGGTTTGGGCTTCTTGGGTTTTTTTACAGACTCCTCTTTGGATGCTTTGAAACTTGACTCTGAGCGCTTTATAAATGACTTGAAGGCAACACAGTCACTCGGTCTAGGTTCAGGCATTTCAATATCACTCTGATCATAGAAATCAGGACGTTGGCTGCCGTGTACATATGCTGGGCGATGACATCCAATTGCATTGTGAAATCCATGTGTAAATGATTGATTGCTGCCTTCCACTTTTTGAACATTGCATATACATTCATTTTTTCTCTGATGACGTCGCACTTTTTTGTTATTAGGGCAATTCTGCTTTAAGACTTGATAATAAGCACTATTTTCATAGTATACAAGGCGGGGATCTCGCTCTCTTTTGCGACTAGTCTTCGGACAGTCCAGTATCTGATTGCTTGGAGCTTTTGGCTCTACCGCTTCAGTTGCTGGCTTAGTACACTTCTGGCAAATAACATGTAAAGATTCATCTTTTGGCACTGCTTCTGGCTGCTTCTCAATAGCTTCAGTTTCTGTATCTTCTGGTTTGTTTTGCGCAGCTTCAGTTATGGGCTTAGTAGACACCTGGTAAATGACGTGTAAAGATGTAGTTTTTGGCACTGCTTCTGGCTCCTTTTTAGTAGTTTCAGTTTCAGTTTCTGCTGCTTCTGGTTTCTTTTTCGAAGCTTCAGTTTCTGCTGCTTCTGGTTTCTTTTTCGAAGCTTCAGTTTCTGGTTCGGAAGATGGTTTCGCTGTCGATTCTCTCTCTATAGGCTTTTTATTGCACATCGCACAGGCCTGCAACAAGTTTTGATTCAGCTGGTCAATTTGCGCGTTTGTTAGCCCTCGTCGGGGACAGTTTTTGTTCGTGCAGGGAAATTCTACAGGTGCTGTTGTATCTATGCCAACACGCATGTGTCGGCTCTTGGCTTCAATATCGTACTTGTAATATGAGAAGTTAGCTTTCTTTGGAGCACAGCAAATTTCGGCCTTTGGCTGGTGTTTTAGAAGTAATTCTAAAAACTCGGGCGACACTTTTTGATTTTCATACAGTGCTCTCCAGTTGATTTTTCTAGCTGCCCTGTGTCTAAAAGGCCTTCGAAACTTAAAGCAGCACTTTTTATTACATTTGCAGGGCTTCGGCATGTTTTTCCTATGGCATAAATACCACTCTGTGGCAGTGTCTTCCACATTATAGTATTTAACGCAACGATTTAGTAAAAACGACGGCACTTGTTTCGTCGAAAGTTTTGGCTTTGGCACCTTGACACAATCTAAGCACTCACGAAACTCCCTTCCGCAAGTCAAAAAATCATAGTATGCGGACTTCATCATTTCACTGTGTAGTTTGGCGACTTTCGCAGGCCTTAACAAATTAAATTGATTTGAAATTTGGAATATTTAAAATTTTTTTTAAAAAAACTTTAATACAAATTTCAATACAAGTTGTCAACTGTATAATAAAAGATTGTTTGATGTACAGCACTTGATCAAGGGCTACATTAGTGAAATGCAGCACTAATGTTGCCATTGATTAACTACAATACATCATGGCCATCTTTTGCCTTAGCAGCCGGTACAGATGCCTTGCCGTTGTTCTCCACATGACGAAATATACGTTTCCCTTTGCTTAGGTTGTATCTTACTCTGACACATATTGCGATAGTAATGAAGCAGCTCAACTCTACGAAGTTTTACTTTCATTTCCTTTATAAGGGGTGTATCTTCTTCCTTGGGCTTATTCATGAATTGGCAAATATGGCATTTACATTCGCGTTTTACAACCAATTTCGGTTTATCCAGCGACTGCTCGTTATTTGGAGATTTCGAGTTTGTTTTGGTATGATGAGTTATATTTGAAACACTTGCTGGTGAAATGAGAGGATATGTCAAATCGTTTATTATCGCAGAATAAATATCATAATCTTCTATTGGATACTTTCGTAATCCTGTTTCAAATGTGTTTCTAAGGTTAGAGGCAGGTTTAGAGGTTTTCTGGTTTTTAGCCTTAGTTTGGTCCATTATTGAAAGTTCTGAAATATTGGTAGTTATGGCCATATCAGTAGTTGTTGCAACATCTCCAATTTGTCCAATATCGATAATTGTTGCAATATCGATAGTATTTGCAAAATCTGTAAAACTGATAGTTTTTGCAATATCGTTAGACTTTGCGACATCAGTAGTGGTTGCAATATCGATAGTATTCGCACTATCGGTAAACTTTGCGCCATCCATAGTATTTGCAATATCTATAGATTCTCTAATTTCTTTGTTACTTGGATCACTTCGCTTTGCTGCCTTTTTCCGAGATTTTTGCTTATTTAAAATATGAGGCGCGTCATCAATATCAATATATGAGGTAGTGTCTTCATGAAGAATACTAGAAGAATTTGCAATATTCAAAGGTTCCCTAATTTCTTTGTTACTTGTAGCACTTCGGCTTGCTGCATTTTTTCGGGATTTTTGTTTCTTTAAAACATGAGGTTTTTCATCAATTTTAATTTTCGTCATACTTTCTTTAGGAAGTAGTTTGTTCCAAGATGCAATGCCACCTTCTGAATCTTTCTTTTCCATCAAACTTGCCATGTCTTTTATTCTCAGATAGGCATCAAAAGTTCTAACATTTTTCTTCTCAAAAGACTCTAATGATTCGTTGACAAACGCCGTTGAGTAGGGATGCTTGTAGGCCACCATTTTTGTGGGCAAGCTTATAGTCGTATTCGAATTTAATGAAGTTGTATCATCTTCCTCACTTGCCAGTTCGGTTTGTGACCTTCCGAAATAGTAATCGTTGAGTCTACTATGCGAAGATTTAATGCGATAAGGTTTCCGTATTGCTGTGGAAGCGACTGGTTCTGTAATTTTCGGGGCATGCGCTATCATTTTTCGTTTGGGTACATTTGTTGGTACATTTTTGTACTTGGGTACACCTGTTATTACATGCCCCTGCATTGAGTCATGACCTGTCAATCCATCACCAGCTTCTTCCAAAATTTTTTCATATTTCTTAGTTTTGTTCCGATCTGGCGTCTGGTTTGTGTCCCTATAAGAGTTGAAATCTGGAAGCTCTCCCCCGTGCATACCATTTGTTTGTAGCTCAGGAGCAGATGGTGTACGTTGAAAGTGATGCCTTGCATGTGGCACGTCCAGATGGTGCATACTTTCTCCCAATCCCGCGTCAGCTGCTGGTAAACCTTGACCATGCGGCCAATTATCTTCGGCTTGTCTATTTTTCATTCGGCGCCTGATTAAACGATTTCGTTCTCTATTTGTCTTCTTTCTGTCCATATCCTCTATCTCTTTTCGCAGCTTCTCCTCATATATACGCTTGACTTTATCTTCGAGCTCCACTAAGCTATAAGGCTTTTTATTTGACGTTGACGCTGCTTTAAATGGCTCTGTGTCAACCTCTGCCACCAAATCTTCATCCTTTGCTGCTTCTTGCACATCCAATCTCTGCTGACTTCGGATCTTTTTTATGGCTTTATGGTTTTGTTTACAGAAAACTTCGTAAGCGTACTCTTCATCCTTTAAGCTAACTTTTTTAAAACAATGCTGCGCATCTTTGTAAAAATTCTCCAATATGCCATAGTGCTGTATTGTTTTTTTGGGCTCGCAAAAATCTGGCACTAGCACATGTTGTGGCTGTGGTTCCATCTTGTTCACATCCACATAATTTTGGATAAGCTTGCGCAGACATTGCTCATCCAATACCAACTGTTCTTTTTTAAATTTTTTTGTTTTTTTAAGTGGCGCATTGTACATATTGTGTATAAGTTTTAAATTTTGTTGACAACTACTTTGTGGCAACTTTTTTGCGCGCTTGGACTGGAATTGTTCTTGCAACTTGGCATAGCCATCATTAGCATATGGCACGCTCCATAAATTGTCGCGTCGACTTTGCGACACCAAGCGTCTGTTTTCCATTTAGATTTAAGTCCTTAAATATAATCAAAAACAAAATATTTTTTTGGTTTTTTTGAATTTTATGAGGAATAAAGGGTGGCCAACTGTGATTAGCATAATTAACGGAAAAATCGCTAATGGCATTTGCAAAATTTTTGCAATTAATTATGCGGTTTTCAAGACTAGGCTTAAAAAAAATTAAATACCCATTGGTTAATGACGTTGGCAACTGCAAAGTGTACAGGGCTGTCAGCTCTGAACTCAACCTTGCTTTGTTCTAGCTGTTGAGTTGAGGAGTCAGTGTTGCAAAATACGCTGTTTGCAGCATTTTTAGTTTCTAATATTTTCGGAGATTTAAGCCACCAACACGGCGTAGTAACAACTGTCAGCAAAATTTGGAAAGAATAAGCTTTAGCCTTTGCGCAACTTTTCAACTTCTAACTCAACAGCAACTGAAAATACCAAAAATCTCCTTTGAACCATTGTTTTTTTTTTTTATTTGTTAATTTGTTGTTCGCCAGCCGGTTTGTATGTCTGGCTAGACGCTCATTGTATCGGCTTACGTGCTTTTGGAACGTCTACTCCAGATCTGGATAGTGTACCTCCAAGTAGGTGTCACTATTGTATTGTAAAGCGCTCTTTAACACCGTAGAGGGAGCGGACTTTTTTGATCGATCGTATGGATAACGTGTTATCGAAATGTTAGTCGTTTATCAAGCTTTATATGGTAAGTGGCTAGCTATCTAGCCATACCCTGGGTGACGTCTTCCTGTTTAGATCATGTGAAACCGACTGACGTTTGGCCGCATTTAAGGTAACATTCTACCTGAGACAGGCGGATGTATTCTTGTATCCCGTCTGCTGCTTCATACTCACACGATGAAGTGTAAAATACTACCAGGTCGTCAGCGTAAAATGAAAATAACCTCAATATATTTTGTTTTGATTGTACAATTTTTTGAAGTTTTGTCGACTTTTGCTACGTTTTCTTCCTAAAAAGCTTAAAGGAAATTATTTTTTAATATTTAAAAATTTTAAGAATTTTGAATTCCATAAAAATTAATTTTTCTGTAATTTAGACTAACCAGTCGTTTGATTATGGCTTAAAAATAAAGTTGTTATATATATAAAGTGCGTTAAGCTTTACTATATCTTTGTTTGCACCATAATTGAGTTTTACCAGTCGTCAATCAGTTTATTCATGACAAAATAATAATCTCATCAAAAAACTCCAAAGCCTCTGCTGCCGATCGTCAAGAATAATTATCGTAACAACCACCATTCATCGCATCAAAAGGACCGTTAAGTACACATCGATTGGTATTAGTTGCACAGTTATCGATGAACTTCTGCCTATCGTTCATATTTTTTCTGCTCATTACAATTGAATGGCTACACTTTTACTACTTGTGCTTATTTTTTTAATTATAATTAGCTTTAGTGTTTCGGTTAAAAAAAATTGCATACGTTTTTTGGGGGCTATATGATATATAGCCAACCGATTTCGATAAAATTTGTAGTGCTTGGTAAAAGTAAACTTTCGAATCACAATGCAATTATCCATCTAAAATTTTTTTTTTTTTGAGGTCCTCCTATGGGAGCTATATAATGTTACCCCCATATCAAAAAATCAAAATAAACGTGTCTTCTGTAAGATAATAAGGGATCTAAGATGAATGTTTACTTGCTCTAGCTCTTATTATCCCTGAGATACAGGCGTTCATACAGACAGACGGAAAGAAGGACTGTGGGACAGATGTAGAGACGGACATGGGTATTTCCATTTCTCTGGTCATATTTTAGGTAATTTTTTTGGGGTCTCCGACGACTCGTTTGTGCCATAAAGTAGAGGGTATAATAACAATGCAATTACTTCTGTCGGAAAATTTTGAATTTATCCAAGCGCCCTGCAGTCGCCTTAATTCCTCGTAACCGAAAGCTGCTGCGAGAATTTTAAAACTGCTTAGCAAAATCTTTTTTTTTGCTCTTTTAGCTTTACTATTAGGAATAGTTTCTTTTTAAGAGAAAGTCTAGTTTTCTACTAAATTTATATATGTATAGGGCGGGCCTTCTGTTGGTTTGGGGGTTAAACACTGATAATTTGGAACATACGCGTATTTTGTGGTCTCTCACTTCTGCAACGAAAAGTTATTTTAAATAATTTGGTTAACTATAAAATTGTTTCATTAAATTCGTTAAATGGACATCCAATTACACTAAAACTTGAACGAATAAGCAGCGCACTTGGATAAATTTATTTTAAAGAAAAGTAAGTTCTGAAAGAGTTTTTTTTTGTACAATTTAATTTGATGGTAGGCAGAGTGAAATAATAGGAAATTCCTCGCGTAACGAAATGAAGCTACGATAATTTTTTTTTCTTTGAATTTTCTCTCATCATGTAAGAAGTAACAGAATTTGCAAGTATTTTTCACTTCTTTACTTTCCTTTCGCTTAAAACTCGCTACTGGCGACTTGAAAAAAAGTAAGCAAAGGGAAATTCTTTTCTGATGAGGCTCCCCAAACAGCATCACGGTCAGCAGAAGGATTTTATTTTCTGAAGAGGACTCGTCTGCATCCCATTTTTATACCTTGTACCGTATGGTACAAAGGGTATATTAAGTTTGTGCAAGCCGAAAGTATATGTAACATACAGAAGGAGACCTCGGAGACCCCCCAAAGTTACCTAAAGTATGATCAGGGTGACAAGAGAAGTCGATGCACCCATGTCCGTCTGTCTGTATGAACGCCTAGATCTCAGAAATGGTAAGAGCTAGAGCAACCAAATTTTCATATTAGATTATGTCAGGGGAGACAAGTTTATTTTATTTTTTTCATACCGGGGTTATATTATATAGCTCCCATAGGGTTGTTTCAGAGGATCTCGAAAAAAAAAAGTTTTAGATGGATGATGCAAAATTTGAGTCACGTAATTTGAGTACGGCCCCTAAGCACTGTACCAAATTTGATCAAAATCGGTTGACTATATCATATAGCTCCCATAGGACCAATCGGTCAAAAAAACGTTTTTTGAACAAAATTCGTTGTGTTTCGTTTGTTTGTAAAGATATTGTAACCAAATTTTGCATTCGGAAGTTTTTTAGAGATCTTCAACACTGTACGAAATTTGATCAAAATCGGTTGACTATATCATATAGCTCCCATAGGACCAATCGGTCAAAAAAACATTTTTGGTTAAAAATTCTTCTATTTTGGTTGTTCATGAAGTTATCGTAATCTAATTTGGCAATCAAATGTCTTTTGTTGTTCTTAAGCAAAATACCGGATTTTATTGCAAGCAGTGGTACAGGGTATCCCAAAGTCGTCCGCGCCCAACTTTAACGTACGCCATCTTTTTTTACTTCTTTTTTAGTGGGTGTAAAAATATAAAAATTAAATATTTTGAAATAAAAGCAGTATGGAAAAAAGCTATGAAATATGTCACGTAATTCGGGTACGGCCCCTAACAAGAAAATCCAAATATGTAAACGAAAAACCAAATCTCAAATTGAGTACGAGCATCACACAAAGAAATACTATTCTAAACAACAACAAATTCTGGTGGTTGTAGATATGGCAACAGTTTCCAACGTCCTTTATATTATGAATCACAAAATATAAATCACATGTGCTTGTACATTTTTCATGCGATTATTAAAGTATTGATATATACGTAGTATTATGTACTCGAGATTTCCATAGAGACTGTATAAATAATATTGTTAATATTAAAGCTTCTTGTTTTTTAGAATTCGGGAACACACTCATGGGTGCCAAGGGATTAGCATTCACAATGACAAAGTTGATAAAACGGAAATGGACATCAAAATGTAACCTTGTATTACCAACTGGGTGACTTACAATTCAGAAAAGTATTTCTGTTAAATAAGTGCATGAATAAAAATAAAATGAATGCATTTTAAAAAAAATAACAACATAAACATGTGAAAACAAAACATCGATAACATACTTGACTGATACTTCGATAACTTGCGTCGATAAGTGTCACTTAAATTTTTAAAGCTGCAGCCGCCAAAGCAGCGCAGACGCAGTAGCCGTGAAACCGTGGCAAGCAAAGTTTATTTTGCTGCGAAAAATTAAGGACTCGCACTCGTTGGTTTTTGCGTTTCAGAATCATATCAGCGTGTGCTTGTCCTGCGTTGCGTTTACTACGACGAAACGAGTGCTAGAGTGTGTGCAGAAAGTAAAAGTGAAAATCTAATCGCTAAAATTTTCATTAATTATGCAGCAGTCATAAACACAATTTGTACGCGACTATTTTGTTTGGTTTTTTGGTAAACATTGCAAAGATTGCGTGTGCTTGCCAATACAGAGAACTTGGTAGCTATTGTCATAGCCGTGGTGTTGTAATCATTAATTGTCATATACAAAAAGAGAACGTGCACATTGGCAAAAGCAGCGCGTAGTGTGTATATTATACACCCCAACAACGGCCAAGACGCCCCCTCATTGCCCTTGAGCGCGCATAGTAAGAAGCATTCGATTTTTCACAACAAGACGTGAAAAGAAAAAAAAAAAAAATTAAAAAGACAACCCAGAGCTAATCCAAAGCAGAGTGTAGCTTTCGCATGCAAAAAAACGATAGCTAACAAAAAAAAAAATAAATAAAATAAGAAGAATTTTCAACATATTTATAGTAACAGTTGCCACTAAAAAAAAAAACAAACTACAACTACAATGGATGTACTCAATCAAATACTTAATATTAATGCTGGCGGAGCCTATGGCGGAGGCAAGGCAGGAGGCGCCTTCGATCCACTTACTTTTGCCATGAAACCGCAAGTTGTCATAAGGGGTCTCTGTTGGGTAAGTTGAGTGCAGGACACACTTGCTGCTAATGGATTGGTCTTAAGGGGGCGGCAGTTGGCCAAGAGTCGTTTGTTTGTTGTTGGCTCTGCTACGACGAACTGGACTTGGCCTTGCGTCAGCGTTGACAAGGGGCTCGTGTAGGCAAGGTTAACTAAGCCCACACTGGGGCACATTGTGTTTGTGCTATAATTATTACTGTGGGAATAGTTTGACATTTTTGTGGACACTACTGGCTACACAGATTTGTTAGTACATCTATTAAAAGCTAAGCGCCTGGTCTTAATTATTGAAAGCAGTTTGGAGTTGTTGTGTTTTTTTGTTCTTAGGGGGTCAGCTTAGTATAAACGTTTAAGCTAATGATATAATTGCTTTAAGGATTATAGGCGTCAAACGCTTTAATAATGCAGGCAGCATGACTTCACAATTGCAGCATGACCCATAAAAAATTCCAAACCAATAAAGTTTGAAATGGCACACATAAAGCTTTAGCAAGTCATTTCAAACTAATCTGTCTTATGCTTGGCTTTTATTTCAGCTTGGCGCCCTAAACAAGTGGCACGGTTGCAGTCGGGACATACCGAATTTATTATATGCCCTATACTCGTAGTAATTTAAAAACTATTTTTAATTCAGGAAGCTTTTTTATGTTTTTTTTTTTTAGCATTTTAGCTATAAAAACTAAATCTGTAACTTTGAAAGTGTAGAGAAAAGTTTAAAAATATTTAATCTACCTGCCCAAATCCAAGTTTGATTATTCTAATTTCGTCCATGCAGACAGAAGGTCGAACATACATGTATAAGCGTACCCGGCGTCCAAACGGTCCGAAGGTAGCTTTGGGGAGTGTCCCTTTTTTATGTCTATTTTGTAATGTATAATTTGCACAAACTTAATTTATCTCATATCTTGACGTACAGACAGGCACGACGAAGGGTGGATTTTTTACCGAAAGTTAAAACAAATCAGAAGGTGTCAATTTGCAAACCGTGCATTATTTTTACACGACTACGTCGAAGCAAAACGGTTTTGTATTTGAGCTGTACGCGAGTTTGTTCATCTGTTCCCATGTAACTTCTTAGCGGCTTATCATAATTTATCAAATGAAGTATCGTTAGAAGCGTCTTGGTCGTCCTCTGGTTTTAGAGAATGTGAAGTCATAATATATTTTAATGTATTTGGTACATATTTTTAGTTATGCTCAGAAGATAGCCGCCTTCATATGCCAGCTAATTATCATAAAGTTGGCATATGATCATGGTTCTTTGAACATTAGTAATTTCCAATTTCAGATGAGAGTAGTTTCTTATTTAATTTTTTTTTTAATTTTTTTGTGCAATTTCTAATTATTTATTATTTTAATTTTCAGCACAAAATTTGTAATATATGCTGTTTAACTTTCAAAATTGAAAACTTAAATCATGATTTTATTTTCTTATGGTGAAAGCACGGCACGCGTATTGTTCCAAACACTGTGTTTTTATTCGTTTTACCGATTTTTTAATAAAATACGTTTAACTTTGTTTGGACCGATTTCTAAACTTAGAATTTTGAAACAATTTTTTTTGCTTACTTTTCTCAAAAATATTTACAAATACGTTTTTAGTGTAGCTTCTACGCTAAAAGACTTAAAATTTTGACATTTTTGTACATTACTTCAAAAACTCGTAATCGCTGAAAAACTAGACGAAGAAGAAGGGGCTTCTGAAATAAAGTTGATTCAATTAGAGAACCAAGCCAAATATACATAACTTGAAGTACATTTGTATTATTTAAATTATTCATCCAAACTCCCGATCTCTGAACACGCTAATTTTCCACAAAAAAAAGGTTCAGAAAATAGTAAAATGGTATTTTTGTTTTATTTTTCTTTGATTTATCAATCTGATTAATTTCGTAAAAATTTGCTTTAGTCTTGCACACAACTTTTTTTTTGCACTAATATACCTCTTACGCTTTGCATACAGGGTATAAAAATAGAGCTTATGTTTTTTAGCACTTAAGCTTCATCTTTGGTTTACTTTTCATTTTCGTTTAATGGCACTTTTAGTGCTAGCCCAGATAAAGCGGCGTATACGTAATATTTGCTGAGAGCCAGACAACAGCTATCATGGGATATGTTTTGTCGCATTGTTGACCAAGGACTCCACCATTCCTAGCTATAGTTGTGCTTTTGACTTTTCATAGCCTACCCCTAGGCATCCCACAGCTTCATAACATAAATCATAAGGTTTATCTTTTTTTTTTATTTTCTGCTGGTCTTGTGCCAGGTAAACTTGGCCTTCGTTTGAAATTGGGTCAGAACCATAAATATATGCTTCTTATGTATTGGTATGGAGTAGCCATGTGTTTGTGTGTGTACTTGAACTTCTGGCTTGTTGCACCTGCTTCAAAATAATCAATAGACTTTAAAATTTTGTACTTTGCAGTACTTTGTGTTTATTTCTGTTGTTCTTTCGGTTAGAGGGTCTATTAAGTTTGTATTAAGTTTTAATATGTATACCATATAGACAGAGACCGGGAAGCATGTCCAAGTCTATATGGAATTTCCATATTAAGTGAGGTGTTCGTGGGCCTAGTCTTTCACGTGCGGCCCGGCACGTATACGAGCAAACAAATTTAAATAAATAATGTAGAGGGGGTGAATTCGGAAGAATTTTTTCATAGATATTTTGGGGCGACAAACAAATTTTTTTTTTAAATTGAAAGTTGTGTCGTTGAATTAGCTCCATTGCACAATGGGTTCGCGTAGCCAGATTTTGGCCAAAAGTCCCCCAGAAAGTCCCCAAGAAAGTCAAAATTTGGACAAAATGACAATTTAATATGATTTTACACATATTAAGGTATTCTGTGCAAAAAAATTATTAAATTATAATAAGTGGTTTTTAAGTTATTGGCAATCAGAGTTGACATTTTGTATTTTATGAGCTTTCGCGATTATTTACAGCAAAAAAAAACCCCCTGCATTTACCATGATACATGTAGCTACGAAATCTTTATTCACTTTATTATTTATAAATATTACTTCAGAGAAAAAATAAAATTGATCTAAAAACTTTTTGGTTTTAAATATATTCGAGTAGTTATAAAGATTTTGTTGGTTGTTTTTTATTATTTGGCTACTTTGCTTTAAGCGTACCTCGGACTACCACTCGATATTTGATGAAAAAAATTTTTATAAATTTCTTTATATATTTTACAAGAAAATGTAACTCTTCACGATTTTCGGAAATTGGATTTTGTATCTAATTCATACAGTCTACCTCTGTATGAAATATGGTCCAATTTCAATTAACAGTTTTTGTTTTTTAATCAAGTTACAAATTTTTTTTGTTTTTTTTTTAATATTTTCCGATTATGGTCTAGATTATCTATATCTTAAAAAAATTTGAGGAGGCTCAAACTTCTTAGAAAAATAGTTCAATCCTTTAGGAATACGTGTGTAAAATTTCATCACTCTAAAAAAATTATTATGGAAATGCCAGATTTTTGGCCAAAATCTGGGCCCGCAGTGCATTGTATCAAAATTTCAGATCGATACGAAGATTTTTTGTCAGGTAGATTGATCTCCGAGCAAAAAATGCCAAATACGTGATTTTCGTGGGGTAAATTCGGAAGTATCCAAAAATGATAAAAATCGCCATAAAATTTTATTGCAAACATTTTATTTTTTATTTTTGGTACGTTGAAATGAATGACTGTGGAAAAAAATAATTGTTGCCTAGTGAAATGACATGAAAAAATGGTTTTTAAAAAATAGAGGGAAATCGTCTGAAAAAGCACTCCTCTTGTCGATTTTCACTGCCTTGAGCATTTCCAACAAATCTTCAGAACTTCGAACCGCTTTACGGGGATTTATTTCGCTTTTTTTGCTTCAACATTTTGCCACAAAAACAGTTGAAGTCCGTGCTAAAATTATATTCAAAACAATTATTTGGCTAGTTTCGACACTCCGGATTCACCCCAAATCGATGTTTTCGAAACGGAGTAGCATCATTCTGGTGGCTTGCAAAAATCGAAACGAATCCTTTAGACTTTTTGAAGTATAGAGTCTAAATAATACTATGGATGTACTTACATTTGATTTTGCGTCCTCGATAGCCTAGCGGCAGTGCTAGATGACTATCATCCCAGAGGTTGTGGGTTCGTATCCTACATAAAGCATGGTCCTGCACTTTCCACTTTTCCTATTCCCCTAATTTTTCCTGTCTTACTCTAATTATCTGTATCAAAACGGGCCTATTCTTGGCCTAAGTACGTCAGGCACTCTAAGTCCCAACTGCCGCCCTAATTTAACCTACATTTGATTTTACTCCAGAAAATGTTGAAATTTTAGCGACACAACAACTTAAAGTAAAACTTTCAAGGTAGCAATTTTTTTTATAAAAATTATACTGAACAGAAAAACACATATACTCGAGTCGGAATAGTATCAAAAACTAACGTCGGTCATGATGTTTATTTGGGATTTGGTTTCATACTCAAATGTCAACTCAGAAATCCGTTAGGGTGCGTTTCCGGATTCACCCCACTACAAAATTCAAGTGGGGTGAATTTGGCCTCTACATTTAAATTAGAAATATTTTCCTTCGGTACCAGGCCCAAAACAGGTCAAAGAAACCCCAGCCTCAGAGCTCTGATGTAACTTCAAAAACTCCCATTAAAGGAAGTAGAAGCTTATCTCAGAACGTCGACTTTTCTTAACTTTTGGGACGTCAGATTATCATTCAGCGATCGTAAAAAATTTCGTTGGACACCCGGACTCGAAAAGTATTTTTTATGGGCTGTTTTGAAGTTAATAACATAATGTAGGTGTGCTGGAGTCACCAATTTGGGAATATAAACTCATATAAGCCTAACAAATAAAGCAATGTCTTCCTTTTGTGGATGCAATCCCAAATCTTTATTGTACGGATTCTTATTCTAATTTTTTAAGCAAACCCTTTCTTTAAAAGTAATATATAAACTTCTGCGCTTCTTTTACGTTTAGCTCTTCTCCATTGTGGTATTCGGTTGCATATCCTCCGAGGGCTGGATCGAACAGGACGGCAAGGAGATATGCCTTTACAATGGTGATGGCATGGCCTGTAAATATGGCACTACTATTGGCGTCTTTGGTTTTCTCGCCTCCATGGGCTTTGTTGGCGGTGAATTTCTGTTTGAGCGCATGTCCTCGGTAAAGAGCAGAAAGCGTTATGTAATGGCGGATATGGGCTTTTCAGGTAAATATCAACTGATTACTGGCATTTTCTGTAACTTTATTAGTACATTTATTGACAGCTTTCTGGGCCTTTATGTACTTCATATCATTCTTTTACTTGTGGTCGCAATGGAGCTCTGCTCCTATGCCACCCGGCGGCATCGGTGCCGGCAGCATGAAAACCGCAATTGTGTTCTCCTTCTTTTCCATATTTACTTGGGTAAGTGAAAAATACAAACTTTTGTAATATGATGAATATATGTTTAAAGTCCCATAAAAATATGGGAAGTGGGATGTAGACAGTAAATTATTTTCTGGACTCTCAGCTTAAGGATATCAGTGATTAGTGTTTATCCGCTGCTATCCAAAATTTCAAGTGTTTTAAATCTTCGAATATGGTTCTAATATTGTTTGTAATTACTACAGCATACTCTAGAACTTTGAAAATCAGAATCTGCTCTACTTTAAAATTCGAGGTTCACAAGTTTCTTCTAACTACTCACTACTTCCAAAAGTCTTGTATCTTTTGCTTTACACAATTCAAAAATGGCTTTATTTCAATTTGCTGGAATACACCAGTCCGAAACTGAATTTTTGGTTCTTAAACAAAACTTTTTCTTCCGAAAACTATATTTCAAATTTATTTCATAAGTAGTTTTTTATCAGCCTATAATTTTTTTACTTTTCAATTTATTTAAGATGGTTTGCCTAACTTAGTTTCATCTCTAATACGATGAGTAGGGCTCATGGGAACACAACTACTACTACTACTACTGTCGTCCTTCTCTTCTAGTGGAGCATAGGGCCTCAACAATTCTACGAAATCTGACTCTATTTGACGCTTCGCTATTAATTTCACTCCAGGAGTATCCGGCATCTTGCAGTTCACGGTCGATAGTTCGGCGCCAGGTACGTGCTGGAGCCCCTGGATGGCGACTGCCTTGCGGGTTCCATCGCAATGCTTGCTTTGTGATGCTGGTCGACGGTTTTCGCAAAGTGTGGCCAATCCATTTCCACTTTCTTCGCTTAATTTCTACTACTGCTTGTGTATGTTGAGTACGCTCCCAAAGGACTTCGTTCGAGATACGCTCTGGCCACCAAATCTTCAATATAAGACGGAGACATTTGTTGATAAAAACTTGGATGCGTGATTGTATGCTTGCAGTGCTTTTCCACGTTTCGCATCCGTAGAACAGGGTTGATTTGACATTGGAATTGGAATAGCCGTAACTTGGTGTTGACACTTATTTGGCTAGACTTCCACACTGCTCTCAATTGGCCAAAAGTTGACTTGGCCTTGTTTAGCCGCGCTAGGACATCTTCTTCTGCACCGCTTTTCTCAGCAATAACACTTGCGAGGTATGTGAAAGCCTTAAGGTGTTCGATTTCTTCGTTGCCCACCAGGATGTTCGGATTATTAGACGCGGTATATCCACTACTTAACACTCTCGTTTTCTCGATGTTGATATGCAAGCCGGCTCGTGATGCCTTGGTGCTGAGAACGTTAATTTTGCTTTGCATATCAGAACTCCTGTGACACAGAAGACATATGTCATCAGCATATTCCAGGTCGCCAAGTTTTGTGAAAGGAGACCATTGGATTCCCTGGGATTCGTTGTCTACTATGCGCATAATGTCATCCAATATAAACAGTATCGGAGATAGAATACAGCCTTGCTTTACGCCAGTACTTATTTCAAAGGGTTCGGATAGTAATCCATTGTATGACACGCGGCATTTAAAGTCTTCATACATTGTTCTGATTAGATTTATGAACTTAGCAGGCATACCACGGTTTCTAAGCATTTTCCACAAGAACTGCCTATCTAAATTATCGAAAGCTTTTCGGAAGTCGACGAAAGCCGCACTATATTCATTGCATTGCTCGAATATTATGCAGACGGTGTTTATCAGGTCTGAATCCGTGTTGGTTTTCTCTTAGGCTTCTTTCGATCGACGTTGATATACGCGATAATATGATTGATGATAGGACTTTAATCGGTATTGGTAGTATTGTTATCCCCCTATAATTGTCACACTCACTAAGATCGCCTTTTTTAGGTATCTTAACTAGAATACCTTCATTCCATTGTGCAGGGAAAGTTTCGTCTTCCCAGATTTGCTTCAGTATCGGGAGCCATATATCGGCCGCCAATTCGGGGTTTGTCTTCAGATATTCTCCGTATACGTTGTGGGAGCACAACAGTCTGATTTAAATTATCATATAATTTTCTGAGAACCATCTAGGAGTTATAATTCCTTATTAATTAATTAATTCAGACCTCTTATACTGATTACTTTTCTTCATTTCTATTATAAGGCTCTGTGCGCCTTTATGGCTTATAAACGGTTTTTGATTGGCGCTGGCGATGAGTTTACTTCCGCCTTTGAAACGGATCCAGCCAATGTGGTGCATCAACAAGCCTATAGCTACTCCATGGATAATGACAACGAACAGTATAGCGCATCTCCTTTTGGACAGCAGCAACAAGGTAAGTTATACATATGTAATTACAAACCCGCTTAAAAGTAAATTGGTTTTCGGGTTCAGAGTTCAGATCATGTATAACATATGTTTTTTGGATCGCTAAATTCGAGGTCGTCACAGTTTTGACATAACCTCAAAAAATCCCATTAAACAAGTTATTTTGAGGGTTTTGTCAGAAACTTGACATACTAGGATTTTTGGGGACTTTTATTCGATGTCAGCGACCAAAAAACACTTCATAAACATCGTCGAACACCTGAACTCAAAAAGCAATATATTTTATGTGGTAACACAGGTTTTTTTGTGTTATGTCGGAATCCTGACGAATTTGGGACCTCGAATTCAGTGACGAAAAGTACATATTAAACATAGACCTCCGGACTCGATATTTTTTGTATGGCAGGATGTGTTATTTATAAAATCTGTTTCCCTTTCGGACTTGACTGTAAGAACAAAAATAAATGCACAGGAGTTGGTCAAATACTTGAAGATTGTCTGAGCATACAAACAAATACACATACATATCGTATATGTCGATGACTGGTATGTTGATGATGACGTTCATGATGATAATTGATGATAATTTGCTTAGTCTGATGGGCCACCACTCTATTATCGAATTTTTCATCATTTTTTTGCTTCAATGGAGATCAGTAGAGCATCCTAAATCTAAAAATTTGATCAAGAATGTTTTAGATCTGTGCCAAGTTGAAAGTTCTGTGACAAGGTTAGAGGGATCAGGGCTTTTTCGCGAAAAAGTCTTTTATTTTAATACAGATAAGTTTACATATAGTATGCAGACTTTAGCTTTTAAACTTTTTGGTTGCTAAACTTATACCCGTGGATGCCCTTCGACATATTTCAAGTTCAAAACTATTCAATTTTAGCCATGAATCGTTTGACAACCAAAAAAACGCGTAAAAGTAGGTTGTTCTGTGAAAAAACATTGTTCAGAGTCGACAAGTTGTCGGGAAGATTTCCATTTTACTAGGGCCATTTACAAGATTCAAATGACGCAACAATTGAAGCAATTAACAAACAACCAACAGATGATCCACCCACCACATAGTTTTTGTTCATAGTAGTAACTGTCTGTTCGAACGCATAGTTATATACAAGGTGGCGCAAAAGAAATCACCCTATTGGAAGATGCTCTCATTTTTGCAAATGGCCGCCAATATCAAATCTGTTTTGACATTTGTGGACTAGACAGATACAGAATACAAGTGAATAAGCCATGGAGCGATACACTCCCCAAGAACGCGGAATAATTGTGTCTATTTTTTTTGCGTAACAATTCGTCTGTGGTGTTGGCGCAGCGCGAATTCCGTCGCCGATTTCCCGGCCGTCCGACACCAACTGCGCAAACACTGCGCCGTTTAGCCACTAATCTTGAAGAGTATGGGACCACACGAGACGTTGCCAAGAGTGGCCGGCCCCGGAGCGCCCGTTCTGCCGAAAATATCGCCGCTGTAGCCGAGGACGTCGAAGTGAGCCCCGAAACATCGACCAGACGACGTGCCACGCAATTGGGCCTCAGCCGGCGGTCCCTGCAACTAATTTTGGTCATTTTTGGTCAATTTTGGAATTTCATTTAGAAAAAAAATAAGAGCCAAACAACATCGGATGACTTCTTTGCGCCACCTTGTATAATACATATAGGGAGAACTTGGATCAATCGCGAACGATCGGATATGGACAAAAATTGGTGCCCTTAGCTGCAATAATTTCCGCAAAAATTTAGGTTTCCATATACACACAGACATCTTCAATTTTCAATTTCAATTTTATTCACTAAATCTAAGACATTATGAATACATGTGGAGCTTAATTTTTAAATACAGAGTTCAGGCTAAATTGGTTCCATTTTCTACTGTGAAATTAAATTATAATGAATATATATAATAGATTTAGAGTAGTTAGAGGCGGGAAAAAAATTACAAAAAAACCCATGATTATGATGGACTTATATCTAGGACTTATTCTATGAATAAACTAGGTATTTAATAATAAATTATTAATATGCGTAAACTCGGAATATGTACATCTATCCTTAAAATTGTTATGGAGACGGTTGACTCTCTCTGAAACGAATTAAATTTTTGCCCTGTTGTGTAAATCAATGGTGGAGTGATACCAAGAAAGGTTTAAAAACATTTTTAACAGTTTGTTTTGTGTAAATTGAATTCTATTAGCGTGACATTTAGCTATATCAGCCCATATAGGGGCTCCATAATACAACACTGATTGAAAAATTGATCTGTATAGATACATTTTGTTTTCGAAATTAAGACGAGAATTTCTATTAATGAGTGGGTACATTAAGCGAATTAATATGTGATTTTCTTGTTGACGTAGTCAATATGATCTTTAAAGGTTAACTTAGTGTCCAAGATTAGTCCTAAATATTTGGCATTGCTTTCCCAGTTAACATCATACACAGACATCTTAATTGATTTCAAATCGAAGCTAATTATTTTGGTATAAGCGTCCCCCTGTTTGTTTAAGGTAACGTTGTATGTGCGTAAACAGCTTGTGAATTACAAGCCCAGACAAAAACGAAAGTTGAAAAAAAACTTTTAAAGATACACGCTAATTCTTTTGCTTTTTTTGATAGGCATGGAACAGCAGTCTGGCGGCATGGAGTACCAACAACCCACCTATTAAACTATTCGCTAAAGCTGGCAACTCTAGTTGTCGAATCACTTTTTTGTAGTGCAAATGGCATAGACACAAATGTAACAACTAAAAAAAAAAAAACCAAACAAACCTAAACATCAGTGGCGTATCCAGAGGGGTGCTTCTGTGGTGCGGAACCTAACATCAAATATCAGTACTCAAGCGAGGCTCGCACTACGAAATAAATTTGGATTCCCCCCAAAATTTTGTGCTGGATCCGTCCTGAACATACATACATATATATATATACATACATATATATACACCTAGCTGTACACTCACACCTACACTGACAACAAAAACAACACAAACAGTTGGCTTAACGAATACACCGATGAAAAAACATATAACTATAAACAACTACAATAATAATATAAAAGCTACAAGTAACAAATAATGCCACACAAGTTCCGCAGGCAAGGGGGGAAACAAATATACTTTTTTTTTTTTGTATATACATACACTGTATATATATTGGAAAATCTATATTAAGGGGGCCGAACGCCCCCCATTGTTACTCCCTGACTGCGTCCTTGATGTCACGTATTTGCTTTAGCTTTGTATTGTCCTTAAACAACAAACAACAAACACTTTGGTTTGTTGTTATGCTAAATGGCACAGAAGTTGATTAGTTAAACCTTTTACAGTATATAATATTAAATAATAATATTAATAATAATATATAATAGTAATTTATAAGCTAGCTACCTAAGTTATGTGTGCAGTTTTTTGTAGTGAAAATTTGTTGCAATATATACAACACTTATTATATATACTCTTATGTACTTAAGTACAGTACATAGCGTTACATAAGCAAAGCATCATATTGTGTATTGTACTCGATAACGAAAATGCTTTAAACGTTGTTAGTTCTTTAAATAGTAGTATATTTTATTATAAATCTATTATTTTGTTTATTTTTGATTTTTGTGCAAGACTCTGGTCAGTTTAAAATGCAGCTGTGGGCTCGCTTGTTTACAATGACAATAGCTTGAAATAGTTTTTTAGATAAATTTACACACGATTTAACGAAATAAATAATCAGGCAGTGCCGACTATAAATACCCTGTAAGCAGCTACAGCATGACTACTGTGAGCAAAGTGTCCAACAACAAGTTAGACTAAACAAATTCTGCATTTCTGCCCAACCCAGCTTAGCTGCCAAAAACTGTCTTATAAAAAGCGCCAATAAATAACAGTGTGCCCATACTTATTTTTAATATTGTTTTTGGTATTATGAGTGCTTGTTGTAAGATGGAAAACAAAAGAGCAAACAGACAGTTTTTTTATGCATTAATTGAAGTTGTTAACTCTTTTAAAATATCTTATTTGTCACAGCAAAATTTTCTTAAGAAAAACAAGCACGCCATATGTCGCTTGCAAAAACAGCTGATTATTGTTGCTCACGTTGTTAGTCTTGCAAATCTGCATCGTTGTTACTGCCGGAGACATTGTGAGTAGAGCACTTTTGCATTCCTGCATTTTTGCTCGACGCACATACTAAATATAAAGTTGGTTGTTTTGAAAAGTTTCATTGACTATAACAACAAAAGTTAAACTAATTAAAAAAAAAGAAGCTTTTGAATATATATTCTAGTTGTTTCAGCGTTTTAGAACTTAATTACGGCAAAATTTTGAGTTGCTCGCAATTTATGATTGCGTTCAAATCGTTTTCAAATATATGAATAATAAATAATACTTGATAAAAATTTGATTTTTTAGTTGATTTCTGAATCATATCAAAATTAAATCCAAATCTGAAAAAATTATGTAAATAATTTTTTGCTTATTTAAAACAGATGGTCTAACTGGATAAGAAACAAAAAACAGTCTCTACAGATTTTTAAAAACTGCGGATCGATTCGTAGAGAATAAAAAAATTTACTGAAAATTTCCGTTTTGAAACTTAATGCTACAGCCTAATTTGAAAAAAGAAAATGGCGGTCAATAAGGCTATTTAAAAAAAAATGTGAGATTGTCACAAATTTAATATTAATTTTGTGATCTAAAAAAAAAATATAATTTTACTTTTTTTAAATATTACAATTAAAAAAAAAAATTTAAATTTAATTTTAATTTTTTAATTTTAAAACTTTTCAATTTTTTTTTTGTTTTTTAACATTGTTGCACTAAACCGATTTATTCATATTGACAATATAAAGTGACAAAAAAACTTGTAAAAAATAGTTTTTTGAGATATTGTAGGAATATCTCTTAATTCCTTTCTTGTATAATGTAAATGTGAATGAAATCCATTTGGTGCAACAATAATAAAAAGATACAAATTTTTTAATATATTAATATGTACAATTTTTTTTTAATTTACTATACCTAATACTTGAAATCCAAAAAAATTTAGTTTTTTAAAATATATTATTTTTATTGAATTTATTTTTTTTTTTATTGATCTTTTTTCCAAAAGACGTGAGAAATTATAATAAATTTTTGTAAGGAATGAATCGATCTGTTATATTACACTAGCCAGCTAGAACTGAATTAAAAAATATGCGCTTGTCGGAGAAGAGGGAGAGAACTCTTCTCCCACCTCACGCTACGGCTTGAGACCAGCGTCAACCATTTTGCGGTGAGCCTCCAGGATGACAGCACTTCAAAAAGGTCGGCTGAACCGCTTGCACCTGCTTGACCCTACCATTCAGTTTTAATTTAATATATTTAGATTTTTCCATCTTAAAAATAAAATCATTTTACGTACTAAGAACAAGGTTTCTCTTTTTGTGTATGTTTCATTCAAAAAAGAGTAAGAACCTTATTGGTACTCAGAGAAATATTCGATTTCGATTGTATTCGTATATTTAAAAACACCTGTTAACCTTTCCATGCAGAAATGACGTATGAGTTGTTATAATGTATTGTTAAAGAAGTTAATTAGGTGATCAAGAGACAACTATCAAATTTTAAGTAATGACTTCAGTTTCAGTCTCTATGACAACCAGCTCTCAATGCCATCGTTACATAATTGTTTCGATATGGATCCAGTGTTATGGTACAGGGTGTTTTTTCAAGAATCGATATATTCTTTTTGATGCATAAATTCGCACAAAAACAGCCTTATATTCGTTCTCTAGGCCTTACAGGGTATTTCCAGAAACAAATAAAAACCATTTTAATACACACTAGTTACAAACGCCAGTCACAACATAACATAAAAATACTTGATTTTTACACATAATCTTGCATAAAAAATTGCTCTACTTGTTTAAAAAAAAAAATATATAGTTATATATAATAAAAATGTACTTAGTAGTTTTGCAGCTGCAACCATGAGCCAGGGTCGCTTGATTTAGCGCATTACCTAGAAACAATAAAACTCAACGCCAAAATGTAAATTGTAATATGAAGTTAGCAAGTGATTGTTAAATATATATTATTATATATCTAATAAAACTAACTTAAACTACATGCTCACTAGGGCGGGTCAATTTGTATGGGGCCGAAAAAACCTTATGGGGCTCACTCGGATTTTGATTCTTTGGATAATTCTAAGCAAATTTGCTCAAGAAACTATGGGTCTAAAATGAATTTCGAGTCGCCCACTTTTTCAAAATAGGTTTTTTTCGACATATTCAAAAATCGACTTAGAAATTCATTGAAAAGGCCTAAAATCGATATTTTTTCTCTAGCCAAATGTGAATTTGGGGGTTTTTGGGGTCGAGGAATTCATTATTGACATCTATTTTTAATTTTGGGTGCCGCCAGAGGGCGCTTTAGTGTTGGTTTTTGATTTTTTTAGGTTTTTTTTCTTGAAAATTTTGAAAAAGTGGGCGACTCGAAATTCATTTTAGACCCATAGTTTCTTGGGCAAATTTGCTTAGAATTACCCAAAGAATCAAAATCCGAGTGAGCCCTTATACCGAAAAAAATTGACCCACCCTAATGCTCACCCATAGCCAATGTAAAGCTAAACTATAAAGAAAACTAATATTAAAGTATAAAAAAATTGAAAGCAAAAAACTGCAAATATATTTAGCTGCAGTCTCAAGCAAAAGTCACTAAAAAACAATACACAAAACAATTGTCAAATAGTAAACTATATAAATTATAATAAAACCCAGTTAGCAGTGTTTAAAGTTGACTACAGTTTGAGACTAATCTAAAAACTACTCGCTGACTTATCCACCAAAAATCAAGAAATCGTATAACCAACATCAACCGTTGAGCTAAGTAAAAAGTTTGAAAGAGTTTCAGCTAGAATTCTCATAGAAATAATACCTACAAATAAATATAAAATAAAATTGTATTATGTCAGATAAACACTTAACAATATCAATGAATGTAAACATATTAAATTTATATACAACATAATAATTGTTTGTTTAGTGCAGCAGTAAGTTCTTATAAATTATAAAAGTATTTGTTAAATAATTAAAATATATGCATATACATATTATATATTTATGTAAAATGGTATTAGCAGTCAGCTGAATATTTATGTTCTATGTGCATAATACTATTATATAAATTATGTTAAATACATATAACATAAAAATAAAAAAAAATTCAAAAATTCCCTGAAAAACAAGTAGAATTCGTGTGCGTTAAAAAACTAATTTATGGGTATAAAATAAAATAAATTTTTAAAAAATAACTCATTAAACTCACCAAGCGTTTACAAATTTAAAAAAAAATACAAAAAATTCAGTACAATAACATAAAATACTCTATAACACATAACGAAAGTATGTAAAACCTTAGCATACAAACATTTCTGTATGTACTTTACTTGGAATTTATTGAACAATAATGCAATACATACACACAATGCAGGCAAAAAAATGTGCAAAAACCCTAAAGCAGTGAATAAATTAAAACAAATATTTTTAAAAACCAAAATGAATGAGTTTTCTTGGATTTTTTTTTTATATGATTTATTTTTTTAAAGTGTCCCTTTTTAATAACTCAGTTGTTTTTGCGTAAATATGGAGACATTCCTTTTTTTTTTTTGCCATAATTTTTCCAAATAATATTAGGCGAAAATAAGTGAAGCGGGCCACTTTTTTCCACGACCTGTTCAATATTGAATTAAAAAAAATTTTTTTTTATCACAATAACACTAACACTTTTAGAAAAAACGACATCAATTGTATATTATGACGTTACATAGCCTATAACCAGCGGACGATGAAAAAGCTTCCGACAACACCTCATTTGTCAAATTATGATAAGTAGTTTGGAAGGTAAAAGGGAACAGACGAACATAAGTACATATATCCTTTTTGCTTCGCCGTACGCTTTTAAAAAGATTTAACTACTATTTCTAATTTTTTTTTAACCATAAACTGTATTTACATGCAGCTCCATTTCTGCACAAAAGTTGTTTTTTTTGGTAATTTGTAGCTCAAAATCGATACTCAATTTTTGAAGCACATTTTTAATATTTAAAAAAAAAAAATTGACATATCTGACATATTCGGTTTCGATCCTATTTATGCAAATGGACGTATTTCCGACCTTATATGGGCGAAAATAAGTGAAATGACTTTTTAAATCGATCTCAACGATTTTGGTGATTTTTACATATGTTTTAGAGGTACTAGCCAATGTCAACCTCTTATTTTTTTATTTTTTATTTTTGCATATTTTCGATTATTTGTCGAATTATTGAAAACTGAATCTATGGGTAGATTTTTATTTGACAAGCCTTATGTCTTAAACGAAATTTGTTTTCGATGAAAGAGAATACCTTCAATTTGAAAAAAATAATTTGAATTTATTTTGAAATTGATTGAAAATTTTTTTTATTTAAAATTCAGCAGATATGCTCGCTTGCTCAAAAATTAAAACGAGCACATTATATTATAATACTCAAATACATTTTAGATGTAAGATTTTGTACGAAATCGGTTAGTAACATTATCTCCTACAACTGACCCTTCACGACATGTCATGACAAGAGTGCAACGCCAAAGGAGTCATAATCCGATGACATTTCCACGTCAAAGCTCTGCCCTTTTTCCACACTCTATCTCAGAATATAAAGAGTGGTTTTTTAAGCGTTTGGTTTTTAAATTTAAAAAAAAAAATGCGAAAATGTGCAAAAAATAGAACGGTGTCAAATCGCACGATCTGGACGGTCAACTCACAGGTCCAAAACGTGATGAATTTCTCTCCAAATTCATCTTGCAATATGCCCATTGCTTCGCCTGCTGTATGGCATGTCGCGCCATCTTCTTGAAACCACATGTCGACCACATGTCTTCATCGAGCATTTCCAAAGCCCATTCACCGAACACGCGACGTTGTGGCAGGTCACCCGGCTTCGGTTCCTGTTCCATGTGGTCGAATAACACATACCCAACTGCTGCGAACGACGCCGAAAGGACATTTCACGGTCTTCATTAACAATGGCTGCTACAGCAGCAATATTCTCACGCACTCTACGTAGACGATTTGGTGGTTGATAGTCCGTTAAAGTAAAATTGGTGCGAAATTTGGTCACAAGTGCTTGAATAGCCTGCTCAGTAGGTGGATTATGACCAGCGGTGGGCACGAAAAATAACGCAAAGAGCCCTACAACAACATCAAGAAAAATAAGTCATGTTACGGTCGCACAAGCAATTCTCGAGTAGGGCCATAAAACCATAAAGTCGAGCGATGGCCCACATTGTGTGTAATTTGTTATTGTAAACTATTCGCGTCGCCATCGATTGCTTGCGCGAGTACACTGAACAAAATTTTGCAACACATTCAAAGACCAAGCGAAGTCATATGAGTTTATATGACAATTTTAAATTACCAAAAAAATTACTCGGTTTTACAGTGGCCAAAGTAACTATATTTCTGTTCTCAGTGTACTTGTGCGAAATTTTTGCGATTTTTGTTAATAAAATTCAATAATTTGTAAACGTTGTTCGGGCGTAAGTCTTTCCATGGTGAAATGGCAATGCTGAGTAAATCACCCTTTATTAACTGAAAAAAGTAATGTTGTACACCGATTTTGTAGAGCATATTACTCTCTACAGTTTTTTGGAGAAATTGAAATACTTTTATGCAAGAGAAAAATTTTATTTCCACGTAGGCGATTTTTTTAAGATGATGCTATTTATTTTTAAAAACCCGGTTGATTTTTCAGAAAAATTCACAAAATTTCAATTGGTTTAGAATAACCATCAATACGGCATTAGTCATAATACTCTTTCACTTACTCATTAGTAAAATCAGCGAACTAATGGATGGACTTCGTAGAAGTAGTCTCTCCGCTTTTGAATGCCATTTTTAAAAAAAACACTAACTTATTCTTGATACCTCATTGTCAGATTTTATAGATATAGGTAGATATACTATCGTATCGTATCGTAGGTAACTATAAAAATCGTTACCTAAATGTAAATTTGATTATTACGTTTCGAAGATCTTATAAGAATTGGAAATTTGCAATAAGATCTGAAAAGCTGAATAAGCAACTAGTGGTCTCCGTCACGTGCGTGCTTCGTACGTCAATTACCGTACGGCCAGCTTTATTCATTTCCAGACAAACCCAATACAAAATCCTCTGTAATTTCTTTCATTTCCCCTTGGTTATTAAATTGATATTAACAGTGTTGGCTGTCCAGCTCTTAAATGCCCTTTACCAACTCAGTTCGCCGCTCGAATTTGTTCCCTATGATGCAAGGTCTAATCGGAGTCCAAGGAACACCACAAAGAGGTGTCGACCTCAATTCCAATCTCTACTTTTATCATCCTAGTTCTTATAGTTTCTAAATTAACTTTTTTGTTCTTCGGGGTGACCTTCTTAATGTTACATACAAACACACAAATTGAATACAACCCTGATCTTAAAGTATAAAGCATAGAAAGTGAAACAAATTTTGAGCTTTGGCCACATGTTGCTAAGTTTAATGCTTTTATTAGGTTAAGTATTGTACTAAGATTTAACAGAGGAAATTCGTATATGCGCCTAACTAATACCCTATTTTCTACAAAGTACTTCTATAAGATGGGATAGCTGCATTCGCTGGCTATGCCACAAAAGCTGCCGGCATTACGCAGTATGCGCATAAAGCCTTCTTCACCCCAATTCTGGGAATAGGAATTCTTGATGATCCAGTAGTCTTTGCCGTTTTCGCTGCCATAGCCAACGACGACAACGGAGTGATTGACTTCATCCTGGTTGCACTCATCATCGTCATAAATGCCACCACTGTATTGCTCGAAGGAGATGGGACCCGCATTTATGGAACAGGAAAGTGGGCCCAATGTAGCTATGACCTGTTTCATTTTCTGCTCATCACCCGGCTTGATGCGCGCATAGTCTCGTATTTTGACCACATTCTCACCAATGCCTGCGGTCTCGTTCTGCTTGCACTGTGCATTCTCCATTTGGGTGTAGGGATATTTGTTGGCCAGTGTAACGCCATGATCGCGTATATACTCAAAGGCGTACTCCTGAAAGCCACCATCGCAGCCCATGCTGCCGTAATCGTCAGCGCAGTCCACAAGATTCTGCTGTGAGAGTGGCACCAGCACGCCAGTGCGTCGGAAAAGATGGCCCTCAAGTGCGGCTATGGTAGCAAACGACCAGCAAGAACCGCAATCGAAACCCTGGAAGCCTGGCGGCGTGACACCACCCTTTTCGCGCCAGTCAAACGACTCGGGCAGGCTAGCATCGGCGGGCGATGGTGCTGTGACAAAGTTGGTATGACGCGAGGTGATCTCCCTGTGGAAGAGAGGTAAAGAATTGGATATGTGGTTAAAAAAAGGTATTTTTTTTTAAGTTGAGGTATTTTTATTTTTATAATCTATATCAATTGTAATGCTTCCAAAGAAATTATACGATTGCGTTCCATTAATTGTCTTAAAATCAGAATATATTCTTTAAGCATATTTGTATTTCCTGTTTATAGGAATATCTTAGAAAAACTACGATTCCTGAAAACTAGTACTACTTTCCTATTACTTATTAAGATCCGACGAAAAATTATATCGGAAAAGTCAATTTTCTTTTTATATTTGCGGCTGACATAAGCGTGAGATACTTAAATATTTATTTAAATGAAAACCACAGTTTGAGAACAAATTATTGCTACAGAAACGAATTCTTTGTTTTTTTGGTATTAAAGGCTGAGTCACAATCATCTGAAATTATTTCTTGGTAAAGTATATGATATAGTCAACCGATTTCGATTAAATTTGGTACAGTCTTTGGGAACTATAAAAACTTCCGAGTGCCAAATTTGGTTACGATAACTTCATAAACACACGAATTATCCATCTAAAACTTTTGGTTTTTTTCGAGGTCCTCTGAAACACCCTTATGGGAGCTATATAATAGAAGCCCGATATCAAAAAATCTCCGACGTCTTCTTCTGTATGTTACATACATTTTCCGCTTGCACAAACTTAATATACCCTTTGTACCATACGGTACAGAGTATAAAAAAAATGTTAAAAGGGCAGTAGGGTAGGGTAGTTTTCTTAGAGTTTCAAAGCACTATATAAAATTTTATCAAAATCGGCTGACTATATAATATAGGACCGATCGGTCTCAGCAAGTTTTGAGGGCATTATTTTCTTTGTTTCCAGATTGCTTATAAAGATATCATTACCAAATTTGACGTTTGGAAGCTTTCCCAAGCACCTTAGCAACCACAAGACCGATTTGTCGGATTTGTTTGTTTGTGAAAACATCGTAACTAAATTCGGCAATCGGTTGCTTTTTGGGATATTAAAACTATTTAGTATTGGATCGAAATCGACTCATTCATTTATTTTTTGGTGTGATGATGCAGGGCATTTCTAATTCTTCCTTATCCGACTTTGAGGTGAACATGAGTGCAATATGATTCAGTCCGAGTCTCGTCTGGATCTCTACACTTTTCATAATAACTGTTTTGAGGTGTGTCCGCCTAAGCCACAAAAAAGATCAGTCCCTTTTAGTGGTATCGTGGCGTTGTTCTTCAGCCGTTTACCAAATTTGGGACCGAACTCTTCTGCTGCGACGATTTGAAAATGTGCAATATTTTAGAAATCAGGAACTTACTGGCTTGCTGACGGGACAGTGTAAGCTCAGGAAGTGCCTAAAAAAAATGAGCATCATGGATTCTAGCACCTGTGGGTTCTGTAAAATTAAGAGGGAATTCTTCCATCCCATACGTACTAAGTGTAACACCTTTGCCAGATGAAGCACATTCTTCTTTGGTGATCATATGATCTCTGTGCACAATGTCATCCGACTCGACCCATCAATCATAATAAAGTTTATTTCAGAAATTGGGCCATCTAAGTAGCTCTACGGCTACTAGGGCACACCATAGATCCTTAGGGTCGAATTGTAGCTTTTTGTATAACATTATCATTATTATCATGCAAAATATCCAATATCCAAAAAACATCTGTATGTTGGGGACAGGGTTGCCAAATTAACCTCTTTTTTTTTAATTTTTGTTGATATCTGGCCCATTTCCAGTAAAAGATATTTGCCACTAAGCCCAATCTATGCGAACCGTAAATTTCAGATGCCCATAAGCCTCTATAAAAAAAAATGTGGTACAGTCGAGGCGGTGCCCGACAGTGGAATACCCTGTACCTTTTGTCTCGCAAACAATTTTTCCAGCATATTCCTTCTACGAACTTTCCAATTGGAATTTTTTTTTTGTTTTTGGTCAAATTCGATATTTATGCCTATAAGTTCCCTAAATTTTTACCGATTTTGATGAAACTCGAATGTTACGTCAAAGAAGTTATTTAAAGTATATGGGGTAAGTTTCAAGTTGGTATGTTGAGGGGTGTGGGAGAAAAAACGTTAAATCGATTGCGGGGGGTGGTGGGACCGCATCGATAAAATTTGTATGTGGATTTGTTCATTAGAGCCACATGAATCAGCTTACCAAAAATTGTGATTCTAGATCACTTGTAACCATAATTACGAGGAGTCAAATATTGATGCACTTTATGGGCAAGGGGCAGTGAAACTTGTACATTTTTGACTATAACTTTTTCTGTATTTGTCCGATTTTGTTCATTTTTTACACATAGATGCATGTATCCACAACGCATCGCTCTGTTAAATTTCAAATAAAAATATTAAACAGTGTAGCTAAAAATCGCGAAAATCTACAGCGGGGGAACGGGGAAAGATATTGATATGATTCTACAAACTTCATCTGCTTAGGAAATATGCGCACCAGCAGGTAAAGTTCCGTGTCTCTAGCTCTTATAGTCACCGAGATCTAGGCGTTCATACGGACGGACGGACGGACGGACATGGCTCAATCGCTACCCGAGGTTATGATAAGCATTTTGGTATAAAGGACTTGGGGTCTGCCACGCCTCCTTCTGCCCGTTACATACATTGCACAAATCTAGTATACCCTTTGCACCTATAGGTACAGGGTATAAAAATATTTGGTACAGGTTTTTTAGAGCCCCAAAATTTTAGTATGCCTTCTCATGTGAGCGTAATAAACAAAGCAATGCTGTCTTTTTCTTTGCATGCCCTCTCATATGGTCAAATCCCTTCTATAAGCTATCACCCTGCACTGCTTAAATAGCGCTCAACTAATTTTGAGTGCCCAACCTTGACAGAATTAACAAGATTAGTCATTACATAATGTGAAATAATTTAAATCCCCATTATAGCAATTAATTAACGTAAAATATTTATTGGGTTTATACTCACTCGCCCTGAAAGGAGATCTTCGAGCCATAGAGTTTGGCAATCTCCGCACGTGTAAGATCGGCCAATGCATTAATGGACATACTAAAACCGCCTAGACCCGCTGTCGCATGTTTATTGCCCAAATCCACCAGCGACTTTTTTGCACCAAAGATACTTTCGCGGAACTCTTTCTCCGCATCGTTGCCATACACCTTGCCCGTTTGTTGCAGATAGTCATCAAAGTTCCGTATATCGCAGAGTTTTGGAAATGATTGCAGCGCCAGTGACGTAGCAGTTAGATAGCCGAGCAGCAGCAGCGGCAGCAGCAGCAGAGATTGGAACATCTGCATGATGATGCGTTTGGAAAAACAAAACATGTGCATAGGCGTGGATTAATTTATGAGCGGATTAGATGAGGTAACACTGTAGAGCTAACACTTTGTAATAAATACTTTATAGAGCTGCCATTAATGGGCTATTTCTTTGATTATTAATATGTTCGTGGTTTATTGGTCAATCGAACATATTTTGAATTAAGTTCGATGTTTTACCAAATTTTTATTTATTTTATTTTCGTTTTACTTTTATGGTATTTGCATAAAGTTGCTACACTTTCGGGGTCTTTGAAATTCGGCTTTCAGATAAATGAAGATAAGCTCGAAATGTTCGTGTTTGTGTAACCTGCGAGCTCGGCCAATTAATCACATGAAGCATCGTTCATTTCACTTTCATATACCTACATATAATAATAAATATTTATGGGTTTTCTTGCAAGCGGGGATTTACAAAAAAAAAAAAAAATGTTTTAAAAAGTGTATCTCCTGTGGCTCTTGCACAGGTGAAAGGTGATGCTGCTTTGGTTTATATAACATTTAATTGACTTTTTTGATGATTTGTAATTTTTAAAATTATTTTTACAAATTTCTTTATGTGCAGACACTAATTTGTAACTATTTATGCAGATTTACAGATTTTGTTTTTGTAAATTTTTATTTATTTATTTACTAATTTTTTATTATCTGGCTATGTATTATTTTCTGCTTTAATTATATTTATTATTTTTGTTATCAATGCTATTTTTTATTAGTCATATTATATTATTTATTATATTACATAATATTATTTTAAATTTTTGTATTATTACTTTAATTCTTTTAACTAATAATCTTTAATTTGATAATTATTATTTTAAATTATTTTTTTTTCAGTTTATTTTGTTATGAAATGTTAACTTAATTAAAAGTTTTTATTTGCATTTCTTTATTCTCTTTATAGTTATTGTTATTACTCATATTATATATTTTTTGTATGTGTTAAAAATTTTATATTTATTTTTATTGTTTATTGTCTTAAAGTATTTATTTATTATTTTTTTTTTTTATTGCCTTAGATTTGTATTTATTTCTTTTAATTTTATTTATTTTGTGCAACATTAAATTCAAATTTTGTAATTCTTAATTAAAAAACAATTAAATTAATAACACTAACTCTGATTTAAAGTAGCTATTATTATTTTTCTCCTTAACTGATGTTATTTTAATTATTTGAATTGTTATTATTATTATTATATGTATAATTAATTGTGCTAAATTTTGTATAAGCAACACTAATATGTTACTTAGGAACTTTTAATATTAATTAATTAATTAATAGTTTTCATTTGTCTTTTATAGTTTTATGTGCAACACTATATCTTGTTTAAAGTTTTTATTATTTATTATTTTAATTTGAATATTATCATGATTATTTTTTTTATTATAATATTTTTTTTATCATGTTTTTTTTTATTAACTTAATTTTAATTTTCATCATTATGAATATTATTTAAAAGCTTTCTTACTTTTATGATTATCATTATATTTTATAATTTTTTTTTCTAATTTTTTATTATTATTTTTATTATTACTTTTTTTTTTTAAATATTTTTATAGTTGTATGTGCAACACTAAAATGCAACTTGGTAACTCCTAACTAGCAGTATTATAATATTTTATTTGGATTATAAATATTATAATATATTTTATTGGATCTCTCCTTATTAGCAACAATAAATTAAATTTATAATATTTACTTTGAATCAATTATTTGATTTATTATTGCTTTTATTATTATTCTTTTTTCATTATTACTAATATAATTAATTGTTTTTGCTACACTAAAATGTGTTTTTTTTTAATTTTTAATTAAACATTTTCTTAAATATTTTAATGCGCAGCACTAATTAAATTAGTTTATTGATTAAATTAACCTTAATTAAAGTTTCTATTTTCATTATTATTGTTATATTAGTTTAAAGATTTTTGATTATAATGATTATTATTATTACATTTAAATGTAACTTTGGAATTTGTTATTTTGTTATAAAATCAGGATTTTGTTTTTATTTATTATTATTTTTAATATTTTTTTTTTTGTTCAGATCATTTTCACTAACTCTGAAATCAATTTTTTTTTTTTGTTATTATTATGTATTTTCTAAAAATATTTTTTTTTTAAATATTTATATTATTATTGTTCTTATTATTTCTTTGTAGTTATTGGTATAATTAGTTAACTCTTATCTCTTGTACAAAACTAAATCATCATTAATTTAAAGTTTTTTTTATTTATATTTTTATTTATATTATTATTGTTATGCAACCTTGCAGCTCTTAGTAAAATTTTATTTTTTTATAAAACGGCTTGTTGTCTCATTATTTATATTTTATATTATTATTAGCTATTATGATAATATTATTATTATATAATCCTTGTTTACATGAAGCTTGGCATTTAAAAAACAGTCCACTTTTCACTCAGTTTTTCTTTAAAGACAATCAAATTTTTCACCTTTATAAATTTGGTCACTATAAAACTATTTGATCTAAGCTCTTAAGCTCTTCTTCCGTGTGCGTCTTATTTAAAACGCGTTTCGAATTTCTCACTTATTTTATCTTAAAACTCTTTAGAGTCTCCGAATAATGTTACAAGCTGCTTGCCAGCTGAAAACCATTTAAACCGTGTTCGAACCCAACATAAGGTTTTTATACTCAAGCTCAGGGCGATCCAACTATTACGAGAGCCACATCGAAAACCTGATGAGCGCAAAATGAAATTTTTTAAGTTTTTATTTTGTTTTTGTGCTTTTTCTATTTACTTTTGTAAACATTTCCATAATTTGTTGTAGTCTCAAAATGACTTACTATAAGTTATTAACTAATTCATCATCATTGGGTTTGTTGGCACTACGATAACGCAGATGCTTATATGATTATAATACTCTTTAAGAGAGTTAGTTTCTTGTAACATGATTGTTGTATTACTAGCAAAAATACATTTTTTGAATACTTTTAGCTAAGAATAAAACGGGTCTACACTTATTTTTTTCAATATGAAATAGACAAGAAATTATTTTTATTAAAAACTGGACCATAAGTTTGGAAACGAAATCTTCTGCGAAAGCTACCTTTAAGACGGACATTAAAATATAACTTCAACTTACAAATCTTAAAAGAATATTTTAAGACGTTTACGCCAAATCGTCCAGTTATTTAGCTATTAAGAATATTCAATTTATTGTAAGATTATTGAAATAAAAATGTAGTACAGTCGAGGCGGTGCCCCACAGTGGAATACCCTGTACCTTTTGTGTCAAAAAAATTTTTCCTGCATATTCCATCTAAGAACTTTCCAATTGGAATTTATTTTTTTTTTGTGAAAATCGATATTTATGCCTATAAGTTCCCTAAATTTAAAGTATATGGGGTAAGTTTCAAGTTGGTATGTTGAGGGGTGTGGGAGAAAACACGGTAAATCGATTGCGGGGGGTGGTGGGACCGCATCGATAAAATTTGGATGTGGATTTGTTCATTAGAGCCACATGAATGAGCTTACCAAAAATTGTGATTCTAGGTCATTGTAGCCATAATTACGAGGAGTCAAATATTGATGCACTTTATGGGCAAGGGGCAGTGAAATTTGTACATTTTTGACTATAACTTTTTCTGTATTTGTCCGATTTTGTTCATTTTTTATACATAGATGCATGTATCCACAACGCATCGCTCTGTTAAATTTCAGATGAAAAGGTGTGGCTAAAAACCGCGGAACTCTACTGCGGGGGAACGGGGAAAGATATTGACATGATTCAACAAACTTCATCTGCTTAGGAAATATGCGCACCAGCAGGTAAAGTTTCGTGTCTCTAGCTCTTATAGTCTCTGAGATCTAGGCGTTCATACGGACGGACGGACGGACGGACATGGCTCAATCGCTACCCGAGGTTATGATAAGCATTTTGGTATAAAGGACTTGGGGTCTGCCACGCCTCCTTCTGTCCGTTACATACATTGCACAAATCTAGTATACCCTTTGTACCTATAGGTACAGGGTATAAAAATAAACGAATATAAAGTTCTCAAAAACATGGTAAATTGGAAAAAAATGGACTGTGAGTAAAGTTATGTACCTATTAATTTTGACTACACTAATAAAAAAAAAAAAATTTTAAATGAAAATTTTTAGCTCATATGAATTTAATTTTTAAAATTAGACAAAGTTCATAATGCAAAAATATGATTCTAAAATTAAGAATTCTTACGAAATAAAATAATCCAATTTTAAACATGACTTATATAATGGCATTACTAAAAATCGCTAAAATGAGATCAACATTTTGTTTTGATTCTTAAAATGAGACCAACATTTGATAAAAAAAAACTAATTTTAAGATTAAGACCCAATAATCTAAAAATAAGACTAAAATTTTGATACCAAAAGAGAATCATCCAACTTTAAAAATGACTAAAATGACAAAAAGTCAAAATGAGAAAAATTGTTAAAATAAGACTAAAAAGAATTATCAAAAATTCAAACTTATAAATAAAATAAAAAAAAATATATATTAATTAGTAATGTTATATTGTTTCTTATTATTTAAATAAGATCAAAACTTCTTATAGTGTTTAACTAACTTGGTGCTGTTTGCACCAAACATTCTCAAATCATGATTGCAAGTCGTTTTTAAGAAAACTAAAATTCTTTAATTTAGATTTCTTAATAACACTCTTTTAAAGTAAGACTAAAAATACTTAGAATAAATTAAGGGACCTTGCTCCGAAAATGAAAAACCAAAAACCAAAACGGCTAAATTTTATTCGTTTTCGTTTTTGCGTGCTCCCAAATTCGAGTTCGTTTTGAGTTGTGCCTGCTATTTTTTGGTTTCAATCAGAAAAAAAAAATAATTAAAAGAAAAGAAGAAGCTCGATCTTGGTGGATATTTTTTTCCAGCTGAAACTCTTCGTTTACTGTACTACAACAAATATGTAACTTAAAATTGGCATAAATATAATCTAAAACATTATTTCAGTTTAAAATACCTACACCTATTTTGCCAAATTCGTTTTAATTCCTCTTGCAACAAATTAGTCGATTTCAAACTACATAAAAAATTTGATTTTCGGAAATTGGGAGCACCAAACATGTGGTATCAAAACGAATCCGTTTAAAATGTTCGTATTCTTTGTCCGGAGCACGGCCAATTAATATTTTCACAATTTTTTTTTTTAAACAAGAACAAAATAATGAATCGAAAATAAAAAATTTTGTTTAATTTTCGGCAGATTTAGATTTCAAAGTCGATCTTTCTTCCATGATGATCATCAGGCATTTTTTGAATGCATTCTTTATTTTGTCATTGTATTTTTATGCACAAAAGAAGGCTTTGAAAATCCGTAAATGGAATATTTAACAATCTTAAAATAATATAAGAAAATGAGATTTTCATAATTTGAAATTTGTTTTTATTTTAAACGCGAGCAGTCTTATCTATAAGATTTTTTGGTTTAAAAGCAAATTGTTCTCAAAGTAGCCCACAGATAAGATTTTAGTTTTTTTACCCGACTTATTTTATCTGTAAGATTTTTTGGTCTCAGAAGCAGTTGTTTATCTGTCGAATGGTCAGGATTTAACGACACCTTTGGATTCTATTTTTTCCAATCAAAATCCGAAATTAAGATTTTGGGCTTTAGTTTTTTTCGCTTTGGGTTTTTGTTCAGAATCAGCTTCATCATCTAGAATCTTTAAAATGAGCAATCTATTTGCCTTCTCAATCATCTTAAAGTATAATATAAAATATATATACAATAATAAAGGGTCATTAATCTTGAGGTTTTTTTTTCAATAAGATTTTTTTTTGATAAACCACGCGTGAGTACTGTCAAGTTGCCAAGTGTTTCTTATTCAGTTTTCATAATTAAACAAATTCGCGTTCTGTAAATAATTTTTTTCGCGCGTTTAGGCCATTTTATGGTAGCCATAATCGACCTACTGAGACCACTTTTCGCCATACCATCAACAAATTTAAGACCCAATATTCATTATTGGATGACACTCGACTGAATAGACCTCGTCCAGCGCGTAGTTTATGGGCCGGTGGAATCATCGGTAACCGTAACCGTCAAAGGCGACCTGAAATTGAAGCCCGAGATCTCGACACATAGCCTGTGAAACAATGAACATATTGAGGAACCAATTCGATGAATTGGCCACCAAGATCGTGTGATATCACACCCTTAGACTTTTTCCTTTGGGGCTACGTGAAGTCTAAAGTGTTTGTGGATAATCCAGCTACAATTGAAGCATTAGAGGCCAACATTGCCCGTGTTATTCGGGAGATACCGCCAATTATGCTCGAACGCGTCATCGAAAATTGGAACTTCCGCTTGGACGAGCTACGTCGCAGTTGCGGCCAACATTGGATAGGGATTATTTAAAAAAAGTTAATATCAAGAACGGTTCTTTCTATTAATAACAAAGATTTTCCGATTCATTTGAAATTTTTTTTATTTTAAAAAACCCTCAAGATTGATGACCCTTTATTATTCCAAATCTTAGACTGTTAGTATATCTAGAACCAAAATTTTAAATTTTGTTAACAATGTTAGAGTATTTAAACTTCGACGTTGTACGGACAATTTTTTTTTTAATCTTTGGTGAATTTTATTCGCGTGCTTTTTTATTTTGTTTCTATTGGAAACCCAAATATGCTAATCTGATTACTGGTTATCTAAAGTAGATGATGTTATATACTATATATCACTATTAAACTTCGATGATTAAGCGGCGTTTATGAATGAAAGCGAATTCTGTGATGCAATAGTATTATATATATAATATGGAATATACTATGACTTAACGCTTTTTGAAGCTTTTATTTATTTAACTTATTAGAAATAAATAATTTGTTAACATTTTTTCACTTGTAGCAATAAAACTTAAGTGGTGTTAAGGCTTTTAAGTACTATGCTATATTAGTTTAAAACAATGACAAATATTCAGAAGACAAGGCAGTAAACAAATGTTTACTTGTGCAAAGATCATCATAAAGATTTAGATTTTATATATTTTTTTAGTTTTTTATTGGAGATATTATTACACCATATACACCAATACCTAACAGAAGAATTTCGTGAATATAAAAAAAGCAGAGATCGATCTATCTTGAGTGGCTATAAGTCGTAATAATTTTTACCTTTAAATTAAGAAGAAAAGATTTATATTAGATCAGGGGTGTCCAAAACACCAATACATATGAAAGAAAAGCACTAACACATCTAAAGCAAACCGTTTTTTCATGTTATTATGTACACTGACAAAAATAGTATATGCTCATATAAATGTTTTGTTTTCCGTTGTAGCTCTTTTTTCTTTGCAAGCTATGCCTTATTACTCACATTTAACACATGGTGTACAAAAATTTCGTGTCCGCGATCAATCCTACAACCTCTTTTATAAGTGCAAGAGTTCAGAGAGCACAAACGAAAAAAATGTGGTACAGTCGGGGCGGTGCCCGACAGTGGAATACCCTGTACCTTTTGTGTCAAAAAAATTTTTCCTGCATTTTCCATCTAAGAACTTTCCAATTGGAATTTATTTTTTTTTGGTGTAAATCGATATTTATGCCTATAAGTTCCCTAAATTTAAAGTATATGGGGTAAGTTTCAAGTTGGTATGTTGAGGGGTGTGGGAGAAAACACGGTAAATCGATTGCGGGGGGTGGTGGGACCGCATCGATAAAATTTGGATGTGGATTTGTTCATTAGAGCCACATGAATGAGCTTACCAAAAATTGTGATTCTACGTCACTTGTAGCCATAATTGCGTAGAGTGAAATATTGACGCAGTTTATTGGCAAGGGGAGGTGAAATTTGCACATTTTTGACTATAACTTATGTTGTATTTGTCCGATTTTGTTCATTTTTTACACATAGATGCATGTAACTACAACGCATCGCTCTGTTAAATTTCAGGTGAAAATACTTAACGGTGTGGCTAAAAACCGCGAAACTCTACTGCGGGGGAACGGGGGAAGATATTGACATGATTCAACAAACTTCATCTGCCTAGGAAATATGCGCACCAGCTGGTAAAGTTTCGTGTCTCTAGCTGTTATAGTCTCTGAGATCTAGGCGTTCATACGGACGGACGGACGGACGGACGGACGGACGGACGGACGGACGGACGGACATGGCTCAATCGCTGCCCGAGGTTATGATAAGCATTTTGGTATAAAGGACTTGGGGTCTGCCACGCCTCCTTCTGTCCGTTACATACATTGCACAAACCTAGTATACCCTTTGTACCTATAGGTACAGGGTATAAACAACAACAAAATTACAGTGAAAATCAGTGGGCCAACAACAAATATACACAAGGGTTGTTTCCGTGTTCATGACAAGGTATACTTATTTAAGGTAGCATACTCCCGCCGAGACTCTCAACGAAAGTTACCAATTTTTAGTTTTGTTGCGACTGCACATGAGGTAGCTTGCTTCCACGCATGTTATCTTAATATGAATGCGTTCTCTCTCTTGCTTTTCCTTGCTCTCACTAAAATTGGTGACGACGCCGCAGCATTACTCTACCTTCAATAAGTATACCTTGTGTTCATGAGCTCAGAGAGCAAAAAGAGTAAGAGAGAGAACTCGCGAAATTGTTTTTCTAATTTGCATTGGCATTGAGTGATATGCAGTTTGGGCTGTGCATGTACACGCGCATTGCTGCCTATGCCTAAGAGCCATTACAAAAACAAAAAGAGCCAGATGAGCAATGGGCCTGGACACCCCTGTATTAGATCATTCAGGACTTCAGGAATATTTATATTAATTATAAATCAATTAACTCACAGCAGTGCAGCACAGTAGAATCAGTATTGTCTTGAAGTTCATGTTGGGTTTAATTGTTTATTGATATCCACTTCTGGCCAAGGCTTTTATACAATATTTCAGGCCCATTAACAGACCTGAAGCGACAGCAAAAAACGTGAAATTGAGAGCACGCAAAAACGAATTCGAATAAAAATGTTCGTTTTAGTTTTCCGGAGCACGGCCGAATTTTTAAATTTCAGAACCTCTATAAACTGTTACAGAATTTTACGTTTTTTCGAAATCATAACCCTTTTTCTCCGATTTTGATGCGGTTTTTTTTATTCGCTAGAAAAGTGAAAATAGAAAATACCATATTTTTCGTTTTTTTTTAATTTTTGATCTTAGCCCTTTTTTTTAAAAAAAAAGGGTATGTTGCAGATCTGCAACAAACATGCTTAAGGGTTAAGTAATTTTGCTGCGTAGACTTTTTGTCGAAACAGGGGTGAGTATTTTAAATACGGGCCCCTTTTAAAGTTTTAAAATTTTAACGTATGTGTCCTCGCCAATATTAACCAAGTTCGTTTTTTGTTGCATTATTCGGCTTATTTATCGAGTTATCTAAAATTGAATATTAAGGTAGACTCTTCTTTGACAAGATACATATACCTCGTTTACGTATAAGGATATTTAAATATATTTTTGTTAATAGAAGTTAATTTTTTTTTTTTAATCCAATTTTTGAAAATATTTTTTCTTTTTTATTTATTTATATAATTATAAAATAGAAGTTAATCCTAATTTATAAAAAGGTTTGTAGCCAGAGCAACGTAGGCCTTCAGGCTGTTTCCTTTTTTAATTAAATTTTTTAACAAAAATTGTTTAAATATGTTTGCTCCTTGTCTTAAATTTTCTTTTTTAATTTGCTCCTTGTCAAACATATTTAAACAATTTTTAATCAATAAGTTAAAAATTATAATTAAAACAAAAATGATAAATAAATATATATATATTTAAACAGTTTTACGCAATAAGTTAAAAATTTTAATTTAAAAAAAAAAAAATTTTGATTAAAAAAAATTTGATTAAAAATACATTTTAATTTTTTTATTTGAAAATTACAAAAAAAAAAAAGATAAAAATATTTTTTATTTTATTTAAAATTTTTAATAAAAAAAAAATGTTTAAAAAAAAGTTTTTTTTTCAAATTACTTATTAAATGTGCTTAAAAATAAGATTAAAACCCATTTTATGCGCGAACTTTAAAAATTTTTAGAATACTTCTAACTTTTTGGAAACTGGGCAAAGCTTTGGCTCTTATAGCTCAAAAAGTGTGTACAGGTATCACCGGGAACTACTCTTCTCTCAACATTCCTAATCATAGAATTAAAACTATCATATAATTTAAGCTATAGCCGTCTCTTCCTATGAACAACTAGATCTCGAAGAGCCAATTTTAATAAAAATATACATATAATTTAAACCTAGGTGATTGTCCCACAAAAAAAATTGCTGCCCTAAGTCCCTATAATATATAATACTATAATATCCATTGATCTAATCAAATAAAAACTTTAAAAGATTTTATCAATTTGAAGACCCTCTCTTATCAAAAACAACCATATTTCACGCGCTGCCGTATCTTTAAGATAAGATAAGTTCGGTGATTGATGCAACTGCTTTAATTAAACGAGTCTGTAAACAAGACAATGACACTTGATTGGGAAAGCCGGAAGCTATTGCCTAACTTTGTACTGAGATAATATTTAATTTGAAAAATATTTTAAAGCTGCTTGTAGAGTTCAGATAGATTTGGTATGTAATGTTCGAAAAATATGGTTATAATTTTTATTAATACTAGGTTATTAAATTTTGTCTATATTGAATATATCAAATTATTAATAAATCCCTGGTGAAGTGTCATATATTGAAACGTTGTTGAAATTCGCTAATATATAATGGGTGCTCAGAAGGGTAGCCAGACAGACAGACAGTCTGCCATTTTCCGATATATTTTTTCAATATTTTCCAAAACAATTCATTTTTAGTATGGCGATCAAGAAAAACCGATCATAAAAAACCACAATTATGACTTCTCTGGAAAGTTACATTTTTCTTGTTTTTTTTTAAATTCAATTTAATGCTCAGTTAAATTTAAAATCAATAAATTTTCATAAATTTTAGCAATCATGCATTTGTAATGCAGTTTTCTCATTTTTTTTTTTTAGCGATTTTTGCAGGTGTGACAACTTACAAGCCTTTTTAATAAATCTGTTATTGCCAAATTGTATCTAAAAGTTTTTCTTTTTTTCAATAATACTCATATTCTTGTTCTGCTCTTACCTTCTCTGGGATCATACGGTCAGGGGGACATCGGTATATCGACTTTTCTAGTACTTTAAGTAGCCTTGGCCTCTACAACGTCTCCTTCTATGTTACTTGGTATAATATGTTTTTTTTTAATTATCATTTCAAATATAATTTTTTACACACCACAATGGGCTCGCGTGGCCAGATTTTGGCCAAAAGCCCTTCAGACGAAATTCAAAATTTGGACACAATGACAATTTAATATGATTTTACACATATTAATGTATCCTGTGCAAAAAAGAAATATTAAATTTTAATTACAGGTACTTAAGTAATTAGCCATCAAAGTTGGCATTTTGTATTTTTTTAACTTTCGTGATAATTTACAGAAAAAAAAAACTTGCATTTACCATGATGCATGCAGCTACGAAATCTTCATTCACTTTGTTATTCATAAATGTTACTTTAGAGAAAAAATAAAATTGAGCTTAAAAACTTTTTGGTTTTAAATATATTCGAGTAGTTATAAAGATTTTGTAGGTTTTTCATCATTTGGCTACTTTGCTTTAATGGTGCCTCCGACTACCACTCGATATTTGATCGAAAGAATTTTTATAAAATTCTTCACATGTTTTACAACAAAATGTAATTCCTCCCGATTTTCGGAAATTGAATTTTGTATCTAAAAGTTGAATATTAAAAATTGACCTCCAGGAAATTGTACTATTTTTTGAATTTCTTAGCTGCCTAAAAGTATGCTTTAATTTTTTTCATTTCAAAAGTTCTACTTAAATGTAAGAAAAATGTACAATTTTAAAATTGTATAGCATACTTACAAAGGCGCAAATTAAAAATTGTAAAATTGATCTATTTTGAAGAAAAAACGTAAAAATGTAAACATTGATTTTTGAAATTTTTTTCGGAAATTAAAAGAGCATGCAAAAAAAAAATTATAACCGTTAAAAAACATATGGATTAGTGATGTCGTCTTTTAGTAATTTGCTTGGAAAGCTGAAACTATTTGGGGCTATAACTTCAAAACCATTTAATATTTTGGGTATAGGCTATTTTTTCAATGTATGAGGAGCTCATATCTACCTCTGTGTGAAATATGGTCCAATTCCAATACACCGCTTTTTTTTTAATTAAGTTAAAAATTTTTTTGAAATTTTTTCCAATTTTGGTTTAGATTATCTATATCTTTAAAAAATTTGAGGAGGCTCAAACTTAAATAATAAAAAATAGCTCAATCCTTTACGAACACGTGTGTAAAATTTCATCACTCTAAAAAAATTATTATGGAAATGCCAGGGTTTCGGCCAAAATATGAGAATCTGGGCACATAGTGCACACAAAAAAAAATATTACTGTTTTAAAAAAACTTTATTTTAATTACTATTTTTTAAATAATTTTATTTTGTTTAATATTTACATTTATGAAATACTATATTATCTTTTTCATATAATATACCATTTTTTTTCGAGTAACTATGTGATTATAATAACAACTAGTTTGTATATAGCAATATAGACTAGCTCTTGCTGTTATTGTTTAATTAATTTGTAAATAGAAAAAATTACAAAACAAAATTATATTTAATAAGCAAATATTTTTCATAAAATATTACATAAAACTTGCATTATTTTGTTATAATTGTTATTATATTTTTTGCTAAAATTATATATTACAAAGGATAACTTTGTTTTCCGCATGACCGCATCTGAATTTTTTTTTTTGTCAAACCACTTCACCGCGTATATTTCGTTCTCAAGCAAAACACAAACTATATTATTTACTATATTTGTATAGAAACAATATTTTTATGTTATATTTTACCAGTTGTACTTTTTATTTGAATATTCCAAATAAATATTTTTGGTGAACACAAAAATCGTGAAGGTAACGCAATGTGCAGCTCTATTATTCGTGTCTCTCTTAGATTATTTTTTTTTTACTCTTTAAAGCAAAGTTATAAAATTTTTTGTGTTATTTACAACATTTGTGTAAAGTTTGCTCAAAATTGTTCGACTATTTCATATAGCTACCATAGAAAAGTTGAACCAGTTTTTTGCGCAGTAAAACTTGCGCACTTCTTAGTGGCATCTTGAAAAATTGATTGCGTTATGTTATGCCAAACTCTTTAGGTTTCCGCAGTCCTCATATTATCAGAGATGCATTTGTTTGCAATTTTAAAATACTTAGCTTTTTTTAAATGCCTATTCAGAGCTTTTCGAAACGTAATGAACAAAGTGTTTCATAGATAAGAAAACTCAAAAGTTGCGTCTACATATTGTTGTATTGTTTGTACTTTTATCAATTACTAATTTATATATTAATAAATATATTTCTTGGAAATGGGTTTTATCAGGCAGCTTGCTTAAGAGCAGTCAATGGGCCTAAAAAGTTGTATCTATAAAAGACTTGAGCAGAATTGCATTCCAGTAAAAATTAAACCCAACAATGAACTGCAAGACAATATTGATTCTGCTGTGCTGCACTGCTGTGAGTATATCAAGTTAAACGTAATAGCCATACTGCTGAAGTCCTGAAGGATCTAATATAAATTTTTTTTCAGGTGTGCATCTTTGCTCAACCCAATCAGGAGCAGAATCCAGCAGAGGAGGCACTTGTCCGTATGCCTCGATTCTCTAATCGCGTAAAATGTTTGAAAACTGTTGCGGAGGCAACAAAAATAATAACTACTGAAATTTTGCCAGTTTTGCCAGAAATAATTGCTTGTGCTGGATTTCCGCCAGGAAATAAGAAACCTACCACGATTTTTGATTACTTAAATGAAGTGTTGGTAAAGAAGCCGCAATGCATAAGTGAACATGTGCAGAAAGTCATTAAAAGATTGGAAAAGCTAATCAACTTTATTAAGAAGAACAAATGCTAAAGCATTATCAAAGATGACATAAGGCAAAAATTCATATAATTCTTATTATAGTAACTTAATTGTATTGCCTATATACAATAATAAACTAAATATGACGCATAAACAATTATAAGTGTCACATTTTTTTCATAATTTAAGAATGGAATATTTACTGCAAGAGAGTTGGAAAAATCTTAAATAATTCGTTTACCCATATTTAGTTAAAAACGTAAATATTTTCATTTATACACTCCCCGAAATTCAATTAAGAACACTTGTTTTTATTTAAAAATATTAAGTTTTGAGTTATTTAAAAAGCATTTGTGACTCAAGAAATATTTTTAGCGTTACTTAATTCCGATTCAACTAAAAATGTATCCTAAATAACCAAAAAAAAGGCTTGAAACTTCAAATAGTATAAAAAAATTAAATTTATACTGCGAAATTCAATTAAGAACACTTTCTAAAAAGGACCAAAAAATCAATGTTTTGTAAAAAAAGAAGGGAAAAATACTAAGTTAATGGTGAGTCCAGGCTCACGACTTATTTATAACCTCGAAAATTCGGGTTGGCATCAAGAGAACCACCTTCTGAAAATCTGAAAGTGGGATTTGAGCCCCTTCTTCGGTAACTGTCCTGCGCAGCTCCTGCACCATCTGAAATTTGGGTCCGCCAGCGAAGACGTGACGGGACAGGTTCCCCCACATGTTCTCAATGGGTTTCAAGTCCGGCGATCGATGTTTTTGCTTTAAAACCAACCACAACCCGTTGAGAAGTGGATCCGACCATTATCAAGAAGAAATATGGTTTTATTCTGCAGGGGCAAGTTCGAGGGGAATAGCAATAAATAAGTTTCTTAAAAAAATGTTTAATGTGAATGTATCTGATATTTCGACACCTAAAAATGTTTTTCTAGAACCCACCTGAGCAGACTACAACAAATACTCAGCACTCTAAGTTTGTCATACCAAAGCTTGGTTTTCGCTATTGTTTATTATAAAAGCAAAACATTTTATATTGGGTTTTTTGATGAATGCGGACGTTTATAAATTGTCTTTGAAACAGGATTGGTTGTAGATGACTGACCAGGGAACCCCGGAAGCTTCTACTTGGATTGATACAGATAGAGCAACGTTCACTTTAACTTGTGTTCTTTTTCTTATTTATTAATTAATTGTATGTTTCATCCAATCCATTGTTGGAAATTCTAAGTAATAAGCATGCGTTGATCCCACTTTATAAATTAATGTGAAATTATTAATCAAGTTTAAAAATGTAGTTGTTCTGAAACATCCTCTACACAGAAGCGGATCTACAAAAAAAGATGGTGTACGTTAAAGTCGGGCGCGGACGACTTTGGGATACCCTGTACCACCACATTGCAATCAAGGCCGATATATTGCTTACAAACTCCAAAACATATTTCTTTGCCAAACAAACGAAACAAAACGAATTTTGTTCAAAATAAGTTTTTTTGACCGATTGGTCCTATGGGAGCTATATGATATAGTTAACCGATTTTGATCAAATTTGAAAAATGCTTTTTATATTTTATTTAATTGTGACTATTAAACTATTAAAAATAGAAATTAAATTTTTCATATATTAAATTCCAAAAATAGCAATATTTAATTTTTTTTTTATCTTTTTTTTTATTTTAACATTTTTAACAACGCACTATGGGCCCAGATTCTCATATTTTGGCCAAAACCCTGGCATTTTCATAATAATTTTTTTAGAGTGATGAAATTTTACACACGTGTTCGTAAAGGATTGAGCTATTTTTTATTATTTCAGTTTGAGCCTCCTCAGATTTTTTTTAAGATATAGATAATCTAAACTAAAATTGGAAAAAATTTAAAAAAAATGATTAACTTAATTTTACAAAAAAGCGGTTTATTGGAATTGGACCATATTTTACACAGAGGTAGATATGAGCTCCTCATACATTGAAAAAATAGCCTATACCCAAAATATTAAATGGTTTTGAAGTTATAGCCCCAAATAGTTTCAGCTTTCCAAGCAAATTACTAAAAGACGACATCACTAATCCATATGTTTTTTAACAGTTATAATTTTGTTTTTGCATGCTCTTTTAATTTCCGAAAAAAATTTCAAAAATCAATGTTTACATTTTTACGTTTTTTCTTCAAAATAGATCAATTTTACAATTTTGTCTTTGTAAGTATGCTATACAATTTTAAAATTATACATTTAAGTACGACTTTTGAAATGAAAAAAATTAAAGCATACTTTTAGGCAGCTAAGAAATTCAAAAAATAGTACAATTTCCTGGAGGTCAATTTTTAATTTTCAACTTTTAGATACAAAATTCAATTTCCGAAAATCGGGAGGAATTACATTTTGTTGTAAAACATGTGAAGAATTTTATAAAAATTCTTTCGATCAAATATCGAGTGGTAGTCGGAGGCACCATTAAAGCAAAGTAGCCAAATGATGAAAAACCTACAAAATCTTTATAACTACTCGAATATATTTAAAACCAAAAAGTTTTTAAGCTCAATTTTATTTTTTCTCTGAAGTAACATTTATGAATAACAAAGTGAATGAAGATTTCGTAGCTGCATGTATCATGGTAAATGCAAGTTTTTTTTTCTGTAAATTATCACGAAAGCTAAAAAAATACAAAATGCCAACTTTGATGGCTAATTACTTGAGAACCTGTAATTAAAATTTAATATTTCTTTTTTGCACAGGATACATTAATATGTGTAAAATCATATTAAATTGTCATTGTGTCCAAATTTTGAATTTCGTCTGAAGGGCTTTTGGCCAAAATCTGGCCACGCGAGCCCATTGTGCATCGTAAGAGCAAGGTTCTACGAGACGTATTTAAGAAAATTCAATAAAAATTCAATATTATTATATTCTAATATATACATATGACAATTTTAAATATTGAAAATTAAGAAAATTTCATATCATTTTATACTTTATAACAAAATAAATATTTCTTTAAGTGCCAATAATGTGGATATAAAAATGAGTTACAGTCGAGGCGTTGCCTGACAGTGTAATACCCTATACCTTTTTTCTGGAAAAAATTTTATTTTTTTATTTTCCTTCTAAGAACTTTCCAATTGGAATTTATTTTTTTTTTGGTGAAATTCGATATTTATACCAATAAATTCCGTAAATTTTTACCGATTTTGATGAAAATCAAAAGTTACGCCAAGAAAGTTATTTAAAGTACATGGGGTAAGTTTCAAGTTGATATGTTGATAAATTGATTGCGGGGGGTGGGGGCACCGCATCGATAAAATTTGGATGTGGATCTGTTATTTAATCTTACCAAAATTGGTGATTGTAGGTAATTTTTTACCATAATTACGAAAAGTCAAATATTGACTTAGTTTATTGGCAAGGGGGGGTGAAATTAGTACATTTTTGACCATAACTTCTGTTGTATTTGTTTGTATACGATTTTTGTACACGGATGCGTGTAACCACAACGCATTGCTCTGTTAAATTTCAGATGAAAATCTTAAACGGTGTGGCTAAAAATCGCGAAAATCTACTGCGGGGGAACGGGGAAAGATATTGGCATGATTCAACAAACTTCATCTGCTTAGGAAATATGCGCATCAGGTGGTAAAGTTTGATGTCGCTAGCTCTTATAGTCTCCGAAATCTAGGTGTTCATACAGACGGACGGACGGACAGACGGACATGGCTCAATCGCTACCCGAGGTTATGATAAGCATTTTGGTATAAAGAACTTGGGGTCTGCCACGCCTCCTTCTGTCCGTTACATACATTGCACAAATCTAGAATACCCTTTGTACCTATAGGTACAGGGTATAAATAATCATATTATATTCTAGAAGACTTGTTTTAAAAAATTGTTTTATTGAAAAACACAAAAAATTTTCATATGAATTTTTATTAAGATGTGATAGCTGTGGCAAAATTAATTTTTTTTTAAAGAGCCAACAAATTAGATAAAAAAAATACTCCAAAAATATTTTTTTTATATAATATAATCGGCCGAACCATTTTATTCGGATTCGTTTTTGCGTGCTCCCAAATCCGAATTTTTATCTGTCGCCATCTACTCATATTTCCCACAGCTTACACCTTTCGAGGGAAATTATCCGTGACTATGCTATTCCTATTACAAGGGAAATTTTTTTATGCAATCTAAGGTATCAAAGAATATTATTTCAGTTTAAAATGCGTACACTTTTAAAAATATTTTGCTAATTCGTTTTAAATCCTCTTGCAAACATTCGGTTTCAAACCACATAAAAAATTCGTTTTTGGTGGAGTTGGGAGCACCAAACATTCGGTTTAAATTGAATCCGGATTGGCTTCCCAGAGCTAATACTAATTTTTTTTTTAATTTGGCCATAAAGCGTTTAATAAAAGTAGGAAATTTTCAGAATTATTTTATTTTAAAAAATCGTTGGGAACAAATTTAAAATCTTTATGAAACTAGACGCCTTGATTGACTTTAATAATTAAAAAAAAATTATTTAACACTTTCGCCTATTTTGCTTTAAGTATGTGTACTAGGGCGGGTCAAATTTTTTTCTTTTTGGTTCTATTGGCCATTAAAAAAGATGGCGTACTTTGAGATACTCTCTACTAGCACACTGCAATCAAATTTGGTATACTGCTGAAGTATTGGAAATGGTTATGATATCTTCATAAACTAACGAGTTGTGCACCAAAACAGTTTCTATTTTGACAAATCGGTTCTATTGGACGTAATCTGAAAGTTTGATTGCTATAGGAAGGTTATAGGTTTTGCGAAATTGTAAAAGTTTGGTTCTTCGTTAGGCTCACATGCCATATGTTGCAGCGCTACATTGTTTATCAAAGAATAAAAGAAGTTAAAAAGAAATGAAATTGTGCGATTTTTATTAACTTTATAATTACATGTGTCCATGTTACAGATATGTTTCTGGCAATTCCTGCAATTAAGTCATTCTATAAGAAGTTCTCCAGACTCTTTGTAATAAGTGCACTCTTAGTCAACCAATGTGCTTTGCTTAGTCACTTTTTAGTTATTTACAAACGGCATATTAAAATTAATATGCTCTTTATGTGACTGTTTGTATAGCATAATATCTTGTAAATAGATTGCTAAAACCTGTGAGATACTTTTTCAATGCCTAAATCTTTCACACTTTTATTAAGCATGAAATTACTACCGCAAACACAAACACTAGTACACGCAAATTTTTTTTTTATTATAATTCTGTCAATATTTGCCAAGATGTAAAGTAAAAATTTAGCAATATTAATAGACTGGATTTTGCAACTATTCAAGACGTCAACGTTGAACTAGGTTAGTCGAAACTTTAAATTAACAGAGATACGAGAACGCAACATTGGCGGGTAAACAAAACGCACCCAGCAGCCCAGTGACTGACTTATCAAGTGTCCAAAGCTTCAGAGAATTAGAAACTCTGTCTTAATAACTATGCTACAGCATTAGCCAAAGAACCTTAGCACAGTGGTCGAAATCGTCAATTTAACATAAAATTATTCAAATTTTGAAATATTGATAAAAATTCTTTGTTATTATATAGCAAAAGTACAAAGGTATAATAAGTTCGTGGAAAAGAAGGCATTAACCAAACAAGTAAATAGATTCTTGATTGAGTCGATATGGTCATGTCCGTCCATCTGTCCGTGTGAACAAAATGATCTCGCCGACTATATGATCTAGACAGTCCAAAAATACCAAAACATACGCAGATCAATTAAGTCGATTCCTGTCGAAATCTCGCCCCGTTCCCATGGAGGAAACTCACCAAGATTGAAATTTTGACTCATGTAGACTAAATGAAAAAATTATTTTTACCTTTTGGGAATACAACAGGAGTCGGCTTATTAGACAAAGAATCTGCAAAAAATAAAAAGTACAAATTTATTTTGGATTTTTTGTTCAAACATTTTTTTTTTCTTTTGGATTACAACAGAAGTCGGCTAATTAGACAAAGAATTTGCAAACAAATAATAAATACAAATTATTTTTTTTTTTTTATTCAAAAAATTTGTTTTCTGTAAAAAAAAACATTTAACAATTGTATTTTAGTTTAAAATTAAAAATAAACTTATTTTTAATATGCACTCAAAAACCAAAATAAAAATTTTGTTAAAAATTTTTTTTTTAAATAAAATTCATAAAAAAAAAAAAATAAAAAATTTTGTTAAAAAAAATTTTTTAACAGAAGTCTTAATTATTGCTAACAAATATTATAAAAAAAAATTTTGAAGATTAATTTTGTTGAAAAAAAATTTAATGATAAAAAAATGTATTTAAAAAGTTTTTAATAAATTTATTATTTTAAAGCATTTTTTTATAAAAGCGTTAAATGCGATAAACCAATTTTAAACCAATTGATTGTTATCATTATTTATTTTAACAATTCAATCATTTTTTAAATAAAAATAAATAAATAATTTATAAAATTATGTTGTTTTTTTTTAATACGTGTTTGCAAAATTGTATCAAAAAATTGTTTTATTTGAACAAATTTGAAAATATTTATTTTTAAAATTCTAAATTTTTATAAATTGTATAAACTTTTTTGTTTGTAATATGTGTTTTTTAAATAAAGTTGCTCTCTAAACTAAATTTTAAATAATAAATAATTTAATATTTATTTTTAAAAATCTTTAAACTATTTTATTTTATTAAACAAAAAATATATATTAAAAAAGGAAATTTATTAATTATTTAAAAAAAATGTAATACGTGTTTGCAAAATTTTATGAAAAATTTTGATTTAAATAAATATTAACAATTAATGTAAAAAATTATTAATAAAATTATTTCAAAAAGTTTTTGTTAACTAAATTATTTCAACATAAATTATTTTAGTTTTTTTTTTCTAATATTTATTTTTTTTTTAAATAAAATTGATCTCGAAGCTATTTCATTTTATTTTATTAAAAAAAAATGTCTAAAATGTATATTATTTTTAAGATTTGTTTTTGAAATAATTAGTTAAAATTAATGTAAAAACTTGCTGATAAAATTATTTTAAAAAGTTTTTTTTTACTATATCAAAAGTGCTCTCTAAATAGTTTAACATAAAAAAAATTATTTAAAATTTTGTTGTTTGTTATATGTATTTTTATTATATAGAATTGATTTCTTAGCTATTTCATTTTAGCACGAGTTTATTATTAAAGTAATTATTCAGATTTGTTTTTTAAATAAATTGTAAAAATTAATGTAAAAAGTTGTTGATAAAAGTTTACTCTAAATAGTTTAAGCATAAAAAAATTATTTAAAATTTTGTATGTATTTTTTGAATAAGTTTATTCCAAAAAAATATTTAAAAAGTTATTATTAAAATTATTATGAAAAGCTTACTTTTTAAGAAAAGTTTTATTAAAATTAATATAATGATACAGTAAACGAAGAGTTTCAGCTGGAAAAAGATTACTTAGTTGATGAAAATTTCAAGGATTATTTGGGCCCCTGTTTCTAAGTTAAAAACCGAGATTTCGTTTCGCCCGATCAAAGCTCAAAAATGGAAATGGTTTTTGGTGTTTTTCGAATAGTTTGCAAATATCTACAAATCAAAGTAGACTTAAGACTCCTTTTTATGTGATTACTTAATAGCCAGCTAGATGGAACATTTGGACCACTGTGCGACACACTGAACGCTACGAATTTGCTGCCTCAAAGAAATCTGTTTGCACTTTTCTTGTGAAAGTACCTCGCGTATTTTTTTTTATCTTGTTTATCTACCTAATCAGAATGTTACACGAAAGTGTTGGTAAGAAACGCCTATATAAGGCCAATCCGAGCGATATCTGCACGTCAAACAGCTTGAAAACGACGCCTCAAGCATGCACAGATTTAGTCTAATCTTTTGCAGTGCGCTGCTCGGACTTTTCTGCAGTTCTCTTGCATTTAATCACGGCCAGGCTTTGGTTTACTGGAATGATTGGAAGGTAAGCACACTATGAACGCATAAACGCAGACTCAACAGTAATAAACTATGCCCTACACAGGCTATTTACCATCCTGATGATTATCCTACGGCAGCTGCCTTGAACAATGCGCAATTCTATTACAATTATAATCGGAAAATGATTGATCAGCAAAATGCATTAGCCGCACGTAATGTCATAACCTATACCCTGGCGGAGAATCAGTTTTCGGACATGCGTTTGCAGCAATTTGCAGCACTGCTGCCCAAATCCGTGTATCCTGCTATTAAAAACGATGCTGGCCCAATAGCCACACAACCCGTGAACGTGCAAGAATTTGATCCTCGAATAACACCTGGTCTGACCATAACACCTGCTGATCAGGGTAAAGTATGCAGCAGCAGTTGGGCCTATGCCACGGCCAAAGCCATAGAGCTAAAGAATGCGGCGGAGTTGGTCAATCTTATGCCAGATGCACTTTCTGCACAGAATCTGATTGACTGCGCCGGCAGTGGTACAGCCTGCACCACCCAAGTGCCACAAGCGGGCTTTGACTATCTGACGCAATATCCGGATAAGGATACGGAGCTCTTGACAGTTACGGATTATCCCAACAACAACACACTAACGCAACAGGGCATGTGTGTGCCCAACACAGTTACGGTCGGTGCTGTACGCTTAACTAGTTATGCCGTAATCTCAGACAATGATGATGACACTTTAATGCGTTATGTGGCCAACAACATACCCGTCATTGTGGAGTATAATCCGAATTCCTTTGGATTTATGCATTATAAGAGTGGCATCTATCAGCCACCGGCTAGTAATGGTAAGGCGGCAACCAGCTCGCAGTTCTTGATTGTGTTGGGCTTTGGACATGATACAAGTCTGAATTTGGATTATTGGCTGTGCTTGAACTCATTTGGTACTACTTGGGGTGAAAATGGTTTTATAAAAATAATACGAAATGGTACGCAGAAAATAGCTAAGAATGCAATATTACCCTATGAGTTAGCCTAAAGCTTATGCTGCTCTCAAATTGTTTTTGAGTTGGGACAAATTTTTATTAGTAATAAATAGCAACTTTACATTTAGATTAGTTCTTTTAACTATTATTATTATATTGACGATTAAAATAAACACTTTTTGTAGTAGATGGCGTCTGCAGCCTTATATCATCAACTAGTAACTGGGGCGTTGGTCTGCTAAAGGGGCGGCTAACCCCAAATCTGACCTAATGCAAAGGAATGCATCCAACCCGTTTAAGTCAGGCTCAGACTGAGAAAAAGGGGAATTGCACTTAAAGGGAACAAGCGAACCAACTAAACAGATGGTTCGAAGACAGAAAATGTCACAGGAGCGGACAAGATGTAGCATTATTAAGGCCGGCGGCAAAACTGGTAAAGATGTGAGGAAGCAAGTTGCCGCCTCACAACAGTTTTTCTATTTTGCCAATAGGGCAGTATGAAAACTGCTTGGACTGCTTGGTAGGTAAAGGCTTGGCTTACTGTTCAGTATTAGTGAGTAGGGAAGTGGAGAGTAGGTGATAGCGATAGTGTTAAGAACGGCGAACTCTTTCTTACCAATTAGGATAGATAGTTAGACAAGCAGAGTGCCATTTAGGATTTATTTGTGTTAATTTGGACGGGTATTTCAGGATTTGGCGGCGATCGTGATCTATATAAGGCGGATCAGCAGCCAAATCGTGAGAGTCTTGCTTAGTTTGTGAAATGTGATGAGTCTCAGTCAATGAGTCAGTGCCGCAAATTTGAAGACGTTACGCGAAAACTAAAATAGAGAACTATTGTAAAGAAGGATATCAGGATATTTTTAATTAGTCGACCGCGTCGGATTTCGTGGCCAAACTAGAGTTGCGTTACAAAGAACATTGCACGAAACTACAAGGAATACAAGGTGGAGTTTTTTAAACTTTTCTTGGGGTTAGCTTCATGAAGCCTTTGGTCCAACCTATTCTTGTGCCTTTGTAGTCGATCGCTGTAGCGGTTTATTTATTTGGAGGTCAACGGTCTCCAGTCTGAGGTCACAATGCGAATTTCCAACATACCAATCTCATACAATGATTGGGCGTAACGCCTTGTACTAGCGCCTTATACGTAAGCGATATGAGCAAGCCGCACCAGTTCGGAATGGCGTACCTACAAATAGGTGCCAACACTATATTGTGTATAACTCTCTCACATCGAAGTGGAAGGGTGCTGTAGTGGTTAAGAAAAGCATTTTGTATAGTTTTAATCGCTAATTTTTGTAGCACGCTGCATATGCTTCCTGAAATTAAGTCACCTATGAATATCACTGCCCTGCTCTGCTACTCTTGAATCCCATCTGTTGCCTTATGCTCTCAGGGTGCAGCTATCATTAGTTTTCCGATCTTCACGCTCTTTCATACCTAGCTCAATTGGAGTGGGTATGACTGCCGTGTATAAATTGTATTAGAATGGGGAAAGGACGCTTTCCTGAGGGATACCAGTTCTCGCTCCATTTTTTTTCTCACAGGGAATTTTTCTTTCTATATGTTATTCATTATTATGCTTGGCACTACAGTTTAGGACGTTTCATTTTTCCAAATCATCTTTCATTCCAATTACCCAGCGTGCTTGGGGTCGCCCAACTACTTCTTCTTCCATCCGGTTGATTGAAGCAGGTTTTTTTCAAAATTGAGTTTCACGTTCTCGCAACATGTCCGGCTCACCTAAGTCTGTGAATTGACATAGGCAGCTAGACTTGTGTCGTTAAATATCTCACATAGCTCTTCGTTGGTGCGATAATTACTAGCATCTATTCTTATCGGACCAAGAATAGTTCGTAAAAATTTTATCTTTGTCCTCTCTAGGAGGCCTATATCTGATTTCCTCAGAGTCCACGCCTCACATCCGTACGTTAATACTGGGCGGATCATTTTTTTATATATCCGGTTCTTTAGGGTTCTGTTGAGAAGGCGCGACTTGAGGAACGTTGAAAGCGAGAAAAATGTTGAGTTCGCAGATTTAATCCTTTTTCTGGAGTTGAAGTTATACTCGTGTATGGTTATATTTTGTCCAAAGCGACGAACCCAGTGCGAATTTCCAGCTAAATGAATTTTTGTTTTACTTTCATTTACTCGCAATCCTTCTTTCTTTGCTTCTTTTTCTAACTTCACCAAGGCTTCTTTCATAATATAATATCGATAGCGATAATATCCTGTTTTTAGTATGTGGAAAAATTGAGCTGGGAGCATGATTTTTAATTTTTGCTGGAAGACTCCAAGTATATTTTCATCAGGCAGGTCAGCGTATTTTTAAAATAATAGATAGTACGACCAATGAAGTCCATATTATCTTCATATGCCAGCAACTGGACACTTTTATAAAAAAATTGTGCCTTTTAAATGCTCTTCGGCCTTTCATTGCTCCCATTTACCATACCCTCCAGGTGTGGTGCTCAAACCCGAAGAAATAAGTTAAGGGATTTGGCATGAATGAAGTGATCGTCTAATTTGATGGAAAAACATATTAAACACCTGCAAAAAGACGTTTGGTACGCTTCGGATGTTGTTTTGGTACTGAACCCACCCTTGCGAGTGTTCTTCTATTTATTCAATATTAATCTCTTATATCTAAGTTACATAATAAACGCTGTGTTGTAAGCAGCAGCGTACTTAAAACTAAGTACATAAACAGTATATAAGAATGTCAAGTGCGCCGTCTAATTTATATTCGTGGGAGCTCAATTGATATTAGAGACAGGATCGATAATGCACAACAGTCGCATTACAATACAGCCCGCTTATCCCTTGTTAATTTATTTGGCTATTTGAGGCATAAATGATAAGAATAGTCATAAACTATCCCCATAATGTGCGCTGCAAGGGTTCCGATGTGACGTCTTATGTTCATGTCTGAATATGCCGCTACTACAAAATCTCACCTCACATTCAGAGGGTCCAAAGGGTGGCCTGCCTGGCAATTACTGGATCCTTGCGATCTACACCTCAGGCAGCCGTGCATCTAGGTCCCTTCCTGAAGTTTACAGCAGCCAGAAGTGCAGCGAGACACCGGGCACTCAATCTTCTCACGTCATCTACTTCCGGTGTCAGCAGCATCTTATCTGAGTTAGACACACTCGTTGGGACCGAGAATAGCGACTGCTGTTCCTCAGTTTAGAAATGGAATGACAAGTTTGTCGTAGTGTTCCCGGAGAACGAATATTGGAAGCAAAAAACTGCTTTTAAGCGGAACGAGCTAACGATCTACACTGATGCTTCAAAGACGGAAGAAGGCATAGAAGCGGGCGTCTTCTCTGAAAAGCTCTCGACGAAGTTTTTATGCCATCTACCCGACTGGTGTAGCGTTTTTCAGGCCGAGATATACGAAGGAACGTAGTACTAATTCCTGTCGAAAGCCATTCTGCAATCAAGACTCTGTCATCGCATACCATGAAAAGCAAACTTATTCGTAAGCTAGCGCTTAACCGTATTTACTCTTCGGTACCTTTGATGGGTCCTAGCGCACTGCGGTGTACCTGTAACGAGGAGGTGGACGAGTGTGACAGTACCCTTGTGGTAACGGAATGAGACACTGCGTCCGGTTGTCACATCTAGCCAAGGTGCAATCAAGAGCGAACATCTCGACTGCTGCGATTTCATAAGAGCAGGACCAGAATGGTGGTAGGAGTTGTAAGGGTACACTGCACCATATGCCTAAAGCTGAGAGTGCGCATGTTCCACATCACGGCTTCTGTCACAGCTGCGGATATGAGGAGGTATCCAACACCGGCAATGTGACTACCCGGCACTTCACAGGAAACGCATCCAGGTGAAGATCTGTGCAGTTCGGCCTCTTCCATCGAATGCTTAAAATGGTTCAGCAAGGAAAGTGACCAAGGAAATTAAGAATGCCCACCAGCTTTGACCTTCGAACTTTGAATATGACTCCCCACCCCCCCACACACACCCACCACTCCTTCTTCAGATTTTCGCTTTTTCAAACAAGCTGCTCCCCAGTTTTGATTTTCGAACTTTCAAGCTCGCACCCTCCTTTCACTCCTTCTCCCCCTTCCTCTTCATGCTTTCGCTAGCTTAACTAACATAAAGTAACTTATCAAACTGCCCTTGTATCTGCAGTTTTTGCTTAAGTATGCAGTAATAAAAGTCGATTTATTTGTTGTTTTTGTGAAAGTTTATAACTTTTTCATTCGTTTTATTCAATTTCTCTTTAGTTTATTTATTGATTTTTCATCTACAAGCGGAGCTTTACAGACTTAAACGCTATAAATTAACAAGTTCACATAAGTTATACAATTTTTTTTTTATTGTTATTTTCTTTTTTTGTGTTTTAATTTTTATTTACTTTTTTAAATCATTAATTTTGTTTGTTTTTTGCATATATATCGTTCTTTTTTTTGTGGTTGGTGTTAAGTTTTGCATAAAAACTTAGAAAAAAAAGTAAAATTAATTGGTATAATTTTTTTTTTTTTAATAATTTTGAATTCAGCCAACGCATACAAAGCACATTTTTGCGTACGTAACTGTGTGTGTGTTTTGACTCAATTTTGCATTTTGAGAGTTTTTGGGAAATTATTTTTCCCAACTCGAAATATCGTTATTTAAGTTTTGTGGGCTTTTACGAAACATTTTGTTGCTGGTTGTTACAGAAAAAGTTGTTAGCCAACATTTTGTTTTAAAGTTTTTTTTTGGATTATTTTATTTTTAAATATGTAGTTTTATTTCACATGCATGCTGAGTATTATTTGCTTTTGCATGCTCATAGTTTTGGTTGTGTTTTCTTTTTTTTTTGTTAAATTAATTTTTAGTTTTTATTAGTTTTTACTTTAGAATCTCGTCACTCTTGTAAAGCAAAGCTCAATGATATGATGCACGCTGTCGTTTATTTAGTTTATATTTATTTATTTTTGTTATTATGTTACATATATGTAATATTATTATTTATTAATTTTGCGTGCTTGTCATTTTGTGTTTGAATTTTTTGTTGTGTAGTTTATTAAATAATGTGGCATACTTTGAGGCGGGCCTATAAAAACAATGTTTAATTGAATTTGTGGCATACTTTCGGGCGGCTCTATAAAAATCCGTGAGAAGCAAAATGTTAGACGTTTCGTTTTATTTTAAACTTTTTTTGAATTTATATTATTTAGTTTTAACAAACGTTATTTACTGCTCTGTATGCTTTACATATATAGGTTTTCGTTTTTTGTAAATGTTTAACTAAATTTAGTTTTAAATTTTTGTTTTGTTTTACTAAGTTGTTCTGAAATCGCTCATATGCTTATTTTTTGTTGTTTTTTTTTTATATATATAATATGCACATAATTATGTTTTTACGTTACAACAGCTAGTGTTTGGTTGTTATTATTTTTTATATATGCATAATTTTATTTAAATTAAAATTAGTTAAGTTTAACTACTTATGCTCACCCAATTTCTTTTTAGCTGTTCATATATAATTCTTAATAATATTTAACTAAATGAATATAATGTTACAATATATATGCATGTAAGTTTTCAAATATATATAAGTATAATAATAATTGTATTTCTTGTCTACACAAAATGATGTTTTTTTAAAATTGCTTTTCGGTTTTATTTACTTGTTAAATGTTTTATGTGTTGGCTAGTGTTAAGTCATAGGTTTTGCGGTGTTTTGTTTTGACTGTACCTGCTGGCAAGCTGTTTATATATATGTAATTGTGTGTGTGTATATGCTTGTGTGTGTGTGATTCGAACAAATCTTCAAATTAAAGCACTTGCAATTTTTTTCATTAAAACCTTTTTTTTTATTGTTTTGTAATTTTGTTTTTAACTAACACAAAAAATTAACTACACGGAATTTTAATTTGTTGCTGTTAATACAAATTTAGTATTTATGTGGTACTTATTACTTTTTGTTTATTTTTTAGGAAGATTTTTTAGGCTTATTTATTTGTCTATTTTTAATTTATTTTTATATGTATGAAGCTTAAAATGGACAAAATATGAGTTTCGGTTTAATTCATTTTTGTATTTAATTAATTGCTAATTTTATAATTTCATTTGTTATGGGCTTTTTTTTTTGCTTTGTTTTGTAAATAGTTGTCTGCTCATTTTTTTATATATAATTTTTCTCTGATCTATTACATTTTTTTGTTTTTGCTTTTAGTTGAAATATAAGTATATAAATTTTGGTTTTTTCTGCAAATTTTTTTTTTAGTTTTTATAATTTGTTTATATGAATCCTAATTACTGCAAATACTATGCTCTATAGATGTTCTCATTTAGTTTTTTTTTTTTTTGGTATAGAATATATGAAGAGTTTGTTTGTTTTTTGTTTTTATTTAAATTTATTTATGTTAGTTATTAAAATATTATATGCTTGTTGGGCTTATCAAAATCAAACACAAAATGCTAAAAGTACATTAAAAAAATGAATTAAACAAAATAATTTGCAGCCAAAGTTGCCTATAAAATTTTTAATTATATTTAAGACTTATAATATTATATAAGCGGAGATATTTGCTGGCAGTTATTTATTTGGGTTTCTTGGCTTCAACAAAATATTAATACAAAAAAAAAAAAATATAACACCAAAAAAAATTTAGCTGATGTTTAATTTTTTAACGCTTTTAATTTTTAGTGTATTTTATTTTATTTTGTAAAACAGCAAAAATTATAGCCCAACAAATAAACTTTATTTTTTTTTTATTATATTTTATTTTATTATAACGCTTTTTACGCATTTTTATTAGAGTTTTTTTTTATGCTTAGAGAACACATTTAATTAAATTATGCAACTAAATTTTTATGCAAATATTTGTTCTTTAATTTAATAATTTTAAACTTTACCACTTTAAATGCCTACAAAATTAAAAACAAAAAATAACAGAATAAAAAAATTAAACAAAAAAACAAAACAAAAAATAAGAAATTAAAAATTTTTATAAAATAATAAGTCAATATTCGCTGCAACATATTTATGAGCTCTGGAATCCTATGCTATCGAAAACTCGTCCCTGCCGTGTAATAAGCAGTGTGAGGCAGGCAACCAGGGCATAGGGCAGCAGTAGCTGCGCGGAGACGGTGGTGGTAGCTCCATTGCACAGCTCCTTGGTGCAGGCACAATAGATGGCTGCCACATCGTGGGTGCCCGAGCGTCTAATGCACTCTTTGTCAGTGCGTTCATCGGGTATATAGCCACAGCCGCGCACAATGCGTGTCTTGCCATAAACTAAAAGTTGGTTCAATTAGTTTTGATTGCTTGGAAGCTGGGACAGCTTATACTTACTCTTTTGTACTGTCTTGCGGCAAAGTGTGGGCTTGTATTTGTCCTTCAGATGCTCCAAAGACTCCTGTTTGCTGCAGTTTACCTCGCCTATGGAGTATGGCTCAAAGGGATCACCACAACGTGGATCGTACTCGCTGTTGCAATCGTAGCACATAATGGCAGTGGACACTGTCAATGACAAATGTATACAATATATTAAAAACTTTTATGTACAAGAGTAAATGATTATTATATTAAATAGACAAAAACTCACTTTCAGAATTTCTATCAACTGCCTTCAGCGTTGGACAACTATTTGCCTTTTAATATAAACTCCATTTGAGAACGAAATGCTCAAAGCTAAAATTATGGAATTTGTTTCCATAACTTCCATTTAAAGATGTTTGTTGTTTGGGCTTTAGATCTTATTCCTTTATATTTTTATTCCCTAAATTGCTTCATTACTCAACCTATTCTACAGATTTAGTCTCCACTGATTATTTTGGAGTTGGAGTTGGAGTTGGAGTTGTATGCTTATAGATTTAAGATTCCTAAGAACATTTTTGGGAACCTAACCTACATTGAACTACATTCGACAGCTGATGAGCTCGCAAGACTGGGCTCCTCTTCGCCCACCACTTGCCCCGCGCCCTTCTGTGGCATCAGCTGGTAGACAATGAAAACTATGGTCAACAAATGGGCCTTAAGTGAACATAGGAGATATTGGTTCTCTTTACCGAATTTAAGACAGGCAAAAGTGCTTGTCTCACCTTCGGATGCAAACCGAACTATAGGTCTTGGTAGAGCAGACCTAAGGTTCCTGGTAGCCTACTTGTCTGGGCACCATACTGTAAGTTATCACTTACAAAAAATGGGTCTATCGGACTCCTCAGAGTGCAGGCTTTGTTTTGAAGACGACGAGACGACCAAACACATTTTGTGTGACTGTCCAGCAATAGTGTGGGACAGAGTCACACATTTGGGAGCTGAATGGATCACCCCGTTTCAGCTACGCCGAATCCCAACGAAAGACTTACTGCTCTTCATAAGGGAGGCAGATGGTCTTTTGTCCTAAAAGAATGGGTAAGGTACAATAGATCTTGAGGTCGCAGTGCCCACTCTCTGTTGTGAGAGAACCTAACTATTTAAAAAAAAAAAAAAAAAAAAAAAAAACCTACATTGAAAAATAAAACGTTTTAGATGTCAGGTCGGCTAAATCTGGGAACTACATCGTATTCGAAAGGACATCGATTCAAATGCCAGCTAAAGCTGATAAAAAGAAAAACAACAAAAACTAGAGGGCTCCGCTCCCTACATGCTTCGCACGCCAACACCCGGGCCAAGTTTATAGTTCGCACATCCTGACTGTATATACCCTGTACTTTCTTTAATTTTTAAAATATTTATCCGATTTTGAGGTTTTTTTTGGAGCATCTTCATTTTTGGCTAAAAGACTACCGAAGTTCCCAAACGTCTTAAAAAAGACATTCTTTGTGGGTTAGGTTATGTTAAATGGAAAGTCTGTATCGAGTTTAACTTTCTACAGGGAAGTTGGAGGCAATTTGTAAAGAACAGTCTGGGCGTTGGGTTGAGTCTGGGGTCGGGGCTGGCCTGCCCATAAAGTAAAATGATTTTTTATATTGCACATGAATGAGCCTACATTTTTTTTTGGAAAAATATTTACACAAAGTTTAGTTTCAGTGCGCCTTCTTTAGTTTTGCCCATAACTACCGAAGTTCCCAATCGTTTTGAATAAAATTTGCAACCAAAGACGGATTTAAAAAAAAAAAGTTTGTGGCAATCTTTAATATTGCTGGTTAAAAAATGCGGAAGTAATATGAGAAAGTCTACTGGGGAGCAAGGAGGAGCAAAAATTTAATGCAATTGAAGAACTGGACCAGCTGCGTATCCAGAATTTGCAAAAAAAAACTATCAACTCATTTTTCCAAATTTGAGGGGTCTGGATACGAACACGTACCCGTGGATCCGCCACTGAACCTAGACTAACTAACTTTGTGTACCTAGCTCTTTTGGTCTTCGAGTAACAGCCAATACGGACAGACAGACAGATGGACTTGGCTTAATCGATTCCTTTTGTGCTCCTGATTTTTTTGGTTAAAAGATTGTGGTGAATAACTCGTTTTATTTTTGATGTACATAAAGTACAGAGTATAATAAAGTATTTAGGGGACGGAAAATATACAAGCCTCTTCTGGATTTTTTAAACTGTGGTGTTTCCAGCCCGATTCCAATTCCAATACTTACATATTTACAAAAATTTAAGCTCATGCTTATTTTCGATTGCGACCGATTCCAAAATCTACTGTAGCCAAAAGCTTCACAAATTAAACAATTATTAATAAATAAATCGTATTATTAAATCGGAAAAAACCGAATCGAAATCGAAAATAAGCATGAACTTAGATTTTTGTAAACTAGTGTTATAAACAAGCCACTAGAGTTGGCATCGGCATGGAAACAGCACAGTCTGCACAGAAAAGGCGGCACAGGAATGGATTTTAACATGTGCGAGACTTCCATTCCAATACCATTTCTAAGGGTTCTTATATTTTGTAATGCATATATCTAGGCGCTTACCTTGTATGCAACACAATATGCCTAAGAATAGCAGCGTTTTTTCCATAAAAGGCGACATTTTGTTGCTGTAGTTTTTGTGTGTGTTTTTATTATATATTATATATTTATAGGTTTTCGTAGAACTGTCACTTTTTACGTGGCTTCAAAGAGTTTGTCACAATTTTTTGTTCAAAGTTTATTTTTATACATATATACTTTTTATATGTTAAATGTACATGTTAGCTGCAATTAATTAAACGTTTTATAAGTAGGTTTTTAAATATTTTGATGCGCCGGCGCATTTACGTAAGCAAAAAAAAATAAAAAAAAAATAAAATAAACAAATTTTTGCATTTTTTGGCTAAAATTATTTTCACAAAACAAACGTTCGAACTATGTAAATGAAAAGTGAAAATGTCGAAGAAAAATCATTTGGCCAAAATAAATGGCAAAAGCGAAAAAGGGCAAAGAAATAATAGCTTAAAAATAAGCAAAAACTGCAGTGAGAGCGCATTTGCGCTGCCTGTGCCTAGCCAAAAGAGAGAGAGAGAGTGTAAAAAGAGAGCAAGAGAGCAGGTCTATGCAAGAGAGCTTTGATGACGTTTGGCCAGCGACCCAATTAGTGAGTGAAAACTTAATGCTACTCAGAAACTTTGAGTTAGTCTAGGCAGCACTTACGCTCAACTTGCCACTCATTGAAATGTACCAAGTTTTCCAAGTCTACGTTTCATGTTACCCATTTAATTGGATTGCAATGATTGCTGGACTATGCTTCCTATATATAATACCATAAATAGTGCTAACATGGGCATAAAGTGTGCAGCAAATGCTTGAAATTGATTTTGTCCAGGTTGTGTGAGAGTGCCTAGCTCTTTGAGTGGAAAAGCTCGTGGTTTTTTTTCAAGGGTTTGCAGGTGCGCTTTATAGTATGGGGCTCTTGAAATCTTTAAATAGTTTCGGGTCGAATTCGTAGTGTTGGCTGGAATATAACGACAGCTGTGATAGTCAAATGTAAATGAAATATTGCGTAGTCCTGCAGCAAACGCCATGTTCCAAATCGAACAAAAGGGTTAGCCCGGTTTTAACTTTCACTATCGATAGATTTTTGGGGCTTTTAAAGTTGCAGCAATGTAAAAAGAGTGTAAAAATGTTCTGGTTGAGCTCCTAGCATTTGGGGGCATCCAATGACAAGTGTAATAATCAATACGAAGGGTAATCAAATAATTTATTCGGATTCGTTCGAATGTTCCCAATTTCACCAAAACGAATTTTTTATGTGCTTTGAAACCGAATGTTGTGTAACAAAAGGAATTCCAAAGAATTGGCAAAATGGGTTCAAAACAGTACGCATTTTAAACTGAAATAATTTTTAATATTTTTTTTGATATTCTTAGATTTTATTGATAAAAATTTTAAGGTAAATAGTTATTGATAAATATTTTTAATAATTTTTTTCTGAAATAACTCAATAAATAACATGTACAACTCAACATTTTTCATAAAAATATGTTCATATCTTGCTTAAATAGTTCGTCCTGCATAAACAAAAATTTCCCTTGTAATATGAATAGCATAGTCGTGGATAATTTCCCTCGAAAGCTGTAAAGCCCTTAGAGTCTTAAAAATGTTCTAGACTTTTAATTCAATAGCAATACTCGTATACCAAAGTTCTTTAGTAAATTTTATACCAAATAATTTTTTGAGTTCAATGCTTAAGCTAATTAATTAAAAGGAATATTTAAATGTTAGTGCTTTGTAACAAAACAATATGAGCATTAAACTAAAGTAACTCTTCTATGAGAAAGTCAAGACTACTACTGGATAATAGCTTTAATAAAAAAAAATGCTATTATTTAGTTAGAGTTAAGTTTAATCTATAACTGCTCCGCAAACTCTCGAAAATTCTAAAGATTTGGGGGATAAAAAGTGTAACAACTTTTAGAATATGTAGACACCGATGAATTATTCTACCGAAAAACTATCCAAACGTGAGTAATCGTTAGTAAAAACTATCCAAAAATTAGTCCGCAATTAGTAATACTTTGTTAATCGCAGAAGCATTCTCAAAGCGCATAAGCCTAGTTATTTGTAGCAAAATCCAACGGCTCCTTGCTAAACTCAGTTTTTTGCTTTGTTTTCAAATGTGAGAACAGTAGGTGAAGGATGCAGTAAACAAATTTTTTTTGGGTAGACATCAGGAATATCTCAGATTCTTGACTTTTCCCGGTATTAAAGAAATTGCTTTTTCTTTTAAAAATTTTTGTACAGATCCAGCGCTGATTCTAAGGAATTGTATTTGATTTTTGGAGTTTTTATTTTTAAGCGAAATTCTATCGCTCACTTTACTTTAAAAGTTACAACTTTAATAAAATAAATTGTGTGTGTGTGGCTTCAGCTTTCAAATATTTTATGCGCATAATAAAAGAAAATAATTTTATATCGAACAGCAAAATAGTTCGAAATTCTGTTGGACTACTTAAGTTGTAGGAAATAAAAGAAAAGGAAAGCCCGCAACGTTCACACAATTATGCAATTTAAAGTACATATTTCCAACTTTTAACGACTTTTACAACTCGGAATGAAACCAAACTGGCGTATACGTAATCAGTAAAGTGCAATGCACTCACTCAATAAAGCCCTACCGAATGCATTTCTAGCTCAAGCTGGCTGCACCGTAGTGCCGCGTGCCGCGTGCCGCATTACTTGCCATATAGCAAAATGTAAAAAATATACAGAGTATGTATATATATATTACGCATACGCCTCATATGCTTGAAAACCAAATTTAGGTCTCTAGCACAAAAAGCATTGCATCTGTCACACGAAGACAAACACTCATACACTTGCACTCACACTCATACTAAGGAGACAACGGCATATATTTAGTCCTGCTAACGTTTTAATGAAAACAGCAAAAGGCAATCAATAAGGTAACCAAGTCAAAGGGCCTACGTCAGGCACTCTTTCCACTCTTTTTCGCTCTCTCACTTTGTGCATTCCCAGCCCCATCATCGTCATCGTCGTTGTTGTCATGCAATCGTGTACAGTCGATGTTCTGGTTTTTCTTAGTATTGTAGCTGTCTGTATGTCTCACTTAATGCGCACAGTGCACGCTTCAGTTAGTGGGGGGGCGGTCGTCCATTTGGAGAGCTGGAAACTGGTAGAAGAACCCCTATCAGCGCGTGTCAATCAAATTGAGTTTGACGTGTTGCCAAGCACAGAAATCGAACGATATACACAAAATCAGGCATGGTTGCTATTTCGATTTCTATTCAGAAGACTAAGACTATTGTCGGGGGTGTGCTAAAAATCTCTTGGCTATTATGCCTTTATATATTTCGAAGGACAGTTTTTAACAAACGCCTCGGCTCAATACTTTTATAATATGTAGAATTCTAAAATATTTCTGAAAAATGGACTTGACTTTGAGTTGAAATTGTAAAATAGTTCTGAAACGTGTACTTGGCTTCGGTTAGAAATTAGATTGTTTTTTTTTTCAACTTTTAGAAAGTGTTTACACAGCTGCGCATGTAGCTTTTATTTCTTTAATCTTCATGTCAATTTTCAGGCACAGTTGTCAGAGGCGGATTCAGGAGGGCTCGCGTGGGGTTTTCATTATGCCCTACTTTCAAAATTTTGACGTTTATTTAATTCAATTCTTCCAGAGGCCTTCCCGCTGGTTATTACAAATATTTTGAGATTTTAAAAAACTCATTAGAACGTAACATAAAAATTTTAAAATTATTTATTGCCTATTTGTTTTTGTTGCATTCAAAAAAGTCAGAAATCACAATAAGAATAATGTTATTATTATTAGCTGCTCCAAATTTTTTTTTAGAAAATGCCCGTAACTTAGGTGCAAAAGAATATATTATACACTGTACAGAAAGTTTTAACACACAAACTAAATTAATTTAAATAGGGCAAAGTACAGCTCAGAGAAAATTGGGAGCTAGTTGGTGACTAACGTCGAACCCTAAGCGCACGGATTTTTTCGATAGAACTTAAGTGCGTAACTTTTTTTTATCGAATCCACGGGCCCTTTAGAGAGCTTCGTACCCGAAGGAAATTCAACCTCTTATTGTTGACAAGCCTGAGCACAGCAATTTGGAGCTCAAGTATTTACTCAGTAGTCGTACTATATATGAGCGGGAATCGATTTTCGACAAATTCTGGTTTCTGCACGCTTTACGAAAAACTTTTGCCCTCTTTAAAGGCCTCTTTTAAATGGAATTTTTTTTTTATATGAAGTTTTGTCAATCCGTTCGAAATTTTTCGAATTGCGTATGGATGGGTCTTAGACTTTTAATTTACTAAAATATTTTTTAATTGTACTACTTTAGTACTTTGCAGCCATTGCCCGCACGGGCCGAACATACGTCGGTTGTTCATACACACACGCACAGCCGAAGTAACAACAAGCGGCAATAAAGTACGCTCAGCACACTAATACATTCAAACTTTTGTCTGCTCTCTTTACTTCTAATTTGCTGTATTGAAGAAAGTATCAAAGTGATAATTTATGCCAGAGAGTGTGCTTAACACAAACGAGTTGATTATATTTACCTCTCGCTTTAACAAGCTTAAATTACCATAAAAGCTAATAGTGCTGCGCTGTTTTGCAAGGAAAAAAAATACCGTCATCAATGAAATGTTTAACAAGTGACAAGTGCCGTCGTAAACAGTGGCGGATTCAGTTGAAGGCGCCAAGGGGCGCAAACTCCTTTCGCTATGCTGGAGTTTTTAAAAAAAAAATGGCGAACTGCAGGGTTACAATCGAAACGATTTTTTAACAATATTAATATTTTGCAGGACGAAAATTTTGATGGCTTAATTTCGCTATTACGAAAGAAAAGTGCTGATTATATTTAAATTTTAAAGCTCATTGAATATAGTTTTATTTTTACATACAAGCACATGCATAATGCATGTTAGAGTGCATGCATGTGTGTGTGTGTGTGTGTGTGTGTATACATATATATAGTGCACACTGTCGAAACGCAACACACACTGGGCTCTTTGCCATCTCGCTCTTGAGCTGGAAAATTCAATAACTGACCTAGTTCAGTTTTCCTGTTTTTTTTTTGGTTTTTTGCATGTGTCAAAATGTTTTCTTGGCATGCTATGGCTATGGCATGTGCCTGCCTGACAGTCCTTTTGGCATTTCCTGTGGGAAATGTTTTCCTTGCCTTACATTTGCCGCACAAACAAGGCGCCCCGTGACGGTTTCCTCCGTTGGGTTTTCCTTTCATGCTACACTCTTTTTTTTTTTTTTTTTTTTTTTTGTGTCGAGCTTATGTAATAGTCAGACAATTAGCAAAAGGCAATGCTGAAGGTTTCACTGTTTTTCTTTTTTCGCTGTGTGAGTGCGTTGGTGTATTTGTGCGTGTATGAGTATTGATTTAGCTATTAAAAAAAAGGCCTGGGCCAAGGGGGCTATGAAATGCAAATAAGTAGCAAGTATTTAATAGTTCTTTTTGTGATTAAATCGTTTCACTTGGCAGCGGTTTGCTGAAAAGGACTCAGCTACCAGTTGGTTGTATAATATGAAAAGCTTTTCAAGGCAACCAGAAATGCCATTGAATATAGTATATTTTGGAACTTGCAGTGTTTTATAATCAATTCTACAATACATATGTAAATCACTTTTGCTTTTGCAACACTTTCACTTTATTAGTAAAAACAATAATTATATAATGCAAAACTAGCAAAACTCGGCAAATTTGGCTTTTTCTTTTGTAGTTTTGCTAGTTCTTTACTTGTCTTTTGCAACTCGTTTTAAAGCCTATTTACGTAAGAGTTACACACTGGAAAATATGACAAGTTTTGCGATTATATTTTTTAGTTTTTCACCGCGTTTTGCACCCGCACACTTAAAGCACAGAACGGCTTATTGGCTCTGACAGCGAAACCAAATAGAAAAGCGAGCAAAGGCGAATGAAAGCGAAAAGCGCAAAGAAGAAGAAGCACGAAAAGCAAGTACCATAAAGTCTAGGCGGAAAGAGCGTTATGTCCAGTTTACATTTGTGACACAACTGTGCCAAAGCTTGCCACAAGTAAAAAGTGTTGCGTTAGACGCTACTCCACATTATGTATGTTGGGCAACATGTGCATTTTACATATAACAATTTTTATTGTCTGGTATAAGTAAATATATGCTGACTTTACGTTGTCAGGGGTTACATAAGTAAACGCAGCTGTCCTGCACAAGTCCACAAAAAATAAAATTAATATTCCTGGCCGACACAATGTAAAACAAAGTCAAGCAGATTGGCATAGTTGCTTAGAACATAGTATATATGTGACACCAAATAAATACTTTGATATTTTTCATATAGCCAGTTTGCACTTAATTGTGCCGGTGTAAAATTCACTTGTGCCATTTTGTGACGCAGTGTAAACCAAGCATTATGCAGCAAGGGGTGTTTCAAGTGAGAGCGTGCGCGCCAGAGAGAGCGCGCGTGTGAGCGCCCTAAAAGGACACTAAAATGAGTGAGCGAATAGACGCAAAGTAGAAAAAGAAAAGAAAAGTTAAATCAATAGCAAAATGGGCGACACGAGTCAGCCCTAAGCGGGATTATCTAATATGGTTTAATAATGGCTTGAAGCTTTTCCTTAAACTTTATATTAAGTTTTCTTTAGTTAAATTGTTCAACAATAAGTTTGACGCGCACAATATTTGTAACTTTGTACCTTTTTTTTGTTTTTTGTTTAATTTCTTTAAATATTTATGTTTAAGCTTTTACTTATTCGCAAAAAAGATGCACTGCGGTTACGCGACGCAAACGTTGCAACCCCCAAAAAAGTCAAATAGTTTCTGAGCGTGTTGCAAAATTTTCAGCTGTCTGAAAGCGCGGCCGGCGAGATTGATTGACTGACAATGCTACGATGGCGCGTGCGCAGTAAATTTAAATTTGATCAGACTAAACTCAACATAATTTACGTTTAATTGTTTTTGTTTATATTAAAACATTTAAAACCTTTTTAAGCTTAAAAACAGGACAATTTTGAAATAAGTTTAAACCCACTTGCAACAGTGTGCACGCAGCTAAAGTGCTGCCAGACTTTCAAAAGGCAATGCCATAACACAACATTTAGCTTTTGCAAGCGTACAACAAACACTTCTAAATTCGTTCAGTATTGTTTAAAAATATATAAATTTAATAATAACTCGTCTTAAGTCTTGATGGTAAACTAATGCTCAACCTGCAGTTTAGCAGAACTACTATTACTATCATAAAAAAAAAAAAAAATATACTAACAACAATTTACAAAACGTTCTTCACGCCAAGCATGATTTGACAACCAAATTATTAAAAGCCAACAGTTTACTTTCATACTTTTCAATTACATACAAAATGACTAAAATAAATTTAAATTTAAGAAATTCAACGTGTAAACCTTAGTCCTTCGTACTTTTCAAGCTTAGCTTCAGGTTTGAGCATAAATTCTTCATATGTATATAGTTTGTTACAAATGTAGCAGATAGATATCATGTATACACGACACGCAGTTGTAAAGTTAGCATCAACTAAACTTTATACAAAAATATACAAGAAAACCAAATATAACATTGAGTAATACAAAACTACAGCTTTGCTTAATAGCAAAAAATAATAGATAACATTTAGATAATGTTGTTAAAATCCATTATTAATATTTCTAATGAAGCGTTAGCTTTTAATGGCGCACATGATTTTATGCCAAAACGCTTGAACTTCTGGATCTTGCAGCAGCGCACGTTTCTTCACGCTTAAGACCATGTTTAGTATATCCGTTTTGCAGCGTTCTCGATTAATGGATTTAGTTTCCAAAGCTTCAGGCGACGCTGTTGCTTCAAAGTCTTGCGTATCATCCAGAGACTCCAATTCGGCAGCAGAAACAGGCGCTTTATTGATACAAACAAGCAAATACAGCAAATTAATTAAAATGTTAGAATGTTTACAGTTGTTTACCTTTTTTGCATTTGTTTGACTCTGTTTTGCATTTGTCCAAACGTTTTTGGTAAGGTTTACGTGGTTTTGGCGAATCTTTGTTTTGACTAACTTTGCTGCGTTTGCTGGCCACTTCGCAGACTGTCATTTCAGTGCCACTGCTGCTGCCAGGTGCATCCTGCTGCAGACGCCGTTTTACATGCAAATTTAGGCGCTCCTTTATATTAGCCTTTTCTGGCGTCAGGGGTGGCTCTATTTTAATAACTTGCAAATTTTCGGGCTGTTCCATAATTTTTTATGCGCACAAAATAAAAACAATTGTGTAGTGCTGTTTTGGTTTTGGTTACTAGCATTTTGCAACACTGAATTTTTGGTATTTTTTACAAAAGTCTATCGATGATTTATCGTGAGCCAACGCTGCACATCACTACGACCACCATATTGAATTTTTCTTCTTGTGACGCGACGAAATAGTCTCGGTAGCTTGTATAAATTATAGAAAATATACATAAAGCAGTGCATAAAACAACATAAAAATATTAAAAAAGTGTAAATGAATGAACAATAAATCAAGTAATATATTTAAAGCCAACGCAAATACGCATTAAAACGCGAAAATTGTATTTGCAAGTAGAAGCGAAAATTTTTTCGCTTGCTCTGCGTGTCTCTGTATATCTGTATTGGTGAGCCTGGCCACAGCGTGCGTGTGAGGTGCTCCGCTGGCAAGCGGCATCGAAAATATATTGTGTGTTTTTGTGTGTATGCCATATGAAAAACGCAAAGGACTAGCCTCGTTTAATTGAGTTATGAGTGTCGCTGCAATGACTATGGACGATCAGAGACCCTTGATGAACAGTTACGATAAAATGTCGTCAAAATATGAACAAAATTTGCACATAATTGGTGCGGGTGGTAGTGGTGGTGGTGGCGGCGTCAGCGGCGGGGTTAGCAGCAGTGCTGGCGTTGCCTTAGGTATGGCCGCGCCACCTTCTGGTCCAGCTTCGCCCACGCCATCGGGCTCCGAGGAGCTGCCACCGCCCACGGCACATGGCCATCCATATGGCAGTGTGCCGGCGCCCCATCATCAGCAACATCATCATCACCACCATCATCATCAGGATCAGCAACAACATCGCCATCAGCTTCATCAGCAGCAGCAGCAACAAGAACAACAACAGCAACAACAACAGGCAGCTGTTGCCGAGGCTGTAGCCGCAGCCGAACAGCGTCAACGTTTGCTCGAAGGTATTATTATTCTGAACAAGCATCCAAACAAATACTATACATAATTCTCTATATACTATATATACTATATACATTCAAATGTGAAGAGCGAGCAGTACGTAAAAACGAAAAAAAAAAAAAAACAAACAACCAACATGAAAACAGTGTACATTGGTGTAAATTGTATAATTTGCTTAGTTTTTTTTTTAATTTTATCTTAAATTTCGGTACTCTGCGGGCATTATACATATGTTCTACTCGTTTACAATATTTTCTTAAAATTTTCCAGCCTCAGTTTCGAGTTTTGTGCAAATTTGTTATGAAAAACACTGAAAAAAAGAACTCTACGTGTGACTTGTTTTTGGTTTTATTACATTTAAAACTTTGTATAAAAATTGAAGCGAACACTCTTTGAGACTTTCTGCGGCGTTTTTAGTTTTTAAGCTATTTTTTTAAAGCTATCAACAAATTCAAACACAAAAAAAAGTGTATTTAACAAATGTGTGCCTAAAAAAACTGAGTTAATATAATGCAAGCAAAATGGCTTGATATAAAATAATATATTTATTATAAAAAGTGTTTGCAGTGTTGGTGTCTGAACATTTACACATAAATGAAATCAAATAAATAATAATAATCATAATACAAATAATAGCCAGTAATGAACAATTGCATAATAATCTTACAAGTGTTAATAAATGCCGAAGTTCAGTTCTACAGTCGTTTAAATTTCTCCACACTTGTCAATGTCAACGTCGTCTCAAGAGTTTTCTCTCTGTGTGTACAGTTTCCGTTTTGACCTCTTTCACAGTGCTTTGCCTACGTGCCAAAGCCACTGACTTGCCCCTGCGCGCGCGCTCTCTCACTCTCTCTTACACTCCTCCTGCTCCACTTCGTCGTCGTCGTCGTCTTCGTCTTCAGCCGCAATAACAAATTATGTATAACAACAATAATAATGTAGCATTTACATAAAGCTCAGAGAGCAAGTGTATAAAAAAGCATAAAAATAAAAAGCATACAAATATTCTAAAGCTTATTATTGTATTTGCATATAAAATAAAATAATATAAAATAATAAAAGTTAAAAATATATCTAAATCTTATATAGAAATATAAAATTTATTTTCAGTTCTGTTTTTGTGTTTAATCTTAATAAAAAGCCTCAAAAAAGCCGTGCAATTAAAATTGAAATCAAGCCAAAACTTTGCCAGTGTTGTCAAATGAACTTACAAGCTACACATAAATAACAAGAGCATAATTAAATAAAGAAATAAGTAAAAAAGCAAACAAATCGCCCATTCAAAACAAAATAAACACACACAATATAATAGTTTGAAATGATTTTAATGTTGTGATTAGATAGTAAAAGAGTGTCTGTGTGTGTGCTGACACAATCTGTGATTAGTTTATTGTCAATATAATTTATTATACAAACAAAACTATTAAGTAATTAGACGCGACAGACTGACGCTTTAATTGTTGTTTTCAAGCTGCCAGACTGTTGCAATATTTACAATTTTTATGCTTTATTTAATTCTAAACAGTGGTCTGCAAAAGTATTTGCAAATATAGAAAATTTATAGTTTTACAATGAGTATTTGGGTATACGAAAGAATTTTGGCAAAATATTAAAAACTAAAAAATAAATAATTCCCTACTGAAGTAAGAACTAGCCCCAGATTAATTCATCTAATTTTGATTTAGAATTACTGAGCGAACTCAGAACTTAATGTACATCTATAGGTACCAAGTCTCCAAGTCAGTAAAGGATATAGCTGAAAGCCCAAATTTTGTAAGAAAAATGGCATTCGAAAAAGCTTTTATTAGGCCATAATACTTACTTACCTATAAATTAAGGAAACAAAAGTCTACGTTTGTTTTTTCTCAAAAAAAAAAATATGCAAAATCTGCTGCTTTTTTTTTTTGTCTCCAAACAGTTTTCAAAATTATGTTAAAATCTCAAGTCATTTGCTTTGGCTATATTTTTTTAGTTTTTTTTTTTAAATAAGTACACACTGTTTATACCCTGTACCTATAGGTACAAAGGGTATACTAGATTTGTGCAATGTATGCAACGGACCCCACGTCCTTTGTACCAAAATGCTTATCATAACCTCGGGTAGCGATTGAGCCATGTCCGTCTGTCCGTCCGTATGAACGCCTAGATCTCAGAGACTATAAGAGCTAGAGACGAAACTTTACCAGCTGATGAAGTTTGTTGAATCATGTCAATATCTTCCCCCGTTCCCCCGCAATAGAGTTTCGCGGTTTTTAGCCACACCGTTTAAGATCTTCATCTGAAATTTAACAGAGCGATGCGTTGTGGTTACATGCATCTGTGTGTAATGTAAAAATGAACAAAATCGGACATAGCAAAAGTTATAGTCAAAAATTTACAAATTTCACCACCCTTGCCAATAAACTGCGTCAATATCTCATATACTTTAAATAACTTCTTTGACGTAAAATTCGAGTTTCATCAAAATCGGTAAAAATTTACGGAACTTATAGGTAGAAATATCGAATTTCACCAAAAAAAATTTAATTCCAATTGGAAAGTTCTTAGAAAGAATATGCAGGAAAATTTTGTTCGAGACAAAAGATACAGGGTATTCCACTGTTGGGCACCGCCTCGACTGTACCACATTTTTTTGTATAGTTTCGTTTCTTATAGCCTGATTTATTTACGACGATTTGTACAAAATTATATGTTTTAAAGAAAAAAAGCGACTTAATAATTAGAATATTAGAATATATTGTCAAAATAATTTTTATAAAACATGAATATGTATATCAAAAATAATTCTAAAAGCTCTATCGTTTAAAGCAACAAGAGAGTAACATTAATTCTTAAATTTATCAGAACAAGTTTTGTCAAAATACTTTTGCCGACTACTGTATATTATTTTGCTTTTGGTACTTAAAAATAATCTTTAAAAATATGTTTTTGTCGCACTTGGCGCGCTTTGTTTGCACTTATGTATGAGAATATTATTAATAAATATAATCGGAATAGCAAAAACGTAGCTGATAATAATAATTAGTGTTTGCACAGCAACAAAAGAAAGTCAATGAACTTTGTAAAAAAAAAAAAATGAAAAAGAGTGTTCGATAATGCCGCTAATAATAAAAAGGGCGTTTAATAGCTAAAGCAAAGTGCGTGCGTCGAGTTTTTCCAAGTGTTTTTCAAATATTTTCAGTTTTGCAACAAAATTCTAAACCATTTGTTTCTACAGTGTTTAAACAAGTCAAGCAAAATGCAAGCAGTAGCAGCTCAAGAGTGCCCCCAGTGTTGAGTAATTGAGCGAAGAAAAATATAAAGTCAAAAGGGTGCATCAAAAGTAGTGCAAGTCGTTAATTGCAGATATATATATATAATCATATATATATATATTCATATACATATAAACGTGCGGGCAATGTGCGTGCGAAATCGACAGCGTGCCGACGCCGCCAGTCAAATGGGAATAGATTGGCAACCAGGCGATGATCAGCCCAACATCAACAACTTCAGTCAAGCTAATTTTTGCCTTCAATCAACGCATAATAGAATCACGAACTTACACGAATGATAGCAACGCATTGGTATGATTTCGTATTAAGTTCACTTAAAAAAAAATTTAAAAAAAAAATAAATGTTCCACAGAACAAAAATCTTGAAATTTTGCCCTAAGAACTTGTAAATCTTTGTGCCGAAGAAAACGGCTGATGCCTGCTACGTTTTTTGCTGCTTTTTCTCTAGTGTTGCTAAGTGTGCGTCTGTTGCCACTAACTGATGTTTACTAACACTGCAACCTTATTTTGTTTTTATTCCCACACGTCTGTGCAGATGAAATCGAGAGCCTTAAATTGGAGCAAACTCGCCTTGGTCAACAATGCGCGGATGCACAGAGACGCGAGAAGATACTTATGCGGCGTCTCGCCAACAAGGAGCAAGAATTTCAGGACTATGTGGTATGTGTATATTAAACACAATGACTACATTGCATTTGACATAATTAAATCAACTTCTTGCAGAGCCAAATTGCTGAGTACAAAGCACAACAGGCACCAACGGCTTTGGCCTTGCGCACCGCGCTACTCGATCCCGCCGTCAACTTGTTATTCGAGCGTCTTAAAAAGGAGCTTAAGGCAACCAAAGCTAAGCTAGAAGAAACTCAAAATGAACTGTCCGCTTGGAAATTTACGCCCGACTCAAATACTGGCAAGCGTTTAATGGCCAAATGCCGTCTATTGTACCAGGAAAATGAAGAACTGGGCAAGATGACATCAAATGGGCGTTTGGCAAAGTTGGAGACTGAATTGGCCATGCAAAAGAGTTTTAGCGAGGAAGTCAAAAAATCTCAATCAGGTAAGTAACATAGCTATTGAAATACGACCGACCGTATTGCTACATATTAGATTGTGCATGGCGAAACATTAAATATTTTACATTTTGCAGAGCTTGATGATTTTCTGCAAGAGCTGGACGAGGATGTGGAGGGCATGCAGAGCACAATTTTGTTTTTGCAACAGGAACTAAAGACCACGCGTGATCGCATACAAACGCTCGAAAAGGAAAATGTGCAGCTCAAGCAGTCCAGCAGCAAAGATGTAGCTGACAATACAATTATGCCGCCCGCTGTGCCTACAAATGGCACGGCTACTAGCAACAATGAGTACTTGAAGTTTCAACAGCCCAATTCTGTCACCAGCAGCACCAGCATAAACGTTACATCTACAAAACTGGAAACTATTGAAGAAAATGCTTCGCTTGAGACAGCCACAACTACCATAGTCACAACTACTGCAACGGAATACTACAATGGCAGCAACAATAATAACAACAACGAACAGGTGCCGCCAGGAGTAGCTGCTGCAGAGCTTATACTGCCTGACGATGGCAGTAATAGCAACGGCTGCAAAAATAGCGTCGCCGCCACACGTTTGGCACGCAAACGTAACTACGAGGAAGACTTGAGCGCCGCAGCGACAATAAGCTACATTGCCGAAGAGACGCCTGTAGTGCCAATATTGCGTGAAGTTAGCGCGCCAAGAACGTTGCCACCCAAAAAGTCCAAGCTGCGTGGTCTTACGACGCGGCGAAATTCCCAGTTGGAAGAGTGCGGGCTAGAGCAAAATCTGGCGTCAGTAAATGCATCAACGCCGCTCTTGGGTATGGGTGTGGTGCTGGATAATGCAGTGGCAGGCATGGCTAGCGAGGAGGCAGCAGCAGCCGCTGCAGCTGCAGCAGCGATAAGTACAGAAACAGTGGCAGCAGCTGAATCGAGTGATGCACCAGCGCGCATACTGACGAGACGACGCTCCTTGCGCACGCAGCAAAACGGCGGATCAGGCGTAGGTGGCGTTATTGACTATTAAGTTGGCAAATGGGCAGACTTTTTAAAAGTTTTCGCACTAATTAACATTTTATGATTTTGTCATATAAATTAATCATTAACGATTTGACGTTTAATTTTTGAACTGAGATTTAATAGTTTTATGATTTGAGATTTAAAACCGATTTGCGTCCTGCATTCGTGTTTTTATGTGAAAAAGTACTGTAAAATACGTTAATCATATTTTGTTTAATATTAATTAATGCATATATATATATATATATATATATATATAAACACTAATATATAAAAGCATGTTATATTATGCAACATTTGAAAACTACATAAAGTATGTATGTGTACGTACTATACATATTCAACTATCAATAATTGCAAGCGAAATAATTTCATACAATAATTGTTTAAGTATAATGAATAATATTGCAAATGAAAAGATAAAAGTTTTATCATCTGCCGTTTAGCAAATTAGAATATAAATTTTAAGACATTTTTGTAATACTGAACCAGCAAAAAAGTTGTGTAAAATAATATAATTACATATGTTAAAATAAATTGTTAAGCGTAACAGAAAATAAACATTTTTGTCTGCGTTTTTTTTTAATTTGCAGAACGATAAGTAATTGTGAAAACAGACCGAAAATTATATATTTTCACTTTAGCTAAAACATGTAGAGACTAAAAATTGGCGAATTTTAGCAACTGTGCATAAGAGCGGAGGCAAATTGTTTTTAATTTTAAGTTACTTGATGTACAATATTAGGAAATTTGGACTATTTGACTCCAAAATAGTAAATACCAAATTTTCAGAGTTAACAAATCTAAAATGAATTAGTAGGACATTTTTACTATACAGCAAAAAGGCGTAGTCAGAAATTTATTTCGGTAGGAGTTTTGATCTTGATCATGATCATAAAAATGGTAAGCAAATACACGCGTAACGATGGTTACTGTGTCACGATGAATACCCATTAAAGCTAAGTTTGAAAGTCGGACCGTCCCTGGTTTTTCCTTATGAATGTTTTTAGTCTCCCTGAGGATGAAAATGTCTGCTCTGGTGTCGCTGCCGATACAGGTAGCGTTACAAGTAATTCCAGTGGTGCACAAATCCATTGACTATAATTCAGCGTTGCATTGGTCCAGCGCTTTTAAGGCCATCATGTGCCATTGAGAACTATTTATTTTCAACCACCTGGCACCCCAAGAGATTTCGTTGCAAATTCTGAATTTATTTCTTTCCATATAGTTTTTATTTTGTTTTCATTGTCATCTTCATTCCTTTCCAATGCTATTCGCAAAAGTGTCCATTGCCCTTTCCATTTTCAAGAAGTTCAAGATTTGGTTGATTTCCCCTATCTAAGAAAAAATGTAACAGAAAACTGGCAGTATGTACTGTCTTCTTCTTTTGCATAGATAGATAGGGAAATGAATCCCAAAATTTGCTATTCAGGCTCTTTTCCAAGTTAAATTTTTTACGAATTCCTGAGAAGCCTTGTACAACTTGCTGATTAGATTATTAATCTAAGTCATAAAGATATACTAGCATTCTTGGGGAATTGATGTATTGAGTTGAAATACTCATAATATCAATAGTGGGATACCCTGCACACATTTTTGTCAAAAATAGTTAATGGGGTATGGGGTCAGCTATCAGTATAAAGCATCATTTGGTAATGTTTGGTTTCCCTAGCATCCGAGTTTTAGATGTACGAACGGTATGGGCTTAATCGAAATTCGAGTTGAAGAACCTAAATATACTACACCGGCAGTGTTATTCGAGTCCCAGCAATTTTGTGATGTGTGCTTGTAAACTTTTTTAGACTCTAAAGCAATAACAAAATATGGCAAAGGTAAAGTAAGTGGTCCAAATCTAAATTTTGGTTTCACTAGCTATCATCATCTCACCTCCACTAAGTTCCAGTCAGTTTCTTACTTCCTTTCTGTACGTACGCTTTATCAGTTGTGTATGTGTATTGGCCTTAAGACACAAGATATCTAAAGCTTTTGCAGTTGTCAAAAGGGTGACAAAAAGAAAAATCTGAAATAATCGGGCATGTTCCCGATTTCGACTCGTTTCGGAAAGTCATAACGAGTGCATTCCACAATTGGTGTTCTGGATTTAGACTGAGTTCGAATCGATTTCGAATCGTTTTCATTCAGGCCAGAAACAGCCAAATTTAAATTGCAGCGACATCATACAGCAGCCGTCTTTTAAAAATGGAAACGTGGAAAAAAAATAAACTGATTGTACTTCGCATTTTAATTTTATAAGCAGCGGTGGGCACGAAAAATAACGGAAAGGACCCTACAACAATATCAAGAAAAAAAGTCCTGTTACGGTCTCACAAGCAATTCTCGAGTAGGGCCATAAAACCATTAAGTCGAGAGATGGCCCACATTGTGTGTAATTTGTTATTGTAAACTATTCGCGTCGCCATCGATTGCTTGCGCGAGTACACTGAACAAAATTTTGCAACACATTCAAAGACACAGCGAAGTCATATGAGTTTATATGACAATTTTAAAATACCAAAAAAATTACTCGGTTTTACAGTTGCCAAAGTAACTATATTTCTGTTCTCAGTGTACTTGTGCGAAATTTTAGTAAGCAAGGACTAATAAAAAGCCCCGTTACGGTCGCCTAGCATCCTCTCGTAGGGCCATAAAACTCGCACATTGTGTGTTTTTTTTTGTAAATTCTCGTGTGCGTCTGGCGGGCGTCACTTTCAAGACATAACGGAAAGAGCCCTCGGAGCAAAAAGAGCCAAGGCGTACCCACCGCTGTTTATAAGTATCACACAAATTTTCGCCAACTTTATAAGTTGTTTATTTTATTTTATTCAACAAACTATTATGAGCAGCAGCTCCGCCTTCAGTTACTTCTCTGCTGTATCCTCCTTTTTAATGTAATGTTTTTTTCCCCATAAGCATTTCACAATTGCTCAGGCCATTAATTATATCAATCTGATGCAAGCAGGTGACTTCCAATTCATCGCTTGAACAGGTACAATTATTTCTTACAGCCGTAGTTCTTGTAGTTGACAACGTCAGTGCTTCCAAATTTACCAGGAATAATGGTCACGCATTATACTCTACCGCTTAGCGCTTCCTTTATTGCCCCTTCAAAAATGTATTATAAAAAATAACTACGAAAAAATCGGTTCATTGTAGTTTGTTTAAAAAGTGCGCCAAATTGACAGCTGACTAACTGGGCAACTATCGATAACTTCACATTGTAGAGTTGCCACAACATGGCGCAATCAGCAAAACGGCTGTTCGGTTTTGGCGCCATACACAAAACTTATGTGCAGCTGTTTATTTTGGACGCGAAATTTATGGCTTGTCGACAAAATCGTTGCGGATCGTTGCGAAAGGATGAGAAAATAGCTACAATAATAAAATAATTCATTTGTAACATTAATGTGCGTTAAAATACGTCTATGCAATTCGTCCACACTCAGCTCTGCGCATTAAATATGGGTTCACCCAAACATTCCCCGCCTTTTCCTGTATATTGCCTTCTCTCGTCGCTTTTTTTCCTCATCCAACCATTCAATTGCAATGCATGTCATTATTATTGCATTGTTTACACACAATAGCAAAAGTAATAAACTTTGAAGATAATTCATGTTTTTATGTTTTATTTCGCGCCTTTTAAAAATTAGCTATTTGCAAACAAAAAGCAGCTGATTATCGATAATAATTCCGATAAAATGCACATTTTGTTACTAGAGACACACTGTTCCTTTCGTGACCAAAATAACTCTGTCTTTTTGCTAGGTGGCTGTTTTCGTGTCTGCGTAGCGGCCTTAAAGTATCATTACAATCAGCTGCTGTTTGTTTACAAAAATTAAGCGCGCAAAATTGGCAATTACAACTAACATGGATTTTTATCAGGAATTGTTATTGACGTTACTTTGTGTAAACAATGCGTAATAAATATTTAAAGAACCATTTAAAATTCAATGAACTTGCAGGTATTTAGCTTCTGGCGACCTGCAACGCCATATTGCCTCTACATATCGAGTGAGCAAGCAAAACATGGGGCAATTGTAGACTTGGTTCTCCTTCTGGGCCCCATGCTCGGACTTGTTTTTGGCAACCATTTTCCGTCTCTATAAAGCAATTTGATTTTAAAATTTCCTGCATGTGTAGTACACAAATAAATATTTCACTCACATAGAAATATTCTCTACTCAGCCTGAGGGAGCTTATGGACTCAGCTCCTGCTACCAAACTAAGCACATCATCGCCATTACGTGCTCTGCTGCGGCCGCGCTGGTGCTTGCCACTTCTGTCATGAACTCACTGCTAGTTGTTCTAAAAAGAAATTACACGTTTTTACTTACGTTCTTTTCGACGACAAATCGTTCCCACTCCGACTGGTAGTATCCTGGTGCTTTTAAGGCGGTGCCACCCGCGCTGCTACTTTTAGAGCATTTGGCTGCCGGCGACTCCATGTGGTACCGATGGCTGTCCCGCAATAATGTCCACGCCATTTTGCACTCGTCCACTGAAATAAATACCCATTTTTAATTTAGCAATTTCTTCCCATGCACTTTTTGTCACCAGTACATTAAAGTGCATTTTGTTTACAATAACCCATAACGCTCCTCCACTGCTTTAATAAACGAATTTTTCTCATCTCTTACAAAATTTTTTAAAAAATTGTGCATGCCACATTAATTCACGCAAAGGCGGCAAAGACCAAACAGCTGTTGTTAGTGCTGCCACACCTATAGAAGTTGTGGCGCCATCTAAAATTAAAAGACAACACTGTTTTGTTTTGTTATATGCGATTATTTTTCTTTATATGAAGTTTTGAAGTATTTAATACGTAAATTTTGCATTCTGCATTTTGCATGCTACGCAACTCGAGTTGGAACCTAGTTTCTCCTACTTTATATACAAGCACATATACTACACGGTAGGGTAGGCTGAACTTAGTTAATTAATACTGAAATTCTAAAATATTTTTAATCAGTCATCAATAAGCTAAGCCGTAATGCAGTTGGAAAACAAGGGACGTTCGGATCGGAATCTTTTTTGCTCCAGCGATCATGCTGATATGGTTCTGGGACGTACGAAATTACACCGCGACTCTGAGCAATTTTGTGATGTGGTGCTTGTTGCGGACATTGATGGCAAACGCGTACCAGCTCATCGTTTGATATTAGCGTCATGTAGCGATTACTTTTCGGCCATGTTTTGCGGCTCGTTGAGGGAGGCCAAGCAGAATGAAGTGAAACTGGGCGAAGTGCACGGCGATGATCTTAAGGCTTTGGTAAATTTTTGTTACACAGGTTGCCTAGATATGCACAAGGATAATGTGGAAAGTTTGCTGACCACTGCCAATTTGTTGCAACTGGAGTCTGTAATCGCCGGCTGCACTAATTTTCTGGCTAGCCAACTCGATCCATCAAACAGCCTGGGAATTGCCTTATTTGCGGCGCAGCATAGCTTTGGCAAGCTGTTAAGCAGGGCTGAGGCATATATTTGTCAACATTTTACAGAGGTTTGCAAGACCCAAGAGTTTCTGCGCCTGAATGTCGAACAGTTGATCAAACTGCTCTCCAGTGATGAGCTCGAGGTGCCATCCGAGGAGAATGTCTTTGAGTGCCTGATGTGTTGGGTGCTTTATGATGAGCCAGCCAGAAAGGCGCACATAGCAGAACTTATGGAACTAGTGCGAATACCGTTGTTGCAGCCATGTTATATAAGAGACAACGTGGAGAGTGTGTGCAAAGCCAATGGCTGCATGCAACTCGTCTTAGAGGCTTACAAATGGCATTTGATGCCCGAAAGTCGTTCATTTTTTAATGATAAGCGCACAACGCCCAGAATTAAGTTTGACTACTTACTGGCAATTGGCTCAGAGTGTAATTTTGGAAACGTTAACATTGAGAGATACTATCCAAGGCTAAAACAGTGGAAGAAATACAGTCTGAATCGAAAGGAATGGAAAGAACTTTTGATGGAACAGACTTTAAAGCGTAGAGAATTTGGTGCAGCTCTTATGAAGGACAAATTAATAATTGTGGGCGGCAGAAATGCAATAGATGGACAAATAGTTTCTTCAGTGGAGAGTTTGGATATAAACAGCATGTCATGTACGTCACTACCGCCAATGCTGACATCCAGGAAATTGTTGGGTGTAGCAGTGCTAAAGGGATTTATCTATGCGGTGGGTGGTTGGCAAGGTGGCCAAGCACTAAGCTCTGTGGAACGCTTTGACACTGAAAAACGCACTTGGGCCAATGTGACGCCTATGTCTACCAAAAGATGCGACGCAGGAGTAGTAGTTCTAAATGATCTGCTTTACGTTATCGGAGGATATACGGACAATTCTGCATTGGCTTCCACGGAAAGGTATGATCCAAAAACGAATAAATGGACAGTTATGGCTTCTATGAACGCACCCCGTGCAGGTGCTGGAGTGAGTCAGTTAAACGGCATTATTTATGCACTAGGCGGCTATACAGAACTTAGTGTACGGGTACGAGGCAGCAATTTTTTTGATCCCTCCATGAGCCGCAATTTTGCAATGGGTGAGCTTAGTTCCGTAGAGCGCTACGACCCGGTAATAAATAAGTGGACACGGGTTTGCTCGCTCTCAAGCGCCAGATATGGTATTGGCTGCGCTCAGCTTGATAATCGCCTTATTGCAGTTGGCGGTGAACCAGTTTCGACTGTCGAGGAATACGATCCGGAGTGCGATAAATGGATTAAATTTGAACCATTAAATAGCCCACAATTTCGCACGTATGTTTTTTACATACCCAAAAACATTAATAACAATGTACTATAAATAAAAAAATAAAAAGGATTTGCATATTGGCGCATTAATCTTTCTTTCTTTTCTTTTAATCTGACATTTCTGTCATTAGCGATCATTTCTAAACTGTCCTGGCCGACGACTCTAAAGCAATAACAAAATATGGCAAAGGTAAAGTATCATCTCATCTCATCACATCGCATCTCATCTCATTGCATCTTATCTCCACCAAGTTCCAGTCAGTTTCGTCTCGTACTAATTTTAGCGGATCAGCTGATCCTTTTTGTTGAGTTCTTACTTCCTTTTTGTATTGGCTTTAAGACTCAAGATATCTAAACCTTTTGTAGTGGCCAAAAGTGTGACGAAAAGAAAAATATGAAATAATACTTGAAACATAAACATTTTTGATTTCCTTTTTTTTATTTTAGCACATTAGACAAATTGGTTTTCTTTATTTTATTTAATATTAATATGATTTTATTAGTAATTAATTTAAATACCATTTGCTGTAGCCTTTGCTGTTATTATTATTATGTGTGTGTTTGCTTGATTTATCTATATTTTTTTTTTTATTTTGTTTGTTTAATTTCCTAGAATATGGGAAATCTTGCAAGCTGGAATTTTTTTTGTTTCTCGACGTAAGTACAAAAATTTAATGCAAAATCTTCTGTTATTATTTTTCTAAGTGAATTTGATATTTTGCAAAGAAGCTTAAACCAAGCGTAGAAAAACAAGGCTTTAAGTATTCATTTATAAATATTTGCGGCATCTATGGTAGATTAGTTAAATTGTTTTACAGAAAATAATGATTCAGTAGTGCCAGCAATTTTTTTGATATATGTTATGATTGTTATTTCGAAAGTAGCGACATTTCAGCGTCAGTTTAATTATATAGAGTTCCAAGATATGATTTGTAGCTTTCTATGTTTAAAGTTAATTGTTCTATATGTTCTAACTAAAAAAGTTTAGACTCTGTACCATTTAGTTTCCTTTCAATGCTATTGCATTGTTTACTGATGAAAAAAATGGCAAATTTTGCAACACTTTTTATTTTTTAAAGTGTCTATCTGGATAAGGAACAAAAAACTAAACCCAACGATTTAAATAAAATTAAGAATTTTTTATCCTGTTACTTAATGTTTTATGTAAAAGCTAAACCATTATATTTTTAAATGAATAAATGAAAAAAACAAAATTGAACTATTTGTTTGTTATATAGTTATAAAAAAAGTAAAACACAATTTTTACGTTTTTTGGGGGAAAAAAATCTTTATGAAATAAATTCAAATAATAAAACAATTTTTAATTTTTTTAACAATGTTCCATCGAATTGATTTGTTGTATATTTACACTATATAATAAATGGACTAAAACACGAGTTTAGTAAAGGGGTGCTGACAAATTTAGGCAACATGCTCAAAAAAATATATATTACCTATATATAATATATAAATTTTTATTTTTCAAAATAAAAATTAAAAAAAATTTAGCATTTTTGCATTGATTTGATTTGATTTATTTAGCATATTTAGAGCATATAAAAAAGAGACTTGTTAAAAAAGGGATTTTTACATACATATTTAAAGAACTTATTTAAACAAAAAAGAGAAAAGTAGGGAAAAAGATTCATTGTTTTTTAAGTAAAATAATAGGAAAAATTATTAACTCCATATATGAAAAGGACTAAAAGACGTTTTTAAAAAAGTGTGTTTATGTTCCTTACAGTAAAAAAAATTTCTTAGAATAAAAAAAATATTAAAAAATAAATAACATGAAAAAGTTCGTTATTTACACCGTATAAGGAAAGGACAAAAATAGTGATTGATAATTTTAGAAACTTAATTATATTAATAATATATATAAATATAAACATATAATTATTATTACATAATGTACAAATATTATAACTTTTCAATAAACATTTTTTTTTCAATTTTCTTAGAAACAATTTTTATTTTTTTTTTTTATCGGAAAGTTATTTTTAATTTTCGTAAAAAAAATTATTTTATAATAATTATACTGTTTATATTTTTTTGACTTATGAATCGATCTGCATCTTTACTTTGTAATTATGACATAAAATTTATGTAATAGTGATATACCTATTCCACAAAAAAAATATACTTAAAAAAAATAAAAACCAAAAAAATGTTGACTCGACAGGTCTCTAAACGTCACGACGTGTGGCGGATCCACGGGGAGGATTTTCTGATCCTGGATCCTGGATCGGCACCTGAGACCAACACTCTATCAACTCAGCTACCTTTTTATATGCTTTTTACCAATATATTTAATGCTAGCCCTTAAAATACAAGGTGGCGCAAAAGAAGTCATCCGATGTTGTTAGGCTCTTATTTTTTTTCTAAATGAAAAACTTCGATTCTGTTTTTTGATTATGTTTATTTAGACCTTTAGAATTAATTGTGTTAAGTTGAGAAGATGATATCGGACAAATGGGCGCCGTCACAATTGATTGCCATACGGGCTCGTTTTATGGCATTTTCCATCACTTCGGCGAGAGTTTCGGGCGATAAATTCTCGCATTCGTGTCGGATATTTTCCTTGAGGGCTTCCAAGGTCTCAGGCTTGTTGATGTAAACACGGGACTTCAAAAAACCCCATAAAAAGAAGTCCGGGACCGTTAAATCGGGCGATCTGGCGGGCCAGTGCAAATCGCCAAAACGCGAAATTAAGCGACCCGGAAACGCGGCCTTCAGAATGTCGGTTGTGGCTCGTGCAGTGTGTGCTGTTGCTCCGTCCTGTTGGAACCACATGTCCACCAGTCCTAATTCGTCCAGTTCGGGCAGAAAAAACTCGGTCAACATTGCCCTATAGCGCGTACTGTCCACTGTTGTCGTTTGACCCGCGGCGTTCTCGAAAAAAAATGGCCCGATGACTCCTCCAGCGTGAACAGCGCACCACGCAGTCACTTTGAGCGGGTGTAATGGCTCCTCGTGCATCACTCGCGGATTTTCGGTTCCCCAGAAGCGATAATTTTGCTTGTTCACGTACCCGCTGAGGTGAAAATGAGCCTCATCGCTCATTATGATTTTGGTCGAAAAATCGTCCACTTCGGTATCGAGATTGAGGATAGCTTGGGCATAAGTTACGCGCGTTTGGCGGTCGGCAGGCAGCAGCTGATGCACGGACTGAACTTTGTAGGGGAACATGTTCAAATCTTTCACCAAAATTCGTTGCAGGGACCGCCGGCTGAGGCCCAATTGCGTGGCACGTCGTCTGGTCGATGTTTCGGGGCTCACTTCGACGTCCTCGGCTACAGCGGCGATATTTTCGGCAGAACGGGCGCTCCGGGGCCGGCCACTCTTGGCAACGTCTCGTGTGGTCCCATACTCTTCAAGATTAGTGGCTAAACGGCGCAGTGTTTGCGCAGTTGGTGTCGGACGGCCGGGAAATCGGCGACGGAATTCGCGCTGCGCCAACACCACAGACGAATTGTTACGCAAAAAAATAGACATAATTATTCCGCGTTCTTGGGGAGTGTATCGCTCCATGGCTTATTCACTTGTATTCTGTATCTGTCTAGTCCACAAATGTCAAAACAGATTTGATATTGGCGGCCATTTACAAAAATGAGAGCATCTTCCAATAGGGTGATTTCTTTTGCGCCACCTTGTACAATAGTGGTCGGCACGAACAACGCTCACATTTTATCTTGCGTTTGTGTGAGTGGCTCAGTGACGTCACAACGCATTGGCATTGCCGCATTGTTGCTGTTCACACGAGTGCAAGTGACGTGTTTGTGTACTGTAGATGTGGTGACGTCGCTGCCGCCACTAATCGCTATATACGTGAGATAGGGCCGTGCCGATTAACGATTAGCGACAATATTTATGATGCGATGTTTGGAATCAATTTAAAATTGTAGAAAATATAGCTTTAAAATTATTTGGTACAAAACGGGAGCGTGGCGGACAAAAAATAAACTTAAAAATCTGAAGAGTGCAAATATTAAGTTTGGTTATAGAAATCGATTTAGTCTCCAAGACGCAGGCGTTCATACAGGCGAAGGGAAATGTCTAGTAAACCATAATGATGGTAACTTTGAGGGGCTTAATATACCTCTTACAGTAAAGTATAGGCTTTAAAAATGGGTTTTGTTTCTTATCCAGCTGGACCATTTAGTTCATTATTTTTATAATTGTAGAAAACAGAAAGATAACAAAAATCAGTAATCTCTGCAAGCGCTTGAACCATATATAAAGAACAATTCATCAGATAATATTGGAAAACTATATAGATAGTACATATGTTTAATGAGAGCAGAGCGTTGTAGCTAAAAAGAGAGCATGTATTGATTTTCATTTAAATTTAGCCTAAATGCATTTCGCTTTTTGGTTTGTCGTTTGTAATTTAGTTAATTTCAACTATTTGAATTTAATATTAATATTAATTGTAATTATAATAATAATATAATTTTTTAGATTTACTAGATGCTGCTGCTGTGGCTGCTTCTCAGTTCTGTGGCTCGTATCAAGTAGTAATAAAAAGTTTTTATAATAGGTACTTGTGGGTAATGCTAGGTATCCAATATTAAGTACTAATATGTTAGTATGGTACGCACGCTATATACTGCATGTAGTTTATAACCATTGTATATATATAAAAACAATGCATTAGTTAGTTTTTGTTTTTTCTTCTTGCTTTATAAGTTAAGATTATGCTAAATTTAACGAATGTTTTTGTAAAAGTATTTCCTCAATGAGTGAACCACATAAGGTTACTGATTTTTTTTTTTTTTTTTTGTTTGTTCTTTATGTTTTTGTTGTTATTGAGCTAGGCTAAGCAAATATACAAAAGCTACTTAAATTTTATGCATTTTAGGTATATTCAAATTGTTCATAATTTGCTTTAGTTAATTTGTTCCATTTGTTTAACATAAATTTTGCTTGGTTTTTTTATTTTTAAATTTCATTTTAGCTAAATTTAAATTTAATTTACAAATGTGGCCATCTTAATAATAATAACGTTAGTTTTATATATTAAACACATGCAAACACACTCACATACAAATGTACGCACACACACACACACATTCATGCTATCCACGGTCACTCACACACACACACACACAACATGGGCAGTAGTCGGCATTAACAGTGTGCGCAATTTGTTGCCTACTTAGCAGCGCGCGGCATTTTTTATTTGGTATTTATTTGTTTTTTTTTAGCGTTTTTTTTAGCACTTTATGTTGTTTTTAGTATTGCGAGTTTTTTAAGGCCGTTGTTGGAATTTGTTTTTTTTTTTTAAATATATAATTATACAATAAATATTTCATTTGTCTATTGGTAGGTCTACAATAAAGCGCAGCACTCCGTTTCTCATAGGCAGCACACACTGTTACATTTAGTTAACATACAAACACAAACACAAAGTACACTTAAAAAAATCAAACAAAATTCTGGCTACTTAATTTAATGCTTAGTTTTAAATTAAACTATTTGGAAAATGTTTTAAATTAAAAACAAACTGCGCTCAAGCATTTAGATTTAAAAAATGTGGAAATTTTTCAAAAGTTTTTTTTTCAGCTATATGTGTATATAATACAAAAAATGCGCTACATATCGCATGCCCCTAAATTTCCGTGCACCAATGTTACAGCAGGCGACTTAGCACGTGACTGAGCAACAGCAGCAGAAGATTCGCATAGAGACCGCAAGCCTTGCCGCATAATTTTATATTGCTCTCCTGTTGAGTAATAAAAATAAGTCTAAATAGTAAAGAAAAATATGGGTAAGTCAGGGCTGCAAAACAGGGCTGTACCTAGCTGGACTACGGACGTGAACTTCCTCTATGAATTCTTACACTTAGAACAGTTTTCTTTCCAAAAACAAGTTAGTTTTTTATAAATTTAATATAATTTTTATTGTCAAAGAATCATAAAAAAAATGTGGGCAAAAAAAGTCGACATCTTCGATTTTGAGAGGTACTATCCATATTAACCACGTATTTTTTTTTTATATCGAGTCATTTATTTATGACTGAAAATTAACGTTGACAGAGATATTTAAAAATTTGTATTAATAAATAATAAAACTTTGGATTAAAACAAAAAAAATGTTAATTTTTTTTTAATTATGAAATCAAAAGTAATCTCCGCTTTGCTTAAAAATAAAAATCATCACACACCATGTGAAAAAGTTTTTTTTAAAAAGAATATAAAATTATTTTTTATCTATTTTTTTTTAAATTATAATATTCAAAAGCAATCTTCACTATGCTCAATTTTAAGAATTATCACATTTGATGTGCGCGACTTTACTGCGAAAAACAAAAAAGTAAAAAATCGGTAACTTCAGTTTTGGAAACCGCTTCAATTATTTTTGCCCATTATTGAAGGACTTTTTCTCAATTAAAGTTCGATTGAAAAGACATCTAACATACTGGAATTCATTGTAAATAAATTTCTAAATATTTTTAGTGCATCTCGAACTACAAACTTGTACACAGTGTAACGTCAAGCTAGTACTTTAAACTAAACCTTAACCGCCCATTGTTACGTGTTCTCAAATCGTGACTCACGAGACATTTCTTATGTTTGCAGCCCTGTTTAGAAATAACATTGTTCGCAACTGGTCACACTTACATTTGCATGGCGACTGATGCAACTTTGAGGCCGCACGCGACTAAACTCCCTTGCATGCTTATAACAGGCCAACGTCACGTTGGGATTCAAATTATAGTCAATTGTCTTGGGATTCACCGTCAGCACTAGGGCCACATCACGCGGGCACAGCTGATCGATGACCAGCAGTATAAGATTACTGGCCGGTATGGGTAATACCACAAATGGCCGCTCACATGCGTGCGCTGTCATATTGTAGACAACGTTATCCTTTTCATTGTACAGCGTGTACAGTTCTCGCTGCATATCGCAGGACTTGAGACGCGTCCGATGCAGCGTTACGTAGCGCAGCCAGGCGGTGTTCTTAACCTGGTTGCTATCCTCCGGCTCCGGTTCGGACATGTTGCCGTCCATATAGGCCTCATTAAAGTTGGCCGAAGCACCAGGCGTCAGTTGCATTAGTTGCACAATATACCACAGCGCCGTATGCAGCAGCCATTTGCCTAGGCGCAGCACATGGAAGAGCGGCTGGAATGGAATCAGAGAGAGAGAGAGAGAGAGAGAAAGTGAGAATTTGTGGAGTTAGCGAGGTAAAGTAAAGGTTTTTGTCTAGAGTGTAGGATTATTTTGTTGTCTAGTCAGGAGGCTCTTTTAGGTGGGACATCCTTTCAACATGACAAACGTGTATAGCCCGTACCACCCTCCCTTACTTCCACAGTTTGGATCCGTCATTGATGTGATGTGACAAAACTTATATTTGAAACAAATTATGAACACACGGAAGGCTTTGGGCTTAGGCGTAAAAAAGAGTTCCCCATTTCCTTAATGCAAGCATAGCTTAGAGAATAATACGGACCCTCTGGCAAAAAATTATGCACCCTTGAACTTTTGAACATTAGACGGTACAGGCTGTAGTTCAGGCAGACGGACAGACAAACTGATGAATATGATCAAATCGATTTCATATTTCGAGATCATGTTCGCCAAGGGGCTTAAAGGCCTACCGAACCACCTACACGAGCAAGATAATAATCCTATCCTTTTAACTATATTCTATTCTTCTTTAAGTCATCTTACCGAGAGCAGCTTGTTGGATGCATTAATATCATTTTTTGACTCAAAGCACACGGCCTGATAGTCGTATACAATAACTCGCTTGTACACCTTCTCCTCGACTAGGCGCATCATAATGGCGCCATTAATCTCGCCAAAGAATTTGCCCGTTTCGTGTACACGCGATGAAACAATGATATAGCCATTGTTATCCAAAATGTAACAGTCTTTGTCATCCACGGCACAGGCCTGAAAAGATAAAAAGGTGTGGATAAAAACATTTATGGGATGAACTAACTACTACTCACATTGCCTGTAATATTGTGAAAGAGCTTGTAGAGCGCCGAGTGCTGAAACTGGAAGCCCACTACAGCAGCTGGCGCAGATTTTCCGCCCTCATTGTGAAAAATGGCATGACTAGCTGTCACAATGATCTCCGAGCCGGACTCTGAAAATGTAAAAAATGAAGATTTATATATTTTTGACTTTTCGTGGAAAAAGTGAATGTTGTAGATCTGTCTAAAAATTTGATCTCTCCGATTACCATGAGCAAATGATATCTCTGCCTATTTTTAAGATATCGACTAATGGATATTAATTTATTTACTCATACTTCGTTAAAAAAAAAAGATAAAAAAGGTTAGATTACGCTTTTTGCATGTTTTTAAAGTCAATCTCTTGATCTTTAAACTTATTCTCTTTCTCAGCAGATTCTTTTTATTAAAAAATATCTTCGTCAACTTATTGTTGAACCTTAAAAATATGAAAAGTAGATTTTTTAGTATGAAAAATGGCGTACGTTAAAGTCGGGCGCGGACAACTTTGGGATACCCTGTACCACTGCTTGCAATAAAATCCGGTAAATTGCTTAAGAACCGACCGATTGGCCCTATGGGAGCTATATGATATCGTCAACCGATTTTGATAAAATTTGGTACAGCGTTGAAGATCTCTAACAAACTTCTGAATGCCAAATTTGGTTACAATATCTTCACAAACAAACCAAACACAACGAATTTTGTGCAAAAAACGTGTTTTTGACCGATTGGCCCTATGGGAGCTATATGACATAGTCAACCGATTTTGATAAAATTTGGTACAGTGTTGAAGATCTCTAAAAAACTTCTGAATGCCAAATTTGGTTACAATATCTTCACAAACAAACGAAACACAACAAATTTTGTACAAAAAGCGATTTTTTGACCGATTGGCCCTATGGGAGCTATATAATATAGTCAACCGATTTTGATCAAATTTGGTACAGTGTTGAACATCTCCAAAAAACTTCTGAATGCAAAATTTGGTTACAATATCTTTACAAATAAACGAAACACAACGAATTTTGTACAAAACACGATTTTTTGACCGATTTGTCCTATGGGAGCTATATGGTATAGTCAACCGATTTTGATCAAATTTGGTACAGTGCTTGGGAACTCTAAAAAACTTCTTAATGTCAAATTTGGTTACAATATCTTGACAAACAAACGAAACACAACGAATTTTGTACAAAAAACAAATTTTCGACCGATCGATCCTATGGGACCTATATGATATAGTCAACCGATTTTGATAAAGTACAGTGCTGGGGGTTTCTAAAAAACTTCCGATTACCAAATTTGGTTATGATATCTTCATAAACAAACGAATTATCCATCTAAAACTTTTGCTTTTTTTCGAGGTCCTCTGAAACACCTCTATGGGAGCTATATAATGTAGTCCCGATATCAAATAAATAAAATAAACTTGTCTCCTATGGATTAATAAGGGATCTTATCTGAAAGTTTGGTTGCTCTAGCTCTTACCATCTCTGAGATCTAGGCGTTCATACGGACAGACGGACATGGGTATATCGACTTCTCTAGTCACTCTGATCATACTTTAGGTAACTTTGGGGGGTCTCCGACTTCTCCTTCTGTACGTTACATACTTTTTCGGCTTGCACAAACACAATATACCCTTTGTACCATACGGTACAGGGTATAAAAACAAAACAAAAAATAATTCAGAATATTGCAAGATCTCGTAAAGATTTTGCAAAACCGATTTCGAATTTTGTTTCAGAGATCTTAACGTTGTGATGTGGTTTTTGTGTGGGTGTAAGATGAAAATTTTGTTAAAGAAACCTAAAGTGAAAATTGAAACAGTTTTTTAACTATCTTATTTTTTGGCGGAAAATAAAAAAAAAATTATTAGTTTTATCGAGCTCTGCCAGAAGTCTCCCAAAGGTCTTGCTGTAGCTTTAATTTTAATGCTCTTGTAAAATCGGTGTGTCCAACACTTTTGAAATTTAATTCAACAAAAATTAAAAATATTTAAGGCTGACTCAATGCATTGTTGTTGGGTAGTTAATTTTTTGCATACTACACAACAAATTTCTATTGTAGATATATTCCTGATAGCGCATACGTTTAGACAAGTTTCAATTTTAAGATCTACTACTTTTCTTAAATTTTCTTATATAAATGTTATTTATATAGCATATTCTGAACACAAAATCTCAATAACTAGCTAACGCCATCTAGCGGGCAAAATCAAAATAGTAAGAAATACTGATGGAGACAAAGACAACGACCATAAACACAAAAACTTTAACTGAGAAATCTTAAAAAAAAAAAATTCCTGAACTTATTCGTTACGTAATCAAAATAAAGGGGCTGTGCCACATGGTTGCTTTGCCTTCTTTATTCATTTCTAGACATCCTGACCAATTATTTTGCGAAAACGTAGTTTCTGCGAATTTAAGAATGCCAGAGTTCGGCAAAGAGGTTAAAATTTTGTAATATTTGGCTATAACTTCTGAAGTTTCCATCTGATTCTAATAAAACATACGTCCATGAATAGGCAATGGAAAAATACTGTATAGTGCTACATAGAAAGCTTTTAGATTAAATAGTAAAACACTGTGGGACTGGCGATGGTATCCCCACAAAGTAAAATTATCTTTTAAGGAGGGTTTTCGGGTCCGGACCCCCCAAAAGTTGGAAAAATGAGTTGAAAGTCTTTTACGAGCTCTGATATATATGTACACTTCGAGTGAAGAACCCGTCACAAAACCAAATCCTAGATCCGCACCTAGGTATAATTGAGTCAAATTTTGACTAGAAACTTTTTAAAGTGTACTACTGGATCTACTTTACCAAAAAAGCCCTCCGACAGAAATTTGGTACCTATAATTAATAACAAAAACTGCATCGGATGAAATGTTCAGAGATACAGAGTTCTAGTTAAATATCATTATATCAGTTGATTTAACTCATAAGCAAGCTACAGCCACCAAATTCGGCATTAACTTACTTGGGACTAATAAAATTGGGACACATTGATATTTTCACAAAATCCAGTGGAGATGTATTGGATGTGCTCTTTCCAATGATAAGTATATAATAAGTATATTAAGTAAAAATTCAAATCAATAAATCAATAAATACTTTTCGATCTAATCATCTTTCATTGTTCACGGGATATTGAGGAATAACTGAAAAAAGTGCCCAAAAACATGTTTTTCGAAAATATCTCGAAAACGGTGCTTAAGAAAAAAAATGGTTGCCATTTTCGTGTTTCTCGACCCTAAATTACCCTAAAAAACACTTTTTAGGAAGGTTCACTCGATGACCCTTAAATTTTTAAACTAGTGTTATTGCTAAGGATGCCGAAATTTGTAAACCCTGCACCCACTAGACAAGTCGATATATACATATATGTACGTGTATGTGCCTAGATCTCAGAGATGGTAACAGCTAGAGCAACCAATCTTTCAGAATAGATGCCTTATTATCGTAAGGGAGACAACTTAATTTTATTATTTTTTTAATATCGGGGTTATATTAAATAGGAGTTTTTCAAAAGACCCCGTAAAGAAAACCACAAAAGTTTTAGTTGGATAATTGGTTTGTTAATAAAGACATCGTAAGCAAATTTGGCATTCGGAAGTTTTTTAGAGTTCCTAAGTACTGTACCAAATATTGTCTAAATCGGCTGACTATATCATAAGCTCCCATGGGACCAATAGGTTCAAAAATCGTTTTTGGAGGGTATTAACATTTTTTTTTGAGTACTTATACCGAGTTTTAATGCAATGTGTTGACACAGGGTATATCTTGAAAAATTCTTCACCACGACTGGTTCACATTCTTTTTTACTATATTTGTTGACCCCCTTAGTCCTTTAGCACTTACCGCCGGCATCAAAGGGTACGGAGTAAACAAAACTCTCCTCCCGTATAAAGTGTTGGTCCACAGCGCGCTTGTACCATGTCTCATCTATGGCGCGCTTATTCCGCTGACTAAAGATCTCACTGTAAAATTTTGAAGATAAGCAACAATTTCAAAACTATTTGAATTCTAGAACTTACCCAATGCCCGGCTCCTCAGCCATATTGGAGTGAAATTCATGCCAGCGCGTTAGGCCGCTATGGGTGGCCAAAAAGGCAACCGTAATGCCAAAACGTTGCTTGAATTCATTTCTGTGGGAGGGGTAAAAATAAATCTATTAGCAGGTTTACACTTAAAAATAAAGAGGGGGTTCATGTAGTAATTGCAAAAGAATTGAATGATCCAGTTTTACACGAGTTATAATCTGTTGTTACCTTGGCAACAAACCCATTAGTACGGCTATTGGGCTTGATGCGCTTGTGCTATGCATTTGATAAAGAGGTATTGTTGTTGTTGTTGTTGTTGTTTTACACAAACATATAGTATACATAGTAGTATATGAAAGGCATTATGTATTTTGGTTCGATAAAGTAAGAGATTACAATGTGATTTCAGTTATTTGTGGGTGCAAAAAGACAATACACAAAAAACGGCATCAAATGCAAATAAAAGTGAGAAAAAGAAAGGCGTACATAGAAATTATAATAATGGTTATTATGTGCGGCCTCTTAGGGGGGCTTGAGTAGTACACTATAGAAGATTGGGCGCACGCGTGACTAGAGTCGCACACACTTACCCCTTGTCATCTTTGGAATTGAAGCTAGTGTTCTTGGAGAACCATTCGGTAACTCTGGCATCAAAAACAAGCGCCTGCATAAGCTGACGATCACCTGGAACACAAAATGTTGCTGTATTAGGTACAGTTGTGCTTTTTATTTCTAGTTAGTGAGTGCAATTTTACGCTTGTATATAATTAATAATTAAAACTATGGCACATAATATTTAAACGCTACAACTGCTCTGTGCAAATTGCACAGCTAACTGTTTAGTGTAAAAGTTTAGAAAAATAAAAATAAAACTTAAAAGTTTTAGTTTCCAAACTAAAGTATTTAATTTTTGCCCCAGGCATATGTAATTAACTTCTTATAGTAAAAGTGCAGAAATAATTAACTACTAGATAGATACTCTTGGCCAAAATGCAAAAATTTGCGCAGTTAGGAGTGGTGCTTTATAAATCGTGTTTTATTTTATTTTTTTTTAACCATAAGGTGCACTTGGTGATTTTTTTTTTTTGGATGTTACGTTTGATTTTTTAGCTTTTCTTTACTCACAATAGTAGCTTTCTTTTTCATTGATTGATGGATAGCGGCCAGCTGATGAGTTGTTAGCTGTGAATTTGCATGATTATTGATTGATTGAATTTGCAATTCGAATGCGAGTTCGTAAATTTTTCGTATAACATTTTATCGTTTATCGAGCATTAATTGTAAGTAGAAACAAAACATCGAAACACAATGGCAAAGAACTTAGTTAGAATGCGTCAACTGTGCGTTGTACGCTTTAAAGCATTACACAACACTTAAGGCAGCGCTTGGAGCATATTTAAGGGTACTTACAAAACATGGCCGCAGCATGCTCCGGGGGCATAGCGCTTCTACTCGATGGCCATCTCCAACCTGGCTCTGACATACGCTCCAAAAAAAACAAAAGTTCAGCTTCGGGCGTTTTAAATGTCTTATTGCTGTGCTTGCAAAAAAGCCTGAAATGAAAATCGAAGAATATGTTAGTTTATCCTTGGTACACTGAGAAAAAAAATGGGTAACTTTGTAATTTTTATTAGGAATTGCAGCATATAAATATAAGCTCGCTTCGGTGGCCAACCATTAATAACTTTTTTGGTAATTTCTAGCACGGGCTTATTTTATTTATTTATATTTCTTATCTCATCTTCTTTTCTGCACAAACGCACAAGTCGATTGCCGCTATCTTGCACATCTCTAACGCACGGCACGATTGTTGCTCGCTCTCTCATACCTAGCGTGTAGGCGTACTAATTGTTCTCTTGTTATCTGGGTTTCTTGCTCTGAATGTTTTTGTTTGATGACGGCGACTTCAAAAACCCTTGTTATATTATTAAGAGACGATATACTTTTTCTTTGGAATATATTTTACCAAAACCGATTTGTCGAATACTTCCAAATTTTACGTGCATTTTATTGACGGTATTGTTTCTGAATATTTATTCTCTTTTTAAACGAGTTGCTACCAAAATAATCGGTAAGAAGCTTAGGAAATCGTGCCAGAGACACAAATTTAAAAAAAAAACTTGGATTCAGAGTGTCCGATAAAAGTATGTGTTGTTTTAAAAAGAAATTTTCAGTAAAAATTACTTTGTAATAAAAAAAGTCTTAAAAAATGACATAGTCACAAACGGTAGAATATTTTAAAATAAATATTTTTTTTATACAATCATGCCCTAAAATCGATTTGGATGCATGGCCAAATGCTTGTTCATATTGTAAAAAAATTTGAAATCTTGAAAGACTTTATAAAAATGAAATATAAAATTTGGGTCAATAATAATGAATAATGCCAAATATCCGCTCATACTGTAATACCGTTATACTAAAAAGTTCCTGTGAAACATTATGCAAAAATAGTTGCCATAGTTTCTTTGAGCTTGCAATATACGTATACGCTAAAAATTTCCCGAATTTTAACCTAAAATTTTGTGAAAAAATAAAATCGGAAAAATATTTTTTAAATTACTTGACTTTGGAGTTAAGAAATTTCCTTTAAATTCTTTTGCTATGGCGAAATTTTACTAAATGGGTATATAATAGGAAAATTCGATATATTAGAAATTTCCTTAAAAATTTCTCTTATATTTCCATTTAATCCTTTAAGGCTCCTACGCAGACACGAAAAATAAACAAAACTTCATATAAAAAAAACGCTCACAAACGTTTGGTCACAAACTGTTCTTGCAGGTGGTATGCAGACCAGTGTTGCTTGTTTTTTTGTTTTTTGATGCCAGTTGTAAACAATAGATGGCGCACTCAGCGAAAACAGCGGTTTGGTTTTGGCGCCATAAACAAAATTTATGTGCAGCTAGTTATCTTGTACGCGAAATTTATTGCTGGTCGACAAAATCGTTGCGGATCCGTGGGAAAGGATGAGAAAATAGCTATCATAATAAAATAATTCAATTGTAACATTAATGTGCGTTAAAATACGTCTATGCAATTCGTTCACACTCAGCTCTGCGCATTAAATATGGGGTCACCCAAACACTCATCCAACATTTCAATGGCAATGCATGTCACTATTATAGCCTTGTTTACACAAAATAACATACGTAATAAGCGTTGACGATAATTCAAGTTTTTATCTTTTACTTCGCGCCTTTTAAAAATTAGCTATTTGTAAACAAAAAGCAGCTGATTATCGATAAAAATTCCGATAAAATGCACATTTTGTAACTAGAGACACACTGTTCCTTTGGTGACCAAAATAAGTCTATCTTTTTGCTAGGTGGCTGTTTCGTGTCTGCGTAGGGGCCTTTAAACAAAAAATATATCTTTTAAAAAAAACAAAAAAACTGTAAATCATCCGGATTTCATAAAAATGATTGGGAAATATTATTGAAAGTTTTTTGTTATAAATAACATCGTCATGTTAATTTTATAGCTTAAATCGTTTGCGAATAAAACTCACGAGCTCCACGTCCAGCTGAAAATGTCGGAAAGATCAATCAAGAGAACTGATTTATTTTTTCAAAATATAACCGAGATGAACACCGGACGGATCTAATTAGAAAAACTAATATTCAATTTTATGATCGTTAATATGCTACAAATATTTTTGTCCCATTTCCGAAGGAATTTCTTTAAAAATCCATCGCTCAAAATCTTGAAAGTGAGAATGGGAACTGGCTTGAGTATTTTTTTCAAAATATAACCGAGAGGTAAAACCGAACGGATCTAATTAGAAAAACTGATATTCAATTTTATGATCAATGGTAGGTATGCTACAAATATTTTTTTCCCATTTCCGTAGGAATTTCTTTAAAAATCCGTCGCTCAAAATCTTGAAAGTGAGAATGGGACTGGCTTGACTATAATTGGTTTTAGATCTATTTTGATATGCCAGAATTATCTGTACCAGTGGCGAATCCACGAGGGGTTTTCGGGTCTGGACCCCCCCAAAGTTGAGAAAAAAAACCCCCCCCGATGACAAAATACTTGATCCCCTTGCAGTTGCCTTAAATTAAATTTTAAGTCTCTAGAAAAATTCGGGGTTCAAAATTTTTCATAATAAATTTAAAATTTTTCCTCGATAGTTCCTGAATATTGATGGTTTTATTTTTATTTGAAATTTGCTCCTTAGAAATTATTCCTAAAAATTAGGTCAAAAGTAGCGCGAAAATCAGATAAATATTCAATAAGAAAAAAAATTCGTTGAAAAGCAACATTTTTCTAATTAAAAAAAACTTTTATTTTTTCAGTGTAAAGCACTGAGTAGTACTTACCAATCTGGATGGATTTTCCAGCGTTTGCCATCGAAGAAGCTGCGTATATTGGAGCCCTTGATGTTCATGCGATGTATTTCCTGTTCGGTGCGTATTTCCATGCGACTTACGCCATACAGCTCCGGATAGGTAATGACAAGCGTGAATGGTGTATTTGTGATGGGTCTCCAGTAATACTGGCGCTTGACGCGAGCCACACGTTTCTATAAATGATACAGATAAATTGTTAAGCTGTTTGTGAAAATCTTTGAAGACCTACCATTTCATCGAAATGATTTTTAACCAACATCCATTTGCTGCCAGTCGATTGATTGATTATGGCATCTCGTATCTAAAAGGAAAGCCCATATAATGCCTAATATAAATATAAAGATGAACCAAGCCTACCGTTAGCAGCACTGGATTAAAGTCTCTAGCGGGTCGATCATCATCCAATAGCTCAACCTCAATCATGTCAACGCTATTGTAAGCTGGTTTTAGTATATAACCTTGAAACTATAAAGGAAATATAACTTTGAGTTGAGGTTACGTGTATTTTTTAGGTAAAGCTTACAATTGGACGAAAGTCTGGATGGAATAGTACATAACCATTGTTGGTTACTATAAACGCATAGCCATTCACGCCAAGCTAAAATATGGAGAGTTGGATTAAAAATTTGAAGGATTTTACTTCGGAACTAGAGCGCTGCATGAATGTACTCAAGTTTTGAGACACCAATGAATAGTGCACTCATAAATGAATGTAAAGTAACTAAAAGCATGAAAATGAATGAAAATGAATGAAAATGAATGAAAATGAATGAAAATGAATGAAAATGAATGAAAATGAATGAAACAAAATGAATCAAAATGAATCAAAATGAATGAAAATGAATGAAAATGAATGAAAATGAATGAAAATGAATGAAAATGAATGAAAATGAATGAAAATGAATGAAAATGAATGAAAATGAATGAAAATGAATGAAAATGAATGAAAATGAATGAAAATGAATGAAAATGAATGAAAATGAATGAAAATGAATGAAAATGAATGAAAATGAATGAAAATGAATGAAAATGAATGAAAATGAATGAAAATGAATGAAAATGAATGAAAATGAATGAAAATGAATTAAAATGAATGAAAAAAATGGAAATGAATGAAAATGAATGAAAATGAATGAAAATGAATGAAAATGAATGAAAATGAATGAAAATGAATGAAAATGAATGAAAATGAATGAAAATGAATGAAAATGAATGAAAATGAATGAAAATGAATGAAAATGAATGAAAATGAATGAAAATGAATGAAAATGAATGAAAATGAATGAAAATGAATGAAAATGAATGAAAATGAATGAAAATGAATGAAAATGAATGAAAATGAATGAAAATGAATGAAAATGAATGAAAATGAATGAAAATGAATGAAAATGAATGAAAATGAATGAAAATGAATGAATAGAATGAAAATGAATGAAAATGAATGAAAATGAATGAAAATGAATGAAAATGAATGAAAATGAATGAAAATGAATGAAAATGAATGAAAATGAATGAAAATGAATGAAAATGAATGAAAATGAATGAAAATGAATGAAAATGAATGAAAATGAATGAAAATGAATGAAAATGAATGAAAATGAATGAAAATGAATGAAAATGGATGAATATGAATGAAAATGAATGAAAAAAATGAAAACTAATGAAAATTATAGAAAATGAATATAAGCGCATTAAAAAACTTTTAAATTAATGAAAATGATAAAAATTGAATGTAAATGAATTTAAATGAATGTAAATAAATGTAAATGAGTGCTCATTAAGCGCAAACGGGTCAAACCTCGTCGTAATGAGTACATCCACGCAGAACTGTATTGGATACCTACCAAGAACGGCGATAGCAGTTTTTTGATCTCATTGATGGGCACATCTGTGCCTGCCACGCCCAGTATATTCGCAATTCTTGTCTGAGCATGGGCAAAATAAATTTGAAATAGCATTATAAAAATGAACTTAACTAAAATGGACTAAGACATATACAAAAGTTTTGGACTTGATTTAAAATCATTACAAGTACAATACAGAGAAGTTTTGTTATTTTTGCATGTTAATCAAATACTGAAAATGAATTAAATTTTATAAATGGTATTGCTAATATATAAAATGATATATTGATTTTGCTTACACTTTAAGGCATTGTCACAAAAAAAATGTTTATGCAAATATGAGAAGCATTTTTACTACGCAAGAACTTACGAACTTACAGTTTAAAGTTGAGTTTTAAATGGTTGTTTTTTTTTTTTTTTGTGTTTTTCATTTATGTTTAATATTACAAATAATTTTTATTTGCAGCGTTCAATTAAGGCTAATTACATGGCTAGCAGAGAATAGTACTAAGAGCATATGAGCGTAGAGTAGTGTTAACGTGAGAGCATGTGTAAACTAAAAGAGAAAAATTGTGTATAGCGTAATGTATAGCAGAGAGCGTACTGAGACAAGAGCGCAGCAAAGTAAAATGCTGTATGTAATGCTAAAAAGAAATTGAGCGCATTCAAAAGAGAATTTGATCACTGCCTGTTCATAAATGAGCAAGGGAAGTGATCAGCAGTGCGTTTTTTTTTTCCTACTTTTGTGGTCTGTGTCTCCAGTTACATCGTTTAGTACCACTCTTACGATCAAATACGATTTTTTTTCGCAAAGTTATGGCTATTCGAAGTTACGGAATATGTCTCTTCGAAGTGACTAGCATTTGCATTAAGCCTTTGGGACAATAATTTTTTACTGTGTAATTTCTCCTGAAAATTTTCACTTGGGTGTTTTTGAGGTCGCTTACACCGAATATGAAGTCAGAAAAATAAATGTTAAAAAATTATTTTCGACCATTTTTCAAAATTACAAATTTTCGTTTTGCTTTTTATTAAATCTTATGGAAACTCGTTAGGAAGTTCTGCTAAAATGGAAACCGAAAAAAAACTGTTGTAGTCAAGATAATCGATGTTTCGACTCATGTATGCTATAATATAAAATCTCTTTTTAGTTTTTGGGGATGCCACCTCCGAAAATCGAAACTGGTTTCCAGTATTTTCCTAAAATTTTCTATTACCCATAGAAGGATAAAAGGCAACACAGACCGAACCATTTAACTAAGAAAGTTTTTTTAAAGTTCTACATAAAAACAAAGAAAATTGTGCTGCTGCACAATGAGAAGTGAGAAGAGTTGTCTGATGAACGACCTTGACTAGTGATCTTGTCTGCGAAAGCAAGTGATCATGCTTTAAACAAAAAATAAATCAAAGCGTCGGCTATTGTTTCATCACGGAAAGATTGTTGATCAGCTTGTCAGTAATCAAAGTTCCTTAATGAATGCGCCCCTTGTTAGGCGCTGAATGTACAGAAGAGAGCGCGCTGAGCCAAGAGCGTAGTAGCAAAGTAAAATGGCGATGGTAAGTAATGTTAAAGAGAAATTTTTGCAGAGCGCAATGTATAGAAGAGAGGCGGCTAAGGCGACAGCGCGGCGAAGAAATATGAAAAAAAAAATTGTAAATAAGTTGTTTTAATTAGAAAATTTTAAATTAAAAATGATAAAAAGTAATAAGCTGTTTTGTTTGAAAAGATAAAATATACAAATGTAGAGAGACTTGACATATATAGGGGAGGGTACTGCATGAGTGAGTGTGTGAGAGTTGTGCACTGTGAGAGTACAGTTTGAAACATAGAAGATTAGTTTGTGTGTGTGTATTTGTGTGTAAATATACCATAGTTTTTATACCCTTCACACGTTGGAGATTTTGAGTAAAAGTGTGTGCAAACGTTGCTTCAGATCGCTTAAACAGTTCAAAACGCATTCGAACGTGCTTTTAGAAGAGAGACGTAGCGAGACAGACAGTCAAAATAGAGTATACTTTGCAACTTAGTGCTTAACTAGACAGTTAGTAAGAGAGAGTTTCTCAGTGCCCCTTAGTTTAGTAGCTGAAGAGCGGTGAGCACAAGCTTTAGACAGAACTTAGCCTAGACTTATAAGTAGAAGCGAAAAAAATGGTTAGTATTTGGCACTTTCGGACAGTTAGTTCGAACACAGATGAAGCTTAAATGTGTGGGGTGATACAAGTATGAGCCATAAATAAAAAAAAAAAAAATTCGTGGGTGCTGAAAAAAAAACCAGTTTTCGGCTGACATGCTTAGGCACAATTTAATCGAAAACAAACAGTAAATCGAATTGAAAAGTTTTGATTTTTGCGTAATTTGATTTTTTTTTTTGATTAGTTGAAAATGTTTGTTGCAGTTGTTCGTTTTTTTGTAAGAGATTTAGAAACAATTTACTCACAACTTTCATATTTATTTTCGCTGCCGGATTTATATCGGTCGTTAGATTAATGAGCTGTGAATTTGTATTGGTAGTAGTTTTAACAAATTAGTTAACATATAAGGTAAAAATTTCTAAAAATTAAAACAACTTAAAGGTTTATAACTAAGGCGCTTAAATTTTAAGGCCTGTACGCAGCAGTCCGTAACGCTTTCGAACAAGAGCTGCTACTGTTATGAACAGTGTGTCCCTATTTAAGAAATGTGGTATTTTGTTGTTGTTGTGGTTTTGGTATTTTAGAGAATATTATTTTGGTATTTTAAAAGCGTTCACTTTTTTGTGTGCTTTTTTGATTACTTATGCTAAATGCTATATTTAATAGTCAGAGCAGAGAGTGAAAGATTTTTCGGAGAAGTAATTTTTTTATTTCGCAATACGAATATTTACATTTTGTAGCAAAATGTCAGTTGAAGAACATGATACCAAATTTTCCGTTTTTTATAAAAATAAAAAATAATAATCCATTTTTTCTAACAGTCATGTTTTTTGCTTCCGAAATTAACTTGCTGAACATTAGTTTTGGTTCTGGTGTCAAAATGTAGCAGCTGATTTTTGTAAATCATGTGGCAACACTGTTTTGTCTGTTTCATTCAAAGCTCTGCTTACTGCTTCAAACCAAAAATTCAAAGTTCCTACTTGTTCGGCAGCGCTTCGGACTGCTGCGTACCGGCCTTTTGCAGCAAGAGAGCGTGGGGCGGGTGACTGAGCGAGCGTCTAAACTAACGTTGGGAGGTCATAGCTCCCTTAAACAATTGCTATTCTTGTGCAGCGGAATACTTGGCAGCCGTGCCTGTGTCCTCCTAAATACCGACGTCAAGTGGGCTTTGTCAACAAGTGGGTCTGCTTTGAAGGGTATAAAAACTTAACGCTAGGGTGTCTGTTTGGATAAAAAATTTGTAATTTTGTAGAGTTTTATAGTTTGTTGTTTTTTTGTTGTTGGATCTTTGCGTGTGTGTGTGTGTAGCTCTGTAGGGCCTCAGCTTTAGCCTAGTTACAAGTTCCAATGTATTATGTACTTACTAAACATCAATGAGTACTGGAGACTAACATATATAGTATGTGTATGGCCGCTAGGCTGGGGTGCTAGTAAGGGAATAGTTTATATTTTAGGTAAAACCAATAATTACTCTTTTACTGTACGCTTTTGACCCAATATAAGTTTTGTTCTTACGTTTATCAACAAATTGTAAGTACTACACAAAATGCTAGTTAAAATGTTCTATATACGTTAAGTAAGAGTAGTACTAGGCATAGCTATAAATATGGTATAAAAAGTTATTACATATATGCTAGATATCGTTACATACTTTACCAATCGAATTGAATGTTAAAAATATATATTTTTTTTTGTTTTTTGTTTTTTTTTTTTGTTAATTTGTACCTATTACTTGGTCAACTATAATGACAAAATTGGCTAAATTATGACATGGTCCTAGACCATGTAAATAGCTAGAGTATATATTAGAGTTATATACGAGTACATATATATATATCGGTTAAATATGGTTTAGGTATGCATGTATGTAGCGCAAAGTATAACAAATCGTTTACTTTAGTTATATTTATATATACGTATACTGGTATATATGGATATAATATATATATATAGAATTCAATACGTTATGCGTTTAATTGGCGTATATAAAACTTTTATTTAAGAGCATTAAAATACTTTTACGCAAAAATTTCGATTGATTTTTAAATTTTTTGTTGATTTTTGTTAGAATTTGGCATTAGTTTGTACCTCACGTGTTTGCAATTCCCAGAGTGCTTCATTTATTAAAACTTCTTCGGTGATATTCTGTGGTATAGTTGTGTATAGTTTGGTAGTAGTAGTAGTTGTGTGTTATATATATAACGCATAAAATATTAATATAGTAGTAGTAGTAGTAGTATATAGTGAGTTGTTATATAGATAGATTGAGTTTGAAATTGATATGGCTTGTTACTGTTTCGATATCGATAGGTTTTTTTTTGTAATGAGCATAATGGACGCGGCGCTGCCTGCGGTGCGACGTTGGGAACGTCGTTACAGATTTTGGGTAAGAATTTTGTAGTGCTAACTTTTGGTTTGCATAATTTTTATATAGTATATAGTATGTATTTATTTTTGGATTAGTACGCGTTCCAAGATCACGGCTAAAACTGAACTTACCGCATTCTCGCGTCGATCGTAGATGGGCATGGACACGGTGGTCATAAACTGGTACACATTCGAGTCGACAGGTTGGTTCCAGGTCTTTAAAAAAAAAGAGGGTGATTAGAAGAACTGTTGCGCAAACTGATATGGTTGTAAAAAAGCTTTCGGGTTCTTGATTTCTAAAGTTTTAGCTTACAAAAATATTCTATTAAATAGCTTTTATAATGGCTTAAGTTGATTCCATTAATCAATCTATTTTCAAGAGGTCTCCAGTACGGACGTTTGTACAAATTTATGTAACATAGAGGAGATAATATTATCAGGATGGTAAAAGAAATTGATCTAGACCAGTGGTCGGAACGACCCTATCTCACGCATATAAGGATTACTGGCGGCAGCGACGTCGACACAGATACGTACGTACACGAGGATGCGATGCCGATGCTTGTGCTGAAGCGTCGTGACGTAACTGCGCTACAAGCTTAATCGCCGACTGCTGAACTAGACATGTCCATCTGTCTTTCTGTTCATCTGTTCCTGTTTGTATAAAAGCCTCATTGTTGGTAAGCTACGACAAACAAATTCCAGATTTCAGATCAGTTTTATTTTTGTTGTCTTCTCTTACGACTCCTTTCACCCCTAAATAACTTCGTAATTACGTATATGCCTTCACATACATGCTTTATAATGTGATGGCGCAGGGCATATTAAAACCGGTTTCGTCCAACTGAAAAGCAAGTGCGATGTTTCCAGCGGCGTATCCACGGAAGGGTTTTCGGGTAAGGACCACTTCAAAAGTTTGAAAAATGGGTTGGCAGTATTTTGCGAGCTTTGATATATAATACACTTCGAAGTGGAAAAACCTCCTAAGACTGGATGCGCACCTGGATGTTTCTGAAAATTCTAAGCTGGTGGCTACCGGACAGATCACAGGCTGCATAGAGCGAACGGCCTCTTGTTGCAAATAAGCAGGCGCTGACAGGCAGCGGCTGCAGAAAGCTGCACTGACTAGGAGATTGTGATGCCGCCTACTAAATTCACACTTTACTCAACGTCCACTCAAGAATCTGCCACTTTCATATCTCCCTTCATCACCAGAGCTTCACATCAGAGCTGGATTAAGGTGTCAATTGAGCCGAAAGATGGCCAGGCTGAAGGTTCAGGTTTATGAAAAATAGTTTAGTTGCTAACATGTGGGATTCGATATGTGGCGACAGCCGATTCTATTTAGCCTTAGCCGCACATGTAGATCTCTGCGAGGGTGAATCCTCACTTTCTCTACCGCTCGTGGGACCACACAGCCTACCAAAAACAACTTCAAATTCAAAGGAAATGAGGAAGGGCAGAGCAGCCAAGTACGAAATACCCCCTAACGAATGCATAAAGCAGGCGTAGGGCGGACCGTGACAGTGACACGGCCATTGCGCCCGCCTCTTCGTGCCGATACCACAGTCCTAAGATGTCACTGAGGCATTACAAACCGGAAGAGATATCGCTCGGACAACCGGCGCGTGGGATGTTTGTCATGAACGGATCGGTAAACAAATAGTACCTCCGGTATATCACACAAGGAATTCTTATTCAGGAGGCCTTCGGATATTGAAATTTGTTTGTCCATAAAATATTAAGTTTTTTTTGGGTGCTGTATAATGCTACTATTGAAGCTGTATAATACAACGCCGATATCGAGAAAATAAAATAAACCAGAAGTTGGACTGCTTTAACTCTTATAATATTCGAGATCTAAGCGTTCAAACGGGAGGACTGAGGGACATGTCGATATCGACTTCTTTAGTCATTCTAATCATAGTTTACGCAACTTTGGGGGATCTCTGACATCTCCTTATCTATCGATGTGAACAAACTTAAATATACCCTTTGTACTTCAAGGACAGGGTATAAAAATCCAGTTGCCTAGCCCAATTTCTCACTACATCTTTTTCCACTTTTAAAGGCGATAGCTTCCATCAGCCAATACAGTAGAGCCTAAAAATGTTCTTATTTTTGGTACTCTATAGCTAGCTCTTCGAACTATAATACCGAAAACTATTTACCATATTCATTTATTTGTTTATCAGACGGCTTAGGAGAATATTCCAATAAAAGTCGGGTAAGCTGATCCATTTTGCTTATGTTAGATGCAAAATTTTTTCCAAGACTGCTTTAACCTTCTACATGTTTTTCTATCGCAGATACAAGAATCTTGTGTATCTTGACAAACTAGTTCGTACTACAGAAATTTAGGAGCATGGGTTTTAGACTTACCGCCTTCATGCGTCTATATTCGCGACGTCTCATCTCATCTGGTTCGAGCATGCGATCATTAACACGTCTATACTCCCAAACATCGGCCTTTTGCTCCTCGCATTGCTTGATCTCCCATAAATAATCGGATAGCTTGGTGTCCTAAAGCAAAGAAATAGTATTATAGCAATAATTGCACAGTTAGACGGTGTAATACCCACCTCAATATCAGCATAGACCTGTGTCCAGATTACCGGATGATCATGCCTACCCAAAACTAAGGGTCTAGCCATAACGGGTATATAATTTAACACCATTTCACGCACCTCAGCTGTATCACTGAGATGCACATAATAGCCCTGATTCTCGCATGCCATCCACCGTATATCATCCCAATTAGCCACCTCTTTGCCAATCAAATAGGTGAACACACGAACCGGCCTATAAGGCGGATCACGCCAATTATGCATCTCGAAGACCTCACGATTATTCTCGGGTGCCCCATCACCGATGATCATAATCGCCTGATTGCATTGCGCCCCACGCGAACTCGTCTTGCCCTCTTCCAATATTTCGAAAGCTCTTGTCAATGCAGCGGTATAATTGGCAATCGATTTGGGTTTAAACGATTCAATCCCTTCTTTTAGTTCACGTATATTGCCTAGATTGGCCTTTGATTAATTTCGAAAATGCAAATCAATTGAATTTTGTGTTGTTTGAAGCCGCATCGATTGAGTGTACAGTATTTTTTTTTTAAATTTGTTTTTTGGGGGTAAAAGTAATTAATATGAAAATTATATAAATTGAAAATTAAAAGTAAAATGATATATACTTGAATTAGTGTGTCCTCGAAACATCCGACGACTGGGTTCACTTCCTTATCAAAGGTGAAGATGTTCACAAAGTCATTTGTACCTAATGTGTCGAGTATTGTATTGACAACATGCTTTGCGATATCTAGCCTCTGTCCCAACATTGAACCAGATCCATCCATTAGGATAATAACATCCTTAGGACTTGTCGCTGCTTCCATATACCAAGAGCGTAAACGGCAATCATATAGATCTACCGGTACGTCTTTCTTCCATTTTGATGCAGGGAATTGACGCATAAAGCCAGTCGAACTGCCAAAAAATTGCCACGACAAAGTTGGATCGTTTTTGTAATTATCACGAAATATTTGATCCAAATTCTCCGACCATTGAATCGCTTTAATAACATCCGATGCTGTTGTGTATGTATGTGTGTGTATGTGGCATGAATTTTGTGTTGTAGTTTGTTTTGTTGTATTGTCAGTTGTGACGTGATGTTTGGAGACAGATGATTGTTGTCAAAGAAACAGGAAAAATTTGTATACAAATTGATTAGTCTGTGTTGCAAACTTGCATTTTCAAGATTGTCTTTGGTTTTGGGGCGGGTTCGTGGTTAGGCACTTAACAAAAAAAAAAAAAAAAAAATATATATATAGCACAAAGGCGGTGCAGGCTGTGTGTGTCTGTGCTGTTTACAGTTTGGTGTACTAGTTGGTGGTTGTGGCTCTGGACGTAGTATTACTTGTATATCGTGGCATTGTTGGGTGTTGTACGGTTTTTGGCAAAGCATTCCGCATGTCGGCAAACATTCACAGCGCCACGCGTGCGCGCTAGCAACATACGCAACGCGGCACCGGCCATTTTGTAGTACAGTTGTGCTCTCGACCATTAGGTACAGTTGTGTTGGCTCAGTGCAGCGATGCGTTGCTTGCTGCGCGTGCGTGTGGCGCGCATTGACTTAAGCGGTTGGAAATTGTTAAAGAAAAAGAAGGCGCAACATAGTACTAGACGTAACGGTAAAGTTAACGGTAACTACAACAAACACTAACGAGCAAATAGCGAGCGAGCGTGTGAGCGAGTCAAAGACTTAGAGCTAAAGCTTAAATGTTAGACTTAAAGCTACAGTTAGACAGAGACGCATAGTGCTTGTTGTTTTGTGTTTTTTTTTTTTTGGATGTGGGTGTCGCTTTGGGGCTGCTAGTGTTGTAAAGCTTTGTAGACACACAGTGTAGTACAAGAGCATCAAAGATACAGTTGGAAATAAAGACAGAGAAAGAGAGACAAAGAGAGAGCAATATTTGATAGTTTGTTGAGCACAATTCAAACCTCGATCAAACACATTCACTGGCACATGCACCGAGCTAACACTAAAGTTAACCGGCGTATTGTGAAACTCCGCCTTGGGCGTTAGCACCAGCTCCTTGGGTTGCACAAAAACATGCGGTTCCCCGACATCGTCCAGTTCACGCGGCGCCGCTGTGGGCATGGGATCTCCCGGTTCCAGCATATCTTTGGCATTATAGTATGAAAAATATTTATCGGCTTTATCGTTCTGATGCGACAGCGCCGTATTTTCAGCAGTGTCCATGATGCGCTGTAATACCAAAAAAGAGTACTTGTAACGTGCATTACATAAACAAGATCTCTTTACTTACACGCACTGCGCTGATTTTGAGATCCATCATCATTTCGATTTCCTTGGCCATGGTTTCGACTATGGCGGAACCAGCACGGGCCGTGACTTTTGCTTCTTTGAAGCTCTGTAATGATTTAAATATTTACAAATATTATACATTGATATACCATAGAAAAGCAAATAACAAAAATCTTTTAAAGTAGAAATTATGGGGTTTTAATAAAAGTATACGAGATAATACAACTATTGTATATTCCATTATCTGCTGACTTAAAATAATTATTATTTATCTAAGATCATTCATCTATTTATTTTTAAATATAGCTAAATTCGCATTTTTTTCAATAATTCTACATAAAAAAATCCCGACAATACTATGATTTTTGCATTCCTTAATATCTACAGTACTCTTTTAATTTTGGGGCGTATGAATTTTGAAGCTCTTCAAATTTGATAATATACATATGCCTATAAATATGATCCAACCATTAGAAGGACACGCGAAACATTTACGTCATTCGTGTTTATCTGGGAAAAAGAGAGCACATGTTCAATTTTTGTATGGCAGCTATATGAAGTAGTGGACCAAAATATTTTACGATCAAATTAATTCAGTTGTATTTTGTTTTAGACTTAATATTTATGTAAAGTTTGATCAGAATTGGTCCACTATATCATACAAAAATTGAACCAGGCATCTTTTATAATTCAATACATCATGGTCTATAACTACCGAAGTTCCCAACGGATTGATAAAATTGTCATCCCCAGATAGGTGAACAAAAAAGAGTTTATAGAACGGACGGGGCTTAATTAATTTCCTTAGTCGTCATGATCATTTTAGTTTTTATTCACAGCATTTTCTTTTGCAGTAACTTAATATACTCTAGTACGTGAAGTGGACGGTATATTAAGCTTTACTAACATATTGTCAGGAGGTAAATTCCTACGTTACAATATTTTATGCTGCTTTGCCGCTGTGGAACTGCTTAGCACTGCTTGGTAAGGTTTGATGCGAACAGCGCTAAGTTATCGCAGCCTTTGTTACAGTCGAAACAAAAAATTTTGCTTTGCAATATCAAGTCATGCTTAAAATGATATAATATCACTTGATTTTAAAATTCGGTCCAAAAAATTTAAATTATTTATGGAGGTTGTGTTTAATTTTAGAAGTTATTTTTTAACACCATTGGCTCAAAGGCAGTCATGGAAGTAATTGTGAGCTGTAATCTATATCGTTGGTAGCTCCCTAATCGATGTAAGCCTGCCCACTCTCGGTAAAGTTGTTTCTTTTCCAGTAAATTTATACTGCTTTAAATAGCATCTATCAACGAGCTTAGTACCTACTAATTACAGTGTACCGGAAAACCCTGAAACACTCATAAGTAAATCCAACGAAATTGATTTCCACATTAAGTATTCAAGTTCGTTGAGCGGGGAACTTCGATTGCAATGCCAATGACGTGTCAAGCACCCCAACAGTGCATTGGCATTGGCTGGCCTCATTGGAGCCCAACAGGCTACCCACACAGCAGTGAATATTGGACCCAAGTGACCGGGGGCATGTGCCGCAAATATGTGTACACATTATATATGCACGCGTATGTGTGTGTATGTATGCTTTTGGGTCTTGGCGCCTGTAAAACAATTTCATTTAAAATCCAATTGTGCCGCCTAAAAATAAATTACCAGCTGTTGTCCTACACAGAAACAGAGCAGCAGCTGCGACTGACCTCATAAAAAAATGTGATAGTCAGAGAGGGTGCAGGACAGTGGAATACTCTGTACCCTTTTTACCAAAAAAAAAAAAAAACAAAACGAATTCCTTTGAACTGTAGAATGACAGCCTTAGTAGTTACGCCTACATGCTTAATTAAAAATCCAAACTTGGGTGTTTTCAAACAAGCAGTTTCCAATGGGAAAATTGATTTTTTAGCTTAAGGGGAAATATATAATATTTAAAAAATATTTGCGACTTTTTTCAAGCAACCCTGAGAAGTGTGCTAGTAACATTGATTACGGGCGATGGAAGTTTGTATCCATAAATGGTCAACATGTGTTTGTTTATTTGGCTTACATGAGGCTACATAACAAGTTCGGGCAAATTTGGTCACACTAAAAATATTTGAATATTGCAATTTTGAAGCGGTTTTTAGGCAAAGTGTTTTAATTAACATGTAATATTAAGGTTAAAAAAATTTCATTATATTTCTTGGATTAAAATTGTTCTAATTAACATGTGGAATTAAGGTTGGAAAATATGGAATAACTAAAATCTTTAAAAGTCACAAGTTTTGGATTTTTCTTGCTTAAATTGAAATTGTTCTATGACTAAATTCTTTCTAAATAGTCTAACAAACGTCCCAAATCGTACTTGGATGCCAAAGATGTGAGCTTATTTGGAATATAGTCAAGTGAAGCCCATATTTATTTGCAAAAATACCATCTAAGTTACTCATCATTTCGCTTAAACAAATTTTGAACTCGTATTTGGGCAATCGAATTCTAACAAAAATTAAAGATAACACAGCTACACAAGATAAATCGATTGTCGGCTACGGAAACCATGGTTTTGTTACGTTTTTGCGGTCGCTGAATCTGAATCCATTGTCAAAAACGATCAAAAAGTCTCGTTTTAATGGGTTTTTAACTTAAAAAAAATTTTTGTTTTTTTGAGGTTATGTTAGAAAGCTATCCCAAAAACATATAGAACACATGATTTGTAATTTAAATCTAAAAATCAATTTTTTTTTGTTTTTGTTTAATTGACATACGATTTGTAGCCAAAAGTTTGAAGTTTGTCTAGATGGAGGTCAAAAAATGTTCAAAGTACATCGTTTTTCGAGGTTATGTTAGACAGCTAACTTGTTGGGGTTTTTGGTACTTAGCTTCAGAGTCAGCGACTTCAAAAGAATAAAAAAGTGCATCGTCAGACAGCCGGACTCAAAAAAAATTATCTATGGGGATTTTTGAGGTTATGTTGAAACCTTCATTCGAATTAAGCAATTCAAAAATTGTGAAGAAAATATCTTCCGACCTATAAAATCGAAAATCAAATTTGTTTTGTTGGGCTGTGGACATGCATAAATAAGTAAGTAGCCAAAAGTTTTGAAATATTTTTGCCTAAATAGATGGAGCTCAAATTTTCTTACTTTTTTGGTTGTACTTTTTATATAAAAAAAGTTTAAAAAATTGAGTTCCTACAGTACTTATGTATTGAAAACGCCACTAATAATATTTTTTTTTTTTATATAATCAAAGAAAATTAATATAGTTAAGGAACCTGAACATCGAAAGACTTAAATACGAGTACCTATGTTTCGGTACTGCAAGCGTGGAACTGCGGATGGAATTTTTACTTTAAGGTAATTTAGAGGCTATGCCTTTATCCGAATATGAGCATTTTCATAATGCAGAGGCGAACAACCACGATCCATAGCTCTGCCAGGTTTCGGGACAAATTATATTAGCATGACGGAAAATTCCCTTGCCACTATTTGCTTTTGGAAGATTCAAACACGCTTCCTATTGCCTGTTACATACTTTTGGATAAACTTAATATGCCCTGTTACTCTATAAAGAGACAAGTGAAGGAACGCGTGCTTCAAACATTTTGTTTAATTGCCTTTAACCCAAATATGTACGCTGCCGCTGCTGGCGTCGCAGAAACGTCAACAAACACTGCGCGTTCTCCCACGTTGGGAAAAATCAATATGCAGCTTATGCTTGCCGCACGGGCCATGCCACACTTACCTCTTGCACCTCCTTGCGCCTGGTGATAAAATCGCCCAAATGAAACAGCTCCATGCCCAGTTTGTCTGCCCATGAGTGCACGCTGCAGTTAGATAAAACAATGATTAGCAACTATGTAAGTAGATGCAACTGCTGTCCACACCAAAGCATTACTCACAGATTGTAGTTGATTTTTTCGCTAGGCAGCAGATTGGCACCATGCGGATAGTAAAAGAACAAACACAGAACGCTTAGGCATAGGCGCCAGCCCCAGTAGCGCCACCGATACGAAGACTTCTTAGGCCAAGCCATGTTGAACCTGAACCTGCTGCTGCTGCTGCACTTGCACTGACTGCTTTATGTAGTCGCGACATAAATACGGAACGACTTTCACACGATACGTCACGCCAAACCAATCCACGGTTTTCACACACTGAGCTAATTTAATTGTAGCCTACTTTGCTGCGCATATCGTTGCCAACCATCAGGCAGCATGCCGTGGACATGCACGCGCCCGCACAAACATGTCCACAAGTTTCAATTGTACGCACCAAGTATTATCTGAAACTTATTTATTCTTAACAACAGCTCGCACTGCACATTTTTTGAAAATTTTAAATTTTTGGAATTCAAGAATTTTCTGCGTTTTGGCCTTTTATGTGCTTAGTGTGTGAAAATTCTAGGCCTGTACAAACTTTTCTCTGTATACTGGCATTTTCTGGGTGACGTTTCGCTGACGTTTCTGTGTCAGCGATGAGTTCATCGCTAACCGCCGTGCAACAAAGCGGGACAACAGCTGGCACACTGCGCACGACTCGGTCGCACTGCTCTAAGGCTGCTCTGCGCCTGCGTTGACAGTTGACGCTTCTGCGTGGAAGCTTTGTTTACTACCGTTAGCCAGCTACAGGTGTTTGTTTACCATGTTCTGCGACTGCGCAGTGCTTTTGTTTATGTGCGAGCCACCAACCCCCGTTGACAGCTGTCTGCCACCTGTTGCAACAGCTGATAGTGCGTGACAGCGCACGCAAAGGTGGCGCCACTTTTGCAGACAGTAAGGGTTGGTGCTTTAAGCTTTTGTTGACTTGCACGCAAGATTGAGAACTTTAAAAAGTAGTTATTTGCCAGCGGAGGCCGCTTGGAGCGCTAGAAGACTGAACGTTAAGGTTTGGTATTCTCCAAAAACGATTTCTTTATATTTGAGCAGGTAAAGAAATCAATTCGCCATATATTGTTACCACTCCCGCAAACTAGTATCATCGAAGTAATCGGCATCCAAACTTTTCACTTCGGTAGGCCAACTAATATTTACTCTTGTTACTTTCCTGGTGGCCTTGCTAACCTTATTAATAAACAACATTTTGCTGATGATATTCGGAAGCTTACGAATATTAACGAAATCTACATCTTAGGTGGTGATTTTAATAGTAGACACCGGGATTGGGGTTGCCACCGCGCGAATTGTTGGGGAAACATTTTGCACGAAAAATTAACTTCATTCAATATTAGTATGTCCTACCCAGAATGCCACACTTTAGTCCCGGCCAGTGCTAGATGTCAAGGCTCGACATTAGATATATTCCTCTCTAACTGTGCGCCAGTCCTATCTCATGCCACTGTATTAAACCAGTTGAGCTCGGATCATCTTCCTGTACAAATTTTTTTCTACAATCGACCAGTTTTAGATAAAACACTTAGATTTGACTATAAAAGAGCCAATTGGGCCCTTTTCGCTGGCTACGTTAAACGAAACTTACAACCAACCCTCCTAAGGTCTATTACTCAAACAGAACAGATTCATTCTATGATTGACAAATTCACGACAGTTATCCAAGAGGCCAAAAATTTAAGTATTCCTAAAGTAAATAGCCAGTTTGTTATGAAGCCTCTTCCGCCTCATATCAAAACATTAATATTACTCAGAAATAGCCGCCGTCGTCATTGGCAAAGATCCAAAGATTTATGTCAACTTGCAGCTGTCAGATGGTTAAACCACTGCATAAAAACTGAAATCAAAACTCACCGCAATAAGTCGTGGAATACGTTCTTGTCCACTCTGGATAAAGGCTCCTCACCTTTTTGGAAAGTTGCTAAAATAATAAGGAAAAAGCCTACTTGCATCCCAACTCTTGTTGTTGGCCAAGATCATTCTTCCACTGCTGAACAAAAATGTGAGTTACTTGCCCAGACATTCTTGACAAACCACAGTAGTACGAACTATTCTAGTTTTCCTGAAACTGAATTTTATGTTCAAAACTGTGTCAATTTACTTAATATTACGGAACTTTGTCCTAATGAAAACAACCTAACTAACTGTAGAGAAGTTGCGGACACTATTAAGTGTCTTAAAAACAAGAAAGCACCCGGCCTAGACAACATTGACAATTTATGCTTAAAAGCCCTACCTCGCAGTGGAGTCCGTTTCTTGACCGTTATTCTAAATGCCAGCCTCCAACTTGGTTATTTTCCACGTGTATGGAAAACATCTAAAGTTGTCCCAATCATAAAATCTAACAAGCCTCCTCATTCTCCTTCCTCATACCGGCCTATTTCCCTTTTGTCTGCTGTCAGCAAAATACTTGAAAAGATTATAAAAGAAAAGCTCACAGCCTTTGTTGACAATGCCGATCTCCTTCCAAACGAGCAGTTCGGTTTCCGTAAGGAACATAATACAATCCATCCTCTAATCCGAATTAAGAAGAACGTGAAAGAAAACTTTATTAGAAAGGAATCCACTGGGATGGTTCTGTTAGACATTAAAGCAGCCTTTGACTCTGTATGGCACAACGGACTAATCTTCAAGATGTCATCTTTAAACTTTCCCATAGAACTGATAAAAATAATACAAAGCTTCCTGAGCAAGCGTTCATTCATGGTTTACATTGGACTTGCCCATTCTGCTGCTAATGAAATCCCTGCAGGATGCCCTCAGGGCTCCTGCCTCTCCCCGCTTCTGTATAATATTTACACATGCGACTTTCCAAACCTAAACGGCTGCACTGCCTCTATATTCGCTGACGACACAGCAATATTCACTGCAGGGCTACATCCAGCTGAAATTACTCGCAACCTACGGTGCGCTTTTGACACTCTCCAATGTTACTTCACTAGGTGGAAAATTGTGATCAACGTCGATAAAACCCAAGCCATATATTTCTCCAAAAAAAGATTAATCAGATACCTGCCAAACAGTCATATAGAGCTGGATGGTACCGATATCCCCTGGGAAAAAAAGGTTCGCTACCTAGGAGTTGTTTTAGACTCAAAACTAATCTTTAAGGATCATGTGGGGTACACTATTGATAAAATCAACACACTGACTAGAATCCTATATCCATTCATTAACAGGAACTCACGGTTGTCCATTGAAAATAAATTATACTTGTTCAGATCGATATTCCAAGCAGTAATTTTTTATGGAGCCCCAGTGTGGTCCGATGTGGCTAAGTGCCATATTAAAAAGCTACAAATTATCCAAAACAAATTATTAAAAATGATTTTTAAGCTTCCATGGCACCATCACACCCCAGATCTGCACTATAAAGCAAATGTCGAAATGATTTCAGATAGAGTAGCCCGACTGACCCTTAACTTTAATGATAGATGTAGATACTCAAACTATAATCACATTAACCAATTGTTATGTTAACATAGATATATGTAGTTTTAGTTTTAAGTTATTTTTTTTCTTTTTTCTTTAGTTTTAAGTTTTTATTCTAAAAAGTATGGGTTTTTTTCTCCTTTCTAAATTTTTCCCTAAAATGTAATAATAAGCACGTAGTTTTAGAACAATAATAATTTCCATTTTTATAACAAAGTAGAAAAAGACTGGGGTCTTGAGCTCTTAAGAAATATGTATATTAATAGCACAAGCCTTATAAAACAATATGAAAATGCAATAAATTGAATTGAATTGAATTGAGCAGGTAAAGCAGGTAAAAACAGATTTTATAGTATGTTTATTGTATTAAAATTAATATTTAAATAAATAAATAAATTTTTTAGCTTAGCTAGCCTAGTTTATTGACACACATAGATCGTTCGTTTTACACCTTCATGGACCACTTTTGATGCACAATGACAACATTTTTTTGCTACTACTGCACACACTTTTCCCAAAGTATTATATTTGCGACAAATTTTGACTTGATATGTTAAGGATTGAAGGAGAAAGGAGGAACTGAGATATATTTTGTGGGAATGGCAAAATTTCCTTAATAATTGGGATCACACAGCGAAATTGAGCGCTCTTATGAAATAAATTGGAATATTGGTGCAGTAGGTTGGGTTCAACATTTACATATGTATATTTCTTCAATCATATTTTTTGAAGTTTTCAAGCCATTTTAATTATTTTTACAGGTATATAGTACCCAGTCGTGACCTGTCAAAGATATCACCAGATTAATAGGCTGGATTGGCGATTTCAAAATAAAAAAACTGCAATTCATAAAAAAAAATAAAAAAAATTAATTTTTGAGAATTTTGCAAAACTAAATATAAAAACGAACTTTCCTAAGCAATAATAAGTTAAACTGTTCCCAAGTTTGGACTAGGTGGCTTTAATGGGAGAGAGAAGAGATGAGAGCTTTTCGAACAAGCGGAACGAGGTGAGATGTTGACATGGATGGATATTGACATGACATTCACCTACTTATATAAATATGCGGATAAATTGTACCTCTAATTCTTATAGTCTCTTAGATCTAGGCGTTCCTATGGGCATATGGACGCAGCTTAGTCGCTATACATGGTATAAAGAACTTATGCATACCCACTACCCTATAGCGAATAAAGTGCCTTGGATGAAAGTCTAGCGTCTCATATTATATTGAAAGGACTATCCGGATTAAGGATAAACTTTTATTTTTAATTATTAAGAAAAATTTTTTTTGGACTTTAAAAATAAAAATTATGGAATAATATTTAAATGCCAATTTTTATTTAAAAATTGCAAAATAACTTAACTTAAAAATAAGAGTTACGCATGAATTTTTTAATAAAAAATTGAAAAGAATAATTATTTGGTAATTTATATTTAAAAAATTTCAGCAATTAGCTTTATTTGCCATAAAAATAAGAGAATGAGATATTAGAATTAGGTAAACGAGAGTAGATTATTTTTACAAATATCGATATAATATTGCCAAAGAAAAATTTAAAAAAAAAAAAAAATAGTTTAATTTTATTATATATTATACTTAATTTCGAAACAAAACAAAAGAAAAATTTTGGGCAAAAATTTTAACATAAAATTGTATTTAAATATGTTTTGGACCAAGCGGCGTTTTAAACTTATTGGCGCTTTTATGTGATAAAGCTTCAAAACCTTTCCTTATCCTTATAGTATTAATAGTAACGATCCCACAAAATAAAAATTGAATTTTGCTCTTTTTTAAATCAATTTTCTTTCTTTAATTTTTTGTTGTAGTTTGAAAGCAATTTAATACAATATGCAGTGTTTCGGAAAAGGAATCCGAATATTTTATTCGATTATTGAGTTAACTTGTTTTACATTTATTTTAATAAGTTAATTTATTTGGTGGGGACTATTTGTGTGCTCAGCTTTAGGTAATGTTGTACCGGTTGACCCCTCGGGGAAGTCACACATAGACTAGGTAGTCCTTAGTGGTGCCAGAAGATGCGGCTGGTGTACAAAGCACGTATGTGCGTGTGCTTCGCGAACGCCAGAAACCTTTGAGGTGCCCTATCGACTGCCTCTTCCAGTGAGGTAAGACATGGTTTTCCTTTGATATTTGAGTCTCGATATACAGAGGGCGGGGCAGCGACATAGGAGGTGCTCCAGAGTCTCTTTGACATCTGTCTCCCTACATTTCGTGCATTCATCGTTGTTGGTAATACCTAGCCTCTTAGCGTGGGTTGCTGTCAGGTAATGACCAGTGAGTATGCCCATTATAAGCCTGCAATCTCTTCTTGGGAGTTGCAGAGTATACTGGGCTAATTTGTTGTTTATTCTCTTGCACATTGTGCGAGCCGTCCTGCAGTTCGTTGTGGTGTACCACCTTCTATCAGATCTTACTGCAGCGTCCTCTTCTGATCAGTGGTTGATTGTCCTTAAAGGAATCTTCAGATCCTCAAGTGACGGTTGACTCGATTCGGCTCCTTCCTTTGCGAGCCCGTCAGCTGTTTCATTTCCATCAATGCCCTGGTGGCTGGGTACCCAGAAGATGCACACCTCCTTCTGGGTGTTTAGTGCATCTAAAGCGTCCCTGCTTGCCAGTACACTTTTGGAGTTGATGCTGAATGCTTGCATGGATCTGATTGCTGCTTGGCTGTCAACAAATATGTTTATTCGGTTTTGCTCTAGGGTGTGCGCTAGTTCTGCAGCCTGGAAGATGCTGCATTGGTTCTGCCACTTATAAGACACCTTCGTGGGTGGGTCAATACAGTATATTGCGGCCCCAACGCCGGACTCCATTTTGGAACCGTCCGTGAAAATTTTTGTCGCTTGTTGGTTCATGCCGATTTTCCAGTCCTCTGGTCCCATTAGAGTGAGCGTTCTCGAGAAGTTGCTTACTGGGATCATATAGTCCGTGCTATTGTGTGCCACCCCTTCAACTTTGCTGTGCCCAGCTTTATTAACAGCAATTCAAAATTCATAGCTCTAAGTATGAACACAATGCTATATAAATAAACATTTATGGTTATGTGACATCACTCGCTTAAGTTCCACTTAGTATAAGAATAAAAAATTCTCTAATACGTCTCCTCTTTTATTTACTTTATGGTTCAGCTAAGCATGCAGATCAACCAATAGCTGCGTTGGATTCCACTCTCACTGCTTACATTCTGAATACTCTCAGTTTGACTACTCTCACTCTGACTACTCTCACATTGACTACTCTCACTCTGACTACTCTCACTCTGACTACTTTCACTCATATGCAAATTGTGCTGCTCTTAACTCTTAGTTCTAGAGTATACTTAATATTAAGTATACTCGGCTAGAAATGTAGCCAACATCACTGTATATATGAGCACTACTCAAGAGAGCATAGCGGCTGCTGTTTGTTTTTGTGCGTCTCTTTGGCCGGCATTTTCGGGCTCTTGTTCGTCAATGCCGAACGCGAGTCATTTAGTTGTCTTGGGATCGTGGCGCGCATAAGTTCGATGAAAGAATTGTTAGGGCTACAAACCGCGTCGTACATTCTGTCAGATAGAAACTGTCTCCAGCTGGGAAATGTCTATTAATGTAATGCGGTTTGTGACATAAATATTAATTACATACATTTCATTTAAAAACGTATGTCACTGACAATTAGTGCTAGAAAAAGAATTCAACCAATACGAACATGGCTATTACGGATAGCAAGAATCTTTTAAACGAGCAACGTGTGCAAACTAATATCATGACTGCTCAGGTTGGTAATCTTCAGGCACAAGTACTGCCCGCCCAGCCCAAGACTTTGCACCATTTGCCCAAAAGGCCAGCCGTGGATTTGGCATTCCACAATTTGACCTATACGGTCAAGGAGGGTAAATGCAAAGGTAAGTTCCAAGTGAGATTCTTTAATGTTTTGTACGGAATATGCAAATTAGTTCTTCATACCTTTGAACACTACGCATTTTAATTAAACAGACAGAAAACAAAAAGCAGGCAATCAATATGCTTTCTTTATAGTTGTTGTTGTTGTTTTTTAAATTGTTTATATAAATATACACACAAACATTTGCATATATGTATAGTATAGTACATATAATTATTAGCGCTCTTAAGTTTCTTGCTTTTGGTGCTCTGCATATTTTCAAAAAGTGCTGCCAGATTTTCAAAAATACTTACCTGAAACATATGTAGCTCTAGGCGGTATCTTTAAAATAACTTTAAATTCCTTGATAATGCCATTAGAGCTAATTAATATTTGTATACAATATATATAATGTATAAACTTATTTACTTTATTAAAATTTGGCATACTTTTATACAAAATGCCAAAGATGAGGCATATATTTTATTAATACGCATCGAGCTTAATTTAAATGTTTGTAATTTGATTTGCCAGCTATTGATATAAGAGTTCTTAGTAATGGATTTTATTTTAATTTATTTAATGTAAAACATGTTTGAACTCTAAATAAATTATTATTCTAGCAGCGTACAATGTTTCTTATAAGCGTGCAATGTATCTTAACAGTTGCAAGAATACTTAAGCTGTGCCTTTAGTGAGAATATTTATTTATTTTATTTATTTATATAATTAATATAAATTAGACATGGTTTGTAGCCAGAGCAACAAAGGCCTTCAGGTTGGTTTTAGGGAAAATAATTTTATCGGCTGTGCGCCGCAAAACGAAAACGAATAAGTTTTGTTCGTTTTCGTTTTTAGGTGCTCCCAATTCCACATTTTTTGTTTTCGATAACTCGCATATTTCCCTTGCTTTTTTCGATAAATTCGGTGAAAATAAGTGAAGCGGACAACTTCTCTCCCGACCTTCTCCGATTTTGTTGATTTTTACATATTTGGTAGAGCTACTAGCCAATAGTAACCACGCCAAATTGTTTTGCAAAATTATTATTTTTTAAACTAGCATTATTATATATTACTTAATCAATAACAAGTTAATTTGATAATACAGGGTTTAACGAATTCAACAGCATCTAGCTTATATTTATGGTTCAATAACCATAAGGTTACAAACATAAATTTGTAGTTCCTTATAATTTTATAATAAATGCTGATCAATTTTCAAAATAAAACTCGCAAAAGTGATACAAGTGCGCAGATTATTAATAAGATTGCCGATTTTTAAACTTTGATTCACCTTTCTTATCAACTTGAGCCAGCAAATGTATAAAATTAAAACATGTACATGTTATATATGAGATTTTATTTTTTTTTCTTTTTGTACCAACAATTTTAACAAATAGTTCATTGATCGTTTTCTAAAACAGGCCAGAAGCAAAGCGAAATTTGTAATCTAACCTCAAGTTCAAAAACCGTAATTTTAAATCAAGTTAAAATCTGAAAAAAATGGAATGTTGACTATTTAACCAAAAATATCTCGGATTGTCAATAATGCCAAGAACTACTTATGTTAAAACATATAACAAAATATTGAACTCGCACTTTCGCTACATATGAAGCAATACTCATTCTAAAAATACTCTAGTTGAATAGGGAATCCATCTATGAAATCTATAATTCTATATAAACTGCTTTTTACTTAATTCTGATGCCAAAATTTTCACTATTTAAATCCAAATCTTTCACCGTATACAATTAAAACTCGAGACACACAATTTCTTCCATATTTTTATACCCTGTACCGTATGGTACAAAGGGTATATTGTGTTTGTGCAAGCCGAAAATGTATGTAACGTACAGAAGGAGAAGTCGGAGACCCCCCAAAGTTACCTAAAGTATGATTAGAGTGACTAGAGAAGTCGATATACCCATGTCCGTCTGTCCGTCTGACCGTCTGTCCGTATGAACGCCTAGATCTCAGAGATGGTAAGAGCTAGAGCAACCAAACTTTCAGATAAGATCCCTTATTAATCCATAGGAGACAAGTTTATTTTATTTTTTTGATATCGGGACTACATTATATAGCTCCCATAGGGGTGTTTCAGAGGACCTCGAAAAAAAAAGTTTTAGATGGATAATTCGTTTGTTTATGAAGATATCATAACCAAATTTGGTAATCGGAAGTTTTTTAGAAACCCCCAGCACTGGGGGTTTTTTTTTTTATCAAAATCGGTTGACTATATCATATAGGTCCCATAGGATCGATCGGTCGAAAATTTGTTTTTTGTACAAAATTCGTTGTGTTTCGTTTGTTTGTGAAGATATTGTAACCAAATTTGACATTCAGAAGTTTTTTAGAGATTTTCAACACTGTACCATATTTTATCAAACTCGGTTGACTATATCATATAGCTCCCATAGGGCCAATCGGTCAAAAAAACGTTTTTTGCACAAAATTCGTTGTGTTTCGTTTGTTTGTGAAGATATTGTAACCAAATTTGGCATTCAGAAGTTTTTTAGAGATTTTCAACACTGTACCAAATTTGATTAAAATCGGTTGACTATATCATATAGCTCCCATAGGGCCGATCGGTCGAAAAAAAAGTTGTTGATTAAAAATTCGTCTGTTTTTGGTTGTTTATGAAGGTATCATAATCTAATTTGGGAATCAAATGTCTTTTGGTGTTCGTAAGCAATTTACCGGATTTTATCACAAGCAGTGGTACAGGGTATCCCAAAGTCGTCCGCGCCCGACTTTAACGTACGCCATCTTTTCTATATGCTTTAGAAATTAAGAAAAATGCAGGGTATAATATAGTCGGAATCTTAATATTATTTGGTCGTTTATGTTCACATTTTTAAAGAGACTGTATCGACTGTATCGACACAGGCCTATTCTTTTTTATCGAATCAAAAAATGAAACCGCTGTGGCTAAAACATTTCCTTCAGCAAGCATCTATTTTTAATTCTGTCCCTAACACTTACAATCAGGACTTTCAAACAATAAAATAATATTCAAACTCGTCTAAAAATTCAACAAATTCAATTAAATAAGGTGCAATTAGTAGTCGAAGGTGAAGGGTATAACATAGTCGGAGAGTTCCAATTATTGTCGGCCTTCTAGTTATTATTATCGAAATATAATAGTCACTTAATCGCAAACGAAAACGATTAAAAAATTCGGATTCGTTTTGAAACCGCACCCAATTTCACCAAAACGAATTTTTTATGTTGTTTGAATCCGACTATTTTTTGCGAGAGAAATCAAAACGAATGGGCAAAATAGATAGAAATAGAAATAGATAGTCTACGTACCTTGAAATGAATTAATTTTTAAATAATCTTTGATATTCATATGTATGCTATGTATGCTAATATTAAGTTAGCTATTTATTGATAATTATTTTTAATTATTTTTTTCTAAACCCAAAAAATAGCATGCACAATTCAAAACTAATTCATGTTTAAGTGATCCTCCTGCATAAGTGATTCATGTCTTGCAAAAAATTTCACTCGTACTAAAAATAGCTAAATACTAGAAATTTTTTAATCAAACAAAAATGTTAACGACATTACCATAAGTAATTGAAAGGTTCAGAGCTGTGATAACAAAGAGTATGGAAAATATGAGAAGTTATTGACAAAAAAAAAAAGGTGAAATTGGGAGCACGCAAAAACGAAACCGAATAAAATTTAATCGTTTTTGTTTGCTAAATACTAGTTTTCAAATTGTTACTAAAAGATACGTGGTGTTTTCCAGCAAATTTATTTGTATGAATAAATTTAAAATAAATACATTTATTTTTAAGGTTGTGCTCTTTGAGAAATTAATTTTAAGGTGAATAATATGAGTCATTGAATAAAAAAGTAAAAAAGTATGTTTTGCGCCGAATATCGGAATTATACGTGGGTATAGAGTGCAGTAACTAAAATATATTTTTTTAAATTATTATTTCAGATGATAAAACAATTTTAAAGGGTGTTAGCGGGCATCTACGTTCCGGAGAGCTTACAGCTATTATGGGCCCATCGGGCGCTGGTAAAAGTACGCTGCTAAACATATTGTCTACTTACAAGTAAGTAATTTATTTAAAAAAATGTTCCACAGTTATTTTTTTAATAAAGACTCTATTAATATCTTCTTAAAAAAAAAAAAATCGTATCTCTGCATCTTTTATACCACAACATTGAGGGGTGGCATGCAAGGCATATCGATTGTTTCGACAACTGTTGAATTTTATTTTGATTATTAGGCTCACATAAATTAAAATACAAAATTTGGTGCCAGTTTCTGGTACATTTATGTATAGATGTTAGAGATATAGAGGTTGGATTGGAATTTGAAGCGGAGTGACATGATCTGCCAAAACCACCTATTTCTACCCATCCTTTGTATACGGGAAACAAGTTTCTATACAGTATTTGTCTTGTAATTGCTAAAAAAAATTGGCAAAATAGTTCATTATTTATATATAAAATATTTTGTTGACCTTGTTTTAAAAATTCACAGAAAGAAAGTAAACAAACAGGGACCGCATTATCAGAGCGTACAATGTACAATTGAGAAAGTCAATGTTTTTTATATTGATAATAATATTTTAAAGGTTATGACGTTATGCGCATATATAGTATAATATTTATGGAACTGAACTATTGTACTTTACGAGCCATTATGATTAAAAAACTTTTCCATAAAGATATGCATTCAAAATAGGTTGTATCTGTATTCTTTACCGAATAAAAAAGATTATTCCACATTATCATATTATTGCTGAGAGACAAAGGGACATTTTTTTGGCTTATTAGGCTCACATGAGTCCATACTAACATATTTTTTAATCTGAACTATTTTACTTTATGAGCCATTATAATAAAAAAATATTTCCATTAAGATCAAATGCAGGTTTATTATTTAATGCCGAATACAGAAGATTATACCCAGTATCATATATATTTTTTTTATTCAATCCGAATATTAATACAATGGGGTTCAAATAAAAGTCAAATTGTTTGTTGGCTTTTCGGCTCTCACTAGTATACATACGAATAAAATAATAGGTGATTCTTTCAAAACTATAAAAGAATTGGGCGGAAAAAAATCGCTTTTATGCACGTGAACCTTTATCTTTTCTGCTCATTCTTTTAAATTTCAAAAAATGAGACTTTTAAAAAAATCCAAGATACACACGTAAATTTTAACAACTTTTAAGAGTTATAAAAAAAAAAAATTGTTCATATCAAAATAGGAACGCCCATATACAGAAAAAAAATTTATTAACGATTAATGAGCAGAACTCTAAAATTGTGGTATTATTTCATGGTGCAACAATTAGAAGGTTACGTAATACGCAGGTCTGTTATGCGTTTCTCTCTGAAAAAGAGAGCGTTCGTACAATTTTGTATTGTAGCTATATAAAATAGTGAACCAGTTTTGATCAAAACTGTACATAATTGTGTAGACTGCTATTAAACGCATCAAAAACACATTAAAATTGTTTGCGGCGTATTTGCAATCGAAAACAGGTGGAATTTTGGAGTTTTCAAATCAAAATCGACCAGGTGTCCGAACTTACAAGCCGTCCCAACTTACAAGCCTTTACACGCTAGAAAATTTTTTTTTATTTTTTTTAAATGTTGGGACCAAATTTATGTCATTTGTATTTTGTCTTAGACTTAAAATTTGTGTAAAGTTTGATCAAAATTGTTACACTATTTCATATAGCTACCATACAAAATTGAACCAGTTCTCTGCGAGGCCAAACTCGCGCACTTCCTTGCGGCACCTTGCAATCAATGCATCGTGGTATTACTGCCTATGCCTTCTAAAATGAATGCTTAAAATATTAATGCTTGTAACATGAGTGTGTATATGATAATATAATATAATATTTATTTTTTCAGAACATCGAATATTGAAGGCAGCGTTACACTCAACGGATCTCCTCGAAATATCAGCATTTTTCGCAAGTTATCCGCTTATATAATGCAGGATAATCAATTGCATGGAAATTTGACAGTACAGGAAGCCATGACAGTTGCAGCGAACTTAAAGTTAAACAAGAAGTTTCTTAAGTCCGAAAAGAACTCTATGGTAATTATAAATGACGGATTTTGGTTAACAGCTAAGAGGTTATTTAAGAGCTACTTAGGTATACCTACCAAAATTTATGTTATAAAATTTAGAACATATTAAAACACAGAGCAAAAAATAAGGTTTACTTTGAAAGTTATTGTAATTATTTAAAAGTTTGCATTTTTAACGATCTTAAACCTGATTCATTGGGACATCCAGAAGGAGGTTCTTAGGGGTACTGAATCCTCAACGTACAAAATTGTTTTTAAACAATTTTTCAAATGGTACATAAAGCTCCGTAGTGGGACTAAAATTGAGAGGATATTTTGAACCTCCACTCTCTGAAATCCTCACCTGGATCTGCACCTGCTTTTATTTATTATTATCTGTACCTTATGGTGCTAGGGGTATATTAAGTTTGTGCAAGCCGAAAATGTATGTAACATACAGAAGACGTCGGAGACCTCCCAAAGACCTTAAGTATGATCAGGGTGACTAGAAAAGTCGATATACCCATATCCGTCTGTCTGTCTGTCTGTCCTTATGAACGCCTAGATGCTTTATTATGTCGGGGGAGATAAGTTAATTTTTTTTTTTTTAATTGGGTTATATGATATATCTCCCATAAGGGTGTTTCAGAGGACCTCGAAAAAAACCAAAAGTTTTTGATGAATAATTCGTTTGTTTATAAAGATATCGTAACCAAATTTGGCATTCGCAAGTTTTTTTTACGTTCCCAAGCATTGCACCAAATTTGATCAAAATCAGTTGACTAAATCATATAGATCCCATAGGACCGATCGGTCAAAAAAAATTCGCTGTGTTTCGATTGTTTATGAAGATATCGTGACCAAATTTGGCGTTCCGTAGTTTTTTAGAGCTCCCAAGCACTGAAACAAATTTTATCAAAATCGTTTGACTTTATTATATAGCCCCCATAAGACAGATCGGGTCAAAAAACCGTTTTTAGTGCAAAATTCGTCTGTTTTTTGTTTGCTTGTGAATCTATATATATAACCAAATTTGAAAATCAAATGTCAGCGCCCGACCTACATATATTAAGAAGAAGATTAACACGTAGGTTGCAGCTCACTTAGAGTATAAAGAGTGCTTTAATTTGTATATAAAATATATTATATTATAATAATAAAATTGTTTTATTCGAAAATTTTTGGGCTTTTTTATTGACTACTACATATCGATAAAGTTAATATAAATTAAATCTTTTAAATTAATAGAACATCATCTTATTTTAAGGTATTCTCTTAAGTAATGTTGAATAGTTTAAAAAAATCGTACTTTTGTATGGAAGATGATATGCTTTTAAAGAAAGCCTCATTTCGCTGCGACAAGTTTGGGACTACGATTGTCATTACGTTTTATATTTAATCTCTATTCTCTAACTCTTATATAATAACTCTTTTAAACAATTGTGTAAGCTACAAAAAATAGACAGTTCTTCGACATTAACCTTTTTATCTTTTGCTGTCAAAACTGGTTTTATACTAAAATCAAACTCACTGCGATGTGACAAGTGCATCATAAGCTCTAACAAATCATTTAGATTCCGTAAAAATAATGCCAAAACGAGTTGACACCAGAATTCAAATTTCTTTACTTGGCTACTTTATATTTATATTCATATAGCTATTAACTTTTACTTTTAGATTGATGAGATCTTGCTTACACTGAGTCTCAGCGAGCATCGCAATACGCTAACGCGTGTTCTCTCAGGTGGCCAGAAGAAGCGTCTTTCCATTGCACTGGAATTGGTCAGCAATCCGCCTATAATGTTCTTCGATGAACCTACCTCCGGCTTGGATAGTTCCACTTGCTTTCAGTGCATATACTTGCTGAAAATGTTGGCCGCTGGTGGACGCACCATTATCTGCACCATACATCAGCCCTCGGCACGTCTGTTCGAGATGTTTGATCAGCTGTACACGCTGGCGGATGGTCAGTGTGTTTACCAGGGCAGCACCAAGCAGCTGGTGCCCTTTCTAACCACGCTGAACTTGAGATGTCCCGGCTATCATAATCCGGCTAGTTATATTATAGAAGTAGCTTGCGGTGAACATGGTGATCATTTGAGCACAATGGTAAACGCCATTAATAATGGCAAACGGGATATACGCCCGCAAACGGATCTTGCGGAGCGTAATAATCTCATCAAGGCGCTGCTGGACAAAAACGAGCTGTCCAGTATGAGTGGCAACAAATATGAGGACAACTTATTATTGAACAATGGTCAGTTGAGCGGCATGATTAATGATATAGTCAAGCAAACAGATGTTGCAGCTGGCAAGGAGCTTATACTGAGCTGCAACGAGAGAGGTGATGCTCTAATAGATGTGGAAAGGTTAGACAATTGTACAGCCACACTGCTAACGTCGGAGATAAGTTCACCGGAACGTTATCCTACCTCGCAGTTTCATCAGTTCTGGATAGTGCTAAAGCGCACTCTACTCTTCAGCTTTCGGGATTGGGTAAGTTGTGACGTTTTTTTTTGGCGCCTTTTGTTTTACGTAACCTTATTTTTGCAGACCCTTATGTATCTGCGCTTATTTGCGCATTTGTTGGTTGGCTTTCTTATTGGCACGCTTTATTATGATATTGGCAACGATGGAGCCAAGGTTTTGAGCAATTTGGGCTTTCTATTCTTTAATATGTTGTTTCTTATGTACACCTCCATGACCATAACAATACTAACATGTAAGTCTAGACTTTAAATAGTTTCCATCATACCCATTAACTATGTTTTTTCTTTACAGTTCCGCTCGAGTTGCCCGTGCTGCTTAAGGAGAATTTCAATCGTTGGTATTCCTTAAAGTCTTACTATCTAGCCATATCCTTTGCGGACATACCTTTTCAGGTAAAATCAAAATATTTAGTTTATTTTTATCATCACTCATATCTTTTTTAAACTTGCAGGCCGTTTTCTGCTTCATCTATGTTTCTATAGTGTACTACTTTACCTCGCAACCTTGGGAACTCTTTCGCTACTCCATGTTTTTAGGCGCTTGCCTGCTCATATCTTTTGTAGCCCAGTCTGTGGGCTTGGTCGTGGGTGCTGCTATGAATGTACAAAATGGTGTTTTCTTGGCTCCAGTCATGTCCGTGCCCTTTCTGCTCTTCTCTGGCTTTTTCGTCTCATTCGATGCCATTCCGGTGTATCTGCGCTGGCTTACATATCTCTCGTATATACGCTACGGTTTCGAGAGCACCGCCTTGGCCACCTATGGTTATGGGCGTCAAAAATTAAAGTGCTTTCAGACCTACTGCCATTTTAAATCTCCTACGACCACTTTGGAGGAACTGGACATGACGAATGGGGATTTCACCTTTAATATTATTATGCTCATTGTTATATTCTGTTTGCTGCGTATTGCATCGTATCTGTTTCTGCGCTGGAAGCTACAGACCTCGCGTTAAACTCTAGTTTTAAGTAACCCATAGTTAATAGTCGATGATCAAAAATGGATATAGGATTTATATATTATATTAAAAAACTTGAACATATAAAACAGCTAAGAATCTTTTTAAAAAATATTATATGGATTTAATCCTTGACACTTTTTATAGATATGGTGGAAATCGTTTTTGGACGAACATGTTAGAGACAGGAGCGGATTCAATATTTGGTCATAGAGGGGATTATTCACATCAAAGTGTATATTTTACCAACTTTAGGGGGGTTCAGACCAGAAAACCCCCCGTGGGTCCGCCACTGGTTAGAGAGTCTATGTTAAAACTCGCATCTAAAATATTATATTGCGATTAAGAATAAATCATAGATTTTGTTCTTTTGAAGAATTGTAGGAAATATACAGCATTAAAACTATTGAGAGGAGGAAGAGGGCTTGGCATAAGAAAATAAACTTGATCTGGCTGGTGACAGTCAGGAGTCCGAATTTCAAGTCTGGTTATCTCTATCTTATAGTCTCTAAGAATTAGGCGTTCAGATATACGGAAGAAAATGTCTAGATTAATTTTTTTCATCTCCGAAGTTAAGTTTTGAGCGTATTCAGACAGATGGAAGAATATCCCTAGATCAATTCTCCGGACCATATTATAGTTAACTTTGGGGTGTCTTCAAACAGATGGAAGGAAATGTCTAGAACAATTTTTTTATGCCCGGACCATATTATAGGTAACTTTTGGGCGTCTTCATACAGTGAAGAAAATGACTAGACAAATTTTTTTTTGATCTCCGGACCATATTAGAGTTAACTTTGGGGCGCCTCTTTTTCTATGTTAGATACATTTTCCACAAACTTAATAAGCTCATTATCTTTGGGTGCAACCGTAGCTTTTGTACTTTTTATACGATCTGGTTGATTTTAACTCCTCTAAAATAGTAGCTGCAAATCCTAACTTTTTCATCAAGTTTCACCGTATTATCTTCTATTCTATTCCGATGTTGTTTTGACATTGTTACTAGGTTCTCTCTCTGTATTAAAAAATATTTAAGAAATCGACTTATTATTTCTTAACCTGATAAAAAGAATATGCATTAATAAATAATAATTCACAATTACAAACAATTCAGCTAGTTACCAAGATTATGTGGCAGAGAAAGATTATCTAAAAGAAAATAAAAATAATTTTCGTGCCGTTCGTTAACAGCTCCTAACATCAAATGACTAAAATTTGTCATTCCTTGTATACCTTTTATAACATATAAAAAAAATTCTTAAGTTCATAACAGACACTGTTAAGTTAATAACTAAGTACAATGGACCAAGCACTTAAAAATGCGCTCAAAGTTACAGTGGCACAAATAGTCGAAATAAAGTCAAAATTCTTATAAATTTATTAATAATTTTTATTCACAATACATGTATATATACCGCAAAGTTTAGACAATTCTCTTCAGGAAATTTACAACAAAACGATCCCAGAACCTTCAGGCAAATGCTCTCTAGTACTTGTAGCCGCCACCACCGCCGCCGCCGCGTGGTCCAGCTGCGGGACCCTGCGGAAATTGAGCCTCACCCTCATAGCTGACATCGGCATGGTAGCCAGTCTTCCAGTCAGCTGTATAGCGCACCACCTGAGTGCGTCCATCAGGCAGTTGTACGCGGTATTCGCCGGTCACAACATCACCATCACTTGACGCCTTGTGCGCATAGTCATTGGCAGTTTCGGGATCCTGCACGGCGTACTCGAATTCGTATGGCATGCCAGGCACGTGCACGTGATCCTGTGAATAAAGTTAAGATTATAGGCTTTGAAATAGTTTAGGATGTTACTTACATCAGCTGGCTGACCGGGTATTGGTCTGGGACCTGGACCAGGACGTGCACCGGGACCGGGTCCTGGTGCTGGCCTACCGGGTGTAGGTTTCTACAGGTGCAAAAAAAAGTGTTGTATAATGTTAAAAATAAAAGTTGTTCCTTTTTGCTTTCTTCACAGCGACGTTTTGCTTTACTTCTCTGAGTCATACTGTTATTTATGTACTCCTGCTCATGTGCTATACTTATTAAAACAAGAATATAGATATTCCATTTATCAATTGGAAACTAGTAATACTGAACAGAGGTTGCCAAACACTTGCAAGCTTAGAAAGATGAAATTAATAAAAAAAATTTCTTTAAATATTTACCATGCATTGGTCATAGCTACATCATCTTATAAGGAAATTCTTCATATAACAACTATTGTACTATTTTGAATCATAATCAATTTGTGCCAGTGCTGCCAAGTTTTTGAACTACTACCATACCATTTAAGTGCTGCTCCCTGACCAGCACATTCCTTCAAAATTTGCCTAGTGACAAATGAAATATCATTTGGTTGCTCGACATTCAAACTCAAATGATTTTTTATTTTTTTTTTGCCTGCCAAAGGTGAAAAAACATGATTGCCTCATGACTTGACTACGACAATTGACTGATGAATGTGGCGACAAGCTCCAGTGTTGGTTAAGCGGCTTAAATGCTGCTCAGGGCAAAAGTCGAGAGAAGGGCTCTAGCAACGCTGTACCAACACTGCAGGCAACTGAAGACTGATAGACAAACTGGCTGACTGCGAGTGAAAATTATGGCCATAATTAGCCATTTACTTAAATTCAATTTACTGTGGTTTTGCTCGATTAAGCCGCACAGGAAAATCGACGCGGTGCATTTAAGGTAAAGTGTTCGGTCAGCGGTGGATATGATGAGGATGAGAGTCACTCTTGTTGATATGGATGATGATGAGGAGGTTGAAGATGTTGATGTTGCGGATGATGATGATGAGGATGGTGCTGAGACTAATGATATGGATGATGAGGATGATGATGGCGATGATGATGATGATGAGGATGTTGATGAGGATGATGATGGCGATGATGATAATGATGATGATGAGAATGAGGATGATTATGATGAGGATGATGATGAGGATGATGATGATGATGATGATGATGATGATAATGATGATGATGACGATGAGGATGAGGATAAGGATGATGATGAGGATGAGATGTGAATCATTGTAAAGATTATGGTGAAGATAATAGGGAAGAGGAAAAGAATAATGATTAGGATGATACGGAAGATGGCGACGATGACAATCAGGATAAGAATGATGAGGAGTATGATGATGTGACGAAGATGAAGAGGATAAGAATGATGGTGAGAATGATAGTGAAGAAAGCGGGGATGATGAGAATGATAGTGAAGAAAGCGGAGATGATGAGAATCATATTAAAGATGATGATGAGGTTGATAGTAAGGCTGGCGACGAAGATGATCAGGACGCCATAAGGACGATGATGAGGATGATGAATATGGATGAAGATTAGGATGATAGTGAGGATAGCGACGATGACGATGAGTATAAGAATGATGACAAGGATGATGGTAATGATGGCTTTGTGACGAAGATGAAGAGGATAAAAATGATGATGTGAACGATAGTGAAGACAACGGATATGATGAACACATATAAAAGATGTTGATGGGAACGATGATGCGGAGGATAAAATAATGATGTAGGCGATTTTGATGAGCACGCTAAGGATGATGATGAGGATGATAATAAATATGGTGACAATGATGAGGATAGTGAGGATGATAATAATGCGGATGAAGGTGAGAATGAAAATTGTGATGACAAAGACGATGAAGATGATTACTAACAAAAATAATGGAGGAGGACAATAAGACGGTGATGAGGATGATGAATGATAATGACAAGGATGATGAGGATAAATATTAACAAAAATAATCATGGGAAAGATGTGAACAACAAGTATAACAAGAATGATGAGTCAGATGAAGATAATAAGAATGCTGTAAACTATGACAAGAAGGGGAAGATGATGGTTACGAAGAATCTTCTCGTACTTACAAATGGCTTTTCGGGCTCTGGATAATTGTAACCATTTTTCGTTGGCGGCAAATACGCATTCGAACCGGGCGCAATCTGGGCGTAGACATAGGCAAAGATGGCAGCAAGTGATAAGCTCTGTAAGCAAAAGAAAACAATTTGGCATTTTAATTGATAAAAAAACTAAAGTAAGAAAAGGTTAAAAATCACAACAAAGTGAGCGTCAAACAGAGCAAAAAAAAAACAACAGAAAAGAGCTACAAAAAACAAACTCAAATAAAGCCAGCTAGAAATAGAAGAGCAGATAAAATCAGAGTTGACATTCAGAAGCGACTCTGAGTGCCAAACACCGCCGCCCGTTGCTCTGGGGCAGCCAACAGGTGCAGAACAAAACGTAGCTTAATAATGAAGTTTTTGCTAAAGATGATGATGACAATGCTGACTTGTTGCAATTTATGCAGTACGCCTACGTATTAAAAGGGCAAGTTGCCAGGCCAAGTCGTAGTTTGTAGAACCATTTTTGGCCTGGGGCTGTCGCCGCAACATGGCTAATTGACACAACATCAAGTATATAAAGTTGCTCATGCATCATCTTGTCAGCTCATCTTGCGGCCGGCCGGCCAGTTATGGTCAACCAAGTTGGCAGCTCGCATGAGTCAAGAAGTGGCAGCTCTGACAGCTGTCAAGTAGAACAACTTATAGCTGGCGGCTGTTTACTTGAGCGACTTGATTGTAATTTTTTGCAGCTACTGCAAGTCACAATATTGCGGAAATGTTTTTCATGGCTTGATGGCCATCTGCATTTTTGCTTAAGCTGTAATTGTTTTTCATGCTTTTTAAAAAGCAACATAAATTAATCGCTTGTTAAGTTATGGCCAGATCCGAAGCTGCTTTATATTGATAATGCTAATAAGTTGTAATTTATTAATTTATTAAGGCTTCATAATAATGGTATGCACATATCTATTTATTGAGTATTTTTAAAATACTGAGGAATTTTATTATCTGATCTGTTCTTGTTCACATTCTGCGAGCTCTTATCTGGAGATTTTCTATATATAAAGGTTAAGTTTGAAGCAAAAGCCTGGTATAACAATTACAAGCTAACTTTTACATAAACAAGCGGGCTTTGCTTCCTGCTCGCTCTGCTCACAAACACCCACAAACTTTTGATACTTAAAATAGCACCTATGTCTAAATAAATATCTATTTATTTTACTGTGACAATATGCAACAACTTGCTTGCGCCATCTGGCGACAGTAACTAGATTGCCCCATCTAGCGGCCACACTAAATGGAAAATATAAATAAATCAATTTGACGGTGACGTCAAATACTTTTTTGTATAATAGAGGAATTATTAAAAAAAATAATTGTATGGCATTCAAAATCAAATAAATCAATTTCGCAAAATATTCAATTCCGTAAAATCTTATGGCTGATGGAATTTTTCAGTTTTGGAGTTCTTATCAGATAAGAACCTTGGCTTGCCTGCTTTCAGCGGGTTTATTCAAGGTTTTTTTGATACTCACATTTTCGATATATTATATTGAAAGTAATATTGATATCATAACTTTATCATAAAATAACTATTATTCAAAAATGAATAAATTTTGTTCGTTTTCGTTTCGCCAATATGTTCTCAAATTACTCATGTACTTTTTTAGCACAGCTCTGAACCACTTACTTAATTTCGTGTAAATTTTCGTATGATTAAAATATTGCTAGTTCTTTATTATTTTGTTTTTTTAATTAAAGTTACAGAAATTAATGACAATTTAGACATTTTTAATACAAAGAAATTTTTTTTATACGAGACATGAACCATTTATGCAGGATATGAACCTTGTGTGTGCATATGAACGTATGCAAGAAAATTCATTTTAATTTTTAATTTCTCCAGCAACAAAGTAGTCGGTTTGAAACCATATAAAAAATTACTTTTGGTGAAATTGGAAGCACCAAAAATGTGAAATCAAAACGAATTCGTTCAAACTCCTGTTCATTTGCCATTTTTGTATTATTTATAAAATTTGAGGATGGTCTCTCAAACATTAATATTATGCAACACTAGTTAAACAATTATTTTTTTTATAATAAAAACTGAAAATTAAATTTAATGCTTAATATAAAAGTTATTGGTCAATAGAAAAATATTTGGTAAATTTTTATTTTATAAATTGAAAATAGGAGTTTTTCCGCAATTTTTATTTCAAACTTATGTAATGTGTATACTGTAATATGTGCTCATATATATTTATCTTCAAGTTTGTTTGTTGCTATTTTTATTTTAGTTTTCCTGTAAATCAAAATGTTTTATTCAAAACCATTCACAGATTTCTCACGCTATCCTAATCAAGCGCTTGTTTATGGCATCCAATAAAGTCTAAATATATTTATATACGCCTCTTAATTAATTTATATAATTTATTATACTAACACACATAAAAAATAAAAACTATTAAAAACCTGGGTGGTCCCAAACCTCAAGGTGAAGCAGACAGAGAGTGCCGTTAGGGCAATAAGCATGTCAACGGTAATTTTCGATGTAAAACAAATGTAATTACAGTTAACCGTTAGACGAATAGTTAACTGCATTGACTTCAATAAAATAACAGCAAATAATTTGCGTGTAAATTAAATAAAAGGCAAATGCAACAAACAGAAAAAAAAGAGCTATAAATTGCGGCAACTTGACGACAGCCAAAATACTTGCAGCATGGGGCACCAAAGACACTAGACAGAGCAGGCACTGCGGGACAAACGGACAGAGAGACGGACAGATAGACAGACAAACATACAAATAGTTGCAGATCCGACGATAAACCGTTGCTTCAATTTAACAGCCTAAAGTAAAACCAACAACAGGCAGCAAAAGCAAACAAAAAATGCGAATCAATTGGGATACTGAGTTCTGGGATACACTGCACTTATTTGCATTTTGGCGTGACGTTACATTTATAATACATAATGTGACAAAATAACAAGAAAATAGACTAAGATGCTTAAAATTGTTTTTTAGTCGCACAGACTGATTAAAAGATATAATTGAAAACACTTTTGGCGTTACGTTACAAGAAATAGATGTGGGTTTTGACTTGTATTACAAAAACAAGTTACTGCGAATTGGATAAGTTTTTTTTATATGCAATTTATAGTAATATTCTTTTTATTGAAAGTTATTAAGTCAAAATGGTTTTTTATTAGTCTTAGTATCTGGCGTAACATTATTCAGTTTTCTTTTCCTCTTACTGTATTATTTGAAAGAAAAACTTTAAACTTGTTAATTTATTAACTTTCAAATATTTTATTTAGAACATAATTTTTTGTACTTTAAATTTTTCGGTCTCTTCCTTGAGCTAGATACATACGCAATACACAAGCCAATAATACTCTTCGCCCTATGCGGCTTGCAGTGTATAATAAAAACAACAAAAGAGAAAATGAAAAGCAAAACAAAACAAATTGCTCGCGTGTCGCGCATTTGTCTTTGCTGTGTGTAGAGTTTTTGTGTGTAGACTTGCGGCAAGCAGTTTGGGTTGGTTCGTGTCTTGGCTAAGCATTTGTTTGCTTTCCGATTCTAAACACAATTTGGGGCAATTATTTTTCGTCTTGAAGGTTTTGCTCTTATTCGGACATGCGGTTTTTTTTCTTGGTTTGTGGTTTTTGGATTTCGGCCTTGACGTTTTAGAACTTTAGACATTGATCTTGCAGACGTTTTGGCATTAGTTTTGAGTTTAAAAGAATAAAAGTTAATGGTGCCTTAAACTCGTTATAGTATGTACTGTGTAACTTTGTTAAGCCCAGATTTAATTTGTTCCCCTTATGTTTTTTGTTATTTTTTTGATGGCTTATACGAAAGTGAAAATAATTTTGTTTCCAAACGATGTACATATTTTGTTAAAATTTGTTTTTATTTTTTTTTTTAATTTATGCTTCTTTACTATTTGAGAAATCTAAGCTAACTCACTTTATTATATATGTTACCTCAAGCCTAAAGCCTAGAAAAATTTTGTTGTTTCTTAAGTTTTTCAAAGAAGTTTATCTAACATATTTGACTATATCTCCAACTATAGTCAGAATAAAGATTTTATGCTTGTAATATTATGGGTTTTTAAATGTAAAAGTATAATATTTAAAATCAAAAAAAAATAAAATATTTTTTTAATTAAGTTCCGTGCGAAATGTAAAGATGTTTAAAGAGATTTTGAAAAATTTTCCGTTTTAAACCTTTCTCATTCTGAGGCTCTGTGCTCCACTTAAGTAGTCAAGAAAGTAGTAAAAACTTTCTCAAAAAATTAAAGAACGTCAGCATAATTTAATAGAACAGAATTGAAAAAGTTATTAGCATAAACCAAAAAAAAAGATGGCGTACGTTATAGTCGGGCGCACACGACTTTGGGATTCCCTGTACCACTGCTTGCAATAAAATCCGGTAAATTGCTTAAGAACACCAAAAGACATTTGATTGCCAAATTAGATTATCATACCTTCATAAACAACCAAAAACAGACGAACTTTCAATCAACAACTTTTTTTCGACCGATCGGCCCTATGGGAGCTATATGATATAGTCAATCGATTTTGATCAAATTTGGTATAGTGCTTGGGAACTCTAAAAAACTTCTTAATGCCAAATTTGGTAACAATATCTTCACAAACAAACGAAACACAACGAATTTTGTACAAAACACGATTTTTTGACCGATTGGTCCTATGGGAGCTATATGATATAGTCAACCGATTTTGATTAAATTTGGTACAGTGCTTGGGAACTCTAAAGAACTTCTTAATGTCAAATTTGGTTATGATATCTTCATAAGCAAACGAATTATCCATCGATAACTTTTGCTTTTTTTCGAGGTCCTCTGAAACACCCCTATGGGAGCTATATAATGTAGTCCCGATATCAAAAAAATAAAATAAACTTGTCTCCTATGGATTAATAAGGGATCTTATCTGAAAGTTTGGTTGCTCTAGCTCTTACCATCTCTGAGATCTAGGCGTTCATACGGACAGACGGACATGGGTATATCGACTTCTCTAGTCACTCTGATCATACTTTAGGTAATTTTGGGGGGTCTCCGACGTCTTCTTCTGTATGTTACATACATTTTCGGCTGGCACAAACACAATTTACCCTTTGTACCTTACGGTACAGGGTATAAAAATAGTGCCACTAATATTTAATGACCACTCTGGTAAAAGAAATGTTGTAACCTATAAATCTTAAAAAATAATGAAATAAAGACCTTTTAAACGACTGGAATTTATAAAATCTTTTAATGAAATTAAAAACAGTTATATAAATTTTTTAAGGAAAATAAAGATTCTTACAAGTGAGAAAGGATTTAGACGTGGGTTCTCAAAAAACGGGACAATTTTCAATTTTTTATGACACATTACATCTGGGGCCTTAAAAAATGGCATATAATAATTATTATTATATTTATTATCATCAAATAGTAACATTGGAGTTTTGAGGACAACACTCTACCAATTCAGCTACCCTTTATGCCGTTGAGACTATTCGAATTCCGATATTATATTTAGATTTTCTCATATATTTATGGTTCGATTATAATCAAACAAAAGATTTTTTTGTCCATTACATAACACGTCAAGTTTGGCTATCCAAGGTCTTATTATCTCCAAGATAAAGGCGTTCATGCAAATGGACGTACAGACGATCTTTTTATAAGGTACAGGGTAGAAACTTCCCTATAAAGAAATTCTTTACAACTTATTTTTCCATATTACGAATGTTTTTGAGCTCACTGCTTTTTCGTTCTCATAACGCATAAAAGAGATTTTACATTTCCGGATCCAGGGTCCATAAAATCACTTGACAACTGATCTCAAAAAATTGTATGGGGTTTCAAAGATTATCTGTGAGCCCTGATTCTGGATCCAAAATTCTGTTGTTTTTATGTGGCTTTGTTAATTTTACCGACTTTAAAACTAGAGTTTTCAGAAAAAAGAATTTCCGGCCGATGTGACGAATTTTTAAAATTCTATATTTACAATTTATTTTGCAACCCAAAACATTGGAAACATAATTTCTGAATTACATCAAGGTGGAGCTGAGGTTGCAAGGAAATTGGGCAGAGTGGGTTGTTGGCCCAAACTAGCAGGGCGCTGATCCTCTTATAAAAAAGAAATAAATAATTTATTCTTAAAAAATATTAGATTTATGCATAGATGTTTATGATCCCACAGAAAACAATTTTAGAGTAGGCGTTTTTGATAATACTGTAAGAGATCATCCATAAACTACGTGACGCTGATTTTCGTCAAAATAGACCCCCCCACCCTCTTGTGACATAGTGACGGAATATTTTTGAAGATTTTCCATATGATCGTGACGCTTCGCCAGAACCTCCCCCACCCCCTGGAGCGTCAGGTAGTTTATGGATGATCCTTAAGTGTAAATCGTAAAACTCTAAAATATTTGTTTCTTAAATGTTTTGTGCGAAAAATGTTTTTATAATATCCGGAATTGTGCCAAAGCTAAGTTTCCGTGCGTTTTAAACCTTTTTGGAAAATTATGAATCCTTAAAATATTTGTTTTTATTTGTTTAGACTTCAATGGGTTTTTGTACCTTTATGGAATTTTTAATTTTATTCTAAAAAATTACTCTCATTATTGTTATAAAGAAATCTATTCCGGCTTTCATGTTCATATAACAAAGTTACAATAGAAAAAAGTTTGTTGGCTCTATAAAAGCAGAAGACACATTTTTTTTTTTTTTTTGTGCTTTCTTAGTTTTTAGCCTAAAATGTGCCTCCACTTGTATCTCAAAACTAGTTCCAAAACTCATCTCTCCTTTAAATTAACTAGCCTGTTAAGTCATCTTGCATTGAAATAAAAATAAAACCACATAATCCCATAAATTACAATTGTTTGCTGACTTTTGTAATTTATTATTATTTATATAACAACAGATTGTTGTTGATTTTCATATATACTATTTTTTCAATAAGATTGTAAGTTATTGTAGTTATGCTAGGAATTCATTAATTTAGCGTGCCCAAGTCAACAAGTGTTTGTTAAACATTTAATTTAATTAATTAATCAGATCCAGACAGAGCGGAAGTAAATCGCTGGGCTGTCTATAGCATCTGCCTTTGTTTAAATGTTTATGCCATGAATAGATTTAAATATATTAAGTATTTATTTATTTTTATTTTCAGCGCCTTTTCATGTTGCATGTCAGACACGCCCCACACCTGACGCCTCATCTTCATGCAGCCTGTTGGAAGCATCAAGTTGAAGGTTGATATTAAACTTGGAATCGAAACGAAAAAAAATTGTTAAAATTAATTATAGGTGGGTTGGTTTTGCGGCACGTTTGACTTGCCACTTGTCGTTTTTTTTTCACTTTTTTTTATTTTAATTTTTTAACAGTGTTGCTCCATTTGGGCAATTAACACTTGAGTCAGACACGCGTCGTTGCTACCTAGGTATTTGTGTATCTATGTATCTCTATAGCTATGTATTCATGGAACTAAATATACAATTGATGGTTGAGCTTATTATGCATTGTATGGAAATTTTCAGTAGCTTTTAATAGATGCCTCAGAGTAGGTGGTCTACCAAAATAACTTGGAAATTTGCCAAGTGTTTTTGAAGGCTAAATACATATGAGTGGAACTTTTTAAGCCTCTTTTAGACTAAGGCGAGTTGGCGTAGTAGACTATAAAAAGGGACTTATGTCTTTTAAGCTAACTTATTCATTTCCGATTCGCATCTTTGAAGCTCTTTTATAAGTTTTATCAATCTGACAATCTTCGTCATGCTTTAGTTTAAGTGAATAAAATTAATTTAATTGATATTTATCTTTGGTTAAAAGACAAAAAACCGAGAAAATAAGAAAATTATAATGGATCATTTTTTTATATTATACTTTTCCCGATTTGAAATAATTTAATAATAATTTTTCCTGCATTTGAAGTCATCAACCTTAATTGGGATCCAAATATTCCACTGCTACCTTATTTTGACAAACATCATCTTCTAAGATGCTTCCTTCCTAAAATAGTGTTAGAAAATTGTTTTAGGCTTGTTCTAACTTTTACTCGGCCTTATTGGTTCCAAAGCACTTCTTAATACTTTTATAGCGCCATCTGGAGTATATCGTAATTTTCGCCACTTGAACTTATAATTTTGTAGATCCAATTTTGCTTTGCAAGTTCCTTACCGCATCTTTATAATTTGCACACTTTCGAAAGAGGTACGTTCTCTATCATTTCTTTTATCTCAAGTCAACTTGACTTACCTCTTCGAGAATCCTTAAGCTTTTCTGAATTTTCATAGTAAGAAATATACATTTTATATAATAAACAAAATATAAAGGCTATTTATAAATTACTCTCTTTCTAAATGCTTATGTCTTCTAAATTGAGGCATCAAGCATTTTTGACCAACTGAATATAGAGTTAGCTATTTAGTGCCCTTTTGACTTTTTCCTATCCTAATATTTTTTTCTTCTTTGGGTCTCGGTTTAGTTCAGGTCTACTTTTCTATTCACTTTATTCTAAATATTTATTTTTTATAATCTAAAATCAACTGAACATTGTTGTAAATATTAACAATAATTTTTTTTTTTAATTTTTTATATAAAATATAAACGTTAATTATGCTTCATTTATATATTTATGGTTGTACGAACAAATATGCAACAACTTGAAAGCGCCATCTAGCGCCAAACACTAGTAAGCGCAACTTAAACATGCTGTTGATGTGCTGTTCCATCTAGCGGCAAAAATTAAGTTTGAATATTTGGCCACACTAAACAGAAAAATAAATGATGGCGGTGACAAAAAACGGTTTCGTATAATAGATTTAGAAAACTGTGCCAAACTTTTCACTGATTTTTTGATCGGATGCAAAAACAGAAAAATAAATGATGGCAATGACCACGACGATGAAAAAAAAGCTGTTTCGTATAATAGATTTAAAACACTGTGCTAAACTCACTGAATTTTTGATCAGATGCAAAAACCTAAGAATCCAATGGAAATTATATAAAAAATTATGTAATAATAAAAAATGGCGTGATCACAAAAAAAGTTTGCTACCTATATAAAAGAAAATGTAAACTATTCCGATGATAAGCTGACTCCCACAGGCTCTCTATAGTCTGCAAAAGTCCAGTTATTGTTAAAATAGCTCAAAATTAGGACCCCACATTGTGACGGTTTTCAATTGATAATTTTTTGCTAATTGCCAGTTAATAATTAGTTGCTTTTGTGCTTATGTATACCCTGTACCACCACATGGCAATCAAATCCGATATATTGCTTAAGAACTTACGATAGTTTCACAAACAATTCCTGATGGTACGGACTACAGCATTTGAGACCCATTTGCCAACCAGGGAAGAATGGAATGTTGGCATACCGGGCCCAAGTGGCTCAACAAAAATCTTCACGGACGGTTCCAAGTTAGACGACCGCGTTGGCGGAGGCGTCTACATTGAGGAACACAACGTAAGAATATCTTTTAGGCTCCCAGATCATTGCAGTGTCTTCCAGGCTGAAGTCATGGCAATTCAGGAAGCCGTCTCGATAATTAAAAACCTACCAATTGGTAGCAACAATATCTGTATTTACTCAGATAGCCAGGCGGCTATTAAGTCTCTCGCATCCATGACATCATGCATGAAGTCAGTGAACAACTGTCGTTCATCTCTGGAGGAGATGGCAGAACAGTTTTCGATCCACCTCATCTGGGTCCCGGGACACAGGGATATTGAGGGCAATTGCATTGCGAATGAACTGGCAAGAAGAGGAACTACCAGCATCCTTCTTCAGGACAAGGAGCGTCTGGGTATACCTATGGCCAGCTGTAAATTGAGTATTAAGAACCACTTTGCTTTAGCTGCTAATCAAGCGTGGAATCGGATATCGAACACGTGTAGAATCTCATGGCAGACATGGCCGGTATACTGCAAAAAGAGAACAAAGCAACTTTGCGATTTAAATAGAGCTCAGTGCTCGACAGTTATCCGGGCAATTACCGGACACTGGCTGGTGGGTATCCATGCATCAAGGCTCAACGCACCTCACAATGATTTCTGTAGAAGTTGTAGAGATGAGGAGGAGCTGGAGACGGTGGAGCACTTGTTCTGTCACTGCCCTGGGCTGTGTAAGACAAGGCTCCGATTCCTAAAATCATACGTCTTTAATGACCTATCTCAACTCTCGGAAAAGAGTCCAAGAAGCCTCTCGAGGTTTATTAAAGCCGCCGGATGGGCGTGATTTTGAGAACATATAGGGGACCTCCTGAGTGGGGGAAGGGTGGTGTAAGGCCCACCCAGCGGTATCACAACGGTCCAATTCTCTGGCCTAAGTGAGTTGGGACGTTAGGTCCCGACTGCCGCCCTAACCTAACCTAACCTTCACAAACAAACAAAAAACATTCGAATTTTGCACCAAAAATGTCTTTTTGACAAACACAAAATCGGTCCTTTGGGGGCTATATGATATAGTCAACCGATTTTTATAAAATTTAGCTACGATAACTTCATAAGCAAACGAATTATCCATCTAAAATTTTTGGTTTTTTCGACGTCCTCTGAAGCACTCTGGGTGCTATAGAATATAACAACGATATCAAAAAAATCAAATAAGTTGTCTCCCCTGACATTATAAGGCATCTAATCTGAAAGTTTGGTTGCTCTAGCTCTTACTATCTCTGAGATCTATCGACTTCTCTAGTCACCCTGATCATACTTTAAATAACTTTGGAAGTCCTTCGACTATTCCTTCTGTATGTTACATAAATTTTCAGCTTCATTCACAAAAGACAAAAAAAAAAACGTAAAATTATAAACTTTAAAAATCTTACTAAATATTAAGAAGACGCACTTAAACAACAACTTTAAAAAAATCCGACAATTTAATTAAAGCTTTTTAATGAATTCATAAACAACTTAGTCAGATGCTTGCATTTGCTGTTCATAACTCGAGTGTCTTGTAAACAAAAACTGTGCGCTTAAATTCACAATCAACACATCTGTAAGATAGATGAGCACCGGATAAGCCCACATCATCTGACATAAATGTCGTATCTAAGCCGTTAATCCATACATTATGCATACATAAAAATTTGATTGCAAATTGAAGCTTTAATTCTTCAAGACTTGGAGCATTGAGATCAAGTTGAGTCACCAAACTAATCCATTTAAAGATGAAGCTCAAATCTGCATAGACAGCTGATCACGATCCAGTTGTAAGCTCGACGCCAAATTACACTGCGGAATAAATTTATGACAATTGCATTTTGAATGTATCCAACGTTCAATAAATGGCAAGTTGGCCGCCTGTGAAGTGATTTATGAAAACTTAGCATTTAGTATAATACGAGTTCAATAATGGAGCTGGCCAAGTTAGTACACCAACTACTATGGATACAAACGGAACCAAGTTGAACCGGAGCTTAGTTTATGGCATGGAGGCTATAAAATTGTTGACGTATAAAATGTCTTGACAAAGAACTCAAGTTGCATTTATTCAATTAATTTAATTGAATGCAGCAACAAAAACTCTACAGTGTTAAAAAGATTAAATAGAAAACTGTTAAAACTTGACACAGAAGAAGATTTATGCTATGTTTATACTGGCACTGACACTAGTGACGTCACAATTAAAAAGTGCGCACAGTGGCTAAGTGGTTATTTTTTAACCAAAAATTATATTTAATATAATAAATAAATTCGAATTCAAATAAAATTGTTTTTAATTGAAATTGACATATTCGAGATGCTTATTATGTAACTATAATAAGCATCTCGAATATGTCAAAATTCAGAGAGTTCAAAATTCAAATAAAAATTATAGATACTTTTTAGAGCTCGAAATAGGAATTCGAATAAATATCAAAGCTTTTAAACCACAAATGATATCTAAAATATTCAAAATTCTTATTATAGATACATGTTTATATATGGTTTGAAGTTCGAATTCGAATGAAAATTAAAGCTTTTGAACTACAAACGTTATCGAAAATATTAAAAAATGCTTATTTTCGATACTTTTTTAAACAGAGTTTGAAATTGGAATTCGAATAAATATCAAAATTTTTCAAACACAAATGATATCTAAAATATTCAAAATTCTTATTATAGATACATGTTTATACAAGGTTTGAAGATCGAATTCGAATGAAAATCAAAGCTTCAAAATGCTTTTTATAGATACATGTTTAAACAGAGTTCGGATTTCGAATAAAAATCATATCTTTTGAACCACAAATGATATTTATAACATAGTTCGAAATTCGAAATCGAATGAAAATCAAAGCTTTTGATTCAAAATTCAAAATGCTTGTTATAGAAAGATTTTTAAATATTTAAAAGGCTTATTATAGATACCTGCTTAAACAGAGTCGAAATTCGAATTCGAATAAAAATCAAAGCTTTTGAACCACAAATGCTGTTTAAAAAATTCAAAATGTTTATAATAGGTCAATGTTTAAAGAGTGTACGAAATTCAAATGTTTTGGTTGCGTCGCATTTATTGATCTAAACAAAACTTTATCGGTTAGCTATGGAAATGCATAAGGAATTTATTTATCGGTTAGTAAACGCTAGAGAGACATACTAAAAACAGATATACTAAAAATACTAACAAAAACCATCCCTTCCCCTGACGTTTTGCATTTGTGCCAATGCATAGACTGTTTACACTAAAATGTGCCACTGCTGGGCTGAGACGCAGTGTAAACCCAGCATTACAATTAAAGTTTCGCGATAGTCTGCGATTTTTATCTCATGACATTTTCATTTGCTTTTGTGGCCAAAGGCACAAGATATTGTTTGCTTTAAAAGCCTTAGACCTCTTTGCAAAAAAAAACTTTTACCTACAAGATCTTTTGTACTGCTGCTGTCTTTCAGATTGCAGCTTCTGTCGTTTTTATTACAATATTATTAAGTCATCAAGCATAAGTTGCATAAAGATATTTCGGTATTGCAACATTTTGAGCGGCACCTTGCAACAACATTCTGCCTTGTTTTAATTAAGCGCAACGCCTACTTGAAGTTATAGCTTGATGCCACTTGGTTTCTTGGCTCGTTAGAGAGGCTTAACCTGGCTTGAATGCTTATTTAATAGTGGCATGTAGCACATATAGCATAAATTTATGGAATTTATGCAGCGTTCCCAAGCCTAAGCCAACAACAATTGCAACAATAACTACAACAACAGCGACCTATAGGCAACAGCTTGTTAAAGCTCTCAATGTGCCACATGTTCTATGACGATGCTGCTGATGGGCTGCTGCTACCAAAAGATTTAATACACTATAGATAGGGTTTTGTGGACTTCGGTAAAGGTTGCATGTATATATGATTATTAATCAGTTTTGGCTCTGATTCTTCAGCTGTAGAAACACTTACATTGCAGAGATAAGATATTTTAAGTACATGAGGGTTTATCACTTCACTCCATTGCTCGACTTGTAAAAGTATCTCCCATGTGAGCCTAATAAACGGAACCGCAACGTAATTTTTATCGCTGCAAAACTTTTTCAAATTTACGAAAGTTATGACAGTAAATTCTCAATGGGAAGAATCTCGGCGTAAATTGTTTTTGTAAGTTTGGAATTGATGCCTAAATTAAGATCAAAGTTAAGCCTTTTCAGATCTTTTTAAATAGTGCTTTCCACTTAAAAATATGTATGTAGGCAAAAATAAGTGAATTCTGGCGATTTATTTATATGTAATAGAGATACTACTAGCCAGTATTAATTTTTTATTCGAAATTTCGATTATTTATCGAGCTACCGATATTTGAATATTTAGGTAGAATTTCTTTGTAAAGACATATCTCGTAAACGATAAATGACATTTAAACACTCTTATATTGATATTAATTGGTATTTTACAATTTTATTTTTAAAAAAACATAAATTTACAAATTTAAAAAAAAATTGAGATTAAAAAAAAAATTTAAATATTAAAAAAAATTATTTTTACAAAAAATCCAAATTATTTAAAAAAAAATTCAAATTAAAAGTAGTTTTATTGGAAATACAAATGTTTAAAATATTCGTTGACGAGATATTTTTACGAGTTCTGTCTTTTCAAAGGAAATCTATAGTCAATAATAAACGATCAAAAAAAAAAAAAAACAACAAATCTATGGTATAGTTATCGATAGTTCGAAAAATAATCGAAATGTTGCCAAAAAATTGACTATCTTAAAATATATCTAACACTGTAATAGAAGACATCTATTTAAAATGTGGTCCGCTTCATCTACTCTGATCCATATTTTATCATGACAATTATTTTCGAAATTCTTTCATTGAGAGCACTTATTCTTAAAATCCTACTAAATATTCTTAAATAAAGAATTTCTGTGCTCAATTTCAAGTGCCCTTTTTTTAAATGTTGCTAAAAATTCTTAAATTTGCAACCTATTTAACATTATGGCTCCTTTCCTTAAAATTAAAATATTCTCAAATTAATCCATTTTTTAACAAAAAAACGCTCTTGAATTAAGAAGTTGATTGCTTTTTTTTCTCAGTGTATGTTTTCTAATCCTTCTAATTTTATCTAAACATAATTTGTGATTGTTGTTTATATTTAAGTACAACTGCTGTAAAATACCAAAATATCTGAGAAATACCAAAAAAAAAAAAAAAAAATTTAATATATTTTTGTAGTACTTCCTAATAAAAAACTGTCCAAAAATCGTCATTAAAATATAAATCTTGAAATTTCGTTAATAAAACAATAACTTAAAAAAAAAAATGGTTGGTAGTCATAAAGAACGGGAATATTTATTACCCATAATTTTCCCTAGAAAACAGCATTGGCCTGGATTAAGTTAATTTTGAGATATTACTGAATTTTTGTTTTGGTATTTTTTTTTTTTTTTTAATTGCCCATTGTCATATTTTTATGGGGTACTTGCCATAAGATGGCATTATATTGTTACTTTGTCAGCGAAAAAAATTCTTTTACATTTTAAGTTTTACATTTATGGAAATAATAAAAAATTTTAAAATAAAGTGCAAATTTTTTAAGAAGTGAATAGTAATAAAAGTACCTACATATGTTACAATAATAATAAAAGGCATTATAGCATAAAACAAAAGGTTCAATAAATGAATTGCATTAAAACAAATCAAAACTGCTTGTTAGACCGCAAACAAGCAGTATGACTGCAAACAAGCAGTTTGGAATTGTTTTAAAGAACACAGTCGTAGCCAATAAATCTTTTTTCAATAAAAAGGATACAGAGTATTCCACTGTCGTGTGCCCCCTCGACTGCATCATATTCTTATTTATTTATTTTTAGATTGTCATGCCACAGAAAAACTCCTCCATATAGATACAAGATACAATTCGCAAGCCAAATAGTTGCTTGCATGCACTTGCAACACATGCTGACAGCAGCAGCAGCAGCAGCAGGGGCATCACATCGGTGCAACAACAAACATTTGGTTGACCTTTTATGTGGCAGCTGCTTGTTGCATGCAGCTTACTTACTTACTTGATATTACAATTTTTTGTTGCCATTAGGGAGGTATGTTTTTGTTTCTCGATTTTTTACACTTGGGGCATTGAAATGCAAATTTGGCCAAATAAAAGTTAATGGGCCATGTGAATGGCAACGGTTAGCAGGCCGTCAGAGCCGCCAGAGCTGCACTGGGAAATGACTTTAATTGACTTGTTTAGAGTTTAGAGTTTGTTGTTTCAGTCATTTGTTTGTCACAGTGCAGCGCCAGCCTCTAGCTTGCAACCAAAGTCACGTGCGGGATTGCGGTTGCAATCAAATCCCCTGGCAAGGACAATGTCAACAGTTCAAAGGCTGAGCGCATGGCTTAACACAAAACTTGCAACTTTTGGTCGGCTTCAAAGACAGCGCTTCATATCAAGATAATTCGTTTTGGGCTCATGCAGCGCTTTGACTATGTGTGGCAGCTGTTTTGCAGCATGTATCTGATACTTTTTTCACCCCTGCTTGAACTCAGATAACCCGTATCTTTTGACTATAAAGCATCGACCATAATATTGACATAAATGTGCTCGTAAAAATGTTAAGCATCCATACCAAGATATTAACCTTTACCAAAAGGTAAAAAAAAAAAACCAGCAACAATAGCAACAACATCATGCCCCATGAGGCACACTAAATTATATATTACAAACAGTTGGCGTTGCTAATATCTTAAGTAGTTGTTGATGAAGCTTAAAAACTTGAAAATTATAAGCTAAAAACAGTATAAAAATAAATTAGAGAAAAAAATATAAAATATCAATTTCGGCTTGTTAAAATTGTTGAAGCCTGACAGATTAATTATTTTGGGTTAATGCTTGTGGTTGCAGTTTTATATTTTTATTTTTATTAATAAGCTAATTGCTTTATTTATGATTTTAGTTTAAGAAAGCTTTGCAGCATTTCCTTAAAAATTTATCTTTTCTTAATGGAGTATTATTTCCATTCCAAAGAATTTAGTGGCTACTATTGTGTTCAAATTGCTTGTTTGAAGTCAAACTGCTTGTTTTAAGTCAAACTGCTTGTTTGTAGTCTCAAGTCTAACAAGTAGTTTTAATTTAATTCAATGCAAATCATTTATTAAAAAAAAATTTCATTTTATTTAAATTTTTTCAAATAAAAAATTTTATGGTGCAGTCATGGTACCCCCGTCGAGAAGTTTCTTTGGCTTATTATTTTTCAAAATAAAGAAATATTTAAGGAGAAAAAAGAAGTATTTTTTAAACTCAAAATTGTATAAAAAATATTAATAGAAAAAAAAAAATAAATAAAATTATGTACTATTCAAAAAATTGTATACTATAGGAGAAAATAATTAATTAAAAAAAATAATTATATATTGTACAATATATTAATACACAAAAAAAGTTAAGATAAAAAATATTAAATAAAAAAAAAAATCTAGTTTCATTTAATATTTCATGAAAAGTTTTTAGTTATTAGAAACTACAAACACAAATTGGTAATTGAAAAAAATATTTATATTAAAAATATTAATTGAACATTATAAAAGGTTAGGAACAGCAAGGAAAAAATATATTAAAAAAAAATGAATACCAAACCAGATAAAAATATTTGCAAAATAGTAATACAAAAATTGTATACTAAGAGTGAATTATATATTATTTAAAAAATAAATATCAAAATGGTCATTTAAAAAATATTTATATATAGCAAAAAATTACATGTAATAAAAAATTAATACCAAAAAATGTAAAACTATTTACAAAAAAAGTGATACAAAAATGTTTATATATTATGTTAAAAATAAAATCAAAATGGGAATTAAAATAATAATTATGTACCAAAAACTACCAATATATAAAAATGAATACCAACCAAATAAAAATATTTCACAATATGGTAATAAGAAAAATGTATTCTAAAGGGTAAAGAATATACTATGTAAAAAATCAAAATTGGGATTAAAATTAAGAATTATGTACCAAATAGTTGCATAAGGCTCAACTTAATATGCCCTTTACCCAAAGAAAAACTTATTTAAATGACTTGAGAACCACAAAAAGGAATTTAAAAAAAAAACCTCGCTTATAGAGTTTACGATAGACATGTACATTAGGGTGGCCGCCGTTGGTATGGAGGATTTTTAATCCGTCGATATCAATAACGTCACCCCCTAAAAAGTTTCCTTTTTACCTGCATGTAGCGCCTGTAAAATTTAAAGGCGATCCGAATGTATTTCCTAAAGTAGGTCAAAGGTTTATGGGACGGCGTTATTAAAATCGTGAGATGTTGCAAAAATGGCCACCCTAATGTACATTGTTATCGATAGTGCCCAATCCTTGGTAGTAAAAAAAATAAAGCATTATCATGTGCCAAATGCCAAGAATGAGTAAGCAAGGTATTCTAAAGGTACACGGGTCTGGTAAATCTGCCCATATCTGTCCTGGCTCGTTTCATCGATTCCTGAAAAAGCTTTAGCTAGGAGATCAATTAAGCCATATTAAATCGCCCAACTATACCAAGCTCCCATAACTTCCAGAGCATTTTTTTTACTTCCTTTTTTTAATATGGCATCATAATGCACAGATGTTCATTACAAAAACGTTTTTCCAATGAAAGATAAAACTTTGGGTTTGCTAAAATATTTAAATTTTTTATTATTTTTTATAATATTTCTTTATAATATTTTTGGCTTTAAGGTAATCAGCCTCGTTTTTATATGTATATGCACAAATTGCTTATTTCCGTTTATTTATCGAGATACCGATAATTAAATATTTAGCTACACTTTTCTTTGAAAAAAAAAACTCTTCTTTGTAAAAAAATTTGTTTTCAATGAAAAATGAAATCTGAAAAACAAGTTCGATTTTTAAACATTACTTTTAATTTTTTTTTATATGTGCTAAATCAGCCAAAAAAAATAGGCTGCCGGATTTACCCCATCATTTTTGAAAATTACAAAAATTTAATTTTTTTAAAAATCGTCATCAAAAATTAATAATGGTCTGAAGAAATCGGTAGTTATCAAAAATTGAGGCAAAGCTTTAGCTTTAATTTGGTATATCGGTCGATTAGATCCGATGTCAAATAAGCGTTTTATAGCAAAAATCAATTACTAGGTCGGATTTGCCCCAGCTTACCCTATACATTCTGTTTTCCAACAGTTTTGCTTGTATTATTTGTATTATTTATCAAGATATCGATAACTAAATACTCATACTTTTCTGGCCAAGCCATCACTCTTTAACTAATAATATAAGAAAAAAAACGTTGAACTTGGAATTGTATAATATTTTATAAATACATGTACCTTCCATTTTTGCACTACATGTAGGCACTCTAAGCCTCAAGTTTTTTAAAATTACATAAAATAACGAAATTATCCTTAAAATATTTTCCACTTCCCCAAAGTTAATTTGATATTCGTTCAAGTTTACCAAATAAATAGCAAGTACTTAAATTCAATTCCATGCTTTTACGCATCCATGGAAACAATTTCAAAACAGCTGCTGCACTGAGTAGCTTTAATTTTGAGATACCCAAACTATGCAATTAAAAATGTAATTCAAAATGCTTTGGTAAATGTGTTGAAGATTGTAGTTTTTGGTATGTATTGGCATTGCGTATACGCCCCGTTGAATAGCTGGCCATTAGCGGCGGCTGTTTTGCTGCACTTTGGGGCAAGCTTTTGTAATCAGCCTGAAATTTTCATTTAATTAGATTACCACACACAGATACACCCAAACACATGCAGATACATTTAAGCCAGTTAAAGCTGTGTGCGCGCGTGTGTGTGTATGTTTGGCTTTGTTCCACTGGCTTTCTGACATACTGTAAGCGCACAGTGGGCCAGAGTTAGTCTTAATCATTGCCTCAGTGCCATTAATAGTGTTTTTTTTTTGCGGCTGCACTTATGTCTTTTTACTTTTGTCCATGCCACATTGTTTGCAACATGACAATAAACCGCAAAAAAAAAACAATTGCAACGTTTTTGTTACTTGTGTGCAATTTTTTTTTTCTTTGGCATTATTATTATCATTATTATTAGCATTTTTTCTTTGAATGTAATTTTTTTGGGGGGAAGCCACAAATACGTTGCATTCTTTTCTAACATTATAATTATATTATTATTATTATTGGCAACAGATGCAACATCAGAAGGCGACCCCATCTCAATTACCCATCAATAGCAGCATAATAATGAAATTTGCCAAATCATTTTAATTAAAATCAAATTTGTAATACAAAAATACCAAGCGTGCAAAAACACAAGATTGGGCAACGCCAGCCAGCACATCGTTCACACTTCAGGAGACAGGCAACTGCCTCCGGCAAATAGCTGCACTTTGGGCCATGCCACACTACACTGGCAGAAAAAGTTGAGTCACAATGGGCTGATGTTGATGGGTTTTATATATACCTATGCATTGTATACAAGTATATGTATACCTGAGCGCTTGTTTATATAAAATAGGAAAGCAGACGTCGGGGATCCCCAAAGTATGTTTTAGAAAGTATTAGAGCTGGAATAACCAAACTCCTTATAACTGCAGGCAAGCCATCGTTAGCTTTAAAGCAAAATGACCTATTACCAGGGGTGCTCTCAGAACATTATTACAAATATTTATAAAATAATTATATGTAATAGTTTGCATAAATCAATTTCAGAAGAGAATATTATCTTGTTTAATTCTTTTAGAGCCTCATTTTTGAACTTATTTTTTTTTAATTTAAAAAAATAAATTTCTTCATAAAACCTTTACATCTCTTGTAAAAGGTAATATAACCCGTTCAATTCTTTCAGATACCGTACGTCATAAGTATTTTTCAGCAATTAATTTTGTTCCAAGCAACAATAAAGTAGTCTATTTATATATCTTTGGTTGCTGAGAGCCACATAAATCTGTCACGCACAATGTATGTTCATCTGTTCCCTCGTAACTTCGAAATCGCTTATCATAATTTTACAGATGAAGTATTGTTAGAGGCGTTTTAATCGTCCGCTGGTTATAGACTAAGTGAACTTATATTAAATTGAAAACAAATTAATAAAAAAAAAAGTCTATTATTTCGATGGGTTCTAACAAAGCAAAATCCAACAATATAAATTTTTGAAATATACTAAGTTCATTTTATGAAAATTTTTTATATTTTTATTTATGTCTTAATGCCCTCTAGATATTGCCATTTTCAATTTATTATAACTTATTATAATTATTATATTTGCATATTAAAAAAATTTGCATAAAACTGTCAAAATAAATTGATTTTGTTTTATTGTCAATTTTAGTTTTGACAAGGTAAAAAATTTATTAATATTATATGACAGTGTATTAGCAAAAAAAAAAGGTTAAACTAAAATAAAATTTGAAAAATTTGCAATAAAATGGGTAAAAAAAATGTATTTGCATAAAAGCAAATCTGCCACTTAGTTTTAAAATTGGCTTATTCCTTTGTTTTATTTACTGGGTGTATTATGTTTTTAATAACAAACTAGTTTAGTTTTAGTTTAACTTTAAAGCGAATACAGAGTTTTTTATAGCCTAAGTCTATACCTCTGACAGTGTAAAGAAGGAGGAGCCGCCATTTTTTAATCAAAAAAGGTTATTTGGAAAAAAAAGGCTCATTTTAGAAACTAATACGACTAGGTTGGAAAATATCAATAGGTGGCATTATAAAACATAATCAGAACAATAATCATGATCGGCGTCATTAGTATTTAATAAATTTTAATCAAAATCAAAATCTGACATAATTACAAAAGTTAACATACATTAAAGTTTTAATAAAAATGAAGCTAATTTTGATATGCATTTGGAGTGATGAACATGTCTAACCATACGTATATATTTAAAATTTCATTTGACCAAAACATTTAGGGAACTATAAAAACCATTTCTCATTTTTGATCTAGTCCTTACAATTTATTAGACCTATGATAGATAATTTGATAATTAATTGTATACAGTTTTGATCAAGATTGGCTACACGGCATAAGCCATAATCCATCTAATATCAGATTGAAAAAATGTTTCATACTAAAATAATTGGTTAAAGAACATTACTAAAAATAAAATAATTTAAAAATAAAATAATGTTTAATAAAATATTAGTTTAATAATTTTTAATTATATGATTTTGAAAACAATTTTTTTCCACCTTTTTTGAATTATTATTTTTTTTTTACTTTGTGACTTTTTTTAAAATTTTTTAGTATTAAAAACTATTATTTTAAATTAGCAATAAAAATTTTTTTTTTAAATATTGTTTTAATTACAAAATATATATTCATATTATAAAATTTTTTAAAAGCCTCAGTGCGGCTTTTAACATTTTTTTTTAATTTTCTTAGTTTTTTTCTGAAAGTAAATGAAAAAATTTTTCGTACTAAAATAACACTAGTTTACACGAAAAATTAAACTTCGTAAAAAAGTGTTTTTTACAGTAATTTTGGGTCGAGAAACACGAAAATGACAACCTTTTTTCTCCTAAGCAGCGTTTTCGAGATTTTTTCGAAAAATCTATTTTTGGGCCCTTTTTTTCAGGTTCACTCAATGACCCTTATGTGAGTGACAGGGTACCCGGGTACCCATTTCATTTTCAAGTAGGAAAATTTAATGGTTGCAGATAGTTTAGAAAGCTCAAACTTCTTGAGAACTCTTAACTTTTAATTGTTTTTAAATTTTCATTGGTGTGGGTCCACTTTATTCCTTTGGAAGGGCGTGGAATATCGATATAGTTTTTACGCCTTTATAAGAGTGACAGGGGTACCCGGGTACCCCAAAGTAATACATATGAAATTGCATGAAAGAATTATTATTTGTTTTTTCTTATAACATTTTCTGGAGCATATTTCTTCCAAAAATGTGCAAGTTTATTTTGAAAAATAAAAAAATAATTCTTTCATGCAATTTCATATGTATTACTTTGGGGTACCCGGGTACCCCTGTCACTCTTTTAAAGGTGTAAAAAATATATCGATATTCCACGCCCTCCCAAAGGAATAAAGTGAGTTACTTCGCTATCAAATCGCCAAAACGCATATTATATTATAACAAAAAATCATTTAATGTCATTTTTAATTATAGTACGATGGGAAAAATATGCAATTTTCATACAATTTATTTGTGGGTACCCGGGTACCCCTGTCACTCTGGAGAAGGTGTTTTTTTTGTCACTCACATAAGGGTTAATGTTCTCTAACACTTAAATAATTTAAAATTGCAAAAAAATAGTAAAATTTTTTTATTTAATAAAATTTAATATAATTTAAAAAAAAAAAATTTTAAATAATTTTTTGAACTAATTTTTTTTTTTATTTTTAAATTTTACTTTTGTAACATTGATAATCTAATAAATTCTTGATCAACTGTAATTTGCAAAAACTGGTATTTGTTACCATGAAGCACCCTATTCCCTTGGCATAGGGTGTAACCAGTTGCCAATTGACAATAAAAATTAAAAAATCTGGTCCCACTGACAAATTGAACATATAAATATAAGAAAGCCAAGTGTATAGGACTTAAAAAATTTGTATATATTTATTTAACAATATAAATATTAAGACAGTAGGGCAAGGAGATTTTTTTTGGCTCTGTGGTAAATCTGGTCCTGCTCTGCGTATACGATAGCAAAAAATATACTATCATGCAAAACTCCTGAACATAAAATCTTTGTTTTAGACTTAAAAGTTAGCTCCCAAATAGTCCCTTAAAGTATTTACCTATATTAAACTATTTGTTTAAATGAAAGCTTTACATATTCTGTCTAATTTACAACCGTGCCTCAAGATACCAAAACTGCACCCAGTTTTCTCTCAGTGCATCACCCACATCTGGTGCATAGTTGCAATTGGCTTTTAGCATGGGGGGCATTGAAGCAGTCGGCCAATTTCCGATTGCGCGTGCCATAATCAGCCGCCTGAATTTCCGTCTAATCAAAGTCCGCAATGAGATGGGCCTAAAGCACGTTACCAGTTTTGAATTTTGCCAGATATTAGCTACCGTTTGTAGAATGTAGTATGATGTTGTATGTGGCATAGAGATGTGCTCTTGGCTGTCGATTGTTGCGCCTCGATGGGTTGCATTGGGAAATTACATGAATTTCGGCAAATTGTGCAGCAGCCAAGCATTGCGGATGGATGCATGTGCAACAAATGGGACTGAGTGACTGTTTGAAAGACAGATGGATGGATGGATGGATGGATGGACTGACATCTCTCATCTCTCATCAGCTCATCATATTACATTGTGAATATTTTATGTTTTGCCTGCTGCCGCATTTGTCATTTGATCGTTTGCTCATTTCATATGCAAAAGCGTGTGAGCTGCACTGAGGTATTTTTTGTGGTAAAATGTTTCCCGATTTTTTTTCGGGGTCTTTTCTTTGGGCCCTGTGAGAAAATTAGCTGAGCCGGCCAACTGGCGGCAGCTTGGCATTAATATGCAGCAGTTTTGTGAATGCGCATCACTTGACTTTGTTTTTGGTGGCAGCGACGCGTCGCGACGGCTACGAATTGGCATGTAAAACATGTTCGGAGCACGTCCTGGGAGCGACCAAGTGGAGTCGGCACGTCAGCAGAGTCGTTTGTCTAGCGGTTGTCTAGGATTTGAGTTGGATAGTTTTCTCTGACCGACAAGGTTTTTATTGTCATTTAGGGAAGAACATGCAATTTGTCAGACAGTTGGTTGTTGCTTCACGTTCTTTTATCGGCTGCTGAGCAAACTGGTTCAATTTTCGTATGGCAACTATATGAAATAGTGAATAAATTTTGAACAAACTTCACACAAATGTTTAGTCTAAAACAAAATACAACTAACATAAATTTGGTCAAAATATTATAAAAAACAAAAAAAAAAAATTTTTGCGTGTATTAATTTTTTTTTTTTTCTTTCATTTAATCTACATATTTCTATGAAGTTTTATCAAAATTGGTCTATTATTTCATACAGCTTCTTATTGCTGGATCATGTTGAGTTCTGTTCTATTAACTTTCAAAAACAAAAACTGCTAAGTATAATAATTATTTCAAAACCGTGTAAAAAAAGTCAGCGTAAAAACAGAATTTACATTGGACTAAGTATCTAATACTAGGTTAGGTTAGGTTAGGGCGGCAGTCGGGACCTAACGTCCCAATTCACTTAGGCCAGAGAATTGGACCGTTGTGATACCGCTGGGTGGGCCTTACACCACCCTTCCCCCATTCAGGAGGTCCCCTATATGTTCCAAAATCACGCCCATCCGGCGGCTTTAATAAACCTCGAGAGGCTTCTTGGACTCTTTTCCGAGAGTTGAGATAGGTCATTAAAGACGTATGATTTTAGGAATCGGAGCCTTGTCTTACACAGCCCAGGGCAGTGACAGAACAAGTGCTCCACCGTCTCCAGCTCCTCCTCATCTCTACAACTTCTACAGAAATCATTGTGAGGTGCGTTGAGCCTTGATGCATGGATACCCACCAGCCAGTGTCCGGTGATTGCCCGGATACCTGTCGAGCACTGAGCTCTGTTTAAATCGCAAAGTTGCTTTGTTCTCTTTTTGCAGTATACCGGCCATGTCTGCCGTGAGATTCTACACGTGTTCGATATCCGATTCCACGCTTGATTAGCAGCTAGAGCAAAGTGGTTCTTAATACTCAATTTACAGCTGGCCATAGGTATACCCAGACGCTCCTCGTCCTGAAGGAGGATGCTGGTAGTTCCTCTTCTTGCCAGTTCATCCGCAATGCAATTGCCCTCAATATCCCTGTGTCCCGGGACCCAGATGAGGTGAATCGAAAACTGTTCTGCCATCTCCTCCAGAGAGGCTATCTGAGTAAATACAGATATTGTTGCTACCAATTGGTAGGTTTTTAATTATCGAGACGGCTTCCTAAATTGCCATGACTTCAGCCTGGAAGACACTGCAATGATCTGGGAGCCTAAAAGATATTCTTACGTTGTGTTCCTCAATGTAGACGCCCCCGCCAACGCGGTCATCTAACTTGGAACCGTCCGTGAAGATTTTTGTTGAGCCACTTGGGCCCGGTATGCCAACATTCCATTCTTCCCTGGTTGGAAAATGGGTCTCGAATGCTGTTGAAAAGTGTTCCTGTGGGGAACAGTAGTCCGTACCATCAGGAATTAGAGGATTCCCATTAAGAATCCGAGAGTCAAATCTAATACTAAATCTCATAACAATTATCTACCTACTTTATTTTTTTTGTCGAAATTATTATTATTATTATTTTCACTTTTTTGTCAAATTCAAAACGGCGGAGCTCTTGGGTACCATTTTTTTAGTCTTATATTTATATGTTTCCAATGTAGCAATCACTACACTCAGAAAAAAAAGACGATCTTAATTTAATCGAATCTGTTTAAAAAAATTGTATAAGAATTTTTAGTTCTATATTTTTCTTAAATTTGGAACGAAAGACGTCTCGGCATTAAGATTAAACATTCTTACAATGATTCTTTTGAAAGCACTTCTTCTTTCCGAAGTATTCTTAAATTAAGAATTTCTGTCTTAGCAGATAATCAGGCGGAATGCTTCCTAATAGAATTCTAAACATTTTCAAATTCAGAATTTTTATCTAAAAAAAACACCCTCTAAGAATACGATTTTTACAATAAATAATATAGAAAGCGAAATTTTTCGATTTAAGGAAAAAACGAGCTTTGGAGCGCAAAATTCTTTTTTTTTCGGGTTCAAAATTCCGCTTACGACTTTTTCCAACGATGATAGCAGACCATAGTAACAGCTAAGCGAAGCGATTTGTAAAAACGTTTTCAATAAGAAAGCTGAAGAGCTAAGGCTTCAATCCTCATCGGAATAGATCCCGGGAATAAGTTTATTTTATTTTTTCGATTTGGGGGAAACATTATATAGCTCCCATAGGGTTATTACACAGCATTTCGAAAGAAACACAAATTTCTTAGGGGCATTATTTTTTTGCATATGAATATATCGCAAACCAATTCGGGAATCAAAAGGATTTTGGAATTTAATTTACTTCGACCAACTTGAAAAAAAAACAGTTCAAAGGTTTAGAGCTTTCTTGCTTATTTTTAAGGTGAAATTCCGTTTCTGATAGCCTTATGAGCTACATTTTAGATATTAATCCACTTGAACTTCCTGCCAAGAAACATCGAAATCCCCCAACAAGCTATTTGATCCCATCAACTTCCAGGACCTAGATGAAAAAAAAAATTTTAAGTTTAAAGAGCATTTAACCCCAAGTTTTGGAAATTGAGCTACTAATTCGCGCCGATAAGACTGAAAAATTTATGTCCCATAGCCCAAACACAAAAACATAATGATAGGTTATGTTGCAAGTGTATGCAAAAACTGTGGCGCTTATCTCCATTTTACTTTTGTGCTCCACGTTTTGGCAAGGTTATCTAGGTGGCGTAGACCACTCTTGGGCGTGGTTGGAGCCTTGCCACCAATGTGGCAGTTATAAAACCGAATACCAAAAAAAGTCAAAAAGTTACAAGCGGCAAATTACGCGCGTCTGTCACCCTCAAACTATGCGTTCTCACTGTATCTTTTGGCCGCTCTCTTCAGGCCGCGTGGAACTGCCAACCTAACTCAAACTCAGTGTCTCTAGCTTTTTTTTTGTATGCCTGCCATTCAAAGGCCAGACATGTACTCACACTCTCGCAAATCTCTCGGCTTTTTTTCAACACTTTGCCACTTGCTGTATTATGCTTTATATGTAGCCAGCTTTTGGGGCGTCTCCTTTAGGGTTTTTTTTTTTGGAGTTTTGTGTGACTTTAAAAACAAGCGAAAGTTGTAAACCGGCAGCACCAGGCAACATATGTCCAGAACAGTTCGTAAAATCTGCCGCACTCCTGCTGCTGCTTTTTTTTGTTTTTGTTTTATTTGGGTGTTTGGGCTTGTTGCCAACTAACGAGTTTGGGGGGGATTCGACTCATCAGTCCCATAAACAGACGTTAAGTTTATGTGCACTGTTAAATGCCACACCCAGTTACAAGCCCTATATGCCATATATACACCATATACACTTAATGACACTGCCAAAGTGGTCTATATATGAAATTCAGAAAAATTGCTGCCAGCCTAAAGTGTTTCGGTTTGTTGTTGGGCATAATCAAATATTATTTCTGTTTGCCCCAACCTACCCACATATATTACGTGTGGCAGGGTCCTGACAGCAGCTGTTGCCAGCTTATCCCGGGTCTATTATATACATACATATGTATACCCGTACAACAAAAGCGCCGAAAAGTATCCGCAACTGTTTCCATGAATTGTATAAGTGCAAGTGTGTGTTGGTATGTGCTTGTTGTGTGTTTTATATTTTTCTGACATATATTACGCATAGCACTTAAGTATCTTTGATTATTTGCAATTTGTCGAACAGCCTCCTGCCTGGCAACTGCACCGAAAGAAAAATTCTTCTACAGAAATTATTATTCTGAGCACGAAAAAATCTAACGAAAATTAATAAGTACAAATTGATCTCAAAATAATTGAGATGAACGCCATTTTTCGATATATCGTATACAAACAAATCGAAACAGTGTTGCAATTCCAAAGTTACCGTGTTGAAGAAAACGATAAGTTAATAATTTGTTGTTTGAGTATCCCAATTAATATTTTCATATCAAGATTTCTTTGCATATTAGTAGCATATTACATAAAAGAACGATTTTAAACAATTTTTACCAATATTTTACCGATTTTTTGTGATTTTACGCGACTTTTTACCATATTAAAAGTCGAAAATGGTTAAATTTTAAACCTTATTAAAGATAAAAGATTTTAACTTGTATATAATTTAATAATTATCTTCTTTTTGGTGTATAAACAAAAAAAACACTACCAAGACCGTACATAGAAAACGCTTACTAATATCGTTAGGAAAGCTTCACTGCGACCCTAAGGAACTATAGTGCTCCGTTCTTACCCTAGGGCTCCACAACTTGTTCAATTTTCGAGACAAATATCATTGCTTTCGATGTTTCATAGACAAATTTATACGATTTAATTAAGCACAACGCAAGGCAAAGTAGCGAAAAATGTTATAGATCTCTTTGATAGATTTTGATAAAATTTAGTTTTATATTGGTTGAAATTACTGAAACTCAATTAATTTTGTAATGAACTTTCTTATAGAATGAAACAATTGTTATCTCAAAATAAAAGACTAGAGAAAATCAAATTTTACTTGCTGCGGAGATATAGTATTCAACTCTTTTCTTCTATGACTATTTTCATGAAACAATGAATTCGATTTTTTAACTTGTAACCTATAAGGTTATTATCTTCTCTTTTTCACAAATCTTTTTGCAATTGCTTAATTTCTTATAAATGTAAGACATTTTTTTCAAATATGAATACTTCTGAAAAGGTCATTCACAATATGTTAATATCAGAAGAAAATGATTATCTGAAATTTTTCACAAATCTTTCCTCAATTTCTTGCCCAAAATGTTGATATCGTGAGAAGATTATCTGGCAAAGACGATTTTTGTTCAAAGATGAAAATTTTTAAAAAGTTACGACCAACATGTTGATATCTTGATCATCTTTTTTCATAATTTCTTGAATTCTTGCGCAAAATGTTGATATCATTAGAAGATGATCTGGCAAAGCCATCTTTTTTTTCTTTTTTTCACAAATCTATTCGAAATTTCTTGATTTCTTGTTTGTTGATATCGTGAGAAGATGATCTGGAAAAGCCGATTTTTTTTTTTTTTTCCTTAGTTGAAAGTTTCGTAAAACAGAGTTGCTTAACATATTGATATCATGAGAAAATGATTAACTTTTTTTTCACAAATCTTTTCGTAATTTCTTGATTTCGTGCTCAAAATGTTGATATCGTGTGAAGATGATCTGGCAAAGACAATTTTTTCTTCAAAGTTGAAAACTTTGTAAAACAGTGTTGCTTAACATATTGATTTCATGAGAAAATGATTATCTTGTTTCTTCACCAAACTTTTCGCGATTTCTTGGCCAAAATATTTATATCGTGAGAAGCTGATCTGGCATAGTTGAATGAATGATGAAAACTTCATAAAAAGTAATGCCCAACATGTTGGTATCATGGGAAGACGATTATCATCCTATTTTACCAAATCTTTTCGCATTTTCTAGAGTTTATCCGTCCATAGCGCAGAACTTAAAATCAACCATTTCTAATTTACGCTAAGTTTTTTTTTTCAAATATTTTCGCAACTTCTTGAATCTATCAGTCCACTGCGCTGCATTTTTAAAATCAATCATTTCTAATTCAAACTAGGCAATTTTCAAATATATAAATTATAATTATATTAAAGCCGAAGGCCCCAGCAGCCAGTGCTTCGCTCTCTTGTATAAGTTTTAAGTTTAAGTAAACTATATAGCCTATACTATAATAAACAAATAAATTATAATTATATGTATCTCTTCATGCTACCTAAAATTTGAAACCAATTTTTAGATTCAGTTTTAATAACGAAAATTTAATTTTCGAAAATATTCTGAATGCATTTATTGATATTTTTCGTCGATATTTTTAAAGTGGGTCACTTAAAATTAGCAAACGAATCATTTGGCGACCCACTGTCGACGCTTGTCCCAATTTTTTCTCTCAGTGTACTGAGCAATCTAGGCAGCAAGTTATGTAATATATTTTTGTTACAATTGACACCAAGTGCTGCCAAGCTGTTTGTCAGACCCTTCAGCTGCGTGTTTAACTTTAATATTGTAGTCCTACGCTCCAAAAACGAGTATGTCAGCCCATTTAAAGTCCATCAGCGTTTAAATTATGAGCATAAGCTGAACTTTTTTTTGGCCAGATTTTTTTTGGCAGTTCTTTTTTTCTTGTCATGTTCACATGCGCATGTAAACGGCAATCAAAAACAAATCCACCGCACATAACTTGACTCAGAGCCACACACATACTCACCCACATATGTGGCAACACACACACTCTCTCACACACACACACATATTTGGGGCAAACACACCATAAAAAGGCAACTAAGCTGCATGCATATTTTGGCCAAAAAGAAAAATGACAACAGACAGCAAAGCTCAAGAGCGTTCCACTGTCCGTCAGCTGTCCATAATGTCCATGATGACCATGATGTGTGCCCCACGCATCCCAACTAGAACAACGGAACAGGATAACACGAAAACCAAAACAAAACAAAAAAAAAACAACACATGCTTATAAACAAATTTGACATATAACAAGCTTAACTTGTTGTCTTTTGTGCGGGCTTTGGTTTTAATGGGGCCTGCTGGCCAGGATGGGTCAAAAAAGTCCATATGATTTGTTTGCATCTGATTTATGTAGGCTTAACTTGGATACAAATAATACTGGCAGCATGTTTAATAGAACATTTATATGGAAAGTATTAGAGTAGTGGCATCTCTCATAAGCATCCGATGAAATTATTGGTGTGGAAGTTTGCCAAATGAGATATAAAGCAATCAAATTTTATAAGGACTATAAAGTACAATGATGTGCTTTTGGTTGGCAAGGATTTGGCTGCTCTTACAAAGTCTGTATAAATAAAAAAAAATGCAAGTCACTTCAAAGTATATTTTTTAAGCGCTAGAAAACCTATAGAAGACTTGCATTTTGTTGCTGTAATATTTTTCGCTGTCTTAGAAACAAAATCAAAGCATAAACTTTCCACCATTTTTGGGTATTAGAAAAAGGTACTGATTTTAAAAAATAATAGCTTAAATGAGATAGATAGAAAGATAAACGAACCCAGTGTTGCCAACATCAGATTTACGAAATTTCTGCAATGGTTCTATTTTCAAAAAATACAGACAAATTTCCAAAATATCAGAATTTTAAAATTTTATAAAGTCGAAAAACATTGAAGAAGACGAGGTCTTCAGTCACAAAAGGTCTTATTGGTTGAAAAGTAAGACAAAAGATTAAGAACAAAGACATAAGATTAAAAATAATTAGAAGAATTGCTTGAGAAGTTTTTATTTATAACAACAATTTGGTCTATTAAAAACATTGAAGAGGTCTTCAGGAATGCCTTTGCAAAAGTAAAACAAAAGATTATAAACCAAGACTAAAATTAATTAGAAGAATCGCTGAAGAAGTGGTTATTAATATTATATAATTTATTAGTGCATGCCATATTTATTTTTTGGGCATTTTTGAAGTGTTTGAATAAAATAGAAAAGATATTTTAATAAAAATATTTTATCATCTCTATATTGCGAACGTTGTTTTTTTTTATTTTTTCTATAAATTCTTCAACGTCTTTTAATATAAACATTAATGTTATACTTTAAGGCCATATCTTAGTCATCTCCGAAATGGATAGGATTTCTGAACAAATTCGTGTTTTAAATTTGGGCCCTGTCGCTTTTAGAATGCTTTTAGAATCTCGAAATGTAGTTAAGATATTTGAATTTTTAGTTGACCGTCATCAGCTGTTATATCGTAAAATAATAATTAAACAAAGGAATTTAAAAAAATCTTTGGAAAAATTTCTATAAAAATTGTTGAAAATCTCTATTAAACAACTAATTGGTTTCTTCAAGCCAGAAAAAAAAGGTTTGCAATTTATAAAACCTATGGCTTGAATAAGAGATATAAACTAAAATCCAAGGATTTTACGCTTCAAAGCACTAAATTGGTAAGTTAAAAACGTAACACTTTTTTATTTATTTTATAATATTAAAATCTAAAATATTGTATAAATTTTGAAAAAGATACTTACAATCAACATACAAGATTTGAAGGACAGCATTTTGTAATTGCTTTGTTTTGAACAATCGGCGATGAGTTTAATCCGTTTTATAAAGTTTGTATCCTCAGGATATTAAGCTACATTTGAAAAAATATGTTTATTTTTAATAATAAAAATATATTCTTTTATTTATATTTATAATATTTTATACTTTCAACAAAATGTGTTTGCAATAATTATTAAAACCCTAGAGATACAGGGTATGCCTTGAACAAAATTTAATTTAAGTTAATGTCTTTATTTTAAAAAAGTAACAACTTGTGCTTTTAATTTGTATTTATGATAATATTATTTAGGCTTGTAGCCCGAAGGCCTATGTTGCTCTGGCTTTAAAATACTTTGTTTCCTAGAATTCATTTCTAAGTTACAAAAATAAATAATAATAATTAAGGCTTGAAAAATTTTAAGATTGATTATTTTAGCATACAATTTTTAGTAGTACCAAAATTTGTAATTATATTTTTTTATTTAGTTTCAGCAAATAATTTTAATTTTATAATTTTACTTTAGTTAAATATTGAAGTTATGTTTATTTTCAATTCGAAATTCGGAAGCTTTAATTCGAGCAACAAATTTTATTTCTAATATTTGTAACTAAGTTATATTTAAAATACATTTCTTTGCTCGAAAATAATTTTAATTTTTAAACTTGCAATTCAATTGTATATTAAATAAATGTTAAAGTTTTATATGGTGTTATAAAATAGCTATTGACACAAATTATACATTTTTGTTTTATTTCGAGAATTTTAAATATATTTCTATAAATTTATCAATGCTCAAACAAAACCTGGAACACGCCTGAACTGTTTTTTTGGCATATATATTATAAAAATTAAAAATGTGTTTTTATTTAATTCATATTCGTGAATTTATGCTTCATACAAAAGAAGATTATTTATTATTTATTTTTATTTAGCGCATTTATTTTATTATTCCAAAAATGTATCTTTACTGTACAGTTTTTAACTATTGTCATTAAATTGCGTTTGAGTAGTGTTAAGTAATTTTTTATTTATTAAACGTTTTACAGCACACGCGTTACAACAAAAAGTTCTAATGTCCTTTTTTAAATTACAAAAGATTCTCACTTTTAGTATAAACCAGCACTTGACTTCTGACAATTGTTTTTTTCTAATTTTTTCTTTGCCAGCAACAGGTTAACCGCACTAAGTACACGAACGTTTTGAATTAGGGTACAACTTAGAGATGCGCCTGCTTTTTATAATCAACGCCAATGTGCTGCGCGCAGTCGCAGCAGCCGCAGTAGCAGCGCAGCAGCAGCGACGTGTCGCGTTGCCAACTGCACCCAAATAATGGAAAAGCTTTACATGCGAAAAAAAAACGAAAACGAAAAACGTTTGCTCAAACCTCAAACAATTGAGGCAGGTTGTTGCTGAACTTCTAGATCATCCTCTCACACTCTCAGAATGACTCAAGAAAACAATGCGAACAAACATGTGGGGAGAGTGTAGCGCCGCCGATGGAGAGCGTGCTGCTCTTTGCAGCTCCAAGCTGAGCGAGAGCGCAAAGAGTGTTGAAGTGAAAAATGTTGCAGATCAACAACAATAGCAAAAACAATTGATGAAGTTGATGAGCAACAAGTACAACAATAAAAACAACTACAACAGCTTGATAAATGATGCCGTTAATGATCATTAGCAACAACTGTAGCTTAAAGTTCGTCTCGAAACGAAATAATAAAAAAATGTTTTCTATTTGTAACAACTATTTGAGGAACTGTTACGGAACTTGTAAACGCAACAATTTAGCCAAAGGTCTTACAAACGGTTAGCCCTGCCCTAAGCATAGCTTAAAGTTACAACCTCGATTTATAGAAGGGCAGAACTTGTTGGAAAAAATATGAGAAATAGTCGGAACGGATGCACGACAATGGGATACACTGAAAATTTGCTTTCCTCCAAGACCAAATCCTCAACTGCGAACAGTTGTGTGTGGACAGCATGGTTGAGTGGGTGGAAATACCCCGGGGCTTGGGCTTTCAAAAGTGGACACTTTCTACAAAAAATAGCATATTTATAATAAAATGTTTTCCGATCGAAATAGTTACTCACTAGACGGGCTCTGGCTTTTAAAGATGGCTGTTTTCTAACAAAAAAAATTCCAATCTTAGCTTAACTTATCGCTCCGAAAAGCGAACAATCAGGATACGGCATTCAGAGATGCCCGTTTTCTCGAGTCGCTGTAGTATCAGGGAGCTATAGAATGTGGCCCTGCGCCCCAAAGCGTTGACTTCCAGACTAATAAGCATACTAGTTGCTACAATAAAAGATTGCGAAGATATCAGAACAGGCTAGCGCAAGCTCTTCGGGATGCAGATCCGATCAAAAGTTTGAAGAAGAGAAGCTTTTTGGATCTCGCCAAAAAGAAAGTCTACAACTCAGCCTCATGGCGGGTCTCTCAAGAAAGACATCTAACATTTCCTACAGCCCAGCAGGTTGGTTCAGCTATACTCACCAAAGAAAACTGCAACCAGTGACGCAGTTACCTTTTTTCGATGGGCTGGGATCGAACTTATTTTTATACCCTGTACCGTATGGTACAAAGGGTATATTGTGTTTGTGCAAGCCGAAAATGTATGTAACGTACAGAAGGAGAAGTCGGAGACCCCCCAAAGTTACCTAAAGTATGATCAGAGTGACTAGAGAAGTCGATATACCCATGTCCGTCTGTCCGTCTGACCGTCTATCCGTATGAACGCCTAGATCTCAGAGATGGTAAGAGCTAGAGCAACCAAACTTTCAGATAAGATCCCTTATTAATCCATAGGAGACAAGTTTATTTTATTTTTTTGATATCGGGACTACATTATATAGCTCCCATAGGGGTGTTTCAGAGGACCTCGAAAAAAAGCAAAAGTTTTCGATGGATAATTCGTTTGCTTATGAAGATATCATAACCAAATTTGGCATTAAGAAGTTTTTTAGAGTTCCCAAGCACTATACCAAATTTGATCAAAATCGGTTGTTTATATCATATAGCTCCCATAGGACCAATCGCTCAAAAAATCGTGTTTTGTACCAAATTCGTTGTGTTTCGTTTATTTGTGAACATACCGTAACCACATTTGGCATTAAGAAGTTTTTTAGAGTTCCCAAGCACTGTACCAAATCTGATCAAAATCGGTTGACTATATCATATAGCTCCCATTGGATCGATCGGTCGAAAAAAACGCTTTTTGTACAAAATTGGTTGTGTTTCGTTTGTTTGTGAAGATATTGTAACCAAATTTGGCATTCAGAAGTTTTTTAGAGATCTTCAACATTGTACCAAATTTTATCAAAATCGGTTGACTATATCATATAGCTCCCATAGGGCCGATCGGTCGAAAAAAAGTTTTTGATTAAAAATTCGTCTGTTTTTGGTTGTTTACGAAGGTATCATAATCTAATTTGGCAATCAAATGTCTTTTGGTGTTCTTAAGCAATTTACCGGATTTTATTGCAAGCAGTGGTACAGGGTATCCCAAAGTCGTCCGCGCCCGACTTTAACGTACGCCATCTTTTTCAATAAATTTTATTGGATATTCTTATTTTTCACACACAAACAAAAGCCATGGGACGGGATTGATCTGATTTGATTGCCTTTTAAAAAATTTCTTCAAAATAAGGTATTCGAGAATGTTTATTCAAGTCTCACTTCCCATTATATATATGTGTGATTTCCAGATCCCTTTGTCCTTATCAATTAAGCATTTCGGGCTTTGCCCCGACATTTCTTTTGACGGCCCTGTATATTGATACATTGAGAATACTTTCGTGACTTACTGTACTCACATTGGACATATTGATATCTGATTCGAGATGCGGTGTTACCGGGGAAGGGCGGTTGTTTTGGAAAAACTCTACACTTCGTGGTTTATACATCGAGTATTCAGATGGGCCCTTTATAACCAGGCTCGTAATTCCTCTCGGCGGCCTTTTATATGAAAGCAATGAGGATTTTATACTTCGTGGCTTGTTAAGCTCTACAAACTGAGCTTTATTTGCAGGGTTACTTTTTGTGGTAAATACATTGAATATTAAGATGGGCCAGGTATTACCAGGCTCGTAATTTCTCTCGGAGTTGTTTTATATGGAAGCAATGAGGATCTTATAGTTCGTGGTTTAGTAGGCTCTACAAACCGAACTTTAACTGCGGGGTTACTTGGATGGGATATTGGGTGGTTGCTTTGGGAGAACTCCACATTTCGTGGCTTATAGTCACATATCGATATGAATTAGAGATCGAAATAGGAAATAAAATGTAATATCTTTCCCAATCTTTCATTGATCCTGAAAAAATTACAACTTTCAACTGCTTACGTATTATACAATTTTTTTTTTTAATGTCTATAAGGCCTTGATAAGCAATTTATGAACTGCCACACCCTCTTCCGCCTGCTTACACACATTACACAAGTCTACTGTACCCCAGACCCTATAGGTTTTTAGGGTATGAAAACTTCCAAATGACTTTATTAAATGCACACAAATTTGATATTTAAGTTTTATGACTGTCTGTCGTTAAGTTTTTTTTTTTTTTTGGATTTTTTGTGTTCTCAACTTTTGCCTGCAGCTCTGCCGAAATGTCATTTGGGAATGTCAGATACAGTTGAGTGGGCGAGCAGCAGATATAGAGCTGCTATAGTTTAAGCCTTATGCCAGGTGCTGGCCCAAAAAAATAAATAAAAATAAAAATCAGCCCAGCCAAGGGCTGTGCAAAAGTTGTGTGCCAAACAATCTCAAAACGTGCTGCGGCGATAGTGAAAATTGCACAAGCTTTGACTTGGTCGATGCCACGTAGTGCTCGGCTGTCTCTTCTTGTCTTACGTCAAAATTCAATCTATGACGTGAGCCTCATGCTAAATCCAGAAAAAGAAAAAAACTTGGCTCAAACGCTAGCAGAAACCTCAGCACAAGGCGAACGTGAGCAACGTGCTCAGCCAGCGGCGCTTTTGGCCAACTCCAGCGCCAGCTCCAACTGTGTTTCCAACTCCAACTAAACAAATACCAACTCCCTCCCAGACCAAGCCAAGGCGGCTTTCCTTCCGTCACACTCTGCGCGCACATCAAAAATCGACTCATTTAAATGGCAATTAACCTTGGTATGTTCATATAATATAATATTATTATGTATTAAGTACAAAATTGTTGTAGCAAAGACAAAGATTAAATAACAATTATAAGCAATATGATTTTGATGACTGATCTGTCCGTCTGTCTCTGGTACTCATCATTTTATTATATTGCCCACTCGATGTGACTTCAATCCATTCCAAAAAGTACTAAAAATAGTTACAAACATTTTTTTTTTTATTTCCGTGCTACCTTGGACAAAGATGTACATACGAGTATGTAGCTATATACAGTATGACATGTATACAAATCTATGGCAGCATACCTGAGGTATCCCCCACTGTCAAACTGTCATAACAACATAATACCCGTTAACAATGGCAACAACAAACCACAATAGAAAAGTCACAACGAAAGCTACAAAATTGGAGTAGCACAGTTTGGATACTCTTTTCTGGAGGTATTTCTGATAAAGGGATGTGTGATCTCAGTTATTTCTTAAAAGATTTAAAATATTTATATTGGGTTTGAAATGAAAAACTAAGTTTTTGCCAAGAAATAAGTATTTTTGTCCAACTTTGTATTTTATCTTGACAATTGTAAACGCATTCAAGAGAAACGAAAAAAGATCGAACGTTTTGTGAAGAAGTCAACATCTCTTTATTAAACGGGCTCACATGAGTCTGCCTACCAAATTTTGTGACTACAAATTACATGTTGAAGCAGTTACTAGAATAGGAGGTCTAAATTTTATAAAATCTTCATACATAAGGTGCGCGAAATAAGTAGGTGGTACACTTTCTTTAGGGCCTGTTAAAGCTTTTCTATACATCCTATGATGTCCAACTTTCACTTATTTTTCAAAGCTTTCTTTAGCCTAACATTGATCAAGAACTTAATGCTCGGTGAGCTTTTATGTCCCGTTACTTTTGTTAAAAGCTTCAACACATTGGCTTGTAGAGCGAAATAAGTAAGTGGTACAGTTTAGTTTTTGCGAGAACAAACTCGTGTTGCAGTGATACGCATAATTTAAATTGCGTAGTTAGCAGTTTTTTTCGTTAATTTATTAATAACAAATAAGTTTTGAAGAAATTTAAAAAAAAAAAAATTGTTTCTTAAAGCGTTATATTATAAAAATGTCTCGAAACCACTGTCTTACCGATGAGGAGCGGATAACCATATCCGTGTACTATGAAATGGGTATGTCCGTACGTAAAATTGCTCGTAAAATACAAAGGAGCAAGACTAATATACAAAAGTTTCTAAATGATCCCGAAAATCATGGACGGAGTGGTCGTTCTGGTCGTCCGCCCCTAGTAGACAATCGTGATAAAAGGAGAATAAAAAATCTAGCGATCAAGGACAACAAAAGTTCATCCCAAATTTGTTCAGAATTGGATCTTCCTATTTCAAAGAGACGTGTGCTAAAAATTTTGAAGGCCAATGAATTCGTCTCATATGAAAAAAACTTCGCAAATGTCAGCTTCTTCCACGCCATAAGGCAGCACGTTTGCATTTTGCTGAGATGCACAAATTTTGGGACATAGAGTGGCAAAATATCATTTTTAGTGACGAAAAAAAATTTAATCTTGATGGTCCTGATAGTTACTTGTATTATTATCGTGACATAAGAACAGAAAAACAAGTAAAGGTATCTCGGAATTTTCAAGGAGGGTCACTGATGGTATGGGCTGCTTTTGGCTTTGTTGAAAAGAATCCAATATGCTTTGTGACCAGTAAAATGAACTCTAAGGACTATATCTATCTACTAGACGATGTTCTTATAAAATTTGGTGAGCAAAATTTTGGTGACTCATGGGTAAAAAAAGCAAAAAGTCCGGATCTTAATCCGATTGAAAACCTTTGGGGCATACTTTCGCAAGGGGTGTACAGAAATGGGAGGCAATTTAATACCCTGAAGAATTTAAAAGACTCTATAATGACTGAATGTGCCAAGATAGACAAATCCCTGCTTAAAAATTTAATAAACTCAATGCCAAACCGGATTTTAAAAGTCCTTAATAACAAAGGAGGCCATATTTAACAGTTTTTGGGACACAATTTTCAATTTATGTTAAGTTATTTTAAGTAAAAGCATAAAACATTGAAGTGTACCACTTACTTATTTCGCTCTGAAGGATTTTTATTTAATATTTATAAATTCCTATGAAAGGATTTTCAATTTTTTTTTTTTTTTAGTGTATGTGTTTTGTTAAGAATTTTAAATAAAAAATTAATTTGTACATAAATAATTTATTTCTACTTGGCTACGAAACAAAATAAGGTGTACCACTTACTTATTTCGCGCACCTTACATTTAAATCTACATTTTCCAAAAGCTTCATCCATTTTTGCCTATATCTATATGACGACTTTTTTTTTTAATTACTAAAACAAACCCATTGCATAGAAATAAAATATGATCACTGGGAAATCAGAAACTTAACTTTATAACACGGACCAAAAAAAACGGCTGCGAACATTATAAATTCCGAAATATAATTAATAATAAATTCCTCTGAGTCTGTACCCGGTGTCCAAAAACCCCCAACACCCAAGGGTTTGCAAATAACTTTAAAAAAAACCCATAAAACTGGGCTATCTCAAAAACTTGACGTGCTGATTTTTTTTAACTTGTATTCCGATTCAGCGACCTAAACATATAAAAAACCTCGCCGGACAATTGGTTTCAAAACTTGTTTTTTTTTTTTTTTTTCAAGAAACGATATAACACGTAACAGAAACATATTGAGTTTGTGTCCGAAGGTCAAACTATGTTTACCATAATTTTTTGGTGGCACTGGATCCTCTGAATCTGTGGTGAAAACAACACCAGGACGTTAGGATTCCAACATAACCTCAACAATAAGGAATTTTGGAGTTTATCTAAGAACTAGAGATTGCTAGAGATTTTCGTTTATCGGATTCAGATTTAGCGAACTTTAAAAAAAAAAAACTTCGTTTCCAATTCGTTTCAAAAAAACTTGGATTTTAAGACCTCGTATTCAAATTCAGCGGCTCAAAATCCATAAGGGTAACCCCGTCACATTATAAATTTAAATGTGATCATCTCCAATGGTCACTTGGTATCTTGTAATAGTGACAAAGAAGCGTAAATCTTTGGAATGGAAAGATGATATGGGAAACTTCCCCTAGCCGCGAAGTTCTCTAAAGGGCCCGTTAATTTGAAAAAGACAATTTTCATTTTGCTTAAATATTTTTCGAGTTAGAAGGTGTCACAGAAAGTTCCAACAATGCAATTTCTTATTATTGGTTAACTCATTTTTAATCACGATGTGAAAATTAAGAAATTTAAATTCATTATACCTCATAATATGCGCGTAAGTGTAGGTCGTGAAAGGGGGGACATCTGATCAGTAAGAATCGATAAATGTAAGATTTGGGGCTCTTCGTCTTTACGTCTTCGTAATGTAAATGGACGGACGCACAGACCTACAATGCAACAAATTTTGAAGATCAATTTTTCAATATTTTTTAAGTGCCTGCATGATTTAGGCAACGCAAAAGAGAACAGCAAAAAATTTAATAAAACAATGTTTTTTAATCTATTTTGATGTCACTCAAAAAAATTATATGTGTTGGTATAGGTGGGTGTCATGTTCCAACAATTAGAAGGTCACGCATTGCGCAGATTTCTTTTTCGTGTCTCTCTGAAATTAAGAGCACGGGTTCAATTCAAACTCGAGCACTTCTTTGCGGCACCTCGTAAAATTTATTGCAACATGGGTGGGTCCGATAAGTATTTGACATAAAGGAAATCTCAGAAGATACAAGATACAGAAAAATATCAAACATATCTCTAGTTCAACTCATCATAATCATTTTATTTTGCAGCTCGTAGTAGTAACATAAGTCACTGAGGACAGCATAATGATATAATTGACTTTATAAATGACAAAATAATGAATAATAAAATAATAAATGACAAAATCACGACGTTCCCTCGTAAATACTTGTAATATATGAATATGAGATGCACATGAAAAATGTATTTAAGCAATTAACTTGTTTGTGCTTTTTGTTAGTTAAGAATAGTGTGATTCAAAAATTAAAATATATCCGAATCGAGAAACTAAGTTAGGCCGCGGAACTGAACTATTGTACTTTTCTTCATATTTTGCAAATATAAAATAATTCCGAAAAAATTTAGAACTTAGACACGATAAGTCTATAGATTTTCAGTCGCATTATGAATCTTAATGAAATGTTCGAATTATAAAAAGATTAACCTCTTTATATCAGTTCACTGCTGCTAAGTGACAAAGAGAGGTAAGTTCTGGATCCACAAAATTAAAATTAACACCTTCGTTAAGAACTCTCGACATCACCATTTGCCATTCATTACGAAATGTAAAATTTGTTGGATCATTTGTTTAAACATGTGCTTTCCAAAAACGAAATTTTGTATCCTCTAAGTCTGGTTCGATTTCAAATTAGAAATTGAATCTTTGAAATAGGTCAAAAAAAAACAACTCAAAATCATCATAATAGAAGAGGGAGACCTGAAAAGTCACCCGCTTCAATTATTATCATAAAATTAATATTAAACAAAATATAAATATTTACAAAATGGTAATTGAAAAAAATTGTATCCTATGTATTGAATTATACATATATTATTAAAAAAATAAAATATTTCAAATGGGAACTAAAAGAATATATCAAAGAGTAAGAAAAATGTGTCTTGACTGTCAAAACTGGAACTCGAATCGACTGTTAAAATTTTGAGTACATTGCTCCATCAGCTGAGGTACCTCGTACCTTCTCTTAATTAACAAATTGAGACTAGGAGGCTCCGCCCCCTGCATGCTTCGCATCTTCTTTATTTAATTCAGATCATCCAGACTATTATATAGCCTGTACAATTCTTTATTTCCATAATGTTCATCCCATTGCCATGCTGCAGTCGGTTCGCCCGACTTTACAATACTCTGGAACTACATGCTGAACTGATTCGCAACTTTTGCACAAAATAAATGCCATCAAACAAATTTGAACAACAAAATAGAAATAATGTCAAAAGAATTGTTGTTCAAGGGTTGCTATTGCTGCCGTTTTCACCTGCATGATTTCAACGTATTGAGGCGCAACTTATATTGTGCATACCGTATGAGGTGTGGCTATCACATAGTGTAAGTTTCACCTCGATACGTTCACGCATACAAACACAATTGGTACCACACTGATTTTTTTTTCATACAAAAATCGCGATTAAAAAATTTTGGGTGGCGATAGGAGGGTGACTTTACGATCTATTCTCATGCCTAACAAATATAAAAAACAAATTTCATAAAAATCGGTCGAGCCGTTTCGTAGAAGTGCGACCACAAACACCGTGACACGAGAATTTTATATACATATTAGAAGATTATCTCCTATATTTATGGTCCGATTATAAAGATGCTTGATATACATTACTTTAGGGTAGAGGGTATAAAAATCGTTAAATGAAAATTCAAAACTACGAAATAATAATACTACCCAACTTAAATTTTTTGCATAAATGTTTTTACTAATAAAAACATGTCCTTACTCAATACGAAAATCCATCGAAATCTATAAATTCATTCTAGGGATATCGTCAAAAAAGTTTTAATAGCATCTGATTCGGAATCATCGGCCCTAAAAAACATATTTAAAAAACATCGCCGGACAACCGGTCTCGAAAAAAATTAGCCGGATTTTTTAAGGTAAGACCCGTTGGACCAAGTTAGTCAGTAGATTCGGATTCAGTGCGTCGAAATACAAAAGAAAACATCTGCCTCGTCCTTGTGTAGTTATTCTATGCGGGGCATAGACAAATTCAACAAGTCAAAGAACCTTAAAAATGGAGCAACTAACAAGGCTTTTTGCTTATATAGGCATGCATATATGGATATGTTCATGCAGCAAGGTGCCATCCAATCTTATCACAAACTCAATATACTCTTTCCACCTTAGATGCAGCATAATTACACCACACACACGCCGCACACTTGGCATAAACGGGCTGGGGAGCACTTGAATTTGTTACACGGGCTTGGACAAGTGCTGCCCAACTTGAAAATGAATTGCTTTCTTTGAGCAGCACTCCATGATATCGATGGAGTTGAAGTTGGCTTTGTTTGTGGCTTGGAGTGGACTTTTTTGTGGTAGCTACGTTTTGGCCGATTACGAAAAGATTATTTAAAATGTAATTAGAGCAAATTGTAGATATTTATATAATGAAAATGCGATAATAACTTGACATTAATTTTGCTTGGGCAACATTAGTTACCAATTGTCGGTGTTTGTCAGTTGCCAAACTTTGGAGCTGCACTATTTTTTTTGGTTATACATATTTATTTTTTTGTTATTTAAACTTTTTTGTTTGTTGCTTATTCATCATTTATAAAAACAAGTTGGCCTTTGGGCTGGAGTACAACTAAATGGGTTAGGGGCAGTCAGTGCGTTCAAGTGTCAGATGAACCAGGAAACCAAAAGATCCAAAAAATAGTTAGAAACTGCAGCACTCGAACCAAGAAAACTTTGAATTAAGTTCAAGTGGACAGGCGCCAGCTTATGGCCAAGTTATATGCAATTAATAAGATGATGACACGCTCAAGTGGCCAAAACGGAAGCTACATGGCAACATTTGCTAAAGACTTGGCCAAAAAACTTGACAAAAATCCCAAAAAACAACAAAATCAAAATAATATGAGCTACAACAAATGGCAAAAATATGTTGCTGATGACATTTCAAGTTGCAAGTGCTTGTTGTTGTTGTAGCTGTCGTTTTTATACCCTTTATCCAAAAGGTTAAGGGGTACATTAATTAAGTGAAGTAAGAAATGTGGCGTTTAAGAGCTCGAAGGAAATGGAGTTAGTTTCCAACAATGTTTTTATATGGAAATGAAGAGGAGAAAAAAATAAATCTATTTAGAATTGTTCACCCTCGTCTCTGGTTTAATCCCTCTACCGCCTGAAGAGTTTATCGAAGACCAAAAGAGCTTGAAAAATAGCCAACATTTTTTCACAACTATAAAAAATATTTGCTATATGATGGACAGCACAAAACCATGACTTCATTACACGAACCAAATATTTGCTCAAAATTGTATTTGGCAAACATCAGACCAAATATTTTATGCATTTTGAGCAAATATTTGCGATGTATAGGAAAGGTCTTAGAAATATTTTCTACAATGCATGTAAGAATAAGATAAGAACTTTACGATAATACCAATTCTTTCAAATTACACTGACAGTTAAAAAATTTTGTACATTTTTTAATTATAGTTTGGATAAATACTATAAATAGTAATCTCAAACTTCACGTAAAACGTCGGTCTAATAGTCAACAAATTTTTTTCATCATATATTTAGTCGGTTAAGATCGGAGAAGAAAGTAAAAAAAAAACGAGCAGTCTAATTTTTTATTTGTAATTTTTTTGCACACAAGTGTGGTTTTTATTTTTAATTCCGTTGCAGACCCGAAAACCCCCCGTGGATCCGCCACTGATGTAACCTATAACAGATCAGATCAGATTTTTCATAAGAAATGTTATGCCAAGAGATAATATAATTTCTAAGATAAGACCTTAATGGATTTAATTAAAAAAAAATAGGCTGCATTAGCGATTACAAAATAAGAAAACTGCAAGTTTTTGCAAATTATTCCCAAAAATAATTTTAAAAAAGTTTTTGGAACTCTACAATATTTTTACTGTATATCTCCAAAACTTATACTCTCGAAAGTTAAAACTTAAAATAATTATTTCCGAACTGTGCTGTGTAAAAACCTTATGAAAATGATGGAATTTGGTTTGCAGCGTATACCAAAGTCGTATTGTTTCGAGTCTCCTCGGTCCACTTAATCTTGTTGTTGCTGTTATTGCTTATTGAATTGTTGTAGCTTTGCCGCAAAATTAACATTTAAAGAACAGACCCAAATTCTGCATTTGGTTGAAGCATTTAAAATGTTGCTATTGTTGCTTTTGTTGTTGTTGTTGGTTTTTGATTTTCCGCGAATTTGTTTTACGGATTTCGTGCAACATTCAGCCAAAGCGACACAGAGCATGTTGTATCACCTGTTGCATGTTGTTGCTGTTGTTGTTGCAAGCAAAGGCGACAGAATAAAACCAGCCAAAGACATTCCTCTACAAAGCCGACGTCTAAGACGCCCCCTCCTACCGTACCCCATTCTACAGCCGTGGCGCACCTATTTTCACAGAAAATGAGTGAATTAGAATAGCCAACTATGTAATTGCCGCGTTTTATTGCCTCAAGCGTGCAATGAACACCACTTGTTGTATGCTTGATGTTGTTGTTGTTGTTGTAGTTGTCTCGTTGGTGTTGCTGCAGCAGCAGCGGCGTCTGCCGCCTTGGTGTGAGATGTGGTAGTCGCCACTGCCCAGACATGCCAACTGATTTGCATATTTGTAGGAGACGCTCTTGTTGTTGTTGTTGTCATTGTTGTCTAGTGTCTAGCATTACATATAGGTTAAATGTCTTGTATATGGTGTCGTTTTTTTTGGGGGGGGGGGGGGGGGGGGGGGGGATTTGGTGTTAGATAAAGATGATGCTATGGGATATGTAACTGATATACATATGTATAGGTATGTACATAGCAGCTTGATCGTGAGAATTGGCTTTAACGAGGACATTTCTTTTTAAATGCTTCAAGCGATAAGGCTTCCATTAGATATAGCTCATGACCAGGGCCGACAAAAGTGTGTCTGCCGAGGCTAGAGCCCCAGGTCCCAGACACATATATGGGCGCAGCACTAGGATTTTCTTCAAGATAATTTTTATACCGGCGCAGAGCCCGCCTTGTCTCTCGACAGGCCTGCTCATGATTTAGATATGACCAATTGAACTGGGATAAATTCATAAAATGGTGTAATGGATCTTTTTTTTTTTTGTAAAACCAATAAAAAGCACTTTAAAAAAATGTGGTACAGTCGAGGGGGTGCCCGACAGTAGAATACCCTGTACCTTTTGTCTCGCAAAAAATTGTTCCTGCATATTCCATCTAAGAACTTTCCAATTGGAATTAATTTTTTTTTTGTGAAATTCGATATTTATACTTATAAGTTCCGTAAATTTTTACCGATTTTGATGAAGCTGATAAGTTTCAAGTTGGTATGTTGAGGATATTGAGAGGTAGAGGAAGGTTGTGCAGGGAGTGAGAGAGAACGAAGAAAATAATAACAACCGCCGTGCGTGTTAACAGTGTGAAGTTTATTTGTGACTAAATAAAGAATAGTTGACATTCATGTGTATTGATCTTCACCTTGCATACAAGTGTGTTGAAAGGTGAATTCCACTTACGTTAATATTTAAAATGCAAGCATTGCTAATTTTTAACACTCTTCCTCAATGCTAGCATTACACAAATTATAATCTTCATATCATAATCATATCAATTCAAACTTAAATTTCATAAACATATCAATACATAATTCAATTCAAACTTAAACATTTCATCAACTTAACATGTTTTTGCTTTGCAAGATTCTTTGTCAAAATATCTGCTATCATTTCGCTTGTTGATACATACTTAATCATAATTTGACCTTCATTTACTACCTGTCTCACAAAGTGATATCTTATATCAATATGTTTTGTTCTCGAGTGATTTACTGTATTTTTGGCTAATTGTTGTGCTCCTATATTATCGCCATACAAAACTGTTGGTGTGCCCTCTTCGCCACATCCAATCTCAATTACAAGCCGACGCAGTAATATGGCTTCTTTACACGCTGCCGATAACGCCATATACTCAGCTTCAGTACTGCTAAGTGCCACGCTTTTCTGCTTTTCAGATTTCCAGGATATAGCACCTCCAGCCAAAAAATAAACATATCCAGTGTAAGACTTCCGGTCGGTTCTGTCACCACCCCAGTCAGCATCCACATAACCAACAAGTGGCTGCCCGCACTGCTTGTAGTGCAACTTCAAATCAACTGTTGATGCCAAATAACGCAAAATGTGCTTAACGCCCACCAAGTGCTCGCAGTGCGGATCTTGATTTCTCTGCGCCAATTTAGACACCGAATGCAGGATGTCTGGTCGTGTTGTCAGCGCAAGCCACATTAGCTCTCCAATTGTTGATTGATATTTTGCAGAATCAACCTGTTGACACTGCTCGCTGGTGCATAATGTCTGATAACCAGCATCTAGTGGTGTGCTAGCTGGCCTACAATTTTCGCAACCTTGTGCTCGCAGCAGCTCCTTTATATATTGCGAATGACCCAATGTTACTTCGCCCAGCTCACCATCACGTTGTATTTCCATGCCAAGAAATAAGTTTAACTGACCCTTGTCAGTACACTCGAACGATTTTGCAATAGCGGATTTTATGTCCATCATTTCCGTCTTTGATCCGCATGCTATAATTAAATCATCGACATAAACCAATATTAGCGATAAATTACCTCCGCCTTGTTGCTTATATAGACATGGCTCATTGTCACAAGCAGTAAATCCAATACTTTTCAGTACACTATCGAGCTTTGCATTCCATTCTCTTCCTGACTGCTTCAATCCATATATTGCCTTCTTCAACAATAAAGCCCTGTCTGGGTGATTCTGGTCTGCAAATCCTTGTGGCTGCTTCATATATACCGTATCGCTCAAATCACTGTTGAGGTATGCCGTGCATACATCCATTTGATGCAAATACAATTTCAGCTCTGCTGCTAGGGCCAAAATAAATCGCACAGTCTCCAGTCTGCATACTGGTGAAAAAGTTTCAGCGTAATTAACGCCATACTGCTGCGAACATCCCTTTGCAACCAACCGTGCCTTGAAACGTTCAATTTTGCCCTCAGAATTTCGTTTCAGGCTGTAGACCCATTTGCATCCGATCGCACGCTGCTTCTGCGGTAAATCTGCCATCTGCCAAGTTTTGTTTGTCAGCAAAGCTTCATACTCGCTTTGCATTGCCTCACACCATTGTGTCGCAAACTCGCTGTTCACCGTTTCTTCATAAGATAATGGTATCTTGACATCACTGGCAACCAATGCACCAAGTACGTTGTACTGCTTTTTCGGACGACCAGGCTTGCCAGTCCGAATTAACTTTGGACGACCAGGACCAACCTTGACATCAGTTTCGACCAACTTGATTGGAACTTCTTTTGCGCTTTTATATCCGTCACTTCCATCGGATATAGAACTGTTGCTATCACTGCCAGAGCTATCGTTGCTCTCGCTGACTGTGTCATCGCCTGCACCATTATCGACCTCATCTGGTATATCATCAATTGGAAAATTGAACGTAGCGCTGCCTTGCCTATCGCTAGTCTCGTCAAAAAGGACATCTCGCTTTTCGACCACCAGATTCGCTACCGGGTCGTATAGTCGATAACCTTTGGCTGCAACTGAATACCCGACCATGCGGTATTCTTTGCCCTTTGGTTGAAACTTGCCTTTGCCATGACCCTTGTCAAGTGCAACTGCAACGGAACCAAAAACCTTTAAGTGACTTATAGAGGGCTTCTTACCAGTCCACATTTCCATGGGCGTCATGTCGGTCAAAGCACTAGTAGGCAATCGATTTCGCAAATACACCGATATATTAACAGCTTCAGCCCACAAACCGTTGCCAAGATCCGACTGTATCAGCAAACATCTAGCCATTTCTACCAGAGTACGGTTTGCTCTCTCAGCCACACCATTTTGTTGAGGAGTGTACGCCACAGTGAGTTGCCTTGCAATCCCATTTTTCTTCAGAAAGTCATCAAAAACGTTGTTGACAAATTCGCCTCCATTGTCGCTGCGAATGCATTTTAGCTTTCTGTTCGTTTGCCGTTCAACCAGATTTTTAAACTCAACGAACTTTAAGAAAACCTCATCCTTTCTGCGCAAAAAATACACAAATATGCGCCGTGATTTGTCGTCAATAAAAGTCAGGAAGTACTTTGATCCTCCAAGCGACTGTGTGTCAAACGGGCCACACACATCTGCATGTACAAGCTCAAGCAACTCTTGAGCTCTGTTTTCAGTCGCACTTGGAAACGGTTGCACATGGATCTTGCCCAGCATACAAGTCTTGCACTTTAAGTTCTCTGGCATATTGATCTTTTCGAGTCCACGCACCAACCTTTTGTTTACCATTTCTTTTAAACTGGCAAAGTTCACATGGCCGCATCGTCTATGCCACAAAGTACCATCACTCTCAACAGCAGAATAGCATTTATTATATTTTGTACGAAACAAATAAAGGTGCCCAAATTTTTTAGCCTTTAATATGCATTTTCCTTTTTTCATAACTCTTGCAAAATGCTGCCCAAAAAACACATTGCAGCCTATTTCAGAGGCACGGCTCACTGACATAAAATTGCCTCTCATATTAGGTACATACAGTACATTTTGCAACAACAATGTACATAAGTCAGTCTGCAGCCTCACTTCGCCTTTTCCCTCTGCTTGTAAACAGCCGTCGTCAGCCAAACTAACCATTTCTCTATGCTTCTCAAACTTTGTAAATAACTGCTTGTCGCAACACATATGACTTGTCGCGCCACTGTCCAAGCACCACATAGAATGATCGACGCTGCTCGCGTCTAACGCGTTCAATAAGCTGCAATTTGCTGTCTCGCTCTTCCTTGTTCTAGCGCTCACTGCTTTCGCCTCGCGTTTGCACTGTGCCTTGACGTGCCCCCGCTCGCCGCAGTTGTAGCAAACGATGTTATTGCGACGCCTTGTGAAATTCGGCTTTTGGCTTCGGTTTTGCGTCGCAACAAATGCCTTTGCACTGTCGCTGCGTTCCTCTGCATTTCCCCTGCGTTCGCCTTCTTCATTCAGTTTAATACATAGAGTTTCAAACAACGGCAAATTGTCGCGCGTCTCAATAGCGACTACAAAACTCTCAAACTGTTCCGGCAGGCTTGCAAGCAATATAATTGTGCGCATTTCATCAGCAATATCAATTCCAACTGTAGCCATCTCGTCCAGAATTTCCTTAAATTCTTTGACATACACATTTATATTTTGCCCTTGGCTCATACGCTTATACATCAGCTTCTTGTATAAAGACACCTTGCGCATAGGTCCGCTTGGCTGATGTACACCTTTTAATTTTTCCCACGCCTCCAAAGACGTTTTACAGCTCTTGATGTATCCAATCTGAGACGCCTTTATGCTCAGCATAATAGTAGCCAATGCTTTCTCATCTTTATGCTGCCAATTCACACCTTCTGGCACATTGGATTCCTGAAGCTCCCCTGACACCACACTCCAAAGCCCTGAGTGTATCAGCACGCTTCTCATTTGTACGCTCCATGAGTCGTAATTCTGATCCTCCAGTTTGTCTATTTGATACAACGAGCTCATTTTTCGGTTTTACTTTAAGCCGGAGTCACACACGAAAAATTTACTTTTTAGCTTCACTTTTAATTTTCAACTACATACATATCATATACGTATACACACATCTCTCTCGCACGCTTCCTGGGCCCATAACCTATTGAGAGGTAGAGGAAGGTTGTGCAGGGAGTGAGAGAGAACGAAGAAAATAATAACAACCGCCGTGCGTGTTAACAGTGTGAAGTTTATTTGTGACTAAATAAAGAATAGTTGACATTCATGTGTATTGATCTTCACCTTGCATACAAGTGTGTTGAAAGGTGAATTCCACTTACGTTAATATTTAAAATGCAAGCATTGCTAATTTTTAACAGAGGAGTGTGGGAGGAAACACGGTAAATCGATTGCGGGGGGTGTTGGGACCGCATCGATAAAATTTGGATGTGGATTTGTTTATTAGAGCCACATGAATCAGCTTATAGGCAAGGGTGGTGAAATTCGTACATTTTTGACTAAAACTTTTGCTGTATTTGTCCGATTTTGTTTATTTTATACAGACAGATGCATGTAACCACAACGCATCGCTCTGTTAAATTTCCGATGAAAATATTAAATGGTGTGGCTAAAAACCGCGAAGCTCTACTGCGGGGGAACGGAGGAAGATACTGACATTATTCAATAAACTTCATCTTCTGAGGAAACATGCGCACCTGCTGGTTAAGTTTCGTGTCTCTAGCTCTTATAGTCTCCGAGATCTAGGTGTTCATACAGTCGGACAGACGGACATGGCTCAATCGCTACCCACATTATCCTTACTTGCAACTTGAAAAGACCGGACCAAGGAATGATGGAACTAAATAATACTTTAGTAAATTCGACCTTTTGTAAATTTTTTTTTTAAATTTAAAAATAGGGCTTACAAAATTTGATGATTTGTGATTCTCGTTGAACTTTAAGTATTATTACTTGGGATAGTTTCAAAGAATTAAATAAATTTTCTGTTTTCATTACCGAGCGGATTATTCCACGATGGGTTCACTTTTAAAAATTATTAAGATAAGAATCCAATTACCAAATCTGGTGAGAGAAGTTTTCAACTTAGGATCATAGTAGAAAAATCTTTGTAAATACCGAATAATAGCCTTACCTTTAAAAAAATAAGAATCAATGATAGGTTAAAGTTGGGACCTTAGAGCAAGAATAGTATTTTTGCGTAACCTTTATTAGCTGCTTCCATTTTTCAGCATATCCCTTCCAAAATTTAGTTTCAGTCAAGTCATTCGATTATTCAAAAAGTTGAGTTTTTTGCTTTCATATTACTCTTTAAAATGCCATACAACAAAAAGTTATGCTTTCCATATAATGGCATTCATTGTTAATATTTTTTATGGTTTTTCTCAGTTTTTCTCTCCCTTATTTTACTCTATTTCGCTGTGCATAAAGTAATTATATTTTGTTCATTGCATTCGATATTTTCCACTACTCCATCAAGTTGAAATATCCTTCAGCGAAGCTTTTCTGTCACATGCCACACTTGCCACCATTTTTCTTTTTGAAAATTTTTATGCACTTGGCTTTCCTTTAGACAAATTAAGCGAATTTTTTCACACCTACTTTTTCCAGCTCTGCCGCCCCTTAACTTATTTTTTTTTTCGTCATCCTCATCGTCAACGTCTTGAGTAGTTGCTGCACTTCCGTTCATTGCACTCGAAAGTTGGGAAAAACTTTGCACCTACCATAAATCACATTTCCAGCACGCCCAACACGGGCATTGTCTGCCCAGTCCTGAATCTCTCTCTCTCTCTGATTATGCTTGCTCTCCCCAATTGCTCTTTGTGTGTGTCGGCTGCATTTGCATATTCCAATTTCACATTTAATCAATTTAACGCACACAAAAACAACGCATCAAATGACGCGACTGCGAGTGGGCTGTGTCTGCTGGCGCCCTCTACCGCGGAACCTAGACAATTACCCGAGATGTCTGCTGTTATCTGTCCGCTGCCTGCTGGCTCTGCTTCTCTTCTGGCATGCGGCAAACCTGCACAGTGGTCGGATTTAGCTGGTTATAATCAATTATGATCAAGTTTGAAAACTAATGGAAAAAATTGGGAGAGACTTGTATGTATATCAAGAATTATATAATACCAAATATGTGCTACCCTTGGGTCCATATTTATGTATAAAAGACAAAGATATAAAAGTCTACGACAAAACAGAATTTGGCAGAATTAATCATCGAGCTTATCTTAGCAGAAAGAGCTTTGTATAGATGGTGAAACCTAAAATATTATGTTACTTTACTAAAAAAAAACGGGAAATATCTGATAGAAAGCTTTTAAAGTGATTTCATTTCACCTAAAGGTTTTCAAAGTGGTTTCATTTCACATTGAAAGTAAACTTCTTTAAAAAAATAATAACTGAATAGGCTTCTTTTCATCTTATTAAATTGGTAAATTTATAATAAATTTATATAAAATTATTATTTCATAATTTTTTAATTTTAGGTCGTCGTTTTTTTTAGTATTAAATACTGGATTTAATTTTCTACAATAAAAAAAAATGAACAAAAAAAATTTAGGTCTAAAACAAGAGCAAAAATTTGATTTTTCAAAAAAATATTAAAGTAATACAATAATATAAAAATAAAATAAATTAATTATGCTTTTTTGGACGGCCCATTCAAAAATATGATATAATTCGGTTCGAATAGAAAATTTCTTTTGCTACGACTTTATTTAATATCAAAAATCTTGATTGTGATAAGTTACAAAAAAATAAAACTTTAAAATAAATAATAATAATTTAATTTTCCAATTTTTTACCTATAAATATATCTGCAATATTCATTGCTGACAATCTTTGGATCTATCTTTATTTAAAAAATGAATGAACGATGAAAAAATATTATAGATTATATCTGTTATATAAGTGATTAGAAAAATTACAAATTTCCAAACCAATACCGACGAGTACCTCGTCACTAACACATTTCCCATTTTTTGAAGCAAAATCGAAAAATTTTTTTGTGTAACTATTTTTATTAGTTTATTGCAGCCAGCTTGCACATTTCGACCACTGTGCGATGTCGGCGTTGACGTCGACGTCGACTGCAGCATTCGCTTTGGCGGCAGCCTTCACATCATTTATCCTTGTTAATTTTTATTTAGCGTAGAATACGAACAAAATCACGGCGTGAGCTGCCCGGGCGGGTCTTGAGCGATTGAGCCGTAACCTACGTTGACTTGTTTACGTGTTTACGCTCCGTATTTTGTACTTGGTTATACGGATGTTGTCGTTGTTGTTATTATCCTTGTTGGGGTTATGTGACTGGCATGAAGTCATCTCAGTGACTGGTTCGGCTTAAACCAAGTCAAAGTGAACAGCAACACGATAAACAAAGTGAAGGCAAAGTGAAGGTAAACGTCGAGCATTGTTGTACTGGTGGGAACATGGCATGGAATGACAGTAGTTCTGGTGGATGTCGTTAATGGTTCCGTGTTCATTATTCTGCCAATCAACAGGACTTTTAAGTCGGAAATCTGCGATTGTTCTTAAGGTTGATGGAAGTTTAATAGCAATACATGTCCATGCAAGTTGTTAATACCAAAATTATCGATATCGACTCGGGACGGCTGTCGATATACACGCAATTGAGCTGGAATGTTCTTCAATCTATATGAGCAGCTAGACAATAAGGACAATGTATGACTCGGTGTTATCAAAAAAATTATGAAAAAATCCTTTTGTCTTTATCTATAAGTAGTACTCGAACTAGAGTCGCATTTTAATTAATCAGATGAAGACATCAAAAGTATTAAATATGTTAAGATACATTAATAGCCATAGCCAATTGGGGTAAGTATAGAAAAAATTAAAAAAAATTCATTATATCATTAAAAGTATTAAGTTAAAATTTTTTAACGATTATAAAAAGAAACAAACTTTACAGATTCAAAAATATTCTTATCCCAAACGAATTTGGACAGATTTGGCCAAAAAACAAGACTTCGATTTTTACATCGGTCTACCATAACCCTAAAAAAAAATACCATTTAATTAGTTATTTAGAAGGTTATGATTCTGACCTTATGTACCTTGTATTTAGATTCAGCGCCCGGAACAAAAAATATAAAAAACAGCACCAGACACGAACATTTTTTTTAATTTAGTTAAGGTTTTTGGAGCTTCGATTTGGATTCAACGACCCCAAAACATATAGGAAACATGGTCTGACTTCCGTACTCGAAAATCGATTTTTTTCTAAAGACATCGTTGCTATACCAACCCGAAATTCCGGAAAGACTCAAATGAGGGAAATCTAATTTAAAAAAAAAAAATAAATAAATATGATAGGTATTTATTATATAGGTAAAAAAATTTATCAACAAAAATTTAACCTATTAATTAACATATAAGTTGTACTGGTTGACCCCTTGGGGAGTCACACAGACTAGATAGTCCTTAGTGGTCATTAATAGAGCGTTATTCTGGTTTTCAAATTTGATAAAGTTAGTCTATAACTTCCGAAGAGGATTTTAATTTTTGGTCTAGCTAGCTCCTAGGTTTGACTAGGTCATCCCTGTCAAATTTGCATAAAAGTTCTGGGATCCAAAAATATTCTTAATTTTTTTGCTTTAACTTTATACAATCTTGTGCGCTTTTGGGTATAGGGTATCAAATACTGTCACTGCTGTGATCGCCAAAATACCCTTAAAAAATTAATTCCTGTATACTGTAAAATAAAAGATGGCGTACGTTAAAGTCGTGCGCGGACGACTTTGGGATACCCTGTACCACTGCTTGCAATAAAATCCGGTAAATTGCTTAAGAACACCAAAAGACATTTGATTGCCAAATTAGATTATGATACCTTCATAAACAACCAAAAACAGACGAATTTTTAATCAAAAACTTTTTTTCGACCGATCGGCCCTATGGGAGCTATATGATATAGTCAACCGATTTTGATAAAATTTGGTACAGTGTTGAAGGTCTCCAAAAAACTTCTGAATGCCAAATTTGGTTACAATATCTGCACAAACAAACGAAACACAACGAATTTTGTGCAAAAAACGTCTTTTTGACCGATTGGCCCTATGGGAGCTATATAATATAGTCAACTGATTTTGATCAAATTTGGTACAGTGTTGAAGATCTCCAAAAAAACTTCTGAATGCCAAATTTGGTTACAATATCTGCACAAACAAACGAAACACAACGAATTTTGTGCAAAAAACGTTTTTTTGACCGATTGGCCCTATGGGAGCTATATGATATAGTCAACCGATTTTGATCAAATTTGGTATAGTGCTTGGGAACTCTAAAAAACTTCTTAATGCCAAATTTGGTTACAATATCTTCACAAACAAACGAAACACAACGAATTTTGCACAAAAAACAAATTTTCGACCGATCGATCCTATGGGACCTATATGATATAGTCAACCGATTTTGATAAAATTTGGTACAGTGCTGCTAAAAAACTTCCGATTACCCCAAATTTGGTTTTGATATCTTCATAAACAAACGAATTATCCATCTAAAACTTTTGCTTTTTTTCGAGGTCCTCTGAAACACCCCTATGGGAGCTATATAATGTAGTCCCGATATCAAAAAAATAAAATAAACTTGTCTCCAATGGATTAATAAGGGATCTTATCTGAAAGTTTGGTCGCTCTAGCTCTTACCATCTCTGAGATCTAGGCGTTCATACGGACAGACGGTCAGACGGACAGACGGACATGGGTATATCGACTTCTCTAGTCACTCTGATCATACTTTAGGTAACTTTGGGGGGTCTCCGACTTCTCCTTCTGTACGTTACATACATTTTCGGCTTGCACAAACACAATATACCCTTTGTACCATACGGTACAGGGTATAACAACTTTTATACTTACGCATTTGAGCATTTTGTAGGTCTAAACTGCTTGTATGCAGTATGCAAGAAGTTTACATGCAGTGTTTAGTACAAGCCATTTCCAGTTAGGTGTTTTTTTTGGCCTTCCGTGTATGTGAAGCGATTTGCATTTTGCTTAAAAATTTAGTCTAGGTTAGGCTTTTAAATTTTTTTTACACGTAAATAATTGTGGATGAAAACAGTGTAAATCGGTAGTTGGGGATTGCTTCGCCAGCACGTCGAGGCAGCTATGTTTGCTACAAGGAGGTTTTCATACTCCTAGGCCTACGGGAGTCTCCATTTCAAATAGGGTGATTTTAGCTGGTTTATAGCCATATTGATATATGTAGAATTAAAATTTTCTGAAGGCGCGTAATATGAAAACATTTTAAACAATAACATTTTTGTATTTAAACGATTTGGTAATTTTTGGCACACAGATGCACAGCACCACGACGTATAAAAAAATTTGCTTTTTGAAGACATTTTTATCAAGGATTCCATACACAAATGTTCTTTGCTAATTTATTCACAACTTGCCTTTTTGGCTATTATTAAATAGACAACATTAAACACATTTGGTTTTATAATTTTGCACTTGTTGTGACGCGCAAGGGAATTAGTTAATATTTTGTTCCTCTTTTATTTTAAGCATTGCCAGACGTGCACACTGCTGCTCTGTTCATAGGGTAAAATCGTTGTTTTATTGAAAATTGAACATCTGGCAATATCACAGCTGGCTACAGAAAAGGATGAAAAACAAGGGCGTAGGCAGGGGGTCAGTTGTAACGACAACCGTCCTGCATCATGGTTATTAATTTATTATTTTCCAAAATGAGTCACAGTACGTTTTACAATCAGATTTAATATTTATGTTTGAATTTGTTTGGTTGGAACGTCTAAGTACAGTAATTACAAAAGGATCTGCAAAAAATGTTGGAGCTTATTTCAATAGCTTTTAATTTTTTTTATTTCTTTTTTTTAACTTAGCTAAAAATATTAATTTTAACTATTTGCAGCGTTTGAAGTTTATATGAAAACCTTACTTAGTTGATTCATCAATAACAAATTAAAAAAAAAAAAGTTTGCCAGTGTACCCCATTGGCGTTCCACTTGGCTACGCCCCTGAAAAGGGAGAGAGTCAAAGTAAGCAGTTAATCATGTGACAGGCACGGTCTATACGCGCTGCGGTTTTAAAAATTAATAAGTTTACGGCTTACAAAAAATAATAAAAATATGTAAAATCAGTTAGTGCAATTATTAGCCACAATCTGCATAAGTTACCAAATATGTGGAATTGTTTAAATAGTTTATTTCAAGAAAATTAATTAAGTGCGCGTTAAAATTGGCAACGTAAAGTGGAAAAAGGCAGGCTAATCGAAATTATCAATGCTGTGCGTGGGTGTGAAAAGATGCGCGCATAGATGTATGAAATTTTTTTTATTGTTTTTTAACAGCAGTGAGTGTAAAAAGTCTAAGTGTGTGTGAGAGCATTTAATCCTATTGTAATCAAAGCCAACAAGTGCAAACGGTTTTTTTTTTACTTGCAATTGTGCAAGGAACCAAGATCGCTCTCTTTGCTTTCTTTTTGTGCCCATTTATCGTTTTTATATCAAAGCCAATAAGTGTAAGCGGCGCGACTGATTTGCGTTGTTATTCGCTCTTTAAAGTGAGAGTTTCTTACTATCCGTTTTTTATACCCTGTACCCAAAGAGTGATAGGGCATGTTGATTAAGTGAAAAAAAATGTTGTGTTTAAAAATGTGTATGTAAGAAGTAAAAGTTAAAAATTAGAGCCACGAAAAACTTGAACAAAAACAAAGTTCGTAGGTTTGGCTCTGTTTTATCTAAAAATTTTGCATTTTTGTAGTGACCTGCCCCATAGATGCAAATTGTGTTCAAATCAGTTGAGAATTTCGTTAGTTATACGCAAAAACAACAAATTTTCAAACCGTTTTCCATATCGAAATTGTTGCCAATTAAACTATATATCAAATAAAACTTAGGTCAAGGTCGTACGTCGATTGGTTCAATTACAATGACTCAAAGTTCAAAAGTTGAAATAGTTGTAGGTGTGGAAGCCATGTATCTAAGTTTGGTAGAAAAAAAGATATCATGCAAAAGCCGTACCGACTTATATGGCCAGGGACGGTACCACAGCCCTTTCCACAAACACGAAAATTAGGTTAAGACTTAGAAGAGGGTCCCAACCAAGCTCTGAAAGTTCTTTAGCTAAGAATTTTTTCCAGCAGACGTCGTTTTTGAGCCGTCGTTTACTGTACTATTTGTGGAAAAGCTAAAGCTACTGTCGTGGATATGTAAAACCATCTTTAATTAAATATTTATTTAAATGCGGCTAAAATTAACACAGTCAACTTATTGTAGTGTATTAATATTTACACATTACATAATCATATTATAAAAACTAATCGCTAATTAAGGTGATTTGAACAATAATACTCCAGTCTAAGAATACGAAAAAAATATTTAAGCTTTATAGTTCCGTGTGCAAAATTTCAGACTAATAAAAAAAGCTAAAAATTATTTTTGTTTTTTTGAGGACCACTCCACAGTCCATTGCCAATCCCTTTTATAAGATATTCGTTTTTTATGGGCCGCTAATAATTTTGTTATCCCTAAAGCCACAGGCATAGCTATGCGCCTAAAAGCCCCATTAAAAATTACGTATTTCTAGATATGTTTGTAGAAAGCTACAACCACCAAAATAGAAATCAAGATTTTTGTAGAGTCTTTTATAAAAATTTTATTAATTTTATTCTCCAATCTTTTCTGGTAGAAACTTCATACAAACAATAAAACAAAAGTTGTGAAAATGTAAAAATAATGAGGGATACAGGGTACATTGAAGTCGGTATGAACCGACTTTAAACGGCTCGCTCGCTTATCCGCGTTCTTTAATGTAAGTGCAAGCAGTGCGTATTATTATAACAATATATTATAATTATATTAATATTATGGTGGTGGATATTATTATTAATATTATTTTAATAATAGATTATAATAATAATTGAACTTTATCATCATCAATTCCTTTTGTTCCGAGTGGAACATAGGGCCAACTTTATACTAACCGAAAAAAAGGATATTCAATGAAGTAAGTGAGCTCTTTTATTTGTATTCATAGTACAGTACTTACAGCTTTTTTTTATGCGGTGTATAATAGAAAACCTAAATTTATGGGGTTAATTCAGAGCTAGACAGGATTTTAAAAAGCATTGTAATTCTGAATTTCCTAAAAAGCATTCAATTTAAAGTAATCTAACAATAGTAACTGTCTTTAAATGAGGTGCTTGTCTAAGCCATTTGGCTAACTTTTGGACTTCGATTCCGATGCCGAATTAACAATGCAGTTTATCGTTGTCAGAATCGGAATCAAGAAGAGGCATAAATATTTTGGAGGACGCAATGCTTGGTTAGAGACTTTAATGCAATCATGACGCAGTCCTGTGGATTTTTCAAGCTTCGATGATCGATTTTAGCGATTAAAAGAACCCAGGCCTGACCTTCGTATTGCTAATATTTTTTAGCTAGTCGCCCTTATTGAAAATATATTTAGTTTATTTATTTAGTTGTTATGCCCGTATCTTAAGTATGCAATACAGAGATGAAATCATGAAGGTCAGGCGAACAAAAGCGCCTTCTTCACATACCTTCTTTATCGGAAGCAGAGTTATAGGGTCTTAAGTGATAGTCTGTTTGGGGCATAGGTCCAAATACGAGCATCAAACAACTTGCGATTATTAGGCTTTGTTTTAAACTTGGTAAAACTTGGTACCGAAACGATGAAATTAATAAAACAAGTACACCCAACTCTGTTTTTAAATAGTTTTGAAGTAACACGGTCTAGAAAAAACATTTTTTACAGAATTGCATTCGGTTTAACACGATTAAGAAAAGCTATTTTGATTGAAATTGTAAAGAAAAATATTTTTATTAACCTAATCGTTTAGGAATTTAGTTTAGGAATTCGCCTTTCTAATTTATTTTCAAAGCAGCTTAAGGATTTTCTTCATGTGTTCTTTTACACGGATTTTTATGATTGTTTATTCCGTGGCAGAGTTCACTAGAGGTATAATCGTTTTTAAATTGGTTGTAACGATTTTAATGACGACAAGAATATTGGCCAAAAAAAAAGAAACTAAGTTCCCCGAAGAGACCATCGTTCTATGCGTTTGAGTATTGTAACTTGTGATAAAAATGGCATTTTAGATACGATCCTGAATCAATGTGTTAAAATTGTGAATAAGGCTCAGCTGACCAGGTCCTTGTTCGATGCTCATTTATGTACCGAAGCCACAAAAAGTCTGTTACTTAAAACGCCATAAGTCTGCTTCCACTGAACTAAATATCATGCAATTTTCAATGGAAGTTGATAAAGAAGGTATCTTTCCAATGGTGAATATGACATATAGATGCCGCCAGCCAAAATATCTCAATTTGACAAGTCCTTTTTACTATGTGACGGTCCTTGGAAGCTCGAATGGTCTCAGTAGTAAAAAGCAAATAAAAGGGTATCTGAGAGCTAGCTCCAAAACTTAAGGCCACGATGTCTAGAGACCAATGGTTATTTTTCAAGTCGACGAAATTTTTTACATTTTTATTATTTTAATTTCTGATATATTAATATTACATAGATACAGTATGCAGATACGAAGTGGCCTTATAATGTGATGTACAGGGCATCTCAAAGTCGCCCGACTTTGGTATTGTACATTTTGATATAAAAAACTAGCTGAATAAATAAATAATTTTATGATAAAAATTTTTGTTCAAAAAGTCTTAGTGTTGCGGATTAATGACATCGAAAATTTGCTCTGTCATGAAATGTGACTGTTTTTGTTCCTATACTTCTAAAATTTTCAACAATTATTTTTGCATAAAATTTAGGCAACTTTGATAAACTTAATTAATCGATCTTTAAATTGTTTGCAAATTCCAGCTGTTGCTTAAGCTATGGGCCTTTAATGTATAAACTATGTACTATATAAAATAATTGCAAGCCATGCATAGAATATTATATATATTTTAGTATATAACTTATAGTGCTGCAATTTAGCCATTAATAACTTTAAAATATCTTTAAAAAGTATATACGAGTAGTTATAGTCTTATTAAGCTACCGAGTAGTTTTCAAATTTATCGCCCAAATCGAAACTTTATCATAAGACTTGGCCCAAAACTATTTCTACTACTATTTCGCCAATCTTTATCCAACTAATTCTTTTAACCACTTTGCGCGCATTTATCAAAAACAGACGATCGAAATCATAGCTCTTCCACTAACGAGCCACAGAATCTTTAGCCAAGTTTGAAACCCATTTGCACGCCTACGGCCGCCAGTGGCTGGATGCACACTGAGTGCGCTTATCAATTGAAATGGGTCGCAGTTGGCTCATAACTTGCGTGCAAACTGCCAAAACAGGCGAGAAAAACTCCCAGAAAAAAATGGATGGTAAAAAAAATACTCAAAGCATTTAACTTGCTATGACAGAGTGGGCTTTGGCCTGGACTTGGTCTGCAAAAATAAACGCAACTAATGGTCAAACTTATCGTCAAACTTAAATGGGATTTTATTATCGTCGCCAAAACTTCTTTTCATACGAGGGCGAACTAAAAAAAACTAACAAAAAAAAAATATGAAAATCGCTTTGAGTTTTTCAAGTGGGGCTGCCAAGTAAATGGGCGGGGTTGTGGATGTGCAAAACTTGAGAGGCGTGGAATATTTTTCATAGCGACAAAGTTTTTCTTTTTGCACTAACTAATGCGTTGATTTATATTTATATAATATGGGGCCAAAACCTCAACTAAGTGTAATTATGAAGCAGCGCATACATAATGCCAACTCATGGCTGATAATTCTCATGATATTGCCTCATATGCTTGCAACCTGACAACCTTCATAAATCTTGGCCAGCACTTGCCACACTTGTCGCATGCGCTTGTCAAATTAATTTTGCTCAGTTTTTGGATTTTTGCCTCTTTTTTTAATTAACCAAAAATATTGCTTAATTATAAAATAACAATTGCAGTCTACACAAAAAACTGTTGCACTGTTTCGAGTGCACTCGGTCGCTCGTCATTAGAACCACATCAGCTTCAGCAGCATCATCATCATCATCTACGTCATGTGAACGACGCTCATCTTGGCCTGCTCGTTGGCAATTAATGTCAATCACAATATGTTGCCAGCTACGGAGTCATCAGCGCCAGAAACTCCACCATATTGGTTTTTAAACTTTTTGCAAATGCAACAGCAACTTGGACTGCTTCAAGTCGTGCGTCCACTAGCCTACATAGTCATAGATGACTTCCATATATCATCATGTATGCTTTTGATAGATATTTGGCCACACCACTCAGAACTAAAACAATTCATTAGTATCCATACCTTTTGAATGTCAGCCCAAGAAGAGCTAAGTTCAAAACAATTAAAACAGGCTCGGCTGCATTTGCCAAAAATCCACAAACCTCTCATATTGTCATAGCTCTAAGTGCAGCACAGTGGGCTCAAAAAGTTTGTGTACCAGTTGATGAAATAAATATGGGTTACTCAGGCTTGGACCGTATTCATTTTAGACCATTTTCCAAGCTTTTGTCACTGACTGATACCTATTTTAAAAAGCACCATAAGCACCATGTAGTCAATTAAATTCACTGCTCTTTGAGCTTAAACATAAATTATTTAAATTTGTTTTTACTGACTTAGATTATTTGTTTCCAAACTCAATTTTAGTGAATTAAATTAAGCCAAAAACTTATGTATTCAGTTTTATGAATTTTCAGCTTTACCTTATCACCTTCAAAATTCAAATTCAGCCAAATTTAGTGAATTGAATTCACATCTTACAACTGAAGAGCATCATTGACTTATGTAAATATTTTTTTGTAGTAGCTTGTGTTAGTAAAAAACATTCGAGAAAAAAATTAAAAGGGAAAACTTAAGCTATTACATTTTTTCACGAACTCTTACTTGCCGGTAATCCAATACCAATAGCCCTTTGCTATTTTTATCAGTTCTGGAGTGGTCACCCATTTTTTCAGTGTTGGCAAATTCACTGAGGGCGTACTCTAGTTGTAGCGGCCAAAAACAAACTACACAATATAATAACATCAAACTTTGACCTGGAACTTTGAAAATGCAGTCCACCCCAATTTCATTTTTTGTTTTCTTATATTGACCAGCACTAGTATTTTATTATTATGATGGTTTAGAGGGTTTGTGAAATGGCTAATTCACTAAAGGTGGTGTTTAAAATATGTGAAAATACGATTCTTTCGAAAGAAAAAACTTAAGCTAGCACAGGCCTAACTGTTGAGGAAAAATCAAGTTAGCAGATCGAATGGTGGCTTTCTGAGGTCTGAAATAAATGAGTTCCGGGTAGTGAGCTCAAAAGAAGTAAACCACGGCAGGCCAGATTATTGAAGAAATCCTATTGTTTCACAGGTGTAAAACTAATGAAGGAAAAGGACTAATTACTAAAGTTAACCGAATTGGCGGATACAGGGAGTGGGATCCTGAGGTCTGAAATACCTGGAGTGTTTGAAGTGATCAAAAAAAAAAGAAATCCGAATAGGCCAGATTATTGAAGGAATTGTTTTATAGGTTAAAAATGGTAAATACCTACATTCGTAAAAATACTAAGGCCGGAACATTTCTGATAATTGAAAAAAATACGGACCTAGAGTCCTGTAGTCTGAAACAATTTAGTTGCTTCTAGTGAACTAAGATAACTAAAAAATATGCCAGATTTTTTGAGAAATCGTATTCTTTCGTTAGCTAAAAAATAAACGTGGAAAATTTATGTTTAATAAAAAAAACTTCATTAATTACACTAGTTAACAAATTTTCAAAAATGTTGGTATCCTCAGCAAGTTTTAGTCATTTCCGTAGTAAAATGGCATGCTAGAACCCAAAATGCAGTCCAAACATTTTTTCATGGAACAGATTTCTAGATATTTCGAAAAAAAACATTTTTCGAAATTAAAAAAAAGTGTTTACTTTGAGTTTGTCAAACTTACGAATTGGACGCAATTTATGCATTCTTATGAAATTTTTCGTAATCTTTAGCAAAGTTACGAAAAAAAAATTTATTTCGAAGGTCAATTTAAAAATTAAAAAAAAATGTTCATACAGTTGTTTTTATGGCTCGGAAAGTTCGATCGATTTCAAAAACAAATGAGTGGCTTTTTAACAAAATCGGAAAACTGGAAATTTTTAAATTTACATTCGAAATATAATTTTTATCAAAAATTTGTTGAAAATTACGAAAAATTTCATTTGTTGGACAAATAACGACCAAATCATCATTTTGATAATAATATATTCCAAACATAATCAATGGGTAATTCAATTATCTACAGTTTTGTAAAAAAAATAATAAAAATCAGTTTAGAACACACAACGTGTGTTAGCGTGTCATTTTACTACGGAAACGAGTAAAAAATGTTAAGGATACATTTTGCTTTAAACTAGTGTTACTTATATGTCTAGATACTATATTCTATGGACCATATATCATGATCAGATGCATAATAAAAAATCACTAACAAATGGTTCTTAGAAACAGCTTATCCACAAAAGCTTCAGAAGCTTCGTTTACATTTTTCTCTGAATGCAACAATGTCACGCAATGCACAGGTCCATTATTCGTGTCTCTCTGAAAGAGAGAGCGCTGGTTCAATTTTTATATGGTAGCTATATGATATTTTGGATCAATTTTGATCAGACTTCACGCAAATGTGCAGACTACTTTAAACATGTTAAAACTATTTTTCAGGTCCCTAATTTGTGTCTTACTGAAAAAAATAGATCTGGTTAATTTTTTTTATGTCAGCTGATATTTTGGATCAATTTTGTTCAAACGTCACATAAATGTATTGACTATTATGAAACATGTTAGCACCATTTTTTTCAAATATAGCAACCAAATTTATTTCAGTTGTATTTGCTTTATGACTTGACATTTGTGTGAAGTTCAATCAAGATTGGTCGATTTTTTCATATAGCTATAATACAAAAATGAATCAGTTTTTCGCACACTTCTTTGCTACACATCATTGCATCGTGCAGTTTCCTTACAAGTAACCAATTAACACATTATTATATAGCCGAATATATGAACAATTTTAATAAATTTTTTTCGTTTATATTTTCTCAGATAGTATTAATTTATTTTTTTTATTTAGCCGAAGTTCTGAAAGATTTTAACATATTTTTCGTTAACATCTATTTTTCCAAGTGATATCCAGTTGCTTTTTTCATAAAATATTTTATGATAGTTTTTCCTGAATATTTTTCCATTACTTTTTTATTGTATAGCCTTTTCGAAGGAGTTTTTTTACACATATGGTACTTTATTTTTTATACGAAAAACAAATTTGTCAAATTGACGTTTCTATCTCTGTGTAGCATAGAATCAAATAGTCCAATATATCATGAGCACAATCGAAAGTTCTTAGAACTGTGTACTCCATATTCTTTTCTATCTATTTATTTGGCCATTACAACCGGTTGTCGGTATTGGCCACGGAAATTAGCGCTTCCCAGCGGTATATTCTTTTATCTATAGAAATATATGAACATCGCTTTCAAAATATAGATTACATTTTTATGTTGAGAACCCCTCAGATTGTCTTGAATCCGCTTTAGGTCAATTTAGAAATACATATTATTGGTTTTAGTTACTCTTCACTTGATACTTGTAGTCCGCTTCAATTTCTGCATTGGACTTTGCACCTAACATTACATGATTTTAACTTGACTAAGATTTATTACAATCAGATTGTTTTTGAGTGCAAAGGCAATTCCACAGACACTAAAACCAGGTAATAAAATAAAAGTGGCTGTAAAATTGCAAATTAACTACAAACTTTAGGCCCGACCATAAAAAATTCAGAATGCAACTGCGAAACTAAGCTTGAAAATGCTTTGTGGGAAATCCTTTTAAAAAAGCTAATTTATACCCGAAAACTTTATTAATACTTTTGCAGGTTTATTTCTTTGACTTTTAGACTAATCAAAAATATATACATATGTCATGGATTTGATTGCGTGTTGTTTCCAAGCATTTGCTCGTACATAAAATGGCTTTAATGGGAGGGAAAGAAAGTGGTTCAGAGCAAACAAAAATGCGATTGCAAATATTTTTTATTTTAAATTTAAATTTATAGAATTTTTTGTATTAAGTTATTCCCTTAACATCCATGATAGATACTTAAATTTATTTTAAGTTGGACTGACCCTGTTTTTTAATCTGTTATACTGACAACTGTTGGACTGACAGCTGCTTGTAAATAGAAAAATTTGATGTAATTATTTAATTTATTTAAAAAAATCAATTTGGCAGTTTGACTTTTTTCTTCAAAAATTTCTAATTGTGGCGTCTGTTGGACGAGTTCCATTATATCATAACATCACATAAGTAATGAAACTTTTTTTTATCTTTTGTCGTAGATTTTGAAGGTCAATGCTGTAGATCAGTTGCGGATCCATGATTTGGTCTTAGGGGGTTTTTCAATTTCGCTGCTGCTGTAGATCCGTTAAAGAATAACCTGTGCGAATTTTAAATAACAATTTTTGCTTTCATGAGAAAATGTCAATTTTTGAAAAAATCATAAAAAAAGATGGACGACTTTGGGATACCCTGTACCACCACATTGCAATCAAGTCCGATATATTGCTTACAAACTCCAAAAGATATTTCTTTGCCAAACAAACGAAACACAACGAATTTTGTGCAAAAAACGTTTTTTTGACCGATTAGTCCTATGGGAGCTATATGATATAGTCAACCGATTTTGATAAAATTTAGTACAGTGTTGAAGATCTCTAAAAAACTTCTGAATGCCAAATTTGGTTACACTATCTTCACAAACAAACGAAACACAACGAATTTTGTGCAAAAAACGTTTTTTTGACCGATTGGTCCTATGGGAGCTATATGATATAGTCAACCGATTTTGATAAAATTTGGTACAGTGATTGGTTACTTTTGAGTACCAAATTTCGTTATGATATCTTCATAAACAAACGAATTATTTATCTAAAACTTTTGGGGTTTTTCGAGGTCCTCTGAAACACCCCTATGGGAGCTATATAATATATCCCCGATATCCAAAATATAAAATAAACTTGCATCCCCTGACATAATAACGCATCTAATCTGAAAATTTGGTTGCTCTAGCTCTTACCATCTCTGAGATCTAGGCGTTCATACAGACAGGCAGACGGACATGGGTATATCGACTTCTCTAGTCACTCTGATCATACTTTAGGTAACTTTGGGGAGTCTCCGACGTCTCCTTCTGTATGTTACATACATTTTCGGCTTGCACAAACTTAATATACCCTTTGTACCATACGGTACAGGGTATAAATATTGTACTCTCAAATAATAGCAAATAATGGGTAACATCGCCCCAGATTATCCACTGGTGTAAAGGCCGATCGATGCTAATGCTATCTTTTAGTGATTACCATACTCCAAAATGACCTTACTAAGGCACAGAAGCTAGCATTGGAAGTACTTATCTAACTAACACCGCTCCATATAATTATAGGGCTCCAAATGAAAGCAATATTGCTAGACTGTCTGCCGAAGAAATTGGCAAAGGACACATAATGAAACCTAGAGACGAACTGGTTTTAATGATCCCCTAATTTCTGTTACCCAGAAATGAGATGATCACAGAGTACCACTTCAAAAGGAAGTTTAGTACTTTTATAAGCAACAAAAAGAACTGGATAACGCTAAAGGAAATACATCCTAGGAAAAGACACACCAATTGTGGTGTACAGAATATGTAAAGACAGAAAGAGTCTGTCAGACAGTCATGTCGCGATGGATTAAGGATCAATTTAATATTGTTTATGAAACCAGAGCCAAACTTAATCATCTGAGACAATGCAAGAGATGAGTACATTCCTGGGAACGAATCAGCTGATGAGATGGCGAGAAATGGTGGTGTTTAACACTTGAATAGATTTAGGAAAATATTCCAATTGAGAAAATTCTCTTAGCATTCTAACTGGGTTATTTACGTTGCAGTGCAGACTCAGAAAATACCTGAGCATCATGAGCATCCTGAATTCGAACACATGCAGGTTTTGTGAAATTGAGTAGGAAACCTTAAATACAGTATGTGACGCTCTTGCAAAAAGAAGGATATCCCTCTTTGGGGGATATAGAATATCAAAGCACAATGTTACCCAATCAGACTCATCCCAACTAGTAAAGTTGGATACAGATAATGGGCTATTTGAGGAGCTTTAGGGATAAAAACAAGCACAATAGTATCTTAGTATTTAGTAAAAAGATAACATATTTGGCTTATAATTGAAATCAGAAATATTTGACAACGATTAAAAAACTTTTTCGGAAATTTTAATAATATAATTAAGAGTAAAATAGTAGTACATATTGGCTAATTTTAATAAAAAAAATTTTTTACTTTTGCTTGTTTTACAAAGGTTTAGTTAATTTTTGCCAAAATCTTATGGGATTTTTTTTTTATATGAAGTTTTGTCATTCCGTGGGAAATTTTTCGAACTGCGAATGGGCCTTTAGGAATAATTTTTTCAATGGATGTCACTAAAGACACCAATATAGTGTAATATATATACATATATTAAAGCTTAGTTAAAAACGGACACACAAACGCATGAGCGGGCATAGCTCAATCGATACCCAAGCTTATGATAACGCCATTTTATGGGGAACTTATACCCAATAGGTAAGGGAAATCCAAAAATCACGACCATTCCAAAAATTCCTGAACTAGTTTTAGTAAGTGTGACCAAACTTTTAGATGTCAGTGTATATATTCCTATGGTATATATACTTATATAAGCAGGTAGTTAAATTAGTTAATGAGCACCGCATGATAGTCAAGATAAACAACCAAAAACGAGAAAAAAAACTACAAAAACAAAAAAATTAAATGCAGACTATTGAAAAAAATGTAAAAAATGCCACAATCGCAAGTGACTGTGGCAACTTTAAGGTGCGGATATGGCTGCCGTTGACTTTGACTGTTGGCAACCGAAAGTGGCAACAAATTGGCAAAATAAAACCAAAAACAAAAAAAAAAACATAATGCAGTTACTACAATCACCTGTAGTTGCCCCTACAAATTGTGTTTCTACAATTTCAATCGCAACATTGAACTTTAAATGGTAGCAACAACAACAACAGCAACAACAACAGCAGCTGCCACATGTGGAGAAGATTGAAGCATTTTTGCGTATCTCTGATGACACTGAAGCCATTGGCCGGGCCAACTACGTCACAGAGTCGACGACGATGATGCAGCAAAAATTTATTAGCTCTGATTTGGTACAACCAGAATTAATTAAGGTACAAATTAAAGTACAAGACTCCAAACAGCTGCACCTTGACTTTCATGCAACATTTGAACCGACCTTCGTTTGGGTTTTTTTTTCGATATTTTTTTCTATTTTTTTTTTTGATAAATGAACTCTGCAAAGAAATTTGCTACAATTTTAATTAAAGCCAAACAAGCTCAAACGTGCACACTTTGGCTGGCATTTAAGTGTTGCCCGAAATTACTTCAAATAGCTAATAATAATAGATTTAGATACAAAAAAAAAAATCATTTATAAAAATTAAAAATTATTTGCAAAAAAAAAAAAAGAGCAACAGGAAATAAAAGGTCAACTGCAAGGCTTGTATAATTTTTTTTTGTTTTTAACAATTCACGCACTTTAATTGCTAAACAAAAAAATAATAATAAACTCAATTACAAATAAAATTAATGCGTTAACATCGTAGCGCATCTGCTTTAGACGCTCCTCCAAACCCACTCTGCTCCGCTGCAGCGCTGCTCCACAAAGGTAGTGCTGCCAGTTAGCCATGTCAAATTGTGTGCCACCTTCGGCATTTCGTTTATGATCACTTCGATGACGCCTTGTGCGCTCAGCGATCAACGGCAACAAATTGTTGAAAGTTGTTCGATTTGTCTAAACTCAAATTATCATTTCGAGAGTTGGAAGTGTCGGGTGTTCGACTTCCGTTTTGATGGTCACCGCCAGACGTGTGCCAAGTGTTGTTTGGACAGTGCATTACAACAGCCTAGAAAAATGTGGAATTCCGTAATTAGAGAAGTAGTCACATTATGTTGATGGGACTTTTAAGGTTGGTAATAAACGGGTGGCAATAAAAGCAAAATAAAGTCTGTCGCTGTTTAGATGCTCTTCTTGCAATTTGACATTATAAAAAAGTAACGATAACTGGGTTTACTTTTTTTTTGGGCTATGTTAATTTTTTGTGGGTGCGTTATTGTCTTGAGAAAAAAAAATGTATTTTCAAATTTATGCGCATTACCAAACTAATAGTTGGTAATGATAAAGCGATACTTCGTAGTTAACGGTATATAGGGTAGGAACAAAAAGTGGCAGGACTGAATTAATATAAGCTTTTTTATTGAACATATGGATACAAATCCTTTGTAGTCCTCGACCCTTATCCTCCGACGTAATGATTTCCAACGCGCGTTCTGAAACTCGCTTTCTGGGATACCCTTCGGATATGACATCACGGTGCCTTGAAGGTCTTTATGGAGCTGCATTGGTTTCCCTAAATGTCTCGCTGAAGAAAGATGAAGGAGCTCGGTGGTGCAACCATGTGCTTTTTGTTTCTAAGGCAGGACTCTTGGCACAAATTTGGCGCACGTTATAGCATTCTTGTGCTCCGACACAACACGTATAACGCGTTTCTCACTGTGCCTTTTGGAACTCTCTTTCCGGGTTCCCCTTCAGAAATGCCGTTGCATTACCTTGGAGGTCTTCTACGGAGCTGTGTCCGTTTGCTTAGAGGTCTCTCTTGAGCCGAAGAAAAATGATGAAGTCCGGTGGTGGCAGATCGGTACTGGAGCAATGTGACAACCCTTTGCCTTTTATTCATTACTCAGTACTCTTGGCGTACTCTGTGCGTACGCCTTCTGGAACTCTCTTGCCGGGTTCCCCAGAAATGCCGTTGCGTTACCCTCTTCTACGGAGCTGTGTCCTTGAACCGAGGTAAGATGAAGAAGTCCCGTTTATCCAGATCTTACTGGAGCAATGTGGCCACCCTTTGCTTTTTCTTAAGTACTCAGTAATTTTGGCACATCTTGCACATGGCCTAATCTTCGCTAATTATTTTTTTAACTCTATCGTAAGAAATTCCCAACTCATCAACAATAAAAAGAATGTCAGGAGAGCCCTACAGGTCGTCTTCGTCGTGTTGAGCTGCTCATGGCAGCATCACCATAGACGGTGAATGATCTTAATCATTTCCAGGGTCTTCGCCGCGGTTTTCCCGAGTTTGACGCAGAACTTGAAAACTCCATCTTGAATCTCAACAGCAATTCCTGACAAAGGATCACCTCAAATCATCAACAAATTTTGTTCTCTTTAAAGACTCCCCACTGCCACCCTCCGACCACCCTCCACCGCTCCATGGACTTCTTTGGCCATTGTTGCTTATACTCGTATCTCCCGAATTTCTCCACCGATTTTTATGACACCCGCGTCAGCAAAAAAGGTTGGTCCGTATCGATTTGTTACTTGAAAAATCTGAGAGTTTAAATATTTATAAACAATTACATTTTTAATGCTAACATTTAAAAATGTTAGCACAGGCAGTTCTGGAACTATAAAGACAACTAAACATGTTTTCAAGAAGACACATCAGATAATCACAGCGGAACAAGGCCTTTACACACCTCGAAGATGGCAATAAAATTTAAAATACTAATTAATAAAAAAAAATTCGTTCTGTTGTTAAATTGATTCGTAAATTGATTTATTTTTATTGCACATCAATCAGACATATTTGTTGTTACTTTTATAAACAATTGCATTGTTTTTATATGAGTTCAAGTTTGAGCATAAAATTTATTAAAAAAAATATAAAACAATGAAGAAAAAATTTAAATGAATTTATCTTAATTATAATTTTTATAATTTAATCAATACGAATGCAATAATTGAGTTTATATGAATGCCAATAAATATTCAAGTGGAACTTCAAAAATATTAAATATTTAAAGAATTAGCTGCTTAAAAAAAGTTAACAAAAATAAGTTTAAGTTTGAATATATGAAATTTAAGCTTAAAGTTTTAAATTATATTTAATACTAAGATAATTGCTTAAAAACATAAAATATCTTAAAATCTATGATTTTCAAGAAAGAAAAACTTTTATTTCCTAAATATTTAAATTAAGTAAAGTTTATAAAAATTACGAATTTGTTGTACAAAAGCAATTGTTTCATTTCTAAAATATTTTAAAACGGTTTTAGAAAAATAAGCTCTTATAAAAAGTTAACATAAAAAAGTTTAAATTGAAATGCATTAAAAAACTAAAATCTAAGCTTAAACTTAATATTTTCGTAATTGCTAAAAATACAAATTTAAGACAACAACTTTTTGATGGTAATACGAAATATTGTTTGAAAATTGTAAAATTTTGGAGTAAAAGTTTTTTTTTTTTTTAAGCCCAAGCATTTTTTTTAAACAAAAATTTTTTTTTATTATTTTATGAAGTGATTTTTTTTAATTTTAATATTTAGAATTGAGTTTTCAACTTAATCAAATTCTAAAACAAAAATCTATGAATTTATGGGAGATATGCTTAAATATTTTTGTTTAACTTTTCTTAAAATGTTTAATTTAAAAACCTTACAAAAAGTTAACAAAAGTATTAATTGAAAAATATAAACTTTTAGCATAAAACCTTAAATTTTTTTTAATTTGAATTGAGAAGGAACTAAGAAATATAATTAATACTATTAAAAATTTAAGTTTTGAAAAGCTTAAATTTAAGTATCGTTTCTACAAAACCAAATTATATATCATAATAAAATGATTGTCTTCTTTAGAGACTAGCCAAAAAATGTTTAATATTAAAATTTAGAATGTTTAATATTGAACATTTTTTTTTATGTTTAAATTTTGAATTTTAAAATTTATAATATTAAAGTTTTTTTTTATAATATTAAAATTTTTAATTTATACTTGTACTTGTAATTTTTAATTTTAAAATTAGTATTTTTTTATGATGGAATTTTAAATTGTGTCAGAAAAAAATAAAAAAACAATTATTAAAAATGCAAAAAAGTTTTTTTTTTTTTAATTTAATGCATATAACAGTTTTTTTTTCATACTAAAATGTTGATTTTTTGTAATGTTAAAATTCTTAATTGTGATATAAAAATAAAAAAACAAGTGGTTTCATTAAATTTAGTTTATAATATTTAATGCATTAACAAATGATAAAGAAATGTATGAACAAAAATGATACAAGCACCCCCAATCTGAATTCCATTTTTAATAATTATTTATTAATTAATTTTAAATAGACTTTAAATATTTCAAGTGGGCTTTGGTTAAATGAATTTTGTACGCATAGTATTAAAATTTCCATTTTGTATAGGTATTATGAAATTTCAAATAATTTCAATAAAATTAATCTTAAGTTTTTCAAATATCTATTTTTTTCAATTTATAAAAAAAAGTTTTTATTATACCTCGCGATTGTTTGCACACAACTTTAACTGGTTAGTGTCCTCGCTAAATTGCTTTGGCAATAGAATGAAAATCTATTTCAATTTCGTTTAAGATTTGTGAAGTCTAATTCGCATAATTAAGGTGATGCGGGTACATATCAGAACGGGAATATCATATATAAAAAATTATTTTTTTCGTTTTTCATTTCAAATTTTTCTTCTAAAGCAAATATTGGATTTTTTATAAAATTTCTTTTTTGGTCATTATTAATAATTAATTAATTTTCTTATCAAGTTAGTCATTATCGTATTTTTTAATTTAATATCTCTCCTTTCTTTTAATTAAAAAAAGCTGATTATAACTTTAAAATTTTGTTGCAAAATTTTTGCCTTAAAGTTAATACAAATATTTTTCTACGTATTTCTTTTTACTTTTTTTTACCTTTATTGGAGTTTTATGTGAATGGGTATTCTTTTTTTGTTTAGGAATCACTGATAAAGGATTCTTTTTTTGTATTTTTCGTCTTCGTATTTTTTAAAAAAAATAGCTATTTCTAATTCTAATTTAATTTTTTGCGAAATTTTTAAAATTACAAATTTTTACAAAATTAATTTGAAGTCAACGACCAATTACATATATCATAAACAAATAACTTCTATAATCTTCTCGATTTTTAAATTTTAGTGAGAAATTGTTGTTATGTTGAAGCATATTTTTTTGATTTATTTTTTTTTAAATGCTTTCCATTCTTTCATTCTTAAAAAGGTTATGTGAATACTTTCTATATTTTGTTGTGAAATTTTTTGCCTAAAATTAAAAATTTTATTTCTAGGTGAATATTTAATTGTAGAACATAAACTTTTTTTTTAATTTTTATTATTTTAAAATATTCTTTAAAAAGTGTATCGATATTTTTTTAAATTTATTTATCAATAATACATTTTTGAAATTAATTCATTTATAATAAATTTATTTATTAAATTTTAAAATGAATATTTTGTTATGTACATAATGAATATACAAATTTTTCATAAAGAATTTCTTTTATTTTTTTTCATATATTATTATTTTTGTAACATATTTTAATTTTTCTTTCAAAAAAGCTAATACTCATATTTTAAAATTTTTTTGTAAAATTTTTGAATATTTTTTTTTTTGGTTTTTGTATTTTTACATTTTTTTAAATAGCTAATTCTAATATTTTAAAATATTGTTTTCAAATTTTTTACACAAAGTTCATTATAAATTTTAAAGTGAATACATTCTTTTATATATATATAACAACTAACATTTTTTTAATTTTCGTACTTTAAAAAAAATTAAATTTCAATTTTTTTTTCCAAAAATTTTGTTCTAATGCTTTAAAATTAGTTTGTCAAGCTTTTTAATGAAAATCGATATTAGATTCTGATTTACGTATATCAATTGTAGGTAAATTCTTTCATATTTTTTTTTAAAAGCAGCTAGTATTAATTTCTTAAAATTTCGGTGTGAAATTTTTACTTAAACCAGTATTAAATTTTTAAATAAAACTAACTGTGATAATATGAAGTAGTGCTTTATATGCTTAAATCGGTATGCTAATGCTCCCTGTGACTTTTTTAAACTCCGTCTCTAAACAAAAGGCAGCCTTCAAATAGTTCTGCTTGATACAGTGAAAAACTTAAAAAATAAAGCTCCTTAGACTATGTACCATTGAAAATGTGGGCAGTATTCAATGCTTTGAGCCGCCCTCAAAACTGACATCCGCATGGAAACCCGTATCATCCGCATGATAAATGACATTCTGTATACGTCCGTCTGGCAATAAAATGTGATATTGACCGCGTGTCACGCCATGTAAGTCACGATTTTGCTTGTGGCCAAAATCGTTGCCGGTATGAAAATCACGTATACGATAACCGAATGCATACTTTGAGGCGTATTGCTGCAACTGCAATCAAAGGGAGAGAGGGTGAGATGGTGTAAGTGAGTTGGCATATAGTTAGTTATATTCTTATATATATATATATATACATATGCTATATAGTATAGTATGCATTTTGTATGTGCTGATAAGTTGTAGTTTGCATTACAGACCCAAACAAAAACTGTCGCGTTCTGTGAGATGTTGACAATTCGTGAGCATCCCGAAAAGTATGCAATGCAAAATGTTCGAAATGTGTGCAAATGTATTAAGCTCCCTGTCAACTACAGTACACAACTGCAATGACAATTGCCAACGACTGCGACAACAACGACAACAACAAAGCTTAAAACCAATGTTTTTCTTTAGAGTGTAATGGCATGGGCGTAGCTGCAGTGGGGGTGTGGGTGAGGAGGGTTTACTGTAGCTGTCACTCACACAGCGCTTTGTTATGCATGTGATTGTAAATTGTATCGAGCGTCGAGCATCGCATCGGAGCAACGCGTGCGTAATGAAATTTACAAAAATGTATACAAAAGGATATTCACACACACACACACCCCACTCACACAAACCGATTTACAGCCGCCTTGGAAACCAACCCAAAGCCATTTTGTATGCAACATAGATTTGTTTTGTGTCTTTGTCGCGCGCCCGTCATCAACAATTTTCATTATTCTTGTTGTTGTTTCTCTTGCCAGCTATTTATACTCTTCATATGTGGGTCCAGAAGTTTTTAAGACGTTTAAGAAGACTTTGTGGCTTTTGACTAGTGCTTTAAAAACTATTTATGCCACTTTCAGCCTAAATTTTTTTTTTCTTAAATTTAAGTTGACTTTTTTATTATAAACATAATGCAAATAATCAAAAATACAGATATATTTGTAAATTGCAGTAGTCTTAAATACGGATCAGCAATTCAGCCAATTCGACCAACTTTATAGCAATCAGTTTACTTTTTTGATTTTGAAAAATTTATGATTATTCTTTTTACATTTAGAAAAAAATTTATAAATTGTATAAAAACAAAATGATAAATAATTAAAAATTCTTTATTTCTTTAGTTCGAACGGACTTTATTTATACATAATGGCAAAAAGTCGTTAAGTATTGCACTAAAATTAATTGAATCAAAAGCATAAATAAGAAATATATTAGTTAATAAAGTGTTAGGCTTTAAACAGAAAATTGTCTTGAGTTCCAGTTTCAAAATTTTTTTTTTTTATTTTTTTCAAAATGTCGTTTATCTATCGAATTCTTATCGATATTGAGGTAGACGTTTTGTTGACAAACCATATAGCTCGTAAGGGGGAAGATATTTGATATTTCAAAGTGATCCCAAATATGCTCAAAATTAAGAATGATCACAAAAATTCAAAAGTATTAAAAAGATTTCAAAAAATATAAAAGCGTAGAATTGGTGTGCAACAACATTTGTTAGAGATAAAGATTTCGTACAGAATTTTATGTTCTCTAAAACCACCACATATGTATGTAAAAATGATCAACATCGAAGAAATTGACTGATATATATAAAATTAACTATTTTTTATTTTAAAGCTCTTGTAAATATAATTTTTAATTTATAAGTATTTATTTATAAATTTATTTAATAAAATCTAGCTAACATTTTAGTCTAAGGTCTAAGATTTTACGTCAAAAAAATGTATGTTTGTTTATACCTGCAGCCCAATCTTTGAAAAAAAAAACATTTTGCATTGAAAAAGAATAAGCGGATTTATTTTTTCTTATACTGAAAATAGCCCCACCCCACTTGATTCCTTAACGACTCACAATATTTAATAAACTGCTTTGTAATATACATATATTTCAAAGCGATTTTTCCACAAAAAAAATAGGGCAACACTGATTGCAACTAAACGTTTGGCTGGTTTTTTTTTGTAAGAAATTTTGTTTTGTTTTGAAGCGTTTTTAACTGCACCGTAGAAATTTAAAATTTCGATTACACATTTAAACAAAATTGAGATTTCGCTTTTCTTAATTTTTGGATTTAAAAATAAATATTCACTTTGTTATTGAAGTTTTTGTAAAGAAAAAATTCAAAAAGACAAAAAAAAATATACACCTACGTATTAATTACACTAGCTTACACGAAAAATGAACCTTCGTAAAAAAGTGTTTTTTTAGGGTAATTTTATTATTCGTCAATATCTCGTAAACAAAATTTTGTATCAACATAAAACATAAAAGAAAGGTATTGATGTGCTTTTTACAGTGATATATAATTATGTAGAGATAAAAAATATTGAAGTTACAAGCAACCAAAGTCGAAAAAGGACCATTTTTCAAAATTAAAAATTTTTGGTTTGGTTTTTATTAACGAAAAAAATTTTTAAAAATTATGTTAAGCTTTAAGCAAAAAGATAATTCTTTTACGAACATTTTGAGTCTAAGATCTTTAAAATCGGGCAAGAATTGTAGATGCTATGGGACCATGACGGAAGTTCCAATCTTCACTCAATCACACAAAGTTTGTCATTTGCGTTCATTTACGTCTTCATGAATTTGTATGCAGCTGTAGTCGTGATATTGACGAACAACTGAAATAAGGGCCCAATAACATGTTTTTCGAAAAAATCTCGAAAACGGTGCTTAAGAAAAAAAAGGTTGCCATTTTCGTGTTTCTCGATCCAAAATTACCCTAAAAAACACTTTTATGCGGAGGTTCACTCGATGTCCCTTAAATTTGTAAACTAGTGTTATTGCTAAGGATGCCGAAATTTGTAAACTAGTGTTATTGATATACTTATCTTAAATGGACAAAAAATTTGAAAAACAATAAAAATCAATTTTAAAATGAAGCTCAGAAAAATTGGCATCTGACAGTTTTCACAAAAATACCCATAATTTCTGACTTTCGAAAAGTACATAATCGAAAAGATTTAAATAAATGACTACTTTCAATTCAATTCAATTCATCTTTATTGGAATAACATTTTCTTTTAAAATAAGGTAATATGTACAATTTTAGTGTTTAGGTGTTTTTTACCTGTTCATCTATAATATAACAATAAATATAAAATTAAATCTAAATAAAATGCCAAAAATCATGCTGGAGGAAAAATGCCAAAAAACCCATATGAACTGATAACTAAAACTAAAACTTAAAAACTAACTTATCCTAGAAGCGGGGAGCAAGGTCCCGGATATGATCGAAGTCTGATGTTAAACACCTATCATGAAATTTACAAGTAGCTTTTTCGATTTTGTCCCTAACCAGATCAACATTAGCTAGGCTGTGTAATCTTTGCGTTGCATAATCCCTGGGCAAATTGTACACTAGTTTTAATATCTTGTTCTGACAGACTTGTAGTTTTTTAACGTGACTATTGGCAGTTTGCCCCCACACTGGACAGCCGTAATAAATAACTGCGAAGAAAATTAGTTTCATGATAAGTGCCTTATTATCTAAACTTAGTAAGGAATTTCGGTTTAAAAATGGGTACAGTGTTCTGGAAAGAATGTTGATCTTATTAGTAACATAAGATACATGTTCCTTAAAAGTTAATTTAGGATCAAGGACAATGCCTAAGTATTTAACTTTTTGTTCCCAATCTATACTTTCATTATTAAAAGTTAAAAAAGACTGAGGTAGATAGGCTTGTTTTCTTCTTCTGCTAAAGTAAATAGCCTGTGTTTTGGTGGTATTAACAAGAATATTCCATTTCGTAAAGTAACTCAGCGAAGCGTTAAATGCATGTTGAAGATTGTCAATGACAATTTGGGGAGACCGATCTGAGGTTAAAATAGCAGTATCATCAGCAAAAATGGATGCTGTACATGCATATGGCTCAGGAAATCAGATGTGTACAAATTGTACAGTATAGGGGAAAGACAAGAACCTTGAGGACAACTTACTTATTTCTTTCGTACGTAAGTTATAATTTCAGGAAAAAAAAGTAATTTTCGATAAAAATTTAGTTTTAAAAAATGGAAATGTTCAATTTTAAAATTATTTGGTCAAACACTTTTTTTGGCATAAACTTGTAGTCTACCAAGACCAGGGGTCTTCGCGTCCTGGTTTCTCCGCTCACCAAACGACACCCATGACTCGCCGTGCTCTAAACAGAATGCTGACAATAAAAACGAAGACGACAAAACAGTTTTTTATAAAATACAGAGATTTATTGACACCCATACTCTGCAATGGACGAACTTTTGTAAAGTCCACTTATTAATACATTTCGCACCAAAGCAGGGCTCATTTTTTTATTGAGTGTAAAATAATAAAAATTCAACGGGAAAATTGTATAATGATAAAAAGGGATAAGCTGACATCCAAAGATTGTTTTGCGAGCCATCTGTCTGTTTCCGTATAAAATAATACTAACTTTAAGAATGAATTGTAGGATTATAAATTTTATTGATGCAATTTCTGGATCTGTTTTTTACGCAAAAAAAAATTCTTATTAAAATCATCTTGAAATAAAAATGTACAGGTGCTGTAGGTGAGTAAACCCAATAAATCTATGCAAATAAATCTTTTGCATATATCATGTAAAGTCAAAACATGATTCGGACTTATTTTTAAATATTTTTTGTCGTTCGCTTTATACATACAAGTAACGTTTTGCATTAATGATATCGTATAAAGCTTCAAATCATCGATAATGACAACATCGATAGTTTGTATCTCTTTCGATAACTTTTTGAGCTGCTCAAAACTGTGCGTCATTTAAACATCCCTGTTAAAAAGAGTATTGCCGTGGCGGCTTTTAAATGCCATGGAATTTTTATTGTATTTATTTCGTTGGCAAACATTTTAAGATGAAATAAAATATTTGTGCAAATGCCTGAGCCAAATTATGGCCATCTTTGTATGAACATGAGTATATGTATGTGTACGTGTGTGTGTGTGTGTGTGAGTTGTTGTTGCGTTTCCGTTTCCGCTTACTCGTCAACAACGGTAGCAACAGCGGCTCGACAATTGTCGCAACTTTCGTAACATGTTTTGGGCTGCTTTTGTGGTTTTTATGGCTAGGAAAATGGTTCTGTGTTTGTTTGTGGGTGTGTTTTGTGTGTGTGTGTATGTATGTGTGTGGTTTACATGTGGTTGTTACTAAGGGGGAGGTGTGGCAAAACTTTTTGATATGTTAATGAGTTGTAAATTAAGTTTAATTAAGTTACATTGTTGTTCCATGGCATTTTTTTTTCCTGTTTCCCAAGCTTCCTTCTCTTAAACACACTCTCTTCCCGCTCTCTCTCTCTCTCTTGAGTCGAGCAACTTTGTGGGCTGCTTCAGATGCTTTGTGCAACTTGACATATTTAAGAGTTTTTTGCTGATTGTACAAAAGAGTGTAAATATACTGTTTATGTGTATGGCCAAAAAGTTCTAAAAGGGAATGGAAATTTATGCAGAAAGTTGTGGACTTTTCCAATGATACTTAAAGATTTTGAAGTTTACTTTTAATAATTATGCAAATTTTTTGAATCTAATATAAGGATTTTCAGCAGCTGGGTTTGTGAGAGCTTTAAAGTGGATCTTGTTGGGATTAAGGTGTCTTAAGATATTGTATTTGGTGCAATATTAATGTGTAGAAAGTCTATGGAATTGGAATATTTTGTTTAAGGAGTCGTTTTGCCATTTTTGTTAATTTCTCAATTTTTAAACATTAATGTATCATTTAATCCAATTCTGCCGTTAATTTAAGTTGAAATTCAAAGCATTCTAAAAAACCCAGCTAACTCTCTAACTTTTCGTACAAGAGTTTAAAAAAAAGTTAAATATTGAGTAAGTGGCAATGGAGTTAAACGTTACCTTTAGATATTTTCTTCCTTTAAAAATAATTACAATTCTCTGTCACATCGATAAAAGGATTTTGACTTTAATTTCTATCTGTATCATCATTGATATTGGGCTTAAATGTGGTTAAAAATGCTTCTTTTCGGATTTTTAATCTTAATAAATAAAATTGTAGAAAATACTAATAAGCTTATTTTATTGCGCAGAAATGCAGAAGTGCCCAACTAACGAAGTAAGAAACCCCTAATAGATCCAGCTTTGTATTGGCTAAGAAAGTTTTTGCGAAATAATTTTTTAATATTAGTGAATAAAATTGTATCAAAATATAATCAAATAAAAGACTTTGTTGGGCAGAAATGCAGAAGTGCCCGACTAACGCTGTAAGCAACCCCAAACAGAGACCTTTGTAATGCCTAAGAAAAGTTTTTGTGAAAAAAATTTAAGCAAAAGTGTAACAAAAATGAAATGAAATAACAGGCAGAAATGCAGTAGTGCCCGACTAACGCAGTAAAAAACACCCAAACAGTGCCATATTGTGAACTTTGTTTTGATTAGGAATAGTTTTTGCGAAAAAAATGTTTAATCTTAGAAAATAAAATGTAACAAAAATACAATAAAATCGCAGACTTTCTTCTCTTTTTTTTAATTCAAACGCTCTAGACAAATTTTGCAATATTTTGCCTTGTTTCTACAAAGTAAATATTAAAAAATACAATTACACAGTTTATAATAAAGGGAAAAATATATTTATTTGGTCAGACAATATGCATTCATAGCTTAAAAACTTTCTATATTCAGTTTTAATATCTTAATGCACACTTTATCATTATTCACACACAAAATTTCCATCAGTTCCTTAATCAATACTCAGACATTTCCGCTACCAAGAACCGACATAAATCGGTTGAACTTTGATATTGATGCCGGAATCGGAAAGGAAATTATGAAATTTTGTTTGATTGCATTAAATTTGTATGCATTGTACTATGTAAATATATACAAATTGTTGGCTTATCTCATGGCGGCGTACAGCTTTTAAGCTGCTTTAAATTACATTTATTGTGTACATTTTTTTAGTTATTGAAATAACTTCGAAAGAACCTCAACTATGCAATCATCTACTACAAGCGCCTTAATCATAATTAATAAATTCTACGCCCCAGTAATTTGCAAACATTTGCTCTTGCATTTTTCTACGTTTTTCTCTTAATTAAATGCAAAATATTTCTACAATTTTCATTGTATCTTTTTTTTTTTGTATCTGCTGTGCATAAGGCCGCTGTTATTCAAGCCTTCATTAACAGCGCACCAAAATGTTAATAGATTACAAAATCGTGTTGCATACTTTTAAGCGCAAGATGTAATATAAAAAGATAAACGAGAAAAGCCGCAATGCCAGCAAATATGCAAATTTCCCTTTGGTTTTTATACACTATAATCTGATGATAAGAGGTATATTAAATAAGTGCAGACATTTTGTGTGTGCACTACCTAGAAGCAGCCAAGTAAGAAAATTTAGTCTGATTTTATGAAAATGTGAAGAACTGAAAAAATTTTCTTAGAATTATATTTTTTTTAGTATTTTCTTTGCACTCAGTTTTTGCACCAAATATGTTTATGACACATTTTTGGATTACAAACTTAAATTTCAATCAGTGAAGTAAAATTTAATTTCATACTGCTTTCTGATTCTGTAAGCCACAATTTTTTTAAATTTCTGAAGCTTGGTCTTTAAGGCTTTCCAATTAATTTTTCTTACACAAATAGCTTTGTACCGTCCAGGCAAAACAGCTACACTACAAAAAAAAATTCAGGCATAAAATCAAAGGTTCCAAAAACCCCACGTCTGGGGTACTATGTAACCTAAAAGTACTTGAAACCATTTTTTTCAAGCCCAAGATGTTTTGCATATATTTTGCAGTTGCTGAATCCGAATCAAAATTTCAAAAAACTTCAGAATTGACATAACTTTCAATAGTTTCCTGCGTTTTTTAAGGTTATGTCAGAGTAAACATGGACTGATCTCCAAGCACAGAAGTCCATTTGTTTTGGTTTTAGAGGTTCTAAAACACTAAGTGCCTCAACTAGAAGCGTACTAGGCCAGTACGCATCATCGACTTAGCTATAAATATTTCGCAAGGATTCTTCCCATGAATTTTGGCATCAAAATAACTCTGCGCATTTACTCTTTGTTATTAGCTGTTGTTAATGCTGGCGCCATCTAGCGTCAATTATCCCAAAATTGGGCAGCACTGTTTGCTCAAAAGCGCTGCCCACACCATTTTTTTTTTGCTTTCGTAAGCATGTTTGGTTCAAAAATATATAATTGGTCCTTAAGAAAAAATTTAAGTAAAATTATTTTTATTAATTAAGAAAATGTACGGTCTGAGGACCTTCAACAGCGAAAAAGTGCCTTTACTTTATCATTTTCAAATATTGTAAGATACCGAAAAGTTAGAATGAAAAACAAAACGTTTTTTTTTCGACTTTTTGGGACTCGACCCGATGTTCTACCAAGTATGGCGTATCGAACTAATATTTCTACACAAATTTAATGTGGCAATTTTACTTATCAACCGAAAAAAAATCAATGCGGAATTGGTCCCCTAGATCCCCTTATCTACGCCACTATTAAGAAGAAACCAAATGCAGTAGTACAGTGGAACTTTCTTATAGCAAGCAACATTGGATAATTTTATTTCCTATACGAAACCGAGAAACCGTGGGGATTGATCACCTCGACACCCGATTTACGCCACTATTACAAGAAACTATAAGCAGTAGTACAGTGAAACTTTCCTCTAGCGAACAGCATATGCATGGAGATTCGTTGTAAGAACAAGAGAAGACGCAATGGACCTAAAAAAAATTCGTGATAGAGTATTTCGGGAAATTGGACTGTATTAGCAGCACTCAACATAAAACAGAGCATCAGATTGCTTTAATTTATACTTCTCTCGAACATAGTTACCAAATACCTAAACATAATATTATATAGGTATATTAATCGAACCCAGCGTCTCCGTAGTCCCATGTATGCGGATCTGTCTCAAAGCGCCTTAAACGATCATAGTACTGTCCAAAAAAGAACGCCTCTAGCTCATAAAGTTTATGAAGCCGATAATGTAGCTCACTCTCAAATCTATTTTCATAGGACCATTTGCATGGTGGCTGCATACGACTTATGATTTGATTTCTAGCGCGCATCTCGTAATCACATGGCCGGTGTATTTCGTCGAAGGTAAATGTACTTTTTAGATCATATTTATCGTCTTGACGTTTTTTTCGTGCAATATGTCGCAGCACAGGTTTGCTTGAAACTTTATCCTTTGTCGATAGGATAAATAGAGATGTATTGGACATGGCGGAAACGTCACTATTTTGCGTTAAGTTAGCTGCGGATTGTGTAAGGAGTCTGGAAGAATCTGTAGAATTAGCTGTAACCAGAAACGTTGTAATGGCGTTGGTTGCATTCTGCGGCTGAATATTATCCGGCGTTGTGTTTTGTGAAACCAAAGGAATGCGAAAGGCTTTGCCGCATTGCAGCTGTATAGAGGATAAGGGATTGGGATAAGGTTTTGGAACTTGTATGCAGTTTAAGACTTACTAGTGCAAATAAAGTTGTAAAGGTTATACATATTAAATTTGGCTGCAACTGCATCGGATCCCTCTTCTTTAAACAATGAATGTATTTTAAAAATGTGTATTAATAAATAAATATGATAAGTCAAAAATTGACGTACTAAACAAAACTACTGAGTTTAAATTTTAAAATACGTTCTTCTGATTCGAAAACATTTTGTCATGCAGTTCTTTGGCGCAGTGGCCGATTGATCATCTTTGATCATCTGTGTGACCTCGACAAAAGAAAGAAAGAAGGCAAGACAGACAGATGATTAGCACTGTCAGAGGCTATATAATCTAAAAAAACAAAATTTTTAGCAATTTGAACGAACGCCTGCCTGTGACTGTGATATGCACAGTACACTATTATGGAGTCCTACTTAAAAGCCATTAAATTTTATAAGTTTGGTAATAAACAAAATATATTTGAGAGTGTTATATATTGATGCAGAAATGAAGAAGTGCCCAACAACAAGTAGCACTGAAAAATTTTTGCCCAGACCCTTGACTACAAAAAGCAGTGCATTTCTTCACTTAACAGTTTTATAATGAGCGCCGGTAGATACCAGTGTGTACAAATAGTATTTTTGAAGCAGTTATATATTGATGCAGAAATGCAGAAGTGCCCAACAACAACTTGCACTGAAAAAATTTTAACTAGATCTTTGACTACAAAGAGCAGTACACTTCTACATTAGACAGTGTTATAATCAGTGCCGGCAGCTACCAGTGTGTACATATTTTTTTCACTATTATTGGTAATACGTAACGAAAATTAATAAGTTGTTTGTTAGGAATAACCAAAAGTAAGTAAAAGAGAATTTTTTTCAAAAAAAATAGTTCAAGTTTGATTTAGAGTGATCACTTGGTTGTGCAAAAATGCAGAAAATCAGAATTGCAGAAGTGTCCAACAGGAGCTTGTATTAAAAAATTTTGCCATTTTGGCTTACCCAGATTCTTGACTTGAGACACTTGTGCAGTTTTTCTCAAAATATTCTTGTAAAAAGCGCCAAAATATGCTAGTGTGTACACATTTTTATTACAAAAGCTGATAAAATTTCTTCAACAATTATTTTTTTTTTTATGTAATAACTACTAGTTTGCATAGTCTCAATGGAGACTAGCTGCTGCTGTCATTGTTTAAATAATTTTATATAATTTACTGATTGTTTTTGGACAGATTGTAAATAAAATTGGAAGAAAAAAAAAAAAAGTGTAAATGCAATAAGTATGCTTGACTTAGGACAGTAGTGCACTTTTGCCCAAAAACTCTTTTGTAAAAAGCGCCAATATCACCAGTGTGTACACAATTGCATACCAAAAGCTGTTTGTAAGTAAACACCAATAATAGTAAAATCTGATTTTTTCACAAAATAATTCATGTTGTAATTTCACTAAATATACTTGACTTGGGACAGTAGTGCACTTTTGCACAAAAAGTTTGTTGTAAAAAGCGCCAGTATCACCAGTGTGTACACAGTTTTATAACAAAAGCTGTTGCTAAATAACCACCCATAATAGTAAAATCGGATCTTTTCAAAACATAATTCATGTTATTATATGTACTAAATATATTGATCTAAAAAAAGACACTGTTGAAAAATAAATCGCTTAATTGCCAAAAAAACTTTTGTTCAAAAATTCGCTATCTTATCATACTACCCACGTAATTTGAAAATAAACTAAGAAATAAATTTTTTCAACTCATGCTAAAAATTTCAAAAATTAGTAAAAACCAGAGTATACCATAGTCGTAATGTACCGACTGCAAACATCCCATTTGTACATCTTCCAAGGGCAGGGCAACCAGCAATTTATTACAATGTTTGGGGGCTTGGGGGTCTTTGCAGTCTAGAATTTCATTACAAATTGATTTGATTAAATGAACATAATTACAATGCAGATGAAACATGCTGCAAGAGCTAGATGGTTAGAGTACGAGTAATTTAAGAGTTGCATGTAAGGATGCTAAGGATAGACAATGATTTCTATTCAAATAAGGACTTAACTATAGTTGAAAGCTGCCAAATCACATCACGTGCCATATTGACAAACAAAAATTGCTTACGTTTATTTTTTTACACTTTACTAGAGGTTTGTGTTACGAGTATTCCCGTGTCCAGGATGACGCTGGTATTGCACATTTTTCTAAGCCTTAAATTGACTTGCCATTAGAATCTAGATATAGATGCAACTAGCTTCCAAAACGTTTGTACGCTGTTCTTTTTTTTATTTTTATTTTTTGCTAGTGTCAATGTCAATAACAAGAGACACTCAATCTCGACGGAAACACACATAGCTACAACTTTAGTATATAAGTTCTGGGCCGGCATAGAAATATGACAAACAGTTGCTTGAGCAAACTTGGAAAATTGCAAAAATTATTTGATAGTGGATGGGAAGCCACTTGAGCCGGACACAAGCTATGAGTGCCCAGCACAAGTGGCATCCTTAGTGACAGAGGATCCGGCATAACATTTTGCATTTAACACGTTTCGATACGTTTCGTTTCGTTTGGTTTTGTTTGGCTCTTCGGTTCGGCCAAAACGAATTATGCGCCGAGTCGAGTGCAAAATGCAATTTAAGGCCAACTACGTGAGTTCGTTTAGCTTTTGTAGTATGGACAGGCTATTTTAGCCCCCAATCCAGCCTAAAAGTGTCCGCTGAAGAAGCTGCAAATTGTCATGCTGAGCATGCTGCACTTTTCAAAACTCGAACGCAAAACTTTTGTAAAGTGAACCCCGGGAGTAAGTCCAACAACTTTGTTAGCTTTAGTACAGTGGGACATCGTTTAGGCGATATGTATAATAATATATTTTGGTATGAAGTTTCTTTCAGTTTAATTTTTTGGAAAAAAATTGCATAAGCTTAAGTTCTGCGCACCCGAAAATTCGAATATTTTTTTGATTTTATCCTTGTACCAACCAAAATCTGAATTAAGGGGTTCACTGGATCTGGTCCCTGAACACAAGCTTTCTTAATATAGTACCACATCGTTTAAGCAAATCTTTAAATAATTCATGCAATATTTTTTTTTAAAAAACTTTTAAATTAATTTGAATTTACTTGCATTATTTTGTATAAATCAGTAATCGCATCTCTTATAATTTTTAGAATGAAAATCATCAAATAATTATTATTTTTTGACTTTTTTCAACAAAATTGCATAATAACTCTTATTTTTTGACTTACAAATAAAAATTATAAAATAATATTTAAATGTACATTTTTATTATAAAAATTTAAAAATAAAAGTCATTTTGCAGTTTTTAAATAAAAATTGGCATTAAAATTATTTCATAATTTTTATTTTTAATGTCAAAAAATAGGACTTACGCTTGTTTTTTAGTGAAAGGTTAATTTTGGGTCGGGAAACACGAAAATTACATTAAGTTTTTTTTTTTTTCTTAAAAACCGTTTTCGAGATTTTTTCGAAGAACATGTTTTTGGGCACTTTTTTCAACTTTGGTTGCTTGTAACTTCATGGTTCGATTTTGAAGATCTTAGGCTCGAAATGTTCGCAAAAGAATTCTCTTTCAGCCTAAAGCTTAAAATTTTTAATTTGGTCGAAAATTTTTTGTCTTGGTTTGCTTGTAACTTTAATAATTTTACTTAATCTGTACATATCGTATATCACCGTAAAGAGCACATTAATACCTTTTGATCTAATTATCTTTCATGTCGATACATAAGATATTGACGAATAACTGAAAAAAGTGCCCAAAAACATGTTTTTCGAAAAAATCTCGATACGCGTTTTTAAGAAAAAAAGAATGTGTTTCTCGACATAAAATTACCCGTAAAAACACTTTTTTACGAAGGTTCATTTTTCAATTAGTTTATAAACCACATATTTGGTGCAATTTCACTAAAACGAATTTTTTATGTGGAACTGGAAAATTTTGTTAATATTCTTAGTTTATATTTATGACGATTTCAAGTTAGATGTTTATTGATAATTACTTTTCATAATTTTTTTTTCGATTCAACTCAAAAAAAAAAAAAAAAATAAAACTCAAAACTAATTTTTGCTATAAGTTCACATGGTGCCTTTCTTGCATAAAAGAATGGTTCATGTCTCGCATAAAAAATTTCCCTTATATTAAGAGTACCATAGTCGTGGGTTATTTCAATCGAAAGGTGTAAAACTGTGCTAAGGAATAGTAAGGGAAATATGAGTAGATAGCGAAAGCAAGAAATGTGGAATTGGAAGTACCCAAAAATGAAAATGAACAAAATTTATTCGTTTTCCGAAGCCCATCCGAATAAACCCTTTTGAAAGGTTATGATTCAAGCAACATTTTTTTATACGAATTGAAATCACCTTTTTTGAAACCTGATTACAATAATGAACGTAATTCAAACCATACAAGCAGTATCCTTGTCTGTTAATTAATTTTCCGCTTATTAAGTTTCTGTTTTAAAGAAATTTTTTTATTTTTTTATATTTATAAAATTGAACTATGATTTTTTGTCATGACTTTTCCTTATTTTCTTTATAGGTAAGTGCTCAAGATGATAATTGTCATAATTTTTGAAGAAGAGTAGAGAAGAAACTTTGGAGCAGCAAATCAAACAAGTGGTAGACCGATTGAGCTTTGGCTAATAAAACGTAAGTTTGGCGAATCATGTTTTTTTATATCATCAAAGATAGATTTAACCCAATTTGTTGGTATTTTATTGGATATAAATCCAAAAGAAATTGGTCCATTTTTATACCCTGTACCGTATGGTACAAAGGGTATATTGTGTTTGTGCAAGCCGAAAATGTATGTAACGTACAGAAGGAGAAGTCGGAGACCCCCCAAAGTTACCTAAAGTATGATCAGAGTGACTAGAGAAGTCGATATACCCATGTCCGTCTGTCCGTCTGTCCGTATGAACGCCTAGATCTCAGAGATGGTAAGAGCTAGAGCAACCAAACTTTCAGATAAGATCCCTTATTAATCCATAGGAGACAAGTTTATTTTATTTTTTTGATATCGGGACTACATTATATAGCTCCCATAGGGGTGTTTCAGAGGACCTCGAAAAAAAGCAAAAGTTTTAGATGGATAATTCGTTTGTTTATGAAGATATCATAACCAAATTTGGTAATCGGAAGTTTTTTAGAAACCCCCAGCACTGTACCAAATTTAATCAAAATCGGTTGACTATATCGTATAGGTCCCATAGGATCGATCGGTCGAAAATTTGTTTTTTGTGTTTCGTTTGTCATTTGGCATTCAGAAGTTTTTTAGAGATCTTCAACACTGTACCAAATTTTATCAAAATCGGTTGACTATATCATATAGCTCCCATAGGGCCGATCGGTCGAAAAAAAGTTTTTGATTAAAAATTCGTCTGTTTTTGGTTGTTTATGAAGGTATCATAATCTTATTTGGCAATCAAATGTCTTTTGGTGTTCTTTAGCAATTTACCGGATTTTATTGCAAGCAGTGGTACAGGGTATCCCAAAGTCGTCCGCGCCCGACTTTAACGTACGCCATCTTTATAATGAAATTTGTTGACTAACAGGTTTTTCAGAGATTTCGTATGTAAATAGATTTAAGATGATCTAGATCTAGATCGCTTCTCATGCTGCACTCAAAATCATTTAAGGTTGGAAATAATGATAATTCGGACATTTTTTATAAGATTTAAGTTACTAGAACATAATTTTTTCAAATCCTGAAATCTTGAAAATTGTGCTTGAAAACATATATCAATTGCTGTAGGAATTAGTTGAAATTTATTTTATAGTTTATCTTTGCCTTACAAGAAGTTGCCACCAATGACCATGTTATGCGAGGTCTCACTGTAGTTTTTTAACGCGTTTTTTACTTTTAAAGCATGTTGCAAGCTTGTTGCTTATAAAAAGCCTTTGACGCCTGACTTAATGAAAGAAACAAAGGCCAAAATTATGAGGACTTTGTTCTGGTCTTCTGGTCTTTTATTTCTTTAATTTGCATGTAATCAGCATTGTTATTTTTGATGATCCTGTTGCTATACATAAAAACATTTGATTCATTCCTAGCCGTGGGGTAGTTTAGTCCAGGAATGAGTTACTATACAGACAAAAGCTGGTCGGTCCACACCCAATCCCATGCCCTTGGTCATTTGTTAGTCGACACAATGCTCATTAAAATATTTGGCTTTGTTTTGCTTGCGGCTTTTGTTGCGTTTTGTTTGCGGTTAACTCGTCTCCACTGGAACTACTCGAATCAATTCTCGACTCATTTGGGCTCATCATTAGACCACAATGGAGAAATCAGTGTCGGAAATTTTGATATATACATATTTTGATTTTTAGTTAATTGAATTGGTTTGGCAAATTTTTGGCCGAAATGTTTTGACAGCTTTGTCAATAGCAGTCGGGCTTGGTATTGTGGTCAACTGACAACTAACTCTTGAGAATTTCGAATTAAATCTTTAAGTTTGAGCTATCGGGTTTCGAATGTTTGTAAATTAAATGTAATGTGAAATTTGGTTGCCTTCGAAGAAGTTTAATTAATTGGAAATCAATGTCAGCTTGAATCAATGGATACTAAATATGCAGGAACTCATTTAAAGGGGTTATTTGCCTTTGAAAGTTAAATAGTGTTGAAAAATTCACTCATTCTAAACAGAATAAAAATTGCATGCAATTCATTAATTTTACTTTGATTTATTGCAAATAAAAGATAGAACGTTCTTAAAAAGGCACCCTATATTTAATAAAAGTTAGGAGGGGGCTCTGAAGCGAAGTGCGCTAACCTGCAGTGTTTTTTATGTTTTTATTTTTTATTCGGATAACTTATATTATAAATATGTATATTCATGATCTGTTTATATTTCAAAATCATGTGTTTTTTAATTGCTTAAAAATATTCTTACATTTGTGAACTGCTTAACGAAACAAGCAGTCCGACTTATTTTTTTGACACAAAAACGCATAATTTATACAAAATTTGTTCAAATATCATAATGTCAATGCTTTCATGAATCTTTTATGAAATATCGATGGCAATTTCATTTTAGCAAGTTTTTCCCAAAAGTTGTTTTTATGATTCCCAATTGTTGTTGTACGCTACTAGACAAACTTCTATTGAGATTAAATTAGCTTCACTTCTTTTGGGCACATGATGGAGACCACACTGAAACCCAAGCACATACAACACCCTTGGGTGGTTACACAGTCAAAAGACCAATATTTTAAAGGCGTGGTCTGCTCGGCCAGAGAACATAAAGTATGAAAAAATAAAAAGGAAAAAAAATGAACCCCAGACCAGGCCACATCGTGTTGACAGTCACATTCGCATAAAAATCACGTAGTTTGACATTTTTCTTGCTCTTGTGTTCGTTCGGGATATATATTTTTTTTCCCATCTATATAAACATACATACTTGTAGCTCCAGCTGGAACTAAAGCTGGAACAGCATCGGGAGCGGTATGGATTGTAGAAGCAGCTGTCACGCAATCAGACCAAGCTTGGCATAGCTAGCAAAGCCAACAAACTGATAACTCAATTTTGGTTAGAAATGTTGCCCGATGCTCATAATACCAGGGCGAAAATTGCTAACAAGCCAGCCATAAAAACTCCATAGTGTTGGAAAACGTAGTTGGGTAGGGGCACAGACAGCTCATATGTATTTAAAATTTGTCATTTGCCACAGAAATTTGCTGAAAACATTTTGCTCTGTAAATTATACAACAATTTTAGCAGCTGCCACAGTCAGCACGAATTTTCATCTTCTATCTGCACTCTAATCATCTACAGTGCCTCATAATTGTGTGTGTGTGGGCCAAAGTTTTGGAAAACGTTGGCAGAGAGCGACGTCACGGCAATTGTGTGTCAATGGCCACTGTGGGCTCTGCTGTGGCAAAGTCGTTGGCAAAGTTGGCTCTAACAGCCAAAAGGCGCCACATAGTCCTCCTAGTCCTACTGATGAACGTCGTTGTTGAACACGTTTTGCATTTCCAGTGTTCACACCTACACTTTTCCAACACACACAAACACACGAACATTGTACAACACTTTAAACTACGAGCTGGTCGCATTACATTGTAAAATTGGTTTTTGTAAATTGTTTGGACACAACATTTATTTCCATTTAAATGCGATTTGGCTTGCTTTTTTGGTAGTTACCCCTTGCTCCCCACCGCCCTATGCCTGACGCCTTCATTTTGAGGCTTTCCTGGCTGGTAACGGGGTGTGTGTATCTGTGTGTGACCAAGAGCAACCAACACTTGTTCAATTTTAAATGAGCATGCAGCTTGTAACTGCTGCAATTGCCACCGCTGCGCTTAGCAGCCCTGCCAACCTGCTATATATACTATATATTTTGAGATAGATAGTATATCTGTACCCCGAGAATTCCACCCACTTAGTGGTTAGATGAGCAGCAGTCCACAGCTCAAGCGAATTGTGTGAATAATAAAAATAAAATAGCACTGCGGTTGCCATAGGTAACGATACTAGCCAAAAATGGATTAGGTTTAGTAACAGCTGAGGTTTATCTAAATTGTTGGGCAGATTCTCAGTGTGAAAATGTAAATAGTTGGGCAAAGCATGGACTAGAATGGTGGATGTGGTAGGGGCAACGCAAAATGATTACTAAAGTTGGCTTAAACTGCAGCGATAATTAGTTGAGAATTTTTGTTTAAAGATCTTGCCATTAAAGAGCTTAAGTAGCGACTGACTACGTCATCGAAGGTCAATTTTAAATTTAATTTAGAAAAATCGGAAAGCTGATAGTGAATGTACAAGGTGCTCTGTAGATATGTAAGGAATGCTTCTTCGTTTTATTTTCTAACAATAATGGAGACGAGGGTTGCCTTTTTATTTCCGGCCGTCCAACAGTCTCCTCTGGTATCAAACAAGGTCAAAAGTTAAAAAAAATATGAACAAGTTGCCAAAGTCAGGGCTGTAAGGATTTTGAGTTCTATAAAACTATCTGCTATGGGATACGATTTGTGAGACTTCTTCTGCCAAAAAAGAATTTTATCAACATCATTTATATTTTTCAATCATTTCCTTGTAAAAATTATTTCTAGCCTTTTCTTGGCTGATTGTTAAATTGAGCAGTATTCAACGTGTGCAAATCCCCTCGACCTTTAGGTATTCATGAAATGTCGTAAACAAGCTAGTCCTATTAATGCCCAAAAGCTGCTTTATTCTCGCGATGTATCACATGCTACATCATTCGCTTTTAGTCATCAAACAGCATTCATTTTTTCTGGTACAACAAGGTCACGGCTTTTGAAGGTTAAGCATGGTACTTCATCGGCAAAAGCCGCAGTTTTCTTGCCGAAAACCATAAAAGATAATCGTACGAAAATGCTTACTTTTCCAGTGTTTATTTTTGACAGGATGAACTTATCTAGCGTATAAACACTACCTATAAAAAGAAGAAACTTCAGAGTATGTCGGTCTTTTGTTTGCAAGTAGTGTGACGTCACACTGTACACCCAATACGGGTATTGTGGTAAAAGTCCTCCCACCATCGCAAGAATTTTTATGTGAAAGACTTAAAACAAGTTCACCCTTAACAAATTTTTACTCATCGCCAAAAATTAGCTTAAAAGAAATATCCATAGGCACCATATAAGCTCAGGCTCAATATCTTCAGAATAGCATTATACCAAAAATCTCAACAATGAATTAATTTATAGGTGGATAAGCTCAGATAACAACACGTATCTTACATACTATAGGCCAAAAAATTTGGATTTTAAACTTGATTGATTTTTTATAGAAATTTAAAAAATCTGGTCACATTGGCAAATTAATTTATTAATTTATTTTTCGCATCACTGATTTAAGCGCTAGAAGAATAGGGCTTCTAGACGTAGTGGAGGAGTGGCCCATAGGCCGTTGGTTGTTTTTGTGCCTCTTTGGCTAATCCTACCCTGTCCCCACAACCCACAACTAATAGGTACAAATTTTAATAACAGCAATCAGTATTGCAGAAGAAATACTTCATAGATAGAGATGACATATTTTTATCGACACATTTTTATACCCTGTACCGTATGGTATGGCTTTCAGATAAGATCCCTTATTAATCCATAGGAGACAAGTTTATTTTATTTTTTTGATATCGGACCTACATTATATAGCTCCCATAGAGGTGTTTCAGAGGACCTCGAAAAAAAGCAAAAGTTTTCGATGGATAATTCGTTTGCTTATGAAGATATCGTAACCAAATTTGGCGATCGGGAGTTTTTTAGAAACCCCCAGCACTGTACCAAATCTTATCAAAATCGGTTGACTATATCATATAGGTCCCATAGGATCGGTCGAAAATTTGTTTTTTGTACAAAATTCGTTGTGTTTCGTTTGTTTGTGAAGATATTGTAACCAAATTTGGCATTAATAAGTTTTTTAGAGTTCCCAAGCACTGTAGCAAATTTGATTAATATCGGTTAACTATATCATATAGCTCCCATAGGATCGATCGGTCGAAAATTTGTTTTTTGTACAAAATTCGTTGTGTTTCGTTTGTTTATGAAGATATTGTAACCAAATTTGGCATTAAGAAGTTTTTGAGAGTTCCCAAGCACTGTACCAAATTTGATCAAAATCAGTTGACTATATCATATAGCTCCCATAGGACCAATCGGTCAAAAAATCGTGTTTTGTACAAAATTCGTTGCGTTTCGTTTTTTTGTGAAGATATTATAACCAAATTTGGCATTCAGAAGTTTTTTAGAGTACCCAAGCACTGCAGCAAATTTGATCAAAATCGGTTGTCTATACCATATACCTCCCATAGGAACGATCGGTCAAAAAAACATTTTTGGTTAAAAATTCGTCTGTTTGTGGTTGTTTATGATGGTATCGTAATCTAATTTGGCAATCGAATGTCTTTTGGTGTTCTTAAGCAATTTACTGGATTTTATTGCAAGGATATCCCAAAGTCGTCCGCGCCCGACTTTAACGTACGCCATCTTTATAATTATAAGCCAATAAAGTCTGAAGTTGAATTCTTCTAAAGTTGTTGAAACTGATATAAAGCAGCTGGAAGATGGAGCTTTAAATTTGAAACAAGCCTATTGAATAAGGCAACAAGTAACCTAAGAACTAAATAGAAAATTAAAGTCTGGAAGAATTGCTTGTTGAAGACCTTCGAACTTCGCGGCTTTAAAAGCAAAAGTATCAAAGAAGCTATAACCAAAAAATTTATACAGATATGAAGAAAGCAACTTGTTGGGTGGAGATTCTTGTAACCGCATTTTGTTTTGTAAGTACAATTTTCGATAGTTCTACGTGAAGAATGCATTTCTCTATAAGACCAAAAATACTTTAAAAACAACAAGTGAAGAGTTGCTTAATCAGATGCATGTCAGAGAGAAACATTTTCATCTTTAAAGCAGTAACTCGATAACCCTAAATAACTCTATGAAAATCTGAGATGAAAACTTTACACCCAAGTCGTCTTATGATTTATCGCATATGAATTTGTATAAAGAAGTTGGATTCGTGAACTTCCTTTCTGCTACTTAAAGAGCTTAGATAATATTTTATTCAACTTAGGCTTTAAAGCTGAGCTGAGCAACTGCTTAGAAAATTAAAAAGCATTTCGAAACTCTACTCTCTATTCCCAGCCTATTTCATCCATAAACTTTAGCCATTAGCCACATATGCTGTTCCTGTGAAATAATAGAGCATTGCATAGCTTGACCTTTTCCTTTTTTATTTTATGTGTCTGAATTTGTGAAAAACCCTTTTGGCAAAAATACTTTTCAATACGTGGCCATCTCTTATCAACCCTTAGACTATTTAGATATGTGAGCGCTTCAGTTGTCAAGCTCCATTAAATTAAGCTTAAATCTGTGCCTTGTTTAGATTGCCGGCCACTGCTTGACGAGCCTTTCAACACTTGTACAAATATGCTGCACCATCCCCCCCACCCTGCGCCGTCGCAAAAACCGTAAAAGGGCTGATATAAAAATAAAATTAAAATATGTGAGACATTCATTTCCCATGCTACATTTGTGCTACCAAAATATGTTGCACCTGCACAGGGTCACAGCAGGAAAACCATCCCAGTCTGGCCATTACCAACCATTTCGACCACAATAAAATGACAAATGCTCGAAAAATCTGCTCATGTCTACAGGATTTCACACCAACACACATGCATTTGTTACTGCTGGCAAACGAGCCCCATGACGAGGATTGTAATGGTATGTCAAATGCCGGGAAGAGCGGGTACAGCTCGTACAACTTGAGCCTAACAAGTGCTGGTCGCTTGGCTGTCAGGATGCCAGGATCTACTGCTTGGTTGTACTTTTTATAGCCATCAAGTAAGCATTTTGCAGGCGTTTTCACTGTTTGTTGGACGTTTTTCGAATGTGGCCAACACTTTTCACCTCTGACCGCAAAACAGGAGACTTGTGTGAGGCGTAAGCTAGGACGGACAGCAAGGATATTTAATATTAATTTGCAGCTTATCACAGGCCAATCGATGGGATATTTTATTTGATGTGGAACAGATCAGTGGAGATTTAAAAAGTCAGCGCAAGTAGCTTGAAAATGAAGGGGGTTTAAACAGAGCGGGGTTTTAAGTATAGTTGAGGATTTTGAATAGGAGTAAAGATCAAGAATGGAGGGAAATATATAGATTATTAATTTTATGTTGAGTAATCTTTTTTAGAGACCTCGGCTCCCTGACATGACATAGAATTTTAGCGATTCATTAAGAGGCTTGGATGGTCTTAGATGAAGAGATATATAGACGAAAAAGGCTGTAGAATTCGAAATATTATAGGCTGGTATCTTCTCTTTTTAATCCTAAATGTTTAATTATGTCGGTTGAGACGAAATCGGTGGTTTCGGAGATTATTTAACGGCAAAGTCCTCAAAAAGTTGTTTGCGATTTCGGTAACCATAAGCTTTATGGAAGAATGACATCAATTCAATGCTTCCTGTGAAGCGATGGGGCTTAAACTATCTTCTGTCAACTTTCCCTCGAAAAATGATTAATAAGGAATGCAAGACAACCCCACAGTTGCTTGGATCTGGCGAATTCTACAAATTATTAGAAAAGACGCCACTGAGGCTTGTTTAAGTTATTAACAAACAAATAAAAAATAAACCATAGATGATTTGATAGACTAAACAAAAAACTCACCCTATTTAAGAAATTTTCCTGTCAAAATGTATGCTGCAAAAATTAGCCAAAAAAGTGTGACCATGTCTGCAAATAATTTGCCTGTCTGACCGTAGCTGTGGTCTCACCAAAAACATTTTTGACAAAAGGAGAGAGAGCACATGGCAAAAGCCTATTAAAAATCATGCTAAATGGCAGTAAAACAATGTGTTGACCAAGTCCTAGGCATAACCAACCAAATACACAGCTGGACCATAGACAATGACTGGACAAGGGACGCAGCACGTCTGCTGTTAGCATGTTTTTGGGGTTGAGTGAATTGTCCTAGAAGTGCGTTAAGCAGTTGAAGCCTGGGGAGTTGGATGCCGCACTCTTTTGGCTAAGTTGTTTACTGCCAATGGCTTTGACTGCCCCTTGTTAATGCATATTAACAGCTGTGCACTTTTGGTCATTGCATGCATTTTGGAGGCAATGGGGTTGCTTGATAAGTATGCAGCCATTTTCATGGCTGAACAAAGCGTCAATAAATAAAATTTAATCAGCTTTTCCTGCCAGTTGGCAGTTGGCAATTGAAAATCAAATAAAATGGCGTAAAAAGCCAACAAGTTTTGCCGGCTCGAAAACAATTTTAAGTAGATTTGCAATGCAACAACAACCAGGCGAATAGGGACAACAAGGACAACAAAAGTTAAGAACACGACAACAAATGTTTTCGATGTTGTTGTTGGTGTTGTTGTTGCTCTTTTGCCTGCTTATGGCATGTTGGCTGCAATGTTGGCATCAACTTCTGTAGCAGTTCCTACGGTTTTTTTTTTTGTATAAACGAGGGCGGAACGAAAAGTAATTGGGAGCCAAAATAGCAATCATTTTGTTTATTGTAATCAGCAGGTAAGTCGTTAACGTTTCAGCCAGAGGATGAGAGAGGAAATCGATGAAATTTGGATTCTTCATAGCTCACCAGAAATCAAAAATTAGTAGAAGCTGTGACAAGTCTGTTTTTTCCTGCAAAAAAGTTGATGGCAACAGTTTTTTTAATTTCCCGGACTTGATTCATTCCGACTAGCTTCAACAAGAAAGTACGCTGACTACAGTGCAAGAGAACGAAAAGGATGAACCTGCGGCGCAAGACATCCAAAAGAGGCACCTTCGTCTAACTCTTGAATAAAATTGGGATTTTTTTTCAATTTCTTTAAATAATGTGATCATCTGACAACAGTTGTCTGTGTTGAGAGCCTTGAAAATCAAATTTTTTTTCAGCAATTGATTACCTTTAAAAGGAGAGTATGTTGACAGATAAAATTTATTTCGAAAAATATTGTGCCTACCTTGCTTTACCAACTGCTTGTCAGCCTGCCCTCGTTGCTAACAAACTTTCCTACGCTGCTGACATGCCGCATCAATAGCCACCCAAGAATAAGACCTTTAGTATTATACATGAAAGGCGACAAGTCTTTTTTCTTCCTAATACACTACACATTTTTGCGTCAAATACGAATTATTGTTGCAGCATGCAACATGCGTCCTTTAAGTAAATGCCAGCTGAAGGAGAAAGTCCCCGGATGGACGTACTTGTCATATTGCTTTTTATCAAATAAGGCACCAGTCCATGGTGGAATAATAAGGTGATGTCGTGCGAACGCTCACTCTCTCGTTTAGAGCCCTTATCGTCAGTGCAAAACTTGCTGTGAACGAGTATGGTTGGTCGCGGACGAAATTTTTGCAGTCTGTGTTTTGTTTTCTAAACACGAAACTTGTAATATAAAACCAAAAGCAAAAAATTATGGGCAATAGTTAACTTGTTAAAATCAGGCTATACTATTATTATATTAAATATAAAACATATCTGAATGGTTCTTTGTTATTTATTTACAAACATCAAAGAAATATATATCTATCTCATTCACATTCACGAAGAAATGGTAAGAGAGCTTTCCCACAAAAAAGCTTTTGACCTCTCACTCGCACTCACACGCTACATACAATAAGGGATAGCTTTTACGGAAGATACCACCTTATATTATTTCACCATGCATCAGTCTGCGCACGGCACCAGTTCGTGCAGTCCTGCAGCAGCCAGACCGGAACTATCGGAGATCGGAGCCCAGCTCGTTGGTGACTTGGCGTCTGTATGGTGGGGTTCACCCGCTAGTGAACCGGCTCGCTGAAATTGCTTCCAAACGTAATGGAAATTCGAAACGATGACGTTGCCACCGCTGCTAAAAGCCTTCTTAGCGCCCATGCTCAAGGTACCCAGAGCGACGAGCAAGCATGGCTTGCGCAGAGAGCAATGGATCGGCCAACACCACCACGCCAGCCTTGTCCTAATCGCGTACTACCAGATTTTTGCCATTCCTAACAGAAACCACATCACCGAGTTTGCAGGACATGCTCATCAAAGCAGTAGCGCCCGCCAAGCTGCCTCGCTAGATTTTACGTAGATTGATGCCACCGGAATTAAAAGATACGTCGTTGCCCACAAAGACCACGGGTTTCTCTTGAGGCGAAACGCAGCAGTAGCGGATCTCCAGCATCAGTTGCGATTCACAAGAGCACTTGGCAATCATTAAAAATTAATTAATTTGCTCATCTTCTAGGCAATCCATATTGCGTATTTTCACACCCATGTCACAGGATCAAAGGGCATACCCAATGGCGTGTACGTATACGCCTTGAACAGGTCACGTGTCCAATTGTCCAAGTCCGTTGAGTCACAGAGTTCCAAATATGGCAACACTGGGCGTTTACGACTGCCAAACGTTTCAGTGAAAAGCCATATGACTAAACCTTCGGCACATATGTTGTGGTTCCAAGTGAATGGCAAACGATGATATTGTCAAAAGAATCGTTTCTCGTGCGAACTGAATAGAAATGGTATCCCACTAGAACTAGTTGCTAGCATACACACACTTGCATAAAAGAGAGAGATAATATTGATAGTATTAAAAATCTTGCCGTGTGTCGCCATGACGTCACGCCAGTCATTTTCACTATATAAACCCAACTTGTTTTGCGACTTCAAACGAACGGCAAACGATGATGCTGGCAGTGGAAACAGCTAGCGTTGGAGTTTTATAATGAGATTGATAATATCAATCGAAAGCATCAAACTTGCATCAAAAGAGTGATAGTATTCAGCGTCTAACGAGATAGTGACGTCACGTCAGCCGTTTTTTGATATATTATATAGTATCTGGTCCCAAGTGAATGGCAAACGATAAACTGGATAGATATGTTTATGTTAGCTCAGTGGAACCAAGCCTTAACATACCCATATTTGCATTAAAAAAGAGCGATAGTAGTGATCATCCGATGAGATTAAACGATTCCTGTGCATCACCGTGATTTCCGCTGTTTAAAACCGCAATTGTTTTGTGGTTCCCAGTAAATTGCAAATTATGACGCTGGTATCAGTGGAATTAGTTATCGCTACATCTAGTTACAAATATTGATGCTACCCCGTGGAACCAGATCCCTTTCAAGTCTATTACTAAGATTGGGTTCGCCTCAGTGCAGCATTTTTCCAGGTAGAAATATATTTCTAATGGATACATTGTAAAAAAGTCACAACTTTGCAAGTGTATTTACGAAACGATCTTTTTGAAATCATGTTTTAACTACTTCGACTTTGCTATTTATGCTCATGTACCAAGGTTTTTGTTGCGGGCTGTTGTCTGCTGCCCCGTACTTTTGCCAAAAAAAAAGGTTCTGTATCTTAAAGATACACACATTTCTATAGCTGTTTGCTTGGCTGCACACACAAAACGTTGCTGTTGTCGTTCGCGTCGTTGCCGTTGCAGTCTTGCCATAAAAAGCATATAAATTAAATGCAAGTCGACGTCATTCCCTCAGACGCATTCCCTCAGTACAGAGCGAAAGTTTTGCTGTCCTGAAAGAAAAATTTTAATTCCGCTTGGCAGACGGAGTCGACTCTACGACAAAGCCAACAAAAAGTATAAAAATAAAGACAGGAAAAAGGAAAGCCACGCATGTTGCCGCTTTCAAATGCAATCAAGTGCAAGGCGTAAGGGCGCATGGGCGTGGCAGGTATTTTTTGCGTTGTATGGCGGGTGTTTGCTTTAAAATTGTTAAAAAACGTTTCAAGTGTTTGAGGTTAACGAAAAGTATCTATATGTTTGCCAGGTGGAATAAAAGGCGCCAGACAGTGCCGAAAATATAAGCTGTAGTAGGTAGTAGTCGTCTCCTTGCAGGCGCATACTAATGAAATGGAATCGTTTGCATTGCTTTGTAGTGCGACCAGGTTTGCCAGATGTGCGGGCTGCGAGGCTACGCTAACGACATTGAAAATGCTTGTCGAACTTGAAAATTATTCGATTAAGTGCATTACCGGCGAGACATGGATCGGCAATCAAACTGAAATGCACACAGACAGCAAGCACGGAAAGACGCAGCCAGTTGACGCTAGTGGGAGTTATGGCGCCCAATGTGGGGCGGCTATTGTTGTGTCTGCGACAATAACGTAACTGGGGAATTGCTGGTGCGGTTGACTCGACTTATTTATGTTGATTGTGTTTTTGCCTATGCCAATCAATGGTGCACCATTTTGGGCGCTAGGCCTTTGTGGGCCACCTCAGCCCGCCCAAGCCCAGCTTTGCTATGCTTTAATTTAATGCAGAACTTTATACAATCAATTGGTATATTCTAATCCCTTGGCATGCCTTAGAGTTTGTGCTACTCACCGCCTTGTTGTGTTTATTGTCGCTGTAATGCAAGCCATTGCTTATCTTGTCGCCCTCCAGTTCAGCCGGCAAGGTCGTGCCCAGTAGACCGTGATGCGTCAGTGTTGGATGATGTATAACATGCTCCACTGTGGTGAGCGGTTTTTCATCGCTAACACCCTCATAGCCATGCGAAAGTCCATGTCCCGGCGCAAAGTCTATAAACGAGCTAGGTGTGGGCAGCTTCTTAGGTGCAGCCACTGTGGGCAGCTCCTTTACATCGTTGTTGCCCGGCTCAATAATTGGCACGTATTGTTTGGTCTTGGCCATGCCAATAAGCCGTCCCTGCACACCCAACGAGCCATGCTCTGCAATAGACTTAATGTTAGGCGTTGGTAACTGCGGTTGTGGTGCTCCAGGATGAAATAGTATGGGTGCCGTATTGTCCTGTGGACGTTCCTTTTCGGCCACGGCCAGTTGTTTGCCCTGACGCTGCAGTTTGGCTTGCATCTCCTTGGCCAGCAAATAGGTAAGGCCGTGTATCTGATCATCCGGTGATTTGCCTATAAGCGTGGATAATTCCCGAAACTCTGGCAGCTCTTTGTAGCGTTCTTTGACACTGTCGGCGGGCGCAAGGTATTCAATTTTGATAAGTGGCGAGTTTTGCGGCTCCGCCACTGTTGCCGCATGCAGCTCATACTTGTAGTGCTCGATGGGCTTAATGTGGGCGGCGCCATAGCTGGAGCGCACATAGGAAATTGTGTGTTCGGGCTGTGCATGCAACGGATCCGGCTTAGAGGCACGAAATTGTGGTGTAATGACATCCGCAGTGTGCGTCGGCAGCGGCGGCGCAGCCAATTCAGCGGTATAGGTGTGATGCACCTGCTCAGTGGGCGCTGGTGTCTCCTGCACCACAATGGGTTGTGCCATGGTGGGCGCCACGCTGTACAGCTGGGCATAGCTGGGCTTGTACACATAGCGCAACTGCTCCACCACAGGTACTGGCTGTATCTGTACGTGCACAGCCTCCGCAGCCTTGACGGGCGGCAAATATTTGACATAAGTTAGGGGCTTATGATTATAAGAGAGCTGCTTGGCTTTATAGTGCTCGTAGTCAAACTTCTGCGCAGGCACATACTTCACATAGGCTTTGCCGCCATGTCCTTCCTTCATAAGCTGTGTAATGACTTTTTGCACCTCGTGTGGTAATGCACTGACGGACTTCTTTGACTTGACATGCATGGGTGGTGCCTCCTTGTAGATGTACAAACGTTTGGATTCTGCTGTGGATTCGCCGCCTTGCACCAGATTGTCATCGATGCGCTTTGTTGGCATGGTTGGTGTACTAGATGGCAGCTGTGTCTGATTTTGATTTGCGGTCTGCAGATTTGTTTCCATGGTCAGCAAGGTGGGTTGCAGCTGCTTAGCTGAGCGCTGCAGAGCTGGCGGTGGTTCCTTAGCATCTTCTAATTCAAACTTCAGCATCTCTGGCGGTGCAGCACGCTTGACGCGTTTTGTCTTGCGTACGCGCAGCTTAAAAGGACGCTGTGTTGGCGCGGAGCGGGTTATAGCCTTTGGCGCCAGTCTTGGCGTCAGCAGTTCTTCTTCCTCGGCTTTGCGCACTACACGTGGGGATTCCACTCGCTGCTGTGACTGTTGAAGATCTAAGGCGCGTGCACGTTTGATGATATGTGCGGTAGCCGCATCAGGCTCGCGAGCATCGCTCTCCTCGAAAGGAATCATTTGTACCTTGAAATTTGCGGGTTGACGATTGACGGCTGCTCTACGCTGGCGTCTGGGTTTGCGCGAACGTTTGCTAGCTGCGGTAGTGCTGCTGCTGGCGGTTGTGGTGGGTTGGACTGTGGTGCTTCTAGCGGGTTTATCCTTTAAAGAGCGACTTTGGTGCTGCTGTACAAGTTGCTTTACCTCGGCGCTTGGCTCCACTGCATCGGATAGCTCAAAGCGTAAAAGACGTGGCTCAGTGGGCAACTTACGCTCCTCACGTTTGGGTCGACTATGTGCGGAGATGGCAAGCTGTTCATTATGTTTGTTGAAGGCTGTTACATAGCTGTCATCTGTAGGATTGTCCAGATAACGCAGGCTGCGTAAGTTGCGCTGATCATAGTAACGCTGCATGTCCTGGGAAAAACGCGCTTAAGTTATTTAAGGTGTGACAAAGCGGTTCTAGTACTTACCTCATAGTTTGCAAATGTTTCCAAGGCCGGTAAATTTTGCCAGGTTTCTAGAGCTGCGCAGCAAGCCAAGGTTAGCAGCAGCAACTGAAAGACACAAGAGTAAAAGTTGATTTATTAGCTGTTTTGGATTATATTATTTTGATATTAAAGAGCTGCCCATAAATTAGCGAAAATGTTGTTCATCTGCCTTGCCACACGCCGACACATGCCACTTGGCACTTTCACTTTCGGCTGGATAAACAAGACCGCTTTGTGTATGCCACATTTGGACGGAAGCCGTTCGATTCTCAGCTAAGCTTCATTGAGCGCGTCCCGCCACTTGCTCATATGGATTGGGTGCCGTTCGACCGGTCACTCCTCATTGTATGTTGATTCATGTTTATGCTGTGGATGCATGGGGACAGACTTTCACGTTGCAATAGTCGCAGACAAGTTGAACTTGCGCCGTTGCATGTCTTTTATGGTCAATAAACTTATTAGCCTCTGCATTTGTCTACTCGTTTCTTTCCATATAAGCTCTTGTTGTTGGCTCTTGACTTATATAATACCAATTATGGTATTAACTCTAGTTATGTAATGTCGAACAGTTGTGGTTTTTATTTGATTAAGATGTGTAATGCTTAATGTTTGTTGTTGGGGTTAAGCTGAATATTGGGAATCCTCACTTTTTGAAGGCGTGTACATAATAATAATTACCTATTAATAATAATGGTTATTTGTACAAAAGATACTTATGATCGGGCACATTGTACAGCTTTGTCTAAATGTGAGTGGATAGAGAAAAAAATTCCAGGAAGATCTAATATTTATTTTCGGAAAAACTTGTCGTTTCCAACAATAGTTTACGAATTTCTTAATACTTCCAATCATTGATAATATCACTTAAAATTTCTGGTGTCAAGTTAGAACCTACACTTGAGGTACCAAGGGACAAGGGTCTTATCGGTGATACCGTAAGGGATAAAGTAAGATGCAGTTATGGCCAATAAAGAAAGTGAATAGGATTTCCCCTGGAGAAACCTATCTGCTCGGCTAGGAGATATCGGTGTATGATGAAGACCGACCCTTTTTTTCTGAAATTAATACAGATGCCCGTCGAAGAAAGATGGTGTCAGGTTATAACCTAACTTTTGAGGTGACAAAGAAACATGTCGCTTATCGGTGATACCACAAAGGGACGAAGAAAGATTTTGTTTTGGCTAATTTAGAAAGCGAAGAGGATGGTCGAATACGATTCCTCTGGAGAAACCTGCCTGGTGAACTAGGAGATATCGGTATAGGAAGAAGAATAAGCAATTCATTCGACCTCTTTTTCGGAAATTAAGACTGGTGTCTGTCGAAGAAAGGTCATGTCAGGATGGAACCTACCTTTAAGGAGACAAAGAAAAATGTCGCTTTTAGGTCATACCGCAAGGGACGAATTTAGATGTTGAATTTAGAAAGTGAAGAGGATGGTTAAATACGTTTCCCCTGGAGAAACCTGCCTGATCGGCTAGGAGACTAATCTAACCTGGCAAGGTACAGTACGAGCACTAGTCGATAAGCTCGAAACTTTTGGTTTTAGAATAAGATATTATATGGGGTGCACCATTTCTTATATCGGTATTGTAACATTGAATAACTTAAACACTTGACAACCGATTGACTTGACTTTACATGTTTTAGAAACGTCAATTCAGTACAATTTCAACCATGTATCGCTTCACACCAAAAGAACGCGCCGAATTAGTTACTTTGTACATTGAAAACAGTCGTTCAGTCGTGTTAACTCAATGTGCATATGGTCGAAAAAGTCATGGCGACATTGAATGGCCACCCAGATCACCAGATTTTACCCCTCCGGACTTCTTTTTGTGGGGTTATTTGAAAAGCAAAGTGTACGCCAGCAAGCCGCAGTCCATTGAAGAGCTTAAGGAAAACATTCGTGCTGATATCATCGCTATACTACCCGAGATGCTCGAAAAGCTAATGGAAAACGGAAAAAAAGGGCATATTTTGCTGTGGCCAATAGAGGCGACCACTTGACAGATTTTGTGTTCAAAAACTAGTCTAAATAAATTGCGAAGGACCAAATTATATGAAAATAGCTCATATACAGAAATCGTTTTTTTTTTTTTAAGTTATTCAATGTTTACAAGCAGACATAAGAAATGGCTTCTTTTTTAAACTCTAGTTTATGAAAAAAAAATCCCTTAACACTTACCTTCATAAGGTGCATTGGCATATCATACAATTTACTTTAAACAGAACCCTGGGCTCCAGGAAATGAATTAAGCTAAATGAATAACTTCAGTTCCCTATTGCAAGCTCTTATTTTATGACCATGTAGAAATTGTTATTTATTACATCTGTTTCGCTGAAATGACTTCATTTGTTGAGCTTTATGCTTATCCCAGACATTCACCGACCATTTAACTAAGCCCTGCTAGGTAGCTAAATCCAAAATGAACTGTCAACGATCGTTAAAAAATCCAACCGCGTAAACATTTAACGCGCCCATTAAAACTGCGCCTGAGTGAATTTTTATGAACTTAAACCAAGAGAGCTACCCAGTCTCAGTTCAAAACCCCAATCCAGACCCCCTTTCAACGCCTACCTGGGCGTATGGCAGGCGTAGCAGTACCAAGCACTTGTTGTGCATTCCAACTGCAGTGTTAGTCACTGCGATGACGCCAGCATGGAGCACTTGGCCATCCCTCGTAATCCCCGTTGCAACCCCTTAAGCCCCTGCATTAAATTTTATGTGTTTTCTATTTCACACTGTGGCTCAGTGTGCACCAGTTTGTTGCCTTTATTCGACATTTTTTTTTCCTACCATTTGGCCAAGAGTTCCAACTATTTTCGAATTCAATAGAAAACTCTAATAAAAAAACTACTATTTGTTGTTGTTGTTTTGGCTGGCCACATAATTGTAGTTGTAGTTGTTGTTTGGGTTTTTATCGTTTTAAAAGCGCATAGAAAACTAGTTAACAGTTTTTTTTTATGTTCTCAAGGAGCGAAAAACTTTACCAATCCGCTATGAATATCTTTTTTTTTTTTGCGCTAAGAGCGCCTTACTCCAACACTTTTTTAGTCTTAAGTGCATTTTACTTTAACTTTGTTGTCGTATTTGTTTGCAGTGTAATTTGGAGTTTTACATATAACTAGTTGTCTCACTCTAACTTAAGCTAGTTGTGTCACTCTTGCATGCTTTTCGAGTGTAATTACTTTTGGCAAGTTCGATAAAACCTTAAAGAGTGTATTCAGGCTTGTTCTAGATTTCATTTTCAACAATATTTAATTAAAAGAATTTTTTACTTATTTTAAAGATTTTTTCAAGATTTTATGAGTTTAACTCACTTTTTCCTGAGTAAATTCGCAAATGCTTAAAACAATTGTGATTAAAGTTTTGCTTTATTTTATTACAATATTTAATTGAATACGAATAGCTTTGGAAATTTTTAAACTGATTAAGATTCTTGGCTTTAAAATTATTTAAAAGAAGTTATATGGAATTGGAATATGGATGTAAAATAGATATGAAAAAAAGACCCTAAAATGGCAAAAATACGTCCGGATTAACCAATCGATTACATTTTTTCACTTTGGTGTCTAATACAAATTATTATATTATATCACCAAGGTATTGTGAATTAAATTTACGTGGGTATAAGCTAGTGAATTCAATTCGAGTGCAATTACGAAAATGCAGTTCGCACAAATTAATGAGAATTAGAGATTTGCATAATGCTTTTAGATGTCAATCGAACGAATGCCAAATATCGGTTTTGAGAAACAAAAAATATCCAATTTACTTATATTTTGTTAAACTATTCCATGCAGGAAAATCATCGATGTTTTCGTTGCTTTTAAGCAGAAAACAAAGATGTATCTGTTCCGGACAAAATTTTTTTTTACAATTCAAATGACGATACATCGATGTTTTCCAGTTTAAAGCAACGAAATCTTCGATGATTTTCCAGCACCAATACGTAATAAGCATAAATAATTAAAGTGGATCACTTTTTAAATCGATTTCTTTCACTTTGTAGATTTTTACAAAAATGACAAATAAGCACAACGCACATTTCAAAAATCGATTATTTGACAATCGAATTTTTCCTGTGCCTTTCAAAAGGCAAAGAATAGTAGAACGTAAAGTTCTGTATACAATAGGTGTAGGCTAAATTATCTTCTACAGATAACCCATCTAAAAGACAATCCGGAAAGTAGGCAGTGCTTCGTAGCGGAAATTCGGTAGTCATGTATCAATAAAAAAGAATTATTCAAATATTCTAAATATTCCATAAACAAAATTTTGAAAATAAATCTTATCAAAATAAAAAGAAAAAAAAAATTCCGGATTCTTGCAGATATTTTAAATAAAGAAAATACTTTTTTTTAACTTTTATCTTTTATTATTTTTTTGTTCACGAGTAAATTACAAGTGATAAACATTTTGGATATGTCTAGTCCAAGAAAGATTTACCTAAATATTCAATAAATAAAATTAAAAAAACACTAAAAAAAAAAATTAAAAAGTTTCAGAATTTTTTGGGGAAAAACATTTCTAAAAGATATGAAAATTCTTTAATTTTTTGAATGAAACATTATTTTTTTATGATCCTTGCATCTGCTAGCATCTACTTTAAATAGCAAAAAATATGTTTCTAAAACTTTTGCTATGAGAGTCATAAGTAAATTACAAGTGAAAAGTCTAGTCCATGAAAGGTCTACCTAAATATTTAATAAAAATAACAAAAATATAAAAATAAAAATTTGAGAATTTTTTGCGAAAATAATTTTTTTCATATGAAAATTTTCGACATTTTTTTTTGAGAAAAAGTGATGATTAAAAAATTCTTTTTATATGATCTTTGCAGTTAATTTAAATAACAAAAAAAGTAAAAGTATTATCTATTAGAAGGGAAAAACATAAATTATAAACATATAAAAGTTAAATTATAAACATATAAAAACTAACATTTTCAGGAATTCTTTTAACCTATCAATTCTTTCAGTGTGGTTTGAGGAACTTTCTTGTTGCTCAACCAGTTAGAGCCTTTTGTTTTAATAAATTATTTTCTTTCAAAAAAAGTGAAATGCGGAACGGTTTTCATAAAATTCTTTTTTTGACAAACAATGCTCAGATTTCAATTTCTCGACTGCAATTTCAATATTGTCCAATATATTTGGGTAGTTTTTTGGCCATAAAATGCGTCGCAGCCATTAATTTGTTTTAACTGCTTGTTGTTTATATAATTGTTTTGAGTTTATTTTTGTTTTCAAACTTCAATTGTTATTGTGGCAAAAAGGCGTAAAAACTGTGGTCGCAAATTGGGGCAGGCGCAGGGCCGGGTGCAACGTTCAAACTTGGCTAATTGCTGTGCAGCATGCAAGTAATTTTCTCAAAAAGGGGCAAAAAGAATATGCAACTGCATGAATACTAGAGCAGACACCTAAGCCATGGCAAAAGTCAGGGGCGTAGCGGAATTTTTTTGTGAAGGGATAGTTTGATTATTATCGGTAAAAGAGTTGTAAGAAATGTCCAAAATCTTAATAAAAGTGTCAGATTGATATTACCAAGGAGCAAACTTTGACACATCCTGGCTGCTCAAAATTATCGATAAAATACAAGAGATTCGATATATTCTTAGGAACTGCTATAACAAGTTTGACGAATGCCGAAAATCCAACCAATCAAATTTTAGGTTCGGTAGATTCCACTCTAAGATCTTATAATGACTAATCTTATGTAGATACTTAAAGATACATAACATATATGCCGCAACATTATAAAAATACTAAAAAAAACTATAAAAAAGATCGTCGATCCTGTAAATAAATGTAAAATAAATTTTTTTTGTCTTTGGTAGTTCGTTTACCAGAAACCCCCTATCCCCTAAGGCACTGTAACCAGTAAAATGTAAAAAACCTTCATTTTTTAGTGGATTTGTTGTTTTTGGGCATATGAAAAACTTCTTTTCTTTTATTGCTTAGTTGAAGGCTAAAAACACAAAGTCAAGTTCAACGTAGATAAAACACAAACGATTGTTAGCCGAAGTTACGCCCTGGACGAGCTGGGAGGGGCAGACAGACGTTGGCAAGGAAATCATAGAGCAGCATACAAAAAAAAAAAAAAAGAAAAACAAGTAACTGTAAAAAGAGCAACTGGAAATTTTCAAAAGAAATGTGAAAATTGCCGCAAAGTTTTCGTCCATTTAAATTGCAAATTTCCAGTTTCGATTGCAGTTGAAAAATGTTTTTCTTTTTATTTGCGTTTTTTTTGTGTGTGTGTGTGTGTGTTTGTTTTGTTTTTTGTTTTATTTGACGCCAATGCAACACTGGTTTGTTCGCCCCTGGTTAGATAATAGTAGTGAAGTGAGGTCATAAAAGCGGCACTAAGATTTGCACACATGAGGTATATTCAGTAAAAACTTGCATAACTCCTTTTCTTGGCGTAAACTTTTATTGTATATTTATTTTTTCTCGAAAAGATCTTAAAAGGAAAGCATTTGAGAAATTGCTATATGATTTTATGGCAGGCAATTAAACACAAGTAGGTAAAAATCGTGTTTTTTTTTTTTTTGTGAGTAAGGAAGCAGAGGAAGCCGTAGGAAGAAGAAGCAGCTCAAGGCAGCGGCTAATTGAAGTTCAAGTGGGTGAAGTGGGCGAACGGTGGTGGGTGTTGTGGCAAGACTGGTTGCTTGCGGGCTGTTGCAAGTCTGGGAGGCATGTGGCTTCTTCTTGTATTTTTTTATATGGTTTTTCTTTTTTGATCGTCTGGCTGGCTGAGTGCTCATTGGCGCATTGCAAGTGAACTTCCGACCATGGCAGCTGCATGCAACATTGACTATAAAAATGAAATATAAATTATGCATCATATACATATATACTCGTACACATAGCAGTGCTCAAGCGAGAAAAATGAGTTTCCAAACATATGGCCCAACGCCTGAACATTGGCTTCCTGTCGGAGTAGAGTTCAAGCAAACAAGAGTCCAAGTGTACGACAGGCTGGTCAGAAGACCAGCATGCGAAACGAATTAATATACGTGGCAGAAGAAATTAAAAAAAGAAGCCAAAGATTTGGCAGAAGATGAAATACTCTTTTGGCATGTTCAATTATGCAAAGTAATTAAATATCTCCATATTACAATAAATAAACATAGTTTTATATGTATTCAATAATTTTTTTGTCATGCGCCCTCATGCGGACATTTTTGAAACTTGTTATTTTGACTAGTTTCGTTTGTAGCTGTGATTTTCACCATGTTAGGTGTAGAAAAAAGACGAAAAGAAAGAAGAAGATGTAATTGGAAATGAAACGAAAAAGACAAAAAATTAAATTAAGCTCCCAAAGAAATTAAGAATGAAAAAGCCTCTTTTCTTCCAAAGAGATAGCTCTGAACTTCAACCTATGCGAATATCTCGCAATGCTTTTGCTTCATATAAAAAAAATCCCAAATGGGATATCCCATTTCGAACTGGGTATGGGCCTTATGCGAAGAATTTTTCAGTTGGAACAAAGCATTTACTTTGCGCTGAAAAAACTGATTCCTAAAACCTGCAAAAATTTATTTTTTTACAAAAATCATCGTGGTGAGCATCAGCATATAAGTTAAATAAGGAGTTTTTGTATTGCACTCAGTTATAGGAATTTGTTACTGAAAAATTAATGATAATTAGATACGCCAATGCTGGTTTTTGAAAGACTGGATGGATAACCCTTTAAATCTGTCAATAAGTTTCATACACTACAAATCAGTCTTTGCAACTTCTAAAGACAAACTTCTCCCGAAAATGGGAGATTTTATATTTTCTTCTAGAGCACAATTGAATACCATATTCTCATTAAGAATTGAAAAGTAAACTCAAATAAAAATTAAAAATAATAAAAAGGTATCTCTAGAGATCTGGTTTCGTTTGGGTTGCAAATCTCTAGTAGGTGATACAAAACTTTCAGCGATTTTAATTTTTACGCTTTTACGAGAATTGGATTTATTGCGAAATTTGAGAGAAATCGATTTTCGTCACCCCTGGATATATAATTTTTTTTATGCTATTTATGATTCAGGTTTATTAATGATATAGGCAGCCGGTGAAAATTCTATAAAAATCATCTTTTCTGATAAATCATGTGTATGTCTGACAATTTTTTAACATTTTTTTGATGATAATGACAATAGTTGCAAAAATATCGAAAACACTATTCCTTTACCGACTCGAGATTTTAAAGATATTTTAAAGAGAATTTTTTTAAACAAATTTTTTTGTTAAAGTTGTAACAAAATATTTTATTCATAATGGTGATAAGGTTAAGGTTATCATAAAATTTGTTACTCTTTATGAGTTTATTAACATGTATTATCATTGTTAAAATCAAAGTATAACAAACAATTTAAACGTAATTCATTCCGTGCGTTACCTCATGGGCAAATACCCTTTACACTTCTTTGGAAAAATAAGTCATCATCTTACATCTCTTATCTTGACGAAGATTAAATGCTCGGAAGAAACTACCAATCAATTTGAACTATCTGCGTTGTTCCTATTGAATAATCATTGTCTAGGGAGATTCTATATACTAGTTTCTACAGCCTAGGTACAACTTGATGGAATCTTTGTAGAGGTAGAGGGCCAAGGGCGACCCATAATCGCAACGGAAGCCTCACCAACTGAGGAAAAAACACGTAGCCCCCTGCTTTCTGAAATAGCGTGATGTGAAGATATTGCTTGTGATAATGAATACTAATACTGAAATTTGGACACACCTGACATTTCTTTTTTCTGGTTCGGACCCTGTCTCCTTCACACAGAATAAACGCCCATAACACTTTACTTTTTCTCAATACAATTGTGAATAAAATTTGAACCTAATAAAAATGTTTCTATGTGCATCTTCCATAGCCTACAACCAAATATATCGTCTTTGTAAATATAAAGCTATAGCCTTCATTTTAGGTAAGTAATTTTATATGATCTAGAATAAATGAGAAAAAGAGTTTTGCAACATCAAATTTTTTTATAATTCCACTTGAGCCTACAGATACTACTTGATTATAGATACAGAAGTCTTTGCGCTGTAAGCCGAGTAAGTTATAATTTTGACAATCTGAGTCTTCCAGAAACATGTTGAATCTTCTCCCATCAACTGCAAATATCCCAATATAAAGCTAGAGCCCTTTGTAGAAGGAGACGTGGCAGACCTTATGTTCTTTATACCAACATGACAATCAAAACCTCCGGTGCGATTGAGCTTTAGACGTCCGTATGATCACCTATATTTCGGAAAACACAAAACACAGAAGCCAATAGTCCCTCTTCAGATAAAGCTTGTTAAATTATTTCGATATTCTGCACCGTTCTCCAGCAAATTAATAAAATCGGATAGAACCGAAGTTTTTGCCAAATATAAATAACGAATTGCATAAGAACTCGACTATATGCAGATATTTTTATACACGACCCACAGTAGCCAAATTTTGTGAATAGACTTATGTGAGCCTAATAACCAAAACCACTTCGAAACTGCTTTTATACTGCTTAAAAGCAGCCTGGGCTTAAGGGTTAACACCAATGTAGAATATTCAGAAAATCGATTTTTTTTAGCTAAATTGGTAGACAATTATGGTAGATATAATGTCCCGAAGTGATTTTTCCCCTACTTATAAGCGTCGGGCGCATGGTACCCTTCTAGTTTTAAAACTTTTTCGAAACCACTTTTTTCGAATGGCTTTACGAATAACTCAGTCAATTTTGATATGATGTGATATGAAATTTTGACACAATCTTTATAACATAATTTTTAAGTGAACCGCGTAGGACTTTATTTTTTTTGTTTTAAAACTAATTTTTCAAGATTTTTTTAAACGAAAAAATTGTTTTTTTCAAATTATGTCTTTTTTTTAAATTGATTTTTTTGAAAACCCCTAGTTGGTTCACTTGCTTTTGGTCCATAGATTAAGAGGAAAAATTTCTTTCAGTGGCGACCTAAAAAAGCTGCAGCCGTGGAGTCCTCTTCGAAAATTAGTCATGTACTCGTAGCTTTCTATAGGCGACATTTTGTTTTTTATTACTTTGGAAAAATTAATTCTTGTATATGTATAATGTCGTCAACTATTTGAATTTTAAATATAAAATAAAGTTTTTTTGAAAACAAATCTAGAAATGACCTTTAAAACCATGCTCTACACTGCTGTTACCCCCATTAATGTACGTATTTTTCAACCTAGACTTATGTGAGCCTAATAAATGAAAAAAATTACCTTACCTTGCTCAAAGAGTAAATAAAAATCTATGAATTAAAAACTTGTCTCTATGGATGCGCCCCTATACATCTGTTATTTTCAGGGCCTCCTTCTGATATGTACAAACCCTCTGACTATCTCATAATGACATGCACAACATCTACATACTATATAGAGTAAAATAACAGCTGCATCGTGTCGGAAAAACGCATCATTGGCGCTTTTCGAGATGCCTTTGCCTTTTCCACAATGGTCGTCGCCTCATATGGAAATTTGTCTCAGTCAAGCCGAAGATTTTTCGCTGTTGTTTTCACGCCTCAGTTGCAGTTGCAGTCACAGTTGAAAGTTGCAACGTCTGCCACTTGGTATTTATATATTATAATTTTTGATGGGCCTTTCACACTTACCAACAAGATGAGACCCTGTCCCAGACTTTGGGCCAAGCCAAGCGTAGTGCCAGTCTTTGCCATCCTCTCTGGAAGATGCGCGTTTCGCGTGCGATTTTTGCCGCTTGAATTAAGTAGGTAAAAGGGCGTTGGATTGTGGGCGTAGTCCGGAAATGAGGCGTCTTTGGCTGCGTTGTTGTCGTTTACTTGGCAGGTTAATTTACAATGCTCTTCAACTTTATTTAATGACCTTTTTCTTATGCAGATTTTTAATTATCGCGGCATTAAAGGTTTTCCGACTCACTTAAGTCTTTAAGTTTTTGCGTTTAAAGCTAAATATTCTTTAAAAAGTTACGATTTTTTTAAACTTTCTTTTTTTTTATGCTGCTTTGAGCTTTATTTAAGTTTAGTGTTGTATAACTATAAAAAACATTTGCTGAATTTTGAAAATTTTTGGGAATTTTTTTTTTTTTTGCTTTTGCCACAGCTCACTTTTAGTTAATTACTTTTTGAAAATTTCTTAAAACAACTTGTATATAAATTTGGCTTTAAAAAATTTGTTATGTACTTTTGCTTATATCCTTTTCGTCCATTTGCAAAACAAACTTTGTCTATTTAATTTAACTTATGCTTTTGAGGATTGTTTAAACTTGCTCCGTGTCTGAGATTTTCATTCGTTTAATGTGACTTTTAATTTGAGTTTTCTTTTGTTTACTTAGCGCTCTGTTTTTCAAGGAAAATGAATGGAAAACCGCACGCTTGCGCGCTGCTGCTGCAACTGTGCCTCAAATTTTCGCGCCACTTGAGTTTTGTGTGTGTTGCAAGTCGGCAAAATTTTCACAACTTGCCTCCACTTGCAGCCAGTTTTTCCTACAATTGTTGTTGCCGTCGTTTTTGTTGTTGTTGTTGCATTTTTCATGTTTTCTGGTCTTGGCCAAAAACAAAATATAAAAACCAACAACTAGCCAACTTGATTTTTTTTGGCCATGGCTTTGGCCACATATCATATGACCATAAACTTAACTTAGTGGCAGTTAGTCAGCGTTTTACGACAAAATATATTTACGCATTTTTGTGGCATGCCACATACGAGTACATAACTAAGCAGCTTTACACGACGCTTATTAATTTTATCTGTGTGCATAATTAAGTTGTTAATGGCAAGTGGCAGAGTGTAGGCTTTCATCATATCATGTATAAAAAATAATTTAATGTTGCACGCATTTCCTTTTGCTTTATGTATGACGCCATCAGATTATATGATTTATAGGAAGAATTCAGCTTGCAGCAGCCACAGTGTCAGCCGCAGCATCGGCCTCTGCCGCAACCAATCGTACTCAATTGAAATATTCGAAAGTTCAACGCGGTCGCTGCGCTGCTTATGCAACACAGGCAGCAGCGCAGCTTGTGGCAGTGCCAGCAGGCTCTGCCGCACGCGCTCTTCGCTGTCACGCACGCTTCTCGGCTGATGAAGTAGCTGACAAATTATTTTTATTACCCACTGTAAGCCTGATAACTCATCTGCCAAATGAGAAGTGGCAGAGCCGATTAGTTCAAATTTTGGCACCGAAATGATGTTGCAAGCTTAGCTTTTGTCGCTTTCTCGTGACTGTTCGCGAGAGATATCCAACTCCGGTAATAAAAAATTGAAGTATTAGTGGGAGAGAAATGATTTGCTACATGGGTATGGGCAAGGGGAACAAATTAAAAATGTCTATAACCTATTGTCCTTCCATACCGAAATTTTGACAGCTAAGAACTCTAATTACACTAGGTCACAAAATTTTTCGTCCAGAGAAGCAACAATGTTTTTCATCCTTAAAACGTTTAAGGTTTTTTTTTTATACCCTCTTTTATTTCTAGATGTCTCTGGGACTTCTGCACAGTAAACTCCCGAAATAAATATATGAGCTTCTTACAAATTTATATTCTTTTGTTATTTTATTTGAACTAATGATAGTAGTCTTATCTTGGGTCACTGGTGCGCAGATATGGAGCTTCCTGTCACTTGCTAAAATATGCTCTTATTATATGATAGATCTATTGTTTAAGGAGCCGCGCTATTGGACAAACTTTCTACTAGGGGACCTGACTCTCTCTCGAAGACCAAAGAATCATAATCATATCATAATAGTTTCCCACAAGGTGCATCTTAACGTCTAGTTCTTTACTTGCACTCAGTTTTTTGATATGCCACCCCCCTTTTTTTTTTCATTTTCATTGGGTGCATATTTTCTTAAGATCGGTTGGAAACTTAGGCATTTTTAGCCGAATATCACAAATTTTGAACCCATTTTAGCGTAGAAGTCACACTTGAAGCTACAGTTGCCAAAACTAACTAATTTTTGTGGAAATTATGAAAAATACAGAATAGATTTTATTCGGAATGTCCCAACTGCAACCAGTTCATTTATTTGTATAGATTTGTGAAAAAGCTTTACTATACCAATTTCATCACCAGTTCCTTTAATTTAATTATGTGTACACCCAAAGATTTGAACCATAACTACAAATTGGGAGTACATATATTTATTTTTTTAGTTATTAGAATACAAATATTTCTTAAATCTACTTTTTTTAATATTATATCTCAGAAATCCAAAGAATTCGAGGCAGCTTTAGCGGATCTGAATCAACAGGAAAAACAATCTACAAGAAATGTGAAATTTTAGTCTATGAATTATACTATATGGTATATAAAAATGTTTGACCTGATTGACTGACTCATAGGTTATCAACGCATAGTCCAAAGCGTAAGAGCCTGAGGGTTGAATTCTGTTTTATGGCGTAGGTGAATTCTTAGACGAGGACATGGCGGGTCAAAGTTTGGTAGAGAGAATTCATTTTTTTTATCAAAACGACATCAGTGCTTTTTTAGGGTATTATATTAAAGAAAATACTTTCTGGGTAATTAGAAAACCAAGAGTACGAATTAGGGGTTATATGTTTTTTTTTTTGAATGGGGGCTATGCTTAGTTTTCATGTTTTCCACTAACTCAACTGATAAAACAGGAATTTTAATGTTAACCTCCAATGTTAACCACTATACAAGAACGCTTCGCACCTTAACTGAAAGGAAAATCGAGAAGAGATTGTAATATTTATTTAATATGGTGTGAAAAGCAAGCATGGGACGGAGCTCCCTTGTCCCTTATAAATTACATACAAAAACTCGTATTTTGTTTCATATATAATTTAATTAATTTGTAATTAAGTTTTTAATTGCTATTTGATATAGTATTCATTTTACATTTATGTAACCTTAATGTCACCTTTTTGAGGAGTTTACAGCAGGTCAACAAGCCAGAGTTTTTGGTGAGCCTGTTCGCCTACCGCCTGCTGTGCAAATTTAACTAGATTCCTATTAGAATCAATAGAAAGAAGCTCATGTATTTAGCAAAAGCTGGTATTTCCAAGAACTACGAATAATCCATCATTTATGATTAAGAATAGTAAAGGATTTATTTTTAAGGAAATTCTTTGTATTTACGTATATTAATGTTTTACAAATCACATATTAAAAGTCGGGTCAACATATAGATTAATAGTTTATATAGTAAGGCTATTGGCAGCATTTGGGACTATTGTAATTGAAGGCCATATAAACTCTTTTCATTAAATCCTACGTATCTTGCTATTTGTTGTGGATTTCGGTCAAGTGACGTCATTAGTTCTTACTGTGATTGTCAGTGGCAAACAATAAAGGGCCAGGCATGGTCCCTTATTTTTTGAATCAATTGGAAAAATGTGGCTCAGACAAGACGAGTTATGGCATGAAGAGTTCCTAGTTTGCGTTATTTCGAGAAGAGGTGACGTGCGGTTCGTTAACGATGCTCAATTTTTTCCATGTTGATGATGATGTTTTCATACACTGTCAGCCACACAATTTAATAAGCCGAACTTTACACTTCAGCTTTCAAAATACTGTACTTAACATAATTTTTTTTTTTTCAAAATTTATCAACACTAATATATTAGGACGGCTAATTCTGGGATGTCGCTACTGTTTGTTTGTACGTTGGTAATACCAAAGACTTCTGGCCTTCCACACAATATGTATTTATTTCTGAACTCCTCTAGGTTTCACATCTTATAGATATATTTGCATTTATGTACTATAAGTACCAAACAACTGACTCTCTCAGATTCTCAAAGCAATGATTTATTTATTTAAATTAGTTAATAAAATAAAAAATACAATTCCTGTATAGCATGTAAATAATTCTACATACATATATATATTGAGTAGGGTCATTTTGTTTATTACATAGTTTGCTTTTTTCTTCTATTGCTATAAATTTCATTTCTCTGACAAGTTTTTTGGCAAGTTTTGGTCATTCTAAGAAACAATAAGTAATGATTTGTTAGACTGAGCTAAATAAATTATTTAGATGAATAGCAAAAGTGTTTTATTAAATTAAATAAGGGAAGCCATTGTTTTTTGGAACAATTATCTACAATTTTTAAAACTCCAACTTGAACACCGACAGTGCTGTCTTCTACAGGGGGATAATATTTAAAATCAGTTAAGAGGCTTCTTGGATTACATATATTTTTTATAACTCATTTGCATATTTTTATTTTTTAAAATATCGTGACCAAATTTATGTCAGCTGTTTTTTATTTTAGACTAAATATTAGCGTGAAGTTTGATCAGTATTGCTCCACTATTTCATATAGCTACCATACAAAATTGAACCAGTTTTCAGCGCACTTAAACTCGGCCCACTGTTCTAAATAGCTACCACACATAATGCAACAAGTTTCCTGCACAATCAAACTTTTTGAGATACCTTGCAAAATTCATTGCATCATGGGCTGGTCCTATTTTTGTCGATGGCCCTTCGCGGAAACCATTCATTAAATACACCCAAACTTCTCAACGTATCATTTAATTTTGTTATGGTGAAAATGAATAAAGGGTATTCCACTAAAGGAAAAACCCCGACTCCTTTATATTTTCCATTTTGTAGTTTTTATATGATATTCAAAATTTTACTCTCTGCTACTTTCGAGACGATTGCAAGGGTAGATCCCTTATGCAACAAAACTTTTTAAACATTTCTCTCGCTCGCCGTATTTTGAAATTTTCCTGCGCTTGGAGACCTTATTACCGTCTTTAAAGGAACAGCATTGAGTCGGTACAAAAGCAATTCCTCCTTTTTGCACTTCGTGTCTTAAATTGGGATCCAAATATACGAGCCTTCTTTAGACAGACTTCGTTTTATAAAGTTGTCTTCCCAAAATATACGGCTTGGTAGACTTGGATACACTTTTACTCGGTCTTATTGCCTTCCAGAGTAACTCGTAATTTTCTCCCCTTGGCCTTACAATTCAATAGATCCCATTTTTTCCTACAAGATCCATTTCCTGTCTTATTCTCTAATTAGAGTAGTCTCTAAAATTTCATCTATTTTGAGCTGTCTAGATATGTCCTCAGTTCTTCCATCTTGCGTCATCTTTGTATTGTAAGTCCTAGTTTCTGGCCACTTCATCAATGAATATCATTAAATAGTTCGCCCATCGGCCATTGTCCTACTTTTTCAAAAAATTCCTTTTTTCCTCAACTAAGGTCACTTAAGTTTTGTTGTACCCTGGGTACGGTGTCATATGGAGATATATCATGACAAACTTTCAATAGTCATGAGATGTATAGTGAGATGGAGATGGCTATATCATGCCCAAGATGATACAAGCTATTATGGGAAAGTTTTCTAATAAAAATCTAAGAGCAAATCCAAAAATATTACCCCATGCATACAAAATATTCTTAAGTAATTTAAAAAACAGCGACCTTTTCTATTTATCTGCTTTAAAGGTTAAGTAACCCATTTGCATCAACTTAGTCAGCGCGCTCGGTACCATCCCATTGCAATCCCTCTGATAAATCTCCAGCCATGTGCCGGCAGCGTTGTTTCAAAACCCCAGCCACATAATTGCTGTTATCGTTGCAGATTTACAATCTCGCAATAAATTCATCTGACAAAGATGCGCTTTTGCATTTAAAGTCAAGAAGTAAGCTGCTGCAGTGCGTCTGCCCCACCATGCCACAATGTAGCATGCAGCTGCAGCTGCAATAGGCGGAAATTTCACACTGAAAGTTGCATGCGGATGCAGTCGTCGTCGGAGTCGGAATCGGAGTCGTCGTAGTCATAGTCGTTGTTGTTTTTGTCTTTGTTGGCGTTGGTGGTGGCAAACATTCGTGCGGAAGTTTAACCAACTAACAAAGTGACTTGGTCTGAGGCTCTAAAATCACTTCCCCAAGCCAAATGGACGACACTTGGCCAGCCGACTAGCAGGCCAACATTTGTGGCCAAAACTGTTGTTGACGCTGGAGTTAAGTGCGTGCAATTTAATTGTTGGCCAAGTTTAACTCGCTTCGGCCACTAGGCTGTAGCTGGACAATTGATGAATTCAGTTTTGTTGCTTCACTTAATTGACGCCGCTAAATTGTTTGTTGGCCATGTAAACTTGGACAGTTGGTCAATTGGTTTCTGAAACAGCTCAAAAATAAATGGGAAAGAAAAAAGATGAAAATGAAATTGAAAAGCCGTTTTGGTTTTGGGATTTCAAGGAAATGCTTGGCAATGCTTTGGCATGCTTTAGTTTAGTTGAGATAGTAGCTACAATCGCATAGGCAATTTTTAATTGAGCTATGTGAGACTTCCTTCATCCGTGCAGCATGGTGACACTTTCCAACAACAACAACAACTGGCCGCGCCTTAATTGTCTGCCACTTCCCGTTTTGTGGTTACTCGCCAACAGCCCCAAAATCTAATTACGACACTGCCGCACAGCAACATCCAACCTCATCACCAAACTCATCAGCTGCCGTGTGCCGTAGTGTCCAGAAGTCTCCGGTTCTCCAGCTCTTGTCGTTTCTGTCGCAGCCGAAAACCAACGAGCGCAGCAAATTGACAACACAATAAACGTGGCCCACAGAAATGTCCCAGAAACTCCAACCTCGGGTGGTTGTCACACATGTGCGACAGTTTCTGATTTATGAACACAATTTCCACTCTGACAATGAGCTCTGCCATATCGAATGCCCGGTTTCGGCCAGTGGGGAAGTCTCCCCAGCCTTGAACCGACATACTATCTATCTGTGCAATATTTGAGCTGTTTGTTTATGGACACATTTTGGTGGTCACACTCTGCCCCAGTACTGACTATAAGTTTATGTTAATTGAGATTCCCCAGCAAGATATTATAAGAATTTGGTAGCATGTAACCCAAGACCTTATACAAGTGCCAGCTGGTATCCATTTTTGGGGTCACTTGAAGCTGCAGTGCGACCGACTGCATCGAGCCATATTTTAAACTAATCTGTCACATAAAAATCTATGGCTAACCAGACGAGCAGATAAGCAGCCAAATGGGAATAGTCAGTCTATTGCAATTACTTAAACTTCAATAAATTTTTCGACCCTCAAAATGCAGTTTAAAGTTATATTGTAACAAAAAAAAAAAAAAAACAAGCGATGAAGATAAGACAGAATTGAAGGACTCCACGAAGTTTTTATACACTTAAGGAAATTTGGCACCAAAAACGTTTTGATGACTGATTGGTCATATAGCCAAACGAATTTGAAAAATTAGAAATTATCCTTCTAAAGCTTTTGGTCTTTACGAGGTGATCGTATAGCACTCCTATGGGAGCTATACTAAATATGTATAATGTATCCTCGATGTTAAAAAAAAAGGCTTTCAATCTGAAAGTTTGGTTTCTCTAGCTTTTATCATCTCTAAAATCAAGGCGATCATACAAACGGACAGACAGACAGACATGTGTTTTCTTGATTTCGACCAAGGATTCTGAGATAACCTTAAAAAATCCAATAACATTTTTTTCGATGTATGATTTCCGACTATTTTTTTATTTTATTTTGAGTTTGCTGAACCTGAAGTCAAAAATTCTCTAGCTCGTCAGGGCTCTGAAATAAACTCAAAAATACCTCATTCAATCAGGTTCATAGGTTCAGAGTTTGATGAAATATTAAGTTATCGATAGTTCGATATATAATCGAAATTTTTGGAAAACATCTTTAAATGATAAATAATGGAAAGTCCGAAGAGATCAATCAAAAAGTGATCCGCTTAATTTATTTTTGCCCAAATATTTTTATGCATATATAAATTTAAAAAAAATAAAAAGAGATTTTTTAATGTAAATTATAACTATATATAAATGAATAACAAAAAGATATAATATTATGGGAAAGAAAAAAAGTTTTTTTTCAAACCAAGCGTCGCTGAAAAGATTATTTTAAAGATTTATGTACAATAAATCAAATAAAAAGTCTATCGGGGTAACGAACAAAAAAATAGCCCAACAGATTTTAAAAACAAATTATGGGTACATAATTATAGCTTAAACTTTTTTTTTTAATTTTATTTATTTTTATTTATTTATTTAAATGCCTGTTTTTATTTCTTTAAAAAACTGAAACATTAATTTTAGTTTTTAAACTTAACGCTATGCTGCTCAATTTAAAAAAAGTCTTTTAATTTTCTATTTAGCTTTCACTAAACTATTAAACTAGGTTCACAACTAGTTTTAGTTTTAGTTTTTAGTTTTAGATTCTTAGTCTCTTTTTTTATTTTTAAGGTTTTTATTCAAATTTTTTTCCTTCAAAATTCAATTTTACATAAACAAAAATTTACCCAACACATGTTTTCCCACCTTAGTTGTAAAGCTTCTTTTTAAGCTAATCTCTATAGATTGTATAAATAAACTAATGTATAAATATGATGATGAATCATATATAAATAATATATAATAAAAACTTAAACTATTTTAAACATTTTTGAACCAATTTTTTAAATCAAAAAATTTGTATTTTTTTTAACCAATAAATTTTTTTCTACTACTGCTACTAGTTAATTTTGTTTAATTTTTTGTATTACAGACAACCCGATACTTTTTTTATTTAAACCCCAACATTTAATGCAAATTATAAAAAAATTATTTTTTGAGCAACGTTAATTTTTAATATTTTCCTTCAAAGTGAATAAATTTGTATTTTATTCAAATAAATTTACAAATTTTAATAATACATTTTGGCGTTTTTTGAAAAAAAAATTTTGTACAATTTTGAAAAATAATATTCGATTTAATTTTTCAACATTGTTACATCTAAAAAAAATTTGATTCTAGCATGAAAGACGTCCTTAAAAAGAAAATGGTGATTGAAAAGTCTATTGAAGGAACAAACTTAAAAAAAAATAAGAAAATGTTATATTTTTTAAATATTTCACTTTAAAAAAATAAGAAAATATGTATGCTTTTATATTTTAAATTATTTAAAAAAAACATTAAATATTAAAAAAAAAAACTTAGCGCAGAAAAAAGGTTTTGTTCTACTTATTTTTATATTCCTATACTATATCATATCAACTCGTATTTTACGAACCAGGGAAGCTATCTTGAAAAACAAAATATCAATATTTTATATATTTTTATTTATATTTATGTTTATTATTTATATTTCTGTTGCAACCAAATATTAATTATCTTAAAGTTATAATAAGGTATTTCTGGCCTGAGGCTTCTTTATCTGTTTTTTTTTTTAAGTGTTTTTGTAAAAAAAAATATTTGTCATCTTTTTGTCAACTTCCAAGATTTAATTCTTTTATAAATGATGTATATGTTGCAGTTTCTTTAAAAAAATTTGAGTATTGCCAACTAATATGCATATGCCCTCCAAAGATACAGAAAAAATGTATTTAAAATAACTAAATATTTAATTGAGCTAAATTTCTGAAACCTTATATAATAAATAACAGCTATAAAAGCGCTACATTTAATTTTATTTGATTTGCATATAAATGCTATTGCTTAATAGCCCCAGATACAAACATATATCTGGAACTAAAAGTGCCCCCACTCTTTTTCAAGGGGTTTCAATCACAAATGATTGTCACTGGCTGGTTGATAAATGTTGGGTGGGCGTGGGTCGGAGCAAGTCCAAAGATTGGGTAAGGCGGATAGCAAAGCACAGCTCATTCCAAGTAAACTGAAAACTCATTTAAGGCTCCATTTCACAATGTGAAAATGGCAACAACAACAAAAACAATAGCAACAAGGCAGAGCCCAGGGTCAATAACAATACCAATGCATAAGAATATCTGTGTCTATATGTGTGGGAGAGTATCTGTGTGGGTATGCATCTTCTTTATGTGTGGATGAGTGCGTCAACTCAAACAGATAGGGTCAAAAAAAAGATGATGATAAAAAACAAGTGGGCCGATTACAGTCAGAACATGGCGAATATTATGTACACTGCAATTTACTTAATTATTAGCATGGTTAAAAAGTGATCCTTGGAAATAAAGGTGGTAATTCCGGAAAGTCAAAATAATAGGTAAATTGTAGTAAGTAATAGTAATAGTCTCTCAGATAGCTTTTTTTTAGTGATCCTTTTAGTCGCAAAGGTTTCACAATCGGTAATGTTTGTCCATAATTCAGAAACCGCTTTTAAAAAAATTTTCAACTAGAAATGGTATTAAAATAAAAAAAATGTCTTATTTAAATATTAAACTAGAAAAATAGAATAATTTGATTGACAGGTAGCGGACTAATTTCATAAATCGAAATATAAGTGAAAAACTTTGGTGGTCAACAGTGAAAATCATTTGTGGGGTACTTCGGAAAAAATGGGAAAACTAAATTTCTTATATTTGACTCTCAAAGTATTTACCTATTTCTTTTGGCTAGTTTGGCCTCAGATCTAGGTAATAAGTTGCAACTTTTTTTAAAATTTCAAGATCATAGAAATTTCGGCTAGGCTATATGAACAAAGGAACTGACGGATAGGTGGGCACCATTGTACCCTATCAAAAGTGTAAGTAAAAAAAGATTTTGCAACTTTGGACTGCGATACTCGAAAAAATTTTAGATACGAATTACACCCAATTCTGTTTTTACACGGTTTTGAAATACAACGGTCTAGAACAAAATTTCTTTTATACAATTTCATTCGATTTGCACGATTAAAAAAAGCTATTTGATTGAAATTTTGAAGAAAAATATTTTTATTATCCTAATCTTTTAGAAATTTGGTTATCGAATTCCCATATCCAATTTATTTTCATAGCAGCTTAAGTTCATATCTTTTTTTAAAATTTTTTTTACTCGATTTTTTTGGAACATATCTACCGTGTAAAAACACAATTAGTTGTATTAAGTTTTCCAAGCAACTTGGTGCCGGCTCAATTCGATACTCCAAAAATCGATATCACTTCGAATTTTTTTTTTTTGGAAATTGTAAAGTTTTTGAATATTAGGAATGTGCGTTACCAAATCGAAGTATTGAGTACTCCAAACAATTTGAAAGCGACTTGACTCGATATTGTAAAATTCGATATTAACAATATCGAAGTTTTTCATTTTTATTGATTTCGCGATATCAAAAACAAGTGGAATCAATGTATTGTATATTCCAAACAACTTGCAGCCGAGTCAATTCGAAACTGAAAAAATCGATATCAACGATATCGATATTTTTCAATTTTTTTTTAAGTGAAAAGTTGTGCATAAATGGGATTTGCGAAATAAAAAAAATCGAATCGAAGTATTGTGTATTCCAAACAACTTGAATCCGAGTTACTATGATGCTGAAACAATCGATATGATTTTTTTTTAAATGTAAGAGTGCGTGACTCTTATTATTGAGTACCAAACAACTTGAATCCGACTCAATTCGATATCAACAATATAGACTTTTTTTTTCTGATAGTAAAGTTTTTAAATGCAAGGAATATTTGATATCAAAAACAATTTGAATCGAAGTATTGAGTATTCCAAGCAACGTGAATTCGAGTCAATTCTATGCGGAAAACCGATGTCGAAGCTTTTGGTTATTTTCAAATAAAAAAGTTTTTCAAAATTAGGAATATTCGAAATAAGAAAAAGAAATTCGAATCTAAATATTGAGTATTCCAAATAATTCGATGCGAAAAAATCGATGTCATCGATATCGAAATTTTTGAAATTGGTTTAAATGTGTTTTTCCTCCATTTTCCCTATATGGACTTAAATAAGTGAAGCGGATCACTTTTTTAATCATTTTCAATTAAATATTAATCTCGAGAATTCTTCCAAAAAAATTGCGATTATTTATTGAGCTCTCGATAACTGAATATATAGGTTCACATTTTTTTGACAAGACGTAAATCGTAATCGAGTAAAGATATTTAAAAAACTTTTCAAATTTTGGATTACAAAAAAATTACAATTGTGTTTATTAAATTTTTTTTCAGAAAATTAACAAATTGTTTTTTTTTTCATTTTTAAAAAATTCTGCATAATCTTCAAAAAAAATAGAACCCCCAAAATTTCATGCTATTTCCTCACCTCATTGACCCATCGCTTTCATTCCATATCTTTGGAAAAAGTGGCTGCAGGGTGTCCGATTGTCATGCAACGCCCCGAAAAATTCACTTTTTTTTTGTTTGCACTCACTTAGTATACCCTTGTAGACAAAGTGCAGGGTTTAAACTAAAAGAAATAAGAGCAACTCGGAACTAAAGCTTCTGATATGGCTGCTTCTTCTTTTCGAGACAATTTGCCACTTTAATTGCGGCAATTTTTTGCCCATTTTTAAGTCAAATTCACTTGATGGCTCTTGCCACATTTTGTTGCCATTGTTGTTGGTTTTGGTTTGTTTGGCTTTATACTGGCACTGCGCCTGACTAGCTGGCTAACTGACTGGCCCAAAGGGTGTTCAATTTGGGAGTGTGTGTCTGTGTGTGCCTCTGGCGCCTGGTTCTCCGGTTCCAGCTACCACCTCTCTATCTATCTCTGGCGTTTTGTATCTGTGCTGAGGCAATCAAGCGACTCGTATGTCGTCTCCATGGTCTCCAACGTACGTCCCCATGGTCATCATAGTAGTAGTAGGTATGTCTATGCGTCCGTCCCTCTGTCCCAGCCTGGTATTGTCTATATGCCAGCATTTGTGCTCTCCAAAATGCTTTGTAATTGCAAACAATTTGATAGTAAGTACGATTTCTAATTGTGCGAATGATTGCTTTTCATTGAGATGGCGGATGGCGACTGAGTCAGTCTCTTCTCTCTCTTCTGTCTCTTGAGTCTCTTTTGGAAACTAAATGAATGTTTATGGCCACAAAATGAAAAATTGTAAATATTTTATATACAACAACAGATTCAGATACAAAAACAAAACAACATATGAATTGCAAATATGTTTGTCGATTTTGTGCAAATTCTGACTAAAATGTTCGATAGTTTTGTTTCGTATTGTTTTTATGTAAGTGCAATAAAAATAAATTAATAAATTAGAAATACGAGATAAATGAAACTTTTCTTTTATCGATTTAAAATGTGTTGAATTTAAAGCAATTTTGTAATAGGTATGCAATTGAAACGGTTATTACATTGATAGAAAGAATAAAATCTAAAATTAAGATTTTTAGCATTCTTGATTTGATTTGACAAAACTAGGCATAGAAATTCTTAAAATACGAAGAATATTGTTAAAATAAAATTTTGAAGTAAAACTTAAAAAAGTTTATTCTTACTGCAAAACTAAAAATTCATAAAATACGATTAAAAGTCTTGGATTAAAAAAAATAAATGAAGTTCTTAAATTAGATAAGAATTGTTGAATTAAAAAAATTTCATTTCGATTTTAAGCATGTAAATTTAAAACAATTTCTAGTATTAAAATAAGACCAAAAATTCTTTGAACTTTTTAGTCATGTTTCTCATAATAGTCTCACATTAAAATTAAAAGTCTTTTGTTAGGAAATTATTCTTAACTTACTAATTTGAAATTGTGAAAAAATAATTAATAATTAAATTCAAGACTTAGAACTATAAAATGGGAAAATAATCTCAAAACGGTTTTGTCATGTTTCTCAAAAATATTTTGCATTAAAAATAAATACAAATTATTAAAATTAGTTTTTTTTGCATTCTCAAATTTTAAACTTTAAAGCAAAACAAAAAAAAACAGGAAATAAAAATAAAAGTCTGAACTAAAATAAAAACTGTTAAAGATTTTTAGCATAGTAAAATTTTACGCTTGAAATAATAATATTCAGTACATATAAGATTATGAAAATGAATTAAAAAGTCTGACTTAAGAAAAAAGTTCTTAAATAAAGATTTCATACTTAAACCAAATAATACTAAATTAAGACCAACAATTCTTACAAATATTCTAAAATTAAGATTAAAAGCTATTTAAAAAATTCTCAATTTTCGACTTTTAGCAAATCCAAAAAAAAAAAGTTTTGTTTTTATATATTTTTATTTTTTGCTTCAAATATTGTAACTAAATTTGGTAAGGAAATATTTCTTTTGGAGCTCTTAATCAATATACCAGATGGGATCGCTATAGAATGGTACAGGGTATCCCAAATTCGTCCATCTTTAAATTATAATTTATCAAATAATTGCATAGGTAAAGAACTGGGATAGGATTTAAAAATCTTAATTTTATTAAAAAATAAAAACTAATTTATATTTTCAGTGTTTGGTCATTCCATTCTGGATAAATAAAGCCAAGTTGAATGAAAAATAGGACGCTGAAAAAATAGATACGAACTAAAGGATTCCCGTTAAAGGATTCCATCCAATTAAGAAATAATAAAAATTTATTTTTCAAATAAGCTCTAAAATTTTTTTTTTAATATTGTTGAAAATCCGCACCTAAGAATCTGGTCACGATTTTGGATTTTATCACGACATTTTTTAAGCGTAATGGTTCATATTTTGTGAGTTTTTTCGGTGTGATATGTCACAATTATGTAAAAAATTTCACGCATTGGCTGACTGGCGCTACTTTTGAGCCCTTTATAACCATTATAACGAATTATAACCAAAATTATTAAATTCAGACTGTTATTTGTAACGGTAAGCAAAACATTTTGGACAATATTTGTTTGCTTTTCTTGAGGTATTAAATCTTAGACTACTTCCGAGTGTTGTAAATATTACGGATTATCATGGCCAAAACATTCTTAATTGGATTCGAATTTTAAGTTCCGTAAATTTTAAGGTTAATTTTGAGGCTCGATAGGAGTCAAGAATATAAGTAGTAAAAGTAGTAAATTTTAGGCTTGTCTAGTTCGAAAAAACTTTCATATTGTATCCCTAATCCGTAAAGTGGACGAAATGGCCAATTAGCGGAACGAAATTAATACCGTCTATAAAAAAAATAAATGTATTTTCAAAAGAATATTTTTTCGGAAATAGAAAAGATTCTTTAATCCAAACCAAATGATATAAAAACTTTTTTTTAATATACATTTTTTTTAATTAAAAAAAATATTTTTTTATATTTATTTTATATAATTTTTCAAAAAATATTTACATCCATTACCTTAGTCAAGCTCGCATTGTTCTGCTATTAGTATAATTTTTTCATGTTAACGTACACCAAAATTTCTAGAAACTATCGTGAATACGAGCTAAGAAGGCTACGATATTGTACAGAAATTTTGCTTTAATAAATAAAGTTTTTTTTTTTTTTAGATTACTTTAATTTTCGAAAACGATTGATTCTGCAATTTTGCCAAAATGTTGAAAATTTGAAAATTTGGCAACCTTGCATTTAAACAAAAGTGCAACTTACCATTCACCACACATGCACGAATGGTGAATATGAATACTTAGGAATACAACTTTTTTCTGTTCATTCGCTTATATACTTCACACTGTTACCTTCAACCTTGTTCTACCTACCTAGATGGTGTCGGATTTCTCTACATTTTCAACGGATCCCGATGATGCCATAAAGTGGTTTTTAAGGATTTAAGGCACTATACCTTTGAATCAATCGTTAATGTTTCGCACAAAATCTCGAAATCGAGTGTTGCGCTGTCTACGCGCGATCATTCTAAGAACTGTCGTTCCTCGTGAAATATCACTCAGGAGTAAAACGAAGCAACTACCCTTTTTATTCCCGGAAGATTCCTTAATATTATAGATGAAACGCTCCTTTAAATTTTTGCCGCATAGCTGGTATGGAGTCAAGTCGTTAAGCTGCTTTTCCAAAAATATGTCAAAACTCACCCAAAAAAGGAGTTTCAAGGCACTTGAAAGTTTATATTGCTATATATTTTATTCGACGCTATAAAGTGGTTTTATTTTATGTTTGCCAAGCTTCGTTCTATATTAGACCATAATAGCCTTCATTGGAAAAACTTCTTGACTAACCGGCCAACACAAAACGTTCAAAGTCCATCAAAAGAGCTTAGAGCCCACCACTCATCATCAGTCCAATGCGCACGAGCTGTTCCAAATTAATTAGGCAGAATTGCTAATAAATATGCATGTCCATGAGGTTACCCCCCGCTCCCCAAAAAACAACCTGCCCAAAGGAACCCCAAAAACTCAAAGCCACTAAGCTAAGCTCAACAAATACAATAAATAAACTTAAAGTGGCAATATAATTAATTAAACTTTTATCGCTTTCTGCTAATTTGTCTCATTGTTAGTCACCCCCCCAAAAAAACACAGAGCCCGTCCGGACAGACAGAGCCAACATTTAATTTTCCTTAATAGTAAATCCGTGTTTTATGTGCAGTCAGCACCGTACCAGTTCCAGCATTTGGCGATAAACGAAATCTTTTAATGCCCGCAAAGGACAAACTAAAATATCACTCATACGCCAAGTTGGCTCCAAGGCTGCTTGGAGCTACTTGAATTTATGCGCATGTTGTGCACGCTGCTCCAACAGAGCTACTAAATTTCTGGCTGCGATTTTGGCCATTTCCAGATAGATGTGCTTGGCTCTTAATCTAAATCTGCATGTCAACTCGAAGACCGCATAAATCACAAAATAATCCTAAAGTAAAATAGCCAGAATCTGCAGCTTGCAAGGGAATTCGTCTGTGTGTGTATCTGTGTATATATGTCCGTGTATGTTTGTATCTATTTGTGTGTGTGGGTGGCCTCTGGGCGCGCATTAACGTCAATTGTCTTTGTCTGCAGCCACGCCCACTGCAGCAGAATAGTTCGTTGGCCATCTTGTAAATTTGCTTTGACAATTTTTGTTAGCCAGTCTGAGCCCCCAATAAAGAGGAAGCCTTAGTAAGCCCCCCCCACGCCACCTAAAGGCAACAAATGTCATTTGACTTGTATGCCTGCCCTGGTACACATGCCTTCAGACCTGGCTAGCTTAACTTGGCTCAGCTCACATGGCTCATATTCTAGCCGTTTTACCTTTTTCGGGCATTGTTTGGAAATCGACCCGTACTGGTGGGGTACTGTACGTACAACTTGCTTCCATTTCATTTTTATCGAAGACAATGCGACGACGCCCGCAAATGTAATTCAACGCAATCGCATTGAATTTTATTTAAAATTGTTAAAACGCTCTTCTTGCAAATGGCCCATTCGGCTGGCGGCCCTCCAAACGTCCTGGTACCCCCTCTCAGCCACGCCACTGCAATGATTTGCTTTATCATTTGCGGTCGTCGTTTGTTGTAGGTATGTCTGTGTATGTAAATTGTAGTCTAGTCCCTTTGCATTTCGCACAGTGTAACAATAGAAATGTGATATACTCGAATGGGATAGAGGAATACCCTTTTTTACGCAAAAATCAAAATAACTTGAACTGTTTTTATTAACGACAGTTCTTCTCCCTAAGAAACTAAGTTATTTCGCTGCTCACCTTATTTTGACTGGCGCCCTCATTCGGGTAATTTTGCAACTTAGCAAGACTTAAACTTTTTGTCTGGCGCCCTCTAGCGGAAATTTTTAAAACTTTGTGTGGTCTCTCCCATCTGCTTTACTGAGCAAGCAAAAAAGCAATATGGAAAGAAGAGAGATGAACCATTCAAAACAAAAAGTAGATAATATACTACCAGTTGCGGATCCAAGGTGGGTTTTTGAGACAAGACCCCCAAAAGTTGGAAAAATATATACACTTCGAAGTGAAAAACTCCCCTACGAACAAATTCTGGATCCGAACTACCATGATCGGGAAGAAAGTAGAGTCCGGTACTGACTAACCGGCCCCTAAGCTTACTTGCCTGTTAGAAGGAAAAAATGAGACTATAGAATATTTGACACTGGTAAAGGCTGGTAAAATTTTGGGGACATAGCTCTTGTAGTGTCCGAGATCTACGTGTACATACAGAGGGACGTAAGGAAAACACATGCCTCAATGAATACCCAAGCCTGCTATATACATTGCGCAATTCTGTAATACCCTAGACGTTCAGGTTATAGTGTATAAAAAGGCAACGGCTCTGATTTCATTTTCACCAAAAAAATTAAACCCAGGCTGCTAATACTGCCAACATTGTTAAGCGTTTGTAGCCTGCCGTAAGGAGTTAGAGGGGGGCACTTGGAGGTTGGGGGTGTGTGTGTGTGTGTTGAAGCAATTGCCGTTTTCTGACAAATATTGTAAATGAGACTGCGACAAAATCATCAGACAAAAGCCGACAATGAGACAAAGGCAAGCGACATGGCCCGAATGCGCAGTTACTGCGGCTTTGGGCCAAATTGTATTTGTACATATTGCAAAAAGCTGTTAACGAGATATACACATGGCAAAAAAAAGGTGCTAGCTGATTTAAATAAGACCTACTTGCCTCCTGGCTTGCCCGGGGGCTTTGTCGCAGCAAAACAAAAGGCACATTGAGGCAATCTCTATGGGGGCTAGAGTTTAAAAGAGCGTGGAATGGAAGCCGCAATTGAAATAATTAAGTGTCAAAATTGTGTACTTGGAGCTAGGTGTAAAGCTGCGGCGGGGGGGGGGGGGGGGGGGCTGTGTGGCGGCAATGAAAATGATTTTCCATGAAAATAACTTGGCAAATGTGTAAGCCAAACTTTTATGTGCGCCTGTAAGTGGCATCACATAAACAGGAAAAGAAGAGCAGCGTCCAAGATGAAGTAAAAAATTTGAAGATTAAAAAAAATGGCGCAGAAATAAAGATAAAATTTAAGAAGTTTAAAAATTAAAAGATTAAAGAAATGGTAGAGTGAGACAAATTCGTTGGTAAGAGAAGTAATAGAGTGGAGAGTAAATGAGAGAGCGTTTGAAAGAGATCGAAAGGTTGGAAGAGTTATAAAGGAAAAGAGTAAATTTAAAAAAAATGCCAAAATGTAAAAAAGGAAGGAGGGAACGAAGGAAAAAGTGAACAAGCGAATGATTAAAAAAGGAGAAGAGTGAGGCGACGAATTTCTAAATGAAAGAAGAGTTGGAAATTTGAAAGATCCAACGTATTCGGCATTGAGGATCTGAAAGAGGGATGGAGTTCGATAGATGAGTGATAGATGAGGTAGTGTAGAATTGAAAAAGTTAGCGAGTAAAATAACGAGGGCAGACAATGACTTGAAGATTCAAAGTGTTGAAATGATGAGAAAATATAAAAATAAATAAGTTGAGCCATCGGGGGAGCCTATTACACCTAGAGCGCGAGTACCCAGGTGGTAAATAGGGGTCCTCTTCAGTCTTCAGGCTATTAGTCTACTGATGAAAACCGATTTCTGGTATTCTACTGTTCTGAGAATGAAATTAAAAAGCAAGAATTAAATAATTGACGTACCTTTCACATTTCTGTATATGAATGGTTTGGTTTAGCTGCTGTACCCCAGACCTGAGCACCATGTATATTCTAGGTACGCGCTATGATTGACCGACCATCCGTTTGCAGCATTAATGCAGAAGTCAATGAGGTCGGGCCCCTCTTTGCAGTACCATACCGGCAAGGAATACCGTACAGGAGCGGTGCGAGGACATTTCCGTGCGGAACCCAAGCTTCTGGTTAGCGATTAAAAATCAAAGTACAATGTTAACGTTAAAAAAGCGTACAGCTGTACAGCTGGTCACTAAGAAAATGTATAAAAATCTTATCACTGCGAGTAAAGTGGATTCTCAGAGTCATATGTTACTCCAGAGGACATCTATAGAGATTTTTAACATTAATGGTCGAATCAAACAGAAAAATGAGACTATCGTAAAGATGCTGTTACAGTTTAAGCAATAAATATTTAATGTCGGATACTACAATTCTTAACTATATTTATTATAAGACTATCAGTGAGCTCTTACTCTGACTTCTTTCAAATGCAGGGTTCTACAGAACGGAAGCTTGTCTGCACATTTTTCAACGAACTCTGGAGTCCGTCAGGGCTGCCTTCTGTCACCGGTTCTATTTCTAATCGCCATCGACAAACAGAGGCATTCCCTCGACGTTTACAGAGCAGCTTGAAGATTTAGAGTACGCCGATGACGTCTGTTTCCTTTCTGTTCGACATAATGATATGCAAGGTAAACTGGACGATCTAGTCGAAGAAGCTGGTAAGCGCGGTCTCGAGGTAAATGTGGAAAAAACAAAGGCATTGAAAGTGAACGCCAACAGCCATGACGACTTTTTAATACGTAATGAGCGCATTGAACTAATGGACTCTTTCTTCTACCTTGGCAGTGTCATAGCCGCAGACGGTTGCGCAAAAGCAGACATAGAAGCCAGAGTTGCTAAAGGCACAGCTGCTTTCGCGCAACTCTGAAAGATCTGGAATTCCAATTATCTATCGACAAAACACGAAAATCCAGATAAACAAATCTAATGTGCTATCCATTTTACTTTATGGTAGTGAGTCTTATCTAACAACAGGGGCTATTCTTAGACAACTACAAGCCTTTGTTGAAAGAGGTCTCCGACGCATTCTGAAAATCTGGTGGCAAAACACGATCAGCAACTCTGAGCTGATGCAGCGATGCAATATGAAGCCGTTATCCTACATAATTACCAGTCGCAAATGGGGATGGATTGGGCATACTTTGCGAAAGCCCCCACATGAAGTTTGTCGTCAGGCCCTTGATTGGAACCCGCAGGGCAACCGAAGAAGAGGGAGACTCAGAACAACATGGCGCCGAACTGTTTTGAAAGAAGCTGAAGAATCAGGACGTTCCTGGAGGGAAGTGAAGCAATTGGCACAAAACCGGATACGATTTAGATGTTTTACAGGGGCACTATGCTCCTCAAGGAGTTAAAGGAATAAAAGAAGAAGTGAGCTCTTACTATATTCTACGAAATGCGGGGAATTTTGATTGTCACGGTTAAAAATAAGAACACAAAAGTTCTTCTTCTGTGCATAGACTTTAAAACTCGAATTCAAGTGAACTAAGGACTACATAATTCTTACAATGTTAATTAAAAGCCCATGAATATTCTTGGATAAGCTAACTCTGGGTCACTCTCGTGCGAAATGAGATTGATTGTTAGGCAATAATGAAATCATCTCTGAATTGGGCTTATCGCATGCTCAGTATCCTATGACTTTGTAACAGGCATAGCTGTGAAATAGTACTGTTTGAGAGTATGGACGTAGCTAAGTTAAAGGTTTAAGGGATCCCAACTCCCTCATGATGTACAGCAAAGACACCTGTCCCCCGAAATTAATTTCTCGATCAATTCAAGGGTTGGCGTTAGAATTACTACTACTACACTATCACTTGCAATAGTTTAAATATGTCTTATGGTTAAAGAATCCATCAATTAACGGAGACTAAAAATGCCTCGAGTGGCTGAGGCTGTAGAATTCACAACTAGCTTATTCACCGTGTCAAAATTTCATGACTTGGACTACGAATTGCTGTCCCATCCAGCATACTCTTCAGATTTGGTCACTAGCAACTATTTTCAGTTTCCAGACTTGAAGAAATGGCAGCGTGGGAAAAGATTTGATCAAAATAAGAAATCCTCACTAAAAATAAAAACCTCTATGAAGAGTCTTAAAAAGGTATAATTATTCGAAAAGAGACTATGGTCAGCAATAAAACGCTTAGTTGTCCGAAAAAAATATCTCTTATTCCAAAAGTCACTGACTTATCAAACTGCCCTCGTATAACCAATTGCTCCTATACCAATTAGCGTTAGCCAGGGGCGGTCGATTCATACACTTAAAACTTGAAATAACATCATTCGAAGGCGATGACCCTTTCGGACCCCCTGAATCCGCCTCTGTAGCTTGCACTTCTATTTTTGAAGTTATTGAAGCGAGCATTTCCATTACTGCAACTTACGACCAACGCATGTCCTGCGCAGAATCTAAGCATCGCGGTATTCTTTGACAAGTTTTGTTGTTGTAAACAGATTTTGCAATCTAAATAATTTACCCGACCACACCAGACCATACCAAAAAAACTCTCCCAAAGCAACTCTGAAATGCATGCAAAATAAACACTTTGTCGCTGCCGCACTTTTACTTAACTTTGTGTGGAGTTTGATACACAGTCACTCCCCAGATCCTTCCAAATCGAAGAGGAAAACTTTGCCAATATAAGTGCCAGCGCACTTGTACAGACAATGCCAACGACAAGCCATCCGCAGCGCATCCACAAGCGTAACCTCAGTCACAACCCCATCCGTAGTGTAACCCAAAGTCCGTCGTCATGTCCTGGCAACTCCGTTGCGTCCATGAATCTGCTGACCGCGCTGCAAAAACCGCACGCATGCTAAAAGTGTGGCCATAGCACATGTTGGTATTGTTTTTGCAGGTTGCAAGTTACAAGTTGTTGTTATTTCTGGTTATTGCCACCAAGCTGTTGTAGCTGGCTTTAAACACAAAACTTATTTTAAGTTGTTGTTTGTTGTTTTTGACAGAATATTGCAAGCAAAGGTTTTGCCGAGCCGAGCCTGCTTTCCAAAAGATGCTCGGCACAATGCACACAAAGAATGTTGCTGAGATGTTGCTGCAACTGCTTCCGCTGTTGTTATGTAGTTGTTATTGTTTTAATGCTGCCACACAGCTACCTGGTAAGACTTCCTGCCGCGCTGCAGACCGCAGAATCCCAACGCAGTTATGCAATCACAAAGTTGCCTGCCAGCTCTGCTTCAGCATCTATCTGTCTATGCATGTCTCCGGCGCTCTGTCTGTGTCCATGTCTTCTGGCCACTGATTGAAATTCTCCGGCTAGTGCAGTTGGGCAGGAAGGCAGCAGTAGTGTGTAATTTTCAGTATCATCTCGACTTGGCTTTACTTGCAGCCCGCTTACTCGTGTCTTCCCTGGTCAGGCCTGGTCTGGCCTGGTCTTGTCTTGAGTTGCCTTAGCCAGTCTGGGCTAGTTTTCATTATAGATAGTTATTATTATTATTATTATCAAAATCATCTATGCGTGCCTTGTGCACAACTTGCTGTTGCTAAGACCCCTTTTTTCTCAGATGCTCAACCACCTTTACCCACTTGGCGTATCCAACCTACTTCATTGTCAGTTGCCAGTTTTGCTTTTCTCGGGGAAGTGTATTCATCATCATTGCCGTTGTTGTTATACACTGCTTCCAATGCGATACGGGGTTTCTTAGGTTTGTAATGGACGTGCACGTCGGGTGTCTCTAGAGCTATGTTCGTTTTTCCATCCTTGTGATCTCTTATAAGGTCAAATACAATATCCAGAGCAACAGCATGCTCAAAGTTTCAGGATAAATGAAGTTTGTAGAACTGAGATGAAACCTCTTCCTAAAGTACCAATTTATCTGAATTTGTTGAACCGAGTTGTTACTCCAGCAGAGTTTCCTGAGTTCAGGAAGGAAATAACTCAAAAAACGGCGGAAAGAGCGGAACAATGATTACACTATCCCGAAATTTCCGTAGGCCCTGGAACTACGAGTTCAAGTTACCGAATATGTTGTTGAAGAAACATTTTTTTTTAGATTTTTGAGAGCCTTAAGAAATGGTTTTAAGGCAGTCCTAAGATGGAATACTGAATGCGGGATAAATTTAAAAAAAGCAGTGTCGTTTTGGGACTATATACTAAAGGAAATTTTTTGAAATAATTAAATTTTCTTACCATATGCCAAGATTTCAATCATGGCTGTCTTTTGATTTAAAAAAATTTTCTAAGGTATGGTTTTTAGAGTTTAAGCCTCAGTTAGGATACTCAATGTATTTTTGAAAAAGATAGTATTGGTACTTTTTAATGCTTTTTTTCAAACATGCGGGGCGATATCGAACTTAGTTTTCCATCTATAGCTCCAGTGGCGAATACAGGTACCCAAAAACCGCGTCCGTAAATCCGCCACTGTATAGTTCTCAGCAACGATGTAAATCTTTTCCTTTTATTCTTCTCAAAAACTGCTTGTTATACTGCTTGCAAGCAGTGTCAACTTGTAAAAAGACGTAGGCAGTTGTCATTTAAAGGCATGCATGTATAGGGTATTCCTTTGTCGTTCATCTCCCTTCCTCAGATCCCAATTGTTGCAATCAAATTTGTTGTTGCTGACTCTGGTACGTAATTTTCTTATTGGCTTGCCAATATTTTTGCTTTCAATATTTATTTGTGCATTCCAGTTGAGGTTTTTGATTAGTTTCTTACTTTTATTTTTATTTTTTTGCTGTGTATGATATTGATTGCAATATGCTCAATGCTGTTTTGGCTTTGCCCAGTCGCATAACAATTGGTCAAAATGGTTAGATTGCAGCGTGTGGCGGGGGAGTTTGAAGGTATCATATTAAGGCAAATCTTACAAAATAAACATCTCTGCAAGATTGTGCAAGACTATTAGCTTGGACGGAAAATATTTGGAAAAATAGTTAGGAATAAGTATGTTGAATGATAATTTGAAGTGTAAATAAATTTTACACCTTAAATTGAAAACAATTATATTAATTACTATAGAGATAACAGCAGGCGAACAAATAAAAATGCTAGAATAGACAGTGAATACAATAAATTTTTTTATGTATTTATTTTGGCAAATAAATCTATAGACAAAGCATCAACGAAAACAAAAAAATATAAAAACAACAATGCGGAATTGAAGATTAAGTCAGGAATGTATGTGCAAAGAAGTACCCAAATATAGCCAAATATTTGTATGAAATGTAAATTTAAATAGAAAGCTGAGATATAGTTTGCATGGTAACAAGATGAAGCTTAGCAGTGTAATAAAGATGAAAAAGAAGAAGAAGGCGTCCGGTTGAAGAATTGGAAGCAGGATCTGCTATAAACGCCACAAGTTCGATATTTCCTAAGATGATGTGTTAAATAATGAAGATGACGATTTTAAATAATTTTAACAAGGACGGACGGTCTTTGGAATATAGACAACTTTTGCTGCAATCTTCAACGTTAATGATCTTATGGAGACCGGAGATGCAAAAGGGGGGGAGGCCTTATGGAAAAATTTTTAAAGTGACAAAAAACTTCTTCGCGAAATTGGTGATGATGAAGAAACTATTTATTTATTTTTGAAAGTTTTTTAAAAGCTATAAGTAGGTCCAAAACTAAGATTAAATGCTGGAAAGAAAGAAATGACAAGTTTTTCAAAAATTCGTATAAAAGTTATTTAAAACTTAACTCTTGAAAAGAGTTGTAATGTTATAAATTAAGGTGATCCTTTCTGATTTTTTTTGCGTCACCACTTAAGTTTTGTTGGCAATAAATCATTTTTGAATTATGAACTTAAAAACAAAATTGTTAAAAATTAAAAAAAAAAAAAATATTTTTTCCAATTCAAAATTGTAATTTTCATTGAAATTTCTGTATTCGTTTAGTAGATATGACTTGTCAACGAAAATTCTAAAAATGAAAAATGAAATATTCAGTTATCGATAACTCGATAAATATTACAATTTTAAAAATCATTAAAATCGGAGAGGCCTGTTTTACTTATTTTTGCCGGTAAGTTTCAAATAAAACATATGTTGGGTCATGCCAATATTTGGAATGATTTTTAGCATAAGTTCCTTAAAATCGTACAAAATAAGGTTTATGAAAAGCTTTCATTATTTTTACGCAATGAAACAATGGAAATAAAATATTACCTAATTATTTTACTTATCTAAAACTGAAGTTTAAAAAAGACAAATTTTATAAATAATTTAATTTTAATTTATTTAATACTTTGTAGTGCATTTTTATTTATTTAACTTAAAAATGAAAAACGAGCAAAAAACAACCAAATACGAAAATTAAAAAATCTTTTAAATTAAAAAATAAGATTTTACAAATGTGTGTTTATACTTGGTCCAATAAAAGGTCCTTAGCCCTACGGCCTACGTCATAATTTCCAGTGGAAATTTTCCACAGATACATTGTTTTTTTAAAGGCCCATACGCAGCACGCAAAAATTCCGCACCAAACGGCAAAACTTCATATAAAAAAAAAATCCCTTTTTTTTGGATAAAATAAGTGTTTCACGGCTCGTCGATAGTCATCATCGGGCATTTTCTTTCTATTAATATAATTTCTAAAAGTTAGTCTTCCAACGGTTTTCTTTTGTTTGTTAAAATTCAAAAAACAAAACAAAAAGATTTCTGTCATGCTCCTGCACACCTGTAAAAGTTGGTATGTTCGTTTTAAAACGCTCTCATAGCCAATCTTGACAGCGCTGTTAACACGTTTATTCATTAAATTTGATAGCATACTTATAGGCTTGTTATTTAATTGTACAACATGATCGTTTTTTCTCACGCTCTCTTACTATTTAACTGCTGTTAACTGACACCTCTGTTAACGTGTCGCTCTTTGTGTGTGACCTTTGTTATGCTAGTGTGTGTGTGGGAGTGTGTGACCGTTAACTGTTTGCCATTGTGCACTATGCTGCTCTTTGCACCCTCTCTCACACCCACTACACTCTGTCTCCTCGTTGGTCATGAGAACTGCTCCTACTCCAAGCTACGAAAAGTTATGACAGCTTACATTGTTAGCACGTGGCAAACTTCTTGCTCTCGTTGTTGTTGCTTTTGCGCTGATTGAATGGAATTTGCGGCGTATATGTGTGTGTGTGAGCGTGTATCTGTGTAAGTATGTGTCTCTGTGTTAGCGAGTATCTGTGTGTGTACGAGCGTTGCACTGTTTGTTTATTCGCTGTTGTTTGTTTGTTTGTTTGTTTTGTGTTGGCGCTTGTTAAATGTCAGAAAATTTTTGAGCTACACCTCGCAAATGAAACTGCCAACTGAGTTGATTGTACCTCGTTTGCTATAGTACGAATGTGTGTGTGTGTGTGTGTCTGTGTGTGAGTGCTACGTGTTTATGGTTTTTCAGTTGCATGACTCAGCTGCAACCTTGCTGACCTTAGGATAAGCACAATTTGCCTGCTATTTAATGCGCTCTGCGCCACCATCATAACAACAAAATCATCTGGAAATTGCAGGCCATTAGCGTTGAGCCAAAAGTCATAGCGTTGTTGGCCAAAGTCAACCAACTTAGCCATGACACAAACCCTTGTCAGAGAAAGCAGCAGCAGGAACAGTCGGCGCTGCCGTCACTTGACACTTTTTCGCTCTTTTGTGCATTGCTTGACTTGGTCAATAAACTTTTGTATGTGGTTGGCTGACATGCTCACCACCCACTCTTTCTCTGGCTCATCCTGTGTGTGTAATGCTATGTTTACACTGGCTTATAATGACGTCGCAAAATTGGATAACATTTGAAAGCAAGTAGTGCAGCAAAGAACTACAATCCAAATAGTAATTCTTTTATTTCCTTAATAGTATGACAAAAAGTGTTCCATTCCAAAAATTGGCTAAATTTTTGTAGGGTAGCTATATTAAATAATAAATCAATTTTTTTTTTTTTACAAGCAAACAAAAGCATTAAAAAAAAAAATTTTAGTATGCAATAATGTGTTTTTCCGCGTAAGTCTACACATTTGTGTGAAGTTAAATCATAATTGGTCAACTATTACATATAGCCAGCATACAAAAATTTTACCTGCGCTCGCTTTTTCAGAGAGACGCGAATAACGCATCGGCGCATTGTGCAACCTTCAAATTGTGGGATTGTGATTGTGATAAATGTATGGTTAGAATTAGTTAATAAACTGAATTTCCCTAATCGCAGAGGTGCAGTCGCTTAAAACGTCTTTTTGACTGATATCTGGCAAGTGGGTTAGGGATTTGTATCCTAAGGTTATTCAATACACAATTTTTGCAGAAACTAATAACTGAATATTTGTATTTACACGTGCATATTCATATGGTTGTTTACATTGACCTCTCCCAGTGTGAAGCTATGCCACGCCGTGACTTAGTGTAAACACAGCATAAACTTGTACTTGTGTGTACTGGTTTCTGTGTGAGTGAGTGCATTTGACATTTGTGCCTTCATTTTGCTGTGATAAGTTCTCGTTACTTCACTTGGGGCCACTTAGCGGCCTGTCAAGCCCGACTCAGCATCTTTCCATTGGCCAACATGCCTATTTTACACTTTTATAGAAAATTTTTGCCAATTGTCTGCCGTCAGTGTCGTTGTTAGCTGCCATTTTTTTTTTTTGGTGCGGAAGTTTGCGCAATTTCCAAACGGAAATGCAATTTTCGGTTCTGCTGCATTTGTCTCGCAGAGCGTTCGTGTGGCCATGGCAGGGTCTGAGTTGGGCTCGAGCGGGCTCAACTGCGTCTGGGCGGCTTGCCAACACATCGTATATCAAATGCAGTTGGCAGCACTGACAATGACATGCACAAGCGCCAACCGCTAGCCGAGAGGCAGCCCAAAATCAAACAAAAAGAAAAGAGTGCGCAAGTGGGGGAGTGGGAGAGACTCGGAGAGAGTAAAAGAAAGAGGAAATAGCGTGAGCACAAAAAAAAAAAAATTAAATGTAAACGCCAAAAAACTTGCGATGCTGCCGTCGCCTTTAGCTCATGTTGTTTTCATTGTTGTTGCTGTAGTGTGTGTTACGCCTTTTGTGGCAGTGCCTCGAAATTTATTTCACACGCTTTTTTATGTCAAAAAAAAACAACGGGCGTCAGTCTTGTTGGTGACCGACAATGGAATACGCTGCAGGCATGAAGGGAAGAAATGGAGTAGACATATAGGCCAGGTCTTTTATACGTCTAAAATGAAGAATTAGCGTGTGACGTCACAAAATCCAAATCTTTAAGTTTGTGAAAAATTAATAATTGCCGATAGACAAAATGTTTCCCACTTGCGCCATCTATCGGCAAAAAGTTGCCTGCTAGCGACAACAATTAGCTTGCGCCATCTAGCGGCCGTACTTAACAGAGAAATAAATGATGACGTGAAGGATGCTTTTTAATTAACAGAGTGAGATATTATTATTGTGTGTTAGTTGTTGTCTTATTTTTCGTCCGAGCGACTTTAATAGTGTAAGTGCGAGAGTCTCCTACTCGGAAATTGAAGCTATTAATAACATGAATGGATAAACGTCAACTGCGTACGGATCTTTTGGATAAAATTTAAAGTCTCTAGTTCTAATTGTCGCCGTTACAGGTAGATGCACGGAAAGACACGGGCACGGCTCAATAACTACTCAAATGAATGCTGCTTATATCGTTTACATACTTTACACGCAATCTATAATAACCCTTTTCCTACGTTTACAGGGTATAACAACGCACACCCGTGTTGCTTTTTAGCCCGCTGTGTTCAACTTTTTGGTTGTTTTGCATGCAAAATGAAATGTTGAAATACTTTTTATACAATTTTTTTTTTATTTTATTTTATTTATTTGCATATAAATTATTCAATTGTTCAACCACACAATCGCTTATCTTTCTTGCTGGCTGGCTTTCGTCCTTGGCATGAGCTGTGCCTCAACCTCAGCCTCTGTCGAGTCTATCAAAATCAACAAGGGATGCATTGGCAGTAGTGCAATTGATGCCCTGATTGGACTCAGTGGGCGTGGTCAGAGGCATCAAATTTTGATTTATGCGTACATATTTGGCAAAAGTTTAATAAAATTGCATTGGAAATGCAGTTGGCAGCTTCATGCAGTGTGTAAGTTCATTGCACGCAGCTTTAGGATATTAAAGTGGATAGTTCGTTTGTTTAGCTGCTGAAAGCTAGAGGCGACGAGTAACGAAAGTTGATAGCCTGCTGACTTAAAGTGTTTTAGGTGTTTTTTTTTTTCTTCCTTACAAGAAAAGTGCCCTGATAAATTCATCAGTCAGTTTAATCAGTTTTCTTTTGGAATAAACGAGAAAAACAGTAATATTTTTATGCTTATAAATCACAATAGGTTAAATCAAGAGATTTAAGCGAACAGTGCAACATTTCACCCATTGGTGCTTACAATTCACAACTTAATAAAGCAGCAAATTCATAAAGACACAACTTTTTGAAATGTTAGTTAGTTTTTTGCTCAAGATGATGTTCATTCTCACAGGGGGGCACTGTGGAATATAGTTCGTTCATCTGCATATATAGCAATCATAAGCTCTCCCGCTCTTTTTCGTCAGCTACCTAGGGTTGGGGTACAAACGCCGTACACCGATTGTAAAAGAAAGAAGCAAGAACGCTTGCTTGCGAAACTCCAGCTCGCTCTCATGAATCTTGCCGTTGAGATAGCTTTCTTCGTTTTCACTTGATTGCCACCTCAACATGCAGGTTAACAAATGGAGCTGGGAGCAGAACTTGTAAAATTTTTCTAGCGCAACGGTTAGAAATTAAACGTACCAAATAAAATATGCTGTCATTGGCACTATTCCGTACCGGATTGACGCCACTCTATTACGCATACAGGGACACATGACGCTTGATTTATGTAAGCGCCTAAAAGTACAAAATATATCGCTAGATATTAGAAAAGAAGCAACATAAGTAGCAGCTCTTTGTCATAACTTGCCACTTGGTGCAAAAGCTGCACAACTTCCGTTTCCGCGCTGTCAACACGTGCGCTAAACTGCCACATTGCCTGCCACTGAGGCTCCCCCCTCTATTTTCAAATGTCAACTGCATTGCCGCCCTGGTCATGCCTTTTAGTGTTGTGCAAATATTTGTGCGCCTGTTTTTTATTTTTTTTTGGGGATACAGTTGTCACTGCTGCCGCCTAAAAGCTTGCCTCAATAACATTAAAAACTCCGAAAACGCGTTGTACGTGCAAGGCCTGCGTTTGTCACCAAATATTTCTAATATCAGTCCCATTGAAGCTGGTTGGCGGGTTTTTCAGCGTGCCTTCCCATTTAAGCTACATGTGTCGTAAATTTATTAGCTGTCATATAAATCTTCACACACTGCCGCCCTCTTGTGGCAGTTTTCTTCATTGGGAGCGATGCCGATGAGCCTCAGACATGAATGTACGTGTCCCCATTTGTGAGTTGTCTTGGCTTGTTTGTCTGCGTGTTTGAAGATAAGGCCTTTGTACAACCCTTACGTGGGTGAAATTTTTCATTTACATAAATGCTACTTAAGAAAATTAATAATTTCTTTTTTTTGCCGTAGTCTACTCTTAGGCTTAGTTTTAATTGGGCGCAATGTTAGGACTGAAGTAGCAAGTGTGCGTGCGTCTTAGGTTTTTTATACCCTTTACACAGCGGGTAAAAGAATATGTTGAAGTAAACCAAAAGAATTTTCGATGTATCTAGATGGAAATAAGTTAGACCCTAACTAATCGATATAATCATGTCTCCCTGTGAGTCTGTACTAGACAAGGTGAGTCTTGGTTCATCAGTTAGGTGTAGTTGCTTGCTATTCTTCCAGCTTCAGGTTGAGAGCTTCGATAGCTATGTTTGCTTGGATTAGCTCTTATCATCTTTGAGATCTATTATTAGATAGATTGCAATCGAATTAAGCTACTTACTAGCTTACCTAAGCTAGTTAGTAAATACTTTTTAACCCAGCAAAAATAGAAGGGTAAAGGGGATTTCGTAGTCGTAGCATTCCATCTGCAAGCGTTCCCACTTGCACTAATTAAACTGGCGCCTAATTGAGGGCAATACTATATTTTTGGAATGACAAAAACACGAAATTTCTCACATAAAATTTATAAAACGCACATTAAATATGTTACATAAATAGGCAATAAGAACTACATCATACATATATAATAAGCATACATAAGTGTATATTTTGGCACGCTTTTTGCCTCAAGTCAAGGCGTGTTTTGGGCCGCTTACTGAGGCTCTGCATCCGCTTGCTTTAGGGGATTGCCCTTGTCATCGATTTCCATAGAAGGCACCAGTGGTGGCTTGAAGCCATATTCCATTTGCAGATTACGACCAAAGTCGGGACTACGTTTCAGCGAGTGACCATTGCGCCAGCGCTGGAACTCATCAAACTCATTGCTCTGAGCCGTATTTGTGGCCACTGGACCAATATATGATTTTACCATTTGAGCTGGTGCTGAGGCAGCAGCGGTGGCCAAGTCAGCGGGTAGCGTATTGTAGATATAGCGTGAACCCTGTAGCCAAGGGGAACCCTGTGGTGGTGGCGGTGGACGCAGATCGAAACGCATATCGGCCAAACTAAATGTGGCTACTTTGGGCGCCTCGCCAAGCGGCACAGAGCGCAGTGGTTTCTGCGGCGTTGCTGGCTTGGCAGAAGCTGCATTTTTTGTCTGAGTTTTGGCAGCCGTTAACTGGGGCAGCAGTTTCTTAAGCATGCGGGTGTAGTAGTTCTGTAGCACCTTGGGTGGTATATGCGCTACAGAGGTGGCATGTGACCAGGGCGGCAAGGCATTGGGATGTGGTGAGAAATTAAAGCCATGAGAAGAGCTGGAGTGCACTGGCATGTGTATGGCAACGGGCACGTGTATGGGTATGGCCATAGGACGATCCACAAACTTCTCTACAATCTTTTCCACCTCGACAGGTTTCTCGACGATGCGCTCCACCTCAACGGGTACATGCTTTTCAATGATTTTTTCAACAACAGTTTCGACTGGATAGGGATAGGGCACAGGCTGTTCGACTATGGTCTCTACGGGATAGGGTCGATCAATATAGTGATCCACATGCACGGGCACAGGCACAGGTTGCGCATAGGGCACGGGCACATGCTTCTCTACAATCTGCTTGACTGGATAAGGACGATCCACCAGCTTCTCAACGGGTTTCTCAATATGCACAGGATAGGGCTGAGGCACCAATTTTTCAATAATTGTAGTAGAGGGCGGCGGTGTGAGCGAATGATGAGCATCGACCGCATCAGATATGGAGTGCACCACAGCAGGTGCATGATAACTGACTGTGGAATGAGCTGTATGAACTGGAGCGGGTGCATGATGATCGCTATCCAGCTGTACAGCAGCATGTGAAATGGCAACCTCTTGTGGTGAGCTATCATAATCCACGTGCTGCACATGGATGGGATTGTTGGCCAACGAGACATAATTCTTGGCAGGCTGCGGCGTTGGAGCTGCCGTTGCAGCTGACTCCACAAACTTCTTGGGACTATAATCGGCGGTGATATGATTCTGCTGATGATGCTGCTGTGGTTGATGGTAAATGGTCTCATGCTGCTCCACCAAGCGGCCATCTTTCTCTGTGATAAGCTTGTTGTGAATGTTGACTGACTTTTGCACCTCGACAAAGGTATAGCCATGAGGTTTGACTTTAACTTCCGGCTGTGCAGGAAGGGGCGGCGGTGCGTGGTACACATGATGCTGTGAGGGTGCAGCCGCAGCTTCTGAAACATATTCATGTGGGCTAGGACCAGCATGAGCTGGTGGTGGTACTTCGACAGGTGGTTGTGGTGCTGGAGAAGCATGCGGCGGATTAGGTGTATTTAGAGTGACATACACAAGACTCTGTGGTGTGGACGTAGAACCACCGTAGCCTTGGTAATTGTGGTATGAAGGCTGAGCTGCTGGTGGAGCGGGTGAAGCAATAGCTTGCGTGTGCAGTTTTTCAAACTCTAGCGGCTGCTGCTGTACGTGGCTCAGCTCACGCTGATAGGCCAGTTGAGCAGCCGGCTTTACAAACTGGCTGACATAGTCAGCTTCAGAAGCTTGCTGAGCGTTGGGACGCTGCGGCGGATTGCTCAGTTCATAGTGAAAGCTGCCCTTGGGCAAGGGACCCTCTGCGCTGCCCGATACAGCCGGCTTGAAGTTTTTGAGAAATTGTCTAGAAGGCGCCTCCTGGGTCTGGTGGCGCTGCTGGAAATGCTGCTCGCTATGCGCCTGGTAGTGATCAAGTGCATGAGCGGGTTGGGGTTGTACTGACACAGGCGACGGCTGCTCCTGTGCCTTGGCCAGCGTATCATCATGCACAATGTGCACATTTATTTGCTGCTCTTGGCCAGGTCCTTGCTGTTGGCGAAAGCTTTCTATGCCCTGTTGCTCCGCTGCATTCACAGGCAGTTGCTGTTGGTAGTACTGCTGACCAGCGTGACGTGATTCTGCTATAAGATTGTCCTCATAGCTTTGGCTCTCATCGAACTCGCTTTCGTGCTCGCCTAGAATGACAATAGGTGCGCTCTCGGCTGCCTCCATGTTCTCATTCTCGTCATTGGGTCGCAGCAGCAAGCTGGGCAGCACAGGTGCAGCCACCGCTGCTCTATTAATGCGCAGCAGCTCGTCCTTGGTAATGTGATTCGTGCCATCCTTAAAAGGTTCTTGCGGCAGGCGCGCAATCTGCTCGACAACAATTTGTGTGTGTCCAGGACGCAGCTCGCGGCGATATTCCTTGGTCACGGTGGTGCGGTAGCTGTAGTACGTCTGATTTTTGGCCGGTGCTACAGTGGTGCTGCTGACAGCTTGAGCTAACGTGGGCCGCACCACATCTGTAGTTTTGGTGGTGGTGGTGGCTGTGGTGCTAGTGCTGGGACTGGGTGGTTCCGTTGCAGGTTCGGTGCTGACCTGCTCGGTGCTGCTGCTGTCGCCGGGATAGCTAAAGCGAAATATGTCGGAGAAGCCATTGGGAAAGAGACTGGAGAGCACTTCGTTGACTGTATGCTGCTTGGAAGCGTTCTGTCGACGCACAGCTTCCACAGGCAGCTCATCATTAACTTGAAATTGTATATAACCATGACCATTCGCGGGCAGCTTCATGGTGGTCTCTGGCACAATGGTGGGCAGAAAACCGGGCACACTGTAATTAAGAGTTGTTTGAAAGTAAGTAAGTCGTTGAGTTAATATTAACTGACATATGAGCAACTAACCCTAAGAATTGTGTCGTTGTTTGCACCTCGTCTGTCTCCGTCTCAGTCTCCGAATCCAGCTCAGTGTCATCCTGCTGGTCATCAACGTGCTCCAACTGCTCTACAGCGCCAGCTGCCTGCTTATTAAGCTGTCAAAAGTAGCGCTCATTGCCTGTCAAAATCTTTCACTAAACTCAACTCAAAACTGACTCACCTCCTTGACGCTGTCACTCAAATCCGCTTGCGTAGTGCTTGACACATTCTGAGGAGCCGTGGGCGGTTGAAGTGGAAACGGTTGGCTGGTTGTCGTGTTGTTGTGCTCCTTGGATAAAGATGTGCTGGCCGGGCCTGGAACAGAGTTTGAGGCAGAGGCTGAGGCTGAGGTTGTCGTTGCGGCTAGCAGACAGATGCCAATGACAGCCGCTGTTGTTAGCAGTTGTTGTTGTGGTTGTTGTCGTTTGGGCCACATGGCAGCGGCTCTGTTTATATATATTTTTTTTTCATAGTACAAGGAAGAGAGTTGGATATAATAAAAAAAAACATAGCTGTAGTTGTAAGACATTTAAATGCTAAGCAGTGGTAAAAATGTTTCCACAACTTGGACAAGTGAATAACCCCCTTGACACTGACAATGATGACGCCAAAGATGTTGCTGCAGATGTTGCTGACGGCGTTGACGATGACGACGTTGGCGCATTCCTTTGGCCATTTGAGCGGCACGAAAACATTTAGCGGCAAGTCGTCAAGCCTGTTATGTTATATGCCACACACTTGCCCGCTCTCTCTCCGCCAAAGTCTCTTACTCTCTCAACTGTTTGATTTTAAGCGATAAATTTTATGACGATTTTTCCTAAGTGGCTTCACTCGGTTTTTCTTTCGCTTTTTCACAGCGCATTTTCCCTAAACGTGCAATGCCTCGCTGACTTTAACCCAGCTTCAAGCAAACCCCCCAATGCCAGCTACAGTTCCCTCACCATAGATTTGCTTGTTGTTGTTATTATTATTATTATTATGCCCAATGTTGTTGTTGTTGTTGTTATCATCGCTTTCATTCAGAAGCGAGTTGTTGAACTTGGCTGCGTGGTTGGCTTTCGAGCTTATGTCATTTGCTACCAACAACGTAATGAATTATTAATTAACCCCGCAATTGGTTGTTACCCCCTCGTCATGGCCACCCAATGAAATTTGGGAAAATTGAAATTGATGGTGTTTAAATTGGTTTGATGTTGTTTGCACCGGTTTCTCGTGGTGTTGTCGTGTGCATTAAATATGCATGCCAAAACATATTTCATTTGCAATATTTATGTGGCCTAGCGCGCTGCACCGCCACCTAAGTGGTTCAGGTGGTTCGGGTGGTTTAGTAGCTTTGGCTGACTTGGGGAGCTTGTGGTTTTGGTGGGGAGTTTTTGGCGGTTTAGGTGGTTTTGGTGGTGCACACGAAAAACGAAAGTCTCTATTTGACCCATTAAATTATTTGCTTTAAACTTTATAGTTTGCTTGCATTTACTTTAAATGACATTTTTAATTTTTGTAAATTAAAATTAATTTGCTTCTAAAGCAGCTGGACTTGTCTTAATTTGCGGCTTTTAAATTATTGTTGACAAGCCCATACATTCGCAGTTCATTAATTTTGAAATATGGCGGAGTTTTACAGTTTTTTTTATACAAAGAGTATAGTAAATTAGTGCAACATTTGTTTGGGTGTACCTCTATCGATTAAGTCATGTCGGTCTGACTGTCTACCTGTCTCGTCTGCCCATGTTATCTGTTTCTTGAATACCAAAAGAGGTACGTTAACTGTCCCGTAAAATTGAAAGTTAATAGAAAACAAAATAATCGAGAGTTTCTAAATTGGACAGCTCAAAGCTTTATAAGATGGCGACAAATCTGGCTACAAGGCAGCTTGCCTAATTCCAAGAACAAAAACCAAAATGTATTCATTAGAAGTTATTAATAAGCCGTGCTCCGAAAAACGAATACGAACATTTTATTCCGATTCGTTTTGGAACCGAATGTTTGATGCTCCCTATTTCACCAAACCGTATTTTTAATGTGGTTTGAAACCAAATGTTTTGCTCCAAGAGGAATCGGCAAAATAGGTTTAAAAAAGCACGAATTTTATACTGAAATAATATTTTAAATATTCTTTGAAATTCTGAGAGCTCATATATTTACTGACAATTATTTGTAATTATTGTTTTTCGTCAAAAAATGATGACCCATTAGTGGGACAGGGTTCCCGCGTTACACAAAGAAAATTACCCTTGTAACAAAAATAGCTAAGTCGTGTTTCATTTTAATAAATATTGTTGCTAAAGTACATATTTATTTAAAAGTTAGAATAACAAAGTACTAGCAATATTTTAATGAAAATAAAATGTAAACAACATAAAGTAATAAAAAGGTGCAGAGCTGCGGCAGCCACTTCAGCGGTTTTGTATCAAACAAAAAAAATTTCGCGAAAACACAATATAAGAATTTATCGGAAAAATAAGGAAAATATACGAATTTATCGAAAATAAAAAGGGAAATATCGACAAAAACGAATCCGAATAAAATTGTTCGGTTTGGATTTTTCGTTTTCCGGTGCACGGCTGAATGAACCAAAAATTATGTTTTTCTTGAGATTAATAGTGTTAAAAACGTTATTATTAAAAGATGGCGTACGTTAAAGTCGTGCGCGGACGACTTTCGGGTACCCTGTACCACCACATTGCAATTAAATCCAATAAAAAAACAGTCGAGTTTTGCACCAAACATTTTTTTTCGACCGATCCCTCCTATGGGGGCTGTATGATAGAGTCAACGGATTTTTATCAAATTTGGTACAGTACTTGGTAACTATAAAAAACTTTCGAATGTGACGTTTGATAACGATATCTTCATAAACAAACGAAAAACAACGAATATTGTACAAAAAACGTTTTTTGCCCGATCCTTCCTATGGGGGCTATATGACATATTATATATTTGCTAGAGTTTCAAGGTGTAACATAGGGCAATATGATATAGTCATCCGATTTTAATAAAATTTGGTACCGTACTTGGGAACTCAAAAAAACTTAAAAGTGCCAAATTTGGTTACGATACCTTCATAAACAAACGAATTATCCATCTAAAACTTTCTGGTTTTTTTTGAGGTCCTCTGAAACACCCCTATGGGAGCTATATAATAGAACCCCGATAACAAAAAAAATAAAAATAAACTTGTCTGCCGTAGGATAATAACAGATCTAATGTGAAAGTTTGGTTGCTCTAGCTCTAACCATCTCTGAGATCTAGGCGTTCATAGAGACGGACGGACGGACATGGGTATATCGACTTCTCTAGTCACCTTGATCATACTTTAGGTAACTTTGGGGGGTCTCCGACGTTTCCTTCTGTCTGTTACATTCATTTTCGGCTTGCACAAACTTAATATACCCAATATACTTTATACCCAGGGCATACAAATTCTTAAAATACATTTGAGTAACGTTATGCCAAGTAACGTCACGCCATATACTATTAAAAAAAACTAAAAATGGTGTTTTGATTCAATAACTAGAATTAACAAATTAATTTAGGTACAACACATCACTTGCCCAATACCACTAATATTTTTTGTGTCGTCACGCCAAGCGTTATTTAAACTTATACATATCTATCGATACGTCGTTTTTTGGTCCGATTTTGTAATTAATATAGAGGTACTTAATTGATACGAAGGTATGGAAAACTTTTTTATTTTTTTTAAGCATTTCGTCGCATATGTGTAACGTAACGCCAAAATGGAAATGCTCATGCATTGTAATATTTAACAATCCGCACATAATTGTCTATATTTTGACATATATATAAGTTTCTTTAAGTCCTACAAGAACTAGAGAGCCGTAATATTTTGACATATAGCGTTGTTTTAATCAATTTAAAAACAAAGAAACTATTAAGATATAAAAATGATTTATTTTTAGTTATAGAGAATTGCGTTTAGAAACAAATTTTTACAACTTCAAAAGAACTATAATATTTTGTTTGATTTATGGTTTTCAAAAACATTTGTTATATATTTTTTCGGTTGCTATATCTGAATTCGACGTTAAAGACCCTCTAGCACGTCAGGGTTCTGAGATAACCATCAAAATGCCTCGTTTAATGGGTGTTTTTGAAGTTATATTAGAACCCTAATGTGCTCTCGTTTTTTGGATTCAGCGATCCCAAAAACATGTAGCATGGTCTGATGTACCAACCGAAATATGGATTTGTATGGCTTTTTCGAGACCGGTTGTCCGGCGATGTTTTTAAATACTATATATTTCTCTGAATTCAAATTGCAATTTTTGAGATAAACTTCGAAATTCGGCTTTCTTCAAAACCCTTGGGAGCTGGATTTTGTTGGGCCCGGGATGAGGTTAACCCTTTGTAATCAAATTTCTGAACATTTTTTTATATTATCTTGTTAATAATGTGAGCCCTTAGAATGTTTATTCAAAAATTCCTGTAATTTCAAAAGAAATCTTAAAAATTAGCATTCTAATGAATATTAGTTCGGCAAAGTAAGGACTCAGATGTGGCCTTTGATCTCGTCTAAAGAATATAATGAAATAAAGGTTTATATAAAAAAGAAAACATTGAAGCTCAATCTCAAAAAGACCAAAAGATTGTTAAGAAAAATTTATAGACAATGTTATTATCTCCAAAAAATTAATTTAACTTTGGCAATGACGCAACATCTTTGATTCGAGCTTATCGGCGGAATTTAATATCAGCCATAATTCGCACGCCAAGATAACATTGGGATTGAATAACTATAATGCCTGTTCACAATGGCGACTAGCCGATTTAACCAAGTAGTATATTGAAATATTAGTTTCTCCTTTCAAGTCAATCAATCTAAGCGCAGTTGGCATAATTTGTATAATATTAGTAGAAACGATTGTTTTAGCAGACATACTTAAAAAAATAAAAAAGTAAAAAAAAAATGTCGCCTCGCGTTTTTTCTTGGCTATACCAAGAACTTTCAATATATTTCATTTTATATATCTATATGAAGAAGTTTTAAGTCAGACGCGGCCGACCTTGAGACACCCTATACCATTAAAAGTAATAAGTTAATCGATTTCAACCATTTTTTCAAAGGAACGAATATTTTAAAAAAAAAGGTGTTCAAAAGAAAAAAATGACCATCCAAATCATACCAAATTCGTCATAGGGATAAGGTATTCAAAAAATATATTGATTGCCATATTTGCTTACAGTGTCTTCATATACAAATATAAAACCGACGAAATCTTCCCTAGAAACATTTTTGACCGATATGATAAGGCAAACAGATTTTGTTTAAATTTGAAACTGGAAATTTAAAATCTATTCGTAGCCCTAATTTGATAATATGAAATCTACAAAAATTTTGATTTTGTTTAGGAAGCTATATAATATAAGCCCATATCGAATATTAAAGAACTGGTTGTCCCTAAAATAATAAGCGCTCTATATTCAAACTTTCATTACTGTAGCTCTTGTTGTCGGACGGTCAGACAGACAGATGGACACGTTTATATCGACTTCTGTACTCGTCCTCATGTTTCGTATCTTTGGGATGTCTTCTACATTTCTTCTATATTTTCGGCATGAAAAGCTAAGTAAAGTAAATTATTTACGGCGACTTTATCATATATTCGATAAAGTAGCACAGGTTTCATCTGCAATATTTATTTTTTTTATGCATATCACTTACAATTAAGGTAGGCTTAATTATTTAATTGAAAATTTTCCCTGATAATCCTTAAATTTGCAAAAAACAATGCCATTGCGTATAAAAATAAAGCAATGTAACGAAACTTTTTATTACCTTATCTTTAAAAACTGTACGACTTCCTCCATTAGTTCGAGTTTAAAATGAATGAAGCTACATAAATTGACTTTAAATATTAATCGTTGTATTCATAAATTTGTAAACGCAAAGTGCAATAATTAAATTAAGCACACACAGAGAAATAATAATATTAGTGTCGCAATTTATATATGCATGGTATAATAATAATAGGCACTTGAATTGCAAATACATTTAAAAAAATGTTTCATCCCTTTTTTTTAGTTTTTATTTTTAATAAATTTACCTGCATCCATTAAATATTTGACGCAGAGGCGCAGTGAAATTAAAACACTCAATTATTAATGCTGATTGCTGCACAGTTTAAAAGCACTTTTTATCACTTTACTATTTGATTAAAACTATTATGCTTTAATTAATATTACTGATTTTTTTTTATTAATACGTTTATTGCCTTAATTAATAATGGCATTAACAATGGCACAAAAAAGTTATAAACTTTATTGATCTAAAATGTTGGCGCTTCTGATATCTCGTCACACAGTCCGTTGCACTTGACGTTCACGGCCTTGAGAGGAGGGAGGCAGAGCAGGGAAGGATGTACCGTGTGTCGCCGCGTAAGCTTTAAATCGATTACAAATTTACAGTTACTTTCTTCTGTACCGAGCGTGTCTGCGAACCTGACGGCTGCGCGTGCGCTTTGCGAATGAAAGTGAAATTGGCGCGTTGCGCGCATTTGGTTTTCATTTCGCTGCTGTCAACGTCATCGACGTTGACGTCGGCGTTGGCGTCGTCATCTTAGCTGCAGACAATCCTTAAAGTGTAGCAGCTCGTGGGCAGAGCAGCAAAAACTTGCCTGTCCAGTGATTGCGCAAGCGGTCTCTCTCGCGCTCTCTCTCTCTAACTCACTCTCCCGCTACAAAGAGTTGAAAAAAAACGACTCTCTTGCAATGACATTTTTTTTATGGCTTTCTACGGCAGCATTGACCCTGCCACATTCGCGATGTGGTTGCCTTAAGCGTCAGCTGGGAAAAATTTGCAACAGGTTTTGGTCTCTGCCACCAACGCCACTCAAAAAAAGGCAACAACAACAAGCAACACTGACAGCTACTATGTGGAGCCTAATCTTCCTCTTAGCTTAAGCTCTATTTACACTTGGAATTTTTCAAGTGCATGACTTCACTATTCAAACTAGATGGTTTAAAAAAATTTTCCGAGTGTATTTCTTGTGGTCTACGAGATTGCTAGGTGACGTAGCTACAACAACGGGAGCCTAAGAATATTCAGCTGCTTTCTACAGAACTTATTTTTGAGACTTGGAAAACAGCAAATAGAGTTTTGCTGCCCCCAAGCCGTTGCGCCCAAATCGATAGACGCCTTTAAAGATTAGTCGAATGGATGGATATATTAATTGACGTGGTTTCAATTGCTTTTTTCTATAAAACCTTGCAATATATAATTCCATAACGCTTGAAAACATTATTCAATTTAATAGCGTTAAACATGAAAAATATTCATTATTCATCCAGCTGGTCAAAATTTCTCCACATAAACATTCTAATTAGGAAAAGTATGATGTAAAAATTTTTATGATCGAATGAACACTTTAAAAGATACAGGAAAATATGTATCAAGTTTTGACTCGCTCGCTAATGTATGAATAATATTCTAAATAGTTTGAAATTTCAAAATCAATACCAAATATCAGAAGTATAGGGGGGGTGACCTTGGGATTTTGAAGGTCAAAGTTGGTGAGCATTTCTTGTCTCCTAAGTCTCTCTCCTTGCAAAACCATTTTGAGAATTCGACAAAAGTGGCTATCCGCAAACTGTCCAGATCTTTAAAGAATGATGGGTACGCTTCCTAAGAAGTACCGGGCAATCACTTAGCAGGTGCTGGATACTAATGTCTTCTCCTCATCTTCGCAGCTGCGACAGAATTCGTGATGGGTACGAGCATCCTCTCATACATGAGGCCTATTCCCCGTTACAGCTAGTACCACCATCCTGTTCAGATGTTCCAAAAGTTCAGATGTTCGTTTCGGATGGCTAGAGTGTTCCGGAGATATGACAACCGGACACAGTGTCCCATTCTCTTTCCGCCTGAGCTTAGACTGTTCCCCTTAGTTGCGATAAGACCTCTTAAAAGGGTCTTTTTATATCCGCCACCGCTAGGTTAGCTGGCAGTGCTGAACCGTTCCTGTTACACTAGTCCGCCTGCAGGTTGCCAGGTACACCGGAGTGCCCCAGTACCGAACCGAGGGTAATTGAGTTAATCTACGATTAAGCGCTACGGTTACATTTTGCGATAACAGAGCCTTGATTGCATCCTGGTTGTTACGTTACTTCAGTCCAAGGTATCTATAAGTTTTATCGCTACATCTAGGAAGACGGAATGAAAGCTTCGTCGAGAGCTTTCCACAGACGACGCCCACTCCTGCCTTCTTCCGTCTTCCAATCATCAGTGCAAATCGTTTACCCGTTCCCCTTAAAAGAATTTCTTTGCTTCTAATATTCCCTCTCTCCCACCATGAAACTATCTTTGGCCCCAACGAGTACGCCTAGCTCTGGTAGGATACTGCTGTGACCTAAAGTAGATGGCGTGAGAATTCTAGTTGTAGCTTTGCCCAAAATTCACGAAAAATATTAATCAATTGTTTAGTTTATCGTTTTCTCTGGAACCAGATCGGGTCCAAATGTAAATACAAACCATTCAGGGGCTTACTAAAATAGCCACAAGGAAATTCATCGAAATGAATGATGATTTGTGTGCAAAAAGATAGATACTAAATGTTCTCTTACTCGAGGGCACTAACAGAGAGTTTCGACTGAACAAAGTCAAAAAAACGCGTATGACTGGAATTTAATATCTCCACCTAGCATCTCAAATTCCGCAGTGTAAATAGGCCTGCAAGTGAAAGCCCTTGTCATTCCGAGCTCTGGAGCGCACGCGCTACTAATCAGCTGCTTGATGGCCCTAAATCTTTTGGAGTTTTCACTCTTGAGCAGTTTTTCGCATCGCTCGATTTGCTTAAGCGATTTATCGGTGATTATCGCATGTATAACACCTGTTTTTAGCGGTTTGTTTTTCTTTCCTCGTGGTTTGGTGTCAAAGTAATCCTAACTCAAGCTGCCACCGCAAATATAGTCAACATCAAATTGTGTTTCATTTACTTAATTTTTCGATTTCTTTTTGCAACTATGTATTTCGATACCCTCTTTTTGTTTTAGATATACATTAATAAATCTTTAATGATCCTATCTGGTAAGTTAATGCTTGTCATTGTAAAGCGTTTGACGTTTCAAACTGATTGATATATGTGTTGACAAACGGTAAACTGATGCTATTTTTTTAATTTTATTTCTTGTATTTTCTTTCAAGTGTTATGTTTGGGAATAACCTGTTTTTTTTTTGCTACTCATTTAACAGCAGTTATGTTTTTATTTTTTTTTTTTATTATACAATTTATTTCAGTTTCAGCAATGAAAATAACTGAAGCAGAAAAAGGATTAATGAACTTAAGACATTCAAAATTAGCTCAGATGGAGAAAAAAATCCATTAAAAATCAATTTCGGCATTTTTACTTAAATTTTCATTCAATTAAATTTTATTTCCATGACGGTTTTTTGATATTCTACATTTTAAATAAATGTTATAACTAGTTAATAAAAAAAATAACATTGGAATAAACTAATTAGGAACCAGCTTTAAAAAAAACAAACTTACAAGACATTCTTGGAAGATCTCTAATAATGGCATTGTGCAAAATTATTAACAATAATAATAACAATAACAAAATAATAGGAATTTTTGTAAAAAGTGAAAAATGTAGATTTGTTTTAAAAGCCAAAAGTTTTAGATGAATATTTCGTTTATTTATAAAGATTTCATTACCAAATTTGGCGTTCTTCCTTTTTAGAGTTCTAAAGCACTGTACCAAATTTTATCAAAATCGGTCGACTATATCATATAGCACCCATAGGATCGATCGTTCAAAAAAACGTGTCAACCGATTTTGATCGAATTCGGTACAGAACTTAATAAATGCACGAACTATCCATCTAAAACTTTAGGTTTTGAGAAAAATTGAGTTTTTGTACTTTTTACAAAAGTTCCCGTTAATTCGATAATTTTTCTCCGATTTTGATAAACAACCACTCATTTTCTTCTTAATCGATCAAACCTTACGAGCCATGAATAAAACTGTATGAACAATTTTTTTAAAATTTTTAAATTTACGTTCAAAATAGAATTTTTTCAAAAATTTGCTGAAAATTACGAAAAATTTCATATGAATGGATAAATAACGACCAAACCGTAAATTTGACAAAAATATGTTCCAAGTATTGGTAAAAAGAGTTTGGTAAAAAATAATCAAAATAAGTTTAATAAAACTAGAGATCACATGAATATCTTTTAACTGTCGCTACACGGCCTCTTTGCATACTATGTGCAGACAATCTTACCATGGATCATCTTCTGGTCTCTTGTCCATATCTTCGGAGTATTAGAGCTACCTTCTACGGATCTCAGACCCCATTTCAATTACTAGAAACACCCACAGTATCTAACATTTTAAAAATATACAATTTTTCGAAAGCAGCAAAATTAAATAGGCTTAGAAGCCCATAATGCGAGTCGAAGGCCCCAGTAGCTAGTGCTCGTTAAATTAATATTAAGTTTAGTATCAGATACTACATTTAATTTGTTAAAATAAAAAAAAAAAAACTGGAGATATTTGCTTTGAAGTAGACACACTTTTTTTTTAATTTGGAAAAGTGGTTTTTCCAAAATATCTCGAAATCTGTTCCATGAATTCGGATTTAGCGTACCATTTTACTACGGAAACGAGTAAAACATGTTGAGGATACATTTTGCTGTAAACTAGTGTTATCATTCATGTGTCTACGCTAAAATAGTATAAATCATGAAAAAATTTAGACCAGTACCAAATTTTATCAAAATCGGTTGACTATATCATATAGGTCCCATAGGATCGATCGGTCGAAAATTTGTTTTTTGCACAAAATTCGTTGTGTTTCGTTTGTTTGTGAAGATATTGTAACCAAATTTGGCATTAAGAAGTTTTTTAAAGTTCCCAAGCACTATACCAAATTTGATCAAAATCGGTTGACTATATCATATAGCTCCCATAGGACCAATCGGTCAAAAAATCGTGTTTTGTACAAAATTCGTTGTGTTTCGTTTATTTGTGAACATACTGTAACCACATTTGGCATTATGAAGTTTTTTTGAGTTCCCAAGCACTGTACCAAATTTGATCAAAATCGGTTGACTATATCATATAGCTCCCATAGGATCGATCGGTCGAAAAAAACGCTTTTTGTACAAAATTGGTTGTGTTTCGTTTGTTTGTGAAGATATTGTAACCAAATTTGGCATTCAGAAGTTTTTTAGAGATCTTCAACACTGTACCAAATTTTATCAAAATCGGTTGACTATATCATATAGCTCCCATAGGGCCGATCGGTCGAAAAAAAGTTTTTGATTAAAAATTCGTCTGTTTTTGGTTGTTTATGAAGGTATCATAATCTAATTTGGCAATCAAATGTCTTTTGGTGTTCTTAAGCAATTTACCGGATTTGATTGCAAGCAGTGGTACAGGGTATCCCAAAGTCGTCCGCGCCCGACTTTAACGTACGCCATCTTTTAAAAACTCAACAAACCTGCTGCCAATTATTGCGAACATCACCATCCAAATTTTCATAATTGTACGCCTATGATGCAGTCCCTAAACATTTCGTTCCAAAAATTTATCGCCAACTGGGAACGTTCGTTTTCGCGCAATTGGTTATGTGTTTCTTCACAGCGAGACTGTTTTTATAATTTTTTTCACTACAATTAATTTGGCCCTTAGCCTAAGGACAATAAACTTTACAAATATTTATTGAAATAATAATAATAATAACAATAATTAAAGTTGAATATCTTGTTCATAAAAAAATATTGTTTGAAAATAAAAAAAATTTTACTGCATCATCGAACTATAATGATTGGTTTATCGTCCCAAACACCAATTTTACCCGATAGGCATTTTTTTTTAATCATATTTTTTATTTTAATTTTTTTTTTTTTTTTATTTACTATCTATCCGTGGATAATAAGTAAATGATTTGACATAATTTAATTACGTAACTGGATTGATTGATTTTAACAGAATTGACATAAAATATTAAAAAAAAAAAAATTTGGGATCCAGAGGGTTAAAGTATATTTGCATATTTACAATCAAAATAATTACATTTTTTTTTAGCCATAAATACATACATACATAAATATTTCATTATAATAATATTTAATAATTAGCAAGAAAAACTCATTTTCAGCAGTTAATTAAAATTCAAATGCCTATGGGATATCGTAGTTTGTGTTTATAATTTAATTCGAGTTAGCTTTATTTATTCGTGTCTAGAATACAACAAATTAACTTACATTATTTATGTATACTCTTACTAAGAGCGGCGTCTTTACTTTATATATCCCATATATGTATTGTAACTACACCAAGGAACTAATAATAATAATAATATTTAACAATTATAAGCTGTTGTGGTGTACAACTGAAATAAGTTGAAATCTTACAAAATTTTAAATATTTAGTTTTCTTAACGGCTTCTACCGGATCTGCCAACTTTCTAAAAAAAACTGTTCTTCCAAGTGAAGAATGTCGCCTTTTAAATCGATTTTAAAGATTTAGGATAACTTTTCTTTAACAAGTCGTATCTCGTTAATAAATAAATAAAATAAAATAATTTTTGCCAATTAATTTTACAAAAAATTTTGGATTTTTAAACAAATGTCTTCTATTATATTAGTATTTTTTTTATTTTATATTATAGTCAAAAAAGAAGCAAAAAAAAAAGTGTGAACTTTATATGTGGCAGGGCTACCTACATAGATTTTGGGCTGCTGAATTCGCATCTGAGGTCCAAATACCCCAGAATCCGAGGGTTTTGACACAATCTCAGAAAACCCCATAAATCAAGGTATTTTAGAATTTAGCTTGGAAACCCGACGCGCGGGGCTTATAATTTTTTTCTGTACCTTAACTTTGAGTATTAAATAGAATAGTAGTGAGTAAAATCCTCTATAAAATCGATTGATAACTCTATTACAAACAAATTAACGAGAACAACCATAATACCAGAAACTTTAAAGTCTCTGCCAGTTCCATGAACACACTGGAGTTAATTCTGTAGAATTTTTTATATTTGCAAATGGCACTTCTTTTCGTTGACATCGTTTTCTTTTGCACAGTAAAGGACAAAAATGTTGAGGTGCACTGCAAAATTATCGAGTAAATTATCATCGGAAGATGTAAAATTTTTGGCAGTTTAAATACGCTTTTAATGACTACTACCTCTATCACATATATAATCAGACCTTTGAAGAGCCTCATTTATGTAAAAAAAAAATAATTTCTAAAATAAATGGTATAAGTACCTTTTACTAAAAGAATCAGTGATCAATGATCCAAGAATAAGAAGGCTACGCAATGGTTCGTTACTGGTGTCTCTCTGAACAAGAGAGCGTAGTTTCAATTTTTGTATGGTAGCTACTTAAAGTAGTGGATCAATTTTGATCAAACTCTTCACAGATGTGTAGACTTATAAGAAACACATACAAAAATCATAAATTCTACATAGTAAATATTTTTAAAATATCAGTACCAAATTTATTATTTGATTTATAGTTTGATCAAAATTGGTACACTATTTCATATAGCTGTTGTCATACAAAAATTGAACCAGTTTTCTGCGACGCCGAACTCGTGAACTTGTTTGCGGCGCCTTGTAAAAGTCATGGTATCATGTGTTAGTGTTCGGCAACTTTTAACCTTAAACTAACTTAACCTTGTTACTAACTAAAATACAGTAGCAGGATTAGAATAAATTTGTAACACGTTTGAAGATGAATATAAAATATTTAATGAAAATTTGTCATAAGCATTTAAGACCGACATGGAAATATATAAGTTTGAACGAATGCTCTTTTTATGATATTTTTTTAAAGTTTCAATAAATAATATTTCCGCTTCTCAAGATATTCAGCGTCAAAGGTCACGAAAATCCATTTTTTTTTGTTTTTTTTTTTTAAATTTAAGAACTGCAGGAACATTTGGTCTGCGGAAGTAGTATGATATGACGGGGGCTTACGATATACAGTGCTTCACAAATATATACTACACCTTGAAGTTTTATGCTCAATTGTAAATATATTTTTTTGTGGAGGTGATCCACCAAAGCTTTTGTGCCACAATAACTGGTCTATTACACTAGTTTACAAATTTAAGGGTCATCGAGTGAACGTTACTAAAAAAGTGTTTTTTAGGGTAATTTGGGGTCGAGAAACATATAAATGGCAACCTTTTTTTTTTCTTAGGCACCGTTTTCGAGATATTTTTTGGAAAAACATGTTTTTGAGCACTTTTTTCAGTTATTCCTCAATATCTCGTGAACACAATTTTGTATCAACATGAAACATCTTTCAGATTAAGTAATAATTATCGAAGTTACAGGCAACCAAAGTCGAAAAAAAGTGTAATTTTTGACAATTTTTCAAAATTACACATTTTTTGTATGCTGTTTACGAAAAAATTTTAAAAATTATCTTAAGTTTTAAGCTGAAAGAGACTTCTTTTACGAAAATTTCGAGTCTAAGATCATTAAAGTCGGGTAAGAACTGTAGATGCTATAGAACCATGTACGGAAGTTCTAATCTTCACTCAATCACACTTTTGTATGAAAAAAAATGTTGCACTCAAAGTTTCTTGTTTTTTGTTACTGTTCCTATCCGATTTCGAAGATCTTAGACTCGAAATATTCGTAAAAGAATTCGCTTTCAGCCTAAAGCTTAACATAATTTTCAAAAATTTTCTCGCGTTAATAAAAAGCACACCGAAATTTTGTAATTTTGAAAAATGTTCAACTCTTCGACTTTGGTTGCTTGTAAATTCGATAAATTGGAAAGAGCACATCAATACCTTGCGATCTAATCATATTTCATGTCGATACAAAATCTTGTTCACGAGATATTGAGGAATGGCTGAAAAAGTGCCCAAAAACATGTTTTTTGAAAATAACTCGAAAACGGTGCTTAAGAAACAAAATGGTTGCCATTTTCGTATTTCTCGACCCCAAATTACCCTAAAAAACACTTTTGTAGGAAGGTTCATTTTTCGTGTAAACTAGTGTTATTGGACCTATTTGACCTATGCATTATTGCTTCATCCGATTTTTCGTAATGGGTTATTTGTTGACATGTGACTTTTTCTGTAATTTTAAGCGTTTCATAACTATAGGAGAGTAGTCTATTATAAGGATGGCCTAAACATTTTGTCATTAATTTTAAATCACTTTTTGTTTATTTTGTGCACCATTATGTCCAATTTGTGCTCTTATTTGAATTTTCCATTACCAAATTTACATAAGAGCCAATGACCATAACTATTGTGACTTAACTGAAATCTACTGTATGAGCATATATTTATTTAAACTTCTTTACGCATCGGAATTATCTAATCTGAGGAAAAACAAATATACTTTTGGAAACAATTAAAGAGCCATTACACACTCGGTTACCATTTGCGACCAATTGCTTTTGATATTTCCGCTCTGTTTGTTGGGTTTCTCTTTTGTTTTTATGGCATTTCCCGTTACAAGTGGGCAGCAAAGACACTAACAAAAACAAGTAGTAGAAGAAGAAGAGAAAGAAGAAAAGCAAAAAATATAAAGCTAAGCTTGATTGTAAACGACAATTATGATTAACAACAATTGGATTATATAAGCCAGGGCAGTTGAGCGTGGTGCATACCAAAAACTCGCATATTTTACGACGTCAAAGGAAACGCGATTCATAAACTGTGAGTTCCTCTCTGGTCTCCCACTTTTCAGGTTTTTTTTTTCATTATTTTTTGCTTACTAATTTACGCAGTACGCATTTGGGAGAAAACTGTAACAAAAGTCTTTGTGTTTGGTGTTTGTGGATTTTCCTGCTGGAAGTCGATCGATCGCTGGACTTCCTTCCGCATGCGAGGGGGGGGCACAAAAAAAATGTCCACAAACCAAAACCGAAAAACACAGAAAATTGCAAAGGAAATCAATGAAATGCTTTGGTCACAGCTTACTTATTAATAATTCAAGCCTTGCGAAAACTGCGGAAAATCTATTAAAAGCAATTAACTTAATTTTATTTTTGCTATATACTCTTATTGTACTCGGAAAAGCTTATTGAAGCGGAATTGTTGCTCATTCCTCAGACTCAGCAGCTCCGCAGCGCGCTGCACCGCACCGCACTCTTCACCAGTCTTGCGACCACCCAAAACTCTGCCCACTCACCGTGCTAATTAAGTGCGCAGGGCAAATAAAATGGTCAGGAAAAAAGGTAATTACAATAAAAAGGTTGGCGGCAACAACGACAATAATGACGTAGTTGCTGTTGTTGGCTAGCCTTGGTCCATGTTTCGAACCGAGCTGGCCAAAAGCCAATTTCATGCAACAATCAATCAAAACCATTTTTAATTTTGCGTTAACAATATTTTTCTGTTTTTCCTTGTTTTTTTTTTTTTGTGTGTGTGGTACTATTTGTATGCAACGTTTATTGCCTCACCGTGTTCACCGCTTTCTCGTTTAACTGTGTGAAGTAAATTGGAAAATAAAGTTAAAATTAAAATGCATTAATTGAACTGTGAAATTTCATAAAAGTCTATGGAAAATTATTGTGCGTGCGCCTTTTATTTATGTATTTCATTTTTTTCACCATTTCGTTTTTTTTATCCACCAATTTTATGCGACATTGAATTGGTCATTATCAGCGTTTCAAGCGCGTTTTAAATCGCTAACAAAACGTGTTTAAGCAGAAAGCATTTTATGCGTATTCATTTTTGTGGAAAAAAGTCTAAAAGCTATGGTTAGTGCAGTGCTAAAAAGGATATTTATAGTTTTAACCCTTTTTAAAGTTTAAAATAAAGACTGTTATTTAAATTTGCGAAAATTATAAAGAAATGTTGAGAGCTGTTATCAATTCCTCAAATTAAAATATGTCTTTGGAAGGGTACTAAAATTAGTGCTAATGCGTTTGGGTTCTAAAGATTTTCTCGATAAAATTTGTTAAGGTTGTAAATTTTAGGAAATCGGGAAATTAAATGTAACATTGGGCCAAAATGGAAAAACCAAATCGAAATTTTTGCTGTCTCATCATTGTTCGTACATTGTTAGTACAGCTTTGCACATTTCAAAGGAAATTATCCACGACTATGTTGAACATGAAAATTTTTTATGTAAGACGTGGGCCATATATGGTAAAAATTCGGTTTGACTTGTGCATGGGTTGATTCAAAAAAAAATTATTAAAAATATTTATCAATAACTAACTATTCGAATCGGAAAATATAAAAGAAAATTCAAAAATTTATTTAAGCTTAAAATGCGTACATTTTAAAACCTATTTGGCCAATGTGATTTATTTCCTCTCGTTTTGGCGAAATTGGGAGCACCAAACATTCAGTTTCATACCGAATTCGAATAAAAAGTTCGAATTCTTTTTCCGTAGCACGGCCGATTGTCTCCTTTGCAACTATTCTTGAAAAGCTCAAATATACTAATAAGTATACAATATTTTTTTATTAACAATAATTTTGAAAATTTTTCGAATTTGAGAAAAAAGTTTGACTTATGCTTTTGGTTCTAACATAAAAAAAATAAAATATAATACATTAAAATATTTGTTAGGAATAATTGCACAGCTTTAGTTATTCGGTTGAAGGTTTATTAAGAACTAAACTGATATACATACCTACATTATATACAACTGCAGATGGCGATTGGCAATATCTTAACAGCAGAGTGACAGAGTAATTAACAGCGGCAGCTCTCAACTCTGTTGTGTTACATTCTAACATTATGCTTATGCATCGTATGTAGCTTACAATTTATATAATTTCAACAATATTTATAAGTATTGGTTAAATTAAAAAATATTCTTTTTTTAAATAATTAAAAAATAATATATATTTTGTTTTTATAAGAAAACTTAGATAGTAAGAAAAAATTGTTCAAAAATATTCAGTGGCTTAGTCGCGATTAAATAAAAATTTAAAAAAAAAAAAACACCTATTTTAAATAAAGCCATAATGCACTAAGTTTACAAATTACAATTTTAGAAATTTTCTTTTACCCATAAATCGATCTGCATTATGATTTTTAATTTTTGAAAAATCTTTTTTGTTTTGAGGCAGTTTTTGACGACCTTACAAATCCAAAATTAAGTGCTTTTTTTTTTTGAATGGCGTGGATCTTGAGATATTGACAAAAGACAACTATTTCTTTATTTAAAAACAAATCGTCGAGAATTTAATTAAGTCATCATCTTTTACTTTTTTAACACCTTCACTGTAAACTAATATTTTTTCCACTGACCTTGCAGTTCTGTGACGTCATAGACCACTAAAATGAGTGAAATTTTGAGTGAATACAGAAGAAAGAGGGGTATTTTACAAGAGATAGTTGGCTGATTGGGCCCAGATGAGATGTCGTTCAATAGATAGTAAAGCTGGGAGCAGCACAACCCCAGTTGGTCTGGCGCCATTGCTAGAAATTGCTAGGTTTTACTCTTAACGATCTTTATGCCACATCCGACTGCAGACATCGGTTAATCACAAAGTTACTATCAGCAATTGGCCCTACCGGCTAGAAGCTCGAAGAAATTTGTACAGCTGGTCTTATGTTTCCACACCTCCCACACGCTTTGTCAACCTATGCAAACCGCCAACATATATCGCAATATATTTGGGCACACGGTACATAAAACCAATTTGTAGTTAGTATATTGTTAACAAAATTTCGAACCACCTTCAAATTACTCATAATTACGGTGGTTTCCATTCACTTGGTTTGTTTTTTGCCCAACTCGTTGTTTCCCGTACTTACCCATTTAGGCATTGGCATCAGTCGATCCGACAAATTGAGATAACTTTATTAGCATTTACAGTCGTAATTTGTGCCCCAACTCCACCATGTACGGTGTGATGCCAAACCCAAAAACCGTATTGTGAATCCATATGTATATAAATCCATCAATGCGTTGTTCAGCCGCCACTCCGGCAACGCCGCAATAAAGTGTTCAATTTTATGGTCAGGCATTAAGTTTTTACATTTTGCATTTCTTTTTGCTCTGTTGAGGTTCCTCAAACTGCCTCCAATACAATGTGGCGCCTATCATAAGCTAATGAAATATGTGGCCATAAGTGTGCACCAATTGGTAATCGACAGTGGGCAGCTGTGAGCCGGTTTGGTTGTGGCAACAATTAAAAAGAAATGCGCAAAGAAATACCAATTGGCAATTCCGGATATTTGACCGGTGCTGATAAGTGCAACCCATTAAGGCACGTTGGTGCCTGGTGCACCTTTCGCTTTGGCGCGTGCGTCGACATTAATGTGGTTTGGTTGTCTCACTATAGATTTGAATCACGGCGGCTTCAAGGCTTTTGCTCTGACTCTGTTGTGCGCAGTTGGAGGCTTAAAAGGAATTCCATACGTTTTGGTCGTTGTTTGGCCAATGCACTGTAGCACTTAATTGTAAGGAATAGAGGCGCCCTTTAACAAGCAAAACTCACCTGCTAAGTTGCCACATGTGGCAGCTTTAATCAGGCAACAGTCTGTTCAGTTGGGCATTAGTCTTGTAATCGGACATGGTGGCCATTTGGTTGTCATTAGCGGCACAAAGTGCCAAACCGGCTGCCGTTGTTATCGTTGATGTTGTCAGCAAACAGGTATGCGGCCAAAACTCTTTAGGCCAAAAACTGTAGCAGCGCCTGGCCAGAAACCAGCAAGGCAGCAAGTCAGCCAGCTAACCAGTCAGCCAAAACAACATCGCCAATATTGGCCATGGCCTTTGTAGATGCGTGGTTGCCGTTGCACTGTGGTCAAGGTGGCGTTTGGAATGGGAAAGCTGGCGCTCAATTAAAATAGTAGTAACTTACTTATAAGCAATTGTTGGCCAAATCAAAGCAATCCTTCGAGTTCTAGAGAATTTTTAAATTTGTCTGGAAATCAAATGACTGCGAGTCAAAACCTTTTTGAGATTTCTGATGCACCGCTGAATGTATCTTTTCCGGACTTCGATTTCTTTTTTGAAGCGTCACACCACAAATCCGGACAGGAATCGCGATCGGAGATAGTTATGATAATTATTACCCCATGAATCGTAACCTTCACTAATATTTTAGCTTCAAATTGAATTGCTCTAAAACCAAATTCTGGGCCACTGGACGGGATTCGGGTTTCGATCAAGAATCTACAATGCATGTTCTCTTTACTTACAGAGTAAAATAATACTTCCGAGCTTCAAATTAGTGCTATCAAAATAATATTTCGTCCACTGTCCAAGATGCCAGATCAAGATTTTATTGTGGACTGACGTAAGATCCCTCTAGGTACCTATTACAATAGACGACTTCATAGCTTTTGTTTAGGGTCCTTAACTTAACTTCCGTTGCACTGTGCGAGATTGGCTACTAGAACAAGACACTACAATAGAAGGCTTTATTCTCCTCTTTATTTACAGTAAATAATAAACTATTTCCAAGCATTAAATAAGTCCTCTCAATCTAGCATCTCTCCCACAGTGCATTGCCTGCAGTCCTGCAGTGTCGTTGTACTTTTGATTTCAAGTCTGTATCCAAGTTATAAACATGACCACAACATCGTCCACATGGAGCACCTCGTTGCTGTTTGTTTGACAACGCATTGGGCCAATGTACGGACTATAAACCGGAATCTCTATTGCCCCTCTCTCGTACTCTCACTCTTTGGCGGCTCCGAATGAGCAACAGCGGCAGTTCCACAGTCTGTGGTTGCCCCAAGCAAGTTGCAACCATTTGCTGCTTCAATTTGAGGCCTTTCCCTTTCGATTGGATGCATGACTATCCAACTACTGATAGTGTACCTGTGCTCCGGCCTTGTCCATTTTTTGATTAATGCAGGCAGCTTGTATGTTGGCGTCTGCACTATGGGATCAGCTTCATTAACATTTTTTCATTGCGGTCAGCAACTGTATAATGTTTGCTTTGGGCGCAGTTAATAGAGATCTGATAGAGATTGATACGATTGGAGGCTGAAGAATAAGCTGATTTCAGTCAAAGTTTCGGCTCCTGTGTCACCCTGTTAGTTTGGGGCTAAATTGCTAGCCTAATTATTTTTCAAGGCATCGTTTGCAAAGGGTATTCTTAATGATTCATTCTACGAGGAACGATGAACAGAAAAACGAGTACTCAGATTGAAGTCACGAAGGCTCCAACATCTGGGCCAAGTTTTAAATTCATGGGGACATTTCTGAATTCCGAGCGCAGTCATCCATGTTGCTTCTGAGCACAGGAGTGTCGGCCGCAAATATGTTATGCAGAAGTGAAGCTAGGTTACATCCCTGGGGCATTCCAGCTAAGGCAGTTCTGGTTGGCGACTGATGCTCCCGTATCTGGACATAGAATTTTGTGTTCTTTAGAAAGCAGCCAAGGCAGCGTTGTCTTCATCTTTGTAGCCTCGGATGCCAGACTCTGTCAAATGCCTGCTGAATTTGCATAAAAGCTTTATTGTGGTACTCTCTCTTTTCAAACGCTTTAAGAATATGGTCCTTGAACCGATGCCTTGGTATCATGGCCAGAGCGAAACCCGAATTAATTATCCAGGGTCCATAAACTAAGCAAGCCAAGAAGCTATCAGTCTTACAAATACTTTTGATACTGAGTAAAGAAGACTTATTGGTCAGTATTGCAATTGCACTTCATGCTCCGGTTTCTCAGGCTTGGATATCATCTCGATCATCCGTTTAGTTGGGAAACACTGTAACCTTAACAAGAGCTTAAAATAAAATTATATTCTATTCATTCCATGCAACATATTATCTGTATATAAGGTGAGATGAAAAAGTGTTAGGACTGAAGTTCAGTAGCGCGAACGGCGTTCAGGGGGGTGGTCGGACTACCTGGGCGCGGTTGGGAGCCTTGCGAAGAGACCGATATTTTTTTTGTTGCCTGCGAAGAAGCGGAGTGTACGTCGATTTCCGTGAACCTCTGCTAAGAAGTGTCGTCGCGTTGCAATATGGAGAAATATTTCGAGCAGGACGCTTAACAGTGCTCGGGTGGTATAAGTTGTTGATGGAGGAACGGAGGCTCGTCGAAGACGATTAGCGCGCCAGTCGCCGGCCATCCATTTCAAGGAGTGATGAAAATGTGGCTAAAGTGAAGGCGCTTCTGGAATCTAACTCATTGTACCATCCAGCCCTACAACCCAGATCTGGCAGCGCCGGATTTCTCCTTCTTTCTACGGCTTGTGCGGAACTTCAAGGGAAGTCGATACAGCTTCGTAGAATACTTCCGGTGAGGCGAGAGTTTCAGAATTTTAGAGGACTACTGAGTACTTTTATCGATAAGTTCAATAAAATTCAGTTCTACCACTTTTTTATCCTAATCTGTATATAGCTTTGTCGAAGTAAATATCCTGTAAATGATAAGATCACCTGTAGAATTAAAGCCTATTTCAAAGACCTTGACAAATTATACTTTATGGCAAAAACAAAATTTGTACTATTTTTTAATAAAGTTAATTGTTCTAAAAGGAGATTATGTTGGGGGAGAATTTAGGATTTTTCAAAAAAGGAGTCTGATACTTTTTTAAAAATCGAGCACTTTATTCCCTATTCATTTAATAATATGTTCATCTGTAATATTAATGTCTACCTCGACAAATCATACTTTATAGTAGCCATATTGGAGAATCTTTGAATTGCTTTGAAAACAGATTGTTTTGTGCATTAAAATAGGGTGTCTTTTTTGGATGAAGAAAGTTCATTTCAGCCTACACTCGCAAATCCAAAAAAAAAAATCCGTTAAAAAATTGAACACCGTTTTTTGTGTTTTTTTTTGTTGCATTTTTTGTTTAAATTTTATTTCATGTTCATTTCGTTTTGTCATTTCTTACTTTATGCTAAATTGGCTATTTTTGTTTGTTGCTTTGTCACTTAAACTTTTAAATTTTTATGGGCTGCTCGTTATTTTTTTTTTCTTTCGATTTTGCTTCTGACTTATATTTAACAGTTAGTAAGACCCTAAAGGCGGCAGCAGGCCTTAGAAATGGGCGTGGCAAGCATTTCGTATTATTAATATAATTTTTTTTTTTTGATTTGTTGCAAGGGGCGCGCTGCAACTGCAGCCCCAGATCTTAAGTTAAGAATTAAAATTGTTGTTCTTGTTTTTGTAGTTCTTTGGTGGTTGTTGCTTCCATTTTGGGCCTGTTATTTGTTTAGTTTTTTAATTTTTTATTTTTTAAATATTAATTTGCCACATTTTGTCGTATTTTATTTTATTTTTTAAGTTTGTTTGCCTTTTGAATCTTTGGCCACTTAATGACTAGGCTTTTTTTTTTATGTGTGTTTTATTTATTATTGAACTTAGCTCTTTTATGCATTTATAAATAATATTTTGTAAATATTATCATAAAATTAAACACAAATACAATACACATGCAGCTGACTTTGACTTGACTTTGACCACTTTTTTTTAATACATAATACAATGCCATAATTAGTTAATAATTAATTTTGTTAGTTAACATGACGACGTGTGTTTTTTTGCTTTGTTAATACAATTTGCAAATTTGTTTTTTTTTTTACTTTAATATATTTATTTTAATACATATTTTTTGTTAAACATAAAAACCAAACTTTACAACTGTTACACATACATGCTGAATACTTTAATTATTTTAAATTATATTTAAATTTATAAACATAATTATACAATAAAATACTTTGTTTGAATTCTTGGAATTCTTCGCACGACATTTTGCACAAAAATGTACGAATTGTTTGTGTTTTTTTTTTATATACTTAAATTGGCGTTAGGTTCTTCTAAGTATTTGTTGTTGATTTTTACATAGAGCTCTTATATAACTAAAGGGTATATATTGCGCATACATTGTACGTTATAGTTATAGAGTGTATTATATAGTATGTATGTACCAGAAAGTTTTTTTTTTATGAAATAAATTACAAAAGCTTCGGCTTTATACAAAAATCATCTTGTTTTTTTTTATTTTTTGTTGGGTTGGCGCTCCAAGACAGAGGCTTAAAAGTTTTGCTGGCTTTTTTTTTGGGGGGGGGTTAAGTCATCAAATATCTTACAATAGCAATATTTATTTATATTGTACATTATGTTTTTAAATCTTTACTTAGGCCTGCTTTTGTCTAGTACATTTTTAAACAACATTTAACACTTTGCTTTGTAATATGTGTTATTGGTTTTGTTTTTATTTTTTATATATGCTTATATATTAATTTTGAGCAATTTGCTACTTGAACACTTATATACATTTTTAATCTTTGTAGTTTTTTGTGGAGGGTTTTTTGGAGCTAATTTTGTTTGGTATATATGCTAAATACCTATACTATAAACTTTGTTTCTAATATATGCTTTAGTTTTAATTGTATACTAGTTTTTAGTATTATTTTGTTATAAAAATATGTGTTAAGGGTTAAGAAATTAAGATTCTTTGGTCCTTGTAAATAATGCTTCAAGTAGTTTGTATAATAACAATAATAATAAAAAACATTCGCCGCAGTTAAGAATTTCAAACTGGTCTTGGAATGATACGAAAAGAAACATTCGAATATACGTATACGCAATGTGCATAAGAAAATAGTGTAAATTTAAATTGTTCTGATCTTAAATATAAAAATCGAATACTCATGTCTTGATCGCGTATGTGGAACGATATGGACAGAAACACTTCAATATGCGTATACACAATGAGTACAAGAAAATCGTCGAAGCTTAAGTTACGAAAAACTGTTCTTAAAACTTGGCATGATATGGAACGAAACATTCGAATATACGTGCATAAGAAAATTGTGGAAGTTTAATTCGTTCTGTTCTTTAATATAAAATTCGAATACTCTTGTCTTGGCTTCCATTTTGGCGAAATATTCATGACTGATCGCATAAGTGGAACGGTCTGGAATTCGTTCTAATGAATTTCTTGAATTCCATGATCGCATAAGTGAAACGAACTGCTCTTAGAACTGGAAACGATATGAAATGAAACATTCGAATGTATGTACGTAAACCTAATAAAAATTATCGAAGACTAAATTATTTTGGTCTTAAATTATAATTTCTTGGATGCGCTTTTCGCAAAATATTCATGAAAGTAAATTCGTTTTGGTGCTACTGGTTTCACTTGTGTACAACATTCATGCGAATGAAAAAGGAAAAGGAAATTTGATGTGTAAAAATTCCGACAATTCCGACAAAAAATTTGAAAATAACATACAACAGATTTGAGGCAGTTTTAAATTTTTACAAAACAAAGATTAAGGATTTAATATATTAAGCAACGCTGGAATGATGTGGAAAGAAACATTCAAATTCATTTTTTTTTTTTTTGTGGCAGTGGTAATTACATGACAATAATTTTACATACGATCAGAATTTTTTTTTTTATTTCGGGGGTAGTTTTTCGAGTCGGACATGTAAAAATATTCCTAAAAGAAAGTGGATTTTTGGCTCTCAAAAAAATTTGAAAACATTCAAAAAACTAACCATGGCGAATGTTTTGGGAAAAAAAATTAAAATATTTAAATATAATTTGACATAAAGAAAACCTAACATTTATTTTTTAAAAATATCTTACACATTTTATTTACTTATTTTTTTGCCTTTTCAACCGCGCAAAAATTCAAATGGAAGGAATTTGTTCGTGCCTGTTAAGTTTTTATCGTTTTTCATTTACAATAAAGTATATGCTTTAAATTTTCTTATCCAATATTAACTGTTTCAAAATGTTTAACAAAAATCAGTCACTTTTATTTTTATTTTTTTTTATTAATGGTTTATAACGATTTGTCGCTGTACTCTAATTAAATGTCACATCGAAAAGGAACTTAAAGTACGTAAGTAATGTAATATATATTATACCACGCGGTTCATTTAAAAACTTTTAACAATCGATAAACGTAAACTTTTCTAACTTCTATTTCTATTAATTTGTTTTCTTTTTTGGCATCTTCTAAGTTAAGCGCTACAGCTACACACACATACACATTGACACAGTTATAGCTATACTAAAGTAAAAATTTTTGTTTTTTTTTTTTCGAATAGTTTAGTAGTTCGAGGGACTTACGTTAATAGAATAGGTAAAAAGTTAAGACTGCCAAATTAAATGTCTAAGAGAGGGTCTGCAGGAATGCACTCAAGTTGAATGAATTTGAGTGAATTCATGGCGCAAATGAGTACTCGTTTAGTTAAGAAAACATTTGAATGAATACATGAGTTTTGTTTATTTCAGTTTTTGAAGATTTTTTGATCTACCATATGAAGACGCTTGGTTAAATGGGGGACTTAGTAAATTGAATACACAGAATTTTCTTACACAAATGACAACTTCTAAGCCCACTGTAGACTGAGTACACTAATTATTGTTTTGCCGTCATCTCACTATAACTAGTACCATGAGGTATAACAACTTGTCATGGAAGTTCACCTTAAGTATACTGAGTAGACTGAATATTTTTTTTACGCTATATTATGGGTACTGAGAACACTAAAATTTGTTTCTACGTCATCTCACTATAGGTCTAAGAGCTATGACAACTTGTAGTGGAAATCTACTCTAAGTGAACTGGTCCAAGAATATACTTTTTCTACACCTTCCGCCATACTACACATATTCGAGTATTTGTGTTCATTAATTTCTTTTTAGGTGTAGATGTTGTACAAACTCATTTAAAACAATAGGATCCCATTACGTTTTTGTATTTGAATATGAGTGAGTATTCACTGTCAAAATGTTACAGTTTTGATTTGTACTCTGACATGCATTCAATTCGATTTTTTGAACCTATCAAATATTCATTCATTTAAAAGAAGGTAACTGATGCCTTACCAAAATCGAGAGAATAATTCTTCATTCAGCTTGGTATACCTTTGTAAGTTCCACCTTCCTGCGCACTCATTCATTTATAACGAATATTGCTCTGAATGAGTTTCTTATGTTAATGATTCTCCACTGCATCCATTTACTCATTCTAACTTTCGAATGCATCCACATTCAGTCATTACGAGAATTGCTCAGAATAAGTTACTTTTTGTGATGGTTCTCCACTGCATCCATTTACTCATTCTAAATGCACTTACATTCATTTATAACGAGTATTGCTTTGAATGGTCTTCTTAGGTGAGTAATTCCCTACTGCATTTATTAACTCATTCTAACATTCAAATGCACTCACATTCATTCTGTACGAGTATTGCTCAGAATAAGTATCTTTTTGTGAATGGTTTTCTCCACTGCATCCATTTACTCATTCTAACTTCTAAATGCACTTACACACATTCATAACGAATATTGCTTTGAATGGTCTTCTTAGGTGAGTGATTCCTTACTGCATCTATTAACTCATTCTAAATTCTGAATACACTCGCATTCATTCATTACAAGTATTGTTCTGCATAGATTCGTTATGTGAATGATTCTCTTCCGCATTAATTTACTCATTCTAATTTCCGAGTGCACTAACATTCATTCATAACGAGTGTTTCACTGTGTGGGTTTCTCATGTGAGTGATTCTCCACTGCATTCATTTACCCGATCTAACTTTCGAATGCACTCAAATTCATTCGTAATAAGTACTGTTTTAAATGGGTTTACTAGGTCAATGATTCCACATTGCATCAACTGACTCATTCTTACTTTCGAATACACGCACATTCATTCAAAACGAGTGTTGCTCAGAATGGGTTGCTTCCTTCTCTAAACTATCCGTTTACGCATTCTAACTTCCGAATGCACTCAAATTTATTCACAACTATTTTTGTTCTCTCTTTTTCTTATGTGAATGATTCTCCAATGCATTCGTTTACTCACTCTATCCATCGAATGCACTCACCCTCATAATATGAACTCAAGTCACGATATCTTTCCTGAATTCATTCAATTAAACTCATTTTGTCTTATTCCTTCATTTGGGATCACAAAATTTGAATGCATTCATGCAGACCTCTAAATGCCTACCATGTGTAATATACTCATAGTCGTTGTAGTATTCGTTTTTTCTGGTATTTTTGTAGTGGGGATTAGTTTTAGGTAAGTGGCATAATGTCATTTTTTTTTTTTTTGGTTTTGGTAAATGCTTGGCTAATTGGTTACAAATACACATACACGTAATTGCAGAGTAGTAAATACGTTAGCAGTAATACATAGTAGTAGAAATAGTTGTGGGTAATAGCATATACTGGTTATATAGCATAATATATAAGTATAGTTGTAGATATAATTAGTATAGTATATGCGCATATGTATGTAGTATATAAGTAGTAGTACATAAAGTATATTAGTTAGTTGTAGGTCATAGTGGGTAAAATACATGGCATAAAGTCATCAGTCATACGCACTCTTACACTCTCTCACATTCTCACACACATATACACGCACGCATACGCACCACTACAAAAACAAAACCACACACACACACGCACACTTATGCAAACAGTAGCAACCTTAGTAGCGTTGTGCCCAAGAGCGGCAAGAGCGCCCATGGGGCACGTGCGCCAGCGTTGCCACCAAAGTCCGGAAAATGTATTTGCTCTGGCTGATGCAGCTCCTCCTCCTCATCGTCATCGTCTATGGCATTGGATATTTGACGATTGCGCTTGCTAAAGTTGACATTGAACACCGCCTCAGCTACGCCACCTGGCGTTGAGACTATGAAATAAAAGGTGCGCGGCACACGTTCATGCATGCTGACATAGGTGAGACGCGCCTCCTTGCAGTACGGTGTGGGCAGATCCTGCAGAGTTTAAATAGGGTTTAGTTAAGCATAAGATTAAACCAAAGTATAGCTTACCTTGACAGCGTAGGCCAGCACGGTGGAACCATATTGATTACCAGGCGTGAAGACACGATCACCGTGCAGCCAGCGTGCGGCATGTGCCGGCGGATTGGCACAGAACTCAACATTTAAATGCAACGGCGAACCCCCATATGCCATAGGTGTGGCATTCAAGGCAAACACCGTGGGTGCACCTGCAATAAAGTGTACAAAAGAGATAGTGTTAAGTAACGAGTGGTTTAGAGCACGTCGAGTGTAGTAGCTGTCACGCTTTACACTTGCTAAGTCAGTGCTGTACAACAGCAGCGGAGTGTAGTACAGTTTAAGCCACGGCTAAAAGTTTATGCCACCGCCATCACCACTAATTAAAAGCGTATCAGCAACAAATGTGCCACTTAGCGCGCTGCTGCTGATGCTGCCAGTGTTGAAAAGTTTGCCAAACGATGTTGACGACGAGTTGGAAAAATCAAAATAAATAGACAACAACATGTCAAGGCGTGGTACGCAGTGCAGAGTGCAAAAAAGAACAGCGTAGCAAGTTTTTAAGAACGACGAAACTTCATTAAAAAGTTTTGCCATAGTGCTGCACAACGTCACGCACACACAGGCCACACGCACTTACAACACACACACACACAGCACACATATAGCTACTAGCCTTTATTTTGTGGAACTCATGTGGACCATATGTTGCCATAGTTGGATTAGTTTTGATGCCAAGTGACTGCATTTCGTTATGCCCTTAACGTTTGCCAACACTGACAGTCATAGTCAGCGTTGCCAAACCTAAGCACATTTAATTTTATCGAAAGCCGCTTGGTATGTTTGAAAATTTTTGCAATTTTCCTCATCATTGCACGCCCGCAGTTAGCCAGGCCCAAATAAACTTGAGCAGTTTATTTGCCAAAAACTCAACGAAGTGGCAACGCTTTTGGGCGCCAGGGTGCCAGCGCGGCATACAAAATGGCCAAAAGTGTTAAGTGCAAATGAGTGTTTGGGGCGTAGGTACTGTACACACTCTCTCCGCGTCTCTCAGTAACTCGCAGCAGACACAAACAAAAACAAATCGAAGTATACTGCCATCCCCCGCACTCTGCCGTGTATCCAGTCGACAGTAACAAAATTTAAATCTAAAACTTTTCGGGGGTTTGAGTCACTGCCGTGGACTAACTGTGAAATCAATTAAACCGAGTGAGTTGTCGCCTGGGTTGTTTGCTTTAGACTGGAATGTTTTATACGCTCAACGCCATTTTGTTGTTCAAAAAATATTGTACAAAAAAATTTTAATTTATGTTCCAGCTATAAATGATTTTTGTCGTAACGCCCTGTTGTGGGGTGGGGGTGGCTGCCCCAGACGCAGCTCAAAAAGAGATTTTAATTTTATTTTGATTTGCAAGCACTGAGCCGTGTGCCAGCATTTCCCAACTCAGGTGGGAAAAGGCGTTATACCTTTTTCTACTCACTTTTGGGGGTATGCCCGTGGGCTAGCTTTTGGCCATTGGTGCGATTTTTAATTTGATTTGTGCGTCGTGGGGCAAATTGAAATGAGTTTCAAAGGGGCGCAAAAGCGTGAAACAGGGTACAGAAATATGAGATACAGCATAGGCGTTCGGGGAATACGTTGAAAAGAATGGTGTGCATCATAATAGGCAAAAAGGAAAACAGGCTGTCTGGTAACCCGTTTTGGCAACGCGTTTCTCCAGCATGGCTAGACAAAGATCGGTTTAACGAGGTGAATTTTAGGTGAACACTATATGAGTTTAAATACCGGAAGATTGTAACTCAGCTGGATGACGTAAAGATTATAATTCTACAGTATTTCGATACGAACACAATCATAATCATAATTCAAGGATGTTGTGTTGGTGTTCAAAGGAAAAGTTTTGGCATTGTTATTTTTTTGGTAGTGGAAATAAGAAGAGTGTTAGAATTCTTACTACATTGCCGAAAACTAGCTTTCAACTAAATGGTGAAGAACTAAACCGGAGCTCTGGAAAACATGTTGTCCAAGCGTGACATCCATATTACATCCAACTCACACTATGGAAGATAAAAATTTCGCTGCAGATGCTTTATGCAGAAATTAAAAGCACTTTTAGCAACTTGCGTAGAGAGTGTAGAAAACCAGCTCAGGCTCTGATGAACAGTCATCTATGGCTAATGTAGTGCCTGTCTATAAGCACGATAGTCAGGTAAGAGCGACTTAAATACGTTTCAAAGTTGGTATCATCATCTACATAAGTCATATAGAATAGAAAGATTTGCAACATTCTTCACCTATTTCTTATTGGTTAAAAAAGTTTATTAAGATTTACCATTCTTCACACATATCTTGACTGTTAAATGATTTGTTGTAAATTAAAGTTGTAATCTTCATCTACTCTAGTCAAGTAATACAGATTTTCAAGATTCTTCATATATTTCGTGATAGTTAAATTACGATTAGTATTCATCGGAAGATTTTCACCATTCTTCACCTATTGCTTGACAGTTAACAAAGATTATTAAAATCAATATTCATCGGATGTTTAGCAATTAAAATTTGGAGTCTTCACCTATGCCAGCCATATGGAATAGAAAGATTTTTAGCATTCTTCATCTTTTACTTGACTGTAAGCTGATAATAAATAGTCATCAGAAGCTTCATGAAGAAATACAAATTTTTTTTTTATCAAGCTATATCTAGAAGTCAAGTTCAGTCTTCTGATAAAGAAGCAGACAACCTTTGTACCGCCTGTTTAAAAAACTGAAATCTTCATCTAATCAAGTCATATGAAACAGTAAGATTTTCACCATTCTTCTCCATTTTCTTCACAGTTAACAAATTTTAGTCAGATTAATGGTCATCGCGAGAACTTCAAAATTCTTCACATCTTTCTTGACAATAAACAAAGTTTATTAAAATTAATAGTTATCGGCAGCTTTGCAGTTTAATGTTGGTGTAATTATCTTTTCAGCCTATTAAACAATAAGCCCTTCTTTCACCTTTTTCATGAATCCGAGATTTGTAAAGGTATAAATAGCTAGACACGCTCAGTCTGCTGATCAACACGCAGACAACTTATATACCATCTGTTTATATGCAATGTAGTCACTAGAGAAGACTTGAACTTGAAGCTGTAATCTTCATCTACTCAAGTCATCTGAAATATTTTCTGAGAGATTTTCACCATTCTTCTCCTTTTTCTTCACAGCTAAGAAAGTTTATTGAGATTAATAGTCATCCGGAGCTTTATGAGAAAATAACTAGATGTTTTTAATGAACACGCTCAAATCTAGAGCATGTAGACGACAATCTCAGTCTTCTAATAAACAGGCAGAAAACTATCGGGTATATAATGCCTGTTTATAGGCACCTTAGTTTCTAGAAAGCTGCTTCAATACGATTTGAAACTGGAATCAAGTCATTTGCAAAAGAAGTAAAGCGCTTCGTTTTCTATATTAAAATGCAAAGTAGATTTAAGACTAGCTCCATTACATACATACACTGAGAAAAAATATCAAGAATTTTGTGCTCAAAAGGGAGCGAAAAAGGAATTTGCAATGCCGAAAGCGAATTTTCGATTATTGATTCGAGTATTTTGTTCCAAACTCTGACCACGACAGAGTTCATATTCTACTAAATTCTGAAACTAATTATAATTTTACATTTCTTCCTTTATCATATCATATCATCCTGAATCTCAGTTTTTGTTTTTTTTATTTGAACGTTCTTCTAAGATTTTCTTTTTCCATCAATCTGTTTTCCCGGTAATTTCTTCTTTTTCCTAATCTTTTCAATAATCTATTTTACTACATTTTCAATTCTTTTTTTAACGTTTTTCATATGTTTTTGTTTTTAATTTTTTTCCTAGACAGATACTAACTTTTTGCAACACTTATTATTTTAAATACTGGACATGACAAAAAACATTTTTATATCATAGAGAGATATTCTTTCTTTGAGCCAACGAAATATTGTTTCAATATTCGTATAAGCCATTTTATCTCTAGTTTAATGTATGTCGACAACCCCTTCGCCACATTGTAGAGGTCCACACTTTATGGCGATTGCATTTTCATTAATATAATTAAGCGCTGCTTTTGTTCATTACACAAATTGCCAGACGACCATGGCAACATGCAACATGCAGCAAGCAGCATGCAACATGACAATGTTCCGGGCGGGGAGGGCCTTTCGCTTTCATAATGAAATTTGCATGCTGCCTACTTTTTGGGTGTTGGGCAAATTGCAACTTTTAACAGTGTTGCAAAGCATTTACAACTTGTACTACGCAGCAGCAATTTCAACTAAAGTAAACATTTAAACAATAACAGTCACTTTGTAGGTTGCACAATGCAATTGTTGTAGGAGCTGGTTTCAAGTCGTGCCCCAAAATAATAAAGTTTTACTGTTGAAAATTACTCAATTCCCGTTGCCCAAAAAGTTAACTTAATTTTCATACTTTTTTGGGGCACAGTTGGGCCGGCGTCGTTGCCTCTTGCAAGCAAAGTTTTCCAAGAGGTGGCAACAACAAAAACGTTTTGCAACACTTTTGCCGCTCGACGAGACAATGGACGCCAAGTGGTAGCAAGCAGTGTGGTGCTGCAATAAGAGTCTATGAAGGATGCCCATTGATTGCACGTCGTGCTAGTTTTTCTCTTTTTTGCATGCATCAAAATACGGCACAAGATGCGTGCCAGTGTTGCAAAATGCACTTGAGACGTAGACTGGACAATGTTGGAAAAATGTAATAATGACCGAAATAATTGAATTTTCACATTCATTCGCGCGTTGCAATTGCGTTACAGCCAGCCAAGTTGCCACTCAGTCTATGGAAAACGTGGCACGTCGTTTTTTTTTTGCTCTTTTACCAGTTTTGAGTAAAAAAGTGTTGCATTGTTGATGTTGTTGTTATCGGTGTTGTCTTGTGCCTTGCATTGTTTGTTCGTTAACTCATCTTTTGTTGTTGTTTTTGTTTTGACTATCAGGTACCTTGTTCTGGTTGTTGTTATTGTTACCATTATACGCATAAAAGCGGCGAAAATGGAGAATTTTCATTGTGCCAATTTCTTCTGTACTTTACTACACTATACTCTAAGAGTAGAATGGTTATGTGAATTTATAAGCAGAAGACATATTTCGAATTCTATTAAGTATATCGATACGGCTGGTGGCTTAAGTCTTAGAGTAATGAAACAGTCAAAGTTGTTTTTTTAAATTTTCGCGCATTTCAATATTTGTATGATATCTATATGAAATAGTGCACCAATTTGGATCAACTTCACACAAATGTGTAGACTAATATGAAACACAGTTAATTAATTACTGCGATCAAATTTATGTCAGTTGTATTTCGTTTTAGACATTTGTGTGAAGTTTGATCAGAATTGGTTCACTATTTCATATAGCTACCATACAAAAGTTGAACCAGTTTTTTGCACAGCCAAACTCGCGCACTTCTTTGCGTTACCTTGTCAAATTCATTGCATCATGGGTAAAAATATTCTAAATTCCTTTCATTAAGAAGGTTCAAAAAATAAATCAAATTTTCAATTGGGAACTGCTTGTATACAGGCTCTCCGCTCTCAGGTTCTTCACTCCCTGATTACTAAAAAAAATTGTTTTTTGGGATCATATAATTTTGTTAGAAGTTAATTTTGAAGCCAGTTCATTTTTGAAATTGATTCCTTTCTTCGGAAGAACTTAAAATTTGAAATCCTGGGTTACAATATTTAAAAGATAGACCCGATGCTTTATTTTCCTATTACGACTCTGCTGCATTTGAACAGTAAATAAGTTCGGGATTAGAAGGCCATTCATTTTTTTTATATTGATTACCCTACTTCCTCGTAAGAATTTTAAATTCTAAGTCCCAAGTTATACACACAGTGGGTTATTTCCCTATTAATTGTCTACTTTAAAAGCTCAGGAGTAGTAGGTAATTTTTAAGCCATTCCAAGCTTTTGATGTTGAACCCCATTTCTTCCCCATAAGAATGCTTTTCATTATTAGTAATTATCTATATCATAAGAATCAAAGTTTTTAATTTTGAAGGATATACAGTCGGACTTTACTGTATGGAAGACTGCTACATCGCCATTTTTCATATAACGATTTTTTTTCAAGTACACTGCTTCAATGATCTCCTAATAACGAATATTCTGTATAACGCTACGAAAATTCTGTTCCCGTACGAATTCGGAATAAGAAAGTTCGACGGAGGTTTCTTCACAAAAGAGGTGGCTGGTTTGTGAAAATGAGTTACCAAGAACGGCTTGTAGACTCATGTGGACTTGAATCTAAAAGTTCGGGTATACCATCTAGTTTCCAGAGAAAGTTACTCACAAGCTTTTCCCTACAAAAAACCAGAGGCCTACAATAAAATAAACGCTACGAAGCAGTGTTGCAAGGCGCTTCAAAATCAATGAAAGCTGTGGATAGGGCTAGCCAAGTATGCAGTGTATATTATAGTTGCATTGTTTCTGCTCACATTTTGAGCGTGCTGGCAACGTTAAAAAGTCGAGTATCGACTGAGTAACAAAAGTTGATTGGATGCTGGCAGCAAAAGGCGCAACAAACCGCATGGCAAGTCCTTGGGGAAAAACTTTTCAGTAAAGCCCGCTGACTTTGCCGACTGACCTATTCCTTTTTACACTGTCAATCCCATGCATATTTTATAACTAAGCCGGTTCGTGCTTGGGCACTAAAAAGTTGCCATCTTAAGATAAATGTTGTTATATGTTGCAAGCCGAATCGCGGCTTGTCATCAGCGTTATCTATAATTCAGTGGCAAAGTACCAAACCAAAGCAGCCCCAAGACCTGCCCTAGGTAAACAACAATAAATTCAATTAAATGGAAATGTGCGTAAGGTCCTTTAGACGTGGAACTTTCCGAAATGAGTGCGAAACAAAGGCGCTAATCCCTTTTTTGATTGTCAAGCAGTGCACGTAATTTCAATTGGTTTGGAATTAAAAGCAGTTCCTGAAAGTATGCAATGATTTTTATTCACAACAAGCCTCAACTTGGACTCTTAAAGTAGCTGCTTACAGTTTATTTATTTATTTATTTTTTGTTGTTGTTGTGTTTTTTTTTTTTTTTTGGTAATTTTGCATTAAGTGTACAGTTGCTATATTAATTATTTAAAGCGAAACATGAACTGAGTAACACAGCAGCAGTTGCCATTCCTTGTGGCAAGCAGCTCTTCCTTCCACTGCTTTGCTGTATGCTGGCCGGCAGCCTGCATAATTGAATATTATGATTGTTATTTTCGCTGCTCTGTCAGATTGCTTCTTATTTAAGTACATATATATATATTTACACATAGATACATATACATATAAAGTTACATTAGTGTGGGTTTTGCTGTTTTCATTTGCGCTGTGCATATTTAATAACCTTGTTTCCTTTTCCAAGCAGTTGTTCTGGTTTTTGTTGTTGCTGCTGTAGAGCAATGTGCCCCATCTCTGGGGCATATTTTATAGTTGTTAAGGTCTTTAAACATCGTTCACCTGTAATCGTCAGTGTTTTGTTGTTAATGCGCTTCCTTTCCTGCCACCGCTCATGTTGGCCACTTGGGGCACTTGGCTCATTTCTTTGGCAGTTTTCACTACTACATGTCTAAGCAGATACACCTGGGAACCTTTTGTTGGTTTGACTTTGCTAAAAGTGCCCATGTGTGGTATTTGTACATATTAAAAATAGAGTAGACTTAAATGAATTGTGTTTTGAAAATATTTAATCTTGGAAGAATGTTGGGAGTGAGATACTTTATAGCTGTTGCTTATGAAATGAATTTGTTACACGAGTGACGTCACATGAGCGTTTGTGACTGTGTTCAATGAATATTGCTGAGAGCAAGTCGATAAAGTTGTCGATTTTTGGTAATATAATTATAAGATATGTATTTTTAAGGGGCAAAGAAGAGTTGGGTCTTAATATAGATTTTTCTTTTTCGTTTTTATACCAAACGCAATTTTAAGTTTGGTTGGTTTGTGAATCTGGCCACACTAAAATAGATAACACAGCGATAATGAAAACATTTTTTGTTGAAAGTTAACGACCAAGCTGTTTTAGAGGTTTTTTATTTATTATATTTGTAAAAATCCGATTAAAGGAATCAAGTTATTGTTTGGAATTTCACGATTCTTTTACTTGCTTATATGAAATATGAAACCATCCCACAAAAAAAAAAAATGGAGTTATAATTTTTTATTTTACAACAAAATTATATATAAATATGGCTCATTAATACTAAATCACTAAAACAATTTGGTTTTTGTTTTTTTTTTTGTTACCTACCTAATATTAAAATTAAATCTTTTTACATTTTTTTTATTAATCACACAATATTTGCATTGCTATAAAAATATAAAAAAAAATTACTCAATGAAAAAAAATATTATTTTGATAATTATTAATTAATTGTTTTATACTTCCCACAGTGATCAATATTTGCATTGCTATGGGTAAGTTTTTTTATATACACATAGCAATTAATCACTTTTAAAAGTATTAAAAAAATGAATTATTAGTTATAAAAACCATATTTTTTTCTTTGAGTAATTTTTTTTTATATATTTACAGCAACGCAAATATTATTCACTTCTGAAAATATTGGCATTATTAAATAATACATTAATTAATTACACTAGTTTACAAATTTTAAAAAATGTTGTAAAATGCAGTTAAATGCATTTTTTTCGTAATCGATAGAACTTTACAAGCCATAAATAAAACTGTAGAAAAATTTAAAAAATTTTTAAATTTAACGGGTTTTTCGTAATATCTCAAAACCGTTCCATGAACAAATTTTTTGATTGCATTTTCAGTTTCAGCGTGCCATTTTACTACGGCAACGGCTAAAACATGTTGAGGAAACATTTCGCTGTAAACTAGTTTTATTTATAATCAAAATGATATTTTTTTTCAACAAGTATTTTTGCTAATATGTATTTGTAAAAAATTAAGTACAGTCGAGGTGGTAGACCCTGCCCCCTTTTTCCAACTTTTCACTTCCAAGCAGTGTACAAGCAGTTTCACATTGAAAAATTTGTTATTTTGCCTCACACTAAGTTACGTTTATTCTAGCTAAAAATTTTTATCTCAGTATAGTATTAGTTGTTGCAGAAATTATCTATGCCATGGTCCTATCGGTCTACTTCAAGATGATATTAGATTTTTTTACTGTCAAATGGATTTCTAAACTTCATATCTTATGTTGACTACAATGAAAAATATTTAACTCAACACTGGTTTTAAATTTTGAATCAGATTTAAATCAGTCGGATTGAAAAAATTTACTGAGTTTTTAGTTTACAGAAACAGGCTGTTTTAAAAAAGGCAAGGTTTCAGAAGTCACACAGCACACTAACTAATAAATCTACATAGTAAAGGTGAATCTAGCTGGTATAATGTTTTATTAAAGTGTAATATTATAGAAGTATTGTTGGTTTGGTTTATAAAGCAAAAGGTTTGAAATTGATAATTTTTTGGCTAAAGAAAATTTTAGTTGAACTGAAAGATAAATTCATTTAATATATAATTAAACCTCATTTGGATGACCTTTGTAGAGTGAGTGCGATTCGGGAATTCTTCTAAAGAGCTAACAAAAATTATTGGGTGCCACGCCTACTTCTTTCTGTAGTAGTCCGTGTGACAGCAGTAGGTGCAGTCAATGGTTAAAAACACCGGGGACCAAAGTTAGGAGAACGCAAGAGAAAAACTCTATAAATAAAGTAATTTAATTTCTAAGGTCCCGTCGATAGTCACAGTATGCACTAGCCTTAAGGGATAACACAAATTATGTGATAAATTTGTTAGAACTTATCTCTTGATTACAATACCAGAGAATTGGTCAGTTGACTAACAAATGTTCTACTTACTAGTCATTTACCCTTTCGATACATTATATAAACCTCCATGTTTCTACAAATATCTTCACTTGTAAAGATACACGCTAAGCAAAATGTTTTCAAATACTTTGACATAAATACCCAAAGAAATAGCTTGAGGTTAACTTATCAGCAGATTGGCAAACTGTAGCATTTGAAATGTAAACAAAAAAAATGGGGGAAAAAGAACTGGGCCAAAGCTGCAAGCTACAAAAGTGGCCTTTAACCAATAAGGCCAAGTCAGTATAAAGCGAGTATCTCAGATATAATAAAGAAATGAATATCTACAAATAGAGACTTCAAAATTGCTAAACTAAAGTGCAGGTAAAATGTGAAAAACTTGTCTATTAAGAGCAACGTAAGTTTGTGGCTGGCTATGTCTTTGTATCTATGTGTGTGCTTGTGTTTCTATCTATGTAAATATCTCTAGCCTAAATCTTGGAAATTTACAAAGCGCTTTTCTATAGACTCTTGACTTGCATAGAAGCGAACCAAGAGCGCTTCGACCTCAGGCTGCATGAATAAGCTGCTATGCGCTTTCTCGCTTGCTCTAGCTATCTTTCTCTCTCTCTCTATTTATCTCGCTGCTCCTCTCTCTATCAGCCACTCTCAGTCTATGTATTTTGTCGTTGTCAACACAAATTAAGCCAACATGTAAACTCAATGGAACTAGCTGCCTCCAACTCACTCTGCCACTGCAAGCTGCCACCAGCTTCTGCCGCTTTGCCTCATTCACTCTGCTACTGGCGTTATATTTAAATATGCTCTTTCACTTTCAATATCAAATGAGTGTGCCAACCAAGTTTTGCCTTGCAGCATCAAAGATTGCAACTTGTAGATGCGCTTGCCACAAAGTTTGCTCTTGTTCATATGCACAGCTAAACTTTGCAACAACGCAGACCCCAGCACCCCTCGCTGGTAACGTAGCGCCCTCTACCGCCCAGCAGGCAAAACACAAATTGCACAACTTGCCAAAAATCGCTTCACATGTGCCACTTAAAGTTTTATACTACGTTGTGAGGGTGCATATATACTAAATATATATATATGTAGTAAACATATATAATATATATATGCACACAGTTAACAAGTTTCAAGATTGTGGATGCATAAAAATGCATTCCAATTTGTTGTACGCAAAATAAACAAAAATTTATATTTGCGAAATTTGTAAACTAATATGTTCAATTAAAAAAATAAAGTTCAGAAATTAGAGAACTTCAACTCTTGGTTTAATGAAGTAAAAGGGCTATGTGAGTTTTACTGGCTACATAATAAGTTAGTACACACTATCATAAAATTTAAGTGCGTAGTTGTGCAACCTAACTATTAAAGCGAAAAGTAGGGTGAGGATTTTGAGCGGTATGCGTCTGTACGTCTGTTCGCTCATAACTTCTAAGCTGCTTGTTCTTATCTGGGAAATGAGGTATCGTTGAAAGCGTTTTGAGTGTTCGCTGGTTATAGACAAAGTTACGTCATACTAAATTAAATATGGCGACTTCTAAAAGTCACGCACCAAAAAACTTTTTTTTTAATGGTTATCAAATTAAAAAGCTACATTAGTATATTTCATAAATATATATATTGTATATCGTTTTAGATAAATAAAATAATAATAATAAATTATTTTTTCTACACTGTACGCATAGGTCTCATATCTTGCCATCTTTAACTATAGACAATTTTGACTGCTTGTCAACCAGGCATACGAATAATATTCAAAATGTACGTTTTACGATGCTTCCAAACAATTTATTTCACATTTTATGCTCAATAGTCTTTTAGTTTTTCAATTAGTGCACAAGAGTAATGTAATAATGTTGCAAAAGGACTAGTATCTGTTCTATGCTGTCCTTTGGCGAAAGTGCGTTGAACTCATTTTGGATACCCAAAACCCAGCATAGCCAAATCGTTGTAAACTTGCCATGTGGTCGTTCAAATGCACTTTAGATGGCTCATAAAATTTGTGGCAGACATGCGGGGGGCAAGTATAAGGGGTGACAGTGTGAACACTGCGGTTGCAATGCAACCAATACATTGGCTAAACAAGTGGGACTCTTCCAAGTCCCGACCGCCCGACTACCCTGTACTCTGCTTAATTTTCATGGGGCTCACTGCGATAGAAAGCGTTTTGAATGAAGTCCCAAGTTTTTCCGAGGAAATAAACCGAGCAAAGAAAAGTTGGTAACTGGGAGAAACAGCTTACACGAGTCCATATACCGTTTTTCTGAGCTGCATCTAAGGCAAATAACGAACTTAACAATAAGACGCACCTTTTCATGATTTGAGGCATCGAATAGACTTAGTTTTTATTGTATTTTGTTTTACTAACTTAATACACACTTGCCCCAAATTATAGAGTATAAAAATTAAATGAGTGTGAGTGAGTATCTGAGTCTGTGAGTGAGTATCTGAGTGAGTGAGAGTGTATGTGTGTGTGTATGTCAGTGGATGCTTTATGACCTGACATTTGACATTTTTATTAGCTTTGCGGCGGCCGCGTTTAATTACTTTACGCGTCGCAGCGGCAGCAGCAATTACACAGCAACAACGACAATAATATGAGTTTTAACAACAACAACATCAGTTGCAACAACAACAACAACGTACATCATCGCCTATTTTTCAGCATTATCTGGTGCACATTGTCATGCCAGAGTCCGGAAAATGCCACTCAACTGCCGTGAAATGTAATTAAAATATGCATTTGAATTTCATTGCATAGCTTTAGGCGCTATAGCGAACAAATTTTATGTAAATGCACATTTTATGCGAGAGCAGCTCATTAAACGCACATTACCAGTTGGGGGTCATTGCAATGACAGTTGCTTTGCATAGGGTTAAGGCTGACAGCGTTTATCAGTCCCCTTAACAGCTGCTGCACTGCTGTTGGCTGTTCCGGCATAATTTGCAAGCGCTATCATCATCATATCCAGTAGCAACATCATCATCATCATCATCATCATCGTCATCATCATCATCATCATCATCATCATCATCATCATCATCATCATCATCATCATCATCATCATCATCATAATAAATATTAATATTAAGATGATAGTGTTCGCCTCATCATAAACATCATCTTGATCATCAACATCTTCCCATCTTACATCTTCATCGTCTCCATCAATTTCAATATCTTAGTCAAATTCATCATTTTCATCATCTCGTTTTTGTTATCTTTTTAATATTTATCATAAACTTTATCTTCATCATGTTTAACATCGTCATTATATTCATTATTTTTATCATCTTTATCATCATCACTATCATCATCATTATCATCATTGCATTATCTTCATCAGCTTCATAATATTCACCATCTACGGCAAAATCCTCATAACCTTCATTTTCATCATTTACAATATCATCATTATCTTAATCATCTTTATCAGCTTCAATACCTTTATCGTCTACATCATTTTCGTTTTCATAATTTTCATCATCCTCATTCATTACTCATTATCTGCATCAGGTTTCTAATATTCATCATCTTCATCATCTACGACAAATTCATCATAACCTTCATTTTCATCATATTCAATATCATCATTATTTTACTCGTCTTTAGTATCTTCAATATCATTATCATCATCAATTTTATAATATTCAACATCAGCATTTCCATAATCTTCATTATCTTCTCATCTTAGACAAATAATCATATTCATCATCTTTACCATCATCTTCTTGTTCATTTAATTCATCGGATTCATCATCTTCATCTACATTTTTATCATATTCACAGCCTTTATCATCTTCATATATTCATCATACTCTTCATCTTCATCATCTTTGGCATCTTCATCATTTTCATTATCTTCTTCATTAACTTCGGCATCACCGTCATTTTCATCATCTAAATCATCTTCTTCGTCATCTTCAATTATCGCCATCATCATTTTATCGTCATCAATATCACCATTAGCGACAAATTGCATTATCAACGCGACAATCCAAGCAGTCAACTGAATCTAAAGCCACCGCCCGCTAAGCTTTAAAAATAAATAATATACATAAATTATAAATAAAAACAAAAATTATAAAAAAACTTTTGTTGATTGAACTTTATATACCCTTAAAATTAATTTAAAATATATACAAAATATTGAATTTGTCAAAATGTGAAACGATTTTTAAAACTGTCCATAGTTGTCAATGAGGCACATAGAAGCTTTTTGGCTAATAGTTATATATGTCAATGACAATCTTTAAAAGCATTCCGATTATGTCCGAATATGTTAATGTCTACATTTAAATTAATTTATCTATAACGATTTTAAGATGATGCTCTTAAGACATTTTTAAAAGAAAACTTTTGCCTAAACGATCTAATGTTAAAACGATTGATGAGCTCATCTATAATATTCACAGTATAAATAGCTGAGAGGAGTATTGCTGAGAGAAGAAGTTGTAAATAACACAGCCACAAAAAAAAAGCTCGTGTTCTGGGTTTGTTATATTTCGACGCGTTGAATCCTCTATTAGAATTGGCTCGATAGGATTTGGTTTTACCCTAAACTCAAAATACCCCACCAAATGAGGTGACCCAAAAGACATATAAAAAATGTGGGTGGCCATAGGGACTCGGAAAAGCAACTGTTTTTTGAGGTTATTTCCCCGGATTACGACAGTTTTTTTGTGGGGCTGTCTAATACATACGCTGGGAATTTTGTTATTTTTTTTAACGAACCGGCGCGATTTCTTCAATATTTGTAAGAACCTAGAAACTAACAACAAACCGGAAATCGGAACCGCCCCTACCAAAATTTCTTAGTTTCCTCAAAGTTTTGAATGTGTGAGTCATGTTGATTAACGAATCACACGGAGAATGAACTTTGGCACTGGTTTCTTTCGAAATTTGTAAAGTTCTTGCAAATTTAGAAATATTTCACTGAATATAAAGAATTATTGAAGGAACTATTTTTGTCAACTCTCTCAGTTATAACTTTTATCATGATATTGTTTACACATTGCAAATGAGTTGTAGTTTGGAGAGGAATATTATAACTTAGTTTTAATCTCTGTAGTCGATAAGTCAATAGTACATTTTACTAGAAAGCATAAATCTGGAAGAATGCTGCCGAAGAATTGGTTAGTAAAAAAAAGCGAAGGAGACTTAAGCAAATGTCTCTTGTTGCCGAGAAGAGTCGGCATGGGGGCAACATCTTTCTAGACCAGCGAAAAGAATGAGAGTGATCCTACATTTATTTGGTGTTTTTTGCGAATAACTTAAAAAATTCAATAGGAAGAAAAATATTAAATCTTTTTGTCATCTTTAAAAAAGAAAATATAAAAAATTTCGATGTATATCGAGAAAAACGCACTGAAGTCCCTCAAGATTACCTTTGTTACTTAACAACAAAAAACAAAAAAAAGGCGTAGCCACTTTTATTGTAAATACAGGCCTCGTATTAGCCTCTTCTATACCCAGTTTTCACTACACTCTCTAGTGTCGCAACAATTTGCAGCTGTTTTGATTATGACTGCAACATCTGTCTAATTTCTTTGCAAATGTTGCCATAATAGTAGACAAAAGGTTAGCTGCCCTTGACCGAGCTGTTCCTTATGCACACTGTAGGGCCTAACAAGCCCAACTCCAAGAGCTACCTATTCAATTATTTATACCATTTAAATATACCCTAAGCAAGGGTATAATAATAATAAAAGCTTTGGCAATTGCACGTAATTCACTTGAGGCACTTGGGCGGCACAGTGGGCGTCATCATTATTAAGCGACTCAGACTTGCTTCAATTGAGCTGTGCAGCTGCTTTTTGAGGCGCCGCTGTCGCTGCCGCAGTCGACGCACGCTTATTAGTTGTTACTAACCATCGCATGTGGCAGCCTCGGGGCACAATTGGTGGGTTGCCACAGCATGGTGGCGGCTTGTTGGTGGCAGTGGCAGAGACAGCGACAGCAACAGCGACCTCTTGCGGCGCTCAAATTTGCATGTTTGAGTGAATTGCGACTGATTTGTGCAGTGTACAACACTGTGCACTGTGCTCTCTTTGGACATTTTTTTTTTTTGTTTTCAATATTTTATGCGTCTTTGATTATTGTAGCGCGAGCTACTGCTGGGATCAGGGGTAATAAGTGGTCAAGTGCTGGCAAATTAGTTTTGATTTGTTTTATACAAGTGACAGCAACGGTAAACGGGCGGGCCTAGGCAGGGCGTGGCGCAGGGTACAATGGAAGCCAAAACTGTCAACTTGTTTTACTGCTTATATCCGGTAAAATGGCGGCAAGGGCCAGAGAGCAACTGCTGCAAAAGGATGTTAAGAAGAGAGGAAGAGCAAGAGACTCGGTGAGGCAACATTACGACTTCTATGTTGGCATCTATTTGCACAACTTTTTCAACTCATTTCCGTTGCATTTGTAGACACGCACCCACACAGTGGCCCCTGTGACCCCCTACCACTTCCCCAAATTTTCCCACTCTTTTTTGGCTGACAAAAATGATTTCTGGAACTGTCTGAAAAGTTTTTACATGCTGCCTTAGCTGCCATTTTTTGGCCGGGTTGTTGGGCAGCCATTTGCCGTTTTGCTGACAAGTTTTGAGTTCATATTTTAACTAACGACTGTTGGCAGGCGACAGCGTTGCCATACTGCTGCAAACTATATCCCACCGCAAGCACACAGCAGCATACTATATACACTGAGAGAAAAAAATGTATCAGAAAATGTATCATTTTTTATTAGTTTTTGATAAACGAAAAAAAAGCAGGGCTTTAAAATTTTTTAGTTAAAAGATATCATAGCTATTACATGAAGATCATAAATATTATATTTATATTTTTTTATCCTGGCATATTATAATACGTTTGATATAATCTTCTAAAAATAAATATGCAAAAATTATTTATGACTTCTATGCAACAGTTCTCACTAATTATTTGAAGATGTTTTTCTCTAGTTGGCCAGCTTTTATTGATTGTGATTATTATTTCTCTCAGTTTACATATATGCAAAATCATAATTTAGTCAACATTGCTTGAATTTCTTCACTCAATGGACGAGTGGTTGCTGCGGCGAGTTATGTATATGTATGTTTGTGTGTTTTGTATGAAAATTGAAGCGTAAAAATTAATGCTTGAGTGCATTTGCGCAAAAGACAACACATAGATACACACATAGATAGAAGCACACAAACAGTTATGTCATAATACTAAAACAAATGTAAGAAGGGAAAACAGTTGACGACCAACGGCAAAGAACAACATGCTCTCAAAGAGACATTGTTAAAGCAGTTAGTGCAGGGAAAACGGGAGAGAAAGAGAGTCTTACCAAAACATTGAGTTACTTTTGCAATTGCCAAATGTTTTTCTTTTGGTTTGCAAAAGTTCGAAAGTAACAAATTATTGAAATTATTCGAATTGCATGCAAAAAAGTACGAAATTTTTTAACATTTTTAACATTCTTCAAATATTTTTGCATACTTTTGTGGTAACTTCTGTGAAAGAAAAGCAAATGTAATTTAATCATTGCTACGAGGTACGTAGTGTTGGTAAATGTTAAAAAAAATATTTCAAGTGGAAGGTATTGTATTTTAAAGCTTCAGCTCAAAGTTTGGTGTTACTACATTGTGTAGTTTATTTGTGAGCACTATTACTGAAAAACGGCTCTCTGTGATTATGCCAACATGGAAATAATTGATCACGCCAAAAATGATAAGCTACCTCACGGACACATCAACAACACATAAACATTTTTGAAGTTCTCAACTCTTTTTAATTTGTTTCGAGTATTTGCCAACGCTAGCAATATTAGGTCGGCTACTTCTGGGACCGTCATCGTTTGAAGACTTACCATCTCTGTTAAATTTCTGTTTATTATACTAATTAAAACTTCGTATTAAAAAGCTGTAAAAAGTTCTCTCGAGACCAACTAAGTTTGAGCGTCAGTACGCTGTATAATGCAAATTCAATAATTTTCCAAATAAAATTGGTTTTCATGGTATTTACTTAATAATTAGAGATACGATAACCCCACCAGATTTCTCTAAAGAAATTCGAATTCAGTACCTGGATCAATATATTTTTCTGAACATAATATTTTTTAGATACATATTTTAAACGTAAGTGTTACTATTGTTAGGAGGCAAGTTGCCGTCTCACAACAGTTTTCCTGTTTTGCCAATAGGGCACTAAGAAAACTGCTTGGCCTGCTTGGGTGAGAGTAAGCCACCGCTACTCTACACTAACACTAGAAAAAGTATAGCGGACTTAAGCTTGGCGCGCTAATTTATTGTTTAGTATTAGTGCGTAGGGAAATGTATTAGTGCATAGGTGTAAGTGGAGAGTAGGTGATAGGGATAGTCTTAGGTACGCGGACTCTTTCATTTCTATTAGGACAAATAAGTAGATTAGGATTTATTAGTGTAGATTTGGGCGGAAAGTTCAGGCGATCCGCCTTATATTGGCTTCGATCGCCAGCCAAAACGAGACAGTCTTAGTGAGTTAGTGCAATAAGAAGGGTCTCGGTCAAGAAGTCAGTGAAAGTAAAAAGTATTAGAGTCAGTGCCGCAAATTTAAAGGCGTTACATGTAATATAAAAGATAGAGCTGTCGCATAGGACGAGTATAAGGATATATTTAAATAGTAGCACACCGGGTGCGACCGCGTCGTATCGGAACGATCCGTTAATGAGCCACGCCAAGTTTTGCTAATAGGATTAATATCTGTGTGAGCGTATCGCCATGAAGGGTCATAATATTATATATTAAATTATTAAATCTGGCCAATTGCAAATTGTTAGGTTTAAGTTTAACTTTGTTTTCCCAGAATATTGTTTTGCTAAAAATATTATTTTGTGTAAAATAGAGAAATAGAGCGCGTGGGCTCGACTTAGGTGTATTGTGATAAATAGACCGCAAAAAGGCGGATAATATATTATATAAAACTTAAAGCAAATTAGTATTTTGTTTGAAATATCGCATGTCTCAGCGAATTATAAATTACTTGTGACATTTACCATGGGCATAGCTGAGTTATACCAGCCGTTGTTCTGGACAAAACCAGAACATACAGTTACACTATACAATTTGAAATTCAAGATGCGGTATCGATAAGGCATTCTCAATGCAATGAGGTTTTTTAACTTTTACGCTTTATTATTTTATCGTTGCAGAGGCCACAACCAGCTCAATTCTTCTGGGAGTAAAGTACACGAAGGGTAAGTCGTTTTTTCTTAATGTTAAGTTTTTTTTTCAACGTTTTCTTAGCGTATCTTTGATTTCTGGTTTAGAACTCTCATTTCGATTTTACTTCCTTTTTTTTTGTAAGAATTTGGATATCTCCTTAACATCTTAAACTTCTATAGTCTTCAGAAAATTTGCTTCAATGCAACGTTTTCTAAAGTAGTATTTTGAACTCTGGGTTTGATTTTTCTTATGTTCTATTAAGGAAACTTATGTATCTCCTTTCCAGCACAAACTACTGCAGTTTTCAGTAATAGTGGGAGCCAAAAGTTGCCCCATAACCTTAATAACAGATTTCTATCTCTTGCCTCGATGCTCTATTTTTTTAAGAACATTTAGATATCTCCTTTCCACCATAAACTGCTGCAACTTCGAAAAATAGTGGAAGCCAAAAACTGCTTGAATGCAACGGCCTTCGAACTCTCGGCTCGATTTTCCACCTTTCTTTTTTTTATCTAAATTTACCTATTTCCCTTCCATCTTAAACTGCCGCAGCTTTCAGCAATATTGAGCACTAAAAACTGCTTTAATAAAAAATGTTCCACGCATAAACTTTAATTCGGGTTTAGATCTTTCGCCACGATTAATTTGGGCATACTTTTTGGTTATTGCGTTTCATTTAAACTTCAAATAATTTGCATTTTAAATAATACCCGTCTAGAGATAAACTATTTACAATTTATTGGCAAATCCCTTGTGTCTGATTTGGTTTTCAAAATGAAAATTCAACGCTTTGAAGTTTTCTTTAATTTCGTTTCGTTTGTGGTGTAAAAAAAACTTGCTCCGGAACAACCCTTAGCTAAAAAGTAAGCACAAAATATTGTTTTAGAAACATTTATCTAAGCACCAAGATCGCTGGTGACGGGTTCATAAGCATTTAACATGCAATTTAGCGCAGCTGCTGTGAAAAATTTCAAAAGAAACGAACGACCCCGTCAGGACTCAAATAAATTGCCATTTAAATGAGGCACAAATGAAAAAATGTCGGAATAAAGGAAGCTTCTAGCAGGCAGGCAGGCAGGCACAGGCATATCTATCATATTATGGGCACAGTCAACCTAATGAGTAGAAACAAAGCCGGGTTCTTTGCTAAAAAATATTTGCCAACAACGCAGCAAATTCCTAAGTAAATTTGCCAAGAAGAAAAATTACGCAGTGTAGGAAAACGCATAAGGAAAGAAAGGAAAGGAAATTTTACGCTTATGTCGCTTTCACGCGGACAAAAAGCGAAAAAATAAATAAAATTTAAAATGAGAAAAGAAATTTGCTCATATGTTGATCAAAAAGCAAGACGAACATTTTCGCATATAACAAATTAGCATGTATAAAACATGCCCACAACAACAAAGAGTGAGCTCAGTGGGGGGAGCGAACTGAGCTGGAACTGGAACCGGAGTGAGTTGTGGCGGGCATATCATGTTCGAGTGTGTGCGTGCATAAAGCAATATTTATGATTATATGTAGATTTGTGATGCCTTTTCCGTTATTTTCTGCTGCTTTTTTTTTTCACTCTCTCTCTCACTCCCCACTGCTTTTCGTGCTGCTTGCTTTTTGCTTTTGGCAGCGCGCAATTTCTAAATTAAGCGTGGAATATGCGTGGCGCTTTTATTAGAAATCAGCAGTCATCATAGCAGTGGAGAGGGAAGGTTCCGGGGGCATGAACGTCTTGCAGAGGGTTGCTTGGTATGTTTTACAAATGTAAGCCCCTCTGCTTGGGTCCACCTCTTGGCTGCTCTTAACGTGTTCTTTGCTACTGTTGCCAGTTCTTTTAATATGCCTTAATAAAAATTCCACAAAAGTTATTAAAGCTTTAATGGCGACAAAGAATGCCAAAGCAAAAAAAGAAAACAAAGATTTTAAGTAGCAGAAAAAAAACTGGAGAAAGTGTAGAAAGTGTAGAAAGCATAGCTGACCAGCTAAAACACCCTTGTTGACTTATTGAACTTTGCCATGATATCCAAGAATTTATTTATTTTTTTTTGGTTTTGTTTGCTTTTAATTAAAATATGGCTGAATTTTAAGCTTATCTTTTTAGTATTTGATGCCCTTTTTTTATTGAAAGATATTGTGTCTCGAAAACCTTTTTTTTGCATAAATTTAATTACTACATAGTTACATATTAAACATGCCTTTTAAATTTCTTAATTTTTGTATATGTTAAAAAAAAATAATGGGTCTATAAAATCGATTAAATTTTCGGCCTGATGTTGGCTATCGACGGACCCCAAGCGCACTGCTTTTTAAGCAAGAATTTAAATTATTTTAGTCATAGATAAAATTCACACGCCCCCATCCCATCTTACGACAACTCCGTTGATAGTCCAATCAATGGGAATACTTAAAAAGTTTTTTTAATATTTTCTTTCGGGTATATACATAACTGATGGGCATCTTAGTTTCTATCACTTGTAGTTTTGCTAGATTAAGAAGAATTCCTTCCAACGCGTACTTAAGCACACTTTTCTTTGGTGGTCATAGATTCTTGTTGCAAGCAGTCATCCGACTAGAAACATACCAATTAATTGGTTTTATTTCAGAAATGTGACTATAGGTAACTAAGGGTCGTAGTGCAGCTTCCGCGAAAAAGTTACTATTATTAAATCAAATGCACTTTTAAAAATAAGTTTTCATCTTATAAACATTTTATATCCCATAATAGATAAAACTTACTGAAGCTAATATAAATCTAAGATGATTGCAATAACAGCTTCAAAAAAATATGAAAGCAAATAGATGACAGATAAGCACGTGCGCAAAAAACTAATATATCCACATTACTAGTTCCACGTGTACAAAAAAGGGTAGCTTCCCCAGAACTAGTTCAATCAATGCAACATTTACTGCAGCGCAGTTGTCCAAATTGCAAAGCAAACAAGCTGGAAAGGTATGCCAACAAATGCGTGACGTAAGCAACTAAGGTAAAATCAAAAAAAAAAAAAAAAAAAAAAAGAGAACGAAAAAATAAAGTACTGCTGATTAGCTGCAGAGCTCCTGAAGCGCATGACAAGCATTAAGGAGCTCATCAAGCGGAAAATGCAGCAGTTTTGCAGCATTTGCAATTTTGCAGCATAAAAGTAGGCAGCACTTGATTAGAAAAGCTTACAAAGGTCCAACGACCGAAAGACCACAAAGGACACAAGCAGCGCTGATGAAGATGATAAAGATGATAGAGATGATGATGACGCTGATGATGGAAATGGGTAAATGATAATTAAGAGCAAAGAGCTTATTAATTGACGCTTCAGCGATTTGCTAGCATGCTGTCATTTTTGATTAGTTTGTGCAGTGCCAAAGGTGAAGCAAATGGGAAGCTTTTTGGCATCAGCATTACAGTAAACACACTGCTTGAGCGGAAAAAAGCAGTTTGAAGCAGGGCTGGAAAGCGGTATTTTAATACAAGAAATCTGGAATTTTGTTTGTAAAGTATAAACGAGCCCAATTTTTTCATCGATTTGAACTTCGAAAAAAATAACATACAAGGTGAGCCATCTTGTGGTTTGTTGGTTAACTGCAATTTATTCGTACATTTTCCAACAAAATTGGGCAAACGTACTACTGTGATCAAATTGAAAGGTGCCTTTTTTTTCCAATCGAAACTTCACGTCAGAATATTCATTAATGTTTGAGATACGGTTCGTTTTGTGAGGTGCTAAAAGAAAATTCTGCGATTTTAACTATGTCTAAATTTATCGAACAAAGAAGTTGCATTAAATTTTGTTTTTGTTTTTTTGTTTCAGATAGCCTTTGGCGAACAGACTCTGTCTTCAAAGAATGTTTACAGTGGTATTACTAGTTCAAGGCCGTTGAGAAGAATGTGGTATCTAATCAGCCAAAAACATCGACTGATGAACATCTCGTCAAGCAAGTCAATGATTTCAACGCTTGGAAATCGTCGATTGACTATTAGAGACATCGCTGATAGCTTGGGCATATCATTTGGATCGGTGCAGGCGATTTTGAGTGACGAATTGTGCTTGAGAAGAGCCTAATCTCGAATGGTTCCAAAAACAAAAGACCGTCGTGTTAGGAGTGGTTCTTCGTGAGCATTTCCCCGCTCCGGGAACACCGTTTTGACTCGATTGCGATAGTAAAAGTTGAATCGCAGAAGGCTCTGAAGGTCATTCCGAAGGAGGACTTTGCCAAGTGGTATGATAACTGGAAAATTCGTTGGCATACGTTTATTGCAGTGGAAGGGTATTACTTTGATGGGGATGAAGTACTCATCTGGCTGTTCTCCCATCCATGCAACGAATAAGCGACGCTATTAATAGTCCGAAAGCTTCAATTGTTGCGTCATTTGGACGGGTATGTTGCGAATTACCAAACCAACAGATGGCCCACCCTATATTTCATAGCCAATATCTCATTCCCCAATTCCCATAGTTTTGCAACGATCTTCCTCAAAAATTTGCGGGTTTGGCAACCCTGGTTGCAAGCTGTTTGCTGTCCATAACTAAGGAGAGAGACGGTAGAGTAATGAACTCGTCTGAAGCTACTGCTTGGTGGCTGTCTTAACGCTTCGTTAAAGCAGTGCATATGCCACATGGTAACTCCTCAAATTATGCAACAAATAGGTACGCGTATCCTGCCTCAACTACTTGTGTATGCAACAGCGCCAACTACTTGAGGCAAAGAATAAAATAAATGTGCATATGAATTTCGAAGAAAGCAAAGGATTCTTATGCTCTTGACGCTCTTTGCGCTGCTCCCAATGCAAAGTGCACTTGCCAACACTGGCTCACACACACACACACACACTTACGCATACTGCAACATATGTGAGTAAATATGTATGCCAAATTTATGCTTGTGTTAAAGTTTAGTGCGTGCGTGTGTGTGTGTTGGCAAAAAGTTTTGTGCAAAAAACTTTAGCAGCAGCTGCAAAAATGTTCAGCACTCACACAAATTAAATAACAATTTTCTCTCACAATTTCGCTACGTTTTCGCTTTAGCTTTATTGCCACATACTTCTTATGCTTCTGCTTCTTCTGCTGCTGCTCTGCTTAACTCCTTTTGTTGTTGTTCCCTGCCTTGTCGTTAACCAGTTCCAGTGGGCGTGGTCCTGCAGCTTATATGTACTATTATATATGGCAGTATGTAAAACCTACAGTTTGTAAACCTCCTCCTACTTTCCCCAAAATGGCCTGCTCGACTTTTGTTTACTTTTTATTTTAAGTAATTTAAACAAATCCAGAGAGTTACAGTGCTGCAAAGCTCTTGGCCCTTTTTTTTTGCAACAGAGAAAACATTTTTGAAGAGAGCATTTTTTATGAGGTCAAAGTGCAGCTTAATTAAAGTATTTTTTTTTTTATTTTTTTGTGCCATGATGTGACATACTATACTAAAATTAGAATATGCAACTAGGCATAAAATGAATGCTAAATATGTGTGACTACAAAGGACTATACATGTGTACAGCTAACATATACATTTTTGAAAAATTTATGAAGTAGTGAATTTTAAATTTTTGCCATCGGTTTGTAGATGATATCGAAAAGTTTTCTGATTGATTTAATAAAAACTAAGTTATTGGTACAGAACTGCTCTGTGAGCAGGATTATTTGAGTTCCCTGCCATATCTAAAGCCGTTTCAGTCAAAATACTTAAGAACACGAATTTGCATCCTTTCTTTTAGTGAAAGTTTGAAGTTTTCTAAAGTTTTTATGAATATTTTGAAAGTCAAATCCAACAATTCAAAGATCATAAAAATCGCTCTTGCTTTTATTGAGTTATAAATGGAGGAGTCAACAAATCTTTGTTTTAATAGATAACTAGTATGCTACGATAGCATCAGCTCTCAGATTTAATTTTTAGCGCAAGAATAACGTTTTTGCTTTCTCCTTTTTTAATTGAAGCGAAAGCTACATTTTTAATTGTCTTGCGTTTTCTTTCCTTTAAAATTTTATCTGATGATTAATCTTCTAATCTTCATGTTGAACTTTTTGATCGCTCTCCTTTTTTTAAGTCAAATTTTGCGCTCTCAATGGGATTAAACCTGCCTTTCAAATAAAAAAAATAGAAACCGTGGCATGCTTCATAATTTTTAAGTAATAAAATAAATGATGGACGGAGAAAAATACTTTTTTTGTATTATTTGTCTTCAAGCGATTCCTTTAAAGCAATAAATCTTGCATCGAATTAAAATTCCTGATTCGCTTTTTCTTGAGAGAAAGCAAATTAAGAAGCATCATCAAACAGTAGAAATTGTTAGACCACTGCTTTAAAGCAATAAATCTTTTTCTATCTGTTTCTAAACAGCAGATGAAAACCAAATTTGTACTTTATGGAAATCAATGTCAAATTAATCAATTCATAATATATTTAATAGGAAATTATTATGTAATGCATCATCTCACAATAAATTTAGCAGATTTAATAGAAATCAACCGCTTTACTCATTTTCAAGGAAGTAGTTCAAAAAGACTTATTGCATAGGTATTGAAATCTGTAGAATATTTTAATTTTTTTGCTAACGGTTGCATATTTTGTTGAGATGAAAGCCTAGGTGTAAATATTGTGGAATAATAATACTCTTTATAAGCAAATATTTAGCAGTAAACATAAGAAACTTCTTCTTTTTTTTTTCTTTTTAAAGAAGTAAGTCTTAAGACACTTCTTTTTAAAGATATAACTAAATGCTCAACTCTCTTTAAGATATTTGCTTTATATATGCTTTACTTTTTATATAATCTGTACTTTAAGAAATGTGTCTCAAAATGCATCATCTCATATATTTTAATTCTTGATCTAGACAAACTTATAGTTCGATTACGCCTCAAAATGTAATTTTTAAGAAAATGTACAGAAGGCAATAAATTACTGAAATTTTTGACAGCTTTTGTTTCTTGAAGAATCGTATGTGCTCAAGAATAATTGTTTTCATATTTAAATGAAATATTATTATAAATTGTGTGACCTCATGGTAAAGTCTTCATATTTTTAATCATATAAATGTTTGCCTTTAAAAATATATCGGTTATTTAAAAAAATTCAGTTAAGTTTTGAAATATAACCAACTTTTTGTTGCAAAATGTTTATTAAAATCATTATTCTTAATTGTTGCTCTAACATAAAAGAAAATACGATAGTTGAAGAATAATTTTCATTAATATTGTTGAGAAATATAATTAATATGAGTTGTTTCTTCAAATTAACAACTACCAAAAACTGTTGCTTGCTATGATATCTAAAGCCAAAAGACTGAAAAAGCTGAAGATTAATCAGATAATAAAGATGACAAAGATGAAAAGGCTGAGAATGCAGCTTTATAATAGTCAAACATGCAAATGAGTGTGTAGCTGTTATAGACAAATAATACTTAAACTAAATTTAAAGTAAAATGTAAAATATGCATTTTTAAGAGATATTTTTTATGTATCTAGAAGATTTTGTAGTCATTAGTGATGGAGACACAGTTGAAGATGATGTTAAGATATTGTACGATTATAATAGTAAAATGTGATTTTTTATGACATATTTTTGATAAATCTATTTAAAATTTGAAGATTTTAGTGCAGTTGATGAATATGATGTTTTGCAATTTATGGTATAAATATAATAATATAAACTTATGGTATAAAATATAAATTTAGTTAAATAACTAAAATTATAAGATATTTAAAATAATGCAGATGGTTCGGATGAAGATGATGTTAATGTATTGTACGATTATGATAGTAATGTTCTTATGTGGATTTTTACAACATATTTTTGATAAATCTATTTTAAATTGGAAGATATTAGCGCAGATAATGAAGATGATATGCTATTTAAGATACATTTAACTAAAATTTCAAGATATATATGCTAACGCAGATGACACGATTACGATAATTAAATGTAAAATAAGAATTTTTACCACATATTTTCGATAAATCTGGAAAAGTTGGAAGATATTAGTGCTGTAGACACAGTGGAAGATTATTTTAAGGTACTGTCCGATTATGCTAGTAAAATGTGAACGTTGAAGTGCTACTTTTGATATATTTAACTAAAATTTTAAAGTAAAATGTAAAATGTGCGTTTTTAAGAGATTGCTTTCATAAATCTGGAAGAACTGAAAGGGACTGCATTTTTAAGAGATATCTTAGATAAATCGAGAAGACTTAGAAGATATTAGTGCTGAAGACACTCTTAATAGTAAAATGTGAATTTTGAAATGTTATTTTTGATAAAATTAACTACCATCATATCAATATTTTAAATAGTTCAGATAAAAAGGTTGAAGATGATTGTTTTAACTGCTATTTTTGCTATCCACGTAAAAATTATCTAAATTAAAAATTCTTTAAAATGTTGTCGATACCATATGGTTGTCGCTAGCAACAGCCTTAAAAGTCTTGCCAAAGTAATCATCTCATTTTGAATCGTACATGTCTGAATTGTTGGTTAACTCGCTTTAATTTACGGATTTTACTTTGTCACTCTAAGTTGACATCCATTTTAACGTTAAACCCTTTAACAAAAGATGTATCTCAATTTCATTTGAAAGACTCTTGCGCAATCTGCTTTACTTTAATACAAAATGGAAACTTTGTAAACTCAAGCGTCTTTGCAGTCTTTCTTCTGTGTGTTACGTTTTTCTTTGCATTTTGTTTAATTTTACAAGCAAACACAAATACAAATACACAAAATACACAGACACTCAGTCAAATATACTCAAGCGAGTTCAACATAGAAAGAGCCCCAAAGGTGCACACACACACACACACACGCAATGCACTTACACTCTTTATTACATGAGTGTGTGTGGGTATGCGTGTAGTAAATTTAATCTATTGTGTGTCTATGTCCATGTCTATGTATGCGTATGTGTACTCACAACGGCTTAGTCCTTGGCGCGTCTAAAGCTTTATCTATGCGGCTGCTTCTTGTTGCCACTGTTTGCCTGCTCCTAGTTCGTTCATTCCGTATCTCTTATATCCTGCCGTAGCGTCGTCCTCGACTTTGACTTTTGCTGAGCTTGTGCGTCGTCTTCTCTGTTTATTGTTGATGCCCCCCGCGCCCACACTTGAACATCTGGGCCGTCGGGCAATCCTTTCTGGCCACGCCAACACGACTGCCACTTGATAAATATGACTATTTCACGCTCACAGACCCTTGCCCACCCATACACAGATACGTATACACACACCTTCACCTGCCCATTGTTTATTTGTGCTAACCGTTACTAGCGACGCCTTTGCTTTCTCCCCTTCCCTCCTCCTTGTCTATATCTATTTCTGTTTCGTCTTTATCTCTTTCTCACTATTGGACAGTTTTGGTCTGTTGTAAGGTTTATGCGAGTGTCTTTTTTGTGATATGGTTTTCAAGAGTAAAATGTTGACAAAACGAAATTTAATATTTTTTTCGAAGCTTCCCTTTTCCATTATATTTTTTTCTAAATTATTCATCGTTCTATAAATATTTTTCAACATTTTTTTTTAAATTAAAAAAAAGTATTTGAAAATTTTTTTGTTCTCCACGGTATTACAACCAGCCGAGTCTAAGTCAAAAGGCCATGTTAGGCTTAATCATAACCTAGTTGCTCTGAATAACAATGTCCCCGATTTTATATCCGTTGGATAACTTATTTACAGAGCTATACAAATCGGGTACCAAATTGCCACAGAACCCAAGGGATACCTTAAAGAAAAACGTTTCACTCATTTAATAAACCAAACTTTCTGTAGTCCAAGAGTTTCCTCTATTGCACGATCTGCCAATACTCATGATTAACTCTCGCATAAACCTTTGGTGTTGTGTATCGCTTCAAATTTTGTTTATACAGCACTCAATTTCGCAGTTTTAATGACAAAATGTCTTACCTTGAAATTGCATGTGAGATAGCAGATTATAAGTGTTTTGCGTGTGTGTATGAGTGAGTGTGTCCACATATATACACCACCCCCTCCCCCCTCTCATAGACCCCACAGAGCGGGTCTAACGTAGCACCAACAGCAGGGCACTTGAGAAGTGTGTACTCGCCTCGACTTTGTTTGATTGCGCTTGGCTCTTGGCGCTCGTCGCTGAGCTGCCGTGTTTGGATTGCACTTGAGGGTAAGCCGGGTGGGTGCGTGGCAGGATGATAGTTGATGGCAGATGATGGCGGGTAATGGCAAAGGATGTGGAGCAATGCCATTTGCTGTTCGTGTCAGCTGGCAGTGCTTAGCTTAACCCAACCAGAAGCAGTTGGCAAGTTTTATTGTCTCAATGTCCACTTAGCTTTTGCCTTAGGACAACTTAATGCGCTGGAGGATAGTTGTGTGAGCTTGAGATAAAGAGCGAGCGCGAGAGATGCCGGCAAATATGAAGTCAAAGCTGGCTTGGCGTTTTCTTTAATTTCCGGGCACAAGAATTCCAATTTTTCTTTTGAATTATCCAATTGCGATTGTCTGTCGTCAGCTGCTTGTTGCGACACCATTTTTATATGTATGTACTATGACTGTATGTACATAATACGTATACATAATAGCTATATGTGTGAGTGCTTTGATTGGAAATGTCTTTGCCTTTAGCTTTGGCCTTGCCAAGTCATCAATCATGCGTTGATTTTTTCACACGCAAAGCAGCAAAAGATTTGACAAGTGTCAATGTGACAAGCAGCAAAAGAAAGAAGACGCAGCAGATGAAAAAAAAGACTAAAGCTTACAAGCAGCTGAAGAAGAAGCAGCAGCAGATGATAGTAGATGGTAGAATTTAACGAAAATCACATGCAAAGTAAAATGTCGAAGTTTTGACAGCATTGTCGGCAAAATAAAAAAAGGAGCCAGAACGAGAAGTAGCAAAACTTTTCATTTGTTTTGCAACGTGCCAAACTGCTGTCAAAGTTTTTTTTTATTTCAAACAGGAATGGGAACACCCGTACCTGGGATTGCAGGTGACATAACAACGAAAGCGCTTAACTTTTTTCTTTAAGCTTACTACTTACTGTTAGAGCAGAGTAAACTTTGCTTTTTTTTTTTGGCGCCTTAAAGTAGGTTAGGCTATTTGATAGTCCGTTATGGGATCCTTGTTCGGATTTCTACAAAATTGATGCCGAATCTTTTATAACTATGCGGAGGTTTAAGTCAAGGCGCTGCTCTCTACTGTAAACTCTTCTACTAAGTAGAAGAGTGTATTGCTAAAGACCGTAGACCATCGGAAAATTTTTTTTTTTAAATTCAATTGCAGACGATGTTCGATATGGTTGGGCATGCCAAGCAGAGACTTTGGAGAAGAATCTATCAGAATTGGTCTGTTGATAATAGAGGCAAAGAAGAAGCTCAGAAGATAAACATATCGCTTATATCAAAAGAGCAAGAGAATCTCCAGTTTTAGAGCAAGATAACGTTCAGATGACAGAAATATTCATCTTCCCAACTAGAAAAAGAATTCACCACGGTGGTTCTGTTGGCAAATGATGACCACACGAAGTATATGTTTTCTTCAAGTAGAAGTATACGAAGTTGGGACTCTCCGACAGTATAGCGTCTGGAACTACTCCAACCAGACACAAGAAACAACGTAGTCAGCATGGACAGCTACTCGATGCCTCTTCGGTATAAGGAGGGGTTTATGAAGTCTGTCTCCCGGTTAAGATTGCACAAGAAGCTTGTCCCACCCGTTTTCAGTCTGATGCAAGCACTTTTAAAGTATTTAGGAAAAAACTACTCCGTAATATATTTGCCTCTTTACGACTTGACAACGACTGCCGCCTTTGATTGAAAGACGAATTCAAAGAACTCTATGTCGTCACAAACAGAAACGACTCGTTGCAACGACGAACATATCTTTATGAAGCAAGAAGCACAAGTGAGAAAAATGTTAAATGCGGCTTTTATAGGAACCTGGCGAATGAGGATGCCAGAATCAGGTGGTAGCCGTACTGAATGAAGCAACTTTCTATATCAGTTCGTTACTCCTTATCGTGGAGTTAGTGTCCTAGATTAGGTTCCTAGCTGGAGCAAAGGGCTTTTGTAATTGTAATCTTGTACTTACCCTTCACTGAAACCGTAACCGTCTGCAGCACTTCCAGCTTCTTTTTATTGCTAGTCGACTGTCCCACGCACTTGTATGTGCCCGCATCCTGATACATCACATCCTTGAGCGAAAACTGACCCGTGGGCATCGATGAGCCGTAGCCTAGACCACGCAAACGTGACGAAACCGGATCCAAGTGTGACCAACAGCCTAGAGAGCCTGCGGTAATAGAGTAACATAAAAGACATTGCATAATTTCAGGCAATGTAATTTAATTAATTGACTTGAGCACGAAAATTTTAATTTCTTTAATTGAAGCCAAGCAGCGCAGAGCACATCAATAAAAAGCCAAGGCCAATGACAGGGGGGCACAGTGGGCACTATGTTCATTTATCAGGCTGCCCCCTCCAAGCCAAAAGTTGCGCCTATTTGTCTCATTTGCCTGCGCCTCTTTTTTTCTCAGTCTTCCCTTGGACTCACTTTCTTTGTGCGTTTTGGCCGAAAAGTGAGCAAAGTAAATTGCACGCATAATTAATTTTCAATTGTGCTAATTAATGTAGAGAATGCCAGGGACTGCTTAAACCCAGTCTTTTGCTTTGGCGCATGCCTCAGCCACCCCTGCTCTTGCCTTTATGCCCTTGGCTTCGATTTGGCTGCTTGCGCTTCAATTAGTCTCCGAAAATGTTAACTGTAATTAGATTTTAGGCGCGTTACGGTACATTTTTCTTTGTCTGCCGTTACCAGCTCAATTAGGCCAATGTTATTTCTTTCAATTTCTTTGTTTTTGATGTAGCGGCTTTTGAGAGTGCCCCAAAGCCAGCGCTCAGGCCATACTCGTACTTACCTTGCGGACATTGCAGCGTCACGCCGCCGCCCAGCTGCACTTCCAGCTGTCCCTTGTTGGGATTATGAGAGGCAGCAGCCACTGAAACATCCTGATCATCTGGCTCGGAAGTCACATCCACAGAGTCATCTGAAAGAAAGAAAAAATGTTTAGATTTTTAAAGCGGGTGACATTGCTTAATGTTTAGTCAGTGAGTGCACAGTGGTTAAAAAATCAGATTTTAAGAGCGAAAAAGAGTTCTTAAATTTCAAATAATAGGTTTAGTTGAGGGGAAACTAGCAGGTTCCAATTTCGGATATCGTTATGTTTGTATAGCCCTAGGAGCAGCGTTACAAAGTACCCTTGGAGCATTCAACGAAGCTCAATAAGTAGAAGCTTTTAAAGAATTACCCGAATCTTTTTGCTCCCGACTGTCAACTTTGAAAGCCTTCAAAAAGCTTATTTTAAAGCTTTAAGTCTTTTCACTTACATCATTTTGACTCTACTACATACTCGTGACCCAATTACCAAGCAATACCTTCAACCACTGTGCAATGGCGCCTCATGTGGGGCACATAAAAAATGATCACCTTGTCAACAATTGTCGAATATGACAATATTTCATTGACAAAAGACAGCAGCCGTGGATGTGGTGAAGTGCCCGAACAGAAGTGGTGCTTTGCTCCACATTGCGCTTTTCAAGGCAAAAGACAGACTCGAGCAAGAGGAGTAAGTACTATGGGACACAAAACAAATTGCACAGCTTTGCCGGATGTGAAACTCGCGCATTGATGACACTTTGCGAGTAAAGAGTGGCTGAAAAAAAAACACCTGAGTCATTGTGGTTGCGCCACTTGGGCGTGATGGAAAGTCGATGAAAGCGTTGAAGTCGGTGACAGTGATGACGACAAAGAGACAGACGGACAGTGGGACAGAGTGACTTAGACAGTGACTGAGACAGCAGACATACAATGAGTTGTCACTTTCGTTTTGTGATTTTGTTGTGCCAGCGACTATCAAGTTGTAGCTAAGCTGAGTTGAAGTTGGGGTTGGAGTTGCACCCCAAATGAAAATTGTGGTGAAAAGTGGAAATTGGCAAATTGGAAAATTGCAAAAATTGGCATGCCACAGCAGCTGGAAAGTAGGCCATAAACAAGCAACACCCACACACAAATAAAACATAAATATATGTATATTTTTTTTAATAGGAAAAAGCTCATACAGTTACAAAAAGGGTCCCCGCAAGAGAAAAAAAATGTACATACTACATATATATTTATATGCCGCATATTTTACGCTTGCTTTAAATTTCAGCCGCTTTGCTTTGTGTGTGGTACATACTTTATGACGTTGTTCATATTACGTATAAATTACAATTTACGTTGACATGTGCCTAAAAATATGCAATGGCGGAGGAGTGGAGTCCTTTGTTTGAGACCGGATGTCATAACAATAAGTTGCAAAGTGGATGTGCCGTGGCAAAAATCATGACAAAAGACCGACAAAGACGCATAGTCAACGAAAATGTGATACTATATACTCTCGTGCATGTTAAGCGAGGGTGGGCTGTAATGTTGTCAAAGTATACAAGAAATCAGGCTACCGGCATTTTGTGTCAGAAGGCACGCTGGACAGTTTTGACAAAATTTGAAATCGATTATATAATGCGGTTATCGATTTCTGTTGTTTAAAGAAAGCAGATGATGAGTTTCATGTCTATGAAATGGAGACGGAGAACCGCTCAGGCTGCTCTGGAGAATTTTCCACACCAGAAATATTTTTCCAAATCCTCACAGATAATAAAGTGCGAAGTTGCGCGGACTTGTTAATGACATCTATCTATGATGATGATGATGATGGATGACGGGTGATTGCTGTCCAAGTCTCAGCTTTATAGAGTTACCATTCCAGTAAAAGTTGGCCATAAACATATAATAAAGACATTGTTGAGATCTTCGGCGTGATTGAAGGGATATGGATTTTTTAAACATCGAATATTTGATATCGATATTTTGATTCAAAATGAATTTTCTTTTTCTCTCAGTAAACTTTCAACGACCTTTTCAATACTTATATTCAGTGGCGGGTCCACGGGGGTTGATTTTCGGGTCCGCACCCCCCCAAAAGTTGGAAAAATGGGTTGAAAGCCTTTTGCAAGCTCTGATATATAGACCCCCCAAGACCACACCCTAGATCTGCACCTGCTTATATTAGATTATTTTTTCACTTATAAGCTAATGAAAAAATTAAATATTTGCTTGAACGTAAAGAATCTGTTTAGTAAAACAATACCGCAGATAGTCACAGCATACCATAAGCGTGTAAAAAAAGCTTGACGATGACTAATAGTATTATGAAGGATTTGGTGATGAGTTTCGTTAATGACTAACCTTAAATTACGCGCAACTGAACAGATACCAAAGAATAGTCTAATTAGTCATATAAAATCGCAATAAGGACATATTTTTCTTCCGGTTTCTTAAATGAGGATAAAATTTGAAACCATAGAAAGACCAAGAAATAATGGATCTAATATTTGTCCTACGAAAAGTCCACATAAAGTAGCAATAAGATGGAGCAATTAGGATAAAACATATCCACAGCAGAGACCAGGGAATATTCCAATTAGTGATGATCTTCTAAGCCATCCACATCAAAATACGCTGAAGCTGGTCTGTCGGTCAAAAAGGTGACGCTAAAAAACTTTTTTGACTGCTCGATATCGATAACCTTGAACAAGGGAGTAAAAAAAAAAGTATTATACGAGTTATTGGGGTGAATCTATGCTGCATAAAAGTAGGAATGACTCAGATAACGCATCGGCTTATCTTGAAGAAAGCATGAAAATAGGAAAATATTATTGGTATTGCTATCCCACGAAACATACTCGTTGGATTTGGCCCTGTGAGGGTATAATCTTTTTTACCACTTAAAGAATCGCCTAAAAAAATTGCCACACCTCGAGATAAAGCGTTTAAAAGAACAAATTTTGAAAGCAATTTTTTACTTCACAGCCTGCCCTCGTTAGCTCACAAAAATTTTAGACAAAGAGAGCGCTTTCTCACACACCCACACACACTAGACAGCGCCTGCCTCATAAGCTATGCAAAGCGCGTCTCTAAGCCTTACAAAGTGTTGCATACTTTTAGACGCATTAGCGTATATTTTTAGAAAGAAATCTTTTGGAGCTATGCTGCGGCTACACCGCACTGACATTTTGGACAGCTTGAGTTAAAGTTGCCCAGCCCGGGGGGGCACATAAAATTAGGCCACACCAAAAAGGCAGCCCATAAAAGTGAGTCATATCAAAAGGCCGCACAATTAAGACAAAAAACTACTAATTACAAACAGCGCCCACAAAACTGTAGGCCAACAAGTCACCCCTACCTACGGATAAACACACCCCAGACGCACATTAAACACTACTCAAACCAAGTCATGTTTGATTGGGAAACCCTTCAAGTTGGTCGCAATTGCTCTAGAAGATTTGTGCGGCTTGGTTGGGGTTTGATTTGGCTTAACATTGCTTTGAAGGTCTGATTTGGAGCGCTCTATTTGCGACGCCTTAGCTGTAGTTCATCGTACTAGTGTTGTGTGATGTTCCAACGAGGTGTGTGCTAAACGCTCAAGTAACAATTAATTGTAAGCTCATTTCGTGCAGACCCTTCGTCGCATGTCAATCAGTTGCTGGAAACAACCCCGCTTTAACAACCCCTGCTAAATTTTATTGCTGACAATAGCGCAAATCTCAACCGAGTTGGTCTGCTCTGGTCTGGTCTTGGCATGGTTTGTACATCAGGGTTGGCTGCGCTACGAATCGTGTTACTTAGTCAAAATCACGTAGTTATCAAATTTTTTATTGCCTTGTCTAACAAAGACAAAGGCATTTGCTGTCCAAATTGACAAGTGAAAGTTGAGGCGTCTTTCGCTTGCTCTCTGGAGAGAGGCAGGAGAAACAAAGTGCGAAGCGGCGGCTGTCTGTAAAATTTCTAATGAGCTCAACTCATCTGTCAGACATTTGTCAATGATAAGAATAGCTGGGGAAATGAGACCCAAACCATTTAAGAAGATAACAAAAGGCTGACAGGAAGACTTTATTAAATGAGCAATCCTTAGCAATATGACATATATAGTATATTCGCTTGTTTTGTTGCCGAAATTAGAAACGATTTGTATTATCAGATGTAAAATGTGTTTGGCTTGTCGCTTAATGAAGCCTATATATTGTATAACAATGGGTAGCTGACTTTGCAGCTCAGCAGCCTGCCTCAAGTTCTGCCACTTCAACCCTGCTCATTTGCCAATCAGCACTTTGCCTTTATTAATTCCAGACACTTTCACAAACCATCTATTACTCAATAACCACTCGAAGAATCTGAAAGAGCAGCTAATTATGACGTAGACTGCACACAGACCGTGGTACAAACATATAAGGTGGTGTGGTTTGAACAGAAGGGGTGAAATGGACCTTCTCAAAGTTTTGTAAGCTTTTTATAGTTTTACATATATAAAAAAGCCTTTGTCCAAATTACCTAATAATTATCTTAAAATATGCTTGAAGATGAAGCTATCAGACTTTGATGACGATTTTGAAGCTACCTTAGTGGGAAAGATGTAGACATCACTATGTACAATAAGCTTATTGCCAAACATTTTTTTATTTTGTGATGGTATAACTAGCAAATAGAAGGTCAGTGTGAATGTAATTCAAATCGAATAAGTTATTTGCAGACTTATCGATAGGTGGGACGAGGGGTAACTGTGTCACTCCCATAGTGGCGCGTAGCTGTCAATTCTTCGAAAAAGGCGAAGTACGCTTAGGACCACCCGCTTGTCACAACTTTACTTTCAAAATTAGCCGGGTTAAAATAAAAAAAATTAAAAAGTCGTTCTTCGGTATAACTAATTCCTCTATAACGAATTTTCCCATATAACGTTACCATTTTTGATTTTAAAAAACGTATATATAAAATTTTCTTTATATCGAATCAAATTCCAAAGAGTATTCGCTTTAAGGAAGTTCTCCTGTATATACGAGGGTGGTCCGATTAATACTAAGCATCACCGCCCGATGGCGCTACTATCGCAAGACAAATTTACTATCGCATAGTACATTCTCGTACTATGTAACCATGACGCATAAATATCGCTTCAACAAACTTCTTTTGAAGTATAATAGTATGCGTAAGCAGATATCGATGTAACCCAACAGACATCATCTGAAGCGGAACTATATCTTTTGGTAAGATTTTTTGTCGTATGCACTTGGTATATGAACTTTTGCTTTACTCATTCCGAACAACGTTGAAGGACTGATTCTTATTCCTATATTCAATTCACTAAGTTCATGTCACCTTTTGGATTTGCTCCTTGGTATGTAAGCAACCAAGAAATACACAAAGACTTAAATGTTCCTTACGTCAAAGATGAAATAAGCAAAACATCGCGAAAATATTTAAAGAGACTTTCTAACCATGAAAACTCGCTGGCAATTAACCTACTAGACAATAGTATGGATGTTAGACGTCTGAAAAGATTTCTTATTCTCGACCTTCCAGGTCGGTTTTTTAATAATAATTGTATAATAACCTTTAGCAAATAGTATTGTTGTATATTGATTGGACTCACTGGAGCACAATCAATCCTGCCATTTTTGTTTTAGTCTTAATTACAAAATTTGCTGATTGTCTCATTTGACAGATTGCAAATAGAAACACATTAATAAAAAAAAAACCTTTTGGATGTAATGTGCCAACCTTGACCAGCAAAAGAACCAGGCAAGCTAAAGAGCACGAAATGCTTTTTATTTAACTAAAGCAGTCTAGTCAAACTAAACTAAAGAAACCAGTAACCCGAAAAGTACTTAATTTACTAAATCTAACACTTTTGCATTTCATGAAGCTACTCATACTAAATTAATGAGCCAACTTATCAATTTTGTCTATGCTATGAAACCATAAAACATAAACAACCCTGACAGTGTTGTCCAGTCCAATATACCCCAAGCAAGGGTATAAATGAAAATCAAATAAACAAATGAATACACAAATGCAAACAAATGCCTTGCCATATGTCTTCACGTTGGTGCCAACAACTTGTGAATTACTAGCGACGCAGTGACTATTGCCTTTTCAAAAGGCATATAACATACAACAACAACAACAGCTGCAGTGGATAAAGAGTAAACAACAAACACTAATGCAAACATGAAGAATCAATATGGCAGACAGAACCAGGAGCAGCAGGCAGCAGCAGCATCCAAGCAATTTCAATGCGACAGAGCGATAGACAGACGGACAGAAAGAAAGAGATACACAAATGCAAATACACACACATGCACACAGATAAACAGGGGCTGGCAGAGCAGGGGAGACGCGACGGCATTGAAGATGCTGCCGCCATTGGCATCGCCAACGCCACCAATCATTAATCATAAAGCATCATCATCAGCAGAGTAGTTGGAAGCGGGCAGCGGGTAGAGATGAAGGCAGTGGCTTCAAGTAGACCAAAGGGTGTAGTGTGTTAGTGTGGGTGTGACGTATGTGTGTGTGTGTGTATTGGGCCTGCCAAATGCAGCCAAGTTAAACACGGAGAGAAGCGGCCAGTTCCGGGCCAACTTGAGTCAGCAAAGTGTATCAGGCACGTCAATATGTCGACACATACAGCACACACACACACACACACACACCCAATAACAAACATGGCCACTCTTGTGTGTGTGGGTGTGTGTGTATCCAACCATAAATCCTTCAACAGTTACGCGTATTTGCTGTCGTTTACATATTGAAAACTTATTTACTTGTTTTCATTTTCGATTTCGCTTTCGTTTGCAATTCCCCATACAATTTTCTTCTCACATACTTCTCGTGGGCGTTGACGGGATAGCCCTCTTCTGCTTCTTCTTTTTTTCACTTTTTATATGCCTTATACATAGCGAAAAAGCTGGGTACGTTAGGCTTGTTCTTCCATATGTAACAGGTAGAAGGGAGTATGCCTCTTTTTTAGGGGTTGTTCCCCACTAACTGAAGAATTGGTACTGAGTAGTATAAAAAATAATGTCTCACTGTCAAAAAAAATAAAAAATTACACAAATGATAAAGATACGTCTCTGCGACGCACTAGTTGGCGTTTCTTAAGTACTTAGATACGAGAGTCAGAGAGTCGGTAATGCTCAATTTGAGTAAAGCATATCTCAAAGTCGTTTAAGACCAATTGTAGAGTAAGCAATATTTTCTCTATTTTTGATTTTTTTTTTTTTTGCTGCACAATGGACCCGGGCTTATCCCTTTGAAGTGCTGCCTGGCGTTGGTCGCATCCATAATATTTGCTTAAGTGTAAGTATTTTCCTTTTAAAACGACTTTTCATTAATGACTCATGATGCTTAGTTGTATCCTTGGTTCTTGGTATTGGCCATGCCAGCAACCGCAGCTTCATTTTCATTACAAAAGCCAGAAATCAAGGAAAAATTTACTTGCAACAAAAAATTCATCAACATATTTATTCATGAATATGAAGCTGCATCATCAGCATAGTCTAGTGGTGCCGTGGCTATGTCTGAGGGGGTGGCAGTGGCAACAAGCTGCTTAACTTACAAGCGGAAGCTGCAACAACAATGAATCTGCTGCAAGCAGTTCTTCAAGCAGTGGCAGGCTGGGTACCAAGCAGGAATTTGATTGCGTTGGTGTCTTGGTTATAAATTTTAATTTTTTTTTCGCTACAGCTAGTTGTAGCATATATTTTTGTTGTTGTTGTTATTTTTAGCAACGCTTTTCGCATTTCCCAGAACTTAAGATAAAGCTTGGGAATAGCAAGAGCGAAAAAGATGACGACGAAGAAGACGAAGAAGACGAAGACTAGCTAGCTAACACAGAGTTGCCTTGAAGTGCAACCCAAAGTGAAGTTGTCTTGTTGCTTTTCCTCGAGTTTGCAGCATATGCGATTAATTTGCAATGAGCTGAAATTGAAGATGATTGCACTTGATGTGATGCATAAGAAACAAAAACGAAAATAACTACAACTTTCGAAAAGATGGCAACATTTTGCAGAAACAGCAGGATTATGTATAAGCAGTTTACTACTGCTTACGTAATCATAAGCGTCATCATCATCATCGTCATCTGCTATTCTACAACAAAATAAACTCATGAATCTTTCTGCTTCAACTTGTAGGACTTTATATGCAAAAGTGGAATATATTGAGTTTAACAACAATTTACTACAATTAGTCAAGTTGTAGTGCAACACTTTTTAGTTTAAATTTAAACTTTCAATTAAGGTAGTAAATAGTTTTAAAAAAAAATAATTGTTTTTAGTTTTCTATTAGCATCAAGCTAAAATGTTCAAAAACAAAGCGAGTTTAATGGTTTTTCTTGTATTGTGTAGTAAGTGGCACAGAGTTTGCCAGGAATTTAAATTCCTTTGACTGAAATTTTCAAAAATTAACTTTTAATAAAAAATTAATTGAACAAACATTTCGTAATTGAATATTTTTGAAAAACTTTTTTATTCTCTATTATTTGGCTGTTTTGTGAACATTTGTGATATAGAAAGGTGTCTTTAGCGGGTCTACAGTCTACATACAAATAATTTAAGATGTGCTCACTTTGTGAAGAATTTGGCGAATTTAAATTACACTCGATTGTTCCGATATTCTTTCTTTCCGTAAACTATTTTTCGAAATGTTTGATGGCATAAGTTCCTATATCGTGTTCTATAGCATAGTGTTCATAGAACAGTGTGTAATCAATGAAGTGAATTTTTTTTCAAGAAAGAGTCTTCATCCATTTACTCATCTATCCGAGATTATTCAAAAATGAATCTGTTGAAATTGATTCCAATCCAATTTATTTCACGGTTTTCATTTACAATATTTACAGTGTAGGTGAATTCTAATATACCAACTTTAAGAGTTAAGGTTTTAATAACCTTTTCTACTTAATTATAATATAATATGACTTCCAACGACATGCCACGCAAAAACAGAACAAAAAGCGCCATCTACCGAAGATGACTTGCTTACTAAAACTATATCAGATGCCCAGACTCTTGGATATTTACTGCATACAATAGTATAAGCCGTATTGGCAGTCTGTTTAAGTATTTTAAAAATTCTGAGAAAAATCAGCATTCATTGTTAAAAATCCTTTAAAAAAGTGTAGCAGATAATTTTACAGTGAAATGGAAACAAACATAAATGAAAGCGATAAAAATTTTGCACAAAAGAGCGGTTTCATGTGAATAATGTTACAAAAGTGCTTCGATAAGTTTTTATTGAAATATGTATGCGCTCTTATCGTTTTCAATTGTTTTTTATGGCTTATTTTTTTTTATCGTAAAACGTGGCAACACTTCTTTTATATTATGCAGTTTATTTTCCAGTAATTTTGCAACCAAAACAATTATATGGTCAAAAAAGGCACAGGCTAAAAAAAAGAAAAACACTACTCGTTGAGTAAGTTAAGTAAGGAAGGAAGTCGTATTTGGTTCCTATCCCTAAATGTTAATTAAATAATCTGTGATAAAATAAATGTCCGAGTTTTGAAAGCAACATCTGTAATCAAAATCTAAAGAAACTGATAAAACTTTGCAAAAAAGATAAAATATTTTTATGGTGACGGGATGCGTATAATAAATCCGTAAAACAATTTTGCGTTCTTAGGCCAAATTTTAGAATTTTTAGTATACTTTTTAAACGTACAATCTTATCTTAGCGAAAGAAGGCGTGGTAGACTCCATTTATTATCCAATAATTCTTGATGAGAATAATATATGTAACATATATGTCTGTCCGTCCGTCTATTACTCCTTATCAACAAACGAATCTCCGAGATTATAAAGGGCAGGGAGCCCAGAATATGCGCATTGTCTCTATGCAGACATCACATGAGTCATGCCGATAGCTTGCTCCGTTCGTGGAAAAATTTCTCGATTGCTCCTATTATCTCTTATATCGAGATGTTACCTATTGAGAAAGAAAATCGGTCATATAGTCATACCCGGTCACCTTAAATTTATGCTTTGTTCTTCAAGGTACAGGGTATAAAATTTTCTTTTTTTCCTTCAACTTTATTGTGAAAAAATGATTAGAAACGAATAACTTAAAGTATTTCCCATCGCTAGCACCTGCTCCCATCTTTCTGAAAAAGTTGGAATACTGCTACGCTATAACTGTTTATATTTTGGACTATCCACGAATCAAACACTTTTAAGATGTCTTCTGCTGATCAGTCAGACCACGAGCAATCGAACGAAACAAGTTGGATGGAGAAGGTCTTTCCATTTGGGTGGGTTTTGATGGGTTGAAGAATCACTTTTTCCTGCCTCTGGTCGTATAGTGACCGTTTTTTGCGCAGGGCATGATTCAATAGCATCTATTGAAGTCCCCATTGAAGGTTTCGTTCGGTTTCAACAGCTTATAATAGACAACTCCGACCTGGTCCCAACAAATACAAACCTTTGCAGCAGTCCATTTTTGCTGTTTAATCATTTGTTCCCAGACGAAAAACATGGCGTACTTTAAAGTCGGGTGCGGAAGACTTTGGGCTACTATATTATATATATCACTTAAGAACTCCAAAAGTCATATGACTGCTAAATTTGGTTAGGATAGATTTTTTTGACCGATCGGTCCTATGGGAGCTATATGATACAGTTAACTGATTTTGATCAAATTTGGTACAGTGCTTTGGAACAATAAAATACTCCTACTTCATAAACAAACAAATTATCCATATAAAGGTTTATGTATTTTTTCGAGAAACACCTCTGAAACACCCCTATAGGAGCTATTTGTTTCCCCTGATATAATAAGGCCTCTAATCTGAAAGTTTAGTTGCTCTAGCTCTTACCATCTCTGAGATCTAGGCGTTCATACGGACAGACAGACAAACGGGCACGGGTATATCGACTTTTCTAGTCACCCTGATCATACTTTAGGTAACTTTTGGGGATCTCTGACGTCTCCTTCTATATGTTACATACATTTTCGGCTTGCACAAACATAATATACCCTTTGTACCATAAGGTACAAGGTATAAAAAGACGCTTAACGTCCCAATCTAAGGAACCCAAGTGGCTTGCTTTTGAATCATTCCCAATGTATACAATCGCTTGGATATGCTTTTCTGATTTTTGTCATGGAATCTCATCGAACAATGTTTTCAATTCAGCCTCTTCATCCTTCGCGAATACGCTCTTCAACATCGAAATCACCGTCTTTAAAGCGACGGAACTAATTACCTCACATTGTTTCACTTAGAGCAACATCTCCGTAAACTTTTTCGAACTCTCGATGCGATTTTGCCGCTGTTTTCTTCGAATTAAGGAAGGCATCAAATCTGACATTTACTCACAACCAAAAGCATATGACGGTTTATTTAAAAGATCTCTAAGCTTGGTACATGATACTTTGCATATTTTAAAATTAGCCAACACTTATTGCTGTATTCATTGATCGACAAAGAGTGGAAATTTAATTGTGTATTTAGTAACCTTAGAACGCATAATCCAGATTATGTACCAGATCTGGTAGTGCAAAAAAATGCTAAAAATACTATATTTTTTGTATAGCCTCATGTGAGCGGAATAATAACCCTACCGCTGCATACCTTATCCGTTGAATACATCTTAACGTTTCTTAAAAATTGTAATGGACTTCCTTATTTTTTTTTGAGTAGACTCTTTGCGGCATATTCGACTATCTGGCAACGTTTCGACAATTTCAAACTTATTTCTTTACTTTTATGAACATTAAACATTTGTTTTTTCTTTGCACAACCTAATGTTACTAATTTATACTACTCTCTGCAAATATTTGAGCATTTTATATAACGCTCAATAAATAAAGTTTAGTACTCAAGAATTTACAATGTATCCCATAAATATTTAGTTGCTTTATAATTTGTGATAAAGTTAAACAGTCTAGTATATTGCAAGAGAGATTATTAAATATTGTTTATCCTAGGCGAGTAAATACAAAAACAATATGTACACACTTTTGTACATAAAAATAAAGCTTAAATTTAATATATATCATAAAAAAAATTATTCTTCAAATTTTCATATTCCGTTTAATGCCAATGAGTTTTTAATATTTATTTAAGCTTCACTTGGTTAACGCATGAACAAAATGAGTTTTTCCTTTCATTTGCAATAAGAAGAAATTTGTGCAAAGCAACAAAAACAAAGAAAAATTCAAATAAAATTTTATTGAAAATCTTTTTATGTATGGGTTTGCGGGATCCCGGGGTCCCTGGAAAGCAATACATAGCAATACTTACGCTTGAACAGTGCCACATACCAAAACTGTAATCGTTGGCTATAAAAACAAAAGCAGAAAAAACTAATAATCGTGCGCGTCGATAAGCACGCCAGGGAGGGGGGTGGACGGTCCAAAAGAGGGCGGGGTTGTTTTTGGGTTACGGTTGGAAGGCAGCAAAGTAAACAATAAAGTTAAACCGCGATAACCAGCATGACAAAGGATAATGCGTAGTAGCAGGCGAAAGGACATTGCCGATTAGCCGTAGCATTCAGTTGAGGCGTAAGCGAAAGATGTTTTCTGGTTTTCTGAGAAGTTTTCCCCCGAAACTGTTTACGTAAGCGTGTAAAATTAAATTTTATTATAATGCGAGCAAATGTGTCGAGTAGGTTTTTTCCAGAAGTTTTCCCTGCATTGTTTTGTAGTTGCTTTGAGGTTTAAGTGAAGTGCAGTGAAGTGCTGGGCAACCCTGGTTTTTTGAGGGTAGTCGTCTAGGTTTTCGTAACAGTTGGTTGGCCAAATTAGTTTAGTGCCGCTTGAGGTTTGCTGTAGTGCAATTTTCTATGTGGTCTACGGCTTTTCCCCAGGGTTGAATATGAGGTTTGACATGTAGCTAGACTTTTCGAATTTCGTTTAACTTTTTCAAATTGCGGCTCGTTAAGTTCGAATGTATGGTTCGAAGAACCACTCAGCATTAATTAGCCAGGCGTCTTAACTTAAACTTTAACTCATTAATGAGCCGGTAAACAAAACAAAACGGGCCACACCTGTCTGGTTGGGGGGCTTACTTGCTTCCCAACCAGTCTTCCCGCGTCCTCAGCTCACTCCCACTTTGTATGGCCCTTTCACGTACGTGTCAAATTAGCGATGATTTAACAAGCTTCAAGAGCGCTCCTAGTCAAACTATGGCCATAAGCTGCTTGTTTGTCAGTCAGTCAGTCAGCAAGTCAGTCATTCTGTCAGTCCGTCCAGCTATACGTCCGGACTTCTATCCGTACGTCAGTCTGGCAAATCAATCAAAAACAAGTGGCCGGCGAAAAACTTTGCAGGCGGCAACATGTCTCAAATTGCCTACTTTTATGCGCGTGCACAGTGGTCAAAAATAATTCTAAATATTTACTTATCGACTTAAAACCTGGGTGATGGGCGGCTATAGAAAAAGTTAGACCAATTTTCAATTTAAAATTCTTCAAACGACCAAGCACTCGTCTAAGAAATGGGGCTTACAAGCCGTCGAATTTCAATAAGAGACCTTTTGAAAAACATGGAAAAACACTGCATTGATTCTTTGAGATTTTTCGTCAGAAACGATACCCCTAACGTTCTACAACCTCCGTATTCTGGCGGATCGTAAGAAATGATGCCTTTCACTTCCCGATTCCAGTCCCTCTTCAGCACCTTCTTGTGGTGACATCGTTAACTCTCACCGGAGATCAGGTAGAAAGTAAGGGAACAGAAGCTTTGTAGTGATTTGGTCTTCCTAAAGAGGGTTGGCGCAGGGCTAACAACTCTCTCCGGAAAAAAAAAAATTGTTAAGCACTCTCAAGAAAGGCCTCGGATAAACGAAGAATGCAACTATAACTAGCAGCAATACTTGGGCTATGTCTAAAGCAAACGAAAATGCACTTAAAGCGTATAAAAGAAAAATCTTACGAAAAGTATACGGACCAGTATATGAAGACGAATGGAGAATTCGTTATAACCATTATATAATCTTTACAATGACTATGACGTAGTGACTCACATTAAACATTCAACCCTTAGATGGGCCGGTCATGTTATGCGAAAAGAAGAAAATAGCACTCAACGGAAAATCTTAACAAGTGAACCAGCTGGAAGAAGAACAAGAGGTAGACCACGTTTGCGATGGTTAGATTCAGTAGATGAAGACGCAAGAAAAATCGGATCATCGAATTGGAGAATTTTTTCCAAAGATAGAGATGTCTTGAGGCGGAAGCCTGAGACGGTCAAGGCTCGGTCAGGGCTGTAACGACCAATGATGATGATGACTTCTGGCTATTTCTTAAACTCAAAAGACCACTCAAGGGTCACCGTTTTAAGTATATCAAAGAGGTTTAACATGAATCGACGCGAGCTGTAAAGGCCATCCCGGTAAATGACTTTTTAGCATGGATGAAGGATTGAGAAAAACTTTGGTATAAGTGCATTGTGTTCGAAGGGGATTACTTTATAGGCGACGAGTTAAATTTTTGGAAACAGTAGTATACAACAAATCCAACTTGCTTTTAATAACATAAACTGCCCAGAAACTTTTGATCATAAAAATATAGACCGCAACCACTGTGCGCTGGCCAGCTAACGGTATGTTGTTGACTTTAACGGTAAGTCTTGGACTTTGTCTGCTTTGTTCTGCTTTCTGCCGTCGCTTCCTTCGATGGCGCTGCTGTTGCTCTGCTTATTGTTGTTGTTTTCAGCTTGTTATGTAGCACGCTGATTGCTTTTTCATTGCATTTCCACAGAGCTGCCCCAACGTCGCACTGGACGCCGCCTCGAACCCCTCGTTGGAACCAACAACAGACATAGTACTGTGCTCCGCCTCTGTTCATGTTGTCATTTTCGTTGCAAAGTTTTCTTTGCTGCTTCATTTTCTGGTTTCTCGTTTTTTTTTTTTTTTGGGGGGGGGGGAGGTAGTTGGTTTTGGGCACGTGCAGCTACCTGCGCGGCATTTTCCACTTCAATGGCTGAAAGACCGAACACAGCGCCCCACGTACGGCCCGGAAAACATATCGTCAGCAATTAAGCGCGCATTCAAAGCTCTGCCAATGCGCTGCTTTATAGCCAGGGTTTTTTTCATTCATTTACTTTTTTGCGAATTTATTGGTATTTCTGGGGCTTGTAGCCGGGATTTGAGGGGCTTGGGCGTCTGTCAGCCGCTTAAAATCAAAATGCGATTTATCAGCTTTGCTTTTTTTTTTTTACAATTTTTGTTTTTTGTATTTTGCTTGTGTTGTAAAACTCACAAGATTTTCAGCTTAAATTTTTGGCAATTCTCTCATATTTTCACATGCCACCATTTATCATTCAACGCCATTGTTGCAGCTGTCTTTGTTAGCCCTTTGCTAGTTTATGACAGACCCCAAAAATACAATATATATATGTATACTACATAGATCTAACACATACTCAAACATCTTATACAAAGTCCTGGATGAAAGATATTGCTTTAAACTTTATCGACACACACGCCTGCTGTCATAAATGGCCGTCATCTGACTGTCTGTCGATTTGCTATACGCCATTTGCCATTTGCTATTTGGAGTTTTCGTAAACGTTTTACAAATTGATTTATGTGCTTAACATGATGCTGCTGCTGCTTCTACGGTTCTATAGGCCCTTGCCGGCAGACCCACTCTAGAGATCCCCGCCTGTTCTAGACCGCCCCGCTCTATGCCTTAGCTTACAATTAGATTTCTCTGCAAAATCAACAGCAAAACTTTTGTTACCCAGCGACTCAGCAGCCGGAGCAGTGTAAGCTATGCACAGTGGGACAAAATTGTGTTTTACTGAACACAATAATTTTTTTAAGTCGCACTGAAGGGTTTAACTTTTTCGAGAAAAAGTTATAAAATGGAACACATTGCGTATACATTCTCTGGTATAGCTGTGGAGGTGAGGAGTAGATTCTAATCAATGCAATGCACTTCTCAGAAAAGGCAGCCGATATCTAGGGAACCAGACTTGGGTGGTCAAAATTGTAACTAGCCTCATTTTATCGACTCCTGAAATGGTTGGGAAGCCCAGGATATACGCGCTTAAAGGCCTACGCGCACCCTTAATCCCACTACACCTCTGTCCATGCACAATACTTAGGCATCACAATGGGTCTCCCTCTAATCTCGGCTTAAACCGAATAAGACCACTGGAAGGCTGACACTACCATTTTACTTTAGCTTGCAAGTTATTCATATATTAAAAGGAAAGAATTTGTTCTTAGTTAAAACAACTAAAAAAAGTTTTTAAATGCTTTAAATTGTTTAATATGTACATTCGAGTTCTAAAAACATTAGGGTATATAAGCAATCAATTAGGATTTTCACGTCGTTGAGCAATAATGCAGAATTGCCCAACAACAACTTACACTTTAAACTTCTTTATTTTTACCCAAGCCAGACCCTTGACTACTAAAAGTAGGGCCCCTTTGCCAAAAACAGTGCAGAAAAGCAAAAGTCCCCAACGACAACTTACACTATAAATTCTGAATTTCTGCCCAAGACGCAGTTTTGACTACGAAAAGTATGTCACCTTTGCCCAAAACAGTGCAGAAATGCGGAAGTGCCCAAAAAAAATTTACGATAGGAAATTCTGCATTTCTGCCCAAACCGGACCCTTGATTACTAAAAGTAGTGTTGTTAAGCGACAATTTCGTATAAATCAGCAAGCATAAGGGCGGGTAAAGCTGTAGGGGCTAAACCTGCAAAGGCGATTTCGGTTCTTTGTATCATTCCAAGAAAAAATTGATATTTTTCCAAAGTCTTTCTGCCTTTCTGCATTATGTTGGGGTTGCTCACGCTGTTAGTCTGGCACTTCTGCATTTCTGCCCGACTAAGTGAACAGTAAAGTCTATACAAATTTTAATCCTTAAACAAAACACATTGAAGTAGCTTTAATACTTCAAATTCGGTCGATAGTATTCGATTTCTTGATCTTTGTCACTTATAAGTATTTCGATCTTACTTAAAAATGCAATTTAAAAAAATTAACTTTTGACTTTTCCACATGGCTTTTTTGACCAGTGTACAGCAGCAGGAGCAGCAGACAGAACGTGGCAGGCACATCAATCATCGATAATGTCGATGAGTTTGCAGAGGAATAGGATTTGTGCGTATTTCAACTGAGGAGCACAGGATTGTTAGGCCCCTGTGTGCTTTCCTTTGTGTTCGTTCGCTTCTTGGCCTTGTTGGCTCTTTTTATTTTTATTAATAAAGCATTTGTTTTCCCATAATGAGCAACGACAGCCGCCTGTCAGGATTTGTGCCTGCCAAAGGCATAAAAATTTCAGCCTAGACGAAAACTGCTCCCACGGGAGCGGCTGCTCTGTGGCAGGGGCTGGGGCTGGCAGAAAAGGTCTAGAAGCTGGGCCAACGCCCACGTGTTCGATTTATTTCTTGCGCATATTGTTGACAGGGGTGTATCAAAACAAGAAACGAAAAAAAAAAAACAGCAAAAACAAAAAAGTGGCAACACTTTGTCAACTTGTTATTAGCAATATTTTTTCAACGCTTTTTTCGCTCTCTCTCGGGGAGCGCCAGTTGAAAATGTCGCCATTGGCACTGCTAGACTTACGGCAGTCATTTTGTATTTGTCATGATTGATGAGTGCTTATAATTCTAATTTCGTTGCATACTTTAGGGCATTAGTTGACTTTCGCTTGGCAGCCATTTTTAAATTTGAGCCCAGTTCGCGTTGTCACTCTAAAGCACTTGAATGTCATTACCTTGCAATGAGCCGGAAAATGATTTTGCGTCGCGTTTTTTGACGCTAATCAAATCAAAATTTCAACTTTTTGTTGCTGTCTGGACGCTCTAATAGGGTTTTATAAAAATATTATCTTGCTCGCTTTTAGGGGTATTTTGAGGGGTGTGGGGTGTGTGGGGGTATATGTGCATATTTGCAAACAGAGTGGCACAAATTCAATAAAAATATTTACAACCATTAACACGCGTTGAGCGCATAAACACAAACCCACAAACCAGCAAATATTCTTAAAACAAAATGGCGCACAAGCATAAATAGTGGGACAGCAGAGGGTTAAGTCGAGGGTTGACAGACGGTGTTGATGTGTCTCAGCCACTGTCAATAATGTTCCAATAAAAAATCGCAGCATCAAGAGAAATTTGCCACAGTTTGCATATATGCGTATGTTTGCTGCCACAAGGGTAAAAAGCACGCACATACAAAGATGCCGCAGAGAATATGGCACACTGGGAGAAAAAGTGGGTTCATTAAGAAAGTTTTGTGGTTACCTACGAGGAACAGAAATTGGTCTTCAATTAAGGAAATGTGGCGAAGATTTCCCGAGTGTGCCAGAAACCTCATTTAAGCAAAGCCAAACCTTACGAAATTCCTTGTAGTGTCAGAAATATATTTCAGAAAGTTGAAAATCGAATCTGATTCAAATATTGCAGCAGATTTCCTTTTTCTAATGTCTACGAAGTTAATTCAATTAAATGCAATTTTATTGAGTTTAATTTTTTTCTATGAATTTGGTCTCAAAATAAGTAGATGAGGCAAAGACGAACTTAAACTGAGAAAAACATCGTTAATGAGCCAGAAATATTATTCAAACAAATCTTAACAAAAACGATAGATTACTCGTAAATAATCTAACCTGATAAAACTGTTCTTAAGTCATTTAAAACTAAGGCAAAATCCGCATAAAGATTTCTGATTTTTGAAGAATTCTGCTATGCCAGAAATCTAATTCAATTCACTTATTACCCAACAGCATTTAGACCAGATGTCTCTTAAAGAATCTAACATGATTAAAACATTCTACCAAAGAATTTTTCAAGACATTTAAAACTAAGGCAAAATCCGCATAAAGATTTCTGATTTTTGAAGATTTCTTCTTTTCCAGAAAGCTCATTCTTTTGACTTACAACCAAAATCATTTGTGCCAGATGTCCCTTTAAGCAGATAACATGATTACACCTTTCTACTAAAGGATTTTTTAAAGATATTCAAAACTAAGGCAAAAACCGAATTAACGTTTCCTATTTTTGAAGAATTCTTCTATGCCAGAAATCTCATGCAATTGACTTATAACGCAAAATCATTTGGACCAGATGTCTCTTTAACAATCTAAAATGATTAAACCTTTCTACCAAAGGATTTTTAAAGATATTTAACACTAATGCAAGCCCGCATAAATATTTCTGAATTTTTGAAGATTTCTATTGACTACAGAAATCTCATTCAATAGCATTTTGACCAGATGTCTTTTTTTGAACTTCATTTGATAAAACATTAAAGATACTTTAAGCTAAAAATAAAGCAAAGCGGAATATAAATTTCTTAATTTTGAAGATTTCTACTGTATCAAGAAATCTCAATTAACCGACTTCCAACTAAACAGAATTTGCGCCGAGATGATCTAAGCTGATAAAATCTTTCCACCAAAAGTTTTTTTAAGGTATTTGCAACAAAAAGTACTCGTAGATTTATGAATTTTTACGAATTCTACAAAGAAACTTATAATTGGTCTTAAAAAATAAAAATGAGCCAAAGAAAACTTGAAGTAAGAAGAAAAATTGGTAGCGTACGAATAACAAAACTAGAGCATCGTTTTAGGAGGCCAGAAGAATCTAAACTGATTAATCTTTTCAAGCAAAGGAGGCAAAATATGTATGAGATACGCTGCACCCATATTCCCCAATTAAACTTAATATCTTTACCAAATTTTATAACAATAGGTTGAAGTTGTGGGCATATTCATGAAAAATCTTTTGATATAGTATAGGAATAGAAGCTTTCTCAAAAAAAGTAAAGTAAAAGTTTTTTTATTAGGCTCACATGGGCTTAGCTATAAAATTTGATGGATTTAGCTAGTTTCTACATAATTTTTTATAGCGATTTTAGAAGAACGGTTCTGAAAGTAACGCATTTTTCCGTACATTTTGTTAATATATAGATAATATTGGTAGTAAACTTAAGAGTGAATAGGATCAGATATTATTAAGAATCTCTAAGTAAAAGATAAAAAAAAAGTAGTTGGCATGGAGAGAACTAGAAAGGCGGTCCTTTTTCAGATTTCTTCTAGAATACTTGCAATATTTTGATTTTGTTGAAGGTGTATCAAAAAATACGAATATTAGAGAATATAATTATTTATGTACTTACTTTTTTTTTTTGAAAGGAATAAAAAAATATTAACCAGCCTTAAAGACGATTTTTGATTTCAAAACCCAGTAATTTCCGGAATCATGTTCCAATTATTTGTTCTTCTTTAAGCTCGTTCTCAAAATGGGCTCAAAAAAAGCTATAAAAGCGTAACGTACCAGATTTTAATTTTTGTCAACTTAAAAAATACAACTCACATTGAAAGCATTTAATTGAAATTAAAATTTTCTGCTTCTAAACTTCTTACCTAAACAAATATACTTCATAAAAATATAATGCAAGCGTTTTTTTCTCTCAGTGCAGTAGTCAAACAAGGAGGTGGTGGCGGACACCCTTGTTTTGGCAAATGGCATTTTGCCATGTGCGTCGCTCATAAAAATCGCAGCAATGCTTTGCCAATTTTTGACACTTTTTGCCAATTTTTATGCTGTCTCACACTAATGGTAAAAATATTATCACGCGCCATTTTGAAGGCAATTTCACGCATACGGGCGCTAATTTACGGTATTATAAGTGTCAGATGGTGCAACATGTTTTATGCTTAACTATATGCTACGTATGTACTATGCTATGTACTTACAGCGCACACTGAGATAATATCCAATTGAAGAGTATTGAAAGTTGAGATGACGAGAGGTGCACTTGTACCAGCCGGAATGTTCGCGTCTAATGGAGGTAAAGTTGAGAAAACCATCACCAGTTTGAGAGACCTAGAAGAAGAGTGAATAAGACTACTTTGCAGTAAACAATTTTTGGTAATTAAGCCAAGGTAAATAGTTGGTCCAAGAAACTTGCACGAAAATCCATTTAAAACTTGCTCCTTGCTGTTGTCACTCAATGTGAAAAATCACAAAATCAGAAAGCTGTCGGGCCTAAAGCCTGCAGCATACAAGTTCTTCGCAAAAAACTTCTCGACTTGAATTTAGTTTACTTTACTTACCGGTGTGTCACCATCGTCCTTTTGCCAGCGCGGTGTGCTGGGAGGATTCGAGTCTACGTCACACTTTAGGCTAACCTCAATGCCCTCACGCAGCGGATAACCAAAGCCAGGTGTACGCGATATGGCAAAGGAGGGTGTGTCTGCAATGGAGTTGTAGAGAGAGAGATATGTATTTTTGGTTAGTTATTTTTGGACTAGTCTTTGGGTTTTGGTAGCTATCTTTGTTCAGTTGCAACTGTGACAAAATCTACAAAATAGTTTTTTAATTAAAAAATTACGCCACAAAAATAAAATGGCGTCAAGGCCCGAAACTTTTATAATTAAACTAAATGCAAATGTGTTTGGCTTTTTGATGTTTCACTGCGGCTCAGTCGGCAACTGTTTATCCTTGTTGTCCTTGTCTGTGTTTTTTTTTTTTTTGTTTTTTGTAGGCCCCACACTCTTGGTATGTGGCGTTTTTTATGCCCCCGAGAGTGACAAAAAACAAAAATTAAATAAAAATTTGCAAAGAACTTTGCATTGTGCAGTTGAAATGAAAAGTAAATAACAACATTTTTAATGGAAGCAAATGAGAAGCTCTGCAATAAATAATTACACTTTGTTTACTCCGCAATGAGTGTTATATGAGTCTGAATGCAACTCTGCAGGATTGCGTTGTAGCTAAGTGCAGATTAAGTGGATATGCACTGAAGCTTTTAATCCAAATGTTTTAAATAAATCCATGTCATTTTCATCTAAATTAAAAAATTTATTTATTTATACTGTTAGTATTGCGGAAATCGATAAATCGATAAACCGATTTTCCTTTTCTTTTTATGCACTGTGCTCAAAGAGTAGATTGTCTGCATATTTCATGCTCTACTTCAAGTTAATTTTGCGGCTCTGTGGTAGAAATTGAGTGAAAATATGTATGGCAAGTGTGTTTGGCGTTGCCAGCTTGAAAAAGTCAAATAGAACAGAGTTGCCACATAGCAATAATGAACATTTGTTAATGACTTTGTGCGACAATAGGAATTTTTCAGCTAATTTTCTATACTGAAAGATCTCAAAGCTGGCAAGTATGTTCGAGAAAGTGTCATACTTGTGAAAGTTTTGAGAAAATGTAATAAAACGGAGTTGCCATATATCCATAACGAAGATGTTATTTTGTTACTTTGTGCGAAAAAATAGTTTTTTTATCTGATTTCCCATTCTGAAAGGTTTCAAAGATGGCAAGTTTGTTTGGCGTTATCAGCTTGAGAAAATGTAATGCGAAAGAGTTGTCATATTAAATCAATGCGAATACTTGTGCTCAAGGAATAAAAATGCGTACTTAATTAATTTATATGGTGTTTTTTTTTTTTTTTTTTTTGTTAAATTAAAAAAATAAAATAAATATGTTTTTGTGCGACAAATGAATTTATATGGTTGGCTGGACCTTATCTTATCTTGTCTTGGTAAATTCTAGGCATACAGGAGTACATTTCTCAAAATCAATTTGAAAGCGTTCAAATATATTTACTAAAGTAGGAAATTAATCTATGGCAGCGCGAAGATGCTGACAGGCTTGGGAATTACGAAATCTTAATAAAGTCGACCCACAGGCTCAACGATGTTTGCTATGCTTTAATAGTCGTCTTATCCACTTAAACCTGTGGATGTAGACAGGAAAATCTTCTCTGGAGTTCAAAAGGAGTGCTAATCTCATACTGTAATTCTTCAATGCAGGATGTTGCCAAACATAGCTGATAACCCAATTGTGGAACACCCTTTTTCAGCAGCTAATCCAAAATAAATTTCTCATAGCTAAACCCACAATTTAATCACGTAAAAATAGAAGAACTCATTTCTTTTTTAATTACACTATTATCAAAAGTAAATTAACATTTTGTACAACAAAAGATGATGAGCGTAAAGTCATCATCTTCAACAAAGACTCCCCCCTTAAATCACCATGGTTTGATTTTGAAGATATCGCCATTTTCAACCATATTTTCGCACATCTGATCGCATAGCACTTTTATGTCCTTTGGCAATTCAAATTTATGCGAACTAAAGAATTTGGATTGTGTATCTTTCAACGGATTATAAACCTCTGCTTTTTCGGCAGTCATCATCTTCTCATCTTCTCCCATAAGTTTTAACTCATTGGACACTTGAGTGTAGGTTTTAGTTGTCTTCTTTAGACAAGACTTCAATGGTTTAACTTTCGGCTCAACAGATGGATAGCTGCTAATTGGTTTTTCATTATAATAAGGACGCTGATCAATTGCTTTGATTTTTTGACTCAGTTCATCAACTTTTTCGACGTCATTCGAGCTCATAGCCTCATCGCGTGCCAAGACCAAACAAACCTTTTTAAAAGCACTATTACGATATTGTTTTCCCTTGGCTTTTTTATTTTTCACAAGGCGTTCTACATCTGCCTCGGTGTAAATATAATTGGTAGTTTCCAGAATCTCCTTTTCTTTTTGCTCTATATCAGCCAAGCTGGGTATGCGTACTTCGTCACGTTGACAGGACAACATCCAGATGTCAAATTCCTTCTGCGTAGTTGGGCTATTTGAAATGTATTCCATAGTGAAATCACGTTTTTTAGAACCGTGCTCAAGTAGCATTTTGTAGGTAGTGTTTTGGGAGCCCAAGTTATATTCATAGCTGGTCTGTTGAAGTTCTACAACTTTGGCAATGCGATAGATCATCTCGTTGTTATTCAGGCCAATACTAATGCGCACAAAGCTGTTCAGAAAGGTTTTTTCAAATGTAGGTTTATCTAGAAGACGTTGCACAAGACTGCGTGTAATGATGATTCTTTTAAGATCGTCATTGGTAATGGCAATAGGTTCGGGTTTTGGTTCAGACTTTTCGCTGTCATCATCGTCAGTGTCACTGGCTTCCGATTCTGTCTCGGAATAGATTTCCGGCACCTTGATTGTAGTTTTGGGTTTCAGGAACTTCAGCTCATTTGCAGCCGAAAACTCTGTAGACTTTGTTTTACGATGAGAAGAATCCTCATCCCGTGTCATTTTGCGTTGACGTTTTGAAACCAAGCGCTGCAAGGCAATAGAACGTTTGTTGGAACGTTTTTGAATTTCCATATGCATGCGACGCTGGTTTTCAGCTCCGGGCTTTCTTGAAGGCACACTCTCGTCATCGCTGTCTGCAACAATGTGTTTGTCATCATGCTTAGAAAAGTTGTCAGAATCATCATCCGAAAATTCGCCATCTTCTTTTCCGGTGGCTTTAGCTGTTTTTGGCACTCGTTTTTTGGATTTATCTTTCATTTTAATTGGTTTTTTTTTATTTTTCAACTTCTCGAAACAAATACCAAAAGCGAAATGAATTTTTAGGAAATATTTTGTTGGCAAGAGAATACTTTTTGTTTGACGTTTATTGCATGGCAATGTATTTGAATAGTTAGGTAAAATTTAAAGGCACCTAGTAGACGTTGCAATTGTATTTTTTAGCGTAATTGGGAAGAATGTATGCATGATAAAGGCAGTTCCAGTCGGAAAGTTCGAGTACGCATTCAGAAGTTTAGTGAGACTTTTAAAATTGAATTGAATGAAAATTTACAAAGGCTTAAAGAACCAGTATAAAAACTATATCATTAGAAATCTAAAACACCATAAGCAATATTTAAGAAGAAGAACTTTTACAAGCTTAATATTTGTCAGGTTTTTACATTTTGACGTTGTTTATCGATAAATTTTGAAGAGTTATCGATATAGTTTTGTGCTGCATAATCGTTTTCGGCGTAGTCGAGAAATACCAATAAAGACGATAAAGTCGTGATCAGTCCTTAGATCTTGCGAATTACTTCATTTGAAAACATCCATTATCAGTGGGCAAGACTTCAGCTTGGTTTGACTCCATAAAACCCTTTTCCAAGTCCTCGTAATAGTCGGTAGCTTTTCGTGAGATGATACGTAAGCATGGTAAAGCTGACAATCATCTCACCCTAGACAGTGGCAGATTTAGAGAAAAGAGTTTTCCCTGCCACCCGAAAAATTTGAGTTTCTTTTAAATTTTGAACATGTTCCATATGACGCGTTCGAAATTAAAGGCTCTATTAAAGTATTGGATTTTGGGTTATATTAGCGGAATAAATGGGTTGCCACTTTAAGAACGAGAAAATCTAATAATGACAGCCAGGTGCAATAATCTTAAAAAACGCTGATAAATGTGATTTATAAAAAGCATATTGATATAAGAATTTTTGATTATTTTATTTTTGTACTGTTCAGGGTGTTTTTTTTAATGTTTCCGTTTCGATAAAGTCGCATGCTGAAATATAAGGGACATTATGGCATTCTTAAAAAAAACTTCTGAAGAAATTATTCTATAAAAGCTTATCTTGTGAACTATTTTAAAGTTAGTTAACTAACTTATTTCACAGTTAAAACTTTCTACTAAAGCATAACTAACTCTAACTGCAGACTTTAGGCACTTGCGTGATAATGATTTTCACAAATACTCTGAGGAAGAACTCTTCAATAATATATTAACCTAATCATCTCGCTTTCAAAATTTGTAATAGTTAAGGTTATTTTGTTTTTGAAAAAAGAGATGATGACTGCTTTTCTGGTTGGCTTTATTTTATGTTAAAAAAAAAACATTCTAAAAAACACCCTATACAAGGGGCTTTCAATAACTACTTTTGAAGATAAAAATTTGCATTAACTGATAAAAAAAAGACATTGAAATGACTACAATGACTATGGTATTTAATAATTAATTAATTGAGGGTTTAAAAAGAGCTACTCAATGGGACATGAAAATATGATTTATCATCTTGCTTGCAAATGATTTCGTTAGACATGATTATTCTAAGGTTTGCAATTTGATGGATGTCTTTATTTTTAAACAGTTTCTAAGCGACGGCTGCCATTTGAGTAATTGCCACTGCTTAAAAAACGTTTCCAAAAAAACACACCCTATAAAAATTAAATTTAGTAACTATTTTTTAAGATTTTTTTAAGGTATATCTGCGTTAACTGATAGTTTAAAACCTAATGCTTATTTGGCATTTATAGTAAGAAACTGTCAACTGGCTTTCAGATGATTTTGGAAGACTTAAGGTATTTGTAAAGTAAAAAATAGAGTATTTATTTTAAGTTTCGCATTCTTAGAGAATATGCCACATATGAAAAAAATTTTGTTAAAAAGCACCCTGTATAAGGAAATTTTAATAAGTACTTTAAATCAGAGTACGAAAACAAACGAAACGAAAAGTTTCGGTCACGAAGGAAAACCAAACACATTTCGAAAAGTACTCGAGTAAGAGAGCTAAATACGAGAAGTTTGTGGCTTTGGACGAAACGTTTGTGAAAAGTTTCGTTTGTTTTTCGTACCCTGCTTTAAATGTCTTTTTCAACGTTAATATGCGTTAACTGATGGGTTAAAACTTACTGCTTATACATTTGAAAATCTCTTAAATAAGATTAAAATAAATAAACCTTAACATCTAGCTTTAGATGCTTTCCTAAGACTTAACATTTTGCTACAGTTAATTATAGATTGTTTTTTTTTAAGTTACGCAAAAATCTTGTTAAAAAGCAACTACATAATTCAATTTTAAAGATCTCTTTATAAGTAAATCTATGTTAAATGAAAAATGGACAACTTAAAATTTCAAACTGACTACTTACTTACTGACTTTAATCGCCTTTGACTGATTGATTTTTGCAATTTATCTGTCATATGCGATTATGCCAGAAACTTCATTTATAAAGTTCCCCTAAAATGTACTAGCAATTACTTGTGCTCTTTACTTCAATATATTTACTACCATTTTCAATCAACTTAAACTGTCATTAAATGCCAGTATAACATGTTCCATTTAAATTCAGTCTCAATTGTCAATCAAATATCCATTCGATGTCATTTCACAATGCCATAGACGACGCGACGTTAGGAGAGCAGAGTAGAGAGCAGAGTAGAGACCAGCTCCAAACAATCGAAACAAAACAAAAACATGTACATAGTATGTAAATATGTAATATTGTAATTTGTATGCCCTTCGTTTATCGCACCCTGCATGCTTCTACATACAATATGCATATTCATAGGCATAGATCAAATGTTTTTAATTAGTATTACTTTTGGTTGTCATTCAAAACAACAAAAAAATGTATGCATATATGTGCTACAAAATGTTGCACATAGATTTCTATCATTTTCCAATACTGTTTTTTGGTGCACTTTTGTTGTTGGCTTTTGTGGCTAATGCAATTTGATTAGGTGTGGGGTGAAGGGCAGTTGGACGCGTCACAGTATCTTGCAATGAAATTTGTTTGTCGCTTGTTTGCCCAAACTATTCAATAGAGGTCGCTCCACTCGCATACAACATGACGTTGTCTGCTGTCTGCACTCACACACTCAAACACTCAAACATTTGCATATATATGAATATGCCTACATATGTATGAATCAGTGCCGCAGGGTGATGAGTGTTGTATAACGTATGCGTATTGTGCCTTTTATACGGCTGGTCAATGCCGGACGTATATTTGTCTGTCAGTGCGGTCAAAAAAATACACGGCTGGGGCACGTCTATCAGTTTGTTTGTTCCAAAAAATGTATGCCACAAAAAAAGGGGCATACGAACAAACAAGCAAATACATATTAAATTTTAAAATTCTTTTTTTACAAGCATGTAGCTTTGACTTGGTTTGGAGACGCTCTCCCCTCAGTGATTGGTGTCCTTGATTTGGCTGTCAACTGTCTGCATAAAAATGAGAAATTAAAAGCTGCAACAAATACAAAAACACTTGGCTTCAAGGTGCCGGCTGTGTGGTGTGGCATGTGGTGTGCGGCATGTGCTTTCATGTGTGTGCATTTTAATTTATACAACAAGCTGTAGAAGAAGAACAACAACAACAATAACAATGGCGGCATAGGGCCGTTTGCCTTTGCTTTGTTGTAAAATGTTGCGGTTATGCTCGTCATCTCGTCATCTCTTGCTTTTAGATCTTGCTACCCTTTTTCATATCCATCATCTGCATCATCTTCATCATCATCTTCATTGTCTCCAATGTTATTTTTGTTATTGTTGAGGCATTTTGCTGTTGTTATTGCGGTTTTTCCAATTTTCATAGACACACACTCACATGGTGAGTGGAAAATCCCTAACGGCTTTTCTATATTTTCCAATCAGTTTTCATGACTTTCTCTCTCTCTCTACCTTTGCATTTGTCATGGCATTATGCGGCTTGATGGGCATTAATAAAGCAAATAACTGTAGCACTTTGTTTTGTGGCCACCAGAGCACACACACAAACACACACATATCATCAGAGTGATCTGCAACTATGGCGCGTCTACCATGTTCGCTGTTATTGCTGCCAATTAGTGCGAACCCCTCTAATTGCTGGTCCTGATATTGGCATTGGCATTGGCAACACGCTTCAGCGTCTCCTACTTCCCAACTACACCACCTTTGTCATCATGCAGCAGCGCCATTTTTATTTACACACACTATTGTGCGCCACCATATTGGTTGGTCTCTGCCCCAATGGCGGCTGTTGGCTGCTGTGTTTATTGTAACGTAGATGGTATTCTTTGCATTTGCTTTAACAATGAGACAGAGTCAACATATTTGGTGTTTCATTCAGACGTATGCCAAAAACTTTGGCTTTACTAATTGTGTGCTCATTGTTTTGGATTGATGAGTAGGGATTAGCATAGATGAAGAGAGATGATAAAGTGGGAAAGTAGCACTATTTAAGTCGATGATGTTGAAATCTTTATACTACAGAAGCATTGTAAATGGGCAGCTCTTGGCAGATGAGTTAAGATGTCTTTAATGCCTTTTGTGCGAAATCTGTAGACTGGTATTTGGAAAAACTTGTAGCTTGCAATATTTTGAAAATCTTCTACTGAATTTCGCAAAGGTGTAACACATTATTTTACCAAATTCATATTGGGACAAGATTTCTTGCACTTAACACACCTTTTATAGGTATTATAAACTTTGTGCCAAAATTTGAAGCCGAGCTCTTGAAATTCCCCCTGGCATAAAGTAGTATTGTTTTGGCGAAACACAATAAAAAATAACCATTAATGTGTGTTCTTCTACTAATCTGCTAGAACTTACGTCTCTTATTAATCGTGATTTTATTAAGAAAATGCAAACTGATGTAATTTATATTGAGGCATTTGACTCCGTAAACCATAGTCTTCTTCTACTTAAACTTTCGCGCTTAAGATTTCGGGTTTCCCTTTCGATCTCATCCTACTTATCCAGTCGAGTGCAAAAGGTAGTTTTTATCGAATCTAAAGCAATTAAGGTCACGTCAGGAGTACCTAAAGGTAGCCATCTAGGCGCTCTATTTTTTATTTTATTTATTGACGATCTACCACAAGTCATCTCTTCACCTAGCATCCTTATGTATGCGGACGATGTAAAACTCTGTTAGTCTAACTCTGATTGTGATAACCATTTAGTTCTTCAGCATGATTTTGATAGCATGCAAACTTGGTGTAATGTCAACCAACTCTGTCTCAATAAGACAAAATGTAAGATCATGACATTTTATCGTTCCGATCCGCATTTGGTTATCTACTCTATAGACTCTTCTTCTTTCTTAGAACGCATTCTGAGAGTTTCTGACCTTGGCGTTCTGTTCTGACCATAAGCTTAAATTTTATCTTCATATTTGCAACATTTTAAATAAAGCTAGAGGGGTTGGTCTAAGGTCCCATATACAACCAAACTTCTCTATATTTCTCTCGTCCGCCGAATTCTGGAATACTGTTCCTGCGTTTGGAGTCCTCAATACCTTCTTCATCCGGACTAGATAGAATCGGTGCTAAAGCCATTCGTTCTTTTGGAACTTTGTAGCTTAAATTGTGATCCTAATATTCGACTGCCAACTTATTCTAACAGACTGCGCCTTATAACGTTGCCTTCCTTAAGCAACCGTAGAACTACTTGGCCTTGTGGATGCTATCGAACTTCCTAATAAAGTTACATTTACAGTGCCTTCTAGAGTAACTTGTGATTTTCGGCCCTTAGCCATGCTACTTTGTTGATCCAATTTTGTTATGCATGATTCTTTCCGTGTCTAATGCTCTAATTATAATAATCTTTATAATTTCATCTCTTTCTTTGTATTTATCCTCTATTTCTTCTTCTATCATAAGTCATGTTGACTTGCCTCATCAAGCATCTTTGACCAATACTGAATTGTGAATCACCCAATCTTTTCCTTTTTTCATCTTACTTATTGTAAATCCTAGTTTCTAGCCAATTCATAATGTGAGTCGGTGCATATCGTTAAAAAGTTCACCCACCAGGCTAGTTAATTTATATTTTTCATATATTTTATCTTACCAATAGTTCTTTTATAGTATTTAAGGTCAACTGAACTTAGTTGAACCCTAACATAAATAAATAAATAAATATGTTAGAAAAACTTTTTTATTTTGTTAAATATCGTGTCCAAATTTAGGTCCCCTGTATTTGGTATTAGACTACACGTTTGGGCGAAGTTTGATTAAAATTGGTTCACTATTTCATATAGCTACCATACAAAAGTGAACCAGTTTTCTGCGCAGCCAAAATCGAGCACTACTTTGCGACATCTTATAAAATTTATTGCATCACTATTTGGTTTTATTCGCAAGTTTTTGAGTCTCTAGCTCTTGTGGTCTCCGAAATCCGGATGTTCATACAGACGTACAAAGCTTAATCGCTAACCGAGGTTACGATTATCATTTTAGCACAAAGAAGTTACCTGTGGTCTGTCATGCCTCCTTTTGTTTATTAAAAACATTGAAAAAACCAAATATAACCTTGATCCTGTCAGTCTCAAAGCCTTTTTCTAAAGCGTATGGCTACTCGCAATACCTTGATCACTAAGTCAGTGCAATTCTTAAAAGTATTCTCTAATTAGCCTCTTCGAAAAACATTCAAATGGCGCACATCCTCTACTGCAGCTAATCAAAGGACATGCTCGTCTCATCGCGTCAAAGCTTTTTCCCACACGTTTTGCAGTTTGTTTTTTTTTAAGTGTCTGTTTATTTTTATATTTTCTTTATTTAATTTTTCTGCACTTTTCATTTGTATAATTTCACCTTTGCTTTTTCTTCTTTAATTCTGAGTTTGCTGCAGCTGCAGCTTCCTGCCGTGTCCTTTGTACGGTCCTGAGAATCCCCCTCATGTTAACTTTAGCAATTTAACTTTTTAATCAACATTTGCTTTGGGTTTTCACTTTTATGCTCGTCTCTCGCTCTCTCTTTTTTTAACGCGCGCTGGCTCTCTGGCGCTCTGGCTATGTGTTAATTAAACAAGCTGGCAACGCCAATTGCGAGCGGGCCAAGGGGTAAAAGAGCGAGCAAGTGAGTGAGTGTTGAATATATGCTGTGTATTTGGCTTTTATTAAAAACTTTTTTATATAAGTATATTTTGCTTGTTAGCATATACACTGACCGAGTGAATGAATGAATGAATGAGTGAAAGAATGACAAACTAATATGCTGCACTTGCCACATGTGGCAACAACTTAATGACACTTTAATGACAGCCAACTTGGCCTTAGGACTCGTTGCTTTCACTTAAGCCTAAAACTATGCTACAATTTCTAAGCTGCTATGCATATATGGTATATACTAGTCTAAGGTGACGCTACTTACATTGCACATCTAGCAGCAGTGAGGCATTTTGTCGTATCTTCAATGTGGGATGCTCCATGACGCAGAGGATGCGCGCATTGTGATGCGCTCGGTAGACAGCGGCCAGACGTGCCTCACTCTTGGCACCGCTATTTATCTTGTAGGCATTCTTATCCTGCAATGACAGTGTTGGAAAATGCTGTTTAAGTATATGCAGGCATAAAGGCAAATTAGTTTAAATGACAGGCCAGACATTCGCTTTAATTAGTTGTTAGTCTGTTATCAGTGCTGCCTCGTTTGGCGTCATTAATATAAATGAAATCAGCGTCAGCTACAGTCCACGGTGGACATAGCCTGGACATGCAAATTTGTTGACAGCATCTCTGGCACCCGCTGCCAGTTTATGTCTTGGCACAGTTTTCAATCAATCATGGCGGCTGGCGGCTGTTGGCTTGGAGCAGGGGGCGTCTAAGCAAAACACGCAAATTTGTGGCATTTAGGGTCTATGACAGGCGCACACAAACAATCATCACACACACATACGCACACAGGACTTGAGTTTCTTCGATGTATTTGGCAGAGAGACTCTACGGCGTAGTTTATGCAACGCTTGACCAGAATGTCTGCTTTTCATTATGCTCCAGTGCAAGACAAACAAATTTGGCGTAACCGCAAGAAGCAGCCAGGCGGCAGTACGGTCAGTTGTCCGGTCATATCAGTAGTGTCATTTGGTCTCTCAGTTTGTCGTTGTTGTCGTGTTGTTGTGTTGTTGCTGTTGCACCCCTGTCTCCTTCACCCGTAGCTGTTGAAGACGTCAACCGTATTAACCACACTAATGTGTTTGTTGTGTGTCTCTGTGTGCGTAGTTTGTGGTTTCATATGGTTTGCATTAAAATGACAAAACAATATGTCAAAGTGTCGGCACAGTGGATCGTATATGTAAGCTTATATGCCTTAGTGACGTCACACTTAATTTGTTTAATCAAGAAACAAGCGCGCGCGCTTCCATCTAGCCTTACCTTCTCGTTTTTGATCTCCTCCAGTTCGAGCACATCGGCGGATACTTTTTGTGCATGTCTATCGACGCCAGGACTGAGCAGCACCTCCCAGGTTAGCACCGGCTTAGGATTGCCGCCCTCGCTGACACAGGCCAGATTTAGTTCGGAGTTTTCCTTGACTGGCACAAATATATTGCCCGCATCCAAACGACGTGAGTCGATGAGCAGATAAGGCGGCTTGGGGCGATCTAAATGTGCAGGGGAGAAACAAGAGAGATAGAGTGTTAGACCTAGCTAAATTTTTAGGCCTGGGTTATATAATTTTCTTTTGTATACTATAGCAAATAATTTTAAGCTTTACACCTAGAAGGAATCGAATATGAACCCATAATTATGCGTTCTCAAAATGTAACTTGAAATATTTTTAGAATTCCGAATATTTGTTCCGGTAATTTGTGGTCGGTATCGAAATTCGATCAAAAAATGGATTGAAATCTGTAAAAATAATTATCCAATTATAAAAAAATCATAAAATTGACAAGTCAGATAAGTTGCAACGTTTTAAGATTTTCAAGGTAAATAAAGGTCAATTTAATCTTTTTTCAACGGATTCAAAATTTGACAAAAAAAAATGGATATACTCAAAAATTTATTAAATCATTTATGCAAGTATGAAAAATTATAAATTTAAAGGTAAACTAGGTTGCATCATTTAATGATTTTCAAGGATAACAAAGCTGAATTCCATCTTTTTTAACCGGATTATCAAAATAAAATGCTGTAAAAATAATTAAACAAGAAAAAAAATTTAAAAAAAATTTTAAAGGTTAACAAAGATCAAATTAATCATTCCTGTAAAAACCATTTTATAAGCACCTCTTGTGAGCTTCTTGAAATATTTTAAGTAAAAGTTCACCAAAATAGTATTTTTTCCTCCCTAATATCTGGCATGCTTTGCTTGAGGTCATATTTAATGTTGTAATGTTTCAGAGTCTGGAGATATTCTACGTAAAAGGTCTCCAAAGGTGTTTGGCAAATATTTCGGTTCCGGTTTGATTGATATTCTAAAATTTGCCGTTTAGCTATTAAAGTAAACTTTAAAACTTTTTATGGATTTGTTTAAATGTCACCAAAAACTTTTTAAAAAAGAAGAAATTGTCGATTTTGGAACATTAATTGTAAATAGAAAATTAATTAAAACTGGGCTAGTTTCTAAACATTCATGGGAGCAGCTGTTCGTCCAAAGATTTTTTAAATTATAATCAATTGCCCGTCAGTCCTAGAAAAATAAGTGTTTGGTCTTGGAACAAAAAAAAATCATAATAATAAAACTAAATTCTAAAACGTTTTAAAAAGGTAGAGCTTAGAGGTCATTAGTTGAATATACCATTTCCCCTGATACCAATTAGTCCTTAATTAACAATTGTTTTATCTTGCAAGGAGGCCAATCGCCGCCTAACTAGAGTAAGTTAGATGCGCTCCTACTACGCAGCTACTTGCACCAAGCAGTGCAAGCAGTGGACATATAGCCCCCTTGGAAATTTATGACCAAACCTTGGATGTCTTAAAACAAAATTCAAAAGAAGATTGATTAAGCTTAAGTAAAATTCATTTATGGCTAACAAAAATATTTTAAATTTATCTATCTATCTTTATACCTATCAAGCCTAGTGCAGCTTATTCTGAATCTGGCAACCTTTTTTTGATTTTCTAGATATCTAGTTATTATTAACAAAAATCTATTCAGTGTATCACAGAATCCCCTAAGGCTTATAAGTCAGTCGGTATCAGTTGGAACTTACTAACCTTTAAAAAAATTAAATCTTCCTTAACTCATTCACAAACTGTTAGGGTCTATATATATTTAAATTAAAAATAAAATGCATTTTTTTCTAAGTTTCAACCTTTTTTAGTATATTTAAATTGGGTTTATTAAAAAAAAGTTACGATTTAATTTGTAATGGTCATCTGATTGCCATTAAAATAATATATTCTTGAAACTAAAAAAAAAGCTCTAAAATTTATACTCAATTAATATAATCCACAAAAAACTAAACTCCAAAGCTGCCATTTACTTAATGTATTCTTAAAAAAAAAAAAAAAAAAAAGGTCCAAAAAATCAAAAAAAAAAGATTTTTGCAAAATAAAAATAATATTCCCCTGCATCTCATCCATATACCGACGATTCGTTGCAAACATTTCAAGCCAAAATGAGCGAAATTGGCATGTAAATTAACGCTTAGCAGTAAAAAACTGCTAAAATAATGTCCTGAGGGCTGTTTATATCCGCTAAAAAATTACAAAATTCTTGAATCTTCTCTTATAGTAATACGACGCCTAGCTCGCTCTCACCAGATTTTCACTATTTATACTCAAAACTTATAACATAAAAATGTTAAGCTTAACGTGACGATTATTTTTTACTATTTACTATTTTTAAAGGCGCATTAAAATTGTAGGACAGAGGACTTAGTGTATACTACAGTCGGTTTATCTCGTTCCTAACGCGCACTCAACTTTACTTTCTAATAAGCAAAGTTTTTTAGCACGTTAAGCCGCCCACTCAAGAACCAACGCTTGCCGAGCATGGCAATGAACACGAGCACGGGCACGAGAGCAAGTATATGCTTAAAGCGCTCACGACGTGCTGGGCTCATCGCCACGTTGTCATTGAAGCTGTTGTTGTCCGCCAAGCTAATTCCACAAATGTAACGAGCTTTTTAATATTCCTCGAAAAACTTTGCACATACCCAGCACGACCAGCTTGACAGGACGAGCATTTTCCGTATAGCGTCGTGTATTCTCCGCCTCACACTGCCATTTGCCATCGTCCTCGAGCATAACATTGGTGATGGTTAGCGCGCCATTAGCCTCCTTGATAAAGCGATAGTCTGTGGCGCGTAAGGTGCGGTCCATGGCATGCACCACCTGTAAAAAACCAAGAGAGAGAGAGAGTTTAGAGACATGAGCAACGAAAACTTGGTTATAACAAGTGCAAGTACGGCACATAAAAACTAACTGACAGCTGAGATGTGACAACAGTAAGCCCTCGCATTTGCCGCTCCAAAAAGCAAGCCTCAAGTGGCAAGTGGCAAATTATGCAAAAACGCTTTAAACTTTTAATGCGGCAGAAGAAAACAAATATTCATGCCAAGTGTTGAAGTACCAAGTGCTCTGGAAAACTCCACAAACCAACCGCTGTGCGGTGCATTAAATGTAAATAAATTTTATAATAAATGCAACTGCAAGCGGCAGTGCTGTGACGTCACATGGTCATATGAAACAATTGCTTTTAATGTTTTAATATGCACACATTTATTTACACTTGGTGTTACAGCTGGCTTTTTATTACATTTACAGACCCCAACAGAAACCCGACACACACTACACACACATCAAGGCCCAATAACAATAATGACAATTATCGCAACCCCCCCCCTGCGCACTTTAATGTGGCAACAATGAAGTACCACATACAGCTTAAAGCAGTAAAAAATACTGCAAATAGTTGGGGATATGAATAGTTTGGGGTTTTCCGTCATAACGCCCTTGTCTGAGCTTAATGTTAACTTGAATTTATGTGTAAATTCAAATGTTGTGCAAAAATATGAAAATAATTAAATGCCATTTGTGCTTAATGCATTTAACTGGCAATTAAAATTGGGCCTGGCTTGACTGTACTACTATATGAGGCTATGTAGAGGGCTTAACAGCAGCATTATGTGTCATTATACACAAAACTGGTTTTATTTTTATTTACGACAGAGTACAGAGACGTATTGCTCAATTTAAGAGCTTAACATAAAAATTTTTTACTTTTATATTATTGCTTAATTTAATATTTCTTTCTCATGAGGATGCGCTATGAGAAATAGCTGGCCATGCTTTAATGCTTGGTATTAACAGAAGGCCATTTTTCAACATTAATTGGAGTAGGTACTTTTTTTTTTGGTTGATATATAGTAGTTGTGAGAAGCCTTAATTGGAGTAGGTACTTTTTTGGTTGATATAGTTGTGAGAAGCCGAAAAGTGAGACTTGTGTTATTTTTTACGCTCCGATTCTCTCTCCAAGTACCAATTATCATTATGCAATGCATTTAACAAGGTGCTCTAAATTGCGCAAGTTTGTCTGCACAAAAAACTGGTTCAACTTAATATGGTAACTACATGAAATAGTACAACAATTTTGATCAAACTTCAATCAAATGTTAAGTCTAAAACAAAATACAAGTGATATAATTTTGGTTACGATATTTTAAAAAATAAAAAAAATTTGAAAATTTTTTTTGTGTTTCTATACGTTTTATATAAGTCTACAGTTTTGTGGGAAGTTTGATCAAACTTATTGCACTATTTTATATAGCTACCATACAGAAATTGAACCTGCGTCACCATAGTTGGATCATGGCTGGATATTACATCTCGATATACTCAAAATTTGTACCTTAGACTAAGCAGCTTATGCTGTCAGGTTGACCACCCTTTTGATTTTAGACCTCAGCATGCTTTTACGAAACAATTTCTCAAAGAACTGAATTTTTCAGAATAATTCAGTGTCATGATTTGACTTTTTCTCCGATTATAATGCAGTTTGCAAGCTAAGAAACTCCGCAGCCTGCGCATTTCATCTTTTTAGGATATGTAGCTGATGCTAACCTTTTATCTTTAGACCATAATAACTTCCCTGACTGACTATTTAGTCAGTCGCCCCTGGGCGGAGCATTGGGGATCTCTATTAATAACTGTTCGAAGAGAACAGGGACCTACACTACAGTTTATAGCCGAATCCGAACGGCGGTGTCTTGAATTAATAGAGACTTTCTTGGGCAAATAGCGTCTTTGAGCTAGCGATGCCAGTGCAGGGCAAATGTACCAGTGCTACTGCGGGGATTCGAACCACCGACCTTCGGTTTGTAAAGCGAGTACGCTACCACTACGCCACCGACGGCCATCTTTAGACCATAGCTTGCTTTAAAGAGACAGTTTCACAATAGTGAAGATATGCCCAAATCTGTATAGTACCAAAAGGTACCAAGAGGAACGAACCTTTCCTTTTTTCTGCGATTTTAATGCAATTTGCAAGCTAGGGGGCTCCGCACTCTATGTGTTTCATCTTTTTAATATATTCTGTTCTTTCTTACATTCCTACAGTGTTCAATGGACTTTGAGGCGCAAGTATTGTTATGTTGAATGAGCTACTTTTTATTTTGGGCTATAACTTCCAAAGTACCTAACTGTTTTAAAAAAAACTTTTTGTAAGGTTTATGGGTTCTGTGACAAAATACATATATTTTAATTTTTATATACATACATATGTTAGTTTTCGCTTTTATTTTTCGCGCTCAAAGCTCTGCTTACTCTTTGTACAACTTGCGCTATCCAGTGTGGTTCTTAAAACCAGTTCTAATATTTGGTTAAATTCACACAATTATGTTGCCCTGATCAAACCATTAAAGAGGGACAGAAATTTTGCGACAAGTTCAATAGATGTTTATTTCGAGGTTTTACTTTCTTCGAGAAGTGTATATATGTCAGAGCTTTAAAAAAACTTCAGGGGTCCGGAACCGTGGATCCGCCAATGAATGCAAGTGCACATCTAAAACAGCATGTGCTCAAATTTTATGCTCTTAGATTTATTGCTCTCTTCAAGCAGCTGACGCTCAGTTTTTTAAAAAGTCAACCTTCACCTTTCTATAGCTCAGATGTGCCCTTTTTGAGCACATTTCAGATGGGCCAACCCTGACTAAAAAATTTGAACAACCTTAAAAGCAAGTACCTTTTATGATTTACTCACTTCATTAATAAACATTTTTGTAATTAATGTCGATGTTTCATTTTCTGTGCAAGGCCTATAAATTTTTATTTCAAAAGCTTGACTTTTATTAAAAATCTCGCAATATTTATCACTCTATAAGCTAGAAGGGTATATTTTTTTTTGCTTGACGGTGCATTGCAATTTGACAAATTTTTGGAGAAAAGTCGAGAAATGCTTGTAGAAAGCTTTGTGAAATTGATATCATAGCATGCATATGATTCGCACAAAATTTTTGTTTAGAGATAAGGCTATATTGCGTATACATATTTTTGTTTAAAATCTCATAATTTTAGTTTATATTATTTTCGCTACTAATACCATCATATTTATTCTCCATATTTACCAAAATTTTTCCGACCATCCGAAGCAATGTTTTTTTTTTTATTTAAAAATTGAGGTTAAGCTTATAAAAACTTCAGGGTTGCCATCACATTATTTTTATTTATGGCGTTACTGTACTCCAGGTATGTTTATAAAAAAAATATGAATTTATAGCTTAAAAAAAGCTATACGCTTTCGAAAATTTACTTTTCCTAAAATTTGGCTAAATAAAAAAACTACAGCGGCTGAAAATTCGAAGAGTTCTAGGCATTGTATGATCTAATAGTTATGATAAACTTTTACACTTTTACATATACCCGCCATGTAATATGGGTAGAGTAGTTTTCCAACTTAAGCGGTCTACGCAGCACGAAATATTTCGCGCGGAATCGCTAAACTTCATATAAAAAAAAATCCCATTTGGGATATTAGGCCTTTAGTAGAAATCATTTCGAGCAATCGAGATCAGAATTTGAATATTATTTTTTTTTTGAGAATTTATGCTGCAAATTCGTTCAATGCACTTAACTTAGAAGTTTACTTAACTTGGTGAGAAAAACATTTAAAAAACAATAAATGTAGATACTGAGTAAAATACTTAGATTTCAAATTTAGTTTGTTACAATTTATTGGCAGGCTTAATCAAATATATTTTCCTTCAACATTTAAATACCGATAATCCTTTCAAAAAAAAATGAGCTTATTTTACAACAAAAGTCATTTAAAACCAATGATAACCTTTATTTAATTTATGCTATTTTAAATAAATGCAGGGAGCAAATTTTATGAGAACATAAAACTTAATTTATTTATTTTTAATGCAACATTCTAAAATCCATTGAAATAAATTTTACCACAGACAACATTCAGATAGTCCCTCTGCCCCCATAATTGAGCGTGAATTCTATTAGAAATTTAATGGAAATCATAAATAAATTTTCTAAAAATTAAAATAATGAGTTTAATTGTAGCTATATAAAATACATATTTATATATATACATATGTATATAACATGTATTTGGTTGGCAACAAAACAATGCATAAATAGTTTTCCATGTCAAAAATGGGCATATCAGAGCTTAAACATACGTAGATAAACTATCATGCAGATACGCACAGACACACAGAGAGATATAAAGGGTCTTTCAATATCTATGCCCGAACTTTGAGTATCTTTTTTTTTGTATTTGCAAATAGTAAAAATTTTAACGTTCAGGAACGAGCAGTTAGATATATGTAGTTGCAAATTTTTGTATAAAAAACATTTTCTGTGATTTTGATAAAAGTGTAATCCACATTTAATTCAGAAACTTTAATACATTGGAAGAATACTAAAACATAATGGATTTTTCATCTGAATAATCTTTTTAAATGATGGATTTTTGTAAGTCGGGTAGGACCAATCTTTTAAAGGAAAAGCGGCACAAAAGATTTTTTTTTTGGGACTTGGGTCTGGGGATAGACCTGCACGACATGTGGTTCTAATAATTGTCGAACTCCCAAAGTGCTTTATTTTCTGAAAGTGGGATGTGGAATAGCCGACAAGATGCAATGTCCTTACGTCCTCAGACTGTCGGAAGATAATGGTTATAATACAAAAAAATTCAAAAACTAAAGGAAAGTATGTATACAAAGCACGAATAAAGTGAATGAATTCTAATAAATTGAAGCTCTCGGATTAGGTCTGCTAAGCCAGCGAGAGGCCATTTCAATATTATTACAACTTGCTCACCAACATAGTGTTAATCCCATACTCTTTGTAGACAAAATATTTTCGCATCATAGAAATATCAATTTGATATGATATGATATTATCGTCGCCCTTACTTCCTTTTAAAAATTAAACAAAATTGTAAAACGATTAAAATCTGTAAAAGACAAAAGTATGTGTGTTTGAAAGCTGGTACGCAGCAGCCTGAAACGCTTACAAACAATAAGTATTTATTTCGATGCGGTAAATCCGGATCCGCTATTTGGTTAAGCCCGAAACCCAAAAAATCACACATCAATTTTATCGATACCGGTTCTTCAGCGATGTTTTTTATATGTTTTGGGATCTCTAAATCTAAATCAGAGTTTAAAAAACCCCCAGAGCGTCCGGTTTTAGTGATAACCTCCTAGCTGCTTTTATGGCATTTTTTGGGGTTATATCAGAACCATAATGTGCTAGGCTTTTTTGGACCTTGAATTCTTCAAAGGCTATTCCGAACCATGGTCGGAAATCTGCAAGCGATATACATTTTTTTTTTTGTCTGACTTTGTAATCGACTGCTTTGTAATAAATGTTTCACAAATATTTTTTTAGTAAATCCAAAATTTTGTGGCATTAGTATCGGTTATAGCTGCAAAACTAATTAACTCTTCATATTTGCCACAAATTATTGACCGTGTATTCTTGGGAGCTGAAATTTGGGACATTTTTTTAATAAAGCTTCTTTTTGTTCGAAAGCTTTTTGGACTGCTGCGAACTGACGTTAAAAGTATTTCTGGAAATTTTTTGTTTGGTATGAATGGATATTATAAGATTGAAAGCTTTTGCAATCAGTGGGGCCAAAAATGCCCTATAGAAAAGAGTCTTAACCTCCCTCCCTATTCAGTCATTTAAGCCATATTTCACATACAACACTGCCAATCCAAATTTAAAGTTGAGTTACGCCTTCTAAAAGACCCTGTATAACTATCACACACACACACAAACACACACACAACGACACAAATATTCGCATAAATTGCATTAGTTGATAACAACACTGAGTCCCGCCTCGAATTATGCAAAGTTATGCAACACAATCAAAAAAAAAAAAAAAAAAAGAATAAGAATTATACAACATTCATGCGGCAGCCAAACATTTGGCAACATGTTAACGGAGCGCCTTAATATATGCAACAATTTATGCGCCTCACACAGATACAAACGCACACACACACACACACACAGATACACAACACTGAAATACAAAACGAGTTGGCAACAACAACAATAACAAGAGCGAAAAATCATAATTACACGCGATCCAGCGAGCGATTTGCGCGTTAATTTAATGCGGCATGCAACGCATTCCACAGAAAGTTCTAGCTACCCCTTATTCCTCCTCGTGCCACCCGCTGAACTTACAGTCCGCTTAGTTTTCACAGACCGCATGGTTCTCACAATGCATGGCCATGTTGCAGGCTTCCTACCAAACTGCGGCCCAAAACAATCGAGCGTGTAATCCGCATTGTTGTTGTTCACTCTAGTTGTTGTTGTTGTTGTTTTGTTGCTGCTGTTGTTATTGTTTTTGCCCATTGGCTTTGGCCATGGGCCGCTTGTCCGGCTGGTGCTGTAAACAAGGATTTGCCACGCTCATTTAACGCTTTTGTCTAGCGGCCATGTTGCCAAAAATGCCGCTCAGACAGATGATGTTGATGACGATGGCGCCCACCTTCAGCCAGGTGCTGCCTTAGCTGAGAAACAGCCAAATGGTCAAAACGCTGTCAAAGCTCAGGCAACTCCAGCCAAACTCCAGCATTTTAGCCCATAAATTTCCAAATGAATGCGCCGCTGCACACAAATCCAGTCAAATGCATTGCGGCCAACGACGAATATTGCCTGGTTAATAAATTTGCAGCAATGGCCGCAATTGTTAGCGGCTGCGGCAAATGGCCGACGGAAGTTCAGATACACACACACACACACACACGCACTCTCATAAAAGAGAATAAGAGGAAGCGCACAATATGCATATAAATATTTGCTCTCTGTTTTAAAAATATGTACAAGCAAATATCATAACCAGTCTTGAAAATGGCAACAACACGCAACGGAAACGGAAATGCAGCAGAAAAATATTGCAATTTTTTTTTATTTTATATATTTTGCCTGGCTTCTATTTTTTTTACTTATATATTTATTTATTTATGTTATTCTATACACTGCATTTTGCACACAAGTGTTAGTTTAGTTTCGTAAAAAAAAAAACGTAAAAAGCAACGTGTTGTTAGGACGAAAGGAGAAAACTTTATAGCTTTGTACTATGATCCAACAATTCGAAGGTGACGCAATGAGCAGGTTCGTCATACGTGACTCTCAGATTCAGCTTTTGTATGGTAGTAGTGGGCAATTTTGAGCAAACCTCACACAAATTTGTTAACTAATATTAATACGTGACAACAATTTTTTTTTTTATTTTTAAAAATATCGTGACCAAAAATATGTTAGTTATATTTTGCTTTACAATAAACATATTTGCGAAGTTTGATCAAAATTGGTTCACTATTTCATACAAAATTGAACCAGTTTTTTGCGCAGCCGAGCTCGTGCATTTCATTGCGTCACCTGGTAAAATTCATTGCATCATGGCTTTGTTCGTTTCTCTGGCGTTCAATCTGTGCGATTGTCAGGATTATAAAGTATCAACTGGAAGGTATTGAAATGTAAGTTATTTTAAATCTCTAAATTTTGGCTCAAAAAATACTTGAAATCAAAATTTATACACGTGCACTTTTATTTATTATAATATTTTTTTTTTAATTTTTATTGTGTTTGGTGTTTTTTTTTTTTAAATTAGTCCTACCCAGCATATAGAAGCTATAGTCATATACAAAAATATGCAAAATTTTTGAAACATTGGGAGATATATATACAAAATTTAACAATTTTACAAATAATATAGCAAAATCGATAAGTAGACTCATTCTATATGCGTTAAAATGTCCCAAAATCGGGTAAACACAGTAAAAAGAAAAGTGCAGGGTATGTTATAGTCGGTATGTCCTGATTTTTTTTATTCCATAACAATAAAAGTTATTAAAGTTGTTATGCGTTTTTTAGACTGCTAAGCCCTAGTATAAGCCGGCATGCATTTTTCGGTTAAGCGCTTAGCTTGTTAAGTGGCGATAGATGGCGCTAGTTCAATGTTCAAAAGGTTATTACCATTTTTAGTTCAACACTAGAGTTAGTCATATTTAAATTAAAAAACAAAAATAGCTTTATTTATAGCAGGAAAATGTTAGGGGTTGTGCATAAGTTATTTTTGAGTTATTGAAATCTTTTTTAACTCTAATCTGGTATGCAAAAAGAGAGTAACCCCTTAGTTCGCCCATTAAACTTCAAATCTTTGAAAGTATTTACATATCCAAAACCAGCCTTAAACTGTGAGCTAGCTTTGTACTGTTGGTACAGTCTGTACAAAAGTCGTCATACACTGCCTCTAGTTCAACTCACTTGTTGTAATCATTTGTAACTTTTATTAATTAAACGAATTGCAATCATCTCTCTCAACAGCAATCCCGAAAACTAACATCCACACATCTTTCGCTTTGATTGATCATAATCAGTGAACTCGTTAACCCAATCCCAAACTGCTTCCAACTCATTTAATTCTGCTTATTTTCTCATCAAAGTCTGCCAAAGCTACCAAGCTAGTTATTCCAAGAAGTTGCATTAAGCAACATAATAGAAAAATGGCTACTTTTATATATTGTACGAGTTATAGTATATCTGCAGCTTGGAATTGCAAAAATCTTGTCAGCAGACATTACTCGCTGACTGTCGCTGTTGCAGCTTCCGCTGCTGCAACCTTCGCTGCTTCGATGTTGCCATCTTTCAGAGCTGCTGCAGCCGGCCCAAAGCTACTAACTTGAAATTGCTTTCGGCAAATATATTAGCCTCTTGATAATTTTCAACAATAAATTCTTTTGCGCAAACACATACACACACACAGAGGGTTGGTGTGGCAGGGGAAGGGCAGCCACTCAAACCAGCTCCATAGTTAGATAGCTGGGGGACTTGTTTCCATTGTATGGCGGGCGCTCTGGCAAGTACAACAAAATTCGCTCATGTTGCAAGCTGTCAGTGCAACACTTGTCGCATGTCATTGCCTCAGTTGCAGTTGTACCAATGTATACAAGTAAAGCGCAGTCTAGCAAGGAATGTGTTCCAAAAGGATGCAAGCAGCAGCAGCAGGAGCAGGAGTGTTCCAAAGATAGCGCATAAGACAAAGTCGCGTACAGTTCAGCTCTCTCAAATGCAATTGCGTTTGCAAATGTCGCTTCAACGGATTCTTGAGGAGCGGAAATTGAAGCTGCGACAGCGAACATCCAGAAGACAACAGACAACATTCAGTGATAATAATAAAATATGTTTACTCAGACCACTAGTCGCACTTTACAACACTAAAAGATACTCTATGTTAAAGAAAGCGTGATTAGGGAATGAAAAATGGGAAATAATCAAAAATGTTGGAAATGACTTGGCTATGTATCAGATGCTCGAGTTTATTCAATTTCGGAGGATGTAGTAACGGGAGAGCACAGTGGTCCAGTATGCAAAAATTAGAAAAAAATGACTTGCAGGTTTAAAATTGTCAAATTATCGCAGGTACGTTTTTATCTCACACATAAATATCCCCAAGTAGATCTTCTTTTACGTCTTCTAGAGCTTGATTTTCAATTGCTCTAACATTGCTTAAAGTTGTGTGCTCTTTCTTATCTTTGCTGTGTAGCTATTATTTTCAACTAAAAAATTATATTTTATCGTAAAACTCTGCACACCAAAAATATTAAAAGTTACATAAAAGATAACGATACGTCGATGCGACGTGCATTTCTCAGCATTAAGTCAAGTCACCACTGCAAAGCAATTGCCACTGGTGAGAAGTTCTTACCGAGACGCTCGGTTTCTGGGTGTAAGAGTGTAGATTAGCCAGTTGACGACCACATCTCGGCCAAGTCTTGCCCTCTTACTGAAACATTTTGAAGATTCGATCAAAAAGCCAGGGCAGATTTGCCAGACTGCCCAGATCTTCGAAGAAGAATTTTTCTCAGGACAGTCGCATAAAAGGTATTGGATGACTTCTATCTTTTTATTTTATGAATTAATTGAATATAAAGTTTTTCTTTAGAAGACTTTAAAATCTTTTACTTTTTGTTGTAAATATGAGGCAAGTTCAAATCCTAAGGAACCAACTCTTTAAGGGATAGAAAGCTCAAAATCCAATTTTTTTAAGCCATAAAAAATTATGTTCACACCTTTAATTTTGTCCATCTGCAATGTATATTTTTTTTTTACCTCAAAAGCACTCGAAACCGCAAAAATGTAATCACATTAAGTTTTTTTTTTTTTTTTTTTTGCCAACAATATGATACAGAAAAGTGCATAAGCTGTTCGGCTTATCTTTGCCACAATTTATCTGTGTTTTTAATACCATTCAGCCATGTTTCCTGCCCCTGCCACAACCATACCTATGCCACATATATATACGTATATATAGTACATAGTACATGCCACACATTGTTGGCGCATCATTGTTGTAATTGCAGCCATGTGGCCGCACGGCTCCATGTGCCCCATCTCAGCCTCAACTCTGCTGCTGCTTCTTCATCTTATTCATTCGCATGGCTTTTGTTTTAACACAACTAATACAATTGCACCATGGGGAAATGTGCAACGAGCAGCAGCGTTGATTTTATTTGCCAACACTGGCTGCTGCCACACAGAATATGTATTAGCCCACACTGCTTGATAAGCAGTTGTCCCAACCCACATTGTTCCTGACTTAATAAACTTGTCAAATGTACAAAGTAAGCGGTGTGTTAGCAACTTATATTCAAAAGCCGACTCCCACGGCTGGCCTCTCAAAAGCTAAACGAGGGCAGTTTGTAAGTTATATGGACTTGGTTTTTTCGACAAAAGAAGTTAAAGTTTTAAAACAGCCTTGAGAGACTTCTTGAATGATGTGTACAAATTTTTTGAAGAAGCTGGAATAATTTTTTAGAATCCCGTCTTGGGAAGAAAGACATATATCAAAACCCGGTGAGAAATGTTATACAAAATGGAATCCAATTATTTTTCAATAGAATTCAAATTATTATACTTAGTCGCAACTTCAAGCATCTACTAACTTATCAACCAACCCTCGTTTTGTTGCACATATTCGTTTGGGGATTTGGTCGCTGCTTGAGTGATTAATTTCTTGGCTTGATGTGATTTACTTTGCTGCAGTTACAGCAGCTTGCCCCATGTTGCAGCTTGTCTCTTAAAAGCTTGCGTCTTTGATTTGCTGCACTGCGCTGTGTAACACGCCAAGTAATTGACTAATGAAGGCTTAGCGAGGCTTTTGACGGGGCCACAAAATTTATGGTCTCTGTGGCAAATAGGAAAGCCACACCGAAAGTTAACAACGAAGCCAGCCAATTACAGCAGCCTAGAACTTGCAACAACAAGTTGCAAGTGTGTTGACCTTAAACCTGAGCTGTTTGCTGATAGAGGAAACACTACACATAACTAGAAGAGGAAAAATCCAGAACAATGGGCTATAAATAAGTTGCAGCTGCCAGAGATTGTGCATGGTGTATGCCACAAAGTATGCAACGCCTTGGAGAAGATGCAACCATAAAAACGCCATATCAGTTGGTAGCGCCTTGTTGTTATTATTATTGTTGTTGTTGTTGTGTCTGGGGCAAGTGAAAATTGTGAGTAAAACTTAAAACCACATGGTTTATGTCTGTCGGCAATTGTCGCGCCAAGTCTGAGGTCTAGACCCTGGCTCCATACTTAGCCGTACCGCCTCTCCCCCGCTCCGTAGACAACATATTCCACAAAACATAAAGCCAACAAATTACAGCCGACGACAAGAAGACAAGACAAAAGCTAGCAAAAATGAAATAGCAGCAAAATAATATAAAACAAAAACAAAGATAAACTTTAAGGTGCAGCAGACAAGTGGAAGAACCGTTGACAATAAGTGTTGAACAATTTTTGTAACATTTGCAACATTGTTGTCAGTGGTGTATATGAAAATCGATTTAGAGAGGGGGAAGCGAAAATTATTGTGCATTTTATGTATTGCAATAAGCTCTTAAAAAAACTTGTGACGTAAGCATACTTGTAGTAAATTTTGTGACGTCAATAGTTTATTTTTTGAGTGCTACAAAAAGGGCTGAATTTACGAAATCTGTGCTTTGATACCTTGTCAATGGTCTATGGTTCGATTGGATAGAACGCATCAGTTAAAATCTCGAAGTCGCAAAATATATTTTAATGATCAGAATCCTAAAAATAATCAGGAACGAAATTTCTTACGATTATTCTTTTAAGAACACTTTTTTAAGGTTGAATGTCAAATTTTGTCTTTTGGTGGACTGGAACTCTTAAATCTTCCTTTACCTTGTGAAACACTAGATGGAGGATCGAGACTTCAATCTTCAAATTTCTTTCAATTATATTTTTATCTCGTCTGCGGAAATGCCGTATCAAGAGTGGAATAATCTTTTTATTTGTTCATGTCATGATTTTCGCACAATGAAGTTCTTGAGAATTTTCGATGTTATGATATGATTATCTTGCTTATGGCATCTGAGCGAGTTACCTTCAAACCAAAGTATTAACCTTCGTATTTATTCACATCATCCCGTGATGAAGCTCTTGAGAATATTCGTTTTTCAGAACTGTTCATCTTGGTAATAGGGCGCAGTATTTGGGACTGTAATACTTTCGTTAACGTCTTCTACGTCACAAGAACTTATTGGGGACTGTCAATCCCGTTAGATAGATTAAAAAGAGGTGCTTCAGCAACCGCCGAAATGCCCTGACTATGGGATCTATATGATATGAGTCTCGATGTTCTTTTACCTGTCCGGGCCAGATTCTACTCCTCCTTCTATACTAATTGTTTGGAATGGAAATTAGAGAAATTTGCCAGTCCAACGGCTTGGAGCTTAATCCCATCGCATGAAGTAATTAAATTATTTATCGAGATATCGATGACTGATTATTTTGGTAGACTTTACTTTGACAAGACATATCTCTTAAACGAATAAAGATATTTGAAAAATTAACATTTTTTTTATATGCAGTTTAAGAACCATAACAATTTTTTTTTATATGAATTCCTTCTTTTTTTCCTTTTTTAATAAATATTTATGAGCGAAAATAGAATAGATAGATAAAAATATCTATGTGATGCTGATTATTTTTTAAACTATCGATAACTGAGTTTTTAGACTTTTCTTTGTGAAGGCACTCCTCGTTAATTAATAAAGTTATTTGAATTTTTTCATTTCCCATGATAGATAAAACTTTGAAATAGAAGAATAATGGGATTTCTAACCAATTTTTTTTTAATTTTTCAACATTTGTTTTTTATATTTATATAATATATTTAAATTATTCTATCATTCAAAAAAAAATATTATTTATATTATTCGCCAATATTTACCAAAAATATGTTTTTTTCAAAATTTCGATTATTTATCAAGTTATCGATAACGCTTTGAAAATGCATATCTTTTAAACGAATAAAGACATTTGAATTTTGTTTTAAGAAACATAAAACTTTAAATTAAAAGAAATTTCAAATTTTTAAGTGACTTTTTTTTTATATTAAAACATTTTTTTGTGTAAATTGTTAAATTTAAAAGTTTTGGCTTAAGTTGAAATAAACGTACAGTATACGTAAATAACACTTTATGATTAAAGAGCCATTAAGGCAAGAAATTAAAATTTGAGTAGAGTGCATAATGGGCTACCTTGGTCTATACGATTTTGTTGAAGCCTTAAATAGTACTTACTTTTATTTTTCGAAATTCATGAATCGTTTTGGAAAGTTACACCGCATTGCTGAGAGATAGAATCTTATCAATCTAGTGAGAATTTTAAAGAGAGCAGAAAAGGTTGTGTTACCATATTCTTTCTGTTACCCACTTTACGCCACTTTTGCCCCATTGTTAACGCCTCTGACATTGTTGAAGATATGAGATGACGGAATTTGATAGTCTTCAAATAAGCTGCCAATAGCTGACAATGTCGAATTTTACGCTAAATAAAACGAGCTGCATTCCACAAGACTGCGCAGCAGATAGACGCAGCAGTTTGTGGCAGCTGGCAACAGCGACAGAGTTGCAACAAGCAGTGGCGTTAGAGAGAGTATGTGACGTAAGCAGAAGCGCTTGAAGGTAAAATTCCAGATAGACGACTAGATATAACATCAATTTGAGCTGTTGACAAGAAATTTGGTGGTTTGATTTGCGCTCTGTTGACTACAACAAGAAATAGTTGATAAAATAAAATAAAATATAATGCAACCGAAACAATATGCCACTTCAAACACTGTGCAACATACGCATCAATGGCTTTGCAACAGACCAATTGACCAAGCAGGACTTTGCAGCAAAGTTAACAGCCACAGCTATGGCAACAACAACAACAACTGCAACTACAAACTGAAATCAACAACAATGTTTGCATGTGCAACCAACAAGTATGCAACACTTTTTTTATATTTTTGTTTTTATTTTTTTTTTGGTAGCAGACACACCTGGCCAAGTCAAACCAGCCATGGGCGGCACATGGCCAACTCAGTTGCACTTTAACTGCAAGCCAAGCCGCAGACCAACAACACACAGTCACGTACACAAAACTGCTACAACTAACTATTTGTGAGTTTTTTGTATCTGTGTGTGTGCGTATCTGTGTTTGTGTGTGTGTGTGTGCATTAGTTGCAACTATTATTTGCCCATCAACAGCTTGGCCTGCCCACTCGGCGTTGTTTTTTATGAGCCACATTGTATGTACATTGCACAACTACAAATACACTACAAAAAAAAGTAGTACATAAATTTGAACAAAATTTTAATTGAAACAAACTTTTTGTACTTTTTGTACGATATGATTTTTTTTTTTAATTTTTCTAGCTGTTAAATATTTATTAAAAGTTTTTTAGGCAACCTTCAGTTTTTTTTCAATTTTCCTAAGTTTATCGTACTTAAGTATTTATAAAGTTATTTATAGTTTTTTTTTTTAATATATAGTGTAAAATTTAATTTTTTATTTTATAATGTTGTTTATTTTTTTGAATTTATGTATATACTTAAAACCTAGCCAGAAACACAGCGCAAAACAATAATTTTTTTTATAAAAAAAAATATTTAAATTAATTAATTAATTAAGTTTTTAAGGCTTTACCTTTATAAAATAAAATAAAAAACTGCATACTATAATTTTTGAAAAGTCTTACTCCAAATCGATTAATTGATAAAAACAAAAAAATTTTCCCAAAGCCACACCGCAAAATGATACAATTTTTTTTTCGTATTAAAAAATATTTGAAAAGTTTTTAAGTTTAAGTTTTTAATATTTTGAACCATTCTTTTTTTTTAATTTAAGTAATAAATAAAACTCTTTGAAAATGTTGTTTTTATTTATTGCTGTTTCTTTCAAAAATATAAATTTTTCTTATTTATTTAAAATTTGTTTTATATTTTTTGTATAGCACCTAGTCTCCTGTTATAGGACAGATTGTAAATGAAATTGAAAAAAAGAATATATTTTTTTTAAATTTATTTTTGAAATAATCAAACACTTTTTTGTAAGCAAGACTTTTAGTTGCCTTTTTTTATGTTGTAAATATGAATCAAATCAATTTGGTGCAAGAGTTTAAAAAATGGAACGAAGTTTTAAAATTTTGTTTAAAGTTTTATGAAAAAAATTATTTGCAAAATATTAAAATAATAAATTTTTTTTAATTTTTAGAATACATATAGCTAGTGTTTATATGACCACAAAATTTTTTTGCGTTTTGTAGATAGACATTAAAAAATAAACATAGCCAATGTGTTTGCTGTTTTTTTGAATTAATTGAAAAAAATGGTTCCCAAAAATTATAAATTAAAATATAAATATACTCCTTAACCTTATTTTTAGTAACCATGACTTTAAGTGCCTTTTTTATATGTTATAAATAGGAATCGCTTTGGTGCAAGAGTGTTTAGAAATAAAGCTAAATTAAAAAACATTAAAAAATTAAACAGATATAAAAAATATTAATAATTCTTCTTGCTCTTTTGTTCGGTTGGTCGTGTTTCTACCGCGCTCCGGTTACTTTTTATTTTTTATAAAAAAACCCTACGAATTTCAACCAATCTTTGTTCGCAAGCGACTAATAACTTAGTGGTGGTTCATTTAATTAAAGTGACAAACTCAAAATAACAGCAACAGTGTTAATTTAATTGCTAAAACATTTTGCTTAAATTCTAAACAATTCCAAAAGTTTTTGAAAGGATTGTAACTTCACAATTGCAACACCACTGTCGTTCTTTAATATCCGACTCCCAACACGGGTTTGTAAAACGTCGGTCCACTTCTACTAACCTTTTAGAACTTTCGTCTCTTATTAATCTTGGTTTTACGGAAAAAAAACAAACTGATGTCATTTATACTGACTTTAGTAAAGCATTTGATTCGGTAAATCATAGTCTTCTACTTGTTAAACTGTCTCGTCTGGGGTTTCCGTCTTGTCTTTTAAATTGGATATCGTCCTATTTATCCAACCGAGTCCAGAAGGTAGTTTTTAAAGGCTGCGAATCTACAGAAATTATGGTCACGTCAGGGGTACCTCAAGGTAGCCATCTAGGCCCTCTTCTTTTTAACTTATTTTTAAATGATCTCCCTCAGGTAATCTCATCTTCTCACATTCTTATGTATGCGGATGATGTTAAACTCTGTATGTCCTACTCCGATAATAATAAGTACTTACTTCTTCAGCATGATTTTGATAACATGCAATCTTGGTGCAATATCAACCAACTCTTTCTCAACAAGACAAAATGTAACGTTATGACATTTTATCGTTCTGCTCCTTATTTGGCCACTTACTCTTTAGAATCTTCTACCTTAGAACGCATCGAGAGTGTGTCTGACCTTGGTGTTTTGTTTGATCATAACCTTAAATTTAATAACCATATTTGCAACATCGTGAATAAGGCTAGAGGTGTTCTTGCTTTTATTAAGCGTTGGTCTAAAGAGTTTAACGACCCTTACACAACCAAACTTCTTTATATTTCTCTCGTCCGTCCAATTTTGGAATATTGTTCCTGCGTTTGGAGCCCTCAATACCACCTTTATCAGGACATGATTGAGTCCGTACAAAAGCAATTTCTCCTTTTTGCACTTCGTGGCTTAAACTGGGACCCAAATATCCGACTGCCGCCATACTCTGATAGACTTCGCCTTATAAAATTGCCTTCCTTAAATCACCGCAGAACATGCCACGGCGTGTTATTCTTGCATAAACTGTTACTCGGTCTTATCGATTCCAATGTACTCCTTAGCAAAGTTACTTTGGTCATACCATCCAGAGTAACTCGTAATTTTCGACCCTTAGCCTTACAATTTTGTAGATCTAATTATGCTTTGCACGACCCTTTCCGTGTCTTATGCGCTAACTATAATAACTTTTACAATTTCCTCTCTTTCGAACGGTCTATTCAATCTATCACTTCTTCTATCTTAAGTCACCTTGACTTGCCACTTCGAGCATCCTTGACCAATCCTATATTATGAGTCACCCACTTGGTCAATGGTGATCCATTGGCTTTTTTGCGATATAATGTTTAATTTTTATCTTGCTTCCTTTTTTCAACTTTAATATTGTAAATCCAAGTTTCTGGCCAGTTCTTGATGTGAGTTGGTGCATATCATTAAAAAGTTCACCCATCGGGCTAGAGACGCGGATTAGTTCATATCAATTCCCTCGCTCTATTTTCTTTTCTAAATAATTTATATGTACTTTTTTATAATATAATGTCAACTGTACGTAGTTGTACCCCTCAAATAAATAAATAAATAAATAAATATACAGAATATATGTAGGTTTATAGACTTAAAAATATATTTATGTTTTGTAAACGAAAGTTTATTACTTTTTTTTAATCAAATTGAAAAATTTGTGCTCAAAACTAATAATATATAATAATAATATATCACTTCAATAAATAATTATTTTTTTTTTTAACCTTGACTTGAGCTTCTTTTTTTATATGGTGTAAGCGTCAAGCGCAAGAGTGTTAAACGGAAATTCAACGACATTTATTAATGCATTTATTTATTTACTTCTTTTATGTATTAATTGCAGTTGACTTTAATTTTTTTTATTTAATAAATAATTAAAAAAAGGTTTAAGCAAGTTTATAAAACAAACTTATCTTATAGAAGGAAGAACTGACACGAAAAGCACTTCGGCTCTTTTAATGTATTTATTTTTTAATTATATAAAAAAATTTTATATGTGGAATAGTATTTGTATACCGAAAAAAATACTTGAATTTTGTTCTCTTTTTTTGGGATAATAGTTAGTTAAATTTGTTGATCTTTTTCTTTAATTCATGAGTTGCTTAAAAAAAAGCAAACATATTTTGTTTTTTATTTAGGTATGCAAAAATTTTGAAGCTTTTATTTTTAGCGCGATTGCTAAATTTTAAGAACACAAATTTTTTTCAGTGTACAAGTCGCAACTGTGCAACTGCAATCAACAGACAGTCGTTGAGAGCGCGCCCTAAAGCTGGCTACATTTTTTAGCACTCTCGCAATTTTACAAATGCTGCTGTTTGCCAGGTACCAGTGCTACTCAGAGTCAGAACCAGAGCCGGGGTCGGTGCCGGAGTAGAAGCCGTACAAACAGCCACAGCCGTAATGTTGTAGTCCATTGCCAGCTAGCCATGTATCCTGACTCTGGGCTACAAAAACTCAACTACGGCTGTAGTTGTTGGCCAAAGCTGTTATAATTGCATTACGCCAAAAGGTAGACTACACTTTTTTACACAACCTCTGTGCAAGAGTATTTACCTTGCGTTCTCGCACTAACAATTACAACTCAATAACTTTGTAAGCTGTAGTCAACTTTGGCGCCATGTTTGCTAATTTTACAGCTGCTTTCTGGCATTGCTGTAAATAAATTCATTTTGCATTTTTTTTCACCAATTTCCGGTGTTTGTAGTTTTTATGTAGAATTTTACTCGTTAGAGGATTATCTTACAACATTTTGTCGAAAAATTATGCAACACTAATTTGCATTTGTTGAATAGAAAATTTGTTTGCAAAAAGTTCTAATTACTGATATCTCTATATCTTTATAAAAAAAAAGGATACAAGTACGAGCCGCTTTAAACTGCTTTTGACAACAGAAACTATCAAATAATAACGATTATCCTATTTGCATTATATGGCAGTTAAACGACAAATCAGCGAGTCGCAAAAAGCACTATAAAAAATGAAAATAAAAAGAAAAGATAAAAGCGGACGCACTCGAGACGCAGACTAACAAAGCAGCCGGACTTAAGGACAAAGACAGACTTGGACAGACGTAGACAAACGCCGGCACAGCACAGCGCAAGTTGCTTGGGGGCGTAGCAGTGGATGCTACAACAAATGCTAAGGACAAACATAGTCCGGGTGACACTTGGCGCTACAAAATATTAAAATGAGCCGACTCAAGTGGAAAAGCAGCTTTGCAGCGTCCGACCCGGACCTGGCAACAACTTTAGATATTAAATGCCGCGTGCGGAATGCAATTAAAGTCAAAAGCTGCAAAACAAGTTGGCAGCACTGACAGCCGGCTAGGCAAGTGAAAAACTTAAGTTGACAGTTTGCTAGACAGCTCTAAGACCTACCTGTCCATTTTTGTACCACATGCTGGTCGCTATGTCCAGATCTACCTCGCACATTAGACGTATCTCGGTATGCTGTTCTGCATACACCACGGACATCTCCTCAGCCTCTAGCAGCGGGCGCAAGGGTAGCACACGTGGCTCCAGCGGCTCATCATCATCATCTTCGCTAGCATCGCGACTCTTGGCTGCAAATAAATCTCGCGTCGATGTTCCGCTATCAAATTCCTCCACATCATCTATAATTATAACGGGCTCCTTGGGCTTGGGCTTGAGATCTTCAGGTGCCAAATGCACTGTAGATCTGGCACGTTTTGCCTTGGCCGTAGTGAACAGACCCGTGGACTCATTGACATTGACTGTCACAGCAGCTGTCACGCTATTTGTGGTGGCCATAGCTGCCAGTGCGGTGGTTGCAGTGGCCGCTGCTGCAGCTGCGGCTTCCAGTTCCTCCTCGGTCTCTCGACGCAGGCGACGCTTATTGTGCAACGTGTACAAAGCCTCTTTGTGTAGACTCAAGCGATGCGCCTGGTGTGCACGACGAGCCTTCATTTGTGCACGCCATTTGGCAGCCTTTGTTTTGGCTTTGGCGCAGTTTTTGGCACATTTCTGAGGCACATGCGAGTGACCCAATACGACTACCGGCTCAGCGTGTCCATGGTCAACTGTGGTGTGCTGCAGCTGAGGCTGCTCTGCTGCTCTGTGCGCTGCAGCATCGATATCGATAGCCGCTGTTTGGCGTGTGTTGTGTATTTGTGGCGCCTGCTGCTCTGATATGCTGCGCCATTTTGTATTTAAGGATTCGGCGGGCGTCTTTTGTGACTTGCTGTTGATATTTTGTGGCTGTGTGTAGGTGGTACCTGAAAGAGAGAGAGAGAGAGAGGGGAATTATGTGATTAATCAGTGAAACGTTATATAATTGATTTAAAAAAGAGTTGATGACGTAATCAGATTTCAGAATGCAAGAAAGAAAACGATTTTGTTCAAACAATGTATATAAGCGAAATCTGTAGGACTGCAAAGCGTGGTCTCCATTCATGTGCAAGCTAGCATCATAAAATTTTTATTTTTTATGCTCAAAATTAAAGGAATACAAAATCAAAAGGAATATAAAAGTGCCTGATTGACGTACGGACCTATGAGGCTAAGGTTTTAGTTTGAAAAATCATTGCAATGATACCTACCTAATAATTTGATATAGGAACAGGAAGAAGTCGAAGCGACGGAGTAAAACAATGAAGAATTGACAAGATGATGGATAAACAAAGATACATTTTATTTTACGTTTGTCAGCAAAGACATCATTTGCATTGCTTCTAATTGTTGACGAATTTAAGAAACGAAATGTTATTTTCAAATCTAAAATTTATCGAAATTAGACTTAGTCCCAAATAGCCTTAATCACTTGTTTTTTTTTTTGTCAAGAAAGCTCTGTAATCGAATTTTTCTTAGTTAAGCAGGATCAGGAAGGAATTGTTTATATTATAATTTTTTTTTTAGCTTGAACACAATTATAGACATCTAGTTTGATGAGATGATAAATTATCAAAGAAGAAAATTTGAGAACTAAGCTATTTCGATGAGATGATGAAATATTAAAGAAGACAATATGCGTTCAAAGTTTGTTAACGCGAACAATGTTTTTATCCTTCTATAAAGGTGACTTAATAAAGGCGAAGAATTGTTTTCAAAACTCAAATCGATCAAATATTGAATAAGTTGAAAGATTTTATAATCTGGTTCTTTGTAGTTATAGTTGTTGATAATCAGATTATTCTTTGTTACGAACTCACTTTCAGAGCCATTTTTTAAATATTTGCAAAAAAAATATTTTAATAATATTGATTTTGTTAATTTCTAAAAACTATCAATATCAACAAATTTTAAATAGTAGGATTACTATGGATGAAACAGTAAACATTGTATGGGTTTTTTCTGTTAAGAATGATGAATAACCTGATTTATCATAGTTAAGAAAGAAAAGAAGAGAGAGAAATTTCGAAGAGATGATGAATTATCAAAGAAGACAATAGAAAGGTCATCTGATTCTTCTTACTTAAAAAAGAGATTAACTTAGCGAACTCATTCACAGAGTCTTTTTTAAATATTTGCAAATGAAATATTTCAATAATATTTATTTGTAAATTTTTAACAGCCATTAATGACAACTTTTTTTGCTGAGAAGAATTATTTTAGATTAAAGAACTTTATTTAATAATCTTTATAAAGTCAATTTTGCCATGAAATTATGCGATGGGTAAACCAATGTAAACAAGAGAACTCCTTTTTTAAACATAAAACCTTAAATCGCCAGGAATATATTATTATATTATTGAATTTGAATAATCAGCAGTGCTTTGAAAAACGAATAAATTTTGTGCGTCTTTTGATTTTATGTATTCCCAATTGTACATTTTTGGTTATTAGTTAACTTGGAAAATTTTTTTCGATTTGAGTGGCGCATACTATTTTTAGGGTTTATTCGCAATAAGAAAGCAATTAAAAATAATTATTAATAGATCAGCCGGTGCTTTCGCAAGGCTAATTTTTTCGGTCTAAGCCAATTTTTGGCTGATGTTAACTGGTCCTCTCTGTTGTCTGCTGAGAACTTTGAGCTATCCATTAATAATTTCTATTTGTTCCCTACTCTGTTCTGAGTCCTTCCTCTAAACCGCCTTGGTTTACGCCAAGTCTATCTAATTTAAAAAATCGTAAGTCTTCGTCTTATAAAAGATTTAAGAAAAGTGGTTCTACAGCCGACTTCTATAAGTTTTCTATCTTACGCAGCAAGTTTATTCTTCTTAATAGAACATGCTACAATAATTATCTAGCCCGTTGTAGGCACAACTTCCGTAGTGATCCTAAGAAATTTTTCTCATTTGTTAATTCTAAACGGAAGTCTTCCCTTTTTCCTGCATCGCTACACTATAATAATGCATGTTCTTCTAAAAACTCTGAAATCGCGGACTTGTTCGCGAACTTCTTTCAAACTACCTACTCTGTCAATCCTAATAGCATCAACCTCAACTATCCTTTTAATCTTCCTAGCTCAAACCTTATTGCTATTCCACAAATCTTAGAATCCGACGTCTTACAATCTCTTATGTCCATAAAATCTCCCTTCTCTCCTGGCCCTGATGCTATTCCTAGTTGTGTTCTAAAGCATTGTGCCGGCTCCCTTTCCACGCCGCTATCCGTTCTTTTCCGCACATCCTTAAAATTGTCATATCTTCCAGCCATCTGGAATGAATCGTTCATTATCCCTTTTCATAAAAAAGGTTCCAAGTCAAATATTGAGAACTACCGTGGTATTGCCAAGCTTTCATCAATTCCAAAAGTTTTTGAAAGGATTGTCACTTCACAATTGCAACACCACTGTCGTTCTTTAATATCCGACTCCCAACACGGGTTTGTAAAACGTCGGTCCACCACTACAAACCTTTTAGAACTTTCTTCTCTTATTAACAATGGTTTTATCAGCAAAATGCAAACTGATGTCATTTATACTGACTTCAGTAAGGCATTTGACTCAGTAAACCATAGCCTTCTTCTAGTTAAACTGTCTCGCTTAGGATTTCCGCCTTGTCTTTTGTAGTGGATCTCATCCTATTTAACTAATCGTGTGCAGAAGGTAGTTTTTAAAGGCTGCGAATCTAAAGTAATTAATGTCACGTCAGGGGTACCCCAAGGCAGTCATCTAGGTCCCCTACTTTTTATCTTATTCATTAATGATCTTCCACAAGTTATCCGGTCTTCTCGCATTCTTATGTATGCGGATGATGTAAAACTTTGTTTGTCCTACTCCCACAATGATAATAATATGTATTCACATCTTCAGCACGATTTCGATACCATGCAATATTGGTGTAATGTCAACCAACTTTTTCTAAACAAGACGAAATGTAAAATTATGACATTTTACCTTACTCTATAGACTCCTCTACCTTGGATAGTATCCGGAGTGTTTTAGACCTTGGCATACTGTTTGACCATAAACTCAAATTTAACGATCATATTTGCAATATTGTAAATAAAGCTAGAGGTGTTCTTGCTTTTATTAAGCGTTGGTCTAAAGAGTTTAACGACCCTTACACAACCAAACTTCTTTACATTACTCTCGTCCGTCCAATTTTGGAATATTGTTCCTGCATTTGGAGCCCTCAATACCACCTTTATCAGGACAGGATTGAGTCTGTTCAAAAGCAATTCCTCCTTTTTGCACTTCGCGGCTTAAATTGGGATCCACTTATCCGGCTGCCTCCATATTCCGACAGACTTCGCCTTATAAAGCTGCCCTCCTTAAAAAAACGTAGAACATGCCACGGTGTACTCTTCTTGCATAAGTTATTACTCGGCCTTATTGACTCTACTGAACTTCTTAATAAAGTTAATTTTGTTGTACCTGCCAGAGTAACTCGTAATTTTCGTCCCTTAGCCTTGCAACTTTGTAGATCAAATTTTGCTCTGCATGATCCTTTCCGAGTTCTATGCTCTAATTACAATAGCCTTTTTAATTTCCTTTCTTTTGAACGGTCTATTCCATCTATCACGTGCTCTATCCTAAGTCATCTTGACTTGCCTCTTCGAGCATCCATGACCAATCCTGTATTATGAGGCACTTGTTTCGTCATTGATGCTCTTTTGGCTTTTTTTTTATATATTTAATGTTTAAATTTTATTTGAACTTCCTTTTTCCACTTGGTTATTGTAAATCCAAGCCTCTGGCCAGTTTTTGATGTGAGTCGGTGCATATCGCTAAAAAGTTCACCCACCGGGCTGGCGACGCGGATTAGTTTATATCTATCTATTTTCCTCGTTTAATTTTAAATATTTCTTTTAAACTTTTCTTATAATTTAAGGCCAACTGCATTTTGTTGTACCCCATTTAAATCAATAAATCAAAATCAAAATCAAAGATAATTACAATAAAAAAAATTATTTCTTATTCGTTTCAATTTCTCTTGCAACAAAGAAGTCGAATTCAAACCTCATAAAAAAGTCGTTTTGTAGAAATTGAAGAACCGAATAAAATATTGGGATTTTTTTTTTTAGAGCACGGTCGAATACTTTGTTGGTATTAAGGCCCATACGCAATTCGAAAAATTTCCCTTTTGGGATTTTTGTTTTTGTATAAAGTTTTGTCATTCCGTGCGAAAATTTTCAAACTGCGTTAAATAAAAAGATGACAACTAAATCCTGTTTCATAAAAAAATGTTGTCTCAATTCCATATTCCATTGGAAAATATTTAAACATAGTATTTGGAAATTTTTAAATAAATTCTGTTTGCGAAGACAAGTATTAAACACGAATTTAAAAATGATGTTGAAATAAATGTTACCAAATAGATAATTTAAAAAAAAGTGTTCAATTTTAATATAGGACCTTTGGTCCACCATATCATGTTCAATGCAACACTGCGTATGTCGATGACAGTTTTAGTAGCAGCCACAAAGACTGCCAAGAATTTGTCACTTCATTTAATTTGCATCAGCTGTCGTTTAAAAATGTTTAAATAAAGCAGATTTCAATAAATTCCATAGCTATCGAATGTTAGCCCATTGATGACTTTTCATTTAAAGCGCTCCCAATCCATGTTAAATGTTGCAGTTGTAGTTGCAGTTGCATGCAATCTAGAGCAGGAGTATCAATTACATTGCATTGTCTCGTGTAAATTCAATAAACACATACGCTTACAAGTCTCATACATTTATTTATGGCATTTGGCTGGACTGTGGCAGGGTATGAGATCTATTTGGTTGTTGCATGCTGCACATGCAAATAACGCCTAGTCCCAAGTACTAATGCCCAAATGCCTAGACTAATGCCGGACCCGCCTATGTGAGAAAGCAAACCAAGCCCAAGCTGGAAATGTTTTTGCATACACGCAAATCCTTGACTAATCCATTGCCATCCAAAGTAATTTTCATGCCTAACTTTTGCTTTTGGTCCTTGCGTGTGTTGCCTGCTGTTTTTGTTATTGCTGTTGCAAATATCCAAGCTTGTTGTTACTGCCCCAGCTCTATGGTCTATATACCACACTGTTGTTGTTGATAAATTTACACAAGTGTATGACAAGCTTTCAAATGGTAATTAATATTCATCTGAGACGGGCTATCAAAAGACAATGCAAAGCACTCAGACGCACACACATAGATATAAACAAACACATAGATACACACACACATGGCAGACTAAGTCAAATGTAGCCGCTAGCTAGGTGCTGTCTCTGCGGTTAGATGACAAAAGCAGTAACTGCTAAAGATACTCTCTTTGAGTAGAGTGGAGAGTGGAGTGGAGTGTATAGCGACCATCAGGCATAGTCATTGTCTGTTTTGAGCTTTTGACTCCAGCCCTTTTTGCGTTAAAACCGCTCTCCAGCTCTCTCTCCCAGTCTCTCTTTCAACACGCCTTTCTATGTTTGCAGCTAAATTAAAGTTGTAATTTTTCAAGCGAACGCACAAAAGTATGCAATGCGCCTAATAAATTTGCAGTGTGCTGGAAGAGAGAGGGAGAGCGGAGCGAGAGCGTTGGCAGTTAGAGAGTCCAGCTTATAGGCATAACTTTGGGTGTGGCTGCCATGATGGTTGTCAGTGTCTCAGCCAAGTCATTTGCGCAGTGTCGCCATTGTTTGACTCTGTATGTGTGTGTGCGTAACTGTGTATGTGTTGCGACTTACACGCATGACACATAAACATACAAAGACAAAACAAACAACGTCAACGAATCGGGGAAGAAGTAAGGCTAAAATGTTTTCACAACAGCTTAAAAGTATGCTACACTTTTTGCCAGCCTCTGCCAAATGCATATAAGATGGCGCGTGTGTGTGTGTATGTTTGTGGGCGTGAGCTTGTTTGCATATGCCTGCATGTGTGTGTGCGCCAATGTTTTTAGACCCTCTATATGCTTAGAGCAAAAGGGTATATTAAGTGCGGCGTAAGAGTTGAAAAAAAATGATTTATTCTTGTTACATGCCAAGTTTTATTTTCATACAAAAAACAATCTAGCTTAACAAAAACAAAACAATAATAATCGGCCGTGCTCCGGAAAACGAATCCGAACGAAATATTTTATTCGGATTCGTTTTGAAACCGAATGTTTCGATCTTCCAATTTCACCAAATCGAATTTTATGTGTGTTTTGAAACCAAATGTTTTGTTGCAAGAGGAGTTAAATAGAATCGGCAAAATAGGTTTAAAAAAGCACGAATTTTAATCAGAAATAATTTTTTAAATATTAGATATTCTTAGATTATATTCATGCCAACTTCAAGTTAGATATTTACTGACAATTATTTTTAATTATTTTTTATCTAACTCATTCCAATAAATAACAAGCACAACTCAAAACGAATTTTGTTGTTTTCGTGTATGTGCACGTATCATAAACGAACACATGACCGATGCACAAAAAAATTTCCCTTGTCACAAAAATATTAAAGATATGTTTATTTTCAATAAATATTGTTGTTAAAATAATATTTTTATAAGGGAAATATACGAATTTATCAAATATAAAAAGTGAAATATCGACCAAAAAATTCATTTTCTGGAGCATGAAAAACGAATCCGAATAAAATTGTTCGTTTTGGTTTTTTCTTTTTCCGGAGCATGGCATAAAAGTTAAGAATTTTGAATTTTTAAATTATTTAAAATATTTTGAAAAATTCTATGAAGGGATCTAAAATTCAACGAACTTTGGATGAAGAATTTTTTGAGAGATATTTGAAGTTTTTGAAAATTTGTCATAAATAAATTATATTTATTATATATTGTATTTTCTAATCGAGTAATTTTTATATTTTATTTGAAAACGGCTTCTTTTTTTGAAAAAGGAAATTTTTTGTTTTTTATATGTTTCTTTTTACATCAGCGTACGCCGTTATCTTGAAAAAATGATTCTTTTCGTTAATATTTTTCTCAAGTCATAATATGTATTAGATTTAAAAAAAAACTCGCAATATATTTTTCTTTATGTGTAACCCATTTTAGGGCTTACGTCTAATGTAGGGCATTCCTATAGGGAAATTTAAGTGTCATCTACCATTTTGCCGAATTTCTACAGTAGCCGAGTATAAATTATGACGCTTAATTCGAAACCAGCGTTACAATATCAAAATAATGTGTGTAAAAAAATAAATCGATACTTTTCAACCGGTATGTTTAACTTCAAATTAATTTAAATCTCTGCGAAAATTCTTATCAATTTGTGACGTCATCAATATCACCACGTATTTAATTGTTTAAAGAGTCAGTAAGATACATTGAAAATTTTTCTAAATGCGGAAGTTATCGATTTTTAACTTCTTTGATTTCACTCTAGATACAAGAGAATGAGCTGGTTACTTTTTTATAGCTTAAAAATAACGAAGTTTAAGATATAATATATTGAATATCTGATAATTTGTACGCCTATCCAATCGGTAAGCTTCAAAATATATAGCTGCTAGTACTGCAAATATATCGAGCTACCTTCGATAGTACCGATGTTTTTATTTTCATTAGAAGATACAGAATCCAACTAAAGGGTATATAATAGTCGTTGCAACCCGTTCTAAATGTAAGCAATTTCTGTTGCAGTTTGTTTACTTGTTTTCTTGTAGTTGTTTGTGCTGTAACTTAACTTGTAAATGAAGATTGCGCCGGAAATTGCACAAAACTAGCAGCGTCTTCGCTAGATGGCGTATTTGTGCGCTGCCTACATATGCGTATCTGTGTGTGTGTGTGTGTGTGTGAAACTATGAGAGCGTATGTGTCTGTTTGTGCAAATTTAATGAAGCACCCACCCACAGGCAAACACTTGACTAGGTGGCATCACCAACACATGCTCATGCATTTGCATCTGCAAATTTTGTGGCATCCTCAAAATGTGTTGCATACGCTGCGGCGCATAAATTGCATGCAAGCCTTTTGCGGTTGCAGGCTGCTTGGCTTTTGGATGGCAAAATATTGTTTAGCACTTAATAAAATTGTTAGTTTTAGACTAAATTGTTTAATGTCTTGAAGAAGCGAACGCAGCAAAGCAAGTCAAGAAGCTTTAAGTAGCTAACATAGAAGTCATACCCATAAATAATCTCAGACAGCATATAATGCTGGACAAGAGCAGGAGTTGTACTCTAGCACTTTATTGGAGCACTATTTGTTCTTACTAAAACACAAAGAATTTTAAGTTCAACTTAAGCAGCCTAAAATCCCGAGAACCTCATTTTAAAAAAAAATCAAAAATCACGGTGGGTCCACATCACCCGCAATGGGCTTTAAATATTTTAGAGTACTTGTCATTGCGCTTTGCAATGTATGACGTCACAGTGAAGCAACATCGATAAATCTGCATCAGCATTTATCAGTCGCTACAACCTTTGAGGTCAGTTTAAGCTTTGAAGCGTATGAAGGAAACAATTTTTTTTAAATCAATTTATTCTTGTGTCTTTAAACAGGCTCTAGATAGTTTAAAGCAGGTGACCCAGAAAAAAAAACTCTTTCGATCACATTTTTATGAATCCCAGAAGATTTTTTGTTCTACTGACTTTTGAGTCGTCTTGCTAATGTAACAAAAGCTTGGTAACAAGCAGAACTCGAAGACCTTTAAATAATTCCAGTCTTCCCAGAGAAATCATTAAGTGGTACTAGTTAACGATTTTTCTGATAAAAAACTTATCGTGATAAATGATTTGCTGCATACCATAAAAAAAAGTTATGCAGGTTGAACCTCAAATCTTCATCTGTTTTAGATGAACCATTGTACCGCAAATCAAAAATGTCCTAGAACTCGCCAAGTCATTTATGTCGCATTTTATTTCAACAAACTTTAAACTTAATATATGAACTTTTTTTTGTTTACACATTTTTAATAATGACTTTTTATAATTTATTTATTATATGCAATAGCAAAAAAAAAAATCAATTCATTTGCAATTATTACAATAATTTTTGCAAATTTCATGTCATTTCATATATTTATTGTAATATTTATTTTTTTACAACTTTTTTTTTAAGAGCACGGCACTAAATGCCAATTGTGAGCGGCAAAAAATGTTGAAACGCTGAAACACGGTTTTTTTTTTTTGTCGAGCTACGCCAATAAATATGCAAAAGAGTGCGCTTTTTTATGAACTGTTTGCCGTGGGCAAAAGGGCGTGGCAGCAATCAAGCGCTGACATAATTATATGTCACTGATTACAGCCTGCCAATTGACTGACAGTGAGTACATACATATACATACATATGTACCCATATTGGCCAGGGATGGTGTGAGATCGAAGCGGGGGAAAAAAAATCGAGGCAGTCTCGTTTAACTGTAAATTTAATCGATTTCTTTTTTTTTTGTGTGCAATATATACAGCACACAGATACAAAGGTACACATATTCGCAGCATACGTATACGTATACACAGCTACGCATAAAGCTTGTCTATGTGTGCGTGTGTGATTTTTTATACCCTATAACTATAGGGGCTAGGGCATTGTAGAAATATGGCACATTATTTAAAGGCAGAGCAAGGCGTGACAGAACTTAGGCGCTTTGCACAAAAAGGTTTATAATCAGCTTGGCTAAAGATACCCGTCCGTGGCTTCCATTGTCTGTATGAAGGCCTAGTTCTGACAGATCATTGGAGCTACGTACACCTTATTATAACAAAAGATGCCCTATTTAGGGATATTCAATTTAGTATAGATTATTTGGTATTATGTGATCCTAATAAACGAAATGTTGACTTTTTCTTAAACTACACAAGCCATTCCAGGTAACACACGAAGCCCTTTAAAATCCCACAAATCATAATCTCGAAAAACCTCAGAAAAAATATATTTCGCTTCATGGTTTTCCACGATAGTTTCTATAAGGCGTCCATTCAGGATTTGGTTATAGTACACTTCGAAGTGTACATACATATATCAGAGCTCTCAAAATGCTGTAACCTATTTTTCCAATTTTCTATATGTTTTTTGGGTTCGCAACATCTGAATCTGAGGTTCAAAAACTCCTAGCACGTCAGATGGGATAGCAATCAAAATATCACATTTGGGAGGTTATGTCAAAAACCTGACGTTTTGGGTTTGTTTAATCCGAATCAGAGTTCAAAGAAACCTCGGCATGTCAGGGTCCTAGATATCCTTCTAGATACATACCAAGTTTTTGAGGCTATGCCAAGGTTCTGATCGATTTTTTTCTTAAAACCCGACACATTTTTTTTCCGTTAACGATTGTTTGGCTACGTTTTTCTATATTTTTGGGGTCGCTGAATTCAAATCCCAGATCAAAATACTCCAGTACGTCAGGTTTCAGCAATAACCTCCAAAATGCTTCTTTTTATGGGTTTTTATACCCTGTACCGTATGGTACAAAGGGTATATTGTGTTTGTGCAAGCCGAAAATGTATGTAACGTACAGAAGGAGAAGTCGGAGACCCCCCAAAGTTACCTAAAGTATGATCAGAGAGACTAGAGAAGTCGATATACCCATGTCCGTCTGTCCGCCTGTCCGTCTGTCCGTCTGACCGTCTGTCCGTCTGTCCGTATGAACGCCTAGATCTCAGAGATGGTAAGAGCTAGAGCAACCAAACTTTCAGATAAGATACCTTATTTATCCATAGGAGACAAGTTTATTTTATTTTTTTGGTATCGGGACTACATTATATAGCTCCCATAGGAGTTTTTCAGAGGACCTCGAAAAAAAGCAAAAGTTTTCGATGGATAATTCGTTTGATTATGAAGATATCATAACCAAATTTGGCAATCGGAAGTTTTTTAGAAACCCCCAGCACTGTACCAAATTTTATAAAAATCGGTTGACTATATCATATAGGTCCCATAGGATCGATCGGTCGAAAATTTGTTTTTTGTACAAAATTCGTTGTGTTTCGTTTGTTTGTCAAGATATTGTAACCAAATTTGGCATTAAGAAGTTTTTTAGAGTTCCCAAGCACTATACCAAATTTGATCAAAATCGATTGACTATATCATAAAGCTCCCATAGGACCAAAAAAACGTTTTTTGTACAAAATTCGTTGTGTTTCGTTTATTTGGCAAAGAAATATCTTTTGGAGTTTGTAAGCAATATATCGGACTTGATTGCAATGTGGTGGTACAGGGTATCCCAAAGTCGTCCGCGCCCGACTTTACCGAACGCCATCTTTTATGCTTGGATTGGTGCTGGGATTTTTTGGACTTGGGATTCGGATTCAGATTCAACGGCACAAAATCCAAAAGGTTTCCCCGTGTAAAATTTGTGTTTTGGAATTAGTTTCGGCGAATGAAAGTTTTTAATTCATAATAATAATCGAATAACCATCATATGTCTTTTAAATTCTTTGCAGAGTATTCCACTGTCGGACACTGCCGCAAAGGTTTCACATTTTTTTACTTCGCACAAACATGCAAATGACATGCAGTTGGGTTTCACTTTTTTTTTTTTCCACATATCCTACAAAATGGCGCCGCTCTTCCTACGCACTTCAACTGTTTTTTAATTATGTCAACAATAATTTAATGCACTTGTATCAGTCAATCTTTGTGTGTATTCTGCTCTATAAAAATATTACTTTATGCAAATGTCATGCTAATAAAAGTGCGCACTTCCAAAAAAAAAAGAAATATATATAAAAATAATAATGTTGCATATTCAAATACAAATAAGATTGTATTTATTTTATATGAAAATGCATGTAGAAGAACAATATTTGCCAAAGCAATGAGAGCATAGGGCTAGTAGTAAAAACTTGTATAGCCAGAAACTCGGATATATCTCAATTTGAGTATTTTTTATAGCTTAAAATTTAATACATTTTGCGCAAATTTATTTGCAGTTGAACTATTTATTTTTATTTAATATTTGCTGGAACAAAATGATGTACAAATTATTTATGCAAAATGCTAAACAAATATTTTTAGAAGATTTGAAAATCGTTTAAATTTCTATAAAAATCAATAATTTCGGAAACATGACTAAATATTTCTAGTTTTCTTATTTTTGTTCTAAAAATATCGCGTTATGGTATAGGAAAGCGGTTCTTCTACTTAGACTTATGAAAAATTATATGAATACAAAAAAAATATGCAATAAATTAAATAAAAAAAAAAATAAATTCTCAAAAAGTGCCATAACCTTTTATTCAGACCTATCTTAACTATTTGGTTCAATTGCGCTTGAGTAAAATATCCCTAAAATTTCTCTTTTTTTATACGTATAGAATATTGCCATATAGTTAAAATCCTTTTTCAAAAGGTTATAGTCTTGATATTTAAACCAAGAAAAATCTATTGTAGTTACTTTCGAAGTACATCGGGTAGATCACTTTATCGTAATAGCTTTCGAAAGCGTTTTTGGCCATTACAGTTTCCCTACATTTGTTTCTATTGTTAGCTACAGCCGTGCTCCTCCATCTCACTTCTGGCCTCATATTCATCTTCTATGCTCACTTCCTCTTCCTCGTCGTGCGTTCATTCATCTTATACACACACACACTCACACACCCATATACATAAGCACTTACATACATATATGAATAAACAAACAGCGTTATGTACATATCTAAATCACAGCCTTAGAACAAACAATAACCATTAGGGTAACTTACATACCGCCCGGACTGTCAACGCTCTACGCCTATGCCCACTCTTCTCTTTCACTCTCTCACTCTTCCGTTCTTTGTACTTGCTTTCATCACTCTCTCTGTCTCTCTCTCTCTCTCTTTCTCTTTCGTTTCCCTTGCTTTGTGGCATGCAATAGCAAACAATGCAACTTGGTACTGGAGCAGGGCATGCGTTGATTAGGTTAATGTCCTCAAGGCACAGTTCTACTACTGCGAGCTATTCCGACTACTAGCAGCAGAAGTCTCTGCGAGCTGCGCTGCCCACAATCTACTTTACTGTTATGCAGTAACTGACTACGCACAGTGGTCGAAATTGAATTTTTTTTGGCATAAAGTTAAACATTTTTTTTAATGCTTAAAATATGTATTTATTAAAATTATAATAAAGAAGCAATTAAACTAGTTCTTCCAAGGGAAGTTTGCCAAGAATTTCTTGAACTTCCTCAAATTATAGAAACCGAGGAGTTGATTAGACTGCGTGGGCCAGCTGTGCGGTCTAGTCTGAGTTTAGCTCTAATCTCTACTTTGTAAAGGAAAAAATTGTTTTCTTTTTTTTTGTTGACAGAGCCAGTTAGTTTCATAAGAGAATTCTCGAGCAATTGTGTGAGTTTCTATAATCAAATTTCAGGAATAGAGTAGTTGATTGGCCTGTCTTAGTCTAGGCTTGCTGATCCATTATGTATCTTTATATTTCTTTCTTTTTCTGCTGGAATGCTGTTAAGGAAATTTTTTTTTTATTTAGCAATTTTAAGTTTATTTTTAATCCATCAACAGCTATTATATTGACCTGACTTTTTTGATAGTAATACAATTTGTCCACCTTTATATTTTCTAGCTAGGTTGATGATCTTTATAAAGATTGAAAAATTCCTTGTTTTTTTTAACGAATTGTCCCACCATAGTCTTTAAGCAGCTTAACGTTAAAATAATTTATAAGTAGAACGCAGCAAAACCCGAAGATTCCTCAAGATGTTTATTTCATCAGAGAGGAAGGAATAGATTCAACAAAAAGTTTTGTTTTGCTCTTTTTATTCGCCGGGTCTGGTAAGAAGACAACCTTTCAACTGGTTGCAAAGTTAATTGCACTATTGTTCATTATATAATTTCTTTTATTAAAAAAAATTTGGAATTTGTTTAAATTTTATTGCATTTATTATTATATAAAAAATTCTAAAATGGACAAAATTTTTAATTTATGCCTAAAAAATGCATTTTCGACCACTGTGCAATGGTAACTTCTAACTGTCCTCGTATATCTGCGAGTGTATGCGTGAGTATCTGTGTGCCTTTCTACATGGTATGCACCTGCTGCACCTGGCTGCTGCCTCTGCTGCTGACTTGCATTGTTGGAGTTCCACACCGTGACGTCGTGACGTCGACAACGTCGCCAACTTTGCCAACCGCCACTTAATGCAAGCGCAAGCCAAGCAAGCATTCACTGATATTGCAGTGGGCTCTGTTGGGGATTGGGGCCAGGTCAAAGGGTGGGGGGTCTCTACGAAACAGTGCTGCACTTTGGCAGGCATGCCGTGTGGCTTTTGTGGCAAAGACTGCGTGGCACCAACAAACAGCAGTAGCGGCAGTAACCACAACAACAACAACAACAAGTTGTGCGCGTTTTAGGCATTTTTGCACTCATGCCGGCCACAGACCGCAACCTACAATGCGTTGCCCTTTACCCTCTTACCCAAACAACTTGAGCAGAAGCTGGCACTGTAACTATTTAAGTTAAAAGCCTTTTAATCGATTCTAAATGACTGCAAAATTATTGTGTTAATTTGCATAGCAGAAAATAGTTGATACTATATACAAGAAGAAGTATGTTAACTAGTTGGGTTTGCAATTGCTTGTTGTGACATTGCTCATACGTCATGTGTGCCGTAATTTCAACTAACATATGTTGACAATGGGAATTTTCAGCTGTGGGTGCAGTGAATTAGAAATGCATTATTGTGAACCAATATTGATATTTGTGGATACCAGTGTCATTATTATTATGGCATACACGAGCACACGCACACACATATATATGTATATAGGTTTGTAATAGTGATTATGTGTGGCGTGAGTTGCATAACTGAGTAAATAGAAATATTGAAATAGGTAAATTTGTGATGGCGAGTGGTTTTATATTTTAATGCGATATGTGTTTGTATGTTTTTGACACTCGTAGAAGAATTAATCAAGAGCTTAAATTTCAGTGTAGGGAATTCTACAAAAAGCATTGCCAAGTACTAGAGAGAGGTCCATAATTCTCTTGATTTTCTGTTTTCAGTTGATAATAAACTGGCCTAAAAATATTTCTGAATAAAAAAAATGCCAGGAAGCCCCAGTTTTTATTCAAAACCAAGAACTTGCTAACAGCATGATTAAAGTCAGTCAAAAAAGAAGCAATTTTTGTGAGTGTTTAAAAACACAGTCGCAGCATTTGACAAAGCAGTGTTGCAAAACACACAAAACTCAACTCCCACTGTATATACATTAATATTAACAACTAACTAGCACTTTAAAGCTGCTTCTCATCAAGGTTACATAACATTGTGACAGCTGTTGCAAAGTAAGGTCAGCATAGACAAAAAAAAAAAAAAGTATGGAAAATTTTTTTATTTTGTGCTACTATTATGCATATTATGGTTAGGGCCAAGTTAGTAGCAGACATCAGAGCATTTAGCCATTAGTCCAAGCAAAAGCAAAAGCCAAAGCATTTACTTAATGTGTGTGGCAATTACCTGTACCCGTTGTTGCTCCATTTGCTGTTGCATATAGCTACAGTTGGCATGCTACATACACACACACACACAGCGTTGTGGATGCAACAAACACATGGCGACAATGTCAGCGACATTTACACAATGTCAACTATAAAGTTGCCAGCTGGCAAATGAAGCACACGCAGATACTAACACACACACACGCAACAGTGCTCACACATGACTACCCACACAGATGATACACACACATGCATATTTAAGAGCGAACAGGTGAGCATCTATAACTGGGCCACCTTTGGCTGCTGCTCTTCTCTGCTCTGCTTTGCAATTGTGTCAAATTAATTGTCAACTGTTGTCTCTCATGGCAGTTTTGTTGTTGTTGCTGCTCTCTCAGTGTGGCATTTGTTGTTGTTGTTGTCTCTTTCTCTCTTGTTGTTGTTGTCTGTGTGTGTTTTGTGCTGGTTGTCGTCTGTTTGATAAATTGCATTTAATGGCTGCCGCCAATTAAAAGCATTTTTGTGCACATTTTGTCATCCTTCCTTTGGTCTTTTGCTTCACGACCAACCTGCCTTGCCGTTCTTCATCTGTCCCTTTTCGCAATCTTTCGCATACCTCTCTATTTATAGCCCTTTCTCATGAAGTAAAAAGGTATATTTGGTTCATTTGAAGCTATGTAACAAACAGATGAAAAGATTTCTTTTGCTATTTGTAAATTTTCCTATTAGAATCAATATTGGTTTCACTTTCTTGCCAGCAACGTCCAAGAAATAATTTTCTAATCAAAAAACACGTATACGTAACGTTTTTACGCAAAAAGAATCACAAAAGATATTGTTGTTTTTAAGACAGAGTCATCAATGCCCTTTTGAGGCTTCTTGTGAGCTTATGAATCATAACCATGTTGACTTTTTGTCTTCACATCAGTCTCTTTGTGTTTTATGCCCATCCCATCGTTTGTATTTAAATTTCAACAAAAACATTTAAATAAAAACTAAAGTTCCAAACCAAAGCAAAGTTTATAATAATTTGAGGAAGTAATGGTTACAAATATAAATTTTGACTCAATAAAAATAAACAGTTTAATAATTTAAAAAATTGTATTCCAAAAAAGTGTATTGGATATTCCACTATTGTCGTTTGTAGCCCCATCTAACGTAGCTAATTTTTGTAGTGCTCTCTGCAGTTGCTTTCAATTTGGCTGATGCCAGTAGCTCCAGCCATAGATGAAGTCGAAATTGAGCTCTGCTTTAAAAGTGGCAAGTGGCCTGGACATGGTAAAAGGCCATGCAGCCAGCCTAATAGAAATTGATAGCAATGCTCTGATTTGTCTCTGTGCCTCTTTTGGCCAAGTTAAGACCACGTGCCTAGCTCATATTTCTCACTTGAGGCAACGCCTAGCCCACAAAGGGGGGCAAAAAAAAAAACAAGTGATAAAAACATTACATTAAATAGATGATGTATATACTACGACTACTACTACATGCGAGTGAGTAAAGTAATGAGCATAAGGACCCTCCCTATTCGCATTATTTATGTCGCTTTAGTGGCAGTTCCTGGACTTCATGTTACCCGGGACGACCAGCGTGCGGTCATTAGGCGCTTGGCCAAAACTGTAGCATACTTAACAGCGCGGCACTCAGGCGTACTACGTGTCCAACTTGCAACGCGCTATGTCGCTGTCGCAGTCGCCCCTTCTCCCAGAGTGTCTTTGCATTGCAGCCGCAAATTAAGTATACGCTCCCTTGCATTGGGCCTTATTTGGCTGACTCCTAAAATTATGCTGCAGTTTCTTGCTGCCTTCCTAGACGTGCGCAAACAAATGCTGAGACAACAAACAGACAGCGAAATGCCCGCAGTGTCCTCGCCTCCTGGTTTGTTTGCCCTCGACATTCCTCCATTGGTTTTAGTCTGGAACTTTTGCTTTGACTTTTGGTACACTGTGCAAAAAAAAAAGTGACTGCATTTGTAGAAACAATTGTTTAAACACTTTGGCGCTAATTACTTTAAAGCGCTTTGTCTTTCTCATTGAGCTTAATATTTCGAATAATATTTGTTACACAGACAAAAACTGCTTTCTGTATCGATATCGAGTTAGTTGATAATGGAGTGATTTCGAAAAAACATGTCCTACCTCCAAGGGATATTTTGTTAGTGCTATGGAATGTATATGCTTTAAAAAACGATTAGGTATATACGACTTTTTACTGAGTAAAAAATAATTTTGTTTTTCCGGGATTCTTGTCCGTATAATGAGCTCCTCTACAATAAATTTTTCCATATTTTGAACATTTTTTCATTTGCCTAAAAGATTTCGAATGCGTGAGAAATACAAGAATTTTTTTCTTGTGAATTTTGTTTCACAGTCTTATTTCCGTATAATGAACTCTTTAAAATAAATTTTTCCATATTTTGAATTTTTTTCAAGTACAGTGCGTTGATGATCTTCGTATATACCATATATACATATGTTAGATCACATTTCAGTGACTTTTTACTGAGTTACAACATTTTTTTTTTTCTGAAAATTTTTGTGGTACAGTCTTACTTCCTTATAAAGAACTACTCTACAAAAAATTTGTAATATTTCGATTTTTTTCAATTACATTGTCAAAAGATTTCGAGTGCAAGACGAATACAAATAAATTAGTTTCTTCTCGCGATTTTGTTCTACAGTCTTACATCCTTATAATGAGCAACAAATTCTTCCACATTGTAAATTTTTCAAATACTTATGCTCTGCGTTCATTGTGACAAAAAGGAATAAAAGAAATATCTGTTTTCTATCTAATTTTTTTGTACAATCTGGTTTGCTTATAATAAACCTCTTTTAGGATCTTTGCTGATAAATAATAAAACTTAAAAAAATATAAAATATAAGTGACGTTTAACTTAGTAAAAAAATTGAAGATTCCGCCAGGAATACAAGTAATTTTGTAGTGCAGTCTTAACTTCCTATTATAAACTCTTTCAAAACGTCATTTTCCCAATTTTTTCAAGTACATTACTTGTATGAACTCAGTGTAGCAAATTTTCCTTATGCCAAACCAATATACGGCTGCAATGCTAATTCGCTTTAGGGAGGTTTGACTGTATAGAAAGTGGTTTTATAAGCTACTTTTTGAGAAAGTTAATCGATAAAATCAACCGAAAATATACTTATCAATTTGCATTTCTAAGCCCATTTTTCTAAGTGCATAAAAAAACGACCAAAAAGACACGCTAGTGAAAGATAGTAAGTAAGGGAAGCGATAGAGAGAGAGTAAAAGAAGAGCGCCGTGAAGACTTTCATGCCAAAATAAAAGTATGTGCAGAGCACGTAAATAACTCGACTAAGGCACGTGACCAAATTTCGATGGCAACTTTGTTGCCTCAGCATTTTTTTTTATTATGTTTTTTTTTTTTAAAGTCAACTCTGGTCACACTATCTATGCGTTGTTTTTGTTGTTTGTGGCTGCTGCAGTTGCTTTTATAGTTGCATTCACATTGAATGGAGAACTTTTATCATGTTTTTATTTTGTGGCGTTGCCTTTTTAATTTGTACACATTAAGCAGCAAGAGGGCGTGGCAGTGGGTTGCACAACTCCTACACAGCATGCAAGCTGCATTTGCAACATTTTGTAGAATTATTTGTTTTATTTGTTTTTCTATTTTTTTGTACAATTTTATTTGTTGTGTACGTACGTTTTGCCCGCAGTTTACAGTCGCGACTTTATTTGCCGCAGTGCCCAAAATTAATGCAAATAAAGTGTGGCAAGTTGCAGCGGTGTGACGGTGGGAGGTGCCACTGTACATTGGCAATAAATGTGCTAGTTGTTTTTTTTTTCCAGTCTGCAGCATAATTTATTCACTTTGCCGCTTTGACTTTGCAGCAGCGCTGTTTGCTTTTTCTTTTTTGTTTTCTTTTTGTCAGTCCCCTTTTCAGGGACACCAAACAAGGAAATGTGCAATTAAAATGATAATTTCACACTGTACTGTACTGCTGCGGCTGCGGCTACTGTGACCGCCTCGTTGAGTGCTCACTGTGCATTTCGCACGTACTGTGAATTATAACCTGCCGCATAAAAGTATGCTATAATTTTGCGCTTAAATGATGCGTGCTCTGTATAAAATGGGTAATGTTGGGGTGCCTGGTAGCCGGGAAGCCGGGTTACCCTGTTACCCTCATCCGTTTTGCTGTTTGTAGTTTTGGGGCCATGCCATACATTTTCCATTTCCCCCCCCCCCACCATTTCCATTTCTCTCTTGTTCTCTTTGACAGCAAAAGTTTATTGCATTCCTAGAGTTCGAGCATTTTTTTATGCGTTTTAATTAATTCGCCGACCAAAAACAAAACAAAGCGCAGACAACAAAAACAAAAAAACGCAAAAGATAAAAAAAAAAATGTCGAAACGGCAAATCTTATTAACTTTGGATAAGCACTCGAACCCATGTACCCCAACTCCCAGAGCCAAGTTCCACTCAACGCTCCACTCAATGCACACAAATCCAATAAGACAGCGAAAAGAGGAAAAAAAAAAAAAAAAAAAAACCGTATTCAGCTTCAATAAAAATCAATAACCAAAGTAAAAGCCGGACGTACATACAACCCTGTTACCAACAGATGAAGAAATAGCCGTAATGCTTGGCTTACTTATTACCTTCCAATTCATTAAACCTGCCGCCAAAACAACCAAATATCCCAACTCAACGCACTGGCCACAGTCCTTTTTTTTTTGTTTGCTCCATGCGCAGGAATCTGTAGGCTGAGAGATTGTGTGTGTGTGTGTGTGTTTGTGTGTGACTTTACGAATCAGTGAATCTTGGGTAGTCTGGCGCTGGTCAAGTGTTGGCATGTCCAATATATTAATGGCTGTTTGTTTTGGGTCTTTGTATTTAAACGAGGCCTTTAAAAATGCTTGCAGGAAGGCTGAGGCAATGTGGCAGTAATTCCACAAATAATCTACAGTGTAGCAAGCTCAGAAGTCAACTTTTGGAAATGTTTTGAAGTTTTTTAATCGTTTGTAATCGTAAATAGAAATTTGGTAAATAATCGTTTGAGATATGTCGATCGTTGAGAATAAGTGAGGCGGACCGTTTTTTAGGTCGACCTTCTCGATTTTAAAGATTATTATGTATATGCTAGAGGTGTTAAAAGCTTCGATTATTTATCCAACAGTTATCGACAAGTGAATATTTCGATTTTTGTTTTGAAACGTTTCTATAAATAATAATAATAAACATAAATAATAATTTAACATCTTTGAACGATTTTTTTTCAAGAAAAGATATAAATTTGGATTTGAAAAAAATTCAATTTGTTTTTTTAATTTTCACGTTTTTTTTACGATTTTTACACTAAATCGATTTGTTTCATATTTACATCATATAAAGAAAGTATAAAAAGACAGTTTTTAAAGAGCCCTATTGGCAACTTACATTAAAAACAAATGTGTACAAAATATTAAAAAATTTCAAATTTTTTTAAACACTTCAATTTTTTTTTGCAAAATTTCGTTTATTTTTAATGAAATATCGATTTTTGTTTTTACCCGTTTCTTTTATCTTCTAAGAGAATGAAGATCTTTAAACAAATTTTTTTCAATAAAAGATATAAAAAAAAATAATTCTTTTTTGTTGCTTTTTATGTTTTTTATTTTTTTTTAACATGATATTATACAAAATCGATTTGTTGCATACTTATACCATATAAACAAAGTATAAAGAGACGCATATAAAAGAAAATGTTGATTAATAAAATAATTTCATACATTTTGTAAGAAAATGCATTGTTAAAAAAAAAATAAAAAATTGTTTAGCCTTATTGACAATTTAAAAAAAAATGGTCCAAAAATGTTTAATAAACAGTTGAAGATGGGATGTTTTTTTTTTTAATTAAGCCATAATGCGTTAAGTTAAAAACTAAAAATTTACAAAAAAAAAAAATGTTTGAACTATAAATCGAGCTTCATTATTATTATTTTTTAAAATCTTTGAGAGTATTTTTTAGTAGCTATTTCAGCTAGACCCTATATTAGAAAATGTTGGTAACATTGATAGAAAATAAATGTTTTCTGAAGATTATGGTAACATTGATAGTAAATAAATGTTTTCCGAAGATTTTGATTAAACAAATATTTTGTTGAACTACAGAGCTTGATTATTAGACTATAATTTTTCTATAAAATAATTGATTTTTTTATTTAGTTTACTTATATAAAATCTTAGAAAAAAAAAAAAAATTTAATTGTTTGGGTTGTGGGTTTGGATAGAAATTTAATTCCTAATAATTTGTGTAATAGTTATAAGCAATCACATATTACTTTTAATTATTACAATTAATTCATAAGAAAATAAGACTTTTCCGGGGATCTTGTCTAAACAAATTATTTCGTCGCATATGTGTTTCAAAGATAATGATAAAACAAAAATGTACATACTAGTGTTTATTTTAGTAATAAAGCGATATTAATTTGATAAAACAAATATTTTAAACCAGATAGCTGGATATTATTTTTAATTTCCTATAAATTAATTATTCTTTTTGTTTGATTTTTTTGTTAATCAGCGTAATTTTTTTTAATTATTTGATATCTTAATGAAATGCCTGGGATCTGGTTCGTATAGAACTTTTCTATTGGATTCGATGATGTTCATAACGCTTGGAATAAGGAATGAAATAGTTGGGTCGGGTTTTTAACTTAAGTTTTACATTTTTATATAATTATGCACCAGGTCACTCAAATAGCAATTTTGGAGAATTTCGACTCCACAGAACCCTCTCTCGGGAAAAAGGAGGCTGGTTTTTCTGTATCTTCCTCTCGCTTGTACAAACTATCTCGATAGTAGAGCGATAGTCTTTCGAGTAAAAAATCCATTATATTACATTCAAAGCTACTCATAAGATAAGCCTACTCTATAAAAGTACATGATCTATTTTATTTTTGTTTTTTTTTTTTGGTTTCTTGTTTTTATTAACAATAAATAAAAACTTAAAAAATCAAATCATTTGCAAGATTTCTTAAGCAATTCGAGTGTAAAGTATTTTTGTAAAAGATAAAGATAAAGATAAATTTACGAATTTAGGATTTCAAAAGAGTAAATATTTTAGCTGAGTACGCTAAAATTTATTTCATTTCAATTTTTATTTATTTTCTTAATGCTGTTGCCAAAAACTTTTATAGACAACTATGCACAGACATTGTGGTCAGTGCTTTTAGACAATAAAATAAAATAAAACACAATTTCATATAATTCAATAAATCACACGAGTTGGCTAAGCAAAGCATTCAGACATAATGCCAACTTCCAGGCCAAAGGCACTCAATCATTTTTACACGCAGCTGGCCTAAAGGCATTGGCAAACTCGGAGTGTGATTCGTACTGAACTTATCAGGCGTAAATAATCACAAACGTTGGCTAAATAATAAATACATATGCATGTGTGTGTGTGTTTATTTTGTGTGTGTGTGTAAGAGGGAGCGTCACATACACTTAGAGTTTGGTGTTTACGTTTGTATACATGAAAAATGATGGGAGACCCTCGCTCGAAACACGAAAATAAATATTAAATAATCATTTATTTTCGTAAAGGTTTTCCTTTTCTTTTCTTTTATTTTATTTTTTTTTGCGCGCTCTCTGTTTGTTTGTCTGACCTGACGACGGCTGGTCAGTAATGTTGTTGACTGTAATACGCTGCGTATGCGCGTTATGCTGTAAGTAAATGCGGCATTTCCTTTCACTTAACGCCTCAATAACGTTGACAACGTTGTTTGTGGTCGTTGTTGTTGTTTTTAATGCTTGTTGTTGTTGTTGTACGCATACACTGTTAAATATTTGTAGACAAAATGCATCTTTATGGCTGCCTCAAAAGGCAGGTTGCCTTGGAAAATCCCACAGCTGCCACATTTTATAGCTTTATTAAAAGTTTTTGGTTTTACGAGCAGAGGGGTCACAAGTAATTGTGACTCGGGGGGATATATATTGTATTTTTTTTAAGGTCACTTTGTTTGGTTTTTGTATGGTAATGAGTGAGTGAAGGGAATAAAATTTAACACAATGCAATATGTACTCAAAAGCAAACAATGGAATATATGTACATACAGCAGGATGGGAAAATTTTTAAATAAATTTTAACTTTAATGCGGTAGAGAAAAAAAATTACTTTACTAATTAGATTAATTTAAAAATAATATATATGCTCTAAAAATGCATGCTATTGAGAATTTTATGCTTTGGATGCAAATAAAATGTATATAGATTTCACATATCTTTTAAAAAACTAAAAACAAAAAATATAGACTATTTATGAGTTTTGTTAAGAATTGTATACTTTGAATGCGAATAACATTTATTAAAATTTGAATATACATATCTTCTTAAAAAAATAAAATGGCCACTTTGATAACACTCTTAGACGTGGATTTTAATATTTTAATTTATTCCTATTTATAAACGCTTCTCCTTAAATAATACAAAAACTCAGAGCACATGTATCATATTAAAAAATATGTTTTTAGCTTGATTTTAACTTTAAATCAATAAAAACGAATACTATTTCCTTGAGTTTAAAAAATATAATTTAAAATAAATAATAGCTAGATTAGAAATTCATTTGTCATCTTGCTGTATATAATAATAATCATAATAAAATATAAAATAACAATATAGATAGAGCCAGATCCTTCAAAAAGACAATAAATCAGCTTAATTTATTACATATATGATAAATAAATAAAAAAAAAAAAATAATTTTTTAATAATTTTTTTACACTTTTGCATTTAATTGATTTGTTATTATATAATTTTTAAAAATGCAATTATATTTTTTGTGTAGCGCATAACTTTTATCAATATTGGATCATAACCTAATTTGTATCGGTTGATTGCCAATAAAAAATAAATATCAAAAAAAAAAAAAAAGTTATTTTATTTACTTTTTATCTATGAAATTAAAAAAAAAAAACAATAAAAATTGTTGTTTTAATTTTTATTTACATTTTTGAAACAAATTCATTTGTAATATATTTGTTGATTTTCATATAATTACAAAAAAAAAAAAAAACAAATAAATTGTTTTAACTGTTTTTTTTTACGAATTTTTAATGTGAGATAAATAAATTTATTATTATATTATTATTTATTCCTTGACATACAGTACATATCACAATTTAGTACGAAAAAAAAACAGAAATTGAATACATTATATATGTCACTCCTGGTCGGAGCATAGGGCGGAAATTTATTTTATTATAATAAATAGTTATTTAAATTAATTTCATAATAAATAAATATAAAAATTAATTAAAAATCAATTTGAGGTAAAAATTTAAAAAAAATTAAAACATTTTTTTTTTTAAATTTTTTTATTGTGTGATAATTTCTATCTATTATTTAAATTAATTACATAATAAATAAATATAAACACTAATTAAAAAGCAACATTTTTTGTACTTTTATTACACAATAAAAAAATTTAAAAAAAAGAAAAAACCAAACCGAACAATTTGGGTTCGTTTTTACGTGGTCCGGAAAACGAATTTTTTGTCAATAACTTCCTTTTTTAATATTTTCGATAAATTCGTAATTTCCCATGTTTTTCCGATAAAAAATTCGATTTGCACAACGCATGCTATTTTTTAGGTTGGCTCAGAAAAAAAATAATTCAAAATAATTGCCAATATATATATAACTTAAGTTGGCATAAATATAATCTAAGAATATTTAAAAAATATTTCAGTATAAAATGTGTTTTTTTCTAGACCTATTTAGCAACATTCGGTTTCAAACCACATGAAAAATTGGGAGCACCAACCAAACGATTTCCGGCGCACGGCCAAATAAAAAAAAATAAATTTTAGTTTTAACTTTTTTTTATCGATTTGTAATTAAATGTCATGTAACTAAATTTATAACATATTAAATAGATAATAATACTATTGAATAAAAAAAAATTATAAAAAATTTTCTTTCTTCACATGAAAAAAAAAAATGTAGGCACAGATTTGTGTTCCTTATAGATGCTTTTTTGCATTTTTTCAAAAATTATAAAATTGTACAGAAAAATTTTCTTAAGAATTTGAACGATAACGTATTTTTGAACTCTAATACTTATTATTACTCTAATAATTATTAAAAAAGTATTTTTATGTACATATATCTACTTAGTATGCGGTTAGGTTATCCTTAAAAGCTTAGAAATTTTTCAGCTTTCGGGCCTTTCAGCTTTCGGACCTTTCAGCTTTTTATTAAGCCCCCCAAAAATTATATAACCGCCCATCTGAATTGTAGTCTTAAAAGTTTTATTGCATAGTTGTTTCTAAAAATTTTAAATATTTTTATTTTAATCATAAAGCAGAAACAAAAACAATATTAAATAGCAACTTTTTTAGTTTCCCACTTAAAAAAACTTGTCAGACAGGAAGTTAAGTAAGTGAAACAAAGCTCAACCGCAAAACGAAAGTGTGTTAAAAGTTATGTCAAATTTACAAATTAGACTGCAGAAAATGGCAAAAAGAGAAGAGCGAAGTGCAAAGAGAGAGAGAGAAGGAGAAGAAAGTAACTGTTTTGGGTTAGCTAACACGAAATGTTGGCAAAAGTAAAACATTTTCATAAACTAAGCGCATACATCAAACGGCAGGTAAGCACACACACAAATACATGTAGACACACACACTTGTGCACGTAATTGAAGGCAAAACAATTAGTAGCAATTTACAGTTAGCTGTCTAAGTGTGTGGTGCGTAAGTATGTGTGTGTGTAGGTTTTTGTAACCAGGGCTGCAAAACAGCTCTATCCATATTGCGATGCGGAGTTGAATAAAAAATGAAGGTTTTACTACTTTTCCAGTTGGAACCATTCACTGAACTGGTTGACTTTTATTTGTCAAAGGGTTTACACCAAATATAAAAAAAGGTTGGGAACTTTACAGTCGTAAGATCATAACAATAATAATCACTCGAGCTTTTGTAATTTTCACTGGTTTTATACGATTTGAACGTTCTTTACGACATAGGCTGAAAAGGAGTTTTAGTTGTTCACGCTTAGTCCAAGCTTTTCATCTTAAAGGACTTGGGAGATCTCCAACGACGAAAGCAAACTTTAATACTTACTTGAGTTCGCATGAGTCTTCAAACAGATTTTCGAAACAGAATCCATTTCTTTTATATAATTATAAGATAGAAATTAATTCTCAATTATAAAGGAATTAAAGCTATTGTAATATAGGCCTTCAGACTGGTTCTAGGCTAGATGCATCTCGTTCAGGAGATGTTCTATGGTGAGGATGCTTGCTTTACAGTATGGACAGATCGACGGTGGTGTTTTGTTGAGTCTACACAGTCCCCAACGGATTCTCGTGTAGATGATTCCCTTTTTTGTTTTTAGTGATTTTTTCTATATTTATTGGATATCGGATGAAGCCTTTTAATAAACAGATTTACAAGCAGCTGTTTTTTAGTGCGGTTTCTGGGTTTCTAGGGAGTCTTAATTGGAGAAATCAATAAATCGATGGGTAAACTGGGTAAAAAGCTACAAAATTTTCAAGCTGCTTTTTTATTACTTTTCCACAAGCTAACAATAAAGACACCGAATAAATTAATTTAAAAATATGTGTGTGTGTGTGTGTGTGTGTGTGTGTGTGTTGTAGAGAACCTTGTACCGAGTTGTCTTAATATATCTTTTCGTGTAGTTAAACCTTTGCACCTGATTGCTTTGAGCCCGGAACTGCTGCTTACAAGAATCTACTGACGTTTTGACAGCCCTGGTTGAATTACAACTTAAAATATTTCGCACAAAACTGCGCACAAAAGTATGCAGCAGAAAATTGCTGCAATAACAAAACTACCAGCCGCAGTGAACGAGAGAGAGAGTGTGGCTAAAAGAGAGTGTGTGGGAGTATGAGCAACGGCAGCAGCATAGGTGACGAGTTGACTAAGTGCCAATGTGAAAAGAGAGAGAGAAAGAGTAAGTGTGTGTGTGTGTGTTTGGGTATGCAAATGTGTGTGTGTGTGTGCGACTGAAAATCTGCACAGTGCTAGGCAACAGTTGTTGGCTGAGTCAAACCCAACTCAGGTGTATCCTAGCCAAGTCAAGCCAGCCCAGCCCAAGGCAAGTTTTGACACACTTTGCATTGCATTGCAACTGGTGACGTCAAAGTAAGTGGCATTGGTTGGAGTAGTGTAGTAAGTGGGAACGATTGGAGGACTTTAAAGTTTCCTTTTTTTGGGAAACATAAATAGCAATGGTAAAACATTTTAACGGCTGCTTCAGCGTGCTCATAATAAATTACCGTAATTTAGAAAACACTTAGTGCAGCATGCATATGTGTGTGTGTCTGTGTATTTGTGTGACATTAGCATACGTGAGCATATTTTTAAGCAGCCAAAGAAAAGCTATGCTAGAGCATTAGCACAAAGGCAAAATGTCGCAATTTCCGTTGGCAGCAAATGTCATGCAAATACAGTTATAGAAAACGCGTACCCCTCAAGTCTTGCCCTTCAACCAGCTCTAAGAAAAAAAAGCTGTCAAGGTTCGCAGCACTGTTGATTGGCTGCATAAGCTGGTTGTGGATGATGCAAGCTCTAGCCAAGGCGGGGGGCGCCACTTGTGATATGTTGCCATGTTAATGGAAAAACCGTGCTGCATGTCGCCGCCTTAGCGACATATGAAAAATATGTTAGTGTGGCCTACTTAAGGGCGTTAAGTGGCAGGGCACTAAATAAGCCAAATTCCCGAAGAGTAGAGACGGCAAGTTATCAAAGTTGCTAAGCATACGTCTGAGCGGCAGAGAGAGAGACTCAAGTGAACTCAAGCGCACAAGTGGCTGCAAGTTGCAACAAAAAAAAAAAAAAAAATAATCCTTGTCAATATACATAAAATTATTAGCAGCCAAGGCGCATAGCTTGCTCTAAAGTGGACCAAAAGGAGCGCTTAACTTGCCACATGGCGTATGCTTGATATTTGTGGGTAAGGGCAATGCCAGTTAGAAGCAGCTTCAATGGCACTTTAAGTGCAACTGTTGCACATCAAACTGACATCAAAAAGTACAAAGATGATGCCAGACAGTGATAGATGAAGCAAGTGCAGCGCAGAGCAGAGAGTAAAAGGCAAAGACAGCAAGTGGACATGCCAAGAATTGTTAGAAGTAGTGCAACAAAATGGGAATAAAGTTGCCGAGTTGTTTGAACAACTTGCACAAAAAAAAAAAAGGTTACCAGGAGTAAATGTGCTTGTGTAGGACTGGGACACTTGAAAACAAGCTCATCAAATGTGACAACAACAACAACAATGACAACAATAAAAAACAGTTGCAGCAACATCTAAAGCAGAGAGTCGACCGACCAACGGCTTGTCTATGATGTCGTTGATGACATTGCTCCAGCTCCTGCAGTTCATATCCGGACAAAGTTCTGTTTGGCGTGTTCACTAGCCATTGTTAGGTTGTTAGACATTGTTGTTGTTGCTGCAGTTATTGTCATTTGAAGATGTTTCGATATCACCGTGATTTGATGTCTGCTGAAGGCAGCTAGAAATAACTGTTACATTCTTTGAAATACACGGCTTGGACAATAGATGAAAACTATACATCTATAAACAAGTGGAGCAATGTGCATGACATGATGCAACAAGATTTTTTTTTTATAAGCAATCGTATATTACTGCTTTATTAAAATATAATACTAAGATCATTAATGACAAATATATTTATGAAATTTTTGGAATTTGTAAAATAAGTGGACAATTTTTTTTAAAGCTGAAATAGCGGATAGTAAGTCCCAAATTGGAACAACAAAATACGATACTTAGATTGTTAACCACTAATCTTTAACGTCATCTAAAAACAAATTTACGTTCCCGTAAAGATGAGATAATAATACAGATTAATGTACAAATTCGCGTCAAATGCTATAAGCTAAGTTCCCATCTATATCATATTCAATCCATTTTATTTCAATTCAGATGATCACTCTATATTTTAATACGTAAATTTTTTTTCTTTCACGAAGATTTTGTTTTCTTATCATAAAGATGATGAACACATTGATCAATTTTAGCAAGGTCTGGCACATACTGTGCCAAACTCGAAGTAAGGACGATACCTTTATCGTCGTGAGCTAATGATCAGAGGAAACATTCTGTTAACCCTAAAAAGATGATGATCAGGTGGTCTACGACAAGTATTACAATTTTCATCATATACTTATTATGGAAAGATAGTGTAGCGTGTTGAATGTAGAAGTTCTTTTTACATGCTGACCATTTGAAAATTTTTGAGCTTGTACCATCAAGATGATGATCACAAGATCACAAGATCACTAAAACGCAATCTTTTAAATATCATCTGTTAGTTTTATAAAGATGATGATCATAGCATCACTTAAGATCAACTTTTTTTTTCATTTTATTTGCATTCTAAACAGATCTCTTATTTGCGTGCCATAAACTGCCAAATATCGTAAAGTATTTGTACCATAAAAATGATGATCACAACATCACTCAAAAAGAGTATATTAGTTTAGCCGCAATAGAAATTGTTATCATAAACTAATTTTTTGAAGATTTTGTATTAGTTTTATAAAGGTGATGATTACAGCATCACTTAAGGTCAACATTTTTATTTCATCTCATTTGCATTCTATTCGGATACTCTACTTATCACATATTTACTTGACATAAACAGGCAAATACCGGACTGCATCATACAGTAAAGATGATGATCACAACAAACACCATTTTTAAGTTTAGCCTAGACAGAAGTTGTTGCCATATACTAATCTTATGAAGATCATCCATTAAGAAGAATTCGTTGTCATATGCTAATTATTTTTTTTAATATCATCTATTAGTTTTATAAAGATGATGATCACAGCAACATTAAGGTCAACTTTTTTATTTCATCTCATTTGCATTCTATCTAAATATTATACTCATCGCTTGTTGACTTGCCATAAACTGCCAAATACCAAAGTCATAAACCAACGCATAAACAACGTCAAGTGGCTAGCTTGTAAATTGTTGTCCATTCTGTGCACTTGCCACATAAATAATCTCCATTATCTTTGGCATACTTTATAGTTTGGTTTTTTTCCAAACTCATTTTTATTAAATTGGCTAGCATTGGCCTGAAATCAAGCCAAAACAATTTGCCAGCGAAAGTAATAAAGAGTGTACAAGGCCAAAAGCGAAGAAAAGCGGCTTCCAAGAGCCATTTGGTTGCTCATATGTGTACGTCTGTGTGTAGGTGTTTATGTGTGTGTTTGTGTGTAAGTGTGTGTCTCATTGGCGCTTTATTGTGATGAGCGCTCGGTTTTTTGTCTGCTCATTGTGTCCATGACTGTTGTGGCTACCATGCGCCATGTTTGTTTAGCCTGCCATTTTATTTTTACTGTTTATAAGCTGCCAAAATTGTTTTTTCTACCGCACACATTTACAGCATCTTCTTCAGCTGCTTCTTCTTGTTGTTCTTCTTCATCTGCCACTCGTTTCGTTTGTGGCAGCCATTAAATGATTTTGCTGTTTGCCAGCTGACTCTCTACGGGACCATGAACATAAACATGACCGAGTTGACGGTTTGTTTTTTTTTTTCTCTTTTTTTTTTGTTATTTTTTTACACGTTATAAAAAGCCCCTAGCAATAATTGGCCAAGGCCTGGCTGGCACATAACGCCCAATTTGATGGCTTGTCACATGCGTTGCGCATACGCCATGTATTTAAACTTTGACTAGAGAGTATATGTGGTCTATGCTAGAGATGGGAGCGGGAATGTGTGCCTCTTGCGCCCATCCCGAAAAGGATTTTAAGTGCCAGCTAGTTCCGGTTCGATGATTTTTTTTCCGATTTCGACAGAAATTATTTGTTTGCGATTAAATTCTAATGCAATGATATAGAGTAGATAAAACTTTTTCGTACTGATCGTTACAAAGCAGACAGTAATTTTTCTTGATAAAATTTAAATGCAATAGTATACTGTAATACTATCAGTTTCTTTAAATTGATACAAAAATTCGTAAAAGTCTTAACTTTGGTATATAATATAATCTTGTTAGTAAATTACAAAGGGACTTCACACTCTGCGCGGTTCGCTTACTAACTCTCAAACATGAATTTTTTTGTACTTCTTTATTGTACTTGTTTATTTTGTACTTCTTTATGTAAAGGAGTTGGCAGCACTGATCAGCTGTTTAATGTGTTTGCAAAAGATTTTAAGTACTAATAATTAACTTTCAAATAAACTGCATACAACAAATCGCTAGCGCCATCTAGCGTTCACAAGATACAGCAAAATAAATGATGACGACGACGACGACTATAGTGCATCGTAAATTCTGATTTTTTTATGTTTGTTGAAGTAGCTCAAAATTTGTACCTAGAAGCCAGGAAACTTCAGGACTCTCTCACTTTAAAATTTTTTCCCATTCCACTGTCTTTTGCTTAGATTCGCCTGATTTCCGTCTTGATCCCATCTCTAGTCTGCACTAGCCCAAAACGTTAAACCCTCCTTGCTTCTATTGATTGCAGTATAAAGGGTGTGTTTTGCTGTAAGCCCCCATTTTTTTTATTTTTGGCAATTTCATGCACTTGACTGCGGCCAACAATGGATATAACCAAAACAAAAGCATGCGCCTCCGGGCCAGCCTCAGGCTCGACGTTCGGACTGTTTTCCTTTTCACTGGCTGCATGCAATTCCTGCGTAGTCGATGCCGACTCCGATTCTGTTGCCAATGCCATTTCCATTTTAGCCAATTCCGCCGCCTACACTCGAATTCTTAGCAATGATTTTGATGTTTTTCTCTCCCCAAATTTTTTCTATTTTTGCTATTTCTGACACTGATGAAATTGGAAGCTATGCATGTGATTTTTCGCTTAAAATTTTTTTTGCTCTTATATATTTTTTGATTTTGGCCTAACGCGTTGCACGCTTGGCTGGTTTCAAAACTGCCAAACGAAGCCATACACACATAGCCGTACAAAAACATGAATGCGAACAGGCTAAAACAAAGAAATTTTTGCCGAGCAGGATGTGTGTCAGTGCGATATTTTGCTTGCCCATCACAACGGAAATCAGCATGGCATAGTTCTCTGTTTTGTTTAGCTCTAGTATATTTTTGTTGTTGTTTTTCATTTTATCCACATAGCGCAGCCAACCCATTAAACAAATGGAAAAATGCCAAATGTGTGAATGCTTTTGATTATGTTTAAAAGAAAACTTATCGATAAAGCTTTGGCCTTTGGCAAAATAGCTGAATATATGTTTGAAACTTAGATGTAAACTTGAGCTGTAGAATCAACTTATGCTTTGATCTTTTAATTTTTTCATCTTATAATTAAATTTTCGTAAATTTTTATTATCTTTCTAAACTTAGTTCGTAAATTTAAATTCTACTCTATATGGAAGCTCACAGCCTTAAGTTTCCTTCTGATATTGTATAGTGTTGGACAACTCTCAAGAATTCAAATACATTTTTATGAGTTGACTTAATTCCAAAAAATATGGTTCAACCGAAGAACAAACTGGTAGCTCAATATGTTCTCTTATTCTGCAGAAAAAAAATATGAAGTAGAGTAGAATGTACCTAGAACAAATAACAGAAAACTAAGAGTCTCATCATATAGAACCCCTAATTAGTCCACCTCGTCTGCAGGGAAAAAAGGTCTCTAAAGAATCTACTTTTTATATTCTTATGTGATTGAATTTTATCATATAGCTCGCAAATTTGTTCTAGTAATGTTAAAGTGTCTCCTGTTACGCCTGCTAGTTCTTAGTTCCACTTTTATTATGTTTAAGATGTCAAATTGATTGGCCTGCATATAAAGGAGTTGACAGCACCGATTACCCGTTTAATGTGTTTGCCAATAGCTTCTAAGTACAAATAATTAACATTAAAATAAACTTAATATTTTTTATTGTGAACGAAAATATGCAACAAAGTGCTAGCGCCATCTAGTCATCACAAGATACAGAAAAATAAATGATGACAACTACAAATTATATAGTAAATTTATTTTTGTTTATTTTTGTTACTTTTTAATTGTTGCATTTTTATTCAAAGAAAAAGAACTAGCTCAAAATTTTTACCTCGAACTTCGTAGATATATATATGATAATGCAAAATGGTGTTCCTCACATTCCTGTTCCATCCAGTAACACATTAAGACTTTATTTTTCGGAACTGTAACTAGATCCAGTTCGTACTTTGAAGTTCAATACATTTTAAATTCTGATTGCGCATTTATGGTTCCATTCGGAATGACATGAGACTCTCTTATCCAAATTTTTTGGATTTATAAACTATTTATCGGTTCTAACGTTCAATTAATTATCAAGACTACACTCAAAAAAATTCTAGCTAGATAGAGCCTTTAACAGAGCTGTTACTCCAAAATAATGTAGGAATTGAAAGCCTAACTAGTTTACTAATAAAAAAGCTTTATTTTATAATGAACAAATCCACATCCAAATTTTATCGATGCGGTCTCCCCACCCCCCGCAATCGATTTACCGTGTTTTCTCCCATACCCCTCAATATAACAACTTGAAACTTACCCCATATACTTTAAATATGACGTAACTTTTTCTTTGACGTAACTTTCGAGTTTCATCAAAATCGGTAAAAATTTAGGGAACTTATAGGTATAAATATCGAATTCCTCCAAAAAAAAATAAATTCCAATGGAAAGTCCTTAGAAGGAATATGCAGGAATAAATTTTTCTTTTGAGAAAATAGGTACAGGGTACAGGTACCGCCTCGACTGAATTAAATTTTTTTAAATTCTAAATCCACGTTATAAGGTTTTTTTTTTTTTTAATGAATAAAACAAACTTTAAGACCGATATGCAGCTCCAAAATTCACAATTGTACAAGAACTGCAATTTACCAGCTGCCATAATGGATGTTGGCGCCATCTAGTAAACTTTGGTGGCGCCATCTTACGTAAAGCAACGTTTGGATTAAAAATTTCGAGACAATTTTTTTTAAATTAAGTTTTTTCTTTACGGTTGCAATTTTCGGTGCTACATACAGGCCTGTAAGGTAAACATGTAGTTTCTGCTTATTTTCTTTGCCAAGTTTTTAGACTCCAAACAATGCCTTTTTTATAATTGGTTATAATTGCATCGAAAAGGGACATAATTTTATAAGCAATTAAAGCTTGACTCGAACTATTTGTGCTTTGAAGACGTACGGCAATTGTTAATTGAAAAAATAAAAATCTCTTTGAAAGCTTATAAGCACTGATAACTAGCGGAATTTATGGGCATCGGAACAAAAAAAAAAAAAACACACACACACGCAACATGTCGAACCGATGCTTGGTCAATAAATTCAATTAATGCGACGCTTAATGAGCAATCAGACACTTATACACACTCCCATACAAAACCAAATACACACACACAAAAAACACCGACAGTAGTTAATTAACATGGGTTCTTACAAAAAAAAAACACACAAAAAAATGGCAGCCACAAAAAAAAAAAAAAAGAAACAAAGAATGCCATAGAGCGTAAGGTGAAACCGACAGACGTTTTTATGGGCATTGTTAACTGCACGGAGACTGGGAGATTGAGACAAAGTGAGCAAGAGAGAGCGATTAAGACTAGAGAGAGGGCAGAGAGAGACAGCCAGAGAACGCGCAAAAAGCTGGCAATACAATTTGCTGTGACAAATGTTGCAATAAACAAAAATGGCGGCGACGCTCGGCCAGCATGCGCCATTTTCTAGTGCAGCGACAAAATGGCGCGAGATAGCTGCCTGCTGGCTGGCTGGCTGGCGAAAATTTCATTTAACTGGCAAAGGAGAGTTCGAGTTCATGGCGGCGGCACTGGCGTCGACCTTTTATGGAATTTATCACCCAACTGACAGCAGTTTGAATGCAGGGCAAAATACATAGAGCCAACCAGGACTAGCAGCTGAGAGACCAGAAAGACACGGTGTAAAGTGTTGCAAGCTTTTGGTAATGAAATTTCGTTTTACCAATTACCCCAGGCAATTTAAGAGCCTTGACAGTGCAGACTACAACACAGAGCATATGTGAAGGGATAAGAATAACTAAAATGAAAGCAAAGTGATTGGTCTAACTTGGCTGCTAGAGCAAATTAGAGAGCCAGTGTTGCCAAATCAATTTAATTTCTTGAAGTTGTTTTTATTGAGCTACAGCTGAATGTGTTGAAAAAACAAAAACATTTTACGTAAATATTTTCATGCCCAGCAGCTAAAATGTTATTAAAGTCAATAACATAAAGAAGCAGTCGCAAAAAAAGGGACAATTTTCTTTTCGGCAAAAAATAAAAAGAAAACCAAAATGGAGGGCTGTAAACTGAAGCAAAACTTTGCCAAATAAAAATAGCTTACACATACATATAGTATGTATACATAAGCAGACAAACTCTAAGAACAAAAGCAGCAGTAGAGAAAAAAAAAATAAAACACAAAACTCGGCCAGAGCAATGTAATAAAAATAAATAATGGCGTTAAGAAAAAATCGCTAAAAGTTTGAATATTTACGAGTTTTTTATATGTCAGAGCGGTGCGAGGCGGCAACAAATTACATAGAGCTCGGAAATAAAAAAAAAAAATAATGTAAGGCAAAGTGGGCAAACTTGAAGCTCATAAGAAATAAAGTAATTTAATTGATTAAAAAACGATTTAAAAAGTTTTTGATTGCGCGCAATAAAAGCAAAACAAACGAAAGTTGAAAATTTGAAACGCTAGATGGCGCTAGCATGCAATGTCAATTTGACATTTTAAAAAAAATATCCCCAAAAAAAAAAATAACAACTTAGTAGGCAAAGAAATTGCCTTTAGTTGATTATAACGTAAAGAAGAAAAAATATAAACTTAAAAAATTGAATTAGAGCAGCAAAGTTGGGTCGAAATGTTGCCAGGATTCTACAGTAAACTGGATTACACTGAGTACTATACACCAACGTACTCGTGGCAGAACGGGGAGGCAGGTGTCGTTGAACAAGCGGCAGAGTTTGAAAATGTACGAAATTCCTGGAACTACAGGGAATCGCTTGGTTCTATGCCCTATAGCCCGACATGTTCTGTGGATGTAGCTGGCGTAAGTGAGCAGAGCTTGGAGCAGATAATACGCGCCCAAGTTGAAAGTACTAATAAAAACCAGAACCAAGCTGTATGCTGCTGGGAAACTGAAAACACTAGGGCTTATAGTCCAACCGGCTCTGTTGGTGTAGCAAGCGCAGGTGAAAAGAAAAGCTGCGTTCCAGGAAAACCCCACTACTACAGCGTAACGGATGATACCATGCCTTATAGCCCTACGGATTCCTTAAGCTGCGACTTGGTCACTCACAGTGTTCATGTGGTACAGAAGAAAATACCGGGAAATGCTGAAAAAAAGCGAACAAAAATTTTGGACTCCACGAAGTCGGATAGAAGCAGACCCTATACACCCACGGAATCTGTGTTCAGTGACGTCACAAGCGCAAAAGGTTTGCTAAAGAGTGCACATGGCAAACCTGAAGTTCCTCAAAAGAAACGGTGGAAAGCCGCGTGCTACCTGGACTCAGATGCAATGCCTTACACTCCATCGGCTTCAGTCTACGATGTAAATGCCAAACAGAGTGAGCAAAGCTGGAAGAAGATAGTCTTTGGTGCGGTTAAGCAGGCTGAACCCAAAAAGAAATCGGATGATACAAGACCTTATAGCCCTACAGGCTCCTTGGCCTATAGCGTGAACAGCAAAGTTAACCTACAAAAGAATTTAGTCCAGCAGCAAGCTAAGCAAGCTGAGAAGAAACAAAGACGTGCTGTGAACACTTTGAACAGAGAAGAATCTAAGGAAAGTGGTCTAAAGAAAATGCATGGCCAATCAGAGAAGACAAGCTTAAAGCGAAAACATACGCGCTACATGAAAACGTTGATTACCACAGAGTACAGTCCCTCGTGTGCTTCCAAGAATGATGAAACAAACCAAAGAAAAACTGAACTTCTAAAGACGAAGCAGGTACAGATGAAGAAGGCTGCTGAAAATCAACAGAAGAAACCCACAAACTGCATGCAATCGGATCTTATCAAAAACATACCGGAGAACCTTAACGAAGCTCTCGAAACTAAACAGAGCTTCCGTTCCACATCTACACTCAATAACTGCCTTAAAATTGGACAGGATTTCTCCAAACACAATTGGAGTACAGTGGAGGATAGCATGTCCATACAGAAAATTGCTGCAATTAAGGCAAAGAGATTGGCAAATAAGCAACACATCAAGCAGTTGAAGCCCAGTGAAGCCAAACAATCTATTAAACGCAGTCCTGAGCCCATGTCCGAGAAGGAAGCCATAGCTGCGCAGGCCATGGCGAACGAGCTGTTTGTGGACTACCGCAAGCATCTTTACGAGAGCGAGAAGGAGCTGACTGTAGTGGGTGAGATTTTAAAACGCGTCTACGACACGGAGAAAGGCATGTTAGTGCCCATGTGCAGACCAGTCAAAAAGAAGCGACAGCGTAAGGACGACGCCAAGGACTCCAAACAGCTGCCCTACAATCGCTACGGTCAGGAGCGCTTTCTAAAGCCTACACAAGAGTTTGGAATAAACACGCTGGGCACCAATATGGACCAGCCAGTGCGGCCCGTCAAGAAATGCACTAATCGTAAGCGCAAGCATCCGGAACTACTCAATCCGGATATGCCTTTGTCTTTAAGCACGCTCTTCCGCTGGAAGCCCATTATTGTAGTGCCCAGTGCACCCACCAGCCTGGTAACGCTCTACAATGTCAAGCAACTGTTGCAGGAGATGCGTTACGTGCCCTCGGAGCAGTCGCGTGAGCAATTGCAGCAGCCACTTACCAAGGTTATTATAGAGCGGAAGTACAAGAATGAGCTGCAATATTATCGCGTCTATGATAATGTTAATCGTTTTACCAACGAGGATTGGCTATGCGTGGTGGCTGTGTTTATGCATGGACCACTCTGGCAGTTTAAAGGCTGGCCCTGGCAGGCTAATCCCATCAACATCTTTGATAAGGTGTGCGGCTTTTATTTGCACATGAAGGGCAATAAACCGCATGCCGAAGTGGAAAAGTTTAGCGTCAATGTGCTCACCTTGCCGCCATTGGAGCGTCATTTGGACTATGGCATAATGATGGGTTTCTGGACAAAGCTGGAGCAGCATATAACATTAAATAAGCGTTTTTTGGGTAAACGTTTGAAAAAATAGTTGGATGCGGGTAGCAGCAGTGGGTTAAGGGGTTTGGGTAGGATACTTAAGCGTATTTTAGCCTTATCCTGATAACACATAAAGATAAAAAATCAATAAATGAAATTGAATAAGCAGCTGAAGCTAAAGCTGTACAGAAAGACAAAGACAATGACACCAAACAAAGATGTGGCAACACTGGCAGTGTGGGAGAGTGAGTGTGCATGTGTGTGTGTATCTGTGTGAGTTGATGATGACGCCGATAATAAAAATGTAGCTACAGCAACGGCGCGCAACGCATCAGAAAAAAATATCACGTAAGTAAAAATCATATAAAAACGTTGGAAAACTGCAAAGTTGGCGAAAAAATTAAGAGCAGATATAAGTCCCCAGCATGTGTGTGTGAGTATCTGTGTTTTTGTGGGTGTTTGGGTTGCGTTGGATTGGGTTGGGTTGGCTTGATTGCTTGGCCAGCAGAAGCTGAAAAACTTGTTGGATAAGAGTTTGGGGAGTTAGCGAAATGAAACGCACGCGTGAGACAAAAGCTAAATGACACACAAAGGAGCAGTTGTTTTGTTGTTCTACGGCTCGCTCTCTATATAAAAAAATGAAATAAAAACCAAGTGTGTGAGTGAGGTATGTGTGTGTTTACTTATGTAAGTCACTGTGCGAAACACAACGTAAAACTGTCAGCATTGTCGTTTAGCTGAGTGTTGGGTGGGTAGGGGGTGGTTGGCTGTAAGTGGGGTGTGTATTTTGGTGTGCACATAAAAATCACAGGCAAAATGGCAATTTTTATTTAAATAAAAATGCTTGGCAAGCCGTAGGACTTGTTATATATGGGCTACCGGGAGGCAGATTGGGGCAGGTAAGATTCATAGAAATGAAGCAATTGACAGCAGGCAATACAAATATACATGACAGAACAAGTTATATGAAGAGGACGCTGATGGTGACTTGGCTTAAGATACTCTTTATTTTTTTGTCGCCACCGCTAGGGATGTGTAATAGCGACACGATATTTTATACATCGTAAATTTCGGAGCAGATACTTAGGATACTAAGCAGGTGCGATAGAATTACGATAATTTGTCTATAGAAAATTTCGAAGTAGATGCTAGGGATATGAAATACCGATATTTTAGTTATAGATATGTATGCAAAATAAACTAGGACAAAAAATCAAACTAATGATAGAGCTGGGAGACCATAATAAACCCTTCAAACGATTGTGCCTATTGGGGCTTTTCATAATGTGAATATTTCTCTTAGATAGTCACATATATCAGCCACCCCCCCTTACACTTCAATTTTTAAGATAAATGAGCGTTTTTGGCTATAAAAAATTTCGTCTTCTCGCCTACTTTTTAAAGCCGTATGGTGATTTTCGATATTTTAAAATGGCGGAGCTACTATGGCCGCCAAAGCAAAGTAACTCCATAATTTAATCAATATTTTCAATTTTATTCTCAGAATGACATTATTGCAAACCCTGTTATATGTTATTCGAATACTTTTGAGTTAGCTGATTGTGAGTACCTAATTCGTTTTTCAAAAATTCAAAATGGTGAATCCAAGCTGGCAGAAAAATCATTATTGTAATTATAACTTTAGATGGATATACATGGGTTTTCGAGGTCGCTGATCACAAATATGAGGTTTGAATTTCAAAATGGCGGACCCAAGATGGTCGCCGAAGAGAAAAATTGTTTTATATTTGGTGTAACACGTTACTTGGCTGCCAAAGCTGAAAACTCAAGTCAGATTGTGCTGTTTTATATTATATAAGCTCTGCCTTGAATTTTTTCTGGAAAAACAACGATTTTCTGATAAATCTTTTAGGAATTGGTCCTACGACCGAAATTATTGCGTCAGCTTTTTAAAGAGATAAAAATCTTGGTGCTTTATTGCCGAAAGTCAACGGAAGACAATTACAGTATTCCTAACCTAAAAATTTGGAAAATCATATTAAATTAAAACCATGTTTCTGCCGAGTAACGAGAAACAATACAAAAGATCGCTTGTAAAAGAGAACGTTCTCATTATTTTTGTATTATAAATGTCAAAGTCTCAACTGAAGTGCCAAATTGGAGCTGGTCACATTAAAATTAGCCCGAATTGGCATATTAAAAGCAACCTTGGTAAAAGAACTTAAATCACTCTAAGCAGAATTTTTTTTTTTTTTCTTAAATGAGCAGATATTTTTATTTATATTTCTATATTGAAGTAAATCGATTAAATTTTTTTTTAAAATTATTTCCATTAAAATAGGTTAAAAATCCGTGAAAGTTAAACAGTTAATGTATATCAGGCCTCACATTTGCAAAGCACTAATTTCTTCAATACTCTGATGTCCAGAAGTTCTGAAGCGAATCAGATTTCCATAACAATAATTCAACAGGCATAATGATATTCAGAAATCGAAGTGAAAATATAAGAATTTCTAGATAATTTGCTAAATCAATACAATTTATGGCTGGAATAGAATTAAAATTGAAAAAGTTAATATCAAAATTAATAAAAATATAATTTTCGTCAGACTATTTATAATTACTCAAGTCTTTGGGAGAATTGATGAGGATATGAGAAAAGAATACAAAATAGGATTAAAGGATTTTACGTTCTGCGAAAAATCAATTTTTGTATATCTTCTCAATCTAATATCAAGAAAGTCTTCACGTATTTTCTACCTCTATGGTTACACGAAAATTTAATTAAAAGTGTCATCACTAAAACAAAGAGTAACCAAACTTCATCGCTATTTGCAGTACGTCCTCAAGTCTTTGGGAGGAATGATGAGCATAATAGAAAAGAATACAAAATAGGATTAAAGGATTTCACGTTCTGAAAAAGATCCATTTAATCTAATATCAAGAAAGTTTACGTATTTACTGCCTCTATGGTTACACGAAAATGTTCTTTAAAGTGTCATCACTAAAACAAAGAGTAACTAAACGTCGTATCCCATCATTTTTTGTTGCTGCTAATCTCATCCAAGCCAAGTAGTTAGTAGCTCTGGTAGCTACTTGATGTGCTCGTTGTTGGCGGATTGCCTGATTGACAAAGAGAGAGCTAACTGCAGAATCTTACGCAACTGGCAGAAGACAAGGGCAGGTCGCCAGATGGCGCTGTTGGGCTGGATTGGGTTGGGGTTTTGGCCATGTGTGTCAGCAAATCGAGTTTGTCGCCAATATTCAATTTTGTAAATTGAAGAAAAGTAAAGAATAAAAAAAAAAAAGACAGAATCGAAATGAAATCGAATTCGTATAACTAAGATAAAAATTTACGCACATGGCAGAATGAGGGTTGGCATAGAGACAGTGATAGTTGAGGGAGTTGGAAGATGATGGGAGTTGAGTTGACTTGGATTGGTTGGCCAGATGAAATTGAATAAAGTATTGGCAGTTCATCTGAGCCACTTACGCAATTGCTTGCTAGTTGCTGCTTTTGTTCTAGCTGAGATATCGCATGAAGCACTTTAAAATGCACAAATACACAAACCAAAATAAAATACCTTTTAGCAGTTATAGGGATTCCAATTGGAACATTTTCTTTGACATAAATCCAAGGACAATGGGACAAAAAATGTCAAGAAATGCATTTAAGTGTGTTGATGGTTATTGTGGCTTTTAGAAGAGCTCATACAATGTGGCACAAGTTATTTAAGACTTGGACTTGAGAGTATTGAGGAATGCACAACAAATAATCTGTACTTAGTTAGGCAATATTATTTAAGGTTTATATAAGATTTTGTTGTTTTATGGGCGTACTTTGGAGTAAGTTGATTTAAATGCTTTGGTATGTATTTAGAAGTCTTTGATAAATATTTATTGGAAGTAGCTTTTGTTTTCATTGAAGGTTTGAGTGTAATCCTTTTGTGAAATTCGTTAGTTTATTGTCGAAATATTTAAATAAGATGAAATGGAGTACTAAACAAAAATGGTACAAAATTGTACTTTGCATAGGGAACAAATAAAACAAACAAGCAGCGGAGCCCTTTAGCTCGCTATTATAATTTGGCAACTTTATTTTTTTTAAGAATATATTTTTTTCTGGAAGAAACCTAATTTCCCAAAAAACTAAATTTCGTAATAAAGCTAGAGTATGCACATGCTTGGTCTGCACTAAAACGAACAAATTCTCTAGTTTGATCTACTTGTCTGTAATTTTTTTAAAGATGAGCCAAAAATAACAATCATAAATATGAAGAGTTGTTAATACCAGTTTTTCACGATTTTTTTTTTTATTAATATCAATTTTTATATTTTGAGAAACCCGATTCCACGAAAAATTGTCAAGAATCTTTTTAAAAGTCTGAATACATATATAAGGTGAAAAGATAAAGTTTTCTAAAGGGAACTAGTTCTTCTGAGCTTTTAAAATACATATCTTTTTAGTTTATCTTAAAATGGTTTAAAACCTGAACATATTCATTGCGATAATTTTTTTTGAAGAGAACTAGTTCATCTGAGCTTTTTAAGTGAATATCTTTTTAGCTTATCTTAAAATACTTTTAAGAGTTGATTCTCTGAAGCATTTACACACATGATGGGTATTGTGTAAAGATTTATGTTTTTAAGCTCAGAGCATAATTATTTTTTTTGTAGTTGAAATTATTTTTGACTTTTAAAATTTAGCTTTCACGAGCTACATTAAAGATGACCAGTTTTATTTAATTTAAACTTTTCAAATTTTGCTTAAGTGGCGCTTTAGAAGAGATGACGAACTCAAAAGGCCTGCTCACCATTCTTAAGTGAAGTAATTTCCAATTTGTTCAATTATTTATCAAAAAAACTTCATCTGCACTTAAACGAGCAATTCTTTTAGTTCTCACTCATATGTATGTCTTTTATATTTTTTTTAAGATGATATAATAATGGCAATGATAATCATGTGGCAGTATTCAAACAAGAGTTTAACATAATTTGTGTGCTTGATTTCGCAAAGAATCCGCGTGAAATCCTAAAAGAGCCTGAGTTGCTGTAGGTTTGCATTAAAAGAAGCTATTTCTACAGTTTTTACATATTAGTCTTTTATTTTTTTAGAGATGATTGAGAAATGACAATGATAATCATATAAGAGAGTTAACCCAAGCTTTTCAAAGAATTCTTAGTTCGAAATAATTTGTTTTTTTTCGCTGTGTCATAGGTATGGGGTCTTAGTTATATTATATTATTATATTATATATCAAAAGATGATGGAAGAAATTTTTATATCCACAAAAAAAATTGGGTAAACAGAAAAATATTAGCTGTTTTTAGACACTTGTCCTTAATTTTTTTTCAATGGTATTATGAAAATCACAATTCTAACACAATCTTTAAAACCCAGTAATTTTTTTTTGGGTAAAATTAATTTCTTGACCAAGTGAAACGAACACATTTCTGCTCTTCGAAAAAATGGACCACTCGTGTACCATCTACTTTTTACCAAAAAAGATAAAAGATGATAAATAAGATGACAATTGTAATGATATGGGGGAATTTTAAATAAGACACCACAAAGTAATCAAGCTTCTTTCACGTTTCCAGTTTTTCTTCCTTTTTTTTTGTCAAATAGTTGCTGAGGCAGAAAATGTTTTTCCTTGGCGCTTTTTTGTGCCTTGCTCCGCCTTAACAAATTTGCAAGTCATTCTATTCAGGAGTCATCTTCTGCATTCATAGCAAATGCCATTTAAACCAATTGCCGGACATTTTGGCACAAAAGAATGAAAACGCTTAGCCTGTCTGACACTTTATTTATAGCGTTTGGCTGAAAAATTTCCAACAAATATACCCGGAAAATAATGCAAAAATACTAGAACACTCAGCTGGAAAAATGTCGACCACATAAATTTGCATTTCCGGTTAGCTCGCGCCCACTCCCCTCCTCTGCCCCCCACACCCAAAAACAAAATGTGCCACAAAAGGCGAGAAACTGCAAAAACTAAATTGAATTGGTAAAATAAGTGAACAAGTGCTTCATATACTGGCAATCGAATTCGGCACCATTAAAGGTTGCCTCCGCCTCCTCACACCCGATCCCAGGCCATAAGCTAGTGCTTTTAGCAATTTCTGCGCGTCTTTGATTTCGTGCTTCATTCACCGACCACAGAATGCTTTACAATCCACTCAATGTTTTATTTCTTTACGTATTTTATAGCTTAAGCTACGCCCATGCATTGGACAGGATTGGGCGTGCCATGTCGAATTCAACGTAGTCCTCCTCCTTTGCTGAGTAATGCGCGTAAATAAAATGGCTCATGAAAATGCGCAAATGCATTGCCATTAAGAGGAGTCTTTGGTAGGCCGCAGGGGTCCGCAGCGGGTGCTGGTGCGGTACATAATGAAGCCGGATTAAAAATAAGCAGAGTCTTATGGATACTTAAATTTAAACATAATATAAAAAAACAAACTTACTGCGCATTTTTTATGTTGTTATTTTTTTTTTATTTCTTCGCTCAATGTTTATTTTATGCGGAGTGTACATATAAAAAACTGCTTGAGCCAGTTTTTTAATTTAAACCTATATATTCTTTATAGTTAGCTTAAGCTGCTTATTAAAAAAAAAATATATATACATATCTTTGTAAATTAATAAACAAGCAGCTTATCCCAAATAAACAAATAGGATAGGCAGAAACGAAGATAAAAACTGTTGAATTATGGTGTCCTGATCGGAATCCGAATCTTTGGTCGAAACTTTGCCATTCTTCCCAGGTTTTTGAGAACCAACTAAAATCCCATGAGTGAAAATATTCAAAACCTTTAAATGAATGTTCTCTAAATCAGAATCTTTTTTCGAAGCTCCCTACATCCCACTAGATTTTTGAAACCCAATTTTTTCACGGTACATCTATAATCATAGTATCAAGGGCATTATTACTACCAATTGTACAGGGTCCAGGATGTTCAGAATCTTTCATACGAACTCCGCAATGTCACAAGTTTTTTAGAGCCTAATTTTTATTCATAAACATCTGTAGTCAAATGGTCAAGTGAATAATTATTATTGGTAATTTTTGTATAAAATAATTAAAAACTTGGTGCTTATTTTATATTTTAAAAAGAATCCTAGCGGGCATAAATGTCTTAAAATGCAAAATTTTGAATGCAATAACTTTTAGAAAGTGATTTATTGAAAGTTTTTGAAATCAAAGTCATCTATTGATAGGGATTTTTGTAAGTTGGATAATTTTTGAAGGTATCGTCATATAGGTTTTTCTAGGTTCTTTTGTTAGTTGAAAGTCTGAAATTGATCACCATGGATTCTTATTTGATTAAGGACCGCTTAAAAGTTATACCAGAGAAGATTATATTTTTCACATTAAAATAGTAAAAATATTAAAAAGTCTAAAGGCCGTCCAGATGATGTGATCTTAAATCTTAGAAGATATTAGAAGAAAGTATGCAATTTCGATTTTTCACGATATCTAATCTTTTCGAAAATTTTCCTGGTGTACTTAAGGGATGGATACTAATTGAATAAAAAAAAGAGAATAAAAACTTTCCGAAGTGCATACTTGGAACCATTTATAAGAAGTATCTGAAATCATGTACTATTATTTTTTTTTCGAAAAATCCAAATTGAAATCAGAATCGGTAGATACAAACAGAAGAAACTGGTATTCCTATCTAGTGCCATAATACTAAGTTTGTACGTTGTTCTGCACCTTTCTCCGAAACAAAATAAAAGTGATCTTTGAAGGTTACCCGCCAAAGAAATATAAGACTCTAATAGCTTCGACCAACAACCAGGGTGGATTCCCCTCAGTTCCGGAGTTTACTAAATGGCCTGTAGATTTTAAAAGAAGCAGCCACCCTCTAACCTAATCAACCCTGCGCTATGTTGTAGCTCCCACCTAAAAGCGTCTAAAACAACTTAAATCTTTGTCGAACAGTCTCTAGTGTGCATGAATTCCTTTAACTTTCTTACTCAGTTGCACTCCTTTCGTTTAATTGGGTCAAAACTACACTGACATAAACCATAACTATTCAACTTGTTTAATTTTTGCAAAGTTTTGATTGAACATGGTTTTATTTTGAGAACAAACAAACCGGTCGCACTTGGCACACACACAGAAACAACTACTAACCTATAGCTAACTGGAAGCTGGAATTGAATTGATATCATCTGTTGGCATTACAAGGGACTTAAAAGTGATTACACACAGCTTCATATAGAAACTCGCACTTACTTATAGACACTTACTTATGCCCAAAGCACTGCCAGCAAACTTTTTGGCTTACACCAACACCTAGACCAGCGCTCATATAAACTCGTAGCTGGATACGATACCATCTAGGGCACTTTGGAAGCGCATCAGAATACTTTTACCTAGCATAAATTCCCAAGCTATAAAACTTAAAAAAAAAAAAAATTGCCAAAAGTTTTGCCAATATCAAAAAACCAACATCATGTAGCAGGCGGGTGGAAAAGTGCGTGGCTGGGATCTGCTATGTACTTGTTTATATAAGTATATGGGCATGTTTTTTTGGAGTTGCAGTTGTACATAGTAATCAAAGTACTGCATTTAAAAGTTAAGTAACACAGCAAGTCAGTTACAGATAGAAAAACAAAAATGGACATGAAACATAAATAAAAAGTTGCTAGGGCTGTGTCCTAAAAGGCGGAGCAGCAAAAATGTTAGCCAAGTGGAAAAATCAATGAATGCATCACACACACACACACACACACACACATACACACATTGCACATGAGTGCATCATCAGGAGGAGGCTGCCAAAAACCAAAAGCGCAACAACGACGACAACAACGTCGCCATTTTGACGGTGACGACAGTAACAACAACAATCAGACATAAGAGCAACTGCAACAAAGGCAGAAGGCAATGGCCGCCATTTTTGCGTTGTTTTGTTTTGCTGTTTGCTTTGCTTTGCTTTGCTTTACTTCCCTTTGCCAGCAGCCATTGATTTCAACTGTCGCCTGGCATTTGAATGCTCTTCACATATGGCACACACACATATATATGCATGCTGTAGGAAGGAGAAAGAGAGAGGGAGCTAGGGGTCACAGTTATGAATGGAAGCTGGCCAAAGTGCATACACCAAAAAGTAAGCAACAGGAGTGCTTTCTAGCTCTTTAAAGAACCTTTCTTATAGAACTTAAAAAAAAACAATGTTTCGGTGGCCAAACGAAGGAAATAGATTGGAACGGACCAACTATTACAAAGCCTGTACCAGTGCGTCAGGACTAAGACCAAATATAACAATAAAAAATCGAGTCTTCATTACCTCAGAATGGAAACCGTAGACCACCAAATAAATGAAAACACATGCCGTTATATTAACCGGCTTTTAAAGCATCGAAACAGATTAGCTAAAAGGCGCCCTAAAGAACATCCCATTTTAAAACTAAAAAGAAGATTCTACAAAGACCTCATCAACGAAATCACGTAACTGAATTAAATCTCTCAAGTCAACAAGATGACTGCCATGAAGTCGGCCAAATCTGGCCTTTAGATATGCAACCAACCTATCATAGATTGTTGAGGCTCCCTGAAGAACATTCCCTAAGAAGACTAAAAAGAATACCCTACAAAGACCTCATCAACCAAATCACGTAATTTAATTAAATCTCTCAAGTCCACTAGATGACTGCCATGAAGTCGACAAAATCTGACCTTTAGATAGGCAACGTATCCTATATTGTTAAGGCTCCTCGTACAGCACCCCATAAGAAGACTAAAAAGAAGTTTCTACAAAGCCCTCATCAACCAATTCACATAACTTAATTATATTACTCAAGTCAACAAGATGACTCTCATGAAGTTGGCCAAATTTAGCCTTTAGATAGGTAACCTATCATATTTTATATGGAGCGCCTGCCATATTTGAATATAATAAATGAAACTATCTGCAATTTATATATATTTAGGAATATATAAAAAGTAAATATATGCGAAAAATAAGGCGTACTCAGGGGAAGTTTTTTGGGAAAATGTCATCATGTTCTTATTCATTGGGCATACCGAGTTTAGTAGCTCTAGCTAGTTGGTGCAGCTTGTAGAAAAGAGGGTCTAAGGGATCAACTATTTTTTTATATCCCTTGAATTTTTTATCATGGTAATAATTTGCAGCATATTGTTCATTATAAGCAGCAACGTTTTTAACTAGGCCTAACTTCAAGGGGGTAGCTTTTATTGTGTAGTGTACAGACAGACAGAATCCTGCAGTCCCAGCAAGGCGAATAGCTAAATAACAAGATGATCGTCAACTCTACAAAATCTCCAGCAGTCTTTAAACTCCAGAACAGTTTCCCTTACGAGTCTACAAAAATTACGTTGTAGCTTAAAAAACACTGCTATGCAATCCAACCCAGTGCAAAAATTTGTCTACGTCATTGCTGCTTGTCCCTTGGGTACAGTGTGCAGTCTATAAAAAGAACATATAGCAAAGAAGAGTAAAAGCAGGCAGCAAAGAGAAAAAAAAAAATTATAGTGCAAATTAATAAAGCTATGCAAATGCACAGACACAGATATAGGTACAAGTGCTTAATTGCGAGTTGGCCATAAGTATGCAATGGCGGCCATAACAGGCCGTAACGAGCCAGAGAGCAGAAAGTTGTAGTGGAAGAGACAGAGAGCGAAAGAGTGAGCTGCTGGGAGAGCTAGTAAGCAAGAGCGTGGTGCACTTAAGTGGTCAATGAAAGTACAGGTACAAGCGCTTTTATATTTCAAGAGCTCTCCCACTCTCTCACCCTCACTCACTCAGTTTTTAAGCCCTCTTCGCTCGTGTGTGCTGTGGTCAGTTCTGGTCCTGGTGCTGGTCAGGTCAGGCACTTCCACACGTCCGTGTTGTATTTAAAGTCGAGCCAACTTTTCAACTTGCGCCAATCAAACAAGTTCAATAACGGTAATTAACAGTGCAGTTGGCAACGCGAAAGCTTCGAATGCATTCGAGCTCCCTTTTTGGCCCTACAATTTGCGAAAAGTTCAAAGCTATTAGCATGTCCAAGAGCTGTCCGTCCAATAGCTCTTGTGCACATGCACCTGCGCCTGCAACCCTGCTTAACCCTTGCTTTCTAGCAGCACTCCTCCACCCCGCTAACCTAATGAGCCCTAGTAGTACTACATAGTAGTGGCAATGCTCGTTAGTTATTGACCATTAGTGAGTGGTGGATTGCTGCCGGAGAAGCGTGCGGTGGCAGCATATTTTTGTTGGCTGTCCAAACGTTCATATTGACTCCAGGGCAGTCGGAATGCCAGTTTTGATTGAACTTGATGGACGCGCCTAATCAGATTTAATTGTGAATGATGTGGCGATTAGAGCTGCCTAATGGTTATTAATGTGGCCTAAAACAAGTGTGCGTTGTCAGAGAGTGAGTGCAACCAAATGTCGACGGGACTAGTTTATAAAGGTCCAAATGCTGATTATATGTATGTATTCACTTGTGATCTATACATATTTGCAGTGTTGCCAATTGGAGACGACAGTGGTCAGCGTGGTAAGGTTCACAGCTGGCCAAGAAATTGGGGCATAGGCTAAGAGGCGATTAATCACAATTTCTGTGGATGGAAACTAATGAAACAGGAGGCTGTCGAAAATGTGACTATTGTAAAATTTTAGTTACAGCTTACATTTGAACAGATCAAGGAAGTAGCACAGAACGGATTGGTTGTGAAGAGTTTCTGAATACATTCACGGATTCACATTCAGATATGGACATCTACTAGTCACCCATTGCCAATGTTCATCTACTAAGTATTTGTTGAGAAAACTCCTTTATTTACTTCCAAGCCCAAAACATTCTATCCGATATTCCGTACATCTTATAGTCTTTCTACAACCATTCGCTTACAATGTTTACAAGCTGTTTGATTTCTTCACAGACTCACTCGACATACTCACTTACATTTAATTCACGTCAAAGTGAATGTTTTATATGCCATTTTGGTTACCTTAATGTTGGGTTCTCTAATAAACACTCTGATATCTGGTACTTTTGTTGCAGTTGCGATGCGTTAGCGGATCTATCAATTTGTTGCATTTTCTACCTCATATAAACCGCACACAAATACGGATACACATGCATTCGACTCCAACAGAGAGACAGACAGACACAGCGGCAGACATTGAGCGTGCAACCTGTCGGTCGTCTTACAGGAAACACGTTGCAAGCCAAGCCAATGCATTGCAAATGGCGGGCAATGGAAGGCAAGGCCTTGCATCCGCTTCACTTCATTCTTTTGGGGCAAGCTGATGAAGAAGCTAAAGACGAAGACGATACGTAGCACAACTTGAACATGAGTGCAATCAAATGTATTACATTTTGTGCAACTTAAGCGACGGGCTGAAGTGCCGAAGACAGCTGCAAGCTATATATAGAGAGAGAAAGAGAGTAGCAGAGATACGATGGAGCGAAGTATACCAGTGCAATTGGACGCACACTCTTTTAGTATATGGTATGTATGTATATTTTGAGTGCTGCACATGGATACATCCGCTTTTGGGTGCAATGATTTCCTGCAAAACCCAGCGCCAACTCTCAACTTGAGTCAAGGCTACGGATATGCCAAAGAAGTGAGCGAGCTCTTGAGCGAACGCTTACAAAACTAAGCAGATGAAGTACTATAGCAACGCACCACCACACACACTCACATGATGCATGCAGCAGAGCGCTCCATAAAAATGGGCCAATAGTTTACTTGTCGGCAACCACCAACAACAAAAAAACCACAAAAAAAAAAAAAAAGAACCAGATCAGCCGTTTCCACTAGGTAAAGTAAAGGAAATTGCAAGAAATGCATTTTGTGGCTTATGAGCCATGAACCTGTCAGGCAGTGTAGCTCCTCTCTCTAGCATTGGCTGCGGCGTGTTTGATGCCTGAAATCAATTGAGTTTGTTCGACAAATATCCGCTCAAATGGAAATTGACAGGCAAATGACTGTGCGTGTGTACGAGTAAAGCTTGGGAATTGACCTCACCCAGTCGGACACTGTGGAACGTGAGGCGCATAATAGTAATTTTTACACAGGACACAACTCATTACTTTTTCAGCATTGGCAACATTATTTACAGCTTTTAGATTTCGTGACTAGAGATGGGTGCAGAGCTGGTTTTGAAGCACCGAAACGAAAGAAGCTCTTCTTCGTCATTCTTCTTCTGCTTAGCGATAGATACGCCAAAATGGGCTGAACCCAATTTATGGACCTATCAATGCGAATTTGCGTTGTGCGTGAAATTGACTTAATTATAAAAGGATGCGTATTGCTTTAAGTCTTCAAGGATTTCGTACAGACTTCAGGTCCCGTCACGAAACTTTGATTCCTATCTAAGCCAATCTATTGGGGTCGTTGTCGTACAAAAGTTGAAACTTTTCGTTAAACAACCGAGTTGTACAACTAGTCGCATTGTGTATGGCTTCGTACAATATTCTTCTTCTGTTTTCTAACTACCTATGGAAGACACTCCTCAAGCTAGAAGTGCCTCTTTTCTAAGCTTGGCGTGGTTTCTATTTTTCTAGCTCCTGAGAAGGTTGTATAGTCGATTACATCGTATGTGGTATTGTTGTACATATAACAAAAAGACTTCTCCAAGTATCGAAGCTCCTTTGCTCTTAGAGAAACAAGCGAGCAGACGAACAAAGTTTAGAAACTTTGACGCAGTGATCATTTCGGTATACATAGCTAGCTTGTTGGCTACAGGGAGGGACTCAGAAAAAATGTACGAAGCATGTACTGAAGCGGATTCAGAAAACATTTTCGAGCGTACAATTTGCATGCTACTGGATTCGCTCCTGGGTCTCCATTGCACTTTTTCCATTCTAATAACCTCCGATACTTCTTATAAAGACTTGCCCTTTTAAGTGGCTACATGCTCTTCCCAGTGTTTCCTACTGGGCTATTACTATCCGGTCTTAAGCTGCTTCATTGCTAACTGCATTCACAGGTGCATCAGTCGTACGTTGCACAGTGGCACGGCAGCCTCAAAAGCGTTGCAAAAATCGATTTTGCGATGTAACCATTTTCTAAATGTAATACATGCATCTGATTTAGAATTTCCCAAGGATCAAGAAAATAAAAATTTTATTCAATTCGGATGAATAGTTTAGTTGCTACAGCCGCTCAAAGTGGAGTATATTTTCAACTTTGAAAAAAATCGCAATTTTTGGAATACAAAAAATTCGTGTTTAAGATTGTTTTGTGGTAAAACTACGCAACCAATCCCTATTTTCTTAGTTTCTATAAAAAGGTACATGAAATTTAAACATACAAGAAAAAAAAAATGACTTCATATCTTTTATGGGTTTTTCAATACTTCCGTTTAACTGAACCACTATATTTGGACCACTTTTTCAACTTTGGAAGAAAATATTTTAAATTACATATTTTTACATTTTTTCAATTTAACATAAATGGTTTTGTTATCAATTTATTTACCTACTCTATAAAGTTTTCGTCTACCTTTATCTACCTTTGGCTGTAAAGCCACTAGAAGTGCAGAAACCCAACTGCAAAAAATGCTACCGCAGCACAGTGGCACGGAAGCCAAAAAAACGTTGCAAAAATCATATTTGCTAAACCAATTGAGATATTTTCATGAATTAAATTGTAGTTTAAAGAAAAATCTTTAAGCTTTAAAATAAGTACCCATACATTGTGATACGACATCTGAGAGCTGCGCAATATGTTGTGGAAGTTGGATTTTGTTGCCTGTGCAACATTTCCCATTGAAAAATACGTAATTATTTTTTCCATATTTTCTAAACCAATTGAGATATTTTAATGAATTAGATTAGAACAAAATAGAGAACAAAATCCAACTTCCACAACATATTGCGCAGCTCTCAGATGTCGTATCACAATGTATGGGTACTTATTTCAAAGCTTAAAGATTTTTCTTTCAACTACAATTTAATTCATAAAAATATCTCAATTGGTTTAGAAAATATGATTTTTGCAACGTTTTTTTGGCTTCCGTGCCACTGTGCGTCGTCAGCAAATTCATAATCATGTTGGACATTTTAAAATCACTACATCAACATCAATATAAACTTTGACGTCACTACGTTAAGCTTACAATACATAACAATGGATTTCAACTATGACAAATTCGCCGTGTTTACTCAATTGGCTATAATACGTTGATTGATTGCAACAGATAGAGATAGAGATAGAGAGTCAGATAGAGAAAGAGAGCATATAAACAAGGGGTTTTTTGGTCCAATGCTGCAACCCTGGTCAAAGACAACATGACATGATATGATTATCCAACAATTTAAACTGCACTTTCAATGTTTGCAACTAATCAATGGTAAATGCCACAGACAGTTGTTGCAGCTTCCACTGGTACCCTCTGCTCCTGATCCAAGTCGTTTGGCGTTTGTCAAACAAAGCGAAAACTTGCCAAGCCGAGGAAGGAACTCCCGGAATTTCCAGGAATTACCAACTTCATCCATTGGCAAGTGAGGCATGAAAAAATTTTGTACGCAAAGCGTAAAAGCAAAGAACATGCAAAAGAGTAAAGAACGTAAAGAGTAAAAGAAAGATGGCTAGAACAGGACGTAGAGCAAGGAGAGCAAGTAAGTAAAGTAAAGTAAAGAACTTTATACCTAAAAGGGATTTATTTGATGACTTGTCTAACTCGTGCCTCTGACTTACATGCCACACTACGCTCCGCATCCGCTCCAGTGTTGGAAAGTCCCGACATGACGCAGCACTTTTACAAATGAAGTTTTATAACTTCACCCGCCAGATACTCAAATGAGTGTGTGTATGTGTGTTAGTGTGGGATTGCTTGAGAGAGCATCGTCGTATGCATAACAGCTTCAAAAGTAAAATGCGACAAAATGGCATGAAGTTAAATGCATTTTCAAAAATGATGAAACTGACGAGCATGCTCTATAATTGCATTTGAAATCAGGGCTGCAAAACTTCTATGAGAATCGAAAAGAACAATAACTTCAGGGAAGAACTGAACTTTATAGGTGCTCTGTGCGTAAAAGCTATACGAACATTCTCTTCGGAAATGGCCCGATCCCATTCTCCTGCAAACAACTGAAGCCATAAAAAAACTTTTGGTTCCACAAAAGGAACCTGGGTTAACTCATTTGGGTAAAATTATTTGGGAGTAGGTGGATTAGGCAATCTGATGACTTTTATTAGATTCGAACCCACTGAAAGTTGATTAAAGGTACGTCGGAGCAGAACTTCAGAATGCCAGAGATTAGGAAATCAATGAAGAACAACTGATAAAAATAAAAAAATATGGAAAATGTGTTTCGTCACAATCTTTTTATTTCAAATAATATTTCTTGATTTTCAAACATAAACTTTTTAATTAGCAGAATAAATACAAAACAACTGTTGGAAGACAATAGAGAAGAGAAGCCTGTATCATGAGCTGTCTACACTAGAAGATTTACAAAAGACGATCTAAGAAACTAAAAAAATTTCATCGAAAAGTATATAGAAGGAAGGTGAAGCAGCAAACTGCTGCTAAGAGAAAAGTACAGATGTCTTTGCTAGAAGATGTAATCCTTTGGATCCTAAGTTCTCAGATATTTACAGGAAACTCTCCAAGAAAATTTAATCCAAAACGCAGAACGTTTATAGAAGGAAGATAAAGCAGCCAGCTGCGGCTTATTAATCTCCTAAGTAAAAAGAAGCCAGTATCATGAGCTGTCTTCAGTAGAAGATTTGATCTTTTGAATCATAAGTCCAAACTGATATATCTATTATCAACAAAAAACGATCCTAGAAATTAAAAATTTCATCCAAATGCAGATTGTTTATAGAAGGAGCAACAAGCGGCTAAGTCCTAAGTGTCGGTGTGGCTTACAACCTTTTTATCTTCACTAATCTAGCATTGATTTATAGCATCATATTATAGTTATCTGTATCTAAAGTACTTTTGAAGGATTTTAGTGATAAGTTATTTGAGAAAAGTAGGGTATTAGACATTGCTTTTAGATAAACCTCTCTCAGTGAAGAAATCTCAATAACATAGAAATTATGTTTTAGATAATAAAAATAAACCTTAATCCCATTTTTTGTTATGCACTTTTTATTCATTTTCTCCGTCGATTATTTAAAAAATTAATGTATATTTATTGGGTCTTCGCATATCTTTTTTTGTACACCATTTATTTATAAATTTTTGAATCTCATAAGATCAAAATTAAACGCTACTCAAACGATTTAGTCTCACATACTTGACTATGTCTGTAGCTTTATTACCAAATACTATTTTTGCAGACTAACATTAAAACTTCAACTAGTTTGCAACCCTGTTAAAAATATTGTAAAAAAAAAAAATGTATTAAGTTAAAGCTGGTATTTTCCGTTCCCAGCTCAGTTTATTTGCCAGCAGCGTCCAACAGACAAATAGAAGTAAAAAGCTTTGAGCATGTCAAAGCAAAGCGACTATTTTTTTTTTTACTCCTCGCAAAGTTTTAGCAAATGTTTGGCCAAAGATACGACGGAGTGCTGGCGCCCCGGGGAACTTAATGGAAACAGCTTCAAATGATTTGTACTCACGCGGTTTGGTTGAGGCCGTAGGCAAATGAGTTGGAAATTGACTTACCTGTAAATCAAAAGAAGAGAGAAATTGATTAGTTAAGATAAATAACAGAAATGTATAGCTAATGATTTAAGCAGCCTTACAATAATTGTGTATCTTTAAAATACTCGCAACGATTGGCTTGCTAGTTAGCAGAATTAATGTGCTAGAGCTTAAAAATGAAAGCAATTTGTGTCAGCTCTTGCATAAATAATGCATATAATGACCAAAAGAGCTGAGAATAAAAAAAAAAAAACAGATAAAGATAATGTAGCAACACTTTTCATTTATGCAAAAATTAAATTAACTGAAATCGTTGGTCCTTAACCCAAAGAGCAGCGTTAAATTCATTATTTTAATTAAAAAAGCAATTTATAATTTGCACGAAAAGCGACAACGCGACAACATATATATAGAACAAGACAGCAGCAACAATAGCAATTAGCAAAATTTGAGCATTTACACACACACACATACCAAGCAGTTGCGAGGGCGGGTTGAAAAGTTATTGGCATGGCCAGCAGACAACTCAATGAGCAGCTAACTGAGACAGAGTTGTATTGGCGAGAGTTGTTAGAGAAAAATTTTCGTGTGTTTGCAAGAATAATTTGAATATTCTACGATCATTGGGATAATATTGGGCGAATGTTTTTTCTTCACCTTTGATAACAACTATTATACAGCTGGAGCGTAGATAAATAAACATTTTTGTTAGGCAGCATCCTGAACGACCAAAAGACATCCCAGAAGCAATCCCAGAATCTACGAAACGGTGCAAAATAAAGACCCAGATACTTATTTTTTATACCCTGTACCTATAGGTACAATGGGTATACTAGATTTGTGCAATGCATGTAACGGTCAGAAGAAAATGCATCTCATAATCTCGGGTTTCAATTGAGCCATGTCCATCCGTCCATCTGTATGAACACCTAGATCTCGGAGACTATAAGAGCTAGAGACATGAAACTTTACCAGCTTTACCACTCAACATAAGAACTTGAAACTTACCCCATTTATTTCAAATCACTTCATTGACTTTCGATTTTCATCAAAATCGGGCAATTTTCACCGAACATTTAGGTATAAATTTCGAATTTCACAAAAAAAAAATAAATTCCAATTGGTATTTAGAAGGAATATGCAGGAATACAATTTTTTCGTTAAAAAAGCTACAGGGTATTACACTGTCGGGCAACGCCTCGACTGTATCAAATTTTTTTTCATATTTTCTTAAATTTTTCAATTTACCAAAAGCTACGTTTTTCTATTTGAAAGTTGAGGTTAAGTTTTCTGCTCTTTTTAGAGTTAACAGTTATTCGTTGACCAGTGTTTTGCAAGCTCATCAGGATTTCAGGGTTGTCAACATACTCTTTAATTCACTATTGAAAATTTCGACTTTATTCCAGAAATTTGTCAATCTGGCCCTGTGTGGGTAGGTCAGATTGCCTTGGCCAAAGCAGTAGCGATTAACTAGAACACGCCAGTGCGATACTCGGACAATATTATTTAGTGCTTTGGACTGTAGAAAAGAAAGTTGTTTCCAATAAGCCACTTCAAAATTCAGATAGACTTTCCGTATTAGAAATTCTGTCACTATAATCTTGTTCTTTTTGTTTTATTAGTTACCACTTAGTATAATATTTCTAATAGTAGTGCTTATGGGTATTTCCATTTTTGACGTAACGTTACACATGTACGACAAAATATGTCAAAAAATGAAATTATTATCATAATTTATATCTCCCACTGGAGCATAGGGCCTCAAAATAAGATAAATTTTACAAAATATTTTCGAATTCTCACGTAGTAATTTTCTAAAAAAAAAAACTATGACAACAATCGTTTTTTGAAACTCTTGCTTAAACATTCGAAAAAATCTTTTTTTAAGCTGTTAGAAGAAAAGGTTAGTTGGGAAAAATACATTTTATCCAAATTCTACTTTTTGACTTATTCTTTTGCTCTAAAGTGAAATTATATTGCAAATAAAATCATTTTATTTTACGCGAAATTTGATCCACTCTTTGCTCAGCCAATTAGGTACTTTTGAGCCTGCCCTCGTATGTGTTGGCAAATGTTAATAAATGTAGCGCCATCATCATTGTTGTTGTTGTTGTACTTGTTATAGTAGTTGTAGTCGCCATTGTTGTTGTTGCATGTAGTTGTTGCAATGGCTGTTGCCGCCACTTTTGCCACTGACTTGTCCAATTACTACAACAACAGCGAGCACAAGCGGCATTCAAATGGTATGCCGCAGGACACACAGACACGCACACACACAGAGATACGCACTCATACACAGTTACACGCGCTCTCGCATACAAGCGCAACTGCGAAAAGAGCGCAAAAGCAGCGAGCGATGGAGACAGAGTGAGAGAGACTGCAGGTCCAGACAGCAGAGTTGCTAACGGAAGCGCCAACAACAAAGTTTTTTCATATCCTGTGAAAATTATTATACGCTTTTGCAAAATAGTTTCTGCCAGCGGCCACAGCACACATACCAGCGCACTTAAGATTCCATGTGTGTGTGTATCTGTGTGTGTTTCGTATCTGTGATTGCTGCACTTTTGGCCAGCGCTTTGGAACAACGTGTGTGGCAGCAACCCACAAAAGCCAGCATCGCACTCATGTCGAACCTCATTGTGGATGGTTATATGTCTGCTTGGCTGGTTAGTTGAACGAAAGATAGTCAGACCGACCGACGACCAGTGTATCCCTACGGCTGCCTTTCTCCACTAACCGGAGCTAGTCACTCCGCCGGCTGCCGGAGCTGTCGCCAGTCGGACGTTGCCTTGGCCATATAAAAACTTTTGTCAAATTGTTTTGCAACAGCTTGGGCCATGTCACTGCTCTTTTAATCATTTTCTTTTGGTGGCACATTGACTCAAGTGTTTATATTCTTATTTGTGTGCATAAAAATAAATATTTGGAAAATTGGAAAATTTTTCGCCCAAAAATAAAGCTTTGTGCATTTTTGCAATTTACTAAAACATTTAATATAAAATATTTTGTGAGTATTTGCAGCTGCAGCTTAGCAGTTAACTAATGCATGGACAGTGGTGTAGTAATGGGTGTAAGTAGTTGCTTTTGGGGGGCATAAGAAATTATACTTGTAATTTTGTATTTAACCAATTTTTAAAGCGATAGCACAATTTTTGGCTTATTCTTTGTTTTAGAAATTCTCAAAATCAGCAAAATTTAAAAATATATAAGCGTCCAGAACGTTTGACGGTAAAATATATTGTTGTATCATTGTTAGGGTTGCTCGATTGGTTATACGTACACTTCTGCATTTCTGCCCGACATAGTGAGTACCTCTAATATTTTTTTGCATTCAGTTTGAGAGAAGTTAAACGATCGTTCCTCAAAGTAGAAAAAATCTGTAGTTTTTTTTGTTCTAGCCATAAATTTAACGGATAATAAGCAAACTTATAGAAGACTTAAAAGATTTCATGTCTTTGATCTCTCAAGCAGATTTTAATTCAGAATTTACTTCATTTTTTTTACTTCTAGTTCGAATATAGCAACTAGTCTCAATAGAGACTAGCTGCTCAATAGAGACTAGCTGCTCCTGTTAATGTTTAAATAATTTTATATAATATACTGATTGTTTTTAGGACGGATTGTGAATAAAAATGGAAAACAAATTTTTTTTGTAAAAAGTATCAAATTTAATTTTTCTCAGGTTTACAACTTTTACTCATCACCAAGTTATACTAATATAAGGTAGCACAAGTCTGCTCATGATTTTCATTTTGAGCTAGGTTGTCGCTTTTCATGTGTATGTGCTCTATCTCTAACTCTTACTGTTTTTATTCTCACAAAATTTATGCGCCCAGACTGGTTTTTTGATCGATCTTAAAATACCGTGAGAAAAACGTTTTATTTTGGACCAAACATATAAAATATAAAATTTTGGTGACGATTGTATTACTTGAGGCATACTTGAAGTTTGAAATGGGTAAAAATCGGGGTAAAATTTGTTTTTTGACCTTAACATTTCCAAATCTTTTTATTATTACCCCATTCCTTTTTTCTTAAAATACCGGCAGACAAAAATTTCGTATTGGAGCAAATATTCTATATAAGGAAAAAGTTTTTTTTTTTATACCCTGTACGGTATGGTACAAAGGGTATATTGTGTTTATGCAAGCCGAAAATGTATGTAACGTACAGAAGGAGAAGTCGGAGACCCCCCAAAGTTACCTAAAGTATGATCAGAGTGACTAGAGAAGTCGATATACCCATGTCCGTCTGTCTGTATGAATGCCTAGATCTCAGAGATGGTAAGACCTAGAGCAACCAAATTTTCAGATTAGATGCGCTATTAGGTCAGGGGAAACAAGTTTATTTTATTTTTTTGATATCGGGGTTATATTATATAGCTCCCATAGGGGTGTTTCAGAGGACCTCGAAAAAAACCAAAAGTTTTAGATGGATTATTCGTTTGTTTATGAAGATATCGTAACCAAATTTGGCACTCGATTGTTTTTTAGAGTTCCCAAGCACTGTACCAAATTAAATTAAAATCGGTTGACTGTATCATATAGCTCCCATAGGACCAATCCGTTAAAAAAAACCTTTTTTCTACAAAATTCGTTGTGTTTCGTTTGTTTGTAAAGATATTGTAACCAAATTTGGCATTCGGAAGTTTTTTAGGGATCTTCAACACCGTACCAAATTTGATCAAAATCGGTTGACTATATCATATAGCTCCCATAGGACCAATCGGTCAAAAAATCATTTTTTGTACAAAATTCGTTGTGTTTCGTTTGTTTGTGAATATATTATAACCAAATTAGGCATTCAGAAGTTTTTTAGAGTACCCAAGCACTGCAGCAAATTTGATCAAAATCGGTTGACTATACCATATACCTCCCATAGGAACGAGCGGTCAAGAAAACATTTTTGGTTAAAAATTCGTCTGTTTTTGGTTGTTTATGAAGGTATCGTAATCTAATTTGGCAATCGAATGCCTTTTGGTGTTCTTAAGCAATTTACTGGATTTTATTGCAAGCAGTGGTACAGGGTACCCCAAAGTCGTCCGCGCCCGACTTTAACGTACGCCATCTTTTTTTTTCTTAGAATATCGGAAGAAAAAATGTTTGTTTTGGACCAAATGTACAAGATAAAACTTTAGTTGACGATTATATATCGTTTGAGCAACGTCAAATTTGCGAGCAAAAAAATTATGGTTTAGATTGGTCCAAATCGTTTTTTTTTTCCCCCATTTCTGTTTTCTTGGAATATGAGAAGAAAAAATTTCGTTTTAGATCAAATGAACAAGATAAAAGTTTTTCTGGAGATGGCATATCGTTTGACCAACGTCAAGATTGCGAGCGGAAAAATCGTTTTATTTTTAACCAATTTTTTTTTGATTTCATTAGAGTTAAATTTTACATAAACAAAAATTTACACAACACAATTTTTCACACCTTAGTTGTAAAGCTTCTTTTTAAGCTAATCTCTATAAATTGTATAAATAAACTAATGTATAAATATGATGATGAATAAATAATATAAAGCATTAGAGTTATGTAAAAATAATTATTTCAAAATTAAAGCCATTAAAATTTCATTTTTAAGGTTGTTCCTTCGACTTTGAAGGTTTGGATATCCCAAACTTTTTGGTTATGACTAAAGCTTCTAAAAATAAGGTTGCGTGCAGGCTGGGTCCGATATTCGAATTTCCTTTCCCGCTCTCAACTCTTTACAAGAGTCTAACCCCCATTTGCAAAAACCTAACTACACCACTGACTTGAGCTGCTAACATATTTAGCGTTATAGATACATCTGTTCATGTGTAGCACTCTGAAAAATCGTGCAGCAGCTTTACGTCATAAAGTATATTTCGCCTTGGTTGGCTCAAAGGCAGCTGCTAGGTGATATTTTTTGCGCTTTTCAGCACTGGCAACACAAGCGTAGTGTAACAACAACACCACATTAAAGGGATTTGCCAACACACTTGCCAGTGCCTGCGAAAGACGGACAGACGGACGGACGGACGGACGGACAGACAGTCAGCGAGTCATCGAGTCAGTGGCTGCCATAGAAAGACACGTAGTCTGCTTTTAGATATACACACACACATAGCCTTACATAACTCACGCTTTTCAACACTAAAGTGCACTCTGCACACGGCCATGAATTGAGGCGCCACACGGCCACCACCTGAATCCCAAACTGTACCCGTTTGTACACCATAAGCCAATAATAAATTTCTGCAACAATTTTTGGTGCCAAAGCTGCAGTTTGTCAGCATTAGAAGAAGCACACGTTTCTGATGAAGATGAAGAAGAAGATGAAGAAGAAGATGAAGAAGAGTGCAAGTCCTTGATCGATATGGCTTTGAGGCTAATTATGCCACAAGGCAAGCAAAGGGCTCAAAGCTTGGGCTGGGGTAAGTACTAGTCGTTTGAAAGTTTTCGGGTAAAGTGCCCAAAACTAGGGGGGAGAACTCTCTCTAGTACATAGTACACTATGTGCTTGCATGCATAACTGTATTTATAATTAACTAAAATTTTGTTAATTCAATTTTGACAAGGCACGAAAGCAAATGTTAAGATAAAAGACGTCAAATGAAGAGAAGGCCCACTATGGAGTGGTGAAGAAGACATGGAGTGGGGTAGGTGACTGGAAAAACTTTTAAGCACAAGACAAGCAGACAACAACTTATAATACAGCTTCATTTGTAGCTATCTATGGGGGTACGTTTGGGGTGTTCCGGGTGCTTGAAGTGTTCTACTGACAAAGTTACATCCAAATCTTGGCATGCCATGTTAAGTTGTTGGAACTTTTTGTAACAAAATGCAAAATGTTACAAATCTTTGCATGCCTTTGTTGTGTATGAGTATAAAGTGTTGGGGGATGGAGTTGAAGGAAGATATCCCATATATGTGGAAATGCCGCTAGGGGTTGGACGTAGCAGTAATAAGAAGCTAAAACCCCTTTAACATTTGCCATGGAGCACTTAATTAATGCAATCACAGCAAAATGCTTGACAAAAACAAAAGTTAGACATTTTGCAAAGGCGTAAGTTTTTCCGAGCACTGGGGCGGGGGGTAGTACGAAACCCGAAACTTGCCAAAATGCGGGGGGTGTACGAGAGTGTTACACAAAAGAGGGTATAAAATCTGCATGGCAATTAAGTTTAGTACGGTAGAAAAGCGAAAGTCGCATAGTTTTGTCTTAGTGCCATGAACTAGTACTAGCTAGGAGCCAGGAGCTAGCTCCTTTATTAAGTCTTTTGCTGCAAAACAATTGGATTCTTTGTGACAATGAGTATAGTTATCTTTATAAAATGTAATCATCTTTGGGGAATAGATTTGCATATTTTTGCAAGTTAATGGCACTATTATTTTTTTGGGTGACTTGCTGTAAGCTGTACTTATGCTTTGAGGCAAATTTGAATATAACTTTGTGTAAGGGAACAAGTCATTTGATACTTAATGGAAATGGTGCGCTTATACTTTAAAACTAATAGTCTATTTACTTTTATAAATTAATATGTAAGTTTCTGTAAAAAAATCAGTGTTGGTCAAGGTAAATAGTGTATAAAACACAAAATTACGGCTATGCAAGCTGATTGCTTAAGACTCGTTTATTCTTAAAAATTTATAAGCATATCCGCTGAAAACTTCATGCGGTTTTTGGTCTCACTTTTGAACTAGTTTAAACGCAAATTTTGAAAGAATTTGACAAGATCGAAAACGAGTAAATTCCACCAGTAAAAGCTGACTCTAGGTGATTATCGGAACTAAATTTCTTCATAATTATTTTAAGAGTTAGAACAAGAACAATTCTGCGCTAAATATTTCGATGTTTCTGATAACACAAACGAAACTGATCTGGCAATGCTATTTCAAACGCGCATGGTCACACTGGCAAGAAGGCAGTGAATACCTTCTTATGCTGAATCCAATATTTTTGCTCACACTTTTTTTATTCACGCAATTTACAACGCTATTTTTTTATTTTTAATTGATAATACTATATATTAATGACAATAAAAAATTAATTCTTCCACCAAGGTTAAAAAAAACATCCAGCACATTCATAACCTTGATAACCCCTTCTGATTTATGCCAAAAACCAAAAATACTGAGATTTTTTGGTCCTTCAAAGACACCATAACTACAATATATAGTTTACAAATTTTAAAAATTTCTGGTATCTTCAACATGTTTTAGTCATTTCCGTAGTAAAATGGAATGCTAAAACTGAAAATGCAGTCCAAAAATTTTTACATGGAACAGATTTCGAGATATTTCGAAAAAACCTGTTTTCTAACAGCTTTAATAAATAAATCTATTTATTTTTCACTTAATCAATTTTTTAAATTAATTTTTTAACAGTTTTAGTATTTTTTTCGTATATGATATTTGTAACAATTTTAGTAAATATTTTTAATTGATTATTTTTAATTGATTTTATTTTAAGTTAAATAAAAGAAAATATTATTGTTTGGAGCAGAGCACTGCGCCCACATATGATCTCTAAAACTCCGGCCCTGTTAAAGGTTTGCAGAATTAAAAACTTTTCTATTGAGCATAAAAATTGCACTCAATTATGTCTAGCATAAGCTTTCGCTCATACCTTCATAGGTTGCACTTAAGACTCAAAAAATATGACTGAGCACTTCAGCTCCGGTCAGCAAAAAATAAAGTTGCCAAAATATTACGCGCACTTCTTTTTATTATCGACCCAGGGGGTGCAAAATAGTATCTCCTCAAAATAATTATAATAAATAAACTTTTTTGAGCACTTAGTAGTTTAAAACACATGAAAAAAACTAAAAAAGAAAATATATTCTAGAAAATTTTTGAATTTTCGTTTTTCTTCTTGTTTTTTTTTTTTTTTTTTTGTATTTATTTTGCAAAATAAATACACAAAAAAAAAAAAAAAAAAAAAAAAAAAAAATATTTGTTTTTTTTTGTGTAATTTTTTTATATATTAAATTGTTATAGAATTTGTAATATTTTAAAATTTTAGTATTTTTAAAAGTTTTAGTTTCTGCAATTATTTTGTTATTAAATACAAAAAAAAGCTATAAATATAGTTTATAACATTTTTATTTAACCAACATTTTTTGTTTTTGTTAAGATCTTTATTTTTATCGATTTTATTATATATATTGTGTTTTTCTGTATTTGTAATTTAATTATTTCAATAGTTGTACTATAATATATTTATTATTTTTTGACTTTTAGTCTTTTTTAATGAAGTATTGTTTTCTTTTTTTTTATCGATTCATAGGGCATTGTTGCTAGTACTCTAGTCTCTTAAGTACATGTAATTGTATAATGTTCCTACATAAATTAATAAATAAATAAATCATTTTTTTTTAAATTAAAAAATTTTTTTTTTTGTATTTTTATTTTTGAATTTTTAGTAAGTATATTTAATACCAATTCACCATTTAAGAGTACATATCTATATCTATATCTATATTATATCTATATCTATATCTATATCTATATCTATATCTATATCTATATCTATATCTATATCTATATCTATATCTATATCTATATCTATATCTATATCTATATCTATATCTATATCTATATCTATATCTATATCTATATCTATATCTATATCTATATCTATATCTATATCTATATCTATATCTATATCTATATCTATATCTATATCTATATCTATATCTATATCTATATCTATATCTATATCTATATCTATATCTATATCTATATCTATATCTATATCTATATCTATATCTATATCTATATCTATATCTATATCTATATCTATATCTATATCTATATCTATATCTATATCTATATCTATATCTATATCTATATCTATATCTATATCTATATCTATATCTATATCTATATCTATATCTATATCTATATCTATATCTATATCTATATCTATATCTATATCTATATCTATATCTATATCTATATCTATATCTATATCTATATCTATATCTATATCTATATCTATATCTATATCTATATCTATATCTATATCTATATCTATATCTATATCTATATCTATATCTATATCTATATCTATATCTATATCTATATCTATATCTATATCTATATCTATATCTATATCTATATCTATATCTATATCTATATCTATATCTATATCTATATCTATATCTATATCTATATCTATATCTATATCTATATCTATATCTATATCTATATCTATATCTATATCTATATCTATATCTATATCTATATCTCTATCTATATCTATATCTATATCTATATGTCATTTTTGAAATATTTGGTATTTTTTAATAGTTTGGTATTTTTAGTGTGGTTCTTTATGTGCAGATTTGTACGTAAGTCAAAAACAAGTATACAAAATTAAACTTTAATTTATTTTGCTAAATTTTTGAAAACTTGGTCATTGAAAAAAGAAGCGTGTACATCGTCGCATGGGAATGCTACCCTTGAGTAAAGTCAATTAACTTATCTAGACTTTATATGAAATAATTCTGCATAAGTTATCAAATTTTAATTTCTACTATGGTTTGAGTATTTTTCTTGCTCTCTTACATATTAAATCCAAACAAAATCCATTCCCAAAAGACCAGCTTAATTCTTTCTTAAGCTGCTCCACCCCATCCCTACAATTCCACGCTCTTGTTATTATTATTTTTTATGCTTCCGCATTTTACTATCAACAAAATTGATTAGAAACGGAATGGCTACTGCCGTAGTGCACTACTGGTAGGCCGGATTTCCTATACAGGCAACTGGACACAAGTGCAGCCAATTGGCAAAATGGCCACGAGCTCTCTTTCTTCTTGTTAGCCAACTCCATGCAAAACTCAAACATGACACAAAAACAAAAAAAAAAAAAAATACAAAGCTCCAACTGAAAAAATGCAGCAGCAAAATAAACCCGAACCTAATACCCAAACCCAGGCGGCTCAATTGCTGTTGGAGCTGGAGAGAGAAAAGCTGACTATGGTCAGGACGGCTTCTGTTGGCTATTTCAAAACTATTTTTGGTTTATTTTGCACACAGCGGGTACATCATCAATATGAAACAGGGGACACGCATAATCGGGCGGATGGGTCCAATGCACGCTGCTGCACTGAAGGAAATCCCGTCCAGACAGGAATTTTGAATTTTTGGCATGCGAGTGCAACGAGTGTATCATGGGTATGTTGCTTGGACAGCGGGAATCCCAAAATATCGTATTGGCTGCGCTACTCTTGGGCAGTTGCAGGCAATTTTCATTGTTTCGGTATTGGTTGTTGGCTTCATGTGCTCCGTGTTGGAAGAATAATATGCGAGTGTCTACTAAAGTTATGCACTGAGCTAATAAAAAGTTCAGATTAGAGGCAACCGCAAAAGCAATGCAGTTGATTGAAGAATGCTAACGAAGTTGGTGATGGCGGAAACCCCTACTTTATGGCTTTGTTAAGTTGAGTTGATTTTAAAGTTAAGCATCCAGCAGGAGAGAATTGTTTCTTAGTGGCCTTTTGGATTTTAGAGACTCCTACTCCCAACAATTGTACAGTCTTTCATTAGTTCTTTGTATAGAGTGATTTAGATGGATTGCAAACTGAAGAGCAGAGTTGGCGATCGACTCCTGTGGATAGGGAGCTATTACTCTTGTTGAAAAAGAGAGTAACGAATCTTCAGTCACGGCTTACTTCATTGTACTGAAGGCTAAATATAGGTATTAACTTGTGGTGACGAAGTCTCCTATGCAGAGTGTACTATGGTCCTAGATTGTCATGTTATGGTTGATTGAGTGATGAAATCTTATACACATGTTTTTCAAGGATTGAATTTTTTTTTATGAAAAGTTTGAGCCTCCTTAGTTTTTTTTAAATATATAGATAAACCACAAAAATTTTGTTTGACCCTGACCCTACTTTTATATCCTGTACTCTCACTATTGAAAGATGATGTACTCAGTGCAGTGACGAACTTACTTCTTACTCTCTGTTTACTCAGACTAACATAATTCTGCAAAATGCACAAAGGGCTCGTCGCAGAGACGTATCGTTATATTTTGTGGTAAAGCTGGCAAACTATCGAGTCTCTCGCTCTTATAGTCTTCGAAATGTAGGTGTTCATACACACAGACAGGAATGGTTTAATCGCTACCGAAGGTTATGATAAGCATTTTAGTACGAAGGAATGAGGGCATAAAACTAGTATAACCTTTGTACCTAAAGGTACAGCAAATTAAAAAAGCTTGCACTTAGATATAAGCTAGTTGCATTGGCGAAGCCCCCTACTTTGCGCACTGCATAGTTAAGTGAACTCGCTCATAAAGTAAAATTTTTCGTATTAAACCAAGATATCTTTTAACTAAATAATACGACTAAGCAATAATTACAAACCGTTTTCTACAAAAATCAAAGCATTTAACGTATTAGAGCTCATTAAATCAATTACAAGCAGTAGCAGCAGGAAAATCTAACATTTTCCACATACATATATGCTTAATATCATATAAATTGAGTATCTATGTGAGTGCGCGTGAGTGTGTATGTGTGAGTGTGCATTAATTAAAGCGGCAAGTATTATGTCTTTTCATATATGCACACACACTCTGTTTGTTTGTTTGTTTGCCTGTTGTCTGTGTGTGCTGCTTGTATGTATATATATGTATACATGCGTGTAAATCCTTGTCGAGCGACAAGAGAGCATATCCACTCCACTAAAGCCGCCATCTTAGCCCGTCAAAGCCCAACAGTCAGCTCCTCGCTGCTGTCCCTCCGTAACCACAACACCCATGTGTATGTGTGTGTGTAGTAAGCCAAGCGGCCATGTTTAGTTGTGTGCGTGGACGGACAGGACAAGGCAATGTCAGACCAGGCAACTGTCAATTAATTTTGCGTTTGGCATATAGAGAGGCATAGGCGTTGGCAAGAGGGGTTGCCAGGGTGGCGCAACGAGGCGCAGCAGGCTTTGCTTGATTGGATGGAGGCACACACACACACACACACACACACACATTGAGCAGCATATGATAATGATAATATGTCAACAATGGCGACGACTGAGAAGCAGCCATGTCAAAATTGTATTTAACTGGCACCAGGGCAAACAAACAAACAAAGCGGCCTGTAACCAGTGTGAGTAACTGTGTACGTTTGTATCTGTGTGTGAGTATCTTTGCACTCGTGTGTGTGTGTGTGTGTGCTTGCTGTAATTAATATAAGCCAGTTGTTATTGTAAAAATATTAGCAACTCAGCTACTAATTTATGGAAATTTTAATGAGCATTGCTGGGCCGCTTTATAGAGTGCTGACACGCCCCTGAACTTTCAACTTGCACACATGCTCACTACACTTATATAAATATGTATAGACACAAACACACATACAGAGAGATATATGAAATTTAGGTCGCGGTGTGAGCACAATTTCAATCTCGTAAGTCGCTCAAGGTTCTTGGAAATTAACACATATTTCAAATTGTTGTGGGAGCCTCAAAGCCAACGTCACTTGATGACAGCAACCGGGACAGTGACGGTGACGGTAACTGCGACTGTGACGTCGACAGTGACGTCAACAGCGACTGCGACAGTGTCTGCGATTTCGTTGACGTGATGAAAGGGAAATGTTGAAATGATTAAGCCAACGGACATGTCAAGTTGTAAAGGCTTAGCAGAAATTGGGGCAGTGCGATGTGAAGAAAGTGAAAGAAGCTGAAAATAATATAAGATTACTTTTCGAATTGTTTCAGCTACGCATACATATGTACATCATTCGAGCGTAAATGAATGCATGTTTCTACTTAAAAATGTAATAGACACAGTACTAGAAATAATGGACTTTTTGTAAGCTAAAAAGCGCGAAATGCGGAACGGCGGAAGGGGGTGAGATTTCAAGATGATTCAATAAACTGGAAAGGCACTATGCGCACCTTTTGGTAAAGATTTGTATATCTGGCTCTTGTGGTCTTCGAAATCTAGGTGTTCATTCAGACGGATATAGCTCAGCCAAGCTACTACTATCAAGGCTATGTCATCGCACACTATGTAGAGCAAATTTATTCGTAACACGGTGGTAGCGCTAAACCGCACTCAGTATCACTCGATCACCCTCTGCTGATTATCTGGTCACTGTGGCATAATTGGTAACGAGGGGGCTGATGAGTGCGCTAGAGAAGGTTAAGCGGTTAAAGAAAGACTTCTGCAAGACGTAATATTTCAAATAACGATAGAAGTCAGAACCGAGGCAGAACAACAATGAGACACTGTGTCCGGTTGTCGCATCTTCCGAGCACTCTGGCCAAGCTACAACCTAAAGCGAACTGCCGAGCTGCTGCGATAGACCTATTGGATAAGAGGATGCATATTCCCCACTACGACTTTTGTGTGAGCTGTGGGGATGAGGAGTAGATATGTAGAAAGCATGCAACGCCTGTTGTGCGATTTTCTTGCACTGCTTACAAAACGTACCCAGTGCTTGGGAAAACCCTTTTTTGAAGACCTGGGCAGACTGGCAAATCTGCCCATAAAGAACCTGGCTCTTTTTATCAAATCCTCAATATGGTGCAACACGCAGGAAGATTAGGCGAAATTTAGAGCGCCCACTGGCTATTTTAACTCTGGGTGTGGGAGCACTAGGTATGTTCTCCTCCCCACTACCGTTCCTTCCATGCTACATAGGCATCACAATGGACCATAAGGTCTCCTGGTGATGTCGAACCTAACCAAACCTAAAAATACAATACTCTCAATCCAAGCATTGAGAAAGACTAAATATATTTGCAATGTTCTTTGAGAGAGAGAGACCACTTCTTCTTAGAGTCATTCTAAACATTCTTAAATTAATCATTTCTGTCTAGAAATAGATTGCGATTTATGGAGAATAGATTTATTGGCATGTCCTCTGAGGGAATTAGCAAGCAGACTCCGATGAACTGGGAAAAGAGCTTCCATTAATTTTGCTATCCAGAGCTGTGATGACCACTGAGTATACTTCAAAGGGAATATTAGCACTATTATAATTGGACCGTATTAAAAGACATACATTCTATGAAAAGACAAACCAATGTATAGTCGGGTCTTTGGCAAAGAAGAGTTCAGGTGTGGTACTCGCGGAACTATAAGAAACTCAGGGCTATAGCCTATATGGTTATTATAGATACTAACACCTGTAGTTTCTATGAGATTAAGGAGGAATCCTCACATAACGTACTTACTGAACATGACGCTCTTGCCAGAAGAAGAGCATCTGGCAAGGCAGAAAAAGAGCATGCAAACATCCATTGCGTCATGCGAAGTCGATGCACGATGTCAACCGACTAGAACCATCCACGATAGTTAAGTTTATGAAATGCACTAGCAAAGGAGCTCTACGGCTAGTAGAGAGCACAGTGGATCCTTCAGAACTTTTTATTTTTGGAAACACTTGGTCAACTTTCAACGTCTAGTTAAATTACTTTGACTTGTGACGTCACACGTCTTTTTGCGTCTCGAAAATTAAAGCCATATTTTTTTTTCTGCAAACCTTACACATTTTGCTCACAGTTTGTCCTTTCTTTGTGCATTGTTGTTTATTTGTTTGCTTGTGGTCTTAATTTGCAACAAATATTTGCTAATTTCTTTTGTTTGTTTTGTCAATGGGTTATTTTTGTTAATTTACTTTTTTCATTAACTTTTATACGCCATTTTTGTGCATTTAATTGCAACTCATTAAGCATATTAATTAAATTACCACATTCATGCAATAAAGTTGCGGCTTTCTAGAAATAGAAACAAAAAAAAAAAGAGGAAATAAAAAAATGTAAAGCTGACTTTTGTCAGGCAATGAAAACTGGAATGCGTTCTTAATCCAACAACAAAAACAACACAGGCAACAAAAACAGCATTTTAAACGCATAAATGACAGCAAATTAACAGGAAAAACAAAAAGTAATACAGCAACAAAAAATTATTGCAATTTATAAATACTTAAATTATAGGGTTAAGAGTGTATATTAAGTTTGTGCAAGTAAATGCGATAGGGAGCTAGAAGCATGAGCTAGTGGGAGTCTAAAAAGCAAAACAATGTTGAACTTTTGTCATTAGAAATTCAAAGCTTAGAAGTTGTAAGGAAATGTTCCCAGAGTTACGATTTCGAGATAGTAACTATCATAGTTCAGGGCATTTCATAGTCGGTCATGTGCAACATAAATGAAGTCTGTTTTTTTTTTAACCATATTTGCACATAAGAAATAAAATGATATAATAAAAATTTAAATAGCTGCAAAACATTATTATTAATGACAAAAACAAGTTTTTCATAATGGGATTTACTTTTGATGTTTACATGGCTGTGTGTGTGATTTTCTATGTATAGGTTTATATATATGTGCGTGCGTGAGTTTATTTTAAATGCTGCTGTGCATTGGGCAATAATTTACACAAAATATTACAACACATATTACAAGCTTATTAAAAAATGTATTATAAATATCATTAACAAAAATCAAAAACCTAAAAAAAAAATGCACATAAATAAGAGATATAAAATTAATTTGCATTTTGCAGTTGCTAATATTTGGAAAATATTTACGTAGCGCATTATTTGTTAATTTTATGTTGCTAATTGATTTAAAAATTACCAAATGAAAAACTGTTGCATACTTTCAGGCAAATGCAATTTATTTGCATGACCAAATGGTTTATTTATCGAATATTTCGATGGCTTGGCAAATATATGCATAATATTGATTAGAGCATAGAATAAAGTGAAGTGGAAAAAAAAACCAAGGGAGTGCAACTGGATTGACGGACGCGCTTTTAATGAAGCGACAGCAGCACGTGCCACAGAAGCACTCAGACAAATAGCTGACAATATGACCAAGAAAGGGTGTTGGATTGTTGGTGGTCTGTCTGGGCGTTACGGCAATTAGAAAAATGTCAAAGGCACCGCATGTAGTCACAACAAATGCATAGAAAGCACCCTTCCAGCGATGATTGCGGCACCCAGCCAGCCATCTTCATGCAAATCACGCCCCACACGCCTTGTCCGACCAAGTGACATTGAAAAGTTGCACACGAAGCGGTTTGGGTACCATTGAATGGGATTAGCATTGTGTAAAATTACCTTTATTAGCGCATTTTTAGCAAGCAAACGGAGAGCGTAAAAGATGCAGACACCGAGAGAGAGAGAGGTGAGAGAGGGGGCTTTAGCAGACTCGATGACGACACGTGTTGCTCGTGTTCTGCACGAGTTGTAGCCATACATAGATGAGTTTTATACAATATCGCATAATATATGCATGGAGTCGACACGGTTAGATTGCTTGTGGCATGTGTATAAATTTGGGATTAGTTAGTTGCACAGAAGCCAGAACGTTGGAGATTTCGATGGTAATGGCGGTTATAACGTCGGGCTCTGCCATTAAGCATAAAATTGAGTATCGTGGTGCATGTGGCTGGGTGCCAAGCATTTAATTTAAAGGGATTTCTAAAAGCTTGCGTTCTGTAGATGTCTCCCAAAGTTCAGCAAGTCATGACGGGATTTGCATTTAAGGCGTGCCAGTTGACTGGGCAACAGCTTATGGGCTTACGATTTGGTCATGCATTAGAAGCCTTTATCTCGAGGGTTTGTCTAGCGTAGTTTATGTTCATAAATGTATATAGCTACATGCTGTAAATGAGCTCGCAATACATAACACTACAGCTATATCAGTAAATAGAAATGGTTAACTTTAATGCTTTAAGTTGCACAAAATGTTATTACAAATACTTGCTCAATTTTTAACAGTTCCAAACCGATATTGTCTTACAACTATTCCTTTTTTTTAAAACAAAAATTAGAATAATATCCATTGCATTGAGATTAGGTTGAATATTTACAACAAACATATTCGCTCAACTAAATAAAGTTACTTTTTTCTCAACAAGCCTACAAACTCCAATTATTTTCAAGATCGCGAGTATTTCATGGTAAATTGAATCCCTGGCCCAGTGCCTGCTCGCTCTGCCTCAACTTGACAGCAATCATATAAAGGACTACACCCTTGGTAAACATATACAAAAACCCTATGACAATTTCATTCAATTTGCGACAGCAACAACAGCTACAACAACAACAGAACAAACAAGCAACCAACAACCAACTTCTGCGGCTGTCAATGTTGTTGGGTTCTCTGACTGGTATAAAAAAATTTATTTAAATTTTGCACAGATATAAAAGTATATAGATGTATGTACTATATGTATATTTTATGCATTTGCTGTTGCTTTCACAGCGAAATTTATAGCTTATTTATATAACAATAAAAACTACAACGAAAGCAACAACAAGAAGCACAACAACAACAACAACCAGAGAGACATTGCAACGAGCAATCACTGAAATAACAACACGCAGACACAACATGAAAATGTCCCTCCATTTTGTGGGCGGCTTTTGGTGCCGACTGCAAAAAAAAAAAACAAAACAAAAAAAAATGGCGCAGCATGAAATATTATGCAAGTGCGTCTGGCCGACTGTCTATGTGTGTGTGTGAGTATCTGTGGGTGCGTGCATCTGTGTGCGAGCATACAAATTAAACAAGATGCAACACTCGGCTGGCTAACTGTCTGACTGTTGGGTTGCCTACTCCTGCCTCCTACTGTCCTCCCCCCACCATATACTGCCACTTCGCTGGACTTGGACATGCTGCATTACGCGCTCTCTTGTTGCGGTAGCCGCCACAGCAGCCGGCACTTTGTGGGCTGTTGGTCTGCTCTGACGTAGTCGCCATTAAAAATGGCCAACAACTTGAAAAACAACAACAAAAAAATATGGCGTACTGTGAGGTTAGGTGCGATCGACTTTGCGATACACTGTACCCAGCACATCTACCTACATAATAAGAATTTACTCGCCTGGAACTCGAATCAGAATTGCATAAAAACAACTGAAAGGAAATTTTTACGACTGGGACTCGAAGCTCAACAATCTAGCAACTCATCAACCCTTGAGCTGTTTCCAAATTCGGCCTCTATAATACTTTATTGCGATTATCTCCTATATTTATTGTCTGGCAGACTATAGTGACGTTTGGTAAAAATATTGTATTGTATCCTGAAGGATGTTCCATCCAGCTGTAGAGCTCATTAACTAATGCAGAGAACTAATTATTTGGGATCGTTTTAGTCAAGTGACATCATGCCTCGTGATAGTGACGTTTGGTTAAGTAAATAATATTGTTGGGAAAAAACTCAACTGCAATCTTAAGGATGTCCTTTCTAGCTGTAGAGCTTCTTAACTAATTCAGAGAACTTGATTATTTGGTATGGTTTTAATCAAGTCACAGCGTTCCTGGGTATTCCTTAATCGCCAAAAAGTCAGAGCCCTTCTTCTGACAAGAGCGACATACTTAGCGAGTACGTGTTAGAAGGATTCCTTCTTAGTCCCACAAAATCTACAGATGCTAGAATCCGTGATGTTGTATATATTTGGTAAACAGTAGGTAAGACTTACAGTAGTTAAGAAAAAATCTAAAACTCGATTTTCCTAGTTCTTATCATCTCCAAGCTACATGCGTTCATATAGACGGACATGTCGATATTCATTGCTTTTGTCCCGCTGAGCATATTGGTTTTAACTTGGGGGCTCTCCGAAAGATTCAAAGAAATAAAAAAATAGAACTTATATATAAAGTCCAAATCTCAAATTTTGCTTTTTCTGTATTTTATAATCTTCCGTTTTTAGGCGTACATACAGACGGACGGGTATATCTATATTTATTTCTTCCCTATGGGGTGTGTCCGAGAGGAGGAAGGAATAGAAAAAACTTCAAATTCAATTCTCAAAACTTTGTTTCTTCGAGCGCCTCTAACCTCCAAATTATTGTTTTGTTTGGAACTAAGGGCATATTAGTGAGAATTTTGAGAGGTAGGAAGAAAAAAAACTTAATCAGCCTGTACATATATGAAGTACAAATCTTCAACTAGTCTAAATTCATTTCTATTGACCATCCTGAATATATTTCAGGTTTCTTTGGGGGTCTCCAAAAAGAGGAACTCCAAGATCAAGGTATTCTAAAATAATTTCTTTGGGACACCCGAGCATATTTGAGGTAACCTACATGGTCTTCGAAAGGAGGAAGGAAAAGAAAAAAAAAAGGCCAACTTAAGGCTACACATATAATAACTCCAATTCCCAAGCTTGGTTCTGCTAGCTTTTATAATCTGCCACTTCTAGGCGTTCATACAGACGCTAAGACATCTTTATATCAACTGCTTTTGTACTCGTAACCATATTGGAGTTAATTTTGGGCAATCTCCGGCATGCTTCTCTCTATGTTACATAAGCTAGCACAAACTGCATATACCTCTCATTTTAAGCTACAGTGTATAAATAGTCGAACAACAGTGCAACTTCAATAACAAGAACAACAACAACAATTGGCAAGGCAAATGGCAAACAAAATTGCGTTGATTTTATAGATGAAACATTTTTCCGAGCGTTCAATGACTTCATACACATAGCTACAGACATAAATACATATGTATAGACACATATATATATGTATATACAGTACGGCACCGTGGTGCAGCCTAGGGCTAATCAAGGGATTATGTATTACGCAATAAGTGCATTAAAATAAATGAGATTAAAATGATATTTATAAGCTCATTATTATTAAGTTAATGGCTAATGAGTTGTAGTTATGTAAGTATTAAAAAAAAAAAATTAAAATATGAGTAAGAGATTGAGTTAATGTTTATAAGAAACAAACTTCAAGGGATATTGTGAGATATAATGGCCAATAACTCCAAAGACCAGAAAAATTGTGTTAAAGCAGCAATATAATATATAATAATGTATATATATGACTTCAAAGGATATTGTTTAAAGCAGCAACAATATAAGACAAAAAAATAAATGTTATGCTAAGAAAATACATTATGTAAAAGTATCTACATCTCCCAAAAATTTTCTGCATTAAGTGCCACTTCTATGTTTGCAGGATTTTCATTAGATATACTGAATTCTTTAAAAATATATTTATTCGATATAGAAAAACCTCTAAACGATTGTACCTAAAATTTTTTCTTCAAATATCTGTTAAAATTACACCAATTAAAAGTAATTATTCAATTGTAAAGTAAATAAGAATAAGATTTGATCAATTATTGTTAGTCCCTTATAGAAAAAGTGGAGATTCAATAAATAAATAAATAATTAAAAAAAAAAAAAAAGTTATTCAACGCTCCCGAAAAATCATTTTCTACACATAATTGCTTTTGGACTGGAGCTGTGACGTCACAGATGTATGCGCGATGCATACAGAGATATCGAAATACTATTTTTTTGTATAATAGATGGAAATAAGTAAGATAAAGAAAATATTATCCTTTCAGGTTAAACTCTTAATAAGAAATAATGATTACCACTCATAAACTAATTAATTATATTATAGTATAATCAACTTTAGTAGACTTACATTTTGGAAAAAAAAATTTAAAACTAAAAAATCAAAAGAAAAATGTTGTGCGTTTTATTATTATATAAGATTCAATACTTAATTTATCTGCTAAAAGGAATCCAATTGGTACACGTGATAAAAAAAAGGATAATTAATTTGCCCCTATTGCCCCCAAGTACTTAAGTTCCTTGACGTCGTCATCGTCTCCGTCATCATTTATTTCTCAGTTTCGAGTAGCCGCCAGATGGCGTAAGCATTTTGTTAATTTTTGAAATAAATATCATTTTACCATTGTTAAAGTTAATATTTAAACGTTGTTGATAACTGAATGAAGCATGCATGGACCGAAGCCCCTTCTAGTTTCTATGACTGTCGACACAGCTACGTAATATCACTTATCTTTGTTAGAAAGTTATTAAGTATAGACTTATTCTGTTATAAGAGTGCTTATTGGATTTATCTTCTGAAAAACATCGTTTGGTGGTTGGTAAGCGAAGCGAACAGGGCCCAAAGCCCCGTAGTCTCCAATACAGTAATTTTTCACATAAATTATAAGTAGCCTTTCCTGCCTCTATCTAATGAACTACGTAATACCCCTTTCTTTTGTAAAAATGTATTAATTATGTGTAGCCTTATTATATCTTTCGAACTTATGGTATTATTAGATATATCTTCTAAAGGCAATCCTTTTGGAAATATTGTAATTATCCTGAAAAAATTTAATATGCTAAAAAATATGTTCGCGAAGACGCGCTGAATAACTAATGAAGAATATCATTAGAGTTCCCATTCAACCAACCAAAAAGAAAACTATTTTTAAGCAGTTTGTTCCACTGTGCCTAGTATTTAAAGTTGGTTCTTTGGTTTTTGCCATGGGTAACACATTGCAAACTCATTTGTCTGAATTTTATGCGTCGGCAGCATACAAAAAAAAAAAAAAAATAAACCAACTTACATACTATAAAGTTTATTGTGTAATAAAAGTTTTTAGCTGTTTCCGTGTTTTTTTTTTTATTGTGCGTTGCCTGTCGCAGGATATCAAGAAACCGCCCACAAAAAATACATTGTATAGCAACTACAACTATTTGCAAATTTATTTATGTGAATTTTCAATTTATGATTTATGCAGCCCTGAAAAGCTGCTTTATTTTAATTTAGCGAACTTGTAACGCGGCATCTTTGGGCTGCGCTCAGTGTCAATCGCTGGCACTTTTTTTATCGCCATTTTTTTTTCACTTGTTTTTCTTTCTGCTTTTGTCACATTTATTGCCATTGCATTGTTGGCATTTTGCAAATTAAACGGACTTCCGCCAAAGGCCATTTCCGCTGCCTCGATCCGCTTTTGTTTTGCGCTCAATGCACCTAACAGATCCAATGGACTCGGCCCCGCACCCGGAGTACCCAACTCAGCACTTTGGTCAACTTTTATCGGAACTGCTGCTCTTTTTTTTTGTGTTTTGTCTTGTTTTGTTGTTTTTGTGTTGCTCACACAGCATTCGATTGTTTTATATTCGATTTTTTTTTTGTTTTTGTATACTCGGTATATTGTCAATTGCAAATGTGCATTGTATTTTGTTTTTCTCTAGTTGACTATTTTTATAGTAATGTCTATATAGATAGATGTTCGTGTTTTTTTCACACAAACATATATAACAGAGATTCGCAGGACCCGGCAAATAAACGCCAACAGTTTATGACAGTTAGCAACCTGCGGCCATGCTTTGATTTCTGTTCTTGTTTTTTTTTTTTCTTCCGGTTTTTTCTGCATCTTTTATTCTTTTTATTTTTAATAGAAATGCAGACTTTTTATAGTGCTCGGCAAATTGCTCGATTTAATGTTTAATATCTCTATTTTATTGTTTTTTTTTTTTTTTTATACAATAATTGATTACTTCTCTTTATTGTTGTTTCTGGTCACGTTTTAATTTGATATTTGGTGTTAATTAAATGTATTAGGCTTCAATGAACTGCACAACGTTTGCCAATTAGCTATAGATACACACTGTTACAAAAAATAAAAATATGAAATACATTCAATAATGTGACCAAAAACACGTAATTATTTCATTGATTCAATTATGTAAATACAAAACATACATAAGTATAAATTAAAACCAGAAAATTAATAAGCAGCAAAAAAAAATAATTTACAAAAAAAAAAGAATCTGTCAAATGCCAAACAAATATTTTAAACCAAACAAATTTAATAATACTCGAAACTATTGCAGTATTTGAAGCAAGAACCCGAAATAAATTAGCAGCCCCGAACTGCTGGGAATAAAACTTTTCTGTCTTCAGGGATTGCAATGTAGAGGATCTTCTAAAACAATTAAAGACCACTAAAGCTTAAGACCACCTAACAACATTTTTTTTAATCGGTCTCATCGTGAATGTTCTATCTGGTATCGACTTGCTAAAAGATGGGTTTGTATTCCAAGAAGAGAACGATCCAAAAAACACAACCGGAATTTGGTATCCAAAGATGACAAACGCAATCTCTGCACGCCAATCTTGTAGAATTTGTGTGGAAAGAACTAGATAAAATTGTTTTCAATCTCTAAAAAAAATTTCTAATTTTTAAGCCAACATTCTTATTTTAAAGAATTTTCTTTTTGTTGTTCTTAAATATGTTGAACACGTCGTTTTATCCCTTTTAAATATGGTGTATATATACATTAAATCGATTTGATGCAACAATGCTAAAAAAAATAAAACGAAAATTTAATTTAATTTAATTTTTTTATTATATTTTTGTAATATTGAATAGAATAAATATGTTTTGCATATATAAAAAAAAATATAAAGGCACGAAAAAAACCAAATCTACATTTCTGCGAAAGCGTACTGGTCAGAGGGCAGAGCCCCTTAGTATTAGTTTTAAATAACTCATATGTGACGCATGCCAACTAAGTATTAAATATTTCCTTATTATTATTTAAAATAAAAAAGGCTCAAAAAAATAAAACTTAAAAAAATATTATTTTGATATAAAATTTAAAAATACAATCTTTTTATTTTAAACTATTTTGTAATAAAATTAAAAAAAAACATTTTTTTTTTTTAAAAAAAAACTTAATTTTATTATAAAAAAAATTATTAAAAAATTAACATAAAAAATGTGAAATAAAAAAATTATTTCAAGATATTTAAAAAAATTTAATTTTAATTAATTAATTTAAAAAAAAAAATACCTTTTAAATTTATTACAAAAAAATTTTATATATTAGAAAAAAAATATTTTATATTAAAAAATAATTCATTTTATTAAGATATTTAAAAAAATTAAATTTTTATAAAAAAAATTATAAAAAATAGAAAATAAAAAAAAAACTTTTTAAATTAAAAAATAATTTATTTTATTAAGACATTTAAAACAATTTAGAATATTAAAAAATTAATTATTTTTCTACATTTAAATAATCGATGACTTTTTTTTGTGGCTTTCTTTTATTTTTTTATAACTGAACCAAATCTTTGGGAATCCCTCGAAATTTTTCTGATCAACATTTAAAATCTAAAATAATTAAGGCGCAGTAAGGTGCGTTGAGTCCATTGATGATAAATTTTTATTTCATACAAAAGGAGACAGTATGAAATTCAATTCGCGTTATGACCCTCTGTATCAAAATCTGTATGAAGGAATACTTTAAATAAAATATCTATATATTACACAAGGCCGTTTTTTGTGACATCAAAGGCTCCTAGACGGATCGCGCGATTTCAACAAATGAGGTATCAATCGAAAGCTATTTACACCTAGATGTGCAATAAGGTGTTATTTTTTCGATTAAATCTATATTTTGGTGGATATCGCTAAAATAAAGTATCAACCATTGCTACAAAAAGTGCGAAAAGGAAGGCCGATTGAAATTACTATGCGTGGGTGTGAAAAGGTGCGCATATTTTTATTTCCAGTGAGCGTAATAAAGAAGCAAAGTTTGCTCTCTTTGGTTTCTCTTTGATCTTATTTTGCAATTGTGCATTGAAGACAATAGGTGTAAGCGGCACGGCTAATCTGTGTCTTTTTTTTTTGTCAAACTTTCTCTGACAGGGTTGCCACATATGCGCGCTGCATTTTAGTTTCTGAAGCAAAATCAAAGTTCTTATTAGAAACTGACATCTGGCTACCCTACGACTGCAGATGTAAATTACGCGATTGACACGTTCGGCCAAGCGCTGCAGTTTTATTATATATGTATTATTTTCTGAAAAGCTATTTGTATATTATGCAATGAATTATCTGGCGATTTTCGCCGCCGGGTTCACTAGTAAACCTTATTAAAATACCATACATTTTTTTTAGCAATGTTTCGGGCTCTAGATGTGAAAGTTGATGAAACTCTTTGCTGTAAATTTTACTATGTTAGTCAACACTACTTCTCAAACGTTTTTACGAAAATCCTCAAATTTTTTCACAAAATAAATATAAATATGGCTAAGTACGCCATAAATACCATGCACCAAAAAAAATTTCCAAAGTATACCAAAACAACTGCAACACAAGCATTTAGTATATTTAATTATAATACGATTATGCCAAGTTTAGCATGACCTTGCTGTCTTTGAGCTCTCAGCTCAGAGTTAATGTGTACATAAAAAAGCATCCCTGACAGTTTCTCCGCCACAAGGGTATGTAACACCTGCAACGTTGGGAAGCAACAAAAACAATGAAAAAAAAAAATTATTATAATGCGACCCGCTCATTAACATATTGAATTTTAATGTCATGTAGCAGACCATAGCTCCACCCTCTGCATACCAGCCGCATTGACGACTATCAGCATTATATTATGTACATAGAACCACAAAGAACTGGGGGGCAACAACAAGCCGCAGTTACCGCATTTAACGTTTGAGAGCCAAAATTCTAAACTACTATTGTTTGGAATTTGCATTTTTCTTTAAAAAGCAAACGAAATTGCTGCGTTTGGAAGCTTTAGAAGCAACTTCTATACATCTCTATATATACATATATTCACAAAACCGCAAAATGAACAAAATAAAAAAAAGCTCATCTGCATTTTTTCGGTTTTTTCTATGGCGAACATGATTAAATGGCTGCCAAAGCGACCATAATGACGTCAAAAGTATTTGCATTAAAATTACAATCAACAAAAATGAGGAAAAAAAAACGATGTGGAATGTCAAAAATGTTGGCAGTTTGTAGGTTTTTTGCATAGAAATTGATTTTTAATGACACGCGTTTGTAATTCATGAGCAAATATTTGGGCTTAAAGAAATTTTTTGGTACCATTTTGACATTTAAAGCGCTCCAAACAGACTGCAACCAACTCAAAGCGCCACTGAGGCGCTCCCAAATGACTAGACTGTACCATGTTCATGCAATTTGCTTTACTTTACTATGGCTTTGCTGCGCCCCAAGGCAGGCGCCAATAATGTGTGCACAACTCTCACGAGATATGCATATGGCCAGAGCTGCATAGATGTAACAAAATGGCGACCATGGCATTGCCAGCTGCTGCAAATGTCAGCTGTGGCGATGCTTAAAATTTTGCGTTGACTTCATTACTTCGTTCAACGCACATAAATGTAAATTTTAGTAGCCCATAAAATTTATGTTCAAACTGCGGCAAGTTGTCAAAAGTAAATATTGTATCAATAATTTATCGATACTTATTGCGTTCCACTCAAACACTTGGCAAAGCGCACTCACTCGCTCACTCACGCACTCAGGCACACAATGCCTTAAAGCGATACTTGTGGTCCACTCGATGACACTCCCACACACGGCATTCATAAATCAGACTCAGACTCACATAAATTTCGGGCGACAAGTGTCCAGTTAAACAGCCGCAAGACAGCGTGCAAAATTCAAGTATATTACTTTTTAGTCGTCCTCCAACCTGATCCCACTCCCATAACACTTGCACCCACTCGTACTCACTTCCTATTCGCTCTGTTTCTAATACTTTTTCAACCACTGACATACATTTAAAGCAAACAAAGCACAAAAAGCACAGTGGGACGAAAGATTCGTAAGAATAGATTAAAAATCAACTATAGGTAAAGTATTTCTCATTGAAATCTGAAAAATTAAAACCAAAGAAAGTCTAAGCTGCATCACAGCTCAGAAATCGAGAGAAAAATTATAAACGTTCTTCCCGAAGCAAGAGACTCTCATCAGGAAGAACGAGGTTTAGAAGCGAGAAACTCTCATCAGGAAGAGCGAGCTGCAATATGTCTCACAGATAGAAGACGTCACAGAGATAAGTATCTTTTATTCCGTCTTTCGAACTAGTCTTGCGTTTTTCAAGATGATAGATCTTATCTGCTATTCGACAAGCCTTGAAGCAACAGCGAGCATATATTTTATGTTCGAAAAAAATTATGAGCGAATCGGAAGCATCCAGCACCATCTTAGACAAGTCACCCAGTACTTGGGAAAAACATTCTCTAATAATATTAGTTGCCTGGTAAGTTTGCTACTAGGGCACCTGATTGATTTTATCGACTGCTCCGAATGACTAATTTCTAAACACTCATTTTATTATCCGTAATCAGAAAATTTTTAAAACCAATGTCAAAGCTGTTTCTTAATTAAAAAATTGCAGCAGATTGAAAATAAAGTTATAGTGATATAGATGATAGAAGATGACGAATATAAAACTTGAGATGATGGTCCCAAACTTTAATGTTAATCTTAAATGCGATCGCTAGGACGATATGAGCTTTTATTATATTAATCATATTTAAAATAAAGCTGTATTGATTTTGTGATAGAAGATGATGACAATAAACCTTGAAACATCAATATTTCTGAAATCTGTGAATCTCATATGCGACCGCTAGAATGATTTGAGCTTTTATTATATTAATCATATTAATCTATCTTGCAAATGATCCTCGATAAATTGCAGCAGATTAAAAATAAAACTGTATTGATATAGATGACAGATGATGATGGAAATAAACCTTGAGATGATGGTCCCAAACTTCAATAATGTTGAAAGCTGCAAATCTTGTGAATAAATTTCAGCAGATTAGAAATGAAGCTGCACAGATTAAAGAAGATGATAGAAATAAACGTTGGAGATGATGGTCCCAAACTTCAATATTCTTGAAAGCTGCAAATCTCATATACGATAGCAAAGACTATATGACTAGACATATATTATATTAATCAAATTCAATATTCTACAAAGCTCTATATGTCATATCTCTCATCTCTCCGCCTATCATACAGCTACTCAAATAAATATTTTTTCCAATTTTTTTTTTGTCGAATCTAAAACTTGTGGTACACTAAATTTTCCTTGATAGATTTGAAAACGCATCCCGAAATCAAATTTCGATCGAAGCATCCTAACTTGCCCCACTGTGCACACACATTCAAGATTCATTTCACTGGCAGCGCCCAAAAGTTGGCTACACAATTTGTCACTGGGTCATTTTGCACATTAAAGACGGGCTGGGGCAATCTACAGTCATGTTCATAAGTAACAAAAAAAAAAGGCGCACTTTTTTTTCTAAAAATAATAAATCATGTGTACATAACAAGACGCCCTAAAACCTCCAACCACAGCCCGACCAGCCCAACCCCAACCCCTTTGGCAGCCCTAGTCGAACAGTGCGATACTTCTGTTCTCATCCCCTGTCCAGGCTGCCACTTGCCGCTCATTTGGCGCGTCGACGCTTAGGCGCCTTGGCCCAACGTTGGCGTCGTCTTTGACACAGTTTCAATTTGCTTTTGTGCACAGTTTTTGGCGTTCGTTCTTTGCAGTGCTCTGCCCAGACCGCACCCCCCCCATCAACGATCTGTCGCACTCTCTTGGCTCCTTTGCTGTTTACTTGCATACTTTTAGGTGCTCAGCTTGTTTGCTTTTTGGCTGAGCACTCGCCTTTTGAATAATTGTTGGAAAATACAATAAATCACATGCACCGCTGTGCGTTTAGCTCTGTTTTTCCTACTACTCTCTCGCTAGGATTTTCCACCAAAAGTTCATTAGTTGCTTAGTAAATTTGTGTGCATTATAATTATAGTACATAGTATGTAGTTGCATACTTTTGGTTGCAAGTACTTAATTAGTTAATATGAGCTGCCATAGAGTATTGCTAATATGCGCCTGGGGTCAAGCTATGTCCTTCTGACTGTGATAATGATTTAACTGATTAAACTCATAAATGATTAATTACAGACCACATGCCTGATAATAACAAATGGCACAAAGGTAGGCGGTCCTTTTCCACACTTAAAGATACACGCACACATGCGTACATATATATATATATATATATATATATACTTGAGGACAAAAGGCGATTTCAAAGCCCGCCTACGGTCATTGTGTCATAGTCGCTGAGGTTAATGATTCAATATTAATATAATGCACAAATTTCGACAATATCATATGAGCATACAACACATTGTAGTCATTGACTTTAGACTTGTGACACTTCCTGGAATTCCAACCACCTGCCCAGTGGGGAAAATGTCCTTACATTGGGTAACTAATGAAAGCAGCGTTGATTTTCCAGCTCTTTTTGTTGGTTTATTCGTAAGTGCTTGCAATGTTCAGAATATTGCGTCAGTTAATCAATATCTACATAACATATAATAGAGTTTTTTCACAGTTCATCATTTATTTTTTTTCTTGCGAAAAATGTTGAAAATTATATTTGGCTCGCTTACGCAAATAATTTTGTAATTTGGCATGCTTTTTGGCATATCTTTTTTCTTTAAATTAATTTATATTTTTTGAAATTATTATTATTATATTAAAAAAAACTCTTCAATTGTCGTTTATATTGCTAATTTACTGCCCATTATTTAAAATTAATTTATTATAGCTCTAATTAAAATGTTAAACTTGATTTTTTTACCCTTTCGCTTAACTTTGAAATATAATAATACAATTTTTTACTTTCAATCGCCTTGTATTACCTTATTTAAAAACAAAAACAAGTTTTTATCGGAGCATAAAATTTTTATTTAATTTCTTTGCTCATTTATATGAACTAAATAGGTATTGACTATATAAACATAATTTATAATAGCCTTTAAATGTGCTATAATTATTTTAGAAATGATTTTCATTTAAATAATTGAAAAATTACTATTAAATGAATTGAATTCATTAAAAAACATAACTTAATTATTTAACAAGACTAAAAATTTAAAAAGCTATGCATTATTATTATTTTAAATCTAAAAGCCAATTTATGTTATTTATTTAATATGTTCAATAAAGAATTTTTTCATCGTGATAGTCCTGTTCAGTAGAAGAGTTTAAAATTATAAAATTTTTAGTAAAGTCACCGCTTTTTAATATGTGTGTAGATTATGCAAACTTTTTAATTTAAAAATTGCGTATACGCAATCATTTCCTAGCCATCGTGTCTTAAAACGTTTAAAAAATTCTAAATTTGCTTAAAAGCCATTACCTTTCATAGATATAAATAATAAATACATAGATAGATACATATAAGCACAGATACATAAATAATTAGATACATGAATACATACAAAGAGACATAGATACATAGATTCATAGACAGATAAAAACAGAGCCAGATACAATTTTTGCAGTCATCCGACAGGTTCAGTTCGTGCTCTGCTGGAAAACTCAAAAATATCCGAATAATCGACTTTGAATTGGTTCGGCTTAAATGTATCTAGCAGATCTGCTTTAAAGATACAAAGCCTTTAACATGAGCTGAGCTGCACAGATAATTCTCTATCGGCCTGAGCTCCTGCAAGTGCCGAATTTCCCACTGGGTATACTCAGAGCTCTCTCTCTGTCTCCCTGTCGCTACGTCATCTCGCACTTTCTTCCGCTCCGTTGCTTTGGTGCTGCACCTTTACAATAGTACAATGATAGATACATGCATGAGTCTGAATTGTTGCTCAAATTCAGTTCTGACCGCACATGGATACAACTCACACACTCACGCACACAGTGTGGCATTCATTCATTAGCAAATGCTAAACATGCACCAGGGCTACTCACTCACTCACTCACTTACTCATACACATATCTAAACTTAATTATTATCGCAATTAAATTGCTTTTAAATGACCAACAACTACAAGTTGGTGCATTTTGCAGTCCAAGTCTCTCAGGCATCACATAACCAGAATTATGTTGTTTTGGCTTTTGTCTGCAGTAGACTCAACTCAATTCAGATTCTTCTGTGCCTCAGTATCTGTGAGTTTGTATGTCAACTGTGCGGAAATTGAATTTTAGGTAATTTCGTTGCATGTCATTAGGCGCAATTACGTAATAAGCGTATGTACTTTACTCGACTCTCCTGCATTGCGCTACTGATGTAAGTTCAATCTAGTCAAGTCAGGACAATACGGTGAACTTCTTGTCTGAACCTTGACTTGGTTGATGACTCAACTTGTGGGTAAATGTACTCATTTGGCGTAAAATACTAATTGCTTTCTGCTTCATGCTTATTATTAATTGCATACGATTTGTATGCCAATTAAATGTCTTTTGGTGAGTCAAATTATTCGTTTTATTCACTTGCATTTGTTGCATACTTTAAGGTGTTGCACTGTTAAATTGTGCAAATTACATGTCAATTTATTGTAAGTTATTTTAATTAAACAAAGTGCTGGAAATCAACAAACGCTTAAACTGTGATTAGCATACTTTTATGCCAAAACTAAAGATTATGATTTGATTTGTGTGAAAAATAATTGGTTTGCAAATTAATAACAAAGTTCCTATTGTAGTTCATAAATTAAATAATTGCAAAGTTATTATTTTCTTTTTTCAGTTAAAACTATATCTAACTTGACAAATTTCAGCAGATTTCCAATGGCTTTGTGGAAATAAATGAAGATGATGGAATTTGATGGATGAGGATAGAAGATGATGAAAGATGATAAAAGATGATAAGAGATAATATAAGAAGAGAGATGTCATAAGATAATAGAGGATATTAGAAGACAGTAGAAGAATGATTTAAGATAATAGAAAATTGTTTGCAGATGGTAGAGTTGATCCATAAGATAAGCTTTCGTGTAACTAAGATAGGCAATAAATATCAAAACTATGTCTTAAGAGTTTATTCTCTATTAAATGACGCAGAAGAAAAAGTTTTAGATTTAAGTGAAGATTAAAGACTCTGTTTTGCTTTGTGTGAAAAATAATTGGTTTGTAAATTAATAACAAAGTGCCAGTTGTAGTTCATCAATTAAATAATTGCAAAGTTATTATTTTCTTTTTTCAGTTGAAGCTATTTCTAACTAGCCAAATTCCAGCGGATTTCAAATGGCTTTGTGGTAATTAAGGAATATGATGGAATTTGGTGGAAGATGATAGATGATTTACGATAATTTAAAAAGTGAGTTTCATAAGATGATAGAAGATGATAAAGGATAATGTAAGACAGTAGAAGTAGGACAAAAGAGGCTAAAAGAAACGTGTTAGAAATGGTAGAGATGATCTATAAGATGATGGACCAACAACTGCATACTTTCGAAAACTCTAAATACTAAAAACTATGTCTTAAACTTCTATTAAGTGATACAGAAGATAAAAGTTTTAGATTCAAGCGAAAACTAAACGCATTTGATTTGTGTAAAAAATAATTGGTTTGCAGATTAATTACAAAGTACCTGTTGTAGTTCATAAATTAAATAATTGTAAAGATCATATTTCCATTTTTTCAGTTAAAGCTATTTCTAACTAGCCCAATACCAGCGGATTTCAAATGACTTTGTAGAAATTGAAGAAGATGATGCAATTTGGTAGAAGATAATAGCATATGATGAAAGATGGTGGAAGGTAGTAAAAAAAGAGAGATGTCAGCAGACGATAGCAGATGATAGAAGACTTTAACAGTAGTATTAAAGATAATAGAAAATTTGTTGGAAATTGTAGAGTTAATGTATAAGATGATGGACCTAAATATGCATATTTTCGTAAGCTCGTATTTAACTAAGTTAAGCAATAAATACTAAAAACTGCAGCTAATAAGCGTTACGAGTATTTTTAGCTTTATATGATACAAAATATTGAAAGGTTGTGTTTTCTGGTTATTCTGATGAGATGAAGGATTTACAGCCAATAAATAATCTCTTCATATTATTGCAATCATTATTTGTTAAGAAAATTCAAATTATATTCCGTCTTTCTGAGATTATTGGCCCATTACGTCACATTTGAGTTTTTTGGTAGTACTCGTAGCTTATTTGTTTATTTTTTCTTAGATGACAATCACTTTTAGTTCCTAATTTGTTTTAAAGTATACATAGAAGCTTCTTGAGCAAATAAATGTCCAAACTTTGAACGACCAAAATACAGTCATATCAATAAACCATTTTTTTTATGCGCAAAACTTTTACGGTATAATAATAAGATGGTCATAATTTGTTATAACAATTTGGTTCATTCTTTATGGTGCTTTCTTTTTTATACGAAAAACTTCAAAAATACATAAATTTTTGTTTAATTTTTTTTTTGCTTTCCCCAACAGTTTCTCTTAGCCATTTGCTAATTGCTTAATTATGACACACTGCGAAACATTCACACAAATTAACCACTCTGGCCAATCAAGTAGACAACTTGACTATCTGGCAACATAAATTTCACATTTCCTGTCAAATTTATCACATTTTACCAGAACGTACTGACCCAATTCGCTGCTGACTTTAATACACGGCATGGCGTATAAATTGCTTAAACTTTTTGTGCACATTTTTCAACTGATTAATTTTCCATTAAGTCTTACGAGCAATTAAACTCAACGTTGACAACTACAATGACTGTGATGACCCACAAAATGTGAGATGTCAACAAAGCAGCAGAAAACAAAAGAAAATCAACCACAAATAAGAGATGAAAATTATCAACACGTTCCGCTTATTAACTGCCAAGACAAAAATATAAATAAATAAATAAATGAAATGTCAGATGAAAATGAAATCCTTTTTGACTTTTCTGGCAAATCTGTCACAGTAGTCTTAGACTGTGTAAAAGACAGAGACAGTGTGTTAGAACAACTGCTATAAAATACGCAAAATATTGTTGAGAATTTCCGGCAAGCATTGAAAATGAAAAACATTTTAGTGCAAATATTTTTGAAAGCCTGCTGCGGAAATTTTACGCTTGCCTGAGCTTTACAAGCATAGCGCTGCTATGCCTTACATAATCCGGCAAAGATGATGTTTATGCTGTTGACGATGATGATCATGACAAAGATGATGATGTAGATGACAAAGATGATGCTTATAATGTTAAAGATGATGATGTGCATGACTTTGGTTTTCATTTGAATTGCTACAGTGCGGACATTGATTTAAATTTATGCATGCTGATTTGGCTTAAAGCGCACACAAACATATGGCTGCTCAGGAAGTACACGGAAGAATAGCTCGTCTTGGGGCAGCTGCAGCAATATGTGTAGCATTTTACTTACTTAGCTGCTGATTTAGTTGCCTTAAACCAGAGCTTTTAATGTGTGTGCGTGTGTGTATCTATATATAAATATCTGTAAGCACTCAAGCAGTGCTCGCATAGCACATGTGTTTGCAATTTTTCTATGAATATGAAATAAGTTTTTCTCGCATATGCGTAAATAAACAAACACCAAAGTAAAGCGCTGCCAAGAAAGAGACACTCTTAAGCATACTTGCTCGGGCATGTAGCACAGCTTTGAGCTCCTTTATGTTTGCACCCCAAAAGCTGTCTGAGTCAAAAAGTTGTTTAAATATTGGCAAACAGTTTGAAATTAAACACATGTAGCCTACTTTATGGCTACCACAATAACAAACGCTGAATTTTAACGCAAATATTATGCAGAAATCAGATGCCTAAACCCAAAAACGATTCATTTAACCCCAGGGAGCGAACTCAAGCCCCCCAACCCTAGCTATGAAGCAAAGCAGGAATTATTTAAACTATAAAATAAAATATGTATATGGGGCAACCTTTTGGGCTCAGCGCCACGGCCGGCCACAAAGGTAAACAACAAATACCCCAACAGCCTCAACAAAAAAAAAAAAAGCCTATTCGAAAGGTACAAGCATAAAGTAAGCAAACTCAAAAGGTGTTTTGTATGCTCCTCATCTAAAATAAAGCAAATAAAAATGGCTGCTTTGTATCTGTGAGTCGCATAAGCAATAAAATGTTAAAGGCCGCAACACAGCAACAGTAAAATGTAAATAGCCGACCAGAGTTGCCACAGCTTAACAACAAGGTCAGTCATAAGCTTCAATTAAATTTTTATCGCAGCGCTCAATAGATGTCCAGACAACAATGACGCGTCCCTGATCTCCGCTAGTTAGTCTGTCAGTCAGTCAAGTTTATTCCGCCTCTCTAATTTCACTCCATGAGAGAGCAAAAATAATTGCACAAAGCAAATGAAGAGCAGCAGAACGAAGCCGCTTCCAACTTCGTTAGCTTTGGACACTGTCTGAATGAGTTTTATAAAAAAAAAAAAAAAAATGTACAAACAGTAGTGGGCAAATTAATAGAGATACTTAATTAAAGCTGTTTAGAGGTAATAAAAATGCCAACAGTAGCAACTTACTAGCATAGTAAGTTGACATATACGACTATGAGACAGCAAACATATTAGTTCTAAAGGTATGGACGCGGCTTGAATACATGTAACTCTCAGAGCTCTTCAGAGTAAGCAACGCCAAATTTTAACAAAAACGATACACGCTAGAAAAATTTTCTAAAATACCTGGACCAAATTTGTTTCGGTTGTATTTAGTTTTAGTCTAAACATTTGTGTAAAGTTTGATCAAAATTGGACTGCTATTTCATATAGCTACCATACAAAAATTGAACCACTGGCTCACTTTTTTGCGGCACCTTGTAAAATTCGTATCAGCATGATGCCCCTAGTAGAGTCCCTAGTCTGCCGTCAATAGCTCATCTGAATTTAGCATACATGGTATACCCCGTAAAATCATTTTTTTTTTAAATAGGGGGAACACCATCCCATTCGCTTCACTTACCAAAAGGAAACTCATACCCACACTCCTGCTATCTTCGCTCAAGAGTGTACTGTCAATAGCTCATCTAAATTTAGTTTACTATCTACACATGGTATAGCCCATAAAATACATACAATCCTGCTGTCTTCGCTAAAGAGAGACATGTCAAAGCTCATTGAAATTAAATTTACTATCTAGACATGCTATACAGCTTAAATTGAATTTTTGTGAAATTATGGGCATAAGTCCCTGTTTGCTTCACTTACAGAATGGAAACATATTCCTGCTCGTTTCCCTCACGAGCAACCGCTCAAAGATGATAAAGGTAGACAAAAGATTTGTACTCTACTTTATTTTTCAAGAGTCGCAAAGTGTACCTATTATTTTTACTAGCAGTGTATTATATGCTATCTTCTATATATACACATTTGATGATTTGCCAATTCAATGTTTTGTTCGTTGGACTGTTTTGTTGTTTACATAAAAATACAACCCGCAACTGCGAAATCGTGCAGTTCGACAAGAAAAATATAATGAGCCAGACAAGCAGCTTCTTACCAGAGCCAACAACGGGCTAGACACTTAAACTCCGGCTCATGCCCAATACTGCTCCCAGCAAAAAAAAAAAAAAAAATTAAAAATAAAATGGCCAGACAAAGTGGCGGATAACGGTAAAATGCGTGACTTTCACTTTGATGTGGAGTCCAGAGCCTGGCTAAGTAAGACTTGTTGCAAGTCAGTTCAGTTTGTACGAGAGCTGAGCTGGAAAAAGTTTGCTTTTACCACTGTTTGCAAAGACAGCACGTGCAAGACGCGGCAAGCAAGAAGAGGTAACTGCAATCTGCTGCTCTTTGTTGCTGCTGGACAGTGAGTGCCACAAAATTAAAGCGCTTAGCTTGTTTTAGTTTAATGAAAAGCAACTTCTAGGAACAAGGCAAACAAAATTTTACTTCAGCAGCTTGAGGCAAAGACATCACAAAAGCCAACACGTGCAAAGCGACAGCTGGATCTGCTAGAGATCTCAGCAGCACACATACACACACATTATGAGGCAGGTAACAGCGCGCTGCAGAGGTTGCAGCAAAATTAAGCCAAGTTGCATGTGACACACCTTGAGGCGCCTCAGCCAGCGTCATTGCAGCTGGCAAATGTTTGGCTAGAGCGGCGTCAAAAACATTTCAGGGCTTATCAGCAGCAGCACAAACAAATGCATTCAACAAAACTTGAATGAAAGCCGCAGGCAGCGGCATACATGAGCATCTATGTGAGTATCTTTAGGAGTGTGTGTGGGTGTGTGCGTGGCAATCAAAATTTTCATCTGACAGTTGCAATTTGAATGTGTAACATGCAACTGGCCGCACATCTTCAAGATAGTGCGCTGAAAAGTTTTTATCTTTAGCCTAGAGGAGAAATAAGCAGCCAAGACAGAACGTCTTAAGCAAAAAATAGAAGCACGCTTCAGTTGTCATGCCCTATGCCTAAAGTTAATAGTTCGTAGAAAGCGTATGTTATATTTGTGCAAAATCAAAATGAGACCGCAGAACCTATATAGTAAAATGATCAGCATGACAAAAGGAATCGATTTAGCCATATCCATCTGTCCAGCTGACCGTATTGCCTGCTTCTCGAAACCCAAAAGTGCTAGGACCCTGAAATTTTACCACAATTGCGTCTTATGATCTAATTCTTCACTTGCATTCAGTTTTCTGATATAGTGGCCCCTTTTCCAATAGAATTTCGCGGCTTACTCGCGTGTTTTTAAACCAATAATATCGAAACTTGTCACAGGTTTTCCTCTTTTGACAATCCATCTGTGGGTACAAATTTTTATCAGCTGGAAGCTTCGCGACTTGTGGGTAAAAATGAAGAAGCCACACTAAAAACTTTTACTTAAAGGCAAAAAGTGGCTACAGTCACCAAAACTGGTATGTTGACTTATGTATAGGGTGGGCCATCTGTTGGTTTGGTTGTTAAACACTCTTAACAACTCGGAACAAACCCGTCCAAAGTGGATGCTTTTACTTTTTAAGTATGCCACCCCTAGTCTTCCGCAACTATTTTCTACTATTTAACTTCAAGACATCACCGTAGAAAACTAAAAACTCGACACAGACCTTACATTTAAAATGGCCCAAGCAACAAAGAAAGTTATTTTGAAATTGTTATAGCCAAAAATAAAGTCACCGAAATCTATATGTAGACTCATTCAAACTGTGCGTCAACCTTTGCATTAAAATTCAAGCGGCTCGGATGAACACTGCATATGGCAAGCGAAGCATAAAGGTGCCGGAACCCCCTTTATTTAAATTTTTTTCAAAATATTATGAAATTCTCAAATTTCTTCTCAATGAAGATATGGTTAAATACAAATTCCCTGCAATACTCACAAGCCACCAGAAGAGTCTCTTGTGCTAAATTCGTTTGAAAATGAGTACGCCACAGAAAAGTTTCAAAGTTTGGCAAGATCTTTTTGTATTATATTTTGTATATTTTAAATTCATGAAATTCTGTTGGTGATCTCATTTAAAAAGACATTTGAGAATTTCATAAAATGTGTAAAAATATGATGTATAAAAAAGTCATTCTAGCCCAAGCTCGACAGCAGCGTTAAAAGAGTTCAGCAAAAAATTATAAAGATAATGACCAGCAACAAGTTGGTAGGTCCAAGCAATTTACAACAATCTTATTTTCCACCAGTCCAGTTTTTAAAAGTCTTCGAAATCTGCGTGAAAGATTTCTTTTCAGAATTTTTGCGTCTATATACTATTATCTAGTAAAGCTCTAATGGCTACATAGTCTATCTATGGCAGAAATAAAAAAGGTTGGGATACTTAACTTGCCGAGTAGTTGATTGTTTAAGAACACTTGAAGAATCAAAAGACGATGTTGAGAGCATTTAAATTTCGGTAAGTATTAGTTTTTTTTCCTCCTGCACTTTCTAAATAATTGTGTCAGTTTTTTTCTATGAGTAACTCAGATAGTTGCTGTAACATCTTGAAACGTAAATCAGAGCGAAAGAGCGTAAGAAAATATGTAGCATACTTTGCGGCTTGGCGCCAAATTGTGTGTAAATACTTAAAAAGTCGTTAGTGACGTCAGTGGCCAAGTTAAGGAGCAGCCCATGGTCACTAGAGCTAGCTGCTATAGTGCATATCGAAACAGGTATGGCTCTACGGAGAGAAGTGCTCGGAGTGCAGCAGTGTTGCAGAAAATGCCAGGACTGCGCATTTTTAATGAGTTTAGTCGGGAGTCATAGTGCGGCGGCGGCAGAGGCATTCATTACAAAAATATGCAAGCATTGATGATTGATTGAATGGAGCCAAGACTCTTCAAATCCGCTGCATACAAATGCAGTCGAGCGGAAGCGGAAGGGAGCGAAAGCTAGAGCAAGAGAGATGGAGTCCGGATTTTGCAGCTGCCATAAATTGCGCTTGAGCGCTCAAATAAATTTGCTTAATCAAACTATTTAGGTGCTGTTTCTACTCAAGCTGCTGCAGTGGTATCGTAATGGCTAAAAACTGACATGGAACCACTGTACGTCAACCATGTTGGTGACGACAACAACAACAGCAAGCCATGCACACTTTTAGGCATTGGCCAGACGACATTCATAATCCTAATTAATTGCCGGCATCATAGCGGCACACGACCAGCTGCCACTGCTACTGCAGCAGCTTCTGCTGCTGCAACTTGCTTGTGGCAGGTGTACGTGAGCACTTCGTGCGCGCCATTTAGTCCTGGAGAGCATGTGTAGCATGCAGCTAGGCGTTTACGCTGCCTTCTAATATCCTGCCTCTTTGCTGCTGCTACTGCTGCTACTGCATCATTATTTCCTTTTGATTTGGCGCTGGCTGCTAAAAGTCGTGCCATGTTGATTGAAGCATTCTGACTGCCACACCATGCCTACTCACTCCCCTCCACCCTGCCCACCATTCCATAACCAAACAGCGACACATTTCATGCACTTCGCTGAGCTTTCAAGTTGCTCAACGCGTTTGATGTTTGATTCCAATGAGAGCACCACTGCCTTCGTAGGTGTACACAAAACGCACCCATTTATGTAAGGGTCTATCTAGAAACTGCTGGAATGGTGCTACTATTATGCGGATGCAATAATGTTTAATGCTCGCTCCGAGTGTGATATCTGCCTGGGCGGACATATAGAAAGCCAAAGCTGTGCATATCAAAATGCTTTCGAGCATGCCAAGAATATGCGTACAGTTTAGCATACAGCTGGAGAAGATTGCTATTAAAGAGGCTTAAACATTTAAATATTTCAGTATATTGGCTAAAGGTTGTAAAAGAGCAAGCATTCATACTTCCTGCGTATGGAATATATGTGCGAAAATCCTTGAAGCGAGTCAATTCCTAAGTCGTCGGCGATTATTATATCCATTACCGAAGCAGCAAAGATTTGAGAATGTCGCGTAAATGTATGTAATGGACAAAAGAAAGTCTGATGGAGCCTGTAAAATATGTAGATTCTTGATCAGCATAAACAATCGAGTCGATGTAGCTATGTCTGGCTGGCTATGTGCGACACTTTTTGCAAAGAATCTACAGTCACCACAACCGGTAAGCCGGGTCATGTAGATAAAGACGCAGGCAACCGCCTTTTTCTTTTTTCTTCTATTTTTGGGAAGAAGCTACAGTCACCAAATCGGAACGTAGATACTTGTATACTCAAAAAAAGAAGAAATTTTTAAACATACCAAGTCGATATTGTAGCTGCAATGGACTGTTTATGGTCTTCCAGTGCAACCTGCAGGGGGTGAAGACGCCTAGTTATATGTACCATAGAGGTAGCCAATGTTCAACAAAACAAACTTTTTAGCAAAATTGCGATTTTGTATGAATTAATATATCTTTATCGAATAAATCGAGTGAATTTTAAGAAGAATTTTGTTAACCCATAAAAAGCACATAAATTCAATAATAGCTTCACGGGCAACATTCTCGTCCGCTTTTTGCAACTATCCACTTAACTTAGAGACTCAAAGTAGCCCCACAAAAGATAGCTCATTTCTAGAGACATTGTTGTCACTGCATCGAATAAATCCTATCCAAATTTGAACCAGTATGGCATATGAACCTATCCGTTGAAAACAAAGATCGTTGAGTATGGTTCTATACCGGTCTCCATTGACGAATATATACGTTTTTGAGAAGTTTTAATCGCGAATGCCACACGGAACAGTAAACTTATGTGAGTGATGCACTCACACAGTTCATAAATTACTTGTAATTGCAAATCATATCCGGCACTTGGATAGTTAACATAAATAGGTAAAAAAAACCTTAAATGCCCTGAAAGAAATATTTTTGTCACAGATCACTAAGAAACTTCAAATGTGAACCAAATCATTGTTTCCGTAAGCCGTATGAACTAGTTCATGAACCTAAACAAAAACATATCTTGTGATCGAAATCGCGGAGCACATCGTACAAAAATGTATTTTATAAATAAGAATGAATGATTTTTTTTCGTATCATCAGCGAAAAGTTAAAACAAAAAAATAAATTTAACGAGTTATCGCAATCAAAATTATTTAAATCTCAAATCTATCAAATATCTTCATAATTTTGCACAGATATTTACGAGTATTTTCTTTTATGTTTCTAGTTTGAATGTACCAGAGCAATAATATATAATTTAAATTGTCATTTTGAAGTAGTCCCATTACAATTAATACACCTGGAACCCATTTTCGCAGCACCTTTTTCATTCTCTGAGGGATAATCTCAAAAACAAGATTTTTCAAGGCTTCCACAGCCGCTTCTGGTTTTGAAAAACTGTGACTTGGCAAGTCAAAGATAGATAGTACCATTTTTAAAAGTCTAGTCCCTGGTAATGAAATCTACAGGGCAGGTACAAACCTACAAGCTTAAAGTAACCTAACGCAATTAAAGTCATTTAGCCGATATCAAATTTCGATAAAAAATACGTTCAGCTCAATCCTCTCGCAGTTTTCAGTACAATAATTATACAAACAAATCTCGCATCATCTACAACAACTTTAAACTGCGCAACATTATGCAAATATTATAGCTCAATATTCTAAATATCATAGTTCCAGTATAAAATGAACTTTAACTGGACAAACAAAGACTTTGAGTTGGGAAGAAAAATGGGCAAAGTTTTTAGCCGTTAAAAAAGGAAACAAGATGAAAGTGTGCAAAGACATCATCTTACAAATTGAGTAAGAGAGAGAGAGAGCGGCCATGATGAAGACAGAGCAAGTCGGCACATTAAATAAGCCGCAATAATCGAAGTCGAACATCAATGGCAATGACGTGAGCCCGAAGGCAGTTGCCGAAGAGGCAGATGACGACGAAGTAGAAGTAGAAGCTGTACTCATTTGCTTGGGAAGCCAACGATACCGATAACAGGCAAAAGGCTTAAGAACCAAAAGAGCAAACGGGGAACCAAAAAGTATGCAACACAATTTTAATTAGTTTTGAAAAGTATTTTAATTTTTGCAATTTGTGTGCCACACGGCAAGCGGCAAGAGAGCAGCCCTGAGTAAAGGGGTAGCAGGGACAGCAGCATGTCCAACGCCCCCAACCTCGTGCCCAAGGCAGAAATCTTTGCAAAGCAATTTTTATTTTGCAGCCCCTGTTAGCTGGAAGAGCAGCAGCCTGAAGACGGAGGGCAGCCCCTAAAAGTCTTGTATAATTTTGCACTTTTATGATTATTAACATTATTAGTTGTAATGAGCGTCGTCAGCGCGTTTTAAAGTTCTCAATTGTAGCTGGCAAAATTTGCTCTATTCAAAGTACGAATGCGTGGAACAAAGCGCATACAAAAAACACAAAACAAAATTGAATAAAGCGAGAAAAAAACAAAAAGGAGTTACAGAGAAGCAAAAAAATAAAATGCAGAGAAAGTTTCAAAAGTTGTGAGAAATTTTTGCAATTATTTTTCTGTTTTAATGTAATAGTGGCGCTAGCTTTTTTCTCACTGAGCGCCGCTTTGAAACAAAAACTTTGTTTAAACTATGCGGGCGGGCCCAAAAAGCGGGGCGTGGGTTGAGTGGGTTGCTACAGGGCGGGTTTTGTGGGGGCCTGGCCAGTTTAGCGGTTGCGCCGAGCATGCTAAAAAGTATGCTTTGATTTTGAGTCTGACGTTTGACGTTTGGGCATTGCGTGGAATTTTGTGTTCGAATTGTTTGTGCTTCGGGTTTTTGTGGGCTTTGGCTATATTTTTGGATTTCTTCTCCTTTTTTTGCAACGATTTTTTTATTTTTTCGTGCTGGTCAAAAAGTTTTCAAATTAAAGGCACGAGTTTTGACCAAAAGTTTTGTATTGAAGAAGGGTCAATGGCAACATTTTTGCGGTTATTGCTATGATTAGTGGCTTAATATTAAACTTACGCATGGCTAAAGACAGTTGACTTACCTGAAAAGAGATAGAGAAAAATTTGTATGAATTTTTTGATGAAAAATAATAATAATAATTTTATAATAATTTCTTTGACTTGAGTATTGTCAGTCGCCCCTAGGTGGAGCATAGGGATATCTATTAATAACTGTTCGCAGAGAACAGGGACCTGCAGTTTATAGCCGAATCCAAACGGTAGTGTCTTGAATTAATAGAGATTTTTAAAAAATAATACAATAATTTAAATGTATTGTAAAAAACTTTATTAGGTTCATAACTTGTTTTAGTTTTTAGTTTCTTAATCTCTTTTTTATTTTTTTAAGGTTTTTTTTTATTCAAATTTTTCCCTCAAAATTCAATTTTACATAAATTAAAAAACTTTTGTTTTGAGGAGAGACACAAATTGCCCACCTTTTGCGCGAAATAAAGCAAATATGTATATATAAGTAAAAAACACTCGATGCGCCTTTGCTCTAATACGTTTATTTCACGGCGATCGTAGTTACAGAAGTGTTGAGTTATTACATATGCAGGCGCTAGGCTGCTGCGCTAACATAAAGCTCAGCAGAGCTTTAGTTACAATAGAGAAGCTTATTGACATAACATATGTTCTATTGTGACTTATGTTTAGTTACAATGTAAGATTAGTTTTAGCAAAACAAACATAAGCCGCAATGGCATTTACAATTAATAATAAGTTTTTAGTTCTGCTCCGGACATACTCCCCCCGTTGGAAGAGTCAGGCTTTCAACAAGATTGGTCTCAACGGGCAGAACGGCTAATTTGGTGACGGCTCTTTTGATAAGACCCGTAGCTGTGCGGATCATAGCGACTCTGATGATGCCATCTTTTCCTGGGATGACTTCTTCGATGCGACCAAGCTGCCATTTTAGACATGGCAAGTTGTCATCCTTCAGAAGCACGACACTCCCTGTTTGTAGATTTGGTCTTCCAGCTCGCCATTTGCCTCGTTCTTGAAGCTGAGACAAGTAATCAGTGGTCCATTTCTTCCAGAAAGCTTGCTGCATCTGCGTCACTCGTTGCCAACGACTGAGACGATTGGTGCTGAGGTGAGTTACGTCTGGTTCCGGAAACTTGGTGAAGCTTGAACCTTTTAAAAAGTGAGCAGGAGTGAGCACATCAATATCAGATGGATTCTCTGTAATTGATGAAAGTGGACGTGAATTAAGCATGGCTGAGATTTCATAAACAAGTGTTTGAAGTTCATCAAGAGTTAAAATGGATAGGCCGACGACACGATAAAAGTGGAACTTAGCAGATTTGACCGCAGCTTCCCATAAACCACCGAAATGTGGTGATCGTGGCGGAATAAATTTCCATTCAATACCGTTGGACGAGCAAGCTGATGACACAGAAGACATGTGAGGTTGGCTAAGAAATAACTGCTTCAATTCTTCGAGTTCATTCTTGGCACCAACAAAGTTTGTAGCGTTGTCTGTCCAAATGGTTCGTGGACTCCCTCTAATACTTATAAAACGACGTAGAGCCGCGATGAATGCTGCTGTTGATAAGTCTTGTACGACTTCTAAATGTATTGCCTTTGTTGAAAAGCAGATAAAGACTGAAATGTAGCATTTGTGAGGTGGTTTATTCCTAGTCTCAGCTTTATAGTAGAATGGGCCACAGAAATCAATTCCAGTAGTATGAAACGCGGGATTTGGTTGTACGCGGTCTGCAGGCAATCTTCCCATTATATGCTCAAAAGTAATAGGTTTCATCCGAAAACATCTGACGCATTTATTTACGACGCTCGACACCAGTTTTAGGCCACCGATTGGCCAATACCTCTGACGTATCGAAGCGAGCAGACTTTGAGGACCAGCATGTAAATATTTTTGGTGGTAGTACGCAATCAAAGCCATTGTCACTGGATGATTTTTCAGAAGCAATATGGGATGCATTGCATTGTAGTCCAAATGTGAGTACTGAAGCCTGCCACCAACTCGAAGCAAATCATCAGTGCCAATTTCAGGATTAAGAGAGTAGATTTTGCTCTTGGATGAAACTGGTAGATTTTTCCTTAGCGCACGAAGTTCCTCGGCAAAAGAAAACTGCTGGATATTCCTCAAGAGCAGACATGTGCCATTCCATATTTCATCGACAGACAGTTCTCCTTTCTCATGTGGATTATTCTTGAAACGTAGACGAGAAAATCTGTATACGTATGCAAATACACGTTGAAGCTTGTTAAAAGAATTTTGGTACTTGCAGTTAAAAGATACATCTTGCTGCGCTGATAACAGCAGAGCTGTGCGACGACGCTCCGGTAGGTCTGTAGACTGCAGCGCGATAGATGGCCACTCTGTAGACTTTAGAAGCAGGAATTCTGGGCCGTTGATCCATAAACGAAGATCCAACAGTTCTCTAGAAGTGCAGCCTCGAGACAGTATATCCGCCGGATTTGCGTGAGTTGGAACATGATGCCATGTCATTCCTTTTGTCATATCTTGAATTTGTGTGACTCTGTTGGCTACAAAAATGTTGAAGTTTGATGGTATTTCACGAATCCATGCTAAAGCGATAGTTGAGTCCGACCAGCAGTGGAATTCACAGGGAAATGATATACTCTGTGATACGCTGGCGACAAGTTCTGCCAACAAGAGCGCTGCTGATAGTTCCAGCTTTGGAACAGTTATTGTTTTTAAAGGTGCTACCTTTGATTTAGAGCAGAGCAGATGCGATGATACAAATCCATTTGTTTCCGATCTAAGGTATATGCATGCTCCATATGCTGAAATGCTGGCATCGCAAAAGGCGTGTATTTGCAACGACGCTTGCGGCAGCATAGCAAGACGTGGAAATTTAAAGTTTTCCACCATCGATAGTTGGGATGTCAGGTCACGCCAGGTCAACTCTAGAGGTTGCGGTAAACTTGCATCCCAGCTCAGGTTTTCTTTCCATAATGCCTGGAAGAAGATTTTGAATTTAGTAATGATTGGTGATATTAAACCCAGGGGGTCATAAAATCTTGCTATTGTCGATAGCACACTACGCTTGGTCACTGGACCCTCAGGCATAATTTGAGAAAAGTTAAACAATAAGTTGTCTGAGCTTGGGTTCCAAACCAATCCCAGAGCCTTGGCAATGTCAGTTCCATCATGAAACTTCATTAACTTTTCTCGATCGCAATCAGGTTCGCCAACCAAAGCACTCTGTTCGTTTGAGCACCACTTGCGTATAGGAAAGTGTCCTTTTTGAAGCAATCCTTTGACCTGGCGTAGAATCTCCTTGACTTCTTCAACTGTTTCACCGCCAGACATGAGATCGTCTACGTAAAAGTCTCTGCGTACGATTTTTGCTCCAATGGGAAAGGCCTTTTCCTCGTCAAACGACAGTTGATGCATCGCTCTGATTGCAAGGAAAGCAGCAGGTTTTGTCCCATAAGTTACCGTCTCCAGCTTATATATTTGAATTTCCTCAGTAGGGTTGTTGCGCCAAAGAATGCATTGCAGATAGGCGTCTGGGTGAGACATGCGTACACAGCGATACATTTTTGCTATGTCCCCGCAAAGAGCAACCTTAAAGAATCGAAAACGAAGAAGTGTGTTAAATATTTTAGGCTGTATAGTTGGACCTGCTAACAGTAAGTCGTTAAGCGAATATCCACTTGTTGTTTTGGCTGAACCATCAAAGACGACACGGAGTTTTGTACTACTGCTGTCGAGCTTATGTACACAGTGATGCGGTAAAAAGAATTGATGGAATTGAGTTTGATTCGAAGTGAGCGACATGTGGCCTAAATTGAGATATTCCTGAATGAATTCGGTGTATTGTGCTTTCGTCGCTGGATTCTTAGCCAACTTGGTTTCCAAACTTTTAAATCGACGAAGCGCACGGCAATATGAATCTCCAAGAGCTTCAAATCCAGTACTAGCAGAGAGACGAACAGAATATTGACCGTTCTCAAGGCGTGTATAATTTTTCTGAAAAAGGTGCTCGCAGAGCGCATCCTCATCAGAAATCGAAGGCGATGAAGAGTAATTGTTTTCAATCTCCCAAAAACGCTTGACAATGGTAGCAAGTGAGTTGTCTTCAGTTTTTATTGTTAGTGGTTTTGAAGTTGCAGCAAGTGATGTAGGCTTGATGTGCATGGTTGAGATGCCTCCAGAGACGATCCAACCTAATTTTGTGTTTTGAAGCGATGGTAAGCCATCAGCAATGCGTATTTTATCTAGACACATTAAATCAAAAAAGAGACCAGCTCCAATAAGAAGATCGATACGTTGAGATTTATAAAAGAGCGGATCTGCAAGCGTGATATGTTCAGGGATGTTCCACCCAGAAGCATTTAAATTGTAGTGTGGCTGATAATCGGTGATAGTATGCGTTACAACAGCTGTGAAGGATGCACGATAGGTGCCATCCTGGGATTGTGTGATAATATCGACAGCCTTATCCGAATTTAGAGTCGATTCTCCAATGCCAGATACTGAAGTGTGACACTGGTGCGTTTTCAGTTGTAACTGCTTTGCTAAGCGAGTAGTTATAAAATTAAGCTGTGATGCAGAATCAAGTATAGCGCGGCAAGGTATGAGCGAACCAACACGGTTTTTTACGAATACGATTGCAGTTGCTAGCAATACGTAATCAGGAGGCAAGTTTTTTAGAGTTTTGTGTGATGGGTGTGAAAATGATACGAGAGATGATGATGACTGCGATTCAGAATGTGCGAATGGTGATGTCAGTGACGGTACAGATGATGCGGATGAATTTTCATTGGATGACAAATGTAATAATGTATGATGCTTTTTGTGGCAATGCTTGCAGAGTCCTGACTTGCATTGCTGCAAACTATGGCCCTTGCGAAGGCAATTCAGGCACAGATGCATTTTCTTGGCTTCGATAATACGTAATCTGGGACTTAGGCTGAGAAAACGAGAACATTTTGACAAGTAATGTTCTTGACTACTGCAAAATATGCATAATGGATGATTTGTATTGATAGATGTGGAAACAAGTGAATTATGGTTATATTTGTGTTGGCTTTTTCCCACCTGTTTGCTAGGTGTGTGTGTTACCATAGCATTATCCATATTTTCCAAAGTCCGACATCTTTTTTCCAGAAATGAAGCCATTGTAGCCCAATTCGAGAGTTTATTCGATGGCAAATCCTCTTCCCATTTCTCTCGGGTTTTGTCATCCAATTTCTGCACAACGATGTATATCAAAAGGCCATCCAGAATCTCAGCAGACGAAGCAAGTGTGCGAATGGCTCGTAAATGCGAGTTCATCTGGTCACTCAGAGAACGTAAGCTGCTTGACACTCCCTTCTGGGCACCACTTAGCTCAAAAATAGCTTTTACGTGTGTCTGAAAATTGAGCAACTTGTTATCAAATCTATTAATAAGTAATTCTAAAGCCGTTTGATAGTTCGCGTCGGATGGTTCGAGTGAACTTATTGTACCCAGTGCAGCACCTCCAAGGTTTGCACGTAGATGCTGAAACTTTTCGATGTTACTTAGCTCTTGATCCTGATCGACGACTGAAGTAAACATGGCATAGAAATCAGGCCATTCCGCATATCCGCCATTAAACTGTGGTAGTTTAAGGTTGGGCAGCCGTGATTTACGCACTGATGTGTTGTATGTTGTGTCCTCGCCGAAGTTGCGCGTAATTGTTGTAGAGTTAGCATGATGAGTGTTATGCGTTGCCAATTCATGATTTAGATTTGCTTTAATTTTTAAATAAATATTTGCGAAATTGAGACGCGCATCACCAGCGAGCTCTGTTAAGTCAAGCCTTTCCAGGCTGGACTGCGCTGTGAGAAATTCAGCATTTAACTCGTCAACGAACTCAATACGTGCTGTCAGATCTGATTTATTGAAATTGGTTAACACTTCGGGCGTTAGAGAAGAACGTAATGCGTTGGTTTGACGTATTATAGATTCAACCTTTGCCTTATAAAAGTCAATATCACTTGGTATTGTTGCATTAATGTCACTTCTGTCGCTGGCCATTTTTTACACTATGTTCAAACACGAGCAATCACAAAGTACGTTACAGCGAGAGCACACTGTACTTTTGAGAATAGGCAAAGACGAAAAAGTATATGCCGTTACGAAGCAAAGCAGACACGAAAATTTGTCGTATGTTCACGTTGTGTTGCTTCACATAGAATGCACAGTTACGATCGTATGTTTGTGTGTGTATGTGTACGAAAAAATGCGCGAAACCGATGAACGTGAGGTGATGCAACTGATGTACATACGTCTGTATGTATGCACATGCGTATGAATGTATGTTGGCGAAAAGAATAATTTGTTGAATAATTATTATTATATGCTGCAAGATCGCGCAAACATTGATTTTAATTATAACAAATGAATTTGGTTTTATATACGCAACACACGCACGAATATTTGTTACACATATGTACGTATATATGCAAGCTTGTACGCGGTAGCGAATATGTGTAAGTATGTGTTTCACACCGAATTGTGCAAAAACAGCTAAAAATAACTCAACCGATATGAATTATTTAATTCTGTAACTACGATTTTAAAAACGAATCACGTCGGGGTCACCAATGTTTTGAGGAGAGACACAAATTGCCCACCTTTTGCGCGAAATAAAGCAAATATGTATATATAAGTAAAAAACACTCGATGCGCCTTTGCTCTAATACGTTTATTTCACGGCGATCGTAGTTACAGAAGTGTTGAGTTATTACATATGCAGGCGCTAGGCTGCTGCGCTAACATAAAGCTCAGCAGAGCTTTAGTTACAATAGAGAAGCTTATTGACATAACATATGTTCTATTGTGACTTATGTTTAGTTACAATGTAAGATTAGTTTTAGCAAAACAAACATAAGCCGCAATGGCATTTACAATTAATAATAAGTTTTTAGTTCTGCTCCGGACAACTTTATTATAGATTTTTTTTCTTGCCCAACAAGTAAGTAATAAAGTTTTGAGATGCTGTACTTTACGCACAAGGGTAAATTAACTTTTATACAAAAATTGTTTGAACGGTTAAAGAAATCGATTTAGACATCTCCTTCTGTGCTTATTAAGCCATTTCAAATGTAAAGCAACTCCGCATCAATAAAAAAAATATTTTTTTTACTCAAGACTTAACGTCCACTAGAGGGCGTCATACTCAATTTAATATGACGTCACATGGCCTATAACCAGCAGACAATCCAGACGCTTCCAACAATGCCTCATTTGTCGAATTATGATAATCGCTCTTGAATCCCTGGGGAAACAGACAAACATACATGCCAATATGTTTTTCCTGAATAATAACTTCAACTAATCATTTAATTTTTTTAAATCTGTGAGATCTTTGCTATAATCTTCAAGACATTAATGTTTACCACGCATTTATCCGAGATGAGAATAAAGCTACTATGAAACAAGCAACACAGTATATCACTTCACATAGCAAAATATTACCCACTTTAAATGCTGTTAAAATATTTCAGAGATATGCATACGTTATGGTCAATCACCAATTGTCTTTTATTAAAATTCATATAAAAGAACCCAATAAAATTGACTTTAAATAAAGTAATTCAAACTAAATAGATGTCATTAAACGCTTTGCCTACTAAAACTTAAATACTGTCCCTATCCCAAACAAGCCAATTTTAAGCTCGAATGGCGATAAAGCCTACGGCAACTATCAAATTCCATTGGGTACAACATACTAGTATATAGTATAAATATATGTTCTAGTAGAACTTAATTACATACAACTCATTTGTCGCACACAAAAACAAGTCTCAGAACTGAGCCACATGGGAGCAAATGTGGTTTGAACTATAGTTAGTCGGACTGTTTGTCGCCTCATGTCTGTTGTCTGTCATCTGTGTCTGAAATAGAAAACCCAAAACGAGGCAACAACAAAGAAGACTTCGAACGAAGACATGACAGAGACCAGCCGGAGCATCCACTGAGCCGTACAACTAACACAGACTTTTGTTTATGTGTCATAAAAATTACTCATACGTTAATAATTTAAACTGATGGCTGTTGATGATAGCCAGGCGGCAACCTCAACAACTGTGAAATGGGTTGGCAACTCTGCCTGATCTGATGGTAATGAAATCAATGCGAAATGAAAACCAAATACACGAATCCTATGCCAAATTCTGTATAAACAGTAAACATGGTGTTGGAGGGGCTCATAGTAGAAGCACCTGAAGCTGTTTACCTGCTGCCTTTTCCTAACTGGATAACTTTCATTATAACAAGGAACAAAATTCATAATCCAAAGAGAGAGTAGATAATAGATGAATGTCCTCTGTGGAAGCTTCTTGCGTTGGCAGATTCATTATTTCATCAATAAAACATTGCGGCAATCAATATTTTGTCATGGTCTATCTGTTTGCTTTGGCATGTATGATAACTATATAAATACTAATACATACAAACACTCATACATAAACACCATGCACAGCAGCAATTTATCTATATTCTATAAGATAAGGCTGCGGATTTCGATAATTAGGACTACACCCCTAAATCTGTCCCTGCACCGTATTGATCTTATTTAAAATACGTTTTATCCTTAAATATTCTGAAGATTTAGCCCCACAGTGCAAACAAGGCTGATTGACTACGAGATATGTCCCCTGAATCTTCACGCAGCCAAAAGCTCACTCGATCCATTTTATAAACAAAGCGAGGATTTTACGAGCCACCCCGTAACGAAGACTGCACTACGGATAGCTGCAATGTCAACGGAAGAAGCTCGATCGATACATTTCTGAACCGAATAACGGGGAACTTACGAGCCGTCTCGCAATGATGACTGGATGATGGCGACGCTGGAATTCGGACGCATATCCGTTCCTTATTTTCAAAGCGAGTAGCGGTAGAAGTCGCTGCAATAAAAAAATGCTGCCGACTGACGGAATTGTCAGATCCGTCAGAGTACACTCACGGAAGATGGGGCAAGAGATGCCTTTTTTGAGAGCAAGAGGAAAGCGAGAAAAGAGGCTGACACTGCCTCCGGTGGAGGGACTATATGGGGAGCTCACTAGCTGCCTTTGGTATCACGTACTGAAGTAGAGTCGCCATAACCCAATAACCTATTGTTCCGAAATACCCCATTGTTAAGAACTCCAAATTTTTTAAATAATTTGTATTTTATTATTGTGACTCCCAGGATCCACCCCAGGAGTCGCCATCAACATATAAATCATTAAACCAGACTGCGCCTTAAGCAAATCATTGGCTGACTTGTTTGGCATGTCTTGTCCCCATTCGCTTAGTTGTAGTCGAATAATACCTCCTAAGCACCACTTAGTCACTATACAAGGCAATGATAGAAACACGTCCTTCTCAATGCCACATATGCCCTTGGCTTTCGTAGACAGCGTAAGTACACGGTTGCTATTGTCAAATATGGCAGGCGTTATATCGGAAACAGATTGAGCAACTGCCCAGTTGGTATAACCCTTGGCTTGTATAACCTTGAAAGCGGCATTCACGACATCCTTGTGCATCATAGACCAGCCATCATGATCCTTATCAGTTCCAATATTCGTCCAAAATGCTTGCAGACGTACTCCACCAATGGTTACAGTAGACCAAAGCGGTAGAGATGAATTTCCATGTTCGCCTATAACCATGCCTCGAACGGATCTCGGTGAGATTAGCAGGCGTTGGGCAATAAACAGTCGAAACCGGGATGTGTCCAAATGGCAGCCCGAACCAAAGCAGCGCTCATAGGGTATATTGGCTACCTTTTGAGCAAATGGCCTATCTGCTGGATTGCTCACGATTATAAAGATGGCAAGCGAACTATATTCCAACAGCGCTGGCACCAACTGCTTTAAAATGTCCGTGGTTTTTTGAGCAACATCGAGGCGAGTTTCGTTGCCCTAGGCTCTTGCACCGGCGGTTATAATGATCACACGGGATTCCTTCGTTTTCTTAGCGGAAAGGCAATGCGTAATATTGGGGTTATTTAGGAACATAGCATCGTGTAAAAGACCCAATTGTGCCCCCTCGCTTAATTTTTGATTATCAAATAGCGCCAAATTATTGGTAGTGCCTCTTGAAAGCGGAGAAATTGCACAGGCCATGCCCACAACACCAGTACCAACAATACAAACCTTGTTGTTCTGATGTATCTTTTTTTTTTTTTTACTTCTTGTAGAGTGCATTCTTCTGCTGGCTTTGCTCGGCTGAAGCGTGCCGATATTTAAGATACAGTGATCTCTAATCTATTTCTTACCACCGGCAGTAGGCTTCGGCTTAGATTGTTGTTTTTTTGTGCATTTTTTAATCAGTTTCATCAGTTTACGTTTCGTCTTTTTCTCAAGTTCCAATTGTTTGCATTTCTTTTTCAGAGCTTCCGTTTTCTTACTCTTTCTGGATCCTCGTTTATTTTTCCTCTTGCTTTTGGATGCTCCACCTTTCTTTTGCATCTTTGCTCCCGATTTTCCACCTTTTTTGGAACCACCTTTACCTTTCTTCTTTTTGCTACCCTTCAACTTTTTGCACTTTTTCTCAAGCTCCAACTGTTTGCACTTCTTTTTCAGGGCTGCGGTTTTATTCTTTCTGGATCCACGTTTATTTTTACTCTTCTTGGAACCTTTTTTCTTCATGCTTGAGGACTTCGTCTTTTTAGATTTTCCTTTTAAAGCTTTTTTACTCTTTTTGGATCCACCTTTACCTTTCTTCTTTTTGTCACCCTTCAACTTTTTGCACTTTTTCTCAAGCTCCAATTGTTTGCACTTCTTTTTCAGAGCTGCGTTGTTCTTATTCTTTCTGGATCCACGTTTATTTTTACTCTTCTTTGAACCTTTTTTCTTCATGCTTGAGGACTTCCTCGTCATTTTGGATTTTCCTTTCATAGCTTTTTTACCCTTTTTGGATCCACCTTTACCTTTCTTCTTTTTGTCACCCTTCAACTTTTTACACTTTTTCTCAAGCTCCAACTGTTTGCACTTCTTTTTCAGGGCTGCTGTTTTATTCTTTCTGGATCCACGTTTATTTTTACTCTTCTTGGAACCTTTTTTCTTCATGCTTGAGGACTTCCTCGTCTTTTTGGATTTTCCTTTTAACGCTTTTTTACCCTTTTTGGATCCACCTTTACCTTTCTTCTTTTTGCCACCCTTCAACTTTTTGCACTTTTTCTCGAGCTCCAATTGTTTGCATTTCTTTTTCAGGGCTGCTGTTTTATTCTTTCTGGATCCACGTTTATTTTTACTCTTCTTTGAACCTTTTTTCTTCATGCTTGAGGACTTCCTCGTCTTTTTGGATTTTCCTTTCAAAGCTTTTTTACCCTTTTTGGATCCACCTTTACCTTTCTTCTTTTTGCCACCCTTCAATTTGGCGCACTTTTTCTCAAGCTCCAATTGTTTGCACTTCTTTTTCAGAGCAGCGTTGTTCTTATTCTTTCTGGATCCTTTTTTATTTTTACTCTTCTTGGAACCTTTTTTCTTCAGGCTTGAAGATTTCTTCATCTTTTTGGATTTTCCTTTCAAAGCTTTTTTACCCTTTTTGGATCCACCTTTACCTTTCTTCTTTTTGCCACCCTTCAACTTTTTGCACTTTTTCTCAAGCTCCAATTGTTTGCACTTCTTTTTCAGAGCAGCGTTGTTCTTATTCTTTCTGGATCCTTTTTTATTTTTACTCTTCTTGGAACCTTTTTTCTTCAGGCTTGAAGATTTCCTCATCTTTTTGGATTTTCCTTTCAAAGCTTTTTTACCCTTTTTGGATCCACCTTTACCTTTCTTCTTTTTGCCACCCTTCAACTTTGCGCACTTTTTCTCAAGTTCCAATTGTTTGCATTTCTTTTTCAGGGCTGATGTTTTATTCTTTCTGGATCCACGTTTATTTTTACTCTTCTTGGAACCTTTTTTCTTCATGCTTAAGGACTTCCTCGTCCTTTTGGATTTTCCTTTTAACGCTTTTTTACCCTTTTTGGATCCACCTTTACCTTTCTTCTTTTTGCCACCCTTCAACTTTTTGCACTTTTTCTCGAGCTCCAATTGTTTGCATTTCTTTTTCAGGGCTGATGTTTTATTCTTTCTGGATCCACGTTTATTTTTACTCTTCTTGGAACCTTTTTTCTTCATGCTTGAGGACTTCCTCGTCTTTTTGGATTTTCCTTTTAACGCTTTTTTACCCTTTTTGGATCCACCTTTACCTTTCTTCTTTTTGTCACCCTTCAACTTTTTGCACTTTTTCTCAAGCTCCAATTGTTTGCACTTCTTTTTCAGAGCTGCGTTTGTCTTATTTTTTCTGGATCCTTTTTTATTTTTACTCTTCTTGGAACGTTTTGCTTTCCTCCTCATGGTTTCCCAAGGACAAGCTGCTTTCTTCTTCATAGCTCCCGATTTTTTACTTTTTTTGGATCCACCTTTACCTTTCTTCTTTTTGTCACCCTTCAACTTTTTGCACTTTTTCTCAAGCTCCAATTGTTTGCATTTCTTTTTCAGGGCTGCGTTTTTCTTACTCTTTCTGGATCCTTTTTTATTTTTACTCTTCTTGAAACCTTTACCTTTCTTCAAGCTTGAAGACTTTTTCATCTGATTGAATTTTCCTTTCATAGCTTTTTTACTTGTTTTAGGTCCACGTTTACCTTTCGTATGGCTTCCTCCCTTGGTAGCACCCTTTTTTGTTCTGGCTACTTTATTCTTCGCCTGAGTTTTGGGAGCACAAGGATCGTTCTTTTTCGCTCCACCGGATTTTGTACCTTTTGTGGAACCAAGTTTACCTCTCGTCTTGCTGCCACCCTTTATAGCTGCTGTTTTCTTATTCTTTCTGGATGCTTTTTTATTTTTACTCTTCTTGGAACCACCACCTTTTTTTAAGCCAGAAGACTTTTGCATCTGCTGAGGTTTGCGAGCACAAGGATCGTTTTTCTTCGCAGCTCTCGATTTCTTACCCTTTTTGGAACCACCTTTACCTTTCTTCTTTTTGCCACCCTTCAACTTGGCGCACTTTTTCTCAAGTTCCAATTGTTTGCATTTCTTTTTCAGTGCAGCTGTTTTATTCTTTCTGGATCCACGTTTATTTTTACTCTTCTTTGAACCTTTTTTCTTCATGCTTGAGAACTTCCTCGTCTTTTTGGATTTTCCTTTTAAAGCTTTTTTACCCTTTTTGGATCCACCTTTACCTTTCTTCTTTTTGCCACCCTTCAACTTTTTGCACTTTTTCTCAAGCTCCAATTGTTTGCACTTCTTTTTCAGAGCTGCGTTGTTCTTATTCTTTCTAGATGCTTTTTTATTTTTACTCTTCTTGGAACCTTTTTTCTTCAGGCTTGAAGATTTCTTCATCTTTTTGGATTTTCCTTTCAAAGCTTTATTACCCTTTTTGGATCCACCTTTACCTTTCTTCTTTTTGCCACCCTTCAATTTGGCGCACTTTTTCTCAAGCTCCATTTGTTTGCACTTCTTTTTCAGAGCTGCGTTGTTCTTATTCTTTCTGGATCCTTTTTTATTTTTACTCTTCTTGGAACCTTTTTTCTTCAGGCTTGAAGATTTCTTCATCTTTTTGGATTTTCTTTTCAAAGCTTTTTTACCCTTTTTGGATCCACCTTTACCTTTCTTCTTTTTGCCACCCTTCAATTTGGCGCACTTTTTCTCAAGCTCCAACTGTTTGCACTTCTTTTTCAGAGCAGCGTTGTTCTTATTCTTTCTAGATCCTTTTTTATTTTTACTTTTCTTGGAACCTTTTTTCTTCAGGCTTGAAGATTTCTTCATCTTTTTGGATTTTCTTTTCAAAGCTTTTTTACCCTTTTTGGATCCACCTTTACCTTTCTTCTTTTTGCCACCCTTCAACTTTTTGCACTTTTTCTCAAGCTCCAATTGTTTGCATTTCTTTTTCAGAGCTGCGTTTTGCTTATTCTTTCTGGATCGTTTTTTATTTTTGCTCTTTTTGGCAGACTTTCCTATCTTCCTCCGTTTTCCCTTGCCTTTCGAACCCTTTTTAGAGCTACCCCAAATTCCAGCTTTTTTACATAATTGCTTTATGACTTTCTTTCTGCATTCTGCTTTGATTTCAGCTTTAATGCAATCACCTACTTCCACAAATTGTTTTTTCTGCTTAGGAGGCAATTTTGCAACTTCTTTGCAGATCTTCTTCATTTCCTTGCTTATGCACTTTTTCAAACCCCTTTCATATTCTGGATTTCCGCTTTTTGTGCTCATTCGCTGAGAGTCCTGTATCTTCTCTCCTACCATTCTGCATGCCCGCAGAAGTTTTGATATTACAGTTTGGTTTTGATTTTTGTCCTGACTAGCCGATTTGCTAGACAAGTTTCTGTTTGTATCAGAGCTTGCATTTTCTTTCCCAGAAAGTAACTGTTGTACTTTCTTCGCAGCTTTTCTTTTAATTACCTCTGTAGACAAGGCTCGAACGTCTTGTAAACTTTTTTCTTCAGTTTGTTTTAGCACACCGGCACTTTCGACAGTTTTTTTCGATACCGCATTTTTTTTAAGCGCTCCTTCGCTGTTAGATTTCTTTGTGGTCTTATCTGTGGTATAGCAACGGTCTTGGTATTTCACCAGCGAAGGCGTTGCCAGACTAACGCGATAAAGCAGCACCGAACGCACCACTGGGCTGTGTAACTGTGCCACTAGGCAGCACGTAAATCCTTTTAGCGACATAATTTAGAACTTATTTTTTAGTTTTTAAATGGCCAAAAGCATTTTATTGTTACTATTTCCGGAGCCGAAAAAATTCACTTAAAATTTAGATTTTTTTATTCTTTGTTATAATAATTTATTTCATGTTATTTTTTTTTTATTTATTTTGTATATTATTGTTTCAGTATTTATGGAGCCGAAATAATACACTACAAATTTTGAGGTTGTGCTCGGTTGAATAACAAACTGTTTATGAGCTCTAAGCTCACATCAAAAATACACCTTTGTTTGACATTAGGTCATACGGCCTGCTTGTTAAAAATTATGTTGTATAGTTTTCTAGTGAACTAGATGGCAACTCTGTAAGCAGAACAATTATCAAAAATTAAGCTTGAAATGCACAATCTACCGAATTGCGTGCTTCAGCGCGGATTATTTTGAGAACTCCGAGGCAACCTTGATTCGCAAATAGTAATAATCTTAAGAATTTTATTGTTAAATCAATATTTTCTTGTTGCGTGTACAACTTATGTAATGTAAATTGACGTTGCCACATTGCACACTTAAAAACAAACGGTTGGCATCTCATTTACTCTATTTTAAGTACAGACGTACCCATCAAGCATTATACCCTGTTTACCAGTAGGTATAGTAAAAGCGGCTGCGATAGGGCAGCCAATGTAAACTCATATATGTGGCCCTATATACAAGACCCCCGCTAACTGCATTTATATACATTATAGTAGGCTTTGAAATTTTAATTAGAAAAAACAATTTTTTTTGTTCCTAGAAATCGCAATTTATCCAAGGAAAAAATTTGGGAACATAATGGAACCAAAAAGCAAACTCCTGATGCTCCTCTTAATGACTTCTACTTCGCCTTCACGAAACGAGATATATTGGCAGCGAAATCTTATCGGGAGTCATCGAGAATCTGGAAACTAAAAGTGGTTTGACATCGTAAGAAAACATAAGAAGACGATATAAAGTAGGCATTTAAATGTGCTGGGAACACTCTGGATATAGCAGGTTAGGTTAGGTTAGGTTAGGGCGGCAGTTGGGACCAAAGTCCCAACTCACATAGGCCAAAATAGGCCCGTTGTGTTACCGCTACGGTGGACCATTCACCACTCTTCCCCACTCAAGAGGTTCCCTATGCGAGATGAGTCCGCCATCCGGCGGCCTGGATGAACCTAAAAAGGCATCTTGGACTCTGTTCGGAGAGCTGTGACAAATCATCAAGAAAGTATGACTTTAGAAAACGGAATCTCGTCCTACAAAGACCAGGGCAATGACAGAAAAGGTGTTGAACTGTTTCCAGCTCTTCCTCATCACCACAACTTCTGCAGAAATCGTGGTGGGGAGCATTAAACCTGGATGCATGTATCCCCACCAGCCAATGCCCTGTGATAGCACGAATGACAGTCGAGCACTGTGCTCTGTTCAGAGCCAGGTTTGCCGTGAGATTATGCACGTGTTCGATGCCCGATTCCACGCTTGGTTTGCAGAGAGAGCGAAGTAATTTCGTATTCTCAGTTTGCAGCTGGCCATGGGTATACCCAGGCCCTCCTTGTCCTGAAAGAGGATGCTGGTAGTTCCTTGTCTAGCCAGTTCATCCGCAATACAGTTGCCCTCGATATCCCTGTGTCCTGGGACCCATATGAGGTGGATTGAAAACTGCTCAGCCATCTCCTCAAGAGACAAGCGGCAGTTATTCAACAATGGATATAGCAACGGATTGTATAAAAAAGACAGCTGGGCACCTTGGCCGAGAACGAGTGTCAGTGCAGCGCACAAAGGGTGCAAAGATCCAGGGTAGAGGTGCGTCTCCGGGCTGCAGTGTCAAGAATACTGTGCCAAAGGCAGCATAGCAGCATAACACACAACTAGTGCTTGGGCGAAACGCCAACCAAATTAGGATATTAGAGCTCCATGTTATACTGAGGCTTCATAAGGATGATTGTTTCAATAGATATAGGGATCAAGATTGTGAGGAGGCGAATTGCCACCTCACAACGCCGTTCCCTAAAATCTCTACAGGGTATTTGCTGAGTGAGAGTGCCGAAGAAAGCGCGCGTATTCACTCTTAGCACAACCAACTTACGTATAGCGGCCTCAGAGTTGGCGCGCCACTTAGGGTACGTTATGGCGAGCTTCGTTCTATCAATTAGGATAGGTATTCTAAGGATAAACAGAGTGCCGTTGAGGATTTATTAGTATAGGTTTGGGCGGGAATTCCAGGATTTGGCAGCGATCGAGGCCTATATAAGGCAGATCAGCAGCCAAGACTGGGGAGTCAGTCAGAGAGTTTTGTTTAGACAGTGTTATGTTCAGTAAGTATCAGTGGCTTAACAGTGCAATAAAGATGACGACGGAAGACGATATCGGGTGAGACGAGTCCTGTTCCAGGGAGGACGTTCATTAGGCGGCAGAGGATACGCCTGGTCCGAAAGGTACGCGGCGTTGAATAGCGTTGTGGCACGCGGGCTACTTGTGAGTGGTAACGTCGAGACAGGCAATGGCCAAATCAAGGGGATTGGCATTTATGTACTCGGGTCGGTCCGGATACAGTAGCGGGAACCACACAACAGCGGACACAGCGTTAGCGGATACCGAGACAGCGCGGTAATCTGGCCGGTAAACGCCTTGGGTGAAGGTACGACAGGAAAACCGGTAAGTCAGCGTGGATTTAGCATAAATTATGCTGCATAATATTAAGACCTAAATTGTTTTAGTGGGCGAGAACTGTGGCCCTATAAGTATGACAACGTATTTAATTGAATTATACCGATAAGGGCGAGAAATAAAGACAAACTCAAAACTATAAACATGACTAGCGTTATTCAATTTTATTACAGAGTCTCAGCGAATATAAATTCGTTGTGACATTTACCCTGGGCATAGCTGTTCTATCGTAGCCATTATTCTGGACTAAACCGGAGGTTCGTTACAAGATGAGTAAGGCTATAACTAAAAAAAACTGAAATATATTGGGTATTTAAATTGTTACAGCTTGACAATACACATATATTTTAGGCTTATCCTGGCCAATCGTTTAATTTCAGAAGTAAAAAGTTCTTGACTGTAGGTGGGGTGGCACCAGGTGGTAACCCTCTGCACGATGTGGCACGATTGGTTGTCGTAGTGAAACTTCCAAGAATAGACGTCTGTAGTCCCCTTGACTGCAGGTGACTGGAAAAATTATCGGTCTCTTCGGTAGCCTCCTCACTACCACTTCCAGGCGAACCGACCACACTCCCTACAGAAATTCAGTCAGATTATTTTCTGATTCTACCCTCTAGACCACTCAGTTTTTTGCTTTACTACACAAGACAGAGCTGACGTAGCTTAAGAAGAATAGCCAGAAGAGTTGAATTGTGCTTAGCTAGTAAGCCAACCCGGCTTGTAAAAACAAGGATGTCTGAGATTGACGTGGATTAATGATTCACATATTAGCTAAGCAGTAGTAGTATGTATAGTATAGTACATATCGCCGCAAAATAAAACTAGAATCAAATAGATAACTTCTAAATTTCGTTTCCTAACTTTCTTATCTGCTCACAGTGTAAAATTAAAGCATACAAAATATTTGTATCTTTTAGCTGATATTAAGCCAAGAGAGTGGAAATTGTAATTTTAGATACAGCCCACGCTAGCTCTATTTTCAACGAGCTATCTGTGTCACTCCCAACTAAAGTCTCATCAAGCCGCTGAATAAATCACTAACATTTGCACAATAAAAGCACTGCATAGACCAGCCCACAACTATGGCAAAGGCAAGCGAGTGCCACATTAACACCACACAGATACACACACACTCGCATAGATACAAAACCGTCATCAGCCTAAAAATAGGCAACAAGATACACCGTGTAGCATAGACAAACAGTTTTGTCGAACATAAAATCGAGCACAACTTAATTAAATGTTAAAAGCGTGGCCACACCATTGTGGCACAATGGGCAGGTGTGTGGCATGAAGTGCTGGTGTGGGTTGGAGTGTGGCAGGTTTAGGTGGTTGGAGGTTTACGCGTCTTCAGTTAACATTTCGTCGAAAGACGTTGACAACCAGCAGCTGTTAACTTCATTTTGGCTGCTCTTGTGTGAGTTGTTCCACTTTTTACCCCTTTGAAAACTTTATTTCTGTTTTGTTTTGGGCGGCGTAAAATTAGCAAAGCTGTCATCTGTCAGCGGGTTGCCATTACCTTGTGAGCGTATAAATGTGTGAGGGCAACACTGGCAGAAAAATGCTGGCTAGAAATTGAGATGCTCAGTACACTACAACTAGAAACGTAAATTAACATAATTATTGCTTCCGCGTTCCTACATATATCTTGTTTTTGGATGGAAGTGATTGCTCTTTGAAAAAGACATTAATGAAACGGATGGCAAGCACACGCAGCGTATACTTAATATGTACAATATGAGTGAACCGGTTGACAACACTGACGATGCGTCTGCTCTTGTGGATCTTGATCAAAGAAACGTCGTGTGTGATCGGAAGAACGCGATCTCTTGGCGCCCAATTTCGACCTTGAAATCTTGCAGAACTTGTACTTGGCTTTCTCTGCAATAGATGATACTGGTCTTAAAAATTTGCATGCATTTTTTTTTTGTCAGAACTTTGCCAATTTTTCTAAGTGTACAAGTGTAGATGTATATCTACGAGCTCATGACTCTTAAGGCAAGAAGACATTGTGCCTCAATTGCGCTTCAACACCTTTTCTAGTTGAAGTTTCTCCATAAACTCGAACTCGGCGCGCATGAATACATCTTAGCATACGTGTATCTATGAGTGCGTATATGTATCTGCGTTTGTGTACGTAATGTATCTGTGTGAGTACCTAACTTTAGATGTGTATGTGAGTTTGTAAATTATGGCATAGTATGTCTGCTAGCGCCATGCCAACAACCTTTGGCGCGTTGTTTGTAATTTGTTAATTTCCCGCATTTAGAAATTAATTTTCACTTCATGCGCCGCCAAACACACAACAACAAACAGCAACAACACTAACACGAACACCAACAACAATGCCTTGCAACATGCCATCATGCCACGTATGCGAGTGTAACTGTGTGTGTGCGTGCGTTTACCTGTCGCACTCACACACACACACACCAACTCACAAGTTTCCTCTAAAATGGCGTCGCACTGTGCCCCCATTTACACTACACCGCAAAAACCCTTACCCAAAAACTTTTGCCACAATTATGTCTAACGTTGCCTGCTCCGCTTCTTGCCCCAAAAGACAAAAACAACAACAATTGCAACTTCAGAACATTTGCTATTTAAATTCTTTTATGGTGGCATTAATTTTTGCAACTTGTTTGTTGCTGGTTTTATTTTACGCTCTTAATTTTTTAAGTGTAAATCGGCAAGTGTCTGCAATGAGTTTTTATACCTGCAATTTATATAAGCGTATGAAGGGTATCTGAAGTTCGTGGAAATATTTGTAACAGAAGAAAAAGAAAGAATTTTTTGTATCGTCATCGATCGCTGGGTGGTCGGGAAGTTGGAAGCATAAAAATCGACTCGATATAGATCGCACAATTCTTGGGTACCATAAGTTCCTCCAGATAAACATGGAGTTTACGAGACTATAACCAAACCCATCACATAAACAATCAAGTCCATGTGAATCGTTGGGTTCTCGTGTACCATGAGTTCGCCCACATGTTGGCAACAGGGAGTTGTCCAGCCTACACAGTGAAAAATCAATAAAATCGATCAAAATCGCTGACGTCCTTGATACCGAACTTAGCAGCATCAACAATCGAGTCGAGGCTGTGTTCTCGAGTACCATGACATTTTCAAAAAGTGTGTAAAAGAGATAAAAAAGAATTTCCCAGACTATAGCAATTTGATCAACATGAAATACCCAGCCGATATCGATCACTTTTTTCTCTGGTTTTAAGCATTCCAAGCAGTCAGTTTTTGCAATCTATACCCAAATGATCAGCATCGAAAATGTAGACGTTACTGAGTTCTCGGGAACCTTAACTTCCGAGACTGTACACTACTGATCAGTATTTAAAAACATGTTTATACTAAAGATCGATAAATTGCCGAGTACCAAAAGTTCGCCATAATATTAGTAACAGGGATATGAACTGATCAGAATAGTTCGCTGAGTTCTTGCTTACTGTTTAAGAGGCACCAAACATTTGACTAAAGATTTGCCCAATCCTCCAGCTGATAGGGCTCTGTTAATCTTTCGCGCCACTCAAATGTTTTCAGACTTCAATAAACTATTTCTGGACAAAAGCAGAACAGTTTTAAACCCAGAAAGAAACCCATAAGTTTCTTAGTCTCTTTATTAAAATAAATAACTCCATAAGAGCACTTCATAAAACAGAGATCCATAGGCGTGAAATGCAAACCAGTCCCAGCTATGGTGGCTCAACTACACTTAACAACGAAATAAGGTTTCCTTCGTTGAATGCAAACGAGATTAGGCGATTCAAAACCCTAAATAGAGCTAGAACCCTTCATAATGATCAACACCTTTTAAGAGAGCAGACTGGATTGATGCGACAGGTAAGCAAAGCTAAGCTCCTATAATATACGTAGGCTCAAGAAAGTCTTGCAGATTTCCTTGGGACGCAGTCTGTATCCAGACTGAAGAAACACCTTAGTATATTTGGTAGCACCTTCAGCTCTTGTGAAATTAAAGTGTATTTCTCACAACATATGTTTAGTGGGTGTAAGTACTATAAACTTTGATAATACTTATGGGATGGAGTCATCTAATTTGGTAAGTACGCTTAAGTAAATAACATATCGACTTTCTGTGGGTATTACTCGCCCAATCCACCTAGTCATCCGATATAGCATGATTACCACCATGCTCCTTAATGTTTAAAATTGAAACTTAGGGACGATTTTTTTAAACTTTTTTACCTACGGAACTCATGGAATTTGAGGTTAAAAATATCACTTTCAATCATAAATTACTTGCTACCCTGTAAAAGTTCCGATAATTCCCGATTGCAGAATTTCTTCTTTTTTTTAGAAAAATGCTTACAGTGTATTCTATGGTCCGCCTCGATTACAAGGTATATCGGTGTCGGTCACGCACGACTTTAACGCAGGCAATGGTTGAGTGTGTGTATGTAAGCGACTGTGCGTGAGTGAGTGTAAGTGAGTGAGTGTGAGTGGCTGCCTGACACGTTTACATTTTAATTGCGCACATGTGTAAAATTTTCATTTTATTGTTATACATAAGTGTAAGTGTATATATATGGACGAGTATACATATATGTGTTTGTGTGCGTATATGCTGCACTTCGTTTGGTTAATACTTTTGCTTCTTTTTGGACTGATTTTTCACTCATGCAGTGTTTGCATCATTAAACTTTAATTGCTTTATTATGTTTTCACGAGCAAAATAAGCAAGAAAACAAAAAGTAAAAATAAATCAACGCCTACTTTCGTGCATCAATTTTAATGCACCGCTTTAATGACTGCTCAACACTTAATGCACAACACTGAAAAATTCAATGCCAGCCCAAAGAGCAGCTTAATCTTGACATTCCCCGGAGCAAGTAATCTCTTAGAGACAGTTGACAGTTGGCATTGAGCAGAATGACGATGCCTTTGGCTTAATGAAAAAAAAAAACACCATTGTTCTAAACTGAAGCGGGTTGAGCCTAAGTCAGATGAAATGCGGATGATGAAGATGAAAAAATTAAGAGAGCAAAAAAATGAAATGTGGTTAATAGAACTGCAAGATGACGAAGTTTATATGCTCTTTTAGTGCTTTTTGTCAAGAGATGATGATCTGGTTTAAGTTGATGTCTATTTTTCTCAGAAAACTGCATTGTGGGTTATTAACATGGATTTTTTATTAAATTAAAGTTAATGATTGCACCAAACATTTTTTTTTTGCGAATTTGTTTTTGACGGAAAGTTTATTTTTAGGCCACATTAGGCAATATTGATCAAAAATATGAGAACCAAATTTTTCTTAATTGCAGCGAACTGAGGCTACGTTAGTTAAACAAGACATAAAATGCAGTATTGTTAATGTAACTTTAAGATGAAGAGGTTTAAATACTTTTTATCGCCTCATGGCAAGAGATGATGATCTTGATTCAGTTGATCGCTATTTTAGGCAGTCAATTTTTATATGAGTAGTTGATTGACCCAAGACTTTACTTATTAATTGGTTAGCTACAGAAAAATTATTTTAAGGACCCAAAAAACAATTTTGATGAAAAATAAGAAAGTCAAATTGTTCTTCACTAGGGCTTCAGTAAGGGCTACCCTGGATGAAACTCTGATAAAGATGAAAAAGAAAAAAGGCAGTATTGTTAACATAACTTTAAGATAGCGAAGCTTAAATACTCGTTAATTGCTTCTTGGCGAGATGATCTTGATTAAGTTGATCTCTGCGGAAGCCATAAGTTTGTAAGACGTTAACTTGCGATGATTCTTCTTAGGCATGATTAAGGCGAGTTAGGGCTACCTTAGACGAAACTATGATAAAGATGAAAAAGAAAAAATGCAGTACTGTTAACATAACTTTAAGATAGCGAAGCTTAAATACTCTTTTATTACTTCTTTGGGAGAGATGATGCTCTCGATTAAGTTGATCTCTACGTAAGCCATAAGTTTGTAAGACGTTATCAGGCGGTGATTCTTCTAAGGCATGATTAAGGTGTTTAAAGCTTTGTATCTATTTAGATTCTCAAATTGCATATTTACAATATCAAAACATTGGTTAGAAAAAATTTATAATAATAAAGAATGATTTGTAAAAACAATTTTTGAAAAAAAAACTGTACAGTTTTATTGTGCTAAAAGGGCCAAAACTAATAGCTAATCCTATCCTTATTATCGAAGTTTTTAGATTTAGAACCTGTATGCGTATCTAATTCTTATTTCAACTGCATACAAAGCGTTGTCGTATGGTAAGGTGAATTTAAATATATTTCGGAATCTTCATAGCCCAAGCAAATGCTGAAGAATTGCTCTGAAAGATACATGTTGTGCTGCTTCATCATCTCAGTGTGCCTTGATTCATATAATTTATTTATTCAAGAATCGTGAATAAGTCCAGTTTTTTAAGGCTATTAACGTTAGATGACATTTCTACAAGGACATTACTTGGCGTCGTTTTAAGCCGTACCTCCACAATAGAAGATTCATCTTCAGTTGGACATGAATTTGTCGATTAGTCTGGAAATATACACCCAGAAGCGTTCTTAAGCACACTTGTTTGACTTGATTAACTTGGTTTAAGGTTAAGCACACATAATGGTCCAGCTTCAAAACGGACACAGCAATTTATACCCGATCTACTTGATATGAAGATTTGTGGAAGATTCTTCAAAAAACTACTTATAAGAAACAAAAAGAAGCTGCAGTTTGGAAAACCTCGTCAACTTGTTTACAAACTCATAATACTAAGTACACTGAGTACACACTAAATAAAGAGTATACTAAAAAGCAAAGAGCGAGCATAATTTTATATGTCTCTCTTGTTGTTTATTGTCATTCATCATGTGTGGAATACTGGCTTTCAAGATTAAAATGTCCCATCGCAGAGTTAGCTTAAGCTAGAGCTAAAAGATGACTGCAACTTTAAGTCATAGTCATTGTTATTGCCAGAACTACAAGCACGTATGTATCTACAAGTATGCATTCATGTATCTATGGGTGTATCCATGGGTGTATCTATGCATGTGTGTGCGTGTATGCATAGAGCTTGCTCATTCATTCATTCTTCCATTCATTCGTTCGTTCTTTCGTTCGTTCGTTTGTTCCTTCATTCAACGCCTTATTCATGCACTCATTTAGATCTGGCTCACACTGTCGTCTGGCTTGGCTTGGTTTTGACTTGGTTTGGTTGGGATTGGATTTCAGCCTGAACGCCGCAGACAAACGCTGTGCATTTGGCATTGTTGCACTACCCTTCCGCCCATTCGGAATCATTTTTGTGTGTGGTGCAACGTCGTTGTTTCATGCTGCCACACCCCTCAAAACTGTTTTCCTTTCAGTTGTCTCGTTGCTACTGATTGTTGCACAAGGATTTGTCAAGGATAAAATACTCGAGGGCAGTCAGTCGACGTCAGAGACGGCAGTCACTGGCTCATCATCGTCATGATTAAGTTTATGATTATGATTATGTTACGTTTGTCGTTTTGTTGCATATTTAGTGGCGTTGCTGCTGACGTCGATTGCTCTTGCTGCAGATACTTTGTACTTAAGTTTAGGTTTGAGGCGCCACAACAGTATTGTCGGTTTCATTGTCAACTTGCTGCTGCACCTTGCCCCATTTTGGGGGCTAGTACAAGAGCGTTTTAGTTGCTGTTGCTGTGCAGGTTCACCGCCATCGTTAGGGGCGCATTATAAAACTGTTATCGATTTTTCGATAAGAAATGCAGCTTCAGCATGCGACATCATAAGTGCCGGCATTCTTTTGCTATAACATTAAGCTGCCACAAAAGCTTGCAACACTTTAATGCTACTGCCAAAAGTGTGCTACAATTTGTTGTGTATAGTTTTTTTGGTTTTGGCGTACAAGTTGGTTCAACGCTGACTTTGGTTTTTAACACGGGTTTATTCAGATTAGTTTAGTGTGATCAGAATAGTATGATAGTATGTGAGAGTGACCTTATAGCTTATCATACAGTTTAGAATTTCACAACAATCATTAGATATCGATTTTTATTATTTCAACACCATATTTATAGCCTCTTTAAGATATATCATACGTATTCCACTCGAAGTAATCACTGGGCTTATCTTCAATATCGAAAATTATTTTAAATCGTTTTAACCCGAACTTTGATAACGTGAAAAGATAACAATATGTCTTAGCAACTCCGTAAAATATTTCCATGAGTCGAGTTCGCGCAGCACATTTGTTCGAATTTGTCTTCTTCATATTTTGTCACGATGGTATGCTCTCAATTATAAATATCCAAACGTTCATTCACTTCGGCCTTAAGCATTTCATCTTCAAAAGATTAATTTTCGCTATCACTCGCAATTCTTTGGTTGTGTTTGCTTATCGAATCTGATAATATAAGCGCTTCTAGTATATCAAGAATCTCTGTGTTCTCTGATCTTGTCTTTATCGCTATTATATTTAACCAAAAAGTTATAATTTACCTTAAACTCAGCATACAAAAAATATCAAAAGTAACGCAAAATTTATCGATACGTCTTTGCGACGTAGAATTTGTGCATTTATCAGAATGAAGTCAACCACTCGAACAGCTAATGATACTCATGATGCAAAGGTGACGCAAAGAAGTGCACTGGCTCAATTTTGTATGGCAGCTATATGAAAAAGTGAAAAAATGTTGGTCAAACTTTACACAAATGTTTAGACTAAAACAAAATAGATATATTTGGTCACGATATTTCAAATAAAAAAACATTTTTATATTAGGTGTTCAACTGTGCTTCCGCCGTTTTTGGTTCAAAATAAGCTTAGTCATCTGCCAACATAACGACATAACCAAATCAGTGAACTTGTACTTTCATTAAAAATTTATCCCTGAGGGTTCGAGCCAAATTTTCGTCAATTGCGGGAAGTTTTGATTTTCAGCTACAATTTAAAGAAAACTGCTGCTGATGCTCATCGAATCCTCAAAAATACTTCTAGTCGTGAGTGATTTCTGTGCTTCAAAATCGGTGATTTTGACGTGGAGAACAAGCATAGCGTTGGGCTAGAGAGAATTTTCGAAGGCTCCGAATTGGAGGAATTGCTTGATGAAGACTCGCGCCAAACGCAAGAAGAAATGGCAATATCATTGCGAGTTATTTAACAAGCAATTTGGAAACACCTTAAAGTCATCGGAATGATTCAGAAACAAGGAAATTGGATTCCGTATGAGTTGAAGCAGAGAGATGTTGATCGGCGTTTCTTCACTTGTGAACAGCCGCTTTAAACATACAATCGGAAGGGATTGTTATAAGGAATTATGATCGGCGACGAAAAATGGGTCCACTACGATAATCCCAAGCGCAAAAAACTATGGGGAATGCCTGGATATAAGTACGTCCACGTCGACGACTCTAAGGTTATTCTCTGTATTTGGTAGGACCAGCTCGGTTTAGTATACTATGAGTTTCTGAAACCGGGTGAAACCATCATAGTAGATCGGTATCCAAAGCAATTGATGCGTTTGAGCCGAGCATTGAAGGAAAAACGGCCACAGTACCGAGAGACGCACGACATGACATGACAATGCCATGTCGCCAGACCGGTCAAGACCTACCTGGACATGCGTAAATGGGATGTCCTACCTCACCCGCCGTACTCTCCAGATATTGCTGCTTCTGATTACCATGGGTTTCGATGCATGGGACACACTCTAGCTGACTAGAAATTCCACTCTTATGAAGAAGTCAAAAAATGGAGCGATGCGTGGATTCATCGTTTTTTCGATATTGTATCCTACAACTACCGGAAATATGAAAAAAAGTAGTAGCTAACGATGAGCAGTACTTTCAATGATAAATATATTACCATTTTTTTACAATAAAGCCTCAAACATTGGGCAAAAATGGCGGCAGCAAAGTTGTACACCTAATAACATATATTTACTTTCACTAGAGCAAGTTTATGAATCTAATCAATATTCGTGCTTCTGCACCGATTATGTAATTTTTAAGATTAAGATAAATTAAACCCTGAATCAAATTTTTCGCTTATCACAGAGCTTCAGTAACTAAGTGGCGAAAAACTGTTTATGGCTTATGTGCAATTTAACAAAACGTTTTAGTTTGTTTTGAGAACTTTAAATTGGAGTTTCGCCAGTAGACCGTTTAAGCTATACCCTCGAACTAGTGCCTTAAATAGAAGTGTTACCCACGCGTTAAATTAAATATAAATTAGGTCACTACGAGATTCTGTTTCATTGTCTGGACACATTATATACTATATATAGCACACTTACTTAGCAAAACTCCACAACATTCAGTAACAGGATACAACAAACAAAAAGTCAAAGTTGAGAATCTGTACACTCGCTTTTTACGTAACGTTTTACGTTAACGTTAACGTAAGTATGCCACATTGTCTCGAACACTTGAGAAAGTTTTAGCGTGTCAGTACCAAAAAAAAAAAAAAAAAAAAAAAAAAAAGGCAAAGAAAAAAGAAAGCCCAAAGAAGCAGCAGCAGCAGCATCAGAGTGTGCTGTGGGGCTCCGAGTTTCAACTTCCGACACACGATGGCTGATTTCCGAGGTGCCATCAAACCAGCAGCAAAAACAACAACAACAACAAGTACAACCAGCCACCTGTTCCGCTTGATTGTGCCCAACACCCAATACACTGGCAACACTGCCGCCATTTTCCCTCATCATGAAAGGTTAATGACGGCTGCTGTCAGCGGCGAAGGTCACCAACAGCCCAAGGCTCACACTCAGACGCTACGCCCAGCTCATGGCCGTACAGAGCCTTGCCTTTGTTGGGTCAAGCGTGCAGCAGGTAAAACTTTTTAGCATGGGCAAAGTGTAACAAACATAGCAGAACAAGCAGTCAATGGGCTTGGAGCACTACGTACAAACTTGCTCCGGCAGTGAGGGTGGGGGGAGTGGCTCTACTGCCGAGCGTAAAAGTTAAATGAAACGAAACACGTTAATGGCCTCTGAGCTTGGCGCATGTAAGCGACATTGTTGCTGGAGTACGCGAACTACGGGGCTGGGGGGGCCTGTTGCGGTGTACGGCGCTCCAAAAGTTAAAGCTGTAAATGAAAAGTGCGCTGCTCAGTTGGCTACTGGCAAGCACCAGTTCACTGGATCACTGGCTCATTGGCTGCGGCTGAAAGTGAAATTTTTCACCTGCTTTGTGAAACAAGTTAGCAGCATCGTCTAATTTTCGCCAAGTTGGCGTGTTGAAAATTTCACCATTGAGCTGAGTAATAAAATGATATCGTTGCCTTAGTTAAGTAGCCATAAGCAAATGCTCCAAATTGTGTTTGGGTAGATTTTTCGGGTTGGCAGCCAAAACTTGAGCCAACTTTGTGTGTTAGGGGGAGTGGTTGGTAGGTTGTCTCAATCACGCTTGCAGATATTAAGTTATTTAGCCTATTTAGGCACAAATGAGTGGACGTTAGGACTTGTCTTTGTCCCTCATTGTCTTTTGGCCAATAGCTGTTGGCCATTAAAGCCAGATTAAGGTGTATTAGGTTACGCGTGTTTTTTTTTGGGACAAAGCAAGTTGTTGCTATATTTTGATTTACTGGGGCTGTGCTTAAAGTTTGTGCAGATTTATGTGCAACAAAAAAAAGAAAATTTAAGCAAAAAACTTTTAATAATTGTGAGCCTGCAGGGCGTTAATTAAACTGCCGCAAAGTTGGTAACAAAACGTTGAGACGAGTTTCTAATGAGCATGTAATGAGCTTTTTGCTGCATACTAGATTGAAGACCCCAAGACTTTGAGACACAACGCCGCCATCTTACTCTTTGCCTCTTTTTGTGGCACAAACTTGCACTCAATTGCGGCTACAATAAACTGTACGCAAGCACGTCAAGAATGCTGCAAACGAGAGAGAAACGAGAAATGCTGGCTAAATCAATGGCGTAGGGAAGACAGCAAAAGGAAAGAAAAGCCAAAAGCAAAACCCAAGGCAAAGGGCGGAAAAGAAAAAAGAAAAGCGCACAAATACAAAGAATTATGTATCACTTCGTTACGACTTACTTCCACTTAATTTATTTTCAGTTGCTTTTACGGCCAGCGGACAGATAGTCAGACAGAAAGAATAATACAAAAAATACCACAAAAAGAAAACATGAGTACAGTGGTCATAAAAAGTATGCGCAGACTTTGTCAACAAAAAATGCATAAGAGCAAAAGTACCCGCGTAAAGACGTAAAGAAGTCTTACAACTTACTCTTACAAAGTAGTTTAGAAAAAATATATGTACACACTGTTAGTTATTAGGGCTTTTTACAGCACAGTTTTTGGTAAATATCGCAGTCAAAGGTCTGGGTAGGGCATTTTTATAATTTTATTCGAATAATAACGTACCTCAGTGGTGGGATCCGGATCCTCTCAAAAGTTTGAAAAATGAGTTGACAGTTTTTTGGGAGCTCTAATATTATGGGCACACCTCGAAGTGATTTCTGTTACAGTCTACAGCTGGTTGTTAAAGCTTTTTGTAGCATCAATTAAATGTTAAAGGGCATTTTTATTCGAATAATTACGTACCTCAGTGGCGGATCCACGGACGGTTTTCGGGACCGGACTCCTTTAAAAATTGGAAAAATGGGTTGACCGTTTTTTTGCGACCTCTGATATATACACACCTCTTAGTGATTTCTGTTACAGTCTACAGCTGGTTGTTAAATCTCTTTTGTAGCATGAATAAAATGTTTTAGAGCTGTTAAAGATACATGCTCTTATTGAGAGCATAAAAAGTCGACACACTAAATAGGCACTGGGCAAGAAAGAAACCGGTCTGTGCCGTTTACAACCTAAGTGTTTCACACGATTTTCGTTAGTTTTTCTTAAAAAAATTTCGCTAACATAATTCCACAAAACTTATTCCCCCGTTGCTCTGCCAGCTCTTTGCGATTAAACTCATCATAGCACACTTCATTAACAATTATGTAATTACATTATCTCCAAAATAGCCAATATCCATCAAATAATCCTCATAAAAATAGCTTTCTTTCCTAACGCCACAACTTAAGCACAGCCAGCCACCCATAACAACTTTGTTAAGACATGTACACACTAATAAATCATAGAAAAGGACCGCTTTTAATATCTGGCTATTAAAACCCTCAGTAAATCACGGTATATCTCCAACATGCTGAGCATGTGTGCAAACTTTTACCACCCACTGTGTCCAGGCAAATCCTACCACTCAACAACGCACTGAATGTTGGACTTTCGGACAGTCAGCCCATTGAAGCGCCTGCAGGCGTTGAATACCTCCAACAAAGCCAAAAAGAAAGACAAAAAAAGCAACACCAAAAAAAAAAACGCAAAAAGCCCTAGGACTCCGTCAAAAAATAGTGAAAACCTTTTGACTTTGCTTCTAACACCTTCTACAGTTACTGTAACAGTTACAACTACTTCACTTTGCATTTGACTTTGTTGCTGTAATGCTTTTGGCCTTCACACCTTTTGTTTTGCTATTTGGCTTTAACCATGCTTTGCTTTTCTCCACTCTATGCTGCACTGCTCTTGCTGGCTCTACACGGCTCTCCTCCGCGCTTCTCATGCTGGGCGTAGCTGCCATGTTTCAAACGCTTTTCAAGTGCCATGGCATTAATTCTCAGGTGTGCAATTTAGTGTGCGGCCAATTTTTGTCGGTTGTTGGCCAACTCGTTCCAAGCAAGTACGGCCGGAAGCGAACGGCCAAAACGAACGTCTGTTTTGTGTTGACCGCAGTCCAGGCCTCATACGTGGTGTTTGTGAGTCCTACCTACAACAACCAAAAAGCACTGGCCATTCGCTTCGCATTAATTCAGCCAGAAACGTTAGGAAATTTTAAACGGAAGTGCGCGTTTTATGCCCTTTTTAACTCTTATTGTTAGTTTCGTTTCCGCTTTGGATTTTCGAACCAAGACTTCAAAGTCCTTCCTTCCACTTCCTTGGTGCAAGTTCAATTGGGTTAGACGCTGCCTTTGACTTTAATACCGCTGCAACTTGGGCTGCGATCTCCTCTAACTAAATTTCGTTTGAGTAAAGTGAGCTACATGCCTTTAAAAAGTTTTTCCCTTTTACGTTTTCAACTTTTACGAATCGCTGCAAAAAGTTTCTGCACAATAGTTGAAAGTCGCGTGCAATGTACTAAACTCTCAATGCGATGTTAAACAGACAAAAACAAGACGGAAGTGCGCATGTGTTGAGGCAACGAAGCTCACATACTCTATAAAAAATAGATAAAATTTATAAAATTTTGATACTTTGTGGAATATATACCTAGGTTCCAAGGTTTCCTACTTTTTAAAGCTTCTTAGGAGCCTTATTTGTATGACGAGATTGTATTTAGGGTTTGCTCTGAGAGAGCTGATAAAATTCCTTCTGACTTACGAAAACTGGAGTAGGATAACATTGTGTGCCAAAATCCTAAATCATTGCAGCATAGACAATAGTTTAAATTTTCTCTTAAATTGTAGCACTTTCATCTGTTCAGGCGTGCCCGATCTCTTATGGCTATTTAACCCACAAAGAAGATCCTGGGAAAGCATATGGCTGCGTAATACTAAGAAATGACAGCGAGATATCATATAAATCCTTCCCTTTTATAAGATTTCCATGCACATTAATACTTGTTCTGCAAATAAACGCATTGTACTTATTTTTCGTGCTAAACAAAACAAACTTATGCAAATAACCGTTTTAATGCAAATAATCGTTTTAATGCAAAAACCGGTTTGTATGAAAATAACCGTATATTCTATGTAAATAAAAGTTTTTAATATAAATAGTCGTTTAAAAACGAATAACCGTTTTTATGCAAAACCCGTAATATATGCAAGTAAACGCTCTTTTAAGCAAACAACCATTTTAATGTATACATCCGTTTCATGGACATAACCAAATTTATGCAAATAATTGATTTTTTTGCAAATAGCCGTTTAATTGCAAGTAAACTGCCGTCGTAAATGCAAGCCAATATGTATTATCATCCATTTTTATGCAACTGTTTCAGGAAAATTGCTAAATTTATGCAAATAATTCTTTTAATGCAAATAGCAATTTTAATGCGAGTGAATAACTGTTGTGAATCATACCAACTATTTTAATTATGCAAAACCGTTTAAAGCATACTAACCAATTTTATGCAAATAATGTATTATTTTCTAATTAAAAAGTAGAAATTAATTCTTAATTATCAATTCCATTCAGGCTTTTATGGAAATAATTTTTTTTATGCAAATATACGATTTGATGCAAATAAACTGCCGTTGTAAGTGCAAACTAATACTTTTAATTATGTACATATGTATGTATATGAGTAAAACAAAAAGCCTTGATTACGTTTCATGCAAATAACCAATTGTATGCAAATAATTGCTTTTATGCAAACAGCCGTTTTAATGCATATGATTATACTCATTTTTTACTTAAGTAACCGTTTTTATGCAAATGATCGTTTGTATGCAATTAATCGTTTGTATGCAAAAAATCTTTTTTCAAATAGTTTGCTAATTAATAAGCAAATTTTAGGAGTGAACGTGTAAGTTATTGTTTTTTGCTTACAATATAACAATTACGCTATATTAATGAGTCAGTAAAAGAATCTCTAACGAGATAACCTTCTGTATTGGATAAATCGTTCACCAATAATAGATGAGCACGTTTCATCAAAAAGAGTTGTCCCATCAATAGATAGATGAGCGAGCAGACTCTTTGAATAAGCTTATCCCATCTTTAAAGCGGCTACATCATATTATCATAATTACAAAAAATCTCAGGCAATTACAGTAAAAGTAAAGTTTCTCCTGAAGCGTTTCAAGCTGCTTAACAAAAACAATAATACTCTTATCTTAATTTTAGAGTATTACAAGCCAAACTATGGCCAGCAAAATGGCGCCGGCCGCCTTCAGCATGGCTATAATTTTCAGAGCACAACAAAAGCAAGGAAAAAGCAACAGAAAAAACTTTTAATAATTGTATTTTGGCTGAAACCAACTTCGGCTTGAAGTCAGACTCAACTCAGCTGCAGTTGGAGTTGGAGAAAAACCAACATAACAAACTGAGCGTCGAACTGACTGCAGTTCGTGCATCAACACCAGGCAACAAGACAATCAGCAACTTGTGGCAGTGCATTCAGCATAGTATAGGGGGTCCTGGGTTGGGTTAGGGCACGGGTTGCACAGTTTTGTTGGCCACAAAAATAACCGAAAAGTAATACTCCACAAAAGTAAACTTGAGCACACAAAAGTCGAGTCTTAAAATAAACTTGCAAGCGACCAGTAGTTTTCTTTTCAGGCTTGCAACTCTCTGTAGGATGCGGGGCGGTTGAAGCTGCAGCAGAGATGCGCGGGCGGATGTTACACTCGAATCACAAAAGGCTCATTTTGTATAAAAGAAAAGTGGCTAACTAAGTCGCCCATCGTAGTTGCAATGCTGTCCTCGCTTGTCTGAGTGCATGCTTCAAGTGTCGTCTATGGGCGACCGCAACTGGCTTCATCCATTCCTATGTTGCCACTTTCCACTTGCCCGTTGCCGGTTGGCACTGTGGCACAGGACACGCGCTGCGCTCTCTGCTTGATTGTAAAATCCAACAAGCGACCATTGAAAGAACACAAAATTGAGTAGCATTCACTTGAAATTTGAAATTTAAACCCATGATTTTTCATTCTTTTAGTCTCTCTCTCTTCTTCGCTTCATATTTTGGGCTGCCAACTCGGATTCCAAGCGGAACAAGCTTAAATTGTGCTGGCAGTTTATTTTCTCAAGTACTTTTCTAGCTTTAAGCTGAGATTTGGAAATCGAAGTATGTATCTGGATGAATACATTTGGAGCTAGATTCATGTTGAATATGTCTGCTAAATCTTAGAAATTTGTATACGCTGTACCCTTAAGTTAAGGAGTATATGAAGTCTATGCCAACGCATGTAACATAGAGAAGAAGAAGCTGGACATCTCCCAAAGTTACCAAACAAAAGTTCTTTTAGATTTATATAAACAAGTACGTCCATCTGCATGAACGCTTAGATCTTTAAGATTCCAAGAGCTAGGATGAATTATTCTAAATGAAGATTTGATTTTCCACGGTCCTTTCATCTCCACAGGTATATTTCATACAATTTGAATGCTAGAGCTTTAGTATGAGTAAAAAAGATCTTTCGATTAATCGTCATTATAATCGGACCATAATTCACGGCTATAATAATTACAAAATAAAAACTTTTTCTACCGGGGATTTTAAGATCGGACAAAAAGTGAAAATAAAGACCAGTTTTATATGTATATCGGTGAAAATAAGTGTAACGCACTATTTTTCCCCCCACCTTCTCCGAATTTCATGATTTTTACAGATTTGGTAGAGCTTCTAGCAAATAATCAAATTTTATTTCAAAATTCCGATTATTTATCGAGTTATCGATAACTGAAAATTGGACTATTCTTTGACAAGCAAGTTTTTTCTGATAATTTTAATTACTTTCAGATTTGTTCTCGAAGTAGTTTTTTGTATGGTTATTTTAAATTATGGAACTTTTATGCAAAAATTTGTTTTTCATAAAAAATTTTTTTTTTTTTTTAATCTTTAACTTAAGTTAGGGGCGACTTAGGACTTTTTATAATAAAACAGCGCTATTCAAGATTGAAGACCAGAGGATAAATGGCAGAGCTGGTAGGGGAGAGGTCTTTCATTTCAAATTTCCATGCATGTTTTGCCAAAAAATTTAAAAACCTGGAGAATCTTTTGTTATTATTCAAATCTTAGTTAGTTAAAATTATGGAGCTAACTTCTTTTATGCAAATATTAGTTGTTGATGGAAACGTCTAAAAAAAAATATTAAATTTATTATAATTTATTTATATTATTATAAAAATTTTTTTATCTTTTATTTAAGGCCTCTTAGGACTTTTTACAATACAACAGCACAATACAAGGATGAGGGCAGAGTTCTTTCAAATTTCTACAAATAATTGTTTAATATGTAAAAAATATGCAACCAATTCGCTTAAACGCATATTTATGCAAATAGATAATTTTTCCGATAATTTTAATTACTTTTAGATTGATTTTCGGAATTATCTTTTTTATGATTATATAAAATTATGAAACAATCTACTTTTATGAAAATATTAGATTTTTATGAAAGCTTAAAAAATCGATTTCTTTTTAATCTTTAATTCAAGTTAGGGGCAACTTAGGACTTTTTATAATAGAAGAGTGACGCCCAAAGATTTCATGATGAAGCTGATTGGGAAGAGGTCTTTCTTAAAAACTGTTTATTTTGCAAATCTGTGCAAATAATCGTTTTATTTGGAAATACAACTACAACTATTTCCTGTTAACGAAAATTAATGCTAAATCACTTTTAGCTAAATTGGAAGAATGATGATATATTAAAAAATATACTAGCAAATCTATGCAAATAATCGCTTTACATGCAAACAAATATGTATATTGAAAGTTTCCATACTCTTCTATATTGACACATTCTATATTGTAATATATTGCAGCCTTTACTTTTCTATAGTATAGGTACTTTCAAATATATTTTTTTTTTCTTTTTTTATTAGAACAAAACAAAAAGTATTGAATCCGTACGCATAATGCACCATAACAATAACAGAAACAGGATTAATAATACGGTGGAGAATCATCATGACTGAATCGTTTTAGCGAAACCTTGTTTTTTTAGCCGCCTAAGAGGCCTAGCTGGAAGTTGATTCCTGGCGAGTTCACACCTGTGACACCTGAGTCTGTCACTGTATCTACTCGTGTGCCTTCCTATCGGCTCTTCTATGGTATAACAAACATAATTTTGAATATTTTTTTTGATTTTCATACATTTTCTTAAAATTTATCGATACACATTTTTCGAATTACAAGAAAGGCATTCAAGACTAGTAAAAATTCAACTTTTTCCATCTTGAGTTATTTTTTCATAGTTGCATCATTTATACTTAATCAGCTAATTTACAATGGCTCCCTCGAAAAATCCAGCTAACTCATACCCAAAGCAACTCTGACTTCCCGTGCAAGCAAGTATTTAAAGTCTTAAAAGTATTTAAGTTCAACCGACCGCAAAGGTAATTACAAGCTACGACTGCTTAGAACTTCGTTTCCTTTTTTTTTTTGGTGGAAGCTTAGACGGAAGCAGCGCCCAAATCAAGATGGCATTAGTAAACAGTAGAACCATATTACATAAAAACATGACAGATTGTATCGACTCTATAAAGTCCACCAACGATTACAAACTATAAGCCAGTGTTGATAAACGCTTAATTATGCGTCATATGTATGCACAGCTAGTAGAGCATTGTCAGCTCTATTAACAAGCGCCAGCCAAGCACAGTTTATTATATGAAATATGCTTACGTACTGTATATTATATATTATATATGTACCTTATAGTAGTAGTACATAGCAGCAGCTAGACTATTTTCTGGCATTGTCGCCTGTAAGTATGCAATGCTTTTTTTCTTTAGTATTTTTTTTTTGCTTAGCCAGCTGTATCTTAAGTCTTATGAAGCCTTTAGCATTGCAAACACGTAGCAAATACGCATTCAGCTTAAATACACACAAAAATGTCGGGGCATTAAGCCCCCCCAGGGAATAAAGTACGCAGTGCGCAGTAACTGAACATGTCTTGGCCAGTTTAGTCAGTTTAAAAAAAAAAAACACACAAAAAAATAAAATGCAGGTAAACTTCAGCTAAAGTACACAAAACAACAGCAGCAACGAAAAAACACTATCTGACAAATTTCACGCTCAACTTGCTGCAAAAATCCAAAGAAATATTCGCACAGATAAAATTGAAACGCTTTAAAATTTAAAATGTTCACACATCAAATGTGAGAGTGCAAGAAAAAAAGAGGAAAAAAAAAACCCATATGTTAAGGTCGGGCGTGACCGACTTGAGGTATTGCTTGAAATAGTACAAGACGCGATACCCTTAAAAAAAAATTTGCTTTCTTACAAGAGAAATAAAAACGTTTATAACGTAAATAGTTTTAAAGAATAATCAATTTATTGATAATAATTAAAATTTTTTTTTTATTTTTTGAGCATTTTAGTAAAAAAAAATGTAATTTTTCCAATATTTACGAATTGAAGAAAAAAATCGGCGAGCTGTTTAAAACAAGGCATATTAATTAATTGAGAGATATATAAGAAGTTATCGAAAAGATTAAGACAAAACAAAAGATGTTATCGAAAACAAAAAATGTGAAAAGAGTTAATGCAAAACCGAAATCGAATAAAAATTGTTCGTTTACGTTTGAGATTTATTTTTTTTATTTTATTCTTCTCTGAATACTGCAAGTACTTTAAATTGACCAAAGTGACGGACAAGCTCGAAATGTGGTTAGTATTCTTTTCAGAAAAGGTCGAAAAGGGGTTAGTATACTTTTAATAGATTTTATGTATGAGATTGCGTTTATAGCTCCTAAAATAAAGTAGTTTTCCGAATTCAGAAATATCTTGAAATCTCGTTACTTTTGGGGCTATGTATATGTGTATATGTGGAACCATTGGGTGGGGTTCTTGAAACCACCTAAAATTTCAGAAAACCGTGAAGGTTCAAGAAACATTCTATCTGAAACTTTTTAGGCTCTTTAGAATTGTGGGAGTCATTTAAATATCTTTGAAATCTTCGCAAAGTTTTAAAATATGCTTGATTTGCTTAGCTATCACGAGGATCAGTAAATCCTGTAAATGGACTCCACTTTTAATACTGCGTTGGATTGCACATATTACAAAGTTTCGTTTATACTTTCTTCCTCTCTGTTGCATACGTCCAAACGATCCTAACATACCCTTTTAGCTGGTAGTCCACAGCATATAAAAATCTTCGCAAAGTTTTAAAATATGCTTGATTTGCTTAGCTATCACGAGGATCAGTAAATCCTGTAAATGGACTCCACTTTTAATACTGCGTTGGATTGCACATATTACAAAGTTTCGTTTATACTTTCTTCCTCTCTGTTGCATACGTCCAAACGATCCTAACATACCCTTTTAGCTGGTAGTCCACAGCATATAAAAACCCCAAAAAAAAAAAAATTACCATGCCACAACTGCATGGAACTAGTAGCATGGGGGCTGCTGGGCAAACATTTTTATGCAAAAATATTTTACATGTCACTCAGCTGCGTCTTGCAACACCCGGCTGCCCCGAGAAGTTGCTACAGCTGCGCATTTGCTGCAGACTTTTGCATGCATAACAAGTCAGCGAGACACATGGACGGAAGGATTGACAGACGAACGGATGGACGGACATACAAACAGCGCATAAAAAGCAACAGCGAGGGGAGAGGGATTCTTGCTAGAGATGAGTTACAGGAAACGCATACAAAACTTAAGCGGGCGCCCAGCATATTTCGTAATCTTTGCAAATAAACGCGTGAAATACCAAGGCGAACCGCAGCGAAACCTTTGCCGGAGACGACGATGACGACGACGACGTCGGCGTGCAGGATGTGGACTAGCATGATGGCGACTCTCGTATGGCGCCAGAGCCGTCGCTTGGTTTGGACGCCCGTTTGGAGGATGCCTGCTGCTCGACATGTGTGTGCGCCATTTTGGCATACAGCTCACACGCCAAATTGCGCATGCAGATTAAAATTCTTGAACGCGCATTTCCGTTTCCGTTTGTAGGATATGGCGGCCATTTTTTGTTTTGCTGCTCATGCATGCACATATATATGTATATGAGTCACTTTTACTTTAGTTTTGTTGTACATGCGGTTTGAAGCTGCAACCTTGAAGTAACCCTGGTGAGGTACCCTAACTAATTGTGCAATGAAAACCTTGGGGGAATCCACGTTAAGTTTAATTTTTATATTTTCTATTTGCAGCATATATTGTGGAAACACAAAATGAAGTCCAGGAGATGCAATGATGCATTTTAAAAAACTGGAAGGATGAATCGGTGCATAAGGACTTCTGAAGCTAGCATTATTTGTGTGATAAGTTCAGTGTAGGAAAGATACTTAGAGTTTCCCGAAGGCCAAATAAAAAAAAAATGTTCAGCAATGTTCCCCACCAGCTCATCAGCTAATTCGTTTTCGGAAATGTTCTTACGCCCTGGTATCTCTAAGGAAGACTTTATAGCGTTGCCCTTCTACCTGAGTTGAAGCCGTTACCTATATATCTTCTAAAATTTGTTTTGAAGTTTAGTATTTTAATTTTAATCAAATTTGCATTATTCGAAAATATACTTTTTGTAGTTTTTGACAATGTGGAAACTTTGCAATCATTTCGAAACGACTCTTAATAAAGCTATTGTGAAGATAAGAATAAAACAAAAATTTTTTTTTTTATAACAATAAATTTTGGAAAAAAACAAGTTTTCGAAAAATTGGTATTTTGGGTCAGAAAGCAAGAAAAAAAATGTGGTACAGTCGAGGCGGTGCCCGACAGTGGAATACCCTGAACATTTCTTCTCGAAAAAATTTTTCCTGCATATTACTTCTAAGAACTTTCCAATTATAGGTACAGGGTATAATAATTAATAGGTAGTAAAATACATAAGCATCTGCCAGGAGCGGATCTACAAAAAATGGTCCAGACTGTTCGAAATTCGATTCACTGTATTATTCCGACTAAGTGATGAAATCTTTACAGAATTTAATAAAACATTAAAAAATTTTAGGAAATAAGAATAAAAAAAATAAATAGAATTTTGGGCCAGAAAAAAACAAATAATTAATTTGAAGTATTCGAAATTGGATTCACTGTATAATTCCGACTTAGTGATGGTAAAGTTTACAGAAGTTAATAAAACATGTTTAAAATTTAGAAAAATTCTGATATTTTGTGGGACGATCAGGATTACGCAATAGATCCGCCCTTTCTTTTGCACAAAAAATGGGAAGTAACTTTTTTTTCTAAATATTAAAAATTTTGAGTTTGCAATAATTATAATTTAAAGTTATTTAATTCAAATTTTTTTTCAGACTAGGATTTCTCTGGATAACTCTACATTGGTCTAGAGAATATCAGATATTTTTGAAATCAGGATCGAATATTTCTGTGAACATAACCGAAAAATATAATATAAAAATAAAAAAATAAATATATGTTTATAAAAAATAAAAATCCAAAGATATTCAAAATTGAGAAAATTAAAGAGTTTGAAGCTATCCTTATATTTAAGGATATAAGATGACGAGCAAAATTAACAAATTTCTTTTTTTATTTATTATTTTCATAATTTATTTACAATTTTTTAAAAAAAATAATTACATCTTTTTTTATTATTCATTTTTATAATTTATTTTTATTATTTTTTTCAAAAAATTAAATATATTCATTAAAGTTTTTCATATTGAAGCCTAAACTTATGTTTTTTTTTTATCTAAAAGAAAATTTTAATTGATTAACAATTTTTAAAGGAAATTTGGGTAACGAAACTTCATGTAATGTCACGCCATGTTAGACTAATAAAAAAAAAAAAGAGAATTAGTTTCTACGTTAATTCTAAATCATACTAGTTGTGTAACAAAAGACATTCCCAATTCGCAGTAATTTGCGATTTAGCCTAATCTTTTTTTTTTGTAACGTAACGCTATGCGTAGTTTTTCTTTAAATCTATTTGAACAATTTTTGATTGGTTTTTACAAAATGTAGTGTTACTTAATTGCTACGTAAGCAAACTGCCTTATCATTTTCCTTTCTCATACATATGTAACGTCACGCCAAAATGAAATCAACCATAGCAAAAAATTGCTCAGTACTGCGTTCAGCATCCCTCTGCTATTTACTCTTACTAACTTTTCACAAAGTGTTGTATTCCAAATGCTCTACTAAGCTGCCACGTTAGTTTCGATAACTACTTAAACTTATTTTAGCCAAACTCATAAAATCTTAAAACACCCAACTTTTCGACTCATAAAATGCAACTCTGTAACTTGATCTAGCTAAATACAATATTTTTTGTTCGTTTTTCAGTCAAAGCTCTGATTAAATTTAACGCTATTTAACGTTTAAGTTTACGAGTTTGACAAAGTTTACGAGACTCGAGCTGTTTATGAGCTTAAATTTGGCAGCCAGGTGCCGTCAGTTCAATGAGAGTTCCTCGCTAATGCCTTCATTTATATATCAAAAAAAAAAAAAAAAAAAAAAAAAGGTAGAGCACTACATTGCTTATGGCACGGCGTTTAGATTATGGTTGTTTTGACATAGCAGGCTGTTTGACTGTCAATTACTTGCTTAGGTATATTGCTCATACGCACCATTGCAGTTGCTGCTATATATATAAAGAAAGACTGAGCGTTTGGGTGAGCTTAGTACAAGTGGCCGGTATGTACGTCCCATTGATATGCATGCTTCATCATGTAGCCGTGCCACATTTTATTTGCCAACAAATGCTCAGGGTCAGCCAGACGTTGCTGCCTCAGCCAGAGACACAAAAGGCGCACCCGAAACGGAGATCAAATAAAAGAAATGGCTTTGTTTGCTGCATGTGGCATGTGGCATAGAATATCAAGCGCTGATAACGCACAAGACGTTACTGCTGGCATGGGACACTGGGGCTGGGGCTGTGGCTGGGCGGGCACATGGTATGGGCTGCCAAACCATTGTGTGTGTTTGTATGTGCTGGCGCATAAATAATGTGACCTGCCTGACTGCGATTATCTGTGAACTATTTTTCACACGTTGCCGGCATACAAAATGGCTGACACAGTGGGCTCGATTTTTTTTCAAGCCATATTTCTTGGGCAATATATGAGCTACGTGGCTTAGTGAGGCCACTTGCTGCATTAATTTCGAAAATATATTTTATGCTCGTTTCTACTTACATTGTACTAAAATAATGAACAATAATATCCAGAGGCGTCGATCAAATGTCGGTCTCATGACTTCATAACTTCTTGCTGAGTGTTTGTTGTTGTTTTTGTTGCTGATTGGCTTAGGAATCACAGTTGCCTTGGCACAAGATCTGCAAAAGAATCGAAAAAATAGCAAAAATTGCAATTAAAGATAATGATTACTAAATTGCAGCTACATTTAGCACAAAAAGCTACTAGTTGCAACATTTTTTAGCCAATTAAAGGTGTAACTAACAGCAGAGAGGAAATGCTGTAAAATCATTGTACAGTGTTGTCAAACGTTGCTAGGGAAATGTATAAAGTGGAAATCCGCTTGACGGCCAAGCGGCTTGAGTGTTGCATAAAGTGGCCCAAATGCTGCCATAGTGAGTCAAGGGAGGGGCGCAGGAACTGAGATAGCTGGTCAACACAAATGGCAAAAAGGTAGCAGAGAGAAAAAAAAAATTAACAACTGTTTGCACATGAAATTAATTAATTTTCAACAAAAACTTTGTTGCATAACGTTAGGCGGATTAACTGCTACTATGTTCTGTAGCAGCAAAAGAGAGACATCAACACGCATACAATCAAACATACAAATACATATATGTAGATAATCTTCAGTACGTCATGTGTGTTTAGGTGCCTTCTTGAAGAGGGCTTTGACCTTTTGGGGCTCAATTGCCACCACTGCTGCACATCACGGGAGTCCTTGCTCACTAACATATTCCGATATCGGAGATATAACTAGCAGATCGGGACTCGAAATAGACAGCATTGAGTATTTACGAATATCTGCACAACACATCCCAAACACATTTCCCTTTCCCCCGATTTCTACACTGATTCAATAATAAACTAAAAAAAACGATATCGATGATATCGGTATCGATGTATTCTTAAGCTCTGTACCTTAAGACACAGATACATATATGATCAGAGTGACTGGAAAGGCCGATATATACACGTCCGTCAGTTGATCTATCCGACTCTTTTCGTCCACCCTTCTGTTTGCCTAGAAATCGGAGATAATAAAAGGTAGAGCAATCAAACTTTGAGACGGATTACATATATACAAAAAATATATATCAGGTATGTTTATATGTTAAATAATTTTTCACGCAATCACCACCTCAAAAAAAACCTTATTTTGGCTGAAAAAAAAACGGAAGAAGGGGCAAGTGATACTCAGGCGATTTCTTTAATATCGTATATTGTGAGCTCGATATTGATATTTCAATGCAATAAAAACTTTGTTCATTATTGAAACAATTATTAAGAGTCAAAATATCAGTATCGAGCTCTAAATATTTGATATAAACAAAATCGATCAAACTGGTCGGGAATTAGTGCCTAGTCCCAAATATTCGATATTAAAAAAATCGAATCGGTATCATTTATCCCTACTAATTAGTGCGGCGTTAAAACATTCGATATTAAAAAAATCGGTTCGGTATCGTTATCCCTAATAGAGCGTCCAAACGGGTCAGGAATAAGTGTGGCGTTAAAACATTCGATATTAAAAAAAATCGGAGAAACTATATAAAATTATTGGTTGCTTAAAGATTTTGGAGAAATTTGAAAATAATCTGCTGGTCAGTTTAGTTTAATATTGACTTGTGGAAATTTTGTAGAAGATAACTTTGGTTACCAGAGTCAAGAGAGAGAAAGAGAGAATAGAAGACCTTGCAGTCATATAAATAAAAAATAAGTCATAGGGTTAAAGTTTTAATAGAAATGGCCTTTTCGTGCTTTCGGACCAGACAAAATACACACATGGTCAATTATATGAAAAATTTTAAACTTGAAGAACAAACACCAAAAATATTGCATCAAAAGAATCGCTCAAAAGAAATGCAAACAGATGATTAATTTTTATTGGGTAAGGCAAGGAATATTTTATTGTTTTTTACTCTAGTCACCTCTCTCTTACTTTTTAATTCACTGCAGCACATAAATTTCAAGACAAGATAGTCAGAATACAACAAAAGGACTTCAAGGCTTAAGGAAAAAAGGAACTACAGAGCGACTGTTCTATAAGAGTAAAACCGTGGCGATTGACACGTTTCCGTTTTTTAGCAACCCACAAAGGAAATACAGGTAACTCAAATATCTATTACACCGGTGGCAATTGACGCGTCCCTGTAAATAACCAGAGGACAAGTCCATCGTACTGCAGGACACTATCACCCATACACAAGGATAGTGACAATTTTCGACAGCATTTTGTCTGCAGTGTTTGAAGTGCAGTGCAAACACACAGCGGCTAAGCGAGGTAAAGACTACAACGCCCACTATGGTCGCATACTTTTCTCAAACACTGTGCACATGTCTGACCAACCATATATGTATTTTAGTGTGGGTGTGTGTGTGTGTGTGTCTCTCTTTCTGCCTCTGTGTCTCTCTGTTCGCTACAAAAAGCAAACAAAATTAGCAGCAAAGCTGACGTAGATTTTAACGAATTGACGTTGTCTGGCATGTCCTGGCATGAAGCTAAATCCAGGACCTGTGTCTAGGCTATGCCTCATAAATGCAACAATTAAGTTGCCTGGACATTCATCCTTTTCTCACGCTATCTCTTTCTATCTCACTTTCACAGTGCCTGCCGTTGAACGGCTTAATTATGTTTGTGTACATACATGTCTCAGCATGTGTGTGTGTGTGCATACTTATTTGCAGCACTGTAACTAAGGTTGAGCCTGCGTCATTCGTCAACGGCTCAAGTGATTTTCGCTGTAAACCCAAAGTCCAGCCAAAGTCAAAAAGCAAAGCAGTTGTAAGCAGTTGTGTGTATTCATGTTTTTGGTCAAATCTACAGACTCTCTTGCATAACATCGGGCGTAACATCCTGTACGGCAAATGGCAAATCAAAGACCAAATCTCTTCGACCCGGAATGTTGTTCATGTTGTGTCTGCCGCAAATTTTTGGCTAAAACGTAAAAATTTAAGTTTGAAATGAAAAGCCATCCATAGTCGATATTTTATACTCTTTTTTTTGGAGTTGATTAAAATTTAGTCATAATTTGATTATCGAATTTACAGCATTTTGTGGGCTTTTAAACAGCCCGAACTAAAACTAATACAACTAATTGTGGCTAACGATAGAACTTCCACGTATTTCACATAAGGATGAGTTCGTTACCTTACGTAGCCCAATCTACAAAGTACCAAAATCTCTAGATATGATTTTTCCTCGACTTGCTCACACTTATAATATTTATTAGGAATGTGAACTCAGTATCAGCAGTTATTCGTAGTTAGTTATTTTACAAGTTCGTCGCAGAGACGCATCGTTATCTTTCGTGTGATTTTACTGATTTTTTGTGTGATGTGTAAGGTAAAGAAAAGCTTTTTAGTGAAAAATAATTAAATGAAACTATTATATTATCAGATTGGGAAAGCGAACTCAACCAAGGTAATGTGAGCGAAAGCAAAAACTAATCACTTCAAGATGACATGCTTATTGCCAAAGAGGATGAACTTGTGGAAATTTGAGTCAGTAAGTTGATGACATACTATCCTTACACAAGTGACTAAACGTGGAGTGGACACATTAAACCAAACGTGCTTCTTGATGTCATGCTCTAGAAAAAGAAAAGATTGCCCAATGCAATATTTTAGGGTATGCTTAGCGTTTATAATAAAAAGAAAAGTGACAAACAAATATTTCGTGTGTTGTCAATTTTATTGGAGTATTTTTCGTTAAAAATAAGTAAATTTAAGAAATAGTTTTCATTTGTTGCCTAGATATAATTGAAAAGTTTGATTTCGCATAAATAAAAATAAGACATAGATGGCGTAAATAAGCTTAATTAAAAAATCGTAATGAGCTGACCAAGCCTGATGACACTTCTCTATAGATTTCTTGGTAGCTCTAGAGTTAATTTACTTCAATATTTGTCATTTATTATAGAACAATGAAATTTATTTTATTTTTTTATTTTATTTTAATAAATTAAATCTAGTATTTAATACTTGGGCCTTCGACTCGACAATGAAATTAGAGTGCAAATATTTAGCATAATGGGATTTTTCAACAAATATCTTTAACCAATAATCTCAATTAAAAACTTGTAATGAGCTGGTCAACCTAGATGACACTTTTCTATGCATTTATTCTTTTGCAACTCTTGGTTTAGTGTGACCATAGCCTATTAGAGTTTTCAATCGATAGTTTGTTGGTTTGATTGAAAAAAATGTAAATTTTGAGATAATTTAGAGTTAAAGCTTTGGTAACTTGAGATATTAATGATCTGCGCTAGAAAAGACTTGCTTCTATGGAAGACAAGCCTTATCTCGCAGTTAATATACCCGCTGAAAGTGCAACCAATGCAACTGCTTTAGAAACAACAACTAAAACGATAACAACAATGGCAACGTTGGGCAAACATATCACGCGATCAATTTGTCAAACATGTGGAACCCAACAACAACAACGACAACAACAACAACCAATGGAACAACTGGAACAGAACATAAATGAAGTAACCACTGAATTGATGCAACATACTGACAAACTGAATAAATGACAGCTGGCTGGCCAAGTTTTCCCGAACCGGGCATTGGGATTGCGGCCATGTTTGTGTTGTCTGTGAATGTGATTACGGCTAAGAGAGAGAGAGAGAGAGAGCCAGGGACGGACGAGGTTGTCGCAATAAGCGGGACGAGTTGGGGTCAACCATTGTGGCTAACAAAATTGACAGCAACAGCGACGGCATTTGACGCACATCATCAATATGTGACTGCCAGTGTTGTAAGGGGTGTGTGTGTGTGTGAGTGTTGCGAAGTTGTTGTTTTTGTTGTTGTTGCGCTAAGCTTATGACATGTCACACAGCTGTCATTATGCAAGAGAAACCTACGAAAACATGGCCAGTGACAAACTATTACATGGCAATTGTTTGTTAGATGAGCGCAACATCAGGATAAACTCGGGAACCCAGGAAACCTAACACACACAGACATACAATTGCCAAAAGCCTTAGTTACCGATATTTGGCGCAGCTGCAATAGATACATCAACATGTATCTGTATCTATACGTAAGAGTGTGTGTGTGTGTGTGTGTGGGTTATTAGATATGGTATAATACGTACATTAGTGTATGGACATAAATCAGGCATATGGGTCGAACGAGAGCATTTCCATAGAAACTAAGCCTGAAACCCGTGCTCGTGCCGCCATTAGCTGCAGGTGTTGTTACCATGAATTTAAGTGAGTGCCAGCCAGCCAGCCAGCAAGTGTTGTAGGCCATTGAGATAGAGACCAAAATGACGGGCCGCGTTTTCTCACGTTTTCAACAAGCTGTCACAAAATACTAAATTATGACAGTGCCAACCTTCTGCTCGCAAGTATAATTTATGAGCAAAAAATGTTTAATACTCAGTCAAGGTACGAGTACTAAAAAGAATGCTGCTAGCAGCCAGAAGCTGTGTGCTGTGAAAGTAAACTAGTAGTATTTGCTTAACCTTTAACTCTCTTTGTTGGTATAAAATTTACTTTTAATGAATTAGAATGTTCTAAGTGGCAAAGGATAAGGGCAAAGGATGCCATATTCAGTTGCTAATGTGTTTTCAAAATTGTTTGGGTACTATTCTTATACCACATTTCATCATCTTTTGAAATTCAAAAATAATTTTTGATATAATTCATTTAGTCGTTGATATTGAAAGATATTTTTTTTGGCACCAAATTCTCCCCGTAGACCTTCCATAGCTTCACTTGTTCAATTTGACCTTGCATTTTGACCTTTTTTTTAAACATACCCTGCAACAGCTTTTTATTCAGCTTTAATTGTAAAAAGTTTTACAAAAGTGTCAACTGCAAAATAAAATGAACTCGTCTAGAAAAAGTTCTAACAAATTTTTGGTTTTATTTTTTTTGTAAATTAAATTTACATGCAATTACAGCTCTTCAACTGTGTGTTTGTATCTGTACATGATGTGTCTGTCTGTGTGTGTGTGTGCGGTTGTGGTCTGCTGTTTTGCGGTTAACCAAAAAAATTTCGTTTGCAACACATTTGCAAACTTAACAATGTTGCCACCGGGCTTCAAACTCACAATTCTCATATAGGCCCGGAATCCAGAACCATTCAAAACCAAATCCCACCCGATCAAGCCAATGTCGGCTTGATAGTTTTGCATTGTTGTGGTAAATTGAATTTAACATTTACATACATTTGGCATTTATTGTTTATGCATATCATCATCATCATCTTTATGAACAGCATCATCATCTTCAACAACAACATCATCATCTGCATCAACAACATCATCATCTGCAACAACAACATCATTGTCATCATCATCATCTTTATTTTCGATGTCATTATTATACAATCAACAACATAGTAGAGTCTTTAGTCTGGGTTTGTTTTTGTCGTTGTGGCTTTAAAATTGTGGCAATTTAATTTTGCACGTTTTACTTTTTGTGGAACTTTTGCACTTTATGCTCGAGCTTTTATTTTAATTGGGTTTTAGTTGTAAATTTGTACGCTTTATGGTTAATTAAGATGTTGGCCCAAGCAATAAGCTTGCATAATTGGTTGGTACATTTTTGTAGTATTTTAATACCAATTGACAAGTAGGTCAAATATAATCAATAGTAAAATACATAATTTTTAAGTGTGTGTAGCATATTTTTGTAAAATCTGTGTGTAGTATTTTTTTGCAAATTCTGCTGATGAATAAATACTAATGGAATATTTGTTGACAACTCTTAAGTGACTGCTGAGAGTATTTTCTGGGAGATTTTGCTTTTTAACGTGATAGTAGCTTCATAAAGTATATACTAATTAAGCTATGAAAAATATAAGAAAGTGTAAACAGTGAATACCATAGTTTTGAATAGAACATATGATAAAAATAATATGAGATTTGTTGCACAGCGTAAAAAAATATCGAGACACAGATTTCAAAAAATTGTGTGCGCACAATAAATAAGATGAATACCATAAAAGGTATCTATTTGTAACTTGTTAGTTTATAACCTTTTAAGTATAAGCTAGCTTTATATATACATATAAATAAATATTTATGAATAGTAGGAATAGTAAAAAACTATTTTAAAAACAGTAAATTGAGAAAGGCTCATGGTCATGAGTGCAGATATCGACATAATTTAGAAACTTAATTTCTCCCAGTATGATTCACATATATTGCGAAAACTTGTGTACCCAGCTCTTATAGTCTCCAATATCTATAAAGTCACTGGCACTATGAAACGAAAACCCACAAAAAAGCTCAAAAAGCACGAATTTCTCCAAAATTAAATGGGCAATTACAGACTATTTAGTACACTGCACAGCAAGTTTCAAAAAAATTTTATGAACTCGTATTGTTTTAAATTCTGGGTGATTCTGAACAGCTTAAACTGTCTTAAAGGGTATATATGTGAATTTGAGAGTTAAATATATACTGGCATAAATGTTAAACTCATTATTAATTATTACTTTAAAAATGTTCAAACATTTTTTATTAAAAAGTAATTTTCACCAAATTTTTTTTTTTTGAATTTACTTATTTCAGCAACCAAACCAATTCTTTCTTTTATGTTTTCATTCGTAAATGTTAAATCTTAAAATATATTTCAGATTATCAGAAGATCAATAAATTAAATGAAAAGATTGCGTACGTTAAAGTCGGGCGCGGACGACTTTGGAATACCCTGTACCACTGCTTGCAATAAAATCCAGTAAATTGCTTAAGAACACCAGAAGACATTCGATTGCCAATTTAGATTACGATACCTTCATAAACTACCAAAAACAGACGAATTTTAAACCAAAAATGTTTTTTTGAACGATCGTTCCTATGGGAGGTATAAGGTATAGTCAACCGATTTTGATCAAATTTGCTGCAGTGCTTGGGTACTCTAAAAAACTTCTGAATGCCAAATTTGGTTATAATATATTCACAAACAAACGAAACACAATGAATTTTGTACAAAAAATGATTATATGATATAGTCAACCGATTTTGATAAAATTTGTTACAGTGTTGAAGATTTCTAAAAAAACTTCCGAATGCCAAATTTGGCTACAATATCTTCACAAACAAACGAAACACAGCGAATTTTGTAGAAAAAACGTTTTTTTGACCGATTGGTCCTATGGGAGCTATATGATAAAGTCAACCGATTTTGATAAAATTTGGTACAATGTTGAAGATCCCTAAAAAACTTCCGAATGCCAAATTTGGTTACAATATCTTCACAAACAAACGAAACACAACGAATTTTGTAGAAAAAAGGTTTTTTTGACCGATTGGTCCTATGGGAGCTATATGATATAGTCAACCGATTAATAAAATTTGGTACAGTGCTTGGGAACTCTAAAAAACGACGGAGTGCCAAATTTGGTTATGATATCTTCATAAACAAACGAATTATGCATCTAAAACTTTTGGTTTTTTTCGAGGTCCTCTGAAACACCCCTATGGGAGCTATATAATATAACCCCGATATCAAAAAAATAAAATAAGCTTGCCTCCTATGGATTAATAAGGGTTCTTATCTGAAAGTTTGGTTGCTGTAGCTCTTACCATCTCTGAGATCTAGGCGTTCATACGGACAGACGGACATGGGTATATCGACTTCTCTAGTCACTCTGATCATACTTTAGGTAACTTTGGGGGGTCTCCGACTTCTCCTTCTGTACGTTACATACATTTTCGGATTGCACAAACACAATATACCCTTTGTACCATACGGTACAGGGTATAAAAATAGATATAACAAATTTTTTTTATAACAAAACTTTCCTAACGAAAACGCCTAGATCTCAGAGATGGTAAGAGCTAGAGCAACCAAACTTTCAGATAAGATCCCTTATTAATCCATAGGAGACAAGTTTATTTTATTTTTTTGATATCGGGACTACATTATATAGCTCCCATAGGGGTGTTTCAGAGGACCTCGAAAAAGAGCAAAAGTTTTAGATGGATAATTCGTTTGCTTATAAAGATATCATAACCAAATTTGGCATTAAGAAGTTTTTTAGAGTTCCCAAGCACTATACCAAATTTGATCAAAATCGGTTGACTATATCATATAGCTCCCATAGGACCAATCGGTCAAAAAATCGTGTTTTGTACAAAATTCGTTGTGTTTCGTTTATTTGTGAACATACCGTAACCACGTTTGGCATTAACAAGTTTTTTAGAGTTCCCAAGCACTGTACCAAATTTGATCAAAATCGGTTGACTATATCATATAGCTCCCATAGGATCGATCGGTCGAAAAAAACGCTTTTTGTACAAAATTGGTTGTGTTTCGTTTGTTTGTGAAGATATTGTAACCAAATTTGGCCTTCCGAAGTTTTTTAGAGATCTTCAACACTGTACCAAATTTTATCAAAATCGGTTGACTATATCATATAGCTCCCATAGGGCCGATCGGTCGAGAAAACATTTTTGATTAAAAATTCGTCTGTTTTTGGTTGTTTATGAAGGTATCGTAATCTAATTTGGCAATCGAATGTCTTTTGGTGTTCTTAAGCAGTTTACTGGATTTTATTGCAAGCAGTGGTAGAGGGTATCCCAAAGTCGTCCGCGCCCGACTTTAACGTACGCCATCTTTTATTATCTATTAATTGTATTTTAGTAATCGTTTCAAGGATGTCTCTTTCATGAACATCGGATAAGTGTGACCAAAGCTAAAAATATATCACTACCTATATATGACTGCCTATGTTAAAAAAAAAGACTATGACTACTTTTATATGACTACCTACATATATATGACTTACTGCCTATCAAAGCGTATCAAATTGTAGGTGGCCGAAAAAATCTATAAAGGCGCATCTCTATTTTGGTTCTATGGCTCATACCAAAAAAACTTCTCTGAAGGAACCACAGGTCAAACTTTCTTTTTTTATTTTTGAATGCTGCCAGAGGGCGCTTTAGTACATTTTTTTTATTGTTTTATCACCTTTTTTTTTGGTAGTTACGAAATTCGTTTCAGAGCTATGGTTTCTGCGGCAAAGTTTCTTGGAATTACCCGTAAACCAAAAAAAATTATGCTCCTTTGTCGCTGAAAATTTGACCCGCCCTACTACCTATATATGCTTCCACATATGTTGTTGTGTTACAGCCAGCAAGTGTTAAAAAATCATATAAAATATATTCCGAAAAACTGCGTTGTTATATCGACAATCGATATTAAAAGCGAATATGGGTGCAGGCTTGATTATATATCGAGTAAAAAAATGTTTTCATAAAGACAAAGGCCACAGATATTGTTAAAAAATTAGCAGTAAATATTGTATATGAAAAAATCGTATTGTTGTTGGTTAAACTTTTTTGTAAAGCCTTTGATTTTGCGCATAAAGTGCTTTTTATACCCTGTACTCAAAGGGTAAGGTTTATATGAAGATAGTGGAAAAAAAATTGTGTGTTGAATACCCAGAAGAAAATGAGAAAGTTCATACCAATTTAATTTAGACGACAAATGAAAAGAAGAAGTATTGAGGCTCTATGCTCAACTTAGGAGTCAAGAATATAAGTAGTAGTAGTAGTAGAAGAATTGCCTAATAGTTTATGCGAATGTGCTCTTTTCTACAGACCAAAAGAGACAGGGGCCTGAACTATGGTTCCTATATCTATATCTTGTTTACTGTATGGTCTAGTGTTGAAGTTGTCACTTCTTTCGGTCTAAGAACGATTCTAACTTTCTATAACTAAAGCATACTGTATTTTATTTGAATTTGTTAAGAATTAAGCCATGTATATGCTAAAATTATTCAATTTTGAGCCAATTGTACATAAATTCTAATTTAAAGCTAACCCATACGTAAGTAAATCTATAAAAACAAACTGTTCTTCAATTTGTTTTTTTTTTTAAATATAATTAGACTCATGTAGAGTCTAATAATATACATTTGTTTACTTTTTTCGGGACATAAAACCATCTATTGATGAAAATTTTGGAAGTCTTGAAAACTTTTGAAATCTATATATAGGTTATAGCGGTAGCTGGCTTATCAAGCCAGCACACTTAGGCCTAGACTAGCCCATTGTGATAAAATCTATATATAAATACGTTAACAAAAAAATCAGTGTGGTACCGATTGTGCACGTATGTGCGAACTTATCGAGGTGAAACTTACACTATGTGATAATCAAACCTCATACGATGTGCACAATGTAAGCTTGATATGTTGAAATCATGCGATGAAAACTCATACGAAACATTAAAATGCATCATGAAAGGGGGAATAGCAACAATTCTCTTGACATTATTTCAATTTTGTTGTTTACATTTGTTTCAATATTTGATGGCATTATTCTTTGTTGCAACAGTTGTTTTCAAGAATAGTTTGAAATTTTGGATAGATTGCAATTATCTATTGTTTAAATTATGGCATTTGTTCAGTGCGAATTTAAGGTATGCATTACAATAGTGAAAAGTATTTTTGAGAGTGAATACAACAAAAAAAATGTAAACAGAACAGTATCAAAGGAGCCATTCTCAATGTCGCTATTCCAGTTGCAAATCAGAGCAGTATGCAGATCGCTGCTGTTCCAGAGTATTGTTAAGTCGGGCAGGTCTGACTGTAGCATGGCAATGAGATGAACTTTATGGAAATAAAGAATTGAACAGGGTATATAGTAGTCTGGATGATCTGAATTAAATAAAGAAAACCGTGGGTGGGGGGAAAACCCCTATTTATGTTATTTTTTTTACAAATGTGATATCCTTTTACCTCAAAGTTCCACGAAAAAAAGTTATTTTAAGCAAAATCATTTTATAGATAAATTTTAGCTTAAATATTAAAATTTATTAAATTTTTGGGAATGCAAACCCAGTCCCTTACAAGTGCTTTTCACTTTTCAATATTTCCCTGTAGAAAATCGAAACTTGACGTATACTTGCAATTACGTCACAACTGTACCAAAACTTTGCATTTGCAATTTGTTAGACTAAAGTGTATGCAATAGTCGTAATGGCCTAGCTGTAAACAGCCTACTAGTTATTTTTATAAATACTAGTGCTGCATAATTTAAAGTGCTATTAAAAAAGTTTTTTGTGGAAAGGCAATACAAAAAAAAAAAAAAATACTACACATATGTTTATATTTGTTTTTAATTTGATAATTTTAAATTGCTTGCATAAAATATAATAAAATCAAGTTGAAATTAATGCAATCTGTTTGATTTATTTCAATGGCCGCCAGCGCAAAAAAAAACCAGGTCAAATGATTACATAATTTATGAGCCAGGTAAAAGCATTTAAAGGATTTAAACTGACCCACTAAGATATGCTAGAACATGTTTATTTGTTGTTTTTTTTTTTTCTATTTTTTTCCAATACAACGACTTGACTTTGTCGCTTGACTGTGCCCAGACATTACTTTGGTTTCGTTGGCAGCTGCCACAACCCCGGCAGTCATAGCGCTTCCTACTCAGTCAGCAGTCAGCACTGCTTCACCCAGTACCCCCCTAGTCGTACGTAGGTAACCTAGATGGCGTCTTGCCAGCTGTCATGTCTTGGCTTGCAAGTTGTCTTGTCTCGTCTTGTATCTAATTGAATGCTTGCCAATGCAATTGCTGAGCTGGCTTTAAAGCGCAAAACTGCTGCAAGTTGAAGCCATTTGCAGCAGCTTCTAGCAAATCCAATTAATCACAAATCCCTTGTTGTATACACACACATGTCACTAGAGTTACACGCAAAGAAACGTATAAGTCGTGCCGCCTACGAGTATCAATCAATTACGGCAAAAGTATTTATCGGACTTGCTTATCATCATTGGCATATAATATAAACATGTAGTAGAAAAAAAAAACGACGAAGTGTAGATACCCTACGCCCAGTTACAGCCTACAAGAAATCAATTTTTTTATTTTCGTTGTGCCTTCATCAGCTTTTTACGCTAATGTAATCCATTACTTTTGTGGGAATTTCTTTTGGGGAGCGGTACGATAATGTATTGCCAGTGTCAGCGTTTGTTACAAAAAACACTAGTACTTAAGGTTGGTTCCGCCGGATTAAGAGCGGTGAGGGTTGCTCAGCACAACTGAAGCGTAGCTAGGCACGTGTTTGTATGAGTTAATTTATTTGCAGCTAATTTGTAATACTCATAGAGACACTAAATTTCAAAAGAAAACATTAATAAACAACAAGCTTTAACTAGACCAAAAAAATTCAGATAAGAACGACAAAAATGAATGAAATTCGATTAAAATTTATCATAAAAGCTGTATCTAAGGGTAGTTTGTATCTATCAGATGGCGACGGAAACAATAAAGCAGGCGCATCATTAATTCTTGTAGCATTTTTAGCTACGCCAAATTTATCGCCTATTATTAAGCAGGACCAAAGTCACACACGCACACACACACACACACATATACGCACACTACTAAAGCCCAGCCATTATTTAGCAGGGCTGCAAACCATACCAAGTCAAAGTGAATTTGTGGGTAGCCGAATATCCCTGGCACCACAATTTACAGCTCTAAATATACCATAAACCCCATCACAGTTTTTTACCTCAAAGAGATTCTGTACAAATAGAAAAAAAAATGTACATAAAAGATAAGGTTTTAAGCGAACCTATTGTAATATGGACATCCGATTATTTTCGCTATGCGATTCGCACGACGAATTGAGTCTAGTCCTACATGCATAAAATATCCCTCAACATGGTTGCTGTGCATCCTACAATAATATCCCTGGGAACGAATTGAATTGAATGAAAGAGAGACTCAGAAACTGTCAAAGAGCGTCCTAACAAGCTACAGACTCCATTACTATAACTAAATATCAAATCTAGACAAGAGGCTTCTAGTGCTCTGGTTATAATCTGTTTTTCAGTTTGGAATTAGTTCTATATCATAATTATATAAAGAACTCGGATATTTCAGGAGCTTGGACAAGCTGAAGAGAACTGTTTATCTGGCGAACCTCGGTTGGAATTCTTAATTTCTTTGATTTTCTTTAAAATTTAGCAGGAATATCGGGATTGAGAAATTTTTAATACACAATGGAGTGCTATACAACCTAAAGATTGATCTTCATTTGTGCAGCTTTTCTTCAAGACTATCCGTAGCAATGGGTTGAAAAAATGTATATTGAAAGATATAATTGGTATTTTTAAAAAACTGTGAAAGTTTTTGTTAAAATCTTAAAAGGAAATCTTTTGAAGAATTTATCGATCTGTAGTGAGCCTATGGATGAAAGATATAATTGGTATGTTTAAAAAACTGTGAAAGTTTTTGTAAAAAACTTAAAAGGAAATCTTTTTAAGAATTTACCGATCAGTAGTGAACCTGAAGATGTGAACCTGTATATGAATTTTTAGAATTTTTTTTGTCTGGAAGGGACAATGCGCTGTGAAAATTTATATTGAAAAAAATTAATGGGATACTAAAGATGAATAGATGTTTTTGCTCAAACTTTCATTGAAAATCTTCTGAAGCATTCTTCGTTCAGTAGTGAAGCTGAATCTGTCCTAATCTGTTTTGCTTTTTTTCAAGTCAAGAAATCAATGCTGTGCTATAAATCTGTTGATGTTTTTGTTAAAATTTTTATTGGAAATCTCTATTGAAGAATTCAACGGTCAATAGTGAACAAGAAGAAGTAAATCTGAAGTTAAATTCATCAGTTATTTTGCTTTCCTGCAAGTCTAGAAGGGACAATGCCCTGTAAAAATTGTAAATCTTTTGAAGAATTCTTCAATCAATAGTAAACCTGTAGATGAATTCTTGTAGGTGTTTTTCATAACATTTTTATTGGAAATCTCTTTTGAAGAATTTTTTTTTTTTTTTTTTTTTATTTATTGCAAAAACTCAAAAATTCATGTATTTTTATATATTGCATTTATCATACGTTTTATTGTCGCCAATCCAGGATGCAGCTGGAGCCATCATTGGGCAAGAACTGCCTTAAGGCCAAATCAGGCCGTTATAACAATGTTGGAGTTAGGGAATTAAATTTATTTTTGAAGAATTGAACGGTCAATAGTGAACAAGAAGATATGAATCTGAAGATGAATTCATCAGTTTTTTTGCCCAATAAAAATTTAAATCTCAAACGTTCATTGAAATCTTCTGAAGTGTAAGCCTGAAGATAAATTCTTTTATTTGAATGGGATGGAAAAATGTATGTTGAAAAATATCAACAGTGTGTTAAAAATCGATTGAAGTTTTCTTAAAAGGTGCAAGGAAATCTTGTGTAGAATTCTTTGGTTCAGTCGACATAAGTCATTTTCCCACCAGAAGATTGGCTTCTAATGACAGTGTGTGTTAGTGTGTGAAAATTCGACCGAAATTTTGTTAAAAGGAGCATTGGAAAACTTGTGAAGAATTCTTCAGTCAGAAGTTTACATTATGCATATCCCTTCGTTCTCAAAACATTATCTTAAAGGTTGCCGTCTAATTCTTTCAAAAAAATTGTACCTACTGGCTGGCCCGTCGAGAGGGGTGGGGGAAGGGGGGATTCCCCCGGGCCCGGAGCTTTCTCAGGGGCCCGGTGTAATTACTGTCATACTTCAAGCTAAAGTTGTAATAGAGGGGCCGGTACATTTTCCCTCCGGGCCCGGATTTTTTGTCTACGGCCCTGCCTACTGGTTAACATCTGTTTGGTTTTAAATTTAATTGAAAGGGATTTCGGCACACCAATGATTTTTTACAATAAAAATCCATAAAAATACTATCCCACAGAATTCTGATCTAGATTTTGGCTCTCGTTCAAGTTCCCCTAAATTCGTTGCTTGAACCTGAACCCATTGGTTCGAGCCCGTAGCCCTGGTATTAAAGCACATGGAAGCTGTTGCTGCTGTTGTTGCTCTCCTCTACACATTCTTTTTCCCCATTCTTCTTCTTCTTCTTCTTCTTCTTCTATGGCCTTTGTTCTACTTTTTTTCTGTGTGAAAGTGTGTGAAAGTGTTTCGTTAGCAATCATTATTCAATATGTTGACTTTTGTGCCTTCGCATTTGTTTCGTACTATGGAACATAAGTCATGCACGTGTGTGGGTATAAGCACGTGTGTGTGTGTGTGTGGCTGTGTGTGTTCCATGCATCTGTGTGTGTGAACGCATGCAAAAGACAATGAAAAATTTGTTCAAGTACCATTGGCTGCTGCGCGGCGCGTCGATGTGGAAATTGCGATAGTTCGCCTGGCTGGGTAGGTCGCTGTTTTGTGGGCGTCGTTTGGGTGTTGGGACCTACTGATTGACTCAAAAGACTGACTGCCTTCTGGCGACTGTCTGGCAACCCGCATGGCAAAACAATGAAGTGTGGCAAACAGCAAATGGTTAGTGGCAAGTGGCAACATTGTCGTCGAAGTTGTTTAACTTTGCATTTGCAGCCGCCTGGCGGACAAGCGGCTCTTGGTTGATGCGTCTCTCTCGTCTCTGCTCACCCTTGCCGTGTCGAGCTTAGTGTTGCCTTTGATTAAGACCCAAACAAGTGTCAGCTGGGGTATTGTTTTCAAATAGAGTTGTAGCATCTAGTGGACCAGGTGCAGAACAAAAACAACAGCAAAACTTGAAGTAGAAACTGTTACAAAAAGTTCAGAGCCAGTCAGCTGTAACTACTTTTAAAGTCCATTAAAGTGGCACAAAAAGTTCAGATTTTTCCGAGTTTTTTTGTTATATTGATGTTTTGTACTTTAAAGCTGTATATATATTTATGGAGCTGCTGTCAATTACTTGATAGAGGATATTTGTGCTTGGCCAGAACCCAAGCAAATTTGTGTGCTGTCAGAAACAGTAACTATAATTTATGATCGAATTGAAATAATGGGTTAAGCAAAGCTAAGGTAAGGTTTTGGAAATGAACATATGCCTAATAATAAAGTTGTTGCTAAAGGAGTGCAGAGGAGGGTTGGGCAGTGAAAAGGAGTTGGAAAGTCAACCAAGCATATACGTTTTAAAATGAAAATTTACCCGTCTAGCTCATGTTTATATGCTTATAATAAATTTTAGTTTATTGATGACCTAAAAGATTTTAGGTTTATATTTTTTTAATGCATTAGATAAGTTAATTGTGAAATGTATCGATACATTTTCATGTTAAAAATTATATTCTGATTAAAAAGATTTGGTAGAGACCTTTTGGGAGTAACAAAGGTTTTATGCTTCAGCAGATAAGAAGCATCGATAGCTTCACTTTGATAAAATTTATGCACACATAAATATTTGTCAACTCTAAGATAATTTGCTGTCTTTAAAAGAGAAAGAAACTGGTTTTATTAAGGTTTGTACACAAATTTATTTTTTTAATAAATTTCAAATTTTTTTCATTTTTTGAGGTTAGCGGATAGATTCAGAAACAGATAATTGTTTGATGATCCGATAAACCGGTTATTGACTGAAAGATTGACTCCAACAAAATATTTATGAAGCAAACGAATATTTTTTTTTATTTAGAGTGGTACAATTTTTAAATGAGATTTTACTTTCCATCGCTGGATTTGTATTTATGCCTAGATACTATCTGTATATAAAAAAGTCTTAATGAAGAAACGTTTTATTTTCTTTGCAGTTTGTCAGCATAAAAGATTAAGAAATATTAAAACGATTATTAAATATTATTATTATTATTATTATTATATATTCGAATTATTCTTAGAAAAATTTGAAAAAAAAAGTAAGTAAGTTTTAGATCTCATTTTGAGATTTTCTTAATTAAAAAAACCACAATTTCCGCTGTCACATTTCAAAGAGGTGTTTTGCAATCTTTACTCCTTTATGGCTTCTAAATAATTGTAACAAGCTACCCCGCCTAGATGGAGATATGGTATTCAAATCTGGGTTAGCAGTTTCAAATCTTTCGCTTTTTTTTAATATGAATCGTTCGACTGTAACTTGTTCTAGCATCGTGTCTTCAATCTAAATAGAGGACTCCCTTTTCTGCTGAAGAAACATATATGTATCGTAATCGTTCCAATAAAAAGGTTGAAGAAATATGCTTTAATCATTTCCCCTCAAAAGCTGATCAATAATGTGTACCCTCCACCATACTTACTGATCCAATACAAATAAATTCAAAAACTATGTTAAAAGCTTGTACAAACCAAATAGGTACAAATAAATAAAAGAAATATTAAAAAAAAAAAAAAATAGATCAGATGCATTTTGAAGCTACAAATTTTTCAAATACTGAGCACTTAGCTAATGACAGTAATTGATTTCCGCAAAATCCTGAAGAAAACTAAGATGTTTACACTGACGGGCATAACTATATAAAGTTCAAAGTGCGCAAGTAACGACAACAACAAACCGAACAATGAGAAAAAGAGGCAAAAATGCTCATCGAGCAACCCTTATAAAGATGCAGAAATGTTGAAGTGCCAAAATGAGCCCACCAGCTGTTTACAAAAAGGTTTTGTGTGATAAATACAAATTTGCTGATCTTCCCCTTCAAAAAAAAAAAAAAAATACAACTTCAATCATTTAAAATAAACAACTGCTCTTATATACTTGTGGCTTTTATTTACAAACAGCTGTTTAGTTTCCTTTTCCACTACAAGCACTAAATAATACCAAAAACAGCATACAAAAATTGGTACACACTAGTAGATAATGTCGCTTTTTACATTACAGCATTAGGCAAAAATACCCTACTTCGGGCACATATGCCCTTTCTCTTTAGAACACTTTGTAGTTTTATGCGTTTAGCTCAACAAAGTGAAAACTTGAAGTGCTTTTTGTACTTGATTCGTATTTTTGCTTTCATTTAAAAATACTTAAACCAATGGCAGGCTTATAAACAACGCTTGGTATTCGATTTATAAAATAATTAAATAATTAAATCCCTTTGCCTATTTTTTAAGTAATTGCGAAATACTGCAGCTAGTATTGAAAATTTTAAAAGCTTTTAATGACAGATCCAAGTTTGCTCATACCCCAGAAAAAAATCAAATCTTAAATCAACAACTTACAACTTAAGACAACCAATTTAAATAACAAGATTTTAAAACTGGATTTATGCATTTTTAACTAAATTTTTGATATTGATGTTTCACAATTTAATAAAGTTTTGCTTTCTTGTAGTTGCTGTACTTCTTTGTGCCTCTCTCGTTAGATACATCTTGTATCTTTAAATTATTTTGTTGCATTCATAAATTGAAAAACGTGCAACCATTGTATTTTCCATTTCCACTTCAACCTTTTTCCAATCTTATGCACTCTGACGTCACTTTATGCCTATCGAAAAATTCAAAAATAAAAAATTAAAATTGCATATGCTTTAACATTGTGTTCCAATTACTGTTGTCAACAATTTATACGCATTGAGGACAGGCCAGCAATTTTTTATAGAAACTTTTTTTTTTTTTCATTTTTGAGATGAGTTCCCCAGTGACTGACTGAGGTCCTGGTATATACTGTACCAAAGTGTACTGGCTTTGGCATGCCAGAGCAGCGAGGGACCTTGTAATATCATGAAAAATGCATTTTTCAATACACAATAATAATATATGTAACACAATAAATTTTGAAGCGCAAAAAATGGTATAAGAATCGTTTGGTATGGGTTTAGGTCTGGCTCTGGGCCTGGGTCTGAGGAAAATGTTATAAAACTGTTATCGAGCGCATAATAGCAAATGTTGCAAAATAACTTTTGACAAAGTGCACTCAATATCAAAATATTTGTGTGTGTGTGTGTGTGTGTGAGAGAGAGTGTATCAGAGTGTGTGTTAGCCTTTGTATGTGTGCAAGTGGCAAGCACACATATACACAATGAAAAATCACAGAATGCAACAATGCCAGCGAACGACTAAGCGAATGAAGGGAAAAAATCGAGCGTTAGAAAAAAAATTGCAACATTTACGATACTCTTATACACTGTATATATCGATAAACGGAAGTATATTAAGCGTAAGAGTGTTTTCAACAAAGAAAGATAGAATACTTTCACTATTTACATGGATGGCTACGATAGTACTTGTCTAAAAATTTTTCACAACAGGAGCAGGTACGGAAACAGGAGATCAATTTATTGGTACGTCTTCTTTCTCATCGAAACTACGATACTATGTATCCTCCGTTAAAACCTTGCAGTATTTTTTATCTCAAGCTCACTTTCTTCATCATCCTAATTCTAAGGAGTATTTTTAATTTTAAGCTCACTTTCTTCATCATCCCTATCAGCCTGGCTTAATACTATGGAGTATTTTTTATCGTAAGCTTACTTTCTTCTTTATCCCATCATCCCTATGCCTTATGGCTTAATACTATGCAGTATTTTTCATCATAAGCAATTTTTCTTCATCATCCAATCATCTCTATACATCCTGGCTTAATACTATGGAGTATTTTTCATTTGAAGCTCACTTTCTTCATCATCCCATCATCCCTATCAGCCTGTCTTAATACTATGGAGTATTTTTCATCTTAAGCTTACTTTCTTCATTATCCCATCATTCTTACGTTTCCTGTATTAATACTATGGAATATTTTTCATCTTAAGCTCACTTTCTTCATCATCCCATCATCTCTATGCATCCTGGCTTAATGCTATGGAATATTTTTCGTCTCAAGCTCACTTTCTTCATCATCCCATCATCTCTCTGTAAAACTTTGCGGTATCGTTTACGCTGTTTACATTTTCTCCATGCAGTCAGACTTTAAAAAGAGTATGGCGAAATGGCTGACGCTATATATTGTAGAAGAAGCATTCAAATATTTCCTTTGAAGAATTAATAATAGCACTCTCAAATCTGAGAATTACGGAGAGATTCGAAAATTTTTCTGCGTCATTGATTTAAAGTTTCGACTCGTATTAGCTAAAACTTCATCTGGCATAAGCTTAACTTTCATCTCGTAAAAACTAAACTTTCATCTCGCTCTCTTAAAGTCTCGTTTAAATTTTAACTTAAGCTCGTTAAAAACAAAACTTAAATTTAATCGGTTTTGTTGACGTTCAGAGTATCTTCGCTTCGGCTATCAAGCTGCTTTTAGTTTTCATAATAACTGATTGAGAAGCAAGGGTTGTAGATTCTGAAGACTTGTTGTTGTAGCTCGCATATAAATTGACACAATTCGAATATTGTGAGTGGGTCGAACGCGAGCTCCATGTCCCCATACCCCCATACACTGAAAGTCAAGGCAGAACAGCCCTGGAACAACTACAACAATATAATGACGTATAATGTTGCACATGAAAGTATGGAATATTTGCAACGCGCTGCTGACTGCAGTATTTATTTTTTTTTTGCAACTGGTTTGTTGCTTGGGTGACATGAGAGAACTAGCTGATATATGGCAGACAATATGTCAAAATTGTTAGAAGATTTGTGCGCTCTGATGGATGAATAACATGCTGACTGGGAACCCAAAAAGTATGCAACAATTTACAATTTCATTATAAAATTTTCAGCTTTAAAGAGCAGAGTAACAACAATAAAGCGTAAAATGCGGGAGGTGAAGAAAGATAAAGCGAGAGAGAGAGAGCGAGAGAGAGAGAGCGAGAGAGACGACTAAAGTCGAGATGACATGTAACCAAATTACATGTAGAAACACATGGAGCACATCAGTGTTGGCAAACGACAGCTGTGCCGCGAAATATGCAACAATTTTTGCGCATAAAATGGCATAGCATAGAGCACAGAGTTGCAACAAAAAGTAGTAAAAATCGTGGGGCAAAAGCAAAAGTTAAAACAAGCGAGCGTAAAAATTTCAACCAAGCATGTGGCTGCAACACACACACGCACACACATACTCACCAACCACACACATGCAGACAAGTGCGAAAAAGTGTTGTATAACTTTAGGCGCTAGCCATGGCAAGCATGCCTCAAAATTTAAACGTTGCTGCACACACACATGCCAGAAATCAGGCAAAGGCATGTGGCAAGTACAGTGGAATACGAGGGCGGTCTAATAATTTGCTGAAATTGTGTCTAAGCATATTTTTTGGCAAAAGGGTCTTCGATATATTTATTCCACAGTTTATACATTTTTTTTTTTTGTTGTTGAAAAAAGGTTTTCTCGAAGTCCTCAGCAGATGAGTAATTACAAACGTGGTACGCTTCATGGGCAGCTTGAGTACCAGCAATGATTATGACGTCACTGTGGCTTTAAGCCGGCATACCGAAGAGCCACCTTCGAGTGATATGTGCCAACTACACTATAGAGGTGATGAGGACATTGCACCTTTGGAACTTCATTTAAACGATATATAGTCTTGAAGACTGTTTCCGTACATCCGTCAATAAATAATTGGGAAGCCCGAATCAACTGACTTTCTATTTAACACAACTATTGACGAAACATGGATGGACTCACTCCACTTTACACAGCCAAACAAAATAAGACTTTCAGATCCATGGATCAGACTACGTTCTCTTTAGATTTCTGGAGTTCGATTCGAGTTGAATTCGAATCCAAAGCTCATAAAAACCACTCTGAAATAATCTCAAAAAATCCCTTAAGACGAGTTATTTAGTAGTACACTATTTTTAACCTAAGCATGGCTGGATCGTTTTTTATGATCCTTAATATGTAGAGCTTGTCATCGCCCCGAAAACTTTTAACATATCGGAATAATTCAGAACAAAAATTTTTGGAGGAAATTTATTTTCTCAAAAATTGTGTATGTAACTCCTCTTATGATGATATATCCAGAAAGGATTGATTGAATTAATTTTTTTAGTAATGACGTTTATTTTCTATATATTTTATCAATTTAAGAATAGGATAAGCTAATATTAGGTCTTGCAAAAAAGAAAGATTTTGGAGAAAATCCAAGTGAATATTAAAAAAACAGGCCTTGGAAGTAGGGATGTAAGATACCGATCCGATGTTTCGAATAGCGAACATTTAGGGCCCGACACCAATTGATCAAGAATTTGGTGACGAGATAAGTTTTTTTTTTTAAAAAAATCCCATAACTGCATTAACAAAACCTAAACCTAAAAAAAAGTATATTTGCCTTAAGAGTAACTTGCCACACTGCCCTCGCAGATTTAGTCTGTTGCATGCCTGCTTACATGCAAACAATGGCTTGCATATGTAGCGCCTAAAGTTATGCATTGCTGTTGCATTTTTTTCGCCTCTGCCTACACACAGATACTTACACACACACTCAGACAGTTTGAAAATGTTTGTAAGCGTATCTGTGTGTAAAATGTAGCTATTAGTTGCACATAGTTGCCAGAGTATAGTGCGGGGTGACAAATTCCCAGGGCAGCCACGTGTGAGCTTAACACAATGCGCTAGTCTGTGTATCTGTATCTGTGTGTGTGTGTGCAAAAGTATCTGTAAGCGTATTCGCTGACAAGCCGAAAATCGGGTCAGTAGTAAATCAACAAAACAACTCATGTATGTGGCGGGGCATTTGCCACATCACCAAAAGAGAGGGAAAAAACAAAACAATGGCAATCATTGTTGCTATAGAACAAGTTTTTGATACAACCAAAAACAAAAAAAAAAAAAAAGATACGTTTTAAAAATTATTTATTTATGTTTTGCATAGTTTTGGTGGCTGCGACAATTTGGGCAACAATTTCATGCATGTGGCACGTTGATTGCGCGAATCCAAAAACGTATCTTTTAAAAAAAAAATTTTCACAAAAACAATGCGAACGGTCAAGCGTTTTGAGACCAATTGCCAAAGTTCCGCAAACGATTTTGAATGCTTTTACGGGTTTTAAATGGGGTTTTCATCTAATGTCTGCAATATCTTTTATGAATTTGTTTGAATTGCGGCGAAAGTTTGGGTGAAAGTATTACAGAATTCGATTTTAACTTTTTAGAAAAGAATTTTAATGGTATTTCGATAGTTTGTGGGTTTAAAAATACCTTAGCAGAAAAACTGGCAGAAAATCCCACCATAAGGCGATACAAAGAAAAAAACCCCAATATACATATTATAATCAAATCTAATAGGTATTTTATTATCAAATAATAATAAATGCACTTATATTTAAACAACAATAAATATAAGGACTATTAAAAGAAATATTATTTTAATAAAAACCTCCAATCCAATCAATTAGGAATACATTTCCGACTGAATCAATCAATTCATTGAATAAATATTATTTGATCGATAAGTCAATTATGGCATCAATCAGACAATCAATCCAATCTTATTAATTAGTTGAAACAAATCCTATTGAATCACTCAAATCGTTGAAAAAATGTATTTTATCAATGAGTTAAACAATCTTATACAATCAATCAGGTAATGCAACTACTACTGAATCAATCAATTCGTTGAATTAAAATTAATTTACAAGTTAAAAAAAACTTATAATGAAGCCATCAATCAGACAATCAATCTAATTCAATCAATCGGCTAATAGCATTCCTACTGAATCAATCAATTCGTTGAACCAATATTATTTAATCAATAAGTTAAAAAATACCAATTATGCCATCAATCAGACAATCAATCTAAACCAATCAATTAAATAATTAAACTACTACTGAATATTCTAATCATTTAATCGACTAGTCGTTCACAAAAGTTCAATCCATTGATCAGTAACTACGTTTTCGTAAGCATATATTCAATCATTAATCAAATACCAATTTAATCAATAATTTCAAAAAATAACCAATAATTTAATCCATTCATCAGATAAATAATTCAATCCAATCATGAACATAACAAAACTCACTGGGAAACTTCTGAAGTATGTAGTCGACTAATCAATCACGAGAGCTCATCTCTTTCTCATAACCTAAATTTCCATAAACTTATCAATACTTCAATCAAATATAATTTTAACATAATTAATATCTTAAAAAAAATAACCAATTATTTTTTACATCAATCAGATACAATACAAGGGGTCTGTATCAATTAATCGGCTACTCGAACACTAGAGAAGAATTATTTGCTGTTGGTTGCTTAAAGTATTTATCAATCTATCAATCAACGCTGCACAGTCAATCAAAGAAACAATCAATAATGGCAAAAATCAATCATTGTTCATCATGAGTTACAATTTAGATTTTGGCCTTTGCACTAACTGAGCTAATGAGGTATTTGTCCAATAATCACTTCTGAAAGTTGTTATATATTGTTACTGTTATATATTGAGACTTCTCAAGATCTTTCGTTCTTAGGAGAATAGCAGCCGCTCAATACTACTCTCGGAACGACATAATTGAAGATTACATTCGAAATTAAATAGCTCGACCCCCACCCCACTCGCTATACTTAGAAGCCAGTGTGCCACGTCAACAGCATCCAAAGTCCGCCTCGATCTTTCAATCAAATCAACTAAATCACTGGAACCAAAGTTTCTAGCATCGTACCAATTATAGTAATAAATAGCACAAGAAACTCAGGCGTTCCAATTAAAAAATGCTTGGGATATTTCAAAACATGGTCAACCATGGTCCATATTTTGTTTATTTATTTATTTACAAACTGCTATCTTATAATTTTAATAATAAAATAGCTTAGAAACTAAGAGCAGTGGCTGCGATGGCCTTCAGCTCGCAACTTCATATCAATAACAGCAAGTGCTTAGGCACACGGTCAACCGCATAAAATAATCAAAAGAACTGGTTCTAAATCAAACTAAGCTGAATCAATCTGCTAGATAGACTCAGGTAGTATCCAAACGCAGCAGCGCACTTGGCTGAGTAACTCAGCTGAGAAACTTAGTTAAAACGAAACTTTCAAGAGTTTGCCAAATTAATCTCCTTTAGAACTGGATCCAAATTAAGCTAAGCTTAGTTACTCGGCTAAGCTGGTATAAATCTCTAACTGCATGCTTAGTTAAGCAACTCAGTTAGTGATAACCGGGCTTTCGAGATATTGTGATATTATTCTCCTTCTAGAAACTAAATTTAAAAAGCTACAATAGAACTGGTTCTAAATTACACTCAGCTTAGTTACTCGTCGAAGTAAACTCGGTAGTATCAATACCAACTCAGCTGAGAATTGAAACTTAGTAAGTAAAAACAGGGCTTCAGAGAGACGTCACATTAGACTACATTTTAAAAAAAAAAAAATAATAGAACTAGTTCTAAAATACACTCAGCTTAGTTACTCATCGAAGTAAACTTGGTAGTATCAATACCAACTCAGCTGAGAATTTAAACTTAGTAAGTAAAAACAGGGCTTCAGAGAGACGTCACATTAGACTACATTTTAAAAAAAAAAAAAAAATAATAGAACTAGTTCTAAAATACACTCAGCTTTGTTATCCGGGTTAGTAAACTCAGTTGGTATGAATAGTTTTAACTCAGCTAAGAAAATCTAGGGCTGCCGAGATTTATTTTCTAGGAAAACCCAAATTTGTATTGAGTGAGTTCTCTCTTAAAAGAGGGTTAACCCATATGGAATATACATGATTGTTCCTGCCAACAGCCCTAAAAGATTTACCTAACATGCAGCTACTCGTATTTTAAAAAATCCAATATCAACGTATTACTTTGCAGATATTCGCGCTCTCATCAAAAAGAATTGGTTTTCCAACGAGTAAAATGGTGTACTAGCGTTAAAGCAAACGAACTGAAAACCAACTGTGGATTTATCGAATGCCTCTAAAGCCAACGGCGTTAATCGCTAATAGCTTATCGGTTTGTATAAGAGCATATAGTAATGATGCATTTGGTCTTAAAGCAGACAACAACTCTTTGGTGCCCACCATTATCTGCCCACATTGCAGGCAACGCCAATGCCAGAGCGTCATATCAGCGTCGCTTCCGTGCACACTTGGATTCACATACACAGGGAATAGGAACAGTGCCAGCGATTAATCAATAACCACTCAGAGCGCAAAAGAGAGCGTACATCCGGCTATTTGAGTGTGTGTGTGTACAGCGATTTAATGGGCACAAAATGATGTGCTCCAAACTACAGCAGGGTGAGTGAGTGTATTGCTCGTGCGTGCGTGCGTGAGTGAGTGCATTAAATTTGCTGCAATGACTGTGTGGTATTGGCTGCAGGCTACTTTTGGGTGCACGCGAAATATAATGAAAACGAGGCCAAATGCATATAGCGCCATGAACATGGACATGGACATGGAACTCGGTGCGTCGTCTGGACAGCAGCTTGGAGCAGTCTGTACCAAACAACAATTCGAAACGGCGTGTCTGCAACAAGAATTTCGCATTTAGGTTTCGATTAAGTGTTTGCTTGTGTGTCTGTGTGCGTGAGTGCATCTGTGTGTGAGTGTGAGCAATATCTAAAATGCCTGCTTTTAGGCGCTGCGCATTTTTTGGCACGCTTTTTGTTTGATTGTGTGAGTGGTGTTTTTGGGGATGGGCATCCGGATGTTTGTTTGATTGGAACTCTATGCTGCAGCTATTTGCAGCCGCTGTCATTGAGTGCAATTTCAGGTCAGTTTACATTTGTGGCCTAGCCCATGCTGGTTTGGCCTGGCCGAAGTCCGGCACTGGTACCAAACACTTCCCGTTGCACTGGCTGCTGCCTCAATTTCGGATGCATTGTTTGGCCTTTTGCATTTGGCATTGTGTCAGCAACACAGAGTTTGTTCGAGCTTGGAGTTTGCAGTTTGTCGTGTGACAGCGCAGATTGGCAAACCCAAAAATTGTTGAAAAACAGTGGCAACAATTCCAGGCAAGTCCTTTTTGGTTTTGAGTTTTTGGCGCAGATTTAAAGGGAGTTTGTCTTTAAAGTGTTTCTTACAAAACTAAGACAAAGTGAAGTGATTTTGTGGCTTTTTTTTTCGATAGTCAGATCGATAGTTTTATTTATCGACGCACAAGTGGCATTAGTCAAGTTATTTTGACTGTTTATAAATATATATATTGTTTTAAGGATCTTTGACAACTTTTAATTGATTTAATTTCGTTAAAGGAGCTTAGAGTGAAATAATAAACAAATCATCACGTAACGAAATATGGTATACTCTATCGAGTAGACTGCAAACAATTTTGCTAAAATGAAACCAAATTTAGTTTTGATAAACTTATGGACTAGTCCCAGGATTGATTCTCCAATGAGAACATTTTTTTTTTAAAATTATTTTTTTTTATTTTGTTTCTTTTTTTTTAATTTTAATTAACCATAAACAAGTATTTGTCATGAAATATTGAACGAAACATTATATTTTTAATGTATTATTTTTTTTTTTTATATAATATATCATTTATAATTATAAATAAAGTTTTTAATTAAGATATTGTTAATAATTTTTAATAAATAAATTTTTTGCTTAAATACTTTAATGAAATTTGCATAACTTTTCTTGAAAAAAGTTAATTTTATATTTATTTTTAATTATCATTATTTTGTGTACAATTTTTAATTTATATTTTGTTCATAATTTCTTTTTAAACATTTTTTTTTTACTTTCTTTGGAAAAAATTTGTACAAGCAGAATAAGCGGATGGAACATTACTAGTTAATTACCTTAATTAATTAACCTTCATTTTTTATTTATTATTTATTTTATATACATTTGTTATTATGTATCCGTGTATAATAGATATTTTTTTTTAAACTCTTGTATACTTTAAAGAAAACTTGTACAAGCCACAGTCTTAAAACAGGATAAGAGGAAGAAACTTTTCTCTGAAGGTGACTCCATGAACGTACCTTAATTTTTTTATTTTTTATTAATTTTATATTTTTTGTTATTATGATATTGTGTATAATTTTTGGTAGATATTTTGTTTATATTTTTTTTTTAACTCTTTTATAATCTACTTCTTTGAAGAAAATTGGTACATGCACCAGCCTTAAAACAGGACAAGCGGAAGAAACTTTATTGCTGAATTCTGAATTTTTGATTCCATGTACGCACCTTAATTTTTTTTATTGAGTATTTATCTTATATTTATTTGTTATAATTATTTTGTGTATCATTTTTAATTGATATTAAATTTATAATTTTTTTTGCATCTTTTCTACTTTGGAATAATTTGTCCCAGCATCACTCTTGACACAGGATAAGCGGACGGAATTTTTTTCTGACGGAAGTTCCATAATCCCACCCTAGATTTTAGAAATTATACCATTTACTCTTAAAATCGTTAGAGTAATTAATGTCCACAAAAATTACATAGAAATTAAAGGATTCTTTTGGAGCTTTACTTAGGCAATTTTGAAGTTTGTGGCAATAGAACAAAGACTTTAAATTATTGCCTAGATTTCAAATTTTAATGAAAAAATCCACTATATATCAAAGCAGCATTTAAAAATAGTGACTCTTTAAAAGCAAAAACACCTTATTTCGAAACACAAAAAAAAATAAAAATGCCACGCCATTGAAACCAGTTTCATGAACCAAAGCACAAATTTTGACATGGGTATATAGCTACCTACAACAACCCAACTCTACTTCGCTCTATCCATGTTGTAAGGGTTTTCGGTCTTGATTTAAAGCTTGGCAAGACCTTATTGAGTGCGCAAAATTAAGTTGCATGCCACAAGGTGCCTTAAATGAAATTCATGTGAATAATTTTCGGTGCAAAGGTGTGATTTTTATGGCATCGTTTTACAAACGGCAAAGCCAACCTAAAAAAAGAACAAGCCAAAAATTATTGTCATAATAAATTTTCAACATGGCCAACTGACACGCCAATGCAAAGTAAACAGAAAACACAAAACAGAAAATAGAAAATAACAAAACAAAGCAGGCTAAAAGTGAGCAGAAAACGGAAAAAGTAAAACAGCAAAAGGCAAACAAACAAACAAAGAACAACGGATTGACCGAGCTAGAGAGCAGCTAAACATACACAAACATAAAAACACACACATGCTCAAACAGGCACACTTCGCGACATTTAAATAAGTCTGCTTAATTTTAATGTCATTTGAAAGATTGGATTTTGTGAATTTATATAGAAAATTTATGAAATTTTTTGAGAAAGTAATACTACTACTAACTGCTACTATTCAGAGTTGTCAACATTCTTAGCGGTGCTAAGGACTAAAATTATTTCAAAAATTAATTTTTTCATACAATTTTATATAATTTTTTGTTTGAAAGAATTTTAGAAAGGACTTAAATTATTATAACAATTTTTTTTTTTATACTATTTTATTTAATTTTTTGTTTGAACGAATTTTAGAAAAATTAGTCTAATTACATAGATATAGCTAGAAGAAATATTTTTTCAAATAGTAATTATGGCATCCTAGCATTTTTTATACAAGTGAGATAGTTTTAGGAATAGTTTTGTAATTAAAAAAATTTAAAATTAAAAAATACATTTTTTTATTTTTTTTATTTTTATCGGCAGCTAGATCAATCTTGGTTCAATAAGTGTTTAAAAAACGCTTCGGAATTGGGATGGTATATTAATCATCCTACAATTATTTTTTATATAAAATTGTATTTAAAAAAAAAAAAATGTATCACTTTTTTAACCGCTTAATATTATTTATAAGGAAAACTTTGTAAAAGCATCTCTAGTACATTATTTAATATTTTATACCCACGTTAAATTTTGAAAGCAATCAAAAATAGCTTGCTATAATATTTTATTTAAAAAAAATGCAAATTTTTTTATTCTTTTAATATTATTTTTACGAAAAGGTTTTTAAATTTTTTTCTAAAATCCATCAAAAGTAAAAATATTTTTCTTTGAAATATTATAATTTATTCTAAAAAAAATTATAAAAATTGTTGTTAAAAGGGAACTTCTAGAAGAACATATTTTTTTTTAACCGAATTTGTTATTCTATTTAACATAAAAAATGTTTTTATATGATTAAAAACTATAATTTAGGTTAAAAGATTATTAAGAATTTGAATTTTAAAATGATGGTTGGAAATGTGGGCTTATTATTATATAATTATTCATTACAATAATTCAATTTTTTGTTAATATTTTATTTATAGGCTATCAGTCGCAAATGGCTATTATCCTACTGTTGTGATGTGTGACGTCACTACATAAGAAAATATTGGTATTCTTTTTGGCAAAGGGTATGAATAACTATATAATTTCTACATAAAATTTCCCTTAAAAATCAAATATATTTATATAAAGGAATCAGAATTTAACTAAATCAAAAAATTATAAATAAATTGCATTTTTAAAGGAGACGACAAAAATAATGTTAAACGACATATGTTTAAAACAAAAAAAAAATTACAAGGTTCAAAATTAATCATTTGAGATATTGAAATTCAAAATTTGTTACTAGAAACCCAACACATTATTAGAACATGCTTACATAAAAATATGTAAATGAACAATATTTTGTGTAAAAGTCTATAGAAAGACAATTTTCTGAGAATTTAGTAAACATTAAGTACACTCAAAAAAATTTTTTTTTTTGCGTTAAACATTTATTTCAATCATCAATTTTTATTAGTTAAGAAAATAGGCGCTTCTGAGGTGCACAACATTTCAAAGTATCCTATTCAAGTGGCGCGGAGTATTCGCATTCACATACTTGCTTACGTACAAAACGGAAGCCACAGAAACTAGCGCAATGAAACATGACTTTCGATATGGCACGGTAACGGTAAATGCTCTACGTTGAATGTGAAACGGGAAAAAGTTTGCGTGCCAAGCTTCTAGAGCCAAAAAGTCACACACGGAGCAGGGGTTGAGATCGGGAGGCAGGAGGCAGTGTGGCACAATCAAAAGGTGAAGTGTGGCATATATGAGGGCGTACTTTGGCAATGTGCCGCCAAACAGACAGAGTTAGAGACAGAGGGAGCAAGTAGGAGCTAAAGGCAGCCGTAGGACGGGATGACGTCGTCTCACTTATATGGCGCGCCAAGCGACAACTAAACGACAAACATTTAAAAAAACATTTCATGGGAATATGCCACAACAACACGCCACAGGATATTCTATAGCATTGCAAATTGTTTATGTGTATGAGTATATATATATATATATATGTATATATGTACATGTGTGTATATAAAGAGCACAGTTTGAAGCGCCATGAACATGAAATGCTCGTCAGTCAGCGGCGCTGATGTTTTGAAGCCGGCTTTTTAATAAAGTTAAGTGGATCAGCAACAACAAAAATAATACAAAAAAAAACATGGCAACCGCTTCCGTTTCCGTACGCCTTCTCTTTCTTTTTTGTTGATTTGACTCTTTGGCTCAGTTTTTGTGGCTTGCTAAATGAAAATCTAGCAAACATAAAGAGGCAAGAACATTGCTGACGTTTTGGCCAAATCGTTTATGTAGTCTATACGAGGGTTGCCATTTATATTTTGGGTAACAGCTGTTGCCAGAGTTGCCATATTAAAGTATTTAACTGTGTGCTTAAGCACAGACAGACGCATAAAAATAATCGGACTCTTATGAGACTTGATGGGACGGCATATAATCTATGAGCGTGTACACAAGCGTTGCATTGAATTTGAATTTTCTCCTACACATATATCTTATATACTATATATAGGTTGCTTTGAACCCAAACAAATTTAAAACTAAAAAGCTTCTGTTCTCTACTAAAATAGCAAACATAAAGAAGCCACAGAAAGTCTAATTAATTTAAAGTTAAGCTTAAATGCTTCATTGAATTGAATCTTTTAGCCTGTATTTAAAGTTGAAATCTGAAAATTTCCGTTGAATTCGAATTTTAATATTTCCGACAAATCGAGTCTAATTCAAAGCTAAGTTAATTAAAATTGTTGTAAAAAAGTTTTGAATTAAGCTTGGCCTCCAAGAAAAATGTTTGATGATTCCTACTTATAGTTTCCAAGAACTCAGCGCTCATACAGACAGATAAATAGACGCGAATTTTTATAATTAATTAAAATTTTTATATTTCATAGGGTTGAAAACTCTTTCCTATACCAGTTACTTACATCTCGATTTCGACTTTTCGAAATAAATGTACTTTACCAGCGGCGTAGACAGTTTTTTTCGATGGGGAAAATCGAGCTGATTGTTCACACAAGTTTGTTTGGACAATTTTATTTTTTAAAACGAAAACAAAAAACATGGAAGGACTAATCCCCATGATCCCCTCTATCTGCGCCACTGTTGTATATAAATTTATGGCATTAATTTACTTAATATACCATTTTACTCTTAGGGAATTCAAATTAATACCCAATTTTTTTGAGTCACTATAAAAATTAATTATTAAGCTGTCAGCATTTTTTTTTTAAATTTCGAAATAATTTATATGAGTTGGATTCGATGAACTTTATTTGGAACAGCTGTAAAGTTTGATTTCCGTTAGTCCAAAATTCTCAATCACCAAAAAATTTCGAAAATCGGTTTAATACATTTCTTTTAGTAAATTTGAATATCGTTCGAAATAAGGTCGACTGATGAAAAAAAAAACTTTGAGCTGCATAGACGTTTATACAAACTAGATTCTTGGAACTCTGCGCATGAGCTCAAAACTAATCCCTTAAGATGCGTCCCGTGGGATATTCAATTAACACAACTATGCTGCATACGCATTACATTAAAAGCAACCCTCGTTTATAAATGTTTGTTTGTATATATGGCCACTAAATGCAGCGCTCGAATGTATGCAATGCTTTTCAGAGCGCTTAAGCGGTGCCCTGGGATATGCCAATTGCCAAAACAACAACAAATACACAAAAAAAAAATAAAAATAATAGAGTATAGTATTATTATGAAACCACAGTGTTTAACCTGCCATAAAGGTTAATTAAACTGCCAAATTCAACTCTCAACGCCCCTGCCACATAAATTATGCAACACACACGCACAGGTACACACACACATGCATGCATTTATGAAGAAATTTTAGAAATATATAAGCCCATTAAAAGCTTAGTCGTTTGGCATTTGGAAAATTGCCTAGTGAAAAATGTGCACACTGCGATGTGTACACACTTTCGGTGTGTCCATTTTAATTAGATAGATATTGCATTTGCATAATTTTAGACGCCATCAATAAAACTATGTCGCACAATGGCCGCCAAAAAATAATTTATGCATTTTCAAATTAAATGGCTTGCTAAACATGCCGCTCTAGGCCAACTCCTCCACCTCATCCACCCCACTTGCTCCACGCTTTAGTTCCGCACTAATTGCATACTTTTAGGGCAACGCCTGTGCAAATTGAATTAGCAAAGTGCTGCGTTTTTTGGGTCAGAGCTGGTAATTAACTGTTGCATCGTTTTGTGCACCTGCCAAAGGGAATCGCCTGTTTTTCGTTTAAAGCCTGCTTTTGGGGTGCCCCTTTTAGGTTAATCAAGCACTTGGCTGCATTTGATTTAGTCTGCCAGGGACCAAAAAAAAAAAACTACGCAACAGTTTAAAATTTTTGTACAAAGTTTGTCCATCAGCCTTTTGCATGCTTTTGAGTAACTTGCAACAACTTGTCGGCTTGCCACAACTCACTTGACTGCAAACCACTTAAGTCTGTGCTGCGCCCACACAAAGTTGCAACATATTTAACGTCACCGCCTCATAAGCACCTCCAATTAGCAGAACAGTTTACCTGCGCCTTGGCGCCGCAGTTCAAGGCAAAACAGAAAAGTTAAGAAACTTGCAACTTGAGTAGTTACAGTGTGAATACACTTACCAAAGGCAGTAAAAATTAAAAAAATAAGCGAAAATTTTGAATGAATTAACTCACTTTCATTGACTTGTTCAAGGTTTTAATTGGTTTTAATAAGTTTTTGCTTGCTTTATATAAATAAATGCAATTAATTAATTAATTAAAAAAAAACAACAACGGCAGAAAATAATTGATTTTTTATGTGTTAACTTAAGTATATTTGCAAACAATAAATTAATGCAAAGAGAGTGCAAAAACTTAATAAAAACAGTAAAAATCTTTTTATATCAAAATTGCATAAAAAAAATTAAAAAACATTGCAACAAAGTATAATTATCAAATTAAAAAACAATATTAATTTAAAAAAAATGTTAGGGGTCCTCAGAATATTTAAGAAAAAAATTAATTTTTGAATTGGAGAAAAAATAGCTAGAAACAGAATATTAAAAAAATATTCACAAAAATCATAATATTTAAGAAAAAATGTGTTTTTAAATTGCAGAAAAAATAGCTAGAAACAGAGAATATTAAAAAAAAATATTTACAAAAATGACTTATGCTTATTTAACAAAAAAAATTAATATGTAATTGTTTTTGCTTGTTTTTGAAATGTTCAAAAAAGAAACAAATACATAGAAGCAAAAAAAAAAAGTATACGAATAAAACTAAAATAGTTTATTAAATATTCTTTGATATTCTAAGATTCTATTTATGCCAATTTCAAGTTAAACAATTATTGATAAATATTTTTAATAATTTTTTTTCTGAATCAACCCAAAGAATAGCGTGCACAACTCCAACCGACTTTTTATATGGTCCATGTCTTGCATAAAAAAACTTTCATGTCTTGCTGAAATAGTACATGTCTTGAAAAAAAAATATTTCCCTTGCAATAGGAAAAGCATAGTCGTGGATAATATCCCTAGAAAGGTGTAACTAAAAGCAAGGGAAATATGAGTAGATAAAGCAAAAACGAATCCAAATAAAATTGTTTATTTTATTTTTTTTGTTTACCGCAGCACTGCCGAAAAAAAAAATATTGAGATATGCATTTTTAAAATTAAAAAAATAATACTTGTTTTTGTTTTTGAAATTTGGGAAAAAGAAATAAAAACAGAGAGGCACATAATACAGTTAAAAAAATAAATTAAAAATATTTTAAATATTTAACAAAATACTGAGCTAAAAATGAAAAAAAAAAAAAAAAATTTTTTTTAATTTTTAACTTAAAATAAAAAAAAAAACCCACTATTTTTCTATCAAATAAATACTCTTATTTATAAAAAATAACTTTTTAAAACCCTAATAGTGCACATAGAAAAAATTAAAAAACAAGGCTTAATGTAAATTTCTTTTTGTAACTAAAAATAAAATTTTTCTAAATTTTTTCTAAAGGCCTATAAAAAAAAAAATTCCACTATTATAATTTCATATAAAAATATGGCGTACGTTAAAGTCGGACGACTTTGGAATATCCTGTACCACTGCTCGCAATAAAATCCGGTATATTGCTTAAGAAAACCAAAAGACATTTGATTGCCAAATTAGATTACGATACCTTCATAAACAACCAAAAACAGACGAATTTTTAACCAAAAATGTTTTTTGGACCGATCGTTCCTATGGGTGGATTTTTCAACCGATTTTGATCAAATTTGGTACAGTATTGAAGATCTCTAAAAAACTTCCGAATGCCAAATTTGGTTACAATATCTTCACAAACAAACGAAACACAACGCATTTTGTACAAAAAACGTTTTTTTGACCGATTGGTTGATATAGTCAACCGATTTTGATCAAATTTGGTACAGTTCTTAGGAACTTCAAAAAAATTGCGAATGCCAAATTTGGTTACGATATCTTCATAAACAAACGAATCATCCATCTAAAACTTATTGTTTTTTTCTAGGTCCTCTGAAACACCCCTATTGGAGCTATATAATATAACCCCGATATCAAAAAAATAAAATACATTTGTCTCCCCTGACATAATAGCGCATCTAAACTGAAAATTTCGTTGCTCTAGTTCTTACCATATCTGAGATCTAGGCGTTCATACAGACAGACGGACAGATAGACGGACATGGGTATATCGACTTCTCTAGGCACCCTGATCATACTTTAGGTAACTTTGGGGGGTCTCCGACGTCTCTTTCTGTATGTTACATACATTTTCGGGTTGCACAAACAAATACGGTACAGGTTATAAAAAATCCCAAATGGGATATCCCAAAAAAAATAAGCCAATAAATATTTCATTATACAAGCATAAATGTATAATAAAAAACATATTCTATTTATAAATAAAAATTATTATTTAAGATGATTGTTTTGGTATTATAAGAAATATAAAATCGCAGAAAATTATAATATATTTTTTTAATATTTTATTTTATTTTTTTTAAGATTAAGAATGTAATGCCAACATTGATCAACAAAGATATTTTAAACTATTCATTTATGAGTCGTAGGCAATTGTTGCTAGTTCTCTAGCTCTGAAGTATATTATTGTAAATAAAAAAAAATATTTATTAAAAAATAATTTAATAAAATATTATTTCAACAAAATAATATGGCTATGCTTTTTATGCAAAAATCAAATAAATATAAAATATGGTGTATGCGTATTAAAAACATTTTTATATATTTTTGCAGCAAGGTGAGAACTCGCCAAGCGAAGCGAACAAAGGGCACAGCTGCATGCTACTCATAAAAAAATATTTGCTTTAACAAAAAAAAAAAAAAACCTTTATGCACGTTTATTTGCAACTGCAATCTTTATTATGAATTCTAGGAACTCTTTAAGTGCTGATTTAATAAAAAACGTAAATTCCAGGAAACGACTTCTTTCTTTGCTGGATAAATCTTGTGTATTTGTTGTTAGTTCCTTTATCTCCTTGAGGAGCATAGGGCCTCGATATCTTGTGTATTGTAATAGGAAATTCTTTGAATATTCATTCACAATAGATTCCTAATTTTAAATAGAATACAATAAATTTAAATAAATATATAAATAATAATACATTTTCCAATAATTTGCAATGTATTATTTCATTTTTTAAAAATTTTCACAAAACATTAAACACAATTGATCGCTTACGTTTAGCATTAAAATATTTATTTATTTTTAAGATTAATCAAGTTCAAGTGACACAGATTGTAAATCAGTAGAGATTTTTAAATTTCATAAAAATCAGCAAGGTCAGCAAGAACTTGGCAAACACAGCGCAGAGCTGCATGCTTTTTATACAAAAAAAATATAAAAATTTTGCTTTGATAAAAAAATAAACCTTTATGCAACTTTATTTTCCTTTCGAGAAACTACTGCAATTTTTATTATGAGTTCCAGGAACTCTTTTAGTGCCGGCTTAATGAAAATTGTAAATTCCAGGAAATTCGTATCCTTTCTACATCTTGCAATTACTTTGAGCAAAGGCAATGTACACCTTGTGAGAGTATTAATAAAAAAATCAACGTTTTGCAACATGGTCGCCAACAGTTACACCTGTCAATTAAAACAATTTGAACTAAACTTTTTAAAAATGATGTTCATGTTATGCTACACACTCTCACTCACACACTTACAGTTCACAGACACATACAAACTCATGGGTGTAATTAAACAATTACGAAGGTGAGTGCCACTTAATTGAATAATTTGCTGTCATGTGGTTGTAAGCCAGCAACAACATGAACAGCCGTCGCTGCCGCCATAACAAACATCTACAGTGAGTAAGTGTGTGCGTGTGTGAGTGAGAGTGTATATGTGTGCGTGTGTGTAAAGTACTGAAATATGACGTCTCATCAGTGGCAACAACAATGCAAGCGTTGGCGACAGGTGTTTCAACATTTCGAGCGTGCCATAAAAATAAACCACACATACTATATACAAACACACATACGCACTCACACCAGCACACTCACACACACCAAATGAAATTATGACATATTTAAATGTTACACACATGGCAACAGGCTGGCCATAAGGCAGCCCTTAACCAACACCCAACCCCAGCCCCGCAATCTAAGCAAAGTATTGCCTAAATGCTAGGGCCGCCATGACAGCCGACTTCCGTTTCCGCTGTGGCATGCCTTGTGCGTGTTTCGAGCGTTTGCCAACACGACAAGTCGTTTGCTTTGAAGTAGGAGTGTGTGTTAGTGTGTAAGTGTTGTATAATTTACAATTTAACGTCATAAATGTATTGTCGCTGAACATAGCATACTTTTTGGCCGTGCATTGTTGTTTGTTAGTTGTTGCTTGTTTTTTGTTTGTAGTCGGTTGTTGTTGTTGTTGTGCGTGAGACTAGCTTGAGGTCAAGTGTCGCTGGCTTGGCGCGTGTGGCGGTAATTTGTTAACAAATGCACATGACTCTTCAGCGGGCAAAGAACATGAAACAAAAAAAAGGTCGCACATTGAGCAGGCCCACAATGCGTGACGGCACATGAACAAATTAATATAAGCTAAAGATTAAGCCAATGTATGATAAATAAAGAAAGAGATGAGGAGAACCCTTAAAGTAAACTACAATATGGTCAAGATAATAAAAGGTATTGATAAAGATCTCCTAGATCTTGCAGATTATAAGAGCTTGGGTAACCAAACTTAAGAATTGAGCTCCTGCTACGTACAATTAGTGAACACACAAAATCCTAGTAATTCTGAGAAAAGCTCGAGTCCCTCGACTCCCCTCCCAAAGACTTCAACTAAAGCATTTCCAAGGCTCAGACTTTCCATTATTGTTAGGACGGCTTGTTTGCTCTTTTCAACTTCTGGCATTTATTAAACTACGAACGCATTACAGTGAGTTCGATGTTGATGGCCATACGCGTAAATATATACATATGGCCTCATGTGAGCCTAATAAGCAAAACTTTGCTACATCGCGCACTGTACATATTTGTTTACAGCACAAACATATTTCCAAGCATATAGATATAAGCTATTAGAAACTTAGTATAAACACACTTTTTGAGAAGACTGTATTTGTAGGATCAAATCAAATAAAAGGTGACGTAAGGTTTGTTACCTCTGCTATCAATTTACCTTATGCAGGAATAATAACATTTGTGAGCCTAATAGGCAACGAAAACTTCGCTAGTGCTCGCCATAACCTTATGGAAACAGTGTGTACACATACCTGCAAAGAGACAAATTAATGAATACAATATTAGCGAGTGAAATTTAAATATTTAATGGTAGTATCTAATGCTTTACAAACTATTTTAGGCTTATCCAGACGCACAATATGTTATCAGACCGTCTCATGTTGGCAGTAGAAACAACAACAACAAACAACAGCAACAAAAAACAACAACTCTTTGGATGGCATCTCTCTCATTTATGCACGATGTTTATTTGTTGTTTTTTGTGTGAAGCTTAAATGATTAATTAAGCGCCTCAATGTATGCGAAAACAATTGCCAGGATGTTTGTTGTTTTTGTTTTTTGTGTGTTGTTATTGTTGGTTGTTTGTTGTTGTTGTTGTTGTTGTTGTTGTTATCGTTGTTGTTGTTGTTGTTGCTTTGCGCGGTGTGAAACTCACGTGTTGAAAATGGCGTGAAATAAGCGCTTGAATGCCGTCGACTCCTGAAATGGAAATGCCAATGACTATGGCTACAAATAACAAAACACACACAAACTAACACTCATTCATATACACTCACACTTTCACACTCACACTTATGCCAAGTTTACACTGGACCCACGCTGTGACAGTGTTGTATTAGCTGTGCCAATGTTAAGCTTGACACAGAGGCATTAAAATTTTAGGAGGCATAAAAAAGCTGACCTCAAATAATGGCTGGCCTCCAAAGGACTGAGGAAGCAAATAAACAACCCATGTGCGACCAAGTTTGGACTATGCATCTGGATTTGGAACTCTCAGTCTACTATTTATGAAGACAAGATTGAATCGTAAAAGTCATTCCGGCTCTTCACAAAAAGAAACATCAATCAGACATCTTTAACCTCAAAACAATTAAGGAATTTCACTTTTATCGCAATATATTTTTTTAGACAAAATAAAAATGCATCTTCTTTACAAAAGCTTCAGAAATGTCTCCAATTTGAACTTAATCTAGCTAAGAGTCTCTTACTACTTTTGTTTGAATAGCCAAAAATGTGAGGTACACGCCAAGATTAAATAACTTTTTTCAAAAAATTTAAAAAGAATTACATCTTCCAAAATTACGATTTTTTGACAGTTTTTGTAAAGAATGCAGTAATTAGAAAGTCAGAAATGCCTTAAGCTAGAAAATATACATTTTCCTGTCTTCACAGTGCGACACACGTGCATGCTTTTGCCATAGTGTGTTTACACTGAAGAATTTTTTCAGGATACCGAAATTCCCACGTGTTCCAAAATTACTGCCAGGTTGCGACAGATTTGGTTACCCAAAAGTAGTAAGTAGTGCATTAAAGCAAAAAACTTCGGGCAAGCTCGGGACGAACTAAATAAATTAAAAAAATTCCGGGTCTGCCGGTAGGGAAGAAAACTCCCAGATTGGGATGGTATGCTAAATGCCTGTTTCAGGTTGAGCTGTGATGGAATCGAAATTCCCTTCGCGTTTCAAACTCTCCACTAAAATGCATCGGATTGGAGCACAGTTGTGACGTTCTGTGACACAGTACAAATACAACATAACACTCACTCATTTATGCACACTCATTCATACAAACACTCATTTATACACACACTCACTCATACATACACTCATTTATATACATGCCTGCGCATATATTGATGTCATAGTTTTATACCCGCTGTTTTAAATATTTAAATAAATGTTGTTGATGTTGTTGATTGCGCATACGACACGTTGTTTGTTGTTTGCATAAGAAATTCCTATTTGTTTTAACGTTAGCAGCCATTTTGCTTATGCAAGTGTGTGCGTATGTGTGAGGCAATTATGCAACATGATATTTCATTGGATACTTCTTGTTGTTATTGCCATTGATGCCGAAAATGGGCAAAAATCGCCAAATGGCAAATGGAATTCATTTTGCGGATTTTTGATTTTTGCACTCATACACACACTGCATAAATTTGTGGAATTTCTCTCTCTCTCTCTCTCTCTCTATCAACTATATATATACATTAAGTTATCATTTCATATATATTTATGCTAACAGCTTTATCTGAATGTTAAATTAAAATGCATGAGGCAGATAATGATGAGACGAGATACAACACTGTATGCATAAATTATGCACAAAAAGAAGATTCGATGCTAATAATATTAAAAGGGATATGAGTTTGATTTCAGCTTAGTGGCTGGACAATAAATAAGATTGGTATATAAGACAGTTTAATAAGGATTGGGTTGCAATTGCTTTTAATTTTAAACGAATTTGATGACAGATGTCGCATTACCTTTGATTGATATGAATTTTAAATTAAATGTGCTTAAGAATAATATTTTAGGATCTTTAGATTTCAGCAAAGTTGCTGAAGAGATTGAAAGAAATTTTAATTAAATGGACTAAAGAATTGCTCGGAATTGTTATTTATACTTTGAAATGTACTTTAATCCAATAAATAAAATTACATGAAATGAGATGAAATGACATGAAATGAGTTGAAATGACATGAAATGAGATGAAATTAGATGAAATGAGTTGAAATGAGATGAAATATGATGAAATATGATGAAATATGATGAAATATGATGAAATATGATGAAATATGATGAAATATGAAGAAATGAGATGCAATGAGATGAAATGTGATGAAATGAAATCAGATGAAATGAAATGTTATGAGATGATATGAAATGTGATGAAATGAGATGATGTGAGATAAATGAGATGTAATGAAATAATATGAGATGAACTAAGATGAAATGAAATAAAAGAGATGAAAACAGATGAAATAATATGAAGTGAAATGCAATGAAGCTGTGTCTTTTATGGAGTAAGTTTGTAAAGTCTTGAAATGAGATGAAATGAAATAAAAGAGATGAAAAGAGATGAAACGAGATGAAATAATATGAAGTGAAATGCAATGAAGCTGTGTCTTTGATGTAGTAAGTTTGTAAAGTCTTAATGCATATATGGATATTTTTAATAATTAATCTGAAAAAAGTTTCTGAGGACCCAAAGCCCACAAAAACATAGTGTAATGCACGGGAATCCACTTTGTAATTGTTTTAGTAATTTTTCTTTACAATTATTTTACTATTCAAGAACAAAACAATAAATATGTTTTAACTACAATGTCAATTACCCGAAGCATGGTAGAAAAAAAATGACGCTTCCTTGACTTTACTTGCTGAGAAGATTCTGAGCTGTGCAGCTACCAGCTGTAATTTGAAGATAATCCTCATTATTTGTTCGACTTCAAAAATGTATGATAGTCAATCGAAAATCAATTAATAATTTCACATTTACTAATTGAGATTTTTATACAGTCTAAAATAAATATTCCATTTTCCCGTACAAATCAATGCAATCTGTTAGACTATAAACCCAAAAAGCTTCGCCCAAATTTGTCGCTTATTACGATAGTGTATAAAACTTCATTTTAAAATTCAACAATTTCATTTTACTTGACCTATTTTAATACAACATCAATTTCACAATATGAATCTATCACAATGAAGATGAGTATACTGCAATTGACACTTCACTACACTAATTCTTTGCATGTTCTTCAACACTGCCAAAAACAGATATTCATATATATTTAACAATAATATTTATAGGCATTTTTCTCTTACTTTTTTGGGCAAAACACTTCAAAAGAAACAAACTTATGCGCATGGAACTGAAGAGAATACCACAAAAAAAAAAATAAAAAACAAAAAAAAAGATATATCAATTTATTACTGTCTACTTTTGTGAGCGTAGTTCAAAAATTTTGTGAAAAACCCGAACAAGTGTGTGCACAAAAGCAACAATAAACAAAGAATAACAAATACTTTTAATTTATTAAAAATTCTATTGTCTGACCAGAATAACAATAAACAAAACCGGACAAAAAGCCGCACGCATAAAAACCATATGTGGTTAAGAGGTATCCCCTTTCCAAAAAAAAAAACAAAACACCCTATGCATAGTGACGAGTGGCTGCCTATATTTATGAATATATATCTATAAATTTTCACACTTTTTATGCAAAGGAGAGATTCTTTTTAAAACTGAATTCATATTTTGATTTAAGATAATTGGTTTGCTTTAAATTTAAAATTTAAATTGCTTGCTAAATAGTATTTCGGTATTTATGATGATTAATTTTTTGTCCGAGAGCTGCATACCTGTATTTGATATTTTCGAAAACTTTAAAAATTCCATGTGAATTTCAGAAAGGCTACAGTACAAAGAAAAGTACTGCCTTCTATATAAAATGACAATACCGGGCATACTATATAAATAAATCCCAAAAAGAATTGCAAATATTTGAATTTAAAATTATGGTCAAAATAAAACTTGTACCAAAATCTTTAAAACACTACTCAATCTTATAACACGCATTTAAAAGAAGATAAACTTAAACAAAAATTAACAAATATGAATAACCCGAAACACGAATAACTGACAACAAAATTTAAAAAAAAAAATAACAAAATAAAAATGCTACCAAAATCCCTAAGCACTAAACTAAAACTAAAAGATAAACTTAAAAAAAACATACAAATTTTGAATTGAAAATCCCAAAAAATATATAACCTATCACAGATTTAAAAAAAATGACAATATTGCAAAAAACTTAAAAATATGAAAAATATTTCACCACAATTTCGTTTATGTTTACGAATAATTATTCTCTTTAAAAAAGGAAAAAGAAAAAAATCCGAAAATACGATTCACTAACTTAACTTAAAAAAATGATTAATTTGTTAAAAAAAATTATCTTCAAAAGCATTAAACAGGAATAACATATTTTACAACACAGTTACAAAAAAAATTGGATTACTTTCATATATATTTAAAATTTTAATTTCGGTTAAAATTAATTTCAAAAAATTTAGGAAATAGGAAAATATTTTTAACCCGAATTGGTTTATGTGTGAGAAAAACGCCCTTCTGTCGAAAAAGTATAGTCAGATATTACTATCCTAAGGAACTTCGTAATTTTCTCACTAAAAAACCTGTAATTAGTAAATGGAAGGATACAATTCTTTCCAATTTAGTTAAGAAATACAGCAAAACTAATTATATTCGTGGTTTCATTAAATTTAATATTGTAACTTATTATTGGTTATTTATTATCGTTCAAAAAAAGCTCTTATTTCATACGATATCGACAGTCCCATTGAATTTTATATACTTAGGGAGGTACTTTCCGGGAGATACACGTCATACGACTTTACGAATTTTACAATAACTAAAGAATTTATCTGTAATATTGGTTCCTTTTTGTTTTTGTTACTTTTTGTAAGATAATCGTCATACCTTTTTCAGAATATTTTGAAATTCTAAAAATATTTTGGGTGTTACTTCTGAAGAGGTTCATTTCGGTAGATACTTGTACACGTCATACGATTTTCCGAACTTGTTATTGACAAAGAAATTCATCTGCATTATTATTATTTCTTAAAAAAAAATTAGGTGCATTTTCTAACAATAATTGATGTATCCAAAATCACAATTTTTACGATATGACAGCTTCCGTTTGTAAAAGAATTACCCAAATAAGACGACAACAAGTTTTACTTTATTTTCCATTGGGGCTTTTCACCCAATTTTAGACACATATCGCTGACTCAGACCCCGCAACGTTGTGTTAGTGACAGCCTGCCACTTTGCAGCAAAGAGTGAGAGTAAGATAGGCGAGAGGAAGAGCGAGTTAGAAAGCGTATGTGGCAAGAGAGCGTTGCAGAGTGGCGGGGAAGCTTGTTTGGTCTGTTGCTGATGCTTTTCACATGGTTTTGAATGAATGACACATAAAGTTTTTGCCGCGTTTTGTTTTTGGACGTTTGGTAAAGTAAGTGGGTGCCCACTGCTGGGGGGGGCGGAATGGCTCTGCGGGGTAAAGTGGACAAAGGACGACGCGCGACATATGGAGACATTTTTATGAATGCCTCAAATTTTTGTTGGCATTTCTTTTGCTATGCGTCGGTTTATTCATGCATGTGGTGCATAGTTTTTGCCCAACCTTTTTTTACACACACACGCTCTCACTCACTCTCACTCTCTCTCTCTCATTTTTTCTGTTGTGTTGTTTTGCTCTGCTTTTTGGCTTGCTTTTGTTTGTTATTGTTTTGTCCCCACTCACACACACACACACACACACACATACACGCACCAATACACACATAGAGCCGGGAGTAGCAGGCCAAGTCGAGCCCTTTTCAACACAAATAGGTTCCATTAGTAGTGGAATTTTTTACCAGCCCTTTTTTTATTTTTTTTTTCCATTCCATATTTCCATTTTGTTTTAGATTGTATGAGTGTGTGTGTGTTGGACAGAGTTCATGTTTTCTGTTTGGTTTGTTGGCATACTTTTACAAAATGGAAATTATAGTCTAGTGCTCATATGTGTGTGTCTGTTTCTGTGTGTGTATCTGTGTGTGTGCGCCTGGCTTTTTAGCCATTAATTTATGTTGCATAGTTTTAGGCTACATTTTTCTTGCTGTCCCAAACTCAAACTACCCAAACTTCCCATTCCTCTAGCAAGAATTGTTTGTCACACAAAGTTAGCTATAGTTTAGACTTTTCATGAGCAGAGTGTGATATTTCTTTTGCAAATTGTTTTCCAGCTGACAAATTTATGTGCATTTCTTGCTTTTTGGCCAACTAATTTGCTAAAATGAAATTAAATGCGAAATTCCAACATTTTAAAGTTACTGCAAACAGTTTAATACAAATACCAATTTTCTAATAACATTCTCTACACAAAGAGAAATAAATAAACACAATGTACTCACTTTGCAAATATTTGTAAATGGAAACTACGCTCGAGAAGTACATTTTCATTTAACTTTAAATTTTATTATTTTTAGTGAAAAATTAAAAAAAAAAAATTGGACAGTGTGAGAACAAGCTGAACTTAGTTCTACTAAGATTTTTTGGGATCCTTAATATTAATCCTTCAAGTACATATTTATCAAACCTCTATAAACGCAGTGACGTCAATAATATATGAATGCAGTCTAGGTTATATAATACTTTAATACTACAAAGTATAAGTGTGAGTAGTAGGCAACAAAGTGACGGCAACGTTCACCAATTTCATAAAACAAAAGAGCAGCCACAGCAGCAACAACAATAACAAAAGATGAAGCTGCGATTACTTTGACAGTGGCGCCCAATTGGGGGCCCGCACTTAGAACTGGAAAACAAATTCAAAAAATCAGATTTTGAGGCCCCTATAAATTCAGTGGCAGGAATCAGTATAAATTTAAAATTTCTCCCGGTTTCCTCACATCTGCGAATAACTCAAAGAGGTTAAGCCTTCCTCATATGGTTCACCGCTCATATTGACAGGAATTGAGAAAAAACTGGTGGGAGGCTGCTCTGCGAACTTTACATTTTTGAGGCAACGATTTATACAAAGATAAAAAACTATTAAGAGAAATTAAGATGAAGTTTAGATTAAAATTTCGACTAAAGCCGCAGACAATAAAAAGAACTCCTGCGCTCCTATAATTAACTAAGGTTCAAGACTAGTTGTGAAATAGAAATTAAATTTCTGAGACTACCCTTCAGATAAACTTCAGCTTGGAAATGCTGATAAAGCCTCAGCTAGTCGAAAAGTCTCCTAGGCTAGGTCTAAAAAACAGAACTCTCCAAGACTACTCACTGGTGAACTTACTGGAGATTGGCTAGGATACTTTTGGAAGTTGGCAAAACTGACTCTTTCTGTTGGATAAACGGCTGCGAAAACGACGGAGCCCCAAACTGCCCGGTAATATGATGCGGCTGTCGGTGTGATTCACCACCCGCAGCGGCTTTGAGGTGATCGACGAAGGCGCGCTGATCCCAATGGACCAATTGAGTTCAAGGCAATAATATATACACCCGAGTTTTAATTTTATTATAAGTATTTAATTAGGTTAAGTTTCAAACGCGTTACAATCTTTATACGCACAGCATATACGTGTGCTTTCATGGGCTGACGCTAACAGACTTCAAACTAAGTGGCGTGATTTTACATGTTTTATACATAATTACTTAAGCTAAGCATAAGAACAGACAATAATAACTGTTGTTAAAGCTCCCTCACTAACGGCGCTATCAAAGCGCTTAACTCGCTCTGAGCGCATTATCGCTTATCATAAGCGCGATCTCTGCAACGGCTTTGCATCTCTGGCTGCAGCGATGACGTATGCGCCTCTCTTAAATCCTCTCTTAATCGTAGCTTAAACATCCTCCCCCCTTTGATGATTGCTAAGGGAATCATCAAACCTTCCATCATCCTTAAGCTCGTTCTCGCTCCAGTCCCGATGCTCGAACGCAGTACTAACTGAAAGAACTCAAAAAACGCTGGAAAGACAAAAGTGCAATTTAAACATTATCGTATTATTTCGGTGTCGTTGTTGTGCAAATTGTCATTTATTGGTAATGGGCACAACTTTGCGACAGGCCGCTTTACTATTCCATTTTGTGTTTTCAATGTGACCACTCGAACTAAACCATCCGCTCCAGCATGCGTATGCGTAATTCGACCAAGGGCCCATCGGCTAGAAGGTAATTGCTCATCTTTTATCATTACAAGATCGCCAGTTTGTAGATTCTCCCTTGAATGCAACCATTTTGGCCGACGCTGTAAACGTGATAAATATTCTGAGCTCCAGCGTTTCCAAAATCTTTGTGTAAAAAATTGGCAATTTCTCCAACGATTAGTAAGAGTCAAATTCGATAATTCAGGTACAGGGGGCGCCAACAATGCGTCGCCTGTAAGAAAATGTCCTGGTGTTAATGTTAACAAATCCTCTGGATCATTTGATAGTGGACAGAGTGGCCTAGAATTAAGGCACGCCTCAATTTGCGCCAAAACTGTCGCAAGTTCCTCAAAAGTAAAAACGCGTTCTCCAAGCGTTCTTTTCAGATGATGCTTCATTGACTTCACTCCCGCCTCCCACAGTCCGCCAAAGTGTGGTGCGGACGGCGGATTAAAATGCCATGTTATGCCTTTACATGACAACTTAGGGAGTATACATTTTGTTACATAAGATTGATAAGCTAACTTGTCAGCTTGCAGTTTCTTATTTGCTCCAACGAAGTTAGTGCCACAATCACTGTATATGTCACGACACAGGCCTCGCCTTCCAATAAATCGATATAGGGCGCCGATGAATGCATCCGAAGTAAGATCTCCGACTGGCTCCAAATGTATAGCTTTTGTTACCAAACACACAAAAACTGCGATGTAACCCTTTAACGAAGCGCGCCCTCTACCTTTGGACGGCGACACGTTAATTGGACCAGCGTAGTCCACTCCAGTAGCTGCAAACACTCTATCTGGGCGCACTCTCATAGCCGGTAAATTTCCCATTTGTTGCTCGGCACATCGAGGCTTCATTCTGTAACAAATTATACATTGATGAGTTACACGTCGCACAGCATTCCTACCATTTACAATCCAAAAACGCTTCCTTATATAATTAAGCGTAAGTGCTGTTCCACCATGTAATGTGTTGATGTGGCTATACTGAACCACAAGCGTTGTAAAATGGTGCCTATATGGTAAAATGTAAGGATGCTTTTCCATTATAGGTAGTAAGGCGTCACGCAATCTACCTCCAAGCCGTATAACTTGCTCCTCAGCGTCAAAATATGGATTTAACGCCACCAATGTACTCTCCTTGCTTACGGTCTTGCCAGCAGACAGAAGCTTCCACTCTGCTGTAAAAAAGTCAGCTTGCACCATTCTCACTATGCATGTGAGACTTGCGTCCAACTCGCTAGCCGTAAGCCAGTCTATATTCCGATCAGATTTTGCTACGCGACAGTTTCCAACAAACCGCCGCACATAAGCCATAATTCGTAATAGCCGTGAATATGACGAATATCGTTCCAATAGCGATGGTTCCGATATCTCCTTGATTGTAACCGCGTGATTGCTGACGCTACTCATTTCGCTGCTCACTGCAGCTGTCTTTTGTTGATCGATAGCCATGGCAGGCCATTCCTGCTTCGAACCTTTCAACCAACGTGGCCCTTGCCACCATAATTTGCACGCTGCTAACTTTTCCATGCTGACCCCACGACTCAGGTAGTCGGCAGGGTTATCCTCTGACAAAACGTGGCGCCATTGATGCGCCGAAGTTATCTCCAAAATCGTCCTGATACGGTTTGCGACGAACGGCTTCCACTTAAATGCGCCACCGCGTATCCAGCATAGCGTAATCATTGAATCTGACCAAAAAACAGTTTCAGAAAAGTTAACATTTATCTTCAAATTATTTTTCAGATACTTAAACATTTTAGCTGCTACCAATGCAGCACATAATTCAGCTCTAGGTATAGTAAGTTGTGGTTTGATTGGGCATACTTTTGATTTCGCCAATAGTAACTCTGTATTATAGTTGTTTTGTTCCACAAACACACGTAGATATGCAGCCGCGCCGTAGGCACGTGTAGAGGCATCACAAAATATATGTAGCTGAGCCTCACAGTTAGGCTTCAGCCCCTCAACATAACGTGGTATACACACGTTTCCGATTCCAGGTAGATCATCAATAAACCGTTTCCACTCTCTTTGAATTGGCAAAGGTACGTACGAATCCCAATCAAGATTTGCCTTCCATAACTGCTGCATCAGACACTTTGCAGTTATAATAACTGGGCTCAGCCAGCCCAATGGGTCGAACAGCCTTGCAATGGTTGACAACATAATCCTTTTGGTGGGCGTACCTGTAGGCAAATCAAAATTTATTTTATATCGAAACTCGTCCTCACCTGGGCTCCAATAAAGACCCAGCGTGCGTATCATTTCACCAGTTTGAAAACCCAACAGATCTTTTGACTCGCGATGTTCCACAGGTATTTTTGTCAGTAACTCTGGGCAATTGCTGGCCCATTTGCGTAGTTCAAAAGTTCCTCTTTTCAGCATACCAATAACTTGTCGTTGAGTTTTCTCTGCTTCAATTAAGCTATCTGCTCCTGATAGAATGTCATCCACATACATTTGCTTTTGAATGACGTTCACAGCTAGTGGAAAATTTATTGCTTCATCCACCGCTAATTGTTGCATGACTCGTATGGCAAGGTATGGCGCTGAGCTTGTTCCAAACATTACTGTAGAACATCGATATTCTTCTATATGGTTATTTTGTTCAGTTCTCCACAATATGCGCTGATAATGTGAATCCTCCTCGTGCACGTCAATGCACCGATACATCTTCTCTACGTCCGCTAAAAACACAATTTTATGCGTACGCCAATTGAGAAGCACTCCAGGTAGTTCCACATGCAACTTCGGCCCTGTCGCCAAAACATCATTTAGCGACTTTCCATTGCTCGTTTTCATCGAGCCATCGAACACCACTCGGACTTTCGTAGTCGATGACGTCTCCTTGATGACAGGATGATGCGGGAGATAACAATGTGTGACTCCCCCCAATGCGCCTTGTTGAGCATGGCCAATATCCTGAGGCAATACTCGCTGCATTTGCCCCAATTCCAAATACTCAATGATAGTTTTAGAGTACACATCTCTGAGTTTTTCGTCAGCACGTAGACGCCGATCCAGGTGACACAACCGTTTTAGCGCCGAACCATAAGATGCGCCTATCACCATTGTTGGATCCTGATAAGATAAAAATGGTAGTCTCACCAGATATTTGCCTGAAGCCATACGCTGGTGGGTTTGAGCAAAGAAATCTTCACACCACGCTTCTATTTCCGATAGACCAGTGATTGTCTCGTCCAACTGCTCTATCTCCCAAAATTTGCGTAGCAAATTATCCAGCTCCTCAGCGGCATTATTCCTTGCTATCGTCACAGTGTGAGCTGAGATGGTTGACTGTCGTTCCATTATTTTCCCGGATACAATATAGCCCAAATGTGTATTTTGTGCGATGGGAGAACCTGCTGGTCCTCGATACATTTCACTCATCATGAGCTCATCGTAGATATCGCTGCCAAGTAAAATGTCCACAACCTGCGGCACAAAATAATTAGGATCGGCTAAATTCATATGTTGTAGCTGCGGCCAACTACCAACTGCCACACGTCGATCTGGCATTCTATGACTCACCTTTGGCAAAATAAAAGCGTTTACATTAAATTTTACCTGTGGATCATACCTCGAGCCCACCATGAGCTCCATTGCTGCCGATATTTCCGTCAATTTAGTATTCGCTAAGCCATTAACCCTGAAGTGCACCCTTTGCCGTGGGAGACGCAGTAATTGAGCTGCGCTCTCCGATATAAATGAAGCTTGCGAACCCTGATCCAAAAACGCTCGGAACTGCAACTGGCAACCATCAACTGATTCCACAGTGATAATTGCTGTAGGCAGCAATACGTCGTACTTTGTCGTAGACAAAGCCATATGCGATCCGTTTATCGCATTTGATGATAGATGCTGAGCGCGCTCATCCGGCCTTCGCGCGGCGATATTCGTAGACGCGTCCGTAGGACTCCGTATACTCTCCCAGTGGATGAGGGTGTGATGTCGCTCAGTACAATTAGAACAATTTCGGCGACTGCTGCATTTTGAAGATAAGTGATTATAACCCAAACAGTTATAACACAGCCGATGTTTTCGCACAGCCGCTCTCCGATCCGATACACACATATCGTTGAACAGTTTGCAATCCCGTACAGGATGATCATCTTTGCCACATACTGCACAAACACTCGCCTCACGAGTAACGAATGAAGATTTGACGTCACTGCTCCGTACGCCACGTGAGCCACATGCGCCCTGCTGTGTAACTGACCGCTGATTAGTCGATGCCGATAAAACACCACTAGACAATGACGTAATCATTGTTCTATATAGGGCATCGAGATATTTACACAGTTCCTCAAATGTTGGTAAATTTTGCGTAGATGACAATGATTGCTCCCAATCCACTCTTAGCTTACTAGGCAACTTCTTTGCCATGTAGTAAACCAAGATTTGATTCTGTTGTGTAAGATCAACCCCGACTTTCTCTAAGGAGTTCACACATGCGCGACAGGTTTGTAAAAACCGCTTCAATGACCCAGGGTCGCCATATTGAACTGATAATTGTCGGTCAAACACATCCATGTAATGATGAAACAACACTCGCTTGTTGTCGTACAAATTGATAAGCATTTTCCATGCCACTTGATAATTGGACTCAATCAGAGTTAGGTGCTCTATATCCTTAGCCGCTTCATCTGAAAGAGAATCTTTTAGGTAATGAAACCTGTGGAGATCTGTTAGTCGTGAGCATTTATGTACACGAGATTCGAAAACTTCTTTAAAAGCTGGCCAATCAACAAACTTGCCGCTGAACGTTGGCAACTTTACCGTAGGAAGCTTCACTTCCTCTATTACTGGCTGAACGCTGCTGTTTAAATCATGCCCACCCAATGCCGTGGATGCTGTAATGGGCTCCCGATGACTGTTCAGTTCAGTTTTTAATTCAGCAACTGCCTCGATATAAGCTTCCTCAAACAGCCCTTCAATGTCTGGATCGAGGTAATCTGCTTTAACGAACTCGATGTCTCCGGATCTCATAAGCGCTCTGTGATTATTGCGAAATTCTTGATGCATAATTGTTAACGAGCCGATTCTCGTTTCCACGTGCGCCTCAGAGCGCTGCGTTGCATCTCCTTTGAATTTCTCCCATGATCTGTGCACTGCATCCAGCAGCGCCTTTTGCTCAGAAATTAAATTACCAATAATCTCCGCCATGCTATTAAAACACCTTATAACACGATAATGTCAAATTGCACTCACCTTGCGTTTGAGGTTAGGTAGCACGCCCGGCAATATGACCCAAAAATCCAGTTAAAATACGTCCACAGAACTGCAAATCGGCGATATATACAGCGCAATCCAGTCGAAGAGTCAATCCTCACAGGAGGCACCAAAAATATGTTGGATAAACGGCTGCGAAAACGACGGAGCCCCAAACTGCCCGGTAATATGATGCGGCTGTCGGTGTGATTCACCACCCGCAGCGGCTTTGAGGTGATCGACGAAGGCGCGCTGATCCCAATGGACCAATTGAGTTCAAGGCAATAATATATACACCCGAGTTTTAATTTTATTATAAGTATTTAATTAGGTTAAGTTTCAAACGCGTTACAATCTTTATACGCACAGCATATACGTGTGCTTTCATGGGCTGACGCTAACAGACTTCAAACTAAGTGGCGTGATTTTACATGTTTTATACATAATTACTTAAGCTAAGCATAAGAACAGACAATAATAACTGTTGTTAAAGCTCCCTCACTAACGGCGCTATCAAAGCGCTTAACTCGCTCTGAGCGCATTATCGCTTATCATAAGCGCGATCTCTGCAACGGCTTTGCATCTCTGGCTGCAGCGATGACGTATGCGCCTCTCTTAAATCCTCTCTTAATCGTAGCTTAAACATCCTCCCCCCTTTGATGATTGCTAAGGGAATCATCAAACCTTCCATCATCCTTAAGCTCGTTCTCGCTCCAGTCCCGATGCTCGAACGCAGTACTAACTGAAAGAACTCAAAAAACGCTGGAAAGACAAAAGTGCAATTTAAACATTATCGTATTATTTCGGTGTCGTTGTTGTGCAAATTGTCATTTATTGGTAATGGGCACAACTTTGCGACAGGCCGCTTTACTATTCCATTTTGTGTTTTCAATGTGACCACTCGAACTAAACCATCCGCTCCAGCATGCGTATGCGTAATTCGACCAAGGGCCCATCGGCTAGAAGGTAATTGCTCATCTTTTATCATTACAAGATCGCCAGTTTGTAGATTCTCCCTTGAATGCAACCATTTTGGCCGACGCTGTAAACGTGATAAATATTCTGAGCTCCAGCGTTTCCAAAATCTTTGTGTAAAAAATTGGCAATTTCTCCAACGATTAGTAAGAGTCAAATTCGATAATTCAGGTACAGGGGGCGCCAACAATGCGTCGCCTGTAAGAAAATGTCCTGGTGTTAATGTTAACAAATCCTCTGGATCATTTGATAGTGGACAGAGTGGCCTAGAATTAAGGCACGCCTCAATTTGCGCCAAAACTGTCGCAAGTTCCTCAAAAGTAAAAACGCGTTCTCCAAGCGTTCTTTTCAGATGATGCTTCATTGACTTCACTCCCGCCTCCCACAGTCCGCCAAAGTGTGGTGCGGACGGCGGATTAAAATGCCATGTTATGCCTTTACATGACAACTTAGGGAGTATACATTTTGTTACATAAGATTGATAAGCTAACTTGTCAGCTTGCAGTTTCTTATTTGCTCCAACGAAGTTAGTGCCACAATCACTGTATATGTCACGACACAGGCCTCGCCTTCCAATAAATCGATATAGGGCGCCGATGAATGCATCCGAAGTAAGATCTCCGACTGGCTCCAAATGTATAGCTTTTGTTACCAAACACACAAAAACTGCGATGTAACCCTTTAACGAAGCGCGCCCTCTACCTTTGGACGGCGACACGTTAATTGGACCAGCGTAGTCCACTCCAGTAGCTGCAAACACTCTATCTGGGCGCACTCTCATAGCCGGTAAATTTCCCATTTGTTGCTCGGCACATCGAGGCTTCATTCTGTAACAAATTATACATTGATGAGTTACACGTCGCACAGCATTCCTACCATTTACAATCCAAAAACGCTTCCTTATATAATTAAGCGTAAGTGCTGTTCCACCATGTAATGTGTTGATGTGGCTATACTGAACCACAAGCGTTGTAAAATGGTGCCTATATGGTAAAATGTAAGGATGCTTTTCCATTATAGGTAGTAAGGCGTCACGCAATCTACCTCCAAGCCGTATAACTTGCTCCTCAGCGTCAAAATATGGATTTAACGCCACCAATGTACTCTCCTTGCTTACGGTCTTGCCAGCAGACAGAAGCTTCCACTCTGCTGTAAAAAAGTCAGCTTGCACCATTCTCACTATGCATGTGAGACTTGCGTCCAACTCGCTAGCCGTAAGCCAGTCTATATTCCGATCAGATTTTGCTACGCGACAGTTTCCAACAAACCGCCGCACATAAGCCATAATTCGTAATAGCCGTGAATATGACGAATATCGTTCCAATAGCGATGGTTCCGATATCTCCTTGATTGTAACCGCGTGATTGCTGACGCTACTCATTTCGCTGCTCACTGCAGCTGTCTTTTGTTGATCGATAGCCATGGCAGGCCATTCCTGCTTCGAACCTTTCAACCAACGTGGCCCTTGCCACCATAATTTGCACGCTGCTAACTTTTCCATGCTGACCCCACGACTCAGGTAGTCGGCAGGGTTATCCTCTGACAAAACGTGGCGCCATTGATGCGCCGAAGTTATCTCCAAAATCGTCCTGATACGGTTTGCGACGAACGGCTTCCACTTAAATGCGCCACCGCGTATCCAGCATAGCGTAATCATTGAATCTGACCAAAAAACAGTTTCAGAAAAGTTAACATTTATCTTCAAATTATTTTTCAGATACTTAAACATTTTAGCTGCTACCAATGCAGCACATAATTCAGCTCTAGGTATAGTAAGTTGTGGTTTGATTGGGCATACTTTTGATTTCGCCAATAGTAACTCTGTATTATAGTTGTTTTGTTCCACAAACACACGTAGATATGCAGCCGCGCCGTAGGCACGTGTAGAGGCATCACAAAATATATGTAGCTGAGCCTCACAGTTAGGCTTCAGCCCCTCAACATAACGTGGTATACACACGTTTCCGATTCCAGGTAGATCATCAATAAACCGTTTCCACTCTCTTTGAATTGGCAAAGGTACGTACGAATCCCAATCAAGATTTGCCTTCCATAACTGCTGCATCAGACACTTTGCAGTTATAATAACTGGGCTCAGCCAGCCCAATGGGTCGAACAGCCTTGCAATGGTTGACAACATAATCCTTTTGGTGGGCGTACCTGTAGGCAAATCAAAATTTATTTTATATCGAAACTCGTCCTCACCTGGGCTCCAATAAAGACCCAGCGTGCGTATCATTTCACCAGTTTGAAAACCCAACAGATCTTTTGACTCGCGATGTTCCACAGGTATTTTTGTCAGTAACTCTGGGCAATTGCTGGCCCATTTGCGTAGTTCAAAAGTTCCTCTTTTCAGCATACCAATAACTTGTCGTTGAGTTTTCTCTGCTTCAATTAAGCTATCTGCTCCTGATAGAATGTCATCCACATACATTTGCTTTTGAATGACGTTCACAGCTAGTGGAAAATTTATTGCTTCATCCACCGCTAATTGTTGCATGACTCGTATGGCAAGGTATGGCGCTGAGCTTGTTCCAAACATTACTGTAGAACATCGATATTCTTCTATATGGTTATTTTGTTCAGTTCTCCACAATATGCGCTGATAATGTGAATCCTCCTCGTGCACGTCAATGCACCGATACATCTTCTCTACGTCCGCTAAAAACACAATTTTATGCGTACGCCAATTGAGAAGCACTCCAGGTAGTTCCACATGCAACTTCGGCCCTGTCGCCAAAACATCATTTAGCGACTTTCCATTGCTCGTTTTCATCGAGCCATCGAACACCACTCGGACTTTCGTAGTCGATGACGTCTCCTTGATGACAGGATGATGCGGGAGATAACAATGTGTGACTCCCCCCAATGCGCCTTGTTGAGCATGGCCAATATCCTGAGGCAATACTCGCTGCATTTGCCCCAATTCCAAATACTCAATGATAGTTTTAGAGTACACATCTCTGAGTTTTTCGTCAGCACGTAGACGCCGATCCAGGTGACACAACCGTTTTAGCGCCGAACCATAAGATGCGCCTATCACCATTGTTGGATCCTGATAAGATAAAAATGGTAGTCTCACCAGATATTTGCCTGAAGCCATACGCTGGTGGGTTTGAGCAAAGAAATCTTCACACCACGCTTCTATTTCCGATAGACCAGTGATTGTCTCGTCCAACTGCTCTATCTCCCAAAATTTGCGTAGCAAATTATCCAGCTCCTCAGCGGCATTATTCCTTGCTATCGTCACAGTGTGAGCTGAGATGGTTGACTGTCGTTCCATTATTTTCCCGGATACAATATAGCCCAAATGTGTATTTTGTGCGATGGGAGAACCTGCTGGTCCTCGATACATTTCACTCATCATGAGCTCATCGTAGATATCGCTGCCAAGTAAAATGTCCACAACCTGCGGCACAAAATAATTAGGATCGGCTAAATTCATATGTTGTAGCTGCGGCCAACTACCAACTGCCACACGTCGATCTGGCATTCTATGACTCACCTTTGGCAAAATAAAAGCGTTTACATTAAATTTTACCTGTGGATCATACCTCGAGCCCACCATGAGCTCCATTGCTGCCGATATTTCCGTCAATTTAGTATTCGCTAAGCCATTAACCCTGAAGTGCACCCTTTGCCGTGGGAGACGCAGTAATTGAGCTGCGCTCTCCGATATAAATGAAGCTTGCGAACCCTGATCCAAAAACGCTCGGAACTGCAACTGGCAACCATCAACTGATTCCACAGTGATAATTGCTGTAGGCAGCAATACGTCGTACTTTGTCGTAGACAAAGCCATATGCGATCCGTTTATCGCATTTGATGATAGATGCTGAGCGCGCTCATCCGGCCTTCGCGCGGCGATATTCGTAGACGCGTCCGTAGGACTCCGTATACTCTCCCAGTGGATGAGGGTGTGATGTCGCTCAGTACAATTAGAACAATTTCGGCGACTGCTGCATTTTGAAGATAAGTGATTATAACCCAAACAGTTATAACACAGCCGATGTTTTCGCACAGCCGCTCTCCGATCCGATACACACATATCGTTGAACAGTTTGCAATCCCGTACAGGATGATCATCTTTGCCACATACTGCACAAACACTCGCCTCACGAGTAACGAATGAAGATTTGACGTCACTGCTCCGTACGCCACGTGAGCCACATGCGCCCTGCTGTGTAACTGACCGCTGATTAGTCGATGCCGATAAAACACCACTAGACAATGACGTAATCATTGTTCTATATAGGGCATCGAGATATTTACACAGTTCCTCAAATGTTGGTAAATTTTGCGTAGATGACAATGATTGCTCCCAATCCACTCTTAGCTTACTAGGCAACTTCTTTGCCATGTAGTAAACCAAGATTTGATTCTGTTGTGTAAGATCAACCCCGACTTTCTCTAAGGAGTTCACACATGCGCGACAGGTTTGTAAAAACCGCTTCAATGACCCAGGGTCGCCATATTGAACTGATAATTGTCGGTCAAACACATCCATGTAATGATGAAACAACACTCGCTTGTTGTCGTACAAATTGATAAGCATTTTCCATGCCACTTGATAATTGGACTCAATCAGAGTTAGGTGCTCTATATCCTTAGCCGCTTCATCTGAAAGAGAATCTTTTAGGTAATGAAACCTGTGGAGATCTGTTAGTCGTGAGCATTTATGTACACGAGATTCGAAAACTTCTTTAAAAGCTGGCCAATCAACAAACTTGCCGCTGAACGTTGGCAACTTTACCGTAGGAAGCTTCACTTCCTCTATTACTGGCTGAACGCTGCTGTTTAAATCATGCCCACCCAATGCCGTGGATGCTGTAATGGGCTCCCGATGACTGTTCAGTTCAGTTTTTAATTCAGCAACTGCCTCGATATAAGCTTCCTCAAACAGCCCTTCAATGTCTGGATCGAGGTAATCTGCTTTAACGAACTCGATGTCTCCGGATCTCATAAGCGCTCTGTGATTATTGCGAAATTCTTGATGCATAATTGTTAACGAGCCGATTCTCGTTTCCACGTGCGCCTCAGAGCGCTGCGTTGCATCTCCTTTGAATTTCTCCCATGATCTGTGCACTGCATCCAGCAGCGCCTTTTGCTCAGAAATTAAATTACCAATAATCTCCGCCATGCTATTAAAACACCTTATAACACGATAATGTCAAATTGCACTCACCTTGCGTTTGAGGTTAGGTAGCACGCCCGGCAATATGACCCAAAAATCCAGTTAAAATACGTCCACAGAACTGCAAATCGGCGATATATACAGCGCAATCCAGTCGAAGAGTCAATCCTCACAGGAGGCACCAAAAATATGTTGGATAAACGGCTGCGAAAACGACGGAGCCCCAAACTGCCCGGTAATATGATGCGGCTGTCGGTGTGATTCACCACCCGCAGCGGCTTTGAGGTGATCGACGAAGGCGCGCTGATCCCAATGGACCAATTGAGTTCAAGGCAATAATATATACACCCGAGTTTTAATTTTATTATAAGTATTTAATTAGGTTAAGTTTCAAACGCGTTACAATCTTTATACGCACAGCATATACGTGTGCTTTCATGGGCTGACGCTAACAGACTTCAAACTAAGTGGCGTGATTTTACATGTTTTATACATAATTACTTAAGCTAAGCATAAGAACAGACAATAATAACTGTTGTTAAAGCTCCCTCACTAACGGCGCTATCAAAGCGCTTAACTCGCTCTGAGCGCATTATCGCTTATCATAAGCGCGATCTCTGCAACGGCTTTGCATCTCTGGCTGCAGCGATGACGTATGCGCCTCTCTTAAATCCTCTCTTAATCGTAGCTTAAACACTTTCTCTTTCTCTAAGTGCTCAAACAGTCTCTCTGAAGTGTGTCGTACACATGTACAATAGTGTAATTACTGAATATAAACTACTAATGGACTTTGAGAAGTCAAAGAGATATTTTTACAATACATATTTATTTTGGATGTTGGCTTTGCTATAGAAGAACGTATCTGTTGACAGGGATACAATACAGATATTATTCGGGAAATGGAACTATATATGGAGCTTGAGACTTAAAAGAGACACAATTTTTTTCTAATAACAAAATCTATCTAAATCTTTAATACTTTTAAAGTTTGATGTATACTAGTTTCTACTGATATTTGTAGGCTTTTCGTGCGTCCTCTGACCAACTATGTTTCTCTCAGTGTACTTCGCGACTGTCAACATCCAACTAAAGCTGTATGCCAAACAAATAGCCGCAGTCGTGCGCCTAAAATAATCAACTCAACTAATGCCTAGGAAAAACAACTCTGCAACACTGGAACTTTGAAACTGGAACTGGGGCACATACAAATAACGCTCGGGCAAATGTGTAGCATACTTTACGAAAAAGCTCCAACTCTGTTACCAACTAACCAACCGCGACAAAAACAAACAAACAAACGCAATCAGACAAACAAAGGCACAAACGAATCGACAACCAACACGCATTCAAATTGACTGCACTTCTATGGCTACCCGCCGAATCCCAAGCCCCCCTCTGGATCCCCATCAACATGGCTCGCACCCAACTCGCTCCACGGCACCATCCATCAGGCACCACAGTCTGGCCGCCATTGGTAAATGCCAATCTATGTCGTCATTGTCCGCAATGTTGTTGTTGCCTTTGGCTTTGTTTGTTGTGCTTAAATTTAATTGGTTTCCTATTTAAATTGCATTTGATTTGTTTCTTTTATTTTTGTTTTTTTTTTTAATTTTAGTATTTGATGAGGGTAGCGGGATGGCGGTCGTTATTTAGAAAAGCTGCAAGCCCCTGTAGAGATTTGTGAGCTTCACCCCAGGGGCTTGAAGCTTATGTGGGCGCTCTGAATTCACGAGCCATTGAAGTTTTTTTTTCCAAAAAATTGTTTTCATCAAAATTAATTTAATGAAAGAATAGCTTGTATACTCTGCGCCACATAATTAAGCGTATATCACATATAACCTTTTATATACCCTATACCCATGTGATCGAGTTTATGGAGTTGTGCAATATGGAAAAGAAGGATATCTCAGATATGGACTTAATTTTACGAAAAAACTTCATCTCGCAGGAACTTTAAGTTCTCGAAGACCATAAGCACTCGAGACATCATAATCATATGAACAGCAATGTCCGTTTCGATTCATATTGAGATCTACCCTTTCCAGAATAAAGCAGCTTACGTCCGCATTATAAAATCCGTGGAAACCATACGATGTTAAAGCGTCGGCTCATTTGAGCTGGTTCAAAAAATAGTTCCATGAAATTTAAGCTTACTCGCTATTTAGCTGTGCTTCTATATGTTTGAACACTAAAATCTCAGGAATGCGTCAACAAGAAATACTTTTACGCTATTTAAGTTTTGAGAGATACCAAATATTTTTAAAACAAAATATATTTTTTTAATGTGCGGAATATTTTGAAAAATAGTTGTAGTCAAGATTTGACTTAATCTTGTATTTCTTTTGGCAGTTCTAAATTTGTTAAATTGACTGCTCATATGAGCTGGTTCAAGTTTGAGTATAAGCTTACTGATGACCTATTACAAAGTTCTACTGTCTTTATAAACACTACGAGATACAAAAAAAATATTTTATCACATATTTATGTATGTATATAGTTTTATTTTTTTTATTTTCTTTTTTTCATATTTTATTTCCATCTGCCTTCAGACAATAAGTATATATAAAGTAAAAATGAATTTTAAATTATAAAAGCTTTGTAGCCAGAACAACATAGGCCTTCAGCCCTTAATTAATTTGTGCCTTATCCCCTCTAAATAACTAAGAGATATCAATTATATTTTTTTATTTATTATTTTGTACTGTGTAAAAAATTTTCAATACTATTTTTAACGAATGAACTAATTTTCTTTTAAGTTTTTATTTCTTTTAGTAGTCGTCATAAATTTTATTCAACTTTTATGAATCCCTAAAAAGACTAAACTGTTAAGCTAATAGCTCATTTGAGCTTAAGCTATTAAAGCTTTTTTTTCTTTTTCTTTTTATTAACCCTGAAATCTCAGAGTAATCAAATAGTAAATTTTTTTTTTGCTGAGCGATATATTGTCTCTATTATTTGCAATCAAAAAAAAAAATTAACTTTCTTTTAAGCACGTATTTCTTTTAGCATTCATTTTAATAAAATATGTTTTTTATCACTTAAATCTGATAAATTGACAGCTCATTTGAGCTGGTTCAAATTTTTTGTTAATCTTGTATTTCTCAAAGTAATCATAAACTTGATTATTAGTTAAGCACAAGAAATATGAAATCTGTTGAACTCCGCCGATATCCGATTGCATTTCATCAGATGGATTTAAAAATTTGAATAAGTTTCAAAGAGTCTAGGTACCGAAAACTGCCAGCAACTATTTTTTAAAGTTAATGATGCACTTCGATTTCAGTTTTTAAATTAAAAAAAAAAAATTATTAATTTTTTTTAAATAAAAATTTTAATTTTCTTTAAAGTTTTTTTTTTATAATATTTTCGTATTTTTTCTAAGTAAAAAAATTTAAAATTTTTATACTTTTTCTTCATATTCAATAAATGCCTTTAAATCGCTTTAAAACTAAAGAATTTAGGAGTTATATCGTTTTCAGATTTGCAGTGTATTTAATAGTCAGGATGTGCCTACATTAGCCGTTTAAAACTCTATACACTACCATATTGTATTTACATAGTAGGTATTGACTGGCACCCCTAAAACTTACAATATTTTATGCCTAGAATTTATGTTATTGTTTTCTAGTTGCCTTATATAATAATAAAATGCAAAATTCAAATAAAATTTTCCATAAATTGGCCATTGTTGTGTAGCATAAAATTTCATGTAGCATACTTTATGGTGCACATACTCGTATAGTTTTTCCAATTAAAATCATGTGTACATATTTTCAATTTCAAATTGAATTGTTACCATTGAAAATTGCAATTTTTTTTTTGTTTCGAACTTATTTTTTGTCAGTGATTTGATTGAATTTCCAATCATTTATATTTTTTATTTGCAGTCAGCCCTGGGCACAAAGTGTTTAGCTGCATTGAATGCTACTAGTATATATATGCTCAAAATATATATGTATAGTAGTTTAAGCAAAGTAAACAAAGCTATATAAACACACACAACCAATTTAAGGCTTAAATTACAGCTTAACCCTAAGCGCTTTTACCTGTAAATCTAACCAAATCAATAATAATAATAATAGCATACTTATATGCTTGCGGGCAAAAGTGGAAAAATTCTCATTATTAAATAAGCTTAGAGGAGTAAGCGGAATTGGGAATTGAGTGTTGGATAATGCGGGTAAAAGCAATTGAGGCGCATGCACTGATTTCATAAGAGTCTTAACCCTTTCGATTTGAGCCAAGGGCCAGTCTAACAATAACAACAACAACAACGACATTTAAGCCAAACTAAGCCTTTGAGGGGTAGACAAATGCTTCTACATCGTAGAAAACAACGCATAAAATATTAATAATAACACGATTTGTGCATTGAAAATACACATACTTACACATACATGCATGTACACAACACACAACAGTGGTGTAGCAAGTGGGGGATTAAGCGATCAATTCTAACCTATGGGATTCTACACAGCTTACAGAGAAAAAAATGTGGTACAGTCGAGGCGGTGCCCGACAGTGGAATACCCTGTACCTTTTGTGTCAAAAAAATTTTTCCTGCATATTCCATCTAAGAACTTTCCAATTGGAATTTATTTTTTTTTGGTGAAAATCGATATTTATACCTATAAGTTCCCTAAATTTTTACCCATTTTGATGAAACTCGAATGTTACAACAAAGAATTTATTAAAAGTATACGGGGTAAGTTTCAAGTTGGTATGTTGAGGGGTGTGGGAGAAAACACGGTAAATGGATTGCGGGGGGTGGTGGGACCGCATCGATAAAATTTGGATGTGGATTTGTTCATTAGAGCCACATGAATGAGCTTACCAAAAATTGTGATTCTAGGTCACTTGTAGCCATAATTGCGTAGAGTCAAATATTGACGCAGTTTATTGGCAAGGGGAGGTGAAATTTGCACATTTTTGACTATAACTTTTTCTGTATTTGTCCGATTTTGTTCATTTTTTACACATAGATGCATGTAGCTACAACGCATCGCTCTGTTAAATTTCAGGTGAAAATACTTAACGATGTGGCTAAAAACCGCGAAACTCTACTGCGGGGGAACGGGGGAAGATATTGACATGATTCAACAAACTTCACCTGCTTAGGAAATATGCGCACCAGCTGGTAAAGTTTCGTGTCTCTAGCTCTTATAGTCTCTGAGATCTAGGCGTTCATACGGACGGACGGACGGACGGACGGACGGACGGACATGGCTCAATCGCTACCCGAGGTTATGATAAGCATTTTGGTATAAAGGACTTGGGGTCTGCCACGCCTCCTTCTGTCCGTTACATACATTGCACAAACCTAGTATACCCTTTGTACCTATAGGTACAGGGTATAAATATCTAATATGAAAGCGATCAAAGCATTAGCGGACCGACCTAACATACTAGTGTTGGTACATGTTTGAAAAAAAAATTAACAGTAGGAAGTACTGTATTTTAAAAGCTTATATTCAAAGTTGAAGTTTTTTATTACATTATGTAGTTTGGTCGCTATATTCAAAGAACGATCTCAGTGAATTTGCCAACATGGAAAAATTGGAAACCACTCCAGAAATGGTGAAAAAAAATGCAACAAACGGTATTAGACGACCAAAGAGTAAAAGTTTCTCAGCTAACTGAATGTGCACGCATTTCAAAAAGTGTTTCAAACCGCATATTGATGGAAAACTTGGAGATGAAAAATGACCGATTTTCATCTCTAATTCTTGCAAGCAAAAAATATATGCACCTAAATTTTTGAAAGGTAACTTCGGCTTAAAAACAATATAAGTTGCAAAGATGAAAGCCTATAACTCTATTTTCATCTCTAATTCTTGGAAGATAAAAAATATAACTTATAAAGATAAAAGTCTATAACTTGATTTTCATCTTGAATTCATGCCTACCATGCCACCTTCATTTTTTAAAGATGACTTCGAGTTTTAAAAATAAGTAGCCTTTAAATATAAAAGCCTAGAAGTCGTTTTTCATCTCCAAATTTTTTATGAAATGAATGGAGATTAAAAGATAGGTTTTATAAAGATAGGGACCTATAACTCGATTTTCATCTCTAATGCTTTCAAGAAAAGACTGTACACACCTAAATTATTTTCAGATAGCCTCGACACTAAACAATAGAGGTACAGGACTCTGGAATTTAAACCTTACACTTAACCACCCCTTCGGCAGTAAGCTAACTACGCCACTGGCTCACCCAAACACTTATATGCAGTAATCCCATTACAGGGGTCAATGCACGCAGACAAAGACGTAGAGCGGAGTAAAGCGGATAGAGTTGAGTTGAATTGAGTTAAGTTTATAATGCCGGCTGGGCAACAATAAACACGAAAAAATCATAAGAATAAGCAAGTAAAAATAGCAAAATAAAAATGGCGGAAAAGGGGTTTAGACCCCTTTATTTTTTTTGCCAGAACACTCATTGCATTTCGTACGTGTAATTGAATTTTTACGTTAGCGTGGACGCGGTCTTCGACGTCGTCGTTGCAGTCGCCGTCAACGCCAACGTCGCAGTTGACGTTGCGGCAAACTTTACAGGCGTCAATTTATTTGACCACGTATTGTGAGTGTGTTGCTTATACGCTGTAATCATTGGGTTAAGGGTATTATTGTTCGTCTGAACAGCTAGAACACGATGACACTTTCAGCTAGAGACAAAAAATTTTACAATAAGATGCACTTTATTGGTACTCAAGTCGAGTTAAGCAAATCATGCTGATATCTGAGTTTCTTCCCGTAGGTGATTTTTGCACCCACTCATCAAATGCATACTTAGATCTCGAAAACCCGTAGAGGTTTAGACAGCATTATATAATATTCCAGATAAAGAACACGAAACCTCATAGTAATAGACCTTATTAGAAATATATCTATGCTGCAAGAACTATTAAGTTCGTTGGAAAAAATCATGAGTTGATTGTCAATGACGTCATCTATAAACTAGAACAACTAGAAGTTAACGAGTCAGCTACCTATGCTCACAAATTTGTTATTTAAATTCATGTGAGCCAAATCAACAATAAAATGTGGACCTTTTCTAAACATTTCCTCAACTTTGGCCATATTGTAATTCCTTTCCTCTTGAAAAAGTGGATGCAGTGTATCGCATAGTCCTAAATCGCCTCGAAAAATTCACAATTTTGGGTGTTGTTGTTATTGTTACTGGAGTGTATTGCGCAGAGTGACCACAAACACGCGTCCCAGCTACGTGCACATTACACGACAACGCCTCTTGACTCCTCTTATGCCCATGTGTGCGTATGTTTGAGTAAGGGGGGCGTCAAAGGGTTAAGTTGGTGTAATTGTATTGGCCAACTAAACATGGCGTACAACTGTCAGTCTATACGATAGGTTTGTCTGTGTGTATCTATATCTGTGTGTGAATGTAACTGTGTGAATTCTATGAACTGACTGACCACGCACGTTTCTAATTTTGTGCGTGGCTTGTTAAATTTAGCTTCTTCTCTCCTTTTCATGGGCTTGGTGTTTTTTTTTTCTGTGTGGTTCTTCATCTGGCTTAACATGCTTTCGGGCTTGTCAAAATTTTTTCATTTAATTTGGAAAGTTCATTTAGCTATGAGTTGTTTATTATCTGTGCTTGGAAAGCATAATGCGAGCGTTTTTGACCAGGGGAGGTTGCAATCAGCTGTGCAATTCTATATGGTACAGTTTCGCTAGTCTACAGAAGTCATCTGCAACAAAGATATGATGGGAACAAATAATGTGTTTTCAAATCAAAGTAATCACAAAAATATGAATTGAATTCGTCAGCTCCAAGTAAGTCAACTTTTTTTTAACAATTAGAGATGAATCCATTATAGCGATAAACCAGGCGATGACGGCTCCCATCTACCAGAAGTGTTTGCCTGCAGAAGGCGCCTATTTTGAAGACTAATTGACGCAGTCCCAGTATTTTTCAAACAGAACTCTGTATAAAAATTCCATCTCCTTAGAAGTATTGAACCAAAGCGAGGTCAAACGATTTGCATTATGCATCTATTAAGGCAGGACAATGCACCCTTGTAACCCCTGTTTCGACGCTTTCCAGTAAACAGTACAAATTGTGCAAAAAAAAATGCAAAGGATAAAAGATATAAGTGCCACTAGGAGAAATGTCACAACGATAATTGTATTGAAATCGGGCTAAAAGAGATTTGTAAAACACTGGCAGTAGCCATGATGCCAAGCTAAATCCCAGCCGGCATACCATAGCAGCTACAGTTGCAAAAACTTTTGAAAATTGCAAAAACATTTCACGCTCCAACGCCTAACAATGTGACAGGAGGTAGGAGTCCTCGTCGTAGTAGAAGCTTGCAACACAAGACCCAATGCAACACAGCACTCCTGCATGAAATCAAATACATTTGCTCTTAAGCACAATTGACATTTTGTACATGATGTGGCAAGTGGTAAGTGGGCCAAGAAGGTAAGGCAAGCTTGCAAGCCGTAAAAGCAAAACTAAAGCAAGGTGACAACGTGGCGGGTGCGGGTGCATAACATTATATGCTTGTTATAATCCCTGCCAACATTTTTATTGCAATTGTCAACTTGGGCCATAAAGCAGCCAAAGTGAAAGAGATCGCAAGGAGCGTATAAAAAAAAAAAAAATCTGACACCTACAAGTTGTGCCTCATGTAGCAAGTCGTTGGTTGGCTGCCACTGCCACAGCGCAAATTGAAAATATGACAAGAAAATTCGTTTTTCCTCGAACATCTGCAGCACACAAACATACAAGGACACAAGTAGGTCGGCAACAAACTGTGGCAAGTTTGCTAAGTTGCAAAGTGCTCTGATGCTGCAGCGTCGAAAGCATATTGATTTCAGTAGCAGGTCCAAAGAATTGTTAGCTAGTTTTGTTGCAAGTTTCTCTTTTTGCGAACGTTGCCAAAAAACAAAATAAAGCGTATCCCAGACAAGTTGCAACACGCCTGTGTGGATGTGTGTGTGCAATGAAAAGCGCATGCATCAAGGTGAAGTCAGCCATTTTCTCTGGCTTGCTTTTTTTTTCACTTGCTGGTCATGGTACGGTTGCCCGTCCGGACCTACTGATTTCTGGCTTTGCTGATGCAGCAAATGTGCGCTCAATCAAATAAAAATAATATTTTAGCAGCATTCCAGCAGCCCGCAAAAGTATGCTACGTTTTTTCATCAAAAATTTTGGACTTTGGACTGTGGAATACACTGTGGCCTTTTTCACAAAAAATTAAATTAGCTTAAATTTAACTTAAATACTTAACTATCCAAAATTTGCACTGGCACTGGTTTCAAACTTAAGGCTTTCCAAAGTGTCTAAGATAAATTCCAAGTCAATACATTAACTAGTCTGTGAGTTAAAGAGATTATCGCTTGAGCTTTATAATTGTATATTATCATCAAAAGGTCAACTTCGTTTTGTTAATAAGGTTCCCACTAGCTTCCATGACCTTGAATTGTTTGTGTAACTTGAGTCAAATTTAACTTAGTTATTGATCTGACGGTGGTTCTATACCTAAGGATTTCCTAAATATTAACATTAACTATTCCCTAAATAATCGAGATAATCGATTATTTATATTGTTAACTAGGCTCACACCAGCTTACATGATTCGTTCCAAAACGAAGTTTCTCGAACTACGTCGGATTCCTAAATTAATTTTTGTTTATGTCCTTACAGAAACTAGTCTAAGAGTAAACGAGATAATCGCTTGGGACTGCCATTTGCATCTTATCGATAAAAGGTCAAACTCGTTTTGTTATTTATTATTATTTATTATTTATTATTTATTGCTTCACCTTGATATCAAGATAATAATAATTTTCCTGATTTAAACTTTTTCGGCTAAATTTTAAGTTGCAGATCTAAAATTTGTCAAATTATTTATATTAGTTCTTCAATTCCGATTTACCATCCATCGATTATAAAAATATCATCATCTGGCGTCCATACAGAATTTTTGATAATATTTAAGGAAGTTAAATCTTGTTTAATACTTTCTGAAGATTGGTCTACCGAGACAAGACTTCGTATGGCAGTCTAAGGTGATGAACTTTTCTTAAAAGTCGAAAACTTATAAGCTCTTTGAATTTTAAGCTAAAAAGTTAAGAGTGATAAAAAATTATGTCATTGATAAAATAAAACACTTTTAATCCTTTTTGAAAGAGTTTGATCTTTTGAGAGAAGATTTCAAAAGAAAGTCTAATTTAATAAAAAAAATTTTTCAAAACTCGAAAGCTTCTAAGTTTAGGGTAATAAAAAATGAAATCATCGATGAAATAAAATACTTTAAACTTTTTCTCTAAGATTCCGGTCTATTGAGAGAAGATTTCATATAAGTGTCTTATGTAATGAATTCTTTTCAAAACTCGAAAATTTATAAAATTTATAAATTTTTCGAGTTTTAATTAGATTACTAGAAGGTGATAACAAAAATTAAGCCATTGATAAAATAAAGTTCCTTTAATCCTTTCTGAAAGAGTTTGCTCTACTGAGAGAAGATTTTCTATGGCAAACTGCTTTAGTAACCTTTTTTTCAGAACTAAAATTTTTTTGAATTTTTTAAAAAATTTGTAGGTTTTTTTTAAATTTAAATCATTGGCAAAATTTAATATGAAGTTAAGAGTGATGGACAAAGTCTTTGTAAAAATTTAAGGAGCTTAAATAGACTGAAGAACATAACTTTATCGGACCTATTACATGTAAATCTAAATCTAATCTAATCTAAAGATTCTCACCTCAGGAAGCTACCCCCAGAATCAAATCAGTATAAGAGTCCACAAGTTGTTTTATAGACTGAAGAACATATCTTTATCGATATATGGAATTACTAAATCTAAACCTACTACACCTAAATCTTTCCCTCTTCGCATCTTTAAAGAATCTAAGGAATCAAGTATGCACCTAAGAAATGCAGGTCAGTCATAAAGAAAATCTTGAATGCTTTGGATCTGGTTTTTATTTTCGCAGCTACGAGAGAAGTGCTCGTGTAAGAATTGCATCTTGCTAGCCATATGGTCAATGGTCAGAGACGGATTTAGAATAAAACACACCTCAGGAAGCTATAAAAGTCCAGAAGTTGTTTTGCGAAAGGAATGAGGTGTTGCGACAATGTTCCATTATTGTTCAAGCTTTTTCCGATGATACAGTGGGAATATCCTAAGAGGCTTGTCGCTTGTAGCACTCCCAAAGTATCCAAATACCCAGACGAGATTACTTGAGTGCTGCTGGATATGCTAAGGCCTGTCTGACATACCTTAGCAAAAACCTTTTAAGCTCTTTTTACACCATCAGTAAAGGGTACAGAACAACTGTGCATTGCTTGGGTGCTGCATTGATAAAGTACTACGACTACGATGAAAAAAAAAAAAAAAAGTAGAAAAACGCAGAGCCAGTCCGTGGAACGCATTACTTTTGTGGGGCATATGCGTGGCGCCACAAATTTTTGTGTGCGGCATACAACAAGGCGCCTCTGACCTACTTAAAGCCAGCCGGCAATAAGCAGACGCCTTGGCTGCAGTTTTATGGCCCAAACTCACATCAACGGGCTATATGCGCAGTCAGCAAATCGCTAACAAAAAAAATACACCAAATTATGGCACTTTGGGGCATATTAAATTTATTTTTATTGTACATATATACAAGTAGCTGCTGCTGCACGTTTAATGCCTTTTAAATAGTCAACACGTTAAAGCCGTTTCCAAAAACCGCAGCCTGACTTCATTAGTGGCCCACCGAAATACAAATCAAAAACTGCCCAACAAGTCACAAAAGAAAAACCGCAACAGAGATGTGGCATGGTATATAAATTTAACGAAGCGCACAACTTGAGGCGCCCAACACTCCCGTGTGGCCAGAGTTGGCCACCATTCCAAGCCACCTTGCCTCATGCCCAAGTCTCCCATGTTACATTAGCCCACTTCAAAAAGTTTTATTGAGGCCAACGCGCAAGTATTTAAGTATTTTCCATGCCGGGATACGTTTTATATTTGTTTACGTCATAAAAGTGAAAAACTCAAAATAAGCCATAAAATTATTTAAAGCCATCAAAAAGGCGCTAAGCAGTATAAAATAAAATACACTTGTTGCAACCTCAAACGGCTAGTTAAAGGCTTGCTTTTTATATAAAATTTTCATAATAAATAAATGGTCTTGAAACATTTCATTATATACTCTATAGGCGCTTGAAAGGGGGGGTCTAAGCTGGTGTAGGAATGTGGAGCTAGTACGTAGACCATAAAATCCATAGACTATAAAGTGCAAATTATAACGTGGAGATGAGTTTCATCTAAGCCTGATACGCATGTAGATTCCCAATAAGAGTGGTGTTATGTTAAATGTATTCCGAATTTATTTTTTGAAATATCGTGACCAAATTTATGCCACTTGTATTTTGTTCCCGACCAAACATTTGTGTCAAGTTTGAGCTAAATTGGTCCACTATTTTATATAGCTACCATACAAAATTGAACCAGTTTTCTACGCAGGCAAATTTGCGCACTTCTTTGCAGCAGCTTGTAGAATTCATGGCATCATGGGTTTAACCTGCTGAGCCGCTCTTCCAAGATGATACTGCTAATCGGTTTTAGAAAAAGCAGAAACCACCGCAAACATCATCACCCTCTCACCCTGAGAAGTTGAACCAGGCTCACAAAGACCGTAACAGCACGCTACAGATAGAACTTTAAGCCAAAAAAAAAAAGTAGCATTTTTAATGCAAACCAAAGCACTCCTTTTAAAAAAAAATGAGGAAAAAAGTTGGTTTAAAAATATTTTGCGAAAAACTAAAATTATGAAAAAATTTTATATATTTTACTTAAAAGTCGATTCGCAACATTAGTTTTTGAAAATCTTTGGTGACAGTTTTTGGTTCCTTATTCAGCTAGACCTTTTAAAAAATGTTCCAACTAGTTAAGATCTCGAAGCGCGTTTCTTTGTTGCCATTTCAAGAGTATGTAAACTTCAGCGTCCTGACTTGTAGGAAATTTTAGCTACAAAAGCATTTCATTTTAGTTTCCTTTTCAATGAAATGGCCAAAGGGCCTGCAACTTTCATTTGAGCTGCCAAAAAATTTCAACAAAAATAGAAATTATACTTTTTAAAGCATACTTTGAGGCTTTATCATAACTTGGTGCAAAAGTTGTTGTAGAGCAAAGCGAAAAAGTTTTGAAAAAAGCAAACAAAAAAAAAATAAAAACCGAGCTAGTTTAAGTGCTGACTTTTTGTAGTCCATAAAATAACTTTTTAAAAATAATTATCAGAATTTGTGTGAACAATAGTCAGTCTGACGCACTAATTTAACACTTTAACCAGGATTTTTTTCAGCAAAAAATTTTTTCCACAGTATTTCCAGTTGAAAGGAATAATTTTTATGGCTCCAAAACTTCAGAAGCTGCCTTTTAAGTGCTTGGGTGGGTCTATAAAACTAACCAATTATCTCCAGAATCTGTTCAAACGGCCAGTAAATTTGTTTTCAGCAACACTAAATAAATAAAAAATAAATTTTTTTGGTCAGTGAAAAACTTATTTTCGATTTCGGACCGGAAATTCGACTCAATAAGGAATCCATCCCAAAGAATATTTAAAAAAATGATTTCCGTTCAAAAAAAGCTTTTTCGATTTCAGACTGAGAATTCGATTTAAAAAAAGTAAAACTGTTTCTCGAGAAAAAATATATTAAAAAAAGCATTGTTTGGACAAAAAAAAAAATTTTTTTTATTTCGGACTGAGAATAAGATTTAAGAGACCTCAAAACGGAAAACTTGTATAGAGTCCTAAAACTCGATTTCAGTATGTTCCAAAAACATTAAAAAAAAACATATCTGTTCAGAAGAAACTTTTTTTCGATTTCGGTATGAGAATTCGATTTAGCGAGACTCAAAAACTAGGTGTCAGTACCTCAAAGAACATTAAAAAAGCCTTTTCTGATCAGAGAAAACAATTATTCGCTTTCAGACTAAGTACATATTCGATTTAGGAGAAGCCAAAAAAAAAATCTTTTATCTAGACTCAAAACAGAGAAAACATTTTTTTTCGATTTCGAACTGAGAATTCGTTATAAGCGATTTCAAAAAGGAAACCGTTTTTCCTGACTCAGAAATCGGTTTCAGTGCTCCCAAAAACATTGTCTGGTCAAAGGAAACCGTTTTTGATTTTTTCAAAAAACTGGGTAATGGAAATTTCATTCATTTTTTGGGCATGGGTATTCGAGCACTTTAGTTTTAATTTATAATATTTTATCGTTTTACTTAATACAATTGCCAAAGTTTTGTAATTCCATAAATGATGGCACTTTCGATAGTACTAATTTGCAAAGTGTTTTGGCCAATTATAACATAAGTCTATTCAAGTTGAGCGTCATAAATAACTATGTTCTTATGGCCATGTCTTTGGCATTTTCATTGCCAGGGCCTAAAAGCAGGCAACATTATTAACAGTTTTTGATATGTCCAGGCGTAACTTTATGGCTTACAATGTGCCGTACTTAAGTAAGCAGCAAAAAGCATTTAACAAAATGGCCCTGACAACAAGCACCAAATATATAGGTATGTGGTAGTAGTATATATATGGTATATAGGAACAACAAGCTGCCTAAATGTATGCAATAAAAACTAAACAAATCGCTGCCAATGGCACTTATTATCACCTCAACAAATTTATTACCTGCCAGAGCGAAGCTGACCGCAGCAAAGCAAACCTATACCAAGTCAGAGACCAGATACAAGCACTCACATACACACCGATACGAGGGGAGTTTGAAAAGTAAGCATCTTTTTTAAAAGCGCTGTAAACTACCGTCTGCTAATACCTAATATACTTTATAATTTAAAAAAAAAATATTTTTTTTAATTTTTGCCTTTCATTGAAAACATATATTTAAATACATATCAACAAAACAGCTAAATTATATATACAACATTTTTATTGTTCAACAAATATATTCTTAAATAGAAAGATTAATAAATAATCACATTAAAAAATTTGAGCTGACTCGTATTACTATTTTTTATTTAATTTTTTTCTTTTTTTTGATATTTTAATTTAATTTGAATTTTAAAAAATTTTACAATTAAATATTTTTTTTTTATTCAAAGTCATTGCAATAAAAATATTGTTATTATTATTGAAAACAAAAAAATATTAAATTTAATTCAAAGCCATTGAAAACAAATATTTTAATTTTTTCTTCTTCAATTGGTAATTGAAATGTTAAAAATAAAACACTGGATAAATATTTCACATTCGCTTAAAATTTATCAAAATCGAACAGATTGCACTAAAAAATATCCCATCCCCAGTATTTGGTCGCGAAAAGTTTATCTGCGTAAAGCGTGCCGTCAATACTGAGACCCATCAGCGCAACCATGTGACCACTTTAATGATTTCTTTGGTGATATGTATTTGCCAAATGGTTATACCTGTTTTCTAAACCAGAAAAATGGTTAAACGTCAAAAATCTATGCGTTTGATGATCTTTAGTCATGGTTGTCTGAAATCTTCTATTTCGCTTTGTCATAAAGATATTTTTATTCCTATCTATCCGATAACTATTCTTAAATATGAAATGAAAAAGTCAACACTTGACCTAAATCTATTTACCCAAAAGACGAATATTTTGAGAATAAACGCTTTTTTCTTCAAAAATATTACAAAAACGTTTATGCAAAAAAGTCACCAACTTTTTAAGCTACCCTCGTCCAAACACTCACCCCACCAAGGTAAGGCAAAAAATTAATAAGAGCAGCATCAAAAATGAGATGGACGAGAGAAAAAAAAGGTAAGCAGCGTTTATAAATGGCAAATAAAATGTAACATGCATGTGTCTTGATGTTGCCACAAATGGGCGTGGCAGCATCAGATCCCACCAAGAGACCAACCGACAACCAAGAGACCGTCCGACCGCCTTTTGATAAATTTACTACACAAATTGAGTCGCTAAATTAGAGCATTTATTTTTGTTGTCTGTTTTTTTTTGTTGCCCCCTTCCTGCCTTATTTTTTTGGGTCTTTACATATATTTCTCTACTTTATATAAAAAATGTGGCAATGTAAGAGAGAGAAAAGAGTGAGCCCAAGTGCGTTTGTGCCACTTGATGTGGCGGCCACGGAGTCAGCTGACGTCGTTGCTACTGCTGCTGCTGTTGCCGGCGCTGGTTCTGGTTATGGTTCTGGGGGTACATTGTTGCCTTCATTATATGCGGCTGGGAGGCGCATCGAATGCGCTGCACTTCATACTTAAGCTGGCCAAATCTCGAGAGTGTAATTTATTGTTATCATTTGTTTGGCTAAAAGCAAAAGAAACGTGGCAAACGAAACGAAAAGACGTTGGTAGGCGGTGCGGCAGGGGCAGCTGCGGCAGGAAGAAGACAGAAATGGCGTACAAGTAAACCATTTTTGTGCCCAAATGAAAAGAGCAAAAAAAAAATATATATGTAAAGCTGTTGCGGGGGTATCCGACTGTGGGATACACTGTATAAACAGTTTTTCTAAAAAATGGGAGCATAATATTGATTTGTTGCAACCTTTTTTATTAAGTGTAAACAAATAAATTCGTTTTAATGCAAGAATAACCGCTTATGAGTTTTAAAAAATTTTAGAACTCCTGAAATTGTCCAAATCATTTACGAAAATATATAAAAAAGTTGGTTGTAGCGAAATTCGCTAAGGCAGAAGTTTGATTGTAATGAAATAAATAGACTTATAAATAAAAAGGAAGATGGAAAAAATACATTTTTGACGGCATTATTTAAGCCATGTTTTGTATTGATGCGCTGAGGTCGGCAGACGTATTCAGGAGAATTGCGAACTTGTGTCGAGGAAACTTTTTTTTTTTTTTGTTCATTAGGATCACATGTGTCAACATACCAAATCTATAATGCGCGAGTCTTAATGAGCGATACTTGAATATTGATAAATTTTAATTGGCAATAAAAAGGATACATTTTTTACGATAAATTTTGAAATTAACTTTTATAATGTAAGTTTAAATCGCGAAATTTTTATAATGTCAGTAGCGTCTAAGAACTTCACCCGAATATTGTGCATCTTAGCGATAAATTTTGAGTCTTTAGCTCTAAGAGTCGCTGAGGTATAGGCGTTCATACAGACGCACGTATGGACAAGGTTCCATCAATGCATGAGACGTTGCTGATAATATTTCACGCCTGTAAATTCCACAAATCTGTAATACCCTTGTCCATAGATGTGGATACAGGGTATATAAATAGAAGCAGAAAAGTAAAAGGCAGCAGCGTTGACGACAACGCAATGTGTGTCCATTGTATGAAGATACAGGCACACACACAGATACATGAACACACAAATACACTTACTCACATGCGCCTGTGCTAGTGGTAGTGTATGGCATGGTATTTAGATAACTAAAGTAATTTATTTTATATGGAGGTCAAGACGACACACACACACACACACCCACACACAAACACACATACATATTATATATGTTAGTAGCAAAAGGCAGCAATGAAAAGGCAGCACAAAAGCCATACACAAATAGTCAGAACGGGGGAGTCAGAGAGGCAGCATGTAGAAGGGGGCCAAAAAGAAAACAGAGCAGATAATTGCAATGTGTTTGTATGTGTGTGCGTGTGTGTGTGCTACCATGTTTGTACTCTGCTATGATATTACGCACTGAAACTGAGACATTTCCGTTAGTGCCGCTCAACCAATGCAAAATTGCCAGGGCCATAGTGCCACACACACACACACACTGACATACTAGCACGCATGCACTCTTACGAGAGTTGCCTTATAGGTTGCAGGAACAGATGCTGCTAGTTTTGCCAGATCAAAGCTGTTAGCTGCTTTCAAGAATAACCGGAAAAGTCGAAATTATGGTATAAAATAAAAAAAAAAATTTAATATGTTGAAAAAACTTAATTAACATAACAGAATATGGATCCATTAAGCCAATCTTTGAGAACAATCATACACGTAAACAGCTAGAGTTAAAGCTAAACTCTTTAATTTATCTAAACTGCAAAACACCAAAAAGACCGTCAAACAAAATTGTTCTTATGGGTTGATTGCCAAAACAAATATATAAAATCAAAAAAAAACAATTTTTTAAACATTTTTTTGTATTTTTATTTTGACAATATTTTTTTTATTACGAATTTTTTAAGATTTATTTTACAAATAATCAAAAAACCTATGTATTTTCACAAATCCCAGCATTCTGAAATATGAAACGCCAATACAGCCTAAATAAATGCCAGATTTATCTAAATTCTATTTTGAATTTATTTTCATTTAATATATAATTTATTTCAACATTTGTCAATATATTTTTTTATATCTTTTGTATATAATTGTTTTTTTTTTTTTGATAATTAATATTTTAAATATTATTAAAATTAATTTTTTGGAAAAAAAAACTATATGAAATATAATTTCTTATATTATAAATTTTTATATATGGGTGATTCTCTATCAAATCAATGAGTACCTTTGACCATTTAGAAATTTTAAAATTCTAGCCCCAGATTGGTGATCAGCGACCCCGAAAACCTACATTTGCACACCCAATTTGTGTTAGAACCACAAAAATGATTTTTCTGCTTTCGGCAGCCATCTTGAATTTACCATTTTGAAATTTTGAAAAAAAAAGGCGAGAAGACGGAAATTTTAAGCCCAAAAACGTTTATATTACAGATTTAAGTGTGTGGGGAGGTGGCTGATTTGACATAGAATCACAAATATGTTTTTTTTTTGCAACAAAAAATAAATGTTTTTAATTTAATTTAATTTAATTTAATTTTATTCCATGGCATTAATATTTAGATTTAACAGATAAAAAGAATACAGAGTTTAGCTGAATTAGCTTTTCAACTGAACGGTTAATCTTTAAAATAAATGTTTTATTATTAAAACTATTTATATTAAAATTATTAAATAAAACTGTCATTATTTGCATTGAAAAAGAATAAGCATAAAGAACTTGGATCCTGACAGCAGCGTATTTTTTTTTCTAATAAAATTCTTAATTTTGAACGAAACCGAAAAAAAATTTCAATTGTTAAAAAAAAAACCAAAAAAAAAATTTACAATCACCTTAATGGAATATGCCAACAAAGCTAAATTCAAGGATATAAAATTTATAAGTGGCATAATATAATAGAGCTACTAAATTTTCTATGCCGACTCACATGTTAGCCTAATAAACAATTAACATTTTATTTTTGTCTAAAAACACACAAAGCACTGCGATCAAGTGAACGCAAAAACTATGGAAGCATCGTAGAACGATCAAATCGGAATTTCATAAAATCATAAAATTTCGTGAATTTTGGACAAACTAATTGACAATGATCAACCAATGAGCAATCTTTCAAATAAGAGCTCTAAAACAAAAGGCCTTCTGAGCAAAAACATCGATTTGGAGAGTCATTTGCATTATAATCAAATATTTCTTTCTTATTTTACCTTTTTTCTCTTATTTCCTTTTTATGTTTTTACGTTTTTCGAAACTTTAGGAAATGAATGATGAGTTCAAAACACATGTTTTGAAACTATCCTATTAGAAGTATCCAAAAAGTAAGCCTGAAGCTAATGCAGAATAATCATCACAGTAATTTTTGTAGGCCAAAAATGTATACACATGTTTTCCATGAGTTGTATACAATGTATGTAGTTTGATTTCCAAACTATGGATTAGATTTCGAAAAAACATTTCAAGCAATCGACGATATTATAATAATGAAAGTTATTACTGTCGAATTTCCTTTGGCTTCTGACACAACACTAAATAAATCCAATTTTACAGTTGCGCAACATAAAAGCCAACCCTCGTAAAAAATCGCATAAAAGCAGCTACCCAGAATAGGAGAGAGAGAAAGCAACTTGGATTTAGTTAAAATTAAGGCCAGTTCCAATTTCCAAGCTATGTTCTACTTGTCATTAGTTTGCGCAATTTTATTGCCTAGTTTGCGGCATTAGCATGCGAATTAGCAAACTGATCGACTTTGCCAAAAAAAAAAACACTAAACCCCCCCAAAAAATTAGCTCGAAATTCAATTTCCAAAACTCATTTGCCAAACAAAAACTAATTAAAAGTGGGCTAGAAATGTATCTCACTCGCTCACTTATCGACGCATTTGTCAATTAAGTTTTGCATTTGCCTTCCAATAATGGCAAATAAATAAATAGTTTTGTAAAAAGCAGCATACTTTTAGGCTACCGGCAATGCTTTAATTGGAAAATTGTTTGAATTTGAAAAATATGCAGTATTCATAAAGTTTTTACCTATACGTTTCCAGGCTAAATGTTAATTGAGCACACAAATCTGGAGCATTAAAAATGCAATAGCCTACTTTTAGGCAATTGCGGCAACATAATTTAATTAAACCTATGGGCTAACTTTGCGACTCCTGTTGCATGCAACATAAACACACACACACACACCCACACATACACCCGCACACAGGGATGCAACGGAAATCTGTCAATTATTCTGTATTTAAGCTATTCTGTCGTATTTCTCATATACTGCATTAAAGCGAATAGTAGAAAATAATCGAATAGTTGAAAATAATCGAAAAATTTATAGCATTTAAGCGTATCATAAATATTTAATAAATAGCTAATCAAGATCTTGGTCATCTGACGACTATTATCAATTGGTGCTGACACCCAGGTATCTCATCTGAGATCATCCAGTTTCTGATAAGGCATAGTTTTAACAACCTAGAGTGTCCCCTTTAATATACCCCTGGATAGGAAGCTTCTAATGACTTATAGGGGTTCGGGCATCCAGCATTCGTACTGAGATCTTTCCGAGCCTAGGAAGTAACTAATAAGGCATAGGTTATAATCGTAGGAAATTCAGATGATTGTCACCCCTTTAATACGCCTCTGGCTATTAAGCTGATATATAATGAATCTGAGCCTTACGTATGGCGGTTTTGGTTTGATATCTTAAAATCCAAGATGCTTCCCTGGTTACGAAGTTTCTGGTAAGGCATAGATAATAATCAGAACAATTTAGTTTCACATTGCAGCAATGGAAGCAACCTCAAAAATTTCTGGTCGGTCCGGACACCCATGAACCTTCCCTTCAATACGCCCTTGGCTAGGAAACATCCACTGGAAAAACAGTTTCCGCGAAGTATTGTTGTTAGCCAATCTCCTTTCCCCTGCATTAATGGATATGTATTACGAACATAATCATTTTGAGAATAGTTTTGAAAGTTATTGAGTTTATTTTAGTTTTGTAATATTTTACTTAAAATATCTGTCTATTTGGTGGGTGTGGCAAATCCAAAGAAATTGGCTTACAGTATGGAATTTCTTAAATCGTGTAGATATTCCAAATCAAGCTGAATTTGTCATTGCCAGTTTCCGCCCTAATGGTTGCCCATAACTAGATTCTTGGAAGAATTAAAAGAGACTTAAGAATTCCTTTGATAGGTAGAAATTATTGACATCCAGAGAATCTACCTACGAGAACCCTTCATCAAATGTGTAATTTTTCGTTTTCCAAAATTCGCTCAAGAGAGCTGCCACAGATTCCTCATACAGCCAGATACAATTAATATTTGCTGCAACCCTGGTTTTTCTTTGCTCCATATAGTCAAAAATTGCCCATTGTCAACTATTTATTATTCGGCCAAATCCAGTACTCGTTGAGCTCACAATTTTCCCACACACACATTTACATACGCTTAATGGCCTATTAAGCTACATGGCCTAACAATGATGCCAATAAACGCAACTACAGCAACAACTGCAAAAAACATGTTGCCTCCAATGGTGGCGCCTCTTCCGCAAAACTCGTACAACAAATTATTACAAACCTAATGACCTAACATATAAATTTGCAGCCAAACAATGACCAACAGAAGCCCAACCAAGTCCACTAAACTACTACTTAAATGAAATGCTTGCACGGTCTTCCTCGGGCTACCCCTCTCTATAGCTCTATTACTCTACGCATCCCTTTGTGCTTGGCACCAAACCCAAGGTCCTTGATCCAACTGATAAGGAAAGGCAACGGCAGTCGAAAATTTGTGTAAGCATGCAAAACATAGTCCTTGGGCTATTATCAGCGTACATAAAATGTGGGCGGGTCAGAGCGCCCGCTCTGGGTCAAACAGACCCATCCGGAGAACTCTGGTCGGGGAGCTTAAGAAATATCTTCTAATTTATGGCCCACATAACGCATGATGTTGACCAGAAAAGAAGCAAGAGGCAAGCTGTTGCCTTGACCACTTTCCATGTTCTAGTTGTATTTTTTTTTAAACAAATTTTACAAATTTTATGCCGAAATGGTGATAAAAATCAACAGCAGAAGAATTGTCTAAAAAAATAGAGAATTGTTAAAATAGTGAGACCCAAATAAAAAATTAAAAAAAACCCATAGCATGCTTTAAGGCAGCTAGCTTTGGAACTAATACGGAATGGGATGCACATGCATTCAAGTGGTTGCATTCTTAAATTGGATTAAGTTGTTTTTGTGTGGCAAGTATCACCAGCATGCTGCCTCTGTCACACGCTCCATCCAAAGCCAAACAAGTAGTTTGGAAAAGTTTTTTCTTAGGGTTTTAGCTTTACGCTCGAGTGAACTCGAATTTAATTAAGAGCAAATATTAAAGCAATGTTTTTGTGCGGCTCCAGCAACAAAAACAATGCAAGCGCAAGTGAGACAGGCAGTCAGCACGAGAGAGTGAAAAAACTTAACTAGAATGTGAGTGTTAGAGCAAGCTGGCAAGTATTGCCATATCAGTGGCATAGTTAGCTTGGTGCAAAGGGGATGGAACTAACTTGTTGGGAGAGTAGTGCATATAGGAATTTTTAGGTGTTGCACTGCTTTCTCAGGTGTTTAGTACAGTACTTTGCAAACTTGGCGTAACCTAAGAGTCATTGAACCATTTCAAGTAAAATTTTCTGAATAGTTGTTTTATATCTAAGACCTGGTGGTACGTGAAAAGCTCCATCTTTCATGAAGAGATCTACAACGTCATCAGAAGAGATTAACAAGGAGTCTCATTAAGGCTATAATAAATTAAGGTCCTTTAGAGCCCATTTGCAAATTAATATCCCGAAAATCATCTTTTATGTTGTAGATAAACAACTTGAAGAATTGGTACTGACCTCCAAAAGTCCCCTTTCGAAGCCCGCATTCTACGCCACTGTGCCACATAGTCAAAAGCAAATGCAAAGCAACAGCTGCCAGTTTATTTAAATATAGTAAACTGTGTGTGTGTGTGTATGCTTCTATAGAGTTTATTTGTTGAAAATTTCTTGCCTAATTGTTTAGTATGGCAACAAAAAATAAATATCAAAAAAAAATACGAGAGAGATAAGAAAACCCAAATATAATGTGGCATATGTGCTGTTAGCAATTTCTTGAAGTACTTCTGTCTTGCCACTCGGTCTGAAAACAATGTTGCATCGACTTGTTTCTAGGCAAACCAATTTATTTTATTTCGCAAATTTAATTTTTCATAAAAGCAGAACGGCACTTTTTGAGCCTTGGCCAACATATAATAGCAATTTATGGTGAATTTATGGCAAAAAGATAAATAAAAATCGAGTAAAGCTTTTAAGACGATGAGAGCAAATATGAAATCCTCGAAAATGGCATGAGTACAACCATAACTAAGCATTTAATCTGCTGGGAAAACAATAAAACACAGAGAGGCTTAAGTTTACTGCAAAGCTAAAATAAAATATATATAAATAAAAATAAAAAAATGAAAATCTAAAGACTATTTACAAATGACCAAACATATGTACATATGTACAACAAGTTATTGTCCCAGCTTTGTTGCCAAAGGGACATGTTGCCTAATGTGCGGAATGTTGGGTAACGGCAGGAGGCATGAATTGTTTTATGTTGAATGCGACAGCCCCATTTGCTTTGTACCAGCTTAGAAAATTGGTTAATATCTAGCAGAGCAAGAGGCTTCATAATTCGTTTAAATTTAAGAACATTTTGAGGCTTTGTCATGCCTTGCACGTTTAGTTTTGTTAATTTTAGTCCAATAAAGCAATTTCAGTAGACATTTATTTTTGTAGAATTAAGAGATCTTCTTGTATTACAATCATCTCTTCACCAACTTATGTCATCTCAATGCCGACAGCTTTAATACTTCTTACGGAAAAATAAAACATTCAAAATTACTGCATAAATACATGAATACTAAGATAAATAGAGAGAGATAGTAAAGCTATTAGTACACGAAACTAAAAGTCGATCGAATATACTGTCAACGAAATCATCTATATTAAAAGGAAAAGCGCATAAAAGTTAAAGAATTCTTTAGAACATGTTCTAAAATATATGAAAGTGTAGGCGAGTTAAATTTTTTTTTTTTTTTGTACTACAGCGTTTTTAATAGTTTCTGCTTAAACTTAGGCGACGCATTTATGACTTCATGTTCCATTCTAAGAATGCATTGCTGCTGTATTGTTCCATTTAAAAGGTTTAAAAGATAGATGATAAGTTTAATCGCCATCTACATTATCTCTATGAAGAAGACTAGCAAATAGATTATATATTATACATTATAGGAAAAACAAATAAAGAGATACATGCAAAAATGATAGTCTCTATCTAAAAAATCTAGTTCATAGATCATCTCTATTAAAAAGAGTACAATTATTCAGATTATCAAACAGATTATCAGATCATCGGAAGGCATAAAAAAACTCGCCATTTACATAATGATCATAATATCCTTATTACCCTTTGCCAAATATTACATAGCATGCAACTCTATGTTCTCTTTTTGAATATTTTAATTCTTTTTATCTCTTTCTGTATCATCTCTTTCAAGACGATATTCACATTTTGAGTATTTCCATTCTTTTTATCTCTTTCTGTATCGTCTATTTCAGGAAGATTAGCCTGAGACAATGAGTAATAATGGGATGCAAGAAATACATGTAAAACCGATCATCTCTTTATTAACTGTTGTCAACTTATAGAAGGCTTCAGAAATTCTATGCCTATTTTTCCACTTATTGTTTTAAACATAATTATAAAAAAGATAACCAAGCAGATTATGAGTTTTAACCATTTAACCATTGCCAAATTAGAGATTACGAATTATGTTCCCATTTTGTATTTTTTCTTTTATATCTTTTTGTTTTTAACAGATTATAAATTTTGTTGGGAACATGCACACAAGCTCAAATACAAGGATTGCTAAAAAAAATTTGCCTGATTTTAAGTAAAGGCATTCGACTCTTCTGTAAACTTAATATTACCCTACCTAAACCGAACATAAGACTTTATTTTGCAATTTTTTAGATGTTTCTAAAGCTTAATTAAAGATGTCGTTTTTTCCGCCAACTCATGGGTTTTGCTCACGTGCTCAAACACCAATGTCTACCTTTGATGAGATTGTTTAGTTAGCAGCCAAGTTTTATCACTACATTATTACTAAGCCTAAACAAAAGCGACAACGCCTCTGACTTAATTTAAAAGCAATTGGAATTTAAATATGCCCAAAAGCAGTCAACAAATTAAATAGACACAAGCAAAAACTCCGAGTGCTCTACTCTTTAAATCAACAAGCAAATGCAAAATATAGACAACGTTTTTGAATACCACAACTAAGCTAGCAGTACACAGTAAAGTCCCAAGGGTTTTCAGACTACGAAAGCCTTGAACACAACTGTACACAAACTTCTAAACCAATTACGATTACGCAGGATTCATCTGCAAGCAAATATAAACATTTCGCCTCGTACACTCCCCCCTACCAAAAGCTTACCGCAAAACCAATATCGAAATATTCTGCTTATCTGGCTACAATTTGCTTTCAACTTCAACGCCTTGCCAAAACTAAGTCAATTCCAGCGGCTTAACGTTAGTTTCTTCTGAACCTTAACAAACCAGTCCCGCATTTTGTTGCCATAAAAATGAAAAAAAAAAAAAAACCAAACCGGCAACAACAAAATGGCAAACAATTTTCAACAGATTTGCAGAGCGCAGCTCAAATCGCAGTAGCTGGGCACACTATTTGTAACTCGCAGCTAGTATCTTGGCTTGGCAGAGAGCATTTAACGTGCAGATAAAATTTACATTTTAGCCCAAGAAGCGCGACAAAACAACAACAGACAGTTGTTCGACGGAGCACAGGGGGCGGACCCGGTTATATGCTATATATGGCCAGACGTAGTCAGCACCATGGGACGCCATTTAAAGACCAAAATGAAATTGGTTTTCGCTCAGAGCCCGCATCTCTCTAACGCTCTCTCTATCTCTGTCCACAGCTCATGTGTAACTGTCGCTATATGGTGACTAACTGTGTTTTTGTTATTTTTTTGCTTCACTCTCAACTCTCTCCTGCTTTTGCTTTTTTTTTTGCTAGCAAAAGTGTAGTCTGGGTTGGCCAGCTGCTGTAGCTCTGCGGCCATGTGGCTTACTTCAGTCTCTGACTTGGTCTTGGACAAATTTTGCTGCTGTCATTGCTCCGTACTGTGGTGACTGTCAGTGTCATTGTGACCGGAACTGTGACTGTAACAGTGTAAAGCTGTGGCTTCAGCCCTTGGCCATATTAAATTTGTTTATTGTTTTTGTTTTCATAGTCGTAGCTGTTGTTTTCTTTAGATTTTCCTATGCCTGCTTTCAATTTTTATTAGCTTGCTTCATTTTTACTACAGACCAATGCCAATGGCGCTTGATAACCTGCAGCATCTCTCTGCTCATTGACGACATCATCAACCCCAATCGTACTGGGCACCCACACCGCACAGCCATCCGGTCTTCATCAATCCACTTTTATGCCCCACTATGCGTTTTGTTGCGTCTTCATGAAATGTTTATTGCCACTTGCTGTATATATTTTATCGGTGTTGGCATTTTATACTCCAAGCACCCAGAACACCCCTGCTCATTGTACATTTGCCGAATTTTTAGTATTTTCCTGTCCCAGTTGTTGTTGCTGGTCGTCGGCATTTTGACATGTTTTACATAAGTTATACCCGTAAAAAGCATCACGTACTGCTTGCCTCTAAATATGCATTATATAATGTATCGATTGCTGGATTTAAAATGTTGGCTCGGTAAAATGGGGCTGTGGTTTCCCTTATTAATCTTTGATGTTATGCCACTGACGTGCCAAGTTAGCTAAACATTTTGATAGGCTCTTAAGACTTTTGCCTGCTTGTGGGTTCTTCATTGTTATTTGTTTATGAGGACTAGTAATTTTCTGCCTGATTGCAGTTAATTTCAATTGTAGGGCTTAACAAGTAAGTCCTACGTAATAAAAGGAGACTTAGGATGATACAAAAGCTCCTTGTGGTCTCATTCTTTGAAGAGTTAAGAGCAGTGTAGTAGCCTATGTAGAACTTAGCTATATGCCAAAAGGAAATAACGTGTTTTAAGATTTCAGCAAGGTATTTTAAAGCAATTATATTTTAACATTTAAATAATCATAGTAATTATATCATCATTGTGTTGCAATTTATTATGCATCCATCCTAGAGAAACCTAATCAACGGAGACTAACGTTCAGCAGCATCCTTGCCTTACGTATGTTCTTCGCATGTAGAAAGAAACTGAAGAGTGCATCAGGGAGTTGAGATGATGAGTTCGAATTAGAGGCGTTCAAGAAGAAACGAAGAGTTCTAAAACCGCAATCAGTCAAAAGGTAGTGAATATGTACTGCCAGCAAAACATTGATAGGCGAGATGATAAGATGACCATATTCACCTCAAGTTCAGGAAGAAAAAGCGGTACGTTGATATGGTAAGCTCTTCAATGCCTAAGCTCGTTTATTAAGAAGGAATCAAGTCAGGAATGTTCACGATGAAATCTTCAATCTACTTAAGGATTAGGGTTGGTATAGATACAAAAAGACTTCGCGCTCAAAGGTTTTCAGTATTCAATCTTTTGCATATGTTCCTACAAAAATTGTTTACCATGGTTTAAAACTAACCATTTTTTAAAACATATATTTTGCTTTGCATATTATTTATGTGTTACGTTGTTTATTACGCTCTACCGAGTACGTAACCATGTTACGTAAAATAAATTAAGTTATTTCCCTTTTGACTTTATGTAGATAGTATATCCACAATGCATTTACCGCTTCGCATTCCATTAAAAGCAAACTCAATTTTCAAAAGCAAAAAAAAAAACGTAGACAAAACTACAGTTAAGTACATTATTTACCGCTTTCCACTTGTCCAAATCTATTTACGTGTTTGTAGTAGCTTTGACGTACCTGTAAAAGGAAGAAAACACATAATTTCCGATTAGCATTAGTGGGTCATGTGTTTACCTAGCTTGTGTGTGTATGCAGGGGTGTAGGGGGATTTGTAACATCCCCATAGCATTAACACACACATCGATTTAAGTTGATCTCGACGAGGATTCAACTCAATGCGCTGTTTCAAGTGTTTGCCAAATGCTTGGCAAATTTATTTGTAAACTGATTTGCATATTGCGAAACAAAGAAACGCGCTGGAAACAACAACTTTGGATAAAAATAAAACATAAAGCAGAAAGTAGAAAGAATCCAAAGACAAGAACCTCGACAATGGCTTGAAAACTGTTTGCATAAAACTAAACTAAAGCAGTGGGAAATACAGCGCAAACAACTTTTGCATCTCATGGCTGGTAACAGCAAACTATATATAAAACATAGTATATATGTATCTATGTATATACTATCTTTATAGACATAGAGATAGATAGTTGAGATTGTTTGTGTTTGTTCTCGCTGTATGTGTGCTGGGAAACGCTTCGATTTCTTATCTGACACTGGGTTAGCGACTGCTCTGTGAATTGTGCCACGTGTTTAACATTACGTAGCACCCAAGTGCTTTGGATGCGTCTTGCTTTCATTTTACTATTACTCAGTCAGAAAAAATAAAGTCATAAAATTGAATTGGTAATTTTTTGTGTTAAAAGCAGAAATTAAAATAAATTGAATTGCTGCTAAGACGTTGCCAGAGCACCGAAGACAAAGCCCCATTGCACAAAACCCTATAAACCCAGTCCAGATCCCAAAGACCAAAAAAAAAAAGCAGAAAAAAACCCAAACCGAAACCCAAGCGGCAAATGCGCAGAAAATGCAAATGAGCCAAGTCCGTGGGTTTGGTCTGTCGCTCGGTTACTCCGGGTTTCTTGGCGGGGTCGAGCTTCATTCGCGGCATAAAAATTGGCGCACGAAATGAAAACAAAATAAAATACTCAACAAGCTGCAAGAGCGAAGAGCGTCACAAAAAAGAGAGTAAGCGAGGAAATAAAAAGAAAACAGTAGACTATAGAATACCTTCTAATGTCGTTTACTAACTACTATGGAATTTTATTATTGCAGGTTTTATTCTTCAAAAGATGAAGTTTGGTTTCTAACAACCTACATTGAATCCTTTGTTTGGCTTCATCCGAACACGGAATAATATTATATAGTATATAGATTTATCTTGAAAAATTTTTTTTTTGCTAAACTACTACGTTTGGGAAAATTTTCGAAGTATGTACCTATCCCGATCTGTTTCAGATAAGTTTTCGGCATACTTCCTTAACCTTTTCATGTGCATTCTTTTTTCTCTTTTAATTTCTCAAGCCATTTAGATTGACTTTCATCGCTACAAATATCTTACTTTTTCCCACACTTGATTAAAAATTCGAGTTCTTCGGAAAACTGACCACCGGAACGGACACTCTTAGGGCCGTTTTTTCATGGTTCTTTTTTTACCTAAATCGAAATTTAAGTTGTTTTATCTAATGTGATAAAAAATTCCTATGGAAAGGGGGATCAGCATCAGAATTCTAAAGGAAATAACGAACTAGATCATCATTTGGAACTTGCGACAACAGTGCAGGCTTCTAGTTCTTTGAATTTTCGGAGCACTGGGCACCCGGACGGACACCATTAAGGCTGTTGTCTCATGATTCTTTTTGTTATCTAGATCAAAATCTAAGTGGATTTATATCCGTTAAGCAACGCCTCACCGCAGGTTGGCGGACAATATGGCCAGCTTGTTGAGTTAACAGCTGACTAATGTACTTTTAACTAACAAATTATTTGTCAAAGATTAGATAAGAAGACTTGCAAACATATACTGGTATATAAATGTTATTATGCGATTTGATGTTCTAAATCTCCTGGATAGATTTTGGAATACACTTTGGTTAATCTTCATGATTATTTTAGTTTTTTATTTATTTATTTATTTACAAACAGCTATCTTAGAATTTATATTAATTGAGTTTACTGAAAGTCTAAGTAGCCTGTTATGAACTAATTCTTTGTTGGGCAACAACAAGAATATTACTAAAAATTTAACAAACCTAAAAAAAATGACAATTTCACAATTAACATTTATAAAGATTTTATTTTATTCAAGTTCATGGATAGATTGGATTATCAATAGTTATGAACTACATTGAGATCAAATCCAGCAAGTTGTGAAAATCAAATTGAAGAAATCCATGCGGATTTCAAAAATTAAGGAAATGAGAAAACGATCTTAGCCGATTTCCTTTGTTATGCTGATGTTCATCTATATCATCTTTTTTCCTTTCAAAGCGTTGAACCCAAGATTTTTTTTGGAGTTACCTACTGTACACCTTACCCTTTTGGTTACAGAGTATCCAAAAAAAAAAAGAAACGAAACCAAACAAAACGAAAGCACAACATAAATGCATTGTTGTTGTGGCCGTTTTTGTTGTTTTATGGCTGCCATTCTGTGCTCTTCCAGCGTTGTTGTTTTTGTAATAGGATTACTGCATAAATTAAAGTATTTGCCGTGGCATCATCAAATAAGATTTGCAATGCGCACCCCACCGAACCCCAACGCACAACGCCACTGCCCACCCCATATACCCGCCCACTAGGCGCGCTCTGGCCAACGCCTAACGAGCTACAACGTGCGAACATCAAAAATCGCAAAGGATAAGTGCGGCGGCATACAAAATGGAAAAGTAGCAAAAAAGAGAATGAGAATGAGCACGAGACATAAAAGCAGCGTAAAAGAAAAGCAACGAAGAGCGAACAAAATAAATAAATAACAAAATAAAAAGCGGCATACTGTCAAAGTGTGTGCGGGGGGTTTGCGTTGGGGGTCTGCGTAAAAGTAAAGTTTATTGCATAATTTTAGGCAGCTTAGGTAAAGTGTATTGTAAACAAGTGTGCCAGGGTAACGGTATCAAACGCAGTCCAGAGCCTGAGTGAGAGAATGCGAAAGAGAGACTGAAAGACAGGCAGCATTAAAAAAAAAAAAACAAAACAAAAACATAGCAGTTGATGAGAAAATTGTGTCAGTAGAGCCGAGGAGTCGAGGGTTCGCCGCCAACGTCCTTTAGACTCATTTTATAGGTGCTTCCCACTGCTGCAATGTTCTATTATTGTGGCAATAATGCTGCTAAAGTTCTTGCAATTCCAAGAAATCCTCTTAACTTGATCTATCCACTATACTTATTGTTTTAATAAGTAAATCCCTTGCATTTGCAAGTACTGGGGAATTGTAAAAAATTTCTTCAGTATTTGCACTGCTTTGGAGTTTTGTAAGCTTTTAAGCCGCATAAAAGCTAAAGTCAGTTACATTAATGCTTGTTATGGTATTTCTTGATATAAAGAGTACGCACTGGAATGTTATATTTGAGGAGAAAAGCTACTAGAACAACAAAAAAATGCTACAAACTTTAATTAATAAGGCTTCAGGTTCTTCGAAATACTTGCGAATAAAAAAAAACGAGTCAACTGTGTCTAAAAATGGGCGTGTATGACCAGATCACAAAATGACTGCTGTATATCATCTATCTATCATCTATCTATCATCTATTTATCATCTATTTATCATCTATCTATCATCTATCTATCATCTATCTATCATCTATCTATCATCTATTTATCATATATCTATCATCTATCTATCATCTATCTATCATCTATATATCATCTATCTATCATCTATTTTATCTATCTATCATCTATTTCATCTATCTATTATTTATTATGTCATTTTCTGCTATGAGAAGAATTTAAACTTAAATTGAAGAAGTGATGTGATTTGATTTATTATTGTTTTAGAAATGTGGCTTATAGTTAAAAATAAACATAACGAATGGTGTATCGTTATCGTTCATAGCCGATTGTCATATATCGGTATTGTCCAATTTGCTTCATATTGGCTTGGTTCAAATGATTCGCTTCTTTTTTCATTCCGAAACCTACTTTTTAATCTTTAACAAGCCACTCGCTATACTGAGCTTAAGACTTAGCAAAAATTCTTTAAATGCCAAAAATTATTAACACTTGAAACTGGAAAACCACTTTAACTTTTAGCAGTCTGCTCACCAATTTTTTTTAGTCTAGCTTATTGTTGAAAACTTGTTGGCTCGTCTATTATATATATATACCCGCACTTTATTACTTTTTTTTGGAACACATAATATGCAAACTGCCAGTTTAACTAAAATATTCCATACTTTTCAGCTTAATCCCTAAACACACGCAACAGGGAATACCACCACAACAACAACCAGCCACAACTTTTACTACATCTACAACAACAACAACAACAACAAAATAGCTGACGACAAGGAAAAATCACTTCAAAAATTTTTGGAAAACTAAACACACAAAAACCTCAAATTTCATTTTGATAAAATTTTAATTTGGCCAAGACCCCACGACTATAGACCAGTCAAAATAAAGTGCGGAGTGCAGGTCGCGACTGGGCCACGAACTTGGAACTTGGGCCAAAAAAACAAGCATAAACCAAAGCAAATGTAAGTGCGGGCGCCTCAATAATTCAAAGATGTTAAGCCGCAAATTGGCGTTGGCAATGGAGAGCGTTAGTGATGAGCCCACAGCTGTGGCCCCGCGGCAACACGACCACAAGGGACTCCGGAGACAGAAGACAGGAAACGGCCGTGTTTTTGGTGCACGCAGACAGGATACACATCCGCTGAGGGTTATGCTCGAACTCGGGCAGACGCTCTCTGACAGACAGTCACACTGACAGGGAGACAACGACAGCGCGAGAGAGAGAGAGAGAGAGAGAGAGAGAGTGGGAGAGGCAAAGCCACATACGCAGACATTAAACTGTATTGGGTGCTAATGTTTTTTGGCGCATCCGTTTTTAGCTGCCCCTGTAACTCCCCTTAAGTTGCTCTTTATATCAGACGGTAGAAATTTTCATAAATTTGGCAATGAGCTTGTCGGCACACACATACAAATAAACACTCCTACACACACACGCACACACACTTGTGCATTCACGGCCAGCTGTGCGAATGCCGTAATAAAAATTTTCTAAATAAAGCCGGGCATGACCGACTTTGATATACCCGTAAGCCCAGCTCATTTCCGACAAAGGAATGCTCTACATCATTTATTACGGCAAAAATATTATGTATTAGATACGTACCTATAACTTCAGATAAGCCTAAACGATTTTGGTGTAGTTTAAATTGTAAGCCGAAAACACTTTGGAAAATATCTATGACTATTTTAAGTTAGGGAAGGCGAATTAAGCAGACCACGCAAATCGATTGGGAGAGCTGTGATATTCTGTTATTTATATTTTAACTAAGCAATGGAAAACACAATTTTTTTTGTTTCAACCCAGACAAGGCACTTCATTTACGAATAAGATGGAATACTTTATTACTATACCTAAGACTTAGAACGCTCCAAACGACTGTCAACAAAAACTGATGAGCAACACTTCAGAAGATCAAGGAACTAGAATCGTCACTTGACAATGGGAGACCTTGTTGATATATTTGGCGTTTCAATAGAATCAATTCAAACTACTTTGAAGAATTATTTGGGCCTTAGAAGAGTCAAATCTCGTTCGGTGTCAAAAACGCTCAATGTCATCGAAAAAGCGCGTTAGTTTTTTCGTGATTCATATCGTTCCGCAACCGCTTATTCGCCTGACTTAGCTCCTTGTAGCTTCTGACAGTTTCCAAAATTTAGAAGACAGGTCCAGGGATAACGCTATCAATCTATTGCTAAGATTTAACGTGAATCGCAGATCGCTTTGAAGACTATTCCGGGGAACAACTTATTGGTTTTCTTTAAGAACGGGAAAAAACCTAGGCAAAAGTGCATTGTATAGGAGGTAGATTATTTGAAAGGAGATGAAATGGATAAAAAATTTAGATTCAAAATTTTACGTAAAAAAAATATCTTGAATTTTAACTTTTGAGGAAGTTATCTTTTTATTTTATATTTTCACTTAATGTCTTGAAAGTCTCTAAGTAAGTAACGTCGGTCTAGCGTGTTTGGCTGAGGGTTTAGACTATTCTACCTATCAGGGCCCGTCACAGGGCCGTGTTGCAGCCGTTTTATTTTGCGATCATCTTGGTAATTGGTTTTTGACTCCGATCGGATAAGCATTTCGAAGATCTATCGCTTTTATTTATGTCTTCTAGCAACTGGTGTGCCTTTTAATCTGAAAGTCAACGATCTCCAGGAAGAGGTCTCGGTGCAAGATTGAATTCTTTGGGTACCACTCTCAATCTGTCCAATACCCCAGGTCTGGATGGCTCTTAATTTTCCGATTGCATGTTAGATGGAGAGAGCTGCGCTGGTTGAGTGCCGTCTGCATCTTCGGAAGTTTTGGGTAGCAGGTAACCCCTAGATAAAAAATAAGTTTTACCAAAATCTTATTTTGCTTTTCTCACTCAAAGAACTCTACTCCATCCTACAAACATGTATATAAACTGAATGGACTCTTTTGCTCTATAGGTTAGTGTATAAAAGTACGCTTGAACGTTTGTAGCAGCTACATAAACACAGCGCTTATTGCCTACTTTTAGGCGCACTCACACACACACACGCGCACACAAATAAACATTTGTGGCACGCATGTTTTCATTTGAAGCTGCTTCCGCTATCCGGCCATCTTGTTATTGTTGTTGTCGCTTTATTAAAGTACGCCGTAAAGCATGCTTTAATGTTTCTAAAAAAAAAAAAGAGAGAAAAAAACAAAAAAGATACGCAAAGAATGGCGAAAAATAACATGGTGGCAAGCATGGTGGCGAAGCATCCTTACGCTTCACAAAATCCATTTGTGTGCGCTTATGTCAAGCTTATCAGCGCTTCAACTAAACAGACAGCGGGTTGTGGTGCTTAAAATGTTGCTATAAAAATTTGCATTTGACTAATGCTAAAGCGGGAGCAGAGTCGTGAAGAATGGGGTGCTGGAGGTTGCGCCCGAATTAAAGCATCCATCTAAGCTACGAAACGCGTTTTAAACTTCAATCTGGGCCATAACCCCTTGAAGGAAGCGCATAAAAAGCATAAACTTGTGTGTGTGTATGTGTGTGTATGCGGCATGCCAATGCGTTTGCCGATTTCTCTAGCTGGAGACGTGCAAGGATGCTGCGAAGAAAAAGTAAAGCAGCAGCCCAGTAGCAACCCCAAATCTCAAACTCCCCAACATTTTTATATATACTAGTTGAATGGTAGAAGGGGGCCTGGGTCTCGCTAGCAAATCTTTCAACGCTTTTACGCTATTTCCTATTAAGCTATTTTTTTCCTATCTCTCTGACTTTTTATACCCTCTCAGTTCTATATGGCTCGGGGTATTGTACTCTTGCCAAATTCATGTATGGCAGTTGCATAGCAAAAGATACTAAAAGCTTACCCCGCACATAGATACACACACACACATATGACTGACTCTCGTTTATCGATTTTTGTCGCTTAGTTGGGCGCCTTTGCATGCCCCATCGGGCCCCGGGCCCCGGTTACCATGCACCCGGTAACACCCATGTCTGTGCACACACACACACACACACAAAAACACACACACACCCATACAGAGCAATTGCACCCTGATACTACTGTGTGAATTTTTGACATGCCAACGCATTTTAAATTTGCATTTTTTGGCACTGGCGAAAATTTTCTCTCTAAAATTTTAGAGAGACTGATGCGGATGGTAGAGCAATCAAGCATTTTTCAAATTGAAAATGTTGGCAGTTAAAGTTGAAATTATTTGTAAAATGCCTAGTATATAAAGAAAATTGAGGCACATATAATTTTTAAATGGCCCAAAAGAAGACTGACACATTTTCTATAGCTAAAGATAAATGCATACAGGGTGTTTTATTTAATCGGACTGAACTTTAAATATTAATAGCTGCAGTTGTGTTTGACTATATAGAATATAGCATAGCAAACACAAAAATCTCAATTAAATGGTTCCTCTGCTTTGATCTGAGAGGTATAAGTATTCTATGCATGAATTGAATGATATTTTTTGCAGGTGACCAATAACTGTTGGCTTATTATTAAAAACCTAACCTGAGATAATGTAGTAAAAAAGTTACTGGATAAGAGATAAAGCTAGATCGCCCGATTTTACCAGCCATAGGAACTTTTCTTTCTGGAGCCAGCTAGATGTCATCATGGATCATGTTGTTCCAAAGGAGCCAAAGATAATCACCATCTGGCGTTCTCCTTTCGGATGATTTTTGATCGGATGATGAAAGTCTACATCAAACATTTATTTTCTCCAGAAGGCTCTAGGAAACTCTGTGGAAACTTCTCTTGCAGCAGCTCCTAAGTAGCGCCGGCTATGTGACCCTGTCATCCTCGATTAAGCCACCAATATGAGGCACACAGTCATCATCTGAAAGATGTTTGACTTAACGACCAAAATATGCATCAAACTGTAATTTTTTCTGGATGCCTCTTCCGGGAACAATGCCCTGTGGAAACCCTTCTTGCGCAGCTCCCATGTACAGCTAAATAAGTGAATTTTTGAGTCGTCTTGTTGAAAGCACATGTCATCATCTGAAAGATCTTTGACCGGATGACCAAAATCTACATGAAACTGTTATTTTCTCCAGATGTCTCTTTAGGAAACAACGCCCTGTGGAAAAATCTTCTCGCAGCAGCTCCTACGTAAAACCGGCTATTTGACTCTTTGAGACTTCTTATTGAAGTCACATGGCATCCTGGATCATCTCACCTATATGAGGCAACAACAAATCAGGACTGCGCGATATTAACAGTCATCATCCGGTCTTCCTTTTTGCAAAAGATGTAAGACCGAATGATCCAAATCTATGGAGACCTTTTGTATTTCTTTGGTCAACTCTTATTCCAAATATTTCACTTTCCACTGCTTCAAATCAAACGTTTTATATAAAAATGTTGCTCCATTTTAATTCTTTAATTATTTCAATTCCTTGTAAAATGCTTTTTGATTAAAAAAAAGCTCGTTCAAAAAGCACAAGCTGGCCACTCTCAAAGTTCGAATATAGAAATTTAAAGACCCATTACAGATTGCATCTTGCAAAGACACATGAAATTCGATTTTGCCACAAAGCCCAGCTTGCGTCAATATTTTTGTTAGTATTACTCAGGATTAAATGCCTAAACAAACATACTATAGTACAAAAGTCTTTGTATCCATTTCCTAAATAAATTGCATTATTTTTTTATTTTTTTTTTGATCTTTTCATACACTTTAGTACAGTAAGATTTCTCCACAAATTTATGTTCAAATGATTTTGCAAGTTTTAGTCAATTAATTGAAACAAAAACTTTGTCAAAAATAATTGTTCACTTGGATTTTTAGAAGTGCTCTCTCAATTTCTTATGAAATATTTTTAAAATATTTAAAGATGACAGAAGTTCTGTCTTGTTGGAGTTTCCTTTCGAAGGACTAAAAACAGATTACAAGATGATAGTGAAGTATTGTAAAGAATATAGCATAGGCTTTAAAGTTAATTCGTCTCTTTGTAATCACTAAGATTTTGCACGCAAAGGAACGAATTGGGAAAGATCTTGTTAAAAGGCGAAAAGAGAGGAGAATAAACTGCTCTTATTGAATTAAAACGTTAAAACTGAGATGAAAGAAGAATGGTGGAGATGATATCATTGCTGAAAGTTTCTTCATCGCGTTATCATAGTCATCTCAATATCATGAAGATGAATAAAATGAGGATGATAAACTTTTATCATTACATAAAGTGAAAACTGTATCTTAACCAAATTGCAAGTTAAAAATTTTGAATAAAAAGCCGAGTCGTCAGCAGGAGTCACTAAGTGAATATGATAGTCCACGATTTCGTCAGAAGTTAGAAATAGCAAACTCGAGATGATCAAATATACCTATAGTTTCAGCATCTTTTTGATCTTCTTGAATTTGCGAAGATTATTAATGCAATCATAAAAAGAACTCATGAGCATAAACATCTCTCACCAAAAAAAAGAAAAACGTATTCTACGTTAGCATAAATAGAACGCGGATTCTGCGGTATATATTATTACCAGTTTGGCCAAATTTTGACTAAGCAACTTAGTCTTCTTGCGAGCAAAACTTTGGATAAAAAAGATGAGTCATCTAAAGAAGATTATAATCCACGCTACAAATAGCATATTCGGTAAGATGAAATTTGCTTAAAGAATAAGAACAAATTAGCCAAGAAGTGGTTAAAGATGATGATGATAACCCACGCTAGAAATAGAATATTCGAGAAAATAAAATATGCTTAAAGTTTCTTGTCTTCCGGACATGGCGAAACTTTGCATTAAAAATTATGATGATGGCTAAAAGATGATGATAGTCTTCGATAGAAATAGCACATAATCGAGAACATAAAATATGCTTCAAGTTTGTCGTATTCTCAATATCGTGAAACTTAGCAAAAAACCGAATCGGCAGCAGAATTGGCCTAAAGAAGATAACAATCCACTCAAGAAATATCATATCCGAGAAGATAAAATAAAATGAATAAGATTAATCATGCGGTCACGGAAAGCAATATAATATCTGCAGTGTAGATTTATTTTCATTAAGAGTAGCTTGAGGTACTTCGCAAATTATTGTAGGTTCTTTGAATACATCATCTCTAAAAAAGATCTCCGAAATGGGGCAGCAGGTAGAAGCAGCTGTATCAAACTTCTATAGCAGCGCTAAGTGTTAGAATGAAAACTTAGTTCACTTTCAACGAAGTTGCTACGTTTAATTGTTTTAGCTCAAAAACTTCGAGGACGTTCTTTTAAGTCTCGGACAAAATCGAAACTTAAGGTCAGAAAGAAATGTTTCTAACTTTACTGTAGCACGCATTCTGTGGGAAAGTATTCTTTCAAAACTTTGAAAAATAATTTAAGCAGATTGATTGGACAATATGAGACATTTTTCGTAGTCCTTTAAGTATTACCCATATAAGGTAATATATCATAATATCTCTATCGAGACCTTAATATCGAAGCCATGTTTAGTTACTATATCATTTTATTTCAAAGACTTTTGTGTAAAAGACTCAGCAAATGAGCAGTGTAGATTTATTTTGATGAAGAAGATTAGATTTTCAAACTTGCTTATACATAAGACGTCTTTAAAGGCCTAGTAAAAACCATTTTAGTGCGTTGCTAAAATAACTATTATATCATCTTTAAAGAAACGAAAACTGGCAACAAATTTTTGATAAATCATAAATATACTTTTGTGAAAATTCGCAAAAATAACTCTGATATAAATATGTAGAACTGCACTCAGCGCCCTGAAGCATGCTACAATAACTGCAAAGTAAAAGACAATGCTCTACGTAGTATTGTGCAAACCGACAACTTGGGTCCACATTCTGGGCTACTTAAGTTGTTGTTTTTTGGAAAATTTATGATGCTCCACATGTGCTATATACACACACACGTACTCACACTCACACTTGTAACCATGTTTAGACCAGCACAATAAGTCACTGTCATAAACGCAGCCTACCTTTTGTGGGTGTGAGTATGAGTGTGAGTATGTTTCTGTATATGAATATGTGTATGAATGTGAGTTAAGACCACAACCTTGCCGTTACATTTTCAAGGCAAGTTTTGTGTATTTTTTTGATTTATTGGCAAAATCCCAGACAACAATCTAGCAAGCTAATCCGAATGTAGATTGCTTAACTCGCTCAACACTTTGCTCCCCACCCACTCTACAAATTTTCAAGATTTTACCCAATTTTCTGAGAGTAATACTCTACAATAGTTTGCTGCATTTTTTTGACATATATAAATATTAATTAAATTTTGGGAAGTATTCACACCAAAAAATAAAGGACATTAAGCGCATTCATTGTGCTCGAATCACTCCCCAAGCTCACATTAAATTTTTACACAGTCCCATGCGTTCTCATTAAGTCCAAACACGCCTACAATTAAAATCGTTTGCAGTGCCGGAACCATAAGTAAAGAATTGACAATAAACGAGAGAATTTTGGAAAAAAAAAAATAAAAATAAAAAATGTAAAAATTATTATAAGCGCTTATAATAGATTATGCTGGACAGTGAAAAAATTTGCCAGTAGAAGGAAAAAAAAATATTTTAAAATTAATTTGAAAACATAAAATGCAAGCTGTGAGCCGCGAACTGGGAGCCAAGAGCCAGGAGCAAGTTTGATGCCAACTGCCACTGAGTTTGATGTATGTCACGCGCAGTGACCAGGACTTGGGGTAAGCTTTTTTTTTCGTAAATTTTTATTTTAGCAGCTAAGCATAAAATAATGAAGACTTGAAGACTTTGCGGTTTGTTTAAGTTGCCAAGCGAAAAAAAAAATATAAAAACGAAACAGAAAAATAAAACAAGCAGCAAAAGTCAAAAGTTGGCCATAAAAGAGTCTTTAAGATGCAGCATATATTAAAGCAGCCCAAAATTTATAGCCTACACTTAGGCGCAAAACAACAGATACAGATACAGAGAGACAGAGTGAGTGAGTGAGTGTGAGAGTGTGGGTGAGACACAATTGTTTTAAGCCGCTTGTGACGTGAACTAATCCAACTCGGCCTAATCCTATTTTTCATTAACCTAATTAAGCTGCGTAGAGCAGCAGCATGTAATGAAATTATGCCACGCACACAAACTCAGACAAAGGCGATTATATATACACACAGATACACGCACACACACATAGACACTTTAATTGTGTTTGTGTGTGTGCTCGCTTAGAATGCAATTCAAATATTATTGATTAAAGGAATTAGGGTCAATTAGTGCTACAGGAATTTTGACTGCTGAAATTTTTGCCAATCTTTGTATGAAATCGAATTAGAGCAACTAACTAAACACAACAACAACAACAAATACAACATGCTGTGCGAGGGTTGTCTTTAATATTTCGGGCATACTTTACTTTAGGAATTCCGAGTTTTTATAAAGGTTGACAATGCTAGTTTTTTCAATTTCTAGCTTTCAGGAGCTTAAAAAATTAGCCAAGACATTACATTGTAGAAATATTTATTTAGCATCTTAAGCCAACCTGACAGAGAGTGGTAAAAAAAGTAAGGAAAACATAGCCACAGTAGCGGTCAGCATCAAAGAAGACGCAGAAAATCGCTTCGGCGCGGATGAACTGAATTGGGCAGCACCAAAGAGTCAATCCGGCCTATTTTGCGGACGTTAGTTCAATATCCGTCTAAGTTTATGCTGACATAAGACATAGTTAACACCTTGAGCTCACTAATTAGGCGCAGGAAATATTGGTCCAAAAGCCAGCTTTTGACCAAAGAGCACCGCCAGCCAAGCCGAGGCAGTCATTAGAACAATTTGCTATTCCATTGTGGAAATAACCAAAATTAAATTTATTTTATGAATTGTATATCTCTTGTTAAATAAAATTGCTAATCCAGCCCTAGCAGCCGGAGCCATATTTGAAAGGTCAGGTCAAGGTCGAGTTTTGGGCCTCTTCTAAGTCCACCTAAAACCCATACATAATGACGTGAATATAGCTTCAAAATAAAGCCACAATTAATATGATGGCTGTCAACGTTTTGGCTTATTTTCCTAACGTTTTATCTGGTCACTCTCTACACTGTAAATGCAAGATATCTGACAACTCTTTAGAAAAATGGAACTTAAGGCTACCAGAATTTGCGTTAATATTGAAATGAGAAATATTTTAATAGCTATATTTTCAAAAATTAACTCATATTCTTTTGTTCCATCTGGTCACTCTACGCACAGTAAACGCACGATATCTGGCAACTCCATCAAAAAATCATAGAGATTAGGAAATTTAAACTGCCGGAATTTGCGATAATGGGATATTAAATATTATCATCGGTATATTTGCAAAAATTAAGTCTTATGCTATCGTTCTATCTGGTCACTCTACGCATAGTAATGGTATGATATCTGGCAACTCCTTTAAAAAATTATAGACATTAGGAACCGTAGGATGTTGGAATTTGAAAATTAAGTCCTATCCTATAGTCCATCTGGTGACAGTAAAAGCATGATATATGGCAGCACCTTTAAAAAATTATGGAGATGAAGAAATTTATGTTGCCGGTATTTTCGATAATGTTGGAATATAAAATATAATCACAGCTATATTTTTAAAAATTAAATCTTATCCAATAGCTCTATCTGGTCACTCTAAAACTGAACTTTAGGCAGCCGGAATTCACGATAATGCTGAGATATGAAGTATAATCAGAAGTATATTTGAAATATTAAATTTAATATTTTTAAACGTATCCAAAGATTGCAAATAAACAGCTTTGAGCAATAATATTTGGCAGCTCTAATAATAATAGAAATTTTAGACAATAAATTTGGAAATAAAGAAATTTTAATTTAGTACTTGAAGCTGCGGGTCGTTTATTGTTTATTTGATGTAAGAACCAAACCATTTTTCACCAAAGACGATTTTATTAAGTAGTGTTCTAGAAAACTCTCCCAAACAAATTCTAAGCGAGCCCCAATTTGTCAGTGTTGCAGACTACTTGTTCAGAAATAACTTCAAAGCCAATGCAGTTCTTTCACAAAAGCTTTGATGAGACGGTTTTTTGAAGAGCTACCATTGATTAAAAGACCAAATCATTTACAACATGTTTTAAAAGAAAAATCCATTTTTCAGATACGACGATCTGACGATGCGAATAAAGTAGCCAAAGAACATGCGTTATGAACCCGAAAAGCTTCTTCAGATATTAAAAAAATAAATCATTGACCTTGACATATGTCTTTTTTGCATTTATCTGTTCCATTGACAAGTTTTTCTAGAATTCAAGGTTCAGGTTTCATTCGAAGATGGACATTAAGTTTTGCTACATAAAAACAAGATAAGGAAAGGAGCTTGAATAGAACATATGAAACCATCAAATGTAAGCGTTACAAGGGATATTTGTAGAAAACATACCCTATTTTATTTCCTTTTGATTTTGCTTTTTGCGTATTATAAAAGAAAACCCTCGCTTTTAAAAATTCAAGTAAACCAAACTTTTAAGCTACAAATTTAATGCGCTGCAATATTTAATCATAAAAAAAGCTTTTACTTAAAAGCGCATGGGAAAACACCAGCGAAAGAAAAAACAAACAACAAACAACTAAAGGGCCCTGAAAGAATGCTACAAAAAAAAACACACACACACAGAGCGGGAGAGTGAGTGGAGAGCGCGCGCGGATAAGAGCACGCACAAAAAGTGCGATAAATAAGGCAGACAAGTCAGACAAGCAAAAGGTTTAGTCAGTCAAAGTTTGCATTAAAATTTTGTTAGCACACACAAAGAGGCCAAAAGAGAGAATAGTGCTGCAAAGGCAGCAAGAGCAAGAGAGAGTGCAGCAAACAAGGCGAGTGAGCGCTTAGTACGTCACTAAATGCTTAGGCACCTGAAAGTATGCTTTCAATTGTGCGCAATTTAGTGCGCTAAGTGCGACACCTGCACACACACGCACACCCTACACGCAGTGCACAACAAAGGAGCTGCTCCATTGTGTGAGTGTGTGTGTGCGTCTGAGGCAGGCGCTTGACAAGGTTCCAAGGAAAGAAACGTGCAAAAACGCCTAAAAACGTGCTACAAGAGTCCAGCCAGGCAGCAAAAAGGTTGCAAGCCATTGTTGTTGTAGTTCTTGTTGTGCCTCTTGCTGCTGCCCCTTGCTAGGAACTGTGATTGCGATTATGATTATTATGATTGTTGTAGGCAACACCACCAAGACAGCGGCAAAAAGGCGAAAAAGTAAAAGCAAATATCATCATAAAAGTTCATAAAATAAAATGCTGCAAACATAGTTAGAAGTGGGGTGGAGGGGCAATAGTAGATTTAGACACTCGTCGTCCCCCCTTTGCTAGTTTTTATTCAACACATAAACATTGCTCGCCCTTTTTACTCTTTGTTGCATGCTTTTTGGCGCGCAAAACTGCCTTGGTGCCTCTCTCAGTGCCTGCTTGGCATTTTATTGCCCGTCTTACTGTACGCTGTTTCACTGCCTTTATATGTGCTTGGTGTTCTTGTACAGTAGACACTTGCTGGAGAAGATTACATTTTGAGTGGATTTATCTATAAAAAGCTTAAAAAAATATTGACAATTGTGAAGAGTAATATTACCGTGACTTTTCTCGATTATTGTTTTCAATTCTTTCACTCTTAAAAAATGTGACAACTCTTTTAATTTATCAACTTTAACCAAAAACCTACTCTTTTAATTAATCTCTTTTAATGAAAAGCAATTTGTTTTCGTGCCATATATACGAGTGAAACACGTTGGAGCCCTCAATACCACCTTTATCAGGACATGATTGAGTCCGTACAAAAGCAATTTCTCCTTTTTGCACTTCGTGGCTTAAACTGGGACCCAAATATCCAACTGCCGCCATATTCTGATAGACTTCGCCTTATAAAATTGCCTTCCTTAAATCATCGCAGAACATGCCATGGCGTGTTATTCTTGCATAAACTGTTACTCGGTCTTATCGATTCCAATGTACTCCTTAGCAAAGTTACTTTGGTCATACCATCCAGAGTAACTCGTAGTTTTCGACCCTTAGCCTTACAATTTTGTAGATCTAATTATGCTTTGCACGACCCTTTCCGTGTCTTATGCTCTAACTATAATAACTTTTACAATTTCCTCTCTTTCGAACGGTCTATTCAATCTATCACTTCTTCTATCTTAAGTCACCTTGACTTGCCACTTCGAGCATCCTTGACCAATCCTATATTATGAGTCACCCACTTGGTCAATGGTGATCCATTGGCTTTTTTTGCGATATAATGTTTAATTTTTATCTTGCTTCCTTTTTTCAACTTTAATATTGTAAATCCAAGTTTCTGGCCAGTTCTTGATGTGAGTTGGTGCATATCATTAAAAAGTTCACCCATCGGGCTAGAGACGCGGATTAGTTCATATCAATTCCCTCGCTCTATTTTCTTTTCTAAATAAATTATATGTACTTTTTTATAATATAATGTCAACTGTACGTAGTTGTACCCCTCAAATAAATAAATAAATAAATAAATAAATAAATATTTCAAACGATTTTAAAAACATAAGCAATCTGATGGTTTTTTTTTGAGAGCAACCCAATTTTCGAGCGACCAATGAAAATTAAGGCTAAATCGTTTAGAGATCTTCGGCTCGGAAGATCCATAACCTTTAAACAATTTTTAACACAAAATCATAAATCTGGTATTTTGAAAATATCCTTATGTGATTTCGAGTAATTTCCAAAAAAAATTATGGCAAAAATATTTAGAGATTTCCGGCACGTAGATCCATTACTTTAAAACTATTTTCAACACTAAAGGCTGACTTAAATCATTACGATGGATTTTTATTACTATTTGAGAATTTGAATTTTGGAAAAGAATTTTTTGGTGACTTCAAATGAAAAATTGGTGTAAAAGCATCTAGAGATTTCTGGCGAACAAAATTAAGAATATACTTAAATCATTTACGTTTAAAAACTTTTTTTTAAGTTAAAAAAAAAAAAACAAATATAGCGAAATTAAATATAATACTTTTTTTATTTTTCTACCATGATAATCTAAAAATTTATACAAGTTTCACAATTTTTAAATTTAAAAAACGAACTTAAAAAAGCCTTGATTTGATGAATTCAGCTGAGACCTAATCAATGTATAAGTGTGAAGTTTTTTGTGTACTAAATTTTGAAGAGTTTTAATTTTTTTAAAAGAAGCCGAAAATATCAAAAAACTCATAGACAAGCAAAGAGAAACTCATTTCCTAATCCAGATATTAAAATCAAATTCCAGTTTATTTTAAGTTAATCATATTTTCTACTGTTTTTTTATTTTTTTATTTAGCTTTCTTTTTGGTTATCGCTACACAAGCCATTTTGACGTGGAGCTATTAATTATTTTCAAAGAGTTGAAAGTTTTCAATTTGAGAAGCTAGTGAGATTGTCAGATTGAGCCTCCTAAGTTAACCGGGGCTAGCTGCTTTTAAATTTTCGTTGAAATTGAATACTTTTGTGTACTTTTATATTTTCGAATTTCGCAGATACTTGATACTACATATAAGCTGTGTCTCAGGTTACATCCAGTAATGCGATAAATAAATAATAAATAATAAATTAACTATAAATTTTTTAATTTTTTTTGGATGTGAGTTGTATCTGGTAATGCCTTTAGCTGGCTCTCCTACAAAAATCCTGTAGCAGCATTTGTTTTTTTTTTTAGCTCTTTGTTTTTCACTTTTATTTTATAAAATCCGTTGATCGTCATCTCACTTTCAGCTTATGGTAAACAAATAAATCAGAAAAACTGACAAAATATATAGACTCATATCCCAGGCTCCATTTTTTCAAAAAATCTTCCCTGTTAGAGTACACATTTATTTAAAATAATTCTTCTCTGCTTAAATAAAAACTTTTTACGAAATATTTCAACAGAAAAACACTTTTGATTGTCCGCCTAAATTTCAAATTTAAGCAGTTTATTAACTTTAAAAAAGTCTAGGGAAAATGTTTGCCTATATAACAAATATTTAGAATATTGATACAATATCGTAATAGAGTTGTACTTGCAAAAAAACTTTGTTTTTTCTGTGTCAATTTTATTCACAAACTGTCAAATTTAATAGTCTATTTAAATATCTTTGAGATAATTTACTAACTGCATATCAATGCATTTTTTTTTGCAATCTATCAAATTTTATAGTCTATCTATCTTCGAGATATTTGCTAATTTCGTAAAGCGAAACCTGTGAAATTAGGTATCTTCGATATATTTTGCTAAGTTCTTCTCTAAAATAAGAAACATTTAAGTCTTTATTAATTTCAGGTTGCTTAGTTTCTAAATGTTACGGATTGGTATATTTGAAAGATTCAAATATTGAAGATGCTCGTCGTCACACAGAGCTGCGAAGCACACAAGCACCACCAACAATGAAATCTTCAAATTATACCAAACCATATCACTAAGAAACTAAGCAATCAAGAAATTAAGAAAGACTTAAATATTATAATATATATATTTTTTTATATTTTTATATAAAGCAAGTTAATCTCTTATTATTTTTTCGAGAGCAACAAGCAGTGAATTGAATTCTAAATGTTTAAATTTTACCTAAATTCCCAGTTAAATTAAATTGAAATGGTCTCAAAAGTCCCATAGAATTTTATAAACACCTCAAGGAAATTTTAGCGCTCAAAATTAAAATAAATTCATTTTTTTTTTAAATAACTTGTTTGAACACTTTGAATGTTTAAAAAAGCTTTAGAAAACAAAATGGTATATTTTTTGGGCTCCAAAAATTAAAGACATATGAAAAAGTTGTTTGCCACCTACTTAAAAGAGAGGGAACAAGCGTCCTTTTTTTTATTCATTTACCTTAGGCCTATAATCCCATAGGTATTTGTATGCTCGAATTACAAAAATTTCTATAGCGACTAGAAGGCTGAAATATCGCTCTAGAAGAAGCTCTTCTCTTTCGTGCCCAGCTCTTTAGAGAATAAGTCTGAAACAACTAGGTATTCCATATTTTTCTGATCACAAACAGAGTAATAGTCATTTCTAACTACATATCCCAATACAACTTCTAATAATTCCAGTCTCTACTGTGTCTATACAACCATCTTTTTTTTTATTATACGTGCAACTTGTGTATTTCAGCTAGCTGCCACGCCTGAAATATGTTTGGCACAGAATAGAGAGACAGGCGGCGGCTTGGCATCAGAAAACAAAATTAAATGCCAAGTGCTGTTCAGCTCTACTAGAGAGTTAGGAGTTCTATAAGTGTTGGTACACCTACCTGCTGTTGTTCCGTACGACGGCCAAAGTTTTTATTATGTCTTGACTTATTTTTTTTTTGTTGCTTGTTAACAACCGGGAGTAAACTTTTTGTTTAGAAGTTCAACAGAAATTAAGCAGATTATGTTTGTTATTAAATTTTAATGGCTGCCGCAAAGTATGCTAGACTTTTGTATCTTTACAAGATTAAAATAACTCAACTCTTTTGTTGGCTGTTTTTTTTCTTTTTCAGCTGGCAAATTAATGTCGTGCGTATTAACGTCTATGGTGCTGCTGCCCACACGCTGCCGCGTTACGGAAACGGAAACCGGAAATTGCGCGCACAACAAGCAACAGCAGCAACAACAACAGTTACAACAATAACAACAATCCGTACGTAACTAGTGTGTTACGGGTTTATTTTGCGCCTTGCTGCGTATTAACCATAAATTATTGTTGCTGCCGCTGACAATTGAAACCGCAGTTGAAACGCGCGACGCAGCTCTCGATTGAGTGCAGTGTTGTAGTGGGAGTTGTTGATGGCGTTGGCGTTGTCCAACACTTGAGCGTTCAACGTTTGTTGCCGTCGTTAGCTGTCGTTTATGCCAGCATGTAAGTATATTTAAATATGCTTGAAATGCAATTAATTTTGATTTTTATTTCACGCAAAAAACCATCACAGCACACACACTTTATGCAGTAATTAATGGTATTTCATTTGTAAACACATTTAACATGTTTGCGTTTGCTGCTTAATTGTTAATGTATACAATACGCAGTCGTTTTGCTATTGAAAATTTTGTGCCAATTTTTAATGAGTTTTCAACGTCTAGCGCCTTAACTTTGAGCAAACTTTTCTTTTTTTTTTGTGCCTGCGGCTTTAACAAACGCCCGGCAATTAGCTGCAATAACTAAAACTTTTCCAATTTTTTTGCCGTATTTTTAGCTTTGCCCGCAACTTTTTTTTTTTTGTGCTTATATAGCTCGGCAAATTGCACACACACGAAAGCCACTTGGAAACTTTTGCAGAAAAATTTTTGCACGCGCTACGCACGACGTTAACGCTCACGAATTTTTAGCTGCCGCTTTAAAAAACACACGTCCGACACTCACGACAAACGCTCGCAAACTGAAACTTGGCGCACTTTACAATGCCGTTGCAGCGCGATGCGCGATGCTGTGCTATGTCCAAAGTCCCAAAAAACTGTGCTACACTCGCTAAACTTCGCCTTGCTGGTATAACAGTTGGCTCGGCTTCCAATAAGAGCGCGCACTGTGCTCTCTCTCTTGCTCTTGCCGGCTTATTTTGTTTGTCGGCATTTTTGTGCGCTCTGGCACTCTATTACTCTCTCTGCCGCTCTCTTAAGGCTTAATCTCGCTTGGCATTTGATTTGGTGGCTAATAAATTATGTCTGCGTGTGTGTGTGTGTAGCTGTGTGCGTGGTTTAGCATGCCTTTGTGTGTGTGCAAGTGCGGACAGCTCTGGCTCTTGTGACTCTTGACTCCGTTCGTCGCTCTTGGCCCAACGTATTAAAAGCCCGGCATTATGATACACGGTGCCACGGGCTACCTATGGAAAGCAAAGCGGCCGCCCTACGTCACGGACACACCTGTTGTGCTCATGGAGCCAAATGCAGCGGCTCTTGCTGTATTAAGTGGCACTATGGTGGGGGAGGTTGTCCAACTACGTCACAATAAATCTCTATAATGTCTCGGCAATTACAATTAAATCCTTAGTTATAGAGTAAGAGAAACAGGCAGAACAGAAATAAATATATTGAAAAATCAACAGTTAAATCTATGAAAAAGTGGTGCTAGATTGTTTACGGGGTGTTTTATTAGTATGAGGCATGAAGTGGGGAATACCAGTGGGTACGTATTGGCAAACAATATAATAAATAAGAATTGACAAAGTCTTTCCTTATAAACGCTACATAAACGGCCTGCGAAGACGAAAAGTCTGGGAGGTTGCCAAATTGGGGAATGCTTTGTAATTAATTTTTATACCCTGTACTGTATGGTACAAAGGGTATATTGTGTTTGTGCAAGCCGAAAATGTATGTAACGTACAGAAGGAGAAGTCGGAGACCCCCCAAAGTTACCTAAAGTATGATCAGAGTGACTAGAGAAGTCGATATACCCATGTCCGTCTGTCCGTATGAACGCCTAGATCTCAGAGATGGTAAGAGCTAGAGCAACCAAACTTTCAGATAAGATCCCTTATTAATCCATAGGAGACAAGTTTATTTTATTTTTTTGATATCGGGACTACATTATATAGCTCCCATAGGGGTGTTTCAGAGGACCTCGAAAAAAACCAAAAGTTTTCGATGGATAATTCGTTTGTTTATGAAGATATCATAACCAAATTTGGTAATCGGAAGTTTTTTAGAAACCCCCAGCACTGTACCAAATTTTATCAAAATCGGTTGACTATATTATATAGGTCCCATAGGATCGATCGGTCGAAAATTTGTTTTTTGTACAAAATTCGTTGTGTTTCGTTTGTTTGTGAAGATATTGTAACCAAATTTGACATTAAGAAGTTTTTTAGAGTTCCCAAGCACTGTACCAAATTTGATCAAAATCGGTTGACTATATCATATAGCTCCCATAGGACCAATCGGTCAAAAAATCGTGTTTTGTACAAAATTCGTTGTGTTTCGTTTATTTGTAAAGATATTGTAACCAAAATTTGGCATTCAGAAGTTTTTTGGAGATGTTCAACACTGTACCAATATTGATCAAAATCGGTTGACTATATCATATAGCTCCCATAGGGCCGATCGGTCGAAAAAAAGTTTTTGATTAAAAATTCGTCTGTTTTTGGTTGTTTATGAAGGTATCATAATCTAATTTGACAATCAAATGTATTTTGGTGTTCGTAAGCAATTTACCGGATTTTATTGCAAGCAGTGGTACAGGGTATCACAAAGTCGTCCGCGCCCGACTTTAACGTACGCCATTTTTATTATTAGCTAAGTTATTCAAATTTTCAGTTTTAGGCATAAAGCCAAGTTTCTGGTATTGATCACACCAGTAGTATTTTCACAAATATTTTGAGGCACATTTTCATATTGTGTCTAGAAGAAGCAGCCAACAGATGCTTAAGCACATGACCCGTCTATAAATATGCACAATGACTGAACGTTATGCCGAACCCAAATTATAACTCATAAATCATTTTTCAAGATGTCCAAACTCCCCAAGACAATTCCACATTTAAAGTAAAAGTGTAAAGTAACAAATGGATGTAATGACAAATTGATTTTTTAAGTTTTATTTATTTATAAATATTTCTACTTGGTCGACAAGGGGTTCCTTTTCATGACATATCTATTCTTACACGACTACGGTGCAGCAAAAAAAGGATTCGCATACCTATATAAAAATCTTCTATAAATTGCAAACAACTTTTTGCAGAAATTATAGTACGCAACCTAATGTGAGCCTAATAAACAAAAACTTTTGATATCATTTTTTCTATATTCATTTTTATGGCAATTTAGTTTAGCTTATTGGAGTAAAGCCAATCATGTGAATATTTTTGGAAGATGTTATAAAATTTGTTGAATGTACTGTGGACAGATTACAAAATAAAAAAAATATTTAAAAAAAAAAAATTTAAGTAAAATATTTTATTATAAAAATGTATCCAAAGCTGTGAATTCAAATAAATAATTCAAAACCGCAGTTCAACATCAACCGAGGTTTTCTATATAAGTTCTGTTTGAAATTCAATATTCCATCTGAAAGTAGTCGAATTCATTATAGCATGAAAATACTACCAATAGACAACAGGGAAACTTGCTAAATTAATTAAAAGTAATTATTATTTGCCTCAAAAACCAGCCAAACTACTTCAGCTCACCAATCAGCAGACAAAAGCAGCTCGTTATTGTTATAACCAAAGCATCCTTGGAGTATTAAACCAATTCCCAAATGCTGTAGGTAATTTAAAACCCATAAAGGACCTCACTTACTATGCTCAATGGTCAGCGCGGCTCTGCTCCTATGTCAGGAGCTATGTTAGAACATGGCAAATTTCCAAAGAACAGTGTAGGCTTTGAAGGAATGAACCCGCGCCTTCTAAGCACTTAGTCAATTAGCTGCTTAATTGTTTTTCACACCAAGAAAATTTCACTTGAGTTTTCCGAAACAACCCGATGGCAACGAAACTAACATAAATCACGCGTTCCCTGTGAAAGCCAAGAATTTACATAAATAATTGCAATGGCATCCGAGTTCCGAACCGGGTACGGGTCTCAGACTCAAATTAATGCTACTACGCGGGTAGGCTGAAAAGTAATATACTTAGCCTAGATAGTACATTTGCAAGCATTTCTCTCAGTTTTTGAACACTAATATTTGGATACGAGGAATAGTTTACCAGTTGGGGTCGACAATAAGATGGGCTTTTCCCGCAGAAGCCCAGGAATCACGAAACAGGGATTACAAAAAATTCAGAAGTGTGAATAAGCGAAAATTATTACAAGGAAGGGGATACGAGAATTTTTTTAACATGTTGGCAGACTATACAGATCCCCTAGTTTCATTCATTAGACGTGTGAGATCCAAAAAAAGAAATTAATAAGTAGTTAGTTAAATTTCAGGTTTACGACAAACTAAATAGATCCTTTGAAAAGGTTCAATAAAATCTCCCACTTGGGAAAAGAATTCCCTTAGAATAGGTACTGGATTGCTTAGGGAGCACAATAGGGTCGCAGTGTAGTTTTCCCCTTATTAAATATTCAGTCCAATGTCCATAAGGATGAATATTTGACAAAAACCAAAAAGGGACTTATTATCACTCCCAATATTGCTCCTTTGGATTAGATTCCATCCATCGCGCACAGTCTAGCTGACTCTTATGAAAAAGTCAAACAATGGCTCGATTTATGTATACCTTAAAAGATGCATCTTTTTTTTGAGATGGTATCCAACTCAGCTACCCTTACCGCAATTGTTTGTATTCTACTCGATACTTTTTTTACGTTGACGTATAGCATCAGAATGTAATTGAAGTAAAAAACCGACGGCCATACTTCTCCCAGTTTTAGGAAAAATTCAATAGAACATTTTTGAAAAACTGATTAACCTTTGTAAAAACTTCTTGAAATTAGTCTTTTTTCGAAAGAATAAGCATATAGAGAGCCCCTTTAGCAAATATGGGCTTCTTTACTTCTCCCACAACTTTTCAGCCTGCCCTCGTATTTTGCAGTTTCAAAAATAAGGCGGGTTTGTTGCCAGGATTTTGACTGTCTCACATAAACATCATTAAAAATAAAACCAATTAACGGGTACCAAAGTCCTGTCGAATGACTTCGAACCAAACGGAACAAAACGCATTGAGGCAAGTACGTGGAATGCGTGCAACAAAAACAACAACAACAACAGCAACATGCACCCTCTGTAATCACTGTAGCATGTGTGCGTGTGTGGCACGGGTTTACGGGGTAAATCCTGAAAATAGTTTCAGTTTGCAAAATATGTGAAAAATGAGTCGAGTGGGGTGAGTCGCAGTAAAACGACAGCGCGGAGGGTTAAGGGACAATTGTCATTGCCAGCACACATACACGCACTTTAATGGTATTGTTGTTGGTGTTGTTGTTGCGGTTGCATTGCATTCGGGCGGCGGGGTTGCCACACCAAATAAAAATACCAATGTGCAATGTTGCCGCGCGTCCTTCCCTGTACTTAACAATTGTTACCATTATATATATTTTTTTTTGCTTCTCCCCTTATTTCATTTTTTGCACACTTTAATCTTGGTGCAGAAATCTATGAACCGTTTTTATGGATAATACCGAATGAAAGAAATGCTAAATGGTAGAGAGTTTAAGCATAAAAATATATTTACCAAATGATTTATGAATGCAACGAAGCTGACATTCCCTCTTTACGCTTTTAATTATCGGAGATAATGAAATATGATACAAAATGGTATGAAAGGAGATGGTGAAAGAAATATGATCTAATGAAAGATCATTTGATTGGGATATTAGTAAATGGGCTGATGGTATAGTAAATTACTAAATGTGAGTTTAGATTAGGCTTAGAGAAAGCCTACCTAACGCAACAAAGAATTTTTTCGAAATTTGTATAAATATGCTTCAAATTTAAAAAAATTTAAGATAAAATATTATAAACATGTTAAATTTTGGCAACAAACTATTTTTTTTTTTAAATTGAAAGAGTGTCTAAATATATCTAAGTACAGATAAAATGCTGGAATGGTTAAAAGCTGATGGGTTTCCTGAAGCATTAAATTATTTAGAACTCCAACTCAAAATACGTTAAATATTTCGTAATAGTTTTAATTTTTAGATATAATTAGAGCTCCAATCTACCTCTGTTTAAAGTTTAGTTTGCCTGTCGTTGAACATTTTTTTTTTTGGTTTTTAATTAATTTAAAAAAATGGTTTCCCAATTTATTTGGATTATCTTTATCTAAAAATATCTGAGGCGGCTCAAAATTACTAAAGATATAATTTTTTTTTTATATTTTAACAAATTAAATCTAGTATTTAATACTAAACTTAATATTATTTTAATGGGCACTAGCTACTGGGGCCTTCGACGCGAGATAAAATTTAATCTTTCAAGAACATACTGTAAAAATTTTATTTATCGATAAAAAAAATATTTAGGGAAATGCAAAAACTTTGGCCAAATATGCATCTTTCAAATCGACGTCACACACCTGAGATATAGCTATTAAAAAATAATATTTTATAGAGCATTAGCCAAACTATAAGAGATAGAGATACATTTAGAATAAATATTAAAAAAAAAAATTGCACCATAAAAAAAAAAAAACATTCATAATAATTTAAAGAAAAAAGTGCATGTATTTACCACTGTACATATAGCAACGAAATCTTCACTTTTATTATTTATTCATTATATTGTTTATAAATATTACCACATTTTTACTATATTAACATATTAATTACGAATTTTTTTGTTTTTACCATTTGGCAACATTGCTCCAACTCCAACTACCAATCAATATTTGCTTGAAAAAAAAAAATTTCAATATTTTCAAAAATGTTAAAGAATTATTCAACGCATTTTTCTATTTTTTTTTTCTTTAGAAATGGGAAGAGACTGATAAAAAATTATAGCTTTTAGCTGATGATGGTCTCATTTTTTTGGAATTGCCTTCGAAAGCTGAAATTTTGGGGCTGTAACTTATAAACCGTTTAATATATTGAGTGTATGCTATTTTTTCCTTATTTGTGAAGCTCATATCTACCTCTACATGAGGTCCAATTCCCATTGATCAAAATTTTTTTTAAATTAAATTAAAAAATATTTTATTTTTATAGATTTTTTTCAATTTTTGTCTGAATTATTTGTATTCTAATAAAAACTGTCGGGACTCAAACTTAAAAAAAAAAAAATCAACCTTTTAAGAATTTAGGCCGAAATATAAGAATCTGGAACCACAGTGCATGATTTAAAAATATGGCTTGATAAACTAAAGCCTTTTCAGTAAAAATTTATTTGCGCTCTATTTCAGCAAACTCGTGTCTCGTTACAGCCAAGTTCTTGAGATATTTGCAGATTTACCAATTTTTTATAACGCATTCAAGGAATATCCAATCGGGTGCCCTATATTTCACCTGAATGTTATAGATTTTACATATTTTAAAACACCCTTTGACTTTTTTAAAAAAACATTAAAGCTCAATACGTATGTCATACGTATCGATAACTTTATTATTGATCTCATCAGAAAACACATTCTTTGAAGATTTATAAGATTAATCATCTTATTTTGGTTTTTTATTATACCAATAATGAATATTTTTAAACATTTTTACAATCTGGCAACATTGCGCGAAAAGCCTTTTTGTATTTAGATAAAATGGACTACGCTAAGAACTTTGGAGCAATACCCTATTTCCATTATATTAATAGAAAAACAAACAATAAAAAATATATTTAACAGACTTAATAAACTGTGTCAATTAAAGAGATGATACAAGTATATCTAAAGACTCTATATATAATCATTTTTTCTGATTTTATACGACGCACATAACTCTCAAAGAAATTCCGATCTTGTTATCTACATGTCATCTTAATGTTATAGATGAAACAGATTTTCAAAAGTCGAATTCTCGTTCTTGAGGCCAGTATCCCTTTTTATAGGTACGATAGTATGCTAGAGTTGTCTATTTTCATTTTTAGTGTTCTCAATTAAAATTAAATTCCTTAATGTTTGTACTTTGTTCGGAAGGGGCTCAATCTCATGGGATTTCCGACCAAGTTTTCAGAAAATGTGATGAGCGAAAAAAGTAAGGTGATCGGACTCGTTTGAAAACCTGAGTTGCAACAGTTACATAATTTTAAAGAGATAAGACGAAACAATATCGTGAGAGTAGAGCAGATTATTTAGTTGATTTAAATTATTTTTGCTTCGTATTCACTTCCTTTGTGAATTATCTTCAATTTCTTAACATTTTGACATAAATACTCGTTCATAAATAAACTTTCAAAATTCTAGATTCTGGATTATGCCCGAAATCCGTGTCATCTTCATATCTAGATGGCTCATAGCAATAATAAGTACTAATTCGCTAAACAACTTATTTTAGCTCTCTTGGAATGGAGTTTACCAATTTTCTAGTGGTATGGAAATTCATGTTTCCCAATCCGCAACTAAAGTACTTTTTTAAGTCGTGCTTTCTAATTATACTGTGTATTGCCGGTATCACAAGGTGACGCAATTCCAGGTGTTACTTCTATTTGTTAAGGATTATTGTGGGATGTCTTCTATGAATTGTAGCTCCATGCAAGTCTCCTACTAATTTGGAAATACTCTTTATACCAGCAGTACCAGCAGCTTAGCTCGTCCGTCCAACACCCCAGCAAAGACTGTCGCCAAAGTCGTTGCCATGTGTTGGTCTTTATAGGGTTAAGCTGGGCTGTGTGTGTGTGTGTGGGTTGTAGCGACTGTAGCATTGCAACACCATGACATGGCGCAATTTGCAAGCAGGATTTGCTTTTTAGTTGAGTTTTCATTATGAGTGAATGCACTTGGCAAGCTTAAGAAGCTGCACCACGCGCTTATAGTTATATAAGTATATCCTGTATAACCGCCACCCCAACCAGCCGCTTGCTGTGGTCGCCTTGCCAATGACTTTGCTGAATTTATCTTAGGGATACAAAACTGACGCTCAATTGAAATTAAATTTCTGGCTGTGCACGCGTCACACACTCCGTGTTTGTTTGTATTTGTATTTGTTATTTGTTGTTCAAGTGTTTTTGGGGTGTGCAAGGCACAAACTATCGTCCTTTTAAGTATAGTGACCCTGCTTCGGGTTAAATTGTGTGACACGCCGTCAGTTTAAATACGCCCTTTTGCGATTTATAAAGGTGGTAATAGTTGCAAATAATGCTGTTTTGATTTTTTATTGCCAAGTCATGTGTAACGCTTTTGTATGGGAAAAAAAAATTAGTATTTTAGGGTGGCACACAAGTTAAGCTAGTTTTGGGCTTATTTCAAATTTTGTCAAATAATGCTAGTAACAGGCGGTTCAACTAAACAGCCTGGCAACCCTACGGCGGATTAAGAGCATGTCGTACGGCGCTTTCTCTTGCTCTCTTAAATGGCACGCTCACTGCGCAGCTTTGTCAGCTGACGCACTTCCAGACAGCGCTTAAAGAGAGAGCACACGCATAAAAACAAAAGGCCGGCTAATCAAAGCTGCGGCAAAGTCGACTTTGGCCACACTATATAAACAAGTGGCAACAAACAAACAAGCTAAGAACAAGGAAAGTAAAGCAAAGCAAAAAACAAGCGAAGGCAAAGGATAAAACTGTCTTCGAATTTTGGTGCTTAAAATTTTGTAAAAAGACATTTTTAAGAAGAAGCTGAAAAACAACTAACACAAATCACGCAAATATAATTTATTATTTCTTGTCTTATCCTTGAGCCACAGCCAGCAGCCCATGTCCTGGGCGAGTGACGTGTTTGTCTTTGTTGCGCCTCCGACCCGTCCACCCCTACCCCGAGCTCACGCCCAGCGTTACAGTCCCGTAATCATCTTCGTATAGTACGTCGTTTTCGTAGTCATCGTCATCAGCAAAAAATGTCATTGCAAAAAATGTAAATCTATTGAGGCGGTGAGCGACAGTGGCATACCCTGCACCCGCTTAATTCAGATAAAAAATCCTTATCTTATCTTTTTTTGTATCGATACGTTGTAGATATAGAAACGAAAAAGGAACTCATATGCCATCATGGACTTTACGAAACAAAATTATTTATTTTTGATTATTTATTAGGCTCACATACGTCTTAATACAAAATTTGATGGTGTGATATTAAATTGATGGTTCAAAAGGGTAGAGGGATAGGTCAACATTCGGTTGCTTATAAGGCTCACATAAATATAAATATCAATTAAGGCCATATCTTAGGTCTTAGGGCCAGGTCTTATATTAATAAAGGAAAGTGGAACATTTTTAAAGCTTATAAGAGGGAACATCTGTAATTAAGATATGTTAACCTATATCTTTTAAAGTCTTCATTCGATCTTAACAATAACAGTGGGCGCCAATCGCAAAATTCTCATACGGGCAACTGACTTAGATATCACCACGAATCGATCAACTTCGCCTGCTTAGGGGGACGTTGAGCAAATTTTATGTCCCAGACTCCAATGGTATACACGATATAGTTGTTCGTTCATACATACAACCGGATGGTTGGACATAGCCTAATCGCTAACTGTAACAATAATAAGAATTTTGATATAGTCTACCACGCCTACTCGAACCTGCTACAAATATAGCACAAATCTATAATACCCTTGACTCTATATATGTAAAGTGTATGCAAATTCTATGCTTAACGCCATTTTTGTGTGCGAGACACGATGACGACAAATTTTCAACGTGCAACCTGACACTGAGCTGAGATTTTCCAAATTCCTTGTCTTCACTTCGAGAACCTGTAACAGCCCCGCACCGCACCGCATTGCGCCCTTTTGCTATCAACATTGAATGTCTTTCCCCTTGGCAAATGATTGCTGCTTGCATGCAAAACTGCTGCTCGGAGTCGACGCCGGGCTCCGGCTGTCGAAAGGATTAGACCAACTCATGTGCGCTTGTATCAGTATGTGTGTGTATCTATGTCTGTCTAGTCAACGTGTATGGGTTTGTGTTGGGTGTTTGCTACAACGTAAAAAGTATTTGCACAACTCTCAAGTGGGTCAAATGATTAGGCGGCATGATGAAGTGCCGTGCTACTTGAGCCATTGCCGCACCCGTACCAACTGCAACCACCTACCCCTCGACCATACAAAAATAAACAGTTTAATGTTTTGAATGAGCAATTGAATTTGATTATGCCCGAGTGTTGGTATGCCTACATCTATGTATGTTGGATGTGAATGAGTCTGGGTGTGTACATATATACTGCATAGAGTATTAAGGGTGCTCAACTTGAAGAAGACATTGCGTGTGACTACGCAAATATGGCAAATGCATTACGAAATGAATGCCATGTCATTGGTTAGACAAAAGATTTTGGGGCTCAAGCTTTGGCCTGAAATTCAGTAACGTTACATTACATTACGTTAGTTGATAAGAGATTCATACGTAAGGGACTTGGTTTGAATATTTTGAAAAAAAGCTTTGAGATACAACAATGAAGATATACGACAGAAGGTTACGTTAGCGTAGCTTACGTTAGGTTTAACGTTACTTTACGTAATACTTTACGTAATAGTATATTAACGTCAGAGATAAGATTGGGACGAGATCGCGCAAAGACGGTAGAAAATTTTAAAATGTGCCGCATGGACGAGATTTTTGCATGTGCCTGAAATTCAATTATTAACTTTTTAGCCTTAAATTTTTACATCACTCAGTTTGTTTTTTTTATTATATGGGTAAGCACAATGCGAAGTATAATTTCTCTAAACCAAAACTATCATAAAATGTCAAATGTTATGATTGTATGATATTAAATATTCGGTAAAAAAAAGCTACAAACCTTATTATTGATTTAACATATGGTTTTTCAGACTTTTTGGAAGAATCTTTAATCCCAGGAGATTATTTCTTTTTTGATTTATTCTGAAAAACAATATTAAACGTGCAAACATTGTGAGACCCTAACCTGCCGAAGACTACTTAAATAAAAGTTTCAAAAAATCGTGGTGCAAACTTTGACGATTTTTTTTCTTAGAGGATATACTAATCGCGGGTCAAGGGTGCATTAGGTTGCTGCAAGTATGTAAAGCGACCCTGACCATAAGTTCTTACAACCAAAATGCTTATAACAATCTCGGCTTGCGAATGAGCTATGTTCGACTGTCCTTCTATCAATTAGAAATGAACACCTATATTTCGGAGACCACAAAAGCTAGACCGATTGATGTCAAGTTTGCTAAACTTTTTGTCCTTTCATAAGCATTTAGAAACCCGTGTTTAACTATTACTACCTTTTGAAGTCGATTTTGCAAGCGGTTATATTTTACGGGGCCCCAATAATATAAGAACTAATTCAAGAAGTAGATATATAAGTTCAACTTATTCCCATATAAATTGCATCGCTTAAAAAGTATAAGTTTTTAATAGTTCTAATAGTATTTTATCTTAAAATTATCTATCTAGACTAAGAAGAAAATGCATTATTAGCAGCTATTTAATTATTATAAACGTTAGAGTCTCATATAATGTAATACCAAACTTAGGAGAATAGAATTTGGATTGATTTTAATCGAATTATAATCAAAAATATACATGTTATATAAAATGCATAAAAATTCGACTATTCGTAAGAATTATTAAGTTACTTTATAACTTAGCTTTTCGTAAAAAAAACCGTTTTTTTTTACAAAACAATTCTTTAATTGAATATCTAATAAGTTAAGAATATTGTTTATATAATGATAGAATTTTGGATAAGTTAGTTTTTAAGCTTTAGTTTTAGTTATCGAACTGATGTTATGGGTTTTTTGGCATTTTTTCTCCAGCATGATTTTTGTTATTTTATTTAGATTTGTATATATTACCCTATAGTTTAATAATAATGTTATTCCAATAAAGATGAATGAATGAATGCATGAATGAATGAATGAGTGAATGAATAATGATAGCATTTTGCTTACAAACATAGTCACTTACCTGAACAAACTTTCATTAAATTATTATTTTCGTTTTTTTGGTCACAACGCAAATCACTGCTTTACCAACACCATATTAAAGCAGGCCAAACTGCTTTGTCTTTGCATTTGCAATTAATAAAATCACGGATCGTTCACGACCATGGTATAATAAGTAAGGTAGAGTAAGATTGCCGCGTCGTTCTCTTTGCTGGGGCCATATTTTTCATTCTCGTTGCGAATGTCTATGAGGTAGGTTGTCGCTGTCGCGGCTGTCGCTGCGCGTGTTTTTTTATTGTATGTTTGTATGTATGTATATAAACGGAAGAGCTGTTGTTGTATTATTGTGGGTCATAGTATTTCAGTTCAAATAATTAATAATAATTATATTTTCATTGAAAAATAAAATTTGTTTTCACAAATTCACTGTTTTTCATTCAGTTTCAGCTTATGCACTTGGTTTGTTCAAATTGAAGCATGCATAGATATATAAACGAGTGTCAGTGTGTATGCGTCAGCTTGTGCGTTGCTTCTCTCTCTCTCGCATTTTTTTGCTCTCACAAAATTTATGGCCCCGAGTTCGGCAAACTTACTCTACCTTACTTATTATACCATGGTTCACGCCGTTTACACTTATTGGTATACAATTGAAAAAGGCACAAAACAAATGGCGCAATCTTTGCTCATTACACAAACACCTGCAATTGATGCTCTCACAATAACAAAAAAAACTTGCATACAACTATGCGCAGATCACTCGCTCCGTTTGCACTTATTGGTTTTTATATACAAAAACAAAAAGAAACCAAAGTCAGCAATCTCTTCTCCTCTCACATGCTCTCATACGCACTTGCACTTTTACTTTCACTGCACTTAACAAACAATAACAAAAAAACTTGCATACATCTAAGGACAGATCAGTTGCTTCGCTTGCACTTATTGGGGTTTATAAACAAAAAAGAAAACGAAACCAAACAGAGCAATCTCAACTCCTCTAGCACTTGCACTTTTACTCTCAACACGTCAAAAAAAAAAACCAACAAAACTTGCATACATCTATGATCAGTTGAACCGTTCGCACTTATTGGATTTTGTATACAAAAAAAAGAAACCAAGGAGAGCAATTTTTGCACACACATTTACTCTCCCTGCACAAAAAAAAAATTGCATACATCTATGCGCGCAGCTCTTCGCACCCACGCACAGTATGGCCAATTTCGATTTTCCCATCTTTTCACACTTTTCGATGCCAACTTTAAGGCGCACTTTATTAATATTCTATAATTAAACTTTTTGAACAATTGCACGTATTTGCTAACTACATTTAATTATTGCTAATTATTCCAGCAACTGATTTAACACATTTCAACACTTTTTAGCAACGCGTAAACTTATTAACTTTTAATAAAACTGCAGAGTGTGACCGCACGACCGCTCAGTCCATAAAACTGAGCTTGTTTCTTTGATTTCTCTCTCGTAATGGGCTTAGTCAACTTTTCCAAAAGGGGTTAATTAGGCGTGGCAGACCCTAAGTTGTTTATATCAAAATGCTTATCATAACCTTGGCTAGCGATTAAGCTATGCTACTCTCTCTGTCCTTTGGTTCGCCCGTCTGGCCAAACACAAGAACTAGAGACCCAAAAATCAGCAAATGCGCATGGGTAACGTGCCTCTTGCTAATGCGTCCCCTAACTACGCCTTTGTCTTTGTTTCTCTTTGAGACTGCAGTAACAGCATTGCCAGATGCCCAGTTTCAAATAAACGCAATGATTTAGCTCTATGACCTAATAAACAATGCTCTTGTTTGGCAGTGCTGAAAAAGAAGCATAAGAAATAAATTTAAACAACATTAGAAAAATTTTTAGCCTATTTGCGCGCCGCAATAAGTTTAAATTTATTATACTAATAATGTTTTTAATATTTTTTGAATTAGTGATTATAGCTGCTGTTGATGCCAAAAGTGCAAATCTTTAAGAAACTGTTTAAAACTACATATTGTAGGTAGGTAAAAAAAACAGTGCGCAAGAAGTGCGAAGAAAATGAAGGCTCCTTTGGTATGTATATCTACCATTATGCAAGTGCAGGTAAGTAATCAATACCTTTATATTTTTGGTATATATGACTCCTTGGCGTCTTATACCCTTTCTCAGTGTTGCTCCGCGACAATTTCAAGAAAATCAATTAATATCTTCTTCAGACAGCCCACATCCTTCTTCTCATTCTGTCAAAGAAAATATCTAAAGATCTTAAGAATAGTGCTTAGTTAGGATTGCTTGGATTGAAGAATTTAAAATATGTTATCAAGTATTAACCCGTTTCGAACCTAACTTTAAGTGCAACTAAAACGTATGTAAAAAAAACTTCTTAAGGTAATATCTATTTGGCTTTTGTTGTTTTGCCGTCTCTCTGTTTACTTTATACTATTTACTTAGAAAAAAACCCAACAAAAGGAAATTGCTACTTAAATTCAAAGCCAATCTGTTGCGATTTTTTGCTAGGCAAAGCAAAGAGATTAAAGATAAAAGTCGCCCAAAACAAACCAAAAACAACGTCAAACAAAGCCGACAAAAAAAATATGCCAAGACCAGCGACCAAGCACCAAGGACCAAAGAGCGAAAACCGTCGACATTTAAACATTTTTTTTAAATCTGATTATTCCACAACAACTGTCAATAATGCAAACTGTTTATACCAAACTCTCGAGTACGACACGACATCACAACCAGAACCAGGTCTCCGCCCTGCTCGCAAAACCGCAAACGACGCGAGAAAATTGTCACCACCGTGAAGCCAAAAAAAAAATGTACATAAAAATCCGGAGAGGCGCCCGAAATGTGTAAATCAAAAAAGTAATTGCAACTGATAACAACATCAATAACAATAAGTGACAACGGCCCCAGCGACCGGTCGGATAACGGTACGCAGCCTTATAAAAAGGGGTTCGGGTAAAGGTAACAAAACCACAAAACGGCGCGAATTACATACAATATGACAATAAAGGATAAAGCCGCAGAACAAAAAGCAGTTGTATCAGACAAAAAAAAAAGCATAGCAGACAAAACAGTGTTGACAAAGCGCATACAAAGTGTCACACAGTGGGCTACAATGGGCGGCTGGCTGGGTAGTGTTGAAATAGGCGACAACTCTGCCTGTGCTTGTAGTACCTACTACTTTGTACTAAGTAGTACTGACCAAAAGTTCTAATATTTATGGCTGTTATGTAACGCTTGAAGCGCTGACTTAAAGTTCTTTAATTTTTTTTTTTATATACACTGTAATCCTGGAATCGAGGGTATTTTATATTTCTGCAGAACTTAAGATGTTTTTAACCAAATACCTCACCTTGGAAAGCGATTAAGACCAAGAGATACACAATAACCGTCAGAAGGTTTTTTTTTTTATTCATATTTTTATATCCCTTATAGAGGTTTAAAAAAAAAAAAAAATGATGTATCCTAAAATATGAAAACCTCTATCTAGGAAGCTTTTAGAGTTAGGGACATCAAGTATTACCGAGAGATACACAATAACAGTCACTAGGTTAAGTTTTTTTGATTCCTGCTGTTGTATTACATTTTGGCCAAAAGGTGGAGGTCTTGAGTTTCTATGAGGGCAAGATGTTCGAATCAATGAGTATTTTTTACACGACTACGGCGAAGCCAAAACGGAGAAATACGATTTTGCTCGCAATATAAGTACGTCTGTTCCCGCATAACTTCTAACCCGCTTACCGTAAATTGACAAATGAGGTGTCGTTGGAAGCGACTCGATCGTCCGCTAGTTATACACAAAATTTAATATCGTTCCCTATAGTGTGATAGATGGTTACGTATCGAATGAAAGGTCTTTATTAGTGAGCTACGACCGATACGATAGCTTTTGAAGTGTGGGCTACGAAATGTAGCTGTTGATAATAACCAAATTGGTGATCAGGGCGTCGAGAGAAAAATAGCTCATATATGATAGTCACCACCGAAAAAGTTGGACCCTCTTTCAGTAGATCACTTAGAATTCAAGGAAAATTGATAAATTTAAGACTTCTTCTTCTTCTACAAAAACAGTTAGGAACACTGGAACTGGTTAAACTAATTGTGCAATTATGACTGATATGTTTTTTTTGGGTTAAGAGGAACTTGAGTATAGAATTAAATCGGATTAAGATAATTTTTTAAAAAAAATTTACTTGATTGGGTTTGCGTTGAAGGTTCATGTGAACCTAACAATCCTCGAAATTTGAACTTTTTCCCCAAAACAACTCAAAGGGATTCGATAGGAATAGGAGTATCCACCCAGTACATTTATCTTGAATACGACAATAATTCTCAAACCATACTTAACGCAGAACATTTTTGAAACAAGCGGGTGAAGTGTATTCCAATATCGGACATCTTTCTGACTGTTTCCAATTTTTTTTTTATTATTTTTTTCATGCTCGTAAATCTTTTCAACGGGCGTCTGGAACACACGCATACACACATTTACACACTTATACGCATAATACACTTGACTTCAGTTTCAGCTCCCTTAAGAGTTTGCAGCGCCTGCTTTATTTACTTCATATTAATATTAAGTTCATTGTGTCAAGTTGGCAGCGCCGATTTCTTATCATTTTCCTTTTTAATTTTTGTCGCGCGTTTCTTTTCTTTGCCGCACCAACTACAACAACAAAGACAACATCAATGGCCCTGCCAACAAACACGACACTTCTCCGGCTTGTTTGCAGCCCCAGCTCTTCTCTTTTCGGCTCTCTTTTGCTGTTGTCTTGGCTCGACTTGGCAGAGCTTGGCGGGGGCTTATCTGCTGCCTGCCTGGCATTTACATTCAACGCTTGACAGCTTCTTTGGTGGCAAGAGTATTCCTGTGTGTGGAGGGTTTGAGAAGTGGTTGTGGCACACACACACACACACACACCCTGAGAGAAACCCAAGGAGCGCTGCTGCCATTGTGCGCTGATATTTTTGAGTCCTAGTTTAAAGTAATCCGCCTGGCTTTAACTTTAAGTGCACCGCATAATTAACATTTCTTCTTTGGCCTGGGAAGAGCAACTGTCAGCTCGCATGGCATGCCAAGCCTGCTGCCAGGAACACCCTTTTCTATCTTAAACTTAAGCATAGAATTTCCACTAAAAACAACTGACATCTAGCTAATGGCTGGCAACTTGGCTGAAAATCACTTAAAGTGTTAACAACGCACACAGCAGTTTCCAGGCGGCAAGTTATGCATGTTATGTTAGGTATTTCAAGTGTTGGTAAACATGTTTTTGGGGTGTAGGTTACCTTCACCGCAAGTCAAGTGTCGCCTGTAATTTCCAGCTTCTAATCTTAAATTAGCAAAGTCACGCAAGCATACAAACACTGCCCTACCCCAAACCCCCACAAAATCATACACCCATACCCCAGACAAAAGCTAAGTCCTTAAAAAAATGAAAGAAATTGTAAAAAATAATTTCAGAGCACGCTTCAATGACATAATTTGAAAAAGTGCGGAGTGTGACTGCAATTATTTTGATGATTATGATGATGATGATGACGAGCTCAAAGCACACCAACACCATCTTCACACAGCACATGCAAATGTTGCACGCTCCGACGAAACAATGGTGGAAAAGTCATCATCATATCAACCACCACCAAAAGCACGCGTTCAAGTATCCCAGCTTAGCTGCTGTCAGCGGGGGGCGTGTATTTCTTATCTTTAATCAGGCCGGATTATCAGTTAGCTATAATATATAGCTATTTGGGTGTTGCACATCTGGCATGTTTACAGGTACCCCACTGGGTTGAACGTTTTTTTTTTTTATAAATAAAATGTTTTTAAAAAAATGTTTTTTTTAACACCCTCTGCGAGTCATGGCATAATCCCACTTATTTCATATAAAGCCAGCTTGGTATGTTTATGACGTCACAAGCGTGTTATTTATGTCATTGAGTAGGTCTTGAAATCATATTTTATAAGGTTTGTGTGCATAGTTCGATGTTAAGGTAACGCCCTGGAAGTTATTAGGTAGCTATGGCAGTAAGGAGTCTTTTAATTGAATGGTTGACGACCCTCTCTGATGCAAATATACTTGCAGTGTTTGACCGGAAAGTACTCCGTAAGATCTGTGGACCTTTGGTGACGACTACAGGAATGAGGAACTTTACGAGCTCTACGACGACATTAACATAGTCAAGCGAACATCCAGCGAACATCTCCGCTTGCACATTAATGTTGTTCGTATGAAGGAAGAAGCTCCAGAGGTTGTTGTGGAAACCCGGCAAAGAGTTACACAGTGGCTACCTTTGGTAGTTTAGAGTGTAGATAAACGCAGTATATGGCGCGTAGAAATAATTGTTGTGCAGCCTGAAAAAAGTCTGGACTCCTAGAACATGTTCCCCTACACATTATTTTGCAACATTATGCGAAACTGATTTATCTTTAACCTTAAAATCTTCATCATTTATACATCTCTGAAAACACAATTTCCATTTGCAAAATCCCGCCACAAAAAACGCACAAAAGTGGCGGTTACATACACATGTATGTAATAAAGGGTCGGAAATGCCCAGTTTAAAGTTCAAATTCCCATTGCAAGCCCATAATCAAGCTAGCTTAATGAATTGTCCTTTTCCTTACTCGACTCTGCTCGACACAATGTTTATGTTCTAAAAATTGTTATTGTCTGGCAGCTCTATCCCGGCATTCTACGGTTCCAGGAATGTATAAACTTATTCCGGCTTCTTCTTCGCTTTTACCACTCTCATTGGATTTTATTGTAAAAGTCGTGACCATGGCACCACTTTTTGGTGGCTTGAGCTTGCCAAATATTTTTGGTCATTGCATTCAGTGGAATACTTGAACCTTCTGTATTCCATAGCGGCCATTTCGAATTATTGTCGTTGCCGTCCTTTTTTTTTTTTTTTTTGTTTTTTTGTGATTTTTTGTTGCTTTGCCTACTCAACCGCCATGGAAATTGACTTAATTATCTTGTCGCATAATTACAAAAGTTGACGCAAAAGTCCCCTTTGGTCTATTTTATTTTTATACACTGTAAGCTGAAGATTAAGAGGTATATTGAGTTGATGCAAAAACGAGTAAGATCCTAAAAATTATCAAGACGAGAAAGACAGTTCCCTGAAGCATGCAGCAGCTGGAAGCGCACTTAGACTTGGTGATGTGAAACCTTTCAAGGTATCTACTTCTGAGCACTGTAGCATCCTACTAGAGATGGGAATAAGGGAGTGGGAGGTGGAAAAAGGGGGTTATACATTACAGCAGAGAAATAAAATGGCAACATTTAAACGTGTCTGTTGGGGTGGGAGGATCGGAAGCGAGATACTTTGTCAAGGAAACTGAGCATACGATCTACGCGGATAGTGAGAGATCTCAGCAACAATTAAATAACATTATTGATGAAATAGCAAGAAGGACATCAATTCTTGTCTACAGCTAAGTGACTACCAAGGCTCTTCCGTCGAACGCCACGAAAAGTAAGCTAATCCGCATCACCCTGAAATCTAACTAAATCTAATCGAATCACTTAATCAAACTTGCCTAGGTCATTTAGAAATTTAGGTAAGGGAGTTCACCATGAGGAAATAAATGAAAAAAATGCTATCATGCTCTGTCTAGGAAATGCGGAGTTGCCTTTAGGAGAGCTGTTTATATCAATGGACAAAAAAACATCGAGTAAGTCCATGCCACTATCAAATTCCTCGGAATCTTCCCAATAGCACACTAGGCATTGCAATGAAAGTACTCAAGAATCTTGCGATAAGCCCATATGTAGCATGTGGCAATCTTCAAATCCGATAGACCTTACCTTCAAACCACGAGGCATCAGAGTGGGCAGGAAGTACTTTCGTAGATCTCCGTCTGTTCTAAGAAGCTGCCCTACTAAACTCCACCTAAGACTTCCCCATCGAATTTTGCGATTAACGTGCATATTTTCCACGTGACAATCTTGAAACCCAGCAGACCTTTTCAAAAACCAACTAGCATCAATGGGCCGACAGTCTTACAAGTAATCTCGGTCTTTATGGAGCAACTGCACTACTACTGAACCTCATCGTATAAATGCTGTTAGCAACCATATATTCTATGTTCCAATCTTCAAACCCGGCAGGACTTCCAGCAACCCCCTAGAATCACAATGCACCGAAAATTGTACCTCCAAGTATTTCCCGTCTTTACCGAGCTGCTGCCCTACTGAACTTAATCCAACTTTTCCCCATAGAATCTTATGTTCAAAGTCTAGGTATATTTTCCAATCCATGTTTTGAAACCCAACCATCAACTAGGCACTACAGTGAACTAAAAATCTTAATCTCGGTCTTTATAGACCATCTGCACTACTAAGCCTAACCAAATCTCTACCCATAAAATTTTTCAGTTAATGTCCATACTTTTCACATAACAATATTCAAGCTGGACAGACGTTTCCAGCAACCCGTTATGCATTCTAATGGATTAAAAGATCTCCCTCCAAGAACAGCTTCACTAATGAACCTAACCTTACCCTTCCCCATATTGAACGTCAGACAGGCCATGTGCCACCAATTTTTAAACTGAAGGGACAATATCTGTTGAATGCATTGGATGGAGTAGGACTTTACAGTTAAGTGTTTCCAAATAGGTTTTGACTGGCGCCACAACAGGTGGATGATTATGTAGGAGAATAATTTTGTCGTGTCTGGAAAGGTGATGAACGCGTTTTACCTTGAGTACTCGACTAGAACTCATTAATTGTGTTCGGTAGAGAGCTGCAATGAAGGTTTCGCTCGGTTTTAGCAACCAAGGATGCAGTGTATAACCTAGTTGGGTTGACGCATCCACAGCAATGCCACTTGGCTTTTTTATTGTTTTTGGGACCGTTGAGCTATAAAATGCTTTGTTGGCAAATGGTCAAAATTGGAAACATTATAAACAGTATTATAAATACTTTAATGTATCACAGCACGCTCAATCCATATCAAAAGCCAACCCCAAGAGGCAGAACTCAACATGCCGCAAGTGCCTCAATTTCACGCTCTGGCACAGAACGAATAAACGAAACTTACAGGAAGCAGTACTTCCTCGGTATTACGAGCTCAACGCATTTCAATTTTCTTAATTTCAGTTAATAACTCAACAAATACGCCAAAAGGCAAAGAACTTATAAATGCAAATATTGATACATACTTTCAGAATGCGAGCGCGCCAAGGCACAAAATGAGATGGTGATGATGCTGATGATGATGATGAGCTGGAATAGAACTGCTTCAGAAATTGCATGCTGTTGGATGAACTACTTAGGTTGGTGGAGCGTAGGTTAAGGGAGGGACGCAAGCTTAGAGGAGTGAGGCCACTGACATTAAGTAGTAGCAAAGCGCGCACATAGTATTTCTATGGCTAAACATGAAAAGCACTTTAACAGCTTGGTCCAAAGGGGGTAGATGCCTTTTGCAAAGCTAAAGACAAACATTGAGCTGCTGAAAGGGGAATGGGTTGGATGAGAAGGACTGCCCGCGGGCATAATGACAATTACAGTTACCGCGTGCCACAGTAAAAAACTTTTTTACTATAGTTACTTGCTCTCCGAGTTGGCAAATAAATCCGTCTAAAATGCTTGAACGCCATATCAAAGGCAAGCAGCCAGTGAGTCAGTACGTACGTACTGTGGTCCGTACGTAAGTCAGTACATAAGTCCCGATGTCGACGTTCCTTTGGTGCTTGCTCCGTTCGCACAATTCATGCACTCAATGAGACACAAACAAACAAACAACAACACCAACAACATGAGAAGAACAGAAGCGGGTAGTGCTACTATTGCTACTACCCTCAAGGGTCGGCTGCCACAGCTCAATTGAAAGGGGTGAAAAAGCTAAACATGACCTCGAGCAATCTACAAAGCGAGACCTCTCGTTTCTTTTCATTACTCCTGCTCTTAAATGTACACAGCGAGAAAAATTGTGGTGAGCAAGAAAGATGGTAGTATTTGCATCATTGGGAAGACCTGTCGCGTAGATCGAGTCTGTAGTTCGTCTGGATAGATCTTCTTCACTTTGTAGCTAGAGGTTATGTGACGTTAGATAGGCTACTGGACTCCAACCCCAAGAATGATGGGAAGTGAGTGGCAGGATAGTGTTGTTGGGTTGAATAGCTCTTCTTGATCCTCATCGGCATTAGGCTTACAGCTACTATCACCACCCTAACCACATCCGTTTGGACGTTCGTTTAGGAATGCTCTCACTCTACCTTGGTTTTGATAATCGCTGTTATTTTTTATTTCAATATTTAAACTATTCATAAGTTTCAAAGCAAAGAGAGCAAATGTTGTCCATCTTGTAAAGAAAAATCAATTAACCAGAAAACAATTGGATTCCAGAGGTTTTGAGGGCATTCAAACAGATAACCACCAGGTGCAATGGGTGATCCTCCAGACTGTTCAAAATGCAGCACTACGTGTTGCCACACAACGCAACCACCTACATCAACAAGTGGGTACACACCCTGTGAGTGACCAATATGTTGACAAGGCAATTCCTTTAACATTCAACCCTCGTAACTAGGGTTACCACCTCGGTCGCGTCTCTCCCGGCAAGTTATCAATGTCTAGGGGGGGGGATAAAGCGAAAAATTTGAAAATGACAAATTTTTTCATACTTGATGTATTTTAACAAAATGAATAACATACATGAACACATAGTTATTTTTTTTTCCCACATGTATTTTTCATTTGTCATCGCTTTTCGAAGAAGTGGCTCTTGTTCCGATCGATTCAAAATAAGAGCAAATTCTTCGCAACTCATAAGGAAATTTAATTTCGTCAGAAGCTCTGCCTTCACCAGTTCGACTCTCATTCCATTCCTCAAATCGGTCCAAATATTCTTCATCACTGAAAAAACTTTTTCCACGTAGGCAAACTTTGCCAACAATTAAGGGCAATTGGACAAATCCGTCAGAACTTTCGAAAATTTTTACCTATTTTATATCGACAATCTTCGCCAAAGAAAGTATTTCGTCGTAAAGAGCGTCCTCGTCAACATCAAGATCAACCGCTTCAGGCGCTCGAAGAAATAGTTTTCGGTCTACTATTTCGTCTTCAAGGAGATTTTTCAAAATCGTCCCATTTTCCCAAATATGTTAGAGCTCGATGGTAAGCAAATAATGCCTCTCTCTCAAATTTCGATCGTTAATGCTGTGCCAAATGTGGTAGACTTTCGTTGACTTTAGATCCAAAGTACTTGTCATCCATTTTGGTTTGCAACCCATCCCATCATCATCATGTACTGTTTCTTTTTCCAGATTTTTTATACTTTTGGTCATGTGTTGCATAAAATGATGAACGAAGTATAAATAGCGTTCTGGGAAAGTAAAATTTTCGATGAGATCGTCGTTCAGTTCATTCTCTTGATCTTTCACAAAGCTCAAAATCTTTTTGTCAACTTCATCTTCTCCTACGTTGATAAAATATTGCCTTAAACCCGGCCATTTTTGATAATCAGCTCGATTGCTGGAAAAACGGACATGGCGACCCGATGACCACTTCCTAAGCCCGGCATTGCCGGGCGAGGCCCGTGCAGGTGGCAACCGTACTCGTAACCATCTCAACCATACTTCCTACCTGTGTCCTCTATCAGAGATACCTAGACCTGTCCTACTCGATATCCGCAGCGAACTACCTGACATTTTTAATGTAGTTCAATTATCCATACCTATAAAAGACCTCTCCTCAAATTATCCACATAATTTCATTTCAAACTCTAGATCGAACCCAGTCTTAGGCATCAAGCCTCCCCCCATCGATCCATCTGAAACTTCTCTCCCAAGGCAGCAAAGAACTTCCTTGTACCAACTCCACTTATCCACATTGAGTATCTCAAATCTAACACTGAGATTGTTGATGCTTGTCCACACTGCCACTGCAGCCCGCACAATTCTTTTTAGGCATATTTAGTCAAGGCTGCCTGGAACTAGACAGGGCTTTCCTTTAACTTTCCGCCATCGTTTCTAACTTTCTACTTCTCTTTCTTTTCATAAACCTGGCAAACAACATACGTGGTATACCGCGGTGAAATCTGACACACAACATTTTAGTGTCTCAACTGAAGGAGCACAATCTCCACTAAGCTTTGAACTAAAGCTTTCTTAAGAAAGTTCGACTGTATTTATCCTGATCTCCACAATTTGAATTGCATGTGCTTGAATTTTTCTCTCAGTGTAGAACTCGCTCGCTTTGGCGTTGTCCTTGTCGTTGGCGTCTCTTGTGGTGTCTATCGACCACGAAAATAAAGCATGGCAATATAAATAGAAATAAACCAAATGTACACAACACACACCAACAACAACTAGAAGACAGACACATGCGTTTAGCGCCCTGTAGAACTGCGCAGCGGAAGCGGAAAAGGCGCCATATTTGCCACATCCCACAGCGAGTCCCAGACGAATCTCGAACTCACATCCGCTAAAAGTGAACTTGCTTGATGCGTTGTTTGTGTAATGAATTGCATGTTCGTCTATATTTAAACATTATTATTTTTTTTTGCTCTATTTGTTTTACATTTGGATTCATTCATTTTTTGCTGTATTTTTTGTTTTCATTTTTATTTTGGTTTCTCTCGTTTTCGGGGGAACCACAACTTGCCCAAATGCCAACAACAAATAAACGAAACAATTAGAATAAAATACGCCCGTGGGAATTGAGCGTAGGCCAAAAGGCATAATGCGGTTGGTCCAATGTTTTCATTCAGTTTTTATTTGATTTTTTTTTTTTTTTCTTCGTTAGTAAACATAAAACAAATGAAAAGCCACAAAGGTTTTATCTGAAAGTTTGGGTTTTACGTTTTTTTGTCAGCTCAAAAGTATGCAACGCATTTAAACAAATCGCCCATAATTTAATAACAATTTTAAACATTAATTTAGCTTGACAACGAAAGTGAAATAAAAAACGACTGAGATATGGCGAAAGTATGCAAAACTTTTTCCAAAAACAGAAATATATATCTTTATAGCTATAAAATAAAAGCCTTTAAATTACACATAGTTAGGGGAATTCAGTTTTAAGCGCAGAGCCAGCAGTAAATTGTAGTCAAAAGAGGGACTCTAAATTTGAAAAAAAAAAAATTATTTAAAAATGTGGTCACTCTAAAAGTATCGTAATATTTGGGGAAAAAATAGTATGACGTTGGAAGTGAGTGTATGCCGACTGTGATATACCCTACACTCATTCGATTTTAAACCTTTTGAAATATGAACTATATGAACATTTATTTTATAGCTTGTGTTTTCTCTCTATGTCGGAAGATTTAGACTCTTTAGCGAAAAACTGTTGCTGTGAACTCATGAGATGTATTCCCAAAAATTAAAAGTAGAATATAGTTTCTCCACAAAAACATTTAAAATTGTGACGAACATTAAATTCGAGATGTGATGGCTTTGAGATACTCCAGTCGCATTAATTAAAACACCCGCTTTCAATCAAATGGAACACAGTGCCTTGATACGCCGAAAAAAAATCTTTTGATTGTCGAATTTAAAATGATATCTTCATATACAACGAATTATGATCATTCAGGGATTACATATAATTGTGATGGTAAAAAAATGGGAATTTCTTCCGTTTTTTAAATACATACGCTTGAGATTCTATTGCATCGTTTACAGCTTTTAGAACCCTTGTTATGATAGTATCACCGCGCCATCTTCAAGCGATTATATCCCAGTGCATTTCTTTTTTAAATATGGTTGCGGTGCGCAAGCATCTTCAAGAACTATTGCTTCTATCGCTTTTATTTTTTGTAGGCTTCTTTATCTACGTGTATACTCTTAAAATCATCTTCGGAAACGATGCAACTTTAATTTGGAAAAAACTTTTTTTTCTAACAACTCCAATAATAATTTTTTTCTAATAGAACCGATTCTGATAAACCGTTTTTTCTAAACAAATCGATTTTTTTAGAATGGGGGATTTAAAGTCAATTTTGGTGCAGTGCATGGGTATGCCAAAAAATGAATAATAATAATACAATATCTGCGTAACTTAAAGAATTACGCCCCGAAAACCATATGAGAGCTATATATTACAACGCTGATATCGAAAAATCAAAATAAACTTGTTTCCAGTAAAATGATTTGGGATCTAATGTGAAAGATTTGTTGCTCTATAGTAGATCATATCATCTCTGAAATCTAGGATGAGCACGTCTAGTTAGACTACTCTATTCACTCAGATCATACTTAAGGCAAGTTTCGAGATTTCCGACATCTCCTTCAGCTTGCTATGCTTAACTTACTCTTGGTGCTTCAAAGCACAGGGTATAAAGAGTAAGTTACTGAGATAATTAAATAAAGTAAAGTATAAAGTATTATCATAAATGTTTGTGTCTCTAGGTGGTCTGTGAAATCTAGGTGTTCATACAGACGAACAATTTGTTATAATGAACTTATAGACTGTGAAAACGAATATATCCTGTCCACATCGTTTTCCTGTATGTCCAGGATATGGCTATATTTAAACTTTATAAAATTGAACTTAACCAAAGACGACACATGCCAGAAAATTTCATGCTCCTAGTTCGTTTGGACTTCGAGAAAAATGCAATAAAGAGTGACGAACAGGCGGATGTCAATTAGACAGAGGTTAGACATTCTTTTGTTGTAGTGATTATATGTACCTTTACATATGCTGTGCACCTTAAGTACAAAAATAGGTAGGCACGACTGTAGCATTCTAAAATTCTTAGAAATAAATTAAGTCCATTAGATATTATGATGTGGATGTCTTGAAATTAAGGCCCATACGCAGCACGCAAAAATTCCGCACCAAACGTCAAAACTTCAAATAAAAAAAAATATCCCAAAAAAGGGAATTTTTTTTTTTATATGAAGTTTTGACGTTTGGTGCTGAATTTTTGCATGCAGCGTATGGCCCTTAAATAAAGAAATTCTTAAGAATTCTTTAAGAATGTGAATGCTACTTTATTTTTTTTACGTGTAACGTATAAAACACCTTAAGTCGATTGGCGCATTACTTAGTAGAAATCAGCTCTAAAAAATAAATTTAACTGGTCGGTCCTCTTCACTTACATATTTAATTGAGCTTGCAAAACTATCCTTAACTCGTCTGATTTACCCATCCTTTCTATTCTTTTATTCTTTATTCATTCTATCCTCATCTCCTCCGACTTATCCATTCTTGAAAATTTGAAATAGGCTTAAGAAATAATAAGAAATTTTTTAACTAATGCTCAGATAATCCGTTTCCAACAAAATCTTTGATTTTAAAAAGAGAAAAACAGAACTAGATGGTACAAAGGGTATATTAAGTTTGTGCAAGCAGAAAATGTATGTAACATACAGAAGGAGACGTCGAAGACCCCCAAAGTCACCAAAAGTATCATCAGCGTGACTAGAGAAGTCAATATACCGATGTCTGTCTGTCTGTATGAACGCGTAGATATCAGATATTATAAGAGCCAGAGCTACCAAACTTTCAGATTAGATCTTTTATTAATCCATAGGAGAAAAACTAATTTTTTTTTTTTTTTTGATATCGGAGTTACATTATATAGCTCCCATAGGGGTGTTTCAGACGACCTCGAAAAAATCCAAAAGTCTTAGATGGATAATTCGTTTGTTTATGAAGATATCGTAACCAAATTTGGCTTTGTACCAAATTTGATCAAAATCGGTCGACCATATCATATAGCTCCCATAGGACCAATCGCTCAAAAAAAAAACGTGTTTGGTGCAAGATTCGACTTTTTTTTGTTTGTTTATAAAAATATCGTGACCAAATTTGGCAAAGAAAGAATATCTTTTGAAGTTCGTAAGCAATAAATCGGATTTGATTGCAATGTGGAGGTACAGGGTATCGTAATTTTCGTCCCATAGCCTTGCAACTTTGTAGATCAAATTTTGCTCTGCATGATCCTTTCCGAGTTCTATGCTCTAATTACAATAGCCTTTTTAATTTCATCTCTTTTGAACGGTCTATTCCATCTATCACGTGCTCTATCCTAAGTCATCTTGACTTGCCTCTTCGAGCATCCATGACCAATCCTGTATTATGAGGCACTTGTTTCGTCATTGATGCTCTTTTGGCTTTTTTTTATATATTTAATGTTTAAATTTTATTTGAACTTCCTTTTTCCACTTGGTTATTGTAAATCCAAGTCTCTGGCCAGTTTTTGATGTGAGTCGGTGCATATCGCTAAAAAGTTCACCCACCGGGCTGGCGACGCGGATTAGTTTATATCTATCTATTTTCCTCGTTTAATTTTAAATATTTCTTTTAAACTTTTCTTATAATTTAAGGCCAACTGCACTTTGTTGCACCCCATTTAAATCAATAAATCAAATCAAAATCCCCAAGTCATCCGCGCCCGACTTTAACGTACGCCATCTTTATAAAGATTTTGTATTAAGACTCATAATGTATCTTTAACCTTTTTAGCTCGACTAAAACTACGAAAGTTCCTTTGTTGTCTAATGGAGCAACTTCAATGGGATTCATAACCCTCTTCAAAATAAATTTCGCCAGCTGGGACTATTGCTCGGGGAAGTGTTTCAAAGAGAGTTACTTTTCTATGAGCGCTTGGCCTGGATATGATGGGTATTATCACTTGTCCCCCATTGAAAGTCCCCGAAAGTGCACACTGGGTAAGTGTCCTTTGCTTTCATAGACATTACTGCAGCCTAATTTGTACAATATGAAACAGAACCTTAAAGGTCCCATAAAAACTGATAAGAAAATTAAGTGTGACGATTTTCCTTCACTGCATGCACCACATTTAGCTAAGAGAAGAAGCACCACGAGATGGATAATATTATTAGATATTGTTCTAAATACGAAATTTGACGCTTTTGGCTGCATCATCGTGTTCTAACCCAAGCAGCAAGCTTTTATTTATCTATCAGATAGACATAACTTTAGTCAACATTTGAACTTTATATATATTCATTCCTGTCCTGTTTAATTACAAACATTTTAAATTGTTAAGAAAAAGTTAATCCACGAACAGACTTTTAAAATGAGCTCAAAACGCATTTTTATGTTGGTTAAAAAAGATCTAACTTTTTATCGTCGTTTTAATGCCTTGACAAATACAATCTCCGCATTTGGTTCCACTGCGTCACTACAACTTCGTGGCTACGCAACTGATGAAAAGTGCGAAAATGCTGTCATAAAGGGCGTGGTCTTGGGCATTTACCAGAAGGAGGGCGATAAGGAACCCAAGCTAACATCTAGTAGTGAAAAGTTTGATGAACGCATACAGGGCAAGCTTTCCGCACTGGTGCGTGAGTCAGGCACAACTGGTCAATTGGGCAAGGGTAAAGTATACTGTAATATGGATGATGAGTTTCGTGCCGTGTCAGTGGTGGGCCTGGGCCGGGAAGGTGCTGGTTTTAATGATCTGGAAATATTGGACGAAGGTATGGAAAATGTACGCATAGCAGCCGCCGTTGGTGCACGAGCTTTACAAATGCACGGTTGCAGCGAGATTTTTGTGGACCCCATGGAGTACCCGGAACAGGCTGCAGAAGGTAGTGCTCTGGCCGTCTGGAGCAGTAATGCCAACAAACGCAAACGTGATCGTACGCTCATACCAAAGCTGGAACTTTACAATTCACCCGATACGGATGCCTGGACGCGTGGCTTGTTTAAAGCCGAATCTCAAAATCTGGCACGACGTCTTAGTGACGCACCGAGCAATCAAATGACGCCCACCATTTTTGCACAATCTGCTGTAGATGCCTTGTGCCCTTGTGGAGTGAGCGTGGAAATACGCTCTATGGATTGGATAGAACAGAATAATTTAAACTCGTTTCTTATGGTGGCCAAGGGTTCTTGTGAACCACCCATCATACTTGAAATCAGCTACTGCGGCACTTCACCCGAGGATAAGCCCGTTTTGCTCTGTGGCAAGGGCATAACCTTCAATAGCGGTGGACTTTGTCTGCGCCCCAAAGTTGGCATGCAATATTTTCGTGGTTGCATGGCTGGAGCTGCCGCCTGCGTTGCAGCTATACGCGCGGCAGCTGCACTCTCGCTTCCCATTAACGTTACTGCAGTGTTGCCACTCTGCGAAAACATGCCCTCAGGCATGGCGGTGAAACCGGGTGATGTGGTCACACTGATGAATGGCAGAACCCTGGGCGTTATGGATATTGGCAAAGCCGGCGTAGTGGTCATGGCGGATCCTTTAATCTATGCTCAAACTACGTACAAGCCGCGAATGGTTATAGATTTGGCAACGATAGGTTCTGGCGTCGATAGCGCCTTAGGTGGAGGTGCTGCTGGCATATTTTCAAACTCAAATTTTATATACAAACAGTTTGAGATGGCTGGCGCCTTGACGGGAGATCGTGTCTGGCGTTTGCCACTATGGAATTACTACAAGGAACTGGTTACGAAAAATCTAACTTTTGACATAAGCAACAAAGGTCAGGGTCCGGCCACATCTTGTTTAGCAGCTGCAGTGCTGCACGAGCTTGTGCCCTGTGCGGATTGGGCACATTTGGATGTATACGGCGTGGCATTGGTTACGCGCAATAATGTAAAACCCTATTTGACAAGTAATAGCATGACGGGACGTCCCACCCGCACTCTAATACAGTTCCTACACCAGATGGCCTGCCCGGACAATAATTAGTATATCTATGGACTACGGTTTCTTCAATCGATTTTGTTTTTTTACTTTTGGATAAAAAAATTTCAGCTCGTGGAGCCAGTATTGTAGAATATTATACTTAGTTTTAAACTTAAAATTGTAACGGTGAAATTAACTCATAAAATAAAGAGCTTAATTTTAGTAGATCTATTTCTCCTTTTTTATCATGGTAATACAATTTTTATCTTTTAGCCACCCGTTTTTCTTGCAAAAATTACACCTGGTGGTATAAATATAGCACAAAAATTTTGGCAACCAACTTATTGCTGACAGTGTTGAACAATGGAAATAGCTACAGCAGAACATCTTTTTAAAGAAAGATTACCCAATTCTTGAATGTAATATTGTGGAACAGCTGTAGACTGCACTCATTGTTGCTTAATCCCTCTTCCTACTGAACCATTTTGACGATTCGATAAAGAGAGCTAGTTCCGCTGCGGGCAGATTTCCACACAGTCAAAATCGTCGAAGAATTGTTTTTCCAGATGCTGGGCTCGTTTTCGAAGATCTTCTTTTGAGAATTCGATAAAGAGAACCGTTCCTCCATGGATACATTTGTCAGAGAGCTTAGATTGTCGAAGAATAGTGTCCCCAGGTACTGGGTGTTGGTTCAAAAAAATTCAAACGCTCTATGGGCACATTTACCTGAGAGCTTAGATCTTCGATGAAGGGTTTGTCCAGATACTTGGCGCTCTTTCTAAAAAGCGCAGGGCAGTTACTGATAAAGTGTGAAATACTTTCTATCTGCTTTGAGTATTCGATAAAGAGTATCAGGTCCGCTATGGCCAGACTGCTCAGATTTTCGAAGTTGGGTTTTTACAGGCGCTGAATGCGATTTTCAAGAAGTGCAGGGCTGTCTCATAGCAGGTGACCGCATGGTTTGTATCTCCTTACAAAAGTACATGCATACTCTCTCATGGATTAGGCACATGCTGCAGTGCTCCGATAAAGCTCCTGTGATAATCCTGGTCATGTTTCTGTGGCATCGGAGAAGTTCGGATGTTCGCTTTTGTTGGCAACTTGGCCAAAGTGCTCGGGAAATTCGACAATTCTCGTTCTGATTGGTTCTATTTCTGTAATCTCGTTGAACTCCTTATTGCTCTATTATTTCTTAACTATTTCTGCAGGTCTCTCCATGTTTTATATGCAAAAAACGCAGAAGAGTCTCTGAAGTCGCTCTCTTTCTTTTAATACTGCTTTTGAATATTTTACTTTGATAAATTTCTATTTAATTTTTGGTAAACTTCTTGATGCTTATCGGTTTATTACCTTTTTTCAACTCTCTCCTATATTAACAAACAACGCAGAAGAGTCTCTCTCTCTCTCTCTCTCTCTTAAGAAAGCTATTGAATATTTAACTTTGATAAATCTCTTATTGCTTTTCTGTTTCTAACCTTTTTCTATAGCTCTCTCCATGTATTTCCAAGCAACTCAGAAGAGTCTCAAAAGTCTCTCTCTCTTTCTTAATGAGCATTCATTTTGAAAATTGTCCACTCAAATCAAGGCAGCTAGCTCATTAATTATGCAAATGCTTTTTGTTGTCGGCATACTTTGGGTCCAGTACTTTGGGATATCCGGCTGACAATATACCAAAAATTATGCCACCAAAATGCAAATGGCGCGACTAAGTCGCTAAACAAAACTTTCAGCCCTGGGTCATAAAAACTACCATGTGATTAACACAAGCCGTTAGTCGGAAACTACAAAAGCCTTGCATAAGTTGTTAACAGAGCTGAGAGCCCAGACAGCATTTGAAATATGGTACATATGTAGTATATATGTGTAAGTATGGATGGTATATACTTTATGTATATAACTGGGTAACAAACAACAGCGGCAGAACAAAACAAACGTTGTTTGAATTTAGCTAATGGCAAAATCCTGCATAAAATTTACATGGGATTAAAATTGATAAATTGGTTGTGAGTATTTGAGGATTGGGTTGGGTTAACCATGTATGGAGGTGTCAAAGAAATCTCAGTGTCACCGAAAACTCTTTGGGTCTGTTTAAACTATCTTGTCTTTTTGCAGGAGAATTGATTCAATACACTTGACTTTAAGAATTAATGGAATGACTTCTAACACTCTTTAAAAAGAATGTGAGCATGTCATAGGGTATATAGTAAATAGACAGAAGGACATAGCTCAATTGGTACTCAAGCTAATGATAAATATTTCGCTATTAAGAAACTTGCGTCAAATATTATTTTCAATTCATTCTACCGAACTTGGAAAATATCTTGTTTAACCAAAAGTAAATGGAATACTAGTTCCCAGGAAAGAACAGCAGTTTATTCTTAATAATAATTCTTTGAAAGAAGATACACCAAATCTTTACAGTGGACTTTAACAGTTTTATTGTTCCATCTTGTAGCCTAGGGCCACAGTTGGTTGGCACACAAACCTCACTATGATGACTTTGAGTTAAAAACAAAGACGGCGCCTTGATCAGTGCCTGCAACGTCCAAGCTCTCTTTAAAGCTTTAAAACTTGTGCAAATTTGTAAAAAGATGTCGTTTAAGAATAATTAAGTACTTGATGATAATAGGTGAAGGGAGGTTGAAACCCTATCACCACCTCTGTTTACGCCCATGAATAAGTGAAGTAATGAGACTTTTATAGTAAAATTTAAAGTTTGACTGAAGCTTTATAAAAATGGATGGGTCAAGATGAATGGTTCATCTACAATTCCACAGTAAACGGAGCTTTATTCCAAAGAATTTACCCGATTTCTGAAGTAATACAATATGGTGGCGCAGTACGTCTCTTAGTCAGGGCTAGGAAGCAATGGAACTGGAGAGGCTGTACAGTATGTCTTGATCCGTCATTCGTCATCCTGGGAGAATAACTTTGGTGCCGCATTGATCCTTTATTAAAAAGTAGCACCAATAGCGTGCAGCTTCTCGATCTTTGCACAAAGTATCATAGTCAATTCCTCTGAGCTGAAACGACTTATAAATGTTTTTTTTTAGAATTCAGTGACCAGACTCCTCACAAGTATTATTTTATCAGAGTATACGGGAGTTGTCCTTCTTTGCATTTTCGAATGTGGCTTGGCAGGAATTAGACCCTTTACCTGGTTACTAAAATGGCTCCACAATTTATTCCTACAGCGACTGGTGTACTCCAAAGTATGCATATTGTGTAGGGATGGGCATCGCGTACTCGAATATCGGTATTCAGTATCGATGTGTATCGGATGAAACCGATGTAAAAAATCGATACATCGACCAAACAATATCGATATCTTGATATATCGCCCAAAAAATTTGTATGAATAATATCAGTTTTAAAATAATAAGTCATACATAAATTCAGACACATACAAATAATCAGCTTATCTGGATTTCTGACAATTATTCCAAAAGGCTGGTTTTTAGTTTAAATTCCGTTCCGTTCGTCGGTCATTATTCTCCCTGCAAGGGAAAATGGTCGCTCCGAGGTAACAGACGTCGCAACAGCCGGAACAAATATCCTTGCTAGTTTGTAAAGATTCAAGAATTGTGTCGACAGGGGCTCCCATATGGTTAGTGGATTGGATTCCAGCGGAGACTGTTGGCGTGAAAAAAAACTTTCATCTCCGTTCCCGCAATACTTTTTGGATCTTCCGTATCTAAATGCAATACAGGATTGCTCACGGCAACAATGTGCTTTCCCAAAAATAATTTTTCTGATGAAATGGTAATGTGCAGCGACTTAGCCAGAATGTTGTTTCCCGACGTATCCAATTTTTTCCCCGATGCAGTCAAATCTTTTTCTATGCCCAAAGTGGCCATTCCACCTTGCACGCTTAGTTTTGGCGCCGAATTCGTAAATATCGTCAGTATCGGATGAAAATATCGATATCGGATATATCGTCGAACATGGATATCGATACAAAATAGTCGACTTCCAAAGAAAGAATATCGATATTCCGATATATCGATACACTATCGCCCATCCCTAATATTGTGGTACTAGGGGTAGTCCGTAATCTGTCCAAGGACTCGATTTTGTAGCTCATTGATACGCAACAATATCCAACCTTATACCTAGAAGGATAATGCAATTTCCCGGTTTGCCCTCGATAAAAGTGGTGTTAGAGGTAGCATTATTGAACAGCCACCTTAGCTTCGTAAGCATTTTCGGAAGACATTTGTGGTGGGTGTCAGTGAGATAATACCGGTAGCCGGTAAGAGAGCCTAGTATTTCACCAGCACAGATTGCTTGGGAGCCACAGACTCTATCTGGACCGCTGCAGTACTTAGCTTAATTATCCTATTGTCTATACTTTAAATTGTGGCTGCGAGAAAGAAAGTCCCTCGGAGATTCGTGACATTGACGTCTTTGTTGAGCGATTTTTCATGACACCTCTGAAAAAGCGTTTTAAATCATCTGTGATTCAAAACTTATGTACATGGTTTTTTGATGCATCCAGAACAATGCTACCTACCGGATACTTATTGTCAGCACACTTACCCAGTGACACTAATATGTATAGTGACGTGGTGCCTAGACAACATCTAACTAATGAAAGTTGTAGCTGTTTTTGGCTGCCACAGGATGAAAATTGTGGGCTGCACTTCTTAGTTTGTTGCTCTGGGCGCTACTTAAGTCGCTTTGAAGTGTAACTAAGAGGCTAATGTTTGTAAATTTAATAAAGCGACTCACTTGTTCCCACTTTCCTATTCTCTTTCCCTCTCTCTCTTTCTGTACTTACTCACCTAGTAAACCGATTTGGTAAATTACTAAGTTCTCAGCTGGCCAAGAGCGCTGGCAGCTGGCTAACAAGCAGCAAGAAGCTTGACGTCACATGGCCCGCCTGTCTTTCCTCTATAATTACGTGAGTGTCGCCCGCCAGTGCTGCCATGCCGCCATGCCGCAATGTTGCCAAGCCGGGTCATTATGTCACCTACACGAAAATGGCGCACGTAAGCCGGAAACGAGGCGCGGGCTCATTGTGCGGAAATCGCATTTGGTGCGCATAAAGCGCCATGCTGAAGATAGCGACTTACTAACGACGAACTAATACGATTAGTGTCATAATGCTGGCGACTTAAGTGTCTCAATGGCGCCCCAGAGCTGGGCTCAAACATGGCTGCATCTCTTTGTTCTACTAGGTTTCCGTTTTGTTTATTTTTTTACATTCTAAAGTGGTTTCGGCCTAATACAGCTATAACTTTAATCTCACTTGGATTTTTGCCTGGACTTGGCGCAGTCCTTTACGTTTTGAGTGTCCACCTTCAGATCGTAGAAAGAAAAACGATGATAGCTAAAATACTCCGGATTTTTGTACGCCGTAAATTTGCTTGCATTGGGTCCCAGCACATCGTTCGCCTTGAGCGGTCTATAGACTAGGGGCCGTATAAATGTCGGTGGTTCAAATGCTTTGCTAAGCACACACTTTGGTGCATATCCATGGGGTGGTTCACGCAGTGCGCCCTTTACGGGACCACTGCGACACACTTTTGGTTTCTTGCAAGGACAATCCGGACCGCATTTGCATTCACCGCCACATTGACAGCCACATTTGCACTGTCCCTTGTCGGCGGTTTTGGCATAGCAGCGTAAACAAGAATCTTGTAGACGCAATTTTTTAGACTGGACCGTTTTCGGTGAATCTTTTAACAGAACTTTTAAGTGGCGGCAAAACATCTTAAAATTTTGGAGGATAGAAAATTTGATTTGGTAGAAAAATTTGTGAAAGTCAGTTTGAGAGTAAACTATTATAATTTTGACAACTAGACATGCCTACTAGGATACGGTAATAGAACTAAAGGCTCTGATTAGTCTGACCGCATTTTTAAGGTTTGTTTAGAGATAACGCAAGAAGAAATAAAATTGTGGCAAAATTTAATATGCAAAATGAAGTAGATTAGAGACTTTTTAGAAAGCAAAATAGTCGACATGCCAAGCCGCCTAAAACTGGGTCGCCAGCTGTACCAGGGCCGTCGGAAGCAAAGTAGTGGACTGGTACCGACGCGACGGCGCTAAGTGCCTAGTGCTTGTTTTCAATCTACGTGTTTTTTTTACAGAACTTCGGGCTCGCGGTTAATAGAAACGGTTCTTTAAGTCTGTAAACGGACCTGAATGATACACTAAAAAAAATGAAATACCAAGGGGGGTGTCAGAAGCAAGGATCGATAGCCCCAGACGCCTTAAGCAATAATGTAGAAGATGATTATGTAAAACGTCTTAGAGGTACATAAAAGCATTTTAGAAGTGCATCTCTATGGACGTGAGTCACGAGCTAAGGGAGCACATCGTTGGATTACATCGCCGTAGTTTCTATCATGAACCCTACTTGGAAATGGATTAAAAGCTTCATAGAGATGCAAAGTATTTCGTCAAGTTGATAGAGTATGCCATAATTCGTAGACTGTACCGATATCTACAATAAGAGACACGCGTCAGACCAAAGATCAAATTCAGCGAAAAATGGAAATGTTATTTCATAATTTAATCCAATTGAGTAATAGAAAAAAGCGGCAGTATATACTTTTGTACAGATCTTTTCTGAAATTGATTTTGAATCACATTGCCAGAATGTGATTGAAAAGTTCAAACGCCCTCTCAACTACTTCCTCACTACTTACTTTTTAAAAACTAAAAATTTTTGAGGTAAGCCCATCATATTCATGGTTTTTTTTTAATTTTTTCCCCGCCTCTTATGACTCTAAATCTATTTTATATATTCATGACAACTTAATTTCACAGTAGAAAAGGTAACTAATTTAGACTGAACTCTGTATTTAAAAATTAAACTCCACATGTATTCATAATGTCTAAGATTTAGTGAATAAAATTGAAATTGAAAATTGAAAACTAAAAATTTCCGTTTTACCTACGAATTACTTGTTATTACTATTTAAATTATTACGTTTTAAAAATCGTGTGGTAGTGTTTTCTGTTCCTTTGATATTTTTTCCGTTGCCTTTATAAGGGCAGCCAGATTATTGTGGTGATGAATTCAACACATTAAAAGGTATATTGTGAAAAAAAAAAACCATGAAAATACCTAATCCTGTTTTCTAGCACTGAGACAAAGAACCATCATCTATACGGCCGTAAGAAGTTGATGGATTTGTGCGTTTGAATTTTGGTATTTTACGGTTTTATCCCGGTTTTCTTGTAAGTATCTGAAGACACCATTAGCAGTTGAGCCACCAAGACTATCTTATTGGGGGATTAGCACGTTCCCAAGGCGACTTACTACTAGACGGTCCAACGCTATCGTATTGCATGGTGCTCCAACGCCATATTCTCCAGGCGACTTCGTGACATGCAGATCTAACGCTCACGAGCACTAGATGGTCCAACGCTTTCATATTCCAGCATTGTCACATACCCCAGGCGACTTCGTGACATGCTGCACTATGGATCAACAGCACCGCCATGTTCTCCAGGCGACTTACTACTCTATGATCACGAGCGCTGGATTGTCCAACCCCATGTTTTCTAGGAAAGTTCGTGACATATAGATCTAAGGGTCACGAGCACTAGATGGTCCAACGTTTTTGTACTCCAGCATTGCCACGTACCCCAGGCGACTTCGTGACACGCTGCACGTGCACAGGATTGTCCATGCAGATCTAAGGCTCACGAGCACTAGATGGTCCAACGCTTTCATAATCCAGCATTGTCACGTACCCCAGGCGACTTCGTGACATGCTGCACTATGGATCAAAAGCATGGCTATATTCTCCAGGCGACTTGCTGCTCTAGGGATCACGAGCACTGAATTGTCCAACGCGATGTTCTCCAGGCGACTTCGTGAAATACAGATCTAAGGCTCACGAGCACTAGATGGTCCAACGCTTTCATATTCCAGCATTGTCACGTACCCCAGGCGACTTCGTGACATGCTGCACTATAGATCAACAGCATGACCATATTTTCCAGGCGACTTACTACTCTAGGGATCACGAGCACAGGATTGTCCATCACCATGTTCTCCAGGCGACTCGTGACATGCAGATACGGCCGTAACAAGTTGATGGATTTGTGCATTTGAATTATGGTATTTTACGGTTTTATTCCGGTTTTCTTGCAAGTATCTGAAGACACCATAAGCAGTTGAATTACCAAGTCTATCTTATTAGGGGAGTAGCACGTTCTCAAGGCGACTTACTACTAGACGGTCCAACGCTATCGTATTGCATGCTGCTCTAAGGATTACAAGCATCGGCATATTCTCGGCAGATCTAAGGCTCACGCGCACTAGATGGTCCAACGCTTTCATATTCCAGCATTGTCACGTACCCCAGGCGACTTCGTGACATGCTGCACTATGGATCAACAGCATGACCATATTTTCCAGGCGACTTACTACTCTAGGGATCACGAGCACAGGATTGTCCAACCCCATGTTCTCCAGGCGACTCGTGACATGCAGATACGGCCGTAACAAGTTGATGGATTTGTGCATTTGAATTATGGTATTTTACGGTTTTATTCCGGTTTTCTTGCAAGTATCTGAAGACACCATTGAGTTGAGTCACCAAGTCTATCTTATTGGGGGATTAGCACGTTCCCAAGGCGACCTACTACTAGACGGTCCAACGCTATCGTATTGCATGGTGCTCCAACGCCATATTCTCCAGGCGACTTCGTGACATGCAGATCTAACGCTCACGAGCACTAGATGGTCCAACGCTTTCATATTCCAGCATTGTCACATACCCCAGGCGACTTCGTGACATGCTGCACTATGGATCAATAGCACCGCCATGTTCTCCAGGCGACTTACTACTCTAGGGATCACGAGCACAGGATTGTCCAACACCATGTTCTCCAGGCGACTTCGTGACATGCAGATACGGCCGTAACAAGTTGATGGACTTGCGCATTCGAATTATGGTATTTTACGGTTTTATTCCGGTTTTCTTGCAAGTATCTGAAGACACCATAAGCAGTTGAGTCACCAAGTCTATCTTATTAGGGGAGTAGCACGTTCTCAAGGCGACTTACTACTAGACGGTCCAACGCTATCGTATTGCATGCTGCTCTAAGGATTACAAGCATCGGCATATTCTCCAGACCACTTGCTGCTCTAGGGATCACGAGCACTGAATTGTCCAACGCCATGTTCTCCAGGCGACTTCGTGACATGCAGATACGGCCGTAACAAGTTGATGGATTTGTGCATTTGAATTGTGGTATTTTACGGATTTATTCCGGATTTCTTGCAAGTATCTGAAGACACCATAAGCAGTTGAGTCACCAAGTCTATCTTATTGGGGGAGTAGCACGTTCTCCAGGCGACTTACTACTAGACGGTCCAACGCTATCGTATTGCATGCTGCTCTAAGGATTACAAGCATCGGCATATTCTTCAGGCGACTTGCTGCTCTAGGGTTCACGAGCACTGAATTGTTCAACGCTTTTGTATCCCAGCATTGCCACGCACCCCAGGCATCTTCGTGACATGCTGCACTATGGATCAACAGCATCGCCATATTCTCCAGGCCACTTGCTGCTCTAGGATTCACGAGCACTGGATTGTCCAACGCCATGTTCTCCAGGCGACTTCGTGATACAGATATAAGGCTCAAGAGCATTAGATGGTCCAACGCTTTTATATGCCAGCATTGCCACGTGCCCCAGGCAACTTCGTGACATGCTGCACTATGGATCAACAGCATTGCCATGTTCTCCAGGCGACTTGCTGCTCTAGGGATCCCGAGCACTGGATTATACAACGCCATATTCTCCTGGTGTCTTCGTGACATGCAGATCTAAGGCTCACGAGCACTAGATGGTCCAATGCTGTTGTGTTGGAGCATTGATATGTAGTCCAGTTGACTTCGTGACATGTTGCTCTATGGATCACGAGCATCGGCATCATCACGAGTATCCCTAGGCGACTTCGAAAATTAGCCAAAATTTGACATAAAGTTATACAAACGACTCAAGCGTAAATGCGACGAAAAATTTTTAAAGAAGTAATAAATTATTAGTTAATTATTCGGAATTTCAGATTATGTAAAAAAATTAAGCTAAAATTTTAATAAAGTAAAGCCAATTCTTTTATTTAATGTACAAAAATTGTTTTTTCAAAACATTTTATCAAGCCATTTTAATACGGATATGATTAAGAAATGTAAATCTTTATTTTAAATTTGTAAGTTATAGTACAGTAAAAGTACCCTCAAAAAAGGCGTTTATTGGAAAAAAATACTTGATGGATGAAACTTTCAGGGATCTTTAGGGACCTTGTTCTAAGTCTAAAACCGAGTTTTCGTATTTATGATATATGATATTCGCATGATACAAGGTCCCTAACGATCCCTGAAAGTTTCATCCATGAAGTATCTTTTTCCGGATGAAACTCTAGATTTACTGTACTAATCCAATTTGAAAAAAAAATATTTACAATGAAATAAAGACAATAAAATGCAATGAAATTTTTAAACCAACAGCAAGCACAATTATCGAAATTCTTCAAAGATACCAATTTGTCACACTTTGAAATATTGACAGCCTGATAGGTCAACCATTTTAAAATTTACAAGGACCTTAACTTATGGTATGTAAAAGAAGAAATAAAGAAACGACTGAGTCTCCATGAGCGCTCATTAGCAATAATTTTATTGAATAATAGAATATATATGTAGGTACAGACGACTAGAGAGAAAATTCTTCAAAGATTTAAAATTAGAGATAAGTAGTACTAAATCCTGGAAAGATAACGTATGTCTGCAAGTTATGGACGTTTTCATTTTTTTTACCATTTCTCCTACTCTCAGTTTGGCCAATCGGTACCATCAGTTATTCGATGGCAGATGTTTTACAGCCGTAAAACAAAGATTAAAAAGAGTACGTCGCATTGACGTAGCGTTATCTTTTGTGTAAGTTCTGAGATTTTTTGTATGATGAGTTAGTTTGCTGGTTTACTAGACTCGATAATATTATCATTGTCAGAAAAGAATCTCTTAAAGATGATTCTTATGAGGGAATTTTATGAGTGAGATGAAGACTTATATATTCCTTAATTCATACAGTATAGAAGTGTGATTATGCTATATAAAAGCTCAAAAAGAGCATAGGGCGTCAACAAATTCTCTCCATCTACTTCTGTCTCTTGCCAATAGTTTGAGCTGATTCCATGTCATATGTTGACCAGCTCCTTCATTTCGGACCATTCTTATCCAGGTGTTTCGGGTCTTCCGGGGAGTCGATGGCCCTGCGGATTCCACTCGAGTGCTGCTCTCGCAATGTCTTGCGCTGGCCGCCTTAGCGTGTGGCCAATCCATGACCATTTCCTTCTTCGGATCTCTAGCTCGATGGGGTGGATTTCAGCTAGATCAAGTAGCTGCTCGTTTGTAACCCAAGTGGGCCAAAAAATTCTCAAGATCCGCTTCAGGCATCTATTGACGAACGCTTGTAGTTTTCTGCGTGTTGCTTGTGTTGTGCTCCATGTGGTGCAGCCATAGAGGAGCACCGACAGTACGCTGCAGTTAAAAATGCGGAGCTTTGTTTTGGGGTTTATATTGTGCGCTCGCCAGATTCTAGTCATCGATGAGAAAGCAGTTCGCGCTTTGTTGATGCGTTCGGTCTGACGTGGATCCACCGTCCTTACAGACTATGCTGCCGAGATACGAAAAGAAGTCAACGTCTTCTATAGGTTGGTCGTACAACAGAAGTGGTGATGTGTTGTTGGGCACGATGCGCATTAATCTCGTCTTCTTTACGTTGACTCTTAAACCAACTTTGCTGGCGTTTTCAGCTAGGCAGTGAAGTTTCCTTGAAGACTTGGCTTAATATTAAAGGGCCTTTTGCCTTTTAATACTGCAGTGCATATCTAAAATTGTAGATAAAACTGTTTAAATAGTTTGATAATAACCTAAAGGTATAAAAGAACAAAAAATTTAGCTTGTTTTAGGTTTGAGAACCATAGTTGAGTATTTGAACGATGATTGAAAAAAATTTTAAAAGTTATTGAAAGGTTTTTTTTTAACTTTTAATTGAATAATAAAATAATGCCAATGGATAAAAAAATGCACTAAAGTGTCTTAATAAGAATTTCTCTAAGGTCTCACGGTTAATGTTATATTAGTTAAGCTTATTGGAACAGAGACAATCCTACGTGCTAGAGTAAAGCGCCTTTGGTTTAAGAATATCAATGTAGTTTCAGCTAACAACTTAAGACCAAAATTTACTTTATCTCTTGGCTATTTGCTGACGTAATCAAGCTAAACTTCAACTAAAGCTTGCCAAATATCACAACAAGACTCATAGTACTCGTACACAGTCTAAAGTTTTATTCATATGTTATGCTGATTAGACAGATTAGTAGTTCTTTGCTTCAAATAAATATACCAAGTTTCGCTCTATAAGCTCCCACACACATATATATACATATATACTTTAAATAACTCCGATCATTTAACTTATTTCAGCTAAAGCACCTGAAATTTGTTGCTATTGTTTTTCTGTTGTTCTGACTGTTTCGAGTGTGTAATAAAAGTTTCGGTGCTGAGATAAATGCTCAACACTTGCCAGCTCAAGCCAACCCAAACGATAAGACCCCTCAACAACAACCATCCATCCAAGCGACATGCAACAACAAGAACAACATTTTGTAAGTCGTAGTTGTTGTTGTTGTTTTTTAAACTAACAGCAACAACAATGGCAATAAAAATCCCAGCAACAAATATAAAAGCTGCAAAATTGTCAGCTCACCTGCCCAACCAAGCGACTTGACTTTTTCTCAAACCCCCCTCGCACATACAAAATCACGAAAAACAACGAAACAGGTTCACTTGAATGCTTTTTAATACACTCACAAGCAAACCAACACACACACACGCACACACACACATCCACACATTTACAGCGACAGGCAAACAAAGATGGCGCACATAACGGTACACTGGCGGCTCCATTGCGGCCATGATTGTGGTTGTAAATTTATAGTTTTAGCAAGAAAATCGCGCTAGGAAAACTTTTTAGTAGGTCTCTGCATGCGACACTCCCACACACACACACACAATCACAGCTAGTGACTGCGACAGCGACGTTGACGTCAACTGCGACGCTGCCTTCATCTAATTGCTTTTGTTTTGACTGCGGTCGACGCCGACGTCAAAGTCAGCGTATGCTCTCTCTCTCTTTGGCCTAGGTACAGTTGTGTCAGAGGTTATATAGCAGCGGAAGCCCTTTCGTTAAGGTAATTTTCCGCTATATTTTGTATGACTTTGTTGTATGCGTGCGGAACGGAAACATGACGGGGGCACTCACAACTTGGGTGCTCACTATTGCGACTCGTACTACTTCATGCATAAGTGTTGGTAAGCGTTGCAAGCAAGCGCAGTAGGGTAAAAAGTTGTCGGAATTGTTGACAAAAGAGAGTTAGTTGTCGGTATACAAAAGGTTGCACATAATCATCTTGTAGCATGCACCAGTCGAGTTACAATTTGAAGTTGTTGTTGTTTGTTGCTGAGCAACTAGGGCAAGTTTAATACAAGATTTGAGGTAAGTAATTCCATTTGGAGCAGCTGTGTAATGAGTTCAAGTTGCTAAAAATTATGTAAAAATTTTATTTTCACAACATTAGTGATCAACACTTTAATTATAATTTTACTTTGTAATAGTGAAGCTATTACGTGAAATAAGCATTTGCTGCAAAATTTAGAGGAGACCTTTTTTTCTTTACATTTGTCACTACTTTGTTTCACATATAAACCAAGAATATACATATGCATACCTTTAGCTTATTTTTCAACACAAACTTGAACTAAACAAAATTTTGCATTTCTGTCCGACCCAGACTCAATGAACGTCATATGATACTTGCTCCCACGTTGTCAGTCTGGCAATTGTGCAATTCTGCATCGCTGTTATGGTTGCTCATTTTGTTAGTCGTGCCGTAATTTATATTTTTTGCAAAAAAAAATGTACGTTACATACGAGAAATATGCTTCCACGGGTAATTTCACAATGGCGTCGATTCCACAACCTCCTGTTTACAAAAAAATATTTTATTTTTTATATATTAAGAAAACAATTGTTACTTTATTAACTTGTCCCAATACTTAACTTCTTAAGTGTTTCGGATCAAGCTTAAAATAGGCATTATTTGAAAACGTAAAAGAATACGTAGATCGATTTTGGTTTCATATATTCAACATATCTGTTTTTGTTTTAAAAATTTATACTATACAAAAAAATTGTGTTATCTGGAAGCCCTCACGGAATTCAAGGTAGAGGTCCTTAACAATGTAAAAATATTTAAGTATTAAGATGATGGCTAGTTAGAAGACCTACTCCCTCTTCAGGCTTCTACACACTTCTTTTCAACTCATCGAAAATCATGTCTATATGTTAATTTTTCGAATTGTTAAAGTTGAACCAAGTGGATTGTCTTTTTAAGTACGAGCCCACTGCATCTGTGGTTGACCAACACTTACTTATAAAATACTAAAACTTGTAACCTTGACCTGAGCTGCAATTTAAAAAAGTTGTAAACTAAAACGAAATGAATTCTTTGCCAGCTTTGAGATGAAATTCCTTGAGAGACTTGCTCGTGACTTTCGCTTGTATGTAAAGCACTAAGTAGATAGCTTTCGGGCAGAGGCTGTTGCGGGCATGTGCTGCAATTCTAACCCAAAAGTGAGCTTAGCCAAGATGCCATAGCCAAAGTTTATGTAAATGCAATGGCTTGACGATTTTGGCTTAACGGTTTCCAGTTTTGCTCTTGGCCACAACATCCGTTGTATTTGTTGTAGATGTTATTTTTTGGTATTGTTTTTGTTGGTGTTTGCCAACTTTTGCGCCATTTTTCGCGCTTACCGATGCCTCTGTTTCTGCCAATGCCAATAGCAGCATTCAGCAGAACGCTGCTTCAAGCAGTTGCTTTATGAAGCAATGCACTTTTTATATATAAAAAGCCCCATCACGACAGGGCTCTTCAGGTCATTTTAGAAAAGAATCTATTCTATACACGCAAAACAAATCTATAAGTATATGTTACACCACTTATAAAGTTTAGAACGCCTAGACCGATTTTTATACCCTTTGCCTAATAAAATGTATGCAACAGAAGGAGACGTCTGAGACCTCCCATTGTAGTGTATAGGTCCCTTAGGGGTATTTCAGAGCTCCTCGACAAAACAAAAAGTTTTCGCTGCGTTACTCGTTTGTTTATGACGATATACTAACCAAACTTGACGTTCAGAAGTTTATCAGTTTCCAAGCACTGTACCTAATGCTATGGAAATCTATTAACTATATTATATAGTCCCCATAGAAACATTCGGTCAAAAAAGGTTATTCGTTTTTTTTATCATTTGTGTATTTACTAAATTCGGCAATCTAAAGTTTTTGATGTACTTAAGCAATAAAACTTAATTGCAATGGGATATTATTACAGGCGTTCTCTAAGTTCTCTGCGCCCGGCTTTTATGGATTTGACTAAAAAATTGGCCTCTTAGGAAGAGACGGGAGGCAGAGCAGGGACTGCCCAAAAAATTTTAGATCTCTAATGGAACTAACTTTTTTGGTATTGGCCTTTTCGAGACTACTCGCATATTGATAATAGTCACCGAGAAAGTTTCGAAGGGAAAAAGATTAAAGGACACCTAATCCTATTTAAGAGGTACCAAAGAAACTATGTTCACGATAGTAACTAGATATTCTAAGTATAATACCAAGTACAGCCGAAAGCCTTAGTAGCTATGGCAGTCCACCTGTCTGTAGCATTGGTTTTTAACTTTAAGCATACAGTGTAAAAAGAAAAATAAAATAAAATAATACCGTGTAATAGGAAATGAATTTAGCACAGAGTTTAGTTTGCAACTAAAATTCCAGGGTAAAATTTTGACTATTGCAAAATATAAAAGTCTAAAAAATGTACATCATTTTGAACCGATTTAAGCTGTAAAAGCTTTGATATGGGTATTGAGAGATCTTTAATGTATTTTTTTTGACTATATTGCCAATTAAAAATTCGCTGTGCAGCTCCAATAAAGCATATTCTTGCTGGACGAAAAGTGTTCTTCAATAAATCCTTGAAGCATACTCGTGCTGGATGAAAAGATTTTTTCAATAATGCAGTGAAGCAATGTTCTGCTGAATGCGTCAATGCTGCTTTGAAGCAAACTCAAGCTAAAACTAGCATATTCATGCTGGACGAAAAGTGTTGTAGCAAGGTCCTGCTGAATGCGTCAGTGCTGCTTAGAAGCAAGCTGAATGAAGCATATTTGTGCTGGACTAAAAATTTTCTGGAATACGTTTTTAAAGCAGATCTTCGCTGCATGCGTCAGTGCAGCTTAAGAGCAAGCACTAGCTCAGTGAAGCATATTCATGCTGGACGAAAAGTTTTCTTTAATGATTTCTTGAAGCAGTGTTTTGCTGAATGCGTCAGTGCTTCTTACTTACCAGGACAAGCTAAATGAACCATATTCGTGCTGGACGAAAAGTTGTATTCAAAAAATCCTTCAAGCAGTGTTCTGCTGAATGCGCCAGTGCTGCTTAGAAGCAAACACAAGCTAAATAGAAAGAACAAAAACAAGAGCAACAACATTGTGAGCAAGGACTATTTGGCTGGTTGCTTAATTAAAATGCGCAGCCAGTGCGAGCGCTTCATTTGGTGCGCTTAATCGCCTGCCACAGATTCGCATCAGCATGGGCCTAGTCCGGAATAGCTTTTGGTTTGGTTTTGTTTGGTCGAGAGAAATATACAGAGAGAGAGATTGGGCAGGTCGGGTTGGATCGGTGGGGTTGCACACGCCTCCTGCCTTTGTCTTTGTCCTTGCCGTTGTTCACAACGTTGTTCTTTTGCATGTAAAGTGTCAAGTTTTTCATTATAATTTGCATATTTTTCGCCAACGCGTAAACTTTTTTGGCCCATGCTCACAGCGGGTATAGCTGTCCCCTCTTCTCCAGTGCTGCCACGCCCCACAACCCACTCGAACTAGCAAATGACAACAATAAGCAGCATTGTGGCATGAGGCACGATAGTTGCTGCAGCTCTTGACGCTTCGTTGTTCCGTTGCTGTTTAAGTGGCAGCGGCCTGGGCACATTATGAACAGCAATGGATGGATGCTCCGTGTGTATCTGCCAGATACACAAAATGTATCTTTTAAGTTATTTTTCAAGTTTAATTTTTTGACTTTACCGCATTCTTTTTTCTGGCATTTTGTTTTTTGTTGTAAGAAGTTCCACGCTCCGCCTTTTGTTGAGCCGCCGCGCATAATCATGCGAAATCTGAAAACGTGTCTGGTATAATAATGAGCACTGATTATAACTTGAAATTGTGTGTGAAAGTACAGTTGTGTGCGCAAGTTATGCTACGTGGTAACACGCTGAAGTTGCGAATTCCGAAGTTTGACTACCGAGCGACCCCAAAAGACAAAGACAAAATTTTTGCGCCAGTGTTGGCAGTTGAGTTGAATTATAAATCCTGAAAGTTGTAAGAGAATTATTCGAGGTGTTAAAGTGTAGTGTAATTAAAGATCTGCTGGCAAAAGTTGAAAAACTCGAGAGAAAAAAATCTAAAAAGCAGAATAAAAGTTGTGGAAAATAGTCAGAGTAAGCGACATTAAACAAGTTAAATATAAAAGGTCTGTTCAGGACTTTGATTCCGACGAAATCTGGGAACACCTGTATATAAATAAAGTACAGTCCGGGACAGTTCCTGAAAAAAATTTCGTGGAGTCAAAATTATGTTCAGAGTTTGATTTCTGACTCAAAAAAAACTGCAACACATAACTTTGTGAGGAACTCTGATAAATATAGAATATAAAATATAGAATATAGAATATAGAATATAGAATATAGAATATAGAATATAGAATATAGAATATAGAATATAGAATATAGAATATAGAATATAGAATATAGAATATAGAATATAGAATATAGAATATAGAATATAGAATATAGAATATAGAATATAGAATATAGAATATAGAATATAGAATATAGAATATAGAATATAGAATATAGAATATAGAATATAGAATATAGAATATAGAATATAGAATATAGAATATAGAATATAGAATATAGAATATAGAATATAGAATATAGAATATAGAATATAGAATATAGAATATAGAATATAGAATATAGAATATAGAATATAGAATATAGAATATAGAATATAGAATATAGAATATAGAATATAGAATATAGAATATAGAATATAGAATATAGAATATAGAATATAGAATATAGAATATAGAACATAGAATATAGAATATAGAATATAGAATATAGAATATAGAATATAGAATATAGAATATAGAATATAGAATATAGAATATAGAATATAGAATATAGAATATAGAATATAGAATATAGAATATAGAATATAGAATATAGAATATAGAATATAGAATATAGAATATAGAATATAGAATATAGAATATAGAATATAGAATATAGAATATAGAATATAGAATATAGAATATAGAATATAGAATATAGAATATAGAAAAAGTTATCTGGGGTGCCACAGAAATCCCTAGAGATTTTGGGTATGATTTGACAAGGTGCCAACTACTTAGCTCGAGATGGTTTTGTATTTTGACACAGAATGGAATATGTACTAGAGATTTTAATAGAAATTTTGCAAAAATTACGATCAAGAATTAAAACATTTGATTTATTAAAATATAGAGATACAGAAATTATATTTTTTAAATAAGTTACAGTTTCTTTGACTAAAATTGGTTTTATTGTTGAATTTTATCAAATCTCGAACAAATTTCGTAGGGATTTTAAAACTGTCTCGAAGGGCTGTCCGAGAATTGTAGAGAAATTATTTTCTGTGGCACCCTTGTATATTAGAAAACAATGGTTCCAAAAAGGCCTTGTATCAAACATCCATACAAATTCGACTACAAATCTGAACCCCAGCAGACTCAATTGCAGCTTCCCAAAAAATACATTCCTACCAAAATTAGATTTAGCTTCCTAAAGCAAAGTAAATCCTTGCGTTTAATGCCTGGTTTTAAAGAAACTGATAGTCCCATAGTTTCATTATCCATATCCATTTACCAACCAATAAGCACGTTCGCAGCTCTTATTTTTGTCACCTACTGTACACCCATTCCACTTCATGTAATTTTGTCGTGTTTTTAAACTTCCAATGATGGCTTCATAATAGACTGCCAAGCCAGTACCAGAGGTGTAGCGTCCAAGCAAATTACCCAACTCATCATCACCCCGACTTGCAACCAACCTATTTGTACCTTGTAACAACTTTCCACTCAAACCTGTGTCATGCCCCCCAGACCCGAAGTAATGTTCGGTTTCTGTATTGTGGCAACATGCATGCCAAGTACCCCCCACATCCTGAACACACACACACACACACACATTGTGTACGTGTCAGACTGGCTGTATGGAATGTCTGCTCTGTGTGTGAGTGTTAAGAGCCTGCAGGATATTATATAATGTGTAGTAATTTGAATTTGAAGTGTGTGGCATGAAATGAAGCTTATAAGTCTTATACGTTAAACACACAGACAGTAATACTGATAGGAGGACCTATGGACCAACGGACGGACGTACATTCGAGGCGTGGGTTGCCTTTCGATTTTTCTTTGTTTTTTCCAACCAACAACACAACATCAAATATTTTGCTTGGATGTATGTGTGTGTGTCTATGGGACGGATTAATGAGATTTGCTTTTATGGATTTATGATGACTATTTGTGTTATTAGTTTAGGAAGCGTGACATTCGATTTTCAGGCATGCCATCCTACAGTTTTTAAGTAATCCACTGATATATGGCTAAACATCGTGAGCCATGGGTGGCCATTTTAAATTGTACAGCCGTACTAAATCACAAATATCCACAAACTACGAACCATTAGCATTGCTTATTTATAGCGAAGCGACATTCAATGACAATTCAATGTATTTCCACATACCAAAAAAAATGGCATAAAAAGCGAAATCGAAAGCCGGAAATGGCATTTGTATTGGGCGTACATTATTTTTTTCCCAAATGTATTTTTTTTATACTCTGTATTCATAGGGTCGAGAGATTTATAGATTTATGCAATGCATATAACAGACAGTAGAAGGCGTGGCAGACCGTAAGTTTCTTTATTTCAAAATGATCGTCAGCAACTCGGATAGCATTTCAGCCACGTCCGTAGGTATGAACACCTAGATCTCAGGTGGTATAGGAAATGCAGATACAATATTTTACCAAAAGATTCGCATTATTCATTTGTTAATTTCTATTAATGTCTGGTTCCCTCGTAAAAGAATTCACCCATACCATAAAGCCATGATCCAACAATTGGAAGATCGCACAATACGCAGGTTCGTTATCTGTGTCTCTCTGAAAATTAGAGCGTAGGTTCAATGTTTGTATGGTAGCTATATGTAATAGTGGACGAATTTTGATCAAACTTGCCACAAATGTGTAGACTAATATAAAACGCATAAAAACAAAGTTTGATCAAATTTGTTCCACTATTTCATACAGCTTCCATACAAAATTGAACCAGTACGGGTATGGCAAGCATATATTAAATATTTGTTAGAACATTTTAATATTAGGTATTATTATTTATTTATTTATGTCATTTGTATATTGTTTTGAGTGAATTGTATAAATCTATCTCAATCACACTTATGAAGCATTGCCAACAGAGCTTTCTCAACAGAAAAGCTGTTAACCTCTTACGCCACATAGAATAAGCGACAGCTTTTACGGACGACACCACCTTATGTTATCCCATTATAATCGAAAATATCAAAGGCAACCCTCGTAATTTAAACAGAAAAAGTTTTTGTAGTGTATCAGAATGTCGGAAACCGCCTTGACTGATACACATTTTTATTTGTTTTTTTTTTTTGGAGCTATCATTTGAAGAGCAAACAAACTGCATGAAACTCTGGAATCATCGCACAATAAACCATTACGGGCGATTAATTTCATTATCCTTCGCAAGTGAAATCAAAAACACCAACAGATTTATGCGTGTGGCCACAAAATCAACATCGAAACGGAATGCAATTGTCTCGGTTTTTTTTTTTTTTTTTTGGGTAGGTTATGAATTATGTTAAACAAGAGAAAGGGAACAGAGCAGGCTGTTAAGATTGGCATAATCATTTTTAAAATATTTGAATAAAAGAGCTTGTATGTTAAAATCAAAAAAATTCTGGAAAAGCATGAAATTTTGATTCTTGCAAAATATTTCTGCTCTGCGTACGTCGTGATTTTACGTCTTAAAGTAACCAAACCAAACCAAAATTCTTAAGAATAAAAAAAAAAACATATAAACACCAAAAATTTGAATAGTATCAGCCAAAATTCTTAAATTAAGACAAAATACTTTTAAAATAGTTTAAGTCTCGAATGAAAAAAATCTTAACTTGAGATTTTTAGTATGTATAATAACATTTTAATCTCAAAACAAGAACAAAAATACGACCAAAAATACTCAAAACATAACCAAACATCTCAAATTAAGATTGAATAAAAAAATGAATTGCCATTTTAGCATTATTAAATACTTTAAATAATATTAAAAATTCTTAAATTAAAATATTCAACTTAAAAAAAAGAGCCAAATTGCTAAATTTAACAAAAATGGTCAAATTAAAGGTATCGCAATCTTTAAGTAAAATTAAAAGTATTTAGAAAAGATATAAAAGCTTAATTTTTTTAGAATAAGACCAACAAATCTTAAATTATGATTTTTTAGCATAATAAAGGTTTTATCTTAAAACAACCATAAAAATTAGATACAAAATTCCAAAAAACACAACCAAACATTCTAAAACTAAGATTAAATTTAAGGCTCAATAAAGAACAAAATGTAATTGCGATTTTCCACTTTATTAATTTTTAATCTATTAAAGTAAGAACAAAATACGCAAATAATATTATAAACATTTAATTTAAAAATTTTTATTTTTTAAATTTTCAACTAACTTATTAAAATTAATAATAAATTTTTAAATAAAGCTTTTAACAATTTTTAAATAATATTAAAAGTATTATTAAATAAAAAAATCGTTGATTGCTTTTTTAAACTATTTAAATGTCAGATTTTTCTTCTTCTTAGAATTAGAAGAAAAATTCTTAAAATATTACAAAAAATAAGATTAAAAATAATTGAAACAACATTTTCATTGTTATTATTATTAGAGATAGAGAAGCTAACAAAGCATTTTCATTATACTCAAGCTAAATGATGTTTGTTAATGTTTTTTGTAATTAATAATTAAAATAAGAATTTATTATTTATAATCATGAGTGCGAAATGCGAAAAGTCATAGATAATATTATATAAGACCAAGGAATCATTAATTTTAGCAATCAAAGATTCAAACTGTTGTCTTTATAATAGGTATAAATCATTATAGAGAAATATCCGTAATATAGAAAAGGTACATAAAATTCAAATATTTGCATTTTCGAGTTTTTGTTGAAGCGTTTTATTTAAACGAAGTGCCTTTCTTAAAATAATAATCAGTAGAAAGAATTTTGTTCATAAATACAGATGTTCCAATAATGTACATTAACAAAATAGACTTTCTTTTCATCATAATTTATTATGATTTTCAATTTAAAAAATATTGTTAAGAAACAACTATTTTTTTTTTTTTTAGCTTTAGAAATTTTTTGTTATTGTGTTCCTTGAAACAGGTAGACTCAAGATTTTCGAAAAATATTTCATGGATTTAGCCGAAATACTAATTCGCAGATATTTTTATCATAATTTTTCATGTTGTTTGAAACCGAATGTTTGATGCTCCGAATTTCACCAAACCGAATTTTTCATGTGGCTTGAAACCGAATGTTTTGTTGCAAGAAGAATTAAAACGGATCGGCAAACTAGGTTTAAAAAAGTACGCATTTTATACAGAAATAATTTTTTAAATATTCTTTTGATATTCTTATACATAATATTTGTTGACAATTATTTTTAATTTTTTTTTTCTGACTCAAGCCAAAACTAATTTTTTTTTGTGTTCGTGAATGTGCACATATTCTTCACGAACACATGACGAGAGTTCCTACGTTACACAAAGAAAATTTCCCTTATAACAAAAATAGCTAATTCGTTTTTAATTTCAATAAATATTGTTTCTAAAGCAATATTTATTAAGAGTAATAAACAACTAGCAATATTTTAATGAAAATAAAATGTAAACAACATATAGTAATAAAAAGGTGAAAAACTGCGGCAACCATGTCAGCTGTTTCGTATTAAAAAAAAAAAATTTTCGAACTGCGTATGGGCCTTAAACAAAAATATTTTCGCGACAAAAAATAAGCGAAATATGTATACGAATTTATGAAAATAAAAAGGGAAATATCGACAAAAAATTCGTTTTCCGAGGCACGCAAAAACAAATCCGAATAAAATTGTTCGGTTTGGAATTTTCATTTTCCGGAAATTTTTAAGTTTTTCGAAACTGGTTTTCCGGCGATGTTTTTAAATTTAATTTTTGTTCGTTTTGGCTTAATCCGAATCCGATGTCAAAAAAACTCTAATTTTTTATGTATAAATTATTGCCGATAGCAGCTTTTAATTTTCTTTGTAGTGTCACGGGCACCTTTTTCCAGTTTTAATTTTTTTCCTAAAAACATACTTATGTTACCATATTAGAATTTGGCAGAAAGTAATAATTTGTAAAATTACAAACCAAAACAAAGGCTACCATACAAAAAATGTTGTTCGTGGTTTTTGTGTTTCGGACTCCGAAATAACTAGAAAATGCATTTGTCTTGTTAAATACTATTAACTAGTGTTGAGTAGGCAGATTTGTTTAAAAACATTAAATATAATATAAAGCTTGAAAATATATTAAAACAAGGGGGCTCTACCACCTGCGCCCTTTGCACCCCGGAAAAAATTCTGCGTTGTCCCTTCATTTCCACCACTCGGCAGCTGGGTCCGAGTTATTCAAAACTATGAAAAATTTTCTTCTACAACTTTAAATTGCACTAAATTTTAGAACTGCCATTCCAAGCTTGAAGTTTTGATTGACGATTCTTCAATTGATGTGCATTATTTAGACCTGCTCTAGGTGAATGCCATTGTTGTTGCTGGCTGCCTTATAAACGATATGCTTCAATTGCTTTGCCAAAATCGCAAAAAAAAAAAATTGCTTTCCTTTATGCCACCTCAGGATGCCTGACTAACGCTAATTTCCGTTCCCAAGTTTCATTCTATTTTATTTTATTTTATTTTCATTTTGTTCTCTGTTGAGCTAATGACATTTGTGTCAATAAAAATGATCAATCATTGGCCCCGAGGGTTGACAAAGCCTCAAAAGGGGCTCACTGGTAAGTAGCTGCTGCCACATTTGACTGACTACACACTTGTAGTCAACGAGGGAATGGGGGAGGGCAGGGTGCAGCACTTTAAACCAAGTCAATGGATTGGGCTTGCAAGAGAACTCTATGGGAAATGCGCTTATCATGTAATGATGATGATGATGTAGATGACGACGACGATGATGATGATGCAGTCATGTGTGTATGCCAAGTTCACAATAACAACTTGTGCCAAAAAAATAAAAGGGCTTCATAAGTAAATATAAAAAAAAATTAAGTAAGAGCCTGTCGAAAGTCCTTAATACCAATACCAATTGATGAGGCTTAAAGCCTAGCTCAAAGCAGACAAATGGCAAGAAACTGCTTAGGATATAATATTTGTCATCCAGAGATGTCACAATACTTTTTTAGTATGGTTATGGATGCTAAGAACGAAAGTAAAGAAAGGAATTTTTTCCGTGCCACGATTTTCAATTTAGAATTTTCCGTATTTTTCTTAAGCTTTTTAATAAAGTGGTATTATGTATTATATTATATGTACATATAATTATAAGGACTACTGGAAAAAATCTCGAAAATCCTCGGAATTGCGCCAGGAATATTAAGTTTACAAAAAAAACTATGAGTTTCCTTATAACAAATTCAAATAAAAATTTTATTAAAAACATCTTCATAAAATATTAAGATATTTGACCATTTTTAAAGGAATTTAAAAAAAAAAGGTATCATTAGAAAATTCCGAAATGCTTAAAAGATCGTAGCTAGAACCAACCAGGTGCTCCTCACGAATTTTACAATATTTTAATGAAGATTGAATTATAAGTAAAAGCCAATTTTCCTGAAAATTAAAGTTTTTTAACTTAGGTATAGAGATCTGCGCCCACAGTATCCTTCACAAGGGAACTAGGAGAGCAAACATTTATATTTATTCAGATGGCCAAGCTGCTATCAGGGCGCTATCATCATGGAGCATCTCCTCTAGGATGGTTAAAGAATCCCATAATTACCTCCAACTCCTGTCTTCCCTCGCTGATGATCTAGCACCACATTGTGCCTCTACCCCCACTACCTCTCCTGCGCCATTCAGTGGTACCAGTTGGTCCACAATCAAGACCATGGTAAACAAATGGGCTACAGGAGAACATAGGAGATAGTAGGCCTTACCGGGGCTGCGACAAGCAAAAGAGGTTGTCAAACCTCTGGATGTGATGAAGACAAATGATCTTGGCACAGCGGACTTAAAACTCCTGGTAGCATACCTATCTGGGCACCACGCTGTAAGATACTACCTACAGAATATGGGCCTATCGGATTCTTCAGAGTGTAGACTCTGTCTCGAAGACTACGAAACCACCAGATATATTCTCTGTCGATGCCCAGAGCTGGTGTGGGACAGTGCCTGTTACATGGGAAAAGAACGGATCAGTCCTTTCCATCTTAGGTCAATAACAACGAAAGAGCTACTGCTATTCATAGGGTAAGCGGAAAGTCTATTGCATTAATATATGGGTAAGGTACAAAAGATCTTCTGGTCGCAGTGCCCCACCTCTTTGTGAGGAACACATGCTGGGAAAAGGAAATGGAATTTACGTATTAGGTCCTAATTAAAAAAAATATGTTTTCCTTAATACATGATACTATAGCATGACTTTCTTATTCAGTCAGTTTACGAGGAGGGGCTGGCAGGAGATAGTTGAGGCATCAATCTTCAATCTTCTCATTAAACACCTCCCACAAGTCTGAATTATTGTATCTGCTGGAAAAAAGAGAGATCTGGTTCTCTACGGTACTCAGATTGAAGTCACCATTCGCATTCAGAAATAAAGCGAAGTACCTATAGCGGTTCGAATTAACAATATCGTATACCGCCGATACCGCAGATCTGCATAATATATCTACAGGTAGTCGCTATCTATTATATTTGGCCAAAAGTCACGTCCATTCGGCGGTCTGAATAAACCTCGAGAGGCATCTTGGACTCTCTTCTTAGAGCTGGGATAGGTCATTTAAGAAGTATGATTTAAGGAATCGGAGCCTTGTCTTACACAGCCCGGGGCAGCGACAGAAGAAGTGCTCAAACGTCTCCAGCTCCTCCTCATCATCACAACTTCTACAGAAATTGCTCGGGTTACTGTCGAGCACTGAGCTCTATTCAGACTGCAAAGTTGCTTTGTTCTTTTTCTGTAGTATACCGGTCAAGTTTGCCGTGAGGTTCTACACGTTTTCGATATCTTATTCCACGCTTGATTTGCAGCTAGAGCAAAGTGGTTTTTAATGCTCAATTTACAACTGGCCATAGGTATACCCAGACGCTCCTTGTCCTAAAGGAGAATGCTGGAAGTTCCTCTTCTTGCCAGTTCATCCGCAATGCAATCGCCCTCAATATCCCCGTGTCCCGGGACCCAGATGAGGTTGATCGAAAACTGTTCTGCCATCTCCTCCAGAGATGAGCGATAGTTGTTCACTGACTGCATGCATGATGTCATGGAGGCGAGAGAATTAATAGCCGCCTGGTTATCTGAGTAAATACAGATATTGTTGCTACCTATTGGTAAGTTTTTTATTATTGAAAGGGCCTCCTGGATTGCCGTGAGCTCAACCAACATTCCACGCCTCCCTTTTTCGGAAATGGATCTTGAATGTGGTTATAAAGTGTTCCTGTGGGGTAGAGTAGTCCGTACCCTCAGGTATTAGACGGTTTCCCTTTAAAATCCTTGAGTGAACCAAGTCAAGGTCATTCCATTTTCTCGCCTCTCTCATTCGTAGAGGTGTGAACTATGAAGTTTTTTGCTTCTTACCAATTAATAACAATGTGAGTGCGCAAATTTTTTTTTTCAATACACGAATTGAATTTACTTTTTAAAATTAGATTGCTTAATTGTAAGTAAGTATAAAAAAAAATATAAATAGGCTTGAATCTAAAAAGAGTTCTCAGTAAATTTTTGTAATGAATATGTGGTTGAAATATTTCAATTAAATTGTAATTCAATTCAATTTTATTATCCTGACGGTCGTTTTGGTATTTTTCTGACTATAAACTTAAGAGCGCAAAGCTTATTTTAAACTTTCCAAAAAAAATTTGCAAATAATTATTGCTGTGATAAAGTAAAATAAATGTAAACCCAACGACAAACAATTTTTTTTATTATATTAATAAAATTCAAAATTTATAGCATTAAAAATGTACCCCTTTCTTTAAGTGAAAAATGGCAAATTTTATTATTTTACTTAGTTACAAACAAATACTATGCCAGTGTGTGTAAAGTGGAGTTGTCTATTTCCATTGTCTGCCAAATTACACTGAACAACAAAGTTTTGGAAGCACGTAACTGACAGAACCCAAAAATGGCAACAGCTGTTGTTGTCATTGCTGCAACTGTAAAACTTTTTTATACAATAAACTAAAACAACAAAAAAAAGAAGAAAAATAAAAAACATAAAACTAAAATAAATTGCGAATAAATTTTAATTGTTTTGGACAATTAAAAATGACATTTTATTAAAAAAAATGAAAATGACTAATATACATATATTTGTGTGAGCAGCGCAACAACAATAAATTCTATATACACTTTTATTTAATTTTATCTACAATTTCAAAAACGTGTGTGTGCGTTTTGTATCGGTGTATATATTGTATCTGTATATATTTTTGTATCTGTGAGTTTGCCTGTTAAAATTCTGCTTCTGCTGCTAAACAAATTAAATTAGACAACTTTTATTCATTCGTTTGACATTTTTATTTGTTTTCAAACTAATTTTATTCTCCAGTCTTGGACAGAGCAGCTGCAACTACAACATCCTCAACATCCTCAACATCCTTAACAATTAACAACAAATAAAATTTGCAGCTTTTAGTTAAAATTTTTGAGCAATTGCTACTCAGCTTAATTGTTTGCCATGACATTTCAACGTTTTTGTAAGAATTTAATTAAATGTCATTTGCATAATGACCAGACCCGAACCCAACCAGACCAGATCCGACCAAACAACCGACAGTCTGCATCGCTTTCTACAGGGCTTCAGCAACCCCAGCACAACTCAGTTCAGAATTTAAAATGTTTACCTAAAGTATTTATGTCACTTTTTAAATGTATGACTATTGAAAAAATATATAAAAGAAATATTGATAAATGCTTATCGCCCATCGATTGCAATCACATTGATTGATAATGTTTTACATTGAGATTTTCAATCAAACTAAAAAGTAAGTGATACGGTGGCTGACATTGCTACAAATCATTCACTTGGGCTGAAATTGTTGTTAACTTTTAAATGAGACGTTGTCTGTTTGGTTCTTTTTAATTTTTCTTATAGTCTTTAAAAAAATTTGATATAAAAATGTGGTACAGTCGAGGCGGTGCCCGACAGTGGAATACCCTGTACCTTTTGTGTCAAAAAAATTTTTCCTGCATATTCCATCTAAGAACTTTCCAATTGGAATTTATTTTTTTTTGGTGAAAATCGATATTTATACCTATAAGTTCCCTAAATTTTTACCCATTTTGATGAAAATCGAAAGTTACGTCAAAGAAGCTATTTTAATTATATTGGGTAAGTTTCAAGTTGGTATGTTAAGGGGTGTGGGAGAAAACACGGTAAATGGATTGCGGGGGGTGGGGGGACCGCATCGATAAAATTTGGATGTGGATTTGTTCATTAGAGCCACATGAATGAGCTTACCAAAAATTGTGATTCTAGGTCACTTGTAGCCATAATTGCGTAGAGTCAAATATTGACGCAGTTATCGGCAAGGGGAGGTGAAATTTGCACATTTTTGACTATAACTTCTGTTGTATTTGTCCGATTTTGTTCATTTTTTACACATAGATGCATGTATTCACAACGCATCGCTCTTTTCAGGTGAAAATACTTAACGGTGTGGCTAAAAACCGCGAAACTCTACTGCGGGGGAACGGGGGAAGATATTGACATGATTCAACAAACTTCATCTGCTTAGGAAATATGCGCACCAGCTGGTAAAGTTTCGTGTCTCTAGCTCTTATAGTCTCTGAGATCTAGGCGTTCATACGGACGGACGGACGGACGGACGGACGGACGGACGGACGGACGGACATGGCTCAATCGCTACCCGAGGTTATGATAAGCATTTTGGTATAAAGTACTTGGGGTCTGCCACGCCTCCTTCTGTCCGTTACATACATTGCACAAACCTAGTATACCCTTTGTAGCTATAGGTACAGGGTATAAAAATTCATTATGTTTAAGTTTAGAGGACAGCCAAGAGCGTGCAAGAAATGTCCGGATTTATAAAAGCGAAGTTCTTTCCGCTTATTCTTTTCCAAGCAAAATAAAATTTATTCATTTAAAATTAGATGTAAGATGGTTATAAAAAATTGTATTAAAGATATTAAAATATATTTATTATTATATTAAATATACAAAAAAAAGAATACAAAATTTCGTTTTATATTTTGGGAAAAATAATTATTAAAAATTAAATACAAAATAATAATTTTAAAAAATATGTATATACAATATATTAAATTATAAATTCTATTTAAAAAAATTATATATACATAAGTGTATCATACAAAATATCAATTAAAAATAATTATATGCACAATTGTAAATTTTATATTATATAAAAATAAATATTAAATACTAAATACTAAAAATTGTAAATTATACATTATATAAAAAATACAAATTTAATAGAAAAATGTATATAATTTAAAAAATTATACTTAAAACAGTAAATTATATAATATGGAATATAAAAAAAAATAAACAAAAATATTGGAGCGCGGTCATGGGATCCCCGAAAATGTTATTTATAAAATAGTAATTTAAAAAAATTATACTTAAAACAGTAAATTATATATTATAGAATATAAAAAACTATAAACAAAAATATTGGGGCGCGGTCATGAGACCCCTGTCAGGAACGAAATTCTTGCCGCTTCTCCAGTTCATATAAGATTTAAATATAACAATTTTAAAAATGTTTATTAAAAATTAAATACAAATAATAATAAAAACTTTAAGCACAATAGTAAATTATAGATTATATAAAAACAAAAATTAAATACAATAAATTGTAATAAAAAAAAAATATTTTTTCAAAACAGTAAATTTATAATAAACTAAAAAAAACATATGCAAACTTTCGTTTTTATTGAAAAAAGATGGCGTTCGTTAAAGTCGGGCGCGGATAACTTAGGGATACCCTTTACACCCCATTGCAATCAAATTCGGTATATTGGTTAAAAGGTCCAAAAGATATTTGATTATTATTATCCATCTAAAACTTATGCGTTTTTTCGAAGTGCTCCCCTGTGGGAGCTATATAATATAATCCCGATATCAAAAAAAATAAAATAATCTTGTCTGCCTTAGGATAATAAAGGATCTAATCTGAAAGTTTGGTAGCTCTAGGTCTTAACATCTCTTAGATCTAGGCGTTCATACAGACAGACAGACCGACAGACAGAAAGACATGGCTATATCGACTTCTCTAGTCACCCTGATCGTATTTCAGTTAACTTTGGGGGTCCCCGAAGGAAGAGCGCTTGCTTTATTTATTATTATTTTTCGCTCTTAAAGAGATATACATTGATAAATATTGATATCCGATGTAAAATATCTTGCCAAAGCCGAAAATTAAACATTGGGAGATTTAAAAAAAAGTGGCATTACGTCATCTCATATTTCTACAAATTTACTAAACCAAGTAAAACCCATAATTTCAATGTTTTCTTTCTGATTTTAATCCACTCATTTCTTTCCTAAACAAATTAAACATCCGTTTAAAAAATTTTTTCTATGAGTAATTTACAGAGTTTTAGAATTTTAGGTAAAAAAAAAAATTTTTAAAAATGTTATAGAAGACTAGTGATGTGAAACGGCACATATCGTTAAAAAGTTCACCTATCGGGCTAGAGAAGCAAATTAGTTCCAGGATATTTTTTCATCATTCTATTTTTTCAAAAAATGATTATAGCTTTTTCATAATCTAAGGTCAACTAAGCTTTGTTGTTCTCTAAATAAGATGAATAATTTAAATTTTGATATAAAAATAATTTCAAATCGGATAAGTAAAATTGAAGACATTTGCTTTGAAATAAATGATTTTTTAGCCAATCTCTCATTTGGTTATCCTAAAAATTTTTTAGTCAATTTCGTATTAAAATGGCTTGCTCACACCGAGAATGAGGTACAAAATTTTGAGTTATTAAGAGATCACAAAAAATTTCGACTTTTAATTTTATTTTTACATAATTTCAACATATTTCCGAATCTAGCGACCAATTATTCATTTTGTAATCGAACAAACTCCAATATCCATTAATCAAATAAATTATGCAAATTTTTCTTTGATTAATAATTGACAATCCGCTTAGAGTTTTCCAAAAACTAGGGGGCTCCGACCCCTGCGTGCTCACATGCCAACCCCCGGTCTTCTTTATTTAATTCAGATCATCCAGACTATTATATACCCTGTACAATGAAGAAATTTACCATAAAATAAAGACACTTTTTTCAAAAAAAAAAAGAAATAATTTATTTCACCCATATATCCAAATTGATTCCATAAAAAAACATTTTGTACCTTATTTTCGTTTTAAGAAAGCTAAATTACTACTGATTAAAAAATATCGTAAGTAAAATTCGCAAAAATCGAAGAGTTCGATATATCATTACTCATTTTATAAAGTAAAAGTAAAGATAACAAAATAAGCTTTTGAATAAACAATCAAACTTGAACCAATGGTAAATGATAAGCATGTGAGCTCATTGACAAGAAGACACGGCACATATTGAGACTTCCGATATTCAACTCTCATATCGTACGTGACATTATCAGTTTGTCTTTCTCAGCGCTGGGAGCAAACGGCAGCCGCCCAAAAAAATAATATCAGTCAAGTAACCCCGAACTTTTTCACCAGAAATCTTATCGGCAATGCAACAGCAGCGGTACAACTTTGTGCCACTGCTGCTGCTGTTCTACGCCGGTTTGCTTGAAGCTGAGTGTTAGTAAACGTGTTGTAAAATATTTACAAGTTATGGAAGTGTTCAATTTGTGTTTCATTTTGTAGCACCCCAATGTTTTCACTTTACCTGGATCGGTCCTTATGCCAACAAATCGCAAATAATGCGTGAAAGCTGTGCATCACGTGTGGGTGATTATAATAATATACCCTGCGAGATGCCTCTGGTGGCCACGGGTGAGTGGACATGATGACAAGATGATATTAACTGCTAAAACTGCGTGTTTTTTAGCGAATGACACCGCACCGGATGTCAAGGCGCTCTGGCAAAATACTACACTCAATCGTCAGGATTTTCTTTGTCAAATGACGGCCGGTTTTTCCTGCGTCAAATTTTCCTACATCTTCAAGCGCGGCAGTAAGTGCTACAATGCAATACCTTATAGATAGTATACCTAAATGCTGCTCCTTAACTCTGGCCAGTACAAAATATCACCTTTATGTGTGCACGCGTCAACATGTCCAATGGCTGCTATCGTCACACCGATCCCTCAGGCATGCAAGTGGAGGCCTGTGTTTGCACCTCAGAGATGGGTCGCATACCCTGCAATGACGCTGCTCGTTTAGAACTGGCTGCACTCTGTCAAATTTTGGGCTTGTCATTTTGTTTGCTCAATGCTTTGTTATTGTTAAATAAACATCAAATAATTTAAAAGCCTCGTATCGCAACAATGAGTAATATCCGGAAGTGCATTGGCAAATTGTTTAACCAACTATGGACAAATTGTTAGTGGGTTGGGTGAGCTGCAGGCCACTTTTTATTGACAAAATTGGGCCATAAAACATTTATGACATTTCCGCGCTTTGATTTTGATAAATTTCTGTAATTTATGTGATTTTTATTTTTTTATGGGTCATGTGTCTATTTTGTTATTGTTTTTTCTCAGTCTCTCGTGCAGTTCTTGTAGGCCCATCCAAATGGAGCAGGAATGACAGCCATAATCAGGCAATAAAGTCATTTATGCCTAAAAAATCAATAATTTTCGCTTATTAGTACATATATGTAGAGAGTTTTTTGGTAAGTAAGACTTAAAAAAGTTGCCAGATCTGAGGCTAGTCTGAATTGCTCAAATTTGCACAAATAATAAACTCTTTAAGAGTATCTTTTTAAAAGTCAAAAAAGTTAGTTTGCAATTTCAAAACTCCACTGGGTACACATAATCGCACAAGATAAGAGGTTATTTAACTCTGAACTAATAATAATTTTTTGTCAAAGCTTATAAATTTTGAATTTGAATTTATATTTCTGCTATGGATTGCCAAGCAAAATAAGCAGTAAATCAAACAACGACAAAATATCATAAAACAGCTGGAACAGCAAAATCTGGAACAGAGGCATTAATAAACACAGTAAGCGATAAACGAAAGAAGAGCGGCCAACGTTGCGTATGAGCAATTAATGCAGCCAACAAAAACACTCCAACAAATATGACCAATAGACAGAGGCGGATGCAGCTGGAAGCTGCTAGGAGTACAAACCAAAATGTATGAGTTTCTCGCATGGCAATATGTTCTATAACCAAATCACACTATAAATGCATGTTGGGCCATCCTTAATTTTATTCTTGATCCGCCCCTGTTTAAGGCACATTTTATCTGTACACCTCTATGCATATAAGACAATATCAAAACTAAGGCTCTTCTGAAAGTATTTTACCATTTTCATAATCTTTCAGCGATTTTTAAATTGTTAGAGTTTAGTATAAAACCAAGAGCCGTGAGGCTAATTCTGAAAGCGGATAAATAAAATTACAACAACAAAAAATGAATGCAGACAGAAAGAGAGTAGAATGAACATGAATATTGAGATGGGGAACGGGTACTAATGAAAAACGTAGTATATCCCCATAAACTAACTCCAGGTTATAGAAATACAAAGTAAAGGGGAGAAACTTTAAAAATGGAGATCCTCAGATGCTCAAATATCAGATCCTTTGCTACCACAAGGGAAATCAACATCAAGACCCTCTGGCTAAATGGCACGGGAAAAGCGGCCTATCGTCCAGCTGATAAATAAAGGAAAGGTGTGCAGCGACTTAGTATAAATGTTTATAATTCCGTAACTCCAGACGAATTTTTAAATATGCTTGGGATTTTCTTAGGTTGTGATCTTTTCGAACGAACCACGTAAGTAGAAACTACAGAAAAAAAAAGACAAGGGTGCGGTCTTGGAACCGAAGTTTCTTCTACTTATCCATTTTCCAGCGAAATAATGCAAGTTTCATTTAATATTTTTTTGCAAAATAAATGTATTTATTATAGAAAAAATATTTTGATTTGTTGTGTTAAACATAAATATCTTAGTTGTAAAGCTGTAAAGGCTTAACTCTATATATGTATTTTAATTAGTTGATAAATGAATATTTAAAATATGAGGGTAAATAAATAAATTTAAATTGAGATGTAAATGTATTTATTAAAAATAATAAACGAAATCTTTATTAAAAAATATATATGTGTACGATAGTTAATAAAAATAAAAACGTAAAATAAAATAAAATAATAAAAAATAAATAAATTAAAAAAAATACGATAAATTTAATCATTTTTAGGAGAGAAATGTATTCGTTAAAAATAATATATAATACATAGTAAACAAAATAAAAAAATAAATAAAATCAAATAAAACAAATAATATCTACATATAAATAAATAAAACAAAAAATTTTAATTCCATTTAGTATTTTATGAAAAATATTGCTTGAAATAAATACGTTAAATAAAATAAAATAATAAAAAATAAATAAAAAAAATAAGTTAAATTTAATAATTTTAGGAGAGAAATGTATTCAGTAAAAATAATATATATATATATATATATATATATTTATATATTTGCTTTCCAAACAAATAATGTAAGTTTTATTTAACATTTTTTTAGGAAAAAAAATATATTCATTAAAAATAATAAACGAAAATTCTATAGTTATATAAAAGTATAATAAATAAAATAATTTATTAAAATTACATAAAATAGTAAAAAAAATTCGAATAATAAAAATGTAATATCCTTTAATATTTTATGAAAAATGTTGTTTATTATTCGGTCATGGGACTGAAGTTCCTTTCGCTTATCCTTTTTTCAAGTCAAATAATGCAAGTTTCATTTATTATTTTTTTTTTGGTGAAAAAAAAAGTTCATTTAAAAATGGATTCATTAATAATAAATAGAAATATTAGCTAAAAATTTTATGTATACATAATAGTAAAAAATATAATTAAAATTAAATTAATTAAAATAGTAAAAACAAACAAAAAAAAAATTAATTTAATATTTATTAAAAATACTGCTTCTTAAAAACTTTATAAATAAAATGTATAGGTACACATAAAAGTAAAATACGTACTACACAAAAAAAAAAAATTTGAAGTTGATATTTCAAATTTTTTTATTACATTGCGTAGAATTAGAATTACATACCAATTGTATTATAAAAAAAAATTCTTTAGAAATTATATGAAATACTGTTTCAAGTAAATAAACATCTAAGCAAAAACAAAAATATTTTATTTTTTTTGTCTACTCCATACTCCCACGCATATCATACAGCTTAACTCATTTTGCTACCTGACGATTTTCCTATCTATTGCTCTCTAAAAGAAATTCGTTCTTAAAATCGGCCGGAAAAATGTAAAAATTGTAAAACACAAAAATTGAATACGTTAAGCAACTCCAAATATTTTCGATGGAACAAATTTGAGACATATTTCGACTTCTTTTTATTCGACATTGTTCCACCAAATCGAATTGATCCAAAAAAAAAAAGAATAAAAACACGTCTTTAAACAAAAGTGGTGACTTTCATATTTAAGGAACATGCTTAAAAAAAAAATAGAAAATTTAATTTTGTGTGGGTTGAAAAAAAAAAATATATTTTTTAAATAGTTCTGTTGCCAACTTAGATTAAAAAAAAAAATTAGTTCAAAAATATTCAGTAGCTTAGTCACAATCAAATAAGAACGAAAAACACTTTTTTTTTTTAAATTAAGACGCAATGCGGTAAGTTTAAAAGCTGAAATTTTACGAAAAATTCTTAGAATCATTAGTTTTCAAAAATCGCTGGGGTCAGTTTCCAGTACCTAGAGCTAGAGCATTTGATGTTTTCTTAATTTGCCCTGAGTCTTCTTCGCTTTGCGTTTCTAATGGGATATTGGTTATATAATTTTTATACTAACGCTGATTTTTTGGAAGAAAATGCGAATGTCCTTGCCTGAACTTGCAATTAGTTTAGACAGTCAGCATCTGCCACTATTTTTTAATAAGATCAAATTCGTTTTAAATCAAAAAATGTTAATCATAAAAAACCATAGTGTGTCTTTCGTGACTTATTATCTGTTAGGAGAATTTCCAGAAATACATATGTAAACGTGTTTCTTACGAAGAGCCAGTTCTATGAACCAGTTCTATAAAGTACGCTTAACCGCACAGCCTTCCACTGTTAAGAAAATTAAGAGCCCTCGAAATTGTTTTCGCATCCGCCTCTGCCTATACCCATTGGCTGGCAATTAAGTGCTGTCCAGGGGTATGATGAGGGGCAAGGTTGCTAACTTTTTTGTTCAGTTTGTCCAGTTCGACGCATTCAAATAAACTAATTTTAATGCCTCTTATTGGGTCTATAGCACGCAATGCAGCTCAATTGTATTGCGAATGCAGCCAATGTTGGTAAATGCACGAAGAGAGTAAGATATGATAGCACAGAGATAGAGAGAGTGAGAGAAAGAGCGTGGTATGGTGTGGAATGGGTCTTGTTGCATGCCCCAAGTCTGGAGCTGTGCTTTTGCACAATTCTGCATATTTTTGTTTGGACATAAAAGAAATATACATATTTATTTTATTGTTGATATATTTTTTTTCAATATTTTTTTTCCATATATTTTCACACAAAAAAAGTGCTGCACTCAGTGTTGGTAAATTATGCCGTTATGCGAGCTCATATTAACACTTGGCCGCCATTTTTCGTTTTTTTTTTTTTTTGGCATATGAGAATGCTGCCAATTTTTATTTAAATTACGTGCGTGTCCATTTTCATTTTGAAGTGCTACGAAAAAAAAATCCATATTGAAAAAAATATTTCCTCCATAAACGAAAATGCCAAAATTGCAATTGAACCATAGTCGTAGTACTCTGGATTGTGGTCCAAAATTGGCCTGACCTGACTTTAATTTGCGGCTGTATTTATAGCTAAAATAATGGTATGGCGTTAACCAACCCTAACTCTGGTACCCGATCAGTGCGCTTATCTGGCCAAAACCAATGCAGAGCTTTGCTTCTATTGTTCTTGGTGTTGGGGGGTGTTTAAAAATAAATAAACATAATATTGCTGGTGTGCCATTGTGTGATTAACTGGGCATTTGTGGGTTGCTATCAGTGGCGTAGCAAGCCTTTTGTGAGAGGGGGTCTGCCAAAGAAGACATGCACTTTCATGTACAGCAAAACAAATTTAAATCCTTTGGAAACAGAAATCTCTTCTACACAACAGTGCGAAGAAAATTGGGTGACTAGTTAGTAAATGAATTTATAGCATCCAGGCCCCAAGCGTCCTTTTTCATGTTTTGTAAATCTTTTTCCAAGTTCTCTTTTGATTTTGGGGCTAACAGCAACACTCTTTATGAATTTTATGCTCATTTTATAAAAATTGCCTAAGTCTAGTACTTTTTTTTCCCTTTCGTCCTACATTTGGTCTGACCGTCTGTGTGAACAACCAGATCTTGAATTTTAAATTTTGACTCCTTATGTGAGGAGCTATGCTTATTTATGTAGTTTTCTTCTTCCGGTCTCCTTTTATCCCCTAAATACTATCAGATCAGAAATATCGGAATAAGAAAAGTTTATAAAATTATATTATATATGTACAGGTTCAATTCCCAATCGAGTAACATTGTGATACTATCTTTTGCAGTTTGCACCAGATCTTAAACCTTTTTGCAGCACTAGTGTGCATAAGGTTAGAAAGTCTATGGCACAGAAACGTTTCATCAACTTTATTGATCGTTTGGAATTTTTGCATGCTGCGTATGGGCCTTAAGATAGATAATTTCTGCAACGATTTGTGGTTTACGCTGATGATGAAAATTAGAGATATCATTAAATATTTAAGATCCCTTTTTTATAATCCTCAAAATGTTGCATTATTTACGATTTAATTTTCAGTTCAAGTTAACTTCTTGAGAAACATTAATTAATGTTTTTTTTCGGGAAATTTTTTGTTTTGATCTTTAACGAGCTAGAACTTTTCTAGTTTTGAAGGAGTTGCATTGATAAAATTTTTATTTTTTGCTATAGAGTGTACTATTTAGCTCCCACATCATATTACACGCTTCGTGAAATAGTTGAATACCCAAAGGCACCCGCCTGTCTACGCCAGTGCCTGGGGTATATGTATTGGAGCTATCGACTCTTAATGTTATGCCATGTTCGACCATGTATGAGTTGTGAATGTTGTTGTTGTTGTTTACGTTGCTGTTGTTGTCTCTATTTGTTTAGAATTTGCCTAGACAGTTTTATGTACAGCTAGATATGAAATGCATATATACATGCTTATATACTTATACATATATGTATACATTTATGTATTTGTTTGATTGTGTGTGTAATTTATATGTCTGCTCTTGCTTGTTTAACAAGCAATATCAAACAATATCAACAACAACCACATTGACAATAACTAAATATGATTAACATTAACCTGAAATGCATTAAAATATGATGGCCGCTTTAAATCTATGGATAAAGTTAAGCAACTAGATGAACTAATGATTGTTTTGTATTTTTTGTAATATTATTAAGTTTTCGAATGGAAATTGTATGCAATAATTGATTTGACCTTTTTCCAAAACTGTTGCAAACAGTGGTTATTTTTACTATTTCAGTACAGCATTCGATTTAGTCCTGTTTCACACGATTCTTCGGCTACCCAGGAGACTAGTCCTTTAAGGGACATATTTACAAGGTTTTCTCAGTGTCTCTTCTGGTAAACAGCAAACAGCACTGTCCGCACTACTCTTAGCACTAGTCTCTGTTCTTCTCTATGAAACATTTTCTGCACTACTCCACACACCAATTTTTGCACTAGTCGCTGAACTACTTTCTGCAGTACTGTCTTCATTATTCTGCGCACCACTAGTTGCTGCCTTTTTCTTTGCAATATCCTTACATATTTGCTGTTCTAGTAGATTCCTAATCCTCTTTGCTAATCTCTGCACTAGTCTCCGTACCACTCTCTGCACTAGTCGCTGCATAACTTTCTGCACTACTGAAGTACGCTCTGCACTATCCTATGCGGGAAAAGGATATAGGTGAGCGACACACAGTGGGAGAAACGGTCAATTTGGCGGAACGAATAATAAAACTATAGGTATTCCAAAGATGTTGCAAATGTATTAAACGCTCGTTCGACCCGCCTTTACATACAGCTGCTAGGTATGGGTCCTCCGTAAAGGTGACTGCAAGCAGCTAGCTGCATTTGAGAGAAAGATTCTACGGAGAATTTACGGACCAGTGTTAGATTGCAACATCTATAGAATGCGCTATAGCTCGGAGCTCGAAGAATTGATACGCTATGAAACAATCGTATGCTTTATCAAGTCCCAGCGCCTACGGTGGATCGGGCATGTACTGCGCATGGAAGATAGCTCTATGGAACGCGAGTTGGAGGGCGACCAAAAAACGGTGGCTGGATGCGGTGCTAGCAGATTTGAGTAAAATGAATGTCCAAAACTACGAAGTCCAAGCAATGGATCGAGTGATATGGAGGGGCATCGTGAAGGAAGCTTTGACCCACATAGGGTTGTAATACTATGAATGAGGTATTTCAAAGAATGCTTTTCCCGAAATTCAATAGTAAAGGTAAAAGGAACAAAATAGGGGAACATTTTTTTTTTTTTTTTTAATAAAGTAAAAAAGTATATACCGAAATAATATTTTCCCATCTATCACCTTAGTCAAGGTCACATTGTTCACCCAATACAACGTAGATTCTGCTGCTTTCTTTCCATTTTTCGGTCACTTCACGGAAATCTTTTTTTAATTGACAGGAAATAAAAAAATTTACAATTTTAAGAGTTGAAATTTCTTTTTTCGTGCCGCTAGATTGGCGACGGTTCCACTTAAAATGGAAGCATTCTTCATTTCAAGACTAAGGCGTAGTGCTCACAGTAAGTCAAGTTTTCCACTTGCAAAATTTAGGTTTTAATATTAATCGAAAAAAAAATATATCAAGAAGTAGGCTAGACAATATTAAGCATATTCCTTACTAATAAAGAATAATTTTAATTTGGTACAAATTTAAAATGTCTGAAAGTAGCGACGATACCAGCTCGTCTTCTGACGATACGAGCTTGTCTTCAAATGATACCAGCTCGTCTTCTGACGACATTTACACATACCAAGGAATGATTTACGAAACATTGGAAATTTTGGGCCATCCGGTTGCACTAGATGATTTGCTCAAAGTATTGAGCATGAGTACAGAAAAGCCCATAGGAGCCATAGTCGACGCTGTGGAGAACGACATAAATGAGTTAATAGAAGATGGGCTAATTGAGTTTGATAATGGATTTTATAAATTAAAAATAGTTGCAATAGCTGGTAAGTTAATTTTCCATATAATTTAAACAGACTTTACCACAATGTCTTTTGTGTTAGCTCCTCAAGCTGAGAATTAGCAAGGCGTGGAAATATTTAAGTCGTTTTCTTTTTTTGGCTAATTTGAATATTTTTATTGCAAATTGACTACCTAAAACAAAAAACAGAAGAGATGATGATGATAGGACTATCACAGATGCACCACAAACTCCTAATAATACAAGCATAAACTTAAAATAAACCAAAAATAGAAACTGATAAGATATTTTTATTTATTACTAGTGGACCCAGCAGACGTTAACCTGGCCAAAAAATTGTCTTGACTTCAGGCAAGTTCAAAGAGAGTTCAGGCAAGGTTTGTTTAACTTTTTCTTTTAAGTCGAGACGAGAAATATCTAATACAATTTAAAATGAATCCCCATAAATTTCCTTTCCTTGGAATCGAAATTCCGAAAAACGGTGTAGTGTGTTTTCTTCAATACCCAAAAATAGCAGATGTACCAAGTTGTAAGTTATTCGTAAGGAAAAATTATATTCCCCGCACAAGCATTGATCTCTATTTTTCCCACTTCGGGATGGAATTTAGCAAAACTCTTCCATGGCGCTCACCAACACCATAAAACGAATTATATAAAAAAAATATTCAAATTTATTTTCTATGTTGCCTCTTGCCTTTTCTTAAATTATACATTCAGCCGTGCTCCGTAAAACGAAAAACGAAACCAAACAATTTTATTTAGATTCGGTTTTCCGTGCTCCGGGAAACGAATTTTTTTGTTGATAACTTCCCTTTTTATTTTCGATAAATTTGTATATTTCAATTAACTTTCCGATAAATTCTAGTGTTGTGTTGGCACAAAATAATTTTTTTTTTGATACAAAACAGCTTTGTTTACATTTTATTTTTTTTTAAATATTGTTTGTTCTTTATTATTCTTTATATTAAATAAAATTACACAAAAATATTTCTTTTGCAACAATATTTATTGAAATTAAAAATGGCTTATCTATTTGTGTTACAAGGGAAATTTTCTTTGTGTAACGCGGGAATTCTGTAGTCATGTGTTCGTGAATGATATGTGCATATTCACGAACACATATATATATTACTTTTTTTATACTTATTTTAATACTGCTATTGTGCAAGTGAAAAGTTTAACATTTCACTTATTGGAGCTTACAATTCACAATTGATTTGTTCTATTTTATTTACGCTCATTTTATCTCAAAAAAATAAAAAAGTAACATATTCAGCCGTGCTCGGGAATCCGAATCCGAATAATTTATGCGGATTCGTTTTGAAACCGAATGTTTGGTGCTCCCATTTCCACCAATCCGAATTTTTTATGTGCTTTGAAACCGACTGCTTTGTTGCAAGTGGAATTAAAACGAATCGTAAAAATAGTATTAAAAAAGCACAAATTTTTTTTCAGAAATAATTTTTTTAAATTCTGTGATATTCTTAGATTCTATTTATGCCAACTTTAATTTGCATATTAGCTGCTAACTATTTTTAATAATTTTTTTCCTGACAACCCAAAAATAGCATATACAAGCCAAACCGAATTTTCGTTTTGTGTGTGTGTATCAAACATGCAAAATTTCCCTTGTAACAAAAATAGTTAAATCGTGTTTAAATTTAATAAACATTGTTGCTAAATTAATATTTTTGTGTAATTTTATTTAAAAAAAAATAAAATAATAAAAAACTAGCAATATATTAATGAAAATTAAATCTAAACAACATGTACTAATAAAAAGATGCAAAACTGCGGCAGCCTTTTCAGCTGTTTTGTATCAAACAAAAAACATTTCGCGCTAAGAAACACCATGTAGGTGCATATTTAATCAAAAAAATTTAATGCTAAAAAATATACAAATAAGCATTACAATATATAGGACATGATTCTTTAATTTTTATACGCCTTCTTTTAGCTTTAAAACAAGCCATTGAGAAAATAAATTACATTTTTGCCATGTTTACAAATTATTAACAAAAGGCAGTCAGCTGGTTACACCAGGCCATATTGACATTCATCGAAAAAAGTGAGGGAAATTTACACATTTATCGAGAATAAAAAAGGAAATTATCGACAAAAAATTCTGATTCCGGAGCAAGCAAAACCGAATCCGAATAAAATTGTTCGGATTGAATTTTTCTGATTCCGGAGCACGCCTGATTAAGTTTATTATTGTAGAGAATAGTTTTTACTTATCGTTCTCACAAATCGCCTGGATGCATTCCTTACTCTCATAGGTAGTTTTCCATTGCAAAACTATTCCCGCTCCGCGCTTGTTTAATTCGGTTCATCACAGCTATAATGACTTCTATCTACATCCGAGTGGAAATACTGGCCTGATATGAGCTGGATCACCGAATGTTTTATTCATACCCAAATACTATAGTTTCCTAACCATATTCACTTTCTCATCTTTGAACTTACCTTTAAAGATCGTCAGGTAAGTCACACATTAAATGCTTTCCATCTTAAATGTTTTGGATATAACGAAATCGTTTCTTAGCCAGTGATAGTCTCTGCCGTTCAATTAAATGGATAACGTTAGGAATACTTGCTCGAAAAATTAAAATTACCGGTTAAAAAAATTCATCAATAAATTGCTGTTTAGTCAAAAGGTACTTGCAACATGGTTAAAAACCCTTTAGTATTCCCAGGTCCGCCGAGACGTGGTAAAGGGGTGGATTAATTACTGTCGTAATAAAATGATTCAAGCTTCCACCAAATGCATTAACCAAACTCTCAATTAAGCAAATTCTAGATATCACTTAAAACGTAATTTATTCAAAATACGTCAAATCAACCCGACAACATCATCATTATGCTAATGGAACCGAATTTATTCATTGGCCACAACGAAAAAAATAAAAATAGCTCGACTTTTGCCAATGCAATTTTGTTTTTTAACCCAAAACAGAAACATTTATTTGCAAGGGGTATTAAATAAAACTGATACAGAGCACCCCCAGAAAAAAAAAAGAACTATCAAAAAGTAGAGAATGAAAAGACAAAAGTAAAGAGCTGCACACAAAACCGCAGCGAATTTAGCACGACGCTTGACTGGCTCGGACTTTTGCTCTGGGCTGCATTTGAATGCAAGGTTTTAGGACAGAAGACCAAAACAAAATGGCGTCGTCAAGCGTGGTAAGTGAAGCGTGTCAGAAAACAGGCGAAAACAAAGCAGGTTAAAAGTACAGTGTCAAGCGTGTTGAAAATGGCTGACAAAAAAAATATAACGTATACGCAGTGTGTGCTGTGGGGAAAAAAGAATTTAAAATTGAATTTGTTAATTCCTGGTCGGACACAAATGCTTTATGCTGCCAATGTGCCATTAATTGTCAATTTCAATGCAGACCTCTGGAAATTACTGCCCATTGCGCCCCAAATACAGAGCAACACCAACGTTTGTATCCCAAAGCTTTTTCACGTGTGCAGTCAAGTGAAAATTATCATTTCCAGCAACTAAATTTCTCATGCACAGAGCTACAAAACAAGCCAATGCCATAAAAGTATATGGAAAGTGCGCCAAGTCGGCACAAAGTTTCGGTACAAGGGACTAATGTCGACCAGCCAGCTTAAAAAAAAAAAATTGGAGTCAGTCGGGATGAATCCCCGACAATGGGTTACACTGCACCCACTTTTGCAAAAAATGTTGCATCAATATGTTAAGGATTTTAGGCGGCTTCAAGGGAAGGAACTTATGATGGTAAAGGAAAAAGTGGGAAAATGAGGTTAGACATGTATAAGAAGATTTGGTGTTCATAGCCCTAAGATTCTATGAGATCAAGGTGTTCATACAGACGGACGAACGGTCACACGGACATGTTTTAATCGCGACCCGGATCTTGATAAGCCATTTTGTAAAATTTGGTGAAACTAGGCCTAAAAGTCTAGGACAGCTACGTGTTCATACAGACGGATGAACGCTGCAACGGACAGGTCTTAATCGCTATCCGGATCTTGATAAGCCTTTTGATAACATTTTTGTGTATCTAGACCTAAGAGTCTCTGAGATCTAGGTGTTCATACAGACGGACAAACACTGAGACAGACATGTCATAAAAGCTGGGCAGATCTTGATAAGCCCCTTTGTTTTTTTTTTTTTTTTTTTTTTAAGCTTCTTTGTAAAATTTGATGTCTCTATCCCTAAAAGTCTAGTTGATCTACGTGTTCATACAGAAGGACGCACGTTCAGAGAGACATGGACCAAGTGCTAGACGAGTTCCAAACAAGCCTTTTACTATAAACAACTTATGTACATTGCACAAATCTATGTTACCCCTTACCCTATACGTACAGGGTATCAAAAAAAAAAAAAGTTCAGCACAACCGCAAAAGACTACACCCCAAAAAAAAAAGGAATAAAAAAACGAAATACGGAGCGGCAACCGGCGATTTATCGCATTTTGCTGTGGTCGGCATTAGTTACGCTGAATTTTATCACAATTGCAATTCTTTTTGGCCACCTCCCAATCCCACAGCCCAAACTACGCCCACGCCCCACATCCATGCCGTGGCGATTGCTCGATTTTTGGCGCACGGCTTGGATTGCAGCCAAGCCAGTAATGTGGCTGGACGCCTCTGGCATTGCCTTGGCAACTGACCGACCCGCCGCTAATTTCCACATTTCGCCTTTAAATAATCATAATTCGCATTTTGTGTGCACGGGTTGATTTCGCTTTGTTGCCTCTGTAAATGATTAACGCCAAGGGGTGCCTGCTCTGGTCTGCATCTTAAACACTTACTCCGTCGCCCCGGCCAAACTACTGCTTTAATGTGCAGCCACGCACTTCAAAATGCCAAACCCACACATTTTCAAGCCTCATTGCTCATTAGCGCACAAATTTGGCTGCACTCCAGTTAGCGTTTTGCCTAGATCTTTCCTAAAATCAGCAAACCTCCCTAATGCAAGCCTTACGGCTCCAACATTGTTAGACAGATAACTCGTTGTCGTTGTAATGTGGCGGAGTTGAGCAACGACGAGTAAGAAAATAGTATTACAAAAAATTATAATAACTAGTTGTAATCCCAAGTTTAATACTCTGAAAATTGTTGCAGATTTACAAATAAGCGGATTATTTTTTAATGCTACTTTTGACATTATATCAAGGGGTTACGAGCTTGCCGTTAAATTTAAGAGGTCCCCTCGAACTTCTCTGCTCTGCTCCCACCCTCCCCACTCATTGATATTAAAATTTAAAAAAAAAATACAATAAAGGAGAACTCACCGTTCCTTCCCTTTGACGTCTATGGGTTTTTTCTTCATCACCCATAACCCCAAATCACTGAAAACACAGGACGTTAAGATACTTGCCTATATCTATATCGTCATAGAGTTTATTAAAAAGGGCCAAGGATCTAAGGGAGCATATATTGCTCTCAACCAAAAAGCGCTGTATAAGAGTTATGGAAAGATAGTGTACTTGTAGAATCTTAACTTTATCAGTCAAGAATAACCCTTTATCACTTCTGAGCCTAACTAAACCCAAAGCAGCCAAATACGCTTTCCATGCTATTATCTCTGTTCTTTGTGCCTTTGGTTCCTCAATAGACAAAGTTCTTAACGATATCAATGGTATACCCGTCTGTTCCGACTCCAACTCTCACTAACTTATCATGAAAAATAAGAATCGAAACTGTGCCAATACTTTTCAATCGCAATCTACTGACTTGTCGCCTTTCCCTTAAAGGAATCTGGCAGATTCTAAGGTGATAGCACCGGTATGACCAATGACGCTACCATCGTCATAAGCAAGACGCTCACAAAGAAATAGACGTGTCCCTCGCGCTTCCTTGTCTGAAATTATTATGGTAACAAAAGGCACGGAGGTTCTCTCGGAGTGCATGCACATTTTGACATCACTCCAAAAAGTCGCACCAACTTTTTTAGGAAGTCGTAGCAAATTTTTTACGAATTAGTATGCAATCCCACGGATCTTAAAGGATCCTACAAGTCTCACCAACTTTTTATGAATATATATGCGATCGCACGGATCTCAAATGATATCACTCCGAAATTTCGCAATAACTTTTTAGGAATACATACGCCATCCCACAGATCTCAAGTGATGTCATTCCAAGAAGTCGCACCAACTTTCTAAGAATACATACGCGAACCGAGGGATCTCAAATGACGTCACTCAGAAAAGTCGCACCAACTTTTAAGCAGTACATACGCAAATCGACCGATCGGAAATGACGCCACTCCGAAAAGTCGCACTAACTTTTTAGGAATATATACGCCATGCCATGGATCTCAAATGATGTCGCTCCGAAAAATCGCACCAACTTTTTAGGAACTAATATGCAATGGCACGGCTTTCTAGGAATTCATACGCAATCTTCCAAATCTCAATCAAGAAATGGTTCGTGTAGATTTGATAAGCGTGGGTCCTTGTCGCTGTGAGAGTACCTGCTAAATGGTAGACTTAAACCCTAACTTCCTACACAATTCTATTGCCTGGAACTTGTGTCCAATGTAAGGAAGTATATTGCTATGATAGTTGGTACAAATCGTAAGATTACCAATTAAAAACTGCGGACAACAATCGAAATTATGGGCATGGTTTCTTCTAGGAATATTCTGTAAATAACACTGTGCAAAAGCTTGGAACTTTTTTGTGGGAGCTTATTCGCCAAGATAAAGTAAATGAGGTGTCATCGTTTGCATAGGGTATTCTTAATAGTCCAGTAAGAAAAGGTTGGCTGGAGGTGGATAAATCTACTCCTATTCAATTCAATGGTTGCCAGAGGCTATCAACCAATCATTGAACCTGCTAGAGAAAAGGAAATCTGGTCTTCTACAGAACTCGGTTTAAAGCCACGATGCAATCCTTTCCAATTGGGGTAGGTTGGATACATGATCCGAAAATTAAAGAAGCAAAAAGCGCCAGGGCATGATTTATTTAGCAAAAAAGTGCTGAAAATCCTTACCAAATACGCGCGCGTTCAGATCCTCAAGCCTAAGAAACCTGAACATCCGTCCTCTACCCTCCGTATCGAATGTATTGGAAAGGCTGATTGCTTCTAAACTTATATGGAGTATGAACCGTGGAAAATCGATCCCATATCAACAGTTCGGCTTCCGTTGTGGTCACAGTACCATTGAACAACTGCATCTTGTGACGGACCATAACCCTAAAGAGTTTTAAAGCTAAACTATTTTGAAGTATCTTAGGAATACTTAGGTCTTATTTTTTGACACATTTATCCGAAATTAAAGAACAAGATATCGATAGAAAGATGATCAATTAACCTTAGTTGGTTTCTTGGATCTTGGTTGTGAGTAATCTCCTCATAAATAATTTTTGCTTACAAAATTAAAAAAATTTTCAAATCTGCTTTCGGTTGTCGGTCCGGAGCTCCAGTAGTCTTTCTCAAGATCTGCCTCAGTTCCCAATCTGGAAAAACCTTTACCGTCAGCTTTCATCATTCTAAACGACAACATAACTTCACTTCGTTATATTATGGCGAATTGTAATCGTCATAAACTATACATTACAGTAGTCTCCACCCAACTCTACAGCCTACATCGGAAAGACGCTTAATTTTTTCCAAATCTTGTCAAATACATTTTCATCATCTTACAAACTCTCTGTAACGAAACCTTTTGAAAAACCTATTTCAACAAACCCAATAATACCTATAGCTTATAGTAATCATAGTCGAAACTCCACAAAGTGTATTACAATCGTAAAAAACCAAAAATGCTGCAAATTATCATAAAGTACTAATGACTTTTGAGAAATGTCATAATGTTAAAATATTTGAAGCCTCTCACTCCAGTTGAAGGACTCTTCTGAAGTGTGCCAAGCGCCAAGTTGCTGGCTGAGTGCAAAATGTTTGCTTAATTGTTAAAATTCGAATAAGCGTTGGAATCAAAAAGAGCTTGCTGGGGGTGTGGTAGTGCGGTGGTGTGGTGGTGTGGTGGGGAGTTCATACTCAAACTATGCAAAGTTGCAAGCTTCTGGTAAAAGGCAGAGCATTAACCCAGTTAACCCCTTAAAGCTGTGTCATAAATTGAAAGCCGCAGTTGTTGTACAACAAGAACAAACGCCGCCAGCTTTAGAGCCTTTTTGTGGCAACAGGACTACGCTTGGCACCATTTTTGACTCATTAAAGCCAACTTCATGCAATTAGCCTAATAAGCTCCCCTAGAAGTAGGATACCGAAAAGTGTCAGACCGAACGCCACACAGTTTACACTATTTTTGTGCCCGTTTCTCATTTTCGCTCAATTAAATTAATTAAATAGCAGCTGAAATATACGCAACAGAGTCCAGGAAGACACTTTGACCCGTAACTATTTATTGGGAGTTTGACAAAAAAAAACATGGGCAGGCTGGAAAATGGCCACTTAATTTAGCCGCTGGAAGGCTGTAGAAGAAATAGTAAAGCGGTACGTCAGAGTTATTATATAGTCTTTAAGAGCTTGTTAAAGGAACCACACTCGGAATTTATTAGCAAAGAGGGTCACCCGTATTAAATATGTTAACTATACAGGTACGCATCAAAGAGTAGTAGGACTGAATAAATTTACTCTTATTTTAACTAATCTGCACAAATCCTTAGTAGTCCTCGAAACAGCTTATGGTCCGACACAACGCGTTTTCTCTCTGTGTCCGCGTTCTGTAACTCACTTTCCGGAATTACCTTCGGAGATGTCATCACGGCCACTTGGAAGTGTTCTGTGTAGCTAAACAGGTGTCATCTCAAGCTCCGCTTGATACGAGCAAAGAGGAAGAAGAAGTCCAGATCTGGACTGAGGGGGAGATGGTGTAATTTTCATACGATTCATTTTTGTTCATCAGTCAAGACTTTTGACGCACACCTTTCGCATGGCCAAATCTTCTGTAATCATTTTTTTAAACGCTACCGTACGAGATCCCTAGCTGATCAACAATCAGACAAATGTTTTTGGGCCGTCCAGAGTCCATCATCAATCCTTAAATTTGATGGGCGTCCAGCGCGCTGGTCATCTTCGAAGGGTGTCCGCACCTCCCGTAACTCGAACACTGTTGAGCGGCTCATGTCAGCATCTCCGTAGGGGGCCTTAATCATTCCGACGATCTACATCGCGGTGTTTCCGAGTTTAATTTAATTTAATGGCGTAGCGCTGCTCAAGATTTTCCTATATCTTGGATCAACACAATATTTCTTAACACGGAAATCAGACGAGATTCACTCTCTGCTTGTCTGCAAGCGACTTGAAAAAATATCGCTCGCTCCCAACTACCACGTCCAGGTGGTCCATCCGTTCTCTACCGCTCCGTTCACGCTACAGAAATTCAGTCCTACCCTATTATGTGAACATTTGCAAGGAAAGCAGACGAACCTAAACATCGGGCAGTCAATCAACCATTTACAGAATCTTCCCAAACAATAAATCTCTTCAGACGGTATAGTGGGCCATTTCCTTTCCATTTCGTTTATATAATAGACAACGAGCTACAAATGGAAGAATCTCACATCCTTTTATGAAAGAACCAAATCATAAATCCAAAAACCTAAAATAATACCAAAAGACTTAACGCCAGTAACGATATCTGGCGCTATGAGCGTTTCGGAGTTATGAACCTTTGGGGTAAATATGGATCGGTTGACTTTCTTTCATCGTTTCCCAGGGACGACCATTCGACGTTTAGTTAGTCCAAATAAATTGAAAATCGAAAGTACGTAGCTGGAGAAGTTTCAAGTCGCATACTTTTTAACAAACGTCATAGATTACAAAAACTTTATGTAGACCCAAGTGGATTCAAAAAATTATAAACCTTTTAACGTTTTCCACATACAACCGTCAAGTCAACAAAAAAATTTGTTTTTATCCGTAAGACTCAAGAACAAGTCTGTTCCAATTAATTGCTACCTTTGGAACTGCTGAATCTCTTGCGCCATTTCGGGCATCCAAACAATACAATGCTTCACATATATATTACAAAGAAGGTACAGATCTCCTGGAATTCCGCTCTAGAACCATGCCCTATTCTTTAGACCTCATTACACCCATCACACTCTTACAGTCCTCCCAAAGAAAAAAAGGGTAAAAGGTAAAAAAATATAAATTTTATTTTGGGATTTCCATATAACTTTATGAGTCCACCATCAAAATTTTGACTTGGATAGTGCGGGATTTATAAATACCTTACGCACTTGCATCCTGATATATTGTTAAAACCAAAAATTGAAAAATTCAAACACTAAACTAAAACGATAAAAAATAATTTAGACGGAGCACACTAATTATTGTCCGGGCAGGACATTTGGTATAGAAACTGTATAAGAGTGCGCGTAGGACGTCCCGTCATGCGTTCACGCAATAAATACGGTCTTGGATTATTACGTGTAACCATGCCCACGCCGCGTATATCTAAATGCGCCCAATCGGCACAGGGCACAAGCTCATGCAGCACTGCAGCCGCTATACAAGAGGAGGCTGGTCCACGACCGCGGTTGCTTATGTCAAATTTTTGATTTGGCGTAACCAATTCCTTGTAGTAATTCCACAATGGCAGACGCCAGACACGATCACCCGTCAAGGCACCAGCCATCTCAAACTGCTTGTATATAAAATTGGAGTTGGAAAATATGCCAGCAGCAGCCCCACCTAAGGCACTGTCCACGCCTTCACTCAAAGTTGCCAGATCTATAACCACACGCGGCTTAAACTGCGCTTGAGCGTAGAGCAAAGGATCCGCCATGACCACCACGCCCGCCTTGTCAACATCCACAACACCCAGGGTTTTGCGATTCATCAGTGTGACCACATCACCCGGTTTCACCGACATGCCTGAGGGCATATTTTCGCAAAGTGGCAACACAGCAGTTATGTTAATGGGCAGCGATAGAGCAGCTGCAGCGCGCACAGCCGCCACGCATATGGCAGCGCCAGCCATGCAACCACGATAGTACTGCATGCCGTGTTTAGGACGCAGACAGAGTCCTCCGCTATTATAGGTTATGCCTTTGCCAAAAAGCAAAATGGGCTTATCTTCGGGTGAAGTGCCACAGTAGCTGATTTCTAGAATAATGGGTGGTTCACAAGAGCCCTTGGCCACCATCAGAAACGAGTTCAAATGATTCTCTTCTATCCAGTCCATAGAGCGTATTTCCACGCTCACACCACAGGGGCACAATGCATCCACTGCAGATTGTGCAAAAATGGTGGGCGTCATTTGATTGCTCGGTGCGTCACTTAAACGTCGTGCCAGATTCTGAGATTCGGCTTTGAACAAGCCACGCATCCAAGCTTCCGTATCGGGCGAATCAAAAAGTTCCAGCTTGGGTATGAGCGTGCGATTTTGTTTGCGTTTGTTGGCATTGTAGCGCCATATGGCAAGTGCGCTACCTTCAGCCGCCTGTTCCGGATACTCCATGGAGTCCACAAAAATCTCGTTACAACCTTGCATTTGTAAAGCACGTGCACCTACGCCAGCAGCTACGCGCACATTTTCCATACCTTCGTCGAGTATTTCCAGATCATTAAAACCAGCGCCTTCGGGGCCCAGACCCACCACAGCCACGGCATGAAACTCTGCTTCCACATTAATATAGACATTACTCTTGCCCAATTCACCAGTTATGCCCGAATCATGCACCAGTGAAGAAATCTTGCCCTTAGCGCGATCATCAAATTTTTCAGCACTGGATGTTAACTTGGGTTCCTTATCGCCTTCCTTCTTGTAAACGCCCACTACCACGCCCTTTATGACAGCCTTATCGTACTTTTCATCCGTAGCAAAGCCACGAAATTGCTGCTGCCCCAAAGCTGCAGTGACGTCGTTAAATGATGTTAGACCCAAGGGCTTGGTTGTTGACTTCGAACCATAGGCAGCGATTATTTTTTTCACGGCATTAAAACGATTTACACGTCGATAAAAAAATAGATTTTTGTTTATCATGTCCAAAACGCGTTTTGACCACATTTTGAAGCTTTCTACGCAGACGCGTCGATTATTTATAATAAATAGTTTTTGTATATATATATTTGATGTCTATATTAGAGCAGACTGAAGTATTAATCGGAGCGTTCATGTTAAAAAAAAACTTACAAGCCCTACTAAAATGCCCCTAAAATGTATAATTTTGGATATTTCCGATCGCTTCTTTGGGGGCTATATGACAAATTCAACCAATTTCGACAAAATTTTACACAGTGCTTGATTATCTTAAAACTTCTGTTTTTTTCTATGAGATCTGCATAACATTCATATAGACGGCATAGCTTTCCACAAAGTTTACAATAAATCATGGCTAAGCCTTACCTCAAGATTATTTGCATCATGTAGAAAAAGCTTAAATATGTTTACACAATAAAACTTTAATCTTATGCAGACATATATATATTGTGGCATACATAAGTTTAATCCTCGTCTGAGTCTTCTTTACTTGTGGGCTTAAGGCCACCGAAAACCTTGGCGGGTATTGCTTGCTGCTCGAAACGCAACTTTTTCATAATCAAGCCCTCTTCGTCTGTTTTGGTCGCAGCAGCATTCTCCGTAGCGGATTGCTCCTCCTCCTCGTCCTCATCTTCGTCTTCCTCCTCGCTATCGCCGATATCTATCTCATCGGGATTGAGCACAGTGTCTTTACCCTTGGAACCGCCTTGCGTTTCACCACGCACAAACATAATATTGGAAGCAGCTTTTTCGGGGGGCTTTTGCTTGGACTCGACAGCTGCTTGTCGCGCCTTTTCCTCCAGCAGACGCATGGCATCCGTACCAGCGCCGCCATCTGCTGGACCACCATTACTTGTAGTAAGAAACTGTGCAGCCATCATATTTACTTGCGTATTGTAAGTGGCCTGCACAGAGCGCTTAATGCGCAACATTTCACGCATGGTATCCTCGTTGCCATGACGCACCTCAAACTCCTTCCAGGTTTGCCAAAAGTCGGCTGTAATGCGTGGATCACAAACCTGCGTAAAGCAAACAAAGCATTTAATGACTGAAAATAATTGCAGCACAAAGCAAAAGACTCACCTGAGAGCAATGCGCATAAATGGCTCTGGCGCGATCCACTTCACCCAGCTTAGTCTCCAGCTCGGCAAAACGCACGCACATGTGTCGCATATTCTGCTCCGGCAGCGATTCAACGGCCTTTTCATAGATTTCGCGCGTGCGTGGCAAGCCATAGATCTCTGCTGCTTTTCTTATAAATATATTGTACATGTCATACATCTCCTCTTCCTTGACAGCGCTGGTGGCGCGATCATAAACGGCCATGGCATGTCGTGCCAGTCCATGCTCCTCCTCCAACTTGGCGTATAGCAAGTAAAAGTTTTTGGCATGTTCAGGCGGGCATTGATCCAGACATTGCTCAAAAAGATCGCGTGCGCGCTCTAGCTTTGTGCCACCATAACGCGTCAAAAACTTGGTCAGATAAGAGTTCCAAATATCATAGACATTGGGCCATTTGAACAAAGAAATGCCCTTTTCATAGGCGCGATAGCCTTCTTCGTAATAGTTGTGCTCCTCCAAAAATAAACCATAGTTAATGATAATCTGTGGCGTGCAAATTTTTAAATCTATAATACGCTCATAAACCGCCTTGCAGGTCTTGAATGTACCAAAGGACTCTTCCAAATCCGCATACATAGACCAGACTTTAAGAGATTTATATAAACGCATTTGCACTGTCTCTGTATCATCGTGATATGCCACCTTGCGCTTGGGCAAGGCGGTGGCACGCTGCATTAGCTTTAAAGCCGCCTCAAACTGCTCCTGACGCAGTTCCATCTCGGCCCACTCACACCATACAGTAGCCAAATCCTCCACTTTGATATACTCCACCTCAGTGGCTCGTTCAAAAACAATGCGTGCATCTTCAACTTGGCCATTTGATTCGTAGAACTTGGCAAATTCTACCCAGAGTGTATGCAGCTTACCCACAGCCTGCTTGGGCTGCACCGTCTGCACAGCCTCTGTATAAGTGCTTATAATCTCGGTGGGCTTGTCCTCGTACAGCTTTACACGCTTGTGCCACTCGTGCACGTTATGTGGATTCTGACGTAGCAGCACGCTGTTAAGCAGCAACAAACGGCGCTCCATTAGATACTCAAAACGAGATAGGCGCAGCTCCACGTCTATGTCATCCTCCTCTGTGGCATTCTCATCTTTCGCTACCTGCTCCATGCGTTTGTTCAGTGACAGTTCCTCGAATTGTGCGTACTCATCAAAGACCTGCGTAAAGTCTCTGACTGTCGTTACTGTTTGTATGGCCTCCTCGTAAATATCGCGCGCACGATCGAACAGACCGGATCGCACATAATAGTCGGCCAGTGAATTCCACAGATTGCCCAGCTGATCCGTATATCTGACAAAATGTTGTTATTAAAAAAAGTTTGGGCTTTTTTTGCAGCTTACTTACCTGCGCAGTCCACCACGTATAATAGCATCCACATTAAGCGAGTGCACTTTGTGCGGATTCTTGGATATCAAGTCGCACAGCTCGTTCCAAAGCTGATGATTAGACTTGCCATGTTTAGAGACAAAATGCTCATTATCTACAATGTTTGCCAACTGCTGCGCTGCCTCATCCAAGTGCTGCACCTGCTGCAAATACTCCACATATTCCTCGGCATCTTCGGGACACAGTTTTAGATAGCGTCTATATACACGCAAAGCCGTCTCCGGCACATCGTAACGCTGCACAAACTTCAAGTACAAAGGCCAGATGCGTCCGTGTTGGGTGACGGGTAGCGCACGCAAAGCGCGATCAAAAACATGACGTGTGCGTGTAATGCGGCATTGTGAGGTCATAAAGACGCCATAGTCCATCCAAATACGCGGCATCTTGTGCATAAACACCAAGGCACGCTCAAATGTATTGTTAACCTCCTCGTACATGGCATCTGTGAGTATGCGACCACGCACTTGCTTCCTACGTGTGCGTAGATAGTTATACCAAATCTTATAGCTGCCTGGGAGTTCCTTCAGAGCACGCTCATATACCATGTTAACACCATTATTGGGCGCCTTTGCCTTGTGGTCTATATAGCGTAGCCAATGTTTGACGGAGTAGGCATTGCGCAGAATTTCCTCCTCGTACGGCACATCTTCCTCGTCCTAGCGTTATGTGTGAGTTTATAATGACATTTAAAGGTAATCGCTTAAAGTACTTACAAAATTTAATTCAATATTTAGCGCTTGTGTTGTTTTTGTGGCCATTGTTAAAATTGTTTTAATAATTTTTTAACACAAAAAAAGCCGCAAAACGTTTGCATGCGCGTCAGCTAACAGCTGCTTGTTAGTTGAGCGTTGCCAGATGCACAAAACATAATGCAGCAGCAGCTGATCGTTCAACGCTGCCACATCAAGTATAAAAGATGCGTTGGTGAAAAATACAAACAGCTGTTGCTTTTATTATACTAAACATTTTGTAAACAAATAACGTGTGGGTTGTTAAAATTTGCATAAGTTGCAAATTCAATGAAAGAGTTAAACATTCTTAAATTACAATTTAGTTTTTTATTGACTGTTCAAATTATTTCAACTAAATTGAAGCTGCACAACATATTTAACTAAACTTAAAATATCAAGTTTTTGAGCAAAATCAACTGAATTTATGTTTGAGCCAAAAAATTGGGATTAGGCTACAAATTACTTGAAATCTTGTTATGTCATGGTTCTAATATTAAATAATTAATATCATGCTAGTTTTTTAATCAGTAAATATATGTTTAGCTAAAAATCACTTAAAATAAATTACTTTTTACTTTACTTATTTACTCTTAAATCGTATCACACACTAAATTATATTTTTTGTGTAGCGAACAATTTTCATCAATATTGGATCATAACCTAATTTGTATCGGTTGATTGAAAAAAAAAAAACAAATCTTTCAATCAACGAATTTATAGTATTAGCTATATTATTTTCAATAACATAAAAACATTGTATACCAAGCATATCTATAAAGCCAAACTTTTAATACATTAAATTTTTTTCAAATTTACCAGCCAGTTTTCAACAATTCTCAACAATTTCTTCAATTCGCAACACCTGTACACACTGCGCTGTTAATTAACAGACCCAGCCAACTCACAACAGCAAGAGAAACCAATTATCGTTTTGCTGTTAAGTAGGTACACATTGTTTTTAACATAAAATAAACGTTCATATTGTGGTTTTTAGCCGCTGCTGTTGTTTCTATCAATCATTTGCATTCGCAAATTGAAATTGTAACGTTTAAAAACGCAAGTGTTCGTGTTCGCAATAAGCAGAAGTTTAATTCTTTAACGACGACGACGTGTATATTTGTTTACAACAAAAAGTAACAACAACTACATTGTATTTGTGAGCAATTTGTTAACAATATTTTTTACGCAATTGTCAGCAGCAGCTGATAAAAAGTTAAAGAAGACCAAGCTAAAGAGACGAAAAAAAAGGCACAAAATCTGCGCGTAGAAACAAAATAGAAAAAATAATTGCAAAAAAAGAAAAAAAAAAAAATAATTTTTTCGTTTGCGTGTGTATTGGTGTTGTAACCGTAAAAAGCAACATAAAATGTGTTAATCTTGAGTCTTAAAATAGACAAAAAAAAATAAAATGGCACGCTTGAAACATTGTTAAATAATAATAAAAAAAAATTATTTCAAAATTATACGCACACATATAAGCTAAAACGTCGCATTGATTTTCAAACCAACATAGCAATTTTGTGGTAAGTTAATCTATATAGTATGTGTCCAATTCATTTTTATTTATTTTTTGTGCGCCTACGTCACATCGTGTCTTCTCTTTTGCGCTGCTACGAAATCTTTTGCGCTCTCTGCATACACACACGTATGTGTGCGTGTGTATGCGTGTGCTGTGCGTCGGTGCGTGTGTGGGTGTCGTAAATATTTTCGCACTTCCTTTTTCACACACTTGTTCGTGCAAGTTCTGCATTGATTTTTCTATGCCCCTAGCTCCCCTCCAAGCCCAACACACACACAAACGGCACAACTCACGTGTGCTGCCGCATCTTCTTTCCAATTGTCTACTATCTTCGTTTTTACGCTCTTTTTTGTTTTTGTTGCTCCCGCTGTTGTTGCTCTCATCAGCTGTTGGTCTCTGCGCTGTCAAAATTTTCCATGCGCGCCGTCGGCATTTGATGCGTTTCTTGGTGGTTGTTTTGATTTATTCCTTCAGTTATGTATAGTACCTTCAGATTTTTGGGCAATGGAAAATTTTTCAACCTTACCTGATGCTGCCACATGTGTCAAGCGCAGCTTTTATCTCATACCCAAAGCCGGTCATAACAAAATGTTGCTGCAATTACATTGTTTGTTAACCTGCCGCTGCCGGCGCTTGGCAACGCCTGCTGCCTGCCACTCGCCACAAGTGCAGCCCAAAGCTTGCTGACACACTGAGCTGCCAAAACATAAAAAACATGCACACAGTGACGTAGTAAACTTTATGCGCTACAGGGGCGCCAGGGGGGAGATACAGGAAATGATGATGATGATTTTAACAGCACATATATATGAGAGCACTTTAATCCATACATGGGTTAGATCTAATCTTTCATGATTGTCTCTTAAATATTGTGGGCGTATGTTGCAATTTTTTAGTGCCAATGACAAAAATCGGAGTGCAAGTAAAAAAGCATGGTATATATAACACGCTTCTACTCATTTCATAATTTTCATTCCTAGCGGGTTGGTGACATAATTTCGTCGGACATATTTCCTCCGTATTAAAACGACATACTTATCTCCGAGCTTTTTTGTATGTGCGCTATAAAAACGAAGAAAATTATATGTCAAGATTTTTTAAAATAATTTTTTATAATTTTTAGTTTTTAATTTTAAAATTCAAAAGTGATCTCCCACAAAAAAGTGTTAATGTCATTTTATGCGTGGAAGTTCAATGCAAAAAACAAAAAAATAAAAAGTTGGTAACTCTTAGAATTCTAGAAGTTATGCTTATTTTAGTGATGACACCTCGCATGCTCGCCATAGTAAACAGTACCTCGAAAAATGACAAATAAGCATAACTCCTCGGAATTGAAAGATAAAAGGTTCAAACTTGACATGAATGTTTGTTTTGTGACAAAAATTAAAAATTTGTTTTTTTTAATCAACGAGAAAGAGCCAATACGAACAAATTATTCTCAGTCTTTTTCTTTTCACATGCTGTTCACTTTGTAATAAAGTACATTTTTAAAACTGTATTGTATAAAATTTTACTTGGTATTATTGATTAACAGGTCGGCGGAAAAGTTCGTATCGTTTCTATCTGAGGGCGCAATTAGAATTTAATCCTTATCATTATAAGTTAGTACTAACCTCCAAAAGACACTTCTATAAATTTGACAGCTGTCGGGCTATTAGTTTTTGAGATATAGCATTTTGAGTAAAGCAACTTTTAATTTGAAAGAAATGGATAAAAAGGAATTTAGTGTGAAAAAAATGCTTCTGATATCAAAAAGTGGCTTGTCTGGACTCTACGCCAGGGGAGAAAACAATTTGTAAGTGGTGTTCCAAATTCCGTACAGGCCATATGAGCACCGAGGACGATGAACGCAGTGACCGTCCAAAAATGGCTGTTACGGACGAAAAAATCAAAAAAATTCACGAAATGATTCCGGATGACCGTAAAGTTAAGTTGACCGCGATGGCTGACACTCAAAAAAACATGTTGGACATATCGTTCATGAATATTTGGGTATGCGAAAGCTCTGTGCAAAGTGGGTGCCGCGCGAGCTCACAATCGACCAAAAAAACATCGTGTCACAAATCAATAAAAACGATGGCTAAATTGCATGAATTGGGTGGGCTTCGAACTACTTTCGCATCCACCGAATTCTCCACATCTGGCCCCAGCGACTTTTTGCTGTCCTCAGACTTCAAGAGAATGCTCGCTGGAAAAAATTTGGCGCCGATGATGAAGTAATCTTTTTTGAAGCAAAAGACAAGTTGTACTACAAAAATGGTATCGAAAAGTGAGAAGGCCGCTATAATCAGTGTTTCGCTTTCGATTGCAACTATTTTGAATAAGCAAATCGAATTTTGCCAAAAAAAATACGATTTTCTTTAAAACGATACGAACTTTTCAGCCGACCTGTTACACCGTTCTTCTTAATAAAGATACATTTTGAAACAAAAATATTTGTTATGCCTTCACAATTTTCTGATGGGCGTGTTTGAACCCCTAAATGCGCCCCCTAACTACGCCACTTGGTGCAACAACAAGTTTTGTCCCGTTGCAGGCAGCTTTGAGCCGCAGCTTTTGCAGCTTGCACTGCCAGAGCTTTTTGGTTGCTACTTTTTTATTTTCTTTTTTGCAGTGAACTATTGATTTATGATTTAAGTTATTCATTCATTCATTGATTCTCTTTTGTATTTGCAGCTAAGACAACAAAGCGAAGACAACGAAAAAATAAAAAAAAATTTCTATAAATTGTTTTATAACGAGAGTGTTTAAAAGAAATATGGCCAATATGTTGCGTTTAAGTAATTTGTTGTTTAATATGGCTTCGAACTTAGAGACTACACAGTTGATGTGTTAATATTTATAAATAAATAAATAAAAAAAATAAAAAAACGACAAAGAACCAACTAAGCTAATAGTGTTTAATAAAAAAAATTAAAATTGTGCTCGTGTGTGTGTGTATGTGTGTGCAATAGTAATAATATTAAAAAAGTTGTACATTCCCTAAACGCTGTATTTGCGATTTATCGCAAATCCAACTCTTTTCATAAGGCACATTTGCATATTTGCAATTCTTCGGTTTTACTTCTAAAAACAAAGGGTTAATTGCCTAATGGCAAGTTCGCTAAACAAGACGAGACACAGGCGCAGATTGGCTGCGATCTCGTTTCTATCGAATATCTCATTAGATGGCACACATCGGGACACAAAATTTGGCGCAACATTTGGCAGCAGCATCTGCACGCAGAGCCAGCAGCAGCAACAGCAGGAGCAGCATTACAATAACAACGCAACGGCAGCGTTGGGACTTGGCGCCGGCGGCTATCATCAGCATTATCAGCGGCATCATCAGCAGCGTCATAATCAGGCGCAACACCAGCAACAACAACAGCAGCAGCAACAACAACATCAGCAACAAAATGGCAAATGTGGCAGCGGCGGAGTTGGTGGCATGCGCAGCAGCGCTGCTCAGCTACTATGCAGCCCCGATATACACATGGGTGATGCCGGTGACGCGAGCAGTGGCTTTACGTGCGGCCTGGATGACTGCACCGCCACTGCCGCCAGTGGAAGCGATGGTGATGGGCATTTTAGTGAAATTGAAAATATGGGTCAATACTTGATGAATGTACAGCTGCCACACAACGCAAACGTTGTGCAGGTTGAGAGACGCAACATAAAGCGACCCACATCCTGTGGGCGTCAACAGCATCAGCAGCAGTCTACGGGCAGTGGCAATACAAGGCATCCCAAGCAGCCCCAGCAGCCGCATCAACGCGCTGGCAGCGGCGGTTCCGGTGCCGAAAGTGGCAGCGATTCGGACAGCATTAAGATACCGCTTAAGGTGTCCAACATGGGCAGCGGCGGTGGCGTTGGCGGCAGCAAGTTAATGCCGCTCAGAGAACGGTAAGTTCAATTTTTTGCATAAGACTAATATTTGGAATTTCTCCAAAAAAACCAAATATATATTTCAAGGTTTTCGCATGTTTGAAAACTGTTGCATATAGCCAGATTCAGCTATAGATACTTATAATATAGTCGTATTTTGATCTTTACGTTTGCTGTTTCCTCATGTTGTACTATATGAATCACATTTTGAACATGGCACTTTTGTTCTCGTAGCGCAGGATGTCAACGACTTGACTGATGTCGTTTTATGTGCGTCACTCTACTCTAACAGAGAGTCACTATGACTTTATAATCATGATGGTGCATAATGGTTTGCTAAACGGATGAACTAGCTTTTGTAATGGTCAGCTGACTGTGCTTATGCTATCTTATCTGATGGCTGTGAAGATAAAGAACTGAAATGGTATCGTGAGCTTTCTGTACCCGTAGAGACAAGAGTTCGAAACAGGCGGAGGCGGAGGAGGTATTTTAGACCAGCAATTAAATATAACAAAATTAGTAGTCTTGATTTGGGTGTCATTACAGCAATGTAGATCTGTTTACAGAGCTAGACCTCGGAAACCCTAAAAATGCGGACATCAAGTTTTATCAAGTGGTGGGAATTATACTAGCTCCTATGCAGTCATTTGGCCTAAAACGTGACTGAGCTTTGCGTTTTGGTTGTTATATGAAAATTAATTAAATCGATAATTATCCAGACCTCTAAAAAGTCAAGAGCGGAGTTAGGGACATTGCATTTATTGAAAGATGGGCATAGTTCCAGGCAACTCCCCGTGACAGAGCTATGCGTTTCGGCTAGCTGTGCTACAGAAATAAATAAAATCGATAAGCACCTAGACCTCGGAAGCCACAAGAGCTAGATCATCAGTTTTTATCCTGAGTTGGGGATGAGGTAAAACGAATTGACTAGATTCCAGACACCCAATATTTTTTTAAGATCTGAAACTTGACAGAGCCGAACGTTTTGGTTATGTGAATATGTGTTAAATATGAACGATAAACAACAACAAAAATCAAGAACTTCGGGTCCAAAAAGGAACGTTTTGCCCTTGAAACAAGAATTTACGATTCAATATCGTTTTTTTGTAGACCGAAATTCTTAATCGGTTACACGTATACTCTCTGATAAGCAAAAAATCCAAGATTTTTTTAAAACCTTAAAAAATATACTGCGAAAAAAATCAAGATCTTCGCGACCAAAACGAACGTTTTGCCCTTTAAACAAGAATGGACGATGCCAAAAATACACTAAGAACTATTTTTCTATTATTAAGAATAGTAAACGGTTCAAAAGATTTTCTGGTCGCAATGCCCCACCTCTTTGTGAGGAACCCATACGGGGAAAAAAAATTATTAAGAGTAAAATTTTTTATTGCAAACAGAAATTCTTAAGAGGTTCAATACTTTCACAAATTCGAAGATTCTTATGAGAAAGTTAGTAAGTAAATAGTTTCAAAGAAGTATTTACAAAATTTTAGGCAGCTTGGAGCAGTAGATTCGAAGTTACGGCTATTTAGCGCACTCCGTCTCTGGAGAAAGGTTTAGAGCCTGGTTCATTATGTGCGATTATCTCGAAATAGTATTTCAGAGTATTGTCGCGGCGCCCACGATTTCTGAAAAAAACTATTTTAGCGAATAATCTCAGACAGAAAATACTAATTTGGATATCTTAGACTGATTTTAAGAAGTGCCTTAAAGAGCATTTCGTACTCATTTTAAAATTGAGCGTAATTGTTAATAATGTAATGTTCCAGGAAAATAAATATCGACATATTCTACAATTTCGAATTTTTTTTCTGAGTATAGATAGGCTTGCAACATTTTATTAATATATGGCACGGAAGTCCCTATGGACTTCGCATTAGCAAGGATATCGAAAGTTAAATTCGCTCTCTATGTCAAAAAAATATATTGATCCAATAATGTTGATAAATATTTTCCATAAATTAGAGACACCAGAGGCGAAAGTGATATTTTATTGTGCACCCTCAGGACTGATGTAGCTTTCTGTGTGTCTAATTAACAAAATTATGTTGATTTTTGATTATCGACATGACTCACGGAGTTCTTGTAATCAATTTTTTATAACAATCCACACAGAATAGAAAGCTTAGTATGTTTCAAAGATAATTAATATGAAGTTAGGAAAGCCCGATTTCGGTGCATAATAATAAATCCCGTAACTCGAAGATAATTCTTAGACTGTGAGTTCGAAAGCGAATTCGACAATATAAGCTTTTTTGCTCTACTTCTGTATTTAACCGCATTTTATGCAGGCTTGTTTAGATTTTGCCTACCAGTTCTGATATTTTCCGCACAATTTGGAATTCAAGTTACTTTGAGCTAGTATTTTTAATACTCTTACATTTTAAACAATTTAATTCGCGTACACAATAGTGCTGGAAAAACATCTATCGGGCCGAAACAGAATATTCATTCCTTATATTATCTTAATTTAAACTTCGATATATCGACACATTGATGTTTTCCAATTCAAATCATCGAAAACATCGATGGTTTTGAAGCACTGGTTCACAACTATTTCTTAAGTTACGAAATATTTTTGAAATGAATTTCCTTAACGGAGTGAAATAATGGAAAAATCGTCATGTAGCGAAACAAGGTGTCGAGACAAATTTGTATTCATTTTTATTCGTTTCCACCTTTCCAAAAATTTTTAATATATTCTTTTTTAAATTTGCAATTTTGCGATTATTACTTTTTTGTGCCGGAAGAGAGAGCGGAAGCTTTGTAGGTATAATCTAGGTCTCTGCTTACCTTATCTTCGGTCAATTAAGCTAATTAAAAAATAATGAAATCAAGATGACGAATAAGCGAAAGAAATCTTGTTCCTGTAGGAGGTACCTCGCCGCAGCGCATTGACTTATATTCTTGGAACGTTTATGCAATTTTGGTTTTTGTCTTTACAATTTGATTGATGTAAAAGTTGTTTTTTAATTATTCAACACCAAACTAAGACGTTTTGTCAATTTAAGTAGCATCCTTTTAAAATGCAGTCAAATTTCACGTAGGTATACCAAAACAGTTTAAATATTTAATTTCTCCAACATCTGTGCTTTTAGGGCATTCAAAGTTGGCAAGCTCATATTACATACTATGTATGCAAATTTTTGTAATTGTATTTTCACTTATAATTTTGAATTCAAAGCAATTGACACATTTTGGCTAATTTGCTTGGCCGCCAGTCAATTTCATTTATCTCAACTAATCAAATGCATTTTCTCTGTCTTCGCCGCAAAGTGAGCGAAAACAACGAAAAGAGCAGCCTTTTGCATAATTTGAAACAATTTTCTCAAATTGAATTGGTTTTAATTCTATTTGTATCACGTTTTTGACTTGTGCGCAACGGCGTCTATTTTTATTTATTCTACATCTCTCTGTCAGTATGTGTGATCATTCACACCATGCAAAAAATGAACTAAAATTAGCGTAAATTGGACTGAGTTTATCTTGATTCTTTTTTATTGAAAAGCGTGCTCACAAATTAGTCAACGACAATTGCATGTTGCTTTTGTCAGTCAATTACGCTTTTTATTGTAGCATTTAGCTTTTTGTTGTTGTGCACTTTTTACGCCTCCACTTGAGGCGTTCCATCCATTGTCACGCATTTAAACAGCTTGTCGTTGCGTTTTCATTACGTTTCGCTTGATTTATTGTCCAGTGTTGAAAGCGCAAAAAAAAAGGCATGTACATTGTACAATACTCACACCTTGTTGGGTTGCTGCCCTCTGCCCCGTGACTCATTTATAGAATGACAGCAAAGCGCGACTAGTCATAAAACTTGTCTACCAGAAAGTCATTTTTATCGCTTGTCTAATAGTCAGCTAGGGTTTTTTTTTTTATAAAATATCGCAAAAAAAAAAAAAAAACACGCAATGGTTTGGCAAACATGCAACTTACGTAATTCGGTCGCCAAAAAAAAAAAAAAGGGAAACGTCTCACAAATCGCAGGCAAATCGCACGTAAACTGCCTTGAACTCGCTTGCTGCATCGCCATGCATCCCAATGGGAAATTTGGCGCCAACAATGAGAAATTGTGTTATATTTAAAGGTGATGCTTTTTTTAAAAAAGTAAAAGCAAATCATGGAATTTTTTAAGTTTATTCCAGAAAAGTCGTATTTTAATTAAACTTAATTGTTTTCAACAACTATAAATTGCGATTGCATGCAAGCTTACAATTGTCATAGTTTTCTCTGGAAAATTTTAGACAACATTCTTTATATAAATATGTACCAAGAGTTGAGTCAATTCCGTTTGTCATAGTTCCAAAGAGCGGGACTTTCAAGCAAACAAATTTAATTTTATTTATTTTTATCGTTAATAAAGTAATTTAGTTGCAAGAGCTTAAGTGTTGGTTAAGATTAAGAAAATTTTTTATTGCATAAAGCCATTCATTACTATGTTTCGTTTTGTCATACTAGAACTGCTTTCGAAAATAACGATCATCTTTTTGTTCTAGTGTGCTTCAGTAGATATGCAGAGAACGAAACAAATATCTAACCAAGCTAGAAAACTAAAGAAGCGATTTAGTGAAAATAAATTTAAGAAGCGAATCAGGCCTGTCAGCTGCGGGAAGGCCCGATGTATTTTCTCAGCCACAAAGCTCTCTAACGGCTTCTTAAATTATTTTTTGAAAGTTCGAAAAAACTGAAGGTCTTACAAAAGTTTTGAAAAAATACATTATTTTTCAATTTTTAATTATTGAATAAACACAAAAAAAGTACCGTGATCTACTTCGACGCGCTGAATCCGAATTCGCTATCAGAATTGGCCCAACGGATTTTCGTTTTGTGCTAACTTCAAAAAACACCACAAATTTGTTTTAATTATTGATAAAAAACCACACATATAAAGGTATTGCGATCTATTCCGACGCGCTGAATCTGAATTTGCTATCAGAATTGGCCTAACGGATCTTGGTTTTATCCTAACCTCAAAAAACCTCATTACACTTTTTTTTCTCGAGACCGGTCGAGGTCAAAAAAGCCAGGGGGTTTATGAGATAAATACGTTTTATGGAATTTTTTAGATTATGTCAGAGCCCTGACGTGCAGAAGTTTTTTGGATCTCGGATTCGCACTCAGCAAACCCCTCTGATAACAAGTGAGACAACACAGCCACACAAAATAAAACCGACTTTCAGATGCAGAGGTCAGACTATGCTTTCCTCATGTTTTTAGTGTCGCTGAATTCGAATCCGAGGTTCCAAAAATAACAAGGTTTTGACATAACGTCAAAAACCCAATAAAAAATCTTTTTCGAGTCCGGTTACCCGACGATGCTTTAAAGGACATTTAATGGAATGCAGCTCTTTTGAAAAAACAGAATGTGCTGGCAATTTCCCACTGGGGGTTGGGTTACTTTAAAAAAATCTGTAAGACAAAGAGAGCGAAAAAGAGAGTTGCTCTGCACGCCTACTCACTCAAAGCTTGCGGCAAACAAAGCTTTCATTCCCATGGCCATAAAATATCGTTAAAGTTACATTGAACTCAACTGCAACGCTTTGTAGTTGTTGTAAATACTACATATGTTGCAGCTACCGTTGTTGTTGCAGCTGTTCATGGCGCTTTGGCAGACTGACCTTGTTTTTTATTTGCAACAGCAACAATTTCGATGAAGCACAGTTGTCGAAATGGTCGATCTAGCTAAAAAATTATTTAATTTTAAAAATATCTGAGTCAATATCTCAGCAATGCTATATAGCGGTAATTTTTTTAAGGCTTTATTAATTTTTTCTTCTATCGCTGGTTGAACTTCCCCGCCTAATTTTTGATGCAAAAAGTGAATTATTCAGTTCTTTAGGCTTAATTAGTTAAAAAAATAACAGTTGTACTTATGTGTTATAATCACAACTTGCGTACAATCCAGAAATATTTATAATATTTCAATTACATTTTAGAGGCTTCATTGAATGTGAGACTTTTAAAATAGCTAGTCAATATTCTTCATTGTCATCCGGAAATATACAAAATGTTATAATTTTTACAAAAAAAAACAAAAAGTTCCATTAATTAAAAAACATCTGTTCTTGTGACTTATAATGAGAATTCGAAGTAACGTCTACATTAGAATTATTAATATCATTTTAATATTAGCAAACCAACAACTCTTTTAACAAAGAGGTATTTGAAGTAACGTCTACATTAGAATTACTAATATAATTTTAATATTAGCAAACTAACAATTCTTTTTACAAAGAGGTACAGATGACATGACAGTATAATAAAATTAATATTTGGGAAAAAAGAAAGATAAAAAAAAAAACTAACATTCACATCAACAAAAGACTAGGATTTATAGAAGCTAAGTAAGAAAAAAGAGAATGGGTATCAGAATTGCACGCAGTATACAAAAAAGCAACCTTCAAAGTTTGGAAAAATACGGAAAAATAACCTCTTGATCAAAATTTTTATTTTTAAAAAATACAAAAAAAATATTTGCAAACTAGCGAGCTTAAAATACTAGTTGTCTAATATTTAAAATTTAAATATGCCAAAAAATTTTATGGCTTATGCAATATTTTTGAGATTCATTAAGTGTATTATTTAATTTTTTTTTTCGTTTATTTTTTATTTTTATACCAAAACATAAAACTACAATAAAATAAAAAACAAAAATTTAAAACAGCTACGTTAAATAAAAAAAAAAAAATTGTGTTTTTGTTTTACACAAAAATCCACCATTTCGACCACTGTGCGACGTTGCGCTCTGCTGCTGCTTTGGCACGTTGCACTTGTTGTAGTTGTTATTTGTCATCGTCTTCATTGGTTGTTAGTTTGCCTTGCCCCTCCCGCATGTGGCACCTTGCAAGTACTGTCATTCTGTCGCCAACATTTTTCGATGTCAATCACCTACATATGTGAGCGCCTTGGCTTGACGACAACAGCCGTCCTCTAATTAGTTTAATTAAATGCTCGTCTTACGGATCTATCTCTAGGGGAATCTAGTACCTGATTTATGGCTTATTTTATTGCCTGTTGCATATTGCAAATGTTTGCCAAATATTTACTTGGCAGTATGTCAAATAGTGCACTTAACTTTTGTGTTTACACGTCACTATGTGTTTCACTTATCTTGATCATGTTTACACGTCAGTTTGCTATAAATTCGAATTACTTGCTCGGATTATTTACTGACTTACTACTCGTCGTAATAGGATGACTTTGTAAGGCGACACTCTGATGTTATATCTTAGTTTTTGGTTAGAAACGGCATTTCTTGAAAATTATCTAGATAAATATTTTACAAAAGAGATTTTTCGACTAGTTTTGTAATTGTGGAGGTTGAATTTCCTTAAAGCGAATTCGCACCGTAGCATAATTCTTGATAATAAGATCACAAAAGCATTGTATTTAAAAAAAAATATGGAAAAATCCGTTGTAAGGGAATTTTTTAAAGGGAATTTCGACTGTAACGTAATTGTCATTGGAATATCAATATAAGTGTCATAAGAAGTGCTTGCATAATTTAAATATGTAAAATATTTCACAATTGATATATTAACTTTAAGGTTGCCTGTTCTTGTAACATGAAAGAAAAATCCTAGTAACCAATAATAATAATGATACAGTTGGGAGATCATACGAATCTATTGTGCTCCCCTCAACTAGTTCAATATTAATTTTCAAACTAGATTATTTGGGATGGTTCCAGTAGAGTGACATCATGCATCGGGAGTTAAAGCTAAGCTTACCTGTTTCTGAAACATAAAAGAACAAACCTTGTTATGAATAATAATAAAATAGTTGGGGACGTAAGGATTAATTGTGCTCCATTCTAGCCCTCAACTTATCCAATATCCGAGAAAAACTTTGTTATTTAGGATGATTCTAGTAGAGTGACATCGTGATTTGAAGTCCAATATCCGAGACAAACTGGATTATTTAGGATGATAGATGATAGAGTGGCATCGTGCAGCGGAAGTTAACACTAAGGTTCTGAAACATGAAGGAACAATCCTTGTAACCAATAATGAGATATTTGGAGACCTAAGCATCTATTGTCTAAGTCCCAAGTAGTCCAATATTCTTCTAGTCGAGTGACATCGTGTATCGGGGTTCTATAAGTGCTAAAAAGAGAAGCCCTTCTTCTGGCCAGAGCCTCACATTCAGTAAGCACGTGTTGGGAGGACTCCTCCTTTATCTCACAGTCTTTTATGAGCCTACAGTATCCCATAAGTTGTCCAGTCAGTATACTAAGGTTATTCTTGACCAGCTGGGAGATTTTTTTAATTCTTTTAGAATTATAAAGAACCAGCCCTTAGATCCAGTCTTGTTCTTGTCTGAACCTCTCCACTTCTCTTAGCAGCCGTTTGGTGGTGGTATGCCAATGCCACGGAAGGGCTCGGCAACTATTGTATTAGTGGTTTGGCCAGCTTATTCTTAGCCATTTCATCATCTGCTACGTTCCCCGCAATGCTCTGGTTTACTGAACCCATTTCGAGTTCATCTTATCCAGCCATCGCGTTCTCGCTGTAACCAACACATTTCAAACAACTGTTTGCAATTTTATTTCTTTTGAAAAATCTAAAGATAGATTCACCCAGTCGTTGGTCAGATACTTAACCTAACACAATATTAAAAATATTACCAACTGAACAGAAATTTCCATCTTAGTTGGAAAAGTTTCACTCTGAGGTTTATACTATTGTTTACACTTGGTTTTTTGTTTACTTTACTTTATAAACGACAAGATAAGTGCAGATAATAATTTCATCTCTTAGTCTTTAGCCCAACAAAACTGTCAAAGTGCTTGTGTCTGCATAATCTTTTTACTCACAAAGCTTTTATTACAATAATATCCGGTTGAGGTCCCTAACTACATCCACTTTAAATTAATCCACACAGCGCATTCCAGAAAACTCAACTCCAAGCACAAAGTAATCTAGCACAAATAAACATAAAAAGGCGGCAAATGTATCTTAGTAGTATTTGTTTTGTAATGCGAATCGTTGGGACTTCCTGTGGGAAACTAAGAAATGCTGCGTTCGCGCAACACCGTATCAAAGATACAAAAAATTAAGACGCAATAAGCTGGCAATGTCCCCAAACAACAAACAAATTATTTGCTTACTCCGGGAAGAGGGGCGAAAAATTCATTCACAATGTGAGTTTGGGTCATTAGGGTCCGTACCTCAAGAACCCCCGCTCTAAAAGTGCCTCTGGATTACTCAGTTTATTGTTAGTCTTTTTTATTTATGCTTTGTATGTTTTTTTTTCGGGCTAATCGGAAAGTTGTTTTGAAATTTGAGCTGTTTTGAAATCGTTGAGAGTTGGTTTCAAGAATGCTATGAATGGAAGCTGCCCCTGTGCGAAAAGCATAATAAAAACAAAGTTTGGCAAAGAACATGAGTACGAAAAAAAAGCAAAAATGGGTCTTGGTAAAGCGTAAACTATTTTTTGTGTTTTATCGTTTCGGGTTGGTTTTTATACACTTCACGTAGCGAGCAAGTGTTGTAGTTGTCTTTAAGCAGTTCGGAACACCTAATGGAGGCAACTTGGAACGGGTTAGTATTTGTGGAAAATTTTGTGTCGGTTTTAAATTTGTTTGTACACTTTTGGAAAGTATGTATCGACTCTCAGTAGGATTTTGCGAAAATTAGTACAGTCGAACTGCCTTGAAGCGGACTCAAAATTTTTACTTGAAGAAATTGGAAAACTTTGTTTGAATTACACCTTGCCTTATTTCTTACTTGTCTTAGGAATCTAACACATTTCTTTACGTCTCTAGAAACGAAAAACCTATTCCTTTGCAACATAATTTTAGTTTTAGGAGCCCCCAAATTATGTTTTACTTAATTCTCCTTGTAAAATGATACGGAGATTAACTTTAAAAAAAATATATGATAAAAGGATTTAAAAATTCACAAAATCTTGGGCTTAAAAAAAAGATTCGCTGGTATAGCAAATTTTTAAACCGAAGATTTTAATAACCATCAAATACTTTCGAATCATCTTTAAATTTGACAGGCGCTATATGCAGATAAAAAGGAAACTTTAGGCAGTGACATTATTAAAATATTACTCAAGTACTCTTCTTGTTGAACTTTATTTATTATTTATTTTTACTTTTTTCTTTCTCGTTCTAAAATTAAACGGAGATAAACTTAAAAAAAAGTTTAAGTAATTCGTCAAAAAAATATTCAAATTCACCAAATCTTTTGTTATGGCAAAGTTCGACTGTACATGTGCTCAATTATTACTAGTTTTGAAAGTTAAATGGAAGTTTTTTTTTTTGTAAATCATTTTGATTTCAACATGTCGCCGATTCACTAATTCGTATGAATTCCTTAGAAGTGATGTGAAAGAATTTTTTTTAAAAAATAAAAAAATTATTTATCATACAAGCCAAACTAAGGAAATCTTAGTTTGTGAATTTGTCTTCTTAAGTTTGGAGTATTTGATTACTGGGCTGGTTGTATTTGTCAAGGCTGGGAGACTTCTAAGGCCTATCGCTATTTATTAGCAAGCATATATAGCAACTGCCTATCGCAGCAAACATTTGAGCTACAAGATTGAATCTTGGTAAATGAGGACGTAAGCCGGTAAACTCTGTTAAAAAAAAGATGGGCCAAAATTCAAGAACTTAATTGCAGGAAAGGAAAGTGGAACCCAAATAAGTACAAGAGCAGTTTGAATTAACGCCACTTGGGGTCGAAACTATTCAAAATCCGCAAATAAAAACTTTGACCGTCACTTTTGGCCTGTTGATTGAGATTTTCAAAAATCTGAAAATTCAAACTAGGAACCACCACCGAAATACTCAAAAATTCGCCAATAATAATTTGGAACTGCCAGTTCAAGCGGTGAAATATATAGATTACACAAGAACTCTTTTTTTTCTTATAGGATTTAAAAAGCCCAAAAAATATAAGGCAAAGATCTCTCATTTTTCTCTCCCAAAACACATAGCCATACATACGTAGAGCATTTAGACATCGGTGTTACCAATATTTACCTAATTCTTGTTTTGATTTGAATACACAAAAGAGGTCGTCAGTTGTTTGACGTTTGGTGACCGCATGGAATTGCGTCATACGCTATGTAATTGGATTTAAAGCGGCGTCTTTAACAGGCTCAGAGCCCAAAGCTGTATATGTATAAGTAGCTGTGTGTATGTGCCACTGCCTACAAGGGCAAAACAGCCCCGGCATGACATCTGACAGTGAACTTGAAAAGCTTGGCATTGCATCATCGCAAACATCTGGCAACTCCAAACACGCACTCGCTTGAATCCTTGATGCGCGTCAGCAAGCAATGTCAATGTCAGGGTTGCCCCATTGCTGGGGCCAAAAAAAATAAAACCTGTACAGTCTGCCGCCAATAGCTTTTTGTTTGTTTGCTACCCTTCCTGCCAGATTGCCTTTTTTTTTTTTTTTGTGTGTCCTCGCTCAAACTGGGTAACCTTGAGGTAGAACTTTATGCAGTTTTGAAACGACGCAATAAGAACCGGTTCGGTACGCTTGTTTTCTGTGTTTTTTTGTTTATGCGGCGTATTTGCTTGTGCTACTTGTGCGTCCGAGTTCTAATCCTTGCAAGACTGCGGATGTGGCAGCAGCTGTCTCAATGCCAAATGCATTTCAAGGTCGCATGGAGGAAAGGGATGAAACTGTGTCAGTAGGATATGTTAGGTTTTTATTATAGAAGTTAGAGTATTTTATAAATAAGCATCAATGTACTTACATATATGTCTATATTTTACACATAACTTGGCTTTCACTTAATTATATTTAAATAAATAGCGCCTTGTTGTCTAGGCTGAATCATAAATTCTCGCTTTGTCTCTTGTACAAGTCAAAAAGTTCAATTCCAAACCTATTTGAACCAACCGAAACCGCTTTATTCCATACAAACGTTTATACAAACTTATTTACTACTACTTTAAATAGAGTCACAATACACACACGCATACACAGACACTACGAATAAGTCCAAAGCATGTGGGCAAAAATAGAGAAGTATTAGCTATTGTTTGGATGCAATGCGAACTAACAGATACACTTTGCCTGAATGAATTGCAAGTTTGAGGATATTTGATTTTTGCTTTATTTTTATTCTTGCTGTATCTTTTTTGAGAGTTTTTGACACAAAACCTTTTTTCGGACGCTTGGCGGACTTTGGGGGCTTGAGTAAACATTATGCAGTTTTAGACAAAAAGTATCTCTTGTTTGTTGTAGCCTTTACAGGTTTCATTATACGCTAAAGGTTTTTTGGAGTGCTCGCCTATTTGTGAGAAAACCTTCTAAAATACCGAAAAAAATATCCCATCGACGTATTGGGCAAAAAAATCTATTTGGTATAGTATTAAAAAAAAAAATTGATACCGATTCGATTCAATGCTGACAAAAGGATTGATATATATGTATCAAAGAGTTTTTTAGTTTTGATTAAAGATATAAGGGCTATTTACTTGATCAGGCATAACACCGACCCAGAACCTTGAGTACAAAGAGTAGGGCATTCTTGGCCAAAAGCGAGATTAATTTGATGAATCAATATATCGATATATACAGCATCGACCGCGAAATGATCAATATTCATAATTTTGGATCGGAACGTCGCATTCCAACTTCCAGCACCGACTTTTTAAATCTAATTAAATTATTTTCTAAATGATATCGATGTCTGAATATATGTAGGTAGACTTTTCTTTGGCAAGATAGGTATAGGTATCTCGAAAACGATTTTTTTTTCAATTAAAGGTCTATACGCAGCAGTTTTATATGCAGTTTTGTAATTCCGTGCGAAATATTTCGTGCTGCGTAGACCCCTTAAAGGCCTATACGCAGTTCGAAATATTTCGCACGGGATTTTTTTTTATATGAAGTTTTGTCATTCCGTTCGAAATATTTTGAACTGCGTATAGGCCTTAAAGATACAAATTTCAATTAAAAAAGTAAAGTTTTAAAATTTTTGGTGTTAATAGTTATTACAATTTCTTACTTATTTTTTATGGTAATCAGCATTTTTCAGCACTTAATATCGAAATGTGTAGCATCTTCTCAATAGAAGCAGTCTTTTAAAAGATCTTTTTTTAAGCAATACTCTATACTTGTGTTAAATCTTATCTATGTTTATAAAAGTTCATTTTATTTAAGTTATATTTTGAAATATAACACTTCACTATTCATTTGATAAATTTTTACCGCTTACCGCCACCTAGCGGCTGCTTAGGATAAGAGAGTTAGCTAGGATTAGATAAAAAAAATTTTAAGAGGTATAAAAAATAAGCACATGTTTGTAATATGCTTCAGTTGTATTAGAGATAGGATTAATAGACTATAGATTTATTTAGCAACTTTTGAAGTATTAGAAGCAACTTAGTTTAGATAAGATTTTCAAAAAATTCAAGGGACATGAAAAATAATCACGCGTATCTTATATGATTGCAACATGTCCCATTTTTATACTATAAATTTGGGGTATTAAAAGCAACAACAAAAGCAAAGATAAGTAACAACCAATTGTTTGTTTGTATGTCATACGTCGAGCATTGAACAAGGGGCCCCATTAGACCCCATGGCTCTGGTTCTTGTTTGCCTTGATGGTTTGTGTACTTGATAAGAAAACGCTCAACGAACTGTTTATCTTTCGTGCTTATTTTTATTTGTTCTAAGGATTTGCGCAATAAACGACTTTTGCAACTGATACAGTCTTTGCCATAATTTAATGCTATAAATAAAGATTTTTGCTATAAAGCTGTCTAGGCGTTGTACAACACTAAAGGTCAGCTTAGAACGCTATAAAATGTTTTATATATGTTCGTTATCATTTCGCTATAAAATCTTTATTTTTAGCTCTTTTTATACCCTGTACCGTATGGTACAAAGGGTATATTAAGTTTGTGCAAGCCGAAAATGTATGTAACATACAGAAGGAAACGGCGGAGACCCCCAAAGTTACCTAAAGTATGATCAGGGTGACTAGAGAAGTCGATATACCCATGTCCGTCTGTCTGTCTATCCGTATGAACGCCTACATCTCAGAGATGGTAAGAGCTAGAGCAACCAAACTTTCAGATAAGATCCCTTATTATTCCATAGGAGACAAGTTTATTTTTTCGATATCGGGGTTACATTATATATATATACATGTTTCAGAGGACCTCGAAAAAAACCAAAAGTCTTAGATGGATAATTCGTTTGTTTATAAAGATATCATAACTAAATTTGGCATTCGGAAGTTTTTTAGAGATCTTCAGCACTGTACCAAATTTTATCAAAATCGATTGACTGTATCATTGAGCTCCCATAGGACCAATAGGCCAAACAAATTTATTTTAAATAAAATTCGATGTATTTCGATTGTTTATGAAGGTATCATAACCAAAGTTGGCACTCAGCAGTTTTTTGGAGTACCCAAGCACTAACCCAAATTTGATCAAAATCGGATGCCTATATCATATAGCCCCCATAGGACCGATCGACCAAAAAATAGATTGTCATACAAAACCAAATTTGGCGCTCGAAAGTTTTAGATAAGTCCCAAGTACTGAACCAAATTTGATCAAAATCGTTTACTATATCATATAGCTCCCGGTCCTAAGGGCGGCCAAAAAAATGTTTTTTGTACAAAATTCGTTGTATTTCATTTGTTTATGAAGATATCGTAGTCAAACATTGGGGAGTTTTTTATAGTTCCCAAGCACTGTACGAAATTTGATCAAAATCGGTTGACTTTATCATATAGCCCCAATAGAACCGATCGGTCAAAAAAATGTGTTTAGTGCAAACTTCGTTTTGTTTCGTGTGTTTATGAAGATATCCTAACCATACTAGGCAAATAAACGCAATGTGGTGGTACAGGGTATCCCAAAGTCGTCCGCGTCCGACTTTAACGTACGCCATCTTTATAACATAAATTGTACACTCTTAAGTTCATTCAGCTATAAATTTTTGTTTGTTTTGTTTTCGTTTCTCTTTATATGCTATTTATTTTTCTTTATCTTTGTATTGCAACGACAACCTTCAATTGGACTTCAAACGTTTAGTTTATAATATATGAGAGTATATAAGGCGTAAACAATCTAAAGGTCTGGACTTAATGAGCCTGATTAGTATAGCAAAACACTGAAATTCAGTAAATGTTTAGTTAAAAGCGATAGTATCTGACAAAGGCGTAGTTAGTGTGTTTTAGGGGGGGTCAATTCAATACTATTCCATGAATTTTAAATTCCTAAGCTGAGCCTAAAAAATTTTTAGTCTGAAAAATATTTGATAAAAAACGAAACCCGTCACAGATACATTATTGAAGATCCGTAGTACATACGATTTCTTATAATGAATAATCGGCCGTGCTCCGGAAAACGAAAACGAACAATTTTACACGGATTTGTTTTTGCATTTTGTTTAACTATTGAAACACTACTCAATACTTATAAAATACTTGAGCATGAAGTGCTTTGTTAGCACAATGCAACTTTTACAAATATTAGTGGACCGCACAGGAGCGATAAAAAACACACGTCTGGATTCTACTATGTTCATTTTGATAGTAACTTTATGATTCTGTTCGACTTGTGACTTAACATAATATCAACATATTATAATTGTACGAAGAACGTAACATGGACGCTTACATGAGCATAATTCAATTTACAGACTTAATATATAATGTTAAAAGGATTCAACACATTTTTTGTTGTCGATAACTTCGCATGTTTCCCTTTTTATTTTCGATAAATTCGTAGTGATACAAATCGATCAAGCAATATTTTCGTGCATGTGCACTTGTGCCCAAAATTCGTTTTGGGTTGTGCATGGTATTTTTTGGGTTGAGTTCGAAAAAAAAATAATTATCAATCAATATCTAACTTGAAATTGTCATAAATAGAATCTAAGAATATCAAAGGCAATTCAAAAAAATATTTCAATTTAAAATGCGTACCTATTATGCCAATTCGTTTAATTCCTCTTGCAACAAAAAATTCGTTTTGAAACCACATAAAAAATTCGTTTTGGAGCACCTAACATGTGGTTTCAAAACGAATCCGAAATATGTGTTTTATATGTAGCGTCGCACGCGTTTGAAACCGCTCACAAAACGCTAGTAAAACGCTACCGTCATGCCATAAAATAAAGAAGGCCAAAAAAATGACGCGTTTTTTTTTTGGGTTATGCTTTGTGCTACATATTTGTTTACAACCAACAAATTGTTGTTTTGGTAATGTTTTTTGTTTTATCTTCTGTTTTCTCTACACTGCCATTCGGGCTCATTGGGCCCTCTATTGTTTTAGACCGGTACCAGCGCCGGTCCGATCTGGTTACTACTGACTGTCTTATCAATCATATTTTTTTGTTTTGTTAATTAGCAACGAATTGTGCAATCTTCTACAGATATATTAGTTAAGGTGAACTGTTTATTGGCACCTAATTTGCAGCTACTTATTGGAGCCAAGTGCGTCATCGAAGAAGTTTATTGCAATAAAATCTAAGCTGCCTATGTCGTAATCACGCGAGATCTCTACGCGTTTTTTTCTTTTGGGCCACAAAATATTCATGTGCCAATCGGTTCACACCGGTTACTAAACGTGTTTGTATAGATATTGTGTACATATATTTGTTGTTTGTTGCTGTGTATCTTTTTTTGAAACAAATATGTTAACCAAGTTTGTGTATGAGTATCTTTTTATGAGCTCATGCAATCTGCCCAAAACAGCAAATCATTTAAATAAACAGGTCTGTTTTGCATATAGGCTAAATACTTTTATGTATAGGTATAATCAGTAAATAAGTCAACAAAGGGGGCACGTGATGCACAGGCCTACAGCGAATAACTCACTTTCTTTATAAAAATAACTCGCATATATAGTAGTTCACACTGATAAGAAATTTCAGAAGGGGTAATTCTTTGACTTAAGGAAAGTTTTTCAAAAAATTCTTTGGTATTAAAGTGCTATGTACACATTTAGAAAGATGTGACTATTTTTTTTTTTCAATCACTATGACACGTAAAATTTTGTTTTTGGCGAAAAATAATAGGTGTGAATATTTTTTTTCTATTACTTTGACACTCGTGAAAATTTTTTTATATTCAATTTTTGAAAAGTTTTAAAAAATTCTTTTGTAGTGAATTGTTATGTACACACTTGAAAAAAATTTTCAATCGCTTTGATACTGGAGAAATTATTTTTTTAAGTTTTTGCAAAAATATTGGTAGTAAACTGGTATGTACTCACTTGAAAAAATAATAGGTGTGGCCATTTTTTTTTTCAATCACTTTCATAACTGGGAATTTTTTTCATTATTTTAAATTTTTGGAAAGTTTTTAAAAAAAACTTGTATATTGGTAGGTACACGCTTGGAAAAATAAAAGGTCTGACCATTTTTTTTTTTCAATCCTGCTTAACAAATGGTAAAATTCTTTACAGACTCCAAAGCCGCATTTAATTTGGATAGAGGGCTACCCTCTTTGCAAAATAGTTTTTAGGCGTTTTCAACATTTTCGATCAAAACAATTCGATTTTCCGAGTGAGAGTCAGAATCTTGAACGTCAACTCAGAATGATGTTGTTTTTAAAATTTTTTTATTTTATCAAAAATATCGTTAAATATTTTTGAAAACTTGTGCGTCAAAAATCTAAAGCCAAAATATGTATTCAGTTTCTTAAAGAATAACCCACAAATGTGTGCTCATTTATATAAATAACATAGTACATACAAATTTAGTTGTGTCTGTATGTTTTTATGAGTACTGAGCCAAAACAAAGCACTCGTTTTGATAAAAATAATTGAATCGCTTGATTCGATTGCAAACACAAAGAAATCACAAGTTAAAATCGATTTCTTATTATTTTTGTTTCTAAATAAAATGTTGCACATGATTTATTTATATTTACTTTTCAGAGTATATATTTATTAAATCTTTTATTAGCATATACTTGATTAAATATTATATTTGATAAGACTGAAAAAAAAAATAATTTTATGAAATCAGTTGGCACAGCTGTGAAAAGTTTTATTTGTTTTGAGTATTTCTTAAATGGTCAGAATTTAAAGCTTAAATAGTTTAATTTTGAGCTGGGCGCTAATTACGATAACAATTTGTATATTTATCTTAACTATTGACACCTAAAATACTATGATTTTTGCTTTTTTAGGCTAAACAAAATATGAATCATATTCTTTGAGGTGAATGTGTTTAAATGAACTTTCTAAATTATTTGAATGTATGCATTCGTTATTCAAATTGTGCAGAATGAATGAATACTGGCATATGGAAGAATGAGTAAAAATATAAATATCTTATTTAATTTTCATTGCATAATTAAGTAAATAATTGAAGTGGAACAACATAAATGCATCTAACAATAAGTTAAGTAAATATTCGATAATTTTTTGCTGGATGAATAAAATATGAATGTAATTTTAATTAAAATCGAAATGAGTGCAAAAATGTAAATATTTAATTTCATATTATTATTGATTTTGAAAAGAAAAAAGAAAGCTTGTAAATATAGAATATTTATCCTATAAGGAATATGGTTATTCGATACTTTTTGCATATTTATTATATTTTAAAGAATGACAAAGGGAAAAGATAATAAGAACGCAATCACAATTCAAATCGAATTCCAACTTTTAATGGATTTTAATACTTGTTTTGGTAAAATAAAAAGCGGAAAGAGGAAGGGAATGGCGGATCTTGTACTAAGATGCAGTAGAGGAAATATCAGGGCCGTAGAAAAAGTACTGGACCAGTGGTGACTATCCGTCCTTTTTCCGAAGAATCGAAATGTCTAATTCTTTTTGAAATCTAAGAACCCTTCAGAAAACTTCGGGAACGATGATAATCTCCCATTACCCCCTTGAAGATATATGCATTCATATTTAGTATAACATTCACATTCTTTTTTCACTTCATGCAGTGTATTCAAGTTTTTCCAATTTACCAAATCGCTTTTAATTGAATTTTAATCGTTCTAATAATAAATGCCACATTTGCGGAAGGCACATTTGCACTTGTATGTTAAATTCACAATTAGAAACTATTTTGTATTTTACTTCCGAGTATGTTAATATTTACTACAATAAATATTGACTTGGGATTATATAAAATTAGAGAAATTGCTTAGATTGAGCACACTGGTCAACAAAATTTAAATTTTTTCATGTTTTACGAACTGTTTCTAAATACTTTCAATACGAGGGCCGGTATATACATATAAGTCAATAGATAATAAGATATAGACGTTTTAGTGGATAAATTTTAAAATTATCGATATCTTATCAATCTCTTTATCAAGTATCTTAAGAGCTAAGCGCGAAATAACAAAATAAAACGCAGTTTAAGCAGTCGAAACCAGATGAAGCCCCAAAGTTGAAGAATCAGAGATGTATTGACCAGACTTATGAGCAGGAAGTTGTTTTTATTTCAGGTTTTTTTTTAAATTTAAACATTGGAATGCATTTAAATATCAGAGATTAACCCACACCAAATGTTTATAAATTTTGTACGCAATTTCGGATTTAAGACTCACGATATTAAAAGATAAAGAATAAAAATTAAATAACAAGTTCACGCACCATAGTTAGAGCTATTTTATAAACAGAAATCTATTTCTATATTTTTTTTTTCTAAATTCTTAATTTTAAACATTCTGCATTTGCCTTAAAGCTGCATAGATTTATATTTTTGTATTCAATTTATTATTTGACCTACAAAGACAATTTTTTAATTTGTGACTCATTTTCGGGTACAGCACATACAGCATAATGGATATGACTTTCTATTGTTTATAAAAAAAATGTATCGAAAGATTTAAAAAAATAACTTAATAGGAACAAGATCGTGACTCAGTGTTTCGGAGTAATAGTTCTTAGATACTCCAAAAAAAAAACTTTTGACTGCCGAATTAAGTTACGATTACATCATAGACAAACAAATTATGGTCTAAAAACATTTTTTCGAACGATCGGTGCTATGGGAGCTAAATGTCGTTTTGAAATCGTGTTTGGTGCTCCCGATTTCACCAAAATGAACTTTTTATGTGGTTTGAAAACGAATGTTTTGTTGCAAGAGGAATAACACGAATTGGCAAAATAGGTTGAAAAGGGTACACATTTTAAACTGTGGTAATTTTTTTTAGATATTCCTTGATATTCTTGAATGTTATTTATGTCAATTTCAAGTTAAATAGTTATTGATAAATGTTTTAAATTATTTTTTTTCAACCCATGTGTATGCTCAACTCAAACAGAATTTTTATATGGTCCGTGTCTTGCATAAAAAAAGTGCATCTTGCTTAATAGTTCATGTCTAGCATAAAAAAAATGTCCCTTATAATAGGAATAGCACTGTCTTTGATAATTTCCCTCGAAAGGTGTAAAGCTGTGCTAACAATGCGCAAGGGAAATATGAGTAGATGGCGAAAGTAAAAAATTCGGATTTGGGAACACGCAAAAACGAATTCGAATAACATTGTTCGTTTTGTTTTTTTCGTTTTCCGGAGCACGTCCGGAATATATTGCCGATATCGAAAAAAGTAAATAAACTTTTTTCTCTTGACGTTAGCGATCTTATCTTGCCTCTTAACAACTCTGAGATCTAGACGTTCATTCAGACGGACGACCTCTCTAGTCACACTGATCATGCGTTAGGTTGTCTCCGATGCTACCTTCTCTATGTTACATACATTTTCGGCTCGCACAAACTTAGTATATACAGTGTATAAAATTAGCTTCTTTGTGATCTCTTTTAGCAGCAGCTACAAAATTATTATTTGTAAATGAATCAAAAAGTTTTTAAAAAATTTAAATATTGTTTGTTTGAAGCACCGGCGCTCAGAAAGTCATAGAAAACAAACACACAAACAAAAATGAACTACCAAAAAAAATCACACACACCTGCAAACCAAAAAAAAACTATCAAAAAATACGCACGCACACACACACACTTATTTTCTTACAGCTCTTGCATTTGGCTGCACTGCAGACCCCGCACTCTTCTCTTAACAGTAGTATTAGCTTTAACTCGCTCTAACCCATACATGAACAAATTAGGCCATTAATCTTTTTGGACCCACTCTTATCACATTTTCTAGTTGTAGTTTTTGATGTTCGTTACACACAAAAACCGACCCTAGTGTGTCTCACTCGCTCTCATTAGTGACTTAACAAATTACGCTAGCAGCAAACAACAACAACGACAACGAGAAGAGACGCACAATTTTTCGTGCGTGCCTCTACCAACAACAACAACAACAACAATAAACGGCCTCTTGCCGTTTCTTTTTTATACCCTTTACGCCAATGGTAAGAAGTATATTACGTTAGTGCGCGTAGATCCTACACTGAAAAAAATATTTATGTATATTTTCGATCTCAAAAGAGAGCATTTTGTTCAACAGGAGAATTTGCAATGTCGAAGGGATGCCAAGAGCTTACCTTGGGGTACCACGTCACCCTCCCACAAATACGAAAACTCGGTCTTAGACTTAGAACAGGACCCATCCCTGAAAGTTGAAACTCTTCGTTTACTGTACTAATTATTGAACTTAAAATTCTTATTATAATATTTTGAATGATTTTAACAAGAAGTGCTCTCAAATAACATTTCGTACTCATTGTAAGAATGCGATTTTAATTAAGATTGAGAACGAAAAATTCATATAAGTTAGTATGAAAAGATCTTGTTAACAGCAAATTCGGATTTAATTTAATTTTGTCTCTTTTTCGGAGTGCAGAAGAAATCGTGCAGGATCTATTATGGTCTTTGTACCAAAATGACGAAAATTGAAAGCGGTCTGCCTGTCAGTATTGTCTTTTTATTCAAGCCCAAAAGAGCTCTAGAAGCATGAAACTTTTTCACAAGATGTGTCGTACTTTTTTTTTTCTTTATTTGCGCTTTTTGATACCATATTTTGGTTTACTTTCGCACACCTTCTTTTTTCTGTGAGTTTAAATTTTCATTCAAATGGCTATAACTTGGGAGTTATACGCAAAAATAACCAATAAAATCCCTTTTCGCCTGGAAGCGCTACTTAAAACTGCATATTTGTAAACATCAAAATAATCGTTTATCACAAATTTAACAAACATTTATATAATATAACTTATTACCTATCACACACTAAATTATATTTTTTGTGTAGCGAATAATTTTCATCAATATTGGATCATAGCCTAATTTGTATCGGTTGATTGGCAATAAAAAATAAATATAAAAAAAATTATTACCGTATAAAATATTTAAATTTTAAATATATAGATAATTAACATTTACTTAACCTTGACCATGTTTTTTGTCGTTAAGCGCAAAACTAGATTCTATACAAGTTTGATATTTTTTTCATTGATTTACATATGTGGCTGTCTCTGTAGAAGAGCATTTTGGCTTAACATGTCAAATAAGGTAGCGACAAAGGTAGAAAAGAAATTGTTTTCCTTACATATGATTACATCTCGCCACAATGTCAATATTTTTGTGTAAAAAACTATGATTACTCATAGAAAAACCCATTTACAATACGAACCCTTTTGTCCTGATACTGGTTTTCACTTTTAAATCGTTAAATTTGAAATCTAAAAAATATGAACTAAAGGCATGGAATATTTCGCACGGAATCGCAAAACTTCGTATAAAAAAAAATATCCCAAATGGAATATCCCAAATGGGATTTTTTTATATGGTTTTGTCATTCCGTGCGAAATTTAATGCATTCGGCGTAGACCCCTTAAATCTAAAGAGAAGTACAAACTAAACAAGTCAACGCATAAACTAACAAAAAGTTGTCCACATTTCAGCCAGTTGAGTTTCTATTCAACTTTCCAAATCCATATATCAACAGCAACCGTGAATACCTCCAATAAATTGCAAAATGAAAAATATTAAAAAAAAAAACATACCTTACCAACCGATTTTGGTTATTTCATATTTGTACATGCTTTCATTAAAATCTGTTACGAACAACTGCGATTTTTTCATCTACAATATTCTAAATCTATTTTGGAAATAGCTTCAATACCCTTTTTCAGAATACCAGAAAAGCATTTTACCCAACAGTTTTCACTGTTTAAAATAAGAAAATGTTTTTGGCTTTCTATTATACCACACCCCCACAATAGTTTAGCTATAATCGTTTTCATTATATATTTACCTACTATATTCCAACATGCTTCATTACAACGGCTAAAGGGTATTTTAAAGTCGGTTTTTGACGTCTTTGGCCGTTGTTGTTAGTATCTGGCTTTGCCGTTACATTTCTTCGCCTTCTGCTGTAAAAATGTAAATGATGGAATTCTGCTTTGCAGCTGCTTCTTCTTCTTTTGGTTTACAAATGTTTCGTGTTTTGTATTTTATTTTTTTTTTCGTTTTTCGTTTCATTTTGGAATTTTGTTGGAAATGCTGTGCGCCTGTTAGAATACTCCAACTAATTAACGGGTTATGACAGCTTGGCGCTTAACTCAACCCCCACTGCTATGTGTGTGTGTGTGTGGCCTACGCCACTCCATCATATTTCTTGAAGGATGTGCCCAGACCAGGGCGCTCCCCAATTAAGGCCCCACCGTGTGCCATGTGAACTGTGTCTGTGTGTGTGTGTGTGTGTTTGTAGTCATTTGAATTTTTATTTTAATTACGCCCACGCGGAGGCATCTTCCGTGCGGACTGCGTCACGCACGTGATTTACAGTTAATTAGTCAGCAGCGCTGCCAACTTGGTAATAAATTTTCACACCTAAAGCTTTTTTCCAAGTTATAACCTCGACCTAGACCAATTATCTCAAGGTAATTTAACAGGAGCACAGCAGTTGTATGAGCTACAGCAGCGCAAATGGAACTAATGGCTGCCCTTCACGCATATCTAAAGAAACTACTCTATGCAGCTGTGTGTGCGTGTGTGTTTGTTTGTTTGATTTCCACAAATACCAAAAGTTAAAAGGCCTCGACAATAGACGCTAACAACCGATCTTGGGTCTGTCTGCCTTATATGCGCCCTTAAGAAAACTCTCTTTTGGTATTTTTTGGACTGTGTGAGTTTTGCTGCTCGCCTGTGAAAATATCGATCGTTTCGGCAGGGGCATGTGGCATTTGTGTGCGTTTTCGTTTTGTTTTTTTGTTTGTTCGTTTTTCTTTGACGCGATCTTTGCGTGCGCTCTCTTGTGCTCCCTCTCTCTTTCGCTGTTGCGCGTTGTCTTGCTCGCACGTACGATTTGCATTGGTCGGCTGAGTCTTTTTTTTTGTGACATTGAATTTAAAAATAACAAAATCTTACCACATTTAATTTCAACTCGCAACAGGGGCGCAGCAGTCAAAAAATTTCAGGGGAAACTACAAATTGCAAGCAGTGTGTTTTTTCTAACAAAGTATTTTTAAATTTGACGATAAGAAAGCGGTTATGTACTTGGTGCATATTATATGATGTACTTATATACATTTGGTTTGGTGATAAATTTAATTTATATACATATGTACATATATGTATGTATATAGTGGCACTATTTTTGATAACTTAAATATGTTAAAACACATATGTTATATACATCTATTAAAATTTTTCAAGTTGACTATAAATTTATTTAAATTATTTATTTATTTATTTATTTATTTTATTTAGGATCAACATATAATATAATCAGTTGATTACTTAAAAACAAAAAAACAAGGTTAATTTAAAAAGGATAATACAAAAAGAAACTTATAAACAAATTTTTAAAATATTTAATATAATATAATATAATTAATATTAGGTAGTTTGCCACTGACCCGTTGGGGGAATTTTATTTGCCTGGTGGCCAGCTATGCCCCTACCCACAGCCAATTGTGGTCAGTAGCAAACAAGTAGAACCAGCAATCCAGAAAATAATCGGACTCCTGCCCGTTGGGGTAATTTTTAACTGGAGCCAAGGTGGTTCAAGACAGCTCTCATCAAACTGGAAGGCGAAAGTTCACTTGAGAGGATACGTGCCAAGTCATTAAAATTCGAACATAAAACTCTAAAAGGCTCATGTAAAGCATAAATTGTAGTGCATCTCTTAAGAGATAAGGGTACAAAATTTCTAGAGGAGCGTCTAGGAATGTTAAACAAAAGCTGCCGAAGTAGGAAAGGGGAATCAATGGAACCAGTTATGAGTTTATGCAAAAAAATAGCATTAAGGGCAATCCTACGATTTTTCAAAGAAGGTAGATCAATTAGAAGAAGTCTACTGGCATAAGGAGGCAAACGGATATTGGGGTCCCAATTTAAGCTTCGTAGAGCAAAAAGGAGAAACTGTTTCTGAACAGATTCAATTCGTGCTTGATATTTTTTGTATTGAGGGCACCAATTAATAATTATTCCTACTTCGATAACGTACCATAAATCTGCGTGGCATACGCGTTTTATTTTTTTACTCTCTCTCTCACGATCGTCATAGTACGAATTTTTTATTATTTTTATGTAAATAATAAAAGTTAAAAATATTACTAAAGAATGTGTTACAATTAACATTTTTCTGCAATTACCTTTAAAAATGTCCAACTTACGTCGCTTAGACGTATCGTTATCTCTTCAGGGTGCAATGGCACTAGAAACTCCCTAACTGCAATATACCATCACACATATACTCAACTCCTGCCCAACTCTACACCTGAATAGAAAGCTTATATTTGGTAACAATATCCTAGCACAACTTCTCGCCAACCCAGATCCACAAAATATAAAAATACATTCAAATTTTTGAAACTAAAAAAATCTTTACCAAACGATATAAGACAATAATACTTTTCCGAAGCTTAAGGCCTTAGCAGCCAGTTTTCCCTTATTTCTACAAGCTAGCCTAAATTTTAATTATAAGTTTAATAATAATAATGCGATACTCAAATTTACTATAATCCAATATTCTGTACAGTGTTCCAATATAAGTCAATGAGTGAGTACAACTTTTTGGTGTACACACTCTCAGCTAGTGCAACAATTTTGGTAGAGTTATCTCACTCATGCTTGGAGCATTAATAGTGTTATTTCTTAATACTATTTCTTTCGTTGCTCTCCGACGTTTTTTTCAATTACTCTCTCACATTCATTCAGGGTTGCCAATTTAGCTTTTTTCCGAATAAATATTTGTTTTTTTTTAAGGCTATTTCAGCCGAAAAAAATATCAATCATATATGCCTATCCGTACATCTATCCTGTGACAGTTTTTATTTTTCTGAATTTCTGAAATATCACTTTTTTACAGTGATAAATGTCCTCCACATTTTTTATATATGTACTTCCATAGTTAAATGGTGTGCTATAGCTATAAATCTATTCTTTAAATATTTCTATGCTACGGATTTTGGGGTATTGCGAAAAATTAATTTTTTGTATTCAACAAAATTTGTCTTCATATCATAAATATCAACAATTTTAATTTTTAAATACATTTTTTTTTATTTAAATTTTGGTAATTAATTACAAAGCTATCATCTATTTTTTCCATTTTTTTCATCACATTCAAGTTTCGGTCGCTATTTATACATTTATATAAATATGTTCTCAGTTTTTGCAAAATTTTTTAAATAGAATTCTAATTTTACTCTAAATTACTATGGTAATAATAATTTAAATTTTTATTGCGTTCATAAATTTTACAGATTTATCGTTTTTAAAAGATATTTGTAAAAAGATTAGATTCTTAAAGAAAATACCCGGGAAGATAAACAATAAAGTCAATTTTTTAAAGAAAAATTATTTGCTCTTTGGTTCTGTCCATTTTTTTTTATTTTTTACCATTTTTTCCTTTTATTACAACGTTTTACATTTATTACACAGTATTTAACTGCACACCAAAACATTGTATGTACTCACAATTCGCTGTACGCAGTCTGAGTGAATGAATAGACTAGTTGCCAATGCAACCACAAAAACAATCATTCACTTACATTCACTCAAAACAGTACAGCAAAACATATTTCAAGGGGGTCCGCAGCCCCAGTTTGTGCCCACTGAATCCGCCCCTGCCTAATGCTGTTGCTAGCTTCCAAAATAGCCACAAAATACACTACAAAAATAAAATAAGCGCCTTCAAGGTTCCTTTTATACACTTGTTACGTTTTTTTGAGCGCCTGTTGCGCTTTAGATCGATTTTGAGCTCAAAATATTCTAATCACAAAACTTTACAATTTTTTACTCTCTTCCAAAACAGCACTTTTAGCAATGGAGGTAGTGATGCAGATGGACAAATTCAGCCGGAGCGTCGCGCACGTCTTAATACTGCACCTGGTATGCGCCATGTGGGCGCAAGTCATGTGGGCAGCGCCGGACTGAAGCGCACCTATAACATTCTGAGCGGTTCCAGTGCTAGCCATATTAACGATGATAGCAGCACGGAAAGTCTGGCCCCGGTGGGCAATTTGGGTGGCAGTTTTCGCAATAGTCTGAGCAAGTCGGTGCAGATGAATGGTCAGCGAACGCATGGACCACGTGATGAGCGTTTGGTGCTGCTATCACGTAAGGTGCCGTTTGCTATCTTTTCGGTGCTGCCCTACTGCAAGGGCAAAAATGGACGGTAAGTGAAAAATCGCGTCGGGATTAACTGAATTGAAGAGACCCTAATCTGGTTTACCCTAAAATAAATATCTGCAGTAAAATAGGAAGCTAGTTTTACTTTGAAAGTTATAAGCCCATAGATTAAGGAATGTGGGGGTAAACATGGCAAACACTGTCAAATAATGGTTTCGATTTTGTAACCCACTTGATGAATTTAGGAGGGATAAAATTTGAACATTATTGCCTATAAATTTTGATGCCTAAATCTGGTTTTGTAAATTAAAAAAAAAAAAAAAAGATCATGTCACCAAAACGTATAGCTCTTTCAGTCTATGTTTCATGTCAAAAGATTTCCAGACATGAATGAGAACCATGAAATTTCACTGGAAGAAAGTGAATACATTATTTCTCAATTCAGCTAACTTCTTCTTCTTCCGTCCATGATATGAGATCTCTGTATGCGTACAGACAGTCAGACAGTAGGTAATGTCCATTTCAACTCGGCAATGCTTGCTTTACAGGTTTCGAAATTGTTACTGCTTCCCAGGCCCGTCGAGAGTGGTGTGGTGGTAAAGGGGGGATTCTGCACCCTGTTACAGACATACGTTTGGACGAACTTTATATACCCTTAAACCCTATGACTAAGACCATAAAAATCAGTTTGCCTTAAATTATGTCAAGCTTAACTGTAAATATGTTTACTTACAGCACGGAGTTTCGCAAGGAGGATCGCAGCAGACGTCGCAATACATCCACCTCACGTCCTTTATCATCCATTAATGATGCACCCTTTGATCCCTTTGATTTGCTGGGCATTCAAAAAGCCGACAGCGGTCTTGTAAGTGCAATTTCTTTCGTTCTTTGCGTCTTATTAACTTGTACTTTTTTACTTTTAGGACATTTCTTATGGTCATCTATTGATACCCTCACGTCCCTACGAAAAGGAGCGTAAAAAGCATGGCAACACTTCGACTACTCCATCAATTTTTGATAATAATCAAATTGAAATTACCAGCACGGCGGCGCTGAAGAACCATGGCATAGCTAGGTTGGTGCCACTTGCTACGATCGCTGACTAGGCTTTAATTTTTGGTTAAAATATCGTACATACCAAACATACACACACACACCATACCATACCATACCAAAGCATTAGGGTGTCCAACACGGCATATGACTCAATACAATGAGCGTTCCCATTGCGCATGAAATATGACACTTACTCAGCTCTGCTCTGGATTTCGATTCGAAAAGACTACACAAAGTAGTTCAAACATTTTATAAGATTAACTTTTACGATAAACTGCGTTAACTTATATCGTAATCGAAATCCGGAGCCGACTTGCATTCGCATATTAACAAAGCCAAAGCGACTGGGATAGCATATTACCATGGGTTTATTGTTTGTCCAACTTGTAGATCAATCGATAAATGCTGGTTTTGGTTTTGTTTGGATTATAATGAATCTAGAGTTATATTCCTGGAAGTGTTCGTGAGATAATGAAAAAGCTTTTAAAAAGATGTAGCACAGATTAAAGAACTGAAGAAAACCTTATATCAATCTCATTATAGATGCTAGAAACTAAACTCATTTACCTAAACATGTATATGGCCCCAACTGACTTTCAAGCCAGCAGCTAGATACCAAAAAAAGAAGCACTCCGTCGTTGTGTCACAAATATTTTAGAGTTTCGCCACTCGGCAGTTTGTTAAAAGAGTTTCCACAAACTTTACTCGACCAATTAAGCAAACTGACGAATTTTTAGATAAAATTAAAGTCAAGTCTGTACAAATTTTCACCACTCTGCAAAATTTCAACAGTTTTCCGTTGAAAGCTAAGACTAACCCGCTGGGATTTGGCTACTCGGCTGTACATTAAAAGAGTTTCTAAAACATTATTTGACGAACTACGAATACTGACCAATTTTTCCAGTGTTTTCGTTTTCGGCATTCGGCAGTAAATTAAAAGAGTTCCCATGAACTTTATTCGACCAGTTGCGAATATCGACGAATTTATCAAAAGTTTCCAGCATAAATCCAAGGCAAACATGTTTAGAGATTTTCACCACTCAACCCAAAAAAAAAATCTATCTGAATAGTTTACATAAACGTTATTTGATCAATGAGGGACTAGTAAATGTCAGATAAGCCATTCCCTTAAAAGCCATTTTAGCAAATATCATCCAAATATCTACAAGTAACCATAACGATATGTGCATGGATAAGCATTCATAGCTCTTGGACTTCTTCCAATAGCTGGTATTTCAAATCTCAAAACGATTTTATCAAAAATTCGAATTTGAAAGCGCTTGCAGAATCCGCGAAGAGAGCGAAGCTTTCTCGGTAGATTGGCCAAGCTTCGAAAATATTTCTAATAACTTTACTAAAGTTCGGCTTTAATAGAGAGCTTGCTCGTATGCTGAGCAATTCTCGTCGGTTTAAAATCGTCTGAAAGAGATTTTAAGCACACTCCTAAATTATGGAACTTGCTAACACTGTCGTCATCCTCCCTTTTTTCGGTTCAAATGTTTGGGGGTGTGATTCAAATGTATTGCTAGCGAATGCATTCGCACAAGGTCTTATCACCTGTGTCATATGAAAATTCCACTGATATAGAATATCTATATTACCATTATATTTATTATACTGTTTTCTATGACGTTCACAAATAGGTATTCCATGGCTTTCCATTTCAATAAGTATTGGATTTTGATATATATTAACAATTAATCAATTTTAGCTATCTCAAGCACTTTAAAATTCAATTCGCCCATTTCAGCAAATATATATGTATTTAACGCTGTTTACACAATGTCAATACATGAAAGTTGGCCATAAAAATTTTAGATAATCTCAAATATCAACTGAGTATTTATTAAACAATTTGCAACGTTTTGGTTAATTTTTTCTTTGTTCAACAAAAATATTTAACCCATCAACTAAATGTGCTGAATTGATCCATTATGCAACAGATGGCTAACTTAGTCATCAAAATAGGGAAGGTTTACACGAATTTCTTAACGTTTTATGGTAATTCGATAACCATAACTTACACAACTCAATTTTTGGTACACTTATCAACCCGCCGACTTAACTCAAATTGATTTTGATGTAACGGTAAAAAAAGAGTCCTATGCTTTCCTAATCAGTAATTTCCGAACCTCTTCACTATATTTTAATGCACATAGACTATAGATATTATATTTGAGAAAGTCCAAAATGTGTGTAACGTAGAGATGATGACTTCGGAGACGCACCAAACCTACCTAAAGTATGATAAAGGTGACATGATAAGTCAATATGGACTTGTCCGTCCATATGAAATCCTTGATCTCTCAAAGATGATAAGCACATCAAGTGCAACCAGTTTATTTTATTTTTTTGCGATATCGGCGCTATATTATTATTACCACAGAGGCATTATATACTACCTCGAAAAAAAAAACAAAAATTGAATTTTAATTTTGTTTGCAAACATCTGATCCAGATAGTGCATTCGAAATATTTTTAAAGTACCCAAACATTAGCCCTATTCGTTCAGTTAGCATTAAGCTCCAACTCCGACTCTTAGGTTAGGTTGAGTAGGCAGCGCAGTCAGTAACTGAGATCATCCAGAGACCATGAGGTGCATTGTGTTGCCTAATTTGAGAGAAGGGGAAAGGAATTGGGAAAGGGGAGGGGGAGGACCAAAACTATAGGACATCCCTAATCACCTATGTCTCTCCTATTGCAAAACCATTTTGAGGATTCAACAAACGCAGCCAGATCCGCTATGGGCACATAGGCCAGACTACCCAGATCCTCAATCAATGGTTTTACAAGAAATTGGGTTCGTCTTCTTAGAAGCGCCGGGCAGTCGCATAGCAGGTGTTGGATGCTTTCTGTCTCCTCCTCGTCTCCGACTCTTTATTGTTGCACAATCTCTTACCATCTAGCCATTTGTTTTAAGTTTGAATAAAAAAAATAATCAGAGAGATGCGTGAGAAAGCAATTCGATTTTTAGTTCTTTAATTCGCCGAATTCGGCCCCATTTTGAACGGAAACACTCTCACGACACTGTTTTTGCTCCATTGCCATGCGTCACCCATTTTGGCCGCATCATCACAAAACATCTCCAAATTTTCAATCAATATGCGATGTATATGCGATGAACTTCCTTCAGCGACTCGTAGTTTACGAACTTTTAGTCGACTGTCATCCAATTCCATTTTGTGGATTGCGATTTCGGATATTAACAATTTTGTGAAGTACCCTATGGTTTTAAGACTTTATCACTTACCATATTTGTTATTCTAAAAGTACCTTGTGTTAAACATTAGTTTATGGTGTTGAAAAATTACTCGTCTTTTTGCGTTTTCCTGAATTCATGGAAAACTTTAAGAAAAACATCGTTTTACTTTGGCGAAAAGTAATTCGAATGAGACTGTAGCAGAATTCGTCATAAATCGTGTCACGAAAATTTTCACGGTTCAATTTCATTTTTTTGCTAAAACACAATTTTCAAGCCAGGGTAAACGGCACAAAACGTTGTTAAAAATGTCTAACTTTTGAATGGATGCTTAAATATCAGATTGCATTAGGTACCATTAGTATTGGCAAGAGGCAAAATATAAATTGTGTCCCTGCTTTAATTTTCATGGTGCTTTTATGGTGTGCTGTCTATAGGCGAGCTGTACTTCTAGTGCTTTATTCGCGAGCAAGTTATGAAAACTATGGCTCGTCTGCGAAGACCCCTACAGATAATTTCATCTAAGGATTCTTCGACAATTTTAATGTTTAGAACTTCGAAAGACTGTATTTTTTTTCCATCCTATTCCTTACTCAAACTATTTTGTATCCAAAACAAGCCAATTTTTTTTACGTTCAAATCTACTGCGTATATTGGTTATTTTTTTAAGACCTTTACAAAATTTGTAGACGGAAAAGGGCGGCTATGACTGCATTTCGAGAACCACAAAAATTTAAATGTATACGGCTTTTTAAAGTCTGTGTGCGTCTTCAGAGAGCTTTGGGCATGGGTGAAATCCCTTCGTAACCACCCTCCTGTCGAAAGGCCCGCTTAGGAATGTCTGATCCCGATGCTTAAAGGCAACCCTTGACTTTTGGCTACCCCTTAACCCAACTAACTTGTCACTCAACAGAACAGACCTGAATACAGTTCCACAAAACATACTACTACATATAATTAAGACACCAACATTGCGATACATTTTTTACCATTAACTTTTGCTAATCATAACGCTTTGCACTACTTCGTTTCAGCACAAAAACCATAACCAAACGTCAAGGCAAATGGTAAATTTTTGAAGCAGCTAATTACAAAAAAAAATATATATATTTCAAATTAACAATTGAGGCGAGCTCAGTTTTAGAGTGGTTAGAAGTACCCTGAGACTGAGCACGGCGCGATTGTTAGGCCAAGCTTCCAAGTAGTCACCACACCACACCACTAACCAAAACTTCACACACACATACAAACGCACATGCCTCACCAAGCACACATCAAAAACATGCAAATACCTTCAACTAATCCCAAGATAATGCACCCAACTTGCCTGTAGAACTGCTGCTCTTTAAACACACGCATTTTTCTGATATACACAATTACTTAGACTTTTATTCTAACAATTCGCAGGTGCTTCACCTATGAGAACAACAATCGCAACAATGCAGCCAGTCCCACGCCGGAACTTAAGCTGGACATGGATATGGAAAGCATTATACTAAGCGGTGATGCGGCGCGTGCGGTAAGCTGGCAAACTTTTCTGCCAATCATCAAAAATGACTAATTTTTTAAACAATTACAGTGCCAGCAGTACTCGGCCAATATCTTGGATGATCCGGAGCTTATTGCAGGCAAACATCGCACCTTGCTGACTTTTACTTCCTACATGACCTCGGTCATAGACTATGTGCGGCCCTCGGATTTGAAAAAGGAGCTCAATGACAAGTTTCGCGAAAAGTTTCCACAAATACAGCTAACGCTGAGCAAGCTCAGAAGGTGCGTTTAAAAAATATTTTACTGCAATTGTCTGTAACTAACTTTACTTTATTAACAAACACAGCATCAAGCGTGAAATGCGCAGAATCAACAAGTTGGATACACGCATCGATCTGGTGACCATTTCGCAGGCCTATGTCTACTTTGAAAAACTCATTTTGGCCAATCTGATCAACAAGGGCAATCGCAAGCTGTGCGCTGGCGCCTGCCTGCTGCTCAGCGCCAAAATGAATGATGTCAAGGGCGATGCGCTGAAGAGTGTTATTGAAAAAACGGAGAATGTATTTCGGCTCAATCGCAAGGAGCTGATATCATCTGAGTTTGCCGTCTTGGTGGCGCTAGAGTTTAGTCTGCATGTGCCCGTGTATGAGGTGCTGCCGCACTATCAGCGGCTGCTCTACGAATCCTAGAATTGGCCCAAGCGCTGTGCCGAAAAGCGTTTGACGGCAGCAGCGCAAGCCGTAGCCCTGGCAGCCGCGCAGGCTGCCACGCAGCGTCTAATGCGCAAGGGCAGTCGGAAGTAGTTTGTAGTCTTTAGTAGCAGAAAAGTGTGTTGCATACTTTTAGGTGTCGGGTTTTTAGTATGAAAAACAAAAATTTAATAATCATAATGATGTTGAGATAACAATAATTATGTAAGGCTAAAAGTAAGTTTTGCTATGCGTAGTAACGATAAATTTGACAAAAAAAATTTTATATATATATGTAAGCTATTTACAAAAAAACAAAAAAAAAAACCAAGTCCCTTAGACATCCCGGTAGCAGGTTCCACTTAGTTACTAAGTGTTTATGTTTTATAACCAAATATGCAAGTTTTACTTTAATTTTTATTTGTCGTTTTTTTATTATTATTACCATTTCAAAAATGAATAAAGTTAAACAAAATATATTATATACACCCAAACCGTTGAAGCGTATAATTAGGGCGCTGGAAGTGCGGAGCGCATATCAGAGCGGCCAAGTTAAAAAAAAATGTGAAAAAGTTAAAGCGGTGTGCGACAGTGGAATGCCCTACAAAATTTTAATATTCATAGAATTCGTGACTATGTTCTTGGTACCTTTCTAGACTCTTGTGCGTAATCTAAAAAGCAGTTTTTATTCGTAAAATATATATAAGATGATATGAGATTCCCTAACTTTCATACATATATTTGGCATACACTTTAAAAGTTTGTGAGTCCCTAGGATGAGCAATGTAAGGCAAAAACGTGAAAACTATTGTAGTGGGTCCAAGGAATTGGTAATAACAATTGTTCGATGATCTTGAGTCTTACTAGAAACTATATAATAAAAGTGGACGCAGAAGCCTTATCCCACCCTAACTAAAGCTTGCCTGCTATTAGAGAGTTCCAAAAAATATTAACCGAAACGAATTCGATCAATTTGCATGAAAAAAACATTCACGTTTTCATAAATTGGAATCGAAGTGTATCAAATTAATTGTTACACCGTAGATACTTTCCCAAGTTAGACTGAGAATCGAATCTGGAACTCAAAGACGACTTTCGGTCGTATCAAAGTAGTTTATAGTCTAATCGAAATTCTCATGCATATACCCACCTCTTCTTGTAACATTACGAAGATCCATAAAGGATCTTTGTGTTAAAAAAATTCATTATTTTCAAAGTTTCTTAGAAACATTGAAACAAAATACTACGTTGTCTCAAATTTTCACTGCGGCAAGATTTTTGAAATTATGAAAGATGAAATTGTAGATTTTAGCACTTTTCGGCAGATTCCATATTTGACCTACGTAGATTGGGCTGACTGAGGAGAAAACAACAAAAAAATTCACAGTAAACTTGGATGCTCTATTCTCGAGTTATACCTAGAATTACAAACATATTATGTTGCAAGCCATTGTTGGCAATAGTGGCAGAGCATCCTTAATAATTTGAATGGCATATTTAAATCCATATCTCTAGAAGTTGCTCCTTCAATGTAAAAATAAAAAAAGCTGAAAAGTCAAGAGTTGGTGACAGTCAAACTTCCCTATAACGAACTTCTCAACGACGAATTTTTTTCCATTACGAAGTTTTTTAAAGAACACTGCTCTTATGATCAGGTGAGAATTTCTGTAGAAGGATATTTCTCTGTATCAAACCAATATTTTGCTTACGTGGCAACACGGTATAGGAAAGTACGTATATAAGTATGTTACTTTTTATATTGTTTTGAATATAGCCTTTGTTGTATCTATCAAATTTTCTAGTTTTCTAGTTTGAAACCTTAATAACTCGGCTCAGGACATTCAACAAACTTCCTTTGAAGTAGTAAGCGAAAGATCTAAAATCTTCGTTGATAAACGCATTCTTCGACCAGCGAAAATGGTTACATATGTGTTTTCTAAAGAAACTTCCTCTTCAATTCAATAAGCTTCATCTGAAGTGGTATGTGAAAGGTTCTATCAGCTTTGTTGAAAACCTCAATCTTCTGAGACAAACAGAGTAGCCGATGTCGATGTAATTCAACTCGGCTTAGGACATTCAAAAAACTTCCTTTGAAGTAGTAAGCGAAAGATTAAAAGTCTTTGTTGAAAAACGCATTCTTCGACCAGCGAAAATGGTTACATATGTGTTTTCTAAACAAACTTCCTCTTCAATTCAACAAGCTTCATCTGAAGTGGTATGTGAAAGATTTATCAGCTTTGTTGAAAACCCCAATCTTCTGAGATGAATTGAGTAGCAGATATCTATGTAATTCAACAGACTTCATCAGAAACAGGAGTAGGAAAAACTTTTGGTGAAATTTTTGTGTATTTGGCACTTGTCGTCTCTGCTGGGAGAAAGTTTACAGAAATATTTTTAATTCAACAAACTTCATCTGAAGTGGCATGCGAAAGATTTGTCAGCATGGCTGAGAACTCCGATCTTCCGCTGTGAAAAAGCGTACATAGGGCATATATTGATGCAATTCTACTGATTTCATCTGCAGCAGGACTATAAGTATCGTGAAATTTTGTGTCTTTTGTTCTTGTGGTCGCGGCTGGGAGAAAGGTAAACTTATATGGACTTAAACTTCATCTAATGCGTGGAAAAGTGTTGCAGATACATTTTGAATTTAAGTAGCTTCATCTGAAGTATATAAGCTATGTTGAAAACCCCAATTATCTACCAAGGAAAAGGGTCGTCTTTTGGTTAAATTTGGGATCTTTTGTATATATGATCTCTGCTAGAAGATAGCTAGGCTGATATGGACCTAAACTTTATCTAATGCGGGGTAATACGCATAAGTGGCTGTAACATTTGTCATCTAGGTGTTCACACAGAGAGAGTCGTAACTGGCTCAATCGCTTTCCGATTCAACGCTCATCATTTTTCTATACAGAATGAAGAGACTATGGCACTTCTGCCTGTTACATATGTTACATTATACAAACCTACAATACTCTTGACCCCCATGGCTACAGGGTATAAAAAAAACGTGTGTGCGTGCGTTGTCACAGTTGGGGAGTCTACATGTTTTTTTGTTTTTTTTTTGTTTACGACGCCAATGCATCGACTGAGACCTGAATATATTCAAATTTTATACAAAACGCAACGCTACGGCGATCTTCGCTGCTTGGAATTGCTGTGAGCCGCGTGCTCAAAGCTAACTAATCCGCCCCAACTGAAAAGCGGCGCAACTTTTTCAAGGAAATCTAAGCAAGCTCTTGACTTTTATGGCACTCGAGCGGTGCATTAGTGGCTAAAAAAAACTATTGACATCTGTCTGACTGGGGGACTTGGGGAATTGGCTCATCAATCAAAAATCAATAAATTACCAGCGATCGATTATTTGTCAGAGCACTAGGCGCACAGACAATAGCAACAAGTGTACACTGCCCCCAACACTCTCTCATATGGGGAAACCTAACAAAAATATCAGAAACAACAATAACAAAAGAGTTCTGTGCTCGTTCGAGTTGCCCGGGGCTATAAACAAATGCGATAAACAAAAATATACACGTGCCGGTTGCCCAGTGTTGTATTTGTTGGTTTACTCAGTGTTAACTCTTTTTGATAAGCGCTGTGTGGTGTTGTGTTTGTTGTTGTTGTTGGGACCAGGGATTGGCAGCCAGCAAAAGGCATAGGTGGCGACGTACTGCACCATAAAAATAAAAACCCATACGTGTGCGTTCGCTCGTTCATTTATTTTGTAGTATTTGTTGTTTAATCAGTGTGCTTACGAATATATGTAAATATGTACATACATAATGCATATATACATATGTAAGTCTTTGTGTAATGCCTTATCTGGCTGTCAATGCAAACGCATTTGATTTTTGTCTTATCAGCAAATATTGCAGGTTCATTGACTGAGTTGGAACTCAATGCGAGCCAAAGGAATCAGTGTGGACTAGGCACTCGGTGCATTTGAAATCTATGCAGATTGGTTCTACTTGGTTTTCTGCATCAATTTGAAAACTCCTGAAGATAAGAAAATTAAATCCATATGAAGGGAACATGAATGTAGATTGAGCGTCCAATGTGTTTGACCTAGTTGACCTCTATTTTGGATTTAAGTTAAATACGAAACAAAATTTGCTAACTAATAAATTTGATCGACTAGCCTTTGGTTTTGAAGTTGAATATGCCAAGAAGTGAAAGCAGAATTCACAGGCGTAAGCAAGGACGATTCCTTTCATAACTCTAAAAAACAAAATAAAGCGCAAACCTGCTTAATTCTTCTTAATTTTTAAAGCAAAATATTATATTTATCCTTTGAACTGATAAGAATATGATAAGAGTAGTTCCACTCACTACAAAAAAAAATATTCTTTTAAGATTAGGGATCCATCCATAAACCACGTGACGCTGAATTTCGTCAAAATAGACCCCCCTCTCCCTAGTGACACAGTGACGGAATATTTTTGAAGATTTTCCATATGATCGTGACGCTTCACCAGACCCCGCCCCCACCCACCCCCTGGAGTGTCAAGTAGTTTAAAAAAATATTTAGAAAAAATCAAAGTATAAAATCATTGTTTGACATGTAAGCAGAAATAGTTTATTTTGTAGTTGCGATCTGTTTGATGGGCAACTTGGTATCCATCGTAGTTTTCATGAAATAATATCAATATTAAGGAAGATAAAAAAATTAGGATAACGATCATTGTCACAAGAGCAAATTGATCAACAAATTTTTTTGAAAGCTGGGCTTGAGACTGGATTGGGCACCCCAAATTACAATTTTGAACAATATATACATAATGAAAGGCTTGTAAGTTGGGACACCATAGCTTTTTAGCTATATCTCGACATTGAATACACCATCAATGTAAATATACCGTTGGAAAGAGAAAAGAAAGAGCTAAATTCCACAATAAGCAAATTATTTGAAATTTATAAAAATAATCATTTTACAGACAATTTTCAAAAGAGCTTGTAAGTTGGGACACCCGCAAAATTCGTTGAAAATTTAACTGAGCATTAAAATGAATTTAAAAGATGGCGTACGTTAAAGTCGTGCGCGGATGACTTTGGGATACCCTGTACTAGGGATGGGCATCGCGTACTCGAATATCGATATTCAGTATCGATGTGTATCGGATTAAACCGATGTAAAAATCGATACATCGACCAAACAATATCGATATCTCGATATATCGCCCAACAAATTTGTATGAATAATATGAGTTTTAAAATAATAAGTCATACATAAATTCAGACACATACAAATAATCAGTTTATCTGCATTTCTTACAATTATTCCAAAAGGCTGGTTTTTAGTTTCAATTAGAAAGGCTCCAAAGAATCGTCTACACAAGCCAAAGGACGGTTCCGTTCGTCGGTCATTATTCTCCCTGCAAGGGAAAATGGTCGCTCCGAGGTAACAGACGTCGCAACAGCCGGAACAAATATCCTTGCTAGTTTGTAAAGATTCAAGAATTGTGTCGACAGGGGCTCCCATATGGTTAGTGGATTGGAGTCCAGCGGACACTGTTGGCGTGAAAAAAAACTTTCATCTCCGTTCTCGCAATACTTTTTGGATCTTCCGTATCTAAATGCAATACAGGATTGCTCACGGCAACAATGTGCTTTCCCAAAAATAATTTTTCTGATGAAATGGTAATGTGCAGCGACTTAGCCAGAATGTTGTTTCCCGACGTCTCCAATTTTTCCCCCGATGCAGTCAAATCTTTTTCTATGCCCAAAGTGGCCATTCCACCTTGCACGCTTAGTTTTGGCGCCGAATTCGTAAATATCGTCAGTATCGGATGAAAATATCGATATCGGATATATCGTCGAACATGGATATCGATACAAAATAGTCGACTTCCAAAGAAAGAATATCGATATTCCGATATATCGATACACTATCGCACAGGGTAGGGTACCCTGTACCACTAATTGCAATTAAGTCCGAAAATGTATGTAACATATAGAAGGAGTCGTCGGAGACCTCCCAAAGTTACCTAAAGTATGATGAGGGTGACTAGAGAAGTCGATATACCGATGTCCGTCTGTCTGTCTGTCCGTCCATATGAACGCCTAGACCTCAGTGATGGTAAGAGCTAGAGCAACAAAACTTTCAGATTAGATCCCTTATTATTACATAGAAGACAAGTTAATTCATAAGGGTGTTACAGACTACCTCGAAAAAAACCAAAAGTTTTAGATGGATAATTTATTTATTTATGCAGATATCGTAACCAAATTAGGCATTTGAAAGTTTTTTAGAGATCGCCAGCACTGTACCAAATTTGATCAAAATCGGTTGACTATATCACATAGACGCCATCGGACCAATCGGACAAAAAAACGTGTTTGGTGCAAAATTCGACATTTTTTATTTGTTTATTTATAAAAATATCGTAACCAAATTTGGCAAAGAAATATCTTTTGGAGTTCGTAGGCAATATATCGGATTTGATTGAAATATGGTGTTACAGGGTATACCAAAGTCGTCCGCGCCCGGCTTCAAAGTACGCCATCTTTTTATATGATATTTTTCCATTACGGTTGCAAATTTTGGAACTGCGTTCTGGCCTTAAGCAGTAACAATTTTACCCAAAGTTTCCCCTTAAGTGTTCTCCTTAACTGATGTAAGGTTCTTTCCCCCAAAAGTTTCTCCTATTTTGAAAATTTGCAAACTGGAGAAGCTTAAATTGGCGCACTTATGCAATGCAATTTGCTGCCCCCTAATTTTGGCCACTGGATGTATGCACCAGCTGAAGGTTGCTTAATCCAGCTTTTTTTTCACAGACAAGACAGCCGACCTTGGGGTTAAACGTGGCTCAAAAACTAAAACCGTTTAGCGCACTGAAGCAGGCAAGCCAACAGACAGAAATGTTTAAATGACAGGGGCGGATCTAGATGTTAAGGGTTCGAAGTACCACCGAAACATCTTACTTTCAAACAAATGTTAAACATTATCTATTAAGTATTTCAGTGTTTATACATTACAGTCAGAAATCCCATAATAAATAAAAATTGTTCTTTCCCCCTAATTATTTCTCTAAATATGCTCCTGCTATAAGGACTCGTATGTTAATACGTATCTTTATACCCTGTACCTATAGGTACAAAGGGTATACTAGATTTGTGCAATGTATGTAACGGACAGAAGGAGGCGTGGCAGACCCCAAGTCCTTTATACCAAAATGCTTATCATAACCTCGGGTAGCGATTGAGCCATGTCCGTCCGTCCGTCCGTCCGTCCGTCCGTCCGTCCGTCTGTCCGTCCGTATGAACGCCTAGATCTCGGAGACTATAAGAGCTAGAGACACGAAACTTTACCAGCTGGTGCGCATATTTCCTAAGCAGATGAAGTTTGTTGAATCATGTCAATATCTTTCCCCGTTCCCCCGCTGTAGATTTTCGCGGTTCTTAGCCACACCGTTTAATATTTTCATTTGAAATTTAACAGAGCGATGCGTTGTGGATACATGCATCTATGTGTAAAAAATGAACAAAATCGGACAAATACAACAGAAGTTATAGTCAAAAATGTGCAAATTTCACCTCCCCTTGCCAATAAACTGCGTCAATATTTGACTCTACGCAATTATGGCTACAAGTGACCTAGAATCACAATTTTTGGTAAGCTCATTCATGTGGCTCTAATGAACAAATCCACATCCAAATTTTATCGATGCGGTCCCCCCACCCCCCGCAATCGATTTACCGTGTTTTCTCCCACACCCCTCAACATATCAACTTGGAACTTACCCAATATAATTAAAATAGCTTCTTTGACGTAACTTTCGATTTTCATCAAAATCGGTATAAATTTACGGAACTTATAGGTATAAATATCGTTTTGCACCAAAAAAAAAATAAATTCCAATTGGAAAGTTCTTAGATGGAATATGCAGGAAAAATTTTTTTGACACAAAAGGTACAGGGTATTCCACTGTCGGGCACCGCCTCGACTGTACCACATTTTTTTATAAAAGAAAAATAGATACGAGTATAGAAAGCAATGTTACATTCTTTGCTTTACTATTATAATATCCAGTCGCTAGAGAGGTGAACGCGGTGATTCCCGTGGACTCGTAGTTTTCTGAAGGGTCCTTTTTGAAAAAAAAAAAAAAAAAAAAGTAGCCACTTAAATTCTTCAGAAAGAAGTTGTACTTTACTCTCGACAGCACTGATCATAGAAACAGGAATGCACACTAGGACATACTACCTTGATCAAAAACTGACCGTAATCATCACCGTGTGGCGCTCTGAGTCAGCCGATCTACAATTTTTTGATACACACCAACAACAAAAAAGGGCAAGGCGTGGGTAGAAATACGAAAAACTGCGTTGTTTGAACTATGGCGCCATCTACCGCCGAAAATATGCACTTCTGGGTATACCTTCCAATACAAATAAAACTAAAAATTCAATTTTGATCATTTTTTGCCTTGAAAGTTTTTCTGTACGACCTACAGAATTCGAGATAAATGAGCAGACACAAAAGTCAAAATAACGGTAAACCCTACGGGGGGAGCGGTCACCATATTGGTTTTAGGCTTTTTGGATGGTCCTTAATACATTCACATACAATTCACGAACTCCAAAGTTCAATAAACTGCTAAACCAAGTTTGTGCATCTGCCTCTTCTCAGACATCAGAGAAAAATTGAAACGCCCTAATAGGGCTAAAAGAAGCTTACTTAGAAGTTTTATTCAAATGATTTTTTTTTAATTAATACCTTTAAAATGAAACACTTTCCCACTTTTCACTGCCATATCAGCGTTCTTCCAACTCATGTGGACCCCTACATGACAACTCATTAAAATTGCATTTTATAATTACCGCAATTCAGCCGGAGACAGAGAGAGATGAGAGCGAGATTCCCAAGCTCATTAGTGTCTGCTGCACACATCGGGAACTGGCAATTACCAACAGTTTCGAGTTGTTGTCGAGCGGAAGAATGTGTGTTTCACACACACACACGCTCATGGGCAGCACGTGCATTGGATATACCCATTCTGGGGGCGGTTTGGCCAAAAACAGAAACAGCTGATTTCTCTAGCAATCGCTGCTGCTGCTGCTGACTGCCTGCCCGTCTGAATAATAGATACGCTCAAAACTAATTAACGCTCTCCCCTTGGCCGCATGTTGCCTGCTCCCTTCTGCGTTGATGACCCCCTTATTAAAGTCGTCAGAGTGTGACACTGTCGTTTCGACGCAGTCAGTCGTTGTGTCATGTCTGCCAACGGTCTAGCTGCACCCCCAACAACAACAACTACAGCAAAAATAGCAACAACTGTTTATTACTCATTACCACGCACGACGCCGCTGCCGCTGCTGACGCTTGCAAACTTTAGCTCATTTATTAAGAATAAGCCCAACGCACACACACACACACGCATAGCACACCCGCACTTTCTCAATCTTATGCTATGTTTACACTGTGTCACACTGTGCTGATGTGATAACAGTCAAGCTTTGTAAAATGAAATATGAGAAGATTGCAAAAAATTCAATTATATTAGGTGCTCTTATACTGCGCAAAAAAAGGTACTTGCATTTTTTGTTGGTAAGATGAACTGTGTTTATGCTTTGTCATCAATATAGATATATTTTCGGTACGTTTTAATTTTTGTATGCTAGGTATTTGATATAGGTATTGGACAAATTTTCATCAAACTAAGTGGTGACACTACTGATAAAGACTGGTGTAAACACTACTTCAGAATATGACAGTTTGCCGTTTGGCACAGATGGGAGCAATGAACAAGTTCGAGCTGGTGCATGTTCGGGCCCGGGGGGGAAATTTTGGCCTTATACGCTGTCTTCGATCAAGCGTAATTTTTTTTTAAAATCATTTTAAACATTCTTAAGTTAAGAATTTCTGTCTAAAAAAATAATAAAAAAATTTGAGAGCGAAATTCTTGATTTTTTTTCTCAGTGTATGCGACTCACTTTTGAGAGCAAATTTGACCTCTTTTTCTCAAAATATAGACAGCTGCAAATTGCAATTTAAATACAAAAATCAAATTACTTGGCCGTCACAACGTGAAGAAACCATCATATGTGATATGCTGACAATACCATCTCCTCCGTTAGCTGTTTACACTTAACTGTGCCACTGTGTAGTTTAATTCTGGCGTTCTTTAAAGCTGCAGTGTAAACGCAGCATTACAAAGAATGGGCAAAACTTTTTCATTAAAATTTCGTTTTCATTTCGTTCATTAAGTTTGTGTTACGCCGCCGCCGCCGCACACCCGTCTCCGGCGCACACATGCGCTACTGCTGCTGCTGCTATCACGTTATCTTTTTTGGGCTCTTTTGTGTTCGTTAACAGTTTTAGCTTTAGTTTTTGGTCTTTGGACGTTCGCTTTACTACTAATCGCTGCTGCCGCTGACGTCGCCGCCACCGCTGCTGCGCCGGCTCTTCCCTTTTGTGCCTTATTGGAAAGTTCTTTTTTCTGCAAGGCTGCGTCGTCGCTGCGGTGGCTGCTGCTGCGGCCAGAAGTTTCGTGTAAGGCTTCTTTGCTGTTGCCCCGCTCCTGTGATTAAGCAACGAGCTAGAGCTGCCAACCGACCTACCGACCGTCGGACAGACCAAGCGAGCGAGCAAGCATGCTGCTCCGCTGCTGCTGCCGTTGCTGGCTGACGCGTTTCTTTCGCTTTCGCCTCGTCGTCGTCGTCGTCTGGCTGCGGTTTTCTGTGCGCCTGATACTATGCGCCGAGTTAATTGGTTTGCAAACAAATTAACCAACGTGGGTGTGTACGTTTCCTAATTAGCAGCTTTTGTAATTAAATATGCCCGCAGCCATTCACACAGACACAAACACACACACATACGCACACAATGCCCATGTGCATGTGCGTGTGTGTGTATATATACAATGGCATAACGGTTCATGTGAATTTACCGTCACCCGACCTAGCAGTGGCGCCCGCTTGGTCGCTGGATGGGCTAATGAACGAACGTAGTAGCAAGGCATACTGCCCAATTCCAAACGTTCTGCTACTCGCTCCCCCGCTTACATTGAACGCATGCCGCCTGCCTGCTTCCTCCCCTGCCGCTTGCTCGCTCACTCTCTCACGCTCTGTTGGGGAGGGCGGGTTGGTGCGGCGTCGAGACGATGACGACGTCCAAAATGAAAATGCATTTTAATTAGGGGTTTTTGTTGGCTTTTGTTTTCAGTTCTTTTTGCTAATGTTGTTGTTACTGCTGTTGTTGCTGCTGCTGCTGCTGCTGCTGTTGTCTGCTGTTATTGTCGGTTTCTGCTCCAACTGCTGGTGCTGCTTGGCTTCGTTCATTAGTTGAATGCCGGCACAGCAGTGCTTAGGGTTGTCGAGTTGCAAAAATAAAAGTTTAATTAAGAGGTTGATAGTGCTTCGGTAAATGGCGCTAACTTCGAGCTCTATGGAACTTGTAATATGCTTGTTGGGGAAAATATAGATAAAATGTTCAGCACTGATTGTTTTTAAGCTAAGCTTGAATTATTTCACGCCTGTCTAAATTTCATTAAGTACAAGAAGTTAAATCTAGATAAACTACTATTTGGAAAAAAAAAATAAAGAACCTGCTGAAACCGTGTATCATAACTTTATAAGGCAAATTAGTACATACTTACATGTATACTATGTACTAGAAATAAAAATAATTAAAAAAATGGCCTCGACTGGGATTGGAAAGAACCCTGTGGTTCATAGACGTGACAACGTTATATTTTGACACAGGCAATTCGAACTCCCACCTCTACAATATATATGCTATATATATACATAAGTACATATATAGTTTAATTTCAATGATCCTGAAAATTAATCAAAAAGGATGTTTATTTCCATAATTTTGCGAATACGAACTAATTGTGTCTTTAATTTGTAGAAAATGTAGCTCCTGATTATTTAAGGAGTTCAAATCTCAAGTTTGGTTATCTCTAAGATCCAGGCGTTGAGATAGACGAACGGACATGTCTACATCAACTTCAGGGCTAAGTAGATTGACAAAAATATGCTAACATTTCGAGCATTCTTTTTGTGGGGAATAAAAAATGCATATTTTACTACCTGATATCAAAGATAGGTAGACCACCAATTGTATAATATATTTAAATTAATTAATAAAAATAATATTATAAAATATCTGTATACCCTACTACACTTCATCATCTTTCCTCGTAACAAATTACGCAACACAGTCGCATATATTTTTAAGGATTTCCAGCCGCATGGCAATCCTAACGCCCCCAAACATTAAGCGTACCAAATGGGACATTGAAAAAATATGCTGGCATTGGGTTGAACTAGTTGCAAAGGGAGGAGAGAAGCGTCGACTGGGCGGTAAGTCATTTTGTTTGGTAACGTTTTAAATGGTATAGCATTGAAACTGGAGCGGAGCACCGATGACGGAGCTGGGGGCAACACCTACTACTAACTAGGCAACAGACTGCCTCCAAAGCCTGCTATTCATTATGATTGCCTGCATGGTTGTTGTTGTTGTTGCTGCTGCTGGTGCTGTAGCCGTTGTTCAATTCAATTCGAGCAGCTCAAAAGGGTCCAATTAAAAAACCACAACAATTAACGAGCCAAGTGAGTTAACTTGGCATAAGTGGAATTTTAATTGGCAACACGATTACAGTGGTAGTGTGGTAGTAGTAGTAGCAGCCAGTGAAAAGAGCCAAACAAACGAGTGAGTCGAATGAATGGTGACTGAATGAGTGAGTGAGCGAGTAAGTGAGTCGGTCGCTTGCAAGTGCAACGTTGTCGATTGATGGGGGCACAGAGGCCGGGAGCAGCAGGACAGGCAGACGGCTGTGTTCACCTGGCCCAATGCTCTCGTTCCTCTCCCTCAGCCCCACAGCAGCTGTCTCCGGCCAAAGGTAGTTGGAGTAGTTAAGTAAATGAGCATTTTGTTTCACTAATGAACACTAATGAATGTCGGAGACAACACTTGGGGTTAAGTTATGCGGCTCTCTGTGTGAGCGTGAGCCTGTGTGTTTGTGTGTGTGTGTGTGAGTTGTTGCTGCCGCCTTTGCTGCTGCTGTTGTTGTTGTTGCTTTTGTCGGTTCGGTTTGGGGTTTTTGTGTTGTTAATTAATAAGCACGAAAGCCAGCAAACCAACGCACAGTGGTCGAAATGGTCGATCTGGCTGGAATAAATTTAGGGTTCAAGATATTGATTGGCGTTAAACATTACTAATATACCAGTGATGCTGAGAATTTGTTATCAATAGTTGAACAGCTATCTAAGAACATCTTATAATTCAAATCTTTTATCATTATTTTTCCAAGGCATATTAAATTTACTATCTATCCTTTTAAATGATTTGACACAAATAAGGTTCATAACATAATCGTCTGAGTTTCCATAAACTCAACCAATATAAAAACTAATTTCATTAGTTACAACAAAAAATTAAAATTTTACATAGTATGTATATCTAAAATCTGACGTGAAGGTCTAGAACGTGATGTTGCTTAAGGCGTCTAGTTACATTTATGTATATTTTCTAAAAGACCAAGTGCTAAATGGTTATCATTCCTATGAAGTCGTTCCAACAAGCCAAAATATATTTAATAATTTTGAAGTTTTTAGTTAATTCTAGCTGAGCGACCATTTGCACCACTGTGCAGTGTATTGTATGTCTGCCTCTGTCTGTGAGTTTGTGTCTCTGCCACTGTGTGAGTGTGTTTGCCCAGTTTTGAAGGGGTTAAAATAAGCAATTAGTTGGATTTTCGACTAGGCGCACAGAAATTGCACAGAAGTCGAAACGGCAACAGGCAACGGCAGAGCGGAGCAGCGCAAAGCAGAGCAGCAGCAGGCAAAACCGAAATGAGAAAGTTTCAAACTGTTTGCCCGCTGCTGGCGTCGCTTCTTCTAACGAGCAAAGCGCAGGAGTTGCTTCTGCTGCTGCTGTGGGGGTTTTGGCGCCAGCGCAATCGGTTAAAGGAAAGCGTGAGAGTGAGGAGAGAGCATGAGCGAGTTTGGCCCGCTGGGCGGCGGCGCAGGTAAGCCTACCACGCATAGCCACAGACCCAATGGCATAGAGTGCACTTTGTGTGTGAGTGTGTGTGTGTGACTGTGTGTGAACGTCCAAAAAAGTTTACAAGGTTTTGTTAAAGACTTAATTAGTATGCACAGCTGCAGAGAGAACCAGCAATTAGCTTGGACACAAACCGAACGAGTTCTCAGTGGGTCAAAGCATATGCTTGACTTAAGGTCGATTGGTTTAGTATTAGCTTGGCGCTGACAGGTGAATTAATTTAAATCATTAATAAGTCGGGGGATTAATGAACTTTAAATCGATAAACTGCAGCTGGTTTGGTTTTAGCTGACCAACTGCTAAAGTTTCAATAAATCAAAAAAACCAAAAGTATATAATCAATATACTATTTCTAATCAAGAAAACTGACCAAATTATATTTAAATAATGGTATGATAAATATGTGATGTACCTTTAATTAGGGGTATTCGTTAGCATGCGAACACCCCTTTTTTTTGCAACTGTTGCAAACAGCTTAGTTTGAGTTAACTACGCAAAGAGTTTATTTAAAGTTGAAAACAATATTAATTGTATTTAAATAAAGAGATAGTGGGTATTTGGGATGTTTTAAAGGCGCTATTCGTAGAACCGAAATATATGAAGAATTAGACAGAATTGAAAACAAAATTAATGACTTTTGTTGGTTCAACATGAATTTTAACTAGTATTTTATTTTTATTAGGTTCCTAACTTATTTACAAAAAAATAGAAGAAATTAAGAAATAAATCAATAAATTCCTTATTAATCACTCACAATTTGCTTTTAATCGTTTTTATGGCATGAGTTGAATTTGATTTCAACTAAGCTGTATGGAGAATGTAAGTATAATTTTTTTTAAAGATCGTTGCCCTCCTTACCAGTTTTTTTAAAGCTCAAATTAAATATATTTTAAATGTGAACTTGTGTGATAAACTTTGGTGCGCAACTGAGTTCTTGCCGTTTTTTTATATTAAAATTCAACTTTATGGTTACAAATGAATCCTTCAAAGTATGGTCCATTTCTGGCAGAATACTGTGTGTTTATCATTTGAGGCTATCCACATCAAAGGGAAGAAGAAATAATCGATCAACCCAATATTTGGAAAATATGGCGGATCAAGCCTCTTCTCGTGTTGTGCTTCTAATAAATTCGATAGAGTTCCCTATTGATTTTATTATGCTCCGAAAACCGAATCCGAATATTTTATTCGAAAACGATTCCAAATATTTTATTTTTTTTAGCTCCCAATTTCACCAAAACCAATTTTTGAATCCGACTACTTTGTTGCAAGTGAAATCAAATCGAATTGGTAAAAAAGGTCAAAATGTGCACGTAGTTTAAACTGAAATAATTTTTTAAATATTCCTTGATATTCTTAGATTCATGTATTTATGCCAATTTTAAGTATTATATTTATTGATAATTTTTTTTTAATTATTTTTTTTTGTCTGAATTAACCCGAAAAATAGCATGAACAGCTCAAAACGAACTTTGGTTATATGTGCACATTAGGGTGGCCAATTTTGCAACATCTCACGATTTTAATAGCGCAACCCCATAAAAAGATTCCTTTTCACCTGCATATAGCGCCTGTAAAATTTAAAGGCGATCCGAATGTATTTGATGGTTCCTAAAATAGGTCAAAGGTCATAAAAAATGTTCATATGAATGCATAAATAGTTACCAAACCGTAAGTTTGACAAAAAAATGTTCCAAATATAATTGATGGGTAATTCAATTATCTACAGTCAACTAAAAAAATTATCGCAATCAGTTTAGTATAACCAGAGATACTTGCTGTTAAGTAGAGACACTTTTTTTTTTTTCTAATTTCGAAAAATGGTTTTTTCAGAATATCTTGAAGCCCGTTTCATGAAAAAAATTGTTGATTGCATTTTCGGTTTTAGCATGTCATTTTACTACAGAAACGAATAAAACATGTTAAGGATGCAAAATTTTTTTTTATTTGTAAACTGGTGTAATTAGTCAATTACCAAATTTATTCAGGCCGACTCTATATTTTTTTAAGATTATGTTTTGATAGATATGAGACTTTTGGTACCATAATTTGTTTGATTGGAAATAAGATTTTAAAGTTTATGTAGAACAATACAGTCAAAAACGGAAAAAATTAAAATTATGACCTTTGACCTATTTTAGGAGCCATCAAATACTTTCGAATCGCCTATAAATTTTACATGCGCTATATGCAGATAAAAAGGAAACTTTTTAGGGTGTGGCGTTATTGATATCGACGGTTTAAAAATCCTCCATACCAACGGCGGCCACCCTAGTGCACATACACAAACATGGTGCATGTCTTGCATGAAATATGGTTCATATCTTGCATAAAAAAATTCCCCTTGTAGTAAGAATAGCGTAGAACTGTGCAAACAAAGGGGAGGGAAATACGAGTAATTTATTCGTTTTCCGCAGCACGGAAGAATATATACTACTGTGACCAAAAAATAAGGTGACATTGCATTAATTTTGAAAAATCTTTATTTATTCGTCCAAATCAATTTCAACGCCTTCAAAGTACAAATAATGAATGAAAATAAATAATATGTAATAATGGCGCGCGCAGTTTAAATTCAAATGCCACTTTTTGGGCACAGTAGTAACTCCGACCTGGTCCCACCAAATACAAAGCATCTCCTTCGCAGCCGACTTTATAGAAACACGACCCGGCAGCCCTATACTCTTCCTAAATCATTCAAAGCGAAGTCAAAAGAAGTTCCTTGCTCTTGAATCATTTCCAACGCATGTAATCGTTTAGAACTGGCTCGGTGGATAACTCCTAATGCTGAAGAAAGCTCTACATGCGTTTGGCACGGATCATCATAAAGCAATGCTCCCAGTTCAGCGTCTTCGAAGATTTTTGGCCTTACAATTCACAAGATTGAAATCGCTGTCTTTGAAGTGACGGATCCAATGACGTCACGTTGTTTCACTTAAAGCAGCTCTAAATGCGCTTCAGCCGTCGCTTCCAGCGAATTTAGAAAGAAAATTAAAACTTCTCCCTAATTACGATTATTTGGCACAAAATCTGACATTTTCACACGACCAAAAGTATGTGACGTCATAGAAAAATTACTAGTGTGTCAAAACGGAGTGCTTACCGTGTGTCTATGCTTGGCTCATCTTGCTTTGGATAAAAAAAAATATATAATACTTATGCCCCTTTCCCACGACTTTTATTTTCTGCTTTGATATTACCATGTAAGAACCCACTCCTTATATGTAGTATAGGAGTAAAGCGTGATCCAACCAAATGTTAAAACTTAACCTATCTAATTACTTTCTTTATATGAACCAAATAAAAACCAAAGCTTTGTTCACTCCTTATACATAACAAAAATTAACATATCTCGTTCTTCGGTGTTACCAGGTGAACAGCAAAAATAGCAGGTGTTAAGAAATACTGAAAAGAACGACAAAATGACAAAATTGTTTGTATTACCAAGACTTCAATGGTCCGCTACTACTTTTCCATTTTCTTTACAAAAGGTCATAAATTTTAGAGATAAAACTCAAGAACACTCCCTTAATTTTCCAGCAATTTTCTTCGATTCGACTAGGCAAACAGAAAAATTCACACAAGGTAAGGAAAACTCAAGAAAACTGAGTAAGCTGTGTTCTAACATGCAACAGGTAAAGAAACAGCATCCCTAAGGTATGCTCTCTTTTCTAAACTTGTGTAAATACAGCGTGTGAAAATTCGGAAAACCCTTTAGCATAATGTGCCAACAGCTAATAGGAGCGCATCAATAACAACAACATACTAGCATGTTTAGAACATTTCGGAAAATTTCCAAGATGCACATATTTTGGCTACCTGCTGTGAAAAGACAGTCCAAGGCAACCCAACCGCATTGACGCATCCCAAGAATTTTAAACCGCTCAAAGATGCCGCACATAAACCAAAATTTATGAATTTTTCCAAGAATTCTCGATAGTCAATTGTTTGGAAACACATAAAAGGCCAACGATTAGTTGTTTACATCATTCATTAGCAGCATCGTGAGAATCTCAGAAAATCTAAGCTGATTAAGCTAGAATAAGTAACAGGCTAGCAAAAGTAAGAGTAGCTAAAGTTGGAAAATTTGAGCATAGGTTCTGGGAAAAAGGCACACAACAAAGACAGGCTTAGTATTGGGGTCCCAAGAGAGTTTTCTTTGACACGGGCTCGTGCTTAAGAGCGTGTGAACATTTTCCAAATTATCTGACCTCAAGCCAATTTTTAAATAGGCCCACAGCAAAGAGAGCAGCAAGGCATTACGGAAAAACGCAGTCCGTGAGAAAATAACGCAGGTAGTCAACCTGTTGCTTGGGAAAAAGGATCGAATTGGGTCCAAAATCTTTTTACAAAAAGCAACCCGAGATTTTGTTAAAAAAAGAAAGGAGGATTGGAATGCGTTTATCAGCCGGCGCAGCTGTGGGAAAATGCAGTTGCTGGGAAAATAAAAAACTGTAGCCTGTTGCATCCTGCGGATCGTGTGAATTTTTCCACTTGAGTCTGGAAAGTCTACAATTAGTCAACAGGCACGCAGCATTTAGAGCCAGAGTTTGGGCAATAACTACGATTTTCCAATGTTACTACCTGTTGATAGCCTGGGAAAAGGCAGCTGGGTAAAATCTTTGCTATTGATCCTGATTTTCATGGGAAAATTGTCTGTGCAGCACGTGAGAAAATTTCTCAAGTGTTTGTAAAATGTGTTGACTTAGTAATAGGCCTACAGCAGCCGCAGCACATGGATAAGGCTCAGCATTTTCCGCGCGGACTCCTCCAGAACTGGGCGTGTGAAAATTTTGTCAACTCTTTCACAAACTATTGTAAATGTTAACAGGCGTGCAGTTAAAATTGTAGCTGGCTGCAGTTCCAGCTGCTGCATTTTTTTAGTTGTGGGTGCACAGCTGCTGGCGGAAGCAGTGATCTTTGATAGAACTACGCAAGTAACTGCCGGAAATATAATTTTGACAACACGAGTTCAAACAGGAAATTGATTTTCCAGCCCACAACTTCCGGCTATGGCCTAAAAAACACGCTGCACAGCTGCAGCTCTTCCTGGAAAACCCTGTTGCATCTTTAAAAAAATCGATATCCGCATCCCAACCACATGCTGTGATTTGGTTGCGTGTCCAGCCCAAGGCGTGAGAATTTTCAGCTTAATTAGCCGATTTTACTAGGCACACAGCAAATTTGATGCGTCGCCTGCACTTTGAAGGCTTGACAGCAGCCTCACATGATATATGATACGATCCTGCTGCAATGATCTTGACAACTTATTTTTATGGATTCGGCACAGTTTTTCAAGTGTTTTTTAGCTGCTTCAGAGAGAGCGCAGCGTGAGAAATGCTGCTAAAAAATGCAAAGCAGTTCAGGCACTTGGCACAGGCGCACAGCAAGCTGCAGGGTGGGAGATCCTAGCAGTAACCTGACCAAATTATATGCAAAAGCAATCAAATTGGCCAGGCAAACAGCATTAAATTGATTAAAAATTCTACTAGGCGCGCAGTTTTGCCGGCAAGTTAAACTTATTTTGGAATACTTTTTTAACGCTGCACAGGTAATATAACAAAGGAGAGCATGACAAGAAAAAAACCACCACCAAAAAACTACCAAGTGGCGAAGAAGTTTCCTAAAATGCCATCTCTTTTACGCTTAAGTAAACGTAGCCATAAGAACCCTCTTTTAGCAGCGCTTAGTAAACAAAACATCTTGAGGATCACCAGGACAACAGCAATCTCAGCAAGTTTCAAGACATTGCGCAAAGGGTATAAAGTCAGCCTAAGGAAATGTAGGCAACGCTTGGTTAGCCATAAAAATTAAGGATTACCAGGATAACAGAAAGTTCAGCAAGCGTTAAGATGTTAAACTGTTAAGGAGCAGGGAAGTTTCCTGGAATGCTAGCTCTTTTGCGCTACAGTAACGGCAGGCATAACAATGATCTGGGTAAACATAAAAGACTTGAGTACAACAGTATAGATCTCAACTTGGGGTAGGTTAGAAGCTATTACTCAAGAGCACGTAAATAAAGTACTTAAATAAAGTTATGCAAGATCCTCGCTTGGATTACCAAGAACATCTTGAGCATTAACAGGACAACAGCAAACTCAGAAAGTGCCAAGATGTTGCGCAACATACTCAACTTGGGGTAGGTTGGAAAATATTACTTAAGAGCACGTGGTTTGTCAATAACATCTTGAGGGTTACCAGGACAACAGTAAACCTCGAATGTGTCAAGACATTGCGCAAAGAGCTCAAATTGGCGTAGCTTAAAGAGAGTACATAAATAAAAGATGCTCGCTAGGGCATTATCAGGAACTCAGAGAGAAACACTCTCAGCTTGGGGTAGGTTAAGCAACGTTGTTACTTAAGAGCACTTAAATAAAATAAAAAGTTATGCAAGCTCTTTGCCGTAACTAGACAAACAGCTTGCAACAAGCAGTTGCAAAAACTTCAAGCACTTGTTGCGCTCTCAGTCTCAAAAAGAAGGGTTGAATTTGGTTAAAAGGTAAGCGGCCAGCAGCGACAATGACGCAATGAACTCGTGAGAGTTCTTAAGCGTCTACAACGTGAGAACTCTCATGTCATGCCACTTATGGAACTTATGTGGGCGTTTTTGGTATGCGCTGCTTAATCCTTTACCTGCAAGCAGGTAGACGGCTACAACTGACTTGACTGTCTTGGCGTGAGAATTCCAATCGATTTTTGTTGATTTTTGAACAGGCGAACAGCAAACCCAGCACAACGAACTTAAAAAAAATTAAAAAGAGCGTGTGAAAAATTTGTAACTGCCTGAAAGTCGAGGCGTGGGAAAAATGCATGCTTGAGTGACGTGAGAAAAAGTAACGTATTTTTCCCACAGATCCTGCACAGCAGATAGTCTCCTCCTATTGCAATGATATGCGTAGGGTACAATTTGTTTAAGGTTAAGCCACTGGTTTTGTAACGTCTTTTTTTTTGGCATGCGTTTGCGTGAGAATTTTAAGCATTTTGCTTAGCGAGAGCGTAAAATTTGAACAGGCGCACAGCATTTACAGGCACCGACTGCTAGATCGTGAGAACTTTGCTGGTTTTTGGTAGACCATGTTTATCGAGATCCTCGGCTGCAACGGATGTGAAATGGAAACGCTGCTCACCAACGGTTTTTGTTTACATTGTTAATTTGTGTTTAGTACTTTTTTATTTTTATTTTTATTTTTGGTTCGGGCTTTGCGGAAATGAAATGCTTGTGTCAACAATTAGTGGGAAAATTCTTGTCGAGCCGTTACAAAACAGCATAAAAGTTGTTAACGTGAGAATATTTTTTATTTAGCGTCAAAATGTGACCAGGTGCTCAGCAGTTGCCAGTAGGTTGCGCCAGTTATGCATGTTCATAAAGAAATTGAAGGCACAGGTAGAAAGCAGACTATGGCCGTTCAAGTTGCCTCAATGTTGCTGATTCGACAGGTGAATGCACGCACCGATCAGTTTGCGGGTTAATGCAATGATATTCGATATCGTTGCGATCCAGTTTTTGAAATGCGGTTAATGAGAAAATGAAGCAAGTTGAAGTAGCTGCTGTGCACTTGGGCTAAGAAAGCCAAAAACCAGATGAGCAATAGAATCTTGATTATAATGACTCTAGAATACAGCACTTTTGAGCCAGAGTTGCCAAATATTCTTTCTAATGTGTTTTGTTAGCTTAAGTTGATCGGCTACAGTTGGTAAAATTTTGACTAAAATATACCCTCGGTTGGTACTTTCCTGAATATTCATAGTGTTTATCGGATTCTAAGGCATTTGGAAGCATAGGTATGTTAAATAAGTCTAAACACCGATTTCGGTGACTATAACTTCATTACAAACATATTTACCTTTTGGGCTGCCTTTTTGTGGTGTTTCTAGGCAAAGAGGGTTTAAATGACGTTTAATTTGGCTGTAATAATTTTATTCAATGGAAGGTCTACGTCGAGCTTTAATTTTTACGGAAAAAGATTCGGGGTTAAATAGTGAAAACCTGTTGCGTGGAACTGGAGCGTGGTATCCCCAAATAAAGTAAACTCGCGATTGGGCTTAAAATAAAGTTTTGTGCCCAGCTTCAATGTTATTAATTGCAAAACGTGGCAGTGGATTGCAAAATTTCTTTTGCGAGGAGTGGGTGTCCGTACTGCAAGCGAAGAACTATTTAGACCAGGGGTCGGCAACCTATCATCCGCAAGTCACCGAGTGACTCACTTGATAATACAATATAGTGTATCACTACACCTTAGTTCCAGCAATAATATGTATATAGGTCATTCTCTGTCAAACCTGCGACGCGCTCCTCACACATCAATTTTTAAGATAAATCAACGTTTTTGGGCTTAAAATTTTCGTCTTCTCATCTACTTTTTAAAGCCGTATGGTGATAAGCCAAAGCATAGTCACTCCATAATTTAATCACAATTTTAAATCTTACTCTCAGAAAAACATTATTGCAACTCCTGTGGCAGCTGATTATAAGTACCTTATTAGTTTTTTAAAAATTTTACGCTACGGCGGCCATCTTAGGTCCACCATTTTGTAATTTTAAAATTCTAGCCACAGATTTGTGTTTATATATATTTCCTAGAGTTCCAAGCTGGAACATAGGGCCACAGATTCGTGATTAGCGATCCCGAAAACTCATATTTGCATATCCAACACGAACTTTAAACACAAAATGATTTTTTAGGTTTTTGGCGGATATCTTAGGTCCGCCATTTTGTAATTTTGAAATTCTAACCCCAGATTCGTCATAGGCGAACCCGAAAACCCATATTTGCATATCCAACTCGAACTTTAAAAACAAAAATGAAAAACACATCAGCTTTTTTAAAACCCCAAACAAGAAGTCTAGTGATCCAGTCATCATTCAAGATCTAAAAAGAGCAACAACAAAATTTCTCGGATAAAATTTTTTACACACAAATAAATTACAGTACTCCGAGGACTTATCCCATACATAAAAATACATTATCATTCACTAAAAGACGGTTTTTATTTGAATATATCTCTGACCCAAACGTCTCTTTAATACTCACATTTTGGTTTATCTTGACCTTTGGATATAAAAGTTTACAGAACCCTGACTTAGGCCTCTTATATGGCCCTTATTGTTCGTAAGTTTTTTAATCTTCGAGAAACAGGCAATAGAAACAGACAAACTCGGTTAGTCCGATTTCTTCTGTCGTATTGATCTAGCTGGTATAAAGGTTAAGTGACCGTACCGAACCGGATTTAAAAAATTTTAATTCCGTCCACGAGTTTCGAGAGACCGACAAACCATGCGTTGGAGGTTCCATGGCAAAACAGTTCCATACCCCTTATATTAGTAACTCTTTCTCTTAAATTTTATGTAGTCAAATTTTTATGTGTTTATGGGCTAAGTAAAATTGGGAATAAGATTCACATTTATGAAAATAACCTTTTTTTGTATTTATCCGATCCGAATTTATTTTTTAATGGTTGCACCTTTCCCACTCTCCACAGCCCCAGCTCAACTACTTCAAAATTGTTTGCCATTAAGTAACAGTCGTTTTTAACTAAAGCCAAAGAAAGATCCAGCGTTCTAGACATTTTTATTTTGATACGGCTAGTTTACAAAGCCAGGAGCGTGTCAATCTACAGCAAGAGCTGTGCTCCTATTCATTTGATCATTAGTGTAAATGGTACGATTTCTTTTATTTTTGGGATTTAAGGTTAAGGTTTAATGTGAGGGCAGGTAGAGCTACAACTTTACCGCAGGTAGATAATGCATTTTTACATCTACTTACATCAGTTTGCTGTTCGCCTGTTCCTTTGCTACAGTTTTGTGACCTTTAACTCTTTTTTGGAACTTCTCTAAGTTCCAAATTGCAAATAAACAAAAGTGATCGAAAGCAAAACGGGGAAAGCACTTGGAAATTCTGTAAAGTGACATTTTTCAAAAAGTGGAATAGTTTTCGCTGTTTGCTTCAGAGTTAAACGATCTTCATACAATCCACAGTATCCGGCTTCGATGCGATCATTTTTTAGTGTAGTGTCATGTTGGCAAGTAAGTTTGTCTAAGGTGTAAGACGCATATTTTTATTCCAATTTCTAATGGTCGCTGGGAAGCCGCTTTTTGTAGTTCTTCATTATTTCTGTCTAGACATCACTCACGAATTTTCTAAAAGCCTAAAATATCTCTTGGTATAAATAGTCTTCAAGGCTAATGGTGATTGTACAACGACCTTATCTCACACTCAATGTTTCCCTGTTCATTTGATCAATATTGGGAAAGGTTCAAAGATTTTGTTGTTGTTTTTTGAGGTTTGAAAACAGGTAGGTTCCATGTTCCCAGCTGGTGAGTTTTCCTGTTCGAATTGCCTACACCAGCTTGCTGTTCGCCTGTTCATTTGCCTCAGTTGTGTGACCCTTAACTCTTTTTCAAAGGTCCAATTTGCAATAAGGTAATTGGATGATTATAATAAGTTGGAAGGTTTGGATTTTGAGCTGGTGAAAGCTCTTTATATTATGTACCTATTTAATTTTCGATGTTAAAGTTTGACGCGATTCGTCGAAAAGGTGGTGGTAGAAGTTTGATAACTTTCTATTATCTCCAAAAATTTTAAGGTATTCGAACGCAGTCTTTAGCTGCTTTTTGGATCGTGCTTCTTAATTTGAAGCATACTTTAGGGAGCCCTGTCCAAATTTTTAATGAAGCTAATTATTTTTTTCTTAGAAACCATAAAAAAAGTTTTAGTGAAGTATTTTCCATATTTCAGAAAAGTTTTTTTTTTTACATTTAAGAAGAGATCTTTGTACATATTTGTATATGATTAAGCAATAATTATCATATCTATAGTTGAATTTAAATGATCTATGGGTCTAAATGGTCTTCAGGGTATAGAACCAATGGTGATTGATTAAATTCAAGTATGTACAACAATCTTGTATTAAATGTTTACTGCTTACCTAAAAGATTGAATTTGAATCCCTTTATGCACTACCTAGTCTCATAGCAACAAACATTATCGTTCCCTGTCTTGCGCTCTCTTAAGAGCGCACTGCAATTAAATTTACAAAGCAAACATCTGCAATTACGTGCTATTTATGCTGGTATCCCATTAACCCTCAAGATGTTGACAAGCATCGAATTACCCAAGATTACTACCTAAACATTCCTTTGTTGTATGCAGCTACCCTTAAAAGTAACTCAAACGATAATTCAGAAGACGCTGCTTGTCTTTGCTGCTGCCCTGGCAGTTTGACAGCCAATTAGCGATCATCAGCAAGATTATGTTAAAAGTCGACAGCATAATAATGAGGATCCGCCTCAGCCTGTTGCAACATTCTCTGTTTACTCGTGCCACAAACAATGATCATCGCGTGTGGCTTTTAAACAAATTAAACAACTAATGAACTTTGATATTTGTCACGATAATTTCATGTTTTGGAACAGGCGCGCAGCGTTGTTAACTAGCGACAGCTCAGACATAACCAAAAACTCACCACCAACTGCTCCGACCAGAGTCAGCGACCCGCATTTCTTAGCCACTTAGCTCATTTACTCAAGTGTGTGACGCATGCCTTGAAGTCGTGTCGAATTTCCCAGCGTGTAGATCACTTAGGGATCTTCTTGGATGACTCTGTTAGCCTTGCTGTGAGCCTGTGCTTATTTCACGCTATATTAAAATGAACAGCAAATTTGTTCACTTGCGCTTTTTAATATGCAAATTTTATGAACCACTTGTCAACAAAAAAGAGTTTATAACCGTAGCAAAGGAATAGGCAAACAGCAAAGCTGCCTAGTTCTGGTTCGGTTCTGGAACTTGCAGTTGTACACCAAGCTGCCAGCTGCAACATATTGCTGTGAACCTGTTCGAAATCAATTAGCAAAACAAACAACATAAACATCAATCAAACGTTGCCTTGGTCTCTGTCATTCATAATAATAGGGCTCTATTGTTATAAATAAAAATATTCCTGGAATAAGAGGCACCAAGAAAGCATCCAGGGACCGCCTGCGGCTTCAAAATGCAATCAAGCTGAACAGATGATTAGGTGAGCAGCAGCCAGCGTAGGCGTCGGGACAGAGATTTTCTTTTAGATTTGGAAAAAAAGGGCCAGCACGAAAGGCTCTTGTACTGCTTGCTACCTGCGACGATCTATGGAACTGTGAGTTATCAAGAAAATTCTGACCTTTTTTGGGCCAACAACTACCTGACTTGAATTGTGTTTTTAAAATATTTTAATACACTACAGATTATGGTTGTGGGAGTATATTAAGTTTATCAAAAAAAATAACACACAAAAACTGTATCCTAAAAAAAACAAATAAGCATCTGCGGTGAAGTAAATAAAAAGATCGCGTATCGAGATATTCAAGGTGAAAGAACACAAAAACCGGGTTTTTGTACCTCGTACTAAAAAATTTTTTCGTTATCTACTCATATTTCCCTTACACTTTGCTGGTACTGCTCTACATCTTTCGATTGAAATTAAACACGACTATGCTAGTCTCAGTGGCCGTCGGTAGCGTAGTGGTAGCGTATTCGCTTTGGAACCGGATGGTCGGTGGTTCGATTCCCCGGAGTAGCACCGGTGCATTTGCCTAGCACTGGCATCGCTAGCTCAAAGCCGCTATTTGCCCAAGAAAGTCTCTATTAATTCAAGACACCGCCGTTCGGATATAAACTGTAGGTCCCTGTTCTCTTCGAACAGCTATTAATCGAGATCCCCAATACTCCGCCCAGGGGCGACTGACAAAATAGTCAGTCAGGGAAATTATTATATGCTATTCTCATTACAAGCGTATTTATTTTATGCAAGACATAAACCATATTTTATGCAAGACATGCACCATGTTTGTATATTTTATTCGGATTCGTTTTGAAACCACATGTTTGGTGCTCCCAATTTCACCAAAATTAAATTTTTATGTGGTTTGAAAACGACTACCATCTTTATTGCAAGAGTAACTAAAAGTTTTAAAAGTGTACGCATTTTAAAACTGAAATAATTTTAAAAAATATTCGTTTATATTCAAGTTACATATTTATTAATAATTACTTGTTTTTCTGAATCAAGCCAAAAACGAACATGCACAACTCAAAACAAATTTTTGACATACTAGTATATATATTCATGTCTTGCATAAATGGTTCATGTCTTGCATAAACAAAATTTCCCTTGTAATAAAAATAGCATAGTCGTGGTTAATTTCAATCGAAAGGTATAGAGCTGTGCTAACAAAGAGAAAGGGAAATATTCAAAGGTATCGAAATGAAATGAAATGTGGGAGCATGCAAAAACGAAAACGAGCTACATTTTTTCGTTTTCTGGACCACGCCCAAATATAAGGTAAAGTAAAAAGTTCCCGGCGGTTTTCGCAAGATGTTTTTAGTTAGCCATATCTCACGATGTATGTATCGCATTGGGTCATACCATAACGCATTTTAAAGGTAACATTACGCTTAAAAAAAAGGTCTGCTTTTATTTTTGTTTGGTGGAACCCGTTTTGTGCTACAGAGTTTCAAAATGGTGGCAAAAAAAGAGAAAATTCGATACATTCTTCAGCACCACTATGACCAAGGTAAAAAGGCAAAGCAGGTGGGCAACAAAATTTGTGCTGTTTATGTATCCAATGCACTATCGAATATAACAGTAAAGCTGTGGTTCCAACGATTCCGTTCTGATATGTGGACGTCGAAGATAGGTCACGCTCTAGTAGGCCAATCGTCGAAAATGTTGGTAAAATCACGGAAATCATCGAACCGGCATGTGAGAACTTATACTATTTCCCAGGAACTAAAGATTAGCCAGAAAAACGTTTGGAACCATTTGCATAAGGCTGATCTCAAGAAGAAGCTCGATGTATGGGTGGCACACGAATTGTCGCAAAAGAAGCTCTTGGACCAAATTGATGACAATTTTTGAAGCGGATAGTCACTGGCAATGAGAAATGGATCTACAGCCGAAAAAGATCGTGGTCTAATAGCGGTGAGTCGGCTTAAACGATCGCCAAGCCCGAATTAACGGCCAAGAAAGATTTGCTGTGTGTTTGGTGGGATTGGAAGGGAATCATCCACTATGAACTGCTCCCATAGGGCCAAACGCTCAATGCCGACCTATATTGTCAGAACTAACCAGATTGAAGCAAGTGATAGACCAGAAGCGGCCAGAATTGGCCAATAGGAAGGGTGTTGTGTTCCATCAAGGCAATGCCACGCCGCTCACATTTTTAATGACACAAAAAGCTCCGAGAGTTTGGATGGGATGCTCTATCGCACCCACTGTATAGTCCAGACCTATGCAAAATTTTCCTAATGATAAAGAAATGGCCTCAAGGGAGGCTTTTGAAAATAAGTTAGTCAGGTTTTTTACCAATAGGTACGAGGACTTCTTAAATCGGGGAATTATGAAATTGCCTTCTAAATGAACAAAAGTTATCGAACAAAACGGGGCATATTTGACATAAATCGGATTTTCCTAAGTGTATTAATTTCTGCGTTGAAGTAAAGCAAAAAAAATGCCGGGAACTTTTTACTATACCTTAAATATATTTTTATTAAATTAAATTAACTAAAATCGAAGGATTTATTGAGCCATCTTGGCTAAAAACGACTTGCTTTATTTTTTACCAATAAATAAATAAAATTTAACAAAATGCAGAGATATCGGTAGTCCATAATGTCCTAAAATTTTCTACCTTTCAAACTATGCGGATCACAGCAGAAAGTTTTTATTTTAACAGAGGATCGGTTTGTTACATTAGTTCACAATGTAAAATATTCCGAAAATGTTGTCATTTCTAGGACCGTCAAGAGATAGGTACGGGCCAGTGAGGAATATCGCGGGGCATTAAGAAAACTCCTTCCCGAAGAATTTAAATTTTTACTTTTTTCAAAGTAATAATAGTGCTTGGTATACATATTATTTATGTAATAATATTTTAAAGGAATTCTTGTTATACTGCCAAAGGAAAATGGAACCAATAGAAAACGAAATAAGTAAAAACTTAAAAAAATAGATTTTTTTTTTTTGTTTTTTTGTCATATTATTTCTTAGAAAAGTAACATTACGCCAAAATGGAAATCCAAAAAACTTAATTTAATTTGAGAGGATTTGGGTATAACCTTAACGCAGTGAAATCTTTGATAAAGAGGGCAATACCTTCTCATTAAAATATTCTTATCAAAATATTCTTCTTGTTAAAACTAGCTCATGTACCACAATAATACTCAGATTTTTAGCTATGTACTAGATACCTCTTTCAATCAACAATCTGTTCGAAAGTCACAGATCTCTTTCAACTGAATTGTATAACAAAACAAAGAATCTGTTCAAATATCAGTAGTATAAGTGATTGCAAAAGAAATTTGCGTTCAAAATCATCACAAGGTTTTTTTGGTACATGCCTGAGGGTTTCATATTTTCGAGCCTGCAGTGTGTCTTATGGTCGGCATTGCTCGACTGCAGCATCGTATCTTTTATTTGCTTCGTTACGTTTTAAAACTCTATCAAGAAACTATTATGAGTTATGAGCTCCTATTCGAATGCTACAGTTTTTGGTGCTTTGCCCTTTCGCTCATAAGACCAAATTGCAATAATAGCTTGCAAATTGACCTTAGCAATTGTATTGGAGTTGTCCCAAAAAAAGAGTTAAAGGTCACAAAACTGTAGCAACGGAATAGGCGAACAGAAAACGGGTACAAGAAAGTACATCAATAGGTTTGTCTAGCTTGAGAGGAATGGTTCACCAAACTACCTGCAAACACCTGCTTTGAATGAATAATGACTCAAAACTGAAATCACAGACGAGAAATCATTGAACCATGAACCATAACGATCGAGTGAATAGGTGAACAGCTTCAAATGTAAGTTGTTGATGTAGTTTAGAACTCAGTAAAAATTTTGGATGTGGCTTGAGTCGTAGGAGCAATAAACCAAAGTATGCATCTTTTGTTTAGTTTACGCTTGAGTCAAGAGTGAGAGCTCTGAATACCTTAGAATCAGTGAACTGTTCACAAAGTGTATCATACGAACAGCTAAGCAGTACCAGTTGCAGGTGACTGAAATTCGAAATCAGCATCTATCTCATTAGGGCACCTAATTGATCCAGCTAAGAAAACTCTTCAGCTGGTTATTAGACTAAGCCAAAAACCTAATGAACCGTTAAGGAAAATCTAATCAAATGAACAGGTTAGCAGTGAAAGTCGTAGGTGAAAAGAAAATATAAAATTTTACCTGTGGCCAAGTAGAGCTCTCGAGCTGGAACGTGACAATCAATGCATACAGTCTTTAAATGGCTCTATGGAAATCAATGAACCGTGTGTGGAGTATATAAAAAGAACAGGTAAACAGTTCGAGTCATAGGTGTTGCAACCAAATCACAGTTAGCTGGTACTCAAAAAAAAAGTAAGAGAATGGCTTGTAAATAAAAGCCAGTATTTAATGGTTGATCAACCAGGCCCAGTCCACAACAAACAATAAATATTTTTCCAGTAAATTCTTTAGAGCTTGGTCCATAATATGAAGACAAATGAACTGTTCACTAACTGCTTCAATTGAACGAGTTAACAGTAAAAAATACTGTAACAGTACAGTAAAAAAATATTATTTACGGAGATCTGGTAGCTTTGAGCGGTCCTGTAATTGACCAATGATCTTGATATAAGTTTTATTCGATAATTACTTTATTGCCACTAAATTTGCACTGGACTTGATACTATGGATTTTAGCAACAACGATATAAAACAGAAATCCAACTATTCCCAAATTTACATATCTACCACCCAATCCCTAAACAAAACTCCGAAAATAATAACTTTTGTCGGAAGTTAAATATGGCTTAAGGATAAACAATGGTTTATCAACAAAATAAATAAAAACACGGAATAATTAATGCCATTAATTCAAAAATTGACATGCTGCATTGTTTGGGGACTCCGATATTTTTCCAAAAAAAAAGTTTAATAGAAAGTAGAAAGTACTCGTAAAGTACCAAAAGTCATTCTAATTAATATTTTTTTTTAATAATAAGGCGGGATACGAACTCTTGTTTTTGAGTTTTTAGGCTTACCTTTACCACTGGGCTATAGTTTGGTATTTTTTTTTTCAAAATAAAATCTTTTTTTCTTGTGAAAACAATTGTAGTTATTGAACAACTCAATTTCGCATCATTTCGGTACAGCAAATTTGAGAGTACCTCTGTAAAAAGTATTTTTCTAATTTATTCATATTTCCTTTTTATGGAGTATGTTTCTATGCTGTCCCATTGCCAAGGAACTAATTATAATGTTGGTAAACAAAAAGTGTGAGATTGTACGGATTAGCTTTTTTTAAATTTGTCGAGAGTATATTAAAAAAATGTTATAGTATCTTAATAATACTAAAATTATTTTTTTTACTTAGAATCTATTAGGAGTATCTAGTATATGATACCTTTTAATACTTTTAATAAAATTATTGATAATGGGGTTTCAGGAAATTCAAGAAAATACAGTTCTTCACTTATATAATATCGGTATGTTCACATCTTCGTGTATTTTGCACTGATTGATGGTACCTTTGGAGTATTCCGATGTTTAATGTACTTGCTTGTACCCCTAAGCTACAAAACATAACTTTATACTGGCTTTAAAGTGGTTTTGTATTGTCGGATTTTAATTTTTACGCTGAATTGAGATCGTGGTCCTAGAGGCCTAATTTTCGCTGTAGGGTGGTTTTGCATTCCCACTCCTTAACCCGATATCAAGCGTGAATACCCAAATTGTGTTAAGCCAATGCGGCTTACTTATTATTGTCATTGCCAGCTTAAGTCTTATGACAATTTTTTTTGGCGGTATTTTTTTAACAAGGTACTTAACATTTTCACAGCCAAATTCAAACCTCTAAAATTTAGAGTCTAAATAGAAATCACGCAATGTTTCCTCTCTTTGCAAAATTTTCGTTTTTTAGGCCTTTAAACTAGCTTTTTTTTACATTTAAACAGTGCAAAATATTTAACCATTTGTTGTCAATTTATAGCTGACTCAATTAAAAAGCTGGTAAAGATAAAAATAAATAAGTGATAATAAGCAAGTCAGAGCCAATTACAATAAAAAAAAATGTGGTACAGTCGAGGCGGTCCCCGACAGTGGAATACCCTGTACCTTTTGTGTCAAAAAAATTTTTCCTGCATATTCCATCTAAGTACTTTCCAATTGGAATTTATTTTTTTTTGGTGAAAATCGATATTTATACCTATGAGTTCCCTAAATTTTTACCCATTTTGATGAAACTCGAATGTTACAACAAAGAATTTATAAAAAGTATACGGGGTAAGTTTCAAGTTGGTATGTTGAGGGGTGTGGAAGAAAACACGGTAAATGGATTGCGGGGGGTGGGGGGACCGCATCGATAAAATTTGGATGTGGATTTGTTCATTAGAGCCACATGAATGAGCTTACCAAAAATTGTGATTCTAGGTCACTTGTAGCCATAATTCCGCAGAGTCAAATATTGACGCAGTTTATAGGCAAGGGGAGGTGAAATTTGCACATTTTTGACTATAACTTCTGTTGTATTTGTCCGATTTTGTTCATTTTTTACACATAGATGCATGTAACTACAACGCATCGCTCTGTTAAATTTCAGGTGAAAATACTAAACGGTGTGGCTAAAAACCGCGAAACTCTACTGCGGGGGAACGGGGGAAGATATTGACATGATTCAATAAACTTCATCTGCTTAGGAAATATGCGCACCAGCTGGTAAAGTTTCGTGTCTCTAGCTCTTATAGTCTCTGAGATCTAGGCGTTCATACGGACGGACAGACGGACGGACGGACGGACGGACGGACATGGCTCAATCGCTACCCGAGGTTATGATAAGCATTTTGGTATAAAGGACTTGGGGTCTGCCACGCCTCCTTCTGTACGTTACATACATTGCACAAATCTAGTATACCCTTTGTACCTATAGGTACAGGGTATAAAGAGCCAACGTGAAAGGACGACATCTCTCGCGCAAGCTCCTGTTGGTTTTCGTGCTATCCATAGATTATTGATTTCAGTATTTCATTGAAAAACCAATTTAGAGCAAGAGTTTCTAGGTAATTCTAAAATAACATTTTACGTTGCCTCAAGTTTGCTCTAAAATTTTAAAATTTCATTATTATACAGTTTTTCACGATTTCCTTAAGCACAAAGGATGCTATGTTCTTCGATTACACTAGTCGTCGATGAAAAATCTCCAGAGATGAGACTTATATTTTATGTTAGGGTAATGTTTCAGCGTTAAAAAAACCGTTTTGTTTTTTATCCTCCCATAGTTTGTTTTTTTTTATGGCTATTTTAGTGAAAAATGTAATTTTTCAAAATACGGTTGCACATATGAGGTCAAAAAAACTGTACTAATTCGAATTTTTTCATTCTTATTTTTTTTTCAAAAGTAGAGAGCATTACCTTTCCAAAATGCCACAAATCATAAAAATTGGAAACCCAAAGAAAAAAACTACAGCCGAAAGTGTGTGCCCAAAACCCCAAAAAAAACACAACATTTTGGTGACTTTTTATACAAATATCGCTATTTCTTTCAGAAAAACTCTTAGATACTTAAAAAGTTAGCTATTTAATGTTATTGGTTATCTCTTTGTAGCAGAATTGAGGGGCCCGTTTTTCCAAGCTCGTCAGCGTCTCTAGCACTAATTATGTGCCCTTTGCCGATTCCTTCGGCTGCCATTCTAAGCAATGTTGCTTTCATCTGGAGTTTTATTATAATATGGAGTGGTGTTATGTCCATAAGAACTTCCAGTGCTTCGGTAGGACAGGTTCTCATGGCTCCTGTCATACATACACAGGCTAGCCTCTGTACTTTCTTGAGATCATTCTGTACGGAGGTAATCTCCACCCGATCTCCCCATGCGATGGCTCCATAGGTGAGCATCGGTCGTATGACCATAAGATACAGCCAGCGAATAATCTTTGGCGAGGTTCCCCACGATCTTCCGGCTATTCTTCTACACGTGTATAGTGCTCTAGTGCATTTGTTTACCACGCTTTCTATATGACTGGTAAATCTAAGTTTGCTGGCAAATATTACTCCAAGGTATTTTACTTCCTTGCTTGTCGTAATGGTGCAGCCTCTGAGATGGAGTTGCCGCATATTTGGTATTTTATACCGTCTTGTGAATGGTACAACCACTGTCTTAGTTGGGTTAAGGCTGAGGCCCACTTCCTTGCAGCAGTTGTACGTAATGTTCAATCCTCTCTGCACTATATCACAAAGGGTGTTCTCGAATATGACCTCATATGTGCAACCGTATTTTGAAAAATGTAATTTTTCACTAAAATAGCTATAAAAAAAAAACAAGTTGTGGGAGGATAAAAAAAAACGGTTTTTTAACGCTGAAACATTACCTTAACATAAAATATAAGTCGCATCTCTGGAGAAAAAAAGTGTTAAAATTTGTCGACTAGTGTTATTTTACACAGCTTTACAGCACCCCTTAACAGCGTAATGTTAAGTTAACATAACCATTTTCTGCTTAGGTAACGTAACCATTTAGTGGTCAAATATTTCTCCTATCTGTGACAAATTTATCAAGTTAACAGGTTCGCAGTTTAAATTGAAGGTGAATATCTTATCTGGTGCTTAGAAATCCTGGCTTAGGTACCTTATTTTAACGAGTCGTTCAAGGTTCCTACCTGTACAACAGATGCCCACTCGTACAAGCCTCTTCAAATAGTCGTTTCTGCGATTTTGAATAGCAGTAGAACAGGCTACCAACTCGAGTTGTACGTGACTATAATAACTGAATACCTAAAATGTCATTTTCATCACATTGTTTACCTGGTTAGGTAAGGGTTTCATGTTTGCCCAAAGATAAATAATATTTTTCACTGATTTTTCTGGTGAAGCATGTAAAAACAGTATCACAATAACAGGCTATCATATTCTGTTGTAGAAGACTCTGAGTGCACTACTTAATCTGTGCATTTGAAGAACCGAACTTGCATCTTTTTACTTCGGAATTTTCTTGCTGAGATTATCCGAAAATAACTTAAGGTGGCTGAGAGTAAATTATTTCTTTATTATTTAAACACTCAGAAAGATCATATTTGATCATATATATATATATCTATATCATATTTTCATAGATCGGAAAGTTATCTTAGCAGAGATCTCTGAAGCATGTTTGAAGTGAAGCAATCTAACAAGGTAACAACTTCAGCTGTAGGTGGCTAGGCCTACCAGTGTGTCTGTTACCGTAGATGATAAATCCTGCTTATTGATTTCCAGAAATGGCCATCATTGAAGAGTTCACTAATTGTATAAAAATAACAGGCACTCATCTCGAATTGTAGGTGTATCTAGAGATAAAGAGATCCTTACTTACTTACATTGTTATTGTGAATTGCAGACTGTGGTTTGAGCAGATATGTGTTTCTAAGGTGCACAATTTTCCACGTTTCACTTACCTGTGTATTTAGAAATGCCCGATTGTAACTTTAAAAGATCTGTCTTTAATTTTCCTACCTTTGTGGAAATGTTTGAAGTGTAGCAAAATAACGAGCTAACAGATTTAGTTGTAGGTGGTTACAACCCTAGGTCAAAGAGTCTGAATGGAACAGAATGTTTACTACATGGCTACCTGTGTATACAGGGTTCCTTGTTTGCCTCCTATTTTGAAGACAAACAATCTTTTTACGAAAATAAAGAAAATCATTGAAGCGTTCATAAACTGTATTAAAATAACAGGCCATCATCTTTAATCGTAGGTGTATAAACATTTCCAACATGTGACTGTTGTCTGTGACCTGTTCACTAAATGATCTCTGAATGCACGCAACTTTGCGTGTTTATTGTACATACACAATGGAAATCGTTAAAGTGCCTAAGATCTAAGATTAACTTATCAAGGACACTATTTCCCGTCTGTATAAAATCACTGAAGCGTTTACAAACTATAGCAAAGGAACAGGTAAACAGCTCCAGTTGTAGGTGGTTGCGAGTCAAACAAAATAATATTAGCAAAGGACAAAATATTTAACCAAAATATTTTACCTCCAGCAATTCAGAAATGTACATTCTGGAATTTTTCGACCATAATGAAAATTACTGAAGCATGTTTGAAGTGTAACAAAGGAGCAGGCTAACAAAGCTGGTTGTAGGTTACTAGGAAAAATTAGAATTTCCACCAAATTACTCACCTATGTCACGATATTTCCTTGTTTGTTTTTTTTTTTTCATTTTTTTTTTGTGATTTCCGAACTTTATGGTACTCACTGAAGCGTGCACAAACTGTATCAAAATAACAGGCCAACATTTTCAGTTGTAGGTGGCTAACCAACAATAACAAGATCCTTACGTTGGGGCATTTCGCCGTATTACGTACCTGTAAAAAATCACTGAAGCGTTTCTTAACAAAAAAAAAGAACATGCTATCATGTGCGGCTAATACCATAGAACTATGGAGGTATTAAAAAAAAAAAAATCCTGAATAGAAGAAAATACAATTCTTATCACCTAGCTAGCTGTATAGCAAGGGTCCCTTGTTGTTCTCTTAGAAAAAAATCATTCTTTGTGATTTTCAGAATATTACGGAAATCATTGAAGCGTGCACAAACTGTATCAAAATAACAGGCCAACATCTTCAGGTGTAGGTGGCTAAGTGGCTAACCATTTTGACAATCTCTATTCATTTACTGTGCACTTACAGATTTTTACCTGTGCGCACAAGTTCAGCATTAGGACACCACTAACGAAACCTAACTTACCTGTATCAAATCACTGAAGCGTTTAAAAGGTGGTGCAATGGAACAGGCTAACAACTCTAGCTGCAGGTAAAACCTTACAATCCTAAGTAAAACGAACAAAAATTATCACTACATTGATTACAAGGTCACATTGTTGCCAGGTTAAGCATATTTCGGAAATAATTGAAGTGTGTACAACTGTATCAAAATAACAGGCAGTCATCTTCAATTGTAGGTGATTCACCATTTCAATTATATTTTTCGCTTTGCTATGCAGAGAGAGATCCTTACCTGTGTATACGAAACCACACATAATTACATCGTCAGGACACCAATTACGTCACCTAAGTTACTTTCGTAAAATCACTGATGCATTAACAAGGTGGTGCAAAAGAACAGGCTAACAACTATCATAGTAGGCGCTAAAAAAAAACCTGAAGAGAGTAAAATTTTCAACGCATTGTGCAGAGTTCCTTTTTGCCTATAATAAATAATTAAATAAAAAAGGAATATAATTTAAAAAAAAAAAAATTTTCTATTTATGAGAATTATTATTAAAAAAAAAGAACAGGCTATCAAGTGCGGTTGCAGCTGGCTAGTAGCTATATAAAATCCTGAATAGAAGAAAATAAAATTTTTATCACTAAGCTTATCTGTATGGCAAGGGTTCCCTATTATTATATAGGAAAACAAATTCTTTGCCATTTTCAGAATATTATGAAAATCATTAAGCGTGCACAAACTGTCTCGGCATAACAGGCTGTCATCTTCAATCGTAGGTGGTTAACCATTTCAAACATTATCATTTCTTTCCTTTACATGAAATGATCCTTACTTGCTTCTTTGAGGCTACACAATAATTACGTCATTACTGTGATTTTTCTACAATGGTTGAAGTGATTGTGGTGAAGCAAAATAACAGGCTAACAACTATCGTGGTAGGTGTTAAAAAAATGTGAAGAGAGTAAAATATTCGTCGCATTGTATGGTTACCTTTTATCTAAACAGCCCAACAAAAAGAGATTAATTTTTTTATGTTTTCCGAACATTCTGGAAATCATTGAAGCGTGCACAGAGTGTATCCAAATAATAGGCGACCATCTTTAGGTATAGGTCAACCATTTCAATCATTCTCATTTTTCTCCTATGCACTAAACGATCCTTAATTGCCTCTTTGAGGCTACACATAATTACGTCATTAATGTTATTTTTCTGTAATGGTTGAATTTGTTGTAGGTGAAGCAAAAAAACAATCATTGAAGTGTGCATAATTGTCTCCAAATAACAGGCTCTCATCTTAAATGGTAGATGATTAGCCATTCTCATTTCTCTCTTGTGCATTAAACGATCCTTACTAAGGTCTTTGAGGCTACACATAATTATGTCATTACACTGATTTCTTCAATAATAGTTGAAGTGGTTATAGGTGAAGCAAAAGAACAGGCTAGCAACTACAATGTTAGGTATAAAAAGATGGCGTACGTTAAAGTCGGGCGCGGACGACTTTGGGATACCCTGTACCACTAGTTGCAATTAAGTCCGATATATTGCTTAAGCACTCTAAAAGACAATTGTTGCCAAATTTGGGTACGATATCTTCATAAACAAACGAAACACAACGAATTTTGTGCAAAAAACGTTTTTTTTTTTTACCGATTGGGAGCTATATGATATAGTCATCCGATTTTGATCAAATTTTGTACAGTGTTTGGGAACTATAAAAAACTTTGGAGCATAAAATTTGGTTACGATATCTTTTTTTTACCGATTTGTCCTATGGGAGCTATATGATATAGTCAATGAAATTTGGTACAGTATCTGGGATTTATAAAAAACTTTCGAGAGCCAAATTTGGTTACGATAACTTTATAAACAAACGAATTATCCATATAAAACTTTTAGTTTTTTTCGAGGTCCTTTGAAACACCCCTATAGGAGCTATATAACCCCGATATCAAAAAAATAAAATAATCTTGTCTCCCCTGACATAATAGCGCATCTAATCTGAAAATTTGGTTGCTCTAGCTCTTACCATCTCTGAGATCTAGGCGTTCATACAGACGGACAGACGGACATGGGTATATCGACTTCTCTAGTCACCCTGATCATACTTTAGGTAACTTTGGGGGTCTCTGACGTTTCTTTCTGTATGTTACATACATTTTCAACTCATTCTGCGCTTACAGTTCATATTTATCTATGTATGTATACAATTCCCACATAAAAGAGATTACCTGCGATATTTCCGAACATTATGGAAATCATTGAAGCTACACAAACTGTGTAAAAATAACAGGTCATCATCTTTAGGCGTAGGTGGCTAATCATTTCAACCATTTTTATTTCTCTCCCGTGCATTAAATGATTTCTTTTTGGACCTTTGAGGCTACACATAATTATGTTCTTAGTATGATTGAAGTGGTTGTAGGTGACGCGCAGGAACAGGCTGATAACTTTAGTTGTAGGTGCCACGTGGTGACTTCAAAGCCTGTATAGAATTAAATTTTCAACACAGTGCTTAGCATTCCTTTATAGAAAACAAAAAATGTATTCATTTTTAGATATTATCCGAACAACATGGAAATCATAGAAGCGTGTACAAAGTGTAGCAAAAGAACAGGCTACCAAGTTTAATAGTAGGTGCCTACATGCTAGTTCTATAACTTAAAAAAAAAAAAACATTTTTCTTAAGATGCCTTCGTTCCATATTTCTCAAATCATCATACCAAAATCATTGAAGCAAGAAAAAACCGCACAGGTTACCAGCGCTGTGCACAAGCAGTTTTCAAATCTTATAAACATTCGACTTTTTGGTCCAACACATAAACTCCAAGTCATTAATCATATTCACAATGACGCAACTTATAATCTTTCGGCACGCGCTGATATGCAGCCAGCAGCAGTCCAAGACTTTAGCCCTAATCTCTTGCTCAGTTCGGAGCCTCTGAATCACTCAACCGCAACAAAGCGCCTAGGAACACAGCAAATATAGGCAGTGGCGCGGATTATCAAACAAACCGCATTAACTCGGCACGAGATCAGTTTCCAGAACGCAGCATCCCAGGTCACAGATCAGTGAAAAATCAATGGAGCGTGACCATATGGATTAAACGAACAGGCGAGCAACAACACTTATGCATAAGGCTTTGCTCAAAGATGGGAAAAACTCCAACTACCTGTGACCCGTTGAGAAAAATCTTTGCACTGCACTTGGTTGCATTAGAGGCAGCTGGCACAGGTTGCTGCACGCCTGTGCCAAAGTTACACTTGAATGCACGCCTTAACTTAACTCTTTCGATGTGTGTGAAAGATTTTCACTAAAATGCATCATCAATCGTTTCAAGCGAACTAGTTCTTCCGAAAGAGTGAAAAGATGCAAATGTGTAGCATTTGATGAGGCGCACAGCATTAGACAGCATGACACTAGCTGCCTAAAGTAAAGCAACACTAGCGAGTATGTCCACAGTCGTAAACAATATTGACCTTTCACCGAAATTTAACCTTTCAGCAGTTGAAACCTTATCGAAAATGCCTGCCGCAGCATGTGGCATGATCTTTGAGGCACACATGCTGGAAAGTTCTTACATTTATGCACACTGCCTGCGCAATGCTGTTGACCTATTCCATATTATGCTATCAAAACAAACAAAAAAACCAACAGCAGTTGTATGCGCTCCATGGGGGAGAGCTAAGCCGCAGGAATTTTCCAGCTATTTGGTGAAAGCGTATAGGATCTAATAGCAGCTGACATTTCTTAGCAGTAGCACCTTCTCGCTGCAGGTAGTTGGCAGCTGGTGCGTTTACTGCTTGCAAGCACTGTGCGCCTATTGAATTTCAATTAGTTAAACAAACAAAGATTTTATTAAATAACTTTTTGCGCTCGATGTGCGTTGCGTGGGCGCGTTGCACTCAGAGCGTCATCTTTGTTTGCAACCAAAACATTCCCAAGAAAATCTCTGGGTTGTGCAGCTGCCAGGTCTGGCTGTGCGCCTAGTGTCATGTTACACTTGGTTACACATGTTAACAATGAGTTTATGATGATCGTGTGTTGTTGATAATGATCATGGCTGCTGCTGATGCTGCAGGGGTCAAGTGTTGTTTGGGTTCGTCACGCTTAAAGAGCCAGCCCTCGTTTGTTTGTTGAGAGTTAGGTGCGTGATGTGGGCATATAAACCCGGGCACATGGAAAAATTCAGACGCTAGCTAACATTTCGTGCTAGCCTGTTACAACTCAAGACCTAGGCTCCAAGAGTTTACGTTGAGTTTTGAATAGAGTGTTATAGGCTATGTTGGGGTCGTCAGCTTTATAGCTGTCTAAATTGTCAAGACCCGAAAATAATGTTGCTGTCGATTTCAAATATTTTCTATGCGCGCACGGTAAATTAATCATAATTTTTTATCGATAATTAGAAAAATTTTACACTGCTTGGAATAGGGCAGCAGCAGCAATAGAAGGTGGCATATGTGCCTATGCATTTAGTACTCTCTTCAAAATAGAAGCAGTGCCATATAGGCGTTGATTGTATCCCGTATGTGCCTATGGATTAGGCGTTGGTTGTTGCTCGCTCGCACTGAGTGGTACTGGTATGAGCTGAAAAACGCACAAATGCTATTTATACTTTTCATGTGTCTGATGGTGTTTGAAGATTTCTACGAAGTAACTGCTTGTCACTCTGACACCTCTGGCTCTCAGTGTGAAAGTTGAAAAAATTAATAATTTGTTGGAAAACTATTAGTCGTAGAAAGTCGTTGGTGGACTCATTTTGTAAATAATTTCAATGACTTTAAAAAAATTAATGGGTAAAATTTCCGAAAAAACCTACCTAGCTATTTGAGATATTTGCAAATTAACCGAAAAACACCAAACACCATTTCCAACTTTCAACTTTAAACAAGTATTGTGTTTGAACCAATTAACCAAGCTTTATTTAAGTCTTGTTTGATAGATAATTTGCAACAATATTGACCTTTAAACCATGAATCTAAGTTTGATAGAAAAAAAGATATCATGCAAAAACCGTAGCAACATATATTGTCAGGCATAGAACAAGGTGCCTAACGTTCCCTGAAAGTTTCATCCATTAAGTATTTTTTTTCCAATAAATGCCTTTTTTGAGCCTAGATTTACTGTACTAAGTTATTACATTTTAAATTCAATTAAATGAAATCTTTTGAAACGAGAGGCGAGCTCTCGTCTCGAGCACCAGAAATGTTGTCCAAAATATTTCTTTCAAACGAAGTTTTAGATATTGTGAAATTAGGAAAGTTGCGTCACCTTTTTCAAATTAACCAAGTAAAAACTAGGGTTTCTAAGTTTTTTACATCAAATTGTACCTAATAATAATATTTTTATAAACGACGAATCATTTCTTTAGTAATCTATCCATGATCCGTTCATGAAATAAATTTAAAAATTTTGCTGTATTAGGATTATATGTACTTTGCAAAACAATTTTTCAAAAAATTACGAAAAACTTGAAATGTAGAAATAGTGCCTAAAATCTTTAACTTTAATTACCTACTTAATATAGATTTTATGGTGTTCATTTTGTCGGGATATGTATAAAGTAAAAAGTGCAAAGAGTCTCACAACAACAACAAATAAGGGCACATTTGCCCAAAACTGTGTTGTAAAATTACCCATATTTACCAGTGTGTACATATTTATACCCTGTACCTATAGGTACAAAGGGTATACTAGATTTGTGCAATGTATGTAATGGACAGAAGGAGGCGTGGCAGACCCCAAGTCCTTTATACCAAAATGCTTATCATAACCTCGGGTAGCGATTGAGCCATGTCCGTCCGTCCGTCTGTATGAACGGCTAGATCCCGGAGACTATAAAAGCTAGAGATACGAAATTTTACCAGCTGGTGCGCATATTTTCTGAGCAGACGAAGTTTGTTAAATCAATATCTTCCCCAGTTTCCCCGCAGTAGAATTCTTTCACTTTAGCTACACCGTTTAATATTTTTGTATTTGAAACTTAACAGAGACATGCGTCATGGTTTCATGCATCTGGGTGTCCAAAATTTACAAAATCGGAACCAAAAATGTACTAATTTCACCCCCCCTTTGCCAATAAACTGCATCAATCTTTGACTACACGCAATTGTGGTTAAAAATTACCTAGAATCACCAATTTTGGTAAGAACAAACAAACCCACATCCCAATTTTATCGATGCGGCCCCCCGCCCTCCGCAATCGATTTAGCCTGTTTTCTCCAACACCCCTCAAACATATGAACTTGAAACTTAACTCATATACTTTAAATAACTTCTTTGACGTAACTTTCGGTTTTCATTAAAATCTGTAAAAATTTACGGAACTTATAGGTATAAGTATCGAATTTAACAAAAATTAAAAAATTTACAATTGGAAAACTCTTAGAAGGAATATGAAGGAATACAATTTTTTCGGGAAAAAAGTACCGGGTATTCCACTGTTGGTCACCGCGTCGACTGTATCACATTTTTTTATATGTATTTTGGTATTTTTTAATGCTTTTTGTGTGATAATATAAAACTAAATCTACCAAAATTAAATTGACATATTTAAAGCCAGTGCTTCACCTATTTTCTTTGCCCACTTTGATATTTTAAGGTGATAATATTAAAAGTTAATTAATAAATATATAAAAAATAAATAATAAAAATCTGATTCGATAAAATATGATATGAATCTCCACCGAAAGATGCCCGGTATTGTTAAGCATTTAAGCCCTTTTATGATATCTCCACTTACCAATTATTTGAAAACTGCGATGCATAAAAATATATGTACTTTTGATCATTTGCATTAAAAAAAAAAAATAATAATATCACTGTAATACAGTGGTAAGCAGACTCAATTTTCACGTGTGGATAGGGCTCAAAATGCTGCCGCAGCGCAGTCGGCTCACGCACGGTGCAAGTCAAATCTCTCTTTCGTTTTTGCTTCAATGCGGCTCTTGCTCTCTCGTGCGCATTGGCATACTGCGCTGCCTATTCACACAAAGAAATGTTTGTTTCGATGAGGTTTGACCACTAGTGCTGTACTCTATATAAAATCCAGCTATCTTTAAACAAAATTTAAAATTTAAAGAAATAAAACACATGCAAAATAAAATAAATAAAATGACATTTTACATTTTTTACGCTTGAAAACAGATGTTTGTTGTTGGTCACGTGGCACTTTTGCTTTTATGCCTCATTGTTAGAGTTGATCAAGTCGTTACACAGGCACTTTGCATTTTTGCCCGACAAAGTGTACACACTAATTTATTATCTTTCTTTTTATGTCTAAAAATGCAATAAAATGACATAACTGTTTCTACATTCTAGATTATTAATATATGTATTTTCTGTATTTTTAAACATAATTTGTATTTTTTATTATTTTTAATAATTGCCTTGCCAGTGCCGTGCTCTCTGCGTAGTCAACTCCTCAAAGAAATCAAAGAACGTTGTACGTTTGATCTTGTAATCAATTATTTGAAAATGCGCTCTTATACCCTCAAATAATTCGAAAATTTCCGAAAGTGTTATGACCTTTAAGGGTGCATAGTAAACCAAATAGTTGCAACATTCCGCTTGTAAGGATAATTTTGGTAACTCCGCACGCATAAAAAGTTGAAGATGTTCATACAGAGGCGCTCTCTTTATGCAACGCGTAACTTTTGAATCCGTTTCTTCAAAAGATCTTTGAGTTTGTGTAGCACGACTTTTTATAGAGCCAGCAGAATCGGCGGAAGAACTACTATTACTACTGCTACCACTTGATGCACCACTAGCAACAGATGGCGTAGGTATCATAAAAGCCATGGACTTCGGTCTTGCATCAGCCATACCCATCCAATTGTATTTATCTTCATAATAGTTAATGTTTTCTCTTAGATACATCATTATAAAGCAACCTCTGGAATACTTTTTCTTTAAACGACTCGTTGTGTCCATGGTAAGTAATCGGCCAGATAACAAGAAACCAATACGATCGCATATAGACATGCACTCGTGTATACGATCCGAGGATAATATAATAGTATAACCCGCTTTTTGCAGTAATTTAATGATGTTCCAAATATGATCTATGCCTTTAGCATCCATGCCACGTGTGGGTTCATCTAAAAGAATCGTATCCTGCGCGCTTATAATGGCCAGCAAAATACAAAGCTTACGCTTTTCGGCGGGTATCATGTGTGGTATGGGCATTTCCCAAATATGATTCATTTTTAGCTGCTCCATGAGCTCAGGTACGACTTCCTTGCGGTATTGCTGCGAACGTCCACGCAGCGCACAGTAATAGTTGACTATTTGCTTCATGGTCATATAGTTAAAGAGCGCATTTTCATTGGGACAATAACCAATGGGCAGTTGACATTGTACTTTATATTGATGTACATTGCGTCCATAGTAGTAGACGCTGCCAGAATCGGGCTTGTAAAAACCAGCTATGGTGCCCAGCGTAACAGCCTTGCCTGCACCAGTCAGACCAACCAGACCCAATATTTCCTGCTTTCTGACAGCTATTGATATATCTTTGCAGTAGCGCCACTCCACCTGTTTGCTCATATTGCGCAGAACTAAGGGATAGTTACACAACTGCTCGGCTGTTAGAGCCTTAACATGCCGGCGCTCCGCATGCACAGAACTGTCTATGGGAAAGGACTCCTCCTTGGACGTTGAGCGTGGTGGCTGCTTGCGACATTGTGGCCTTAAATGTCTTAGGAAGTTTTTGAGATGCTGCCAGTAGGCATGGTTAAAAGGCCAGGCACGTATCAATAGCCTGAAATAGACTATAAACTGTATGATGTGTATGATTATATTAATGCCTATGCCAGGTCTTTTGAAATCCAGAAATCCTTGCAATAGACAGTCTTCGCCATATTTGTCTATGGGCACTTGATAAAGTTTACTGCAAGCTTCATGCACCATTTCGATTAGACGCAATTGTCTGATGGCCAAATACATGGTCATGGCTGGTGACCAATGGAACGTATATAATATATTGCTCATATCACTCATATACAGCGTTGTTGGCATGTAGTGCACGGTCAATCCTAGCGTAAAACTGGTATTTATCAATAAGGCCAGTGTAACAAAGAAACCATGATCGATTTGCTTAAAATAATTGCATATAAGATAAACAAAGGGCAGCACTGCAGCGCCAAAAAGCAGCAGCTCCAGCAATGTGACGCCGGTTAGCTTCAAATCATCATAAGGCTTCTTGTCAAACATAACCAAGCAGACCAAAATGATGATGACAAACAGCGCATAGAGCAAAAAGTCTGCAAGAAATACGCATAGCCAGTACTTGCGCTTACTACCCGTAGCTATATATTGCAGCTGCCGCATATGCAGCTGTTGATCTCCTATAATATGCTGCACAAACAACGATATGGCCGTGCAACAGGATAACGCTAGTGCCGCACCTAAGGTTATGAGCGTTTGGAAATGTGCTATAACTGTTTTTTCATGCTGTATTGCATCAAAGGGCATCGGATGATTGCTAACCACAATTTCCGCATCATCATGGCTGCTGGCAAGCAATATGGCATTGTGCAATAAACCCAAACTTATGGGTCCGGCATGCAATAATCTATTATTATAGTAACAATTGAAGAAATGCGCATCTATTTCTACAGCCGTCAAGTATATATTATCCATGACTTCCTTGGAATCACGTTCATTGTTCAGCAAAAATACCGGCAGTGTGCGACGTCCCTTGACCAAACGAAATTCATGTTGATTCTGGCGCCGCTGCAGCAGCTCGTTCTGATATGTTATATAGCTACTGGCCACAGCCTGCGCAAATTCACTCTGGCTTATATTGCCCGTTTTCATTATGGATATGCTACGTTCATAAGCGCTGACTATTAACGTTCTTTTTGGCAAAAATCTACTGAAATCCGTGCGTGTGCAGTAGACTGTTAGTACTACAAGCAGCGCGAGCAGCATAGGGATATACCAACTTTTCTGTAGATACAGCAACTTTTTGTGTGCTATGGCCAAAAAAGTCAAAGCCCAAGGTATTTTGCGTGTTTGCTCAATATCTTGCTCGGTAAGTCTGATATTATGTTTTAGACTTCGCTCCGTGGACACCATATGTTCCGGCATAAGCGCATCACGCAAATCCTGTTGATGCATGGTTATAGACCTGGCGGGTATGTACTCTTCCAATCTATTAAGCAGTTTGGCATAACTCTTAATTCTGCTGGCCGGCACTGAAATCTCCAACTCGTTTTCGCTAAGCTTTACCAGCTGCACTTCCTCCTCGGGTATATGTGCATGCATTATGTGCATTAACTCGTGCACATTTGCATTTAATTCATCGGCAAGTGTTATATTTATTAAATACTTATTACAAAAGCGGCGTAAGATTTTATGCGTACGATCATAGCACTGCAAATAACCTCTATGCAACACTGCAATGCGATCGGCTAGTATCTCTGCCTCCTCGCAGCTGCGTGTGGTTATTATAATGGCGCGTGCGGCACGCTCGCTCAGCAGTATCTGCCACATTTGATGACGCTCGGGCATACTTAGACCCAGCGTGGGCTCGTCGCATATGATGGCATGTCTGCCCGCACACAGCGCACAGCACAGACTGACCAGCCGCATCAGTGCATAGGGGCAATTCTTGAGCGGCTCATCAATCAGCTCGTAAGCATTTAGTTTATCCAAGTACTTGGCTACTTCTCTCAGGTTTTGACCATTATTGCGCCAGCCGCGCATATGCGTAAAAAAGTAGAGATTTTCGCGCGCGCTAAGATCCTTCAAGACTGTTATATGCTTGGGTAAATGCGCTATACGCGTGCCCTTAACCTTGTTGCGAATATCGATGCCATCTATTATAACCTGACCCAGGCTGGTTTTTATAGTGCCCAGTATAGTATGCGCAAGCATAAGTTTTCGCGACAATTGATTACCCAGTATGGCTGTTATCTCGTTGGGATGTATGTTCATTGTGGTAGGACCCAAATATTTGGTGCCTTTATAGGATTTGCTAACATTAATTAATTGTATGCCTTGTGTAACATCCTCAAGTGGCTCATTGCAAATGGCATCATCAGCATCAAAACTTTCCGACTCGGACAACTCAGGCGCTGCTGCTTCCACTTCTACAGCAGCTGCTTCCGCTTGTCTTCTAGCCTCCAAGCGCATTTGCACTTTTGTAGCCGCATCCAGCTGTGTGCCGATGGAACGTGTAGACATAACTGCAGCTAGCTGCTGTTTGGGCGCTTTTGGTTGACGCTTGCCAAGCCTGGACTCACCCACGTTTTCGATTTCCTCGAATGAGCTTAAACTATCGCTATCACTATCAGCCAGAGCGCCCTGGGAAGCAGTCTGCTTAGTGGTCAAAGGCTCCGGCAAATAATGCTCCAGCTGCGTAAAGCTAAACATCTTGGAGGCTCTACGCCAAATGGCTTGCAGCATTTTAATCAAATTAATTAGTGGATAGTAACATTTTTTCAAAGTCTCGCTTTTGGGCAGTGCGAGTGCTTGATAATCCGCCTTATATCTTTCCGCGTGATAGGCTGCAACCATAAGATGCAGCACCGATGAGGCAAGTAGCACAAAGCACACATGTCTTACGCTTAGACTCTGCGCAGTAAACAGCTGTGTGCCCATGGTGTTTGCCTTCAGTCCATCACCTGTTTGTTCCAGATTCGTTATAAGATGTATGCCAAATGCTAGACCCGTATTATGGAATAGACAGAAACATAGCTTGCCCCAAAATGGTAAATTATAGTGAAAAACAAAAACTAGCGGTGCGGGTATAAGCGTCATCAAATTGGCCAATATGCTATAGACTGCCAGTCTGGGATTGGGTATAATAGCCGCTGCAATTAAGAAAAGAAACGTCACGTTCGATATTGTATAGCAGGCCAGGAAGTAAAATATCATCAGTGATTCACTAAACTCGAAGATGGCAAAGTTCATAGTCCAAGCGGTATGTAAAAAAAATATGACCACGGGTGCAATCAATAATTGAGCGAAAAACAAATATAACAGCCAGGATAGCCAATTTAAAGCCTTATTTATGCCCATAACTTGCACGATTCCACAAGAATTCTCCTCCGTCAATTTCTTAACCGCCAAATAGCTATGAAATATATAGGTGCATACCACTGGAATGGGCAGTATACTTTCGATAACACGAAACATTCGATTATATACATAACGACGTTCGGGAAACTTGGTCAATGCAATTCTTGGCAGTTTTGTAACATTAGTTTTTAGTTCCAAATATGCTTTGAAGATTGCATGCTGCAGCGCTATGAAGCCCTCCTGTAGATAACCCGGTGGTATACCCATATAATCCGTTTCATCTTTTTCACTTGGATAACGTGCGTACATATCTTTAAGTTGTCCGCACACGCTGCAGGTCAGCCAATGTTGCTCAAGATTTGGGTCTGTTCTAAACATTGCCGGAAATCGTATAGAATATATCAGTTTTTGTGGTGGTTCGCGGATATCTTCGGTCTTCGCTTCAAATTCAACGATTGCAAAGTATTCCTCTGGCTTAATATCCTTATTATCAGGAAGTGGCGCATATTCTGTTATATTTAGTTTCTTAACTGCAGTTGCTATTAAGGTTTTGTAAAAGTACAGATTCGGTTTGAACCATACTTTTAGAGCGGTACGATTTGGTTTCGCTTGATATACCTCGTTAAATTTATCTAGATTATCTATGTTTACTGGGTTAAAAACTAGTTTGTTTTGCACCCTCGACTTGTCAGTCATTTGCACCAAGATGATTAGTATCAGGAATATAAGCGAGAATGCTATTACCTTCAGATAGTGTGGTATATCATCTATCAAAGTTTTACCCGTTTTCCAAGATAGCAACCAAAATAATCGAAATGTTTGGAATCTTGCATTTTGCCGATTTATTCTCTCCGCTCGATCAAACTCTTCGAAGCGCATAATGTGCGTTTATTTCGTAGGCTTATTAAAATCTTAATTTTTCAATAATTTAACAACAAAGATTAGAATTTTTATCACTTTTGAGTTACAACAAATAATAATTTCTGACCAGGTTAGACAGCTAGTGAAATAAAATTCAAAGCATGCTTAGAGCGTTCGACATAAAATTTTCTCAGTTTTCATTCGAAAAAGATGAGGATACTATCCTGTTGCCGCTCCAATTCGCTCTAGAAAATTTAAGGTCTAATCGATATCCAGGAAACATCATAATGAGTATGTATATGCCTATTGTAATATCGACTTTAGATGTAAAAAGAATTCTTGAATGTGACTCTGCATGTGTCTTCAAAAAGATTCTGTTGACTCTAGCTTCTTTATAATCATTTATTAGCCACGCCTGGGTAACAAAAAACAAATCCCTTTATTGAGTTTTAAGGGCCATACGCAGCATGCAAAAATTCCGCACCAAACGTCAAAACTTCATATAAAAACAAAAATCCCTTTTTTGGGATATTTTTTTTTAGTGAAGTTTCAAAAATAATTAATAAAAAAAATTATTAATTATAAAGATCGCATCTCTGAGAAGATTTAGATGAGTTTGTAGAATAAAAAAATTGTTTTTCAATTATAGGAAATTGGAATTGATCAATATAAGAACCAATACATACGCTCTTCTTCTGCGCAGAGAAGAAGAAAGTTCTGGCTATAGTAAGGCAAACATGCGTTAGTACAAGGTATTTTAAAGTCGTGTAGCATCTACTATAGCATTTATGCATGCAACAGAATGAACATTATGAAAATAACAATACAGTGGATATTATGGTCTGGATGATCTAAATTAAAAAAAGTAGACCGTACGGGGGTTGGGGTGCGAAGCACGCATTGGCCGGGGCCACCTTGTTTATATTCAATCTTCATTTTTATAAAATATAATTTTGATATCTAATTTTTTTAAGGTTTCGTAATGTCCCACTGATTGTCAACCTTGTCAACAAATTTAAATAAAATATACGTGCATGTCCTCCTCACACATTAATACTGCACTGGGCTTCGAGCAATACATCAGCTGACTTAAGCAGCTTTTTCTGTTCAATATCGTTTAGCGGCAGCTCCAAAACGCGACTGATGCCTTCGCTGGTAACAGCACATGGTAGCGACAGCGCCACATGCTCGTCGATGCAGTTCAGGCCGTACATATCGGTGCTCAGGCAAAGAATGCATCCATTGTTATCGCGCATAGACTGAACCGCATCGACGGCAGTCAATGCCACCGCCCAATTTGTGTAGCCTTTGGTGACGCCAACACTCGCGCCGCCATTTATGACGTCCTGAAAAACTTTCTGCCAATTTTCAGTATCCTGGCTGGTGCCCAGCTCGGGTATAATGCGCGAAAGCGGCACGCCTGCCACCGTGACACTGGACCATACCGGCACTGCGCTGCTGCCGTGCTCCCCAATCACATATCCGTGCACAGAAGAGGTGGGCACTTTAAGGCGTTTGGCAATAAGGTAGCAAAACCTCGCAGTATCCAAATGGCAACCAGTTGAGAAGCAACGGTGCTTTTCTAGCTTGCCCACCTGCTGAACCAACCTAGTCATCACATCAGCAGGATTGCTGATAACTATGAACACGGCATTGGGACTTAGCCTAACGAGTTTGGGCACTACGTTTCTCAGTATTTCAGCAGATTTATTTAAAATTGCTTGGCGGGATCGTTCTTTGCCACTGGGTCTAGCGCCAGCCGTTATAATAACAATATCAGAGTTCTCGGTATGATCACCGTTGCCACAGGCCGTAATGCTCGGACTACCAAGAAATCGTGAGCCATGTAGCAAGTCCATGGCCTCGGCTTTTGCCCAATCGTAACGACTATCGTAAAGCACAAGATTTTTGCTCAAATTACGCAGCAAAAGAAACCCCGCAATCGATGAGCCAACCTGACCGCAGCCAACTATGGATATTTTCTGGCTGGGCTTAGTGCTCTTATGTATATTTTTTAGCAAACAATTGAATTGAGATTCATGGCGCAACTTTTGATGCATTGGTACATTCCGCAGCTTGTGGACTAGATTTGAGCCATGAACATGGCGTAGATTTATAAGCATTGTGGGCTTTTTGTTTTAAGGAAACTAAAATTTCGATAATTTTTGATACCCGAAATATTTGGAATTTTTATAATTATTAAATGTCAAATGAATAAAACAAGAAAGTAAAAGAGCTTTGCGAACGTTAATGTAGAATGGTTTCAAAATTATTCGTTTCCCTCTGTTGCAGCACCCAGCTGTTCATTAAAATTTACCATCAGCAATGACTGGCCCAAATTAAGAAGCACACGCTGCTCATCTGCGGGATTCTCGGCCGCTTGATTGTAACCTTTTGTGAGAAATTCGTGTTTAGAAATGCCTTCTCGCAGGTATTCTGCTTGGCAGCCATTAAAGTTTGTGCCTTACCCTCATGTAGTACAAAATCTTCGGTTGCCGCAGTCATAAAGCCGCCATCAGCGCCCATGTTGTTATTGCTCGTGCCTTTAAGTTCTTGAAGACTCTCCACGGGTTGTTTGGGTACTAAGAGGTTTTTTAGCTTCCGATTTTGGCGCTGCCTCAGTCGGCGTGCTTGGATACGTGACTTCTTTGGCTCACAGTTGGAGGCACTTGCGTTTCCCTCTTGTTCAGGAGCTGGCTGACCTTGCGCAACCTTAAGTGAGGGCTTCTCATTGTCAGCCGAAAATGCCTTATTGGAAGCGTGATCACTTATATGGTACATTTTTATTTGTTACTTAAGCACAATATGAAAAGCACAGTACTGGCAAACGCTACATATTTGTTATCGATAATGACAAAATGGAACCTTAAGCGGCTTTCTAACACTAGCAAACATAGAAAGTAAATGCACATTGCAAAAAAATTGCGGCGAATTTGATTAATTAGTGTACATTTTTGGTATCAGCGAAAGACCTTAAAAATAAAAAATTACATCGATTCGAAAAAGTATCCAAACAAAAAAGTTAGAGCAGTGTTGGAAGTATTCGATATGTGCAACATGTGCAAAAAGCGTATACTCGTTGGTTTTGCACGCTGCCTCATTGCGGCCTTATTGTGGATTATACCCGAATTAGAAGTCATTGGGGGCAACTGACACCACATCCCCCTTATACAAATAATTTTATGTTCATTTTTATTATTTCAAGCTGGGTTGGCAGTGCTTGCCTAATGACAAAGGATCGGAAAATTATACTTTTCAAAATTTGTTGGGCTCCTTCACTTATTCACGATTTTTCTGCAAATGCCAATAAAAGCAACCGGATATTTTTAGCTTTCATTTTTGTTTTACCGGATATTTGGACAAGTATGAAAGTTGTAGCCACATGACAATCCACGGTGATGCAAAGAGAGAGCATCTATCAATCCTTCACGCTTAGATGGTTTTGCAGAAGAAGAGCTTTGGTAGCATGACTTGATAGAGCAAAAATTTGTGACCTAAGCAACGGCAGAGGCAACGGATGGACTACGCGGGAATTTAAGAAACCTTTGATTTACAAAAAAAAAAAAAACAGTCTAACTTTGAATCGTAGCGCATATTTTTGATATTTTTAATTTATATTTATATATTTTATAAAAAGGAAGTTTAAAATCTAATTTTTTTAAGAAAGGTTTGTTAATGCCCCTTGAGTGGGGCGATGAACAGCAACTAACTTGCATAAGCCTTTCAACAAATGTCCTCCTCACACATTAATACTGCACTGGGCTTCGAGCAATACATCAGCTGACTTAAGCAGCTTTTTCTGTTCAATATCGTTTAGCGGCAGCTCCAAAACGCGACTGATGCCTTCGCTGGTAACAGCACATGGTAGCGACAGCGCCACATGCTCGTCGATGCAGTTTACGCCGTACATATCGGTGCTCAGGCAAAGAATGCATCCATTGTTATCGCGCATAGACTGAACCACATCAACGGCAGTCAATGCTACCGCCCAGTTTGTGTAGCCCTTAGCGAGGCCTACAACCGTGGCGGCATTTATGACGTCCTGATAAACCTTTTGCCAATTTTCAGTATCCTGGCTGGTGCCCAGCTCGGGTATAATGCGCGAAAGCGGCACGCCTGCCACCGTGACACTGGACCATACCGGCACTGCGCTGCTGCCGTGCTCCCCAATCATATATCCGTGCACAGAAGAGGTGGGCACGTTAAGGCGTTTGGCAATAAGATAGCAAAACCTTGCAGTATCCAAATGGCAACCAGTTGAGAAGCAACGGTGCTTTTCTAGCTTGCCCACCTGCTGAACCAACCTAGTCATCACATCAGCAGGATTGCTGATAACTATGAACACGGCATTGGGACTTAGCCTAACGAGTTTGGGCACTACGTTTCTCAGAATTTCAGCCGTTTTATTCAAAATTGCTAGACGGGATTGTTCTTTGCCAGTGGGTCTAGCGCCAGCCGTTATTATAACAATATCAGAGTTCTCGGTATGATCACCGTTGCCACAGGCCGTAATGCTCGGACTACCAAGAAATCGTGAGCCATGTAGCAAGTCCAAGGCCTCGGCTTTTGCCCAATCGTAACGACTATCGTAAAGCACAAGATTTTTGCTCAAATTACGCAGCAAAAGAAACGCAGCAATCGATGAGCCAACCTGACCGCAGCCAACTATGGATATTTTCTGGCTGGGCTTAGTGCTCTTATGTATATTTTTTAGCAAACAATTGAATTGAGATTCATGGCGCAACTTTTGATGCATTGGTACATTCCGCAGCTTGTGGACTAGATTTGCACACAACTTTAGGCCTTGAACATGGCGTATTAGTGTGGGTTGCATGCTTTAAGAAAACTAAAATTTCGATAATTTTTTAATATCCGAAATATTTGTAATTTTTATAATTATTAAATGTCAAAACAATAAAACAAGAAAATAAAAAGCTAAGAAACGATTAGTCAGACTTGTATAAAAAGTTTGTACCAAACAAATCATTGCAAACATTTACGGCCAAGTTGTAGCGTGCAATTTTTTTCGAACGTCCATAGGCTACGAAGTGATTGTTGCCGATAAGTACTCCCTGATGTTTAAAATAATCTTGCTCGTTGCCACAACGGTTAAAATCCATAAAACGCAAATTCGGAAGCATTCTGCAAAGCAAAGTTACCGGATGAATGGTTTCCATATTATCCGGCAAACCATTGCGATTTGGAGCTTCTGAGGCACAGTGTTTGCTTTGCTGGTCCGAAGCATTGTCTGCTGGTGTGTCCACAAGAAGGTTCCACTCACCCAATAGTTTGTGCACGGCGAAAGAGGTCAAATTCGCAAGCACACGCTGCTCATCTGCGGGGTTCTCGACTGTTTGATTCTCACCATTTGTAAAGTATTCGTGGTTAAGTATAAGGGCACGGAATGCCTTCTCGCAGGCATTTTGCTTGGCAGCTATTACCGTTTGTCCCTTACCCACATATAGTACAGAGTCTACGTTTACCAGAGCCTTAAAGCCGCCGTCAACTTTCATAGTGTTAACAAAGCTATCTTTGTTTAGACCCTTAAGTTCTTGAAGACACTCAACGGCGTTTTTGGGTCCTAAGAGGCACTTCATTCGAAGTGCTGTCACAGACTTCTTTGGCTCAAAGTTGGAGGCAGTTGCGTTCGCCTCTTGTTCAGCGGTTGGCTCTTCCTTAAAGTTTTCCATCGGCAATGACTGGCCCAAATTAACAAAGAACCGCTGCTCATCTGCGTTATTCTCGACTGCTTGATTGTAGCCATTTGTGAGGCATTCGTATTGAGGAACAAAGCCACAAAATGGACTCTCCCAGGCATTCTGTTTGGCAGCCATTAAAGTTTGCCCCTTACCCTCATTTCGTACAGAGTCATCGGTTACCAGATTAATAAAGCCGTTATCAGCGTCCATGTTATCTTTGTTTATACCTTCAAGTTCTTGGAAAGTCTCCACGGTGTTTTTGGGTGCTAAGAGTTTTCTCAGCTTCCGATTTTGGCGCCGTCTCTTTTGTCGTAGTGACCCAGGCGACTTGTTTGGCTCAAAGTTGGAGACAGTTGCGTCTTCCTTAAAATTTAGCATCAGCAATGACTGGCGCAAATTCTCAAGCGCACGCTGCTCATCACCGGGATTCTCCACTGTTTGATTGCCACCATTTGTAAGGAAATCTTGACTAAGAATATTCTCACGTAAAGACTTCTCGAAGGCATACTGCATTGCAGCGAATTCATTAAAAGCCTGCATTTTTATTTTTTTAACAAAATTTTAATATGCTGCGCACAAATTGTAGTGCCTTGCGTGACAATTAAATAAAGTATGAGGCAAAAGCTGCAGCTTTGTTATCGATAGTAAAACATCGCTTTTGTGCTTTCCAACACTAACAAGCGAACGCAGTTTGCAAAAAAATAAATGCACAAAAATATTTGCTAAATTGTTCAATTATAATAAACAAATTTGTTTTGAACAAAAGAATAAAAATTTTATAGACTAGAGTCACTAGACAAAGTGTGCAACAATTGAAACAGTGTTGGTTAGCTGTTTGTTCAACGCAACGAGTACAAAATGCGCATACTCGTTGGACTTAGCACACAAACTCATCAGTTACTTTTTGTACTCTTCAGAAGCTGCGAGAAACTTTGCATTCTTGACTGCAGCAGCAAAAAGTTGTAAGATTCTTTTTTTTTATATTTTTATTTAATTTATTTACAAATTATATTATTCAGCTTATAGAAAACATGTCGCAGGTCGTTACATCACGCCACATACCGGTGCTTGAGCGCGAAAACAAATTATTGGAATTTTATGGTTTCTACAGAAAGTGTACAGCGCCTGATGCATCTTCTTTGTTTCGTGTTATTTCGGAGCTGCTATACGATACACAAATGCTTTATGAAGAAATACGCAGAGAATGCGTAGATTTCATAAATCTCAAGCGGCGTGTGTTTGAGAAGTATGTGCCGGGTGATTTTGATGAGTATACCAAAAAAATGTACAGATCCACTAGCAATGGCACCATGCTGGAGCTACGCGCCATGTGCATTATGTATAAGCGAAACGCCTTGTTGTTTGAATCCTTCAAAAAGGGCGTGCCAGTTGTTTTTGATACAAGATTTAAGCACACTTTCAACATCTTCTACTATCCCAACAATCACTTTGATTCGGTTTTCAAGCTGGACGACGTGACAACAGCAGGCATTTGTCAGGCCATTGCTTATAAGCTGCTCTATAAAAGCACATTTAAGCTGCCAGATATAGACTATGCCGTGGAGTGCATGCTGCAACCACAAAGATTTCTCGGCCATGGTCACAAAATGGAATTCGATGACCATGGCTATACCAGTCGCATGTTATGCCGCGATGGACGTATATTTCTATTCGATATGCCATACAATACCAGATGCATATTGGCCGATTACAAAGAATGTAATTTTCACTACCAGCAACGTCAACTCGTAACTTGCGAATGGAGTGCACCCAAGTATCGTCTTACCAGGGGACTAACCAATGTTTACCCAAAAGCTATATCCTGTATACGTCAGCTGTTAGCTAATAATCTTAAACCATTTTTCATTTGCGTAGCGCAGTCTTTATCGCCTGACTGCTATCGTAACACTGAGCTTGCTACTTGGAGATTTACAACCAAAGGTCCCACGCTGTATAAGGTAAAAGCATTTTAATTTGTCAACGACTATAAAAGCTAAAGCTGTTTTTTTTACAGGCTGGCAACTGGCAGGATGTTGAGCGCTTCCATGGGCGTTATAAGAACCAACGCTTCGCAAAAACTGGCGTGCGCATCCAAGAGCAACGTGTGTTTTACCAAAATCCTATGCACAATATGCCGCAACATCTTTACCAGGTACAAGCATGTTAATCTGTCAACAACTACTCAATTAGCTAATCATATGAATTTTCAACAGGACGCTAATAGGCAGACTGCTCAAAGCATTCCAAGGCACAATTATTTTAAGCCGGCTAGCTGTGTGCCTAGGCAGCCCTTACTGCCGTTACCACGTTGCGCCAATGATTCGGACGCGTCTACCTCCAGCTCGCAAGAAAGTGCTAACTCAATAGTGGCCGCACATTATGCAGGTAGCTGTATCCCTGTGCATGGCTCGGGAAGGTTAGGGTACCTCCAACAAACTAACGGACACTTTGGGAATTATCAAATAAAGCATTAAACTTGTTTACATTTTCTATGCATCATCTTAGGAGCGAAAGTTAAGCTTATTACATTAACTACAAAAGTTGGGATATTATAGCATATGAATAAGATCTAAAGTGAAACCGTCATGGTTAATACATACGGTATAAGCAGCACATAATGCTAATATTCCAATTTTTTATGTTCTGTATTTTTTTGAGTCAAAAATAAAGTTTAAACGCTGTCCACCAAAATCTTGTATTTGAACATACTACTTTCAACATAATCATTAGTGACAGCTTGTAGCCCGTGAAATTAGAAATACCATTAAACATCGCTCGCCTACTCTACTTAATTAGCTGTAGCACCCGGCACGAGCAATTCTTTAGCATCACAAACAATAGAACTCCTACACTGATTGCTTGGGGCGACATCGACCGTTTGTCACAAACACTAACGTCTGTAATAGTTACAGCCGCAAAGATCTCAACACCGCAAGGGATATAAGTTAAAATCGAATCACAAGAGAACACACCTAGAAATCCAACAGCAAGGCCTGGAGAAGTGACGACTGCGATGGGTTTGGCAGTCTAATAAATTACATTCGGTAAAGTACTGAATGCAGGCGACGCAGTTCACCAGGTCGCTTAAACTAGAGGATGCAAATGGTCGACGACAGTACATCAAGCAGCTCGTGCAGATCCCATCGAAGACTAAGCGCTTGAATCGAAAAAACCATGATTGCAGTGACGAAGAAAGAGCGAGTGCACTTGCTGCTCTGCTACATTGAGCGTTACAGCCAAACCCTGTTTGGCATTGTTGCTTCATTACTTAACAATCAAGTAGAGCCATTAGAGCCCATCGAATAACTCCGATAATGATCATCGAACTACGTTTAAGACTTTACTAAATCTGCCGGTTTTTAATGCAATCACGAAATTTGCGATTTCCCTGAAAAATGGTAAAGGTCGATTAGAGTGATTATTGGTAAACTGGGAAAGGTTAAGAGTCAGGCTTTATCATAAATACGAATAAGCTTACTAACTTGTCTTTCAATGCTGTTCGAGGAAGTCCTCCCGCTGCGCCTCATTACATAACTCATAATGCGAAACAAAGAACCATTGCATCAATTTGATTCACGAGTAAACATAATTCGCACTGCTTTCGAGCACAAGCACTCGAGCTAGTATTCCAGCCGTCTGGCTGGACGGATCTACATATGTACAAAATTACAAAGCCTCAAAATACGCACAACTGCTCGAGTCCCGTCTCTACAAGAAATTATTCGCAGTAAGATGTAACAAAAGCATCTCAACGTGCTCGAACCAATCCTCTAAGCCCTGTACGCTTATAGTCTCTACGTTTTCTTATGACTTATTGATGCTTAGTCACTTCAAATGCTCAGTAAATGCAACTGCCCAACTAGCTCGCCAAATAGAAGCCAAGAAAATGCATAGAAAACTTCAGGCAAGTAATGTCCACTGGCTTATAAACGCTTGCTCTCCTTATTGGCGTGGAGACTATAAAGTCCTCCTGCATCACACCATGCTACGCAGCATTATATTGCGAGCACACTCCAAAATCCTGAGTACCCTCAATGTGGCACCGTGGCGTCACCCACAGAGCATGCATATCAAACGTGTATAAATTTATAATAAAACACATTGCAAATCCTCTTGCAAGAACTCTAATCCGGCAGCCCAGCGATATGTTCATGTTCTCCTTTAGGGGTGTTTAACGTAATTACAATTCACTAATTGTAAAATAAACTACAATAAGTTTTGATTAATCTCTGTAAGCCCCTTAGTAACTACAAAAAGGAGATGCAACAAAAATGATTATTATAGCTTCAGTATAACTGGCTTTAAGAGCCTTCGCCTAAAATTTTGCAATACATAATTTCGTTTAGAAGCAGTATTTAATCAACGCATTTCCTTGGCGGTATTATTATTCAGCTGGTATTTTGGTATTTTGCAAACTCGTGCGTTTTTTGCCAGACAAAGTTACGTTCACACTGTTTGCAGCTCTTTTAAAACGCACGTGGAGAAATTTTACACTTTTTTTCTTTCGTGACCGCGTGCAGTTTTGTTAGTTAGACTTCCAAAATTATTTTAACCCAGCACTTATTTCTGTCCAATGCACGCTCGTTTGTTTAAATTGCCAAAACTTTCGAGTGCTATTTTAAGGACAAAGAAAAATGATTTAACAATTTACCAAAGTGTTGTGCTTTCTACTTAGGCACAACATTTATTATTACATTGTCAAACAGTAGCACCCTCGGAATTCCCACTTGGCGTTCATTATTAAACTGAGACTGTTCCATATTCTAAGTCTTGGTTATGCATCGAACGCAATATAAAACTTCAATATTCAATAATGCACTGGCCGTTTTCCAAGCCAGCTGTGTTTTGAACTATTGAAACAACTAAAATTTGAATACCCCTTAAATGAACTCTTGCTATGGCCATATACACATCCTTTCGTACGAATCTTTATTTTTAGCACTTTTATAAACTAATTACATTATTTTATATTTGATCAATGCGTTGTTCTATTTCAAAGTCTGCGCAGCGCTTAGCAAACGTTTTAGCTCCTCATCTTTGGACAGCGCTCGCTGCACTGCCACGAATAACTGAGAGTCGATGGCATGGCTGTTTTGTTGTGCCAAGGGCAAGCGGCTTACACGTTTGGCCAGTTCCGCCAGCTTTGGCTGCTGCTGCAAGAATTGATCCAATACCTGAGGCGAAATGTTAGCCATCTGTGCCAGGTGTTGCACATGTGGAGCAACAGCAGCACTGCCTTTAGCCTCTAGTGTAACTTCACTTATTTTAGGTGAATTCAAGTGGGTTGCCGTATGTGCACTTGTTGGTGTTGCAGTCTTAGGTGCGGCTGTTGTGGTGCTTGGTAAATTAGTTGGCTTTGCTGGCAACATTGCAGGACGCAAGGGTATTGGATAGTGATAGGGCAAAGGCTGACGCACAAGCATGGGACGCATGTGCATTAAAGCTTGTGGTTGCTGCTTTGCCGCTGGTGCCACAAAAACTGGTTGAAAGGATAGTACAGGCTGCGTGCTACGCGTTGTTGGTGCCACAGTAGTAGAGCTGCTCACAGACCAGAGGTTATACTTATTCATAAAATCGCCCACGCGCTGCATAAAACTGTCACCCAACTGTGCTGCGGGCGCCTTTGGCGTGGTACTTGTAGTAGAGCGAGTGGGCTGCACTTCGTAGTCGTCTCCATCAATATCTGCATTATTCAAAGCATTGGCATCATCCTGTTTATCTTCTTCATCCTCGACTTGATCTTCTGCAGAAACTTCATCATCGCTATCAGCCTGCGCATAGTCCAGCGACTCCAAGTAGGCCTTCATCAAAGCTATGCCCTGATCATTGGAAGTTAGCGTGCGTATATATTTAATAGTTTCGCTAGCACTGCCCGTGCCCAGCAACTCGCTCAGCTCACTAAGACTAGGTAGCTCATCTAAACGCTTTAGGCCCAGTTTATTTCTGGCTATATAAAGCAAGTCGCTGGGATATTGCTCGTTATCAACCAATGTTGGTGCAGGCGTCGTTGTAGTTCTCAGCAGTTCAGGCTTAATCAGCTTGTACATGGGTACATTGTAGTAGAGCGCATTATTGCGCAGCTTAGGATGTAGTTGTGGCGGCATTTGTTTGTCCGTGTCCACTATTACAGCACTATCTTGTCCATAGAATTTTGGCATCAGCGCAAATCTGGCGCAGACGCAATGCAGCAACGCCAACAACCAGGTTAAATATATTAAGTTTATCTTGCGCATACTGTTCGCCTCGACTGCTAAAGGATAACTGCTGAAGAGAGCTGGCTGCACATTTAAGAACGACTTGAAATCGGAGATGTTTTTCCATTCATGGAATTCCCTTTTGTATTTAGGTTTTGTGGGTTCCACGAATTTTCAAGTACGTGTGGTCTACCTGTTGGCAGTTGTTTGACGACTACCTATTTTGATGCTGCGCCATAGAAAATCTCAAATTTCCATTGAATTTTCCACCTACAATGCAGCGTGAGACCTTTCGACTACCTGCGTCGCATTTTTCTTCACAGTTTAGGGTAGACAGCCATTAAAATACATATACACATACACAGCACTTGACAACAAACTAAAATATTTTATTTTAGCATTTAGTTAAAGACTTAAGTGGCCATATTGCGGCTACATCAGTGACATAAATTTGTAGCCACACATATGGCCACAAGTATACTTAGTAGCTACAGGAAACAGTTTTCCATTCTTACAAACGAATTCTAAATTCGCAAACAATTCTAGTTTTGTAGCGCATTTATACAAATATGTGTTGTACCATATGAATGCACTTGGAAAATGATTTATATTTACATAGATTTACGTATAGGAAATTTTGCAGCATAAAACAAATTTGCAAAACATTGAGAGCTATGCTATATAAATCCAGATCAACGAGCTTACATACAAACACAAAAGATTTAACATAAAATTGCGTTCGATTTGCTCGCCGCATCTCGGAACAAACTAAGCGAACATCAACATTTTGAAACACCCACAAGGGCGGGGCGTATGCAACGCTCGTGCAACTTGTATCCCAGCTTGGTTACTTCAACGACAGTGTTAGCTTCAACGTTTTTATCCTCCTACAAAGACATGACAAGATAGCAGTTAATATATGGCCAAGTCATAAGTTCATTATTCGCAACTTACTTTTTGGAACAAGGCTTCATGTTGATTGGGATCAAACTTTTGATTAATGGGATCTACGGGCTCTAATCCATGACGCTTAAACACCTGCAAAAGCGAGGCGCGTGTCATTGTTAGACCCTCATAGAGGTTTTTTAAATCTGCATTGCCTTCAAGCTAAACGAAGTAGAAGCCAATTAGTTGTGCACATTTTAAAGTTATAAAACACAAACACACCTTTTCTGCTGGCACCGCCTTTGTAGCATGTCCTAATGTATCTGCCACCTCTAGTAAATCCTTGCAGAAACTTTGTATGCCAAAGATTTTTGCATCGGCTATCTGTTTGTTCAAACGCGTGCGCATATTTTCGCTATCCGCCAGAGCACGCTTGTACTTGTCCAGAAGCTCACTGTGTTGTTCCTTTGCTGTTTCTATTTCTTTGGTCAGACGCTCGATTTCTTGCAAAGATTCTGAATTGGGCTCAGCTCCACTGTTAGCTTCCTCCGTCTTCTGCTGCTTGTCTGTGCTATAGTTGCGTTGCATTTGTGCAGACTGCAGTGACATGGCCTGACGTCGTTTACTAATATATGCAAAAACATGATGAATTTGTATTATTTTATGTTGTAATCATGCCGGGGCGCATATGCGTGCACTCATTACGTCACAAAACATGCGACATGCCGCTTACCTTAAATTTGTAACATTTGCTAGGAATTTAATATGATCTAAGCGCTTGCCCAGCATCGAAAGCGGTAAAAGACTTTTTGAGGTCATAATTAAATTTATTTTATTTTACAAAAAGTTTAAAATACTTTTTAGAAAAAAAGACACAGGCTAACTTTTCAGCTGCTTTGACTTTTATAAAGACCTAATAAATACCTAACAGCTTGAGATAAGGCAACTTAGAGTTGGTATTTTTTTTTTTAGCATAGAGCAACAAGCTTTTGAAAGGTTGCAGAGTCGGCTGACTGTTATTGTGAATAAATTAAATTTGTTTTTAAATTGTTTAGACGTGCTGTGCTACCCATTGAAATAGTTTTATGTATTATTTTGTAACTATTTGCATTTACCATGAAAATTTACTTTTAAAAAATTCCAGCTTATGCTACGCCTTGTAATTAAGACTCGCCCGCCTCGAGGCATTAAGTAAATTATAAATGCAATGATGCATTTACAGTGAAATCCGGTTAAACGAGCTAAAAATTATATGCGCTGGAATGGAATTCATTTGAAAGGTTTTTAAATAGAATAATTGCATGAACAAAACTTTATTTATTCCGAAATAATAATGATCCATGATATGGATTCCATATATAAAAACATCTATACGCTTTTTTCAATTGCACTATCTTCCATTTTGAAAAAGGAAACCTGTCGTGCAAACTTATTAATAAGAAGAAATGATAATTAAAAGCGCACTTAAAGTCTTAAGTTTTTTTTAATTTCCCTATCTTTATTTATTACCTCTAACTGTATACTATTACGATTTATATAACTCCTCAGTTGAGAAGTTAAAATTAAGCTAAGTGACCTAATGGGCTATAAAATGGTATTCATTATTATTTGGATAAGCGAAATCTATTCAAGCTTTTTAAAATTTTTCTTTAAAAACTTCATTCTTTTGGGAAAAGCTTCTTAGGTCAATATAGTTTCTGTTGGGCGCTTTGTTTCTAAAATTTTGACTGGCTTTTAAGGAACAGCTGTTTTAAGCCATACCCACAATTTTCAAAAAAACTTTGAACTTTATTAGCAATTTAAGACCTTTACGCAGAATGCAAAAAAATTTCGCACGGAATGACAAAACCATATAAAAAAAAAAAAAATGCCATTTGGGATTCGCATTCTACATATAGGCCTTAAATTGCTAATAAAGTTCAAAGTTTTAGGCCTTTAAGCGAATCCAATTATTAACCGTACAATTTGCAAATTTGCGATAAGTGAGGTCTTACTGTATTTAAATTGGCAGTTACACCCAACTACGCACTCTTTTTGGTTATATTATTATTTAGATTTATGGTATGCATACCTCTATTGTGCGATAAAACTTGCCCCTAAACTGTTTCAGATCGCTACGCCTTTGCCTATGTGTTTGGACGTGCGATCTAATGCGTGTGTGTGTGGAAGTTGCCCTGGAAAATGTAAATTGCGTTTTTTTTCGTCTGAACAAATTCAAAGTACGAACTTGCTCATTCAGTAAAACATCTTATTCAATGTAGAAGGTACACAGCTACACTGAAAATTGCATATGTGTTGTATATATTATAGAAATGGAGGCATGGAAAGCTATTTAGTTGAGATTTGTCAGTGAGACTGCGCGGTAGTGTTAAGTTGTAAATAGCTATAGAAAAAAAAAAAAAAAAAATTCTAAGCCAGGGTCATAGGACTTGCAAATATGCTGGAGGAGGACTTACAATTGGCACGTGCCATGGTGGCCAATTCTACATCCGTGGAGGATGAAAACGTATCGCCAGGCAGCTCACCAAAACCCTTAAGAAAAACACGCGTTATGGATCTAAATGAAAAACGTAAACAATTTCGGTGAGTAAACCATGTTGAAGACTTTTGTATTACAGCAACAACTAAAGAGCGCATTTGTATATACTTAATAATTGCGACAACAGCAATAAATTACATTTTAAAACAAACAAAAATTTGTTTGGCGCGCGTTGTACTAAAATTATAAAAGCACCTACAGCGCAACATATGCATACATACATATATAAATGTAGTGTGCTGACAATGAGCTTTTTAAGCAGCGACAACGTTTTATAGCAAACAGCTTATTTTGCTATGACGCAATCGTATCGATTGCTGTCTATCGATTTTTTAATGTATCGCAAATTTTAATGACAACAAGTTGTCAGTGCTGCAGTTTCCAAATATAACAAAATAAAAAAGCTATGCAATGTGCAAAAATAATAATTAAGTTCAAGTGCGTGCATTTAAAACGCCGCTGCTTCTAAATAAAAGATGTCCTCCACAGCAGCGCCTACAATCAAACGAACCCTAGAAGCAGCAGTAACAAGTAATACAGTAGCATCAACAGCAGCAGCAGTGCCTGTGCAATTGCCGTTGACCGATGTTGCCGCTGGCAACGAGACACAACTGTTGCATGCACCTGCCGCTTTGGCGCCGCTCAATATAAATGCTGCCTCATCCGCACCAGGTCCGGGTGCCGCTAGCGCTTCCACTGGCAACTCCAGCGATGTGGGCACCATGCGTTGGTGGTGGTAAGCCTTTAAATTTCTTGCTTATAGCTATATACTTGTAGCTTATTTACAATCTTGTTAAATCAGTTTATCTAAGTTCAATGCGCCTTAGTAAACCTTGTACCAAGTAGTCTATGCAGTGTTTATGTTGTTATTTAAATGTGTTTTGCTAGAATTTCCTTTATGTCGCACTTTTCAATTTAGCTAAATTTGTGCGCAATTGATCTTAATTTGCCTGTAGCAATCACTTCAAATTTTTTTCCAAAAATACAGATTTATTAATATCAATTAATTGTTATCAATTTGCCGCATATTTTGGGACAATTTGTTGTGCCACTTGGAATTGTTTTCAAGGCTGTAAAACATATTACACATACGCTCTGTTGCACAGCTATTTTTGAATATAAATCGTTTTAGCGCGCCATTGAAATCCACCAAAGCTGTCAGAGTCCGACTTGATAGCAGACCTTTTTGTTGTCACTCCGAATACTTTGTGTTTCGTCAGTCTTCAGTTGTTGTACGAACACGCGAACGCGCAGTTGATAATTTAAGTTGTCGTCGCCTTCGTCGGCGTTTTCATTGTGTGCGCATAATACTTCAATACAACAAACATAACGCGGCAGCTGTGGGAAAATGTACTATATATATATATATATATATATATATATTATAATAATTATAAAAGAAGCCGACAGTGCTAAAAGCCATAACAAAACATAATTCAACACTTTAGCCCAAGCATATTGATCAATTGCCAATTAAAAGCTCATCAGACAAATGCATTTCTAATTGCATTGTTTGGAAGCGTTTCAAAGCACCAATTGCACTAGCAATTTTCATTGTGCGAGTTTTCCCGAGACGATTGTTTGTTGGCATCAAAACGCTGCATAAAGAAAACGAGGAGACACATTTTCGTGCTCAACTTTTGACTCTCTCTACGCATATAGTACATACGTCACACGATCGCAATTTTCTTGCACGCTTGGCATAATATTTAGTTATACAATGTATATTGTATTATTGTATTGTGCAATGTATGTAAGAGGCAAAAGGAAGCGCTGTATACGCTGTATAAGTTGTTTGTATTAAAAGAATCAGCAGGGACTTGGCAGCTATCGATTAATCCTTGTCTATTTGTCCGTTTTAACAACTGGAACTCGAAGTCTAAACTCTAGAGATTTTAAGCGTATGGCACCATATGTTGTTTGTATCGATATGCCGCGTCTGCTTGTCCATTTGAACATCTGAATCTCGGGGAGGGTTATGGTATTATAAATTTTGGCCGGTACGGTTTACGGATTTAAGCCGAATATAACTGCTACATCACTCAGTGCCATCAAACTCCAGCTCTTAGAGTTCATTGCCTCATTTTAAACACTGCATTAAGATATGGCATTTTTTCAAATTTTTCCAATCTTTAAGTTTATTATCGTATCTTCAGCCCTAACTTAATTGCTGGAGCTTCACAAAGCCTTCGTGCTATGTCAAAATGGTTATCCAAACCAACCTTTGTACTTATTTAACCGTATCAATTATTCAATAAGTCTAAGCCGTGCATTAATAAATACAAAGGGAAACTTACATTTTATATCAGATATTAGTTAATTAAAAGGTTTTTGGCTATTCCTAAAATATTTATTCCAGTAGTTCATTTTCAAAATAATTTAAATTTAATACAAACGGAACCTAACCTATGTTGACCATGTGACGTCATTTGCTAATCTGCTTGTGCGCAATGCGACTCCTGTTTTCTTTGCTCCATGCTTTTTTTGTTTTAAATGAATTCAACTGAAGAACGTTAACAAATAAGCAAATTTTGTAGCTTTACATTTGTTAAAGCTGGATATTGTGTTACTACTATTTAACATAAACATTCCTAAAATTTTCTTTGCACCAAATTTTTAAGCACATTTTTTTAAATTATAATTTCTACGGGGAAAATTCTTATACGTTTTACAGACTTCTTATCCAAATTCGCATTTTGCAATTTTTAAACGAAACGAGCTCTGGTTTTAAATAATTTTGAAGAAACAATTTGAATCAAAGCTTGAGCTTTTATTTTTACATTTATGTATTTACGGAATTCGAATTTTTTTATAATTTCAAAATTTAGTTCACGAAACTCACGCGTCATATATTATAATAAGTGTAAACAACGCACAAACATCATTTTTATATTTATTTATGGTCTACACGCCGCAAGCGAAATACTTTCACTTTTCTTACTTTGCTTATTACACTTTGCAAAGGTTGACTCATTTTATTTTTATTATTTTTAACTCATTTTGTGCGTTGTTTATTTTATCATTAATTTCCCTTTTATTTTATTTTTGGTGACGTCAAGATCTCTGAGCACTACATATTAATAATACATATCGTTTTCGTCAACATTTAGACAAGCGCGTGCAATTTTCAATATGTTGTGCCAAAATTCGTTTTGAAAATATAATCAACCTTGGTCCCTTTTTTTTAAAGGTATCTGCATGAGTGTGTTTGTGTGAAAATTAAAGTAGCCAACAATGCAGTTTGACTGCATTCCAAAGAGTCAGCAGCAGCTTGACGCTGAATAATTGAAAATTCACAAAAAAAAAACCGAAAAAACTGAATTTTGGAGCTGCGGCTAAAGTGTTTTAAAAATAAGCGCTTCTCATATATAATAGTAATTGCATGCGGAGTCATGGCTTGTCTGTCAGACATTGATTTGGCCACCTTACATCAGAGTCGCCTTGAGCAGCGTTGGCACTATAAATTGGCTTGGAGCCCAGAACACCAACATCGACTTCAGCATGAACAACAACAACACCATCCAGATGGCTTTAGTGCCATGACACGTTACTGTCTTGAGCGCAACATACGCAGCCAACATAATAAACACACTGCCGATATTAATGGGAATTGCCTGAAGCTGGAAGGCGGCGATAGTGCCTCCAAATTACATCAGTCCATTGAATGTGAAAATGTTGAGCATTGTACTTACTTTCCGGCTAGTACGCAGCGTCGACGCTCCGGCACTTGGCCGTAAGTGAAGCATTAAAGTAGTTTATTTTGAAAAAACAGTCTTGTGTAGTATTTCAAAAATATATTGCTTATGTTAGATGTTTAGATATGAGCTTTGTGAGATTTGATATAACGAAGATGTCTCTTTAATGTTTTCCGCAATTATTTAAGTTCCTATTTTTTTATTATGCTTCTTGAAAACTGGTCTCAAAACAGTCCAATTTTTTTTTTATTAGCTTTACCACATCGTTAATATAATTTGTTAAAGTTTTGTTTTTCTTTAAAGGTTTATTTCAACAGCCACGGTTAAAATTGAAGCCATACAAAAAATCAAAATCTTATTTTACTTTATTATGGCAACCCTTTACAAATATGGAGCGTCCGCACCTAAATTTGATATAAAGCAACGAAAAATTAATAAATTGAATGCATTTTTTATGCTGTTCGTTTCAGTACGTTTCAAAAATAATATGTCAACCTGTCAGTCCCATTTTTGACCACTTTTTTTAAGAACTTCGGCTGTTATTTCTATAATAGCACGAGTTATACTGTCCTCAAATTGGTTTGTTTGTCAGCATATTACAGGTCAAAAAACAGGTCCATTTCGTAAAATTCAGCTGTGCTCCAGAAAACGGAAAACCAAAACGAATAAATTTTGTACGTTTTCGTTTTTGAGTGCCCCAAATCAGCATTTTTTGCTGCCGCTATCTACTCATATTTCCCGTACTCTTCTACACCTTTTTATTAAAACTAACCACTACTACTATGCTATTCTTATTACAAGAGAAATTCGCTTTAGGCAAGACATGAACCATATTTTATGTAAGACATGCACCATGTTTGTGAATGTGAACGTATAGTAAAAATTCGTTTTGAGTTGTGCATGCTATTTTTTGGATTAAATCAGAAAAAAAATAATTAAAAATTATCATTAAACATCTAACTTTAAATTGGCATAAATTTAATCTAATAACATCAAAGAATATTAAAAAAAAATGATTTCAGTTTAAAATGTGCAACAAAGTAGTCGGTTTCAAACCATATAAAAACTTCTTTTGTTGAAATTGGGAGCACTAAACATGTCACTAAACAGTCAATTTTTCTGGATGAAATGGTAACTCACGAAATTGTCTTGGATTGCTTTCTGAAGTGTCCATTTAACCAAAAATTATGTAGATTATATACTACATAAAATTCACGAGGCGCTCGATAAGTTTATCAGAGCACTGATTTTAAAAGCAAAATTTCCACGATTTTGAATTTCTACATACAATACAGTTAATGGAGATTTGCCGAACTTTGCTGTTTACAGTTTGACAGATAGTAGATATCCCTTTTAAAAGATCACACAAGCCAAAAAAAACACCCTTTATATTGTTGTCGCTTTGGTACCATATTAAACCCTTGGGATATTACCTACATCTATAAAGACATACTTTATTAAAACTTTAACGTTTTAATAGAGAGAGTATAACACTCATTAACAAATTTTTTGGTAGGTTTTATCCACAATTACACACAACCTTTAGATTTTCGTCCTACAATGGTGTCCATCTTGCTCACGCGTTTTCTAAGTCTGCAATATCCAACAGATAGCCCAGTCAGCAGCCTAAAGAAATTCTGGCCCAATTTGTTTGAACCTATTTGGATAATGGCAGCAAAGAAGTTGCTTTAGCTGCCATAGTCCTGCCGCGCTGATCCAGATTTCCCATCTCTTAAAAGCTGCTTGTATCTAAATGTGCAAACCACCACAACGCTTTAGGTCCTATCAGTGGTTTTGTTGCAGCAATTAACTTTTCAGCTATTTTCGAAACAAATTCGTTATTATTTATGCATGTGGTGGTCATATCAATCTTAAAGCCCAGACATACAGCTTGTTTCGCTTTTCGTTTATTACTGTTTACGATGTGTTTGCTGTGTTTTCTTGTTGAATTTGTACATTTTGACAGATTTGGATTTGCTACACCTAATCCTTTCCGCCCCATAGGGCAGTTTTTTTTGGGAATCTGTTTGGGAATTTCCTATGACTATGGGTAGACGCATCTTAACATACATAAGTATAACTGCCAAAAATTAGTGTAACACGAATTTTTGCTATACCATATTATAATGTTTTTGCTTTCCATTTCTTTCCATCAATCATGTCAGCCCAAAGTAAAGTTTTCTAAGAGTGCATGATAGTCGTTGAAGTCAAGTCCAGAGACACATGCATATATATTCCCCACTCACACACACACAAACTCTTATGGGTCATGTCTTGACAGCTTCAGCAGCTGTCTCCTTTCTGTACCTTCACTGCCGCCCCCACAAACGCTGAGACAGAGTTACATATACACATATTTTATGATATTTGCATTTACAGCAAGGCAACGGTACAATTGTTATTGCTATCTCCCAAAAAGACTCCCTTCGACTTTGAAATATAGCGCAATTTATGAGCACATACGGCTGACCCGCAACCTTAGTGTCTTGGCAGCGCGTGTGTTGAGCACAACGTGCAGTGTTTTATTAAAGTTTAAGGAACATAATTTGAAACTCCTTTTTAAAGATGTTTCCCATAAGTCCAATTGTGGTAGGCCCGCATTTTCCGCGCTGTAGTTCGCTGAACATTGAGGAGTTTAATAATGTAGACGTCGAAGATATGCATTGGCTTGAACATAATGATGGCAACAATAATGATACTAATTTTGAAAGCAAAGTTTGTGAGCTTAAAGCGAATCCCGCGCAGCGCATTCTAAGGCAAATATAATAGATATATTAAAATCCAAAACTTATCCAAACTACTATTTCTTTGCAGGCGCACGCGCAGCTTAAATGCGCCCTCACCCTTTCAACAGTTTGGACCATGTGGCCGCATAATGAAAAACTCAGCAATGGTTATGCAAATACAAGATCCCGCCAGTCAACGTTTGACCTGGTACAAGCCACCGCTGACCGTTCTGGTTATCAAAAAAGTTAGTGATGCCTCAGTGCTGCCGCCTTTTGTGCAGCTGGTTGAGTGGCTGTTGCAGGAAAAGAACATGGTAGTCTGGGTGGAGTCGGCGGTGCTAGACGATGCGCAGCTGAATGAGAATGTCAAGTTTAAGGCCATACGCGATAAACTTGTCACCTTCAAGTAAGTTTTTTAAAAGTATACAATAATTTGAAGCTAATACTATTTGTTTTACAGGGATGGGCGTGATGATTTGACAGATCGCATTGATTTCATTGTCTGCTTGGGTGGCGATGGCACGTTGCTATATGCCTCCTTGCTGTTTCAACAGTCCGTGCCACCTGTCATGGCATTTCACTTGGGCTCATTGGGCTTTTTGACGCCATTCCGGTTTGATAACTTTCAGGAGCAGCTAACAAATGTTTTAGAGGGTCATGCGGCGCTTACACTACGCAGTCGCCTGCGTTGTGTTATGTATCGCAAAAGCGAGAAGCGGCATGAAAAGACAGATGGCGCACGTCCTCCTGGCAGCAGCATATTAGTGCTCAATGAGGTGGTTATTGATCGCGGCCCTTCGCCTTATCTGAGCAATATAGATCTCTTTTTGGATGGCAAGTACATTACTTCTGTACAAGGCGATGGCTTGATTGTGTCCACACCCACGGGCAGCACAGCTTATGCAGTGGCAGCTGGTGCATCCATGATACATCCTTCAGTGCCTGCGATTATGGTAACGCCCATATGCCCGCATTCGTTAAGCTTTCGACCGATTGTGGTGCCTGCTGGCGTAGAGTTAAAGGTGAGTGTAATTTTTTTTTTTTTATATAAAAACAAAGAATATATTTTTAATTAATATTGTTTTTTTTTTTTGCAAGATTTCGGTGTCACCCGAAAGTCGCAATACCTCGTGGGTTTCCTTTGACGGACGCAATCGCCAGGAGCTTTTTCATGGCGACAGTCTGCGCGTAAACACCTCTATTTATCCAGTACCCAGCATCTGTGCACAGGATCAAATTTCCGATTGGTTTGCCTCGCTGGCAGATGGTTTGCATTGGAATGTGCGCAAGCGTCAAAAGTGCCTGGATGAGTTGTCGGATTTAACCGCTTCTGGCTCTGAGGATACACTCGATGAGATTGAAAATATGAAATTGTATGATGTTTAGTACGTAAGCTATAAATGTTGCACCGTAGTAAATATATAGCTAAGCTTATATATACCCCAATGCGGTCAATTGGCTTAAGTTGTAAGCATTAGTAGTAGATGTAGACCTTAGGTTTAGTAAAGCTTAGCTGTCCCAGCGAACACTCTCGAATAAATCATGTATGTACTTAGTTTATGCTAAGAAAAACACTATATATTTGTATATGCTAGTTGTGTGCGTGTTAATTTGCATTAGTTACTTGAAAAACTTTGCATAAGCAAATAAAACTAAATACTATATTAGTTTTAATAGAACATTTAAAATGATATACATATGTGTGTATACCACGTACATATATGAGAAACACGCCCAAATTACATACACGAATGAGCAAATATTTATAAATTGTGTATTGATCGTTGAGTCTAAACAAAACTTTGTGTGTACGTGTGTTGTCTGCTTGTTGGCGCCTTGCCACGGCACTTGTTGCATCTTGTTCACCTCGTGCTTGACTGTTGTTGCCTTAGTTTAGTTATTGGCAGCCCCGCACTTGGGCTTGTCAAAATTCGTTACCAAGTATTTGCATAGATACCAAAATTGAAAGTAAATGCCATGGAAAATTTTAGAGAGACGCGCCCTCAGGCCGACCCGTGCCATAGTTAATATGTGTCTAACTTTATACGTATAATGCACGATTGCCACTTGGATATAAAAGCGCGTACACGTTTTAAGATTTGTGCCATTGTTCGATGATTTTGCCTTTTTTGTTAATTTACTCAAGGTGTGCGAAAACAATCGTGTTTGTGTCAGATAGACGAGACGTGTGCGTGCTTATCTAGTCATATGAAATGCATTAAAATAAAATCTCGCATCATAGTTCAATTCGAGCATTACAAGCGTACGGTTGTGCGTTAAAATATAGAACTCTAAAAACGGCAAATTTAATTTAAATAATGAACGAGCAAGATATGAAATTGGCGCGCGAAATGGTGGCTCAAGATGAGCAACACGCAGCAGCTGCCATAACTCCAGAAAGCTCACCGGCACCGCTGAGAAAAATGCTTGTAAACAATCTGTGGGATAAACGCCACCAATTTCGGTAAGCTTAGCAAACCAATAAGGAGTTTTAAGCAATTTTATATTAGAAAATGCCCTTGAAATGCGTACTTGGAACAATTTAAAATAACCGCTGCTGCTTTCATAGCAAGCAGCTTACTGACAGCTGACAAATTGCTGCTTTACAGCACTGCCAGCTGTTGGCACTGTTAAGCGGGTGCTTAGCAACACTTTTACTATTTGTGTTTTGGTTTTTCGCGTGTGGTCTAAATTGATAATAAGTATACATATGGGAATGCATAACTATAATTGAAAATGCGCAACAACTGCACACATGCAGTCGTCTGTACTTGGTGAAGTGACAGTTTACCTGGGTTTTGCATGTATTGCATTAACAAATTGCTAAGTTGGTCAGAGTGAGTCAAGTGCTGCGCGTTTGTAGGTCACAATACCATTTGAAACGTTGAAGGTTGCGCATGTACGCAACTAAAGAAATTACCACAATGTCCTACATAAATGGTGGCCAAATGCCAAAACAAAGCAGCATGCGGCTGATATCTGGCTCCGGAAAAGTAAGTGCCGCACAGACAGTACCTGGAGCTGCCGCCGCAATGTCTAGTGATAGTAACGGCTACAATGATGAGCACGAAAAACAGCTGCTCAATGTGAACTGCGCACGTTTGAGCAATGCAAACAATGCAGCTTCATCGGCGCCCGGACCTGGTTTGGCCAATGGCTCCGATAATGAAATGGAAATGCGTTGGTGGTGGTAAGTGGAAAAAAACATAAATGCGTCGTGCCTTAAGTGAAAAAAAAAATAATCTATAATTTTGCCGGAAAACATGAGTGCGTGCCGTCAGGTGTTTTATCAATATAAAAAACGTAAACAATGAGTGTTGCTGTTACCTTGACAAGTGCGCCACTGTTAACTGACTGTTGACGATCTCTCTGCTGTAATTATTATGTTACTAAATTTATGACCGCGCGTTTGTGGATTTACATCTTATGTCTTTAAAAGGCTATAAATTATAAATAAATCAATCGACACTGGCACTTATTAAAATGTTATAAGTTGATGTTTTTAACGCGGCTGGAGTCTAGCCATTACAGACGTTTTTTACATAATAAAGTTGCTCAGGGCCGGATTTAGGTGTAGATCGGCTTCTGGGTGACGTCCCACTTGACGATCTCCAAAACTATAGTGAATGCGTTTGTATAAACGAATCTACATGATTTCTAAAGATGAATTTTTCCAAAGTTAATTACTAAATTGACATCCTTGGAAACAATCTTTCATAGAAAGTTGGGCTTGTATTTAAGACGACATTCTTAGGAATCAAGTTCAAGGTCTTATGCAAAGCAAGTACGCTACCACTACGCTACCAATGCACTGTGGGCCCAGATTTTCATATTTTGGCCAAAACCCAGTCATTTCCATAATAATTTTTTTAGAGTGATGAAATTTTACAGACGTGTTCCTAATGGAATGAACTTTTTTTCTGGGAAGTTTGAGCCTCCTCAGATTTTTTTGAGATATAGATAATCCAGACCAAAATGGGAAAAAATTAAAAAAAAAGAAAAAATTTTAACTTAATTAAAAAAAAAAAACTGTTTCCATCACGAGATAGATATGAGCTCCTCATACATTGAAAAAAATAGCCTATTCCCAATATATTGAATGGTTTTGGAGTTATAGCCCCAAATAGTTTCAGCTTTCCAAGGAAATTACAAAAAGACGACATCACCAATCCATATGCTTTTTAACTGTTATAATTTTTTATTGCGTGCTCTTTTAATTTCAGAAAAAAAAAAATTTGAAAAATCCATATATAAATTTTTAAGTTTTTTCGTCAAATTGATAATTTTTACATTTTTTGATTTACATCTTTGTAAGTATGCTATAAAATTTTCAAATTGTACATTTTTTGTACATTTTAGTACAACTTTTGAAAAAATGGTTATTATAGCATACTTTTAGGCAGCTAAGAAATTCAAACAATAGTATAGTTTCTTGGGGGTCAATTTTTAAAATTCTACTTTTAGATATAAAATTCAATTTCCGAAAATCGGGAGGAATTACATTTTGTTGTAAAACATGTGAAGAAACTTATAACATTTTTTTCGATCAAATATTGAGTGGTAGTCTGAGGTGCCGTTAAAGCAAAGTAGCCCAATGATAAAAAAACCAACAAATCTTTATAACTACTCGAATATATTTAAAATCGAAAAGTTTTTATGCTCAGCTTTATTTTTTTTTCTGAAGTAATACTTATAAATAATAAAGTGAATAAAGATTTCTTAGCTGTAAATTATCGCGAAAGTCAAAAAAATAGAAAATGTTATCTTTGATGACTAATTACTTAAAAACCACTAATTAAAATTTAATATTTTTTTTTGCACAGGATACCTTAATAAGTGTAAAATCATATTAAATTGTCATTTTGTCCAAATTTTGAATTTCGTCTAGAGGGCTTTTGGCCAAAGTTTGGCAAAAAATAAAACTATACGCGTCAGATAAGCAAATGTACAGTCAGAGACAAATTATTAGGAGTCTGTTACTGTTAGATTCAGTTTATTTAGTTTGGAACGCGGGAAAGTTAAAATTAATCCAAGAAAAAATTAAAACGTTGAAAGTAATCAATCAAACTTTTTTAACTAAAAGACCATAAAAAATTAAAATTTTTTTTGTAAATCATATCCCATTGCCAACGCAATTTGCATACTTTAGTTTCTTAGTTTTACTTTGAACCGAATCTTCTGCGATTTTTTGAACTTAAGAATATATTCGCTTTTAACAGAAGAATTAAGTATGTAATTAAAAAACTTAGAATACCACAGAAACATTTTTTTTCCATTTTTTAAGGAAGTTTGTAGGCATCGTCATTTCATTGCTCCGTCGGAACAGGTCTTTGAACCTGGACATACATACAGTGTTCAAGCATGAACATGAGATCGAGACTACACATCCCACAATATTATAGGTTTATGACTCAAATGAACCTGCATAAGTGTGTGATCATGTATTTGGCACATAAATTAACACGGCCATTTGGATGCGACTGTCGATCATTTGATAATGCATTCTGTCTCAAATATTACTTGTGCTCGTAAGAATATAAATTAGACGGCGCACTTGACATTCTTAGGTACTGATCATGTTCTTAATTTTAAATAAGAACATTACAACGTTTATTATGGAAATTAGATATTAGTTTGTAGTTTGTATATTGAATAAAAGGAAGACTACTCGTAAGAGTAGGATCAGTACCAAACCAGCATACATAACAACTAGTGCATACAGTGCGGCAGTACTTTAATCTTATGCACACAGGTTTGAACCCGCGTGCCGAACCTTACAATAAGTTTTTGAACTTTTCAGCTTTAGATTAAAATATATGCAAATGACTAATTAAAAGAATCGTATAAAAAGGGGTTGGGCCTCTATATTAGAAATTTACGCTAATCGCATTAAATTTAATTATACTTTAGAGCCTCACGCATTTCATCCGGCCCTTGGGCGCCCCCCACATATGTAATGCGGCACTGAGCCAGCTTAATACCTTTTACATAGCCGTCCATTGTTTGTTTTGTGTGTGTGTGTGTGTACGTGTGTGCACCTGTTCGCTCGTTTGCTCTCTTTTTCGTGCGCTCACTCAGAGAATGATCATACGACGCGTGGCCGCCGCTCAGCTGTTGTTTACAAGACGCCTTATGCGATAACTGGAAACGGTACGCTTACTTTTATATTTGAATCGCACAGAGATTTACAATTTAATCACCTTTTTGGCGTTTCAGTTCAGTTATCGCGTGTTCACTGGACAGCGCGGTCGTGTAGAGTCAGCTCTTGTTTTGTTCGGTCGTTGGCTTTTGCTTTTGCTTTTTGTTTTAAGCGGCCAAAACTTTGTCTCGTAAGCCCGTTCCACGCGTTTTGTGCTCGAAGTTTCGCGTATGTTTTAAATTGCAGTGTATTTGGTATTTGTGTTAGTGCTAAACTACTTATAACATGTGTTATATAATGATTGGTCTAATTACTAACCAGGCATGACTTGGCATTTTAAAAGCTTTGCTTGCGTTCACTTTGTATAGTCAGCTTTTTGGCCAGTTGCTCTTTTTCCCACGCCTAACCCACTTTCAATTTCTTTGATTGTCTTCTCTCTGGGTCAGTTGTGTTCCATTTCCAGTGCATTCCAGTCATATACATAGTACAGCATGCTCAAAACTTTAAACTAGGCTGCACACTTTGCTGTGCATTTGCATAATGATGACCCCAAAGTCCGTTGTCTGTGACACATTTGCTTAAAACGCGTATAGTAATTATAATAGCTATTAAATTCACGTGGCTGCCTATAATTCCAACAAGCACAGCTGGAACTTAGTATTTAATTCAATCTTCGTCAATTGAATTGTACTTCGAATTGCATGCCTGCACGTTGCTGTCCAGTTTCCCACTGTCCATGACAGCGAATCGTATAAAAGCCTCTAATCACTTTGGTTGCTAATATTGCGCATTAAGTCGAGTCTAGTGGCCTCTTCGTATACATAGTATACTTACGTTAATTGATTAATGATTATACATGCAATATATATAATTTTTTTTTGCTTTTGTTCTTTATTTAATAAATCACTAACCATGCGATTTATGTGCTCGTCTATTGTCATAGACGGTGTATTCTTTCTTTGTTTGTCAGTTCTCGACACTGAAATGATGAGTAGCTGCAGTTTGCATGCTTCCTGGACTGCCCACCTGCCAAGGGTTACTTAAAAGGCGGAAGAAAAAGTAAACCAGATTTTGCCCTTTTTATGACATTTACGTGAAAGAGTGGTCTGCGATATTTATTTTGAACTTTGTAGCGTGAAAAAAATGTATTAAGCAAAAGCTATAGAAACTTTTAAAATTTTTTGTTTTTGCCAAGACTAATTTTTAGGTTTGATTGCATAAGTTTTGAGTTGCATAAAATTCAAAAATTCAATGCTCTATTCCAAAGCTCGAAATCTTTAATGAGAATTTTTGGAACTAGATTTTCCATGTCAGGTTTCACAAATAGTACTCAATAAAAAAATAGTTTTGTGGCTACCATGAAGATTTTTTTTAGTGGACAAAAAAAAAAGAGTTGCCACACAAACCCATACGGCTGTGAACAAGGATGCTTATCTGACTTGAAGAGGTTGTATTTTTTAACACTTACCTTCAAGATGGCTTCTTTGAAAAAATCCTTCAGGTTTTGCAAGTTGTGACTGTATGAAAAAGGTCGCACTGTACATTCTCACGTTGATAAAATATTTTTACCAACTACTTTTTGTATTTATAAAAACCAAAACTAATTACAAATTTAGAATGTTTAAGTGAACTAAAAGTACAATCGATACTTTTAATCGGACTAAAGTACCCATCATTCTCATAAGTAGAAAATGTAGAAAATAATAAGTAGAGATACAATCCGAATTGCATTCAGCTACGACAGTAATAAGCAATTGGGATTCAATCCGACTGTAGTATACCCTGCACCTATCGCGCAGATAGATACGGCTATGTCTGGTTGGCTGATATGAGTTATTCAATGCTTGTTTCCAACATGTCATGTTGCTCTTATGCCGTAATAATATTTTAATGGTATCGCATCTAAAGGTAGGAATTAGATATGGAGTGGAAAAAGGTAACTGCAACCAAAGATCAGACAGAATAAAAATTTAGGAAAACCTAAACTCCACCTACCCTACCATGACCCTATAATTATTGATGGAAAATTAATATGGGGTCCCTAATTCCAGTCTACCCTATCGCATTAAAGGTTCTTTGGACCTCGGACTCAGCGGCTCAGCGGTTCATATCTTCTGATTTCTGATTTGTATAAATTTGCCAGTATAGTTTTTATGGTCTCTCTTGTGGTGGAAGGTAATATGAGATATCACGAATAAGATTAATTTTTTTTGGTAAAATGCGGTTGCGAGAGATCTATGATAAGTCTTTATAGGGACGAACGTACGTCTTCTTTTGCGTGTTACGCATATTTCATTATTCACTAATACCCTTGACCGTAAGGGGAACAGTTCTGCAAGGAAAGGGACTTAGGTGACTAGGAATGCACACCAGTTTTTGACCCTCGAAGTAATCCTCCTCTAACCATTCCCCCCTTCTTCTTACTTCTTTCTTCCTTCCCACAATTGGACAATACAATGGACCTCTTGGTCTCTGAATGATCTCAATTATTGATTGAGCAGCCTAATCAACCTAACCTAACCATGAGTACAGGCCTTAAAAATATGAAAAATGCATATTCCTCGAGGTGGTTCTGGCTTGGTTAAGTTTCGGAAATCTATTGGCTGTAAAATTTAATTTAAAAATTATTATAAATTTTTAGATATTTATAGTTGTAATAGTGTAACAATTGTGAGTATTTACCTTAGATAATCCCCATTATGTGTCAATATATTTGAACTCAATAACGTTTGCATACATATTAATCCTCAAATTTCTAGTCCCTTTTTAGAAGTCTTTAAGTGCAGTACACAGACCAGTTTGTTACGCCTCATTACAAAACCAGCTCACGATTTCTAGATTAATGTTTCAAGATATTGTTATACTTAAAACCAAAAAATAATAAACCAAAACATTTTTGATTGTTAGCTGTTAATTGTGGCTGAGTGGATTTGGCATATTAAAAGGTTGTTGACCAAAAACTGGCAATTGTAGCTCAAACAAGCCATAAACAAATTAAAAAAAAAAAAAAATGAAACCAAAATGTTTAAATTAATTATTGCTTTAAAAGTTTTTGTTATAAACTTAACTGTGCATAGTAAATATTTAGTTTGTTTTAGACGTAGCTGTAGTTTTGGCCAGCCTTATAACTTGAGCTTATGCAATCCGGCCAAGAGTGACGAACGTTTCTCAGACACATTGCAAATTGATTTATACTTGACACCAATTTGGGTCGCTACATGTTTAAAGGCAGTAAAACCTGGCCAACTAGCAACAGGGCGGCCTAAAGAGGCCCACTAACTATTTGACGGAAGCTGCATAGGTCTTTTTCTTTTGTTGTTGTTGTGCATATGCTGACTAATGACGCATTAAGCCTTGGAATCAGCCAAATCTTTTTATTTCGCTCATTTTTTATTTTTTATTGATCTTTCTCTTTTAATATCATATTTATGGCAATTTGGCTTTGTGCGTCTTAACTGTCCCGCAACCGGAACTACTTAAATCGGCATCTAGTTGAGTCCGTTAGCTTTTTAAGAAAATAAAAAAAAAAGAGAAAAAATTAAGAAGAAAAACAAACAAAAGTTCAAAAACGTAAACAAATATTCAATACATATCAAATTTATATAAATTTCAAAAACCTGTTGCCAGTTTTTGGAAGTGCTAAAATTGTATATTTAAATTAAATTAACTTGATTTAATTGAATTACTGACGTCTGCTCACAATTGTGCATTAGGGTGGATCCGGTTCACGAACAAGATTCAAGAACTTTCGTCAAGAGGTTCTTATACAATTTACTACAAGAATTAACTAAGAACCTGCAATAATGTAAGGGAAATATTTAAAAAAGAGTAAGGGAAATATGAGAAGTTATCGAAAACAAAAAATGTGAAATTGGCGTGCTGCAAAGGCGAAAACGATTAAAATGTATTCGGAAAAACTGCACAATTTTCTTCAACAATTTATTTAAAACCCGTCAACAATGTAAGGGAAATATTATAATTTTTCGAATGGATTAAGAGAAATATGAGAAGTTATCGATTACAAAAAAAATATGAAAGTGAGTGCACGCAAAAACGAAATCGAATAAAATGAATAAAATCTATTCGTTTTGTAAATTTAGGAGCAAGGCTGACAATTTTGGGTTGAGTCAGAAAAAAATAATTTAAAATAATTATCAAAAAATATCTAATTTAAAATTGTCATGAATAGAATCTAAGAATATCAAAGAATTAAAATATGGGTTTTTAGTTGAAAATGCGTGCACTTCTGAATCTATTTTTTCCAATTCGTTTTAATTCCTCTTGCAACAAAGGAGCCGGTTTCAAACCGCATACAAAATTCGCTTTGGTGAATTTGGGAGCAGAACGAATAAAATATTTGGATTGATTTTCTATGGTACTTCTTAGACTTTACTAGTAAATTATACGAGGGCAGCTGATTCTTTTGGCTCAATAAAGAAGAGACCACGTTTTTGGAAAATAAAATTATTTAATCTCTCTATAAAATCTTGCCAGAATACAAATTTGCAGGTTTTCGTACTGTTTATCGATATGAATTATATCGCGGATCCTTGCAATCTTGTAGTCCTTTGGCATCGATACCAAAGAAGAATTTCGCTGCATTGACCATTCCTTGGCTCTAGCGTATTGTTATAGATTTTTGTGTTAAAAAATTAGAAATAGAATGATATTTGGAATTCCGTAGAATAGCTATGCTTTACCACGAAGGCTATTGAGACATTTACAATAATATAAAATATAATTTATATGAAAACCGAGTTACTTATGTCAATGTTATGTATTTTGAACTTTAGGCAGGTTAAAAAAAAACTATTTTTTATGTTGCAACCTGCCCTCGACAAAAGCTTTCATATAGAGGCTGTTTTTTTCAAACACTTTTTTGGCTCACCCTACTACTGTGCATATACTAAAGCCGCCTATTGTTAAATTTGCTGCTTTCTTTTGCCCCAGCACTGGCGTCTTAGCCAGTTGGGCTATTAAAATGCCACGCGCCAATTTCTGTTGTAATCCACTGGAAAAACTAATTTTAAGCTTTGTCTATTGACTTTGTCGGCTTGGCATTGGCATGTGGTCAAACTCGATAAAAAAAAAAAAATACATAACTTGTATGCTTAACACATTTTTTTAACACCTTACAAAAGGGGAGCAAGGTTAAGTTTGTTTACATTTTGGCATAGTTGAACCTGGGGCATACCAATAACTCTATGAAATGCCAAGTCAAAGCTAATTTATGTTATCACCACGCAGTTAATCTAATCCGCGTCAAATATGTGTTAAATATCAGCATATAAAACCTTGCCACAACACGTAAGGCATTCCGAATAAATTGACAAAGCAGTTAAAATTTAAAAATAAGAAAAGCAAACTTCGGAACAAAATGACCTGCCTTTCGGACATTGACCTGGCCACTTTACATCAGCATCGTCTGGAGGAGCGCTTTAGCTATAAGCTGGCTTGGAGTGGCGGACAGCAGCAACAGCAACAACAGCTGACACACTACAAGGAGCTGCTCATGCGTCACAGTCACTCGCTACAACGTCAGCGTTTGTCCAAGAGTGGTGGCTACTACAAAAATGGCGCCACAGCCAACAGCAATAGCAACAACAACATTAATGCTGACTCTGCAGTGACAAGGACTCAGAGTAGTTCCAACAGCAGCAACAACAACCAGGATAACTTGGATGAGCATGACAATTACTTTACATCAACCACACGCAGGCGACGTTCCGGCACCTGGCCGTAAGTAGCTGAAGCTAAGATATATACGAAATCTGGCATAGATTGATTAGAAAACCTAGAGAAAGTAGAAAAGAATTTTAGTTAAATACAGCAGGAGAAGGAACAAAATTACGAGAACATAAGTTACATAGTTAAAATGTTGTATGTCGGGAGGTCCAAATTTGAGTCAGAGTTGGGGTGTTTATATTGTCGGCCATAAAAGACTAAAAACGCCTAAAAATGGGCATTTACGCCCAATCCAGACACTTGACTACGAAAAGTCGTGCATTCCTGCACAAAAGTGTGTTGTAAAAAGAGCAAAATATCTGCAAGTGTGATCGTATTTTTATGTTTTTAGTATTATTGAGTGCTTCTAATGTGTTAGAAAACAGAACAGCTTTTTGTAAACAACCGCCAAAAGTAGATTTCTTAAAAGTGTACTGAAAGTCGTAATTTCTTTGCAGTTGAAGATCAGAAAATATATATAATACTGGTAAATATCCAAAACTTTATCTTAGCATTTTTCTGACAAAAACTTTTATTAAATGAAACAATATGACACTTGTCAGCAGCTTATTATTGTTGCTCACCTTGTTAATCGGGCATTTTTACCTTTATGCCTCGTTGTTAGGGTAGCTCACGCCCTCACTCGGGCATTTTCGCTTAGGCATTTATGACCGAAAAAGTGAACACCCCATGTCAGATTTCTGATTGAATGCATTTTGTATACAATGGTACAACATTTTTAAGAAACTTGAATGTTTCGGGATGGTGCATACTCCTCTTCCTTTTTAGTCAAGTCCGAATTTAGCCATTCTTCAACATTTCGTTGATCAACTTTGCTTTTATAATATATTTTCTACTGATTAAGATGAAAGACAGAAAATTTAAAAAAAAACAGACAACAAGCAAACATACTTAAAGTATGATCAGGGTGACTAGACAAATCGATATAACTATGTCCGCCTGATTTCGAGGTTATATTATATATTGCTTCCATAGGTGTTTCAGAGGACCTTGAATAGATATCGTAACCAAATTTGGCATTCGAAAGTTTTTTTAGACTTCCTAAGCACGGTTGACTATATCATGTTGCCCCTGGTTCTTGTTTGTTTATGAAGACATCGTTTCTCGCATTTCTTTTTCACGTTGCTTTTCAGATTTTAACTTGAAACTCTTTGTAGAAACCTTCCAGTTCTATATGGATTCTACCTTGACTTTCTTAATTTCATAATAAATATCTTAATCAAGACACACTGGAAAGAAATTATACTACTATAAGTATTGAACATTTATATGTCTAACGTGCGAACTGATAAAAACTAATCTTACTCCTATATTGAATTGCAAAAAGAATTGTGTTTAGATTGTTATTGGTCTTATCTGTGGAATACTCATTATCTGTTGTCTATTAGATTTTTATACGAAATATTTAGTACCATATGACAGTTGTGTACATTTAGACGCACTCTTATCAGGAATTTTAAAATTGAAAACAAAAATTATTCACGTATATTTGTAATTGATTGCAGATGTTTATATATCAGCTTTTATTGAATATACTATGTACATATACATATATATGTATGGCCTCCACTTAGGGTAAACCAGATTTCACAATTTCTGTACGTGCTATGTCACCATGATAATGGAGTTTATAAATTTTCATTGGAAATTAAAAAAATACTGCATTTTAATGCTGGGGGGTTTTTATCTATACTTTGGGATTCATTTGGCAACGGTAATGGTTGTAATTTGTTATAAACGAGGGTGGTTTGATAACTTTAACTAACTAACTTACTTTTTGTTTTTCGGTAAATAAGCGATTTATTTTACAACTTAGTCAAAAAAAACTTCAGTTTTCCAATTTTTGTATTCTTTTTACATAAGTATTCGCAAGGGTTTTCCATTTATCTGGAACGTCCTCAATCGTACAAAAAACTTTTAAAACTAAAACTGTTCTAATTGCATTTTTTTTTTAAATGGAAGCTATACTTAGAAGTTCATATTTTGGTTGGTAGACGGCGCCAAAGTGACTAAAAACCAGTTTTTCGTTGTCCTTTTTTTTTTGGCTATAATGATAAAATAACTCAATAAAAAACATAAAACTATTATTTAAATCATCTAATTATTCCAGTAGCTCCCAAGTTAAAACGCTTTAAATTAAGGAGTATATTATTGTGTCTAATATAATGAAAGAGGCATCGCAGGATCCCAAAGCTATCACCTATATGGTTAGAAGGACAAAAGAAATAGATTTACACGGACGGATTTAGACGGACGTACGTCTGTCTGAACGTCTGGATCTTAGTTTAGAGCTAGAACATCCAAACATTAGATCTTTTTTATGTCACAGTTTTATTTTGTCGATATCGGAGTTATATCCCATAAGATCACCTCGAAAAAATTGAAAGTTCTTGAGACATAATTAATATGTTTATGAAGATATGGATATATTTTTTAGCATATTAATAAATAAATTTTATCAAATTATTATATCATATAGCTCTCATAGGAACAACCGGTCTAAAAAACATAATTTTTTAGAATTGCGTTTGTTTATGAAGATAGCGTAGTTTTATTTAATTTTCAAGCACTATTTCAAATTTTATCAAATGCAGCTTACTATTTTATATAGCCATCATAGGACCGATCGGTCCGAAAAAGCTTTTTAGGGCATAACTCGTTTGTTTCTAAAGATATCGTAACCAAAATAGGTAATCAAAAGCATTAATCCTAATTGGATTGAAATCGGTTGATTTATTTATTTGTTTGTTGTGATAATAAAGGAATACTCAACCGAGTTATACCTTCATAAAATTTAGTTTACTTTAAAAATATTGGTATTTGGTGTCGGGGACATAGTATATAGCTCCCATAGGCGTGTTTCAGAGGATCTCGAAAAACGCGAAAAGTTTTAGATAAATAATTCGTTTGTTTATGAAGATATCGTAACCAAATTTGGCATTCGGAAATTTTTTATAGTTCCTAATCACTGTACCCAATTTTATTAAAATCGGTTTCTTACATCATATAGCTCCCATAGGACACATCGATCATAAAATCGTTTTTTTGCACAAAATTCGTTGTGTTTCGTTTGTTTGTGAAGATATCGTTTTTTAGAGTTCCCAATCACTGTACCAAATTTGATCAAAATCGGTTGACTGTATCATATAACACCTATAGGACCGATCGGTCAAAAAAAAAATGTTTGGTGCAAAATTCGACTGTTTTTATATCGGATTTAATTACAATGTGGTGGTACAGGGTATCCCAAAGTAGTCCGCGACCGACTTTAACATACACCATCTTTGATATCTTTAATGTATAAAAATTTTTCGAAAATAAAATTTATTTTATTTTTGTTCTTAAGCGACTAATTCTGAAAACATAGCCTCTATCACAATTTTGTGGAAACACCATGATTTGCAACATTGAATGCAATTTAATAGTTATCTGTTGGTTTTTGCCTAGTGAGGTTTCACAATCCTTCAACTGATACGATTGATTTATTCTTTTGTGAGTTTGAAAAAAAAACAACAACAAACTCCTTGACCTTTCTGCACAGTCCAATGCGTGCATAGCCACAAATCGGTTATTTATCAAACATATTTTTTTCGGCCACTTAAAAACGAGTTTATTAACACCTTAGAAAATAATCAACTATGCGCTGTGACATGATGGCGCCGCGTGTTAATTTATGCGGTTTGGGTGTTTTGCACCCAAAAGAGCATATTGGAAACATGGCTTAACTATAAGCAACAAATACCAAACAACTATACCAAACACAACTTGGTATATACATACCAGCATTATTAATGATTTGTTTTGAAGAACTTGAGATCAACAACAGCAAGAGAAACACAAAAAAAACGAAAAAAAAAAAACAAAAAAAAACCAATCAACTTTATATACTCGTCGTACATAATGAATATAATCAAGCTAGAAAAAACCGTGCCAGTTTGTGCTAGGCGTCATTCATAAGTAAGTGCCACAAAGTGGCTATTTGGTTTGAGGTGTTTGACTAGTTATTGGTCCAAAAGCGCAAATGGCTGGCAGCAGGTCAGCCAGGTCAGTCTAAATTTGCATCTTTTGGCTTAGAATGAGCCCCAGACCGAGACCCAGACCGAAACCGAAGGGTATTGACAATTGGCTGTGCTTGGTAATTAATGCTCAAGTGAAATTGTGCGAAAGGTTTTTGAAAGTCAATGACGTTCGGATTGTGCCGCGTCATTTAAAAAAAAAAATTATTGTCGTTTTCGGTTGTAGCTACGATTCTAAATACTTACCCAAGCTTTTAGTTAGTAGGTTGTGTTTATTCAAGCGTAGAGCACGCAATTACGGGGTCTTGCTGAAAGTTGCATTGTTTTAAATTTTTTTTCAAAATAAATTTGCAACAATTAAGAAAAAGTATTCAGGAAATATGAGTAAGTCGCAGTGTGCGTTGCGGTTAAGTGAGTCTATCGATAAGGCTATAATATTGTGCATACAGTGTCATGGACTCAAATCGAGAGTTCTAAATCAAATTATTCAAGAAATTATTTTAAAGTTTTACTGTAATTGTGCACTTTATAAGGATCAGTTAATTTGAGTGATTGTTCGTGATTTCGTTGTACAAAAAGTGTATCTTCATCTTAAGACGCGGAAAAGTTCTTTTATTTTTTTGCTATGCAAAGAACTCGGCAAAATCGTCTGTGTGTTTATAAATGCCTACAATCTTCGGAATGGTTATTGTAGAGCAGTCAAATATTTCATATTATTGTGTTTATAAGAACAAATTCGCAGTGCTTACAAAAGCTTTCACAATCTAAATCAAACTCAATTTTAGATAATTATCTATCAAAGCTCAAAACGTGATTGTTCGTTTTCTATATAATATATAAATACCGCTTTGTATCGATAACCATATATATAGGCAACGTTATATTCATTAAATTGCAAAAGTGAAAAAACTTCTCTATTAGTAAGTGTTGTGGTTCCATTTCAGTAAGTCAATACAAACGCTGTTATTCTTTAAATCACATTATAAAAGATTTATTTTCATTATGTTCAAAATTTGTTATGACATTTTCCAATAGGGTCGTTTGAATCTCATTGGAGATGTTTTTTTTTTTAATACTTGAATAGTGGTTGTGCGTTTTAAATACACTTTACTCTTGAAAGAACTACGTAAAAAGAAGTCGCGATATTAAGCGATTTTCGAAGAACGCTTCCAAGTTGCATCGTCTCGTTGGAAATAAATATCATCCAAGTCAATGCCTTCTAATTGGAAAGAAAAATAATCGACTTACATTGAAATATATGGGTCCGACTTGATTTTGTGTGTTGACAGTTCCTTTTAAAGCGAAATGAGTTTTTTTTTTCAAAATTTGTTTAGTGTTTTAATGCGGTCTTTAAATCTATAGTATATTTAGATGTACAGTACATCATCGTTATAAATGTCAGATTTTCAACTAACAAAAAAAAAAAAAAACAAAAGACGATTTCAAATCAAAATGGCGTACTTTCAAAAATTACTTTTATGCACTTTATTGGACTACCCTGTTTTTGTTGGGATGTGCATTTGTAAACTCGTGTTTTAAATAATGCGACTAGCGAGCTGATTTTACTTTATTGTATAATATAAAAAAATTGATCTGCAAACCCGGTTTCGAAAATAACTCTAACTCAGTAACGAGCCAAGTATCTTTCAAGCAAATATCTAACTAAGAGCCGTCCATTGTGGTGCCAAAATTCACTTTTAAGCCAAAAAACAATCTGGCTATGCGTTAGAAATATTTTTAAGAGAGCTTAAAATCGAGGTGATCCTAGTGCGTCAGAAATATTTTCAAGAGAGCTAGCTTTAAATTCAAGCGATCCCAAAAAATCCTAAAAATCCTAAATACTTGAGCGCTTATAGGGTATTAACAACTCGTACATTATATAATATTATATATTTTAAGGCAAGGTGACCCTTTTTGTATCATTAATTGCAGCTGCGTAGTTTTGAACACAGTTCAAATTTGGAGCTCGTGATTAATATTTTTTTAAGATTATAAAAAAACTCGAAATTAAGCCACAAAAGTTTTAATATGAATGTCTTGATTTCTTTTCTAAATAATAAATTTCTTACAAAACAACTAAATTCAACGCTCGTGATTAAAATTGTTTCAGAAAAATTACAAAACACCATAATCTAAGCACGTACTCTAAATATTTGCATATCAATAGATATACGATAAGTATAAAAAAAATGGCATTTCGTCATCAAACCGGATTAGAAATGTAAATGTTATAAATATTAAGAATGAGAAAGCCCAAAAACCTTCGCGCATTATAACTTGCACTAAAAAAGTTTTAAATATTCTCTCTATTTATCTTATTGGCAGATAGATATTCAAATTTTTTTTATAAGAGACCGCCCAGAACTTTGACTAAAACTTTCAGTTGCAGTGAAACTTATTTAAGAACCTAGGCAGTTGCAAGCAGTAAACGACTTTGAGATACCCTTTACCATCGCAACAAATAAAGATATTCCATTTTGATTGCCGAATGCGGTTACAATATCTTCATAAATAAAATGTTATTTTTTTCGAACGATCGTTCCTATGGGGCTATATAATATAGTAAAACGATTTTGATAGCTTGGTATGGTACTCTATAAAACTTCCCGTCTAATCTGAAAATTTGGTTGCTATATTCAATGGATAGACAGATATGGGTATATCGACTTCTCTAGTCACCCTGATCATACTTAAGATAACTTAGGGGGGTCTCCGACGCCTCTTTCTGTATGTTATAAATATTTTTGACTTGCACAAACTTAATATACCCTTTGTACAATAAAATATAGGGTTTAGAAATAGGACCACTAAGGTGCAGCGGGAAATCATTATACAGTATTATATATAAAGATAACGTACGTTAAAGTCGGGCGCGGACAACTTTGGGATACCCTATACCACCACACTGCATTTAATTCCGGTATATTGCTTAAGAACTCCAAAATAAAAGACATCTGATTGCAAAATTTGGTTACGATATCTTTATAAACAAACGAAACAAAATAAACTTTGTTAAAAAAACGTTTTTTCGAGCGATCGGACCTATTGGAGCTATATGATATAGTTAACCGATTTTGATCAAATTTGGTACAGTCCTTGCGTACTCCAAAAAACTTTCTAATGCCGAATTTGGTTACGATATCTTCATAAACAAACGAAGTACAAAAAATTTTGGCCCTACGGGAGTCGTATGATATAGTCAACCGATTTCGCTCAAATTTTGGTACAGTGCTTGGGAACTATAAAAAACTGCCAAATGCCAAATTTGGTTACGATACAAACGAATTATCCATCTAAAATTTTTTGATTTTTTCGAGGTCCTCTGAAATACCCCTATAGGAGCTGTATAATATAACCCCGATATCCAAAAAATAAAATAAGCTTGTCTCCCCTGACATAATAGCGCATCTAATCAGAAATTTGGTTGCTGTATCTCTTACCATATCTGAGATCTAGGCGTTCATACGGACAGACAGACAGACGTCCGACGTCTCCTTCTGTATGTTACATAAATTTTCGGCTTGCACAAACTTAATATACCCTTTGCACCATACGGTACAGGGTATAAAAAGCAATCACAGACCCAAAAACTCAATCGTATGTAATTTATTACCTTTCAACTTGTTTTGTATTTTTAATCACTTTCGATTTTTTGCACGTAAATAAACATTTCCGACCCACCTATTAAAGATGGTTTTTGTAGTTTTTTTTTGCATTCAAATAGCAATTTTCTGACTCAAAGCTATTCCGGATTTCGTATTTTGTGTCCATATTATTAACAGCAAGTAATCCTAATTAAACAAATATTTCGGCATTTGTTAACCTTCACCGTCACTCCTGCAGAAGTAAACGCCTAAAGTTTTTTGAATTTTGGACTAGGTAACCTCTTTTTCGATAGTCTTTAGTCTGTATTCGTCATGTCGTTCACCAACTGATCTAAATTGTGAAATGTATCCATAATTAGACTTCTTGTCAATCTTACAGTAACTACTCTCATTTCTATTTAAATGTAACTTAAACTATTTTGTATGAAAAATCTTGACCCCTCATATAACGCCCCCAGAAATATCCAGAGTATTAATTATAAAAGGCTATAAATTTACTTAAGTCATGTCTCTGCCATTGTTCCACGGTTCTGCACTGGCTAGCAAAAATGACTTGGAAAATGGCACGGCTCACTTGGTTGGCATACAAATCATCTTGGTAGCGAGCAGATGACATGTGTGCTGAGTCATAACTCATTTGAGCCAAGTCATTTACCCACTTGCTAAGCATAACCAAGCCGGACATGAAGAGTAGCAGGATCCACCCACAACTTAAGTATCACTTTCAGTTCAACGTTTAAAGCGTTTGAGCGTTTAAAGATTAACATTTTGGCGGCTAACACGCATACACCAACACCACTGTGATGTCCATAGCACTAAAACAGTGGCGTAGATAGATTTTTGTCAGAGGGGTTTTGTTTGATTAGGCAACTTTTTTTATTGTAAAGTATAGATAAAATGGTTATAAATTTAATTCTAAAAAGAGATTGAGAGATTGAGGAGAAAATCGCGGTTTGATGGTAACTGCAAATCTAATACGTTTTATTGCATATTGCCTCTTGGATTCGCAATAAAAAACTAAATTATCATCTTTATCTTTTTCTAATTAGAAAAAGTTAATAAAAAATTTTAATCCAAGCTGTTCAAAGAAATCATTTTTTTATATCAAGCATAAAAAAAAGCATTACCATTAAATTAACTTAAAAAGAATTTATTATTTGATCAGTTGAAAAACAATAATATATCCCACATTCCTAATCAATCTTAATGAACCCCTGGCCTGAACTCTTACGAAATTTTTCAATTTAATTTGGAGTAGCAAAATATGTATGTAGTTAGAATCAAACCCTAAGAATAACGAATAGAAGATGCTATTATTTAAGTTGAATTAAATTTTTTGATCAGCAGCTCGAATATTCAATTGTCTATCATAGGCAGAAACGAAGTGCACTTGATGTCATGACACCTGTTCTGGGCAGGCTCTACTATGACAATATCCTTTAGGACAGCCAAAAAAAAAATGAAGCTACCTCTCTATTCTATGTTTGCAGCTTATTTTAACAGACGAAGAGAAATCAAAAATGGATTGAAATGAGTGGAACCGATCTTTTTTTAGATCGATCTCCTCGATTTTGATTTTTACATATGTGATAGAGGTACCGATTACACTAGTTTACACGAAAAATGAACCATCGTAAAAAAGTGTTCTTTAGGGCAATTTTGGGTCGAGAATATGTAATGTATTTTTCGTATTTCTCGACCCAAAATTACCCAAAAAAACACTTTTTACGGAGGTTCACTCGATGACTGTTAAATTTGTAGACTAGTGTTATTTATCGAGTTCGAGTGCTTAATTAATTATATCATAATCAATTATAAAGTGCGAAAAAAATTTTATTTTTTTGAATTTATGCTCATAAAGTGTGATCGTTCCCATTGCTGGGAAAAGTCAAGATCAATTTATAATTTTTCAAAAAAAAAAAAAATTGTAGACGCTTTAAAGAAATGCATTATTTTTTTAGTTATACATTTTTTAATAGTAAAATAATTATTCAATTATTTTTACTCGTTTACGAGTTATGTTTGCCTTAATGTTTAGCTATCGACTCACTCGATAACGCGTCAATTATATACTAAAAAATGAACTAAATACCAATTAGTAAACAAATTTATCTCGAACCTGGCACTGGAACCTACCTAAAGTCTTGAGGCCAACAGAGTCAGTCCACTCGATATACTCACGCGTACACACACAATATATTTATTACGTGACGATGTTTTTATCATTTCAGTCTTATCTACGTTGAAGAACTTTGTTTTAAAAATTAAAAAAAAAATACTTAAATTTGAAATAGCGTTTTTGTAAATAGGACGATTTGATGATTAAGAAAAAAACCATCAGATATTTTGCAATAATGATCGCCAGGGACTTGGGTGTAGGTATAGCCATATTCGTATGTCTATTCGAACGTTTGTGCTTAAGAAAACTTCGATATCCGGCCGAGAAGTGCGTATATGTGTCAAATAAATTGGTTAGCTCCCATCGCTACCCGTTAGAAAATTTTGAAGCTAACACCCATAATAGAAAAGCTTTCCGGTCAAAGCTAAAAACAGTTATCTTGCTCCTGTCAATATATTCTGCAAACGATCATCAAGGCTGAAAGAAAACTTGAAAACAGACCCTCCTTCCAAAAAACTGCAATACTTCGTAGTTCTATAAGAAAGCTAGACCTACTAAATGTGACTATAAGAATTCAGGAATATAGGATAGAATAGGAGCCTAATGACTAAAATAAAACAGTTTTGTGTATTGAAATAATGCTCACGCGCCCATTTTCCGCAAACCCTCAACTAATTGATTGATTTCCCTATAAAGAACTCCTCTACAAAGAATTTTTTTCATATTACCTCTGCCAATTGTTTTCAAGTACACTGCCCTTATGATATTTATAGAATGTAAGAAAACTCGCTTCCTTGTGAGCTTACAATAGATAAGGAAGTACGACTGTATTGATTATTTATTGGAAAATGAGTATTACCAAGTTCAGACGCAGCCTCGGCTGATTAAAATATTTTGTAAGCTGGTGTTATCTTTAAACTAAATACAAGTGCACAGCAAAAGTCAGGATGGCGTTGTATGACCCCCTAGTCCACGCCAATGGCACAAAAGCAGCGACGCTTAACAGCATGACGCTCTGGCGTCGCCGACGTTGACGCCAACGCCGCTGTCGCTGTCTCTGCCTTAATCTCTGCCTCTGCAATATTCGATTCCTGTTTGTTTGCGCTTGAGATTTAATTCTTTTGTTGTTGTATTTTATCTTCGACAAGTTTATTTACGCTGCCACTGCCTCTGCCGCCAACGCTGCCGCTGCTGCTGTTGTAATGTAATGAAAACAAAAATATTGTATAAACCTTTTTTTGTTGTTGTTGTTTTTGAAAATTTATTGGCAATTGCGGGCAGCGCAGCTTGGCAGTGTGTTTGTAACCTTCGAGCGAGCAACAAGTCAAGCGCAGCCAATTTGCCAAGCAGCTAAAATTCCAAAAGCGCCAACAAGTTTTTATTTTTATTATTGTCTGTTTTGCGATCGTGCGAAGTCGTATAAAATAAAATACGCGTGATTTTAATAAGTTTTGTGTTTTTTTTTTATTTTTTGTTAAGGCGTGGTTGTTAACTTGGTTGTGAACTTAGGTTTTTCAACTATTGTAGTTTTTGTAGGAAAAGAGCTTAGACTTGTTGCGGCATAAAGCATGCAACATCAGAAACTGCGTCTGGCTACACTGCATCGTCAGACTTCTGTGCATGTAGATCCAGCTGATGCAGCTATGACGCAAAATGTTGCGGAAGTTAGAGCCGAGCGTGAACATATGCCCTTGGCGCCTGAGGCGCGCATTTTAAGGTGCTGCCTTAAACTATCCCAGTTTTTTTTTGCTGTTAAAGCTTGACTGATTCGTTTTTCTTTGTATCTTTGCAGGCGCACGCGCAGCTTGAATGCGCCCTCGCCCTTTCAACAGTTTGGGCCATGCGGGCGTATTATGAAAAACTCGGCCATGGTTATGCAAATACAAGATCCCGCCAGTCAACGTTTGACCTGGTATAAGCCACCTCTCACCGTGTTGGTCATCAAGAAGAAGGACTCACAAGTTTTGCCACCATTTGTGCAGCTGGTCGAGTGGTTGGTGCAGGAGAAGCATATGGTGGTCTGGGTGGAATCAGCTGTCTTGGAGGACAAGCTTTTGCGTGACGATGTCAAGCTGGAGCATGAAAGTGCCAAATTTCGGCAAGTACATGAAGATTACAGCAGCGTACGTGCACGTTTCTTAGCGCTGCGCGAAAAACTGGTCACCTTCAAGTAAGTATTTGTGCGCTTGCTGTCTAATGTGGCAAACCTTTTGTTAATGATCTTTGCACTCTTTTAGAGACGGGCGTGATGATCTCACCGATCGCATCGATTTTATTGTATGCTTGGGCGGTGATGGCACTTTATTGTACGCCTCACAGCTGTTCCAGCAATCGGTGCCGCCAGTTATGGCTTTTTACTTAGGCTCATTGGGCTTTCTGACGCCATTCCAGTGTGATAATTTCCAGGAGCAGGTGACCAATGTATTGGAGGGTCATGCGGCGCTTACGCTGCGCAGTCGCCTGCGTTGTGTCATACATCGCAAGGGTGAGCGACGCAAGGAATCACTGCTGCCCGTTGGTACTGGCTCATTGCTTAAGCCCAGTCTGCAGCGACAGCTGAACTACGTGGAACTTAATGGACCCAGCAACAACAATGGCTGCTCACAGTCTTCCAATAGCATACTCGTGCTCAATGAGGTGGTCATTAATCGCGGCCCCTCGCCCTATCTCAGCAATATAGATATATTTTTGGACGGCAAGTACATTACATCGGTGCAGGGTGATGGCTTAATTGTGTCCACACCCACCGGCAGCACAGCTTATGCCGCAGCTGCGGGCGCATCCATGATACATCCCTCTGTGCCGGCTATATTGGTAACGCCCATATGTCCGCACTCGCTGAGTTTTCGTCCGATTGTGGTGCCTGCTGGCGTGGAGCTTAAGGTGAGTTGAACGAATGATAAAGCGGTACTAATGGCTAATTTTTACTAAACCATATTTTCGAATTCCAGATCTCCATATCGCCGGACAGTCGCAACACCTCGCGTGTTTCATTTGACGGCCGCAACGATCAGGAGCTGCATCATGGCGACAGTCTACGCGTGACCACATCTATATATCCAGTGCCTAGCATTTGCTCTCAAGATCAAATATCGGATTGGTTTGACTCGCTGGCCGAGGGCTTGCACTGGAATGTGCGCAAGCGTCAAAAGTGTTTGGATGAGTTGTCAGACCTGACCGCTTCCAGTTCGGAGGATACGCTGGATGAGTTTGACAATCTAAAGATCTATGATGCGTAGACTTAGTTTAGTGCTGTATGTTGTACTCTGTAGCTTGTTAGCGTGGCCAATTAGTCGTAAGTTTAGAATTTAGGCTTACAAATTTTTGGTGGCTGCGGCTGGGTTTATTAATCTATGTATAAGCGATGTGGCATATATTAACCTAGCTCTGTCCACTATTGTGCAATTTCTATAACTATTTTATAACTAGCAAAATACTCTGTTATATTTCTATAAAAAGTTTATAATCTTAACTATACTATAATACATAGTTTAGTTTGTTTCATCGACTAGTTAAATTTCTGTTGGCCTTTGAACAAAAGTCGTTTTAAAATTAAGTGATTTTTAATTATATCGAGTGCCGCGTACTAAAGTACTTAAGAGTTGAAGAAATGTTGATATTGTACTATGTAAATTGTATGATGCAAATAAATTGTATTATTTACTCAAGCGCCACAAACACAAAGGTCTTTTGTACAAAATTTCGTTTGCTGTTGCTAAGTCAACACGGCGTATGTGCAATGTGACCAGCATATAAAAATGCAATTAATTAAGTGTCCAGAGCTCTAAGGCTGAGCAACGGAAGTAATCAAAGCAGACACTTAACAACAGAAAGCACTTAAGCGGGAACTGGGCAAAGACCGAATGAGCGTTAAAAGAATGTGAAGCTAAGCCAAAGGGTGGAAGGGATGGGCTGTTAGCAAAATCTGGACAATGTTCATAGACACTTTATAGCTGGCATGCGTAACAAATCCACGTAATGGATAAGAACGAGTGCGTATAATTGATTGGACAGTGCTGTGAGCTGAGATCTCATGGTCAACTAAAAGTTGCATACTTTTGGGGCGACTTGTTGAAAACAACTTAAAACTTAAAAGGAATTTGGATGGTAGCTGATATAAAAAATTATTTACCTAAAGTATTTTACGGTTTTTGGTTCGGAGCTAGGTAATAAGTTTTTATAAAAATATATGTAAATGTATTTAGGGAGTCCTTAACATTTTTTAATATCTAACATCAGCTGGCCTAGAATGCTGGCAAAAATAACCAACTGTTGTCCCATTAAAATCTACAATCGAAAAGAACAATTTGAAGATCACCTTAAAATGAGCCAAGTTTCGGATAACCCATTTATGCAAGATTTCAAAGGATGCTTGTAAGTCCATATAAATAAAGCATACCTATGTATACGTAGTAATCGTTGAAATCCAAAGATAATTCGTAAGATAAAATTCAGGATGCATAAAGACTTTTTGTGTACCTGTCGTTCTAACGACGATGATCATCGTCACGCATAAATGTGAGTACATATTTATTTATAGTATTTCCAAGTATGTATTTATATTTAAGAAAAATAAATTTTGATATAATAGTGAAATAATACAAAAACAGGATATCTCTGCTAAGTTTTATAATCACGTATAATGAGGACGTTTAATATTTCTTCATAGGTCAAATTATTTTGTTTGCTGGGCGTACATGAGAGAACATACGAATTACCTGTTGATGGCTGTATCCTGTCTATTATCATACCTTACTTTCAGTTAACAGGAGAGTATCTAAGTATACTTATAAGTTAAATCTTTAAAAACATTTAAAAATACGTATCGTATAAGTTTTTATTGGATACTGTAGTTTCAACGTAAGCCGTGAAATTCTCCTATAAAGGTTCGGGATCAGATAACAGCAAAACTGCACCAACATAAGGGCGAAGCGTACATTTTGTTAAATATTGGTGTCCTTTACTCTAGCAATTTCTGAGATGTGGAACGTGTGTAGTTTCATCGATACTCTTTTCGGTGCTGTTCATTTTTGCAAAGATAACTTATGGTCTTCTGTCTGGAACGTATATTGTGTAAATCTTTAATACCTTTATAGTGTTTCTACAGTGCACTATGGGCCCAGATTCTCATATTTTGGCCAAAACCCTGGCATTTCCATAATAATTTTTTTAGAGTGATGAAATTTTACGCACGTGTTCGTAAAGGATTGAGCTATTTTTTATCATTTAAGTTTGAGCCTCCTCAGATTTTTTTAAGATATAGATAATCCAAACCAAAATTGGAAAAAATTTACAAAAAAGTTTTAAATTAATTAAAAAAAGAAGCGGTTTATTGGAATTGGACCATATTTCACACAGAGGTAGATATGAGCACCTCATACATTGAAAAAATAGCCTATACCCAAAATATTGAATGGTTTTGAAGTTATAGCCCCAAATAGTTTCAGCTTTCCAAGCAAATTACTAAAAGGCGACATCACTAATCCATATGTTTTTTAACTGTTTTAATTTTTTTTTTGCATGCTCTTTTAATTTCAGAAAAAAAATTTCAAAAATCAATATTTACATTTTTACGTTTTTTCTTCAAAATTGATCAATTTTACAATTTTTGATTTGCTCCTTTGTTATTATGCTATAAAATTTTCAAATTGTACATTTTTCTTACATTCAAGTAAAAATTTTAAAATGAAAAAAATTAAAGCAGTCTTTTAGACAGCTAAGAAATTCAAAAAATAGTACAATTTCCTGGAGGTCAATTTTTAATATTCAACTTTTAAATACAAAATTCAATTTCCGAAAATGGGGAGGAATTACATTTTCTTGTAAAACATGTGAAGAAATTTATAAAATTTTTTTCGATCAAATATCGAGTGGTAGTCGGAGGTACCCTTAAAGCAAAGTAGCCAAATGATGAAAAACCTACAAAATCTTTTAAATCTTTCTTTTAACTACTCGAATATATTTAAAACTTAAAAGTTTTTGAGCTAAATTTTATTTTTTCTCTGAAGTAACATTTATGAATAACAAAGTGAATGAAGATTTCGTAGCTGCATGTATCATGGTAAATGCAAGTTTTTTTTCTGTAAATTATCGCGAAACTTAAAAATTTACGAAATGCCAACTTTGATGGCTAATTACTTAAGAACCAGTAATTAAAATTTAATATTTCTTTTTTGCACAGGATACATTAATATGTGTAAAATCATATTAAATTGTCATTGTGACCAAATTTTGAATTTCGTCTGGAGGGCTTTTGGCCAAAGTCTAGCCACGCGGGCCTATTGTGCAGTGTATAAAATACGATTTTTTGTTATTATTATTATTTGTAACAGACACGTATTTAGTACTCAGTTGATACAAGCACATCGATTGATACCAAAGAAATTCAGATTTTCAAAAAAGTTTCTCCGCGATTGACGTTCTAGAAACGGCCACGTCCAAAAAGTAAAGAGATATGTCGCTTTACTTTGGAATTTTCGGTTTGCTTTAATTTATTAGAAAAGATGGCGTGCGTAAAAGTCGATAAAGTTAAAACGATTTTTAACCGATCCTATGGGGGTTATATGATTTGGTCAGCCGATTTTCATAAAACGCAGTACAATAATTGGGAGCTCCAAAAAATTTCCAAATGTCCAAATTTGGTTACGGTATCTTCAAAAACGAATGAGTTATCTATCTAAAACTTTTGGTTTTTCTTTTTTGAGGAAGCTATAAAATACTATAACTCCTGTATCAAAACCAAAAATAAACTTGTCTGTGACATAATAAGGAAATTAATCTGAAAGTTTGATTGCTCTAGCTGTTACCACCTCTGAGATCTAAGCGTTCATACGGACAGACAGACGGACATGGACATATCGACTTCTCTAGTTACCAAACTATATATCATACTTTAGGTAAGTTTGGAGGTCTCCGACGACTCCACAGACTTAATATCTCCTTTGTACCTTAAGGTAAATAATCTGATCTAATGATCTTGTATTGTATATCTAATTAGCCATAGGATGCATTACTCCTTGTTAGAATTTCTTGACAAGTCTAATCCGTTTCAAAGGTATATCTTGTCTACAAACCAAGCTTAAAGTGCAGCATTCAAAGTGATATTACATAATCTGAAGCATATAATCGTAATATATCAAAATGTTTTGCGTAAAGTGCAATTTGGGAGCACTGTGCGAGGGAGAGCATAAATCAAAAGCATAAAATAAAAGCTGAGAAAATAAAAAGTAAAATAACGGCACAAATGTGCCTATAATTTCTCACTCTCTCTCTCACTCTCTCTATCACTCTGTTTCGTTGTACGTGTGCGTCTAAGTGAGCTAATGTGTCTGTGTGTGTGAACGTGCATTTATTATCAATTTTGACGCATTTATTTTTTTTTGCCCTCGTCCATGCAACAAGTGCTCTTAAGCCGCAGCATCCTTCCGGTCGACCTGGCTGGTTGACTCTTGCTCGGATAAACTCGTTGCGTATTATCCGCTCGCGTTGATTGGTTGAAACAACATAAGCAGGCGCTGCTGCGGCCACGCCCAGCAGCAAGCTCTTAACATTGCGCAGGCTTCGTGTCGCAATCGCAATCATAACTGCAAAAACGAAGTGCTTCGTTTATTGCATATGTATGGGCGTCTTATCACACATATGTACGTGTGTGTGCAGTGACATTTATGCGTGAAAAATAGAATAAATGGCGGCTTGCTTATTTTATTCGTTATTCTTTTATTTTTACTTGTTTTCGAGCTATATAAATATGTATGCGCTTTAGATTTAATACCACTTAATCGGGTCAGTCATTATGCCAAATGCTCTCTTCAATTTTGAGCTTATTACGACTTAAATAAACCGAGCTTTTATGTAGTTAAAAGCAATATGGGAAAATGTTTTATTGGTTTTTGTTTTACAACTTTATTAAACTGACTTTCAATTACATTTAATTTCATTTTTTCAGTTACTAATGAATTTGGTTATTTAAAAATAACAACAAAAATACTCGGAAGCTCTTTTTTGAGCTTATTAAAAGCGATATTGGAAAAAGTTTTATTGGTTGAATTTAATTTAATTTTATCAGTTTCTAATGAATTAAGTTGTAAATAAAAATAGCAACAAAAATATTCGCAACTTTTTCAGAATACAATTTTTTAATTCAATTCATCTTTATTGGAGTAACATTTAATTACATTTTCATTAAAAATAAGTCGCCTTATCATCTACAGCATAAGAGTAAGTATAATATTAAATCTTTTTAATTAGATGAAATAAAAAGATCTTAATTTACGTAGTTCTTAAAAGTATAGTGCAGATATCATATTTGATTAACGGCATCTGTTCAAAAAAAATGGCCTTTACATAGTTAAAAATTTTAAAAAATTTCTTTGCAGATTTATGTATTTTGTGTTTTCCATGGACAGTGGAAAAGAGTAAAGGCAGCACTTTAGACTAACCGAATTTATCTTACATTATATTCTCATAAATCTTTTTTCTGAAACCCTATTTAAAATTTAGAAAATTTAGTATGAATATATTCAGATTTCCCAAACTCTAAATTATATACTGGGAAAAACCAATAAGAAATTGGCCGAAACAGAATATTCATTCCTTATATTATTTTAATTTCAGCCTGAAGGTCTACATTGCTCTGGCTACAAACCTTTTATTATCTTAATTTAATCGTCGATATATCAATGTTTTCAGGTTAAGAGCATCAAAAAAATATACATTTTTCAAGCACTGGTTAGGGCAATACAAGGATCAGAGCAAATGCTAACTTCTCTAGAGTGAAATTAGGGCATTGTAAGGATCCCAGTGGAATTAAGGAAGCGCAAAAGCAGTTAAATTCAATAAAATATTCTTGAGCAACCTACTGAGGGTTCAATACTCCTGAGCGGTGCTACATTCTTAGAGTCCCTTAGTACCAATGAAAACTAAGAATCAAAAATAATACTTAAGGCTTCCAAGACTAAAAGATAAAAATTCAAACTTTATAGGATTGAGATCAAGTCAAATTAGCGAACATGAGCTATAAATGCCAATAGCCTAATTTATAAAAAAAAAGGAGGAAAACATCAAATACACCTTAGAATTTTTAGAGCTTTTTAATCTATTAGTTATCCACTATTTAAGGATCATTAATGAATATAGAAAAGCGCAAAAGACTTAGGTTACCCTGCAGAACGTCAGCGGAAATTCTGGGCGATAGTGCTAGTAAAACTGAAAAGCCCTAAAGGATTTTTCGTTTTGGTGCCTAATTTTGTTTTTATACTCTTTATGGTTTTTTGTCTTAGGTATTTTTCTCTATATCTTTCCGTGTTTTTTTTTTTAACGAAATATAGTTTGCAAAAAGAACATAATTTTGAAAATTTAAAAAAAATTAAATTTTAAATAAGAAATTTTGAATGTTTTTCTAAGTAAGAATGCCCGTTTTGGTCTCAGAACGAAAAAAATTAATTTTCTAGCATAAGCATCAAAATTCGACTTGGCGACCCTAAAAAAGTTGTATTAAAGGTTTCAGTGTAGTTTGAAATTCCCAAAAAATGTAGGGGTTGTACATAAGTTGGGATGGCTCTGTTGTTCGAGATATCCCATTTATTGAATAATTTTATACAGTATTATATTATATACTATAACCCATGTAAACAACACTATAAATAACTGCTCAAGGGCTCTTTTTACGTGCAGAAGCATTGCCGGGAAATCGTGGGTACATCGCCACGAATAATAAGATGGCTGTACCTAATGGTTGTCAGACCCATGCTCTTATATGGGGCAATAGCCTGGGGCAGCAGGGCGCGCCTTAGCACGACCAAAGCCAGATTGCAGAAACTGCAAAGAATGGCCTGCATATGTATGGCAGGAGCAATGCGTACTTGTCCTACTGCGGCCATTGAAGTATTAATGGATGTTACACCGCTTCATATCGTTGTTGATATGCAGCAAAAAGCAACGTTAATAAGAATTGGGAGGGAAGGAGTTGACTTCAACTTCACCAGAAAAGACGTTGCAGATTTAGCAAAGGACATACCTATGCTTCTGCAACCAAGGGATGAAATGCCAGCTGAGTACAAGTTCAATCAGAACTTCGATATTAAACTCAGCACGAAAGAGGCCTGGACAACTCTTTCGGCAATTCACCCAATGAAACCACACACAATAAAGTGGTATGCGGATGGATCCCTCACCGATGAAGGAAGTGGTCTGGGGGTAGTAGGACCCAGAACTAAATATCATGAGTCACTAGCCAGACACACCAGCATTTTTCAAGCTGAGGTCTGTGCTATTGGAAGGTGTGCAGAATTTAATCTGCAAAAGAACTATCACGACAAGGAAATCTCCATCCTGTCCTGAGCCAAGATAACATCAAGGCTGGTCAAAGAAGTGAGAACTGCACTTGACAATTTAGGTGCCAGAAACAAGCTCACAATTAGATGGGTTCCAGGACACAACAATATCCCTGGAAATGAGCTAGCAGACAAACTAGCAAGGACAGGTGCAGCAACTCCGCTAATCGGACTTGAACCATACTGTGGGATTGGCAACCACCTTGTTAAGGGACCTATTGAGGAAAGAGGAAGAAAACAAACGGCTGCTTCACTGGGCACAGATACCAGGACAAAAGCAGTCAAAAACCCTCCTCTCTAGGTACAACCGCAAGAGGTTCAAACACATGATAACTCACGGGAAAAACACCGTGAGGATCCTCACAGGCCTCTTGACGGGTCACTGTAGGCTCCGCAGCCACTTAAATAAAATTGGCATGGCGGATAGTGGGCTTTGTCGTTTCTGTAGTATGGAGGAAGAATCTTCAGTGCATCTACTATGTGAATGCATAGCACTCGTCAACAAAAGAAGCAAGCTTCTAAGCATGCACGCCATCTCACCGGAGAGCATTGTTACCATAAATCCAAACAAAATACTGCAGTATATGCAGGCAATTGGACTTTTGGGAGAGCTCTAAGCCGTGAAAGGGGGTACAATAGATCCACTTGGGTCGCAGTACATATTACACCCAGTACAATAATAATAATAAATATTATACAATATAAGTCTTTTAACTATGGTATAAAAAACACCTAGAATCACCAATTTCGGTAAAAACCATATCAATATCATAACATATTTTATCACCATAATCGATTTACCATGTTTTTATCCTACACCTCTCAATATATACACTTGAAACTTACCCCATATACTTTAAGCAAGTTCTTTGCCGTAACTTTCGAATTTCATGAAAATCGGTAAAAATCTACGGAAATTATAGTTATAAAAATCGTACTACTCCAAAAACATAAATTTTCCAATTTGTGAGAAATTGGGCTGGTGGGAGAAGCAAGTAGTTTTGTACGACCGTCGAATGATATCTTTATGTTTGATGGTCAAAGCTTTCCCCCCACTACACCTTTACTAATAGTTGCTGTCTGTTTATCGCCACCTCATTACGTATCCTTTGTGAACTACTTCCCAACTAACTTAAATACTTTCACTTTATAAAGCCATTAACTACGGCATCGCATTTCAACACGTCCAAATATTTGCAAAGGCGTTTGAGGGATAAACCCAATGGAGCATATTTCAATAAAGCCGCAAAAGAAAAACGCAATAATAATGCAAAATATTTCAGGAATTTCTTAATGAAGTTGCACCCAACGCTGTCGAAGTCGCGTCAAAGCTTAAGACAAATGCCAAAAAGAAACCGAGCAAGTGGCATCCACAGACTGGTGCCACCACAACTATCACCCAAGTGGTACGTGTTGATATTTCCATTGAATGGCATTAAATATGCGCCATACATACACATGGACCCCCTCCCCCCCCACAACCAACTTGAACTAAATGAAAAATATTTCCCCAGCTTAAGCACAGGCGCCGATGAGCAACCCACCCACACTTGACATCTGAACTTTATGCAGTACTTGGAGGAAATCCCAGGATGTACTCTCGAATGTGTATGACAGAAAAAGTCAACTTACAGAACTTGATGTTCGCTTTGTGCCGCCTTTCAACTTCACATTTTTGTGCCCCTTGGACAAAGGGAAATTAAACATTTGCGGCTGAGTGCTTCTATTTTTGGATGGACATATTTGTTCATGTTTTGCAATTGCTTAGATAAAAGTTTGGAAATGGATGTGGTAGACGTTTATCTTAGCTCTCAAAACATCCCGCATAATCTGCATGCGCTGACCGCAACAAAAAAAAAAAAAACTCTTGACGATATGTGCCTCAAACACAAAGACGAAGCGTTTTGCCCATTTGCCACACTTTTGACGGTCGTATCCAGTGACTTAGATAGCTGGGGATGATTGATTGATGTATCTGAGCGGTTAAATTTTGATGGAAACTGTACATGCAAAAAACAAAATTTGAAATCCAATTTTTTTTAGATTTTGAATTAGAATAAAAAGTTTTCTAAAATCTTTATTTTGTGTTATCTTGTCTTACCTCATATATCACAGGGGGGACGCCTCCTACTTACTTTTTGTTGTTAGTTCAAGAATTGAGATTTTGAGTTAAGATTTTTTTTTTTTAAAAAGCTCGGAAAATCTTGATTTAATTATTTTTATTTTACACCGAAAAAAATTGAAAAATTAAATTAAATTAAAATAAGCAGGGAAAAAATGTTACTTCGTGTCCAAAATCCTTCTTTGGAATTATGAACAATCTAGGAAAAAGATTTTTTGGGCTCATTTTAAGGTCAAATTGTTTTTATTTCTAGAAGGGAAAAACTGCTTTTCGGACCAAAAAATTGTATGTATAAGAATGTTCAAGATTATAATAAGACTGCAAAATGTCTAAAATTGTGGCAAAAATCTTGTTGAAAATCCAATATTCTTGAAAGAAGATTTTTGTTACTAAATGTGCCGAAACCCTTGTATTAACCACTTTTAATCTTATATTTGCTTCTGTTTTAAAAATTTTGAATAAAATAAGAAACTTCCAACGAAAGAAAAACCGATTTTTTTTGGGATTTTGAATATTTTTGAAAAATTATTTTTGTAGCTCGTTTGAGTATGAAATTGTTTTTATTTTTAGAATTGGAAAAAATGAAATTTAAGAATATGGCAGATTAAAATAAAACTAGAAAAGGTAAAAATCGAAACCTAAAACTTATTTTCGAGTTTTTAACAATATTATTTATTTATTTATTAGCTTAAATATATTATACAATAATATATTTAAAAAATGTGGTACAGTCGAGGCGGTGCCCGACATTGGAATACCCTGTACCTTTTGTCTCGCAAACAATTTTCCCTGCATATTCCTTCTACGAACTTTCCAATTGGAATTTTTTTTTTTTTTGGTGAAATTCGATATTTATACCTATAAGTTCCCTAAATTTTTACCGATTTTGATGAAACTCGAATGTTACGTCAAAGAAGTTATTTAAAGTATATGGGGTAAATTTCAAGTTGGTATGTTGAGGGGTGTGGGAGAAAACACGGTAAATCGATTGCGGGGGTGGTGGGACCGCATCGATAAAATTTGGATGTGGATTTGTTCATTAGAGCCACATGAATCAGCTTACCAAAAATTGTGATTCTAGGTCACTTGTAACCATAATTACGAGGAGTCAAATATTGATGCACTTTATGGGCAAGGGGCAGTGAAATTTGTACATTTTTGACTATAACTTTTTCTGTATTTGTCCGATTTTGTTCATTTTTTACACATAGATGCATGTATCCACAACGCATCGCTCTGTTAAATTTCAAATGAACATATTAAACGGTGTGGCTAAAAACCGCGAACGGTTATCTACAGCGGGGGAACGGGGAAAGATATTGACATGATTCAACAAATTTCATCTGCTTAGGAAATATGCGCACCAGCTGGTAAAGTTTCGTGTCTCTAGCTCTTATAGTCTCCGAGATCTAGGCGTTCATACGGACGGACAGACGGACGGACGGACATGGCTCAATCGCTACCCGAGGTTATGATAAGCATTTTGGTATAAAGGACTTGGGGTCTGCCACGCCTCCTTCTGTCCGTTACATACATTGCACAAATCTAGTATACCCTTTGTACCTATAGGTACAGGGTATAAAAAGGATTAGAGTACTAGCATCAAAGGCCTACGACTCGTTTAACAATATTATTATAAGACTAACAAAATATTAAAATAAGAAAAAATTGAAATTTTATTTACTAAGTACTATGCCAAAAAATGCAATTTAAGAATCTTTTCTTAATTCAACATTTTTAATCTTAATCTGAGAATGTTTTTGTATATATTTAATTGTTGACTGCTTTTGAGACCAAAAAATAAGTAAGAATGTTCAAGAAAAACATAAAGGCCCATACGCAGTTCGAAAAATTTCGCACGGAATGACAAAACTTCATATAAAAAAAATCCCATTTGGGATATCCCATTTGTGGTTTTTTTTTTATATGAAGTTTTGTCATTCCGTGCGAAATTTTTCGAACTGCGTATGGGCCTTAAGACTAAACAAAATGTAAATCGTGACCAAAATCTTATTTCCGAATTTTAAACCATATTGAAGTAAGATTTTAAAAATCAAGAAATAAGTTTAAATCTCAATTTATTTTTATATGAATGCTGAAAAATTTAAGATATTCTTTATTTAAAACTTTGAATTTCAATTTGAGTATGTTTGGCCACTTTTTTAGAATTTTTGATCTTAATTTGAGAATTTTTGGTCATGTCATTAGAATTTTTGGTGTTGCTTAACGTTTGGTAATTTTTTTTTCTTAATTCAGTATTTCAATCTTATTTCAAGATAATTTGGTCTTTTTAAAGAATGATAGCCTTGTTTTAGGATTTTTCGTTTTTACTTTAAGAAATTAACTCAGGAATGGTTAAAATATTAATTTAAGATTTTAGAAAAGACATTTAAATATCTCTGTAAATGAAATAATTTGGTTTTTGATGATATAGTTCTAGAAAGTCTATCATCTAAGAATCTACTGTGCTCTGTGACACTGTGAGGCGGGATCTGCTTATACTTTTGTTGAAGTACATGTTGGTTATCTTACCTAGACTTCTAAGCCTGCATTGGTAATAAGTTATTATAATATATTTTATTACATATATTTACATATAACCTAATCAAGTTACAGAAATCGAGCAGTTGTTTGGCTTGATGTTCAGTAAGTAACATAGTCAGGAAATTCTTGTTCAATTGAATCTTTAGGTATTACACAAATTTTTATCAAAAAAAAATATTTTTTAATAAAATAATTATTTATTATAAATAAAAAAAAATTTATGTTTCATTATTTTTGACAAAATTTTTTTTATATTGTCTTAATTTCTCGAAATGAAAAGGAAAATATGTTTGCTGTGCTCACTTTGACGCAGAAAGGTAGAATTGCCTAAGTAATGACATGGCAGCCCTAAGAAGGAGGCAGAAATGCAGAAGTGCGAGACTAACAACGTAAGCAATCTGCTGTTTGCAAATGTCGTATGGCATCGTTTCTCTGTAGTAAAAAAGTTTGGATTGACGAGCTAGAGACTCTTCGTGATATTAAATTTATTAAAGGTGTGTAGTCAGCAATAAGAAGGGCCATCGATAGAAAAGTATGTGACCAGTGGTGACTATGTAATGGTCCTAAGGACACTCTTTTTTTTCAATTTAAATGCTTTAGCCTTTTTCCAAGACAATTTCCCAATTACCACCTGTTTACAAGCTTGGTTTCAAGCAGTGGGAGTGAAAAGGGGTATGTCGAACGTAACTTCTTGCTTGCCAATTTTTTATACCCTATCAAGCAAGAAATAGAATTCATATGTATAAGTAATTTAATACGTCACCTATGTTTTCAGCAACCCAATTATAAAAAGAAAAACTACGCCACTGAAACAACCAATTGAAAACCCAAGTTGTCATATGTGGCGAATCGATTTAAGAGAACCCATTTTTATAGTCCAGTTGTTGCCCAGTTTGTAGCGAAATGTTTGCACTTAAAGACGCACGCTCGCTGGCCTGACAAATTTTTTAGCCACCCCTTCCCAGTGTACACCATGGTGAAAATGTTCAAGTGCTGCCTACGTCTAGCTGGGAAAAGTGCGTGAAAATCCACCCAAGCCCATGCTCCGCCTTATAGACATGGCCAGCTCTTACACATATTCATTGTATTATTTAATGTCGTCAGTCATGGCCGATTTCTAGTCCATTAACTTTGAAGTTATTTGGTAAAAAAAGCTACTTTAACACTTCAACAAATCGCACTTTTATGTTGAAGATTTTTATTTTTTTCTTGTGTTGATTTTTATTCGATTCCTTTATTTACAGTCATATGTAGGATATGCCTTCGAACCGGTGGAATGAGAAGCGAAACACTTTGTGTGCTCTGTGTTTCCGGTTTACTTTTATGCGTGCCACTGTATCTATATGTGCTTTATCTGCTTTACATTGGAACTGATTGATGTAGTTTCTAAAGGAGTTGTGAATAGCTACGAAGTTGATGAAATAAAAATCGGAGTATCTGGGTTATGCAAAACACCGCATCAAAGCAGCTGCTCAAGGTAGGGTCCCCGGGTTTCTCGTTGTGTTTTTTCAATTTTCTTAAAAAGTACTGCTATTAGGAAGCATGTTCCCCTCCACAACTTCTTTCATATATGAGAAGATGGGAAGAAAAAATTGCTACGAGACAAGCCTTATGGCTTATTTCGTTACGTCACAATTTTTCCATCATTTTCATGCGTAAAGGAACTTAGTTCAAAAAACCAAATACATTTTGTTTAAAAATATTTTTGAATTGGTAACAAAGCTATTTTCTGAAGAAAAAAAATTTAAATGCAGTTTGTTCGTTAGTTAAGATGCTTCCGTCTCATTAATAAAACAATTTTGTCACAAATTTGGACACAAGGTTACTCAATTCACATAGAGACTAGACTGTTAAGAGCCATGACCATCCACAATTGTACTCCTAAAGTAAGTCATCAAAGATAGTAAAAACTATTTTGCTAAATTCCCTTGTTATTTTGATAACTTTTCGGTGGTTGGCTTTATTCCGAATTATATGTTTTGCTAATACTTTTCAAATGGCAAGATATAAAATTAAATATATGCGCAAACGATAATGTAACTCTAGATAAAACCTTAAAAACGTTCGCGAAGAATGCGCTGAGTTGGTCTAAGACCAGTTTTACTTGCGTATTGTCTTTAATATTATAATATTGTTTTTATAAGACTGAAGCTGTCAAGTAAGCACAGTGGTCGGCAAATAATAAAAATATCGCAAAATACGAATGCAGTAAATTTGGACACATGGATTTTTAGTCCTCCAAAATCTTAAGAAATCTTAATCGCTTCATATTAAAGACTGTTAATAATCAAAATTCCAAAGACAAAACTTTCTTACAAGCTCTTTAAATTTAAAACAGAGAGTTTGTTCAAAATGGAGCCAGTTTTGATAAAAATTTATATAAAACGATTATTGCAACTCGGTCATATTGTGCATATATATAGCTCCTGGAAGATGTCTAGAAGTCTTAAACATGAGCTGCTGAATTTTGTTTAAAAGCCAAACCAATATTCTATTGTTGAATTATAGAAAACACTTTATTTAAGCAATAAATACCTATGTATTCTACATAAAAAAAATATACTTTTTTAATGTTTTTATTTACTTTCTAAACCGATATTTTATTGTTGAATTATAAATTTAATGGAAATAAGAGAATACAAATTAAATATGGGCATTTCCAGGATTGCAGTACGCGACATTCGTACGATTTTAAAGTGCAAAAAAGTAAAGAAAAATTGAAATTTTTTGTTCCTTGTTTTTATTTTTGGATACTGTTTTTGTAGCAGTATATATAGTGTAAAAGTTGGGGTCTCTTAATTTACCATTTTCAATATATCGGCAATAAACCTACGATTTAGTATGTGTCAAAAATAGAAGTCGATTTCAACTGCATCTATAAAAATGCAAAAATCTGCGAAATATAAAAGAATATTTAAAAGCGTTTAATTTATAACCAAAGTGGAATATTGTAGCTTCCTATTAAAATTTATTAAGTTAAAATATATACACTAGTTATTTTTTTATAGGCCTAAGTCTGATTTAGTACGTGACATTCAGTACGCGACAAATTTATACCCTGTACATTTGGTACAAAGGGTATGGTAAGTTTTTGCAAGCCGAAAAAGTATGTAATATTCGCCAAATAAAGCGTTCCGAAACTCGCAAGCACTGTACCGATATTGATCAAAATCAGTTGACTATACTATATAGCTCCCATAGGACCGATCGGTCAAACAAACTTTTTTTTGTAAAAAATAGGTTGTGCTTCGTTTGTTTCTGAAGATATCGTAACAAAATTTGACATTCGAAAGTTTTTTAAAGTTCCGAAGCAATTTGCCAAATTTTATCAAAATCGGTTGATTATATCATATAGCCTCCATAGGATTGATCTGTCAGAAAAGCGTTTTCAGGGCATAACTCGTTTGTTTATAAAGATATTGAAACCAAATTTGTCATTTGGAAGTTTTTTGGGCCTCCCAATAAGTGTTCCAAATTTGATCGAAATCGGTTGGCTGTATCATATAGTCTCCATAGGACCGAGCGATCAATAAAGTGTTTAGTGCAACGATTTTTGGTCTACGATTGCGTACGCGACAAACTTTGAAAATTAATAAAAAAATTTTGGTGTCCTTTTTATACACTATATTTTTTTTTTTTAGTTTAAGTCACTAAACTTGATTTAAATTTTAATTTGCGTTCACTTGCGTACACCGACTGCCAAGCACGGATAACAAATGATAGTTTTTGGACAAGTACGCGACATTCAAAAATCGAGGAGTTTAGAATAAAAAATTAACCGCTAATCGGGCTTTGTTTAAGCTCAATTGTTTTTTTTTTTAATGCCTATTTGATGTTGTTAAAAATATTCAAGAGATGAGAGAAACGTAAGCAGTTGTTAAATAGCCTTACCATCTAAAAGTAAATAAAAGCGAGAAAACAGTATCTTCACCTTTGAGGCCAATTTTTATAAAGCAATAAGACAGAAAATCCGTAATGACATTATTTTATTAAACATTGGACATATTTAAAATGAAATTTAAAAAAAAATCAATAGTATTTTCAAATTTAATTTTTTGGTCCTGGTTGACATTTCTGTGGAAATGCCCATTAAGCAATAAATATCGGTGAAAATAAGTGAAACAGACAATTTTCCCCCCGACCTTCTCCGATTTTGATGATTTTTACAGATTTGGTAGAGCTACTAGCTCTAATAGTAACCACGTCAAATTTTATTGCAAAATTCCGATTATTTATCGAGTTATCGATAACTGAAAATTGGGTTTTTCGTTTTTAGACTATTCTTTGACAAGCCATATCTTCTAAACAAATAAAGATATTGACGCGATTTTTTTTCCATGATAGATAAAATATTAAATTAAAAAAAAAAATTTTATTTATTTTTAAGATTTTTTTTTCTTAATCTTTTACCATTTTTAGTTTTTAATTTTAAAATTCAAAAGTGATCTCCCATTTTTACTATTGGCTAGTAGCTCTACCAAATCTGTAAAAATCATTAAAATCGGAGAAGGTCGGGGGGAAAATTGTCCGTTTCACTTATTTTCACCGATATGTATTCTATATAAAATATATTTCTTTATATAATTAAAAAAAGTTTTAATTTTATTATTTATTTTTTACTTTCTATATTTTTTTTTTTATTTGGTTATTTTTTTTTTGTATAAAGTGCTCTTCATGTTGCAACTGTTAAATTTTGTTTACATTTTAGAGAGAAGCCAAAAAGATATTTTATTTACTGCAAATGTGTATTCCATATGAAATTAAATAATAAATAAATATTGTTTATATAATTTTTATTTTTCTTTTTTACTTTTTTATTTCTATTTTTTTTTTTTGTTTATATGTTGCAACTGCTAAATTTTGCCTAAAATTTTTGTGTAAAATCCAAAACTTTATTCTGTATTGTAACTCAGCAAAAAAATTTCTTCAAAAAATTAAAAAGTTTTTGTCTTATATTTCTATTACTTAAAAAAATACTTTTTTTTTTCTTATAAAAAAATAAAAAAAGAATTTAAATATATAAAAAAAAAATTTATGTTTTTTATTATTTACATTTTTTTGTATTTTTTTTTATTTTTTATTTTTTATTTTTTTATATAAAGAATTCTTTATGCTGCAACATGTAAATTTTTCTTAAATTTTTGTGTAAAATCCGAACCTATATTTTATTCTTGAATTATAAATTTAATGCAAATCATAGAAAAAAAATTTATAAATATGTATTCTATATAAAAAAGATGGCGTACGTTAAAGTCGGGCGCGGACGACTTTTGGATACCCTGTACCACTGCTTGCAATAAAATCCAGTAAATTGCTTAAGAACACCAAAAGACATTTGATTGCCAAATTAGATTATGATGCCTTCATAAACAACCAAAAACAGACGAATTTTTAATCAACAACTTTTTTTCGACCGATCGGCCCTATGGGAGCTATATGATATAGTCAACCGATTTTGATAAAATTTGGTACAGTGCTTGAGAACTCTAAAAAACTATTAAGTGCCAAATTTGGTTACGATATCTTCATAAACAACCGAATTATCCATCTAAAACTTTTTGTATTTTTCGAGGTCCTCTGAAACACCCCTATGGGAGCAATATAATATAACCCCGATATCAAAAAAATAAAATAAACTTGTGTCGCCTGACATAATAGCGCATCTAATCTGAAAATTTGGTTGCTCTAGCTCTTACCATCTCTGAGATCTAGGCGTTCATACAGAAAGACGGACAGACGGACATGGGTATATCGACTTCTCTAGTCACCCTGATCATACTTTAAGTAACTTTGTGGGTCTCCGACGTATCCTTCTGTATGTTACATACATTTTCGGCTTGTACAAACTTAATATACCCTTTGTACCATACGGTACAGGGTATAAAAAATATTATATATATATTTTCATTTAAAGGCCCATACGCAGTTCGAAAATTTTCGGACGGAATGACACGGAGGTCCCACATTTTTCGAACTGCGTATGGCTTTAATTTAAAAAAAAATGTTTTCATTTTTTTTGTTTGCTATATGTACTTGTTAGTGCAAAAGTCCCTATGTGCACAATAATTCTGCAATATGTGAGTTTTATAATTCTTAATTTATTCTAAAACAAATAAAAATGTTCAAATATATTTAATAGTCACTGATGTAACGCATGAAACTTTTAGCAAGGTTTTTTTTTTTTATTGATCTAGATAATATGATAAAAATTTTATCACATATGTTTTTGGGCCAAATTTCCCTTCTTATCTGTTTTTAGGATATAACGTAAACAGTGAGAGCATCTACAGAAGTTGAAGTTTATCAATACCTAGCTACTCATTCGTTATTATCTCCACGATTTTATCGCATAACTCTTTACTCAGTTCCACTGTGCACCACAAAACTTATCATCAATTACATTAGCGAATGTCAAAATCCCAGTTTCGTTTGCTTCGAAATCTGCCTTATGAGCTTATAGATACATGTTCTGTATTTTTATCTTTTTACCTGCACTACCATAATAAAGCATCCAAACAACATATTATGCCTGGGATTTCACGTTACCTTTGCTCATTGTTTTAAACTGTAACTTTAGCAACCTGCGATGTGATCGCCGCGCAGTCGCCGTCACTGCCGCTGCTGACGTCGGAACGACCATGCGGCTCTTTGAGAAATCCATAATGTTTTATAGGTTTATAAATATTTTGTGTATCTCAGCGATGAGTTGAGAGATACTTTGGCTAGAGCTGTTGGGTCAGCTCAGTAGCGCGTTGCTTGCCATTCGCTTTGGTCCACACACCGGTTCCGGTGCCTTACTGTCGTCCGTACAACTAAAGTGGCGTACACGTGTGTGTCTGTGCAACAGTTTGCATATGGGCATAAATTAAAGATACGCTCCATAACATTCATTCCAATAAGTAAGCTGTGTTCTTAAGTTATTAAAATGCAAGCGAAGTGCTTGGAATAAAAAGGAATACCACAAAAAAAAATCGTATCGTATTCTGTGTGTGTGCTGACAAGGAATAAATTGTGCGTGTGGCATTGAGCGTTTTGTTAACCTGAGAAAAAAAAAGATGATTTTGCCAATTGCCGCAATTATGGCAACAACACGTAGCGAGTTAAGAAATTCCTGCTCCAAAAACACCTGTTACAGGCTAAAGTTGCGTGCTTGCTGTAGAGTATATATAAAGTTTAGGTCTAGCATAAAAAAAAGTTAATGGCTGCAAATTGGTAAAACAAAAAAAGATTTGCGAAAACTTTTTATGCAACTTCTAGAGAGCAGTTTACTTATTTGATGTCGCATGCACACTAGCGCCGCAAGGTGGCGTCACTGAGCGTCACAGCAAAGGTGTAGGCAAACGTAGCAGATGAACCGGAAAAGTTTTAGTGAAAGAATAAAAATAATACCATAAACCACAATTAACAAGTGAGAGAAACCAATGTTTTTTTTAAAAAACGTTTGTTTTGGGTTTAAGTATTAAAACACAGAATCTCAATAATAGAAAATCTATTTACTATCAATTTTAATGATAATTTGTACAAAAATGTACAACTAAATAGATTTATCCTTAAAAATGCATGTTTTCTGCTACTGCCCCTATTAATTTAGGACATCTCATTTATAACAAAAACTGTCTTAATAATCAAACTAATTGACCCAAAGTGATCTTTATCACATTTGCAGAGAAGTCGTATTCTATAGACACCAATGTACAAATTTTATTAAAAAAAAATGTGGTACAGTCGAGGCGGTGCCCGACAGTGGAATACCCTGTACCTTTTGTGTCAAACAAATTTTTCCTTCATATTCCATCTAAGAACTTTCCAATTGGAATTTATTTTTTTTTGGTGAAAATCGATATTTATACCTACAAGTTTCCTAAATTTTTACCCATTTTGATCGAATGTTACAACAAAGAATTTATTAAAAGTATACGGGGTAAGTTTCAAGTTGGTATGTTGAGTGGTGTGGGAGAAAACACGGTAAATGGATTGCGGGGGGTGGGGGGACCGCATCGATAAAATTTGGATGTGGATTTGTTCATTAGAGCCACATGAATGAGCTTACCAAAAATTGTGATTCTACGTCACTTGTAGCCATAATTGCGTAGAGTCAAATATTGCCGCAGTTTATCGGCAAGGGGAGGTGAAATTTGCACATTTTTGACTATAACTTCTGTTGTATTCGTCCGATTTTGTTCATTTTTTACACATAGATGCATGCAACTACAACGCATCGCTCTGTCTGTTTCAGGTGAAAATACTTAACGGTGTGGATAAAAACCTCGAAACTCTACTGCGGGGGAACGGGGGAATATATTGACATGAGTCAACAAACTTCATCTTCTTAGGAAATATGCGCACAGCTGGTAAAGTTTCGTGTCTCTAGCTCTTATAGTCTCCGTGATCTAGGCGTTCATACGGGCGGACAGATGGACAGACGGACGGACGGACATGGCTCAATCGCTACCCGAGGTTATGATAAGCATTTTGGTATAAAGGACTTGGGGTCTGCCACGCCTCCTTCTGTCCGTTACATACATTGCACAAACCTAGTATACCCTTTGTACCTATAGGTACAGGGTATAAAAAGTAAAAACTTGAAAAGGAGAGTGGAGCACACTGTATTAGCCCAACAAAAATTTTTTCATTATATTTCTAATTAATATATTTTTATGTATTAGAATGTCTAGTAATTGAGGGCTTGGCGGTTCATAAATTTTTTCCTAAATAGGCAATATGAACAATTTTCCACCACCCTCTCTAGTTCATCCAATTGGATGTGTATGTAAATGTTTTCCGATCCTATAAAGTATGTGTTTTTTACCAGATTAAATAGCCTTTATAGATTTCACCATTTACCTTGTGAACGCTGAGATCTTGGAAGTCATAAGAATATTTCTTTCAAAACTTGGCATTAAATAAGATTAAATTATTTACATAACTTTAAAGCTTTTAAAGTATAAATCCAATATCTGTCTTTTAATCAATTTATCCTTGTAGTATTTATGTCTTTATGTATTCTTTATCGGCTTAAATAGCCATCTGGTCTGTATGAGCGCTGAGATCTTGGAAATCGTAAAAGTTTTTTTTTCAAAACTTTGCAAAAAAGAACACTAAGTTATTTTCCAATTTTAAAGTTATCGTGCTCCTACAAAGGCATTATTTGCCTTCTAACCAATTCATTTTAACGATCAAATAAGATATAGCGAAGATTCAGGTTTAACAGTCCAAATTTATCTACGCTATTAAGTCTCTCGATTTTAAAGCTGAATTATTCCTAACCAAATTAAACGATACCTTCTTTGAATTTGCTTAAAGCTAAAAATGAGTCCAAAAACTTGGTTGAAGTTTTTGAAATGCTACTTGATTGAAGTTTTTGAAATGCTACTGGTTATTACCACTAGGTCAACTTAAGAGATCGATTTTCATATAGATTACGATGGAACCACAAAGGCGATTCTCTCTCTTTACTTATATGACGACTCTTAATGCGCTATTTTCGTGCTTGCCTTCTGTTTACTTTGGCTTTATTTTTATATACGCCATTCTTTCTGGTATTTCTCAACTGTCTTAAATATCGTTTGGCAAGTAAGCCACTAGTTCTTACTTCCCCTATTATATATGAGTTTGGCGATTCGAGCGAAATTGAGCATTATGACACGACAATCAGAAAGCATAATAAGAGATGTGTTTAAACACTATCAAAGCTATTTCCGCATCACAATTAAGCACTACTTTGAACTGTGACGCAGACGTTTGGACGTTGAGGGTGCATTCTTAATCAAATGCATCTATAAAATATATAGTTAAAAAGTCCTTAATGATGAAGATGGCGACAAAATTCATTAGGACTCCAAATCCGAATTCTTTTTATCAGAAAATGTAATGTAATGTGGAAAAAATTGGCGATTTCACTGAGCATTTGGTAAAAGCTTTCTAATGAATTTATAAATCAATTAATTTCCATCAAAATAATATTGATATATTGAGAAGGAACATTTATGTTCCCATGCATATCATTAAAAAGTTCACCCATCACGCATCAGTCGTGGATTAGTTCATAGCTACTTACACATACCACTTTTCTTTCAAATTTTTAAACTAAGTACAACTGAGCATTAATGTACCCCTTAAATAAGTGAATAAATAAAGAAGTCCCTCGAGTCGAGGATTAGTTCGTCGCTATTTTTCGATCCTTCTTTTCTTCCAATTTTTTATATTCTAAATTCTGTTGAACATTATTGTACCCCTTAAATAAATAAATAAATATTGGGGCTTCCCAATCTTGACATTTTTTTCCTGTGACTTACGACGCTTTGGCGGCTAGCCCCAAAGCCTTGTTTCTTGCGACGCTTTGACTCTTTAACACTTTTTTGTATAGCTGTATGAGTGTTTGGGATTTTTATCCGTTTTTATCCGCAGAGCAACAAATTTCATATAAATTTTCTATTACGTACAATAAACAATCGCATCGAACTTAAGTCAAGTCCCGCTCCACATTCACAAACACACACACACGACAGCTCTTACTTAGACTTGACTCACTCTCTTCTCTCTTTCAACTGACACGCCACTTAACACGAAAATCAATTAGGCATAATATGCTGCCGCTCTCCTTGGCGCCCTCTGCACATTGCATACTTACAGGCGTAACGCAATTGACAGTGAAAATAAAATCAAATAGCAAAACCCAATAGACCAAATGTTGAATAATATGTCAGGACAGAAAATAAAAATTCTCTTGCTTAATTTTTGGTAGCAAAAATTTCTTTTAAAACTATACTGTAAACTATACTATTCAAAGCGTTCTTTTGTCAAATGTTTACTTTTTAGTTAAATTAATTATTATTATTATAACGAAAAAATAACATATGTAAACTGATTTTTTTGGGAAAGCAGAAATAATTAAAATGCACCCTACAAAACTATCGGGAAAAATATTTTTCCGAATAGTTGTAAATTTCTTGTATTTCTTTATGTGCCTTAAAGTTTTTCAATCAAAAAGTATATTGTGAAATTATAGGCTGCAAATAACATCAGTTAAAATATGTGCTTAAAGTAATTACTTTTTCACAAATCAATATTAAAGCCAGTAGGGACTTGCAACTTTGGGGTACAGCAAGTACTTTCTTCAAATATCGAAAAGCGTCAAATTGTCAGAACACTCAAAAGTTCAAAAAATGTTGCTACCAAAGCGAGCAGGGTCTGGGTATACATATATATCTATATGTCTATATAAATCTATAGAAATCTAAATTTTATTTAACACACTAAACATTTAAACTGATTGTCGGCAAATGTTCCCTTGAAAACCGCTCTTGATTCTCTTTGTGAACTTGCTTTCAAAACTCTCTCTAGGCATTCGTCTTTTCGTCTGCTGGGTTAAATCAAACAGCAAAAAATACACATACACACACATATTCACAGCAACTCTCACACTCTCTCGCGCACGCACACACGCACGCACTTACAATGAAGGCAATCGAGCAGAATCATTGCCGTTGGCAGTCTCCATCACATAGATGTAGGATTGGTTGGGGAGGGGTTCACGGGCAAGAGGCTGCGTACTGCGACTGCGACGCCTTCGACTGCAACAGGCGGACGCAGCAGCAGCAGCACAACAAGTGGCAGCAGCCACAATGACGTCGACTGCGACTGCGACGCAGCTGCTGCTGCTGCTACCGCCATTGCCAACGCCATTGCTTTCACATTCATATCCTGCCTGACGCAGCCAAGAGTCGGGCGCGCTCTGTGTGCCTCGAGTCAGTGCGAGATGAGATCTCGTGGCTGATGGACGTGTTCGTTTTCCACGCAGTGCAGCTCGCAGTAGCCCAGACACTTGTGGCATTTTTTAGTTATTGTTATCGGTGTTAAAGCCAAAGAACAGTTTTTTTAATTTTAAATTTAAAAAATAAAACATGTAGTTATATGTTAACTTAAATACAACAATAAATTATACTACACAAATTTAGTAACAAATGCGCGCCTAAAATTGTGCTATATAAAAATAATCAAGCTACGCAATATAAGCCAAACAAAAAATTATAAAATATGTGAAAAATTTGCAAAACGAGCGGGTGTAAGTTGTTGCTATTTTAAATATAAGCTAAAAAATTAAACATAAATAAAAAACTGGAATTTTGAACAATTTGTGATTTTTAAAAGTAACAAAGCTATCCTGATATATATTTCGTGAAACTTTGATTTTTACCTTGTCAATATTCTTTACAAGACGCATTCAAAAATTAGTTTCTCTCTTTTTAAAAGATTTAACGGAAATTATTTTTGCTTATTTTTTTATTTTTATTATAATAATAAAAATAAATATTTAAATAATGTCAATATAAATTAAAATTTTAAATCATACTTCTTAATAATTTAAGTAAGCTGTACCATCATCTTTTTTCATTTACTTGCGGTGTGAATTTCCTTAGACTAAACAGAAATCCTTATAAAATTCAGTGCACTCTTTCGGATTTGTTCGAAAAACTAGTGAAAAAAAAGAATTTTTAAGTAAAGGCCAGTACGCAGCAGCTCAAAACGCTTTCGAACAAGAAGACACTTCACGAAAAAAAAAAGCTTTGAAATTTCAGCGACATTCGAGTAAACATTAGTAATATTAATTACCCGATGATTTTTTGGAAAATACGCACTATGAAATATGCACAGCACTTAAAATTAAATTAAGTAAATAAATCCATGTGAAATTTGTAACTTGCAAAAATTCCTTGCTCATTAAAAAAATAAAAATAAGTTTTTGTTCGGAAGCGTTTAGGCTGCTGCCTCAATGCTAAAATTATAAACAAAATTTTTGAAACTATTTTTTTTATTTAAGTATGATTTTTCTCTAAATATTCGGGGCCATTCCAGACTTCGACAACGATTTGTTCTAAGGCGTTTCGGGCTGCTGCGTGCTGGCCTTAATGCAAATTTTTATACCCTGTACCGTATGGTACAAAGGGTATATTGTGTTTGTGCAAGCCGAAAATGTATGTAACGTACAGAAGGAGAAGTCGGAGACCCCCCAAAGTTACCTAAAGTATGATCAGAGTGACTAGAGAAGTCGATATACCCATGTCCGTCTGTCCGTCTGACCGTCTGTCCGTCTGTCCGTATGAACGCCTAGATCTCAGAGATGGTAAGAGCTAGAGCAACCAAACTTTCAGATAAGATCCGTTATTTATCCATAGGAGACAAGTTTATTTTATTTTTTTGATATCGGGACTACATTATATAGCTCCCATAGGGGTGTTTCAGAGGACCTCGAAAAAAAGCAAAAGTTTTAGATGGATAATTCGTTTGCTTATGAAGATATCATAACCAAATTTGGCAATCGGAAGTTTTTTAGAAACCCCCAGCACTATACCAAATTTTATCAAAATCGGTTGACTATATCATATAGCTCCCATAGGACCAATCGGTCGAAAATTTGTTTTATGTACAAAATTCGTTGTGTTTCGTTTGTTTGTGAAGATATTGTAACCAAATTTGGCGTTAAGGAGTTTTTTAGAGTTCCCAAGCACTGTACCAAATTTGATCAAAATCGGTTGACTATATCATATAGCTCCTATAGGACCAATCGGTCAAAAAATCGTTTTTTGTACAAAATTCGTTGCGTTTCGTTTGTTTGTGAAGATATTATAACCAAACTTGGCATTTATAAGTTTTTAAGAGTTCCCAAGCACTGTACCAAATTTGATCAAAATCGGTTGACTATATCATATATCTCCCATAGGACCATCGGTCACAAAAAACGCTTTTTGTACAAAATTTGTTGTGTTTCGTTTGTTTATGAAGATATTGTAACCAAATTTGGCATTCGGAAGTTTTTTTGAGATCTTCAACACTGTACCAAATTTTATCAAAATCGGTGGACTATATCATATAGCTCCCATAGGTCCAATCCAACAAAAATCGTTGTGTTTCCTTTACTTGGCAAAGAAATATCTTTTGGAGTTTGTAAGCAATATATCGGACTTGATTGCAATTTGGTGGTACAGGGTATCCCAAAGTCGTCCGCGCCCGACTTTAACGTACGCCATCTTTTTAACAAAGTTTTTGAAACTACTTTTATCCCATTCGGGATTTTTTTTTTATATGGTTTTGTCAATCCGTGCGAAATTTTTTTGCATTCTGCGTATAGGCCTTAAGGTAAAAAAATGCTTTTAAATTGGAGAGAATTGGTTTGAAATCTACCAATTGTGATTCGCAAAATATTTGATAATAGAGTAGTAATAGTAAATACAACCTATAGTTAATTTATGGAAAAAATATTAAAACTTTTCGTTTTAATTTTGTCCTGCATTTATTATCAACACATATTTTTTTAAAACAGAAGATTATTATTAAATTTTTGAAGACACTGTTTTTATCGTACTGAAAAAGGAATGTGTTTAAAATCTCAAAAAGGTTTTAAGTGTTGAAACAAAAACTCTCTTAGTTAAATGTCCTTGTAATAGATTTAAAACAGTACGAAAAATATTTAGCAGTACTGCTTATGGGTTGAATCGAGATTAAAAATGATACTAGGCATATCAACAGATTGCTTTTGTTTCGAAATTCTGTTAAAAGAGATTTCTGCAACTGCATTGAATGAGATGTTCAATCTGAGTTGTGTTCAATTATTTTATAAAAATTTAAGAAATGTTAAAAATAATACAAAAAGATCGATCAAAAAAATCTTGTTTTAACAGACTTTCAAACTAAAAGCGCCGTGTAAGTATTCCAAATAATTTTTTTTTAATAAGTTGGTTTTTAAAAAGATTTCTGGAATAGCATTGTATAATGTGTATGCTCTTCAATTGGATAAAAAAAATTTACAAATTTTTTGTTAAAAAAAAAAAAAAGTTGAACATTTTCGATTACCAGTTATGTTAAAAACATTTCAATACTTGTAATAATGAAAGCAATAATCAAAGGGAATATTTCGAAAAAAAATTTGTTAAGAACATATTGTATAATTATTACAAAAAAATCTAAAAAAATGTATTTGAATCACATTTCTGCTTTCATATTATTTAATAATATTAATGCCAATAATTAGTTTTTTGTGTTTACATATCGGAAGTCATAAACAATTTTAAATGTTTACATTTCGATAACCCGTTTTTGAATATCTTAAGCATCTCAATCGAAAGTTTACACAGATTATTGCCCGAACCCATTTAAATTGAAATATGCATGTCACAAAAATATTTGAAATCTGCATATTTAAGCTTCAAGTCAAGCGATTTAAAAATAAAACAAACATTTAAAATTAAACTTTAGGCATTTTTATGCATAAATAATCAAAAATCAATATGATGATGCTCAAGAGCAACATTTTGTATTTGAATGGTAAACAAATAAGACAGACTGTCGGGCACACTGACAAACATACGCCTATATATTTATATGTATATAAATGTTAATACATACTATGTATTATGTATATTCCTTGCCCGCATCTTTATTTACCTTGCGTAAATAGCTGCAACTTCATTGTGACATCCGCATCAATGTGAGACTTTTTTTCCAGCTTTAAGCGAAATGAATTCTCAAAATTATTCGCAATATGATTTTGTGGTTATGGCAAAAAAAACCTGAGCCCATTGATTGCTTACCTTTTGGGAGTTTAGAATTTTACATTCCACTGACTGGACACTTGTTGAACTGCCGGCAATGATATAATATTGTAACAGATGACAGAATGCGACTTTGGTTCAGTTTGAGAGTGTGGTGACAAATTTTTAATAAGTATAGGGTAGGCCATCTATTGCTTTATTTGTTAGTTGCAACATTCGACGCAAATTGGTCCAACCAAGGTGAAATGGTTGCGAACGACGGAGCGTCGATGTTTCCGGCGACACTGGGCTCAACTATGTTTTTTTTCACAGAACGACCATTTTCAAAGTACTCCTGTACCACATTTAGGTCATTGTATGTTGGTATTATACATAGTAGGTGTAAGAAATAAAAAGCAAAAACAAATATTTTTAATAGGGTTACTTTTTAACTCCTTATTAACTCCAGAATGTTCATAGGTCTGTTTGACCGTCTCTGTATGAAGATATTTAAGAGCTAGGAGAACCAAACCTGTCATTTGGGCTCCTTAGGTGATTCACCAGATTAAGGATTTTTTTTTTCTGCCCTTTCTTCCCCGAATAATATCATAGCGCTACAATCTCAATGCTACAGTATTACTTTTTATTCGTTTTGAGTTTTGCATGCCATTTTTGTGTTTAATCAGAAAAAAAAACAATTAAAAATAACTATCAATTAATATCTTACTTCAAATCGACAAATATATAAACTAAGAATATTTAAAATAGTATTTTAGTTTAAAATGCGTACATTTTGAGCCCAGTTTACTAATTCGTTTTAGTTCCGCTTGCAACAAAGTAGTCGGTTTGAAACCACATATAAAATTGGTTTTGGTGAATAATACCATATGCTGTATATAAAATACTCTGATTCGTTTTCCGAAGCACAGGTGATAATTTATTAGAGGCGAAAGTTCGAGTGACCTCAGTAGCAAAAGTATGTACAAGGGTAGCTGATTTTGTAGTGTTGCTGCCAGAACTTAACGTCGGGATGTCTAGAGACCAAGGTTCGATTCCCCGTCGAGTTTTTTATTTTTTTTTGTTATTCATTTTTTATTTTTTTATTTTATTTTTTCCATATAAAGGCCTATACGCAGCATGAAATATTTCGCACGGAATCGCAAAACTTCACATAAAAAAAAATATCCCAAATGGGATTTTTTTCTTTATATGGTTTTGTCATTCCGTGCGAAATTTTTTTGCATTCTGCGTAGACCCCTTAAGCCAATACACTTCTGCATTCAACTGATCCAAGAGGTTGGTTAAATTAAGATAAAACGATTCTAAATTTTATTTCGAATGTATTTTTGGATCAACATGTTAAACTTGTTCAAAATTAATAAAAAAAAAAATTCCTAAATCAAGGGAAATACGCAGCATGCAAAAATTCCGCAGCAAACGTCAAAACTTCATATAAAAAAAAAATTGCCTCTACGCAGAATGCAAAAAAATTTCGCACGGAATGACAAAACCATATAAAAAAAAAACCCATTTGGGATATTTTTTTTTATATGAAGTTTTGCGATTCCGTGCGAAATATTTCATGCTGCGTATAGGCCTTTAAAGTAAAAATTTTGTTTCAAGCCTTGAGACATGCACGCATTATCCTTTTCTTCAGACGCCAAAATACGTTAACTCCACGATTCGGGTTTTAAAAAGTTCTACCACTATATCGCAGATGATTTATTAACCAGATATTTCGATTGATCCGAAAGTCTCTTGTAGGGGATCTGTTAGAGCAGCGGTCCAAATGTTAAAATGTTTTGAGTTGTCGGATTTGGATGGTCATTAATGACATACTTTCCAGATTTGATTTGGCATCATTCAGCATAATTTTTTTTTAAAATTAAAATGACGGTTTTGTTGGATTTGGCTGTTTTTTCAAAAAACAAAGTACAAGTTTTGATCTGGCTGCACGCAGAAATAAAAGCAGCAATTCTCTCAGTGCATACCATTAAAAAAATGTTCCATATACTTAAAACAAAAAATAAAAGTTCATTTCACAAAACCGCCTGTTTAAAAGTCATTTTAAACAAAAACTTATATCACTTAAAAAGTATTATTTTTTTTTCTGATTTTAGATATGTCTATTTTGTTTGTGCGAAAAAAATTAATATATAATGCAATTACACTAATTCTTTACTACCTGTCTCGGCAGCTTAATCGAGAAAAGATTTTCTAAAAAAGAAAACAAAAACCAATTTTGACCAAAAGGTTTTACAGACAATTACACAATAATTACATATTTATATGCGGTTTTACATACATGAATTTGATTTGTTAAATTATTCATGGGATTCTAAGGATTCTAGGATTTAAATTCTTGACATGCCAACAAATTATTTGCATCACAAATTTAGCGCGCTTATTTTAAATTCCGATAACTACGAACACACGAAATGATAAGGAATTAATCTAGGTGTCACAATTTTTGAAATGTTTCAATAACGATGTACGTCTTTCCATTTGGAGAAAGTGTAAAACAAACTGTACTTCCATCAAATTAGCCTTTTACAACACTCAACAAGTGGCTTGGTAATCATCTGACTGTCCACCATTTTACAAAGGCTATTTACAAGCCATAACAAATCCATTACATGCAATAAACATTTATTTTAATGTCATCGTTTTGCATTTGTGGTTTACCTTCAGGACTACTCCAACGCACAACTTCACCCTACAACAACAGGAGCAACCCATACATAGCAACAACAAGAAAGAAACGTTAACAACTTACAGTTACAATCTCAATAGAACCAACAGCAAAAAGTTACCCTAACCTTAATCTCCATAGCAAAAAGCAAAGGAAGCAACAGACAAGGAAGAAGGAAGCAACAACCCCAACTAAGTCTGGAAATCAACCAAAGCAGTAGCAGGCATTTAAGAAATAATTTTTGCAGGTGAGTTTGGTTAAGAAATAAGTAAATGAAGAACTGAGTGATTATTGTGGGGACAAAGTTTAAGCTGGAATTCAAAGACATTTAAAGTAAATACTTAGGTTTGAATATATCCATTTGTTGGAACTCAGGTGAAGTCAATGAATATATTGGGGCTTCTTATGATTGGGAAACATAGAGAGACTCCGAAAAAACAATTGAAAGGACATGCCTAATTTTTTTTTTGTCATACTGATCATTTGGCTTACAATTTTTTTTTTGCTATCTCTATTGTTCTGGATTTTTTGAACCGGTGCATAGTGGCTCCTCAGCTGCAAGATCGTTGCCAAAGTAAAATTTTGATAAAAAAGACTTTGTAAAGTGGACATATGCAGATTAAGATTTAATGTGAAATTTTCACACTTTAGATAAAATCTAATTTTAATAGCGTATTTTGAAGCACCCTGCTGTACCATTTTGAAGCTTAAGAAATATCTTCACTACTTTAGAATACATGATTTTTTCAACGAATCAAGGCAGATTGACCACTATGCGGCATTAGCCTTTTACGTATGGTACGTATGTTGAATAAACTTACGTGTAACACGTAAAATAATTAAACCTTCTTCTGTACCGAGACCACACTAAAAAACTTTGTAAGCTTAGAAATAAGCCTGATGAACTATGCATCAGTAGAAAAATCTTTACAAAATTTATAACAGTGTGCCAGTAAAGCATTTTAGTAAACCCTTTAATACCCTTAATCCTCGTAAAATCAGGGTATGGAACCTTGACCTTCTTCCTGATTCCATTCTTATTATTTTTTGGCGATAAGAAATTTTTTCTTTCCTAAACAAATTACAGTGTTTTAGTGGAACACTTTTGTAAACCCTTTCATGCTCTTTTCCATAGTGAAATCCGTTTTGTGGTCTATATACGTACGGCCCTTTCACGACCGGCTCTAATAAACTATAAAACCGAGTTTAAGATCCTTGGCACTACTATTTCATTATCATGACTTACAGAGTGGATTTTTCATAAGTAGTTACCTTAAAATCCATCATTGGAATGCAATGCATTAGTTTAAGAGCTCCATGAATCTTTTTTTTCTTAGAACCGATCTAATTTCCCAGTCAATAAAATTTTGACGAATCTTAATTTTTTATTAAACATAAAGAAAAGAAATTTACTTTTTGACTCCAATCTTACTTATTAGTTCTAATTCGATAAAAAATGTCAAGATTTCGCAAGAAATAAATTAAGTTGTTTTACTCTCTGTAAAAATATCTTCTTCTACATCACTAACGCATAGGTTTGACCAAAGATGCAAATGCAAATGGTCTGTAGTCGTAGACTCGATGAGAGTATACAATAAATTGGTGGCGCGTACCTCATCGGTGACGTTGTTTTGAAGGTCTTGAATTGTGGCTAGAAAAAACTCCATAAAAAGACGTGTAATATGAAATCCAGATAAATCCGAATCCGAATCGGCCGTGCTCCGAAAAATGAATCCGAATATTTTATTGGGATTCTTTTTGAAACCACATGTTTGGTGCTCTCCATTTCAATAAAACGAATTTTTTATTTGCTTTGAAATCGAATGTTTTTTTCCGAGACGATTTAAAACGAATTGACAAAATAGGTTTAAAAGTATACGCTTTTTTAACTGAAATAATTTTTAAAGTATTCTTAGATTCTATTTAAGCCAATTTCAAGTTAGATATTTATGCATAAATATTAATAATTTTTTTTTCCGAATCAACCAAAAAAATAGCATGCACGAGTCATGTTTTGCATAAAAAAATGTCCATGTCTTGCTTAAATAGTTCCTATTATAATATCGCTCGAAAGTTGTAGAGCTGTGCTAACAAAGAATAAGGGAAATATGCACACAGAATAAAATGTGGAATTGGCACGGCCGAATAAGTGATTTTTGTAGAACGATTGCAGCTCGCCCGAATTGACTCGAGTTGCGTGGCAAGTTGGATCGTCATTTTGGAAATTAGCAGTATACAAGTCAATCCCATCCAATTGAGAAAAAATAATCAGTTAAGATTGAAAGTTATCGCCTTCAATCTCAGGAAGCATCGTCATCTCTTGATATTCATAAGGATATCAAAGGGTCCATTCAAAGTAAAATGAGATTCATTGCTGCAGATGAACAATAATAAAGTCAAATAAACCATTAATTAAAAAAAAATTTACAAACTTACTTATTCGGCCGTGCTTCAACGGTAGCCTTATCGAAGAACTATGGGGAATGCTTTTCAAGAAGTTTTACAGGAAGGGTAGACAATTCAGGAACATGGCTGATCTTAAAAGGACTTTGGTCGAAGAGTGGGAGGAAATAGATGCTTCTGCACTGCATAATCTTGTTATCTCCATGTATCTATCATAAATAAATATCATAGTCATAAACAATAATCGAAGACAAATAAACCATTAATAAAAAAAAAAACCGACTTTTTAATGTAAAATTTAGATTCATGCACATTAGGGCGGGTCAATTTGTATGGGGCCGAAAAAACCTAATGGGGCTCACTCGGATTTTGGTTCTTTCGATAATTCTAAGCAAATTTGCTCAAGAAACTATGGGTCTAAAATGAATTTCGAGTCGCCCACTTTTTCAAAATAGGTTTTTTTCGACATATTCAAAAATCGACTTAGAAATTCATTGAAAAGGCCTAAAATCGATATTTTTTCTCTAGCCAAATGTGATTTTGGGGGTTTTTGGGGTCGAGGAATTCATTATTGACATCTATTTTTAATTTTGGGTGCCGCCAGAGGGCGCTTTAGTGTTGGTTTTTGATTTTTTTCGGTTTTTTTTCTTGAAAATTTTGAAAAAGTGGGCGACTCGAAATTCATTTTAGACCCATAGTTTCTTGGGCAAATTTGCTTAGAATTACCCAAAGAATCAAAATCCGAGTGAGTCCTTATACCGAAAAAAATTGACCCACCCTAATGCACATATACTTATTTCCTATGAAGCTATATTTTTTTTTATTTTTATTTCTTTACGGATTAGAAATTTATAATTTTTTTAATTATTTTTATTTCTGACCTTAACTGCTTTAAAAAAAAAATGTTTTTAAAATATTTCTTTTGATTGTTCGAATAACTATAGAAATAATGCACATATACTTACTTCCATGAGGTACTTTCATTCTGCTACTAGAAAATTGTTCCAAAATTTTTTTTTATTATTATTATTGAATCTGTAAATGCAAGAGAAACGCAATTTGATCTATAATGGCAATGACAGCTTGTGGCAGTGCTGGCTGAGGTCTTCATAGCAAAAACTAAAACAAACAACCAAATTGAAACAATTCGTATTTCTATTGGTAACTTTTTTCATTGCTAAAATTGCGCTTTGGAAGGTATAGCTTAGGAACTCTATTTCTTTTGCGAAACTTGTCGCTCCATGTGATAAACTTATACAACCAAACAAATTCAGAAAATTCTTGATTGTTTTGGAAAACTCATCTCCCTGCTCGCAAGAAACTGTCAACTCCCAACACCGGACCCGAAAACCACTCCGTGGATCCGCCACAGGTATACATATAGCGTAAAGTAGACTTTATTTTTGAACTTATTTTTAGATTGTTTATTTTCAAATATGAACTCAAAAAGAAACACGATATATGCTTTTTATTATAATTAGTTTCATTTTTGTAGTTCAGTTGTTTCCAACAAAAGATTTCCCCAAAGACTTACTCAAAAAATGATAGCAAGCAATTATTTTAATTATAATTATTATCGATAGCACTTGCAACCAGCTGCATCCCATACAAACTGTAACGCCAAATTCCAATATTTAGCAGACACTTGTGCAACAATTTGAGCCAATTTGTTGGGTATATTAAGAGCCATGTTTACTAATGGGCTCAGCTACCGTTGGCAATTAAACGCTAGATAGTTGTAAACTTGCGGTAATTAAACGAAATTGCGAACTTGGGGGGTAGGGGCTCCCAGCTGCGGGAACTCGAGCCTTGTGGTTGGCATTGCAAATTTAAACAAATACAATTTCGATTTTCATTTGTATGCGATGGACTTGGTGCAACATGTGGCAGCTTGTGTCAACTTGGGGTTTTGTGGTTTGCTTGTTGGACAGTGGCAGGTTAGAAATGTTCTAAATGTAAACTCTGTGAGTCAATGTCAAGTTCAGGCACGCCAAATTAATTAATGCTTATTTCTTGAAATCTGAAAAATGAAAACAATTTAAATAAAGTTGCGTGTCAATCAACCAAAAAAAAAATAATAAAAAATAAAAAACAGAAGCAATAAAATCAACATCATCGTTAAGAACATCATCGTGATTAGCAGTCGCTGGACGTTGACGCTGCGTCTGGCGTTAAATTTTATGCAATTAACACTAAGTAAATAATACAAAACAAAACAGTCCGGGCGGTGTCCGAAATTCGAATACTCTGTACTTAGTATCTAAAACTATTTTCGATGCTTTAAACCAGTGATGGGCAAAACTCATACCCACAAACATTTCTTTGTGTGAGTAAACAGCGCAGTAAGCAAAAGCGCACGAGAGAGCAAGAACCGCCATGATCCAACAATTAGAAGGTCACGCAACGCGCAGGTCCGTTATTCGTGTCTCTCCCAAAAGAGAGCGGGTTCACTTTTTGTATGGTAGCTACATGAAATAGTGCACCAATTTTGATCAAACTTCACACAAATGTAAAGACTTATACTAAATTAAACTGGCATAAATTTGGTTGCGATATTCAAATAAACAAAAAAGTTTAAACTTTAAACTGTAAAACATCGATGTATCGACATATCGAAGTTTAAATTAAGATAATATAAGGATTGATTCTAATATACCTATATATAGTCTGTAATACTACATCTTAATATAATATCTTAATCATAATTTAAATTTCTATATATCGATGCATCGATGTTTTCAATGCTTTTAACTGGAAAACATCGATGTTTTTCCAGCACTGTTAGAAACATAAGTGGAAAAGGCTTATAACAATGTCTGTGCCAAGTTTTGTGTCCATTTGCTAAGAGTTCTGAACAAAGAAAAACTATTGATTGATTGATTTGGTTGAGGAACTGTTATTGCAATAAAATGCATTACCCTTACATTGGACTACGTTCCAAGTTAAGTGACTCTGGTTCATGTAGATATACATACAATGTTTATATATTGCTAATTTTTTTGGATTGTCTCGCGTTGGTATTTTTTGGATCTTGGATTCGTTTGCAGCATACCCGGACTCGAAAGAGATTCTTATAATGTATTTTAAGTTTATGTTACAGCACGGCTACCCAAAAAAATATCGGTTTTCAGTCTCGGTTTCATTTTTTATGTTTAGGATCGTTGAATCCGAAACCGTGCTTAGAAAAATACTTGCAATTCACAGTACTGACATAACCACAAAAACTCTTCATTAAAGTGGTATTTCGAAAGTTATCACAGAAACCTAACGTGCAGTGTTTTTTTTTACTTCGGATACGGATCCTGCGTCCACACAAACATATAACATACGTCAGAGTACAACCGATGATTCATCACCTCGAAGCACATTAAAAAATATATAGCTCGTAAATTAATTATTATTTTATTTTTCATGTGCTTTATTTCCTTTATATATCATTTTTTCTAAAGCTAGCTTGATTTTATATGTAAATATATACAGAGTGAAGGCGTAACCTCTCCAACTGAATATTATTTATTTTTATTAATTGAACTTATAGAAAATACAATTTTTATACAAAATCCTTAAAAAAAATTTAAACATGTGAAGATCTGCTCTTCTCCAAGACCGCTGGATATGTCATTAAAAAATTGCCTATATCATGATGCAACGAATTTTACAAGATGCCGCAAAAAAGTGCGCACGTTTGGCTGCGCAGAAAACTAGTTAAATTTTTGCATGGTAGCTATAAGAAGAAGTAGTCAAATTTAGATCAATTTCGATTAGAGTTTTGGTCACGATATTTTAGAAAAATCAAAAAAAAAATTTCTAGCATATATTTATGTGTTGTTATGCGATTTATGTTTTGAGGCCCTATGTTCCTATTTCGAATAAAGGAAACCTATATACATATATGTCTTTTATGTTAGTCTACACACTTGTGGGAAATTTGATCAAAATGGGTCCACTCTTTCATATAGCTACCATACAAAAATTGAACTAGCGCACACTTTTTCAGAGAGACATAAAAAAAGCACCTGCGCAATAACCTTTTTATTGTTGGATCATGTGCCTATGAAGTTTGTTCCAGTTCATCCTTGATATAATTTTAAATCTATGTGATTGAAGTTTTATAGTTCAAAGTCATGAGAGAGTTTTAGATTTGAAGATCGGGGAGGGCCTGTCTATATGATTAAAATGGAATACCGAAATTGGTATGGGAAGTTAATTTTCACTAATTTTAAGTGAAAGTGAGAAATGGAGCAGCCCTGATTGTAAAATATTTTTTTTAATTTAGCTTAGGTAGGAAGATAATTTATTGGAAATTATAATTTTAAATGGAATAGATAAACTCCATCAAGTAATAACTATTATAAATATTTAAAATGCTATAAGCTCAATAAAAAAAGGAAATATTGGTAGTTAAAGCCTTATTTATACAGGGTCTCTGCGAGCTCTCTCGAGTATACTACTTAGTTGCTTTCATTCATTCATCAACATTTTTTTTCTGGAGCTTGTGTTAAATCTAAGGTGAACTTATTGGTCCAAGATTGATATTTAAATGTGCGAAAGATGAAGTGAGGTGAATTTGAGACTTTTTTAATAAAAACTTTTTGAGGTGTTTATCCATTTTTACTTTTTTAGATGTATAATTACGATACAAAGTTCTGTGAAATTTTGACTTAAAAGTCAGAATACAGATTAGAATCAAAAAGTAGTAGGACTGAATATCTGTGACGCGAACAGAGTTTTGGAGGGCGGTATAGTGGGGAACCTTTCGAAGAAACTGATATTTTTTCGGTCATCTGCGAGCAAATGAAGAGTAAGTTCCTCAATTTCTGTGTACCGCTCTTAAGTAGTGTCGTCACGATCCAAGATGGAGAGAAATCTCGAGCAGCACTATGTTATTTAATTTTGTTTCAAACTCGGGAAAACGTCGAAGATACTCGGAATGATTAAGCACTCCTACGGTGACGCTGCCAAGAGCAGGTCAGCAGTGTTTAAGTGGCATAAGCTGTGCGAAAGCAAGGTGAGGGTCAAATCAATTCTCATCTGCTTTTTTGACCGTCGTGGTTTGGATCATAAGGAGTTTGTACCCCTGAATGCTAGATTTAACGTGGACGTGCTTGACAGTTTGCGCAAACGCGTTGAGGTCCGCGTGACCTCAAAGAAAACCAATATAGCTTCGTATAAGAGGTCTAAGGGGCCGATACGGCATCTGTAAAGGGACTCCCGAAAAGCGAGTTCTGAAACGTGCAAGGTCAATTGTACTATACCCTAAGCACCAGAAATGGTGGTTTTAGGGATAGATTTGATTCGAAAAGCTTTATGAGGACTTTAAGTGTACATCTGAAATGTGGGCTTCTGGTTTCCGAAATACTTATGTGCTCCTAAAAATATTTTTACAGACTATATGGTTTGCTACGGCCCTTGTTACATATATTGCACAAGTCTATAATACTCTTAACACATTAATTATAGGGTATAAAAACAGCTGAGAATTACAGGCAAACATAAATAATAATAATTTAAGTTAGACAATTAAAACTAAAATCATGCAAAGGGCTGACAATGAGCTGGGCACATGCTTCGTATGCGCAATATGCAGCATTCAAAAATAGATACAATATCTAAAGCAAAAGCAAAAGCAAAAAACATTCACTTGCTCTGTTTTAACAATAGTATTTTATTCTTTATTTGTAAGAAATTAACATAAATTTAGTTTATTCAGTAAATATTTTTTTGTTTTTAGTTAAGAAGTGTGATTTTCCCACGCACATAAAAAATCGCATGCTTATTATTAATTAATAATTACTAAAATGCATTTCAGACACACTTTTGAATGATGTGCATTCATTTGTAATTCAAAGTCGGCCGAGTGTTCGTTTTTTTTATTTTTGTTGTAATTTTTTTTATTTTTAATTTTTTATTATTATTTTTACGTTGCTGGGCACGTCGGTATTTGTATGCGGCATAGTACTTGTTGTTTTTATTAAAACAAATGACTAACACGCGCAAAACACAGTAAAAAAAAAATAATAATAGCAACAAATATAATTTTCTTTATTAAAAGCAACAAGCGATGCTAAAATGTTTTTAGTTTATGATTAGAACGCCAACTTGCCGGTAGAATCTGCCGTAGATTCAAGAATTTGAAGAAACACCTTAAAGTTGAACGACAGTTAAAAAATACTAAATAAATACTGTCTGTAATTAAAGTTCATGCAATTTGTTTAAAATAATGTCATGCTTGATTAAGCTCATTGAGATTTCTGTAACGTAGCTTCAATAAAAGTGATTTCAGAAAAGCCACAAAGAGAAAAATCCCAAGTCCAGAAAACTTCCGCTTTGCTAGAGCCTATAAATGTTTCAGACCTCAGTGCAGTATGATCTCAAAGCCGCAAATGTTTGCTTAAGTGAAAAACGTGTAAAAAACGTGAAAGTGAAAAAATTGTTTTTATTATATCAAAAGGAAGCTGAAAGCAAGTGCAGGAGTGCAAGGTCAAGGCAATATAAGATTTAAAGTCAAATAAATTGGCTAGTCTAAGCCTTTACAGCTTTACTTACAAAGGTACTAATATCATAATCATGTGATGAAATATTTTAATTAAAATCTAGTAGGCTATGTTTAAGCATAGCAATATAAGCTACATTTATAGACCTATGGGTGGGCCATCTGTTATTTTGGTTGTTAAACACTCATAATTCGGAACATACCCGTCCAAAGTGGATGCTCTTCGACATATATATGTCATGTATCGTTTAACAATCGAACAACGCGTAACATCCAGATGAGCTTTTGTTAAAAATCTGGCGATATTATTTTTCATACATAAATGAGTAGTTTCAAACTTGCCCAATTTTGTTGAAAAATATACGAATAAAATGCAATTAACGAACAAAACAACAGATGGCCCACCCTATATATTTATATCTCAAAGTGTTTTGCTTCAACAATTATTCATCTATTATATATATTTTATCGCATAAAACTCTTAAACTTGATAATATCTATTACTTTTATTATATAATTTGGATTTTGTAGTAGCTTTTGCCTTGCCTTAAACGTCCAACTTTGCAGGATTTTTATTTAACAATAAACTTTTTCTCTATTAATCTTACGTTAGAAGTAGTAAGAGTAAGAGTGCTGCTTTGCCCAATTTCAAAGATATTCGTCTCTAACGTTCTGACAATACCTATATTAGCTTGGCTGCAAATTTTCAAGAGTTACTTAATCTTTATATCATACAAAATGACAAATGAGTCATTCATTCTGAAAGTGGTACTCATTTAAGTGTTTGTTCTTGTGGCTGTATTGACAAGTAGTGTACCCATTTGCCCAGATTTTATAGAGAAAATTGCGAGTACAATGTGGTCTATACTGAATGAATGTGCAGAAATGGGAATGAAAGCAATAAAAAAAATTTTTAAAAATACATGATTAAAATCTATCGGGATAGTCTAGAACATGATGTCGCTTAAGGCGCCTAAGATGTAGACCCCAAGTCCTTTATAGCAAAATCCTTATCATAACGTCGGGTAGCGATTGAGCCATGTCCGTCCCTCTGTAAGAACACCTAGATTTCGGAGATTATAAGAGCGGAAACTTTCGGTGGGCATATTTCCTCAGAAGATGAAGTTTGTTGAATTATGTCAATATCTTCCCCCGTTTCCCCGTAGTAAACTTTTGCGACCCCCCAACCCTCCACAATCGACTTACCGTGTTTTCTCCCAAACCCCTCAACACTCGCAACTTATCCCATATACTTTAAATAACTTCTTTCACGTAAATTTCGATTTTTATTAAAATCCATTAAAATTTACTGAGCTTATAGATAAAGATATCCTTCTGCACCAAAAAAAAAAAAAGATCCAATGGGAAAGATCTTGGAAGAAATATGTAGAAATGTACCTTTTTTTCGAGAAACAAGATACAGGGTATTACACTGTCGGGCAACGCCTCGACAGTATTACATTTCTTTATTTTTAAAAATTGTAAACAAATTTTCATTAAAAAACTGTAAAACTTATGTATTAGATGAGGGAATATTTTCAAAAGTACAACTATTGTTATATGTAAGTCTTAAAAAGTCGAGGATAGGGATTTTCGCAAGTGCAACCTATTTTAAAAAAAGGGTATAGCTGGGTAAAGAACAAAAAATGTCCTTAACGATTTTCAAAAACGGAACTGATTAATTCGTGAATAAAAAAATTTTCCCATAATTTAATTTTATAAAATTAATTAAAAAAACTAGTTTTTCACTTTTTATTTAACTGTGACTAAACTACTGAATATTTAAAAAAAAAATTTTTAATTTCATTTGTGAATAGGGCTTTCTAAAATAATGTTTCAATTTTTTTCAAACAACACATCAATACATACATGTATGTAAGGTCAAAAATGACACAATTATAAATATTTCAGTTAAAAGCATCTGCTAAAACTCTCTAAATAAAATAAAAAATAAAATAATATGAAATCTCTTTCTTTTTTTTATAAGTATGTGCATAAAATACGTTCATCACAATTTTTTTAAAAATCTCTGGCGTAACTATAATATGAACGTAATATAAAAAAAATTAAAACTTACCTTGATTTCTAATGGTTAATATTGTTTAATTTAACCCGTAAATTTTTTTTATTGCAATTACATCATTTACTGCAACTAATTAAAAATTTCATTTTTTTTTATAAAGGCCTGTACGTAGTTCGAAATATGGGATATCCAAAATGAGATTTTTTTTATATATGAAGTTTTGTGATTCCGCGCGAAATATTTCGAACTGCGCATAGGCCTTAATCTTAAAAAAAACATTAAAAAAATTACGGTTTATTTTTTTTAACCTTGTTGCATCAAATCGATTTGATTCATATTATCCAAATCTATACAGATCAATTTTTTAATCAGTGTTGTATTATGGAGCCCCTATATGGGCTGATATAGCTAAATGTCACGCTAATAGAATTCAAGTTACACAAAACAAACTGTTAAAAATGTTTTTAAACCTTCCTTGCTATCACTCCACCATTGATTTACACAACAGGGCAAAAATTGAATTAGTTTCAGAAAGAGTCAGCCGTCTCCATAACAATTTTAAGGATAGATGTACATATTCCGAGTTTACGCATATTAGCAATTTATTATTATACCCTGTACCACTGTTTGCAATAAAATCCAGTAAATTGCTTAAGAACACCAAAAGACATTCGATTGCCAAATTAGATTACGATACCTTCATAAACAATTGGTTGTTGTTGTTTTTGGAAACAGACGAATTTTTAACCAAAAATGTTTTTTTGACCGATCGTTCCTATGGGAGGTATTTGGTATAGTCAACCGATTTTGATCAAATTTGCTGCAGTGCTTGGGTACTCTAAAAAACTTCTGAATGCCAAATTTGGTTATAATATATTCACAAACAAGCGAAACACAACGAATTTTGTACAAAAAACGATTTTTTGACCGATTGGTCCTATGGGAGCTATATGATATAGTCAACCGATTTTGATAAAATTTGGTACAGTGTTGAAAATCCCTAAAAAATTTCCGAATGCCAAATTTAGTTACAATATCTTCACAAACAAACGAACAACAACGAATTTTGTAGAAAAAAGGTTTTTTTGCCCGATTCAACCGATTTTAATAAAATTTGGTACAATGCTTGGGAACTCTAAAAAACGATTGAGTGCCAAATTTGGTTACGATATCTTCATAAACAAACGAATTATCCATCAAAAACTTTTGGTTTTTTTCGAGGACCTCTGAAACACCCCTATGGGAGCTATATAATATAACCCCGATATAAAAAAAAAATAAAATAAACTTGTCTCCTATGGATTAATAAGGGATCTTATCTGAAAGTTTGGTTGCTCTAGCTCATGATCCAACAATTAGAAGGTCACGCAACGCGCAGGTCCGTTATTCGTGTCTCTCCCAAATGAGAGCGGGTTCACTTTTTGTATGGTAGCTATGTAAAATAGTGGACCAATTTTGATCAAACTTCACACAAATGTAAAGACTTATGCTAAATTAAACTGGCATAAATTTGGTTGCGATATTCAAAAAAACAAAAAAGTTTTTCCTTGTATATATTTCCTTGTTTGTATGGCAGCAGCTGAGAGCAGCATGCTGTAATGAATTAACATACAAATGTTCCTTTACATTTGCTTATGCCTGCATCTGTAAATTAACATTTGTATGTTAGTTCAATACAAACTGCTGCTGCCAGCTGCTGCCAAACAAATGTTTTGTATGAGAATAGTTATTGCTAGAAAAACTTTTTTGTTTTTTAAAATATCGCAACCAAATATTTGTCAGTTTAATTTAGTATAAGTCTTTACATTTGTGTGAAGTTTGATCAAAATTGGTCCACTATTTCATGAAGCTACCATACAAAAAGTGAACCCGGATCCGCCATTTTTTCCGCGCAGCCGAATTCGCGCACTTCTTTGCGAGATCTAGGCGTTCATACGGACAGACGGACATGGGTATATCGACTTCTCTAGTCACTCTGATCATACTTTAGGTAACATTGGGGGGTCTCCGACTTCTCCTTCTGTACGTTACATACATTTTCGGCTTGCACAAACACAATATACCCTTTGTACCATACGGTACAGGGTATAAAAATTAAACTCCACATATATTCATAATGTCTAAGATTTTAACTAACATAAATATATCAGAAAAACATAAGAAAATATGTGAAAATTTGTTATTTTTAAAGTTGGTTAAGAAAAAAATTGATAAAACGTCGCTCTACATCTAGTAGACTTTTGGAATTTTCGTCCCTTATAAATCATGGTTTTATTAACAAAATGCAAACTGCTATCATTTATATTGACCTCAGTAGGGTCATAGGGGTCTCCTATTTATCTTATAAAGAATTCTTTCTATAAATTTAACCGTGTGCTGAGGGTTGATTTTAAAGCCCGCAAGTCTAACGAAATTCAGGTCAAGTCTGAAGTACCTCAAGGTAACCCCCTAAGCCCTCTAATTTTTATCTTGTTTATTAATGTCTTCCGCATACTTAATAATAGCGTTTCCTTTCTTACTACGATAAGAACTTTGTGAACATATATATTGTGCTTACCTATGCGAGATTTGCTCGTAAAAAATTACAAAAACAGTAAATTATTTTCTATGGGTTTTCAGAACAGACGAGGCATCTTTGCTTTTTAAGTTTTCTCTTATTCATAAAAACTGAGTTTTTGCTTTTATCGCAAACTTTGTCAGTTTGCGAACTTCATAAAACATGCTAATGCATATTTTAGGAAATTTATAAAAATAGTCTGTTAAGATTTGCTGACTCCAATTCGAGGGTAGATATCTGATTAGTTTTAAGAAAAACACTTCCCAGCATTTAAGAGGCTCGTTACGGAGTATTTGTACATTTTATGATCTGTTCTGTTCTGTAGTAAAAAAAAAAAAAAATAATATTTGTAACTAAATATTATATTTACTATAACTGCAGCTTTTGTTCCTGATCGTGCATTTGAAAAATTAATGCATCAACTTTTGTTGCCTGTCTATTGTGAATTGTTTTTTACAACACAAATTGCGCCGATTCGATCGACTTAAATTGCATTAGGATGGACAGTAATCATAGCATTATATATTACAACTAGTGACAGATAGTCGCACTTTTAACTACTTTTGTAGTAACTAATTCAATTGTCATTGATATTGATATTGACATCCATGCATCTCAATCAAATGCTCCATTGATAAAGATCTCAAGTGATATATGATATACGATATAGCCTTATCAATCAATTGGCGGAGATATAAAAGAGCGTCACATACAAAAACAAAACAAAAAGAAAATCTAAATTGCGGACGACATCGAAGCGTCACTTGGATCCAACGATGTCCGCTCTGGACGGGTCATTCATTGTGGCACGTTCCCGACGTCATAAACAAGCAATTTGTGGGCAATGCAGTGCGGAATTATATTGTTTTTTTATTTTTTATTTTTTTATTACAATATTTACGAGTGAACTTTTTAAAACCCGAGCATTTAGATTATTTTTCCCTTTTACTTTGCATTTTTTTTTTTAGTTGCAATTCGTGTCTAAGCGAGTAAAGTTCTAAGCAAAGTGAATTAAGAGGGGTATAGTGCTTTTTGAATCTTTCGGATCTTAAATTATCGCTTAAGAAATAAATGCACTTGTTATAGCTAAAACAATCTACAAAGTAAATTGAAAAAAATGCGTTCTATATTTTAATATTAATTCAAGGACCAAGATCCGAGAAAAGCTTTGCGATCTCTTATTTAATAGTTGTGTCTCTCCAAGTACCTCCAAAATTGTGCATACCGTCATTCCTTTGTGTTCTTTCGGTCTGGATACATCGTATTTGTCGTCAAAAGTTTGCTTTAGAACACTTACGCTTGTCTTCCATAAGATCCCGAAACCACTGGATGCCTCATATGAAAATGAGGCACTATCAATGTCCGTCTCCATTGACCATATGTTAGGAAAAATCAGACTAACGCTATATCTTCGGACTTTCCTCTTGTATAAGACTTGACTTAGGCAGAAAACTCGGACTTGTGTATTAAAAGCTGGGTCAGCTGTAAAAAATTACCTCAAGATACCATGAACAAGCATTTTTGACCTGATTAGGGTCCAATGGCTCAACATATGCCTTTTCTGCGGTTAGCCTGGAAATAAAATAAAAACTACAACTAAAATAAAAATAATTTATCTTTCTTTTTATTTTATTTTATTTTATTTTTTTAGTGTAAACAGCAGAACGTTTTTAGCCTGGCACTTTTGCCATTATGCCTCGTTGTTAGGTTAAAACTTATAGAAAATTTATTTTTGATGTTTACACACATCCTCCCTTTAAAGAGTTCTATAGTGTTATTTAAAAAATATCTTACTTAGTGTTTATTACCTATCCTTGTTACTTTACAAGAAAATTGTTAAGACAAGGGAGCCATCTGGGGAAAAATTATTCTTGTTGATTTGGGTTGATCGTTAATCGGTATGATGATCTAGCAGTACTAGTACTAAATTTTTGTTCCGATAACTTTTGAATTGGTTAAAATCTGCACGCAATCAAAAATATGCTTTATACATCTCCGAGGGTTAATGCTTATATGGCAATCTTAGAAGGTTCTGGGTACCTAAGATTCATTTCAGGTATTACCAAAAAACTAAAAAAAAAAATTTTAGTAACCCTTATATATGTTATTCTCATTAAATTCATGCTAACACAAAAAATGCAGTGAAAAAGTTTTTTATTGATCGGATTAAAAAAAGACACATCTTTTTACAAAATTAACCATAATTTCTACTTTTAAAATCCGCTTAAACTTCAACATCCATGAATAAAATAAATTGAAATATTTTTTTTTCCATTAGTATTTTTAGTTAAATTACAAATTTTTTTGCCTAAATTTGCTAGAAATTAATAGGTATAGGTATGTGTGTAGAAAATAAGAGGAATAAGTTTTAAAGAAATGAAAACTAAGTAATTAATTCAATTTAATTTAAAATAATTCGACATCAATTAAAGTCAAATGTAGATGTTTGCAAAGAACTACCTTTTATTTTAAATTTAAAATGATTTATTTCGCAATATCTCAAAATCCTTTTGTTCGAAATTCCATAAAAAATTTTACGTATCTTTTTTATTGTACAATAATTTTGGGTATACTTATGTGAAGCTAGCCAGCTTTTTCAGTCGATCTCTTTAATTTGGATGATTTTTACAAGTAAAATGAATGGCTTTTGGTTTTTTTTCGAGGTCCCCTGAAACACCCCTATGGGAGGTATATAATGTAACCCCGATATCAAAAAAATAAAATAAACTTGTCTCCTATGGAATAATAAGGGATCTTATCTAAAAGTTTGGTTGCTCTAGCTCTTACCATCTCTGAGATCTAGGCGTTCATACGGACAGACGGACAGACGGACATGGGTATATCGACTTCTTTAGTCACACTGATCATACTTTAGGTAACTTTGGGGGGTCTCCGACGTTTCCTTCTGTATGTTACATACATTTTCGGCTTGCACAAACTTAATATAACCTTTGTACCATACGGTACAGGGTATAAAAATTGACGATGTCAATATTTGCTAATACCTCCATCATATATGTAAAAAGCAACAAAATCGAATTGATTGGGTTAATAAATGGCCCGCTTCACGTTCTATTATGCTCTATTATGAGTTAGCAATTGTAGGTTTTTCTCAGTGAAAGAAAAAGAGTTCAAAAATCAGTTATTCATAACTCGACAAATAATCGAAATGTTTAAAAAAAATAAGTGGAGAAGATTCTACAAAAATTACCAAATCTAATTAGATCGATATAAAAAGTGACCCGCTTGACAAATTTTCAACTTGGTGTAAATCACCCATAGATTCATTTAAGTCTATGATTGTGCCCAAGGCAAAGGAAAGCCATGTCCTTACCCACACTTAGTATAAACACTCAATCAAAGCTGTCAAACAGGAATATTGCAAGCACTTCTTCCTAGTAGTACATCTTCCATCTTGTTCTCAATTATGACAGCTCTTTGATTTAATTGACTGCAAGTTAATTCAATTTTCGCTGCGTCAACCCAAACTTTAAGAAGTTTCAAGAACCATCAAAAATGGGTTCGGCATCCCTTCTGGCAAAGATGCTGCGCCATTTACACGGAGTCCCTGCGACATCGTGTGATGTTTTCTAAACGAATTAGGCGTAAAATTGAATTTACGCCAAGTTCTATGCAATATAAAATTCCAAATTTTAGACAAATTGCAAATTGTGCGCCTGTTGCGCATACGCCGCGTGCTGCACGTCAAAGCCAATTAAATGAATATTTAAATTTGGCGTATTGTTTAAGTTAAATAAATATTACATTATTTCGACATTAGTCGTGTGAAAATGCTATAAGGTCGGGGGTTGGCAGCTGCTGCCGCTTTTTATTCAATTTTGAAAATTTAATTCAAAACTTCGAGATATATAATTTACTTTTAATTAGTACAAATCATTGAAGCGTAAACTGAATTGAAATGAAAGCCAGGGAGCATGCCCAAAGCTGCTTAGACAATTGCTTACAATTTGATTACATTTAAGAAAAGACGCAAATCTCTGCCAAAGCCGCTTAACTTCAACTACAACTCCAACTCTTGTTCTACTCCTACCCTAGTAACCAGCGGCTAGCGACGCAATGCAATCGTCTGATGCGAGCAATGCTGGACCACGTAAACTCACGCAGAGCACACAGCAGCAGCAGCAGTCACAGCCAGCAGCCGGAGCAGTAGCAGGCCCCGGAACGACAGCAGCCAGTGGCAACGAAACCACCTCCTTTACCATAAATGTCAACAATCAGTCTAGCACACCCAGCAAGAATCCTTTCAAGCAGCAATTGGAAAGTAATCAGCAGAATGGCAATACGGAAACAGATCGTGGCATACTGGGCATTGCCACAGCCAGTGCGCATACAAATGAATCCCAAAGCTATCAGGCGCAGGCACATATGCCACCACCGGATCAGTACCGGCAAGAGGATCCACGTGCTGCCGGGACCTGGTCCGCCGCCAAATCTTGGATGGTCAGCTGGCGTGGCTCCAATCGTCTAGTGCTTGTCATTGTAGCCATCGCATTGTTGCTGGATAACATGTTGCTGACCACAGTCGGTAAGTAGCCATGAATACTATTACTAGGCAAAAAAAAAAAACGCATAAATCTGTGAGACATTAGCATTTCATAGCCATTTATCTTGGCTATCTGGGGAGCGTGGCACTTTACAATGCAGCGCAATCACCTGGAAATGGTCCATTTCCGACCAACACCCGCTGGGCCATAAAAATTACCACAGAGCGCCACTTAAGCTAATGAATGTTATCCTGCAGTCTGCCTGACGCCTTTGCTGGCAGTCAATGCTCAGTCCAGTCCGCCAGTTTATCAATTCAGTCGTCATTGATGAGAACACAAATATCTTCACCCAAAGGAAGGCATTTCTCTTATTCACTTAAGTTCTTGCTGGATTTTTCTGTATCTGGTTTACTGAAGAGTAACTTATTTTATCTTGGAGTTTTATGCATATGGATTTGCAAGCAATAAATGTAGTAGAAAAAATTCTAAATTGTATGGAAATGGGTTAAAGAATGCGTTACCACTGTGCTCAAAAAATAGATGTTCACTTTGTTATAAAATTTTTTTTTTTTTTTTTTTTTTTTTTCATATTTTTTATTTGCAAGCTGTCTATTGACATTTAACAAATTTTGTAATAATATTATAAATTTAACCGGATTGGTTACGCTCCATTGAGCAACACCAATTTATTTGTTATAAAATGAAAAAATGTATCTTTCATCCCCTTTAAAGTAATTCCCTACGATAAAATGGATATAAGCCAACGTTTTGACCGTCCAGGAAGCAAGTCAAAAACTCGTTTTCCGATGTACTTTCAATCTATTCTCTTTTTTATCGATTCCGGGATTTATCGCATACTTTTAAACTAAATTAACTTAGTACATCGCATTAGTAAATTGTTATCGATATGCTTTACGTAAAGATGCCTCGAAAACATTCTTTTCAACAAAAAGAAAAAAAATGTTGTTCTTGGATTGGATCAAGAGCCCTACTTAACATACAAGTAGAACACTTTGAGTTTCAGTTTATAATGAAGTTATTTTGATAACGCCCATATTACTGCTCTTTTCAAATTGTTTGTCAAAAAATGAGGATTTAGCTATCTAAACCGAAATGAGAATATCCATATCCAGACTGAGTATATAAGTCAACTATTAGTATTTCCCAATGCTGCACCTCCAAGAGGGGGCAGTCTTTTTTGATATTAAAGGTATTAAAATTTTAGAAGCCCAAAAAAAGTTTCAGTTGGCCTCCACCAAAGTTAGATGACAAAATATTTTTGGGATCGCTGAATGCGAATCCAAAAACGCAATAAATAGAGGATTTTTAAGCTTAAGTCAGAACCGCCTTTTTTTGACCTTGGATTAGGCTGAGGCAATCCCAAAAACAAAATCTGGAGACAAATTTGTTGAGGGTTTCGTTGAGGTTATGTCCTAACACAGCAGCTCAAAAAATCCTTTATCGAGTTTTGAGGTGGAACTATGTTTACTAGATGTTTTTGGGGTTGCTGAATACGAATCCACGGTTCTCAACACATTTATTGTCGTATACGCGAATTCGAAAAAAATGTATGGGGTATTTATTACGTCAGACTTGCTGGGTTTTTTTGAAACCTCAGCGACCACAAAACCATGGAGTAAACATGGCATGACCTCCGAACTCGAAAACGAGTGGCTGTGTAATCTTGAAACACATACAATCCGCTGCAAAGTGCCAAAAAATGTAGTTTCTTTAATTCGAATTTATATGTTGCCAGGGTTCCGGTTCAAGAACTGAATAATTTTTTGGTTCCATCAAAAAATGTATAAAAATAATTTAAAATTAAATAAAAAAATCACAATTTACAATTAAAAACTTTTCGTTTGATATTAAGTTAAATTTCGATGTTATAGACATTTTCTTAATTTGAGTGATTTTTCTGACTCCCACTTGTGAACAGTTTTGGGACTTGGCGTGTTTCCAATTTTTTAACTTATTGTTTTTTATTTGGTTTCTCTCTCAAAGTGCGTAGGCACTGCGTACTGAAGATCTATTGTACCGCAACCATTATTAGGACAAAATACCATCTGCCTTCCTTAGGAAGAGCAGTAAGTCTTTCGTTGGCATTCGACGTAGCTGGAACGGGGTGATCCGTTCAGCTTCCAAATGTGTAACTCTGTCCCACACTATTGCTGGACAAGATGTGTTTGGTCGTCTCGTCGTCTTCAAAACAAAGCTTGCACTCTGAAGAGTCCGATAGACCCATTTTATGTAAGTGATAACTTACAGTATGGTGCCTAGATAAGTTGGCTACCAGGAACCTCAGGTCCGCTCTACCAAGACCTATAGTTCTATTGGCATCCGAGGATAAGACAAGCACTTTAGCTTGTCTTAACTTTGTTAAAGAGAACCAATATCTCCTATGTTCACTAGGGTGGCCGCCGCTGCTATGGAGGATTTTTAAACCGTCGATATCAATAACGCCACGGCCTAAAAAGTTTCCTTTTTACCTGCATATAGCGCCTGTAAAATTTAAAAACGATGACCCGCGACCATCAAATACATTCGGATCGTTTTTAAATTTTACAGGCGCTATATGCAGTTAAAAAGAAAACTTTTTAGGGTGTGGCGTTAGTAAAATCGTGAGATGTTGCAAAAATGGCCACCCTAATGTTCACATAAGCCCCATTTATTGACCATAGCTTTGATTGTTGACCAGCTAATGCCACAGAAAGACGCTGGGCAAGTGGTGGGCATGTATAAATAGAAAACAGATCAAAAATTCATAACGAAAAATATAAAATTTACCGTCAGGTAAAATTGAAAAGGAAAGGAAGCCGTGCAGTGTAGAAAATTAAGCTACTGATTATTAAAAGAGTTAGTTTGTGCAATTAAGCAGGAGTCATCGTAGATCCCCTAAAGGTTACCAGTAATATCGTCAAGAGGACGAAAGAAATTGATCTAGATATGTCCGTCTATCTCTCCGATCATCTGTCCGTCCGTGTGTCTGAACGTCTAGAGTTTGGGGATGTTAAGAGCTGAAGCAACCAAACTAAACTCCCTATTATGTTACGGAAAGCAATTTTATTTTATTTTTTCGATATCGGGCTCATACTATATAGCTCTTATTGTAAGGGCACAATTCCTTTGTTTTGGTTATGTCGCAACCAAATATGGCTTCCTTTTTTAAGTTATTTAGTGTTCCAAATTTAGTCAAAATCAGTCGACTGTATCATAATTTTTTTTCTTTTATTTGTGAAAATACCGTAAAGAAGAGCTTTAGAAGGTCAAATCTTTTTGGGATTGTACTTCACTCACCCAGCTTGCTTTACCCGAAAGCTTGTCTTTCTAAAAAGAATACCCTTGTAGGCACTCTTTCTTTCCTATGATTCCGCTTGAAGTTTAAGGATATACTGTTCCTACTGCTTTTGTTACTAATAGAAGTACCTACTTACTTTGTCCGGCCATATTTATTTTTATATTATTTTTTACCTTTATTGTTCATATTATTTTGCGTAAATACGTACAACAATTACAACAACATTTTCATTCGCACCAAGTACCAATGTCTATTAATTGACAAACGAGCTACGCTTAAGCAAATACCCTATTAATACAGTCCCCATTTGAGCCATCCACCCACAACAACTAATCAAAGTTGGAGTGTCATTATACCTAAATAAAGCTCGTCTCCCCCGTCAATAGCAACACCAACAACCAGTCACCCAGCGGGGGAATAAGGAGCTCAAGTGCCGACAGTCAATTAAATAAACACGACGCTGGGAGAGCGGCATTGGAGCGCTCGCAGCTGCTGCTGCATGTGACACTAAACCAACGTCCGTGTGGCACGCACAAACGGACAGACTACTGACCGTTCCAAGTGCTTATGTCAAGTGTCTGGACAAACACATGAACATGAAGTGGCCGAAGGAATGACTGTCCAGCCGCTTGACCACTCGAGAATTTTGCACGGCCAATGTTTACTGTTTACTGCGGCTGACAACACAAAAAAAGTGGAGGAGTCTGGAGGAGATTTTACTGTAGAAACGTTTGTGGTCATGAATTTACAAGTATATCAACAAGTTGGGAGAACAATAGCAAAAAATAACAAGTGGGAGAATTGAGCTTGGAACATACCGACTATACTATACCCTGTATCCTTAATTTTTTGCAAAATTTTAAAACTATTTGAGTTATAGGAACCGAGGAATTGCTTGGCTTGCCGTAAGCCAGCCGTGTCGATCCAGTTTGTTTCTCGTCCTTATCTTTCCTCTCTTCTTAGCAGCTGTTTGGTGGTGTGTGTGTCAGTGCTACTGAAGGATTCAGGCCCTATTAGTGCTTTCGCAGCACTGTTTCTCGTTAGTTCATCAGCTGCTTCGTTCCCGGGGAATGTTCTTATGACCTGGTAACCAACTAACGTACACTTTTTCCTTGGCACTTGTTTCCTGAACCAATTTTGAGTTGGTCTTCACTGCATGACTGTTTAACCACATTCTACTTCCTGGCTAGTTCGATGCCCACACATCGGCCTTCTGTTTGAAAAATGGAGAAGTGTATGCCTAGAGCTCCTGTCAGTCGCGTTAATGGTCCCCCGACTTCCAGTCTACTGCCTTCTTTAGTCAAAGACTAACACTCAATGGTGTGTCTTTCCATAGGTCCATAAGTCCGTGGTTTAAATTTATTTGTTACTCTTAATTGTACTAAAGTTCCTTTCGAAGTGTTACTCTGTGGACGTGTCATCTTTGGTTATCAGAATTGAGTGGACCTCTATAACCCGTTCGTCAGCATCTCTAGGTTTTACTAAGTGTCCTTCGCCGATTCCCTCGGCTGACATTCTAAGTAGCGTTGCTTTCATTTGAAGTCTTAGTACTACACGCATATGGGACTGTGTTAGTTCCATAAGGACTTCCAATGCTGGTTTTGGATAGGTTCTCAAGCCTCCTGTCATGTATACATAGTTTAGCCTCTGTACCGTTTTGAAATCATTTTGGGCAGAGGTAATCTCCACGTTAGCTCCATAGGTGTCAGGTCTGCCTCTGTACCTTCTTGAGATCATATTGAGCGGAGGCAATCTCCACGTTAGCTCCATAGGTGTCAGGTCAACCTCTGTACCTTCTTGATGTAATCTGCATGTTAACTCTGTAGAAGAGCTTCGCCCTCTGCAGGCATAGCCAGCAGAAATCTTGGGTGACATTTCCCGTAATTTACCTGGTATCGTCTACCTTAGGTAAATTTAAAATCAAGATTCAAGATGTGGGCGCTCCTTTTGCAGAACGTTTTCGTCGCTTTCGCAAATTCACATTGTGGAAAAGGATGAGAGTCTAAAAAATACTTTTGACGTCGTTATTATCTTTGGTTAGAGGTTGCAGAGTCTTCCTCATATCGTACTACAAAAAGTTGTACAACTTAATATACCCTCTCACGCCTTACATATAGTGTATAAAAATCCCTAGACAAATAGACAAGTTCTGTCAAAAGTAAAGCTATGCGGAGTACTCCAACAACTTGTTGAAAACTAAGAATAAAAAGCACGGAAGTGAAAGTCAAAGGAAAAGTGGAAAAATGCGCAAAGAGTAAAGCGTAAAGTAAAGGAAAAACTATTAGCTCACACAGTGGAGTATTTTCCCGCCTGACTTCCTTTAGGGTGGCTCCAAGTCAAATCAAAGTTACTGACGATGCGAGGGAGAAGGAAAAGAGATGCTTTTAGCATTTGACTTGAGGCATTTCCACTTAAGTGCTTTCATTTTCATTGCATTAAAGGTGTCGGAGTGAAAATGTAAGAAATACTTTTGATTATTACATTTGATCTTTGGCAGTGCGCATAATATGGCTATAAATTAGATTTAGCTTCGGATGAGGCAAGCTTTCAACGCGGGAGTGCTAGATTTATGGCCAGGATAGGCTTATCCGGAGTAGCTGCATAATAATAATAAGAGTAAAAGCAAACCAAATAGACGGGAAATTGTATGTAATATAAGCAAGTTATTTATTTATTGAGCGCAACAATATTATAGGAACAAAGGATTAAGTTAAGCTTAAAGGTTATATATAAAAAGATTATATAGTAAGTAAGCTTAGTAGTAAAGTTAAACATTACACAGCCATAAAAAAAAGTGTCGTGATTTGGGAACAGAGCATACGTTTTCTTATGAATTTCAACGAGCTGAGCCAGAATCCGGGGTAGGGTGGAACCTAGCCTAACCTTATGAAAACCTACAAATTTTTTATTCGAATCTGATTGTCCGATGATAGTTTTTGTATGTTTTTTGGGGTTGCTGAATTCGAATCCGAAAGCAAAAAGTTTGTGGTTTCTAAGGTAACCTCTAAAATACCTCGTTATGTGAAGTTTTTGAGGTTATGTCAGAACTCTGACGTAGTGTGGTTTTTTTAACCTAAGCTTCGGATACAGTAACCCCAAAAACATGTACCAAACAAGCACTGGGTGTTGAACCTGAAAATCGATTTTTTTTTTAAATCGAAAAAATTTGTATTCCAAACCGATTGTCCGACGATGGCTTTTACATGTTTTTTGGAATCGCTGAACTTGAATCCGAAATCTAAAATGCCTTAGCAGGTCGTCTTTCTAAGATAACAAAAAAATACCTCGTTTGGTGGGGTTTTTTGAGGTTTAATCTGACCATGACGTGCCGCGGTTTTTTTAAACTCGGATTCGGATTTATCGAACCCAATCCTTATTGGCATTGGTCATTAACTTAATTAGTTAAAATTCCTTTCTATACAGTTTTTTGACTTTTTTCTTCACTTTTAGTTCCAACTATTATTATTTTTTTAAATAGTTATTTTGTTTTGGAGTACACAAAAACATTTATACAATTTATTAATAATTTTTTTACGGATAAAATCGCGAACTTTTTTTTAAATTCTTATTAATTTTTTTCATAATTATTTTACTTTAGAGGACACAAAAGTTGTTTTTTGTATATTGTATGTATTTATAATACACTGAGAAAAATATTGTAGCATATTTGTATGCTTAAAATTAAATTTTTTGATTTGATGCTTTTCATATTTTTTTAAATATTTTTTAATATTTATTATTTAGTAAAATATATTAATATTAAATAAAAATATTGAATAATATTAATACTAAATATTTAATAATAAAAGTCAAAAGTTTCGTAAATACCATTTTTATAAAGCAATTCAAATCGAAATCAAGTTCACGTTTAATTACTGAAATATTTTGGAATTTTATTTTTTAACCAAATTTTAAAGAGATGATGAAATCTTTTTTTTTCCTCTAAAGAGTCTAGTTAACGCTTTCAAGTAAAATAATATATTATGCTTAGCCCGTTCTTTGTGACGATTTTTAATATAATATTTATTTTAAGTTATTAAAAAAAATAAAATTAAGTACTTTGCCTTTTGGACCGACAGAAAGAATATAAGTTCTCTAGTTTAGACTCCTCCGAACAATTTTGTAAAAGAATTTATATGCGGGGCTCCGCTCTTCTCTAGCTCTACTCTTCTGCAGTAAAAAGATCTCCGAGAATATATTAATGTCTGGGGATCCAATGGATTGTGTTGAAAGTCGGTCTGTAGCCTTGGCGTATATTGATATTTTTTATCGTTATCCGTTGACGTCTTTGCTTTGAATTTTCTCCTATTAATGAGATTCTATTAATAATACATATATACACAGAGTATGGCTTCTCTTCGAAGTGTGTTCATATAAGCCACCATTCTCATCCAGTCGTTAATCTATACAATCCAATCATCTAAGCTATCAACACAACGTTAAGCAGATCTATGGAGAGCTTGGGATTATCATAATAATGCTCTGTCCACGTAGGGCTTTAATCGCCAGTTTTCCAAATCCCGCCAAGCTACCTGAGCACACATCTTACTACGGCGCCTGCTCTAAAGCGCTTTCCAGCTCAGCTACATCCAAGGTCTCCAATTTCTCAAGTTGTTCCAAACAAGGCGGTCGTTTTGTGGGCGTGGTAGCCAACGAACGTGATTTGTCTGCAGCATTAGGCTTTAGCAGCTGTTTAAATCCGCCAGATCCGTCCTTGTTTAACGAAGCACTACGCGCAAAGGGAAAGTAGGCATTTAGCTGTCTCTCCAATGCATCCTTATTAATGCTGGTATCCCAGATTTGCTTTTGTATAATGCTGCTATAACGCGCCTCAAAACTTTGCTGATGACGAAGCACATCCGATGCATTGCGTCCACGTGCGGCTTTGCTGCGTTCAGCCGTAGGCGTAGCAGGCTTCGCCGTTATGGGACTGCCAACAGAATCCTCATCGGTGGACATTTTTTCTTTTTTGTCGATCACACAACTAATTGCCGGAAAATTAAATGCGCAAAAACTTGGAAAGTCTTGTCTAAGTAAAGCGAGCTACGACCTGCCGCGAGCACGTCAGAAACGCGAATAAGTCACGGCATGCCTGGCATGCTCCGGTAACAGAGCGTCCACCCGTCCGTTTGTTATTATTGTTGCGCATTTTCTTTGCCAAAATGAAAAGTCAAATGTCACCGAAAAAAAAAGTTTTCTGGAAAAGTTTACTCACTGTGCGGTGTAATTGCTGCCATTTGACTTTGTCTCTGTGTTTGGATTTGGTTTTGGGTTTTTGGAGCTCGCCTTGAGACAAAAGTTTTGCGCTTTAACGGTAATATTATGACGTTGTTATTAGCGTGCTCCCAAACCCCGGCACACCGAATCCTCCTAAAAATACAGTGCTCTTAAGGTCAAAGCGTGCGGCGTTTTCAGTGTCGGCTTCTGCTTCTTCTTCTTCTGCCACTGTCTGCCAGCTGTCATGGCAGACGCAATGACTCATTGATATATTGAAATCGAATTTGGGATAAATAGTAGCATACTATAGTTCCAAAACGCAAAAGGCTCTAAACGGCGACAACGCTGACAGCTTGGCGGTGACAATGGGGCTATATAGCATTATAGTACATAATGTGAAAACGTGGCAGTATGGCAGGTGTCAATGCGCCTTGCATGACGACGCCAATGAAAAAAAAAAGTATCAGGAAACTCCTTGGTAGCGTCGTTTATATTTGGCAACACGTTAAATGTTGGCCTATTGCACGTCATGTCATTTATTAATTTATGTTTATTTACGTCTTATACCAAAATCGCTTGGATTGGGTGAAACGTGTGTAAATTCTTTCAAGGAATCTCCGACACGCAGTTAAAACGCGTGTGTTTTTAATAACCCCTCAAGAAACCTCATAACCCATTTGGATATGTAAGGACTGCAAGGACTAAGAACTATTGTAAAGGAAAATTAATTTTTAATTGTAACCTGACGGAATGCCTCATAACGTTGTATACCAAAAAAAATAAGCTTAATTTTGTTTTAAAACCAAAAATCTTTAATTACACTAGTTTACAGCAAAATGTATCCTCAACATGTTGTACTCGTATCCGTAGTAAAATGGCACGCTAAAACCGAAAATTAAGTCAAAAAATTTTTTCATGGAACGGAAACTTTTCGAAATTAAAAAAAAAGTGTCTATACTTAAAAGCAAATATCTCTGGTTCTATTAAAATGATTTTGGTTGAATTACCTATCTATTATACTTGGAACATATTTTTGTCAAATTTATCATTTTATCATCATTTATCATTCATATGAAATTTTTCGTAATTTTCTGCAAATTTTTGAAAAAATTCTATTTTGAACGTAAATTTAAAAATTTTAAAAAATTGTTTCGTACAGTTTTATTCATGATTCGTAAAGTTCTATCGATTATGAAGAAAATAAGTGGTTGCTTATTAAAATCGGAGAAAAATTATGGAATTAACGGGAATTTTCGTAAAAAGTACAAAAAGTAAATTTTTCTCAAAACCTAAGTTTTAGATGGATAATTCTATTTAATAAAGATATCGTAACCAAATTTGGCATTCGAAAGATTTTTAGAGCTCTTAAGCTCTGTACCAAATTTGATCAAAATCGGTTGACTATATCATATGGCTCCCATAGGGCCGATCGTTCAAATAAACTTTTTTTGTCCAAAATTTTGTTGTGCTTCGTTTGTTTTTGAAGATATCGTAACCAAATTTTGTGTTTGACAGTTTTTTATAGTTCCCTACCTAAATCGGTTGACTATATCATATAGCCCCCATAGGACAGGTAGGGACGTTTTTTCAACGAAATTCGTTATGTTTCGCGTGTTTTTGAAGATATCGTGACCAAATTTGGTCTGTATCAAATTTGATCAAAATCGGTTGTATATATCATAGGACCCATAGGACCGATCGGTCAAAATATGTTTTTTTATGTCAAATTCGTTTTGATTCGTTTAATTCTGACAATATCGTAACCGAATTTGGCAAATATATATGTATCTTTAAGATTTTTTGAGCAATATACCGGACTTTGTCACCAAACACGTTTTTTGACCGATCAATTTTATGGGAGCTATATGATATAGTCAAAATTTGGTACAGCGCTTTAGAACTCTAAAAAATTTCGATATGTCAAATTTGGTAACGATATCTTTATAAACAAACGAATTATTCATCTAAAACTTTTGGTTTTTAAAACAAATTGACATTTTTCACTTTTTACAAAAACCCCTGTTATTTGTATATTTTTTCTCCGATTTTAATGAACAACCACTCATTTTGTTTGTAATCGATAGGACTTTAAGATCCATAAATAAAAAGGTACGAAAAATTTTTTTAAAATTTTTATATTTCCTTTCGAAATAGAATTCTTGTCAAAATTTGCTAAAAATTACGAAAAATTGCATATTAATGCATAAATAGACCAAGCCGTAAATTCGACAAAAAATATGTTTCATGTATAATCGATAGGTAATTCAATTTTAGTACAAGTAGTATTTTTAGTATTTTTTTTTAAATTCGAAGTGTTTTTTTCGAAATATCTCGAAATCTTGACTTCATTTTCTATTTTAAAATGCCATTTTACTACGGAAATGACTTAAACATGTTGAGGACACCAAAATTTTTTAAAATTTGTAAACTAGTGTTATCTATTCAATCTCTGCAATAAATGCAAAACTTTGACCCCGGAGCGTTTTTTTTATAGCCAGAAGTAACACGGAGCTAAGTCATTGGCGACTAACTCACTAAGAATCAATGCCTTGTGAGACGCGCTTTTTTGAAGACATAGACCTTTTTTGGCTCTAAATGAGATTTGACTCTTCTGAGGCCCAAAAAAGGGCATCTAATTGTCAATTCAAGCACCAATTTCTTGGTCTTGTTGCTCATTGGTTGACGCTGATGGTCGTCCGGGTTGTTCCAAATCATTAGCACGTTATCTGCCTTGCTTCAAGTCTTTGTAATCATTTTTCGGCGGCATAATCAATTCAGTAAGAAGACGTTTTTTAAACCAAAATATTTACCTATATAGTAGCTTAGTAGCTTAACCAAGCCCATTTCCATTATTGGAATAACTTGTAACTTTCATTCAATCGTTGTAAAACAAAAAGAGGCGTGACTTTTAATTACTTACAACACTCGAAAAAAAAAAACCAATATTCGATTTTCTTGAGATTTCGTTTGCAAATGCTGAACTTATTCTTTGTTTGCATAGATAAGCTAGTTTCAGATTTTCTTTTTTGGTCCAATTCCCATTGATCGATTTTTTTTTTAAATAAAGTTAAAAAAATGTTTTTACTTTATTTAAATTTTTTTCAATTTTGGTCTGGATTATCTATATCTTAAAAAAATCTGAGAGGGATCAAACTTTCCAGAAAAAAGTTCAATCTTTAAAGAACATGTGTGTAAAATGTCATCACTCTAAAAAAATTATTATGGAAATGCCAGATTTTTGGCCAAAATATGACAATCCGGGCCCATCGGAGTTAACCGTAAGATACTCTTATGAGGAAGTGGGATCAGATATCAACATAATGCGAAAAACTTCAGCAGCGCACTTATAAAGCACATCTTTTCAGAAAATTTACAAAACTCTTACAATCTCCGAAACGTAAGTCTTTATACGGACGGACAGTCAACTGCTCTATAAACGAGTCAATGCTAAACATTTTGAAAAAGATAACTTTAAATATTATATTAGTAGTGTTGTAAAGTCATTGTACAGATTAAATCTTGGTTAATATTTTACGGGTAACTAATTTGTAGTAATAAAGCGCTAGATACGAGAATACGAACTCAAATTACAAATTGAACTGAGATTTTAATTGGTTATTAGAGTTATGTAAATGAAGTCTTTAAAATTTTTTGTTGTTAATTGTATCACACAGCAATTAAAAACTCACTATTAATTTAATTACCGAGTGTGTTAATAGAGGCCACACGATTTTCTGACAGATGGGTTTAATTTTTCAGTATAGCTGTATACATTTATCGCATGAAAACCCAAAAAAAAAACACAATAGTTTTTGGGGGAAAATTATAAAGTGAATGAGATTGAGAATGAGATCTCATAAGTCCCCAACTCCATTAATCTATTCCACACGAAAACTTTTTGAACACGCCACTGAGTTAAAGCTTAGCCAAGAAAGAAATTTGATTGCATTACTTACATATGTACATACATATATACCCGTACATAATTCCAATGATTATGTTGATTACCAAAGCTCAGAACCAACTAAGCCGCAATATAAATTGACTTGTTTGAGTTGAAATCAAAACAATGAAAAGGGCGTGCCGAAAATCGCATTCTTTTTAAGGTAACCAAAAATAAACTTGGCTAAAAGCAAAAACTTTCAATGGCAACGCAAAGCCAAAATCAATAAAAAAAAAGAAAAAGAAAGAAATTGTAATAAAAAAAAAGTTTCTTTTATCCCCTATTCGAAAGGGGCATATATTGTTCTTGGCTGTAACAAAAATATGTACGAGTAGTTTACAAGTATTCCATATATAATACCGACCGATTTGGACTTGGAAATATAGACATTTTACATTTGATATTTTTCTAAATTGTTTGCAAGTCCCTGAAAAAAATTAAATACACGTAGTTTATTACAAAAGTTTTCGCCAGATGGGATTAAAAGTAATTTTATTGTAAAACTTGAAGCCCCATATTCTACCAGAATGTGCCTATATTGAGAATATAAAACTTTCGTTTCTACACATTCTATAGATTTAATTATTTTTTATTTGTTGGATTATAAGCTTATTTATTTATTTATTTTATTTATTGCTTAATTCCCTTAACATACAAATTTTCTTAAGCTAGTATATGATATATTTTTTACAGTGTTGAGCTGTCGCTTTTCATCTGAGAAATTTATATTTGTTGTTTTACATGATACGTTTTAGTGTTTTAAAGATTATAAGCTTTTCTTTTAAGAAACATTTTTTAAAAATTTATTTTTCTAATTTTAACCTAAAACTTAGCAAATAAAATTATTAAATAGTTCCCTTTTTTTTAGTATAAAAAGAATTGTTATTTATTTATTTGTATAATTATAAAGTAGAAGTTAATTCTAAATAATAAAAGGTTTGTAAAGCCAGAGCAACGTAGGCCTTCAAGCTGAAAAAAAAGAGTTTTAAAATGCACTTATATTTTTTATTTAAAATGATTTATTGCTACAGCTGAATTTTTTTTTTGTTAAATAAATTAATTTTTTTTTAATTTTTCAAAAATAGAATTTTTGTGTAATTTTTTTTTTGTACTTGTTCGTACATTTTTAAAACAAAATCAAGTGTTATCTCAATTTTTTTAAATTCGGAACTAACATGTTGCGTTATTTTAGAAATGGATAATTCAATAATGACTTGCTTCCAAGTTTAAAAAAAACTATTTATAGGTGTATGAGTATGTACATGGTGTGTTCACTTTGTCGGGCATAAATGCCTAATGGCAAGAGGCATGAAGGATTAGTTCTATTAAAAAAGTAAGAAAAATGCTAAATAATAAAAAATAACGTTTTGGATATTTGTCAGCATCAATTTATTTCAAAGATCAACTGCAAATAAATTACAATTTTAATTATATTAAAAAAAGATGGTTTAAGACATATGATTGCTTTTGGTTAGAATATCTTCATAAACAAACGATAAGCAGACGCATTTTGCATATGATAAAGTCAACCGATTTTGATCAAATTTGGTACAGTGCATTTTTTTTATATCCTTGATATTATGTACTATATAATACAAGATATCGCTCCTAGTCGGAGCATAGGGCAGAAAGTGCTTGGCAACTGTAAAAAACTTTCGAATGCCAAATTTGGTTACGATATCTTCATAAAACACACAAACGAATTATCTATCTAAAACTTTTTGTTTTTTTTCGTGTTCCTCTCAAACACCCCTATGGGAGCTATATAAAAAATAATAAAGCCCCGATATCAAAAAAAAATAAACTTGTCTCCCGTAGAATAATAAGGGATCTAATCTGAAAGTTTGGTTCCTCTAGACAAACAGACGGACATGGGTATATCGACGTCTCTAGTCACCCTGATCAAATTTTAGGTAACTTTGGGGGGTCTCCGACGTCTTCTTCTGTTTGTTACATACATTTTCAGCTTGCACAAACTTAAATAACACACCCTATTTTTGGTAGAGAGTATAAATATATTCCTTTTGCGATTGTTTACTCAGCTGTTTAGCTTTCTAATAGACTAGAAGCAATAATTAATACCAAAAAATATACAAAAAACATGGTAACCCTAGTAGATATTGACGCTTTTTCCAACACTTTTTGTGGCCAAGGGTCTGGTTCGAGCACAAATGCAAATTTTAATTAGTGTAAATTTTTGTTGAATACATTGCGCTTTTATTAATTCGCATTTTTGCCAGACAAAGTGAACACCCCAATAATTTTTTGGTAAAATTTATTATTTATTTTGTGTATAAAATACACTTAAGATTTTTATTCAAAGAAATTTAACAAAAAGTGTCTTCGTTTTAATTTAAATTAAAATAAACAGAATAATTAGGAGAAAAATATTTTAATATAAAAAAGATGGCGTACGTTAAAGTCGGGCGCGGACGACTTTGGGATGCCCTGCTTGCAATAAATTCCGGTAAATTGCTTAAGAACACCAAAAGACATTTGATTGTCAAATTAGATTACGATACCTTCATAAACAACCCAAAACAGACGAATTTTGAACCAAAAATGTGGAACAGTGCTTGGGTACTCTTAAAAACTTCCGATTACCAAATTTGGTTACAATATCTTCACAAACAAACGAAACACAACAAATTTTGTACAAAAAACGTTTTTTTGACCGATTGGTTCTATGGGCGCTATATGATATAGTCAACCGATTTTGATAAAATTTGGTACAGTGTTGAAGATTACTAAAAAACTTCCGATTGCCAAGTTTGGTTACAATATTTTAATAAACAAACGAAACACCACGAATTTGTATATGATATAACCCCGATATCAAAAAAATAAAATAAACTTGTCTCCCCTGACATAATAGCGCATCTTATCTGAAAATTTAGTTGCTCTAGCTCTTACCATCTCTGAGATCTAGGCGTTCATACAGACAGACGGACATGGGTATATCGACTTCTCTAGTCACCCTGATCATACTTTAGGTAACACAAACTTAATATACCCTTTGTACCATACGGTACAGGGTATAATTAATTTAATTTCATAATTCATAATTATACAAAAAAAAAAAAATGAATAGATACATAAATCAAAATATTTATTATAGTTTAACTATCGGTAATTTTCATGAAATTTACAAAATAAATTTAAAAAATTTTGTTTTGCATTTCCAATCAAAAATTTTAAAAATATGTCCTCTAAATAAAAACTACTCTTAATGTCTTTTTGATTCATATTTCCAGAATTTGAAAAGAACTTAAATATTTATATAATTACACTTTGGTTAAAACTTGCAAAATATTTTTAGTAAATTAACTGTCTGCCTATTTAATTGAACAAATTTTAAAAACTACGTCTTACTACGAAAAACTTTCCTTACCACTGCACATTGGGCCAGAAAGCCGATTTTTTGGCATAAATTCAAAAAATTCATAGAAACAAAATCGTTTTTTAACATTGCCATTTTGTAGTGCATACCCTAGTTATAAAAAATGCACAAATATTATTGATTTTATTGCAACCCTGAAGTTTTGGCAGCCCTTCAAAGTTACATGTTCGATCAGCTGCGCGTTGCAGTAAAAACGGCTCGAAAATTTTTGTCAACTTTACGAGCTTGTAAATTTAACAATTTTAAATAATAAGTTAATATTAATAATGGAAAATAAAGGTACGGGTATGTAGAATGTTTAGTTAAAAAGGTGTTTCATCATATTTGCTAATCTGTTATATATGTGTATTGTTTTGTGTTGTTCAAATTAGAGAAAAATTAACCAACTTGCCCGTCTATTATGGAACAAAAACTAAATTTCTGCAAGCTTCTGCAAAAAAGTATTAATGTAACATTAAAGTACAAAATATATACTAATTTACCCTTTTTATGCTTTTTGCGGCTTTTCGGGTATTGCCATTTTGTTGCTAAGGTTGAGTTCTGCTATGCAACGCTGCTCAATATCTGGAATGACAATAGTCAAAAGGCGTCCGATGTTTCGCGCTGGATATTTGATCAACTTCAAGACTACAACTTAAGCGCAGAGAAAAAATATGAAATTAATGCAAAAATAAAATACTTTGCTACTCATATTCAAAGAAACTTGCCAAAATGCGGCAGAAATTTGAAAACTTTTAAGGAAAAACATTCCAAGTGGCTATCGTCAAAAATGATTTTTTCATTCGATAGCTTAGGTTCCACATCTTCAACCAAGCCTATAAAGTATAGGATATGGGATTACATGTAGATAAGCCAAAACAGAATGGGAGTGAAAACACGAACGACGGCAATACAGCGAGGAGAGCATTTTCAAATTTTAAACGCTTTCACAATATTTGAATTGCTATTTCATATCAACTTCCAATTAATGTGCATAAATTCAAAGAGTATTGTCAGAAAACTTTATCATTGTATATGTCCATATATCCGTGGTTTCCGATGTCGGCAACTGCACATAAAGTTTTGATACACGGTTACCAAATTATACAAACATCAGTATTGCCAATAGGTTGTCTTGGAGAAAATGCGTCAGAAGCACGCAACAAATATTACAAAAGAATAAATTGGCATAAATAAAACTAAATTATAAATATATATTTATAAATCGCGTCATTAATAGTGCATTAGTAAAAAAATCGCAACCAGCAAAAATTCACCTAATATGGGCGGTGGGAGTGGGCGTGGTCGGATCGGTCTGAAATTTATCTCAGTTCTTATATATGTCATTACAATCAACTACACCAAATTTCATGTCTGTAACTTTATTTTTCGAATTTATGCCAAAAATTTGGCTTTCTGGCCCAATGTGCACTGGCAAGAACCATTTGTGGCCTAAGTATCTACATAAACTCTCTTTCCATGTTACAAAATTCGACTCCCTGGTTCAACAACCTTAACAAGCTCCGTACTCCATCTACATTATAAACAGTACCTTCTAGAAGGGTATATTATAATCGGAACTCCTTCCAGAGGTATTTCCCACTTGTGCTGGCTGTCTACTTGACGGTTCATGGCAACTTTTTTTGTTTAACTTGACTCAACTTGTAGTTATTTATAAGAATTTCTTAATAATAACTTCGCAACAACAAAGAAGGGTAAAATAACAAATATTGTCAAGTTGTGGAAAAACCGAGGCCAAGTTTTGTTTTTTGCACTTCCTGTCTGCAGTTTGAGGACACATTTCTGCGAAGATGTCTGTAGTCCATAATTTATGTAAATAAGACGCGTGTCATTATGAAAATGGAGGATCGTGCATAAGTATTCTAATGACTTTTGCGAACTTAATGACACGTGTGATGAAACATTTTTATAAACAGTATATAGCTTGAAGTTGACAAATTAACGAAAGTTCTAGACACTTCAATTCACTGAGATAGAGATAGACTTTGCAGCCCATGTTAATGGTACTATGGTATAGCTTTGGGTTCTCAGTGATCTTTTTCCCGTAGACCCTCTCACTGAAGACGTATCTGCCGCTGTATTTCTTTTAAGCAAACTTAACTTTGGGATCCCATTTTAAAACAAGTAAAACAGATACAGTTTGGAAATTATCTAAACATCTCGAATGCACAATGGGCATTATCAGCACTAAATTGGCTTTGGATGGACCGAAAAATTTAAAAAAATATGGAAAATTAAGTTGATGATTTGGATAACGAAAACGAAATATGGCAATCGCTTAATATTTGTTTGATGCTTTTATTATGAATTGTTTTTTTTTTTTTTTTTATCCTTAGAAATAGAAATCTCAACCAAAATATGTATGTGCGGTAAAGTTAATAGCACTTTTTGCAAAATTTTGCTCAGAATTTTAGGAAAGTTTCAGCTCTATACGAAAAGCAGTTCGGTAGCCTTTTCTAACTACATAGTTTATAGAGAAAAATTATTTGCGACAAAAAAAGCATTGATCAGAAACTTATACATACTTATAATTAAAAAAAAATTTTCAATGTCAACAAAATAAGTTTTATTTAAAATAATGCATATGGCCCTACTTTCCATACTGAAACGATGGAAATAAATTTATTTATACATAATATAAATCACTACACCAACTGTATTATCATAGTACAAATAAATATTGTTAAACTGTACTATAGCTATTTTTAAATAGATAAACACGTTTTTTTCCAAATTTGTAGGTTGCAACTAAAAATTATGAGACTTATCAAGAAAATTTCGTATACGCAATGTTACCTTAGCGGTTAAGGTAGACGGAATCAGAACAATATTATACTACTACTACTACTATATTATACTACAATCGTTTTTCTCAAAAATTTGTCAATATTGCCCATTGTGCAACGTCAAGATTAAATTACCTATAACTACAGTTTTGGCTCACTTGTATCCCCAAAAAGGCTCAAGAACTTGTATCCTTAAGTGCTACATACCTATGTTGGTGTCAGCGCCATTTTCACAAATTTAAAATATTTTTTGAAAATCATTTCTTAATTTTATACAGTAACAATAGAATATCCTATATAAAAATTGTTTCTTGAAAGCAATGGAATATAATAATAATAATCCCTAAAATAAAGAAACAAAAAAATATTCCAATATATGACCATTTTTTTTTAATTTTTTAAATTTTGCCCAGTATATATATTTGAAAAGAAAATCTAAGGCTTAATAAAATATGTTTGAAGTCGTAATCATGTTTCTTAAATAATTATGGAAATGCCAGAATTTTGTTCAAAATATGTCTATTTGAGCCTACAATGCATTGCAGTACGTTCCTGCTTGAATTTTGGTCTGGATATAGATTTTAAAAAAATTTTGAAATGGCTCAAATTTTATTAAAAAATATGTGGAGCCTTATCTTTATGAAAAATTCGTTTTTGGCAAAAATATGATAATTTGGCCCACAGTTCAGCACATTGTCAGCTTCCTAAACAGATTAGTTTAAAAATAAGAAATATAGTTTATGGAATACAAAAAAGATATCTAAATATAAAATCTGTTAAAAGTTGGATCTTAGCAGTATCCACTCAAGTGGACTGTCTAGGTATTTATAACACTTATCCCCCATTGTACCCTTGTATTATATTGAAAGTCAAGCCAGGTACACAAAAGAGCCATTTCGAAAGTCTTGGGTGCCCGAACACTCCCCATCCTTAAGTTTCTGCTACTCGGTTAAACATAACACTAGGAATAAAATTTATACCCACCTCCACACTATTGTCTATGGAATCCGACCCCCTGGTCACAATTGTAGCCAATTTATTTCTTTACCACAAAAGTTTATTTATTTTAAAAAATTGTTTAGAAATGCTACCAAGTACTCTAAAAAGTTGATCATATTAATCCAAGAGCTGATTTTGCCTCGGTGGCTTTGTTGACCAAGCAACTGTTGGTTGACGCCTCTGTAAAAATCGTTCCCGCTCCTGCTCAGCAAGGTCACCCATTAGTTTATTCACCTGCTGCGACATGTAGTAAACGGTTATAAGCTGCAGCCACATAAAGAAAGAGAACATGAGTCTATAAAAGTTGCAGAGTCCAATGCATAGGTAAAAAAAAAAAGCAGGATCCTTTCCCGTGATGAGACGATAGAAAAACATAAAATGTACGGAGCAGCCGGCAACTGCAGCTACAAGAGCCACCAATGACCAATATGTTAGAAAACGCAAGCGTCTGGACAAAAATTGAGTATTCAAGCCAAGCGCCACTAGATCATCCAGAAAGCTCAGATGCCTGTTGATGTAGGCTACAAGATTTCGGTTGCCCAGTAGAGCAGGTACCAGTATGATCAAGGTGGTGGCCACACCCAACAGTCGCTGCAACAAGTTGCCCACGACGGCCAAAGCCGATGGAGCTGCCACGGGTTGCGCATAGTCCCGCCAATCCGTCAGCAATAATATCAGATTAACATAGCCAAAGAATAGGATGTGCAGCAAGGTGATTAGCAGTAGTGGCCAGGATATGTGAAAGCAGTTCTTGCGCGAATTAAGCATGTAAGGAAAAAGACCGGAAAGGCGCAAAGCCCATATAGCCAAGTTAAAGGACTTCAAAAGGTTTTGCGATTTATTTGTACGCATATTGAAGCACAACTGAGCCGTAGCAGCTCGCAGCGTCGATAGTTACGTGGCGCAACAGTTCCCTGGGGCTATGCGTGCATTTTGTGCAGCTTAATCTATTCTCAAAACGTGCTAATGGCACCCTAGGGTACTAGATCGATTTCAGATCTGGCACAATTCGCTGAAGGACGTGCTCAGTCCGCTATACTGGCCGTCATCGCTGCTGTTGGTCGTCATCAGACCCTTCTTTGGCAGACTGGGCATAAATATATGCAATTGTTTCTTGCTATCCGGACTAGCACTTGACGCCTGTCCGCGTCCACTATGTGGCGGCGTGCTAAGCTCAGTCAGCTGTGGCTGCGCACGGGGCGAGGCAGCGCCATTGTATAGTCTAGCCGAAGCTAGTTGCCCAGCCAAGCGGCGTGTTGTGCTGGCGCTGCTGCTCAAGGCACAAAGATCTATATTACGTGCTGGTCTGTTTAAACGCACTGGCACGCCCTCCTTGTCGAAGATAATGGTAATGGGCTTGGCATTGGCCGCACTAGCTGGCGCCGTTGGCTGTGGCATCAACTTGCCGGGTTTTTTCGCACTGCCACGTAGCATAGCTGTGGGCTGCCGCTTTTGTGCTGCACTGCGTCGCATGAAGTCGCCACTTTCCAGCCTGCTGCGTTGCTGTTGTCTGCTGCGTTGACTGCTACGGGTCAACTGCGCGTGGCTGATTGCCGACGGCGTGGCAGTTTTTACTATGTCCGTGCGACCCGCCAGATCTAGCCAGTTGAGCACACGCTCGGCCAGTCGCTCCTCGGGATTAAAGGAGTTATGGGAGGATAATGTGGATTGTATGTCCTGCAGCGAGCTACGTCGTGAATAGGGATCTACGAGTTCGTGTCGATTGTAGGCCGAGTTATAGCTCTTGCCGCGACTTAACAACCAGGCGCGACGCTTGGCATAACGTGAAGCCTTTTGGCTGCAGGAGGATATCGGCGCTTTGCCGGAGTTAGCGGAGCCATGGACAAGACTCTGCTGTTGTTGTTGTTGTTGTAGCGTCAGCTTGGTGGCGTCTAATAACAAGTACTCGTCCAGCTCATCTATGCTGTCGCTGCAGAAGTCCGTCTCCTCGTATAGCTCGTAGGATTGGCTGGGTTGGTATGCGCCTGAAAGGAATTTGGAATATATTAATAGTGTGTCGATCAAAAGCTGATTAGTTTTGAAATTAATGATGCCTTCGTCTGCCGTTTCAAGCAAGCCCGCAACATTTCTTACATTCTTATTACCCATCTTGGAGACTTCACATATGTTAGATTAAATTCTTTTAGAACCAAATATTTTTTTGGTTCAATAATGCTAAGTTTCCCTGTTGTTCTCATGACTTTACCTGTAAATCGATCCCAATGTTCTGTGTGCCAGAGTGTGCCAAATTCGTTAAATTTTGGTCTATCAGAATCTTAGAAGAGATTTCCGATGCTTTTAAAAACCCAGCTATCTCTTCGATAAATTGCTTTTAAAATATTTGCGGTAAAAAGGAGTTACTGAAATACTGATGGATTTCTGAAGGTATACCTCTGATTATCTTTTAACAGGGGCAGATCTTGGAAAGGGTATCATCTCATCTCATCTCTGCGATAAGCAAATCTTCACCACAGAACTTCCCTAGTAAGAAATCTATTACAGTCATCCAGGCCCGACGAGAGGGGAGGGGGAAGGAAGGGATTCACCCCGGGACGGAGTTTTCTCAGGGGCCCGGTGTAATTACTGTCATACTTTCTTGATTCAAGCTAAAGTTGTAGTAGAGGGGCCGGTACATTTTCCCCCCGGACCCGGATTTTCTCTCTACGGTCCTGCAGTCATATCTAGATACTAGATTAAAACTAGCTTTAACGGCGAAAACATTCAATTTTTTTTAGCATTTCAAGCTTCCACAGAAACTTCAGGAACAAACTAATTTTCCTCTTTAACCGCAAATTCCTCAGCTTATGGTATGGTAAAAATCACAAATTTTATAACTACTTAAATTTTATTTTTATTCCCCTGCTTACCCCTTTGTCTACGCTGTGGACTGCCGGTATTCCCTTTTCGCTTCCAACGTTCACGTTCCCGTGGTTGATAGTCCAGTATGAAGTGTCGCCGATGACTGCGTCCCTCATTGGTTGTCTCCAGCCAAACTGAACGCACAAACAACGGACGACTTGCTGATTCCCAAATAGGACGCGTTGGTTGTCGCATTGTCGCCCGTGGATACCCAGAAATTAGGCGCTCGAACTGTTCAGTCTTAGTTCCACTTTTAGTCTGTTTGGCAATTAAACTTCTTGCATATTCATGTTAATGACTTAAACAAATCCAATCCCTGTTTTGTCACTAAATTTGGCGTAACTGTGTCGTCCTGGTTGCACTTCCGCGCTGTCATGCCAGCTCACTGGTTGCTGTTCCACTGCCGCAGCTGTTTGCCTGACAACAGCGACAACCGCGACCACGAATACACTGAGCAAAAGCATAGATAACTTTAAGGCTCAACGTCTTATTTAGAAACGTCTGTGTTCGTAAGTGATTTGAGCTAGCCGCCATACCCCAAATCTGGATAGCGCATCTTCAAGCATAAATGTTAGCCGTTTCTCTAGTATTATCCAAAGATACTTCTCTTCGCTTTATATGGTGAGTGGTTGGCTTTCTAGCCATACCGCGGGTAGGGTCTTCCTTTTTAGAGCATTGAGAACAGAATGGCATTTGGCCTGATTTAGGGTCATTTTACCTGCAAGCCCAGCTCTCAAGCAGGTGTATGTACTCTTGTATCCCGTCAGCTGCTTCATACTCTCACGATGATATGTAAAACACTGCCAGGTCGTCGACGTACGATGCGGTCAGCATTTTTTTTCTCTACAGCCTGCATTAACCACATTGGGGTAGGGATGTCAGCAGTATACAGGTTGTGGACTGGTGAGGCCAGAAGGTACTCAAGCTCTGAAAATGTGCTTTTGATTTTGACTCGAAAACTTCTTTCCTCGAAGTATGTATGACTGCTGTATGTCAAAGTACGGAGCGGGAAGCAAAACCTTAATTTTACCCAGAAAACCGATCAGCCGAACTCTGTCAAATGCCTGTTTGACGTCGAAGTATACCCTAAAACAGTATGCTTTATATACCTGTTCGACGGTTCCGTGTTCTTCCCTTAACCCAAATTGATGGTCTGGCAAAAAATTGCAGTGCTTATTGAATCTCTTTGCCATTAGTCTCTCCCAAATTTTGACAAGACTAGGGAGGAGGCTGATGGGACGTTATCGGGATTCGCCTCTTTTCTCTTTCTAATCATTGCAATGGTGGCGATTTTCCATTGGGCAGGGAAGAATATTTAAGAAATTATTTCAGTTTAAAATAAGTACACTTTTGAACCTATTTTGCTGGATTTTAACCACATAAAAAATTAGTTTTGGTGATATTGTGAGCATTCGAATATATTATTCGTTTTCCGCAAAAACTTAACCCAATCAATTTGCTCAGTGTAAAATTGCGCCCGCGACGATGACTCCTCTGCCGGTATATATTAACATAAGCGCTGAAAATGTTTGTTTGTCCCGCTGCCTGGCTGCCGGAGTCAGTTGCCCATTGCCTATTGGCAATACGTAGGAAGTTTGCCGCCTTGACTTGCGGTTTAAGTGTCTTTGACACGCGAAATGCAGCCAACCCCTTCTCAAGACCCCGAAAAGTTTTGCTGAAGCTTTTGCTGTTTGTCAGTTGCACGTGCTTTTGATTTTTGTGTGTCAAATGCTCGGAGACAGTTTAATGAGTTGCAGGATTTTTTTTTTGCTTGACTAGGAACCTAAATTACTAGGCCTGGTAACTTTTTGTCTCATAAAATTGTCATGTTAATCGTTGGTAGTGTTGCATTTTAAGTGGTTCCCATTAAAACAACAAAATTTATTTTTATTTCCGCTTGCATAATTTTTCTTGAATTTTTTTTGGAGGGGTTTCTTAGTGATGGGTTACCCAACTATGTTTTTTTGTTTTGTTTCGTGGCTTCTTGTCGCCAAATGGCATGCCAAATAACTTGGCCAACATATGTGAAGGGTTAGTGTTTATGTGGTTGACACGACTACGTTCTAAATTGATTGCTGAAGGGATTTTCACTTTCACTTATGACTGACTAGGTACGGTCTGGCACGACTTGCGGACAAGGTTGGTTACAAGCAGATGAGGAATTTTTAGTATACCATCTGTCAGCAAAAATGTCACCAAAGGCATTAAGAATAAGGCTAATCATATACAAAGTTAAGGCCAAAGAACAAAAGATTTTTGTATGGGAAAAGATTAACGTCTTGATACAATCGGAAAATAAGTTCCTATAATATGTTATGTGATAAACAGTCATGGTCAACATCTTAAATTAGGAAAACGTAACAGAAAGCAGTTTTAAAATTGAATTCGGATAATCTCTCTAGAATGCAATTCCTTTGCAGATTTCACTTATAAAAAACTTAAATTTTTGGACTAAAACTTCCGGCTATACTTTTGCGAGTGGCTCTGAATTAGTACATAGAAGGTTTTTTTCTTGCAATTGTTTTCCTTAGCATTAAGTTTACGAGTAAAACTCCTTTATACTTATATATTTACTCTCTTAATTTAATATCTAAACTCTGATTCAATATGTTAGCTAGCTTTAAGCAATACTTTTATATTATTTCCGCAAAAAAAACCAATTGTAAAAAATAGTATAATATTTTAATATAGTATAATATTCAGCGGTACTACGGAAAACGAAAAAACCAAAACGAACAATTTTATTCGAATTCGTTTTTGGGTATTTTGTCAGTATACATACATATATGTAACTTGAAGGTGGCATAATTTTGTAAGCCTATTTTGCCGATTCGTTTAAATTTCTCTTGCAATAAAATATTCGGTTTTAAACCGAATAAAAAGTTCGTTTTTGTATAATTGGGAGCTGCAAACATTCGGTTTCAAAAGAAATCCGAATAAAATGATTGGATTCGTTTTCCGGAGCACGGCCGATTATTCGAAATTTTGATTTTATATCAGGAAAAAGAAAAGGATATCTCTTACTCTCGTTTTCCAAAATGTCTGGTGTGCGATCTTGCTGCCAAGATCTTTCCTACAGTCTGTAAGCTATGCGGTCCATTAATATTTCTATAGGTTGTTGTTTAAAAGCTTTTTAAATTTGAATTAAAGGCGCTATTGCTATTCACAAGTGAAAAAAATAAATTTTGTTTGGTTCAAAAGAGATTCCCATTAATAAAAAGAAAATGGTATATGGCTTTCATATGAGCGTTATAACATCCTGGTGGCAAAATTTCCTACTAATACAGCTTTTTTTTTAAAGAGGCACCGCATTAAACAAGGCATTTCTTCAAGTTTACCCCGATATTTATGGCAGTAATGCCCAGAATGCACGGCTACAAAAACATCGATATTTTCGATGCTTTTAAGGAATGAATATTTTGTTCCAGCCAGAATTTTCGTCTCACAATTTAAACTTCGATATATCGATACATCGATGTTTTCCAGTTAAAAGTATCGAAAACTTCGATTTTTTCCAACACTGCCAGAATGTATAATTCATAACTAGAAAAATCGGATAATTTGAAAGCGTAGGCGTTGTACATTCAATCATAATTAAGTGAGCACAAAACAGCTGATTGCTGTCAGAATGTGTCCTTATTAAAAAAAAAAAAAACACCCTATAAAAGTACCACGTAAATTTTATTAGTTGCAATAAATTTATTAACCATCTATTCTTATATTATAAAATAACGTAGAAGAACTAACAGTCGATATGGCTGCCTCTACGTACAGCTCTAACCACAACCCTGACTAATTGCCCCCACACATTATGTCAAAAACACTTAAAACTAAACTATACACGGTAAATAAAGTACTTTGTACATATGTATGTGACGACAGTCCATCAACTATGTATGTATAAAACAACTTGCAACTCAATTGAAACTATACGTAAAAAAACAACAACAACAAAAGCCCATTACAAACATGTTGAAGGGCAGAACTTTTAAAATGGCTCGATAACGGAGCCGGCCCAGCACTTTGGCGGAAATGCAATTATCCGGACGGAAGAACAAACCGTACAAAGTGCAGCAATAGACAAGCGACAAGTTGGCCTGGGTGTTGATAATAAATATAAACACAGCCGAAACATGCAATAAACAAATTGAATTTGCGCACAAAGGTTAAGTTTTACGGAAGGGTATAAAAGTTCGAGGGCAGTTCGATAAGTTAGTGAGCTTTTGAGTTCATTACACCTCATAAAATTACCTCTAGCCATGAGTGGACTGGCATTTTAATTTTTTACCCTCACTCAGAAAGAAATTTATTGTCAGAGCAGGTAATGGGACTTTAAGGGCGCTACCTTATAGAACCTCTGTTGAAGGTCATCCTCTGAACCTTCTTGGATTGAAGTTGCTAATGTTCTATTGAAGTAGAATAGATAGCTTTTTAAATAGAAGACGTTTAATTTGCAGTTAGCTTAGGTTTTAAACTTGGAACAAATGGACTCATGTATTAAGCTGTGGGGATTAAGTCCAGCGTTATCAAAATTTTTAGCCAAATAATATATCCACAAAGTACTCGTTTACCTCTTCAAGCTAACTCCAAATAATATTCGTCCGTGATTCTTTTGACTTTTTTCAAGGTTATCAATGTAAGTGACCGACAGACCTCCTTTAACCTGCTTTGGTGCACTTTTACCCGACGAAGTTCACCTTTTCATGTTCCATCTTTCGTGGTTGTGGTCATGGTGGAGTATGGGATTGCTTTTTAATATTGATATAGTCATGTCATATATACGCTAAATGGATATGTAGCCTGAGCTACCTCGAGGAATTTTATTCTCCCATATTCCGATGGATTGCGGAATAGCTTTTTAAAACCGAAATAAAGCATAAATATTTAAGGTTGATCATCGGAAAACAATCCTTTTAAGTTCTCTTATGGTTGCGGTGGAGTGTGAGATAGCAATTTCATTCTCCGATCGTCCAATATCATTCATGGACTAATTCGACAATTTTTGCCGCGACGACCAGTTTGGCAATCTAAACGTTCGGCAGCACTTAATATGATAACAACGAAAGCCAGAAAATGCCTTTCTTACATTTAATATTGACGATGAAGTGTCGAGATGGGATCAGAAAAAGAATCTCTCGTCTAAGCTCCTAGGAATAGTCTAGTTTCAAAAGCTTGCTCAAAATTTTATAGTATTACAATCTGGTACCTAAGGGTATTTGAAAGAAACAGCGGAAAATTCGAAAAGTCGCTGGCTCATCAAACTTCCCTCGTTGTATGGCCTGCGGTGCCAAGTGCCTCTAACTAAACGCTTCCGTGTCAGACGCAAGAGGCACAACTACAACAATCAATTGCTGGCAACAGGGGTGGATACAGAGGGAGGTTCCAGGGTTCCCGGACCACTCCATAAATACTTGAGTTTCTTTAAAGTTTGGAATATGTTAGAAAGTGTTTATGGATCGGAATGTAAATCCCGCGGCTAACGCAAAAACGCTGCAAAATAGGTGGGTAATATAAAGGATTTTACATTATACTGAAATTGCTACGCACTCCGAAATTGCCGGAAATCGAAAATGTTGTCCAAAACCGAACAGTGAACGAAAGGAATACTTCAATTAACGGACGTAACGGCCTTGAATTACCTCTATCATTTCCAGCTTTTATTTATTCCTCACAGTTACCCCTGAAATTATTTTCTATCTCCGCTCCTGGCAGGCACACATAAACACTTAAACTGTGGCCAATTAAATGCGTCGTTGGGCCACGCGACGTATGAGCAATTTGCCTGTGTTTGGCTTTTGTTGCAAGGTTGCAAGGTTGCCCGGGTTGCCAAGCTGTCAGCTTGCAACTCAATTAGTCAAGCAATCTTGTCCTACAAGTTGTAATTAAAAACTTTTTAGCAACAGCAAATTTTTTTTGCGGCCTAATGCAATTTTGTAAGCAGTTTGGCAAATTGCTTTTACAGCGCCATCTAGCGCTAATTGTACGTAAATTATTTTTACAACTTAATTACAAGGCTGCGTTTTGTTGTTGTGCTCCTTTTCCATAGTGCCCATCATACCCGAGTTTCTGTACGACATACGCCATCCGGATGCACCGCTTGACAGCTTTCCGCGCACGCCGCTTACCACGAATACTCCGCCACCGCCAACACCCTGTCCCTGCGGCAAGGATGGCAACGAAGGTTCAACACAGCTGGAGGTGTCCACACTAAGTCCGGAGGGTAAGTTAGAGCATTTAAACGAAACTAGTTAGACTCGATTATGCAATTCCATAAATAGAAAACGAGACATTTTATCGGGAGCTGGAGGCGCGTCACAATGAGCTGGTGGGTGAAACTGTTGAGGTGGGTTTGCTATTTGCCTCCAAGGCATTTGTGCAGCTGCTGGTTAATCCAATTGTGGGACCACTTACGCATCGGTAAGTGATATGATATTATTATGTTTAAGATTTTTTTAAATTAATAAAGGAAAAAAAAATATTTTTAATGGGTGTCCCTCTTATTCCCCTTGCAGCATTGGCTATAGCATACCCATGTTTGCTGGTTTTGTCATCATGTTTCTGTCCACGATAAGTAAGTCTAAATTGTTATACCCAAAATATCTTCAACTCTTAACACTCTTTCGCAGTTTTCGCCTTTGGTCGCTCCTACTTGGTGCTGTTCATAGCGCGCGCCTTGCAGGGCATTGGCTCCTCCTGCTCTAGCGTTTCTGGCATGGGCATGTTGGCTGATCGCTTTACCGACGACAAGGAGCGTGGCAATGCCATGGGCATTGCTTTGGGTGGTTTAGCGCTGGGCGTGCTCATAGGTCCACCCTTTGGCGGCGTTATGTACGAATTTGTTGGCAAATCGGCACCTTTCCTTATTCTCGCTGGACTCGCTCTGGGTGATGGTTTGCTGCAACTATTCATGCTGCAGCCTTCCATACAAAAAGCTGAAACGGAGCCACCTTCGCTGAAGAGTCTGATTAGTGATCCTTATATACTTATTGCTGCGGGCGCTATCACATTTGCCAATATGGGTATTGCCATGTTGGAGCCCTCATTGCCACTATGGATGGTGGACAATATGGGCGCAACACGTTGGGAACAAGGCGTTGCCTTTCTACCTGCCTCTATTAGCTATTTGATAGGCACGAATCTTTTTGGACCACTAGGACACAAAATTGGACGCTGGTTTGCCGCTTGCCTGGGCTTAATCATTATTGGCGCTTGTCTTATATTTGTGAGTAGAGGTTCTGAAAGACATATAAATCTAAGAATGTTAAACGATCACAAAAATTTTACCGATAAGCAGGATAACAGAAATTAAACCGATTTAGATGCTTTGATCTATGTTTGGATCGATACATAATTGAATGTTTCAACAGATACTTAGATCTTTGCTTGCTTCTTGATCGATACTTAGAACTATATTTACAGATAGATTAATATTTAAATCCATACCTAATCGATACTAATATCAATACTTAAGTCGATGCACAGATCGATAATAAGATCAATGCTTAAATCTATGATAAGATCAATAGTTATCTCGATACTTGAATCGATGCTTAATCGAGGCTTAGATCGATGATAAGATCAGCGCTTAGACTGATGAGAAAACCAATGCTTAGATCGTTACTTAAATCTATGCATAAATCGATAATTTAATCTATGCTAAGATCGATCAATGCTTGGACCGATGCTAAGATCAAGCGGTGCTTAGGCTATTACTTAGATCGATAGTAATCTTAAATCTATAATTAGATCTATTGATGATTGTACCGATGCTTAGAACTAATTTTGGATCGATTCTTAGAACCATACTTAGAACGATGCTCAGACGGATATTTAGATCGATGCTTAAATCAATATCAATGCTTAGGTGGATATTTAGATAGATGCCTGGATCTATTCATAGATCGACGGTTACATCGATGCTTTTACTTAGATTGATAACTTTACCGATACTCATTTAACGCAGCAGTATTTTTTTTATATCCTGTACTTTTTGTAAAAGTTTGTGGAACCCCACAACCTTTAAGCCGAAATGATTGGGACAATAAAAGGAATCGATTTAGCCATGTCCGATATGTTCTTAAAGTCACCAAAATTGGTATGTAGACTCAAGTCTTTCGCCATAAAAAGTTAAAACTCGACACAGACCTTCCATTTAACATAACCCATAAAATAAAGAAAGTTATTTGTAAATCGGTTTGGAACTTTGGTAGCTATACCCAAAAATAAAGAAGTCCACAAAAATAACCTATAGTCACCGAAATCAGTATATCAGGTATCAGTATCAGGATGGACACTGTAGAAATTAAGGAAAGTAGAGGGTACAGTACAATCGGGATGTACGGACTGTAACCATTCCCCAAAGGTTGGCATTCTCCGCCCTCTAGTTTACAATAAAAATTTTGATAATTTTAAAAGCAAAAAACAAAGGGTTCCAAAGTAGATTTTGTTTTAAAATATTTTTTAACTTTGCGCTAATATAAACTTTACCCCTAGATACCCATGGCTACCCACATCACACATTTAATAGTGCCCAATGCCGGCTTAGGCTTTGCCATTGGCATGGTAGACTCCTCAATGATGCCGGAGTTGGGCTACCTCGTCGACATACGTCATTCCGCCGTCTATGGCAGCGTCTATGCTTTAGGTGATGTCGCTTTCTGCGTTGGTTTTGCCGTTGGTCCAGCGCTTTCCGGCTCGCTGGTCAAGTCCATTGGTTTTGAGTGGATGCTGTTTGGTATTGCCATACTCTGCTTTATATACGCTCCGCTATTGACGCTGCTGAAGAATCCACCCACCAGTGATGAAAAGAAGGTGCGTATGGCTAATGAGGCTGCAGCAGCTGCGGCGGCACTGGCTGCGGCACAGGAAGCCGCCGCTGCCAAGTCAATTGCCAGCCTGACTGCATCCTGTCCGGCTATAATGCATGGCACGACCACGGCGGATGCACACAGTCTGGATGGCAAGACGAATGCGGCATTTGAGTGTGAACGACTCTGATTTAGTTTGATTTTTTTTAAGTTTATTTTTATATATTAAATGTATATTTAGTGTTTATTTTTTGTTTTAAGTATTATTTATAGTTATAGTTATTTTGGTGTTTGTATGCTTAAGTTTTTAATGATCTTAATTTCGATATGAATAAATTTGTATGTTTAGCATTTTGCAAGTTTTGATTTTTTGTTTTCTTATGCATTTTGGTTCGCAAGTTTATGATAAAAAAAGGTACTAACTTTGGCATATATTTTAAATTATAATCATTTACAGGCTTTGATCTTTGGACGCGATCGCTCTCAGGTACGTTATGTTACCTATCAAAACTACGATGATGAGGAGTAAACCAATATTCAAAAGGATTATGAACGCGCATAATTTAAAATTTTTATACATAAATGTCATAATTCAGCAAGAAATTGTTAAAAAAAAATATTTTAAGTTTTAAAATTTTAGAATTTGCAGATTTCTTGTCATGTTTTTAAACAAATTACATGATTTTCCATATTACTTAAAAAATCAAAATATATTTATATACATGATATACACCATATTCTCGCATTTCGAGACACATCCAAAGTGCAAAATATGTTTCTTAATTCGCTTTAAACTCATTTTTGCTCGAAATAACTTTCACCGCAGTTTTAACTTCGAGTATCCTTCTGTGAAATATGGTCACACTTATTTTCAAAAAATCTTTCTTCAGAACTTTTGCAAAGTGTCACTTTAATTTTATGTCTAAAGCAAAATGTTTGAAAATAGAAAACTCGTTTAAGATAATATTTACCACGATTTTGAACTTCAAGACGTTTCTAAATTCATTAAGAATACATTTTCGCCCGAAATAACTTTCACCGCAATTACAACTCAGTTTGACTTAAAATTATTGTGTAGAATCATACTGTGAAATATGGTCACACTCATTTGCAAAATAAGATCTTTCATGAAAACTTTTGCTTCAATTTCGGTATAAAGAAATTTGTTTGAAAATAGAAAAATATTTATTTTGAAGAAAAAGTTCATTACGAAACTGCGTTTGAAGTTACTTTAGGCACAAAAGATCAATTTTTAATATTTAAATTTTGCTACTGAATATTCTTTAAGGTAAATAATGTAAGCCGGTAAAAAACACCCTGTATTGCTGGCACTTAGACCAATTTTGACTTTAGCTTTACCTCAAAGCTTTCTTAAAATTGTATGCATTAAAATATGAAAATTTATTATAAATCACTTATAAACCACCTGGAACTGGTTTTTACGTAATACAATTTCAAAGAACTTAAGATTCGTATACTATCCCAAAAAAAAGGCATACACCAAGTCAAGAAAAAAGCAAAGTCACAAAAAAAAAGTGACCAAAAATCAAAAAAAAAAAAATGTATTCAAAAAATTACCAAAAAGATCAAAGCTACAACCAAAAATATCAGAAATATCATATGAATTCAAAGTAAATTGTTGTTATTGTTCAATGTTTAATAAAGTAGTTATATACAATCAATCCCGAAAAACTAGACCAAAATCCATAATGCTTACAACTAAGCATATCAATATGTAACCTCCAAAGTAATATGTTATATAAAAAAAAAACATGTTATTGACCAAAGCCAAATATCACTTAAATACCAGGTAATAGAAACTCTTAACTTAAGTATTTCAAGGCATGCCGCGCGAAAAGCGCTCATAAAAACTAAAAAAAAAAAAGGTATTAATTATATATAACTTAAATATATATTTGTATAAAACGTAATGGAAAAACTGCAGCTACAATGTAAAGTTCGCTATGACGGGTTTTGTTTTATAAGAAATTACTGAAAAATTATAGGGAACTTGTTGGCATAGCTTTTGAGAAACAGTTTAAGAACTAGTTCTCACGTAGTAAAAAATTAGAATAGCTTGGTAGTACACAGTTCGAAAAAGATATAACTTCGAAAAAAAAATGCATCATGTAAGCTGTTTAAGGCTTTTGAAATAAATTCGATAGCACTTCCAAAAAAAAAAAAATGGAAGCTGACATGCTAGCAAGAACTAGCGTAACTATCTGCCATAGAACTGGTTGCGAACTGGTTCAAAAAGGTATAGTAGTCACAGCTTAAGCTCTTGTGTTGTCTTAATAGCTAACATTTCAGATTGAAAATGAGTAAAAAAGCTGTTTAGAGCACACGTGAGATTTTTTTGAGAATACTAAATATTTAGTAAGAAAGAGAAAACATTAATTGAGAAAGGGAGGTATAGTTGTTGTATAAAATGGTATACCGTAGAAAATCTTAAAATTCCAGAAAATACAAATTTGCATAAGCTAAAGATTCTTATGTAGATGATGGCGCAAACAACTAAGAACCCTACTAAAAACTGGAGGCAATTTAAATGCAAAAATCTTTCAAAAATAAAATACCAAAAAATTTTGAAAAAATCTAGTACAGTTTAACAACATCTCAAAACTGCGCTCAAAAATCAAACAGAACCTTTGGTTCTCTATACTCTACTCCCAGCATAGAAGGTTTATGTTAACCAAAGTGCAGCGCGCCTTAACTGCATTGATTTAGTGTGAACCTTAAAGCGTTTAGGGTGGCCCAATATATTAAGCAAAACTATTTTTTTAAAGAAAATTTAATTAAGCTAAAGATTTGGACTTTGTATAAAAAATTTGGCTTAAAAAAAAAACTACGCCTAACATAAAAAAGTAATGCATAAAATTCCGACTAGAGCTTAAAAGCGTACATAGCGCACAATATGAACATTTCAAGCGGACCGCCCTGGTTAGGAGTGCTAAAACTGGCTGTACCATGCTGCTGGCAACTAAAGCCTAACAGCTTAGCCGTGCTGCAGCATGGTACAACCAATCCAACAACAACTTAGAGCCGCATCATGCGCGCATTATCCGCATAGACATTAATATTCACATGATAGGGCGTCTGATTGATATCCGTATTTTGCGTTCGCAATTGACTGCTATGACGCCGCATGGCTGGCGAATCATGACGCACACGCACCTGACGGAAATCCACATCGCGTTCGGCTGCCTTTGAGCTGGTGATTCTTATGGGCAGATTATTAATTCTGGTGACCATCTGGGCTGGCTTGATAGCTTGGTTTTCTTTAGCTGGCGGTTTGGCAGCGCGTTTTAAGCTGCTGGATCTGCTAGCAGCAGCTGTAGCTGTTTCTCTTTTTGCATTCAAGTTGGTAGCAACTCTGGAGCTGCGGCGCTCTAATGTCCTGGCAGCAGCTTTTGAGCCACTTGCTCTACTTTCAGCCTCTTCATGCAAGTTGGTAGCAACTCTAGAGCTGCGTCGTTCCAATGTAGCTGTAGCTTCAACATTTTCATTTGAGTTGGTAGCAGCATTTTTACCATTAGCGGTCCCTTTATTATCATTGTTAGCACCTCTAGAACTACTTCGCTCCACTCTCCGGACTGTAGCATATGCAGCATTAGCTATGCCTGCATCATTTTCATTCGTATTGGTAGAAACCCGCGAGCTGCGTCGCTCCAAATTCCGTGCTGCAACATTATTACCATTAGAACTGCGTCGCTCTACGCTCCGTACTGTGGCATATGCATCTTTAGCTATGCCTTCATAATTTTCATTCGTATTGGTAGAAACCTGCGAGCTGCGTCGCTCCAAAGTCCGTGCAGCAGCATTTGTGCCATTACCCTTCCCTCTATTAGCATTCAAGTTAGTAGCAACTTGCGAGCTGCGTTGTTCCAATGGCCTAATACTGGCTTCCGTCTTGGAACGCTGCAGATTTTGCAAATTCTGCATTGAGCTCTGCAAGCGTTGCGCTCGCCGCCCATTTCGGCTAACATTGGGATTCGATAATTGTGGACTTGTGGGCGGTACCGCTGGTCTGTTTACGCTCTCACTAGATCTCAAGCGAAATGGCATTATGCCCGGTAAACGATCATTCGATGAGGGTCTATACAAATGGGATTGCATTATAACAGTGGCCGGCGGGCTAGCTACATTTTCATGGGTTACTCTTGGACGCATGGGCAAACGTTCGCTTTGTTCTCGAACACGTCGTCGACTTTCACGCGCACGCGCTAGCTCACGCAAGCGATCGTGCTCGCGTGCCATGTCCAGCTCCAGCAAACGCTGCGCATCTTTTTCGCGTTCGATTTCACGCAATCGTTCCCTAGCTTGCTCGCGTAGACGCGCTAATTGTCGTTCCGCTTCCACCTCACGATGTCGTTCACCGCTTAGCAGACGCTCCCGCGCCAGACCTGCGCGCAGACGCTCACGATGCTGTTCTTGCAGGCGTTCTTGGACCAGCGGATTATTGTAGTGCGTACGCGCATAATTGCTCAACTTTTGCGTGCTGTCCGGCTCGGAAGCAATAGAAAATTTCGACAGACGTTTGTCTATGATAAACGTATCTCTGGACTTGCTTTTGGAACGCGATGTGGACCTCTGCATCTTTGCAGCATTATCCGTATTGTTTAGCAGGCAGCTGTCCGTTTCTATTTGTATGCGCACATTATCCACTTCCGAGCCTGGTTCCACTGTGCTTATATTTATGTTGATTTCGCAACCGGAGCAACAGCTGCGCTTTGACTCCAGCTGCGTGCCTCTGCCAGAGGGCGTCTGGGAAACGCTGCGCGGGTGCTGTTGCTGTGGCTTACCCGTTGCCAACGAGCTGCTTCTGCTGCGTATAGCGCCAGCATGGTTGAGACTTGTACGACTGCCTGCGGGAGCATGCAAAACTGCCTGACTAGTTTGAAGCTTGAGCGGTTTGCTCTGACATGTTGTGCTCGTTGTACGCAAAGTGTCCAAGGAATCGCTGCGTTTGCTACAACTACGCAGTTGCGCTGAGTTGGTTGGCTTTAAAGAAACATTACCCGTGCCGCGTAAAGCATTACGCACGCCCTCCCCATTATTACGACGTAACTGCGGCGCTACGGTGACGCTGTTTTGCCGCTTAAAAAGTTCAGCCACGGCCGTAGTGCCCGCTGGCAGCGGCATTGCATTGATGCTCTGGAAGTTATGCAGTATGCGGCGACGTCGATGCATATAAAAGTCGCTGGAGGCATTATCGTCCGTTTGTTCACGCGAAAAGTTTCGATTGTAATAGAAGGTTTCCGTTAGAGGTGCTTGCTTAATGATTTCCTTGGTGCGTGGCGGAGACGCAAAGCGCGGCGCAGACATTGGAAACTCGCGCCTGACATAATTTTGCGGCGCATAGGCGGGTTTTTCAGCATAGCGAAAGTTAAACGATTGAGTTTTAAAGGGATCATGCTCAAAAATGTCGGGCACCTTGCGCTGCACCAGATCTCTGCGCACTACGCGCTCGCCCACGCCCAGACAAACTGTCAAAAAAGAATGCATTTTTTAGAACAATTAAAGATTGACGTCAGCTAAGGCTTACTTAGATTTCGACCACGATTCATGTTAAACGACTAAAATTTTGTGTCTACAAGGGACCTGGGCCAAATAGTTAAGGATTGCGTTTCAATCGTTTTGTTTTAAATGACAAGATTGTCCAAAATTATAAGTTTTTATAAACAAAAAATTTACACAGTCGACTTGGTTTGACAGACAACGAAATATATGATAGTATGTGGGCACCAAACGCTTTGGGTGCACACTAAAACTCTGAGCGCAGTTCGGTGTCACGCTTGGGCAGCATATTGGCCAAAAGTTGCGGCCTTCTATAAGTAAATCAATTTAAATTTAAAGATGTTAATGTTATATTATATATTATATTTAAAACTAAACTATGCTAAACAAAAAACACTGTAAAATTGTTGCATATAAAAAGCACACAAAAGTTATCTGACGCATTAAGGGACAAAAATTTAGTAGTTAAGCTATAAGTATTATAACATGTTTTATGTACAAGTTATAGCAACATATTATGGCTAACTACAGTGGTACAGGCGCGCACAAAATGTGCAAATATAATTTGATAAAATATTTTTTTTTTTTTTAATTAAGAAAGATCACTTGGATCGCAAAGTCGGATACTACCGCGAGATATTTGAATGGCTGCAAGTGTCTCCAAGCGTTGTGCCCATAATTATGGCATGTAAAATCTGCAAATTTTTATAGTAACTACAAAAGGCTTTTTACAGCATTTGCTACAAAGTAAACAGTTTGTGCGCGCGCGGAACTAATTAAATTTAAGCAAAAAACTACACACATAATTTATAAATAACAAAAAATTGTTATAGCAAAAATTTATGGCAAAATACTGTATAATGGCACATGCGCAAATGAAAAAGTTTAAAGCAAACATTATGTAGTAAATCGCAGGTATACAAAAAGGTTATCTAGAAAATTGTATATAAAAATAGCTGAAATACTTGCTGATTATTATTGTTGTTTCCAACTTACTAGTCTAAAAAATTTAACCTTAACTTCTAAACTAAACTAACTAAAAGCTATTCTGTTGTTGAAACTTTCCATGCTTTGAAGAATTGCAAAATGCAATCATACACTGAAACACAACACAAAATTTATAATACTATCTAACAACATAGAACTTGCTATAAAATTATTATGCTTAATACAAAAGCATTGTACAGGGTATTAACACATAATGTACTAAATCTAAACATAAAAATTATATATGTTTAGCAAAAGTTTTGTTCGATTTTTGTATTGTTGTGCATATATAGACAAGTATAGTACAATTTTATGCTATATATAACGGCTTAGCAGTCGATATTAACGTGTGAATTAGACAATATAGCTTAAACATAAATATATAAATGCATATATACATATATATTATAGCAAACCAAAAGCGTTAAACTCGTTGTCTAAACTTGTATGTTGTATAAATCATATACTAAAAAAAAAGCTGGTATGGGGTCAAACAAACTTACTATAAAACTTACCATAAATATTTGCATTAAACAATTTCATGCTATAAACTATACATGCATAATTATAAATCATATGTACGCTGTTTTTTTTAACAAAACAGGTTTTGTGCACAGTATTTAGCTAAACCTTATAGCATATACATATATAAATATATAAAAAGTTATTAACTATAAAATTTAAAAACACACACACATATACTCTCTCTCAAGTATTAAGTAATACTATTACTATAATAACCATTACTTATTCGTAGTTTAGCGCGAGCATATTAGTCAAAAAAAAATCATACTAAACTTAACACAAAAATAACTAACTATAAATTATAGCAAAAACATTTATAGCCGTTAACAATTATTACATTTTTATAATTGATACTCTTAAAACGCTAAACGATGTGTAATCATGTCATGTCATGTGTAGGGTGGAGTTTACTGGAGAAACCATAAATTATAGCAAAAAGCCAAACAAATACCTAAAATATACATAGATTTATGCTAAACAAAAATATTATACTATATGGCATACTTATTATACTTACGTCAAATGAACAAATGTTTAAGTATTTATGGCAATTTAACTAAGCTGATTGATAACTATAAAAAATTAATTAAACAAAGTTGAGTTTACTATATACTCGTCGTACATCAAATGGAAATAACAAATATGTAACTGAAGTTGTTGGTGAATAAACAAGCTACACTTGAAAACAAACCTTTAAATTGTTTATCTTATGACTACATTACACAAAACCCCTATAATGCGCACATTTTTCGAATTCCATTGAATCTTTATTAAATTTAAACATATTTATATACATTACTAGAGCTGTCGTTAGAACATGCTTAATTCCAATTACAAGGTTGTTGCTGCATAGCTTAATCAATTAGCTACGAGTTTCATATACATAATTATTTATAATTTCTGAATATTACAATATATGAGCTCCTTTTTATAAAAAGGACAAATTTTCAAATACGTCTTACAAGCTAATCTTTTTTTTTAAACTTATTTGCACTTTAAACTTGAAATTAAAAACTTTCACAAAGCTCAAAAGAAAAGAATTTGTTCAAAACACACAATTTTCAAAGCGTTTAAAAGAAAAGGTCAAGATTTGTTTTAAGATTGTAAATATGTACACATTATGTGCCAAAATTTTTTATAAAAACGTGGTAGGATCGAGTTGTTGCTATTTTATGCAACTTTTGAATCGTCCAATTGAGCTGTTTCGTTTTTGTCTCTAGCAAACTTGATAATCTGATTCAAGCTCTCGCCCAGCTCCTCCATAACTTCGCGCTCGGTTGAATCAATGGGTAAGTTTTGTTTCTCATGCATAACAATGCGAGATATCATGCACATAATGGTGGCCTCAATTACATCGTCCGTAAGATAGACGTTTGTGCGACTATGTGGAAGTGAACCCATTGCTCTAGGCAATGCACTTAAGTTATCCATCGTGTCCATATCAACATCTGGACGATCTTCCATATTTCGACAACCTGTAAAATAAAACAAAATAAGTTAGCTTTAAAGCACTGTAACAATTGGACAAATGTTTATACGTACCGACACACTTGCATATGCTAGAACAAGGTATCTTGGCCTCATAGCACTCACAGTAGTTCTTAAGGCAGCCAGAACGCTTGCAGTTGCAGCCTTTGTTATGCGCACGCATATCGCCTTGATCCCGTGCTGTTATCTTGGGTCTACAAAAAATAAATTATTGTTCAATGTTATTTCTCTTTGTACTTTTTGTATTCTATATTTTTAAATGGGGCTACAACAAGATCATTGAGGTTCATCCAGATAAATCCAGTTGTCCTTCATTAAAAAGCGTTCAAATCGAATTGAATTGTTTTAGAAAAAGTAGGTGTCATCAAACTCTTAACTTAAAGCTTGACAAAAAAAAACCAATAGAATACGAAAAAACCAGTGTAGTCTACTGTAAGTACACGACGATCTAGAAAATAATGCAGTGGGGAATCAGTAAACTCGTTAAAAAAGGAGTTAAAAAAAACTTGCGTTGTCAAACTCAATGTTCAGATGTTTCTTAAGGTTTCCCGATTCTGAATATTTGTATCCATTTTCTCTTTGTCTTTGAATTAGCCGTTCCCGACTATGTTCTTATGAACTCTATTTAAAAAAATAGTTAGCCCGGTTAATCTATACTTGATTGCCTTAACTAAATTTAAAACATTGACTCATATACTTACTTGAATGCGCTGGGATTGCGCTCCAGACAACTGCGTATGGCCCGTTGCCGCTCATCCTCAAACTCCAGATTATTAAAACAATCCTTACACGTGCAATTTTGACAGAACTCGCCATTCGCAAAACAATCGCAATAGAGTTTAAGGCACTGCGACTTGCTGCAATTACAATGCTTTCTTCTGCTTGCCAGCCCAGCCAGCGCATCGGCGCCAGCCTTTGGAACAGCAGCTGCTGCAGATGGCGCTGGTTTTAATATATCGAAGAGCGGCTTGGCTGGCACGGGTTTGCTGCCACTGATTGCTTGTTGACTTGCTTGCGCCTGTTGTTGCTCCTGTTCCAATTGTTGTTGCTGCAGCTGCAGCTGCTGCTGCTGTTGTAGCTGTTGTTTCTGCTGCTGCTGTTGCAGCTGTTGTTTCTGCTGCTGCTGTTTGATTTGAGCTTGTTTTTGCGGTATTACTGACTGCTGCGGTGACGCTAATCTTTGTAGCTTCTGCTGGGCTAGCATACGTCGTTCAGTCACTGCCTTCAAATGCTTATAGCGTAATTGTTGCTTTGATTCGGATAAAGTGTAAGGTCGCCGCAAGGTTTGAATTGAGCCACCTGAAGTTGGGCGTGTGGCACTATTGCAGATCATATACTTTACTCCATTTGTGCCGCTAGCCTTAATAATGTTGTAGACCTTCTTACCAAGATTGTGCACCATGGGACCAGTTGCATTCTTGCTACTACTGCTGCTGGCGGTGCCCTGCACCGAAACGCGTTGCATGGTCTGCCGCGCTGGCAGTACTTTATGTAGATGCTGTTGCTCCTGTTGCTTGCTCTTTGGCATCATGACAACGTACCGAGGCCTTTTAACCTCCGGTTCTGGATCGCTCGTGTCGCTGGCATCATCGCTAGCTAGCTCCTGTATCTTCATATTAAGGTCAGACAACTTGTGTTTAAGGCTTACTTCCATGTTGCTGCCCAGTGATTTGACCAACGGTCTGGTGTTTGCTGAGGTTGAGGGGCTACTTGTTGGAGAGATCACGGTACGCTGTTGGAATATATATTTGTATATATTTAAGTTCCATGGTTTAAGTTTTTAAGTCTCATTCTCTTACCTTGACCAATGATTGTGTTTGTGTCACCGGCACAATGCTGCCTCCCCTCATAATATACTTGGTGGTGCCTGAAGCAGTACTGCTTGCAGCGGTATTTTGTCGCACTATAGTCAGCTTTTGTGACAAGGCTCCAAGCTGTTTACTGGTGCTATTTGTAGGCGTATTAGGTTTAGTCGTGACCGTAACTGCTGTACCGGGTTCACTAGTCTTAGTACTGACTGCAATGCTGGTGGCCCCTTTACTGGTATTCGGCAATACCCGTACGTATTGCACGCCACTCTTGCCCTGAAGCTGTATTGCATGCACGGAGCCAGCACCGGTTGTGGGCATTACTGCGCTGCCAACAGTGGGTTTCGAAACTGTTGCCGTTGGAGCTGCTTTTGGAGATAGTTTAATAATGTTTTTGCTGGAAACTACAATTTGTTTGCCCGTTGAACTTTGTACAATCATCTTTCCGGCTGTCAGCGATGTAGTTGTGGACGGCGAGGTGTGCGTGCTGCTGCTGCTTGCTACTGATGTACTTGAAATTGAAGTGACTGACTTTTGCGGCGACTTTGAAACTAACTGAGCACTTGTGGCAGGGCTTAACAATTTCTTGGTTACCACTACTGCACTTGGCGAAAGCTTAATGGCTGCTTGGGCAGCCGCTACGGTACTACTAGATGCTTTGGGCGTAACTCCTGCTGACGTTGTAGTAGCAATGATATTGGTAGACGGCGTAGCTGATTTGGGACTATTTAGAACCAAAGATGAACTTTGATTCAGTTTAATTAATTTTCCATCGGCCGTGCGCACTATTTGAAAAGGCACTTTTTTGGGAGTACCAATTAATGACGGACTGTTGGCGCCCTCATTTGGCTTTTTTACCACTACGGTTGAAGAAGGTGAAATTGCTGTGCTGTGGCTTGTTTTCGCTGTATTAATGGGGGTTATGCCTTTAATAGTTATAGTCGTGCTGGAGGGCACAGCGGCTTTCACCAGTCCTGTTCCAGCTATAGTCACACCTTTGGCCAACACAGCTTTTTGAATGCCTGGCGGCATTACCAAAGACTTGGCAGGAGCAGACACAAAACGGCTCTGTAAATTGGCATTGCCAGTTGTTGGCGAAACGTTAACTACAGCTTTTGTTGTTGTTATTGTGGGAGATGCTGTGACTTTGGGTGTTGTTGCTGAAGCTGCTTTCTGCAAGTATAAAACTCTGCCATCGGTTGTCTTAATTTGTGTCATCACAACGCCGCTTAAATTTTTCGTCGCTGTTGTTGGCGTTGTTGCTGTGCTAACGGTAATGGTTGTGCCAGTAGTTTTGACCGTTGGTGGATTTGCTAATTCTTTTAAGGGGCGCGCTGGAATTTTGTTTAAAACTTTGACATCCGTTACTTGCGTTTTTAAAGGCGGCGTTCTAATTATGTTAGTCATTCCTCCAGGCACAACTTTTATAGAAGCGCCTGATATCGAACTCAACGAAGACTGCAAGCGCTTGTTTTCCAGTATTTGAATTGCTGCTTTTTTTGGTCGTGGTGTGTTTAAAGAATCGTTTGCAGGTGCGGATATAAATTCTTCCGCATCAGAATGCTTAGATGTCGTTGGCGGCTCCAGCAAGTCATCGAAACTTAGTTCGGGCAGCGGCGTGGTGTCGTCTAATGAGTCTGTAAGATGTTGAAATATTAAATTTATTATATCGTCAATAATAGTTCATTATTAAATACCAAAACTGTTAGCTGCGTGAACGTTAAACATTTTATTTTAGAAACAATTTAAATTGCAATTCAATTTCAAAAATTCCTTTTGTGTGTATCAGCTGCGCACCAAAGTGCGCCTACGTATTTACCAACACTGACGTTACACAGCACTAAGCATACGATAGGCATTATACAGCACCGTGACTTAAAATCAAAACAAACCAAAACCGCTTTTATCTGTTGTTTATTCTTTGAATCAATTGTACCTCTCGCTTAACAATAATGCATTAAAAATTGGCTTAAATATATTTATTAACGATCGACATTAGTACTGTTATATGCATGACTTGATCTACTTTTTAGCGGCAACTTTCTTTTCACGCGCCTTCTTGCCTTCTGTTAGCTCAAGACGCTGGGCCTCAGATAAGCCTGGCATGACTTTGGTAACAACGCCGGTACCCAACGTCAAGTTACCATCACGTAGTGTAAAGCGCTGACCCTGCTCCAGAACCATGGGACGAATTAAGCGCAAGATTAGCTTAGTGTCCTCGCCAGGCATGACCATCTCTTTATCGGGTATTTGCACCTGAACTGCACAGTCCCAGGTGCGTGAGAACATCTGCAGCTGAATAAAAGACATAAAGGGCTTCGTGCGACCGCCCTCATCCTTGGACAATATATAAACTTGTGCCTCCAGCTGATCTAAGGCCTTAACACTGCCTGGTTTGCACATAACCATGCCACGCTTAATATCATCACGTTTGACACCACGTACCAGTGCGCCCAGCTGATCGCCGGCTTGAGCCTCATCTAAAATTTGATGGAACATCTCCACGCCAGTGACTGTGGACTTAAGCACCTTGTTGTAACCAACAAACTCGCACTCCATGCCCTTCTTAACGATACCACGCTCTAAGCGTCCCGTTACGACCGTGCCGCGTCCAGGAATAGAGTATACATTCTCTACAGGCAGCAAGAACGGTTTGTCAAGCTCACGCACTGGCGTAGGTATAAAGCTATCGACCTCCTTTAACAGTTTCAGTATAGCTTCAGAGCCAATTTCGGGATTTTTGTCTTCCAGCGCGCACAGTGCAGATCCCTTAACAACAGGAATCTTTTCGCCATCGTAGCCCATTTCAGTCAAAAGTTCACGAATTTCCATTTCTACAAGGTCTACCATTTCTTGATCAGCTGCGTCTACTTTGTTAATGAACACAACCATGTGGTCGATGCCAATCTGCTTGGCCAACAGCATGTGCTCGCGAGTTTGCGGCATAGCGCCGTCCGTGGCAGCCACAACTAATATTGCGCCATCCATTTGGGCAGTTCCTGTTATCATGTTCTTAATGTAATCCGCATGTCCAGGGCAATCTGTGTGGCCATAATGACGCGACTCTGTTTGGTACTCAACGTGTGCTACATTGATAGTAATGCCGCGAGCCTTCTCCTCAGGCGCATTATCAATTTCATTGTACTTCTTGCTTTCGGCGAGTTGCTTGTCAGCCAGCACTTTGGTAATAGCCGCTGTCAGCGTGGTTTTGCCATGATCCACATGACCAATGGTGCCTACATTGCAGTGAGGCTTATTGCGCTCAAATACTTTTTTCTCGGCGGCGTATTCCCGTACATATTGCTGGAAATTGCCGGTAGCAGCAGTAAGCTGCTTACCGCCCTGCCAGCTTCTATTGAGTGCTACATTGGCAGCTATTCTTGTTGAGCGCAAAAATCGGGCCGAGCTCATGGCACGACGACTGCAGCGGAGTGCAACAGCGCCGCCGGTGGTGGCCTGACGTACGGCCATAGCAAATGCATGTGACATATTGGAATTTAGTGTTTTTCGCCTGTGTTGTAACTGCAAATTATATGGGTAAGCTGGAAATCGCTGCAGTAAAATCCGATACTTACAAATTAATTTAACAGTCAGTTCGACGAAATAAAGCACTTTTACAAATTGACGAAAAAAAAATCAGCACTGGACGTGCAGTACGTCAAAATTGCGTAAACCTCGAAATGTGCTGCTGTAGTGTTGCCACTGCTTGATATAGGTAATATTAAGTTGCCAGATGTAAACAGCGAAATTTTAACACCGTGGCAACATATGTACGTTATCAAGGGAAATTCTTATGCGCGCTTTGTGTTTAGTTCGCAATCATACAATTACATAATGAGAAAAGCATACTAAGCCACTTTTCTTTATATTTTATGCATTTTCTGCATCTATCCCAACGCATAGTGCATTAAAACATGTTTAAATTTTAAGCAGCCCCACAGACTGTACCCCACTTTACACATACAGAAACACACACACAAAGTTACATTTAAAAGCTATCTGGCAAGGCCAAGGCGGTAATATTTTTGGGATGTTCCCACGTCGTTAAACGCATATCATTTCGTAGGCAGCAGCGACAATTTAGCAAAAATAGAGGCTTCACAACCAATGTGCTGCCAATATGTTATGCAAAGTCGTCGCCCTAACATTGCCCCTTTATATGATATATATTTTTCAGGCAATTCAATAAGCAATAGCCACTAATCAAGCTGTCTATACTTTTGCGCGCCAGCATGCTGCTATCTAAGCAAATCCAACCAACTGACACACCAGGTACACGCTGTACTGGTTGCAGAGGTTGAAAATTCAATTTGAAATATGAATATTCCAGTTGACTCATAAAGACTTACCCATAATAATTCCACTGCTTTTATATTTATAAAAAATAAACAAGTCAATTACCACTCGTTTATATTATGTATATTGTTTTGTTTACCACTACGGTAATCGCAAAACAAAAAAGAAAATCTTTGCCTTTTGGAACGTACTGTGCTATGTACTGCGAGCAACGCAACCAGCGGCCACTGCTAGTTAAAATATGTACAATAACACAGTTTTAAGGCTTGCATATCACTTTTTGCTATAATGCAACTTTTGCCAATTCACGCGCGCACTTTAGCTACAACACAATTTTAACATTTTAAATAAAGTTTCAATTTTGAATTTAAATGTCGCCGTCGACGTCGAGTACGTATTGTATGCAGAATTTTATTGAGCTAAAAAAAGTTGGCAGCGCCAAAAATGCTTAAGGTTGCACGGAGATATCGATGAATCACTGCAATACGCGATAATTTGTTATCGCATTTGAATGGTTAAAGAAGATGTATGGAATATTTAGGGCGGTGCCTAAGCCCAACCTTTTCATCTTTCTATTGCTAAGTATGAAATAGTGGACCAATTTGGATCAAACTTCCACTATTTCATATAGCTACCATACAGACATATAACCAGTAACGCCATATCTTACAAAAATTGAACCTTTTCTCTCATTTTCAGAGAGTGGAAGAGTGCCAAGTTACTGATAAAATATTTTGTGCTTTTGGGATATCACATTTGGGATATTTTTTTTAAAATTAAGTTTTGCGATTCCGTGCGAAATATTTCATGTTGCGTATAGGCCTTTTAACGGGACCAAACTATTTTGTATGGTTTATATCTGTGTTGTAAACCGACAACCAATAACTTCGCTTCTAAATATAAGATTTTTCTAAAATAAAATTTTGTATCCTGAATCCAAGTTTCGCAGATCAAAAACGCCCTTTAGTGCAATATAACCACAATCTATATTTTTATAAGTTAAGCATTTATTAATCAATAAAACTAAAAGTTACACATTACGTATTAATTTATTATCGTGCATAAAATGAAACTTACAAATCAATAGAGAATTCTTAACCATATTTAACAAAATTCGTGTGTGTTTACATAAAATCTGACGAAGGACGCAGTTTTACTTTACGATTACGTAGTGAATAAGTTCGCGATATATTTCCAGGACTATTCGCCACTACTGTTGCATCGCCCTCAGCAGATTGGCATCTACTTTGTTCCAAAGAACGTCTACTATGTGAACTTTCCAAGGACATGTCCTCTTCGAGATCCTCCAATTTATCAGAGCCAACAGCTGCCTCATCGTCACTGCATTCGCAACAGCCCTCATCAAATGTAAATTGAAATTTGCGTACTTTTTTTTTAGCGCTAAATACAATACAGCGTGGCTCTCGTTTTACTGTGCCAGGAGTTTTTAATATAGAACCTCTTGGTCGAGCTTTTTCAGCTGGCGGCGGTGTTGTTGTAAGTGATAGACGTTTTTGTTCCAGTGCGCCCATTATAGCTGATTTAAGCATAACGTTGGCTCCTCCACTGCCGATAGAAGAACGAGCAGCACCAATGGATGGACGACCTTCAATAGACTGGCGAGCAGCTCCACTGTTTCGACGACCATTGATGGACTTTCTTACTACGGTAGGCGTCGGCGAATAACAACGACGATCGAGAACAACTACATGGTGTTGAGTATTTGACAAACGTTTTGAGTGACGTCTAGCTGTAGAGCCTTCAGGTATAGTCTCCGGATCCACTGCAGCTATTATTACTTCTTCTGTCGGCTGCCTACGACACTCAGCGTAAGCTTTAAGAAGAAACTGCTTCAAATTGCTGCTTGGCTTTGCGGTTGCCTTTGGCTTAAGTACCTTAGCCAATTTAGTTTTTTTCTTAGTCTTAAGCGTCTCTAATTGCTCTGCATCCGGATCAAGCCAGTTGTTAAGTTTCCAACGTTCCAGATTCTGAAAACGCTTGTCAATATTTTCACTTTGAAGTCGCAACATATCCCACCAGCCTTCTAAATCTGCGGCTTGCACCAGTTTAGTGTCCTCACTGCCATCATTAGCTTTCTGTTCCACCCCTTTAGCGCCTGCCTCACAGCGATCAATCAAGCCGCTAAATTGCGTAAGTTTTCTGCTGGTCAGCAGCTTAGTTTGGCCAACGGCTGCATGGATCATGTCAACGCCGCCAGTTTCCTGTAATCGTACAACATGGTCTGCGCTATACGCTTCCCATTCGTCGCAAATGGCATGCAAGCGCTTTATTTCATTGTCAAGCTGTAAGCGAAAGTAACGCACGGTTTCCAAGATGCGACGCACTGCGACCGGTGTATCCGGTTGCTGCTGTTCCTGATCCTGCAGATACATGCTGTTGCGCTTTTCGCGCTCAAATCGTGAGTTTACTTTGCCACGCGATACACTGACAAATGGACTCAAATAATTTGGCTCGCTGTCTGCCGCACGAGGCGGAGTTTTTGGCTGCTGTAGTGTCTTGTCTTCTTCAGCTGTTAAAATTTCACATAAATAAAAAAATTGTGTAGTTAATTTATTATAATTACCATTTTTTGATTCGGCTGACACGACTGTACGATCAGAAGTTGCCTTAACCTCGTCTATAGTTGGCGATTCCACCAGCGGATCCACTCCAGAGTAACGCACAAAATTAAACTTTTTGTTCTGCTCAAGTTCCGAGCCCGCCAATAAACGGCGTTTTGCAGATAGTTTAGCGCCCACAGAGCGTCTATTCGCATCTATTGGACTTATATTTGCAGTATCCCCGTAAGGGTCGAATAGCTGGTCGCTAGTATTGCTATTCTTACACTGAGTGGACGTAGCTCTTGTATGGAAGGGGTTTTCATATGAATGTGCATCTAGAGGCGTATCTGGTGGGTGAGATGCATCCTGGGTGTCTTTTAAATTAACTCCTTTCTTTATCTCTTGAAGCAAAAACTTATGATTTGCAGCACGAGGTGCAGGTTTTTGTGCCTTCATGCGTGTGGAAAGATTGGCCCCCTTGGTTTTAGTTGCTAATGCAGTAGATCGTTTTGCGTCATTTGCTTGCTTGAATTTGGCAACTGCGCCTCCCATAGCACCACCACCACGGATGGGTTTGACTATGTTAGGTTTGGCAACAACAGGTTTGTTAAACGGCTGCGTCACAAGATTAGCTGGTGGCTTTTGGTTGGGCTTGAGCATTTTTTGTGGAGAAGGTTTCTTAAGTGTAGTTATTGTAGGAGGCACGGGCTTTCTTTCTGGTAGAGTCTTGCTAGAAGCTGTTGCAGGCTTAACTGTAGTACGAACAGACCTTGGTGCACCAGGCTTTGTGTTTTCTGTTACCTTCAACGTAGTTGTGGGCGCCGTGGTCTTAGCCGCAGCCGAAACTGGCTTTGATGCACTTGACAAAGGTCTTCTGGCAACTGTTGTGCTTTTCCCTGTCGGCTTGTCTGAAACCGTAGCAGCTAACTGCAAAGGTTTGTTAGTTCCATTTGATGTGGTCACTTTGTTTAATGTACGACACTTGGCGCTGCGCTGCATTTGCGTATCATTGTGGGCAGCCGAACCTTGAGTTTTCTTTTTAGATTCCACAACTACATATATGGAGCGACGCTTTTTATCCAAGGGCTCCTCTGTTGAAGTCGCAGGGTCTTTTAGACCCAATGGAGGCTTAAACGTGAGACTCTTATGCGGAAAAGCTGTGCCTGAATTTGCAGCAAGCGCGCCAGGTGCAGCTTGACGTTGTTTAAGTTTCTGCAGCCGTTGTTTTTCCTTTTCCGCATTTTTCCAATTGAGAAAACGCTGTAAGAAGTTGTTTTGATGCGATGTTTTTGCACTAATGCTTGAGTTTGAACTGCTGGCTGTTGTTGCATTATTTTCCTTGTCTACAGAGCCTTTCTCTGCTGAATTCGATGGCACAGGCAACTTTTCCAATAGAGCGCCACTTGTTGGGGCGGCAGCTTGCTCTGTTTTACAATTTGCGGCTGCATCATTTTGTGTTTCTGTACTTGGCGTCGGGCTAATGCTTATGTTGCGATTGGTTTGAAAACAATCGTTGCGTTGTTTGAGTCGCGCCTGCCGCTGATGTTGACGATTTAACTCATTATGATTACGTGGACTTAAGACCAACATTGACTCTTTGTACAGGTTTTTATGATGTTGCATGCTTTTTAGTTTTTAAGTTGCACTAAATTCCCAATTGCAAAAATTAAGCGGACTAAAAGAATGTTGTGTTCAAAATGGCGAGGCGTCAGTCGCGCTTAAAAATAATTATCAGTTTACGTACAACTAGTCTTATCGATATTGTTATCGATACTATCAAAAGTTGACAATTAAATGATATCGCACTAGATTACTCCCTCTCGCGTTCTATTTTGCATTCATGAAAATAAAAGTGAATTTATTTTAGTTTTAGTAGAAATCATCGAGCATTTTAATAAATTCGTAAATGTGCAATATCGTCAGCGGCTCAATAAGTGAAAAAAAACTGCAATACGCTTAATACATATAAAGCAAAAGTAACAGCAGCTTAAAAATAAAAGAATAAATTTAACCTGCAACAAGACAAAAGAATAAAACAAAAATTCGCCGAATATTGTATATATATAAATGTGTAGGTGTGTGTGTGTGTGTGTGTGTGCTTGGTGGGGTTAAAAAATAAAACAAACAACAACGTCAGCGCTGACCAACTAAAGTGTTGCCAGCAGCAATTTTTAAATGTGCTACTCTTATGGCGCATAATTAACAAATAACTTGCTGTAAATGGCTTTAAAATAATAGGTCTGACACATTAATTAATAAATAATTAACTGATTATTATCATTTTGTTGCATTTTGCATGTACTCGACTTAGTTTATAAAACTAAACGCTGCTGGCAACGCCTTGCTGGTATGCCGTCTCGATTGCTCACTCGCTCTCACACACCAGCCATCATACACACGCTCGCCTGCTCAGTCTTCGCCGCCGCCGCCTGTCTGTCATTCGTTGTCGTGTCGTTGTGTTGACTTGTTAGGTTTTGTGCCGTCGTCCAGCGTATATTTTTAATTTTTTCTCGCTCGCCTGCCGAAAATATTGCACTATACATAGTTACCAATTAAAAAAAATACTCACATTTAAATATATGATTTATTGTTTATATAAGCCAGCACGGAACGAGAGTCTGTGTCTGGCTGTGTTTGTGTGTGTGTTTTAATAGTGATATGCAAGTGTTTTTCCCTAAGCCCAATAACAAATACATAAAAAATATCAATTTGTAATTTATTTAAGCAGCTAAGCAACAACAACAACAAATGTAATATTCTGTACATATATACATATATGTGCATGTGTTTGTGCCAACAGAGCGATATTAAATTGTAGCAAAATAGTAACAAGGCTGACAAAACAAAAAGTGACGCTTTAAAAAGTGGTTGATTGCTTTAAAAATAAATAAGCGACAAAAATATATAACAAATATTAAACACACAGCAACACAACAAAAATGGAAGCAATTGCCAAACACGATTTCTCCGCAACTGCCGATGATGAACTCAGTTTTCGTAAAACGCAAATTCTAAAGGTAAGTTCAACTAGTCTTTGCCATGGTTGGTACCCAGCCCCGGCCGGTATCATTCAAATGCTGCTGCGCCCCTAAATGTTTGGTTACCATGCAAAGAAAATGTAAACCTTGCCTGCTGCTTTTAATGCTAAGTTTACAGTGGCCCACACCAAAGCACTGTGCCGTTTGCTGATCCGTGACAAAGTTTGTTAAAAGTAAGAACATTATACTATGTGTCACAGTAAAAAACAAAAGTACCACTTCAGATAGTGAAGCACTCAACGAACACATTTGGTGTAAACTTTAGTTTAGTTATGTGGAGTTTCGTACAAACTTGACAATAATTCGTGAACAAAAATTATTATATCTTGTAGACTGACCCATACTGATCTTTGCTAATCCATACCCTAAAAATTATCTAAAATAAAAAAATTGTTCTACCAAAAACTTTATTTGCTTAGTACAGCAAATTGATACATTAGCTGCCAATACTAGTTCATTAGAAGTTCGTAGTTCCTTAGCATTGTCTTTTATTTTTGGCTTAAAGCAATTGGATCAACCGTCATAAAATTGTCGGAGGTTATGAGGAAAATCGGGCGAGAAAAAAATTTAAGAAAATTACCAGAAATAAAGATTCTAAACAATTTATATTTTTAAAACTTTTTTAATATAAACGTTAATCAATCTTTGCGAAAATAGTTGAGATCGCAAACAACAGAAGATCTAATTGCTCATACTTCCTTTTTAAGGGATTTTAAAACTCACTTTGGAACACTTTAAACTAGGCAATTAAATATTGTATTGCTGCTTAATGTATAAAAGCCGCCCAAAGCCGTACATTTATATTGTGAAATTTGTTCAAATTTTTATATATTTTTTCGAACAGTCAGTCCAAAGAAATACGACCCATTTCCAAATGCTTGAGTACTGGATTAAAAATTTTTCATTTCATTTATTCTAAGGCAATGCAATTTTTGTGAACCAAGCCAGCTTTTGTCGCATGTTTTTGCAATTAATACCCAACGAATATTTTTGGTTACTTTTTTGTGACGGTGATAAGAATGTGTACACTTAGCCACCAAATAATTCAAACCCAACTAAACTGATTCTATTTTACTGCCAATGTATCGATGCCTGTTTACACTAAACTGTGCCGCTGTGACACAGTGTAAACCCAGCATAGAGACTGCTCCATGGTAGAAGTCAACTTTAGTTGTTGTTTCTGTTGCTGTCATGCCAGCAATTACCGCTAGGCACCTTCGTTAAGGCTTTTTGTGGAGCTGGGGCTCCTTTTTGCATATGTTACGTGTGTGTCTACTGTGTGTAGATTGTGTTTGCTTGTTGTATGACTCACAAACTATGCATAATTCGTTTCCACTTTTAAATGGAGCTACAGCATCAAGCCACTGCATATATAAATATTTATATATATGTATGTACCTATGGACGTATACATATATGATATCTTATCGAAATATGTGCACGGTCGTTGGCTTTGTCGTTGTTAACCCATTTTTACATTGCAGAATTTTTGCCCAACTCCTAATCCTAACGTCTAACACTAACGTATTAGTTACTAATGCAGCCAGACAGCGACGTCGGCGCACACAGATTTTCAGAGCTCCAACAGCCTTAAGCGGTTCAAAGGTGCACCAGCCTACGTCGACATCGATGACAGACGATCCAGTCCACGGCATATTGTACATACAGATATGCTACATGTATATAATATATCCAGGCAGTAGTAGCAGCGAGTGCAATACACTCAGGCAGCTTACAAACAAACATTCACACATAATACCCACAAACACTCAGAAACAAACAAAAGGCTAGCAGCCAACAAGTCAAGGCTTCGTTTCGGCTTTGGCTTTGGCCAAGTCACCCGCGCCGCTTAGAGTTCTTCCAGGCACAACAGGCCCGAATTGTGTCTGAGTCTGGTTTTTTTTTTTTTTTTTTCTCTCGTTGCAGCTACCTCTGCCACTGCCGCAGCTCTCAGGTGTTTGCACCTCGCTAGCATGAGATAGTCAGTTTATAGTTTGATACTCTTTACGTAAAAGTTGGGTTTTATGGATTTGTCAATTAGCTCGCAGCAACGGGAGTTAGGGTGGAATTTATAGAAGTATTATATTGTATGATGTTAATTAGCATACAATAATTCCGGTTTAAATTTGTAAACAATGCGATTTCAGGTTTCGTTAATAGCAGTAATTTCGCCCAATTGGAAGCGAAATCTGGAAAATTATTAATGAGCAGGGCGCCAAAAATGAGAATGGTTTGACCAAAGTTGTCGGCCAAAATATTTTATGCTAGATTTCCAGCGCCTTTTGGCTTTTGGGGTTTTTTGTGGAGATGCGATTGAATGAGATGTTTGATATAACAACGGGTTGCGGCTGAGCTCAAATTTGTATGAAAGAGATTTCTGGCACACCTATGAACATTGCATTTTAAACGCTCGGGCCTGGGCTACCGGCTTAAATTTATTTTCCAATTTAATCAGTTTTACTTTGTATAATGTACTAGCACTAATTAAAAACTTAAATAGATGAGCTGTTAAAAAACTCGACATTTTAATAATGATCTTAAAAACTGCCAAAAAGATTCGTAAATTTAATGCTCAGCTTAGCTTTGTTTATTGGACGCTTGCTTCATGGGCCAAAGTTACAACTAATTTATTTTCTCTAGAAGTTTTATTACGATTAGCTGTAGCTTTTAATTTGTTTTAATTTTGTCTTAATTCATGCCAATTCGTTTATCGCTCAACTAATTTATGAAAATAAAATCGCCTAATTATCAGTTGTGTGCCAAAAAAATGTTAAGTAAAACAGCATTCCGTCATTAGAGTGCCAGTTGTTCAACCAAATATCAGAATTGTGTTCGTAGAAGCTTGGAATTGAAACGTTTGGAGGTTTCTGTAATATAGACGTATTTAAACATATAAATGCAATTCTTTTAATTTCCCGAATTTAAAAATAATAATGCAATTTTTTTTCAAATTAGCTTTTTAAAAAAGCCTTTTGCAGACTAGTGTTGTAAAACAGCTGTTTCGTCCACACATCGTTTGCACATCGGCAATATTTGTGACGCAATATGGTCACACTTCTTAGAAGTAAATCGAAACAAAAAGTAATGCAGTTGACAGGTTGCGTGGAATTATGTCCTTAATAAATTTATCATATTTAAAAGAAATATAAACATTAAGTGATATACGAGTAACTTGGTTAAAGTTTATACCAAGAATTTTGCTCAGATTTGCAATTATATATTAATAGATTTTATAGCTTACTAGCACTTCAAGATTAGCCAAAAAGTGTATTGTGGCTTCGTTGGAGCTGCTGTAATCGTTTGCTTTTTTGCTGCAGTCCTCGACGGCCCTTAAATCGTTTTTTGTTTTGTCTTTTTTGTTTTGGTTTGTGAATTTTCCGGTTTCTTTTGCCTGTTCGCTGGCTGCTATTAACTCTACCAATGCATTGTAAGCTTTTTGTGGACTTGAACAGAGCTGTTAGTTGTGGCTCCTTGTCGTAGGTTAGTCACACAGCCGGTTTTAATATTATTTGGTCGCTAAGTTGTTCTGGTTACACGGGGTCGAAAAAGTTCTTAAAAATAGTCGTCATATACACGTATACTATATACAAACTGCAGCGCCGTGTATAATCTAAGGGCCACATTTGATTGATGGTGTCAATGACTCCTTACTTTATCAAGAACAAGTAGCAGGCATAGTTAGCCGTCGATACATCGAAGGTCAATCGTGCGTTGCACTATTCTATTTATTGTGCACGGTATTGCAGCTTATCAGCAGGCTGATAATACTATAAGGCAAAAAAAAAAAAAACAGAATGAAACCCTTAAGAGCAATTACTTGGAGTTCATTAACTCACTTGCTGCACGCTCTGCCAGCACATAACCCAAACAGTATACTTCATGCCTGCCATACCAGTTAGCTCCTCCAAGTGCTCAACAGCTCAGCAAATGCACATTGGCTGATCGAGGGAGAGATATGAAGAATACGAGGGAGAAAATTGTACCATGAAATGTCATGCTTAGTCATGCGTTTTGTTTGTTGGCTTATCTCTAAAGTCAAACAAATGTAGTTTACCCAAAAATATCTATGTAAATATAGGCATTATTGGCAAATACTTGTTTTATTTTTTCCGAACTATGCGTCATGGCTGGCACAGCAGCAGAGATCTGTTCATATCGCTGTTAGCCAACGGCATCGTGACACCAAATCCCAATAAGCTTATCATTACAATGCCAGGTTTTTGTTTTCTAATAGTTCTAAGGCCGTCTAAACTTTCGCTTTGCAAACCGTAAAGAAATACAATCGAAAAAATGAATGTGTCGTGCTAGTTTGCAACTTTCCAATGGAACACACGCCTCAAGGCCCCGCTCATAATTCAATAATAATAATATTGTAGTAGCTACATATTTAATTTGCTCGTGAGAATCGTGAGAATTTCACATTACATAAAGGCGCAAAAGTTGAGTTAACTAAGGAATGTGTATTTACTTAAAGCAAGTACAAGTGACTAAACGTGCCATCAACAATGCTGCTGATGTACATAAGTACATCTCTTAAAAGCTGTATCTACGTGCCTTTAAGGTATGGAGCACTGACGTGTTGCTACCTACCTTCTAGCCTGTAATATGATGCCCAGCTAAAACAGCTTTGACTTGATTATTGTGAAAAAATATGTCTATAGACATACGTCAAGTCAAAAGTATTGGCAATGTTTCTAAAAATAATTCGAAAAATGTGCGCCGCTCGATATTGAATACAATAATTGTACATAGATTTAGATTTTGTTTAGGTTGCTGTTAATGAAAAATAAATACATTTATGACAGCTTATCGAAGACAAAACTTGAAGAAATTCACCAAATATTTTGTGCACGATAAAATGATTCAGGGTGCGCAGCGGAAACACTTTAGCCAACTTATTGTCGTCTGATGACGCATGGACTGAAATTCCCTAACCACGAAGAAGTCAGGGTTGCCTCCAATTATTAAAACATAATATATATATGCGATTCTTTATTAAAATCCATACGTTGGGAAATGTAGGGTCCCGAAAAAAACTTTTTTAAAAGCTTTAAGTCGTGGGACCTAATTTGATAATGAGTCCTCTATTACATCTCAAAGCTATAAGTAGTTAATTTTATGTGTCTTCTATATCCTATGAGCTAAGGGTTTTCCTTCAAAAATACTAATAATTTATTTGGTATTTATCTTATTGAATTTGTCTTTGTGCACTCTGCTTTGAAAATGATATTCCGCTTTTGCCATTTACTAATAAAATTTATAGGTAAAGGATCAGTCCGGAAAGTAGTCGAACTTGAAAATAAATATTTTTTTATATATTATAATAAATGGTCCATATGCACTCAATATTTTTCAAAACAGAATGCTTCTGCAATCACACACACCGCTGTCAGTGAGTTTTTCAGCTTTCGAAAGCTTCTTGAACGACATCGGCTTGAACTCTCGTGTCACGGCCTATTGTAGCGCTTCTACCTAGTCGTGATGATGTCCGTTCCTCACGGAGAAAGTGTAAAAAGTCTGTAAGGTAGCTGAGGCAGCGTTGCGATGTTGTGTCGCGCCAGGTTCGCCGCCCAATGGGTTTTCAAGTTTAGTCTCAGGAAAATTATAGAAAAATTGTAGAAAAATTCGTGAGTTTTACGCACTTCATCGAGAAGTTCCTAAAAAAGACTACTTATGACTTGAACTTGCAAAGGTTGCGAAAACGAGCGATCTACTTATTGCCGCGACTTTGAACTAAGTGCCATATTTTTTTTTTCGAATCTTTCCTTAGGTTCCAATCTACCATCCGGAAAAAATCAATTGAGAAACATAGAATCCTACCATAAATACACTTTAGCAGCTTTGTCAAAGGTTTACGTCGGATGAGTTGATTTGTTAATATGTCTTTAACATTTCAAGGATATCATATCCAATATCGCTCTTTTGATATGCTTCTATATGTCAAAGGTATTCCTTTACAAATTCTGATATTCAGTTTAAATTTTTCAACATTATTTAATAAAAAAATTGGTCTTGAAATTAAGTTAAGCATTGACAAATTCGTTGGACGAAATAATATTAATTTTGTTCTGTCCATTACCGGAACAAAAGGCTGCAGCCCTAACTTTCCTATTTTGAGCATATTAGCACAAGTTCTGGAGCTAATGATTTCATTATCATCTCGCTTTATCCCTCAAAATACGAACTTCTGACTGTACCTAATTTTACAAAACAAAAAAACTGCGAGAACGCGGTTTAGAACCTTTTTTGTCTTACAAGTTTTTGTTGTATGTCTGATAGAAGACGATATAAATGGATTCAAACATTTATCAGAATAACGTGAAACCCTAGGCGGTGGGGAAGTCTTGGACTTTTTGGATGGTCCAAAAAATATTGAGCCACAGAAATTCCAGTGTGTAAATTTTTTTAGTTGAAATTACTTTTTTATTGTAAAATTTTATTTTTTTGCTTCACTTGTTAACTTTTAATTTATATTTTAGATTAATAGCTTGTTTAAAAATAAATTCAAATAAATCTTTTGAGCTCATGTTACAAATAAATTTCTAGAGGGATGTAACCATTTTTAAAGCCAATAAATACAAGTTATTTTATTTATTTTGCAATTCTTCCGTAACTTTTCAATTTTACAACCTCGTATAACAGCTACTTTAATGAAGCTGTAAAGGAAAGCCGCAAACTTTGTTTAAACATTTGAAGTAAATACGAAAATAGCTTTAAAAATTACAACAAATGTCAAGTTGTGCTAACTTAATTGGCTTTTTATACTCTGTAATTTGGGTAAAAGGATATATTAAGTTTTGGAACAACTAGAAGGAAACGAGTAAGAACCAAAAAAGAAAACGATTACGCTATGTCTGTCTGCCCGGATTGTCTGTCTCCAGGAGACCGAAAGAGTAAAGAGACTTTGCTACAAGGTGCATCTTATGGCCGAGATATATACTTACCTTCTTTTTTTGATATTGGTCTTCTCTTACATTAATAGCATATTACGGTTTATTTCCACATTTTCCACATTCCGGGGGTGCAATTTTTTTTTTACATTCATTGAGAATTTGGGGAGTTATAGGCAAAAGTTAACATATTTTTAACCATCTTTCCTAGAATACTTCACTTAATATCTACTACGAGAAGAGGAGAGGTCCAGTCGAAACTTGAACTAAATTGGCTTACGAGAGTCCAATCAGCTGCTCGATTCCTATGATCCAAATGAGTTCAAGAAAATCTACCAAATGGGCAAGAATACTCGTAGAATACTAACTGGGTTACTTATGGGACAATGCAGGCTTAGCAAGCAACTAAGGAACATGTGCATCATAGATTCTAACTCAGAAGAAGGGCATCCCTATTTGGCGGTCATAATATCCTGATGCATGATGTCACTAGACTAGAACTATCCCAGATAATTAAGTTTATCTTTGGAATTATGCTAACTGAGAAGCTCTAAGACTAGTAGGGAGCACAATAGATAGCGACAATAGGGTTGCAGTGTAGTATTTGCCACACAATTATATTCCTAGAAAATCCACTGAAGAAGCTTCAGACTCCAAAATGGGTATGCAGACTTATGCTGACTAAATTAAAACAAATTTCTATGGGATTACCTAAAAAATCTAATTCCACGATAAACTTTTTTATTTCTCGCCTCCAAAACTTTTCTTGTAGCAAGTTAAAAATTTGAAAGTGGTGAATCTTCCAAAATCGATTTGTAGACCAAGAATCAAAATTCGTTGTATTTTTTGAGGTACCGCCTTCCTGTCGTCCGTAAAAGTTTTTGACGAATTACACAAGAGCTGTAATGTAGAAAGTTGAAAATCAATCATTAATTTGTATACAAATCTGTTCAGAACTTCCAGAGTTACCAAATTTAAACGTTTAGCTGTCGCTTACATGTTATTAAGCAGTTTGGGATGAAGCTACAGTGACCAAAATTGATTAAACAATTTTATTTTATTTTTGAGGACAACACCCACAACAGTTTGCCTAAGGTTTGATGGAATCTTTAGTGTATATAATAGTCGGCATGTCCCGTCTGTAACCGCCCAACTTGTTATATAAGTAACCTCCATACATCACTTTACTGACGCTCAAAAATTTCCACAAATGCAGGAAAACACACAAAATTGGATTTAAGTAAAAAAAAAAAAAAATAACCGTGAGTCACATGAATAGCTTTTCATTTTTTACGAGGCGCTAAAAATTGTGTCCCACCAAAAAGTTTGTGGGCGTCAGACATTGAGGCATTACAATGGACACGCTCTGTTTCTAGAAACTTATTAGCAATTCTATTAGCCTAAAATTTGTTTAAAATATGCATAACCCCAACGGTCAATGGATTAGATATCAATAATTTAAGGTCAACTTGTCATTGTTTCAGTTTGATTGATTGCTCTTTTTTGATTTCATTGAGTTTCATTCATAAAAAAAAATACGGTTTGCAACGTCTACCTTCAAAATTTGTTGGCTTGGAATTCCCCCACGATCTGTTGACGATTATATAACAATTGCAAAAAATAATAAAAGAGCGCGCAGTTGTTGGGAGCATTCGCGAAAAGTGAGAAAGAGATCTAGTAATTTGCGCTCTTTGAAATTGTTATTAGCTAATTAAAAGACATCATAAGAGGCGCCGGCATGCGTTATATATAGTACCCCCCTAAATCCATGGCAACCGCTCCCTGCTGCCTTGTCAAACTGATGATTGTGTCATTGGTGCCAGCAGGCGGCAGTTTATATGCATACTACATAAATGTATCTATTACATACACAAAAAAGTGAAATTAAGCCGTCTCGCTTTATTTTGTTTAAATTCTTATCACACATTTTGCATTGCTCAATTGTTTATTTGCTTGTTTGTTTTGTTTTCCTTTGCATATGCCATGTATAAAATTATGAACTGTGGACAATTCCAGTGACGGAAGCATATTAAGATATCCAGGGGTCCAAAGTTCGTTTAAAGAGCTAGGTAGGACCTACGTTTTTCAAAAAAATTTCCAATATGTGCAAAATTTCACATTGATACGTTGAAGATTGTGGGAGTGTTCAGGGAAAGGGTTTGCGAGGTCTAAAGGGATATGGGGATATTTTTTAAAAAAGTCAACATTCCGTAGTTGATGAGGCTCACAAGAGCGAGTGAGCCTATATATTGAATTTGGTGTCTCTAGCTTATTCCAATTAAGTAAAGGAAAACGAAAAAATTTATTTGTTTTGATTTTGTGAAATTCGGAGCATGACTGAATATTTAAAAAAAAAAAATATTTTTATATTAATTCAACGTCTACAACAAGCGTCAACAACATATTCTGCAACGCCTAGTTATTGTATTATCATGCATGAGCTCATAAGCCTCAACATTTTTTATTTAAGGAAGATATCTTTATTTGTTTAAAAGTTATCAATTTTGTAATGAAAAAAGTCAGATTGCCTCACTGTGCATTGTCATTGCCATCTTGCTTATTTATTTTTATGTTTAAGCCGCTAGCCGCTAGATGGCGCAAGCAAGCTGTTGCTTGCACAATAATATAAATATCATTTAAAACATAATTGAGATTAACAGCTTATAAAACGAAAGAAAAAAACATGGGGGTGGGTGAGCGAAGTGTGCAGTTTGTAATAAACAAAGTCTAAAATGATGGCAGTTAATAGAAAGGAGGCTTAAAATTGTTTAAATTTGAGTTATATCTGCCAAAGCTTTTCTTTGATCTCTCTAATTTTTGCTCATCATGCCGTTGAAGATGATACAAATTTTCGTACAAAGAAATCACTACTAAACCTAGATTGGCCTATTAGAGATATTGCACAAAACTCTCATAGGTGTAAATATATAAGCCTATTTTCGGCAGTCCAACCCCAAAACCCTCTTGAATCGCCGCCTCACCATCTTGCAGTCAGATACTATAACTTTGACGCAACTTTTGGCTCTGTCTCCTCTATTGAATCTTTGATTTGTGCTAATTGACGATTGCACAGTGACACAGTTTAGCTGAAATGAAATTGAATGCGATTGAAGCAATTGAGTATTGTTTATGTAAATCTATAGCAATTGAAATTCATAGTTGCAAAACTATTAGTTCCGATAAAAAAGCTTGGACGAAAAAGGTTTAAAGCTATTATATGTATACACATCTGTCAATTATTCGGTTTCAAGAATTACTTTCTTGGGAATTTATTGTAGAACATTTTTAAACACATGCTACACTAGATATTCAGAAAGTAGCTTTAAGTTTTCTTGAAACGCTTAATTTAAAGATTCAGATATCCGGAAACATTTTTTTTATAAGGCAACCAAAAATTTTTTTTGAAGTATTTCCTATAGCTCGATTTGGTAAAACAGCCTCTACCTTAAAGGGTCACGATTTCTAAATTTTTGGGTTCAGACATAAAATTATCATAGATAAATTCAAAGTCTTCAACTTTTCATTGTAGTAATCGAAACAAGAGGCCTTGTCAGCGATTATAAAATATTTTAACTATCATAGATAAATTCAAAGTCTTTAACTTTTCTTTGTAGTAATTGAAACGAAATTCCTTGTCAACATCTCTCGAATATGCCTTATGTTGAATGTAAGAACATTTCCAATGTTTATTAAATTCTATTTATAAGCTTCTGCGGTATACGAGAACATGCTAAGCCTTTTTTTTTTAAATAACTTTTAGATCTTTTTATCCTGAATCTGTTAAATACAATTTTACGATTTCATGGATCTACCGACCTCTATCAAGATTTTGAAATGATTCATGATTTATCATTTAATTATTTCTTCTCGAGTTGGTAGCACTTGCTGCGATCTTTTAAAGCGAAATCTCTAGGCTTTTAAAAAATTAAATCCTTTTCTAGTCATATGTGGTTTTGCTATTATAATTAGGTTGCTGTTTGTAACGAATTTTTAAATAATTTAACTCTTAAACAATTATATTTTAAATTTCCTTTGCTCATACTTAAATTACTTTCTTTTTACAGATATTAAACATGGAGGATGACTCAAATTGGTATCGCGCAGAATTAGATGGTAAAGAAGGCCTCATACCCAGCAATTATATAGAAATGAAAAATCACGAGTAAGTGCTAAATAATTAAACACTATTTACAAAACAACTAATTATACAACTTTTATTGATTTCAGCTGGTACTATGGACGCATAACACGTGCTGATGCCGAAAAGTTATTGTCGAATAAACACGAAGGAGCATTCTTGATACGCATCAGTGAATCCAGTCCTGGTGATTTCTCCCTATCAGTCAAGTGAGTAACAAATAAAATAGCAAAACAAAATTAAAGATATATAATTCATTACTGGTTTTATTTTTATAGATGTCCCGATGGTGTGCAACATTTTAAGGTGCTACGTGATGCACAGAGTAAATTCTTTTTATGGGTTGTCAAATTCAATTCACTTAATGAACTGGTCGAATATCATCGAACGGCGAGCGTATCCCGATCACAGGATGTCAAATTGCGTGATATGATACCTGAAGAGGTAAAGATGCAACTCCCGAGTCTCACATGTCTATAGTTAATAAAAGCTATGGCATGTTGTACATACATATTTTGCAAGTGACGCGCTTTTAATTTATAAATAAGAATTACGCACCACACATGAGCCATAAAATTGAGGCCATAAACAAAAAAAAAAATGTGCCACATATGATAGTTTATTTGGCTAACATTCATGGCTAATACTATGTGCCATTATACATTTACTTACACTTTTATTTTCTATTGCAGATGCTCGTGCAGGCGCTGTACGACTTTGTGCCACAGGAATCCGGCGAATTGGACTTTAGACGCGGTGATGTTATAACCGTAACAGATCGTTCCGATGAGAATTGGTGGAATGGTGAAATTGGCAATAGAAAAGGCATATTCCCAGCAACTTATGTGACGCCATATCATTCATAATAAGATACACAAAACACACACACATATATAGACACCCCCACGCGTAAAAAAAAAACAAATGGGAAAGAACACATCAAAACATGAGGAAGCAACAGACAGACAACAAACAACAGCAAGAACAGCAACAACAACAGAACTACACACAAATTTCAAATATTTATATTTATATATATAGTATACAGCATATACAATACATAAATCAGCAAGGCATATAGACAACGTATACACTTTTTAAGCAGCATGTAAGCCTAATGCATTTTATTACGTTTTAAAACAATTGCAAAACAATTTTCTAAAGAAAACAAACAACAAGGAAACTTATCTATTGACTACCATATACATATAGCATATGCAAACACACACATACAAGCTTACTTATATAGATATGGCACTCTATATAATGTAACAAAAAACGATTTTTGATATATATATATATATATTTTTTAAGTTCAAAGAAACATAAAATAATTGTCCTGTGCTTCAAAGTGCGTTTAAAACTGGAAGTGTGCACATAAAAACGCATAAAAAATAAAAATAGCAAGAAGAAACGTAAAAAACACTATTGCTTGAACTTATACAATTTAACTATATTTATACTTTATGCGAAATACAAAACCACAACATTTACTAAGAAAAAAACAAATTTTGCCTAAATGTCTCAATACGAAGACAATTTAAAATTATTATTATTATGTATTAATAATATCATATATGTAATTACTATAATTAAACAACAAACAAACAAAAAATGCCTACCAAGTAAATCAAACGCTGCATCTCGCGTCGTGACATTTGTGTCCATATTAAGCGGTTTTATAATTTTATAAATTATAAAATGTTACTATAAAAAACAAAACAAATAATAAATTACAATTAACGATATTAGGAGAGTGAACTTTTTGTCGCGCGACTGTTACTAATTTATGTAAAATTTGTGCTATTATGTGTTTGCTTATCAAAATTTTATATAATTTACAATTAGTCGCTTAAATTTGATATGAATTTCAAAAATGAATTAATTTTTCCAATGTATATGTATTTTGTGTGAAATTGACGACCAAACATTTGATAAGCATTTGCGAATTTGTAAAAAGTTTAAAATTGCTTACCATAATTAAAAACAAACTGATACTGTGCTATAAATTATCAATATTGCTATTGTTTTGTGTTAATTTACGCCTAAGCTTTGTCATAATTTGCTCTAGAAATAGTTGCACTTATTTGTTGCTTTTAACACATACAAACACAACTATGCCTAAAGCAAATTCATAAAAAAATAAAATATATATATAATATATAATGAAGTTGCCAATATAAGTAATTTTTAAAATAACAATTTAAACAATTTTGATATTATAAAATTTCCTAACCACCTCTACACAATGTAATGTAGGTGTTAAAGACGCCACAAGAGAACACATCAAAAAGTAACACCAGTTTTTGATAGCCATAAATTTTTTTATATAGTATATGCCACAATTTTGTCAACATTTTGTACTATATTGGAGGCACAATAATATTAAAATTACTATATGTAGTAGCCGCTAGTTGAACGTTTATCTATTCGTAAACATGAAGCAGGCAAAAAGCATAAGTATAAACAATGAAACAAGGTTTAGACATAAATAAACACACACACACATACATAAACAACACACAAATGAGAAATATTACATACGATACATATGTAAAATTGAGGAAATAATTTAAGTGAAACTGATTTATTTAATAAAAATATATATAAATCAAGACGAAAATGTTTTTTATCATTTAAATTTATTTGACAGCGCGCCATTTAAGTGTGGCACTGCCAGCTTAAAATAGACATTTCAGTAGTCTACAAAAACTTTACAGCACACCGACAGTGCTGTGGATAACTAGCTTATCGATAGCAGTTGATGTTATCGTTTCTTTAAAAAATCGTTACTTAAGTCTTCATAAAAATGAGTAGCAGCCATTTGTTTATTTATGACTAATTAAATATTATATACACAAAAGGTAAAAATTTTACCAATTATAAATAGTATTGCAAGGTTTGGCTCTGTGAAGCATCACTTAAACTTAAACTTACAATCAAATCAGGTACTTATTAATGATTAACAAATTAATTACATTTGGAACGAGTTTAAAGTAAGAGAAAAGTTTTATTTAAGACGATTTTTATTAAACCTAAATGTAGCGAAAATAGTAAAAGACTCGCCGTAAAGCAGTACTTAAACTATAAGAAATTTCAGCATTACTCAATAAATTAAAGTTAAAAAAAGCGTGTAGGATAATTCTGATATTACGATACTTTCACATTAAGTATCGATGCTTCATGGAAACTCAGCATCGATATGTTGTAAAACGTTAATATCGATACGTTGCCTTATATAAAACATCGACGTACAAATCGTGCAACGCTGCAAAAATATATCAAGTTATCGCTAATGTTTCACATCTCCAGCCAATTTTGCTAATTTTAAACAGATTTCAGGCGTATGTGACGCGGACGTCAATTAAATTAAATTAGTAAATTTAACTATATTTAATAAAAGCTATACAACAACAAAAGTACAAGCACATCTTTGCATTACCAAAGGCCTGATCGCGCGTTGTGTGTGTTACTTAAAAGCGTGCAGGGATTACACGAGGTTATAAACTTCGTACGCTTATTGGTGCAAAAGATTCCACTACACGCACACGTGAAAATCCAAGGCGCACACACAGCCGCACGTACACGTACACAAATGCGCGCGAGTGAAATTTGCAAAAACAAATGAAAATTGAAAATTGCCAAAAGCGCGTGAGTGTCGCCGTGCTTAATCTAATATATATATAAAATATACAAATTGTGCGCGTGTGCCAAAATTTACGAGCTGTTTTTCACGCGTCTGTCATACAAACAAAAATATTAACAATCCGTGCTTTTGTTGTTGCTTTAGCCCAACCACAACCACCGTCGCCGCCGCCCGCTCATACAAAAATGCCGCTTATTGCCTATAAAGAACCCTACATACTCAGTCCCCAACAGCTGCGAAAACTAGCCGAACATAAATACGCATGCTTTAGCGCCAGCCTGCTGGATCCTTGGCTGCAGCCATGGTGGAACTGGTTGGTCTCGCAAACACCGCTCTGGCTGGCACCGAATCTTATCACCATTGTCGGACTTGTGCTCAACATTTTAACAACGTTGATATTAATTTGGTAAGTCATCCGATAACCGGTAAGGCGCAATAATGTCTTGCCGGTTTTTTGCTTACATATTATATAGATACGTACATATATCTGTGGGTGGGCGGGATACAATTTGTATAGCGTCTTTTTGGCGAAACATTTTGTGACATATTCTACGCCGTGCCGGAATTGCATTTATATGCAATGTACGTGATTAAGACAGCGCCAGCAAATTTTATACCCTTTAGCCAATGCGAGCATATTAGTTTAGTTCGACGGGCATAAATGCATGTAGGCAAGCTTAACAACAAGACCTTAGATATTTGCGCTTTTTACAGCACTCTCTCTGTGTAACAAAGCGCTACTTTTTAAGTCAAGTGCTTGGGACGGGCATTTTTTGTAGTGTAATTTGTTGTTGAACAGTTTGCTCTTTTGCCATTATGCTCGACAAAGTGTTAGAAAATGTTGTGCAGGACGGTTGGGATTTAGCCCACAACAGCCAAAGCGTAGAGGGTATGAGTAATGTTGTGGGTAAAAGGGTTAAACCCGATAAAAGAAATGCATTTCGTATCTTCAGCTCGCCTTTTTCCCAATGAAATTTTCTTTAAATGGAATAGAATTTTGTGGCTTACGTAAATATTGCATCCAGTTACAGTCTTGCAAATTAATGCTTCTATGGCTAAATGGTATGGTTCATTAAAAACTGCTGTGCACTGCGGAAGTGTACTGAACAAATTGTATCAACCCTCTTTTGACTAAAAGTTTCGGTAAAAACTACTTTTCGTAAATTTTTTTGTGAAAATGCTATAGCTAGGGTCTATACTTACAATAAATTTGAATTACATTCGTAGTTTCAAGGGGGGTTTTAGGTTTAAGAATTCTAAAACTATTTTGTCCCCAAATTTGTATTGCAAGACCATTTAATTTTGGTTTTTATTAGCAAACTAACCTACGCAACAAGATATGCTAAATTTTAATCGCCTGGCTTTAAAAGTGGATGTCAATTCTTTTACTTTGGAGCAGGACAAGATATCGACATGAATTGACAGACATGCGGATAAAGCGCAACTATTGGAAATGTTTGGTGTGTATAGCTCAGACAGAGGTTCATTAATCAATTGTCATCCGAGGTGATGCCAAGTTTTTTTGTACAAAGAAGTAATGGTGCCGTAAGCAATACTATATATTTACTTTTCGGGAATACCATCCAACAGTCCCATGGCAACAGTTGAAACATGACGCGAACAATAACACAAACATTGACAATCTTTTATTTAAAGCTCATCAAAATCGAATGGGAACTGTGGGCAATAAATTCAAGAAGACGCAGTGAGTAATCGAGGATACAGTGCATATATTAGCCAGAATTTTCTGTCAGCAATCTGCCTGCTTTTTATTTTTAAGAAAGTCCAGTACTATATAGTAGGTTAAAAGCAGCCGGGCGCCATCAAAATATAAACACAAACGAGTGTATATAAGAGTATGCATATACTAGTACGTCTTAACCTCCCCTCTTGATACGCACGCGTCTTTAACACTTGCACATTTGCTCTTATTGCGCTTTTGACCCTCAAAAAGAAATTTCAGTTTCTTTTTATTTCTCTTGTTTGTTCTTTAGTCATTGCGGGCCAAGTGCATTTACGTTAAGCATTTCAATGTCATCTTATGTACATGTGTATAAGTAAATATGTATTTGTGTATGCAACTTTTCATTTCAATTTCGTAAGCTGCCAAGCCAAAATATATCTGCGTCTATCTTAATATTCATGAACAGTATTTTTATACTCTACATTAGTCAGGCCTGTTGACAGGGGGTCGAAAAGGGGAGATTGCACCAGTGCCGCAAAAATAGTCAAGCCTTTAAATTCGTCAAAAAAAAAGGAGAGGTCTTAGGGCCCGTCACTCTGGTGGACGTTAGTAATTATATTAGGTACTCGTAAGTTAGTCGAACTGCACATATGTATATATATAGCTATGTACATGTACAGTACCTCCGTTAGTTAGTAGTTTCTCAGTTTTTGATTTAGTAAATTTAAAATACTTCTGTCGGATTTAAAAAATTTTCGTTAATGCATTCAAGTTGTATTTTGTAGTTTGGCAGATTGTAGTTACTCAATTCATGCGTTTTGTTTGTACAGTGTTGGAAAACGTCTACATAGATATAAGTGTTGTGTATGGTAGTTTTGCCGATTGCCTTTATTCAATTTACTCCATTTGTTCATGTTGTGTTGTTAAACATCTCAAAAACGTACGATCACACTCTTATGCAGCGTTTACACTGGCTTATACTGTGGCATTAGAAGATCTGTGCCAACGCTTGACCAAACTAAAAAGTGAATATTATATACCCTAATAGGTTATGAGAACAAGAATTCAAAATACGTAAAATAATGTAATAATGTAGACGAAAAACGTACGAGGTGTTTTAGTAAATTTGCGGATTACATTTGTTCAATTCAAGTGGTTTATATACTAGTAGTATTGATAAACATCTCAAAAAAGTACGTTGGCCACACTGTGAGATTAGATCAAGTAAAAAGTGAATATTGGTGCCATAAAAAATAGACAAAAAAAATATTAAAAAAAAAATTAATTACAACCACATATCTATCTTTCAATGTATTCTGAATTTTCTAAACAAATGCTTAGTTTTAATTAAAATTTAAATGTATCTTTTCGACACACTGCATTTTTTTTTATCATGTTTCATACCACTAAATTCTTGTCAAAAGATGGCGTACGTTAAAGTCGGGCGCAGACGTCTTTGGGATACCCTGTACCACTGCTTGCAATAAAATCCGGTAAATTGCTTAAGAACACCAAAAGACATTTGATTGCCAAATTAGGTTACGATACCTTCATAAACAACCAAAAACAGACGAATTTTTAACCAAAAATGTTTTTTTGACCGATCGTTCCTATGGGAGCTATATGATATAGTCAACCGATTTTGATTAAATTTGGTACAGTGATTAGGAACTCTAAAACTAACTATTGAGTGCCAAATTTGGTTACGATATCTTCATAAACAAACGAATTATCCATCTAAAACTTTTTGTTTTTTTCGAGGTCCTCTGAAACACCCCTATGCGAGCTATATGATATAACCCCGATATCAAAAAAATAAAATAAACTTGTCTCCCGTGACATAATAGCGCATCTAATCTGAAAATTTGGTTGCTCTAGCTCTTACCATCTCTGAGATCTAGGAGTTCATACAGACAGACGAACAGACGGACATCGGTATATCGACTTCTCTAGTCACCCTGATCATACTTTAGGTAACTTTGGGGGGCTTCCGACGTCTCCTTCTGTATGTTAAATACATTTTCGGCTTGCACAAACTTAATATACCCTTTGTACCATACGGTACAGGGTATAAAAATTGTGCCAGCTTTAGTCACAAAGTTCTTTTTCACAACGAAAGCTGAAAACTGTTTATTAGCGTGACGTTTCGCATCTTTGCCAATGTCTTAGCCGTAAAGCTTAAATTATACATGCTTAATATTTATTCGTAATGCATTGTTAACCCAAAGAATTAGCAAAACATAAGCTTACCAACACTGCAACGAAAATTCTCCTGAATTACTTCTTTTTTTCTTTAGAACACATCACATAAGAATTTAAAATTAATTTTTGTGTATTTGTAACAAGTTTGCCATGAATTTTGAGCCCAAACGTTCACATCTAATGGAAGTACATGCGTACATAAAAAGTGCGCTCATTTCGACAAATCGCAATTCGCGTATAATTAAAAAAAAAAAACTCTTGGTTGTTGGTTAAAAGAGTATGTAAACTTCGAACTGATCTTTTGCTAACGCTTTGGTTTGTAGCCTCCAAATATTAGTGATCTTTTAAATGTAGGTTAATCACCGGTTTTAATCTTAAGCGATGCTGTTAAACGTATAGTAGTTGTTGTTCTTGCCACAAATTTTTGGCAGTTTGTTGAACTTGTTTTAGATAAATATCTACGCATACACAGACGTGTTTTATTTTTTTTATATTATTCCCCTCTCTTGCTTTTGCTATCGTTCCCAATATATTGTATAAGTTTATGTTTTGCAACACTATACAGCAGCAATACCAGAGTTTCGCAGAAATCAAATCTTTTTCGGTTTTGTTTTACATATTTTTATGAATTTTTATTATTTCGATATTCGATACCGAAATTAAAAGTTTATCAATTCATGAAACAGTTTTTCACGGAAGTGTTCTCTCGCTGACATTGCTTTATCAGAAATGTTTTTTAACTGAATTTCAAACTAACAGCAATTAATTAGTGTGCCAGATAACACATCTCTATGAATGATATTTATCTATGAATTTTTTGCTTAAAAGCAAACTTGAGTGAGAAAACTTTGAGAGCGTACTATTTAATATGTGTGGTGTTTCATTGTCTGTAACTAAGTAAACTAAGTAACTTAAATACATTTAATGGTAAGTTATACCGTTGATATTTGTTTCTATCTTTAAACATCTTTAAGGACAAAATCGAATAAGTTCTTCAAATTATTTACTTTTGTCAGCATTTTAGTTTTATTAATTACAAATGGCGTCGCTTTGTCAGTGTGGGTAAATACAAAAAATAACCCATCGGCAGTATTTTTTCCGCCACATGGTCACACTTTTTTAAATTAATAGCGGTTGCACACAGCTGTGAATTGCACAGGCAATACGAGGGTCACTATATTGCGCCTAACACCAAAATCAAAGTAATTTAAGTCGAAAAACGCAACAAATATACTCCCTGAAAATCAGTATAATTTTTCATGCGCGTAAATCAACTTTTTTAGACATTTTATCCACTGATTTAGTTATCTCCAAAATATGCATTTTGAACGCATTGACTGCTTCTTCGGGGAAGATTACGAAGTTGACTATTGATATTGGGAACAAGAAGAAATATTAGAGGCAAAACTAGTACCGTACGGCGGATTGAACATCGTTTGAATATTTTCACTGCTCCAAAGCTCTCTTGATTGAGTCGCATTATCGTGATGAAGAATCGTTTGTCTTTGGCAGTTCGCTTTCCTTATTAAACTAAACACTTCTGGTAAACGAATTGGTTGTACACCTTTCAGAATAGATCGTTCCACTTTGCTCAAGTTGTGCTGTTGAAACATGAATGGTTTTTCCGAAGAAACAGGCGATCATTTGCTTCGAAGTGCTTCGCCAGCTAACAACTTTTAATAGATTTGGTTCGTCTGGAAGACTTATACTGTCCATTGTTGTTTAGATTCAGGCTCATAAATCCAGCATACGTCGCCTGTCACGATCTTATAAACGTCTTTTGAAGTACAGCGGTTGTACTCCTTTAACTTTTCTTTGCAACAAACTACGAGTGTAATCTTGGCATCCAAATAATCATGCAATATTGAATGTACGGTGCTGGAACTAATGCGTAGGGATGCCTCGATCTCGAAATTACATGACTATCTTACTGTATACTTCCGATTTTGGACAACTTTCACGAAATTCGTCGATGAGTAAAAATCGGCCGGAACCGAATTTCTGTGGGAATCAGCTAAAATTGAATTTGTCGAGATCGTCCATGTCGGTAGTCGTAACAAATCATGGCACGAATATGTTCCCAATACAAAAAGTGCTCTTGGTTCATAACGTAGTTAGTAATTTTATGCTAAAAAATTTCAAACTTTTAATTGGAAGTATCAGAGTGTATACGGCACCATTAGTATTGCCAAGGCGCAACATATAAAGAGTGACCCTCGTAGCAACTATTGCATGAAATAACATTTACATTGACCTATTGCAGGTTTGCAATCAGCTGTTGTTTATTTACTCAGCATTTTCAGTAAGAGAACAATTACAGCAGGTGTTAATGTGTATTGTGTTGAGTAACATGAAACTGCTGCAATCTCTATAAAGTGATTAGCTCACTGGTCTGAATCGGTTTGGACATCCGACAAAGGTTCGGAACGCATCATGATACTACGTCTGCGCAAGTTTTTTTTCATAATTGTGATACACGTTGGATTCTTAAGTCTATAATGTTAAGAACAATTTTAATTACTCATTTTCGTATATAATAGACATTAGGAATCTTTCCTTTGTTACATTGAACACATTGCTGTAAGCTTTCAAGTGTAAAATATGAGCTATTTAAAATTCTACTCGCTTACACTGACCAAATTGCTCTAGAATAGGATTAGGACGTCTTCATAACCATTTGGAATAAAGTAAATAAAATAAATCCAGACCCAACTCGTAGTATACAATGCATTGTGTGACTATTTTTATTGTCGCGATTACTTGGTTTGTTGCTGACACTCAATCAGGCCATACAAATTGGTTTCATAATGCTCAGCAGTTACTATGACCATATCATAACATAGCAGTGCCAAGGGGGCCCCCCTATAAAAATCATATTGTACAATGTACGTACATGGGTCATACAAAACTTGGCGTCGCAGCTTGAGGTTGACCATAGATAAGATAATACACAGCGACTACGACAACCATGTCTCGACAGTTTTCATAGACAGGGTCTCTCATGTAGCGTGTCAGAGCTTTAAATTTCAACTAGAAGAGATAAAAAGCATATGTATAAAATATTCAAAAGATGTTCTCGGCTTGTGAGGTTTCAAATTTTTTATGAATCTTTTGCTTAAGTCGTGCTAGGTCGATCTCACTAATGATATAAATGATTTCACCAAAAACCTGTGATTTGATGTAAGTAAATTGAAAATCAAGCAGTGGATGCCGTGTAAACAATTTAACAGACAAGATTTACTTAAGACCTCTGGAGATCTTTGTCGTCAGAAGATAACGCTCTGTTTGGTGTAATGACGAGTCTTAAGGTTCTCATTGAATACGAAACATGTGCAGTCTGCCTGTAAAAGGACGTTCCGTAGGAATACTTTTGTATCTGTTTGGGCCTTTTGAACATTAAGTCAGGAAGGATCTCAGGGACAATTCGATGGAACAATTTTTGTTTTACCGGAACCTGAAGAATATGCGTGAGCTGTTTCAACCATTTGAAATGAAGCCAGGATGGGTCTTAAAGGACGATTTAACGGAACACTCTTAAAAGTCAATGGAACAGGAAAAATATGCGAGATGTTCTAAAGTTATTTAATCAATATTTAACAAGGGAGTTTCTCAAGGGACGATACAACAGTAGACTTTTCGTGTCACGCGAACAGGAGAATATAAGTGATCTGTTTGGGACATTTGGGCAATATTGAGTCAGAAATGGTTTCAAAAGAGAAATCCAAAGTTGAGTAAAGCTCATACTCTCTGTTTATCTTTACGACTTTTAGTGGCAGGCGGACAAGGCAGTAACTCCTTCCTATTTTCTTATCCTTCAAAATCATCAACCCTCTCTTATGGGCCACCTCACGCAGCGGAAATGCAATCTAAAATTAATAACGTAGCCTCACAGGAAAAAGACCAAGACAAAGACCTTCTATTCCATACCATCATTCTTCTGAGAAAAGCGTTTAAGCAGCTCTTTTGGAACCACATGTCATTCAAGACTATGTTGAGTCCAAAAACAGTTAGTAAGTATGGTCGGATAACGAAGGCAAACTTTACATTATAGAGCTACCCTTACGGGTTTTGAGCTGCTGAATACAAATCCAAAGTTCAAAGTACCCCAGCACCGCAGGCCTCTGATATAACTTCAAAAGCCCCAAACAAAGAAGGTATTCGGGTTTTTCAGGTTATCTCCGGACCCTGATGACCTAGAGTTTTTGGCCCTTGTATTCGGCCAGATAATACTTACGTGTTGAACACGAGTTCCCAAAAAATCTCAGCACGTCAGAACTCTGTCATAACCTCAAAAGTTCACACTACGGATTACAAACGTCAAAATGACAGCGTTGCCACTTAACGTAATCAGTGTAACCAGCTGTTCAAATTTATATATAGCCATTGAAAGACCCCTTTTTTTTTCGCTCGAGATATGTTATCTTTATAAATTGTGCTTATTGAGGTAATTCCTTTTATGCGTTGCAACAAAAAAAAATATTTTTGGGTAAATAAACAAAGGTTTTCTAATCGCAAGCTAAGCCTTATCGATTGGCTCGAATCGAAAATTGCTACTATACATAGGTATAGCATATGTACACACTTTTAGCTGCAAGTTCAACTTAATTGATCCCCGCACAAAGCTTTTGTAAGTTATGCACAGGTTTTTGATATTCAATTTAAGTTTGAAAGCCCCAGCGCGTTGTTGATTGAATTAAATGAAAATTTGCATTTCCAATTGATTTTCACTCGTGTATCCATGTCTAAACGTTCTCTATGATTCACGCGCTGACAAACAAATTAATGGTAAAAATTTTTCGAGCCAACTGCAAGACATAGGAATTGAAAGCACTGCAAGATTTAAAGCCCACATAAAAGATATATAATATATTTTTTATATGTAGTTATAAAAACGAACTTTTGTCTCTTGTTGCCCAAATATAGAATTCAAAAGAACTCAAGCAATATACAATTAAAAATATATATGTATGTTAAATTGCTTTATACTACTCATATATGTACAGTACTTAATGGATTGCAGCTTTCACTTGGCGGACTACAATTTTTCGTAGAACTTTGACCATTTTGGCGCCATTATGGTGTGATTATTATAAACATTTACGTAGTGTAAAAATAAAAATGTTTACTTTTAAAGTGGCGCAAAAAACTACACTTGATTGTTAATTTAGACAATGTAAACAGCTTTTGTAAGCTGCTCTCATATATCATCTATTATATCATGATGACTATTTCGAGGCTTTAAACGCAACTTGTAGTAAACATACCCAAGACAAATAATTATATGTGCATTGCTTCAATTACGTTTATTTTTTGAAAGAAGGCTTAATTTACTAATGTTATAGTTTTTTGTTTTAATGTTTGTTATGAGCTTTAAAAAAAATACAAATACAATTTTTTATTAACATTCTATAGAAAATAATTATATGTACATACATAACTGTATTTTGCTTAAAAAAATACTAGATATTATTTATTTCCAGAACTTAAAGTAATGTAATTTAGATATTGTATTTCCATTTACTTTATAAACAAGTTTTAGGCTGCGGGGCATTAAGTCAGCCAGAATTTTGTAGGGTGGAAAAGTGAACTTTGGGCTCAATCCATACTAAAGTCACTTGTTAGGTCTTCTTAATAGTCATACTACGTTATGATAACTAATAATTTTATAGATGGCTTCTGGGCTGCAGGAGAACATAGGAGATACTGGTTCTACTTCCCGGGGCTGCGACAAACCTTTGGATATGATCAAGAAAAAAGGTCTTGGCAGAGAGGACTTAAAACTTCTGGTAGCATACCTTATCTGGCCACCACACTGTTAGATACCATCTACAGAAAATTGGCCTATCGGACTTTTCAGAGTGCAGACTCTGTCTCGAGGACGATGAAACCACCAGACATATTCTCTGTGACTGCCCAGCGCTGCTGTGGGACAGAGCCTGTCACATGGAAAAGGAACGGATTAGTCCCTTCCACTTTAGGTCAATGCCAACGAAAGACCTACTGCTATTCATGCGGAAAGCGGAAAGTCTTTTGCGGTACGGTACAAAAGATCTTCTGGTCGCAGTGCCCCACCTCTTTGTGAGGAACCCATGCGAGGAAAAAAAAAAAATCTAAGATTTTAATTCAGATTTAGGCCCGAGTTCGTCGTCGGCCACTCCATAAAGGCAATATTTTGCACCCTAAAGTATGATTTTTGGAGCTTCTGCTCCATGGTTTAAATAAAGCCTTAGCAGGCTGAAATATCCTGTTGCGGCAGATAGATCCTTCGGATATGGTACCGAATCGTAGCTCATGTAATTTAATATATTCCTGTGCATATACATATGTGACCAGATAAAAAAACATGTTGGACCCTTGCACATACCGTTAATCGCAGACTATGTAATGAGTTAAATTTATACCTTATGTCTTGTATTGCTTGTTAGATACCATCGAAATCATCCAAATTAGACGTTTTCCATCAAATTCAGTGTTCTTTGATCACTTTTTATAAATACTTGGAGCAATTATAGAATGTAGTGCATGCGCCTTAGCATACCATTGATATAATATGGTTTCCGGCCTATTGGACCGTACATTACGATTCGGTCCACCTCACTTTTTTATGCTACATGCAGTTTAGTAACAATAAGAATTGATTCCGACCTAGTCTTTTTAAAAGTCATCATGTAATAAGTATCCAACTAGCGGATGGCCCATTTATCTCATCGGCAAATTTTAGGAATTGCACCCCTGCCCTTGTTAATTGAGTAATTTTCTGGATTTGTTAAAAAAATTTGCGGTTTCTAATTTGAATAACAACAATTATTGACAACTTTTAACCCAGATGAAAGAATGCCTTTAATCCTACCCTACTATTCGTCCTACTTTTCAGTATCCGCAAGCATTTTTGACTATTGTGATATCTTTTTCAAAAAATAATTTCCCTTTTTTAATTTTAAGTGACATTATAGACCTAGTGGGACCTGTAGTGCAAATAACACTCTATGCACATATAATTATTTTCTATGAAAAGTAAAAGGATTTAAGCTAACGGTACCTAAATTAGCAAAAACAAGGAAGGCTGTTTTGTGAAAAACGGACACAAAGGGTGTCTCCGTAAATCTGCATACTCAAAATTAATTTTCCCCTGCTAATAAGTGGGATATGGGCATTTCCAAAGAAATGTCAACTGGGGTCAAAAAATACAATAAAAAATGGGTTAAATTTGATAAGACATTGATTTTACAGCTTTTCATATTTATTTGCATAAAAAATTTGCCTGAAAACCAGAGCTCGTCAAAAAGGTCGACCGTTTTGCGTTGTCCAAAAATAACTCTTATTTACTGAGTTTTTGAGCAATGTCTCAGAGAGCAACCGTTCACATTGCTCTTTTAATAAATCGGTCTGCGCTCAACGAATAACCGATATTTTGTTTTACCTTTGCTCTGGTTATTCGCCAACCGTTTGGTCGCGAGAGAAAAAATAAAGGTCTTTTGCGTTTGTATGCGTGTATGTGAGTGAGGCGTCTGTTTGGGCTTGTTAGTAACATATGTTTTTCAAGGCACGGGCAGACTTTAAAGCGTTATAACTTGGAAACTACTAGAGATACTTACACGATTTAAAAACCAGTCTTGTGTACTTTTTTGAGATCTACAATATTTTGATACACACCAAAAGCGAAAAATGGCAAGGGGGTGGGTAAAAATACGAAAAACTGCGTTGTTTTAAATTTGGCGCCATCTACTGCTGAAAATATGATCTTCTGGGTATACCTTCCAATACAAATAAAACTCGAAATTCAATTTTCATAATTTTTTGTCTTGAAAGTTTTTTTGTACGACTTATACAATTCGAGATAAATGGGCCGACACAAAAAGTGCAGCATTCTCAACAAAGCAAATTAAAACGTAAAAGACCGTTTGCGCTGACATTTATTTTTTCGGTTGGTCTGCTGATGCTAATGTGCGAGCGCTCAATCATTTCGCTCTCAATAAGATGTTATTGAAAGAGCGTAACAAGAACTGCTCAACTGTTAACACTCAGCTGAAAACCGAAATAAAGCGAAGCGAAGTGTTATGCTCAGAGAGAGAGCAAGCGAGCATGGTTTTTTCGGTTGTGGTTGCGAGTAGACCGCAAAGGAAAAAACGGTCGACTGTTATTTACGAGCTCTGCTGAAAACTGAAGATATTTATGTTTTTCTTGTTTTTACTATTATACTTTTTGAGTGATTTTCAGTCTAATTTGTTTATGTTTCTCATTTACTTTTTTCGTTTCACACTACTCTTAAATTATCACTTTTTGTACAAACAATTATATTTTCTTATTATAAATGTAAATACAAGTATTTTGAAAAATTACTTGAAGAAATTCATAAAACTAAAGAGATGGAAAACATACTCAATCAGACTTAAGCTTATAAAAAAAATAACTAGTAGGTATATATAATTTAACAAAATAAAGTGTAAAAGAAAGCTACTATATATTTCACATTAGTTAAAAATTAATTGCTTTTAAATATTTTTTAATATTTTGAAGATTTTTACATTTTTGTAGATGCAGTCGAAAACGACTTCTATTTTTGTCGCGTACTAAATCGCAGGTTTATTGTCAATATATTGGAAACGTTAAATTAACAGATCCTACCTTTGGCACTATACTTATTTTATTTTTATTTTAATTTATTATTATAATATACAGCTACAAAAAGTGTATCAAAAAATAATAACAAAAAAAAAAACGTATTTTTTCTTTACTTTTTTGCACTTTAAAGGCGTACGAATGTCGCGTACACGATACACGATCGAGGAAATGCCCATATATAAAAAAAAATGTATGCACATATAATTATTTGTCTTGGATATGTTGTTTTAAGCTCAATTGTGAAATAGAAAGATTCGAGCAATGTGCCTTAAAATCTCTGCAATAACCGAGAACTTTGGCTTTACAAGACAACTGCAGCATATCTATAGCGAGATATTCAAATAATTAAGATTTGTAAGTGAGAAAAGTTTTGTAAAGTTGTTTTATACGTGGCGCCCTCTGCTTGTCGAGCCAGATATATTTTGGACGATCTTTTATGTATTTCTTAGCATATTGTTATAGAAGAAATGCTAATAACTTTTTTGAAGCTTTACAGTAGTATAGTTTACTAATAGTTTGTTCTAGTACTGACATAACGATTGCGCTCAAGTTTGAAAATGAGACCTAAAAATTACCAAAGAAAAATTTATGAAAGGTGAATAGTTTTTTTGACGTAGCGTTAACTGCTTAGCAGGGCAGAAATTTTTGACACAAGCTAGTATAGTACGTGAATTCTACGATATTTTTATAATATTAAGTTATGTCTAGAACTTTCGAGGAATGCTGAAATTTTAAGACTATCAAAGTATATTATTGCAGGGTTATCATTATAAGGGTATCATTTATTGTTTTGTATATAAAAACTTTTGATGTTATTCCCAAAGTGCAATTAAATTAACCGTTGCGTGCTATAAATAACTCGCACACGCTATATATAGGTATATATTATTTATGTGCATAGTGCCTGCCTATTTCTACGGAAACTGTCCTGTATGTCACAGCCTAATTGCCCTGCCCCTCTGCGTGTTCCATACGAACATCAATCAAAGTCATATACAGGCTCTTGGCCATGACATGACTCACCTTACCTCATCTCACATACATATGTATATATAGAGTCAAGTCTGTCTGTCTCACGTGTCTGGTTGTCTATTTTTGGCCCCAAAAGCGGCATTGATGTGTGACATATATTTCTAGAACAAGTTTAAGAATTCATTCACAAAAGAGACGAATTAAACGGGTTTTATGACTCTTGGCTATGTACACATTTTTTTTTTTTGTGTTTATTTTAATTAAATAATAAACACTGGCATATATTCAAAAATTTTATCGCACTTTTAATGTTATTTGCAAATATGGCATTTGTTGTCATTGTAGGTCAGTGGGTTTACTGTCAGTTCCATTGTAATTGTTGCTATTTTTTTTTTATTATAATATATGTATATAATAGACCCTATGTATGTAACCTTGGGGGTCTATGTTTGCTTGTTGTTGTTTTTTTTTAGTGTTGTCAGCAGCCGGAACCAAGAATCAGCTGATTGCTTAGTTAGGCTTGCTTATCAGTAGCAGCATGGATGGTATGTTGTTTGATACCATAGGGGCCAGTAGCTAGTACAGTTGGAACACACCGACTTTAATTTACACTGTAATCACGACTACCAAATGTTTATTAATTTAATAGTTTTCTGTCTATTACGACGTTTTTAAAGAAAAAATAAAAAAAAAATGCTCAAATTTTATATAACATTTAAATTTTAATCTGCATGAAAGTTTTTTTTTTTTGTATTAGTAAAAAAATAATAGGGAGGTTTCCCCAAAAAGTAGGAGGTTTTTTGTTAAATCTTGATTTTTTTGTATACAGAATTTGCTGATTGCAATTAGTGTTTAATACAGTATTAGATTATCTACTAAAATGTTGATTACCAATACATAAATAAAAAAAATACGAGTTAAAAATGTATTTTCCAAAAAAATATTTTTGCAGAGGCCAAACAGTTTTTCAAAAGTCGTTCTTGGCATTTTTAACTATTAAATTTTAAAGGTGGTTTATTGAATTTTTCAATAACAAACTTCATAAAACTGGGGGAAGTACGGCCGTATCTGACATCAATAAACAAAAACTTAATCAAAATTATTTTAAAAAAAAATTAAAAATTAGTTTGATATACTTTTTTTTTAATACATTTGCTCTAAATAGTTTAAGTTATCATAAAAAACCTTAAAAAAAATTCAGTTAAAAAAATTATCTTAAAAGAAAAACAAAATTAAAAAATGTTTTGTTTTACTTTATTTTTTAACAAAGTTTCACTAAATCGTTTTAGTTGTCAGAAAAAAATCTTCCAAAACAAATATATAGGTACTTAAAATATAAAATGATTTTAGATAAAAAAAAAAAAATAGTTTGGCTAAAAAACAAAAAAAAATGTATTTTAATATTAAACAATTTTTAAAAAAAATAATTAGTAGTTTGGTCACATTAAATAAAAGAAAGAGAACCGGTTAATTAAAACTAAGCAGTAACGCATAAAATTTAAAACACATTTATAATCGTTTGGGAAACTTTTAGTTCCTTAAGAGCATCTTTGCATGCGTCTTTCTTGCTTCTTGGACGGATAAAAAGATATAATAATAATATAAGATCTATACAATGCCGTCCTAAAATGAGCCTACCAACAAATTAGTGTTGGTGAATGTTCGAAAAAGAATTAAAAAAGGCAAAGTAACAAATTTAGATTACAGTGCTTTCCCTTTTAAATTGTTTTTCGAAAATTAACCAACACTAGTAGGTTAGGTCGGCTTGTTCTGGAGCGGCGCTCGTAAATTGCACAAAAGTGTATTCTATTTTGACAAAATTCTTGGAAACCCCAAATGTTTTAAGTATTTTACACAATATATTTTTCCACCAATTCCAAATACCCTAAATCTTGTGGTTAGTGTATTAAAAAAAACAGCAGACGCTTGATAGATAGTAAAAGTTTGTTTGTACCTGAACAAAATTTTATGTTGAACTTTGCTCAACATGCGATGCGTTTTTTTTTTTGGAAGATCTCTTCTGTCTCATGATCTACTCTCTTTTGCAGCTACAGTCCCAATGGCATGGAACCACCACCACGTTGGACCTGCTTTTTATGCGCCTTGGGTCTGTTTATCTATCAGAGCTTGGACTCGATTGATGGCAAACAGGCGCGTCGCACAAATACCTCTTCGCCGCTAGGAGAACTCTTCGATCATGGCTGCGATTCTATTTCAACGGTGTTTGTGGCCTTGTCAGCCTGCATCTCTTGTCAGCTGGGCCACTATCCCAACTGGCTATTCTTTCAGGTAAGTGCTGTGACTTTGATTTATTTAAGCCTGTAATTTGTTTTACTAAAAGTTTACTCCATTATTTGCAGTGCTTTTGCGCCATTGCGCTATTCTACTGTGCACACTGGCAGACCTATGTGTCGGGCACACTACGTTTTGGACGCATCGATGTGACGGAGGCGCAATTTTCTATTATGGCCATACACTTGGTATCGGCGGCATTGGGTCCTGAATTTTGGCTGACCAAGGTAGGGCAAGCGGTGGTCCGACTTGAAAACATATAATTTTACGTTTTATTTTTTTAAGAACTTTATGATTTAAAGAAATATTTCCGGAAGTTCTTTACGTTTTGGTTCATTAAGCTTGTGTAGGTCTAGTGTTATTTTAGTTTAAAAGCTAGTTTCAGTTTGTGCCAGTGTAGGACAGTGTTGAACAACAGTCTATGAAAGTCTTTGAAAGCGTGTATTGTATAACAGCGCGCACTAGCTTTATTGCATAGCTTAGCTAAGTTCTAACATACTTATATACTATATACACATAACATAATATGCCATATTGTAATTGTGTTATAACTTTTACTTCTATGTACATACAAATCGCGTCTTGCGTGTATTACGTCTGTTTAACTCTTGCGCCTCTAAATGTATGCCGCAAATGCCTGCCACAAATCAATGCAACTCTGCCACATAATACAATTAATTACACACAAACACACACACACACGCACACACCAAACACACGCATAAACAAAAACAGATTGGCATTGGCAATATTGAGCTCTGGTATGGTCTCTCAATAGCGACCATTGTATGCGGTCTGTTCTCCTTAGCCTATGTCTTTTCCATCATTGTGGCCGGCGGTGTTGGCAAAAATGGCTCAACAGTTGCTGTAAGTTTAAACACACATACACACACACACACACACCTAAACACAAATACACAAAAAAATATCATGCCTGTTGCGGATTTCAATTCCGAATCCAAAATGATTACACTGTTCTAGACTAGATCGCCAAATATGGACAATTTGAAATTATTCATTTTTTTTTAAACGACAATTTGGAGTTGGACTCCGAAATTCCGAAACCAAAATGACTGCGCGGTTCAGAAAATTAAAGTAGAAGTTACAATTTTTATTTTATTTTTAAAACTATAATTCGGAGTCGAACTCCGAAATTCCGCGGTTCAGCTAGCCAAATATGCACAGCGGCAGTTGAAAGATGTTTTTATTGTTAGAATGAAAATTTCGGAGTTCGACTCCGAAATTTCGAATCCTAAATTTCTGCAAAAGTCGTCAAAAATAAACAGTAAATTTTTATCCACCATTCGCAATCGGCATTGAAGTCCGAAACAGGCTTGTATAACACAATAAAACAAACAAACAAAGACTTGTTGCCTTTTGCAGCACTACAAAAAATAATTTTGGCTCTCCGAATGAAACTTAATTTTTTTTTTTTTATTTTTTGCCGAGTTTGCCCTATGCAGTGGCGTGGTCTTTAGGTCCTTTCGTTTCTTACTTGCTTGCTACCTTATTAACTTCTAATTTGTGCTGTTTTATTATTGTTGTTGTTGTTGTTCTTTATAATTTCTCTTTCGCGCGCTCTCACTGTCTCTATAGCTTTGGCCCCGCGACGAAAAACAAACTAAATCATTAATAACTAAAACTTAATTTTTCTAGCTCTTAAGTGAATGCCTTTTTATATGTATAATTATAATTTTTTTATATACTTTACTTTTAGCGGCTGTTGAATGAAATGTGTCAGAAATATTTATATCTAAAAGTTATGAACGTCGCTGTCCTACTTTTTATATAGCCTGCCTTGTCTAATTGTCCAGTTAGTTTTATATGTACCGAACTATGTATATATACTATTTATCTATCTTTATGTCCCTTTTGGTTTTTGGGTCTAAGTTTCTATAAGCATAAACAACTTATCTATGCCTATATATATTATAATATTTATGGTATATCTAACTATAAGCTTTAAATTTAGGTTAAAAAAAAAGTTTATTTTTTTAATGCACTTGCAAAAAATGTTTAATTATGTTTATCGATAGATCCTTTTGAAAAAATTGGGGAAATGGTTTTTTTTTCCACTTCAGAGATCTTAAATTCTAACGAAAAAAAACTAACTAAACTAAATTTTAGGTTATTTACTTTCGGTCAGAAGAGTTCATAATTTTAGTTACACATTGTATAATTCGATAAATTTTTGTCTATTCAAATTCACTTAAAAAAATTAATAAAATAGGTAAGTTTTTCAAAAAAAAATGTCCAATTAAGAGAACTAAATTCTACTAAAAAAACTAAAATAAATTATAGCACTTAATAGTTTACTTACTGACAGAAGAGTTCGTAATTTTATTTACACTTTATAAAATTCGGAAAATTTTTGTGTATTCAAATTCACTTTTCAGAAATTTTTTTTTTTTTTTTTTTTTTTTGCATTGTGTAATTTTAGTTACACATCGTGAAATTTGGTAAAATTTTGTGTATTCAAATTTGCTTTAAAAAATTAACAATAAAAAGATTCCCGATTTTTGAAAAAAAAAAAAAAATCAATGTATAAAACTAAATTCTAATGAAAAACTAAAATAAATAAAAATAAATTATAGCCTTTAATAGCTTATTTACTTTCGAACAGAAGAGTTCATAATGTTGGTTAGGCGTTTACAAACATTCAAAGCGCACTTCTTCAAATAAGTCCTAATCATAATTAGTTCCACTGGAATATTTATTACGAATCTGTTCTCCGAGGAGCTATCGTCCCGATCCAAATCGCTCAAAAGCCTACAAATGACATTACTTTCTATAAACTATACGTTCAAAACAAAAAATTTTTAAGCCCGTTCCATTGCTCCGAAGTTGTAAATCACTAGAACTAGTGACTTAGATAGGGGGGATCAATCCAACCAACCCCATAGTTTTTATTTTGGTATGAAAAATAAAATTGTACAAAATGAGTTCCATCTCCCATTGAAAAAAGCGTTCTACGCCACTGACTGGAACGCAAGTATAAGATTTTTAAGTATATTTAAAAAATACAAATCATATTCTTTTTCCTATCACAATGTGGGTTTTAATACACTTTATAAAAAATAAGAACAATTAAACCTTGATTATTTTTTTTCCCTAAAATTTGCAAGTGCATTTTAACTTCGTTTTTCGAAGTTCTGTGAATCATTTTACTTTATATGCTCATCTCAACGAACCAGCTCCAAAAACTTATCATATAACAATTCGATGTTTTTTTTTTTAAGTTATGTTAACAATTTTTATCGAATCAAAAATGTTCTCTCATTTTTAATAGATACCAATTGTGGGCGTTTCATGGAATTACGCAATATTAATATTTATAACCATTGGCTATGCCTTGAATATTATAAATTTTTCAAAAATGTTCATTGAAGGAGGCAGTGGCAAAAACGGTTCCTCAGTTGCTGTAAGCATTGTTCCATTATACGATATCCCAAAATATCGTTTAATAAAAACTAAAACTTATCGTACTACTAAAAACTTCACTAAATTTTTAACTAATTTTAAACATAATGCTGCGATTTTAACATTATTTTTATTATATATTTTTTGTATGGTGATCTAATAATTCCATTGCATAAAACTGATTGAGGAATTGAATGACATTTTGGTTTGGTTCTAAGTTGGGTCTGGACTGGGTTTGGTTTGGTATCAGCAAAAGCATGTTTTCTAAGTAAGTTCCATGAAAACAACTACAGCTGCATGATGAGTGGGCTATAGTAAAGATCATATAGCATTTGGTTCCGACAAAGTTCATATATCATCTGTTTCGTTAAAAGCAGCCCCATATGTGGCATATACATTTTAAGATATTTAAGATAATGCTTGTTTGGTGTGAAGCAAAAGATTTTTTTATTTTATGCAATAAGAATCCGTTTAACAATTGCTTTATATTTAAAATTGTGTCAAACGATTGAAATTCGATTTCCTAGCTAAAAGATTCGATTCTTGCAAAAAGATTTTTCATGTCAGACTTTGTGATTATCATAGAACCTACACATTACGAGTAAAATTATGTTTTCTTGGTAATAGCTAAAGTAATTTCAAGTTCCAAAAATACGCAACTATTAAGAAATCGATTTCGTAAAAAAAAACAATTTTCTTAAAAAAGTTAAATAATCCCCTTGTAATTTCCAAGTTCCAAATATTTCGGTCAGACCAATATTAGAAATCGACTTCCTAATATTATACTTTATTTTTAATCTAAGTTTTCAAGCCATAGAAAAACCTTTAAACGTTATTTTTAGACTGAAATCAGAAGTCGAAAATTTACGAATAGGGACATAGGAACAGAGAATAAAAATTAATTTCTTTTGCGGAAACTTAATTCTGTCTCTACGAATACGATACCGTAAATAATACAACTACAAAGAAAAAATTTGATATTCGGGTTTGAAAGTCAGTTCATGTTTGCCATATGTTTTTGGGGTCGCTGAATTCCAGTGCAAAAAACTCCGACACGTCAGGGTTCTGCCATAACCTCAAAAAATACTGAAGTGTTTTTGATTGTGGATTTGAATTCATTGAACTCTTAGATTTTGATGATTGTACATATATATTATAGAAGACTAGCCAACTTTGTAAACTTGGTTGTTTTAATTGCGATTAAAACCACCTTCGGTAATGAGCCATCACTAAAATAAGCACATAATGTGAACAAATTATTGATCACTTTCGAGTTTCGAATTTACAAAATTTTTAAAAAATCGGAAACAAAAAAATAATTTTGTTTTAAAAAAAAAAATTGTTCAAAAATGTTAAACAAAAAAAAATTTTTTTTTTTTTTAAATATAGTTAAAAAACTAAAAAAAATTGTTTTTTTTTAATTTAATAAAAAATATATTTAAAAAATGTTTTAAAAATTAATTTTTGAAATTCAAGCTTTAACATAGCTTGAAAAAATATTCAAATAAAAGAAAAGTCTACCAAAATTTTTTGTTATCGATAACTCAATAAATAAAAAATGTTAAAAAAATAATAAAATATAATCCAAAGTTCAACATAAAGGCCTATACGCAGCACGAAATATTTCGCGCGGAATCGCAAAACTTCATATAAAAAAATGTGGTACAGTCGAGGCGGTGCCCGACAGTGGAATACCCTGTACCTTTTGTGTCAAACAAATTTTTCCTGCATATTCCATCTAAGAACTTTCCAATTGGAATTTATTTTTTATTGGTGAAAATCGATATTTATACCTATAAGTTCCCTAAATTTTTACCGATTTTGATGAAACTCGAATGTTACGTCAAAGAAGTTATTTAAAGTATATGGGGTAAGTTTCAAGTTGGTATGTTGAGGGGTTTGGGAGAAAACACGGTAAATGGATTGCGGGGGGTGGGGGGACCGCATCGATAAAATTTGGATGTGGATTTGTTCATTAGAGCCACATGAATGAGCTTACCAAAAATTGTGATTCTAGGTCACTTGTAGCCATAATTGCGTAGAGTCAAATATTGACGCAGTTTATTGGCAAGGGGAGGTGAAATTTGCACATTTTTGACTATAACTTCTGTTGTATTTGTCCGATTTTGTTCATTTTTTACACATAGATGCATGTATCCACAACGCATCGCTCTGTTAAATTTCAAATGAAAATATTAAACGGTGTGGCTAAAAACCGCGAAAATCTACAGCGGGGGAACGGGGAAAGATATTGACATGATTCAACAAACTTCATCTGCTTAGGAAATATGCGCACCAGCTGGTAAAGTTTCGTGTCTCTAGCTCTTATAGTCTCCGAGATCTAGGCGTTCATACGGACGGACAGACGGACGGACGGACGGACGGACGGACGGACATGGCTCAATCGCTACCCGAGGTTATGATAAGCATTTTGGTATAAAGGACTTGGGGTCTGCCACGCCTCCTTCTGTCCGTTACATACATTGCACAAACCTAGTATACCCTTTGTACCTATAGGTACAGGGTATAAAAAAGTCCCATTTGGGATATTTTTTTTTATATAAAGTTTTGTCATTCCGTGCAAATATTTCGTGCTGCGTAGACCCATTAACATTGAAAAAAGAAAGAAAAGACGAGTCTACCTTAATTTTTTGCTATCGATTACTCGATTAATTATCGAAATTCTACAAAAAAATGTACCACGCTAATATTGTTTGGCACCTCTATACATGTACAAATAATCAAAAGCGAAGTGATCAAACTAAAAAGTGGCCAGCTTTACTTATTTTCGTCTATATGAAAACAAATCGAAAAATAATTTGTATGGGCACATTTGTGATTATGTCAGACCCATGGCGAGCTGGGGTGTTTTTGAACCTGAATTCGGATTCAATGAGCCTAAAATCATATGGCAAAAATTGTCTGACTTACGCACCCGAAATTCGATTTTTTTTTGTTGCTGCATTTTTTTAGGATCTAGATTCTAGAACTCTGAATGCATTAAAATTATATTTTTCAAATTGAGCCTAATTTGGAACACTACTTTAAGTAATTTTCGAAAACTTTAAAACAAAGTAGCGTAGCACCCAAGTGTCAAAATTCAACCTCTAAATTCGCATTACTACAAAGAAAATCTTAAATAAAAACCCTCAATTACTTTAAATTATACGAGCTTTTTTTATTATGTGATTTCGCTTAGAACTCAAAATTATATTTACGTTTTATTTATTGTCGAAAAGCTTAAAAATAAAAATGTAATTATTTTTTTTTATATAATTCACAAAAAAAAAAAAAAAAACAGCTACCCCACATTTACTATTACCTATATTATAAGAGCTATATTTTTTTAAACTCCTAGAAAAGTATTCCTTAGTTGTATAGTTTGCGCTTAATTTTAGTTTGTGTTCTCAAACTCGAAAAACTTCTGGAAGAAATTTCTAATTCATATATTTTTTATATTTTATTTCTCTATCAAAAAACTTGACAAAATTACAATTAACAAGCGCTCTTTCTCCCTTTATAATATATTTATATCAAAAAACACACGCACCCATTATTTTTGCACAAAAATATGGCAAAAATATGAAATTTATGAAATTGACAGATGCCCTATTTCGACTGCGAAATACGCTATGTGCCATTTTTTTTTGCCACTGGCATAGATATTATTTTAGCTTTACGTTACGCGAAAAGCATTATAACCGACGGCTGTGGCAAAAATGGATCGACAATTGCTGTAAGACTTTCTTTCTGTTTGTTTTACGCTATTTATTTGAAACTACTATAAATTTGGAACAAAACTTTGTACATGAAACACTTTGAAACCACACATGTGTAGAGCACTGACAACAAAAAAAAACCACAAAAACCTAGGCTTATACCATACGCATAGCTGAACTCGCAATAGCATATCACGATACGCTATGAAAAGCTTGGATTATAACTTTTACTTTATTATATACATAGCACACGATCAAGTCGAAATCGTGTTTTTAGTGCCATAAATTTGAGTATCATTTTAAACGTAACTTAAATCGCAATAACATATCGCGATATGATAATTATTTTGTTTCTACAACTATTACAAATGGGAATGAAAGCGGAATTTCGTTAAAGTGCCGTCCGTTTCGCAACAGACCTTAAGAATCCCATTCCGTCCGTTCCAACAGCAAAACTTGAGCCTTTTCTTATTTGTAAAAATAATATAAAAAAAGGAAAACCAGAGAAACGATCGGTTACATGGTTTACCAGACTCTTATTTTTGTTTTTTTGAGTCTTACAACTTTCTATGGTTTTTCCAGCATTACGATTGTCATCGGCTAAAAAAATTAGTTCTTTAAAAGCTGGATTTAAGATCGAAGTGTTTCTGCATTCACAGATCTACATAAAAAAAAAATGTAAAAGGCTGAATATTAAGAAAAATAAAAAAAATAGAAACAAATAAACAAATAAAATAAAAACAAATTTACAGATATCCTTAAAAAAGATAAAAAGCTGAAAATTAAGAAAAAATAAAAAATGTAAAAGCTAAAAATTGAGAAAAAAATTTATAAAATCGCTTTTTTCTTAATTTGTAATAAAGTTACGTAAGTAATAAGAACGTGTTTTTTTCTTTTTTTTTTCTTAATTTTTAGTACATTTACAGATCTTAAAAAAATAAAAAATAACAAAAACTAAGAAACAAAAAAAAAAAAAAACACAAATTCAGACATCCTTAAAAAAAATTAAACAGCTAAAAATTAAGAAAAAGATAATAAAAAATTAAGGGAAAAATAATAAAAACGTTTTTTTTTTTTTTTCTGTTATATTTAGCTTTTTTAAAAAAAAGATCAATATCAATCAAATCAATCAAATTTAAGTCTAAAAAAAAAAAGTAACACAAAAACAAAATCACAGGTATCCTTAGAAAAATGTAAAAACTTTTAAAAGCTTCAAACAAATTTAAAAGGCTAAAAATTAAGAAAAAAGAAAATGCCTTTAAAGATCCTTAAAACATTAAAAAGCTAAAAATTAAGGCAGAAAAAAAATTTGAATTTCTTAGTTTTTGAAATATTTTTTTAAGGACATATGTGATAGCGGAAGTTCTGACAATGGTGCTATAGCTCTTGAATACGTTTTGTGGTATTAAAAACTATTAAATCTACGAATTTCAAATGTTTTGCATTCCTTCTCTGTCAAATAAGTTTTATACACATAGATTTAAAAGTTTGCTTTAACAAATAATGTATTTAAAAAAAAAAAGAAAATAATAAAATCAAATCACTACCGCCCATTGCGCACATTTTAAAATTCTTTCCCGTCTCGCTCGAGCGTAAATGCAAAGCTGATTTCTTTGAATGGAGCTCTTAAGATCATTTCTGAAAAGTCAAAAGTTGTGATGGTTCATTGTGAAAAATTTTGGCTTCAAAATCATACTTGAAAAAAAATCTAAAACATTTAAAATAAAAACACTTTTGCAAGCGCGAAAAAAAACCAAAAATGATGCAACTTTTGAAAATCCTTTACCATCCCGCAAATTTTCGCGGTACCCGCGAAATTCCCATCTTTATCCCATCTCTAATAACTACATAATATAGTTATCGATCGTGTTATGCGTGAGTTTAACTTAAGTGTCGTATAAACATAGTGTGTATAGTATACAGTATTTTCCTATGCTCTATTTTGACTATTATCCAGTATCTGCAACTATAAATTTTAGCTGTAATTAGTTAAACGTGCTTAAATACATATCTATCTAGCTAGTTATCTATTGTATGGTATTTTGCTACTATATCTTATCGGTATTCTTGTATAACTTTATCTATGCTTCTGTTGTTTGCTGTGTTAGTTTCTAAGTTTTTTTGGTTGTTTGTCTTATAACTATAATAGTTACCGATATATTTGGCATGGTGTTTGTGTTACTCGTATATGTTATTTTTGGACTTCTTGCTTAAACAAAACGCCCAACACATACACTACACTTTAAACACATACAACAGACAAAAAAAATAGCGCTTACACCCATGTAAATAAAAAAATGAAAATTAACAAAATCGTAAACTAAATTTTTGTAATACAAAAGCCAAAAGAATTTTTGTTTTGCACCATGTAAAATGTTGAGAGTTTGCAAAATGTCTCTTTAATTTAGCACCATATGAGCGTAATGTACTGTAAAGTGAAATTTGGCAACAGCGCACACATACAAATGTCTATATACACTTTGCAAGCTCTCAAGAGGCAATCAGCTCCAGCCGAAACTAATGAAAATTTTTATACAAATACAATAACAGGGCACCAGTGTGCTTAGCCCCAGCATACCATTAACCCTGGTGGTGTTACCGGCACTGATGATTGCACAGAAGTCACCGCAGAACATTTTTACGGAGAACAGCTCGCTTTATATAATGGCCTTTGGCATGGTAGCAGCCAAAGTAACCAACAAACTGGTGGTAAGTAGAGCTATGATTATAATATAATACAAGAAATAACTATAACTACATCTTTTTTTTTTGGGAAACGTAGAAACGTTTAAGGACTAGCATAAGTTCGTATAGTTTTGAAGCATCTTATGTTTCTACAAACAGTCCAGCCGCCACATAATATGTGGAATATCTGTTAGATCAACTAATTGACTGAGCGCCATTGGAATCCGGCGTCAGTACAGACGATTCTAAGCTCACGTTATCCACACTGTGCTACCCAAAGTACAAACTGTGCTCTCTAGCTGGTCTTTCTAAAGCCGGCATGGTTTTTCTCTAAACCCCGCATTGAGTAGTTTTTTTTGCTGGAACTACTTATTCATCTTCCACAACTGTGCCAACAAATTCGTTTAAATCCACTTCACTATGTCTGATGTTCATGAAAGCATAGTGTCCTAAGATCTTAATTGACAGTTGATCAGATAAGGAAGAAAAATAAATTAAAATAAAATAACGATGGGAGATATCAACTTGATTCTGGGCTATGTTCATGCCCTTATGTATAGAATAGCAGAACAATAAAATGGACGTCTCGATCTCGCTGGCCGAAATCCTAGGCGTTAATTAATATCTCCAGCAAGCAATAAGCTACTTCACGGCATTGTCTGTGGTCGTCGGTTTTAATTCTTGCGGCAGCACAATCTTATACGGATATAAACCCAAATCCAAACACCAAATTGACTCTCGGTTGATGCCAAATTAAGCTGATCCAAAATTTCTCTACCTTCTTCTATACTGGTCGCTACGACGGCTGTATACTTTACTTCGCACCAATCTCCTTCTGGTTGGTGTGAAAAGAGGGTACCATGTCATTGGTAACTTATACAATTACGTCTAACTCACCTTACTATTCTAACTTCAAGAGCTGATACAGTAGCAGTCTGAGCTTTTACTGGATTGGGATCTTTTAACCTTAATCTAAGACAGCGCTCCGAATAAACGTACATTGCATTTGACTCGTCCACTAGTCCAACTCGACCCAAAAATACAAGGTTTAGCATGCAGGGACCACTTGGTAAAACATACTCATTAAGACAACATGTATAGTTCGGCACAGGATCCGGGAAACATTTCAATTTTCTAGTGTTGCAAAAATAAACGTAGTAAGGGATTCACAATAGGTGGACATTGTGAATATCATATTATAAATATCCCCAACGTCAAAGATCTTTTCTAAAGCAGAACTGAAACTCGAAGACAAGATACTTGTTACAGCTGTTGCACGGTAGCCTTTTTAGGAATCGAAACTTACCTACCTGCCTGAATCTTATAAACCCCATACTTCTTTGTGTTGTAATGATCAGCAAAAGCAAAAATCTTTTCCAAAAGTGGGACATAGCTCCATCTTTATACGGTAGCCTGACCGAATATGCGTCTAGGTTTATATATTTAAATCTGAGAGCTTGGTAATGTGTCAAGAAGGCGCATTATTCAATTTTTGTAATGCTGATCCCTTCCTTACGCACTCGTATCATCTAGGCGGGAGCTTGTTGATTTGCTTTGGTGGGATAGCCTTAACAGATGCTGGTTACTTGAGGTTTCGTCAAAGTAAGACGTTACTACAGCTCCGAAGCCTAAATTATGATCTTAAGAAAAAATGTGTGAAATCTGTGCATTGTAAGCTGCTTCTAACTGATGGGGGGTTTCTAGCATATTGACCTCTCCTTCCAGAAAAAACAAGATTACGATGCACACAGATGTCACGAAATGTGGTTACAGTGTATCTCACTATCAGGCACCATCCCGACGGTCTTAAGTTTGGGCAAGTTTGGGAATTCGAATGTTAATATATTTATTTTAATGTTCGACATAAGTTGTTGAGAAAAGCAATATATACCATATATTGTATTATAATCTTTGGATTAGTTAAGTCGGATTTAAAAAAAAACTAAATTTTCTTATGTTACTATACAAAAATTCTAATCTTCAATCTCTTAAAACTCTTGCAGATAGCACACATGACCAAGGCGGAAATGGAATACCTGGACTGGGCAATGCTGGGTCCAGGTCTGCTGTTCCTTAATCAGTACTTCAATTGCATAGTGCCAGAGATTTGGCTACTATGGTTTACGCTGATCTGGGGCACTCAGGACCTGCTGCGCTACTGTGCGCAAGTCTGCCTAGAGATTTGCGGTCATCTGCGTATCGATCTATTCAGAATACCTTATGCGCCCAAAGGTTCGGCTACGGCCAGCACAGCGACCAGCACTCATCATACGTCCAGCTTGCAGAACAGCTTTGGTTCCGGCACGAATGTCGACAAGAATGGCGGAACCACACATCGAAAGTCCACGCGTCTGACAGCCAAAAATAGAGCGCACTAGATGATAATTAGCTGGACGGCGGGTTTCATTTAATTAGTTTGATTTTAATAAATTTACGTATGTTTTTGGAAAGAGTATAAAAATTAAAACGAAACCCAACAAAATTAACCGTCAATGTTTAATAAAAAATGAAAAGAAATAAAACTCAGCACTTAAAATTTAAGCATAGTTAATAAATTGTTGTTGTGACAAGCACGAAAGAAATTAAAAAAAAAAAAGCTGCATACAAAAAACAAAACTCAGCGGCAATTAGCAGATAATACAAATATTGTATGTAGATAAGTATATTTTGTAATAATTGTGTAAAACTTTAATAATTTACAAATGTGTATACAGTCTGCAGTATTTTTTTAATATCCATATAATATGTGCAAGAAAATCAAGAACTGCAACAACAAAAAAAAAGAAGGAATGTTTAAAAAAAAAGAAAATATATGCCAAAAACAGGCTATAAAGCTTGAGGTGCGAAAAGCTCAATATATGTTTTAAGCAAAAACTGGCTAAACTGACTATTTGGAGTTTAAGTTTCTTTTGAAAACAATCAAAACAATAAAAAAGAAAATTTATTTATGTTATTATAATTATGATATGATATAAGAGAGAACTATTAGTGCTGTTTGTTATACGCTTAGTTTCCTGCTTATACATACATAAGTACCTACCTATTAATGTGTGCATATTTATGGCTTTACTATATGTATGTGTGTAGACATTCTAAATGGTGACTCATTTCAAAAAGCGCGCATAAACGTAAACTATTTCATTTTTTTTAATTTGACATTAACTACATTTAAATATTAGAACAAAATTTTGCAGCTAGCTGTAACTTTTAGTAAAACTATTATGGATTATGTTTAAACGAGCGTAAAAATCCCACAATAAAAACCAATTAAAATTGTAAATGGATAATTGAGTTTGTAACTTGTACTATGTAATTGAGTATGCATCAAACTAAGAGATGTTATGTAAGTCGAAGTCTGTTTCGGGAATTAGAGAAACAATAAAATTGTAATTAATATTATAATTGTTAAGCTGGACATGTAACAGGATACCACAGCAGCTTGAAGTAAGCTATGTTGTTATGGCAGAATAGCAATGCCAAATTAAATCTGAAAACTATAGAGTTTCCAACGTTAAAAGACTAATCTACGTCATGCGGTTGAGTTTAAAATGATAACTGTGGCATTTTTAATACAATCTAACTGGAGAAGAATACTTCCAACATATGTGTACTTACTGTGATGGTACCCGGCTAAAACCAATCTATATAATAAGTTTTTCTAGTAAATTGTACTGGCAGAGAGGCTTTAGCGTTAAGATACATACCTTTAAAGTGGCAGTGCAGTTTTCCTAGAAAGAAATAGTTTTTCTCAAAGAATATAGGGGCAGCCAAAATGAAGCTATGTTGAGAAACGTACTGAAATCCCCCAAACAACATACTTGCTGGGAAGCTTAGGGTTGTAAAGTTGCATTGCAGTTTTCCAAATAACATTTAAATTATTACCTACTATTATTATTCAGACACTTGAACAGGAATCTACAGCCTCAAAAGAGATAGAAACCTAAGAGTTGCGGTGCAGTTTTTGGACCACAGCCTCAAAGAAGACAGGAAGAAACTTTTTTTTTTTTCAAATATAAAAACACAACTAATCCCAACTTTTAAAGTCTAATCTGCACAACAGAGTTCAAATTAAAATGGGAATTGTATATTTACTTATTTATTTTAACTGAACAGGAATCCTACGCACACACGTTCTAAGTAAGACGCTTTATGCAGATGTTAACCGGCTGGAACCATATAAAATAAATTTATTTATTACAGGAATTGTACTGGCAAAGAAGCATAAGGCCTGGCACGAACCATACATATTAGCTGCATAAAGTCACTGCAGATTTTCTAATAACATTATTGTTTCTACAAAACAATAAACTACTGCCCCAAAGAAGGTAGAAGCAGCTCGGATGAAATTATGTTTATGAAATTAAAGCCAATACCACCAATTATTTAAACAAGAAAGCAAATAAAAAACGCAGTCTCACTACCAATGAAAAGCCAACGTTTTCTTTTTTTTTTTTTTTTTTTCCTGTTTTACTCCTTTTGGAAGCTTAGGGCCTCTACAAGAGCTTTCCAGAACTCTATTTTGCGCTGTTTATTTAGCTGTAACCCATGTTATGTTTTCCTGCGCCAGTTCTTGAAGGGCAGTCCGCCGCCAGGTTGCTTTTGATCGTCTTACTCGTCTGCTTCCTTGGGGATTCCAGTCTAGTGCCATCAACAATGCTGTTTGGTTCTTTTCTGAGAGCATGACCTATCCATGTCCATTTACTTTTCCTGTTTTGGAGGTGGATAGAGGACCCACAGTTCTGCATTTGATATTCTGTTTGGCCAGAATATCCCGCATATAATTCGCAGGCACTTGTTGCTGAAAGCCTGCAGCTGTTGCACAATTTTTCCTGTGGTCAACCACGTCTCGCTAGCGTATAGCAGTATGGACCTAACACATGCATTCAAGATTCGCAGTCAACGTAAAAAATGCCAACTCCGCCACTTATTAAATGTAACTGAGAAGCAATACTCGCAACACATACTATTTCTTGAGTAAGATATTCTGGCCAGACGTTTTACAGCTGTAACTCTCCCAAACAATTATGGTTTTTTCAGAGCCCGTCGCAATTTAGTTTTATCACAAAAAACATTATTCAAGTTCGACATTTATTAAGCACAAAACCACATCCTCAAAGAAGATACACTCAACACGAAACTATGTTGTTGTCAGTATAGTAAAAGCAAAAATTTATTTTAAATATAAAAACAACTATAAAATATAAAATCTTACAAGTAATGAGAACACAACGTATAAAATTTAGTCTGAGCTACGAATCTTGCAAAAGTATGATGCCAGCGCCATGTCGCGCACCTCCAGCGTTACTCGACCGCGATGCATTGTTAAGAGGTAGGCGTCCTGAAAACGCTGTGTTAGAAACATTTCCGTTGCCGTTTGCAATGCTTCCATTGCGCTCTTTGTAATGCAAGGCTGTATGTTGGATTCATTTATTATTACTTCACGTACTAAACGGGAAAAAGGCAGGCGAGGCATCATAAAATGAGGCGAAAGCTGCAGTTTCATGATTTCAAGCTGCATTTTACGTTGGCGATGCTGTGGATTGTACTGTTTTCGTCTACGTGGGCGCTGGATTTGCCGTCTACTTTCTGCCTGTGCACGTCTGGTCGGTGGCTGGTTCTCTACTTCCTCATCAACAATGAGTGTTTGATTGCGTGTTTGACGGCGCTCGACTGTAGCTTGGGTTGCACGTAATGTTGAACGTCGGGGCGTATTTATGTGGCTACTGGTAAACTCCAAGCCGTAATCGGTCGCGTCATCCAACTCTGGCGAGTTAAAAGTAGGATTTGCATCTGAATCGTCATTGGGTGTTGCACAATGTTGCGACGAACGTTGGGCGCCGCTGGGCCTTGTGGGAGGACGCATATTAAATTTTAACGTTACTAATCACAAACAAAAATTGGTTTGATTCAAAAGAATTTGCGCCTTTTTTTTAAGAATGCTACGTCATCAGTGTGACCATATGATCGAACAAAAACATACTATATTGGCAATAAAAGCAGGTCTATTCATTTCAATTTTGCAAATTACGAGTAGCGTTTACATCTTAAATCGTGTTAAAAAATATAGTTAAACTTTTTTGCTTTAATTATTAATAAATAATAAAAAAAAACAGCAAGCGGTCACACTTGAAAAACTAAACGAACAGGGTTGCCACAAAGTTCGGCAGCAAGGGAAATTCTCTCCCGGGCAAGTGCCAGCACGGGAAATTCTTGCCGTGCTGCACTTGGACATTGCCCAACACTATGCATCTGCGCGGAAATTCAAATGCAAAGAAAAGCATCCAACATTAAGAAATACTGAATTAAAAACGATTTTTGATTGATTATTTATGTCCTCAATGTTGTGCGTTGTTTTGTTACATTGGCTGGTCCTGATTTTTCGCATTTATTCAGTAAATTTTTATACCTTCACTAGCTTGAATATTAAAGCAACGAACATTCAGTACTTTTGTGAATCCTGAAATATTACAGTTCCAGAAATTAATTAAAAAATTTGCACACACAGCGAACTATCCAAATACGCACTGTATTTAAAAAATATTCTAACTCTAATATACTTGTTTATAATTGAAGTTTTATTTATAAAATGTCAAGCCCTGCTCGTTCGCTTGGTGCCGGTTCTGGAACACCTACAAACATTCAACTAATACTGAAATTTAAAATAAAAATTTACAATGCGTTTAACACCACTGTTTCTAAATTTCCCGAACAGCTGTAAGAGCGGCGTTTAACACCACTGTTTCTAAATTTCTCGAACAGCTGTAAGAGCGGCGGCAAAATTTCCATTGTTTACATTTGTTAATATACCCAATTCTGTTTTTATACGGTTTTGAAATAACACGGTAAGAAAAAAATTTTTGTACACAACTTCATTCGATTTAGCACGATTAAAAATGCTATTTGATTGAAATTTTAAAGAATAATATTTTTATTAACCTAATCTTTTAGAAATTTAGTTAGGGAATTCCCCTTCTAATTTAATTAATGTCTTTTTTTCCTACCGTATAAAAACACGATTAAGTGTAATGAATAAGTTCGTCTATAATTTAGTTGTGTTAGAAGAATCCAGCGCCTGCCAGGATAGGGATTACACCTTAGAGCGTGATTCGGAGCTACGTGTCAAAATTAAGCAGCGCGATGCCAAAGTTGTGGTGATGGTAACTAAGTAGGATTTTTTTTTTGTGATTTTGGAAATTTGGAAACATTTATTAACAGCTCGTCAGCGGTCTTGCTGAACTTTTTGGCGCCGAATTGGTTAAGAAAAAAAAGTACGAATTTGGAATGGGCGCCAAAGTGGCAATATTTACCTATCAAGGTTGTGTTCTGCACGTGATGGGCAATGTAGAGTTTTGCTACATATCAAAAGTGTTGCAGTATTGGCATTGTCATGCTGAGCTCGAAGAGTTTCGTGTTGATGCCGAGGAGCGGGATGAGCGCGGACCTGTAGTATTGGTTGCAGGCCCCGTAGATGTAGGCAAAAGCACGCTTTGTCGCATTCTGCTTAATTATGCAGTTCGGGAAGGTAGAAGACCACTTTATGCGGACATCGATGTAGGACAAGGAGCGATTTGCATACCTGGTAACATTTCAACCATACTTTTTGCCCGTCCAACCAAATTAGAGGAGGGCTTTCCATTGGTTTATCACTTTGGCCACAAGTCGCCTAATGACAACAACGTGCTCTATGACTCTGTTGTCTCAAGAATGGCAGCAGTAACACTACAATCACTCGATTCCAACAAACGCAGTAAGTTTAAGACAATCGAGCTGTGTTGCTTGTAGTTATTGTTCCATTACGTTGCAGCGAAACACTCGGGCATTATTGTAAACACTTGTGGCTGGGTAATGGGCTCTGGCTATGCGCATTTATTGAACGCTGCCAAAGCCTACAGAGCACGCACTATTTTTGTGCTTGAACAGGAGGGTTTGTATAATAAGTTATGGCGCGATTTGGACTCCGATGTGCATGTTTTCTTGCTGCCCACGAGCGGCGGCGTTGTGAAACGTAAAAAAAACCAACGTCAAGAGGCCCGCAATCAGCATATCAAAAAATATTTCTATGGAAATACTCGTAGCCCATTCTATCCCTTTTCGTTTGAGGTAAACTTTCAGGACTTGCGGCTCTATACAACAGAGAGGATAACAAGACGAAAGTTGTGCCTGTAACTCCATCTCAATCGTTACTACATCATATTCTGGCACTAAGTCTTGCCGAGTCCACTGATGACGATGTCATTGGTAGCTGTGTAGCAGGCTTCTGTTGCGTGTAAGTTGTGTTATTTTAAAGGGGCATTAGTTTTTATAAAATTACAAATTTATTTTTATAAACAGCACCGAAGTGGACATGGAACGTCAGTCAGTAATGTTGCTGTCGACGCAGCGGCCCTTACCACCTAACTCGCTCTTGTTGTGGTCTGACCTACAATTTATGGACAATCATGCCTAGCGTTATCTAAACTAAAAAAATAGCTTAAGTTTTTGGAAACCAAAATTGGCTTGATTCAAAAGAGTTTGCCCCTACGCAGACACGAAAACAGCCACCTAGCAAAGAGACAGACTTATTTTGGTCACGAAAGGAACAGTGTGTCTCTAGTAACAAAATGTGAATTTTATCGGAGTTATTATCGATAATCAGCTGCTTTCTGTTTACAAATAGCTAATTTTTAAAAGGCGCGAAATAAAACATAAAAACAGGAATTATCGCCAATGTTTATTACTTTTGCTATTGTGTGTCAACAATGCTATAATAATGACATGCAATGCCATTGGAATGTTGGATGAGAAAAAAAAGCGACGAGAGGAGGCAAAACCCCGGAAAACGCGTAGTGATTGGATGACCCCATATTTAATGCGCAGAGCTGAGTGTGGGCGAATTGCATTGACGTATTTTAACGCAAATTAATGTTACGATCGAATTATTTTATTATTATAGCTATTTTCTCATCCTTTCCCAACAATCCGCAACGATTTTGCCGACCAGCCAAAAATTTTGCGTACAAAATAACTAGCTGCACATAAGTTTTGTTTATGGCGTTTATTTTTCGTGTCTGCGTAGGGGCCTTATATCAAGAATGCTGCGTAAACAGTGTGGCCATATGATGGAACCAAAGCATACTTTATAGTAAGAAAAGCAGGTGTACCTATATCAATTTTGTAAATTACGAGTTAAAAAATATAGTTAAACTTTATTTTTTTTTAATTAATAATAAAAAAAAAAAGAAACAAACACACATGAATTTATGTGAATATAAACAGCAAACAGTCACACTTGAAGAACCAGTGTTGTACAAAATGCAACAAATAAGCGTTTAGCGTTTAACACCACTCTTTAGAAATTTCCCAAACAGCTGTAAGAGCGTCTGCAAAACTTCCATAGTTTATAGTTTATATTTGTTTATATCAAATAAGTTCGTCTAAAATTTAGTTACAATGTCAGAGGACTCCAGCGCCAGCCAGGATAGGGATTACACCTTAGAGCGTGATTCGGAGTTGCGTTTTGAAATTGAACAGCCAGATGCCAAAGTTGTGGTGACGGTAACTAAGTTGGATTTTGTGTTTGTGATGATTTTTAATTAAGAAATATTTATTAACAGCTCGTGAGCGGCTTTGCTGAACTCTTTGGCACCGAATTGGTTAAGAAAAAAAAGTACGAATTTGGCATTGGCGCCAAAGTGGCAATATTTACCTATCAAGGTTGTGTTCTGCACGTGACGGGCAATATGGATGTTTGCTACATATCAAAAGTGACCCCAATGGTGCAGTATTTGAATTGTCATGCTGCACTCGAACAGTTTCGTGTTGAAGCTGAGGAGCGGGATGAGCGCGGACCTGTAGTATTGGTTGTAGGCCCTGTGGATGTAGGCAAAAGCACGCTTTGTCGTATCCTGCTTAATTATGCAGTTCGGGAAGGTAGAAGACCACTTTATGCGGACATCGACGTAGGACAAGGCGCGATTTGTATACCTGGTAACATTTCAACCATACTTATTGAACGTCCAGCCAATGTAGAGGAGGGCTTCCCAAAGACAGCGCCATTGGTTTATCACTTTGGCCACAAGTCGCCTAGTGGCAACAACGTGCTCTACAACTCTGTTATCTCGAGAATGGCAGAAGTAACACTACGATCACTCGATTCCAACAAACGCAGTAAGTTTAATACAATCGGGCTGTGTTGTTTGTAGTTATTGTTCTAATCCTTTGCAGCGAAACACTCGGGCATTATTGTAAACACTTGTGGCTGGGTAAAGGGCTCTGGCTATGCGCATTTGTTGCACGCTGCCAAAGCCTACAGAGCACGCGCTATTTTTGTGCTGGATCAGGAGCGTCTGTATAATGAGTTACTGCGCGATGTTGACAACGATGTGAATGTTGTGCTGCTGCCCAAGAGCGGCGGCGTTGTGGAACGTAATAAAAAGCAGCGTCAAGAGGCCCGCGATCAGCGTATCAAAGAATATTTTTACGGAAATACTCGTAACCCATTCTATCCCTTTTCGTTTGAGGTAAAATTTCAGGACTTGCGACTCTATAAAATTGGTGCGCCTCCCTTGCCTGATTCTTGCATGCCCATAGGCATGAAAGCAGAGGATAACAAGACGAAAGTTGTGGCTGTAACTCCATCTCAATCGTTACTACATCATATTCTGGCACTAAGTTTTGTCGAGTCCACTGATGACGATGTCATTGGTAGCTGTGTAGCAGGCTTCTGTTGCGTGTAAGTTGTGAAATTTTTGCATCGTGCATTAGTTTTTTGTAAAATTACAAATTTATTTTTGCAGCACTGAAGTGGACATGGAACGGCAGTCAGTAATGTTGCTATCGCCGCAGCCGCGGCCCTTACCGCCTAACTCCCTCTTGTTGTGGTCTGACCTACAATTTATGGACAATCATGCCTAGCGTTAACTAAAGTAAAAAAATAGCTTAAGTTTTTTACATAAGTAAAAACGTAAACGAATTTTTTCGCAAAAAATATATTTTGGAGGTTTAAAATTAAAACATTTGATATTTTTGCATGAGCTACACAAAGCTAGCTGGTACATAACGAATGCTTATAGCTGATTCCTTCGTGCTTTCTTTTGGGGAAAACATCGTAAACAAATTAATCGATATACCCCAGAGTGGGCCCGATAATGTCTTCATTATTTATGGAGTAATGGGATTTTTTTACTTTAAAAATAAACTATAAAACATAACCTATTGCAAGACTTATGCATGGCTGTTCGTTTTATTAACTCTAATAATAACGTTTATATTCTTACAATAAAAAAAAATTAACATTAAAAATTTAACTATTTTTAATCATAAATTTTATTTTGTGGGATCCAATATATGTATTAATAATTTAACGATATATAAGGTATCAATTCAAATGTATTGATATGCAGTTTACTTAAATGAACCAAACATTCCAATACATCCCTTGGTCAATAGATGTTTAAGTTATATTTATATTTTGTGGGATCCTTAATATTAATCCTTCAAGGATACATTAGGTATAACTATTGTAATGTGCCACTTGATATTTAAATGCAATTAAAAAAAGGCGGCATAACTCTTATTATCACTTAATAAAATTAAAATTTTGAGATTATTATTATTTTATTAATTTATATTTTTAGGTTCAAATAAAGGTTGTACCGGTTGACCCCTGGTGGAGTCACATGTAGTCCTTAGTGGTAGGTTCAAATATAACTAATTGTTACATATTTAAGAAAAAAAAATATTTATAAATAGTGTTACGCTGTTGTGTAGTAAAAAACCTAGCATATACAAAAATTATACTTTACTTGGAACTAAAATTTAGCTCTTTAGTCCATTTAATTTTTTCAACTGGTTTTTATATTTATAGTCTGACCCTTGGGTCGGGACAATCAAAAAATCTTATATAGTACATCTTAGCTGTTAATTACCTTATTATTAATAGAATTGTATTTTAACTTCAACTGAGAGAAGTCAGAGAAATTAAATTGGAAATTTAAAAACGCGGGCAGTTTGCTAGCTGTTTTCTTAACATTAATAATTTAAATCGGACGATTTGAACAACTCGCTATATATCGATATCAATATCGAGGGTCATCTCTAACAATTGCACAATGCTGCCAGTAAACATCGATATGCCTAAGCATCGGTGTCATATCAACAACCCTATTCATTCGCTGTTTTTCTTTTTCGATGTGCGCACGACTTCCGCCGCTGTTTGTTCATATAAAACAATTTACGTTCGTTTGGCGGCACCTAAAATGCAAATAAAACTAAACAAAAGTTCAATAATATGCTCAAAATATATTTAATCATATAAAGTAAGTTAAATAAATCACAATGGCGCGCCTAAACGGTATTTAAAAACAAAACATACGGCAATGTAATGCACCAGCAGCCAACGCAAGGTGTATCTTATGTGTTCCAAAATAAATAAATACCAAAATAAATCAACAAAATGGCTACGCACAATTTTTTAACGCGCTGCCAAGAACAATTGCGTGTTTAATTATTAATTCTTATCGCTTTTGGAGGTGTTTTTTTTGTTACATATGCTACAACATTTAGCGTGTTTTTGTTGCTGCTGTTGCCGCTGTCGCTGCTGTTGCCTCTGCCCCTGCGACGCTGGGCACTGTGCAGCGCGTGCAAGTTGTCTATGTGCATGTGTGTGTAAGTGTGTGCCTGCTTTTGTATCTTAAAAATTACAAAATTTATCTTAAAACAAAGCAGGTCTAATGCCAGAGTACATACTACGCGCGTAGTTCACACAATGCGTATAAATTTACGGCCGCATTTTGTAGCCAGCCGGCCCGTTGTCACTTCTTGCCTTTTCTCAGCGCAGCTTCTTGCTGCATGCCGCTTTGTTTGTTTTGTTATTTTTTTTGTTTGTGTAATTTTCCATTGGGGGGGCTAAGTACATGATGCAGCTTGTTGCATGATCTTTTACCCGTTTTCAGATATGTAGCAAACTTCTGGGAAAGTGTAAAAAAATGGCTAGATAATTAGTAAAATAATCTTTATAATTTACACTTGTCGGGATTATTATTCTAATATATAAATTTATAATAATATAAAAAATTGTCAAATGGATATGTTTATTCGAGGCTTGTAAATATTAACTGTAGTTTCACGAAACTACTGTTAGCGTGATTTCTTTCTCCTCAGCATATAGAATTTAAAATAAAATAGAATTTAATACTGCGGCAGTTTCTTGTAAGTTCTTACCCCTTTTGCATATAAATTAAAAAAAAAAAATCTGTTTGAGAAAGTGTTTCTATAAAGGGTATTCACTTGGTGTTGTAAATCCAATCAGCGGTACAGCAGTACCGTCAACAAATTCCACTTAAATCAATATTCAGAGAATAGTTTTTAGTCATATTTCTCTTAATTGCCACAAAAAAAAAAAATAAGGAAGGAACTTTAACTTTTGTGCGTAGTGCTTCAAAGTTTTAACTTCACTCATTTTGCGCACAAAAAATATTTGGGGTGCTCAGTTTTTTCAAGCATAAATGCACAAAGGCAAGAATACCCGACAATGGCATAAAAACAACTCTAACAACAAGGCATGAAGTGTCATATGGATTTATTTATTTTTGTTAAGAAAATTTAAAAGTATAAACGATAAAGTTTTGGATATTTGTTATTTTATTATATATTTGTGGATTTTCCGCTGCAAACAAAGTACAATTGGTTTTGCACGCTTTGGCAATTAATTACGAACAGCTGTTTAGTTTTCGAACACACTAGAAGCACTAAATAATACCAAAAACATTAAATAAAAAATTGTGTACACCCTCGTGGATATTGGCGGTTGCCATTTCGCAGCGAACATGCCAGGCAATTATTTGCGCCAATATTTGTACGGATTTGATTTGGAATTTGTTCCATTTTATAAAGCATGAAATTTAAACATTATTGTATGAATAATGCTAGAACTTGGTTCCCGACTTAATGCTAATCAATTTGGTAAAAACAGTGCACAAATCTATAATAACCTTGGCATTTACCAAGTATATAAAAAGAAAAACAAAGAAAAACACATTTTTAAAACATCTTAAAATACCGCCTGCCGCTTGTATACCCAGCACTGGTTCTTCAGCGTAGTTAGTTTGGTATATTACTATTGTTTCTTATCGCTGTGACATTTTTTAATTTGGCGCTCCGAACAGCAGCGGCATACAGCAGGCAATAAAAATTAAATTTCCAATTTTAGCTAATAAAGCTAAAGTAAATAATTAAATAATAAGCGAATTTATTTGTAAAAAAATCTATTTCAGTTACGCACGTGTGTTTTTATTTGCCGTATAAATAAATATTTAAAGATATAGACACTCAATACATATTACTCGCATTTGCCAACGGTTTGTTGCCTTTTTTCATGCCAAATGTCTTTGTGTTTTTGAGCGTGTAAGATGGCTAGAGAGCCATATAATAACACAAGACATACTAATATTAAGCTCAAACAAATTAATACACAATTGTGCCAAAAAACGACGAGAAGAACAAAAAAACAACAAATTACAAAAATATGTGCTCATAAAAGGATAAGCGGCGTTGGAGTGTTAACTTATTTTCTACTGTTGCTCAGTTGCTGTATCTCCAACAGTTGGCAGTTTAAAAATGGTAAGTACTCTTTGCACATACAAAATACATATGTACATAGCTATGTAACGCTAGAATGCACATGCATGTACTACATATATTTCTCATTATGTTAAGCGGCTTTTAAGTTGCAATATACCCATTGCCTTTGTCTCAAACAGTATCAAATTGTTGCAAGAAGAATTGCAGCCAAACCTACCAGTACCACCCAAAGCAAACAGAACTCAACAATTAATTTGCAAAGAGTCACGAAAAAAAAATCGATTTTCATTTGATGCCTTTTTGATTAATTTGCGCAAGCTGCGGATGGCAACACGTCCAAGTTCATTAACATGCATTTTCTAGGCATTTTCTAACACAGCATTCACACACGCAGTAACAAACACTGTAATGGGCAAAGAAAAGAAGTACGCACAGTGGTTCACAGCTTATTTAATGCGGTGCATACTTGCAATTTCAATACTGCACGGTTAATTTTGTTTCTCACTTTCATTGAAATCAAATTTCTTATATATGTTTAAAATAATGGAATTGGCATAAATATAAGTACACTGCTATTATTAATGCGCTAAACAATTTTTGTATTGTTTTACGTAATGTTTCTAGCAATAAAATGTATTTTTTGTTTTTTAGTTTATAAATTTATAAATATAGTGAAAGGGATAACCGCAACTGGTCACTGGCCTGCATATTTTCTTAACTAGATAGCCTTTATAAATAAAAATTATAACCAACGAAACAGCGCTGCATAACAAAAATTCACCTTCCAAGTATTCCTTAATTTATTATTAGGTATCTTAATTGATTGTTGGGATTATGCATACAAAAACTCTCTAACTCTGTTTCTGTAATTTTTTGCACAGATTAATTCTTTTAAATACTTTGGTTCTGCTTGTTACTATATGATTTTCTAAATTTTGAATTCTTTTAACATTTAAAAAAGTACATTGAAAAGTTCAGAAATTACCGAAGTCAGTCAATACACTTTATTAATTGGCTTTTACTATAAATTTGTGACGCTTTGCAACCCGAGGTCGGTGGTTCGATACCCCGTAGAAGCACTGGTGCATTTGCCTAGCACTGGCATCGCTAGCAAAAAAGACGCTATTTGCCCAAGAAAATCTCTATAAATTCACGACATCGCCGTTCGGATTCGGCTATCAACTGTAGGTCCCTGTTCTCTTCGAACAGTTATTAATAGAGATCCCCATGTTCGACCTAGGGTCGACAGATAAAATAGTCACTCAGGGAAATTATTATTTTTACTATAAATTTGTAGTTTTAGGTTGAGGTGGGATACTATCGATAGTTGAAGCTATCGATACTATCGAACAAAGTGAAATATTTTTTTTTTTTTTTTTTTTTTTTTTTTTTTTTTTTTTTATTATAAAAAAGGTTGTATATTATGTAATTAAACTAGTTCCCTACTACCAATCTTGGCAGCTTAACCTAGATGTACATTAAAAAAAAATGAAATAAAAACCAATTATAATCTAAGGGTTCTACATACGAAAAACAAAAAAAAAAAAATATTTACAGGAATGTGTATATACATATTTATATGTGCTTTTAAAACGTTTAAACTTATTTATAGGAATCGCAAAGGAAGGTCCCCTGGATGGCACCTTTTAAGTCTTCTCTTTCTAGCTCTCAAGGTCAGCCGCCTTGCAAGCGCATTTGGATGTATTTCAAGGCGTTCGACGTATTTTTGAGCTTGTGACTGTATGACGTCGCCAACTTTAGGGATTTTCAGATCCCTTTCAATATCCCTTGTGCGCATGTACCAAGGAGCATTGGAAATTTTTCTGAGGATTTTGCTTTGCGCCACTCTAATTTTGCTAATGTGGGACTTCGCAGCAATGCCGTACACTTGCAGCGCATACTTCCAGATTGGGCTCAAAATGGAATTGTATATGGTGACTTTGTTGGAAAGGGATAGCTTATTTTTGGGGGAAAGCAGCCATGTTATTTTCTTAGCTCTGGCAAAAACTGTTCGCTGAACCATCGTTATATGCCTTTTGAAAGTAAGACTTCTGTCCAAAATTACACCCAGGTATTTATGTGCAGGCTCATGCTTGAGAGTGGATCCCAGCATCAAAATTCCGGGGCATGATAGTCGTCTTTTGGCGAATGTTACACATGCGCATTTGCTGCCGTTGATTCCTATGTTCCAATCTAAAGCCCACTTTTCGAAACTACATACGTATTGCTGCAAAGCCTCCGTGGCAATGTCAATTTCCAAGTTTCTCGTCAGCACTGCAGTGTCATCAGCGTAAGTAGCAATGAGAATATTATCCACACCAACTCTTGTAACTGCACCAGACGTAGGCATATCTGCAGTATAAATTGAGTAAAGAGTAGGTCCTAGCACACTGCCTTGGGGAACACCTGCACAGATTGGTCGCTTTCTGGATTTTGCTCCATCGACCACGACACAAAAGGACCTGTCCATTAGAAAGCTGTTGACGAGCTGGAAAAGTTGAGGAGTCAGACTGCTCTTTAATTTGCTAAGCAGGCCATCATGCCACACCCTATCAAAAGCTTGCTGAATATCCATGAACACAGCCACTGAAAACATTTTATACTCCATGGCCTCCAATGCAAAATTGACAACACGGTGTAGTTGTTCTGGAGTACCGTGACTTTTACGAAAGCCAAACTGCCACTTTGGAATTGCTTTCGAGTTGGAGAATTCGGTTTAGAATAACCCTTTCCATCATTTTACTATCGAACAAAGTGAAATATAGTACACAAAAAGGGCAAATTCTTTAAATAAGTACCATATAGCAAGCGGGGAAAATTCTAATACATACTTACAAAAAAGTTTTTCAAAATTTTTAACAGAAACGTTTTATTCATGACATTGTAATAAGAGATCCTTTTAAAACTACATCTTAAAAAAACAAAAACTGTCCATTCAACAATTAGCAATCATAAAAAAATTATCTTTCAAGTTGCTTGTTTTTGTGGCGGAAGACCAACATGTCGACATTTCTAGGTTTCAGTCGGGTACTTATGTCCAAAACTATAAGGCCACTTCTACTGAACATCCATCCTCTCATTTCAGTAAAAGGCACTCCTGCCAACACAGTCGGATCCCTGAAAGTAGAATAATTTTTAGTTACATTTCTTAATTGTTTATACTAAACTTCCAAGGCTCAATGAAATTGCATTTTGGCTTAAATTTTAACTGGCCAAATAATGTGGAATTTCAAATATTGCTGCTACCTAATTTTTAGAGATCTTTTTTTCTGTTTTTTGCAACACGAATTTTATAAAATACGAAATTTCGAAAGCCACAGTCGTCTACTATATGGAAATGCTGGACGTCTGTGGCAATAATAAAGGCTAATGCGGCATCGATTTTTGGTTTTTTATGCAAAGAATTTTTATAAAAATTTGACTTACTTAAATAATTTTTTTTGGTCCCCATCGGATTTGGTGACTCTAAAAGCGTCGGATGGTCAAAATGGTTCGATGTGTTACCACTGGTTTTGTATTCTTTTTGACATGTTGCCAATTTTTTGTCCGTTGATTTGTCAAAAAAGTTTTTTACATACAAAAGTACACTATCGATATATCGAACAAAACCATCGATAGAATCGATAGTTTCATTTTACGGATTCTATCGATGGTTTTGTTCGATATATCGATAGTGTACTTTTGTATGTAAAAAACTTTTTTGATCCGTAAAATGAAACTATCGATACTATCGATAGTGCCATCGATAGTATCCCACCTCTAGTTTTAGGTGCCTGAACGCGTGTTTTCTTCTGTATTGACTCAAAAATGTTGTACCAAAAATTGACATAGTTTTCAGTAGTACATAAAAATATTTGTCAAAACGATTACCTGAAATTAATTTAGCTCTAATTGTGCTACTCAATATTCAACAATTCAAAAACTTCGAGTACTTGCTCCTGAATGATAGTGGATGATAAAGTCTAGCAACAAGAATTACACAGCCACGCAAACAAAATTATTTTTGTTGGTTCCGAGGTTTGGACATATTTACTATACTTTTTTGCCATTCTAATTTAAAAAAAAAAACCCTAGCACGTCAGCGTTTTGACAAACCGTTCAAAATATGGTTTATGGATTTTTTTTGTGCTTGTTAAAAACTTTATCTATTGGCGTATACTTAATAATTAAGTACCAAAATTTCACACAATTTTTAATAGTATTATTCATATAACATTAATTCAAAAACGGTCACCTAAAATTAAATTATTTCTTAATGGTTACACAAACCAACAAATTTGAGATGCTTGCGTCTGTAAGACCGTTTGGACGATAACTTTATTCATTTTATTAATTTTAAGTCCGCGTCTCAAAGCGCCCAAAACGATCTCCGAGGCCTTAAGTGAAAATCTTAAAAACTTTTAAGTTGGGACCCATCCCCTCGGGCTGAGTCAAAATATATCGCAAGTGAACATAATATTCGGATATATGCCAGAAATCTCCTTGAACTGAATTACAATTCAACAGCAATCAGACGGGTTCTTAGATATATTCAACAAACGAATTTAAAAAAAGGAAATAACCGTCAGCGTGCCAAAAATAAAATTGAATAGTGTTGGGAATCAATAATAAAAACTGAAGAGGTTTCAAATACAAACCGTCTAGTGACTGATGGAGCACTATTGACTATTTCATCAGTGTACCTCAACCGTCTAGAGACTAATGGAGTACGGCTGAGTACCTCATCAGATCCACCTTTTCCAAACACGCATGCTTAAGATACATAAAATTGTGCAACTCATTAATCTTTATAATATATAAAACAAACCCGTGTTATTTACATCTTTTATAGCTCTAGAACAACTGTAATAAATTTTTTGATGATTGATTTGTTGAATTTCTACTATCGGAAAAATTTACGAAGAAATAAAATTTTCACATATAATTTTTATGAAACGGCTCGGACAGATATCTTGAGAACGGTGTTTTTTTTTTTTTTTTATATTTTAATGCTGGCGTTTTTAAGCCCTACTTCGATAAGCTTTATCTATAGCGCTCACATTTTTTTATAATTTTTAAAGCAGTGAATATTTATTAAAACAATAATTATTTATATAGTACACACTTGGAAGCTTATTCGATTATTTTACTCAAATTTAAAAAAAAAAAAACACATTTACAACGCGGCGGCTATGTTAACAAGAAAATAAAGACGTGATTGATCCATTTTTCAACTTGTAAGACGAATGGTTCTTATTTGAGTAATGTTTTGCTTAAATAATAATTTCTCCAAGTTAAATATGCTTCTTGATTGAAATCGCAATATTTCATTATTATTTTAATTCTGTTTTTACACGGTAGATACGTTCCAAAAAACCGTCTAAATTTCTAAAAGATTAGGTTAATAAAAATATTTTTCTTTAACATTTTTTCTAGAGCGTGTTATTTCAAAACAGTGTAAAAACAAAATTGGGTGTAGTTACATGTAGTTTGTCCAAATTTTGAATATCAAAATAGCTTGCAAAATCCGGCTTAAATCAAGCAAGCCAAAAACTTTTCTCGAGTATCAAAGAAACTGTGACCCACTGTGCATTCATATATTGTTGTTGTTGTAAAACCCTAGGCCCTAACTAACTGCCGTTAGTTGGTTTTTGTGGTTTTTACTGCACTTTTATGCTTTCCAGTACAAAAACCTACAAGGGTATCCAACATACTATCATCCACAACTACCAAGCTACTATGTTTTTGACCACGCTTTTTGGTTGACAATTTCTTTGCGTTGAAAACGTTGAAAATAAGAGGGTTATGCCTTTTAGGCCCTTTTAGTGAAAATTGCTTTGATGTGCTTGCACACTAGTAGTTACTGCTAGTACCTCTAGAACTTCTACTACTTTTACAACAACCACAACAGTCGTAAAACTTATTTCGAGTCTATTCTAGTACGCACTCAACATGATTGCACTGGGCATAATTTAGTGTACTTAAACTTTAGCAGCACCACTACTACAGTTGATTTTGCGACGTTAATGAGCTGTATGCACAAAAAGCCACTACTCTAATAATTTAGTACCCATTGAGTCTATGGTAAGGCCAAAAAGCGGCATACTCTACATATACCCAAGATTGCGCAAACCTGCATACTCCGTATTAAAAATGCACAAAGCTTTGGACCTTACCCAAGCATAATTGTGCCTTTGAGTAGTAAGTGCGCTAACCGAGTGTACGAGTGAGTGTGTATAGTTAAAAGAAGTCCTGGACGGGGTTTTTGTGGGCTCAAAGAGCCTTTGTCAGTTTCGAAAAGTACGAAAAAAAAGTGGGCACACTATAGTGGTCAAGTTAATGTGCACAAAAGCTGCAAAATTGTCTGGCTGTGTAGACAGGGCGGTCTAGTTTAAGCCAAAATGCACACACGTTGAAGCAAATCGACAATTCAGCAAAAAAAAAAAAAAAACAACAAAAAAAATTAAGGATTACATACGACCGAGGCATACTCTGCAGCTATTTCGATACGTTGAGGGTTGTAAACGAAAGGTGAACATTTTTTTGTATGTTAGACTCACATGAGTGTGATAATAAATGTGCCTCCTTTAACTTAGAGACGTACCCATACTACGTGACCCAATTTTTACAACATTTTGAACCTCTTCCTCTCTAGGTGGCCACCTGTAGTATATGCCAAGAGCACCACAAATTTCCTGTTTGTCCTTGATATCTTCCAAAGTATAGTTTATAGTAGCCCCACACACGGTGAAGAGCCCTTTAAAATATATTTACTTCGTTTTGCTCCCAACAGACTCACCCTAGTAGATTCACTTTCAATAACCGAAAATTCTTTCCTTTGGTACGACCATTGCCTTTTTATTTTAAATGTGCATTTTAGAGTGCAGAAATTTATAGTACCCTTGAACCTATGGGATACCCTTGACCATGGTTACAGATAATATAAACAATAGAGTACTTAAGCCAAGGAAGATACGATGCTCTTAATTGCAATAATTGAGATGACTGTTGAATATGTGAATAACTTGTACTAAAAGATCCTTACGCACTTTAAAAATTTTGTGAAAGATTACGATTCTAAGTCATCTATCGTTAATATGGAAAAAAAAGCATTGGTTTGGTTCATCTTGTGGACAACTGTCTACTCTGCATATTTGGGCACACCGAAAACCAAGCAACCAACCTAGTATTTCCAAAAATTCTATGCAAACTTGTTGTACTATGCTTTATTTGTAGGGTATAAAGAATCCTTAGTACTTTGTAGTACGGTGCTCTCAAAGCAAGTGGCACATGCTGCCAAAAAGACGATTACACAAACTTCAATTTGTCGACGTACTGAAAACGTAAAAAAGGCGCATCCGAATATACACAGCAGCCTTTAATCTGTAGCCTGCATACACAGCAAAAAAGAAAAATAAAAAAATATGTATTGTGGAGTGTGCCAGAAATCTCTAGACCAGTTTGGGTTTTTTATATTATAATTTTTATCTAATGGAAAATCGTTCATCCAAAATTGTTGGTAGCAGATTCTCAACTATGTATATTTTTAGCACATCGATTTATTGATTAATCTATTGTGCTTAAATTCAGTTAAAAGGGATTTCGAGCACAGCACACAAAATGTTGCTTTTGGACTAAAAATTTCTAATCCATGACTGAATATGTAGACCAGAAGCTTAATGATAGCTCTCAAAGATATTTCAGACAAATCGATGCATTGCTTTTGGGTCGAAATTTAGTTGAAAGAGCTTATTACTCTATACGTCGGTCGAAAGCTTGATAGTAGGCTTTCAAAGCTCTATAAAAATAAATATAATATATTTCTGATAATTTTATTATTATTCATAAGAATTTAAATTCTGTTAAAATCGATTTCCGACATCGTATTAGACTTTCGAAGTATTTTCTAAATAATCGACGCATTGCTTTTGGATTAAAATCTGCTTGAAACAGATATAAAGACAAACAGATTGTTTTTAGATCCGATTTTTTTTAAATTGAACACTTTGTTCTCAATAATGAATTTTTGATATCGGGGAAGTTGTGCTCCACGGCTCGATACTCAAAATATTTAATTGAAAACATTAAATATTTTAATACTTCTGTATGAAAATCTTGTTAAAAATTGGAGAATTAAAAAAAAAATACACTTTTTTGTAGCTTCTAAAATTGTTTCTTAACCATTATAATAATACAATATATATTCAAAATTGTTGAAGTTATCACTATCGCTACAAATAGGTATCAAAGTTTGGTACAGTTATAATTTTCAATATGCTTAATAATATAATATAATACGATATGTTATATGCTAATAAGTTAGAAAATTGAAAATTGTTTTATAAAAAAAAAAACTTTTATTAGGCTGTTCCGAGCAGTAGATCCAAAGTTATTACTATTAATATCGCTCCGTCTTTGGGGAAAGGTTTTGAGCTAGGCGCATAATATGCAGTTAACTTGAAATAATCGTCTGTGCTCCGGAAAACGAAAACGAATAAATTTTGTGCGTTTTCGTTTTTGAGTGATCCACGTGACTTCTATTTCTGAAAAACTATTTTATGAAATCTTCCAAATTTTTAAAATTTTTTTTTCTTGTTTTGTTTTTAATGTATTTATATTTGCAATCTGTCATATGAGACAATCAAAAAAATTTTTTTTAATTAGAAAAGTTATGAACGAATCCTGTTTTGTTGATTAATATTGATACAATACAAAAAACGAAGATTTTCTGCGAATCTTATCGTTCCCTAAATTAAGATTACACTATTCTAATGGAAAATGTTGCACTTTATGATTTAAGTTAAGGCTGTTGGTAGCATATCGTTTACGCTGTCTAAGACTTGGTGCAATAATTCAATAAAATTGTTTTTATATGCCTTAGGAAATCATGAATTTCCCACAATTTTCCGCAATATAATCCCTGAAAGCTAGCTTTATTTTAGCTGTAAAACTTGACACTGCAATCACTTTATGGTTTTTAGATCGCTTAATACTTCGATTTTATTTTACGACGCTGTACAATACTGGTTTGAAATTCGTAAAGATTTTTTTATTAGTGTTGTATCGAAAAGGTATCGAAATTTCTTTGATACTTAGTACACGTACTTGGATTCCATATTTTTTTGGCCGCACAGTTTTCAGCTTGAAATTCGGTTGAAAGCGATTTCTGTCGCATTCTCTTCGAGCATAAGCCTTGCAGCTGACTACGCGTACAGCGCTGCTTACTTTCTTTAACACTTTGACGCGCGCGCTCGCATACAAAGTGTTGCCTACAGTTCTGCTGCTGCTGCCGCTGTCAAAGTCAACGCGAACTGCTGCTCCTTTAATTTTTTTTTTTTTTTTTTTTTTTTTTTTTTCTTCCTTTTTTGCAGTGTCTACTACGCTTTTACGGCGTAAAATTTGTTGTTGCAGTTTAGCGCTGTCATCAAGCTATGAGGGGTGTGGGTGTGTTTGTCTGCGACGTACTCTCGTCCTTTTTGCTTTCGCCCTTTTTATTTGTCGTCGCTTTAGCGCTATTTGCTTTGCTGCTATTTACTATGTGACGTACTACGTCAGTAGTAAAAATCCGCACTTCAAAGCGCTTTTAACATACTCCTTATGCCACAGTTTGTCGTGTGCTCCTTCCTTTCCCTGTTGTTGACATTGATTTTGATTTCATTTATGTGCGGAAATTTTTACTCACTCTCTTTTGTTGTTAGCTAGCACGCGCTTTGATGACATTTGCATTGAAAGCATTAAAGAGAAAGCCTTTGGCAAGAAATTTACCAACACTGCGTATTGTTATCGATCATAAAGTTGGGTGCATGCGAAAGCTGCTTCAGTGGTCATAGACAATTTGTGTTGAACGTCAATAGTTAATAATTTCATTTATGCATGTGAATGAAGAATTTGTAAAGGCATTTATCTACACTTTTTTGTGCATCGTTATCGATCACAAAATATGCATATCAGCTGGTTAAGTGAGCATACACAATTTGCGTTCAATTTGTAATTAAAATAAATGCGTTGCTTTTAGCTATGTATTTCGCAAGTTATGAAGGCTACTTTGGCTTTACTATGGTAGTTAGAAAGCGTTTTGATAACAAAATCTATTGGCAAGACATTTGCCAACGCTTTTTTGCATTTTTATCAATCATACGAGATTTGATTTAGTTATCAAAATTTATAACTAGACAAACTTTAAAAATTTTGCGGAAGCCCGAAACTCATTGTCTTTTATTATTGTCATTCGCTTTGATGGCATTTGCACATAAAGCATAAAAGAGAAAGCCTTTTTGAAGGCATTTACCTACCAGACACTATTTTGATAGCGTGATTATCGATTACAACTCAGCTGCTTTCTGTGGTCATAGACAATTTGTGTTCAATTTGCAATTTGAAATGTGTTGATTTTGCTTTAAATGGCAGCAAATGCATTGCAAATAGGATTTCGCTTTAATTAAGCTAATCTTTGCAACCAACAGCAACAGCCGCAATGACAACAGCAACGGCAACAACATCCTCAACAATAGCAACAACACATGCAATACATATCGCTTTACAATTTAAACAATAATGTTGTGTTAGAGTGTGTGTCCCGGAGTGTGTGTAACTATGTATATTTGCATTGCTTTCAAAACAGTATTTACTGTTTACGCTCCAATGTGCAATTGTTGTAACTGCAGCAGTAGCAGCAACAACAACAGTAACCGCATGCAATTTGGTTTCATTGCAACATTTCACAACACTAGCAACAACTGCAACGGAAATGGCAATGTGTGCTGCACAAACTACGATGGTAGTAGTATCAATATAAACTCTTACCGCCTTGCTGATTTGTGCAGGCGGTCAATGCTATCCGTCCGTTGTTGACCGTTTGACCGTTGATATGGATGATGATGTTGGGTATGGCACGTTTATGCCAGCATAATAAAACGGAAATCTGTCTAACTTGCTTCATGCTATGTTCAGAAAATAATTTCGAAGGATGATTTCTGATTGAGCATTAAAGTTTTTTCATTTTGGTGAGCTATCAAAACACGCCGGCTTATTAAATATTATTATGATTTATCGATTATCAATGTCAGCGCCCTGCTCGCATCGTTTGCAAACCCCACCCCAACAGTTGAAAAAACAAGGAATCACCCCTGAAATAATATTTAATGGTCTCGGGAAAATCACTACAACTTCCTTATGACGAACTCTTTTTCTATAACGAATTTTTCCAAAATAATAATAATGGTGCGCGATCCTTAGGATGCATTTTGCTCCCTACTAACCCTAAAGCTTCTTAGCTAGTTCAATTCCAAAGATAATTAATTCGTGCTTCAAGATTCTATGATCGCCAAATAGAAGTGGCCTTCTTCTAGCAAGCGAGTCACATTTCGTAAGTATGTGTTGGGTGGATTTCACCCTAATCTGACACAACCTACAGATATTAGCATGCATGATGCCCATCTTGCTCAGGTGCGAGCAGTATCCTTAAGGTGCTGCTTGAAATGTCGTAAGCCGGGCCTGCTAATGCAGTTCGAGTTTCGTCTGATCTCCCCTCTTCTTTTAGTAGCTGTTTAGTGTGGTTGCCAATCCCACAGAAGGTTTCATGCCCCAATAACGGTTCAACACCACCGTTTCTCGCCAGCTTATCAGCTTCTTCGTTAACGGGATAGTTGTTATGCCCTGGGATCCATTTAAGGAAACTAGAACATGCTGAACTAATTTCGACTTTATTTCCAAACCAACCATCGTGTCTATCGCACTATATATGTAGTTATTTCTCCGTCTTTATATATCCTAGATAGGCCGATGTCCACACATCTACCTATGGTACATACTTCTGTCGGAAATGTGCTGATGTGCTATCCCAGAGATTCTAATAGTCGCGTTCTTGGTCCCGCAACACCCAGACTGGTGCCTTCGTTTGCCACGCACAATGGTGTTTCTTTTCATAGGATGAATCTCGTCTAGTGTAATCCATTTATTTTTGCTACTCATAATAGTTTTACAAGTTTTCTTCTGCAGTCATCTCAACGTAGTTTCAATATATTAAGATCAATAATGATAATCAGAGCAGCTTTGTCCTAGAGTAATTTGCAGGAGCGTTTTATAGAGAGTTGTAACGACCTCAACTATGCCCAGGGTAAATGTCACAACGAATTTATATTCGCTGAGACTGTAATAAAATTGAGTAATGCCTGTCTTGTTTATAGTTTTGTATGTTGGTCCTTATTATACGCATTATCTCGGCTTATCATTTATTACATATTTTGTCAGACTTATATAAAATTTATGGTCTTAATCCGGTTCTCTTGTCACTCTCACCCAAGGCCTTCACCAGCCAGTTTATCGCACTATCTGGGTATTTGCTAACATTGGGTCTACAATTGTCGGCCTTTCGCTACTGAACCCGAGCGCATCAATGCCAATCCCTTGGATTTGGCCATTGCCTGCCTCGACCGCACGAGTAATCCGGGTGTCAAAACGTTGCCCAACGCCGCGTACCATTTGACTATCCTCTGCCGCCTAATGAGTATCCTTCCTGGTGCGCCACCATTTATCGCAGCTTTTAGTCCGACTCACTACATTGGGCTTAACTCCAGTGGCAATTCGCCTCCAACATGGGTGTCGAGTAGGTTGAATCTTCCAGAGACTAAATTTTGCACAAACGCTTGGGACAGTTTTATTACAACTTGCTGAAAAACATAGGAGAAAACCTATATTTCGATTAGGATCCCAGTTAAAGTGAAAGATATAAAAGAAACTATGTCGTTTTCGCACAGATTTAAATCGTGATTAACGACTTTTTACCTTAAAATATATAGAATTCGTAGACCTACCCGATAGTCTTCTATGTGCTGTCTTTTGGCAATCTAATTTACTGTCATAACTTACTGTTTTGTAAAGATTTAGACTTGGGAGTTTGGATCCCTTAGGAGATCCTATCGTGGAGCTAAAATCCGTAGTTTGTTGCATTTTTTATGTCGGGTAAACTTATAACTTTTTTTTTTTTTGGAGTCACACTCTTTTTTATAATTATAGGGTGATCTATGCCGTGATTTACACTTTCCGTATTCTTTCCTTCTAGCTCGCTTCAACAATCAATAAAAAGTTAAGTTAGTTAAGGAAGGAATCTAATTTATCTCTTGTTTAATATTTTGTATCTCGTTGTATAAAAATCATGTAATTCCTTCCATAAACTATGGATATTATATGTGCTGTGATTCTGTGGCTGGTTTGTGTACATTTGTAATCGGTTCAAGCATTGCCAGCAAATTACCTACATATTTGCAGTCAGCGACCAATGTTTCCCCAAGCTTGTGGAGCTGTGTTTGCGGATTGCTCTTACCGAACCTTATCGTAAAACGCATATGCAAATATGCAGTAACAGCAGCAAACGATGATTGTTTTGCCTCCCTGGTTCCTCTTTACTTCTTTTTTTTTTGCCGTCACTTTGCGCTTATCACTTATCGTAATCTTGTAATTACGTGTGTTCCACAAATGTTAATTGCAAAAAGGGAAATATCGATAGGCAAACCATTCCTTCGTTTGTTTATGCGTTCAGATGCGCTTCGTTTATCGAATGTCTGTCTGACGACTGAATGTCTGTTAGCCCATGTTCTTCTTCTGTTCTGCTGCTTCGCGGTTCGTTTATGGTGTGTAATTAACGAGATATCAGCTCGCCAGTGTTGGTTGCTCTGCATGCTTTAAGTATATATGTACATGCTTATGTACATGACTACATGTACGTATTATATGGCTGCCCTCGTTGTCCGTTTGTTGTTTCTAAGTAGTTAAAACATTTACTGCATGGTTTTTATGATGCTTTGTGTTAATATTGGTATATGTAAAGCTGTTAAAAGTGGCTTTTATTGATACAGTGTTGGTAAGCGCTGGGGTTTTTTTTTGTTATGCATAACTTTCATTATCCGCGCGCAAATATATACAGTAAAATAAGCCAACTATGGCAAAGTAAAGTTCTAATGCTGCAAAAATAAAAAATTTAAGTTTATTTTATAGTTGCATTAGATTTCTTACCGAATATCACAATCAAAAGGAAGCTCCAGAGGTAATATCGAAATGCAAATAAAAAACTCAGTATAAGGCAGAAATACATGATAAGCACAAAGAAGGCTTTATATAACCATACGCATAAAAGCAGCAAATTGTTCTAGGTATTTAAAACAATAAGACACATATCGAAAAGGTGAACTTTCAAAAATTTTATACACTTACAATAAGCACGCCCACAATCAGGCCCGTGTCCACAAATAATTCCAGCACTTGTATCAATATTATTAGCGCAGGCTGTTTAAAAAAAACATCCCAAAATATCTGGCTAAGATAATGCTCAGAGGTTGAACCCAAGGAGACAGTGCCATTTTGTCCCTCGCCAATTGGCTGCATGCCTTGATATTTGTCCTCTGTTAAAGTTCAAGTTTTTAGTTGTACTTACGATATAGAAAAATCTTGTCTTACCGAAGCAAATGGGACTTATTAAAAAGCACGCATAGATGATTCCACGCAAGATGTCGATTGTTACATAGGTAACGCCAATTATAATTAGACCATGATGCAAGGAAAACAACCAGCAACATATTTCCAGCATGACGCAGTATTAGTTATTTACCAACACTAGTTTTACGAAAAAAAACAAATAAATCTAAGCCTGCCTTTGTGTTAATTAAATATTTTTAATAATTTGAAACCAAGTGATCTAGATCACGCTAAGCTTAGCTTTTATTTTACAACTTAATCGAATATTTATCAGCACTAGTTCTTGTCGCATTTCAAGACTCACCTGGCCAAATATCGACGGCAACAAGACTCGGAAGTTGCTCACGTTGAACCGCAAATCCCTATCGACCACTGTGTCTATTCTTACAGGACATTGTCTTATGGGTAGGCACGCCGAAAGAATGCGCGCCCCCTCCAACGATTTCTGCCGCGGCTGCAGATCCGAAGAGGAGGAGGAAACCGTCTTGCACCTTATGTGTCAATGCCCCTCCCTAGCAAGAAGGAGACTAAGGACCCTTGGGTCCCCTTTTCTGACCAGCCTCACAGACCTCTCCAACCTCTGTCCCAGAGAAATAGCCAGGTTCATTGAACTTTCAGGCTGGTTCAGCAATAATTCGGTTACTATGGGATAGTCGTGCCGGTCCTCTCAGAGCGGACCATGTGCTGACCAGCGACTCCAGTATACACAAGATATAAGGGAATCTGTGGTCAGCTCGTGGCCAGCGATATCTGTGGCATCACAAAGGGCCTCCTTGTGCCTAAGTGTGTCTGGACTGTTTTCAGGACAGGCAACCACTACAACCTAACCTAACCTATCAGCACTAGTTTTCGAAAAAAAAACCAAATAAATCCAAGCCTTACTTTGCGTTAAATAAATTTATCTTGCTAAAAAAAATGTATAATCAAGTGAACTAGATCTTAGACTGAGAATTATATTTATTATATATTTAACCCAGGACTGAAAGCCAGGTTCGAGATTCTGGTATTTTTGAAATACGCTTTATAGAAAATTCTTTATAAGATCAAAAGAGCAGCAGTTCGTTATTTAAATTTGATTGTATGAAATAAAAAAAAAAACAAAAAAAATATTTTGAAAAACAAAGTTCACAAATTAAAACAGTTCCACGTTTTAAATCGAAATTTTGTAGATAATAAGATCAATATCTGAAGAGTCCCATTATTGCTGAGTACAGGCGAAACATGGAGGTTGTGTTAGGTACCCGAAAAGTCTAAGTCCAACAATAGACTATTGTAGATATACTGACTTACAGGACGCCGAACAAAATAGTTTTGTGTTAATGGAACGTTAAGAGCCTCATATACGTTTAAGATTAATATTTGCAGAAATCTTTTGTTTTCTTAAAATGTACCACGGAAACCGCAACGGAAGAATTTGGGTTCAAACAAAAACCCTGATTCAGAGGACTCCTTGAACAGTTCCCCTAGAAACAGAATCCAAGCATCACAAGCTTTTGCAGCCTTGATTTGAATACAGACAATTTTTTTTTTTTACCATCGATAAGTTTAACTCAATTTCTCTACCATTCATTAACCAACACTATGTTGTGCATATTTTTCGATTGTTGCAAGTTTATTTTACAATTACAAGTTAAGCAAACATGTCAGCAAATAATTAAATATCTAAACAGACTGCAATCTACATACACTATGTATATAAAAACTTATTGTTAGATAGGCAACCCTGGTGCGTCTGCGTATATATTTTTTTTTTATTTTTTTCATTTTCAATTCTGTGCAACCCAGTCAGAATAAGCACTTAGCATACCCGTTGGCGTTGTTGGCGCACAGCAACTAACGAACTGCTCCGATCTGGTCTTGCCTGGTCGCCGTACAACAATAACAACCAAACAACAACATCGGAGCATCAACTCTTAACTTGGCCTACCCATGTCCATTGCTAACAAGCTACATTCGTTTGGGCCGCGCCCCTTCCTACTGCCCAACAACAACATAATGCCGCACGTTGTTTGGACGGACACTGTCCCTGCCTCTGCCTTCCTTCTGCTTGATGTTGTTGTTTTTTTTAGACACTACTTAAATGTCTGCGCGTTAGTGCGTTGCATAGTGGTCCAAATGTTCAAATTAAGCAGCAAATATTTTTTCTTTCTTTTATATTGATGCTATGGATATCTTCTGTTGCTAAACCAAAATTTCCAGGATAGATTTATTTTGTACTTTTCTTCGTTTATGCTGGCAATGTCGCTATCTTATTTGACAAGTTTACCAAAAATATACTTCTTGACAGAGATCAGTAATTATTTAAAAAAGAATAAATGAATATTTGTTTATTATGCGCCTGACCAAATTTCGCTACAAAAAGTGAAAAATATATTTTTAAAATAAACAATATGTTTTTAGTTCATACATATATATTTTTAGTATAGAATTTCGCTACAAAAAGTGAAAAATATATTTTTAAAATAAACAATATGTTTTTAGTTCATACATATATATTTTTAGTATAGAGTTATGTGTGTTACTCAACATTTGAAGTCAGTCGAATTCATAATAAATACTAATATTATTAGCGAAAAGAGACTTTAGAAGTATACCGGGGTCTAAGTTCCTTTTAAACAATGTTATATGGTTTATTGTGATTGTGAAGTACGCCAAATATTTATTTGTTCAAAGGGTACAACAAAGCTCAGTAGACCTTCTATTATTAAAAACATTTTTTTTTTTTGTAAAATAGATCTTGTCTTTCAGCAGATCATAGCGCTATAGGTGTCAAACCATTTAGAATAAAGTACTCCGCTTTATTTCTTGATGCGAGTGTTACGTCAGTAATATGACTTTGCATAGCGACTTCAATCTGAGTACTTCAGTGGACCGCATCTCGTTGATCTCCAGTAGCTACAATAATAAGCTGATTGCCCATCATTGAGTACCGTGAGGACCACAACTCGTTTATCTCCAGTAGGTAGAAATGATAGGGGGTTTGCCCATGCAAAAGTCGTCAAAGAAATTCAAAAATTTAGACCTTTTTTATTTAGATGATATTTAATGGTGGTTTTTTTAAATTATAAAATATTTGTTTAAAAAAATTTTAAATAATAAAAATTATATTATTTTATATTTTTAAATTTATTTAAAAAAATATTATTTAAACGAATTTTAATAAACAATTAATTTATAATTTTAAATTTATATAGCAAACAATTATTTTTTTTAAATGTATGTTGCTGTTATAGTTATATTGTATTAATTATTATTTAGCAAATTTACTTATTGTCTAATAAAGACAGAAAAAAAAAAATATATATATAAATTATAATTAAAATTATATTAAAATTCGATTAATTTTAAAATAATATTTTTTTAAATAAAATCAAATTTTTAAAACTCGTTTATAGTTTTAAAATAATAATAATAAAATAATTTATAATAGTTTTTTTTTTACTATTCCTAGAAAAAAAAAAAAACTGACTTAAAGTACCTCGACTATTTTAAAAGTAATTAAATAATATCAGCTAGATCGATCATTCCGACCACTGTGCGTGGTCGCTGCTGTTGCGCTGTTGTGCACCTTTGCCAAGTCTCTGCCTGATGTTGCTGCTGCGCAGCGTCGCTGCTAAGTCAACGTTGGCAGCGTCGCAGCATATAAACATGCACGTCGTTAAAGACGCGCTCACTGAGCGTCTTTCGTGGCTAAGACCCTTTTGGGCCAACGGCGACTTGTTTCGAGCCAGTCAGCAAAGGTATGCTTACACACACACCCCGACATACACATACCCATGGTCGTCCAGTGGCGGTTACAGAAAGAAATCTCGAAGGGATCCAAATTTCATTTACAGTATAATGTCCAACTGAATGGTAAAACCAAAACATTGTGGGGTTACGGTTCCGCCACTGCCACGGACTTATATTTTTGGGCTTGTTTTGGCTTTTTAACTGCGCTCTTTGTTTTCTTGTAATTGTTCTGACTGACGGTTCTTCGTTCGTCTTGTTTTTTTTTTGTTTTTGTTATTTCTTCTACCATTTTTCGTTGGTTTTATTTTACTGAAAACTGCTTTTGGCATACTACTAGCTACTCCATATGGCCAACTGTTACTCCAATTGCCTTAAGCAACTTTACGGCTCACTTCTTTTCCATATGTTAATGTGTATCAAATTTTCAGTTTCGAATTTCAGTCTTACTTGCTCTTAAAATTACGGCTCCGATTCCAATTAAAATTTTGTGCGATTTACAGGATATGGTCGGTTTTGAAGAATACTTGTCTCTTAGCTTTGAAGTTGGCTATATCTTTATAGTGGTTCAGATATATGTCTTAAAATTTTGAAAAAGAAGCTCAGGTATCGTGTTTTTCAAAGAAGTTTTCTTTATCTACCTAGCTGTCATGAAAATTAAAAAGAGAAGCTTGGAAATTGGGTCTCTTTAGTAAATATTATTTTGATATAAACATAATTTTTATATTACCATATATTTTCTTAAAGAAAAGGGCTTCTATGATTCTGGCTGGGTTAAAGCTCGCTTGGCTTTGCCATTACCTATCTTTCCATAGTACACGCCATAGAAATTCATAAAGAAGATCGATACCCCAAGCATTAGCTGGGTAAATACGCTTTGACTGTAGATCAATTTTTGATGCCGCAGGATAACTAAAAGAGTCCGTTTTTAAGGGACTTATAGTCTGAGGAACTGCATGGATACCATTTTCACAACGTCCACAGGGTCAGCACTTTAGTATCATACTTCTCAGTCAGATAACACACTGCTAATACCATTTTGGACTAGTTTTGGGTTGTTCATGAACGAACGAACAAAAAGAACTATTCACTTAAAAGAACGAACACCTACATCGGTTTTTTTTCCTATTCTTATTAGTTTGTTCGTTTAATTCAGTTGTTCGTTAGTAAAAGAACGAACAACTGAACGAGAAGAACGACTTCGTTAACTGAATAAAAAAGATTAAACTTGTTCATTAAAATGAATTCGGCTTATCCAACTCTATTTGGGACTAAATGTATTCTGTACCCTCTATCTCAAGGAAGAGGGTAACCGAAGTTCATATAATAATTATATTAATTATAGTTTCTTAAAAAATCTACGTAATAAATGCAGTCTTTTAGGCCTGATATCGCCGCAATTAAAGAAATTACCAACACTTGGAACACGCTGCAGTATTCCGAAAGACTGAAGTTTTGCATTATGCTGAGTTGATCGAAGAAGATTGAACTTGCATTTCGGTTGTCTAGGTTGTCAGTAGTTTCAGAATGTCAAGGAAACATAAATTTTTGAAAAAAAAAAAATAAAGCATAGCTATAATCATCTATGAAAATAACGTACAACAAAGTTTATGCCATAGATCATTATTATTGTAAGACGTTTTTAACCCTTGTTAAAATTGTCTATTGAGTTACATTTTCCAAACCAAAGATCTTGCATCTGAAATAGAAAACGTAACTAAAATTGAAATCAATAGAGTCGAAATAAACGCCTACCGATAAATTGAAGTCGTAGGATCGTAAAGGATCGTGAAAATTTGCTTTGAAGAAAAGCCATAAAGAGTAGGGCTACATGTGTAAGCGTAGATTAGAAACCACTCAGGAACACTCAATTGCAGCTATATTGGTAGGGCTTACTGGGTTTGTTCGTTCCCCAAACGGAAACATTAAATTAGCCGTAGCCATAAGTCTAAACATTAGCTGCTAAAGACATCCTTTCATTAGCCATATACACTGACAAGTGCCAAGTTATTTGATTCCATTTGCCGTTTTTGCACGATTTTCCATAGCACCAATTTAGGTTTATTTATGGCCTTTTTTATTCTACCTATTTATCTTTTTGTTTTTTCGTCTTTTAAATATATTTTTACCTGTGTTTTGCCTCTGCTTGGCGTTTGTCAATTTTTAACCTGTTGTGCATACTAATTTGTCGAGACTTTGTGTCGCTGCTATAAGACCAGAGAGGTCTCCAAGTTTCCAATCGCAACTTCTCGAGTCTGCGCCAGCTATAATTTAGTGACATTTTGAATGATTTGTAGCCCAAACGAAATACCCTTGGTGATTTTTTAATTAACTTTTGTGGCACATAAATTAAGGTCTGTTTATATATTTATTGATTGAAAAAGTCGAAATACGTATATAAAGGCATATTAATTGAACCGAGCAAAGGTTGATCAATTATGAAAAAGCAACGGGCGTTTTTTTTTTTTGGTTTTTTCTTGAAAAACTAAAAGCTTGTTAGGCAGCTTTTTTTATATCTTTGTTGGGTTGGTTTTTTACAATTTCTTCTCTGCTATGTGGAAACAAATTTGTTTTTGAATAAAAAAACAAAACAAAAACCAAAAAGAGTAGAGAGACCCAAACAATGTGAAATTCTTCAAGCAAACATCATTAGTTACAAGCGGTATAACTTAAAAACTCAAACACCAACAGAGAAATACTTAACCATACCAGATATTATGTGTAAACATCATTTGAACGCAACATGTAACTTGGAACTTTAATCATCAACATAGGAAACCCAAAAAACTAATTTATCACAAGCTCTTGTGAATTTTTTTTTAATGGTTTTCGATAGGCGAATAAATTGATAATAGCTTTGATTCTTAGGGAAGCGCTCTGTACAAGATTTTTTCTTATGTATAGGCTTGGTTTAAAATGAACTTTTTCCATATTCTGTATCTCTTTATCTGCTGTCAAGCACATGGATATTACATCAATCCAACTGCAGTGATCCCAAAGACCAAAGTTTTGACTTTTATTGAGTTGTTCGAAGAATATAAAGAAGAAGCTGACGTCAGTAGATAAAAATAGTCGAAGGACTATTCATGCCTACCTAAAAAAAAAGGCCAACGTTATGATTATTTTAGTGATGGCACCTCCAATAGTCGCCATAATACAATATACCTTATAATAGTGACTGTGTCTCAAGATATACGAGGTTAAAGGTCGCTAATTTTTTAGAATACTTAAAAAAACAAAATTATCCCATTTTGGCAAGTTTTATTTTTCTTCGCACACAGCACTTGTAAATCTTAATAAAAATAAGTTAACTGAAATTTATGGTCTTAAATACGTCAATTAAGCTATGGCTTACTTATATGCTATCTAAGTACCAAGCCATTTTGTATCTTCTTCTGTGCATCATTAATCTTCAGTGATAGCATTTACCAACACTGAACGTGCTAAATAACAGATAAAAAGGTACTAAATTGATTTACCACACTGCCAAGCCGCAGCAATAAATTTACATAAAATAAATTTAAATAAAATATTCAAACCAACAAACACACGCACACACACAGAACACTCAAGTGCAATTAGCATGCACGAAGAGAAGAGAAGTTTGAGCAAGACGACAAACTCAATGCAAAGCAAACACAGCAATAAAGCAGCAGCACAAAGGAAGCTGCAAGCCAAAGTCGACGTCAACGTCAGAGTCAACGCCAACGCAATCAGAGCAAAATATATACAAACAAAAAAACGTGCATACAAATGTATTTGTTGCTTTTTAAAAAAATAAAATAAAATTGGAAACGGTTCGGGGCGTACACGACAATGGGATACTCTGCGCCCAAAAAAAAGTAGTCAGAGGTATTTTCTATCCAATTAGCGTAGTTTTTATACTCTGTACCGTATGGTAAAAAGCGTATATTAAGTTTGTGAAAACCGATGTATGTAACATATAGAAAGAGTCGTCGGAGACCCCCATAGTTACCTTAGGTATGATCAGGGTGACTAGAGAAGTCAGTATACCGAAATCCGTCTGTCCGTCCGTATGACCGCCTAGATCTCAGAGATGGTAAGAGCTAGAGCAACCAAACTTTCAGATTAGATCCCTTATTATTCCATAGGAGACAAGTTTATTTTATTTTTTAGATATCGGGGTTAGATTATATAGCTCCCATAGGAGTGTTTCAGACGACCTCGAAAAAAACCAAAGGTTGTAGATGGATAATTGGGTTGTTTATTAAAATATCGAAACCAAATTTGGCATTCGAAAGTCTTTTAGAGTTTCCCAGCACTGTGCCAAATTTGATCAAAATCGGTTGACTATATCATATAGCCCCCATAGGACCAATCGGTCAAAAAAACGTGTTTGGTGCAAAATTCGACTTTTGTTTTGTTTGTTTGTGGTGTATGTGTATGTGGTGGTATAGGGTATCCCTAAGTCGTCCGCGCCCGACTTTATTGTACGCCATCTTTATACCTATAGGTACAAAGGGTATACTAGATTTGTGCAATGTATGTAACGAACAGCAGGAGACGTGGCAGACCCCAAGTCCTTTATACAAAAATGCATATCATAACCTCGGGTAGCGATTGAGCCATGTCCGTCCGTCAGTCCGTATGAACGCCTAAATCTCGGAGACTATAAGAGATAGAGACACGAAACTTTACCAGCTGGTGCGCATATTTCCTGAGAAGATGAAGTTTGTTGAATCATGTCGATATCTTCCCTGTTCCCCCGCTGTAGAGTTTCGCGGTTTTTAGCCACATCGTTTAATATATTCATCTGAAATTTAACAGAGTCAAAAATGTACTTCAAATAACTTCTTTGACGTAACATTCGAGTTTTATCAAAATCGGTAAAAACTTAGGGAACTTACAAAAAAAAAAAAAATCCAATTGGAAAGTTCTTAGAAGGAAACATTTTTCGAGACAAAAGGTACAGGGTATTCCACTGTCGGGCACCGCCTCGACTGTACCACATTTTTTTTTTAATTTAATAAAATATAATTTTTAATTTGTTTTTTTACCTCTACTTTCAGGTAAGCCGAAACATAAATAATCAATGAAATTCATTCTAACTAACACGATCAGTGACTAATAGAGCGATAGACGTAAGTTTAAAGTTTAAATTATAATATTATTTTCAAATAGGAATTGTACTACCTTAGTTTTACGTAATAAGTTTGCTTGAAACTATATGTCTTTTTAAAAAATGTGTAGTAATCATCTAGAAAAAACTGGCCAATAAATTAACTTCTATGTAGCTCAGTAGACAGTTTTTCTTACAACCTTAGCAAATCTATGAACTCTCTTTTTGAATATTTCTCTTTAATACAAGGAGTAAACACTTTTTTGGTTAGCTTTCAATTTTTCGATTAGGGTGGACCATATGCATTGCACAAATCTATAATACTCGTAACCCTAAGAGTGCAGTGTATAAAAAAGCTAACGAGTGTGCACACTTTGAGCAGCATGTTTGTGGCAGCAACATGACACAGCCAACGAGCAGCAACAATAACAACACTTGTTGTGTGTTTGTGTGTATGTAAATCTATCAATAGTCGCATTTATAATATTTTGCTGCACATTTCTTTCACTCTGTGGCAACATCTATCTTCCTCTTTTTATCTCATGCAACAATTGCTTATTATACAAAATTAGTTAAAGTGTTGCATCAAGTTGAAAGTACAGCGGCAGAGCTGAAGCAGAAGTAACATCAAGAAGAAGTCATCAACAAATAATGTGTTGATATATAAATCGACGCTGTGCGTGTATGTAATGGTAGTTCCATTTCTTAAGTACCACAGACCAGTCCGTGACTGACGAAGCATCTCTTCCACTGCTATAGCCAAGTACCACTTTAACAATACTCTTGCGCTGTTCATATAGCGATATGTGAGACTGGAGTCTATTGCCACCGCTTCACATAGATACATGTGTATTTCGAAAAACTTGTAATGGTATCAATTGCCACCGCCGAGCTAAACAATTTTATTTGCTACCAGACTATATTATTACAGTTTTCTGTATCATTGTGGTAGTTCCAATAAATGAAATTTTTTTAACCGTCTGACATCCATTGTTTTGTCTAATAGATTTCTAAGTTGTTTAAGTTTCCATGATTATACATTCTAACTAAGTACATTCGAGATGCATTGCTTTGCAACTTTCTAGACTTTCATACCAAGTAATTAATTTTAGTTTAGGCCGTCTTCTCTATGAAGTTTTCTTTTTTAAGGGCCCTTTTTTGGTTTTTTTTTTTATATGAAGTTTTGACATTTCGTGCGAAATTTTTGCATGATGCGTATGGGCCTTAAACAAAAATAAAGCACGTCTCATGACGCTTATAAACAGCTGATTTTTGTGTTTCAGTTCGGAGTTAGTGTTGTACTTTTGCATCATTGCTACGGTTGCTCACGCCGCTATTTGGGCATTTCTGCTCGACAAAGGGAATACCTTAAATTTTCGATATTGGTTCGCTTTTCTGTCATTACCAAAGTACTATGAAGTGCAATTTTTTAAATTTCGGCATTAGAAAGTACCTATTTAAAGATGCAAAAAAAATTCCCATATTTATTTACTTTGGTAAGGGCCGAGCCACAATCAAAAGACACGGGGAAAAAAACATCCCCTGTTCACTCCTTCAGTACGTAAGCAGCGATTACCTTCCCCAATCCTTTTTTTTGTCCTTAGGATCGATGAATACATTAAAGCAAGCAAAATTTACAGACGAAAGACTGTAGAATAGTAGTGTAACGGTGGCAATTGACTCCAGTTAACACAAAAAGCTATCTGCTGAGGGACTACACAGACGTATATTTTCCAACACTCGCCTCAATCATGATTAACTCGTAAGCAGCTCTGTTTTTCTCTATTGCTCTTTGTATGCAAATTATCATTAACATGCTTACTTATTTGTTTGTAAATTTGCACCGTACAAGCCGTTATGTATTGTTATAGTTATTCTCTTCTTCCTTTTCTCTTTCTGCTTACTTTGCATGCTGTAATGCCATTAACACTTTAAGTCTGCATATCGGTAGACCATCATATTCATCGTTATCGGCATCGTCATCGGTATTTTAATAATGTCATTTATGTGTAACGTGTTAAAATACTAAATTGCCGCACATGCGGCATGCAACAGTAAAAATAACAATAACAGTTTTTGCGGCAATTCAGCGAGCGTGTTGCAAATACCCTTACAGAAGACTTTATGACTTTCGTTATTATAAAATTGTAATCTTTAGTAGAATGCAGAAAGTCAATGTTAATCTACAAAATAGTTGTGCAACATCTTTGAAGTAAAAATCATAAACACATACAATTTGGCCGCTAGATGGCGCAAGCCATTTTCGTAGATTTTTGAGGTTAGGATGGAACTTAGACACGTTTGTCCAATTCTGGGAGCAGATCCGGATTCAGCACATCAAAGTCAAAAAAGCTGGGCTTTAAGAAATTATTGAAATATTCAAAGATGACGACGATTTTAGAAGCGTTGATGATTTAAAGGAGAAAAACTTTTAGAGCTTTAAGAGGATATACAAGAAAATTGTTAAAGGGTAGTGTCGCCAGTTAAGGTAAACATTTGGGTTACTAATTTATTTATTTTATTATCAAGAGGATAAGGAGAGACAGCGTCACTAGGTTAAGGTAAACATTTTGATTTTTTATCAAATTTAATCTGTGTAAAATGACTAACGAAGAGTTGCTAGTGTTTCTAAAATAACTGAAATATTCGCAGATGACGAAAAATAATCCATTTCAGCGGAAAATCCGAGAATTTTTAAAGCGCGTTATGATGCTTTTGTAACCCAATTATCTTCTGAGTAAACTGACTGTCGAAGAGTTGCTAATGTTTTTCAAATAACTAAAATATTTCAAGATGATTGCAATTTCAGCAGAGATGACGAAAAAAAATTTTTTTATCGGAAAATCCAAGCATCTAAATCAGCAACTGAAAGTTTATTGATATAATACGAATGACTCCTAGCTTAACTTAAGCTACATTGGCTGGAAAAACAACCATTTAAGTTTGCCATTCTAGGGTATTTGGGATTTGGCCTAATAAAGTAACAAAATCTTTTCTGGTCTTATTTTTTTTCCGCCAATTTTCAGCAATTTACAACCATTTTCGAGATGGCAGCATAATTTTCATGCTGCGGTTTGCTGGGGCATTGCATTGCGTTTTCCCTTTGTCGTTGGTTGCACTCATTACCTTGGTATGTGGTACATAATTTCTGGTCTCTACCATCACCAACATGTCGGGCGCATGTCTACAAGACTCATAACAGATCCCAACTCCCAGACCAAAACTCTGGACCGCAGTTGCATGAGTGTGGCATGGATTGGCATGTGTATGCGTCCTGGTATCTTTGCAATTGTTATAATTTGCCATGTACATATTGAAATTGAATTGTGCTGCATGCCAATCACATGGATAAATGTTTTCTGTATCAGTGAGTGAGTGAGTGAGTGAGTGAGTGAGTGCATGTGGGTTTGAATGAGTGTGTGAGTGTGTGTTTGAATGCATTATTCACTCATTCACCTTCATGGTAAATGCAATTGTACGCTTGACTAATTTTGCATTCATGCCTGCGCTTCCATCTGTTGTCAGCTCAGAAACAGAAACAACTAACTTATTTAGCCAAGAATTGTTTCGTTGCTGTGTTGGCAGTTGAATCCATTGATGCATTGATGCATCATGGTAGTTGGCTTTTTGGCTCCCACAAGTTTCCGTTTACAATTCATGCTAATGATTATGCACATTTTTGACATGTCTTAATACTATTTACATCAACTAGTTTATGACTTTAGTATGGGGCGTACGCTCTTGGACTCTATAAGGGCTAAGAGTTTTTTTTTGTGTCGAGGCGTGCTTGTTACTTGGGCAAAAAAATACAGTAATTTTTCGAAGGTCCATCTTTCTGTAAAAGCTTATATTTATAACGTTAATTTTTTTTCTTAATATAAAAAATCCAAGTACATGGAGATTGACATGACAGAGAGAGAGAGAGACCGGGAAATATCCCAAAATATATTTAAAAACTCTTTTGCAGTATCTTAAAAAATTAAAAAGTTTTCTGTACAAAGACTCCATTTTTGCTAATCGGTTCCGTCGCAGATATTCGATATAGTAGTCAGATAATATATAAACCTATCTTATACCTTATTTGGTATAATGCTCTTATTGCAATTACAAGAAGAGTCTGTTTAAGTTACGTATCTTGCATTTTCGAGCTTCTGCCAATAGCTTTGATCACGTTTGTCGTACATCAAGGTGTTTCAGTCTTATCTGAAATTTTGAAGAAACCTAGAGAAGGAATCCGATTTTTCAGGAAAAAAAAACCCATAAACCCCAAAAGAATTTTGGGAGTTTACATCTACATCCGTACAATAATCCAATAATCGAAAATTTTGATCCCACGCTGATTCACGGCCCTAGTGAGCCAGGAACCCAACCTTACCTAACCTACATATCAGTCACAAGATGTTCAAAAAACAAATGAATACATTTGTTTCAAACTCTACTTCAAGCTTTTATATTGATACCGAGTTTAATACTTTCAATTTGTTCACTATTAAGTGCAAGCAAACATTAATAGGGCAACACTGTTCAAATTAATTAAGTTTACAAGCAAATAAACGCGAACGGCACAAAAAAAGTATGCCACAACTTGGGGACTGAAAACTGAATTCAACAACCCACTGTGCAAATATTTGACTATTTAAAAAGTAAATTAAATAAGGTACAATGTCGTTGCAACACAGTTTAAACGTACACAGAGAGAAAAAATAGAGACAATTTATATAGACCATTTTTGAGTACAAAACAGTTTCATAAGATGACTTAAGATAAGATACTTAAGATGAATAAATTTTGTATTTGATCGAAAAGTGAGTCTAAATTAGAAAAAAACATTTTTTTTTTTTTTTTAATTTTCATACTTAGGATAATAGACCAAAGAAAATTATTATCAGAGATATTTTTGTATAAAAAAGGTGATTTATTTTGTATTATTTAAACAAGAAGTAATACTAACTTAAATTATCAAAAAGAGTAAATAATGTAGAAAACAATTTATAATTCGCGGTACTTGAAAACGATTCCGATGAAAAAATAAAAGAAGTAACATAAATAATAATTAATAAATAATAATAGAAATGAACATATAAATACAAATTAATGTATAATATAAATAAAAAATAAAAGCTCTAAAATTACACAAATATAAAACGGGAAAAAAATAGTAAAAATAAAAAGGGAATAAAAAATAATAATAAACAAAAAGTAAAAATAAAATAATAACAATAAAATAATAATAATAAAGTAATAATAATAAAATAATAATAATAAAATAATAATAATAAAATAATAAAAAAAAAAAAAATAATAAAATAATAATAAAATAATAATAATAAAATAATAATAATAAAATAATAATAATAAAATAATAATAATAAAATAATAAAAAAAAAAAAAAATAAAATAATAATAAAATAATAATAATAAAATAATAATAATAAAATAACAATAAAAAAATAATAATAATAAAAAAATAATTTTTATAAAATAATAAGTAATAATTATAAAATAATAATTGAAAATAAAAAAATAAAGTAGCCCAAAAATATATAAAGTAAATAATAAATGAAATAATTATAATATAAAAAATTTAAAATATAATATTAAAAAATGCAGTGCCGAAAAATAAATTGTTATTTCAAAAAAGTGTAAAAAAGCATTACAAGATGATTTGTATATAGGAAGTCAAGTTTTTACTCGTTACAAGTTTCTTTAAATCTTGTCTTCAAAACATATAAATTTATTTCATGACTTTGTACTCATTTAAAATCTCGCAAAAATGCTTTTAATTTTAAAGTTGAACGTAGTCGATCCCAAATCAAAATAGATAATTAAATCGTTTATTACTCTGCAGTTTTGAAATTTATGTATGTACTATGAACATAAATCATTTACTCAAGAATAAATATATTAGATAAAGAATAAATTTTTAATCGATTTCTTTTGTTTTTGATATAACTTTATCTTGCATTTAAGAAATTCTGTTCTTGCATTGTTTTTATGTACAAAAATGCTGAATAGACGCAGTATGCTACTGGTTCTTTTTCACAGTGCATCAATACACTCGCATACATTTTTGATTGCCTTGCTGCAACGTACTATGTGGGGTGTGATCGGTGTAAGCTGGCTATAATGTAAATTCAATATTGAATTTGTAAAAGGCAATATGTTAAATGAAATGCCAATATCAGCTAAATGAAGTTTTAAACGGCAACATGACGTTGGTCAGGTAGGTCACTTTATGTGACAGGCATACAAAATAAATGATGGAAGTTGCAGTTGCAAAATGACAGTAGATATGCCGAGTATATAACTCTATTTGATGGCTATTGTTGTTGTTATGTATGTGTGGAGTGTGCCAGGGAGAGCACTGTGCAAAAACCAAACAAATTGGCATTCAATTAGTTTACTTCTGAGCAGCGTCAAGTGCCAATGATTCAGTGGATAGCTGGCTGACGTTCTGGTCTGGATACTGTCAGTTCTGTCACAATTTCAATTGCTGGCAGTGAGCACAGCGAGTTGGCTTCGTAGCTGTCAGAAATGCGAAAACATTTGTGGAAAAACAGCGACTACTTCAAGTATAGAACAAAATCAATTGAAAAATGAATTGGCAGGGCAAGCAATTGAGACGACTGATGCCAACTTCATACATCATGTTTGCTTCATGTTTGATGAATTGATTTCAATTGAATTTAAACTGGACACGAGTAAGCAAAAAATTGTTTTACAGCACCGAAGTTGAAATACTCTTGACAAGAAGTAAGATTTAGTGGGCTAAATAGGCGGTTCTTCTGAGACCACAGTCAAGTCAGGTATCTTTAAGATAGGCTTCTACGTAACCAGAACAAAGAGCCGAGGTGTTTCGACAACATTAATCCCATTAGAGGGTTAAATAAGAGGTTATTCACAAAACCTATGTCTATAATATACGACCTTTAATGTCCTGTTCTTTTTCTGCACATCCTTTCAGAGGCCAGAGAATTCGATACAGGCATTTTCATCTGATATCTAGATATCAGAGATGGTAAGCGCTAGAGCAACCATGAATGAATGGATTAGATCCATTATTATTTCACGGGAAACAATTTTCGAGTTAACTATCTCAACATGTCTAGACAAAGAAGCCTCAATAACCAATAGAGATATTCGAAAATTTTTCAGTTTACATAGTCATCGATGTCCAGGACATTTCTGATTAGTTGGTCTGATATATGGATGCATACCGAACATGAGGCCATAGTGAATAAACACTCTTCTAGGGTATTCAAGCAATAAAACCGTATACACGCCAAAGAATGTTGCACTGATTGATTTGAATTGAAATTTTAAAGTAATTTTGCAAAAATTTGACATCTCTGCCTCGCATTGCCTCACACAGCGCACAAAAGTATCGAGTAGCAAGTACTTACTTGCTTCCAGGCATCAAGTAAAAACAAGAGCATGGGGTCTTTGGTTCCATCCATGTATGGTAATGCAAGCGCTGTCTGGTTTTATACCGGACAACATTCGCTGGTTGTTGGTAATAAATTACAGCATAAATTATCTTGAGACTTGGTTGGTTGTTGCTGATGCAGTCAGCTCTAGACCCGTTGGTGTTGTAAAAGTAAATTGCCAACGAGATTGCAACAACAAGTCTACAGGAGACACTGGAACAACTACGACGACAACAACACAAGTCGCTGAAAACAAATCACTTTTGCAATTGGCCAAAAGCGGAACTATGGCCAGCCGTGTGATCAGTGACGTACATAGGTTTTTGTGAAGGGGAGAGAAGGATATAAATGAGTCTTCAGTAAATTTTCCATTTTTTAAAAACAAGTTAAGAAAATGGTTGCAAGAAGTGTACATTGGTATTCAGACCTAACTTTTGTTTTTGAAGATGCTTTTTCTCAAACCCAAAACACGACAGCTTTTTCACTGTTTTCAGCCAAACCTTTCGACGTATACTTATTACAATTTTTTGACATTTTGTGGGTTTGTATTGATCCCCTAAATCCTGCCTAACTACGCCACTGACGCAGGGACATACAACAACAACAAAAAGCAAGCAAAAGCGACGATGGTCAAGTTTGCAAATTGATATTTTATTGCGATTTATTTTTTTTTTGTCAAGCATGTGTATCTGTGTGTGTCGATGTTTGTATCTGTGTGTGTGCAAGAGTGTATGTGTAAGCAGGCAGCCCATAATTTATAAATCAATTTTAAATTTATGTTGCCACTAGGCAGCAGACAGCAGCTGAGAGATTAAAGCTTGCCAGGAATTAATTGGCTGTCAGCAGGACCAGTTTGGCAGTTGAATAAGCAAAGCGTTTACCAACACTAAGCCGACAATGTTGCCCTATTTTAATTAGTCAATAAATGACAATAAATTCAATTGTTGGTCACCCTTTTGACTTAATAGCTTAATAGCTTTCTTGTTGATTTGGATACGCTTGTATTGTTGTTAATTTATTGGCGCACAGCAGGACCAGTTTGGCAGTTGAATAAGCAAAGCGTTTACCAATACTAAGCCGGCAATGTTGCCCTATTTCAGTTAGTCAATAAATGACAATGGATTCAATTGTTGGTTACTCTTTTGATTTAGTGTTTTTCTTGTTGATTTGATCGGTCGGCAGCACCAGCAAAGTGGTTAGCAACACTTGGAATGTTGCTTTATTTTAAATTGTTAATAAATTCATTTGTGGGTTACTCATTTGTTTAAGTGCTTTCCTTTTTATTTAAATATTTTTGTATTAAGAGCTAAAAATTGTTTGTTAACCACTTAAATAATGCGTTTACCAACACTTGGGCAACAATGTTGCCCTATTTTAATTAGTAAACACTGGCTACAAAAATGGGGGCCAACCTTGACAACAAGTGAAAAAATTTCATTTGAAAGCTTCAACTATATGTATAAAACTCTTGGTCTAAGTTCGTTAAAAGGTGTCGCCAATATGCTCTTACTAAACATATGCCAACCCTGACCACATTTGGCTCATCGTTAATCAAGACGCCCATCAAAGACTCATACAACTGACGTTCAGTGCAAACATTTTAAAGAAATGTACAAACGTGTAATGCAAAATAGTGACAATAAATTTCGCTTATGACACTTCCTCTGACAAGCGTCTCAAGAGACACTCTATACTTAATATGCGAAAACAAATAAAAAAAAGGTGTCAAGCTGAGACTATTCCGTATCTTGGCGCATTCATATGCGATTAGCAAACGAGTTTGCGGCATCTAAAACCACGTCTTAGTTGTTGAGTATTTATGTAAATATCTCAAAAAAAAGGGGGGGAAAACAGGGCTAAAGCGTTTCTTTTACGCGCTTCAACAAATCAGCTAACAGTAAATAACCTGTTGCGTTTGCGCCATTAATGTCAAACTTCATTATCGAGATATATGAGGAGCTGGTTGGCTGCATAATGTGCCCCTTAGAATAGAAACCCATTTTAATTTTCGTTACAATCAGGCTAAAAGAGAGACTAAGCACATATTCTAAAGAAGCTTTATACTCAGGGTCTAAACAAAAGATAATATTCTAAGCGCTATAGCGTACAGTCGGACTAGAAATTATGAGGACACAACAAAAATTGCAAAAGCCACGAAAACCCAATGATTTTGAAAAAAATAGCTGTATACAACACTGTTTTTTACTTTTACGTAGTGAAGGATCTGGGACTGGCAGAAATGCAGAATTTTTGTAGTGAAAGTTGTTAGACTAAGTGCACATCCAAATTTTTTCTCTTTATTGAAAAAGTGTTTCGTTAACTTTTTTTTGGTCGTAAGAAGTAGGTACATAATTCTTTTAGTATTTTTGTAGTTTTTCTGTATCTAACCTGAGTTCTCATCTATTTTTAAATGTTATAAATGCTTGTTATGACAACCTTTCACCAACTTACAAGACTTAAAACTGACAACTTAAAAGTGTTTGAATAATGTCTTGTCTGACTGTACATACAGTAGTATGTACCTAGCGAGTGTATATAAAAATCTTAATATTTCAGTCGTAATTTCACACCAAACAGCAGATGAAAAACAAAAAGCAGCAAGCATCAACTGTTTTTTAAATACAACTTCATTATGCAGACAACAACGTCATTATCATAAAGCATAAGCTCTCCGATTACATACACGTCTGCGTACGTAAAAAAAAAAAAAAAAAAAAAAAACCACTAAAACATCTTCAAAATAAAAGAAAAACAAAACTACAAACTCTTCAAGACAACAGACGACCCGGCAACAACAATGCAAACATAATCATTATCGAGATTACGACCAAAGTTATCGACACCAAACGAACGAATGCTGGCTGTTTGTCTTGCTCCGCTCTGTGCTCCTACGATGCTTAGCGAGCAGAAAGGTGCCAGAAAGCGTACAGAAACAGCAAAAACTACAAGAATCCCAATCCAAACATGTTTAATCGTTCGTTTTTATACCCTGTACCCTGTCAGGGTCAAGGGTATTATGGGTTTGTGCAATCTATGTAACAGGCAACACTTTGATGATCAGCATTAAGTCGGGTATCGATTGAGCTATCTATCTATCTATCTCCAAGAACTGAAGCGCTGTGGACTTTACGTTTTTCGAGATGTTGCGCTTAACATTGCTTATTAAAATTATCTAAACAACGTTCAAAAACATTTTTATGTAGTTAATTTCGCATGTGATTTATAAAAAAATTAATATTCCTAAACCACTATAATCGGTTACTCCTCAACTTAAGGGCTGTTAATTTTGTCAATTTTTTTTTTTCTGAAGTGGTTACTTCTTTTGGTCGTCCACGGCCATTTTCATTTTGGCAACTTTATCGACTTCGTTTAAACTCTGCCATTAAATAATTTACACACATTTACCAATACTTGTAAGGGATCATCCATAAACTACGTGACGCTAAATTTCGTCAAATCGTGGAACAGCCCCCGTAGATGGCGCCACTCAAAATGTTCTATTGGGAAAAAAGCAAATGCTTTATCTCTCAATAATTTTCATAACAGCATTGGTTGGGTCTAAACTAAAACTATGAGATGTAAAAATAAATAAATTTAAAGATTAGAAATACTTAGAATCGACCAGAAATTTTATATCATAAAAATCGCTTCGAATATCTTAAATTTTTTTAAAGTGCGTATCTGAAGTATGTACTACTTTTCCATTAGTAATAAAAGTAATATGATGGCAACCCTGAAATTTTTATAAGCTTGCCAGCTCTGATCAACAAGCTGCTGATAATTGAGGCAAAAAAGAAAGAAACTTAATCTCAACTTATATGTACCAAAGCCGGCAAAAAATAAGAAAATATGTAGAAAAAAGATGATGGTATTAGCAACGAAAATAATATAAAGTAATCGCTTAATATTTGTTAAATTCATTTATTATTGTGAATTTTTTTGTTATTCTAAGAAAAAGAAAAACTTTCCCCAATATGTATATAGTATGTCAAAATATTCCTTGAAAAATGTACCTAAACGTTTCTTTAAAACTTTTAATTCAAAACTTTTTGGTTTTTGGAAAAGTATTAGTTCAATCACGCCACTGTGGCTTGACAACAAAAGACTTTAAAAAAAATTACGTATACGCAATGCTAGCATATGTAGTCAGTAAAAGTAGGCTTGGCCAAAAATTAAATCCACTAAGTTTTAGCTGTGTAAAAGCAGTTTTAGATATTATTTTTTTTCAAAAATAGTATAATACTGAACAATATGTTTTGTCTAGAATGCTGATTGCTAACTTATTTTCATGATTATAAAACCGTTTTATATATTTTTTGTCAATTTTATTTCGTTCATCCCTCACTTGCCTAAAACGATGTGTAGGAAGATAAAATTAATTTTCTTAAAATAAACTGCTTGTTACACTGCTTACAAGCAGTTTGCTATTGTAATTTGCAAAGTGCAGAAAAAAAGGGCGAAGATAAAATTCTTAAGGAAGATCTAGTACCATAAATACCTCAAGGCGTTTGGTGTCCCTACTATTATCTAGAATACTTACTGCAAACATATTTTCATGATAATACAGCCGTTCTAAATATGTTTTTTATATCTTATAACCTCATTCTTTGCTTGTACAATTTTGCAAACTGCTTTTTTGGACTGCTTACAAGCAGTTTGGTGTAAATTTGCCATTTTACAGTATGTAGAAAAAAGGGATACAGTGTATCCCACTGTCGGGGGGACTACTTTATTGTTCTTGTGTTGGGCCTAAGCATTGTGTTTGTTTTGGGTTCGGACTTGAACTTGTTTGCGCTCAACGCTGGCTTCATGTGTTTTTGATTTACCTGAGTCTGAGTTTCGGATAGGGGTACCTACACCCCAGCACCATATGGCGCACAAAAAATTTAACTACGCTTATGAGTGCTACCACGCTTTGGTATGGTTACTTATGCTGGCTAGCCCCTAAAGTGCGCCTCCGGGCATCACCGCACACTCAGTCACTAACTCAATCCCAGTTATTTAATGGCCCCAGCTTGTTTTGTTGTTATGTCAGATTTGTGGGGTCTCTTTGTATTGGTAATATGTCTCTAACATAAAAAGCGTAAAGAATTCATATAAATAATGCAGATAGGATGGCTTAAAAGCGACAGGCGCACAAAAAACAATAATTAAAACAAAAAAACACCAAAAAAAAGCAAATTTGAGCAATCAAAAGCAACACCTTCTCGATAATGTATACACATTTAAAAAAATGTTAAAATTTGTTAGCCAAAATGCGAACATTGTATGGCGATTTTTTTTTGTTTTTGTAGATTTGCATCTGAAAAGTTAATGAACATAAAAGTAGTATAGAAATTTTTTGGCGCATTTATATGTTAATATGAAATACATTTCGATATTGATACCAGCTAATGTTGTTTGTTGGTTATTAAGTCAAACTTTTGTTATGAAAATGTGGAAGCCATAAATTTGTCTCAAATTTGTATGCCTGTCAAAGTGTTATTAAGTTAATACAGTGTATTATAAAAGTTTTTGTATGGAAAATTTATAACATGTTTGAGTTTTTTACATTTTTCATTTGGCGTTGAAAATCAGAAAATAAACTATTATTATTGCTATATCAGGAGTGTTCCATTTTTCACGAAATTGATTCCGAATATTTCCATTTCAATTCTTAAAACAGTGTTGGAAAAAGTTTAAGCACCAAAATTTATAACATGTTTAAGTTTTGTGCACTTTATATTTTGTGCTGAAATTCACAAAGGCCTTTAAACAATAAACGATTTGTATTCCTTTATCAGAACTGTTATTTTTAAATTTTTAAAAATTCACTTCTGTTTGGATTTCAATTTTTTAAACGTAAATGGCGTTCACGCTTCAACCAGTTGCCGTTTTGCACAACTACTCAACTTAATTGCAAGCGTGAATACCCTAGATATATTAAAAATTTGATAACAATAAAAAGTTTTAAAAGCCTTCTGGCTATTATTTTGCTAGTGTTGAAAGTAGCCCACCAAAATAGCAGTGTTTAGAAAGATCAAGCAATTGGGGCGTTACCATATGACTTAAAAAGATTTTTGATTAAAAGTTTTTTAATATATTTCTTAAATATAAAAAATTAACAATAACAAAAATAATTATGTACAATTTTTTACCTGGCCTAAGGTTATTCACAAACGAGCTGAGGCTATAAAAACTAAAGTATTGTTTATAAATAAATCCTACTATAGGGAATACGATAATACAATTATTTGATAGTTATTAATATCTGGTGGAAACATTTGAGGGAAACTTATTTTTATAAAATCTCGTCAGAAGAAAGAGATGGAACGGACCAAAACATCTAAGATAAATAAACTCTTTAAATTGTGTACATGAAAAATTGAATTAAATGGTAATTTAATTTTTTTTGTCTATGTACCTATTGGTTCATAGCCTCTAAACCATTTTAATTGAGCTAGTTTTATAAGTCATAAAAAAATAGCAAAAACTTTGTTTTGCCAAAAAATATCTTGACTGTTGCGAATATAATTGTTTTTCTTTATACGATTTTGGCTACAAAGCCTAAGTCGGTATCTACAATGGAAATTATAGTTTTAAAAATTTTCATAAAAAAATTGTATCTTACACTTATGTACGATTAACTAAGCCTCATATAATTTCTATTAACTCTGCAGGCTAATAATTGTGACGTCACACATTTGCATTTTTGTGGTTTATTAATTTTAAAACAATAGTTTTGCTCTACCGCCTATGGCTTTATATACACATTATTACTTTGTATCCTTTGTAAACTGATACTCATGCCTCTCCGCCCCAAAATTCTGTTGCACATTTAACAATAATTTGCATAATTAATTTAATGAGGCACGGTAAAAAGTGCATACCAAGCGGCTCAAATAAATTTAAAGCAGCAATAATATTAAATTTACAGCTCTTTTTTTTACCCCACAATTTATTTTTTAATTTTGTGTATGTTGCACGCATTGTGTGGCTGCCTCGTAATTTATACTACATTCAACATCCCAGCCAGGGAAACACCAGAGGTATCCAGAGGTAGCAGTAAAAGCAGTCAACGTTGCTGTAACCACAATCTTGATGGGGCAACACTTGAGTGCTGCAACTACTACACTACAAAACTGCAAACTATGGATGGTTGTTGTAGAAAAAGTAAGGCATATTGCCATAAAATTAACATTGGCAAGAGAAGAGAGTGAGTGACGCTATGGCAGAAGACGAGAAGATGAAGCAGCAGCAGAGAACTGCTGCAAATAAGCAGCACAAAAAAAAGCGAAAAAATATTAACACAATATTTTTACCAGTGAAAAACCTACGCTAGCAACATGATATGGACGCAGAGAGGTGGAGAGTTGGAAGAGGTGATGTTGCCGCTGCTGCTGTTTCTGACCAACCCACATCGTTATCATAATATGAATGGTGGCTTGGGTTGGCCTGGCCATGGCAGACGTTGCAACGACATCAGAACTACAGCAGTAACAACAACACACTCAGAAATTGCATGTTGGTGCTGCTCTGTCGTGCTTTGGCGTAGGCAGGGCTGGAAACTACTCGAAAATATTTCAAATGGTTTGGATTTTATGGTTTTTGCTAATTTAGAACTACAAGTTTTGATAATTGAAGCCTATAATACTTGAAGAAACGACTTGAAAACTATAAGTATTTAAATTTTTTTTTCTGAATAGATTTGTTTTTAAAAGCTACATTATTTTGTAGCCTTCATGTATGTAATTTCTTCAATGCCAAACGCTCTTAGGCAGACGATAGACAGGTGATGGTCTTCTACGGCCCAAACTGTGAAGATGATTTTTTTGTAGAGTATTTTGTAAGCTTAAAATTACTAGTGATAAAATTATGCAATTCTTGGCTACAGATTTCCAAAATGTCAACTAACTTATATCTATAAGAAGATTTGTGCTACCTTGAAATCTTATTCCTCTTTTTTATTGTCTATGGCTTCTCCTTTATTTTTAACGGGTTACGAGCTTTGGCTATGATTTTCAAGGGGTTAACAAATTTCTACCTATAAGAAGAATTGTTCTAAATTAAGAAAATCTTCTTATTTGCTTGGTTTGACAAACAGTAACCGGGTTACAACCTGATGTAGAGTTTCCCTTTAGTAGTCTCAGTCTCTTTACTTTCTAATGCAAAAGGTAGCTAGAGCACCCTTTACCAAGTCATTTCTGAGGAGACACGGCTCACGCGGTTTCGTCGTCTTCCTTCAAAAGCCGTATTGTCCTATAGCACACTTTTTGATCGAGCTAGCGAACTTGCTTGACTATTCCAACGCTGTCGTTAACCTTGCTGAGTTCATCATTCCATCAAATGAAATATCTATTCTTTTTAGTCACTTTACAGTGTGAAACATAGGGCCTTAATAAAATATGGAGGTATGGGAGTAGTGGTGCGTATAGAAACTCTATCCTACCCAAATGGCAACCTCACCCGCTGTTCTCTTGGTACTACCTGTTTCACTAACGTGGCTGTGTCGACAGAGAATAGACGGTACAACCCCTAACAATGACTCTCTGGAGGCTAAAATCGGCGTTCCTGATACAAGACTCGGATGCAGTAGCCCAATCAGCCACCAATCTCAAAGATAAACGATTACTGAAACCATAAACTACAAAGGGCCCAAGCTGATTCAGTGTAATTTCCTCCTAAGAACATCTGCATAAGACTCCATCATCACACCTGCTTCCACGCCATAAAGCATAACAGAAGGGATGAGCCTCCTGTAGAGTGTTCTATTAGTCTGGGTAAAGTGTTCTCTACTCATCAACTGTCTACTGAGTCTTAAGTAGCATCGAATGGCACGAGTGATTCTTCACTTGATCTCTACACTGACTGAGAGAGACGAAGTTGTTGGCACTATCAAAAGTAAAGTAGAAACCACAATCCGACTCAGCCTAGGCTGAAAAAATTCTATTGCGACCACACTTGTGTGTTAAAATCAAGAAGATATAATTTGAGGCAACTACTCAGAGATGAAGAGGGAACTGCGTATTGGATTCACGCTCCTGAAAACTTCTCCAAAAACAGAGAGAACCAGATAAAGACTGTTTTGCTTACTGGAGTTTTTAGACTTAAAGGACACCAGAGAATGATTAAGTTTTGTAAGCTGGAAAAGGATAAGCCCTATATTACTCTTTTTGAGACGTAACCCTTTGGGAAGCTCATAAGAGTGGCAGTGCATCGTGTCAATTAAAAAGATTGTTCATTTGTGAACATGAGGAGTAAAGTGAGGAGTCCTTAGCATAGATTCACCCCTCACGACGCAACATTTTTGGAAACATGCGTGATAATTTCAATTGTTTTGAAAGAGCACTGGCTAAGGAACTTTAAGCGTAAAACGTATATTAAATATATAATTAATTTTTCAACTCGAGGAGTAATGTTCCCCGCTCACTAACGTAGCCTAACGCCCTAGCAAAAAGATTGGCAACCCTCTTTGGCTTTAAAAAATCACGGTGGAACATGCCAGATAATTAGAATTATTGCAGAAATAGGACTGTCTGGGGGACTATAAGCTCAGTATGAGCTTAAATGGAACACTAGGCTCGCAGTGAGAATTTTAATTATGTTGTATACTGAAGGAGTAAGGAGTGCACCCGCTTTGCTAGACGTAATACGTTAAGAAAAATCTCAGATAATTAGAAATATTTTCGGTAGTGGAACTGACTAAGGGGGCTATAAGCTCATTAGATATCAAGGGTTGCCATGCGTATTTAACAATATTATTAATTTATAAACACGCGTCGGAGGGAATGCACTATCAAAAAGAAGAATCCCCTCTATGGTGGGCATATCATTGGGCTGCTCGGCAGAACATGGTTAAGAACATTCCAGATAATTAGAATTGTTTCTGACATAGGATTGGCTGTGGAACTTTAAGCTCAGTCGGGCGCACAATAGCAGTGCGTAGCCCCCATTAACTTTGTTATTATTTATCGTACTAGGGAGTCCACAACACTGCCCTCGGTGCTCCACTTCATCAACTTTTTATTAAAATTGTATTTTTTTCGCCACCCCCCTTTCCAGTTTGTATAGTTATATTAAAAAGTGGTTTAGTGTACACGCTTTCTCCAACCCTCGTTGGAGTGGGTATTTGTATGTGTGGGCGTAGTGATGCCATGCCATGACATGGAATCAAGTGCTTTCGGGTTGCCAATGCGATGCATGAAGCTCTTCCACCTTTACACTATGCGTTGCTGCCTCAAGTTGTTGTTGCTGCTGTTATTGCTGCCTGATTATGACTGAATGTGCACTGGGAACACATGAGAAACATTGAGCATGGTCATGTGCTCGTCTGTCTGTCTATCTGTCTGCCTACCTCTGGTTGGGGCCACCGCTGACATGTGGATTTTGCTCCTGCTCCTGCCGCTGATGATAATGATGCCTGTGCTTTATTTGCTGACTAGGCTCGGTAGTAAATTCTATGGCTGTCTGCTCTCAGCATCAACGTGTCCCATGTTGTGAGTGCTACGTCTGCATTTTACTCTTGTTCTTCTCCATGTCACGTATGTGGCACAAGTATTTAATTAGTAAGTGTAAGCGCTTTAAGTAAGCACTTGAAAGACATGCATACTGTGTACTCGTACTATATACGACGAACTGAAAAACATTTTCAATTTTCTATTTGCATTTTAAACGTTTCCCATAAGGAAGTAAATAATATGTGCAAAGAGTACGATTAAAAAAGCTGTTATCATAGTAATTTACCGTTAATGGTTAAAGTGGCCAGACAGTTTGATTGACAGTGTTGTCAATATAAATAAAAAATGCTATTAATACATGTTTAGAAGGAGGTAGTGTTGGAAGCACGGAACGTTGCACGTTCTGCTATACAATAGAGGGGAGTTCTTTTAAGGAGTTGTCACTCTTTGCAAGTTCGAACATGCTTTGTAATTAGGAAAAAAAAAATGTAAAATTCTTGGGGAAAAATCAATAAAATTTTAACCGTTGGAAAAGGAAACGAAATTGAATAATTAATTTTCGGTGAAGCAATTTAATTGAAGGATTTTCAAGAAAATTTGCATAATTTTTCCAAAAATTCTAGTTTAAGGTCCAACTTTATTATATGACCAGTACTAACTAAAACGTATACTCTTTAGAAAAATTCGAAAATTAAAGTAAAAGCTCTTAAACGTTCGTCTCCTTTGAAATTTTCGAATTGCGATGCGACAACTATTTAAGCTTGTTGATTTTTACACAAGGTATAATGAAAACAACGCTTATCTGCATCTGGTTTTAAGTATCTTTTGTTAAAATTTGGAATTGAATACATCATAGAGTTGAAAAGTTATGACTAATGAACAGATGTTTTTTTCAGTTTTCGTTAGATTTCGGTTTCGAGATTTCCCACATATTTTAAAATGGAAATAACAATTATTTTACAAAAAGTAAGTAAGTAAGAAGTAATTGGTAGTCATTTAAAAATGAGTTTTTGCAGCTGTTGTAGTATATAAAAAATATTTCCAGATTAAGAAAAACGCTGAAAAATTTAAATTCACTACACTACAGTGAATTAATATCACCCAAGTTGAAAGATCATTCACTACAGTGTAGCTTAAGGAGTTTTTCTTTTTCCATATTTTTATTCAATTTAAGGGAATGCGCTGTACTTGGAAATATTTGCTAAGCAAACCATCAACTCTCTTAAGGCGTAGAACTTCACTATAACGAATTCGCACAGGCGCAGAATATTCTTTCGATGTATATAAAATTCTTTATGCAGAAATTCGTTATAAGCAAAACAAGCGAGCAATTTACTGAAGAAATTCGTAATATAAAAAATGTGTTGTAGAGGAGTTCGTTATAAGGAGGTTCGACTGTACAAAAAATCATTTTTTTTTCTTCGTCCATCATTTATTTATTTTCTAGCTCCCATTCTCTGGCGCCCGCCCTCTTGCGCACTATTTTGGAACTTAGCGTGGTCTTGCCAATGTAGAATCCCCTGTTTCTTTTTTTCTTCTTAACTGGTCATAACAACTAGCTAGCTAGTGCGCCGTCTTCCGAAGGAGGCACGATATGCCGCTTTAAAATCCTCAATTACTCAAGTTTCTTCGTCAACAGAGCCCTCTAGTTTTTTAAATTGTTATTTATTTTATAAGTTTTCAAACGCATAGACAGGTGATTTGTGTTCTTCAGTGCATGAGCAACTGCACGAATAATATGATTTTTAAGCCACACCGTCATCTTTTTTAATGCAGCCATTTTTTAGTATGCCCATTCCATTTTTTTTTTATTAGCAGTAGCTAATTTTTATTATTTTTAGTTAAACATAATAGCTTTTAAAATTTTTTACTATCAATTTTTTTAAAGTGTTACTGCAGTATTTTATGTTCTTTTCGATATTTTTTGCAAACATCTTTGCCATTTACAAATCACCCAACTATGGGCTCGCAACTCAAAACTAACTAACCAAAACGCTTCCGGTAAAAGACGCGCACAACTATGGTATAGGATTTTCTTCTAGGCCACTGTCATTTCCAATAGACCAAAAGCAGCTAAAGCTAAGCAGTTCAAAGAGGTTAGCCCACTCGATTTGGCCTCAAGGTGTGGGCAGCAATATGGCTACCACCAATGTGCTGGAAATGGTTCCCAAACGACGCCTTCGCTTATGCAGATGCAGCGGGTGTGATAGATGCGGCATTGCTCCGCTTTGAAATTGCATTTAGCATTTTAGTATTTTTTTCTCTTCTATTTTTCTTGTTACTGCCACAGTTTGCAGCATGTCTGCGCCTTTTCCGTGTTGTCTTTCTTCTGGGTACTTTTTTCTTGCTTCTATTTCTTTGGTAGTTGGTGTTGTTGTTGTTATTTTGATGGAGCCAAGCTGCTGCCACGTTTTCTTTTTGGAAAAGATAACAAACCCAATCGTTTGTGCAACATTTTCAACAGTTTTGGCACGATTCGACGACGACTACGACGACGCGACCAAGGCATAAAAGGCAGACGCCTCTCTTTCCGTATGTATGCGTATTTGTGTATGTGTGTGTGCCAACAATTTACGAACGCCTGTGTTTTTTTTTTATATGTGTATATCGGGTGTTTTTTGAGTTATTTTTTTTTTTAAATCGAGCTAAAAACTGAAAATTTATAAGCACTTTATTTCTATTAATACAATGTTTTTAAATACAAAAAATGTAAAAGATTATAATTATAACTTATTAAAAGTTCTTTTTAGAAGGAGAGTGAAAATACAAAATTTTTAGTCCACAGTTTTAAATTTTTTTTTTTCATTTTCTGCAGTTCTCTAAAAGGTTGGTCCGACATTTTTGTCTACATCTCAGGGTCTACTGCATATTGATAAAAAAATTAAAATCTTAAATTAAGATTTTTGAATTCTTGATTTTAATTCTTAAAATGAGACCAACAAATCTTAAAACGAGACCATAATTCTTAAAATAAGACCAGAAAATCTTGAAATAAAATTAAAACTCTTGAATTAAAAAATAAAATTATTAAATTTCAAACAAGACAAAAAATTTTAAAATCATGACCAAAAATTCTGAAACTTAGACAAAGAGTTCTCAAAACAAGCTTTAAAGATAAGAAAATCTTATATTTAGATTTTTACTGTAATAAAATTGCAATCTTACAGATAAAATGTTCTTAAATTAAGATAAAAATTCTTAAACAAAGAAAAAAAATTAATTGTGATTTTCGGTACTCTTAGATTTCACCAATCTTAAAATAAGATTAAAGGTGCTTCAGAAAAAAATCTCAAATTAGTATTAGACGAGTTATCGATAACTGAATATTGGATTTTTCATTTTTAGACTTTTCTTTGACAAGCCATATCTCCTAAACGAATAAAGATCTTTTCACAAACGTTTTTTAATCAAAAATAAATTTTGAGTTTGAAAAAAATGTATTTTTTTTTTTTAACGATTTTGTTTTTGTAGTATTCAAAAGCGCATGGGCCTCAAGCAAGCAGCACCTCGAATATTGATAAATAAGCATAGTTCCTCATAATTCTCGTCTAGCACATTATCTAGAATCTAGATTCCAGACGGTTTGAGTTCAGGATTATTTGTAAAGAAAATATCGGAATGTGGAAGTAGTACTCAAAGCGCAGCGCTGGTTATGATACAATTTTTGTATCTTATGAAGTTGTTGTTTTGATGTCAGTCTATGCAGGATTAAATGGAACACAAAACAAAAAACCTAAAAAAAAGACTGCCTCTTAAAAAAACACCCGATAACATATATTCAACTTCTTTGTCGACAAGACTCCCTCGAAGCGTGAACGAGTGGAGTTTTGGCAAGTCTTTTTGAACGTGCAAATTGCATGCTGTGCAAGTTAATGGCGTTTGGTTCGTTGGTTAGACGAGAGCTGTTCCGAGGGGTTATCGGCGCGGTTACCCAGAGGGGGAAGGCTGACGGTCTGCCAAGCATTGGGTGTTGATGCTAACGAGTTGAGAGAAATAAAGTTCATGACTTTATTTTTTTATTTTTTTTGTGGCACGTTTGCTGGATATCCATTCGTGATTGTTTATGAAGCGTATTTGGAGCCACAAGTAAAATGATGGTTAACGATTGCGATTTGAATGGAAACCTGTGGGGTATTTAAAGAGCCAAAACGGGCTGCAGTTTATTGGCTTCGATATATCTATTCTCAACAGTTTTATACATATCATCTGCATAATATTTGAATGTACATCAAGAGTTTTTGTCGTTGTCGTCAACTTCCTGGCTGGTTTGTTGCTGTTGTTGTTGCTGTTGCCTTTTCTTGGCCATTTCTCATTGTAATATTATGTTTAAGTTAATGTTTAAATAAAACATGAAGCAGCAACAACAGCAATAACAACAAAAACAATGGCAGCCTTATATAAAACAAAAGCCTGGTCCATGTTGCATGCAACAAAAACAACAGTGCCGTTCTGCCCTTTTGGGCACAATTGCAATTTCCACTTTTGGGTTGTTTTCTGTAGACGTCGTCGTTGTTGTTGTTGTTGCTGCAACACAGCTGCAATTTTTCGATGCCTCAGAATTGTTGATGATGTTTGCTTGATAAGTGGGCAGGCCAGGCGAGGCCATGATGCCACAGACCTGAGCCTGACAGTCAGGCAATGCCTTAAGGCAATTTTCAACAAGCCAGTCAGGCAGGCTGCTTGCAAAACTTTCCGGGTTGGGCTCTTGGCATACATAAATTTTAATATAATCATTGTGCACTTTATTTCAAAGAGTTTTACAATATTCTTTTACTGCCCTTTCTCAATTGGCAACACTGTAAAAGCTGCGCTGACAATGTGGCAACGCTGCTAATGAACAGTCCCACACGCTGCCACATTTTTTATACTATTGTAAATTTGTGCTTGGTTTGGCTTGGCCATGTGAACCCAATTAAATACATTTTATTATAAATATTGTAACTTTGCTTGAGTTATGTATCATACTTTTACTGGCTTTCTCAATTGGCAACGCTGTAAAAACTGCGCTGAACATATGGCAACGCTGTGCGGTGCTTATAACCTTTCGCATCAACAGCAACATATTTTTTACTGGACCTATCTAAGCCTACGAGAGTATGAGAAGGGCTACGTTTTATGTTTCCAAGAGTTCTTAATATGGTTAAGACCAGCCCACACTGGACAGGGCTATTTTGATCGTATATCTATCAGAAAAGGTGTGGCTAGTTGTTACAAATAATATAAAATTTAAATGGCTTCCAAGGCTTTCTGTGTGTGTGGATTTTGAGCCGATGAATCCGTCCTAACAACTCCAACACCCAAGTGTTTGAAAATAAACTCCAAAACCCCCTTAATATCCCAACGATTTATGGTTTTCAACAATGTTTTTATATGTTTTTGGGGTTGCTGAATCCGAATCCAAAGCGCTTAAATTTCTACCACGTCAGATTTCTGAGATATCCTCCAAAAAAGATGTCTGACACTCTGCAGTTTTTTAGACCTTGGATTTGAATCTAGCGACCCCAAAAACTTGTAGTAAACATGGTCAGACCTTTGAACCTGGGGTCCCTGAGAGAACTTGTTTTTGAGTATATTTTTGAAGACGAGATCGTTTAGCCTCAACCAAGAAGTTGCGCCCAGGCAAAAGCATTTTCACCCATGCTGCATAAATCCAGACCTTAAGACAGGGGTGTGGGAATTGGTGGTTCCCCCGGGGCCCACTGTTCCCTAAAGGGGCCAGTAGATTTGAAAAAACATTAATCATTTAAGTTCTTCGGAAAAAGGCACTACTCGAGGGCCCTGCATAAAACTACTAAATAACTTACTTAGAGAATTCGGTCTTAAGCAATTAAAAACTTACGATCTTGGCAGCTATCACAACCTATATTCTTCTTAAAATATTTACCGCGCTCTGGGAACTTTTCTGACAGCAGCTCAAACTTACTATAGCGTCAACTTTGTGACACAAAGCGCTATTTTTTTTTAACCATATATGTATATTTTAGGCCCATTAGTCCAACCCGGTATCGTATGCTTTTGACAGTCACCGTCTACGTACGTTTTTCCGATTGTAGTGTCAACTTCTGTTAGTGCTCTGGATAAACGTCCCAAATGGCCAAATGTCTTTAAACCAGATATATCTCATATAATTCGTTTGATTGATTGGAAAGCTAAGCAGCTCTAATGTTAGCAGGGTGCATAATATATCCATAGGGTCGTAGTAAAGCTTTCCCCGCTTTATGCAATTTTAATATAAATTGTTTTTTAAATTTGCTAAAGTATTAGTTTTATCATTTTATAATGATCTAAGCACTAGAACCTATATTATTATTATATAATTATATTAAACGAGAATATTTCAAATGCAAGGTGTCTCAATAACCATTACCTATCGATTTAATTCTTTACATGCTACTTTAAAGTCAAAAATCTTGTTCGTGAACAAAGGAATTTTCATTTGAAAAAAAACATTTATAGTATTTTGGGGTATTCAACGAATTATATTGCCAAGGATTTCCACGAAAAACTCGAACACCCTTTCTGATTAAGCGTATATAATTCAGAAAATTACATTTATCAGAGACTTACAATTTTTATATAGGGGCTGAACTTTTTCCAAAATGTTAAGCTTACTTTGTTGCAGCATCTTTCTCTTCGTGGCAGCAACTTGCTGGCCAGTGTTTAAAAAGCCGCAACTTTACAATCTCTCAAAAACAGCTGTTCACTAATTGGGCATGCAACCGAAATTTAATTAAATCCATATATACATGTACATATATATATAAATTATAAAAAGGAGCTGCTATATACCATGTTAATGTAAACTTTTTGCCACACTGCCAACAACGATAACAGTGTTGTACAGGTCCTTGTTGTTGTTGTCCAACTTTGTTGCCGATTTAATGTTGTTTACCATGTTGCTGCAGCTTGTTAACTGGTACTAACACAACGCCAGACAGTGTTGATAAGCAGGGCATGAGAAGTTGGACAACGCTAACGATGACGACCATGTTGATGCGTACGATGATGACGATGTGCAGCCAGCCTGCGAGTCAGTCAGTCAGTTAGAGAGTCGTCGAGTCGATTGGAATCGAGCCAGTACGTCAGACCCAGCCTCTTCCATGTTTATGTTTAACTTTTTAAATGTTAATGCGAATGTTGCGCGTCGTTGTTGTTAAAGTTGTTGTTGCTGTTGTTTTTGTTTTCGTAGTGATGTGTTGATATGAGTTTTAATGCATTTTGAGCACTGTCTGTCTGTTGGTGCTCTCTTCTTGGTTGGTTATACGGCACGAGTGCCATGAACGTGTTGCTCTGCCTGTTCCCTAGTCCCTGGTTTGTGCTGGGCTGTCTCTCCACGGACTTGCCATCAAAATTCGCAATGCTTGTTGCTACTCACAATTTTTCATGCACATTATCAACAGCAACAGAGCACAAGAGCAATACCAAAAAAAAAAAAAAAAAAAATGACCTCTGTTGCAGATTTCCATTTCAGCCAGCCATAGCTTACTTACCATTTTACTTGCCAGTGTATCCCAACTCCAACTCGTCTGTCAGTCCAACTGTCTATGCGTCCGGACAGCAGTGGCGCTCACTCGATTTGTGGTTTGTTGATTTTTCTTATTCAACGCTCCCATCGCTTCGCATCAGCATCAACATTAACATCGCGATCCAAGCTCCGTTTGTCAGCAACATAATTATCATGTTTGTAGGTATGTCAGGGCACTCTTGGCGTGCACAGCTTACATAGCAATTGGCTGAGCTATATGAGGGGTTCCAACAATGCCCACATAATGGGTACATGACTTAAAGTTAGTTGGGTGTTAAGCTTTCTTGAGCGCCTAAGCATTGATGACGTGGTCGCTTTATGGGTTAGCCATTAGAACTACCACGCCTAAGACTTGTACAAGTTTTTTTAATCGAATATAATCAAGCGAATACTTATCGTATTTAAAATGTAATTGCATTTGAAAGTTACCAACTCTGTAGCAATTTAATGGAAATTAGAAAGCACTTTTTATTGAATCTTCTAAAGATTTTCCACAAAATGGTGTGGAATGGGCGAGACGGAAAAGGATTATAAAATGTGCGGGATTTTTTTATGATCTCCTAATTTCCACGCGACCGGAATGTTTTTAAATTATATTTTAATTCTATATTTTTCATAACCTGTAAATGTGTGTAACATAAGGAAGGAGACATCGAAGACCCCCCAAAGCTGCCTCCAGCATGGTCAGGAGGACTTGAGAAATTGATCTAGACATTTCAGCCAATTGTCTGCCTTGATCTAGTTTAGTCAAATTTAGTTTTTTTCAACCACATCGACTTCTACCCCCAAACAATTACAAAGCGCTTTTTTGAAATTCCATCTTTAGTTTGAATGGTTAAAATGTGGGAAGCTAAACATTCTTTCAATTAATTTCTAGGACTGCGATATTCATTTCATTTTTTAAGAATGCGAGAATTTTTTTTGCTTGTGGAATGATTAAAAACTGACCCTAAGTTTTAAACTACGATTCTTCCAAATTTACAGATTTTTTAAATGGATTCCGGCTTCACCAGACTTACCTAAGTTTCACTTCTTTTTTTTTTTTTTTTTTTTCTTATTCACGAATTTTTGAAACTTTGAGTTTTATGCACTTTATTCAAATTTGTACCAGTAAAAAATGGAATGACACTTCTTTCGAAAAGCTTAAACTTTGGAGAAACAGAGACAAAATTAGGAGGCTTACCTAAGGGTCGGTATGGACATTCCGACTGTACCCTGAACTTTACTTAATTTCTACAATATTTATCCGAATTCGAGGCGTATGAGTGTGGGGTTTTCACATTTTTATGGATAAAATTTTTTGTCACCATTTCGGTGACTGTAGGGTGTTTTTTTCGGGATGTTTTCATTTTTTTGTCTAAAATAAACGAAGCACCCAAACGATTTTTGTTGAATGGACGTTTTGTTTTAGCTTTTTAAGAGAAAAGGCTTGGAGGTAATAGATAGTGAAGGGATAGTGAAAACAATTTACGGGGGCAGGGAGTGGCTTTTATGTTTATGTTATAGTATATTATATACCTACAGCTTGTGGGGTTTCTTCATTTTTGCCTATAACTTGCGAAGTTCCTTACCGATTTTAACAAACACACCAGGTATGTTTGGGAATGCGGGAGTAAACCGCGAAATTTTATTGGAGGAAAAGGGCGGCCAATATTGAAAAGCTTAATGCAAGTGAACAACTAGACCATAAGATGCACCTTGTGGCAAAGTTGCATGCTCATAGAGAAACAGGCAGTACGCACAGCTGATGATTTTAGTTTCCTAAAACAACTTATTTACCTAAGGAAGCTTCTTCTTCAAGTTATAAGATGTGCTTTCCTAAATGGAAAGTCTGTAGCAGAAATAAATCTCGAAATTCTATTGGGGGATAGGACCGTCAAAATGCATAAATTGAAAGTAAAAGAAGAATTAGTCTAATTCACCATGCACCTTGTGGTGAAGTTTTGTGCTCCTAACTCATTTGGTCTTCGAGAAACAAGTAGTTTATGGCTAAATTCATTTCTTTTGACGTACTGATCATTATACCCTGTACCTATAGGTACAAAGGGTATACTATATTTGTGCAATGTATGTAACGGACAGAAGGAGGCGTGCTTATCATAACTTCGGGTAGCGATTGAGCCATGTCCGTCTGTCCGTCCGTCCGTCCGTATGAACGCCTCGGATCTCGGAGACTATAAGAGCTAGAGACACGAAACTTTACCACCTGGTGCGCATATATCCTCAGAAGATGAAGTTTGTTGAATCATATCGATATCTTCCCCCGTTCCCCAGCAGTAGAGTTTCGCGGTTTTTAGCCACACCGTTCAATATTTTCATCTGGAATTTAACAGAGCGATGCGTTGTGGTTACATGCATCTGTGTGTAAAAAATTAACAAAATCGGACAAATACAGCAAAAGTTTTAGTCAAAAATATACAAATTTCACCACCCCTTGCCTATAAACTGCGTCAATATTTGACTCTTCGTAATTATGGTTACAAGTGACCTAGAATCACAATTTTTGGTAAGCTGATTCATGTGGCACTAATGAACAAATCCACATCCAAATTTTATTGATGCGGTCCCCCCACCCCCCGCAATTCATTTACCGTGTTTTCTCCCACGCCCCTCAACATACCAACTTGAAACTTACCCCATATACTTTAAATAACTTCTATGACGTAACATTCGAGTTTCATCAAAATCGGTAAAAATTTAGGGAACTTTTAGGTACAAATATCCCAAAACACTGCATAGACAAGATAACACACATAGAGTATCTTCCTTTGACAGCTTTGGGTGATTCTATCGATAAACTAATATAGTTAAAAGTATAAATAGCAAAATTTTATTGACTACGCAATTAAAACTTTAAACATCGAGCTGTTTCTGGTAAACACAATCAAAAACCAGCGGCAGTAGGACCTTGGATATCTTTCGAAAACTGAGCAAAACTGCTGTCACTATTGTGAGTTACAATCAGCTACTACATAAACAGAATGTAGATACAGCTGTTGTTGTAGTATAAAAAGAAGAAAATTAAAGATACTCTTGTTTGGGGAGACAGTCGGTTACCAAAGCAATTAAGCACAAACAAAAGCAAGAGCAAAAACAAGAGAGACGCACAAACCTGGTTAAGACCCAACAAGCATCTCGTGTGACCAAAATGGAACACGAACTAAATACGGCAATAGCATTCGCATCAGGAGCATCAGGAACAACAACAGCAGCAGCAGGCATGTTATCTACATCTTGTAGCCAGAAGTAAAGCCAAAAAAAAAATATTTTAAAAAGGGGCAACAACATGGAGCCAAGAACTGATTTGCAATTTGGTTGAGCTTCAGCGCTCAGGTTGCCCCCTCGTGCCTGCAACAAACGCACACTCACACAGTGGCTCTTTTGCAGCAAAGCTTCGTCGTTCTGCTTGATAACCATTAACAATTTGGTAAACTCTAAAAGGATGTGCATATGGTGGCCTGCTATAGGTCTCCATGGCCAAGGTAACCAGCTCACAGCATAACATTATCACAGCTGAGACACGACTAGCTTACTACATAGTTAACATCGGCATCATCTTCATCATTATTGTCGTCATCTTCATCATCATTGTTGTCATCTTCATCAACTTTGTCGTCATCATCGTTATTATGTAGTTTTTCAAAACCAGGGTTGCAGCAACTTCATCATCGTGCTGTTGTTGAAGCTTCATTATTGTTATTATCGCATGCTGGCAGGCAGGCAGGCAACCAAGCATATGTGTTAACTTGAAGTTAAGTGGATTCGGTGGAGTCAGCGGCAACTGCAGCAGCCCGCAGTCGTGGATCTGCTCTGGGTAACATTGTCTCTATTGCACAGTGGTCAAAGTACGTTTATTAGCGTTCAAATAATTGCAAGCTATGTATAGTACTGTTGTTAGCTGTCGAGACTTCCCGCGATTATGGGTGCACTGAATATTCTTCGAGGCGACTTCGTTTGGGAACCAACTCTTATGAAGAGCTACGAAGGGGTTCTTATGTTTGTGTTCGAGTCTGTTTTGGAAAAGTTACGTTCCGGCTCAAACTCCGCATCCGGTTTTAAGCGGGTTTGTCCCAGATATCGAGCACTGTGAAGGAAAATTAATTTTCACGAAATTTTAGTGAAAGTGAAAAATATAACAGACTGGTGGTCTTCGAAGGGAGTTCGTTTGCTGATCAAATTCTTGCCAATAGATACAAGTTCGTGAATTTTGTCTATTTTTGTGTTCACACATCGCTTCCGGTTTTAAGTGGTTTGGATACAGATATCGACCATTGTTCATTGACAGCACACTAGAATAGCGCTCTTTTACGTGTTCCTTTGCCCCTCTGCGTGTTGATAATTTAAATGAGCGACTGACTCTGTTAGGTTGGTTCTGACTCGCTAGCTGACTACCTTCGGTGCAGTATCTGAGCATTTTTATCTTTACCTTTTTATTTTTTGGCTTTTTTTTTTTTTGGTATAGAGTGTGCGTGTGTTTGCTGCTTGTTCTTGGTAATACCTTGTTCTTCTCATGTTTCCTTCGTGTAGTATGCAAAGAAAAAACTTTTGCCGGAGCCAACACATCTTAAATTTTCACAAAATTGCTTGCTTTCTTTATTTTTTCGTGATTTTTTTTTGTGGTTTTTTTTTTTGTTCGTTTGTAGAGTTTTGCTTGAATAACTTTAGTTAGCTTGGGATGCAGCCCGGCAGGTGCCTCAACCTTGTTGCACGTTTTTTGTATGTATTTTTTTGTGTCTGCCCTTTTTGTGGCCCATTAGGGCGGAACTTGCATGTCAACGCCTGATTGACGAAACGATGAATAAGTTGTGAATATTAAGCACAGCAAACTGAGCAGGGGCTTAGCCAAAAGTGGATGCAAATTGTTGCCAAGGCTGTTTGTTGCACACCAAAGTTTTGCACCAAGTTTGTTTTGTAATTAAAAAAACTTGTGCAATTTGCAGACCATCGTAAGCGCTTAAAGCCAAAACTTTCAAGACAAATTTGAAGCCAGAGTTAAGTGCATTGTAAGCTTTTCAACACCTTGACAAAGAACTTGGCAGTTTCATTTCATACCATTTATCCTGACCACCCCATGCCTTGGCCGTGCTCTAGCTCTTTGCACCTTTTGTTCTGCTCAGGTTTTTGATGCGCAACTCCGTGGGAAACCAGGGTGTGAGTAATTGATAAAAAGCATTTTATATGGGCATGTAATTTGTAGTACTTTCAGTTGATTACTCTTTGAGGTTGGGGCTATAAAATTAATTTTAAAGTCGCGAACTATCAAATACTCTGAGAATTGAGCAGGGGCGAATACAATTTCGATTGGAACTGCAGATTGCTATACGTCAGTAATAGGGACAAACAATACGATGTGTTGAAAAACTATAAGATACTCAGATATATCGAATAGAGGACGTTAGGACGTTAGGAGCTTACGCCGCTGGAGTAGAGGTAATCTTCGAAGAAATTCGAAAAGTATCTAAGGATGTTTACTTTACTATACTTTACTTTACTATTATCGGACCACCCTCGTATACTACTTGTACATCAATGGAAATTAAGTAGATCGAGTAAATCTGTGTTTAGGATCATAAAATTCGTTTGTTCTTTGTATGTGTGAATTCCAGCTCCGATATTTCTGATCGGTCCAGACAGTCCGAATCCTACCCCTAGATCCGCTTCTGGTATGTGTCTGTACACTAATAAAAAAGAAATGGAAAGATAAATTTAAATTAAGAAACTCTTTTCGAATCCGGCTGCAAAGCTAAAAATTGTGTAATAAATTTTTAATTCGGAAAAGTCTAGATCGTACTCGGGTGTCTGGATAATATTGACAGTGTTGACTCATTTTTCCCATTGCGATTAAAATAAAATTAACTTGAATCAATTCTATTGGAGGTGATGTATGAGAATCCTTACTTGGATGGCCTTTGACACCATTAGGGATCAATTTAATACAGTAAGGTGGTTTTTATTTTGTAGTGGGAGTAAAATATGAATGTGTGCGACACACCTTTCAATTATTTGCATGCAGCTGGAATGCCCTAAAAACTGCTTAATTGTAATAAAAAGGAAATTTAATAGGGGAACCCCTAGGTATTGCCAATTCCAGAACAATAAAGATAGTAAGAAAACTTTAAAATTCAAATGTTACTAGAGGATTAGTTCTCTTGTCTGCCCAAAAAAATTCATATATGTATTACTTTACTCCGTCTCAAATTGCATTTGAAATAAAATTTTGTTTCCATTTCCATAAAGTGGCAACATATACACCCTACTAAAGTTGCGCTCGTCAGCCACTTGAAAACCTGGTTACCTTTGAGTACCTGACAGCGCACATGGGTTCATGTACATTTATTTTTTGTCAATATGTTATAAGGTCCTCAGTTTCAGTCAAGCACAGGCAACATGCTTGAAAAGCAGGAACTCCAGACAGAAGCACAGCACCTGCTGCCACAGCGTTATCTGCCACTTTTCACATTTTGTTTGTTCAATTGGATTATGGCTGCAACTGCCAAGTGACGTCATACACACACGCAAAAGCTTATTTATTTATGAATAAAATGTTATTTTTTTTACAAAGAAAAGAAGGAAACTAAAAGCACAGTTATACCTTATTAATTTAGTGCAGTTTGCTCTTATATATTTATTTTTTTTTCAATTCCTGCTGCTGTAAATTCTGCTTCGCACATTTAATTAAAATTTATTCATGAGCAAAATTAATTATGGCGCGCACAACTTCAGTCAACATGAGCAATGCAAGCATATACACTGTAAAAAATTATTCAAAAGCATATTTAATTATGATCATTACTTTTTAAAGTGAGACTTTTAAGGTATTCAGTAGCTTTGACAGCTGTTGCAATGAGCAAGTGTTGCAACAAGCAGCTTGTGAACACCCCTTGGTGTTGCACACTGTTGCAAACTGTTTGCATAGGCTGTTTGCTTCGCATAGCATTTATAAATAATTGACTTGATTATGAAGTCTGGTGGGTTACACTATAGTTTCCTACTTACATTATAATATCGAATTTTTTTCTTAGTACTTCCATAAAATAAGTTTTAAAATCACGCCAAAGTTTTATATTTTTAAACTATTTGAGGAATATTGCTAAAAATCTACTTACTTGATTGTTGTTACTTTTCTATTAATTGAAATCAAAAGCAATAAGCTCTATAATCGATAACAATCGCAGGCACTTGCTAAACAATATCGATATTCATTGAGCCTATTGCTGGCCAGTGTTAATTAAAGCCAATTTTTGTTTAGTGTACATGTTGGAACACCCACACAGAACCCATGCCCAATATTTTGTCCTTCAACCGAGAGCAGCACAAAAAAAAAACAACGGAAGGCAAATAAAAAAAAGAAAAAATGAGAGCAGCAACAACAACAAGCACAACGGGAAAGGCTGCGCTGAGTACGGCTCGTTGACTAGTTGCCAACCCGGCAGCCAGGAGGCCCCCTAACTGCTCGTTTCACTGGTCGACTGGTTGCCGGGACGAGCTGACTACTACCACCAGTGCTGTGCCTTCCTGCGCTGCTCGCACCCGTCTATTTAGCCAACCAACTTCAACACATTTAAATAGCTGCAACTTCCGTTGCAACTAGCGCAGCGCTGAGACAGTAGTGCCTCCTGCCCTGGTCCCAGCAGGCAATATAAAACGCATATAATGCTGCTACTCAGCGGGGCTTGAGTGCCGGAGGGGTCACGGTGCTTGTACTGGGCCATGGCAGCAGAGTGGCAACATCCTGTGTACGCGTCCAATGCTCACTTAAAGTTTGTGGAGGTGCATACCAGAACCCCAACAAAGAATGTGCTCCTCCAACCAACCAACCAAGCAGCCCAGCAGTCCAACAATAACAGCACTTGCATTCATTTAGCATTTAAGTGTAGTTGTTGTTTTAACCATTGCTGCTGGGGTACCACCACCAGTTCCATAGTGCATCCTGTGCTTAGCTGGAATTGCCAACTGTGTGTGTGTGCTGCATCTAGTGGCGTTGAAATTGTCGACTCGGTCATCCGAATTATGCCATTATAGCATAAGCTGCCACCAACTTAGCCACCACCGACATCATCATTCACGTGCAATGTGTGCGCATCCGTATCCGTGCATGCGTCCGTTGCCCATTTAAATGAAACTATGGCTACCCAGCCGAACAAACCCGTTGACGACGCCAAGCCTTGCTCCGGCGTTTGTATACATTAATAATTAAAATATTTTACCCAAGTTTGAATGGAGCAACAAAAAGAAGAAGAAGCAGTCAACGACTACGTCAACGGGTTGCGCTTGCCATAGCCTCTGCCTCTGAAGCATTTCAATTTCGGTCGAGTGTGCTCTGCCTGGTCATGTTGCTGCGGGTGGAATCTTGGGGGTTTTGGGCTCTCGCTACTCGAGTTGATGAGATGTCTGCGCCTGCTGCTACAACATCTTCTCATGCTGCAGCGTCGTCATCATCAGCGCTACCAATGTTATTGTTGTTGTTGTTGTTAGTAATGATGTTGATTTCTTAACGCTTCACTGCTGTCTGCGGAGGCGCACTCCCATGCTGGCATAAAAAATGTAAATTATTTACAAGGATTTTAACGTTAATGCAAGTATCATCCAACCAAGCAACCGAGCAACCATTCATATACCCATTCAACCATGACTTGACAGCAGCAGCAGCCCCATTTGCACTGTGTTGTCTCCTCATGTGAATGCCTTCTTACTTGGTGGTTTTCCCTCATTGTGTCTCGGTCTATCAACATAGATTACATTGCACATATTTGTCGTGCAAATGTGAGCATTAATAATTCAACTTGCACATAAAGCTTCAAGTCATGTATGGCTGGTGGGGCACTCTCGGATCATTCTTCGTCGTCCATTAGCGCTATTATCGAAAGCAAGTCACACTTTCAAGCTTTTTCTTGTCATTGCAGTGGGCATATGCAAATATAAATACTTTGCAGCCCAAAAATTGGGATTATTATGCATACACCCTTGACTCTTTAAGTGCTCCTTAGAAAATGGTTGGGTCCGCTGCATCACGCCGGCTTCCTGCATCCGTACCTGAATAGGAAAAAAGTAGTATGTACCAAATTAATCAGCAAGAATAGCCGAGTCGATTGGGACATGTCCATCTGCCTGTGTGAACGCTGAGAACTCGTATCTCCGATATTTTGAATATCGAGAAAATCGAAGTCGATACTGAATATTCGATATCGATATTTTGGTTCTCGATGCCAATTTGCTTAGTATCGGTATCGAGCTACATTTCATTTAAATTTTTTGGGGGAATCGAATCGGTATCGAGTTTTTTGGAATACTCAATACTTCGATTCGATTTTTTTCCGGTATCGAGCATCTCTCATCTCTTTGAGTTAGGTCATTCAGTTTTGTCAAAAGGTTATGCCAACGCATAATAGCATCCACCTGCCACAACTCTTTCATGCGACAGTGTGACCATCTTAATTGAATTCCACGACTTTTAAAAAATACTAAATACCAAACTAAGTTTATTGATATCACTTATTTTACTCTTTCCATTTCAACTTGGAACCTCAGAAAAGTCGCTTCTAATTTTGATTGCAATCAAATATAAGGGGCCATATAATATATATACACTGTAATCAATCCTATAATACTCCTATTTTTCATTAAGCGTAGCATATGCTACAAATTTTAAAGAATCTTCCTGGATCCGCCTCAATTTGCATTTAGTAAAGTAGGTAAAATGTTTATTTTCAATTGAATACTTGTCACTTAAATTCTTGCAGCAGACTAACAAAAAGATCAGCAGCAGAGTTCGCTTAGTGCAAACACTATCGATGCCTATCGATAACAAACGCTGATCCTGCCCGCCAGTGTGGTTAAACGCTATTGGTAGACTATAAATAAAGCGATTCATATTAATTTTCTATGACTGTATTTTTATACCCTGTACCCTGTAGGTACAAAGGGTATAATAGATTTGTGCAATGTATGTAACGGACAGAAGGAGGCGTGGCAGACCCCAAGTCTTTTATACCAAAATGCTTATCATAACCTCGGGTAGCGATTGAGCCATGTCCGTCCGTCCGTCCGTCCGTCCGTCCGTCCGTATGAACGCCTAGATCTCGGAGACTATAAGAGCTAGAGACACGGAACTTTACCTGCTGGTGCGCATATTTCCTAAGCAGATGAAGTTTGTTGAATCATGCCAATATCTTTCCCCGTTCCGCCGCTGTAGATTTTCGCGGTTTTTAGCCACACCGTTTAATATTTTCATTTGAAATTTAACAGAGCGATGCGTTGTGGACATGCATCTATGTGTAAAAAATGAACAAAATCGGACAAATACAGAAAAAGTTATAGTCAAAAATGTACAAATTTCACTGCCCCTTGCCCATAAAGTGCATCAATATTTGACTCCTCGTAATTATAGTTACAAGTGACCTAGAATCACAATTTTTGGTAAGCTGATTCATGTGGCTCTACTGAACAAATCCACATCCAAATTTTTATCGATGCGGTCCCACCACCCCCCGCAATCGATTTACCGTATTTTCTCCCACACCCCTCAACATACCAACTTGAAACTTACCCCATATACTTTAAATAACTTCTTTGACGTAAAATTCGAGTTTCATCAAAATCGGTAAAAATGTAGGGAACTTATAGGTATAAATATCGAATTTCACGAAAAAAAAAAAATTCCAATTGGAAAGTTCGTAGAAGGAATATGCAGGAAAAATTGTTTGCGAGACAAAAGGTACACTGTCGGGCACCGCCTCGACTGTACCACTTTTTTTTTTTTTTTTTTTTTTTTTTTTTTTTTTTTTTTTTTTTTTTTTTTTTTTGGTATTTTTCAGTTGATATTTACGGAGTTTAGCTTTTCAACTGTGTGGTTCTTCTGAAAAGTTTTTATAAGAACATATTTAAAAATAACAGAAATCGCAAAACTTTAGGAAAATTCAAAAAAATAAATAGGATTATTTTTGTTCTTTAATTACTAACTAAAACTAACACGGGTACCTAAGAGTGCTAACTTTAAGTTAACACGACTTATTATCGCGAGTTTTGCAGGATATTCTACTTATTTATAAAATTAAGGAATTTATTTTTCTGAGATTGATTAATATGTTTAATCAGACAAATGTAAGTCTGATCAGTTCAGGAGTTCGAGTAATAAAATGAGTCGTCATTATCATTTTGAATATTTTGTTTTCTGCAAGACTCACAGCGTAAGTCTTCCCAAAATGTCGGAGCTATATTGGCATAAATACGAAATTAAGGACAAGCAGTTTATGTCTCCTAAATGAATAGATTGCGATAGGATTGGATGCTGATAATTCTATTAATTTAGCCTATTCTATTTGCTTATATGATTGCTAAAGTTTAGTTTTTAATCCAAGGTACTAGTGTGCAGATTTATGGTTAATAGAAGTCAAGTTGATTATAGTTTGAAAAGCTAATGTACTAGTATTTACAAACTGTGCATTTTGTGTTATTTTTCTTACTTGCACCCTACTGCGCTTATTTATGCTTAAATAGATCATCTCATGCATGCTACAGCTACTGTTGTCAAGCTGTAGCCATAATATTTTTAAACTGCCTATCGATAACAATGGCTGATTCGTCCTGACAGTGTGGGTAAACGCTGTAACTAGACACTAAAGCAATGAATGCAGTTTGAAATGTTGCGCGTACGAGTACTAGTAATTGCAACCTGTGCAATTTGTGTTATTTTTTCTAACTTTTTGCACCCTTCTGTGCTTATTCATACACAATTAGATCATCTCATGCAGCTGCAGCTGTTGTCAGAGTTGGAGTGCACGCAGCACACCCACTTAAACCAACAACATGCCTCCTCCACATCGGACTAAGCCCATACAAATGTAAACAAAAGCTTAAGCAAACCCACGCAAACTGCGCGTAGTTGCAATTTGCATATACTCGTAGCTGCATACTACTGCAGTTACGACTGCAGTGCCTCCGAAAACAACAACGACTAACTAACAACGATGTTGCACATCGTCCTATCGTCCATGACGTGTATGTTGCTCCTCCTCATGCTGTTGCAGTTGCCATTGAGGCATATTGTTAACCACTCGAGGACAGCATGCGCGCATATTTTTGCTTACTTAATTCTTGATGGCTTTTTATTTTTGTATGGGTTTGCTCTTAATGCATTGTAGAACCCACTGCCCCAACGATATGGTTTTTGTTTTTTCCAACAATAAGAGATGCATTTATTGTGTGCGAATTTTTAAGGTCGGTTAAATTTTGTGAAAACGATAGCGAGACGTAAATCTGAGAAATCTTTTGGGTTATGCAAACTTAAGATTTGCATATATTGGTATTTGAGATATGTATGTACGTATTAGATGCGAAGAACAACAGTGTTACAAATTCTACGCTGTAAAAGAGAGCCAAGAGCAAAAAGCCTTAGGCTTAAAAAAAAAACGTCAAGTACTTTGGCCCAGATAACAAGCACACATTAAGCCTTTTCTCGAGAGAAAAGGCGTTTCCGGAGTAGACTTGAGACATTTTTAAACAGGAGGGGGCTGAGCTCAAGTTATTAAGACTGTCATCAACTCAGCTTGATGACACACAGCTCCAAGGCCTACCGTCTCAATAGATTGTGCAAGAGTATAGCTCTATCTCGAAGCTCGAGATTTGGGCTATAAAAGACGGTTCTCCCATTAAAAAAATAATCTCTATTTGTTCTCTATCGATAGTACTCCAAATTACAGTAAAGATGTCTAATTCAAGCCCAAGAGAAAAACTATAATACATACTCTCAGTGAAGATGTGGTCTCTTTCAAACCAGTGTACACCAAATAAAATTATGGGGACATTAAAAAAGAAATGAGAGAAGTGGTTTAGTAATGTGCACAATGTACCATTTGCAGTAGAAGTTCTCTCGCTCTCCTATTATAATTTTTGAACGTTTTTATTCACGCCTGAATGGGTACAATTGTTACAAATAGAATATTCACTTACTTTCGTTTAAAAAAGTACACTTATTAACCTTATACCTCGCTCTCTCTCTTTATTTGCAGCACACTCTCCCGCTTCTTCTTCGCTGGTATCCACGTCTTCCAATACGTTCATCAACACACCTGCAACACTGCTTTTTACCACACGTTTTGACATCCAGGTGGCAAATATTACAAAGCCAACTGGCGGTCCACAAATTGATGTCATTGTTAAGGATCTGGAGGAGGCAATGGCCATTGATTTTTATTATGCCAAGAATTTGGTCTGTTGGACTGACTGTGGGCGTGAGGTCATCGAATGTGCCCAGACCAATACAACGCTGCCGTTGACCAAGGCACCCAAACAAACTGTGATATCCACGGGCCTTGACAAACCAGAAGGCCTAGCCATTGATTGGTATACGGACAAAATATATTGGACAGATGGCGAGAAAAATCGCATTGAGGTAGCTACGCTCAATGGTAAATATCAGAAGGTTCTCTTCTGGACAGATCTGGATCAGCCGCGTGCCATTGCCGTTGTACCAGCCAAGCGTTTGCTCATTTGGACAGACTGGGGTGAATATCCCAAGATTGAGCGTGCCAGCATGGATGGTGATCCATTGACACGCATGACTTTGGTTAAGGAAAATGTATTCTGGCCCAACGGTTTGGCCGTAGACTTGAAAAGTGAACTGATTTACTGGACTGATGGCAAAAATCGTTTCATAGACGTTATGAAGCTGGACGGCAGTAATCGGCGCACGCTCGTCAATCATCTTAAGTATCCATACAGTCTGACCTATTTTGATAATCGTGTTTATTGGACTGACTGGCTGCGGGGCTCTTTGAATGCCTTGGATCTGCAAACGCTTGAGCTGAAGGAGCTCATTGACACACCCAAGGCGCCCAATTCGGTACGCGCCTGGGATGCCACTTTGCAGCCATACGAGGACCATCCCTGCGCACACAATAATGGCAATTGCTCACATCTTTGTTTGTTGTCCACCAATGCGCAAGGCTATAGCTGTGGCTGTCCAACGGGTGTAAAACTAATCTCGCCTAGTAAATGTGCAAATGGCTCACAGGAGATGCTGTTCATTGTGCAAAGAACACAGATTAGCAAAATTTCGTTGGATTCACCGGATTTTACCATCTTTCCATTGTCGCTGGGCAAGGTGAAGTATGCTATTGCTATTGACTATGATCCCGTAGATGAGCAGATTTATTGGTCTGATGTGGAGGCCTATACTATAAGGCGAGCACATGCTGACGGCACTGGCGTAACCGACTTTGTAACTTCTGAGGTACGTCATCCGGATGGCTTGGCGCTTGATTGGCTGGCTCGAAATTTATACTGGACTGACACCGTTACTGATCGCATTGAAGTATGTCGTCTTGACGGCTCTGCACGCAAGGTGCTTATATATGAGCACCTGGAGGAACCTCGTGCCATTGCCGTGGCACCTTCGCTGGGCTGGATGTTCTGGAGCGATTGGAATGAGTTTAAACCTAAGGTGGAGCGTGCTTCGCTCGATGGCTCTGAACGTGTGGTTCTCGTTTCCGAGAATCTTGGCTGGCCAAATGGTATTGCGCTCGACATTGAGGCCAAAACGATTTATTGGTGCGATGGCAAAACAGATAAAATTGAGGTAGCCAACATGGATGGTTCGGATAGACGCGTTGTCATCAGCGAAAACCTCAAGCATCTCTTTGGTCTAAGCATTCTCGATGATTATCTGTACTGGACAGACTGGCAACGACGCTCCATTGATCGTGCGCATAAAATCACTGGCAATAATCGCATTGTAGTGGTTGATCAGTATCCGGATCTGATGGGTCTTAAGGTATCACGGCTACGTGAGGTACGTGGCCAAAATGCCTGCGCCGTGCGCAATGGTGGTTGCTCTCATTTATGCCTTAATCGGCCAAGGGATTATGTGTGTCGTTGTGCAATTGACTATGAACTGGCCAATGACAAGCGCACCTGTGTTGTGCCTGCTGCCTTTCTGCTGTTCTCACGTCAGCAGCATATAGGACGCATATCCATTGAGTACAATGAAGGTAATCATAACGACGAGCGGCTTCCCTTTAAGGATGTGCGCGATGCTCATGCTCTAGATGTAGTTGTGGCGGAGCGTCGCATCTATTGGACCGATCAGAAGTCCAAATGCATTTATCGTGCTTTTCTCAATGGCTCCTATGTGCAACGCATTGTGGACTCGGGTCTTATTGGACCTGATGGCATTTCTGTTGACTGGCTGGGTCACAACATTTACTGGACAGATGCTGAAGCGAGGCGTATTGAGGTTGCGCGTCTGGATGGCAGCAGTCGTCGTGTGCTGCTCTGGAAAGGCGTTGAAGAGCCGCGCTCATTGGTGCTAGAGCCCAAACGCGGTTACATGTACTGGACCGAATGGCCATCAGACTCTATTCGAAGAGCTACCATGGACGGCGCAGAGCTGCAAACCATCATAGCCGGTGCAAATCATGCGACAGGCCTGACACTCGATCAAGATACACGACGTCTTTATTGGGCAACACAGTCGCGACCCACAAAGATCGAGTGTGCCGACTGGGATGGCAAGAAACGGCAGGTGCTGGTTAGCAGCGATTTAGATGATCCTATTGCTCTCTCACTATATCAAGACTTTGTCTACTGGAGCGACTGGAATACCGGTGACATTGAGCGTGTCAACAAATATACCGGTCAAAATCGTAGCCTTGTGCATTCAGGCATGACCTCTATTACCTCGCTGCTAATTTTTAACGACAAACGTCAGACGGGCGTGAATTCTTGCAAGGCCAACAATGGCGGATGCTCACATTTATGCCTTGCAACACCTGGTCGTCGTGGCATGACTTGCGCTTGTCCCACACATTTTACACTAGCCAAAGATGGCGTTAACTGCATACCACCAAGAAACTATATCATCTTCAGTCAGAGAAACAGCTTTGGACGGCTACTGCCGAATACTACGGACTGTCCCAATGTGCCGCTGCCAGTTTCCGGCAAGAACATACGCGCTGTGGATTACGATCCCATCACGCATCATATATACTGGGTAAGTGTAAATCTCTGTTAGAAAATTAGTGATTAATAATCAACTTCTTTATGACGTAGATCGAGGGTCGCAGCCACAGTATTAAGCGCTCACTAGCAAATGGAACCAAGGTTAGTTTGCTGGTCAACTTTGGACAGCCCTTTGACATTGCAATTGACATCATTGGACGTTTGCTGTTTTGGACCTGCTCTTACTCGAACAACATTAATGTTACCAGGTGAGTGGGCATTGTTGTCACAGTGGTTTAAACACCTAGTTGACTTTTCGCTTTATCAACAGCTTCTTGGGTGAATCCATTGGCGTCATTGACACGGGCGACTCGGAAAAGCCTCGCAATATAGCCGTACATGCCATGAAGCGTCTGCTCTTCTGGTCCGATGTGGGTAGCCATCAGGCTATTATTCGTGCTCGCGTTGATGGAAACGAGCGCGTCGAGCTGGCTTACAAGCTGGAGGGAGTTACGGCATTGGCACTGGATCAGCAATCCGACATGATTTACTATGCGCATGGCAAGCGCATCGATTCCATGGACATTAATGGCAAGAACAAGTAAGTGGCAGAAACTAATTTTAATAATAAGAACGTAAAACTGACTGCTTTTATAAACCGCCTTTCCTTTATAGAAAAACTCTGGTGTCCATGCATATCTCGCAGGTGATTAACATTGCCGCTTTGGGTGGCTTTGTATACTGGCTTGACGACAAGACAGGCGTGGAGCGCATCACAGTTAATGGAGAGCGTCGTACAGCCGAGCTACAACGTCTGCCGCAAATTACCGACATACGTGCCGTTTGGACGCCAGATGCGAAGCAGTTGCGAAATCACACTTGTCTCCACAGTCGCACCAAGTGCTCGCACATTTGTATAGCTTCTGGCGATGGAGCGCCACGCTCTCGCGATATTTGCTCCTGTCCCAAGCATTTAATGTTGCTCGAAGACAAGGAGAACTGCGGTGCCTTACCCGCTTGCGGTCCAGATCATTTTACTTGCGCTGCTCCAGTTGCAGGCAACAGTGATATGAACAAGGATTGCATACCAGCTAGTTGGCGCTGCGATGGCCAAAAGGATTGCCCCGATAAGTCCGATGAGGTGGGCTGTCCAACTTGTCGTGCGGATCAATTCAGTTGTCAGTCGGGTGAGTGCATTGATAAAGCCTTGGTATGCGATGGCACCACAAATTGTGCAAATGGACACGATGAGGCCGACTGCTGCAAGCGACCCGGCGAGTTTCAGTGCCCCATCAACAAGGTAAGTAACTTGCAGGATACATTTATAATAGAGAAAAAGAGAAAAATAATTACTCCTTTTCTTATAGATTTGCATTTCGGCAACGCTTTTATGTGATGGCTGGGATAACTGCGCCGATGGCGCAGATGAATCACCCGACATTTGCATGCAGCGGCGTATGGCGCCCGCCTCGGACAAACGCGCCTTTATGATACTTATTGGAGCTACAATGATTACCATATTCTCCATAGTATATTTGCTACAATTTTGCCGTACGCGTATTGGCAAAAGCCGCACAGAGCCAAAGGATGATCAGGCCTCGGATCCGCTATCACCTTCAACTTTGAGCAAGTCGCAACGTGTGTCGAAAATTGCTTCAGTGGCAGATGCCGTACGCATGTCTACTTTGAATTCACGCAATAGCATGAACTCCTATGACCGTAATCACATAACTGGCGCTTCCAGCTCAACGACAAATGGCAGCAGCATGGTTGCATATCCCATTAATCCGCCACCATCGCCGGCCACGCGTTCCCGTCGACCCTATCGCCATTACAAGATCATAAACCAACCACCGCCACCGACGCCCTGCTCCACAGACATATGCGATGAGTCCGATTCCAATTATACCAGCAAATCAAACAGTAATAATAGTAATGGCGGCGCCACAAAGTTGTCGTCGTCCTCTGCTGCGGCCTGCCTGCAGTATGGCTACGACAGTGAGCCATATCCGCCGCCACCCACACCTCGCTCGCACTACCACAGCGATGTACGCATTGTGCCGGAGTCCTCCTGCCCGCCTTCACCATCGTCGCGCTCATCGACATATTTTTCACCGCTGCCACCTCCGCCTTCGCCCGTGCAGTCGCCTAGTCGTGGCTTTACGTAACATTTCGAGATTTATATGTAAGAGGATGGATGGCACAGCGGATCATTTTATTTAGTTAGTGTTTAGACTATATCATTGTTGCTTCCATCAGCCAAGTTACAATTGTATTACTACAAAATACTATAATTTACTACTATTGCATTGTACATATGTATGTGTGTTTTGTGTGCATATCTTATTATTGGTCATTTAAGGCTTTAACTATTTTTAATGTGAGATTTGTTTGGTCGCATCCCAATCCATTTATGTGTGTATATATTATGTATTTAGAAAAGTAGCCAATATTTTTAATCATGTATTTCGATCTCGTTAAGTTTTTCTGCCAGAATTTTCTTTTGCCAGACGAAATTTATTGCAAAACGTAAGTAAAACAATAGACTGCAACATTCAAGCCAACGTAAATATTAGAAATTAAATTTTTATTAACTTATAGAACAAAAACGCAGGTAACATGCATATACATATACCTATATATTTAATAATAGACAAGGCTATATAATATTCCGTGTGCCAAATTTTAAAAATCTACACGTTTTCATTAATCTACTATTTAATTTCAATTTTAAACTAGTTTTGTGCGCATTATTCTTTTAAGTTAGCTTACATTTAACGTTACATGTTAGAAATATAAGTGTAAATATAAAATTTTTTGTGGGTCTTTCGTACCAATTTTTTTAAAGTTCTTTTAATGAAGCAATATTGACAAATGCAAAAAGTATAAACATGAAATTTAACTGTCTTCTCTTAATTGTTATAAACACCAAAAAGTGCCTCAGTAATATGTGTGTTTTATTTGTTTTATTTCCTATATTATTTTACATAGATAAACAAATAGATAGTTATACATATATGTGTAATTTTTGCAATAATACAAAATATTTATAGTTAATTTTAAATACCATAATTGTAACAGTAACAATATACAAATGAAATATTTTTAAATATAAAACTGCAGTTTCTTTCGCGATTAAATCGATTATGGTCAAAAAAAATCGATTGCTTGTTGAGACTATCGATAGAAATTTATACGAAACGGACGACAAAAAACTGACTGCTACGCGATATCACGCAGCTGTTTTAAAAATAATAAACACAGATGGCCCTGTCTATTGGCTGTTCTTGTCATAGCTGAGTTAACAAAATTATTTGATTCTAGTTATGTTTGATTAAATTCTTAATATGTCGTAATGTTAAATCAGTAAGTTCAGACCTACTTTTAAAGACAAAGTTTTTACATGCTGTAATTATAGCAATCGGACACTTGTTAATGGTTTTCGGACATGTTGGCGCCGGCATCAAAGCAGTCAAGAAACAAACGGTGCTAACTCTAATGAAAACTCTTACATTTGGCGAAAGCCTGAAGGGCAATACACAGGCATAAACGTATATAATCATACCCTGCGCCGCAAAGTACCACTGGTGCTACGTAATCCCCATTTAGCCACATGGTACACATGCGGTCCGACAGTTTACGACTCGTCGCACCTGGGTCATGCCAGCACATACGTCAAAGTGGATATTATTCAGCGGATATTACGTGACCATTTTAAAATCAATCTAGTAACTGCCATGAATATTACAGATGTTGATGATAAAATTATTAAGCGCTGTCGCGAAACAGGAAAAACATGGCAGGAGCTGACACGTGCCTATGATGAAGAGTTTAAACAAGATATGTCTCGACTAAATGTAATGCCACCAGATTTTTGCAGCCATGTCTCGACAAATATGCCCGAAATTCTGCGATTTATTGCAGAATTGCTAGTTACAGAACAGGCCTATGTAAGCGAAGACAAATCTGTGTATTTTAATGTGTCTAAATATCCATACTATGGAAAACTGCAAAAACTAAATATGAGCGCTAACGAGCAAAAAGAATTGATAGAGCAGAAAAACAGCGCCGCCGACTTTGCACTGTGGAAAGCACAAAAGAACAAAGATGAGCCCAGTTGGGAGACGCCCTGGGGAGGCTATGGTCGGCCTGGTTGGCATATTGAATGTAGCGCCATAGCCGGCCAATTTGCAGGCAACCAGCTGGATTTCCATGCAGGCGGACTTGATTTGCGATTTCCTCATCACGAAAACGAAGAGGCTCAATGTTGTGCTCGCTATCGGACTAACCAATGGGTCAACTACTGGCTGCACACAGGCCAGCTGTACATAAAAGGCGAAACAGAGAAAATGTCTAAGTCGTTGGGTAATACTACAACAATCTCGGCGCTATTAGAACATTACACCGCCGATGAGTTTCGAATGGCGTGCCTGCTTTCCAATTATCGCAATTCCATGTCGTACAGTGAACAATTGATGCTAACAGCTCGTCAGACCTTAAAGAAGTTCAAAAATTTCTACGCCGATATGGAGGCATATACCAGCTTTTTAAAGCCAATAAAATTGTTCGATAGAGGTGCTCTTAAAGCACAATTAACACATGCCACCACTGAATATGATAATTGCTTACGCGATGACTTTGACACGGCCCGCGCTATAAGCGTGCTCATGGATCAAATGTCTAGCATAAGTCGTTGCATCAATGAACAACAAGACGATGCTAAACAAGATCCAGCACAATGCTTAGATCTTTTGCTAGGCGCGCGTAATTTCATATATAACGCTATGCAAAACTTTGGGATAAGGCAACAAGAAGTCACTGCGGCTGCCTTAGCCACACAAATGGAATATGAGACAGCTCCTAATTTGGATATCAACGCTTTGGTGGGCGATGTGCTTGTCATGCGGGGTAAATTGCGTGAGCAGGCGATGGACGTAAAGAATCAACAGCTTTTGCAAGTGTGCGATGAATTACGAAATTTGCTGCAGAATCATGGCATCCAAATACGCGATCATAAGCAAGGTAGTTCCTGGGTTCATAAGGGAAATGTTATTATGCGCAATAGTGATTCAAACTCTGGCAGCAATTAATACAGCATTTGTACTGTGAAACAAAACTGGAACAAATCAAATTGTATGATATATACACAAAGTGGTTCAGAAATCTCAGATTTGTGGCTTGTTTGATGTTTGATTTACGCATTTCACTTTTTATCTGTTATACTACCGAATAGTAGTACATAAATGTATGGCATAATAGATTTAAAAAAAAACTTAAATAAGTTGTTTTTAATTGTACGTTCGTTCGCTGGTGGCGCACTCCGCTTTATATAAATGTTTGGTTATTAAATAATCGCGTAAAAGCTTGAAGAAGGCTCCTAGGCTGGTAAATGCTACAAAGCTAATAGAGAGCACAAAGTGCCATTCAATATTGGAGGAGCTTAGCATTGCAATTTCTATCAGCAGTACTGAGGCCTGCAGCAAAGCCAGGCTTGAGTAGATGACAGTTGGATTGTGAAACAGTTTCTATAAGAAAAGAGTAAAATTAAGTATGATATTCATGTTCCTTTTAACTGCTTAACTTACATAGAAACGCACATGGCTGGCATTTCCAGGCGTTGCTACCGTAACCAGACCCTGGCTGCGATACAGTTCGCCGTTATGCTTGACCATAGTTCCATGTCCATACACCGAATATTTAGACCAAGTCAGTGCAGTAATAAGCAGCGAGCCGCCATCCTCTCTGCTCCGAGCATCGCGATCCAGTCGCTGCCAGTGACCCAAATGCAAGGTGGCGCGATGCAGAGTGTCGCTATATTTGGCGGGATATAGAAACACGGCGCACAGGCTGAATGCGCTTAGACACACTGCTACGCAATGTTGGGCCGCACGAATTACATTATAATGCACACTTAGCGCCAAAAGGCAGGGCACCAGACCGCTATAGTAGGCATTCAGCATGGATGTGAATATGAGCTGTTTAAAACGCTTGTTAAAGTCATGCCTGAGTGTTTCGACCTCCTGCCGTATTTGGACGGCATTTGTGGTGCAGCAATGCACTGGCATGTCATTAATATAGACTCCTTGTATTTCAAATTTTGTGCGCAGAAAAGGTTCCAGTTGAAAACCGAAGATAAGCAGGTAAACTATGACACTAAAGAGGAGATATTATAAGTTTAAACGCATTATTGTTTTGCCACTTACGGATAACTTAGATAAAACAGCAATATGTAAGTATGTTGCTGATACAAGCCCAGCGCACAATAGCATATGGCCAACTGCAGCAGCGAACCAAAGCCATATTTAGCGCCTAGCCTTAAAAGGCGCTCCTGGCGCTCATTGCGTTTCCATTTAGTCAAAGCCTTCAGAAGCAGGCAATATAAAAAGCGTCGCGTATTTACAAGTAGTATTAGATAACGCAAATATGGATCAATAAGTTGTATGTTCTAAAATAAGTTGATGGCATTAAGATTATAGTTTTGAAAATCAGACAGCAAGCACCTACCACCATATGTCGGGTATGGGACTGTGGCAACCACCAATTTGTGCGATAAATGTTTATAAATTGTACAATAGCCGCGCCCATTGTAAAAGCGCACATGATCAATTCACTAAGCCATTCCGACGTCAAAGCGTGTTCCGGAAAGGGAATATGTTTGGGCATGATTGGCGTAGAGGGTGCGCCCGTGCCGGCTGCAATTTTGGACGAACGGATAAAAGCGTCCTGGGTGTCGCTGGAGCCGCTGCCATCGCTGCGTTCGTCGTAAACCATATTTGGACTAATAACAAACGCTTTGGAACTACATTTAAGCAATTAAATTAAACAACAAATATTGTGCGGGTGATAGTACAACAGCTGTTGTACTTGCTTTTGTGTGCTGGAAAACGTTTTTGCCAAACGTCAAACGTTTGTCAACACATTAATATTAACAGCTGATGCACAATTTTATAACAAAATTATTTTGATAACAAACTTGTTACAAAATAGAAACAAATTTTATTGAAAACCCTCAAGATGATGCGCTACGAAGGCAACGAAAGGCTGGCCGATGAAACAGCTTGTGCTGGCGTGCGTGCGGACTTAAAAATGTGCCTGCTGGAGAGCGAATGCTGCCGAATCGATCGCAAAACGCCGCGCCAGTGTTTGCAGGACAACAGCGTGCCGCCGGAATGCCAGGTGCTACGCAATACCTTTTACGAATGCAAACGATCCTTGGTAAGTTTAGTCCAAATATGATCAAATAAGCTTGATATGCTGATATAAATTATATACACAGCTTGACAACAGACAGCGCTTTCGTGGACGCAAGGGTTACTAACGTTATACACATGTTATTGCGACTTTTAAACTTAATTTAATAAACTTAGCGATTACAAAATGTAAAATAAAACAGCGGATAAGTTAATTTCTACGCCGCCTCACGCGCGATATACGCCATGCGTTCGGTTCCTCATATTTGTTATACAGCGGCTCCAAACGCTGATTTTTCTTAAACTTGCTAAGTTTAGTTGGATCTGAGAAACGGAAGAACGAGGGCGCAAATTCAACCAGCCACTTGGGATCTATTGTTGTCACCTCGCGCATGTACTCCTTGGTTGTTTGCACCAGCTCATGATAAACCACCCATTCGGGTTGCCGATTAAACAGCGCACTAGAGGGATGTATGTAGACCACCTGTGAATCGACGAGCGTTCGATAGCCCTCCTGTGGATCTTTTTTCGCTGCATTACGAAAGAAACCTGAGCATATAGCCTTTTGTATGCGCACAGAGTTTTTGCCGGCAGATACTACGTCCAACTTATGACGATCCATGATGCCCAGTAGCTGTTTCCGTACATCCTGCGAACGTTTAAGCGTTCGTATTTGTACAAAGTTCTCATAGCACCAAGCATTAGAAAACTTGTTGTTTTTCCAGCTGTTGTACACGGCCAGCAAAGTCAAGTGATCACCTGTAATGGCAAAAGTGTTGAGATAGTTTTAATATTTGTGACAAACAAGACTTACCCTCTGCTTGATTGAACTTGGCCTTCTTCTGATCAGCCAGCGCCTGCTTGTCCTTAGGTCTATAAAACACATTCTGCACACTGAGCATGGAAACAATTGTCAGTATCTCATCAGAGCATTGCAGCGCCACTGACATAATGAGCATTTTTGATAGATTAGGCTCCAGCGGGAACTCAGCCATGCGTCGGCCTAGACGCGTCAGCAAACCTTCATCATCAAGCGCCGAAAGCGAGTGAAGCTGCTCCAGAGCCATTACCAACGATTCTACTGGAGGTGCGTCCATAAAATCAAAGTGCAGCAGATCATTAATGCCCATTGTCTTCAACTGCAACACAGTAGTGGCCAGATTTGTGCGTTGTATTTCAGGCACAGGAGTGGGTAACATTTCATCACGATAGGCGCGTTCTGTATAGAGTCTATAAGTCTTACCCGGACCTGTACGGCCGGCGCGTCCAGCACGTTGCTTAGCAGCTGCTTGTGAGATAGGTGTGACTACCAAAGAGTCCATGCCTGTCTTTGAATTGTAAACCTTTTGCTTGACAAAACCAGGATCTACTACATAGAAGATGCCATCAATTGTTAGTGAAGTTTCGGCAATATTTGTTGCAATGACGACCTTCCGGCTACCCGCTGGCGCTGGATCGAAAATGCGCGTCTGCATTTCTGAGGGCAGGGCCGAATAGACGGGTAATATAATTAGCTCCGGCACATCAGGACCCAAGCTTTTCATGCGTTCATAGAGTATTTCGCAAGCAGTATCGATTTCCTCCTGACCAGTAAGAAATAGTAAAATATCGCCTGGAGGTTCGCGCAGATGTATTTGCATAACAGTTATAAGGGATGCGTCTAAATAGTCCGTTTCAGGCTCTTTTGTATACAAAACCTCCACAGGAAACGTGCGTCCAGGTATTGTAAATATGGGAGCTTCGAAAAAATATTGTGAGAACTTAACCGCATCTAATGTGGCTGAAGTTACAATAAGCTTAAGTTCAGGACGCTTTTTCACTGCTGTTTTAAGCAAACCAAAGAGCACATCGGTGTGTATGGTGCGTTCATGCGCCTCATCCAACATAATTACTGAATAGGTGTTGAGATCCGCCTCCATTAGACACTCACGCAGTAACATACCGTCTGTCATGTATTTGATGACAGTTTCGGGACTGGTGCAATCCTCAAAACGTATTGTATAGCCAACCTCCTGGCCTAAACGACAACCGTACTCTTCAGCAACACGTTTGGCTACTGACATGGCGGCCACACGACGTGGCTGTGTGCAGCCAATCTTACCACGGGCCGTAAAGCCGCATTCACCCAAGTACTGAGTAATTTGTGTGGTCTTGCCTGAGCCCGTTTCTCCAATGACAATAAGTATTTGATTGTCGGCTACAGCCTTGATCAAATCATCACGCAGCTTATAAATGGGCAGTGACTGACGCTGCTCCACAAGCGTTAGATCAGTCTTCTTGCCAAATGAGGACTTCTTGCCACCTATAACGTGCTTTTTCCATTCAGGCACTTCTTGCGGCGCTGCACCCATGCCTCTCATATTCGCAGCTAAGTGGCGTGACGCGTCATCATCGGGCAGTGGATCAATCCAGTTTTTATTGAGATTTGTGGGCAGGGCTTCCATTTCTTGTTCACGTTGCAGCATTTTTTGTTCACGTCGCTCCTTGGACAAGGCAGACTGCATCATGGCCGCTTGAGCAAGCGAACCATCTGGATTCTTGACTATACGTACGGGTGACAAATCGTGCAAGGCACGCCCATGACCTGATAAAAAAGGCGGCTCTTCTTCAACAATCTCAATTTCAATGTCAGCTTCATCATCCTCGTCCTTGGGCAGAAGGCCACTTTCCTCTTCAAAATCAGGCATTTCACTGCGGTCCAAAACACCTGAGCTGATCATTTGCTTGATTTCCCAACGCTCTGGACTGGAAATTCGAGTTACCCGCTTGCGCGACTCATGTTCATCGCCGTCAATATTATTACCCTGTAGATTAAGGAATGCTGTGCTGCTATTAAAAGGTCCATCTGGATTGCGATCTTTAAGAGAGACATCGTCATCAGGTGTATGCGACAATGGATTTAAGTCGCGGCCGCTATCTTGGTCCACTTCTTTCATGGAGAGAGAAACCTTTTGACCAGTGACAGACATTACCTTTACTTTTACCGTCTGATTGCGGCTGACCACTTCCGTAACATCAGTAACACGTCCTTCAGCACGTAGTTGTGAGATGTGAACCAAACCTTCCCAACGTTTGCGCAGACCAAAAAGCTGTACAAAGCAGCCAAATGGCACGATATTTGCAACTTTTCCGGAGTAAATTTTACCCACGTCAGGGTCATCGGCCATTACTGCAGCTGGCGGTGGCATCTTTTCATGCCGCCTGCTACTATTTCTTTCACGTGAACGTGAGCGCTCTCGACTGCGACTACGACGGGCATGCCTTCGACTGCTGCTTCGGTCAGCAGAGCGTGATCTACTGCGTCGTCTGCGGTCGTGCCTATCCTGGCGATCACGTGAGCTAGAGCGTCGCCGTCGGCTTCTATCCTCACGTGATCGGGAGCGGCGGTTGCGTTCCCGCGAACGCCTTCGTTCACGGTCACGTTCTTTATCTAGGCTTTTGCTGCGTTCTCGTTCGCGATCTTTATGTTTATGGCGCTCTCTAGAGCTGGAGCGCTGCCGCCTGCCGCTCTCTTTGACGTCTTTGACTACGGATTTGCTGTCTCCAGGCGCCAAGGCTTCTAGTTCTAACATGGCCGCGTCAACATCGCTCAATTCTGACTTTTTTGTATTAGCTTTGCCCTTAAATGCTGCTTCACCAGTTGCCTCTTCCTCGATTTCAGTTTTCTTGCTATACTGGTCATTTGGTAGCGCCAAGCCAGGAAACATTTTCTGGAGCTGCGATTTTTTGTCATCTTTAACGTCGAAACTTGGACTCTTTGCATCGTTGCCACCAACGCGGCTTGGCCGCATTAAATTTATGATGCGCTGCAAGTTTTGCACTAAAGAATCTGGAAATTCTGCTCCGTTTTCCAAAAGAGCCTTACGAAAAGCATCGTATGTGCGGTGCTTGTTTTCCAAATCAATAATAAATTCGGCCAAATCTTTGTCATTAATGCCCAAATGATTATCAAGCTCCGTGCAGATTTTTGATACCAGCGAAAGGTACTCAAGTTTTTGCAACTCTTCCATGGTTGCAAAAACCACAATGATCTTAAGTTTTTAATAAATAAAAAACTCTTTTTACAAACGTTTCGGGAAAGTAAAGCAACGACGCACACGCATTAAATGCAACAGCTGTTTCTCAAACGCAAAGTAGTGCTGCAAAACAAAAGTTTTGCTAAAAGTGGCATCCCTATAAAAACATATGATGGTGCTTTGACATATTTTTGACTATTTCAATAGATTACGCTTGATTTTTTAATGTCTTTCGTTTTGTTTCAATCAAACTCTTAACGGCTACAAAAATCATTTAATTCTGTTATTTATAAGTTAAATGAAAGCGCAGGAATGTCGTCGTTTATCGAATGTTTTAATAATTTTGTGCAAAGTGGCGGGGCACGCTCCGCAGATCCAGTTTATGATGACCGGATACCTCCAATCACCTCAACGCCCAGCGAGTCTGTAAGTTGTCACCAAACTTCATAATATGAAAATATACATGTTCTGCCGTTATCAAGAAAGTGCGCGCAATCTAAAAGTAGGGTTCAGTTTGCTAATGTATAAAATTGCACTTCGACGCAGTCAAAGCGCATATAATGTTATCGATAACATAAAACAGTCAGGCCGCGTTCACTTTACCTTTATTCTGCTGTGTGGCAACACTCAATATAGCACGCCATATTGTATATGCTGCAGACCAATTGCGAAATTTGCATCAGCAATTTCTCGTTTTGCTAAATATACTAATTAAAACGCGTTAAAATTACCAAATATTTTACAAACACATAAAGTTTCCGTTGTTTCAAAAAATTTGTTAAAGTTCTATAGTTGTAGTGTGTGTTTTTATCAAATTATTACGGCTAATCGCTGCGACGTAAAAGAAGAAGAAAAAAACCTGCAGTAGGAAGTATACAAAATAATAAAAAACATTTGTAATAAACAATACGACAGTATGCTGCCTAATAAAAAAACACAAAATAAATCTGGCGTCACTCAACGTGCATCGGATATACTTCCAAAAACCCTGCCAGCCTCTACATCGATTATAACATACAGTCCAAGCAAATTTGTAGCTAGAACTAGCAGCGGGGACAGCGTCGGCAACACATACACAAAAAAACAAACATTCACATCCGCACAGACACATAGTATACAACATGTCACCAGCAGAGCCACTATACCAAAAACAACAACATCTCACACAAAAAAAATACCTGCTAAGGGCTCTCCATCCTCCTATTATGTTGTCAAAGCCGGCTCACTGGGGTCGGCGGCGACAGTTTCGGGAGCAGCAGCTTCTTCTGCATCCAAGCTACAGCTGCATGCTGCTGCAACAGTGACAGCAGTATCTCCAGCAGCAGCTGCAGCGGTTGCCGCACCTACAACATCAGCAGCAGATAGTGTAATAATATACCATAATAGTAACTAGTTTAATGGGCACTAATCCTAGCATGCATGTACATTTTGATCAGCCACATCATAGCATTCATTGTTATTTACTTCACTTAAGTGTTTACATAATGTTTATGAATCCGAACGTTTATTTACAGTCTAGCACTATTTCTGTGCCCAGTGAGGCTTCATCTGGTGAAAAAATGGAACACAGTTATATGCGCGAACCCATCCGTCCTGATATCAGCAATGGCTTAGCGCCTGCACGCACCATACTTGTGTGTCATGCACCACAATGTTCTTCGTGCCACACACATTCAGTAAAAGATCAGGATCAAAATGAAACACAAGAGTCGCATGTACCACCCTATGACGAAATTGTAGCCAAAGAGATGATGAATGAATGCTCACGCATTGCCAACTATGTGAAAAACAACAATCCTGATGAGCAGGACTGGGAGGCACGAGTGAATCAGTAAGTATAATCATCAATATTAACATACATATATAAAAACACTTAATACGTTGAAACCTCTCATAGATATACCTGGACACACGCCCAAAAATCGCTATTTAGCAAAGTAACTCGCATTTTGGATTATGATCAGCTGGCCCGTTTAGCCAACGATAAGCGACAACACGAAGCAATACATCGTCGGGTTTCTGTGGATAAATCTAGTTCTCGCATGCGTCGCGCTCTGGCTAGCGTAGCGTGGGAACCACGCCTTACACAGTGGTTGCATATGCTGCTAATGGAGCATTTGCCACCTAGCTATATGGCCTCATATTTGGATATTATGCAAACGCTTAAGACAAAGTTGCCTACGCTCACAGACAAGATGCTCTTTAGCCGGCCCCTTAACAATAGCCAAGAGCTGCTGGCACCAGTTATGAAAAAGAAATGGGAGCCCCCAGTTTTGTCTAAGCCGCGGCAACTGACGCACAATACCATATTGGTAGCGCTGCCAAATCTGCCTACTGGCGGTCACGTACCAGAACGTATGCAAAAGTGGTACAAAGCGTTATCCAACATGACAAAAATCGTGCAGATAACTTTGCCCAATACCAGTAAGTTCTGTTGATTTTATTTTCATTTTTTATTTTGAAAATGGGATATAGAACTTAACATTTTTATTAATTTGATGCTTTCACAGATGATCGCATTGGACGCCAGAACTTGGATCAAGTGGCCGAAACCATAGTCTGTCTTACTCGTGTTCGTATTAACGAGCTTCGCTCTGAAGATCCCAACAGAGGTATCATATTGATTGGCTTCAACGCAGGTTCGGCGCTGGCCTTACAAGTTGCTATGTCGGAGAGCGTGGCGTGTGTTGTCTGCATGGGCTTTGCCTATAATACCCTGCGCGGTGCCCGCGGCGCTCCTGATGATCGACTTTTGGACATAAAGGCACCAATTTTATTTGTTATTGGCCAGAACTCGGCACGTACAAGTCAAGAGGAAATGGAGGGACTTCGTGAGCGCATGCAATCAGAGACATCGCTTATTGTAGTCGGCTCCGCTGATGATTCATTGCGTGTGCCTAAAAGCAAGAGACGCATTGAAGGCGTAACTCAAGCCATGATCGATGCTATGGTAGTGGTAAGTAACTGAATCTCAATTTTTTTAAGGTTTGCTTAGGTTAACTTTCTTTTAAAGGATGAGGTTTTTGAATTTATAAACAAGACACTGAACAATCCGCCAGGACCCCGCATGCCCACTTCGCTGATGACCAATAACTTGTTTAAACAAAAACAAATCTTAGCTGACGGAAATGCCAACAAGGCAATCGTACAGGCACGCAAGCGCAAAGTCGATGGAACCGACGATGCCAACACGCCTGCTAAGATTAAATATGTGCCCCACAGTAAGTTTCTTGTACTCTATGCTTCCTTTTTGCTATGCAGGAATTCAATAGTGAAATTTAAACCGGATTCGGTTTGTTGTGTGCAACTGCAATTACTATTTTTAACGCACTTTAAATCGCAAATTTCGCTTGGATTTTATGCAACTTGCACTTTTAATTGTGTCTTTAATTTATTTATTTTTAATTTCATGATTTCATTTTATCTACCCGCATGTTATTTTAACCCACTCACATTTCAAATCAATCCATTGTATGCTCTGTAGACGTTGGAACCTTTAAAACTCCCAGACCGAAGCCTGCTCGTTTACTAGATCCATTTGCGGTCAAACGAAAGGGTAAATTCATTCCTTCATCCAAAGAGTATTTCAGTATTTGACCCAAAGTTCACATTTTCTTAAGCTTTTACAAAAATCCCATTTTCAACCACTAACAGTCTCTATTTCCACAGTTGGACGCCCGCGTACGCGGCCATTGCCCAATGTAGCTGCTGGAAATATAAAGACAGTTGCGGGCAAGAATACGCTTGACGATTCCAATTTGAGTATGGATTCATTACTGGATGAAAACATGGACTATGAAGATGCCCCACCCAGCAGCAGCAGCGGTTTGGCCAAGGCCATAGGACCACTACAAAAACCTGCCATTGGTAGCACAGCTACAGCCATCAATAGTTCACCAAAGACCACGGTATCGTTGTCAGCTGGCACCAAGATCAAAATGATACCATCTAGCCAGTTTGTGCAGCTAAAGACATTGCCGAATCAAAATAAAATGATTAACTACAGCATTAATAAGACACAAATTGGAGGTTTAACTGCGGCTGGCGCAGGCACCAGCATTGGCAGCATTGTCAAAACGTTGCCCAGCGCTGGCGGTAGTCAACAAATCTTTACACTAAAGACAAATTCACCACAGTATGTTAGCACAGCCAATGCAGCTCCACAGTCAAAGTTTACGGTTATCAAGAGTGTGACAAAAAGTTCGACAGCATCTACGTCGGGAACTACCAACAGCATGGATCTGTCCAATATTATTGACATGCCCATTGTATTTGCCGATAATGAAGGCAACATTGCTGAGGAAGAACAGGAGCAGGAGGCACTTAATAATTGTAAGCAGCGATTGGCTTAATTTGCATTATTTTATAAATTTTTTTATTTTACAGCATCTGGCAGCAGCAACAATTTAGGTCAACTTATAATAAGTCAAAAAATCATAAAAGAGGCTAATCCGACTCCAGCCATAGCCAAAACCAGTGGCTTAGTAACGAACAGCGCTGTTGGCTCAATCAAAGGCAATACGATCGTTTTGAATAAAACTTTGCACCCGCTCTTTAGCACGCAAAGCAGTGGGACACTTGCGGGCAATAAGGTGGTCTATTTAAATCGCAACACTATGAAACCCATGACAAATGTGATATCTGCGCGTGCAGGCACTTCAACTCTCTCGCCCTATTCAAAGTTTATTGTGACCAATTCTAAGCCTGGCGCTGGAACTTCAAGCAATCATTTAATAGATGCCAGCGGCGGAGCACAAATTGTCAATCCCAACATGAAAACTACTACTATAAGCTTGCAAACACTTAAATCTGGCGGCGCAACAAGTGCTGCGGGCACACTACGTCACTCAGCAGGCAACACTATCAGTTTAAGCAACAAGACCTTTCCGCAATATCACGTAATTAATGGCGCCTCAACAACAACAACTGGTGTAGTCTCTGGCGATGGCAAGCAAATTCGCAACATTATATTTAAGTCAGCCACAGGGCTCAAGCAATTGCCCGTACATGTAATGAACAATCGTCCTGTGGTCACAACAGTTAATAGTGGCGGTGGCACAATGCGTCGAGTATTGAACTTAGGTGTACCCAAGATGGTAACTAGTAATACTGTAGCGGTTTCTGGCGCTCAGCAAACATTGGAGGGTCAGCCCAAGGTTATTAAGCTGCATACAACAACAACAACAACAACGCCGAAAAGCCAGGATAAGGATTATGAGTAGAGAACTTTAAGTTTGTGGCCTCTTCCTGCGCGTTATTTTATTTTTAATTTTATTAGATATTTCGAATTTACAATTTTTGCTTGTATGTTGTATATAGACCATGTTTAAACTTAAATATATATAGTAGTAGAGAGTAAGTTACAAAGAGTGTGTTACTTACAAAGCTTTTCACAAGCTTTGAAGGGTTTTTTAAAATGAATTGTTATTCTCGGGATCAACGCTAGACTATGCTAGATTTGCTACTCGAATTGGGGATGCTTTCCTCTTCAAGTTTGACAATATTATATATATCTCGAATTGAACTCAACGCTTCTGACCTGAATATGCAATATAATACTTTTGTAGCTTTAGCGCGACAAATGCTTATCACCTCAATGAGCGATGTCCGATGATGGAATTTGTTTGAAAAAATGTCAAAATTAAAGTGATTGGCTGACTAGGGAGGGTACAGTGCAACAAATATTCTAGATATTCCGACTTTAAAAAGCACACTTTTTTTGTAAACATCAAATGCGTGGCAGCCGCCCATGGCCCCTACGACACATGCGCCCATTTGGCATTGTACACCCCTGGGTCTATCAGTATAACCCGAAGAGTGCTGAGCCAAAACGCATATTAAAGGTGTGCGTATTTATAGTATATGATTTTCTTTGGATGTCTGCTCTCTCTGATTTGTCGCATGCAACGCACGTAAAGCTCATCAGCACCAACGAGCACATCAACAGCATTGTCCTCGTCGTCGTCGTCATCTTCATCGCCATCGTCTTGGCAAGCGTCAACTGCAATAAAAAGGGCCATGAAAAGCTCTCATTAACAGATGAGACGTGTGAGAAGCGGGAGTTAAGGGCGCTATGCTGGCTAAAGTGCCCCACGTTTCTAGCAACCTGTGCAAATTCTTGAACTTGCCAGCGGGTTTTGGATTACCTCTTGTCTTTTCATAAATTTATTTAGTATGTTGGTTTGTTGCTTTTTGGCGTGTTATTTTATATGCACAGGAAGCGGCGTCGTGAGAAAACGCAACGCAATGGCAAATATGCCAAACGAATGCGAATTCCATGGAATTGAGTGCATATTTATATGTAAGTATTTATATAGCTGCATTATTGGATTGGATATAATGAAGAACTATATACATATGTTTAGTGTTTTATACATAAGACAATATATACGCCAAGTCAATAAAACTCTTATTAAGGAGTTGGTTGTCAAAAAAGTGAAACAATTTCGTAATATAAAAATTTGGAGTTAGAGTTTTTTTTTCGATATCTGAGTTGTACTAAACATCTTCCTTAGGGGCATTAAATAGTGATATGCCAGATATTTTTTTGGAAATTCACAAAATTAAAAAAATATAAAAAATAATAATAATAAGACTCCGAGGAAGAAAACATTTTATTAAGTCATATCTTAAAGAAATATAACATAGGTCAACATGGTTTAGTTGTTGGAAAGCTAAGGGTCATTTCCGAAGTAATTTGCTGCGTGACTTTGCGAAAAAAAAATCGCAACTGGAGAGACAGACCACAAAATTATTTTGCACTCTTTACAGAACCTCAAAAGTAGGAAAAAACGCTGTTTTTCGGATACATAACCACAAATATCTCAAAATCCTGACGTGATGGTCCAATTCTGACCCCGGATTCTACGCAGCAAATTACTTCGGAAATGACCCTTAGCTTTCCTGTGTAATTAATCATTGGTGGTATTCCTTCTTTTCTTTAATCCCCAAAATGGACACATATTCCGAGTTGTAAGTTAGTTTTGGAAAAAAAAATTCTCTTCAAACAATGAGCCGCTTGGAAGCAAAGGATCCTAAATCGTTTGCTTATATTTTCTTCCAATTGCCAGTCTTTGGGGTCGAGCAAATACAAGTATTGACCCGCCATTGATCGCCTCGAAAAGCCATATACTCGTACTTTAACCCTTCATAATCACCACTTGGAAACGAAATTTCCCAAAATCCACGGAATTTTCCAAAATTCGTATTTGAATGAGAACATTCGTCCAAATCGATTTCCTTCACATTTACACCATAAGCATAAGAAAGGGATCGACATGCTTAACAATGGTGGTTGACATGCTTAAGAAGTATATATAGTATGTATAGTATCAAACATAGTACATACTATGGAATATGTTGTTTAAAAAAAATTAAAATTTTTTAAAAGAGCACTATTGACATATACTTAAAAAAAATGGGTTAAAAAAAAAATAAAAATTTTTTAAAGAGCGCTATTGACAACTTACACATTTTTTTTAAAATAATATGTTAAAAAAATTACATTATTACATTATTGAAGAAACATACAAAATATTAGAAAATTTAATTTTTTATGTTGGCACTAACTAAAATTTTTTTAAAATTTGAATTTTTTTAAAATTTGAATTTTTTTTAAATAGCGCTGCTGACAACTTAAATGAAGAAAAAAATTGTTTACAAATTTTCAGTATTTTAGTTAGAATTAAATAAAAAGTAAAAACACGTTTTTTGAAAGTAAGCCAATAATTTTTTTATTGCCCTATGGATTGAACTGCATCATTAGTGTTCAAAAATCGTTTGGGGCAGTTTCCAGAACCTTATCCACCTAGACGCTTTACAACTATTTTTTGGTATATGCCTACTTTACAATATCTTTTAATATCTTTTTTATAATTTACCTAACAATTCCAATATATACATATAGCTAGTCATTAAGTAAGTTCTACACTACCTAAAGCACTAAACCAAATTGTCATGGTGTTGTAGCGTTCTTAAGACGTCAAAGCCGCGCTAAACTTTTGGCCAAGTGCCCTTGGGCTCTATGCCAAGGCATCCACATTAGCAATTAAATCTACTAAGCATTTTGTGGTCAAACTTATTTGCCAATATATCTGAACAAGCTGTGCTTTTATATAACGCCAATGGGATTTGATGAAAATAAAAAGAAAACTTATAATGACATACATATATTTAAGTGTCTGACATGTCAGTTACATTCGCGAATTTCACACGACATGTTTTGAGCAGAGCTGCTCAAACTGTAGCATGTCAGAGTTGCATATTTTGCTGACCATTGCAGTTTGGCAGTCGCCATTTTCTGTTTGGATACACACACACACAAACACATATATGCAAGCCAATACATGCAAATGTAGCTTATGCAAGGCTAAGGAGCTCCTCAAAAATTTTGATGCATTTTTTTGTTGACTACATTTTCAACAACATATAAAATAATACAAATTTTTTGAATACTCTTTTAGAGCGTATCTTCGAAATTAAAGAGGCACAAAAAATAAAGCTTGACAAAAATACCTAGAATTAAAAATGCTATAATTTTTTTGTTTATGAAATTGGATGCTTCTTTGGAAAGAATTTCTTGATTATTCGAGAGATCATGTATGTTAACAAATTGTATAGAATTTTTAAAACAAAAAAGAAAGATGTGCTACGTTGGGTTAGGGGAGAATGACTGACTGTCCAAGATCCTGCAGAGTTAGGTCGCTATTTGGTGTGTTATGATACCGTGATATGTATGAGTATGAGGGTGGCCATTTTTGCAACATCTCACGATTTTAATAATGCCGCCCCCTAAAAAGTTTACTTTTTACCGGCATATAGCGCCTGTAAAATTTAAAAGCGATCCGAATGTATTTGATGGTTCCTAATATAGGTCAAAGGTCATAAAAATGTTCATACGAATGCATAAATAGCGACCAAACCGTAAGTTTGACAAAAACATGTTCCAAATATAATCGAAATCAGTTTAGTATAACCAGAGATACTTGCTGTTAAGTAGAGACGATTTTTTTTCCAATTTCGAAAAATGTTTTTTTCAGAATATCTCGAAGCCCGTTTCATGAAAAAAATTTTTGACTGCATTTTCGGTTTTAGCATGTCATTTTACTACAGAAACGACTAAAACATGTTAAGTATACCAAATTTTTTTTTATTTGTAAACTGCCGTAATTATTCAATTTAATCAATTTTAGAGCTTACCAAGTTTATTCAGGTATAAGATTTATTGAACCATAAATTGTTTGATTGGAAATAAGATTTTAAAGTTTATGTAGAACAATACAGTCAAAAACGGAAAAAGTAAAAATTAGGAACCATTAAATACATTCGGATCGCCTTTAAATTTTACAGGCGCTATATGCAGGTAAAAAGAGATTTTTTAGGGGGTGGCGTTATTGATATCGACGATATCCTCCATACCAGCGGTGGCCACCCTAATGAGTATGCTACCTTTCTTTGTTTCTTAAGACCTATCTGGTCACAAATGTACCAAACGGACGTGCCTAGATATGACATATTCTATGCGTAACGGAGAAGTTTCACTCATTGTAGTATTCCGGAATAATAAAGGTCTTCAAACGAAGTTAATGTTTAAAATAGGTACTCAATAGACTCACTTGACCTAGAAAAAAAGGACCACACAAAAGTCACCCCCAAAAAAGGGGCAAGGAGGTGGGTCAACTGACTAAAAACTGCTTTTTAGTAACTTTAACGCCCTCTACCGGCCAAGATATAAACTTTTGCATATACTCTTCATTGCAGAAAAAAATCGCGTAATTCAATTTTGAAAATAGAATAGATAGAACTCGAGTTAAATGGATTAAACATTCCTACATTTACCCTAAGGAAGTTGGAGGTCACCTTTTCATTTTTAGAATTTTTGGGTGGTCCTTAAAACATTAAGCAAGAGTTACTCGAGTGCGCAGTTTTTTTCAGGTCAACACATGTCTTTACTCTAAGTCTTATGCTGAATATGATAATAAATTTGCAAGGATTATGTACTTAGGTGCGTTTTACTCCCACACAGTTCAAGATAAAAAAATTACCTTCCTTTGACATTACCTATCTGTGGGCACAAATTGGAATAAGATCGATTGATGACTTCGGTAGTTTAAGGCAATTATTATAATATTAGATTTGGAACACAGTCCCCACAAGCTATTTGAAAAAAGGTAGAAGCTCCTCCAGAGTCATATTTTAAAAATCTATTTTGTTTTTGGGATTACCAGAATCATCATCATCATTTCCTGTATGCTCCAGTCGAGCATAGGATTTAAGCGACGATGCTTTTTTGAGCTTTCTGCTTTAGTTGAGGTCGTGTTAAGGTAACATGAATTTTGCACCTCCAAATCCAATGTGCTGGCTGCTGAAGCAGGGGGATTTCTCATGACACGATTGCTCCTTGGAGACTTTTCAATCTTAACGTTTTGATCCATGTGTATATTATTGTTTATATTACTATAAACACAAGGCAGGAGCTAAGTAGGAACTACCGTCCTTTATGATTAAATACAAAGTGGCAGTAAACTTCCTGGAAGCCTGCGGATGCTACCGTTGACTCGCTAGGAGCTCCTATGCTACCGCTCCTTCAACATGAGCCTACCCAATCATGTAGGGGTTGACTATGCATCAAAGCATAGGTAGTCAGCATAAATGATTATTGAATGGCGCCAAAGCACACGCCATATCGCTAAAAGGATCATAGACACTCAGGATTTATGAGAAAATCGGCGCAACCGGAAAACCTCTCTGAGACTCTCTCCTTCAGGCCGCTGAACGCTGCCCGGGACTGCTTATTGTTTATTCGCGATACTTTATATCTAAAGGCATTTCACTATCCGCAACCTGTGATCCATTCGGTTGCCTGCAGCTCGGTTCGCAAAACATCCCTATTTTAGCGATTACCGGAATTATATGTAGTACACATGGGCTGGCCTCCGAACCCGAAAATTGATTTTTCTGTGTAACTTCAAACACCGAAATATTTTTATTCGAGACCGGTTGCCGGAGTTGTTTTTTTTTTGTTTTTCGGATCGCTGAATCCGAATCTGAGGATTCGTCAGGTTTCTGAGATTGCCTAAAAAAAACTTCGTTTTATAGGGAGTTTTGAAGTTATTCACGCAGCATTGGGTGAACAACTTTATTTTGAAAAGCCTTTAAACACCTTTTGGATTCAAGCCCCTCAAAAAAAAAAAAAAAACAGTCACCAAAACCGGCACGAAGACTCATATAGACTGAAATATACAAATTCTTTATAGCTCAACATAAAATTCATCCAACCCAGATTAATACTGTGAAAATTGAGGAAAGTACAGGGGAATATCCCACTCTTGGAAAGAATGGGTGCAGTGTATCCCCTTGTCATTGCCTCAAGTGTAAGACAACATTTTTTTTGCGCTACTCAGCAAAATTGCAGTATGAGGAGCTACAGACAGTTCCCTTCTTGACTTTTATTTAGTGTCTATTTGTGCATATTATGTATTTAATTACATATACATATATGTGTGTATTGTATGTACAGTTGCAATTTGAAAGCAGCGCTGCTTTTGTCGCAGCTGCATTGTTTTTGGTCAACCTTAGCGTCTCGGTGCGCGTCATTGGAGTGCTCTTCAGTTGCGCGCTAAAGCTGAACGTATAAGGAGCTGCCAGAGCTCCTGGTGTACAAAAGGATATTCGCATAAAAAGTGAAAAAAGTGCAAAGTGACTAATGTGCCATTAACTGCTAATCTTAGGGTCGCATCCAACTTGGCCAAGTACATGTCTGACAAACTAATAAACTCAAATCAAGTTGTGCGTAGCTTACGCAATGCCATGACTTGGTTTATCGCTGCTCCTATTACCAGAGCCAGACACAAATCAAGCGTCCAAAACGCAAATCGAATTTGATTTAAATGTCTTGCTGCTGTTTATGCAATTTGCATTTGGCTTACCACCTGCGGCTTGGACACAAAATTGCGTACAATTTGTTGCACTGACTGGTCTCTGGTCGTCGCTTTGAGCCTGCATCTTGGTCAGCTTTGGAGCCTACACGGCCCTGTCCAGCCGGCTGGCACGTTGCGCATGTGCATTGAATTTTAAAATTAATTTTTAAAATATATCTTTTTTTTTTTGCGTTTACAAGTTAGTTGCACTTATCAAACGGCTGTCAGACTAATTCGAGATATGTTTTTAAATATGTATCAGTGATAACGATAAATTGAGATAAAATATGAAATATTTTAAAAGCTGCTAAAGTAAGTCGTTAATTAATAAGACTAAGCGTATGAGTAATATTCTGGTGTTGGTCGTAAAGTTAAAAACTTTGAACTATATAGTGAACTATTTTTTAATTATGAGCAATATAATTCTGAATACTTAAAACTAATTTATATATAGCCCCTAAATTTGTAGCTCAAAAAAAAATAAAATAAAAATAATTAAACGGCAAAAAAAACCATTTAACTTCTAAGGTTACCAAAAATAGGTGATAGGGTGAAAGGGTGAGACTTGGGATAGCATCCCAAATATTTCTAAAATTTCTAAAGGTTGTCTTATGTTAATATAAATAAATCAATAAGTAATATTTTCGTTTTGGGCCGTAATAAACTTTCGCTTACGTTTTACTTTGAAAAAATAAAAAAATTCATATTTTACAATTTTTATAAAAACTATGACGGAAAATTTTATCTTGGCACAAATTTGCTCTATGCCAAAAATTTTGAAATCTGAAAGTATGAAATTTTGGTTTCTGACGATTTTTTTTTTCCTTTATTGACTGAATTTTGCAAGCATATGATTAAGACACATGGGATGGGATGTCCCAAAAGTCAACAACAAAAAAATCCCTAGGCTTATAGCACGCTCTGGTTTCGTGTTATAGAGTTACAAATATATTACACGACTTTTTTTTTTTGTATATACCAAAAACATCATTTTAAAAAATGCCTCATAAATAATATGCTTTAAAACTTTAGAAGCTTTTGAACAATCAAACATATTTTTAAAACACCCAAACTATTTTGAGCCATACAATTTTTTGGTTTCTAGTTTTTAAGCTCAACGGATTATAAAACTACAAAGAAGTATAAATTAAATGTCCTGATATTGACATAATGACATATTGACATATTGACATATTGACATATTGACATATTGACATATTGACATATTGACATATTGACATATTGACATATTGACATATTGACATATTGACATATTGACATATTGACATATTGACATATTGACATATTGACATATTGACATATTGACATATTGACATATTGACATATTGACATATTGACATATTGACATATTGACATATTGACATATTGACATATTGACATATTGACTTATTGACATATTGACATATTGACATATTGACATATTGACATATTGACATATTGACATATTGACATATTGACATATTGACATATTGACATATTGACATATTGACATATTGACATATTGACATATTGACATATTGACATATTGACATATTGACATATTGGCATATTGACATATTGACATATTGACATATTGACATATTGACTGATTGACATATTGACATATTGACAAATTGACAAATTGACAAAGTGACATATTGACATATTGACTGATTGACTGGATGACACATTGACAGGATGACAGATAGCCAGTGAGACAAATAGTCAGAAAGACAGATAGTCAAGGTGACAGATAGAATGGCAGATATACAGAGGTACAGATAGACATATTGACAGATTGACAGATTGATAGACAGATCTATTGATATATGAATTATAAGGACTTACATTTTTTCTTACTGCTTAAAATAAAAATAGATAACTACAGAACACATCCGTGCTGTTTACATATCTAAATCTTTTCAAGGATTTTATTATTTGCAAAAGTCATTTAATTAATTGCAAATTGTAGAATTTTTCGGCATACACCTGGGTCCTCCACGGATTTCATGCCTGCACTAAACACTCCCAAGTGCATTCGAGTGTCAGTGGTTGTCTCACAAAAAGGAGTTATGGAAAACCATCCCAACTTTTTCAGGACCGTCGAATTACGGCCCAGATGGCCGCTATCGCCGGACCCTAATAATTAAAATTTTTAGTGCGTTTTTCAAACTTACAAGCCCTTTTAAAGACTTCGGTCCGGAGGGAGTGCCCTTGTTCCTCTCCTTTAACACTCCTGATTTTGTAGTATATTGTTATTTGATGTTATTTGATCGCTTCTATTCTACTTTTAAGAGACATTGTTTTAAAAAGTCTGATATATCCGATATATCCGTAAGAGGTCCACTGTCTTCTTCTTCCTTATGTATAGCTGAAACGCGTCCATTATTTGTGTATATGAAATATTTTCTAATTTTTGAATTAAAATTAATTTAATACGAAATTTATATGGTTTCCTTCAAAAAATTGATATGCTGTAAATTTCGATTACATCGAATTTAAATTATTCGAGGCTTAAATATTTTAAGCTAAGTTATCGAAAACTTTACACTCAAAATGTATAACAGACTGGAGGCATTTTTAAGCATCCATTGGTCTCATATGCAGCTCAAAGGCCTCAGGCCGTTTCCTCATAAGGAGCATATTACAAATATACTTACTTAATATTCCTCTGAAGCCTCCATGACTTTGAAAGGTTCTCAGACTTGTAAGCTGGTATTTAGATTTTTGGCTTTCTTAGGAATAGGGATCTTAACGTCTTGTAATATTGTACTACACATGCATAATTGAGCTAAATCCTTGGGGGAGATGATTCAGGACTCAATCAAATAAAATAAATAAGACTTTTTTAAAAAAACTATATTTTAGCTAAAGGCCTCAGCTGCGACGACAAAAATTATAAGATGGACGCCATTTGTAATTGATCTCCACTCTTTTTTAAAAAAATAAAGAAATTTTTCGTGTTAAATTTTCTGTCCGTCCTCGACAATGGTACATAACTTCCCATTTACTAGCAGCTACAGCAATAATAACATTATAATAATAGAAATTTTTGATATGGTAACTACTGCTTGGCACTGTAAGTTGGGCTATCCCAAGAGAAACTCATTTTGCTGCAACTCCTTAGCAGTTCACTTGCAGTTAAAGGCGGTTACAGGACACGCTGGTGAATTTTATATAGTACCAACTGCAGTGCAATCAACCGCAACTAGACCCGAGACCCTTAACCCCCTCTATTACCACCCTTTTGGCAGACTACATAGTGCAAATACTCAATCATCACGGCATAATCAGAGTTCCACTTGGTTGCAGTGTTGCAAAGTTGAAGGCAGTAAGGATTGCTATTTGCGCTTGAAAAATATTGAAAGTGTCGGAAATACACACACACACACACACACACTTTCAGGACAGCAAATATGTGTACAGTCAGCGAAAATGAAAAGTTTGTGGAAAATGTAAGTGGCATTTGCTGTTTGCCACACTTTTCTCTACATTTTCAACATTTTCGCATCATTTGCATGTTATTAAGCTGCGCTGCGTGTGACGTGCTTCCAACGATATACACAGTCAGAACGAAAATTATTCGAACACTTAAAAATTTTTATTTTTGAAGCGAAAATTATTCGAATCCTTAAAAATTTGTATTTTTGAAGCGAAATGTGATAAATGGAAGTTTTGTTTTGGTATATTGAAAAATAATTTTTTTAATTTATGTTTTTTTAAGCACAATAATTGTTTATACGCTTAATAAATAATAAGATATTTGACTGGAAAAAATTTCTTTTTAGCCTTCAAATGCTTGGAAGGGCTTTTATAAAGATTTTTATCCCAATATCGCATACTTGTTGTAAATTTATTGGGTTCTTTTGGAGTTAAACGTCTTCTGCTTTGCTGCTATTAATGTTTTTAGTGATTCCTTACAAGGTATTAAGCGTTTTTGTTTTTTTTTTAAAAAAAAAATTGTCATTTGAATAAAAATCCGTAGACTATGGTAGAGCTTTGTGTTGCTTCAAAAAATGTTTATTTATTTATTTTTATTTGTATAACTATAAAGTATAAATTTATCCTGGATTCTAAATTTTTTGTACCCAGAGCCTTCAGGCTGGCTTCCAATTTCTAATTTTTTTTTTAAATTTGATATAAAAAAATATAGTTTTAATTTAACTCACAATTTTATCTTTAATATAAAAAAATTTGCGTCTATATCTTTATTTGTTTAGGAGATATGGCTTGTCAAAGAATTGTCTAAAAATAAAAAATCCAGTATCAGTGCTATCTTTCTTTTATGTTAATTATTCGTTTTTAACTTTAATTATCATTGTAAATAAATAAATAAATAAACAATCCAATATTCAGTTATCGATTCGATAAATAATCGGAATTTTTCAATAAAAATTTACGTGGCCACAATACAAAATATTATGTTTTTTTTTTAAATTATTTATTTAAATTATAATTTTAAATAATTTATTTGACAGGATTCGTAAATAAAAATAATGGGGGAATAAAAAACCGCCATGTGACATATTTTTGATTTATTTTATTTACCTAAAAGTGAAGCTTTTTGATTATAAAAGTTATTTCGTGATTTAAAACTTAAAAATGATTATAAAAATATTTTTTGAGCTCTAAATAAAAATGTATATGTAATTATTATTAATAAGTTCACAAGTTTTATTTTTAGTTTTTATAGACAATTTATGTTGAAAACACGCCTCATGATGACTTTTAACATAATATTTATTATTATACTTTTATTATAAAAAAAATAATTTCGCATATTTAAAACACAAATTAATAATTTACTATTATTTCACAATTTACACTTTTAAGCTAAAAAAAATAATATTATTTTTTTTGTTTCAATGAAAAAAATAAGTTTATTCATAATTTTTTTATTTTTAAAATTATAATCCTATTATTGAATAATTCTTTGTCATAAAAAATTTACTTTGTTCAGTTATTTTCGAATAACATAAATATATTTATAATTTTATTTTATAAAATATAGAATTCAAATTGTATTGTCCAAAAACGTTTTTATTATGACAACTTTTGTCAAGATTAAGTACAAAGCATTAAACTTAATACATAAAAGTGTCCGAATAGTTTATACTCTCAGTGTATATATATCTAGTCGCTATCCAACACTAGTCCCAGGTCCAAGACCCTCTATTTACCACATTTGTAAAGCAAACTACTATTAAGAGGCGGGGTTTTCAAGTGCTGCGCACAGAAGTATGCAAAATTAAATGTCGTTTGTTTGAACAGAACGACCAAAGACTTGGAAACCCCCTTGGAAACCCTTTTGAAATCGCGACACTTTCGAGCTTTGCACTTAAATGTGCGTTTATTAGTATTTGTGGAAAGGATTTGCAGATGTCTGTGCTGCAAGTGAAAACGATATCACTTTTGTTTTGCTCTCCTTTTTGGTTCAAGGTGCTAATATGAGTGCAGTGAAATGAATGGCTAAAGTGACAGCGAAAGGATTTTGGAGAGAATACGCCTTAAGCTTAAGGCAATCAAAATGCAGGGGCTATAACTTTATTCAGGCGTAGTTCGAAGCAATCATTGCGTTTGAAGGCTGTTAAGGGGAGACCAAGATAGCAGATAAGATGAATAACTCATAATTGCTTGGAAAGCGTTAAGGAAATGATGTGTTCAAGTAAATTATACTATATATCATACAGTTAATTAAATCATAGTCTGGTGGACTGTAAAAAAGGATTTTTATGGAAAAAAAAAATGGCCGTCATCTGGGTCGAGGTATGTTTTCTTATGTCTTTAGACACGCTGAATGCGAATCCCTTGATAAGGAAATTGTATGTATTTTGCTTTACAAAAAAATCAAAAAACGAAAATTTGTGGGATGTCGCAAAAAGATTTTCTAGAACGTCATTTTAATGATGTATGCCAGAAATCTTGAGACGATATCTCTTTCACGTGTTGCAGGATTCTCTTTAACGTTTCCTCAGTAGGATAATCAGCGGTTTGTTAGATGTCTTTGGACGGTTTTCTGTTCTCCTGAAATAAATAATTGAATTCATTGGCTTTAATAGTTGAAGATTTCATTATGAAGACCCATGGAACGTTTAATGTTTTTTTTATTAGAATAATCACGTAGTTTTTATGCAGTTTTTTTCAACTAAATTTTATTTAAAAAAAATCGGTTAAAATTAGTGAAGATTTTTGTAAATTTATTTTAGAAGATGCCTAACAGTTTAAGATGCAACTGAAGAAAATTGAGCAAAATAAGGCCGAATCTTATGATTTATGCACAACAACTTCTATATATATAAAATAAGATCCAAAAAATTCGGTTGAAAATTCAGATAATTAAAAATTAAAATAAGCAGGGTAGTGTCAGAAATCTCGCATTGGTCGGCGTGTGCCCTAAAATTTTGTATACTACTTATTCAGAAACCAGATTGTGAATGAAATTTGAATCAACCCCAAAGTCTTTAATGGTTTATGTTTGGGTGTAAAAAAGCTGAAAATCTACAAAGCAAAGGCAATTTTTGCGGTTATTTCGATATTAGTCCACAGACTAATTTTGATGACTTTTGCTTATCGTAAAGAGGTTTACTACTGGTTAAAATTTCGGGAAATTTCGAGTTATTGCCTTTTCCCCAGACGAATACTAGCGTTAGAAACATATTGAAACATTTTTAAAGATCATTTTATAAGTACTTAAAGATTTGAATCGTAACTAATTGGTGATTGGCAATAAGAAACTTATCAATATAGCGACTCCAAATTGAAGTTCTTAGCGGAAATCTTAAAATGCATAAGCCTATAATATTCCTAGTAGAAGCGCTTAGGTGAAATCTTTAAATACTTAACCCTATAATAATCGTGTTGTACGGGGCTTCAACCTTCCAAACACATACTTACGGAAAGTGACTCTCTTGCCAGAAGAAGGGTATCCCTTCCTTTGGCGGTCAAAGAATGCACAATGTCACTAGACTAGAACCATCCTACATAATTAAATTTATCTCTGGAATTGGACCAGCTGAGGAGCTCTAGGCATAGTAGGGGGCATAATAGTTCCTAAGGGTTGCAGTGCAGTTTTCTGCTCTCAATTATTATAATAAGGCTTGAAAAAGAAGTTCTTTTTAAGTAATAAATATAAAACAAAATCATGTTTCCATTATTTTGTAATTTTAGCTCTAAAAAAGCTGCAAGTAAAATCATTTATCCACAAACACATTTTTTTGGATAAAAATTTAAGATACAAAAAAAAAACAGTTTGCTTAAAAACTCTGGTGTTCTATATAAATATCCATCACCACTAATTGACGGAGTCTATAAGCTTAAGCTTTTATATACCATAATGTATACGAACAGCACCAAGTATAAAAGTTATTTTGTACAACACTCAAACAATTTGAATGGTGGTACTTAATTATAATTTATTTCCCATATTTGGAAAAATGAAACTAATTATATTTTATTGCCCAAAAGGACCCATAATAAAAGCTAATTACGATACACAAAAATACAGTGGCGTATTTTATAGATTTTTTTATGGAATTGCTTAAAAAAAAAAATTTTTTTTCAAGTCTACATAAATACGAGGGTTGCCTTTTACATTTGCGTTCTAATAGTAAAAGAGCACCTTTTATCATTAAAGATGACGTACGTTAAATTTGGGAGCGTACGACTTTCATCATATTGTAAACAAATTCCGTATATTGTCAAAGTACTCCAAAAAGCTTTTAAAGAAACTTTACAACTCTTAAGAAAACACAAAACCTTTCAAGAACCTTAACAAAATTCTGCTAATATAAGTTTATCCTAAAGGCCCAAATTCCCTTTTTTGGGATATTTTTTGCTGCGTATGGCCCTTAAAGCATAGTTCATAACCTATACAATTTAATGTATTAAAAGCCTTCGCAGTCCTTGATTTTCCAACAAATTAAAATACCAAAATTTAGCATAAATTTGTAGATTCTGACTACAGACTACTTACAGTTTGTCAAGCCTTTTCTTTCATCTGCTAATCTTCTTTCAACTGCTAACTAGAGCATAAAGGCAACCAACCACTTAAATATCAATTGCTAACTGCTCTTCATTTTTCATCTTACAGCTTGCCACCGCAGACAACAACGTCAAGGCATCCCAAGTATACTTACAAACGGCACGGGAATTGGCCACTACCTCGCAGTCACGTGATACCAAACGCCGGAGAGCTACAAGCACGAAAAAAAAATCATCTTTCAATATTTTCTTGTAGCACTCTGAGCGCTTATTTCATATTTCATGTGATGTGACGTAGTGGAACATTCCTGACGTTTGCAGCAACGAAATATTTGAGATGTGGCAAGAGTCAAAGAGCACTGCTCCAATGCCGCATTGTGTTAAATAACCAAAGATTCCTGACAAAAAGTGAGCCAAAAAACAAAATATAATCATCATAAAACTGTCAGCCACCTAACGGTCAGTGCATCATTCAACTGCAATTCCGGGATCTGATAAATGTTGGGTGGTGCAGCTGACTGACAGCTGCGGCTCTCTGTGAATTTATGGCACTGTGCCAAGAAACTACAATAAAAGTAGGGGAGGTGCACACTGCAAATTTCTTTATTGGTAAAACTAAGCATGAAAGTAAGTTGGCAATTTTTGGAGTCCAAGAGTGGTACAGTTTGGATATAAATCTCAAAGTTTATTAGCTTTGGACTGATGGATGCTGTTTGCTATTTGTTTTTGTTAGACACGCTATTATCACTGTAATAGGAAAATTGTACAGCTGTGTGGCATACCAAAGATGTATTTGTGAAAAATGGGTCAGGACATACCAACTGTAATATACCTTGTTTTCACAATTTTCATTCGATTTTAAAGTGCTCTGAAATATAGGTAATTGACTTTTAGCTAGCCTACTAGCCCTAGAGCTCCTTGGCTAGTCCAAGTAATAAAGCAATCCTGATTATTATTATTATTATATGTAAATAAGGGAAATAGTCGGTCGTGCTCAGGAAAACGAAAAACTAAAACGAATATATTTTTTACGTTTTCGTCTTTTCGTGCTCCCTATTTCACATTTTTTGCTAACGATATCTTCTCATATATCCCTTACTTTTTAATAGCACTACACCATTCGATTAAAATTAAACACGACTACGCTTTTCTTATTACAAGGGAAATGTGTTTATGCAAGACATGAACCATTTATGCAAGACATGTAAATTTTTTATGCAAGACATGAACCATGTGGTCGTATGCCAAAAATTCGTTTCAAGTTCTGCTTGTTATTTTTTTTTAGGTTGATTTAGAAAAAAAAATTTTAAATAATTATTAATGTATAATGTATAAGAATATTAAAGAGTATTTAAAAAATTATTTTAGTTTAAATAACGTGCACTTTTAAACCTATTTTGCCAATTCGATTTGGTTTCACTTGCAACAAAGTAATCGGATTCAACACGCATAAAAATTCCTTTTTGTGCAATTGGGAGCATTAAATATGTGGTGACAAAATGAATCCGAATAAAATATTCGCCAAAAAAATATTCGGATTGTGACTCTAAGCATATGTTGTGCTTTCTACTAGCCCTTGAGCTCAACAGTTAATTCAATTCCCAACAAAAGGAGTTCGAGTTGTTCATGCATCCAGGTTCTGTGTCCATCAAAGAGGGATGGTACACGCTATAAGTATGTGTTTGCAGGATTTCTCCTCAATCTCTCAGAATCTGCAGTTGTTGGAATTCGTGATGTCAATCTTGCTCAGGTGTCTCCTAAGCCTGCCTAAGTAAGCAACTCAGTACCCTAATGGAATTGTGGCACGATTTTCTTGGACTTGGATTTTTTCTTGGACTTGTTCTAATTATAGGAGCCCTTGTACTCCACAAATTTACAAAAAAAAAACTTAATGGTTTTGAGTAGGAGTAGTTCATGCATTCAGATTCTGTATCCGACAAAGAGGGACGTTACCCGCAGTAAGGAGGGTTTTTCCTCAATCTCTTAGAATCAAGAGGTGCTAAGATCCAATCATGCTCAGGTGTCTCCCGTGCCTGCCATGTCCCATAAGCAACTCAATCAGTACCCTTAAAAAATTCTGGCCCGAATGGGAGTTTTTCTTGAACGTATTCAATTTTTTAGGAGCCGAGTAGGTGCTTGGCCTGCCGTAGTGAGCCAGTCTGAATTTTGAATGGAACTCTCCGCTTCTCGTCGTAGCTGTTTAGTTATGTGCTTGCGAATACCATAGAAAGGCTCAGGTTTCTTCCTAAGCAGCTATTTCCTTCCGTGGGATTCTTCTTGGCTACATCTGAGTTAGTTAATTTGGCTCGGGTTTCCTGAACCAACCAACTCAATTATAGCGACCTGACTCTCTGATAGCATTCCAATTTCTCGGATTTTATATTTTCTAGCTAGGTTGATGATCCACAAATCGCCCTTAAGCAGATTATTCTGTTTGAAATGTTCTAGTCCATATGCAGGTAGTCACGTTCTTGGTCCCGCCACTCTAAGGCCGGCGCCGTCCTTTGTCAAAGACTAATCTGTATACCACATAATAGTGTATCTTTTCAAAGGAAGAATTTCCTCTTGAGTGGACCAAATATTTTTAAGTCATTTTAGTGCTAAGGTTCCTTTTAGGTTGATTTTCTGTGATCATCTCATCTCTGGATAACAGCATTGAGGAAAACACTCAGCGTTCTTAGCACGTATTATTGTTGCGGGGAACTGAGGGTGGTATAAATTTGATGCTTCTATGTCTTTGAGGAATGGGTAATGAGACAGACAGACGTAATTTTGAATTTTTCATTTATCTTATTTTTTGGGTTTACTTTGGCTTCCGATGTCTTCAACAGTTGTATTAATTATACACCAATTTTCTTTTTGAATCCACAAGAGGACACCAGTCCTTGTGGGCCAGTGTAATAGCTATTTAAATTTGATTGAATTCAACTGAAAAATGGAGCGCACAGGGAAATATTTATGCCTGTTATGGACTTTCAGCATTTGAATCGAAATCTGGAACGGCGCACATCTTATTGTCAGGTAAAAATCGCAAGATCTTGTTTCATTTTAGAGATGGTGAACACCAAGCTAATCGTAGAATTTTATTGTATGGCATCACTATTGCAGAGTATGTAAACATCGGGTAGCACGAAATTAACCTTCCAATATTTTTCATATTCTTATCTCAATTTTTTTCTTCTTATATGAGCAGCTCTGTTCCTGTTGCCGTTCCTGCTGCCACTTGGGGCTGCTCGTTTGGCCAAAGTTTGACATGCAACCAAGATAAGCATAAAATTCAACATAACAACAACAACAAGAACGTTCTACTCGTCGGTGACAAACATGGAAAGCCGCCTCCCCATCTACAAGCCCAACAACCATGTCAACCTTAAGGCCTTCTCGTTCGCGATTTGCGACTCTGTTGCTAAAAATAAAATTCTACGCATAACTCAAGCTGCCTGGGCCTTTTCCCCAAGGATTTCAAATGGAGCAGCAGCCAACGCCGCCACAGCCCCGCGGCTGTATAATAATATGAATTACAATATGCTCAGGTCGCGTAATTCATGTAAGTGCTGACTAGGCTGCAACTCGGTATTAAAACCGAAAACGAACTGAACTGAACCGAACCGCCGCATCTTGCTCTCGTTATCTTGACTTATGTTGGAGCAGGGCTGCTGGGTAGCTTGTTGTGGCCAGTGTCAGGAGCTGGTCGGTCACCAATGGTGACTCCTGCCTGCTAGACAGACAGTTAACAGCTTGAAAAGTAGATTTTGCATAAATTTATTACTTAATTCTTCGCTGGTGCCTTTGTTTGGGTCTGTCTTCTTTGCATAATTTATCATTAAATGATTACAGTTTTAGAGGAACTGTGTGCAGGCGAAGTGCTTGCTAGTTTCTTTTCATACAGTTTGAGGGCGGTTGGTTGTAGTATGCGTGCGGTGTAGTAGCGAAATGATATACACAAATACAAATGTATATCTATATGAGTATGGGTGAAATCTCGGGTGTTGTTATAGTCCCACTGTATTGGTATTATTTGTCTGTAAAAGTATCTTCGTTCCTCTTAGATGTAGAATGAGGGGGCTCTAAAGTCTACTAACGACAGAAATCGGACAAAAGTGCCTAGCATACAAAATACATACAGCCTTAAACTCATAATCCTACTCTTCTACCAGGGATTTCGAGGCGTGCACCTCTAGCTATGCTCTAACTAGCTCGCCGGATTGTCGGGGTCCTTTCTAATCTCCCAAAAGGTAGACACATACGTGCAATATTTTAGGTGCACTCAGCAAACAGTACTAAAATAAAATGAAATCAATTAATAAATCTATATAAATCAGATATTACACTCCCGACAGAGGAGAATACTATGCTCACGCTACACAATAATTAACATGGTTGAGGAAATTAGCTGGTGATTATTCCTGTTCATATGGAGACACTCGCATGTCAATGGTCTCTCTTTCTTTACCCTCCCATCCTGTGCAATCCTAAAATCAGAATTGACCCTTAAACCATGTCAAGATGTTTTCATGCTAGTCGTGATACCGCCATGCTCTACTGTGGACAACAGAAATAATATTTAAACCATTATTTAAAATATATTTATAGCTATAATATTTATTAGAGAAAATATACTAAGGTATTTCATGTTTTATGCCAATTGAATCAATAGAAAAATAAGAATAATTAAATAATAATATATAAAAAAAATATAAATGTTATATAAAAAAAATTTACAACAATCTTTATATATTTGTTTTTGCAAAGACAATTTTAAACGCTTTACATAGTTACTCACTCCGGCTTGGCGATCGTTGAGCTCAATCGATGACGCTGCAGGGCTAAGAATTATTAATGTAAATAATATAATAATAAAATTATAGAAAAAGGGTATGCAACATTATATAAATTGCAACCAAACACAATTAATAATTAAAGGTTGTTGTTTTACAAAGAAGTGAAATATTTAAGCAAGAAATTTAAATTTAAATTAATAATACTAATTCAAAGAAACTGCTTTAGTAAGAATAATTTCATCCATTCAAATTGAACTGCATAATAATAAGGCATGCCATTATTAACTTCAAGATATTATCAAAATTCATATATACTTCTTGGCAAAGCCCTTTTATAAAATATTATCAAAATATAGTTCAAGATATCAGTTACTATAACCAAATCCAAAGTTGTGCACGACACATTTATATCGTTATAATATGGATTAAAAGATTAAAAAAAAGAATTAAAGTTCGCAAAACAAAAACTAAACTATAATATTAAGCGAACTTTATATATATATATTATCAAATTATATTCGCTGATTGGTGATGAGCTGCTATGAGCGCTGGTTAGTCCGGGATGAGGGCTTCTTGGTCGGGGCCTGGGAAATCCGAGGCCTTCCCAAATAGATTAAGTTGCCTTCTTAAACTGCCTTCCTATCCAAAGTGTGTGCGGTTAGGTTATGACTTGTTTCCAAAAAAAAATCAAAGAAACGTCACGAAAAGTGGCAGGAAAGTGTCGCAAAAGTAATTTTGGGCCAAGTGCACTTGAAATTTTGTTGGTATAAACCAAAAATAATAGGAAAATAATCCAACGCCAGTAATAGTTGTAATTGTTTTCGTGTTAATAGCTATAATTTTTAATAATGTTAAACACGAACGATTTATTACCACGCACAATTCAACTAATTTAATATATATATATATACATATATATACTGCACTTTGCATTTGAAATAATTAGAAGACCACTAGCACACGTCTTGCTTATCGCACTTGTTTTCGTATAATGTCAGCTGAACTCTAATCAAAGCTGCGGGCAGCTTGCGTTGACTTAGCCTAAGCCGAAAGATACAAAAACAATTAGATGCTTACCGCTTCGGGTCACCTAAGCTAAGCGTGGGTGAGCTGATCTAACAGCATAATCGTATGATTATTGCTGGCGCCACAAATAACACGATCGTTATCCAAAGTGACCTAAGAGTAAGCTAATTACTGAGCAAGCGAGTGCGTAGCGTAAGTAGCTGACGTCATAGATAGACCAATTTGAATGATATGACCCTGTTGGAAATTTGGTCTACTATTGCGGCAATATACTGGCCACTACAGGGCAGTTGAAGGAACGCTAGTCTTTACTAGTGGAGCTTTAACTGAAAAAGGCCAACTTTATGTCTTAACTTGTATATCTTTAAGATGATAGACTCCAATGTCTTTGCCTTGTTCATTAGCCAATTTATAATATGTTTGACTAACTTTACGAGTAACTATAGCAACAATAAATCGAGGAGCCAGTTTAGCGTTAAACTTTTTATCAGCGTTACTTTGACTAAAGTTACGTGCATATACTTTTTGACCTATCTTTAGATTTATAGTTCTGGTACGTAAGTTATACACTTTAGCGTTTTGCTCATGCGATTTCGCTATACTATCTTTTGCTTTTTGCCGCATTATTTGTAGAGCCGATGAATGTTCAATTCGTGTATCATCGGACAAAAGCTGTAAACGTCTGAGTAACTCATAGTCTTTTCCGTGTAAAACCATGTTTTGGCCAAATGCCAAAAAGTATGGGGAATATCCGGTACTTCGGTGTACATTGGCTCTTAAGGCTGCACTTATCTCGGGTAACTTTTTATCCCAATTAGTATGATCTCTACCTATATAAGCTCTAATAGCTGCCAGTACGGATCTGTTTACCCTTTCGCTTGCATTAGCTTGAGGCGAGTATATGGCAGTGTGTATATGAGTCACACCAAATCGATTCATAAATGCCTTAAAATTACCAGAAATGAACTGAGAACCATTGTCAGTTAAAATCGTTTCTGGTACACCAAAGGTGCAAAATAAAATATTCTCTAGATAGTCACATATTCGCTGGGTAGTAAACTTTCTTAGTGGACATAGAAAATGAAATTTTGTGTGATGGTCCACCACAATCAACAAACCGATATTGCCAGCTTTGGAACGGGGATATGGTCCTAATAGATCCAAATACAATTTTTGAAAAGGTCGTTCCGAAACCATTGGTTTTCCCATCGGTGGCCTTAAAACAATATTTGGGCTTTTGGTTTTGATACATACTGAGCACTTCGATACATACTCTCGTATCTGATTTACCATTTTTGGCCAAAACAAATATCTTTTTAGTTTTTCGATGGTTTTACTGATACCACTATGAGCAGAGTTTGGGGGATTGTGGGATCTGGCTATTATATCTTGTGTAAGACCAGACGGAATCCACAATTTCCAAGAAAGTTTTTCTTTTAGTACATCTCCAGAAGCTGGTTCTGTTCTTTTGTACACGAAATCATCGACTATCTTTAAGTCCGGTAATTTAGTTTTATTAGAAAGAATTTGATCCTTTAGGTCACAATATTCTTGAGATTTAAATTCTGTTGATGCTAAATCGAGAATGGGGCCCTGGTCGTCAATCTCATCTAAAGCAGGCTCGTTTTGACGAGAAAGTGCATCTGCAACAATATTTTGGGAGCCGCTGCGGTGATTAATTTTAAAGGAAAATCCTTGTAATTTAATTGCCCATCTTGCTAGGCGACCAGCGAGATCTTTTTGCCTCATCAGCCATTGCAGCGAAGCATGATCAGTAATGACCTGAAATTCTTGGCCTTCGATATATGGCCGAAACTTTTTAATTCCTCTAATAACTGCGAGACACTCTAGTTCTGTAATGGAATAATTGCGTTGAGCCTTCGAAAGTTTTTCGGACATGTAAGCTATGGGTAATTCTTCCCCTTTCTCATTTGCTTGTGCTAAAACGCATCCTATGCCAAAAGTACTAGCATCACAGAGTAATACAAATGGTTTGTCAAAGTCTGGTGTTGACAAAATGGGAGCAGAAGTTAAATGACTTTTCAACTTATTAAATGCTGTTTCTGCATCCGCATTCCAATTAATTGATTGCTTTTTCTTTAACAGCTCCGTCAAGGGAAATGTTAATGTGGCATAGTTCTCGACAAAACGTCGGTACCAACCAGAAAGACCGAGAAATCGTCTCAATTGTTTCACTGTTTTTGGAACAGGAAATTCATTAATGGCTTGTATCTTACTAGGGTCAGTCATAAGTTGTCCGTGACCTATTATGAAACCAAGATACTTTATCTCTTTCATACAAAAATTCGACTTTGCTATATTTATAGTTAAGTTGGCTTTACGTAAATGCAGAGCTACTTCTTGTAACAACAGCATGTGTGATTCAAAATTATCAGAAAGTATTAGCAAATCATCTAGATAGACAAAAACTCTAGTTCTCAAATTTGCTGGAATAACGTGATCCATTAGTCTACACAGGGTTTGCGGAGCATTGCAAAGACCGAATGGCATCACTTTATATTGGTATAAGGGACGATTTGGAATTGTAAAAGCTGTATACTGCCGAGATTTCTCGTCCAGCGGAATTTGCCAAAATGCATGTTTCATGTCGAGTCCAGTTATATATTTTGCTGGAGGTAACCGACTTAGAATTCCATCGATATGTGGCAGGGGATACGCGTCCTTTCGGGTATGCTTGTTTATTTCACGAGAATCTAAACAAAGTCTATCTTTATTAGCTTTCCCCACTAAAACACTGTTGCTACTCCATGGGCTATTCGACTCTTCAATTACATCTAATGCAAGCATTTTCTCTATCTCAACAAACATACGTTTCTCAATGGCAGGTGAAACCGGCCAATGTCGTTGTTTCACAGGGGTCGTAGTCTCCATTTCTATTTGGTGTTTAATAAAATGCGTACGACCTAGTCCTTCTTTCTCGTATGAGGGAAAAATGTCAACGACCCTATCAAGCTGCCTCTTTTGCTCCAAACTGAGCGGGTGCATTTTAGGCGTTTCGGGTATATCAGCTTCTTTGCCGACATCCAATTCGCATATGTTCTGATTGGGCGAAAGTAGTTTGTCAATTAAACCAAAATCTTTCCAAAATGGAATACCTAAATATACTTCCTGTTTCAAGTCAGGTACTATAAAGAACTGAATTTCGTGTTCTTGATTACGAAATTTCACTGGTATTAACAGTTTTCCAACACAAAAACATGTTGAGTGGTTGGCTGTTGTGATGCTTCCTGAGCACTTGCGTGTTTTTGGGTGCTGTCGTAAAGACAGTGCTGCTGTACCACCTATGCAACATAAAGTGGCACCAGAGTCAAGCAAAGCTAAATAGTTACATCCTTCAATACCTATGTCAGTGTACATTCGATTATCATTGGACATAAATATTGATTCCACTAACATCTTGCGATCCTTTCGAACTTGTCTCCAGAATTTTCTTAAACGTATGGTAGACCGTTTGGATCTATATATCAAATCTAATGGCTCAAAACTATTTTGGAAATGTTCTTTAAAATGAAAAGTTTGAACACAACTATCAGGATCCTTAATCTCAATGAAATCATGGGTTTGAGTTTGAGCATCAGTACATGCAAGTGAATTTATTTCTTTAGTTTGTAAGTCTGGGTAAGTTGGAATCTCAGAAGCAGTGGTTCTATTTATATTTAAGTCGTGTAAAGTTTTTATTCTGTTGGATGCGTCAAAATCGTGCTGGTTTGCGCATCCTTCTTTAAGTTTCCCGAAGGATTGCACTTAGTACACTTGGGTTTAAAAACATTTTTTGCACCACATCCATAGCAGAAAATACGACGTTCACTAAGACAATCTTCGAATCTATGACCGAACTTGTCGCAATTCCAGCATACAATTTTATTTCGACGTATTTCTGAAATATTTTCGTCTTCAACTTCTTCAGAATCGGACATAATTTCAGATACGTTTGGTCTAGTAAATTTTGGCTTAGCGAAGAAGATATTAGCATCCTTACAAAATCTTTCGTGCTTACGAACTTCTTCCCTTAAGTCAAACCTATTTTCAATCTTCAAATGGAGTAGCTCGTATCTTAAAGTTGGCTTAGCGTTTCGCATTAAAATATCTACCACTTTAAACTCGCTTATCTCGTGAGAAAGTTGACCTATCAAATCTTCAATGACCACTTGAAAATCGTCGAAAGTTTCGTTGTCCTTCTGACGTCTTTTCCTTATTAATTCCCATAAGTCAAAATCATCTTTGGGATCGTCGAATCGACGTCTAAACTCAGAACAAAATAATTGCCAGGTAAATCTTTGGTTTCTACGGTGAAAATTCCAAAACCAGTCAGACGCCTTGCCTGAGAAAAGCAATTGCAAATTATCGCAAAGGAGACGGTAGTCACTATTTAGGTTCTGTTCTGTCAAAGCATGAACACGGTATAAAAATTGTTCGATATTGATCGAATCTTTTGTACCATCATATTTAATACGCCAGCTTTGCATAATGCTAGCTGCTTTATCTGAAGAGATACTTGAATGCTGACTATTACGCGGGCTATTCAACAGAAGGTCAGACGGTATATGTGAATTTGAAATATTATTAATTACTGGGTTGTTATTTGAGGATTGAGGAGTATTTCTAGTATGTAGATCATTGTTTTCTCGACCTATATTAAGAGATGATAGTTGAGCTTGTAAGGTCTCAACAATCGAAGTTTTAATGAAAGAACTTAATTCTTCCATCATATGTTTTTGATGGCCTTGAACAACAGATTGAACAATATCTGTTAAGTCAGTTTCAGTCATATTGCCATCTGTATTACAAGATAATCTGCTACCTGAACCGTCACGTTTTGTGTTGTTTCGATACCCAGATCTTGTTTGCATTCCCCTTTTGGGAGTTGCCCCACGACCTTTGCCAGTTCTAGCACCTCTTTGATGTTGATCACCACGGGAGGAATTTTTGTTAGCTGCATTCATTTCGGCTGCAAGGGTATTATTTGTAAAGGAGATCGTACTGGGATGGCATTCTGCCTTACAAGTAGGACACTCCAATGATGACTTAAGCCACTCAGCAATACAGTTATCATGATATTTATGTTGACAAACTGTTTTTGCTATTAACTCATCTAACCGAAATGGTTCATGGCAAATGCCACAGAAGGGATCTCCAGCGTTGATCGCTGCTGCAATATTTTCCGTACTACGACGAACAGACATTTTATGTTTATTAAAATTTATCAACTACGTCAAAAGATTAATGAATATTTGATTCTTAATCAAATCAACCAAACAAAATTAACAAAAAAAAATAATAAAGTAAAAAAAATATATATATAATAATATCTTGATTATAATATCAACCAAAACTCAAATATAAAAAAAATAGAATATCAATAAAAGGTAGTTGTCCACTTCAAGCATGATTTTATCAGACTGCATGAAAAGCGAATATTGGAAGCTAAGCACAGTACCTTTTGAAAGTTACTCGGTCTATTGCTTCACTATAAAACAAGTAAGTCGGAAATTGGACAATCGTTGAACCTCAGTGTTCATTCGATTGTAAATCCTAAAATCTAAACATCACATTGCAATACGCTACTTTATATTTCACTAGACTTTAGTGCAGTTTTAACTATTAAACAGATTATATTTTGGTCGAACTATTGAAACTTATTCAATCAGTAATCGCAAATTCCAAAAATAACCTCCGCCAACACAAAATTGCACCATAGCATAGCGAGTTATCGTTTGAAAAAATATGGGATCCTTTTATGGTTGTCAATCACCGCTTTATGCTCAACATATTGATTATGATCTAGTCGATTATTTCGAATCAAGCTCAAGAAAATCGCAATTCCAGATTAACCTCATTAGTGGCAATAAAATGTAGAGAGACAGTCAATTAGGATCAAACAAAACTATGGATTTGGATAAAAAATATCCAGAGAGCGTTCGTGGGACCTAACCCTAGGACTTCTTCAAATATAAGGTTATGCCAATGACAGCTAAAAGCTTTCTGGCCCCACGTTGGGCGCCAAATTGTAGTATGCGTGCGGTGTAGTAGCGAAATGATATACACAAATACAAATGTATATCTATATGAGTATGGGTGAAATCTCGGGTGTTGTTATAGTCCCACTGTATTGGTATTATTTGTCTGTAAAAGTATCTTCGTTCCTCTTAGATGTAGAATGAGGGGGCTCTAAAGTCTACTAACGACAGAAATCGGACAAAAGTGCCTAGCATACAAAATACATACAGCCTTAAACTCATAATCCTACTCTTCTACCAGGGATTTCGAGGCGTGCACCTCTAGCTATGCTCTAACTAGCTCGCCGGATTGTCGGGGTCCTTTCTAATCTCCCAAAAGGTAGACACATACGTGCAATATTTTAGGTGCACTCAGCAAACAGTACTAAAATAAAATGAAATCAATTAATAAATCTATATAAATCAGATATTACACTCCCGACAGAGGAGAATACTATGCTCACGCTACACAATAATTAACATGGTTGAGGAAATTAGCTGGTGATTATTCCTGTTCATATGGAGACACTCGCATGTCAATGGTCTCTCTTTCTTTACCCTCCCATCCTGTGCAATCCTAAAATCAGAATTGACCCTTAAACCATGTCAAGATGTTTTCATGCTAGTCGTGATACCGCCATGCTCTACTGTGGACAACAGAAATAATATTTAAACCATTATTTAAAATATATTTATAGCTATAATATTTATTAGAGAAAATATACTAAGGTATTTCATGTTTTATGCCAATTGAATCAATAGAAAAATAAGAATAATTAAATAATAATATATAAAAAAAATATAAATGTTATATAAAAAAAATTTACAACAATCTTTATATATTTGTTTTTGCAAAGACAATTTTAAACGCTTTACATAGTTACTCACTCCGGCTTGGCGATCGTTGAGCTCAATCGATGACGCTGCAGGGCTAAGAATTATTAATGTAAATAATATAATAATAAAATTATAGAAAAAGGGTATGCAACATTATATAAATTGCAACCAAACACAATTAATAATTAAAGGTTGTTGTTTTACAAAGAAGTGAAATATTTAAGCAAGAAATTTAAATTTAAATTAATAATACTAATTCAAAGAAACTGCTTTAGTAAGAATAATTTCATCCATTCAAATTGAACTGCATAATAATAAGGCATGCCATTATTAACTTCAAGATATTATCAAAATTCATATATACTTCTTGGCAAAGCCCTTTTATAAAATATTATCAAAATATAGTTCAAGATATCAGTTACTATAACCAAATCCAAAGTTGTGCACGACACATTTATATCGTTATAATATGGATTAAAAGATTAAAAAAAAGAATTAAAGTTCGCAAAACAAAAACTAAACTATAATATTAAGCGAACTTTATATATATATATTATCAAATTATATTCGCTGATTGGTGATGAGCTGCTATGAGCGCTGGTTAGTCCGGGATGAGGGCTTCTTGGTCGGGGCCTGGGAAATCCGAGGCCTTCCCAAATAGATTAAGTTGCCTTCTTAAACTGCCTTCCTATCCAAAGTGTGTGCGGTTAGGTTATGACTTGTTTCCAAAAAAAAATCAAAGAAACGTCACGAAAAGTGGCAGGAAAGTGTCGCAAAAGTAATTTTGGGCCAAGTGCACTTGAAATTTTGTTGGTATAAACCAAAAATAATAGGAAAATAATCCAACGCCAGTAATAGTTGTAATTGTTTTCGTGTTAATAGCTATAATTTTTAATAATGTTAAACACGAACGATTTATTACCACGCACAATTCAACTAATTTAATATATATATATATACATATATATACTGCACTTTGCATTTGAAATAATTAGAAGACCACTAGCACACGTCTTGCTTATCGCACTTGTTTTCGTATAATGTCAGCTGAACTCTAATCAAAGCTGCGGGCAGCTTGCATTGACTTAGCCTAAGCCGAAAGATACAAAAACAATTAGATGCTTACCGCTTCGGGTCACCTAAGCTAAGCGTGGGTGAGCTGATCTAACAGCATAATCGTATGATTATTGCTGGCGCCACAAATAACACGATCGTTATCCAAAGTGACCTAAGAGTAAGCTAATTACTGAGCAAGCGAGTGCGTAGCGTAAGTAGCTGACGTCATAGATAGACCAATTTGAATGATATGACCCTGTTGGAAATTTGGTCTACTATTGCGGCAATATACTGGCCACTACATGGTTTGAGCTATGTTTTGGTACTAATAAGTTGTTTTTTTTTTTTTTATTGAAATTTGGGATTTTCGAAGAACTTATAAACGCGTTGTTTAGCAGAGGGCTAATTCCTTAGAGCCTCTAGTTCGAATTATACTTTTACATAGTTCCATTTAAGAAATTGTAATTGAAATAACATATTCGCGATTATCAGGACATAATTATCAGAACTACTATAATATATTTACTTTAGCTAGAAGAGGAGTAGGATAATGATAGAAGAACTGCACGTAAGGACAAATAGATGAAAAAAAATGTGATACAGTCGTTATACGTTGCCCGACAGTCTAAGACCCTGTACCTTTTTTCTGGAAAAAATTTTATTCCTGCATATTCCTTAGAAGAACTTTCCAATTGGAATTAATTTTTTTAGGTGAAATTCGAACCTATAAGTTCCGTAAATTTAGACCGATTATGATAAAAAGTTACGAAAGTTACGTCAAAGATGTTATATAAAGTATATGGGGTAAGTTTCAAGTTCATATGTTGAGGGGTTCGGGAGAAAACACGGTAAATCGATTGCAGCGGGCGGGGGGCCGCATCGCTAAAATTTGGATGTGGGTTTGTTTATTAGGGTCACATGAATAATCTTACTAAAATTTGTGATAGTAGGTCAGTTTTTAACATGATTACGTGTAGTCGAGTAGTACAGTACATTTTTGACTATCACTTTTGTTGTATTTGTCCTAGTCTAGTATACCCATTTATTTATTTTTTTTATGTTTATTTTTAACAAATAAGTGTGGTATATATTATACATTAATAAACAAATGAAACGGTATTACATAAAAACTTCACACAGTTATATAATTATAATTTTTAAAGATATATAACAATGGTAATTAAATGATTAAAGATGTACATAAGTGTTTAAGTGTGGTTGCATTGAAAAAGATATAAAAAAACAACGCATAGTAATATTTGTATTATATATAAAAACAACTACTTATGACTAAGGAGGTAAGGGGGCAATAGGGAGATGGGTTAGGGAGTGAGCCACCAGCATCCTTTGGAGCAGGCGACGGAATATTTTTTATCGATCTCTGCCAATATTGTCATTAATGTACCCTTTTTCATCGAGGTATATGAAAATTTCAGGGGGGGAGATTCCATTTTCTATCGAATGCTCAAAATATTCCCCACTTTCACAAAAAGGTGCTCTAATTTCGATATTTTCTGTTTCATTTAAGCATCGTAATATGTGTTTTATTATTAGACCGATTATAAAAACGTCAATTCTGCTTTTAGCTGTATTATATAGCTTTAGATTCGAATAATAATGGGTGTCTGAGCTCTCTGGCGTTCTAAATAGAGATGTGCAGGATCTCAAAATCTTTCGTTCCAGTCTCCTGAGTTTTTCCATGTGTGATGGTGAAATGTTAAACCATATCGGGAAAGCGTATGTTATAATGGGCCTTATTAAGGCCAACTACTTGATAACTTTAACGCGTTTCTCTAGATACCTGCAAGAGAATAACCTTTGGTAGGCAAGCATGCCATGGTAGGTCTTCGAGAGTTGGTTATTTATATGATTATTACAATACAGAAATTTATCCAATAACACTCCTAAATATTGACATGATTCAACAAACTTCATCTTCTGAGGAAACATGCGCATAAGTCTTTAGCTCATATAGTCTCCGAGGTCTAGGTGTTCATACAGACATCGCTACCCGAGGTTATGATAAGCATTTTGGTATAAAGGACTTGACGTCTACCACGCCTCCTTCTGTCCGTTACATACATTGCACAGATCCAGTATACCCTTTGTACCTATAGGTACAGGGTATAAAAAATAGAGAGCAATCACAAAGCAATCTTTGTGACTGTCCTGCACTCTTCATTAATCGTACCTAGTGCACAGTATTTAGTAAGACCATTTTATGTGTCCTGGGCTATTTGGCAAACGTAACTCTTCTCCTTTTTTTTGTAGACTCTGCAATATGTTTCAAAAAGAACAGCTCGTTAAAGGATAGAATTCGCAGAATCCGAATCCGAGGTCCCATAATCCCCAGCACGTTAGCTCTTTGACATAACCTTAAAAAACTAGCTAATTTAAAGGTTATCTTATAACCCTGACGAGCTAGGTGTTTTTGGACCTCGTATTTAGGCTGTAGAAATCCATAAACCGAAAAAAAAAAAATGCGTGGAGGTTTTTCTGGTTATCTCAGCGCCATTGGGTATTTGGGTTTTTTGGAGCTCGAATTTGAATCAGAAAAAAAAAGAGTTAATAATTATATAGGTATATAATTATGAAATATTCCAGAATTGCCTACTTTCAAAAAATTATAAAAATGTATTTTATTCACTCAATTAACTCCCATCTATCTATAGTACATGCTCTTTTAAATTTAAGTATCTAACATTTATTTTTTGTTTTATTTTTTATTGAAATAAATATCTAACTATACAACTTTTAACCAAATTCAGCCTGAATAATTCAATTTTAAGTGCATGCACATAAATTTCCATTAGATAATACAAATAGACAGCGATTTAAGGCTTATTTAAATTAATGAGCCATTTCTCATTTCCACAGTTTGAGAGTCACGTAGTTTATTATGATTACACAGTTTTGCTTTTCAATTGTTTCCAAGCATGTTGAGGGCTACTAAAACTGCACAATTTGAGAGCTTTTGTAAATTGTATAATTTATGTGAATTTCCATTAGCTTATGTAAACAGGCGGCAGTGGCGTAGTTAGATTTTTGCGAGTGGGCTTAGTTACGAGGGCCGTCCCCAGAATTAGCTTACTTCTAGTGTTGGTAAATGTTTTTAAAACAAATTAAATAGGGGAAGTTCCGTAATGCCGAAAGCTTAAGTTCAGTATTACTAAATAACGCTCTCAGTGAATAAAATTTGGTCATGGTCTACGAGCAGGATTCTACTTCAAGGGATACTGTTGTATCCCTCTAGAAATACTGAAAAAATCCCCGAAATGATATTAGATGACCGTCGAGAAAAAGTGTAATGCTTCTGTATATCGCTTATTGATGTAGAATTTAGAGATGAAAAAGCTCTGACCAAGATGGATGCCACGTCTGCTTCGAACAAAATTCCAGTTCTAGCCGAAAGTGTCAAAACTGTATGGTAAGTAATTTTTATCTTAGGTAGTCTATTAATTTGTCCAATATGGCAATAAAGAAAATACATACTGCCTTCAAAAACTATAGAAATACACCCAATTATTTGTTGAAGTAACGCGAACAATTTTTTAAAATACCAAAATATTATAAAAACATATTAATACTATTTAAAAGATGGCGTACGTTAAAGTCGGGCGGGGACGACTTTGGAATACGCTGTACCCATCACATTGCAATCAAATCCGATATAAAAGTCGAATTTTGCACCAAACACGTTTTTTTAAAACGCTGCTACGGGAGCTATATGATATAGTCAACTGATTTTGATAAAATTTAGTACAGTACTGGGGAACTCTAAAAAACTTCCAAGTGCCAAATTTGGTTACGATATCTTCATAAACGAACGAATTATCCATCTAAAACTTTTGGTTTTTTTCGTGGTCGTCTGAAACACCCCTATGGAAGCTATATAATGTAGTCCCGATATCAAAAAAATAAAATAAGCTTGTCTCCTATGGAATAATAAGGGATGTAATCCGAGTGTTTGGTTGCGCTAGCTCTTACCATCTCTGAGATCTAGGCGTTCATACGGACGGACAGACGGATCGACTTTTCTCTTCACCCCGATCATACTTGAGGTAAGTTTAGGCGATCTCCGACGACTCCTTCTGTATGTTAAATACATTTTCGGCTTGCACAAACTTAATATACCCTTTGTACCATACGGTACAGGGTATAAAAATATACTTAGATACTACCTGAATTCACTGGCCCATACTCTTGCTGGTCATCAGCCAAGAAGTCAAGTAAAACTATTGCATCCTTGTAACCTTCTCCGACAAAATAAGCAATCATTGAAAACTCTAACGTGAACACATCTTTGGATTCTGTAACATCAGGACTAGAAATATAAAAATTATTTTGCTTAATTTTTTCTTTAAAATCTTCATTTCATTTAAAAATCTAAGGTTTCCACTGTTGTCAAAGACATTTCTGGCATACCGACGTCATGATGTATAATTATTTTTGGTATTCATTTAAAAAAGATTATTGCCATACTTTAAAGCAAAAATTCACGAATAACTACGCCAAGTGAGAAAGGAATCCGACACTAGCACGTCCAGCACAACAAATTCAGCCATTTGCAATCCAAAGAAGACACTGGCAGCTGAAGGCCGTTTCATATAGACGCTAAGGTCGTCCTGCTTATTAGAAGCACGCATAATTCGTCTTTATTTCAAATGTCCTTGAGCAACTTCGAGTGTAGGCCAGTCCCCGTGAAACAGGACAGCCCATGTTCAAGAATGTGAAATTTTTCTGTAGGTGCAGTGCTGGCTTTGGGTGTGGATGGGCACGACGAGCAGGTTGGCTGGATGCAGTCAGTTTGGGTTTTCAATGATTTTTTTTGCATTCTCGATTTCCATTGACCGTGCTATGGCATTGAAAATTTATAATAGCTGCCCCCCAAGAACATTAAACTAGTCCAGAAATTAATATTTTTATTTTAGTTAACAATCTTTTGTTTTATACTAACTTTTATATTTAATTTTGTCACATATGAAATTCAGTAAAAACTGAAAAAAATTGGCTAGTAGGAGGCGCTGTGAACTACTGCAGCTTGTTGGCATCATTTATTTATAGAAAAGCGTAAACTTTTGCACTAAACTTTTGAATACTCTACAGTTCTGCAAAGTTCGTCATAAAAGGTCCAGGTACAGACTAAAAGAACTACAACTGTGCAGAAAGAACTGGATCTTTCTACAGTGTTCTGTACCTGTTTTCGAAAATCTATTGAAGTTCTATGCTCAGAGATTTAAAGAATGAAAGTAATGAAAATAACTGAAAATCATCGATGTATCGATATATCGATGTTCAAATTAAGATAATATAGGGACTGAATATTCTGTTCCCAATTTAAAAATGTATCCCTCTAGTACGGGTGGGTAGTGCAGGACAAACAATTTCAGTAGGCACTAGGTATTGACCAGTACTTTCCTTGCTATTTACGCCTTCGTTTACCAGTAGGCCGCGGCATCGCTACTTACGCTTTTGAACACTAGTAGACAGCGTAGTAGTCGCTAGTATTTTATACCTACTGAATTCATTAAAATTGAAAATATTTTGAAGCTGGAGGGGCTTTTTAAGGTTGTCTTCTGACGGTCCAGCTCCATTTCCAATTTTAGCGCTGAAAATATTTATTGAGAGCTTTAATAAGCTTACCGATTATTGCTTCATAGATTTTTGGACTTCTTTCGTTTCCACGCAAGCCGTGCAAACTTGACGGCATTCCATACGAAAATAAACAAAATTCCAGAACATTCAGGAATTGTCATACATACAATACGGAGAATACACACAAAAAGAATAGCGAAAAATTCGCCTTAATTTATATTCCCGTATTAAGAAAAGGAGGCGAATTGTTTTTTTTTTCTTCTTTATTCGCTTTGCGTTTGTTGTTTGTCATATTTCGTTCATCGACCGTTTACCTCGCGCATTACCAGGGCTTTGCAAAGTAGGTAGCTACCTGTGACAAACGATGTAAGTACTTACTGTAGGACAATAGACACCAGCCGTACTAGAGGGATATTAATAAAAACTTCGATATATCGATATTTTCAAGCACTAGTGAATCCCGACATTTTCATGGGGGAACTTCTTCATCAGAAGAAAAAATTATTCTCTTTTATAACGATACAATATATCAAGAAAATCAAGTGAACCCGGCGGCGAAAATCGCCAGATAATTCATTGTGGCCGTCGGTGGCGTAGTGGTAGCGTACTCGCTTTACAAACCGAAGGTCGGTGGTTCGAGTCCCCGCAGTAGCACTGGTACATTTGCCTAGCACTGGCATCGCTAGCTCAAAGACGCTATTTGCCTAAGAAAGCCTCTATTAATTCAAGACACCGCCGTTCGGATTCGGATATAAACTGTAGGTCCCTGTTCTCTTCGAACAGCTATTAATAGAGATCCCCAATGCTCCTCCCAGGGGCGACTGACTAAAATAGTCAGTCAGGGAAATTATTAATATACAAATAGCTTTGCAGAAAATAGTACATATATAATAAAACTGCAGCGCTTGGCCGAACTTGTAAATCGCGTAATTTACATCTGCAGTAGGGTAGCCAGATGTCAGTTTCTAATAAGAACTTTAAGAACTAAAATGCAGCGCGCATATGTGGCAACCCTGTGAGAGAAAGTTTGACAAAAAAAAAGACACAGATTAGCCTTGCCGTTTACACCTTTTGTCTTCAATGCACAATTGCAAAATAAGATCAAAGAGAAACCAAAGAGAGCAAACTTTGCTTCTTACACATACACGCTTGCCTTTATTACGCTCACTGCAAATAAAAATATGCGCTCCTTTTCACACCCACGCATAGTAATTTCAATCGGCCTTCCTTTTCGCACTTTTTATAGCAATGATTGCAATTTTATTTTAGCGATATCTACCAAAATATAGATTTAATCGAAAAAATAACACCTGTTTGCACATCTAGGTGTAAATAGCTTTCCATTGATACCTCATTTGTTGAAATCGCGCTATCCGTCTAGGTGCCTTTGATGTCACAAAAAACGGCCTTGTGTAATATATATATCGATAGATTGTTACTTTTATTATATTTTTATTATACTTTCTCTAAGAGTACTTCAAGACTTTGGAATCTAGTGTTGCCCTTTTTAATACAGATTTACGCTCTTTTATTTTTGTGTTTTTAGCATTTCAAACTAAAATGGATGGAAATTTTCCTTAAGGATAAAATTTTACAGAAGTTATATTTTGGCTCTTACAATCGTAAAATCTAGAAAAAAAAAGAAGTAAGGCCTGTGCATTACAAAAACTCAGAGAGAGAGAGAAAAAAATCACTGACAAACTAAATATTAAAATTGTGCTTATGAGGACTTTGGACTTTAAGCAGGAGAAGAGCTCTCTAATTGCGCTTTTCGGCTTATAAACGATCTCTCTCAGGAGCTACACAGTCATTAGCTGGAGATTCTTGTTTTTCCATCACAACTCTTGCTGTGAGCGTCTCATTTGAGCTACACTACGAACTTAAGTTCCTGGTTTCTTGTTAGCGACTTTCAGTGTCGTTACAGCCTGAGGTCTTCTATAACATTTATTTGTTTTTCAAACTAAAATCGATGACAACTGCACGCCAATTGGAGAGCGACATCGGAGACAAGGCCAGGACAACTCTATAAAAGGCGTTGTAATCGCACACGTACCCGATAAACCTACAAAATATCTACTACTAGCAGCTTCAATATGTTACGATCTTGGTTTCCGAGCATGTATCCGGAACCGGATGAAGCACCAGCCAGTTCACGTAAATCCACCGTCTATCTGATGCGCTGCATATTCATCATGGGTATACGTTGGCCTCCAAAACGTTTCTTTGTCATCTACTGTCTGTGGTCGTTTGCTCTGAATCTGTGCTCCACCTTCTACCAGCCAATTGCTTTCCAGATCAGCTACTTCACACATCTGCATGAGCTTTCACCCGGTGAGTTTCTCACTTCCATACAGGTGGCCTTCAATGCGATATCTTGCTCCGCCAAAGTGCTGATTGTTTGGGTGCTGCGCCAGCGCTTGGACCGCGCGCTGAATGTGCTGGACGAAATGGATCAACGTTTAACCCAAAACAACGAGCGTCGTCTGGTGCATGCTGCAGTGGCACGCAGCAATTTGATTTTCTTCTTATATATGACGGTTTATTTGGTCTATGCCACGACTACCTTCTTAAGCGCTGCGTTCAATGGTCGGCCACCCTATCAGAATTATTATCCAGTTTTGGATTGGCGTGCCAGCAGTGGACAATTTTGGTTGCAGGCTTTACTGGAGTACTATGCCATGGCTGGTGCTTGTTTTCAGGATGTGTGCGTAGACTGCTATCCCATTAACTATGTGCTGCCATTGCGTGCTCATATGAGCATCTTTGCGGACCGCTTACGTCAGCTAGGTCGGAATGCACACGAGACTCCCGCGCAACGTCATGAGGCGCTCACTAATTGCATAAAGGATCACAAGACCATATTAAGGCAAGTTTCTAAGCTTTTCAGAGGCAGCTTCTAATATAAGCTGTTCCAGCAGATTCTGCGACACTTTGAAACCCGTCATTTCGGGCACTATTTTTGTGCAGTTTTGTGTTATGGGCATCGTGCTGGGATTCACACTGCTTAATCTTGTCATGTTCTCCGATTTGAGCACGGGCATTGGAACTATGAGTTTTATGACAGCGGTTATGTTGGAGACAACGCCTTTCTGCATGCTATGTAGTTATTTGATAGAGGATTGCAATAATCTGGCCGATGCGCTCTTCGAATCAAACTGGATTGAGGCAGAACAGCGCTATAAGAAGACTTTGGTTTATTTTCTACACAAACTACAACAGCCGATTATTTTTAGGGCCATGAAAATGTTTCCCATAACCTTGGGCACCAATATTACTGTAAGTACTGTGGTTTTTTTTAATGATACGTCCCTGGTATTTAATTTTTTTATTACTTTCAGGTTACAAAATTTGCATTTTCTGTATTCACTTTGGTAAAACAAATGAATATAGCAGAAAAGTTTGGAAAGAAAAACATTCCAGAAATGTAATGAAGGTGATTCGAAAACGAAAAAACCAAAACGAACAAAGAATTCGTTTTTGCGTGCTCCAGAAAACGATTTTTTTTTGTCAATAACTTCCCTTTTTATTTTCGATAAATTCGTAAATTTATCTCATTTTTAAGATAAATTTTCCTGTTGTGTTTGCGCGAAATTATTTTTATTTAAAGGCCCATACACAGTTCGAAAAATTTAAAAATTTGCCTTAATACAAAACAGCTTGTTTACATTTAATTTTCATAAAAATACAGCTAGTTTCTTATTATTTTTTCTTTTAAATAAAATTAAACACGACTTGATTATTTTTGTTACAAGGAAAATTTTCTTTGTGTAACGCGGGAACCCTGTCGCACTCATAGACCAAAAAAAAATTCGTTTTGCACAACGCATGCTAATTAGGTTGCTAATTGTCAATGAATATCTACCTTAAAGTTGGCATAAATATAATCTAAGAATATTAAAAGATATTATTAAAAATTAGTTCAGTATAAAATAAGTGATTTTTTAAATCTATTTTGGCGCTTCGTTTTAATTCCTCTTGCAAAAAAACATTCGTTTTCAAACCACATAAAAAATTCGTTTTGGTGGAATTGGCAGCACCAAACATTCGTTTTCAAAACGAATCCAAATAAATTGTTCGGATTCGTTTTCCGGAGCACGGCTGATTAACATCTTTATATACCATATTTTCATAAACTTTTTTTTTAAATTTGGTTGTTTTTAAAAAAAAACAGCTGGTCAGTGGTTGCAACCTTATGCTAGTTTTGTCCCTCAGGTATGTACTTTGAAAAAACATAGCTAATATTTACTAATGCTTTTGAATTTTTTCTGATAATTTAATAATTTACCATAGTCTGCAAGCTAACAAAATCACCCAGAACTGAAATCATCCCGCCCTCAGATTGGCTGTTGCACAGTTTTGTAAAATCTATTTTCAAGATTCTTTAGTAAAAGTCCACAATTGCCTAGGATATGTTTACACGTATATAATAGTTTTTTAATAATAAATAAACTTTGTGAATTAAAATTATTATTTGGTCATATTGAATAAGTTTTACGTACAAGGTAAGGGTATTTGATAGTCTGCATAATAAGATCACCTTAAGATGAAAGAAATCGAGGCTACTTTAAACTTTTTGATCATAATATAACTATTTATTTGAAGGTACAGTATTTGGTTCATTCGATTGGGTTTCTATAGACTACTTGCTCTTTCTGATTTCCTAACTGAGGATAGCACTTTGAAAATAAAATTTTTTTTTTTAATTTTACAACCAAAAAAAGTAAGTAAATTTTATTGTTTGTGCTCAAAAATTGAATCAGATTCCCGCCATCACAGTGAAGTACCCAATTGCCGGGGTTGCCGAGCAAAATGGAGGCCAGAACAAATGTTTATTTGTAAAATTTCTTTAATAATGTAGCGGAAGCCTTGGGAATACTGACGGGTGGTCCAATACAGGCGTAGGAGAGTAAACGTAATTTTTACTTTATCTCTTCCGCTTGTATTCTGGAAGAGATCATTACTCAAACGTATTCAATCTTACTTGAGATCGACGATGAGTCCAAGTAGACTTTCAATAGAATGTAAAGCTGCATAAACTTTAGATTAAAAAGTTATTACATACATATAAGTATCTATGTATAATTGGAGCGATGAACAAAATGGAAATTCAAGGCTGCATTTTGAAAAAAATTTACTTTTGCAACTTAAGGACTTGAATAATATTCATTTAAATTCAATCAAAAAAGTGTTCCATCTCTAATGTCTCTATTTATTTAAATATTTTCATTTTATCAAAAACTAGTTTGAGAGTATTTTTTCTGAAGCTTAGAAAACAGCAAATATAGTTTTGCTGATACCTTTACATTACCCCAAATCACAGCCTCCTTCGTCTTCAGCTACCCCTTTATCAACGCCACTGTATCCGGCTACTAATGCTAATTTCAATTACCTAAGTGCTGACAGTTTTGGAGCCACACCAATGCCAGCGGCATCTGCTTTATGGCAGCTTCATTTACTTGCTACAGTTTGATGTGCATTGCGAATTGTTAAATGCCTTTAAAAACATTTCCTGCCTTTGTTATTGTACTACGTTGTTTCATTTTTTCCTTTTGCTCCCGTTCACTTTTACTCATTTATTCGACCAATATGCTCTTTCACTTGCATATTTTATGCAATTTTCACTTTCCTCAGCAGCCAAAGACTTTTTATACTCTTTATTCATGGTGTAAAATGCGGTATATTAAGTTTCAACAAATGTATGTCACAAATGTTCCAACATATAGAATACATATAATATTGATTTTCATGGAATCCGAAGTCGAAAAAGCCCTAACACCTCAGGTTTCCAAAATTCACTACGAAATACTTGATTATAGGATTTTTTGAGGTTATTTCGGGCGTGATGGTTTTTTGGACCTCGAATAAGGGTATCTCTCTTAGATGTAAAGGTCATTAAATTTTTTTGTTGGCCTTTGTATGCCTATTCTTGTGCATGTCCCTGAATGCCCGATCCAATTCTTGTGCACTCTCTTTGCGTTCTGATCAACTGAAAAATCTATTTATAAAAAAGATACAATCCCAAAATCTCAAAAAATACTTAAGTGTCGAAATTTTTGGTATTTTTGGGCATACCACCAAAGGTAATACTATTTGCCCCTAACCATGCCACATATAAAATTGGGTTTCCTATATTTGCAATTTTGGGAGAGTACAGTGTGTTCGGGCTGTTCCGACTGTAACTGACCTATTTATTTCTTTTTTTGTTGGTGTTACTATCTTAAACGAGTCGAAAAATGCAAATGCATTTAGTCAGTTTATGTTAATTTTTTTTGTAGCTCGCAAATTTCGTTTCTGTACGGCTGCAGTTTGTGGCAATAACAATTTCATTATGTTGAGACGCATGGCACGCCTCTTTCACACCGCCCCAAAAACGAGTGCTCCGTATGCCATCATCCGTTGACCAGTCACTCACTCATTCATCCAGTCATTCATTTGTTTTGGCTAAAACCCGGTTTCTTGTATGTGGTTAATATAAATCACGAGGTTAGTGAGGCATGCAACACGACAGCTGAGTGAGGGAGGAGCAGAGAGAGAGAAAGCGGGAGACGATCCAAGTCTAACTTGGACTTGTGACGTCGTCGTCGTAGTGGTGTGGCACCGGCGGCGCCTCAATGTCTTACAGTTTGGCAGCTACTTTCACTGCTTGTTGTAGTTTTTCTGCTTTACCAAGCATCAAAATTGACCCACACGCTAAGTTGTTGTGTCAGAGTACAAGTTTCCGTACTACCCTGCCCTGACTTTGGTGACCAGTGACGTAGATAGGCTGAGTGGTAGTAGGATAAGGGGCCGTGGGTATCATGACTCATGGGGGGTCATCGAAAATTAAGAAAAAAATCCTTAGGTGCATTTTTAATACAAAGTAAATATCCAAACTCATGGTGCATAGGTTAATTTTTTTTATGAAAATCATATTTTTAAAACTATCTTTTTTTGGAAGCAATTGGTCCGGTTAGAGTCTGGCTTGAATTGCAAGCCTAAGAATAGGTTCCATTCGTCTGTTGCGAACTTTGTTTGGTGCCCTGCTTTCCATATATCTATGCCTTTTATTTTTGGTCCGAAATTTCATATTATAAGAAATTAAAAAAATTTGTCATGACTAATGAGTTCATCGAAATTTCAGAAAAAAATTCTTAAAAAAAAATTCTGGCTTAAATTTTTAGTATGAAGACAAATGTTTTTATCTTTAAAAAATCAATAAATATTTGTAAATACAATTTTCAAAGAAACCATTTTTTTTTTTTTAACCAAGCTCTTTTTGGAAAAAAAGTCGTCCGGTTTAATTTGCAAACTTGGATTGCAGCATTCTAAATATTTATACTTCTTATTTTGTATGCGATATGTGGATTGCTCATATTGGTTGTCCTTACCAACTTAGATAGGAATAAGAAGTTTCTGATATTTTAAACTTCAGGTATTATTATTAATTAAAAAAAATAAGATGGAAGAATTTTCTTCATGCATACATTAAAGTTTTCAACTCTTACTCTCTCGGAAAAAAGTGGTCGGATTCGGAGTCCGATTCGATTTATCTTATTTATAAGATATTATATATCGTTATTTTTATACCCTGTGCCGTAAGTTAAGAGATATTTTTCGCGGCTGTCGTAAACTTGAAAATTTTTTAATCACCTTTTTCTGGCTGCGGTTCATTCTACAAAACTAAAATTCATCCCTATCACTACATTTTTTTTATTATGTGATATTCATGTCTGTTTTGGATTTAGACTCCCAAACCGATTTATCGAGCATTTATTAATTTCGACATAAATATATTGTATATCTCGAAAATATAAAACAAAAATTTACTAAAGGAATTTAAGATAATTGACAGAGCCTCCAAAATCCAGACCACACAAATAAGAGAGAAAAACCTTGCAAATCCTGAACTTAAAAGTTCAGAAAAAAGTTATCCCCGAAAAAGTGGATGCCCCTGTTAATTTGGGACACCCAGCATAAATCTTTAAAATATTCAGTATAATTTACAGAGCTTCAAAAATTGAGACCGAATAAATACTATTATAATTGTAGGCAGAGTGAACAAACTTGAAAATCCTGAACCTTAAACTTATCCCGAAAAAAGTGGGTGCCCCTATTAATTTGGAAGAATTTCAGATTATTAACAGAGCTTCGGAAATTGAGACCACATAAATAACGGCTGAACGTTGAGAGAACTGTCTTGCATATACTGAACTTTAAAGTGTAGAAAAAAGTGGGTGCCCCTATTAATCTCAAAAAGATCAAAGTTAATTACGCGAAGAACTGTAGCTAATTTACAGAGCTTCCAAATTGAGACCAAATACTCAAGATTTGTAGATAGAGGGAATAACCTTGCAAATTGTGACTTCTAAAGTTAAAAAAAACTTTTCCCCTAAAAAATGGGTGCCCCTAATAATTTCAAAGAATTTCAGATTTTTTGCAGAGCTTCCGAAATTGAGACCACGTAAATAACTATTATACGTAGAGAGAACTACCTTGAGAATCCTGAACTTTAAAGAATAGAAAAAGTTATTTCCGAAAAATTGGGTGACCCTATTATTTTGACAGAATTTCAGAACATTTGCAGAGCATGGACAATTGAGACCATATACATAGGAATTTCTGGCAAAGAGAAAAAACTTACAATCCTCAGCTCTTAAGAACAGAAAAAAGTTGTATCCGAAAAATTAGGAGCCCCTATTAATTTGGGACATCCAGTATGAGTCACAAAAAGATCAAAGAAATTTTCGCGTCAAATGCAGAGCCTCAAAAATTGAGACTACAAACGTAGGAATTGTAAGCAGAGAGACCAACCTTGCAAGTCCTGAACTTTAAAGTTTAGAAAAAAGCTATCCACGAGAAATTGGGTGCCAATAAATATTTGTAAAAATATCAGATTATTTACAAAGCTTCGGAATTTTAAGGTCATATAAATAAGAATTGCAACCTTACCAATCCTGAACTTAAAAATACAGAAGGATACATTTGGTTGACGATATCAGTTAGCAGAGGCTGGGATGGGGTCTCATTTTTTGGAAAAATCTAAGTATTTCCATGCGTAGGTTTAAACAAAAAAGAGTTTCCCATATTGGAAAACTTAGTACTTCCGAAGAAATATCTTATACCCCATCACAAAAATGTATCTACGCCACTGATACCAGCCATCATGCGACACATCGTAAACTTTGGCAAAATGTTTCCTCAATCGTTGGTATATGGTATACCTCTCTATAGAGAGGCTTGCGTGCCGTTAAAGTTTGTTTACGCGGGTGGCCAACGTTGGTCACACTGCTGCATATGGTGCCACGGCACTTGCACATTGTCCGGGTTCCCCACTTGAGGCCCCCAGCAGCTGCAGCACTACGTAGTGCAATTTATGCACCGTTAGCCCCCCGATCTGCTGCTCGCCTCCTTGACTGCTACTGATTGTTATTTATGTACGTTGCTGCTCCTCGAGAGTTTTTTGGGCTTGTTGGGTGTTAGTTGGTCTACTCCCAGAGTTGCCCATCCACCTACACATGATATTTGGCTTGGTTATGAAAGCTAGGCTGTAAATTTGTTGTGTTGAGGGCGTGGTTGGGTTTTTTGCTGGTGCCTCATAAATCGCCGTTTGCAGTGCATTGGGCAAGTCTAGCAATTTAACAGTGGCTTTAAAACTGCCGACTTTCCCATAACCGAAACACGCAATGCTGGGGCACATCACTCAGACAAACAGTCAGTAAAGAGTTGCTTATAAAGACAAGATAAAATCATCCCGAAAACCCATTGTCAGTTTGGACATGGTTACATTGGTTACATTACGGTGTGCCGCCTGCCTGCTTAACGTGCCCCCATAGAGCCATTCAGTTTTTTGCCACATCGTTGAAACTTATGGACAGTGGGTGATTTTAAAGAATATTTTGTTAAAAAAAAAATGTTGTACAAGGAGGATTGAGAGATTTTATGCTGGAAGTTGAATGCATAAGTGTCGTGGAATGCCCGACTGATAACTTTTCTGGTTATCTGGGAGTTTATCACTAAAATAAAAGATTCTCTAATGATTCTCGCCAGCTCATGGTCAGCCTTGGGATTCAGCTGAGCGAACCAACTGTCTACCAACTTTTTAAATTAAGTTAATTCTAGTTGCGAAACTATAATGCTTTACAATTCCAACTACATTCTGGGAACTTCTCGTTTGTAGAAAGATTGCTCAGATTTCAACCACAGTATTTAATTTCTGTTTCAAGCTGCGCTGTTTGCCTCACGTGGCTGATTCCATAAACTCGATAACAGGCCTGCCCCAACAACAGCAATAACAACACAGACAACAACTGGTTACAAAAACAACTTGTATCTACATATGGACTGCCGAGTAACAACAAATTTGTAAACAGACGCGTTTTCTTCGTTGGAACAACAAACAAACGGACTCCGACGGCTGCTTAATTTAAAACGTTTCTAAAGACTCTGGCTATGACTATTAGCTCTTCTGCGGAAAAACAAAACCCAGCTGGCCAAGAAAGCTCTTAGCCAGGCAAAGTGTTTGCGTGCCGTAGTAGTCTTAGTCGTATTTAAAATTTGTAAGTTTATCTAAAGAAGTCCGACGACGGACGGCTTTGTTTGCTTTTTTAGTAGCAACATTTTGTAGCAGCCAGTGTTGTACAACAACGGCAACAACAACTTGCAACATGCCAAAAACAAGCGTCGGCGGCTTTTGACCCGCTCATCAACAGCATCATCATCATCTTCTGCATTGTAGTGTTGCATTTTGGCAAAATTTGTTGCACCGGAAAACGGAAATCGCTCAAATTGGTTGCAATGCAATTGAATTGCATTTGGTTGCAACTCAATGCTGATGACCGAATTGGAAGTAACTATAATGCCTGAACACTATGAGTATTTTGGGCGTCTAATCAGCCGACACAGACGATAATTGTTATGGATGTGGAGAAGGTGGCCGGAAAGGGCCTAAGCCTAACCACATAATTGCCACCTGAAACAAATAGTGCATGAAATGTTTTCGGTTCTACGAACTGTGTGTGTGCTTTGTGTGAAGCTGCTGTTGTTGGCGTTAACATCATTATTTGTTTGTGGCTAAATGCGGTTGAGATGCTTGATTCCTGAATTTAAGCACAAAACAATTAACCCCAACTTTGAACATATGTACAATATGACCCACAATATGAGAGGTCTTGGTGAGTTGTTCTGGTCATTGCTTCCTATAGGTTGCCTTGCTGGGGCCATTTCAGCCAAATCCTTTATCGCATTTGAATCGATTGGAAAGCCCAGCAATAATTGAATCAAGAAAACTAACAACATCTCTCTTTGGGTTCTCTTGATCATTTTTTTTTCGTCACTTCAATATATCTTTTGCTTTTTGGCAGATTTTTTTGGGGACTCTTGATCGTCTTTGTTCGTTTCATCATCTGCTTCACTTTCTTCAAAATATCTTTTGCGTTCTCTTAAGGAACGTCGCGAGAAAAGTAGGGTGTCATTGATCGTCTTTGCTTATACATACCATCATCTGCCTCACTGGGAGATTTCCTTGATCGTGTCTTCATCTGCTTCACTTTCTTCAAAATATCTTTTTACTTTTCTTCACGATTGTCGCGAGAAAAGTAGGGTGTCATTGATCGTCTTTGCTCATATCATTGTCTACTTCACTCTCTTTAAAATATCTTTTGAGTTTTCTTCAGGGCCGTCGTGAGAACAGTGGGAGATTTCTTTGGGGATTCTTGATCGTCTTTGCTGGTGTTGTCATCAGCTTCACTTTCTTCAAAATATCTTTTGGGTTCTCTTTAGGAACGTCGCGAGAAAAGTAGGGTGTCATTGATCGTCTTTGCTTATACCATCATCTGCTTCACTCTCTTCAAAATGTCTTTTGAGTTTTCTTCAGGGCTGTCTTGAGAACAGTTTGAGATTTCTTTGGGGATTCTTGATCGTCTTTGTTCATGTCGTCATCTGCTGCACTCTATTTAAAATATCTTTTCAGTTTTCTTCAGGGCCGTCGCGAGAAAAGTAAGGGGTCTCTTTATTGTATATGTACGTGTCATCATCTGCTTCACTTTCTTCAAAATATCTTTTGCTTTTTCTTCAGAGAAATTTCAAAGAATTTAACGTGCCCTTCGGACCCCGAATCCCCCGACCCCCGGCTTGGTTTTCTTCTTAGGGAGCGAGGTAGCCTTACTAAGATACCCAACTCAATTGAAAATGCTTTGCATTCGTTTAAACTAACGGCATAGGTTAGGTTAGTTAGGCTGCTCAGTCTATTCCGATACCACTCAGATACCACGTGGTCGATTGTGGTGCCTAATTTTATTGTTGAAAGCATGAGGGGGAAGGTTCTGTCGCAAAGCCGTCGCTCAAAATCTTCTAAATCTTTCTCTTTGCTGAACCATTTTGAGGATTCAATGAAAGATCCGCTATGCACAGTGATTTATTTCTCACTTTTTTTGGCATAAAGTCAATTTATTTTTTGTTTGTAATTTTAAATTTAACCCCATTTTTGTTTTTACCATACCCTAGTTAGATTAAAAATTAATCGATTTTCAAATTGGCGCCAAAAATGTTTTATCGATACGCTCTCAAAGTCAGCTGATTTTGTATAGCATGCTTTTTGTTAATTTGGCGGCAAACGCATTACAACTTAAAGTGTTTAGTTTTACTAAAACAAAAAATAAAATAAAAAGTGTTTTGATGGAAAACGTTAGTAGAGGTATGTAAAATAGTAGTTTAGTCAATGTTTTCTCAATTTTGTGTGTTTTTGTGTAATTGTGTCGTGTTTTGTTCATGTGGATTTTTAGTCTAACCTTAAAAAGTGTAGTTGTGTTTCGTGGAATAGTACTTTTGTGGGGCACAGCAGTCCTTAAAGTGGTAAATGGTAAATTATTAACCAACATATGCTGAATATCATGAAACTAATCATTTTTGTTATTTTTTGCAATTTCTTGAAAAAATTGGGTTTTTCTAGAACAATATGTGTTTGCGCATGCAGAGCTGATTGACATTTGGAATGTCAACAATCGCTCTGAGAACAGCACATTATCAAAAAAATTGGCAAAATTAATTTAAATGAGGAACAATTAATTGTAATAGGTCAAAAAGTGAGGACTTTTGTGAGATACATTAGAAAACACCTGCCAAATTGCTATCGAAATCTCAGTATATTTAAAAAAAAACACTCAAAATGGCTTACTAATAGCATAAAAATAGATTTTGATCTTAATTTTGGGTCCAACAAAGTTGGTCGTCCCAAAGTTGACTATGAAAACGGTAGTTCCCGATTGAAAAGAAAGTTAGCCTCGGAACTTGCGGAAGAAAACAACAATTCATTGCCTTTGCTTTTACATGCTACTACAGTTTCAGCAAAAAAAATCAGCAGAAAAAAGCATGGCTGTAGTTTTAAAAGCTGCTGGGACTACAGAAAATATTAATGAAATGAAAAGGAAACTTTTTTCGGCTGAGCCTTCACAAATGTCTGCAGACAATGCCTTGGCGTTTTTAATTGAAAATGGATTCACACAAAGGCAATATAATAATATAAGACAAAACACAAAAAAACACGGTTGCCATATTTATCCGACTTATCAAGACTTACCTAATTCGAAACTTAAACTTAGACCAAATGATATTCAGTATTTTGAAAACAAGGCACAGGTTCCATTACAGAAACTTTTAGACCATACAGCTTCCCGAATTCTTGAAATGCAAGACGAGGTCTTAGAAACACTTCCTAACGTGGTACGTTGCAAGTTAATTTTTAGTTATGGATATGATGGTTCAACCGGTCATAATATGCACAAACAGCATTTTGAAAACAATACTCCTGATTTTGATAGTTCATTGTTTGTCACTACTATTGTCCCATTAAAATTGATAAATAATGCGCAACAAATTTTGTGGATTAATGAGATGCCGCAATCTATTCGATTTTGCCGGCCTCTAAAGGTAGAGTTTATAAAGGAAAGTCGCGCCCTTATATTATCAGAGAAAGCAAACTTGGATTCTCAGATTCGTAATCTGCAAACATATTTTTATAAACAAAATGAGAAAGATATATTGGTGGGATATACTGGACAAATGACACTTATTGATGGGAAAGTTCTAAATGTGGTGACAGGATGTAATACGAGTCTCTGCTGTCCAATCTGTGGAGCGAAACCGACACAGTTGCTTAACATAAAAGATTTTAGTTCTGAAGCTTTTAAGGCTAAATCACACGCTCTTCAATATGGTATAAGCCCTTTACACGCTTGGATTCGATTTTTCGAGTTTATATTAAAAATTTCGTACAAAGTTTAGCTTAAAAAATGGCACGTGAAGGACTGTGATAAACCCAAATTGAAAGCACGCAAAGAACTTATACAAACAAAAATGATGAAAGAAATGGGACTTAATGTTGATAAGCCACGACCAAATGGCAGTGGAAATTCTAATGATGGCAACACAGCTAGAAGGGCGTTTTCTAATTCAGTCTTACTGTCATCAATTTTAAATATTGACTACGAAATATTAAAGAGTTTACATATAATTTTAATAACAATTTCCTGCGAACATGAAATTGATTTAGAAAAGTTTAAAGCTCTTTGTGAAAATGTTTTTGCAAAGTATCAGAAGAAGTATCCCTGGTATCCCATGTCGCCTACTGTTCATAAGGTATTAGTACATGGGCATCAAATAATACAAAATTGCTTAGTACCTGTTGGCTGTCTCGGGGAAAATGCATCGGAATCCCGAAATAAGTTTTATAAAAGCGACAGAAGGGGCCATGCGAGAAAATGTAGTCGACTAGACAATATGACAGATGTTTTCAATCGAGCTTTAGATAGTTCTGACCCTTTGCTGTCGAGTATTTACTTAAAAGAACGGAAAAATAAAATAAAAAACAAAAAGCTGCCAAGTGAAGTAATCGAACTTTTGCAATCACCAAGCTTGCAAATTCTATTTAAAAGCGATGATGGTAATCTGCAGGATAAAGAGGATGATGAAGAGGATGACTTTGAAGCTGACGAAGGGGATGAGGAAGAGGATGACGCAATGGATGAACTCGATGCTATTGCTTCAGACGAAGAATTTTTTGAAATAGCGGAAACTTAAGTTTATATATGTGACGTGAGTAGTGTCACCAAATTTAAGTAACATTTTGAATAACTCTATTTTTTTCAGTAGATCAACAAAAAAATATGAATAAATTCAAATTTATTTTATAATTGAATATTTGAATAATCATTTACGCCAAATTTTGTGAAAATACTATATTCAAAAACAACGTTTTTACCAAAACAATAAATCATTATAACTTGCAGTGTAAAATTCTACTTTTATGATTTATGGGCGTTAAGGGGCGTAGAAAATATATATATATAGAAATATATAAAAATCATAAATATGTACAATACATATGATTGTATAATAATTTGAAACTCAATAAAGTCCGAAATAATTTAACCTTATATGGGCGTTAGAGGTGGGCGTGGTCCGATCGATCTGAAATTTATCTTATGTTTTATAAATATCACTACAATGAATTGAACAAAATTTCAAGTCTCTAACTTCATTTTTCGAATTTATGCCAAAAAAAGTGCGAAATAAATCACAGTGCTATGGGCAGATTTACTAGACTGCCCAGATTTTCGAGGCAGGGTTTAATCGAAAATTTGATGCGTTTTCTAAAAAGTGCAGGGCAGTCACATAGACTATCCATCTTCTCCTCATCTCACGACAAATGTCGTGATGGGAACATGTATCCTCTCAGCCATTAGGCATATGGTGCAGTGCCCTGTCACAACTCCTCCCACTATCCTGGTCCAGTTCTTTTAAAAACGCATCTTCGCTTTGGAGTGTACCTTGGCCAGAGTGCTCGCGAGATTTGGCAACCGGACGCAGTATTCAATTCACTGTCTTCTTGAGCTTTGACCGTCTCACTAATTTTCAATATGACTTTTGGAATAGGTCTTTTTATATCCTTAACCGCAAGAGTGACTACCAGTTCTGATCCGTTCCTAGTAGCCAGCAGAGGGTAATGAAGTGAGAGTAGATACGGTTTAGCTTACTTAGCTTACTTTTCATGCTATGCGATGAGAGAAACTTTATAGCAGCCTGGATGTTAACAAGAATTAATACGTTCCTTAGACTTTCATCTAAGTTGTCTTTAAGTCTTGCCGCTTGGTAAGCTGCTTTCATCTCGACCTGAAGTACGCTACACCCGTTAGATAGACAGAATAAAAGCTGCGTCTAAAGATCTTCGGAGAAGACGATAGTTCCTGTGTCTTCCTCCGACTTCGAGCCGTCAGTGTAGATCGTTAGCACGTTCTCCTTGATAGGAGTTTTTTTGCTTCTAATCTTCTCTCGCCGGAAAAACCCTGCCAAACTTGTCATTCCATTTCTGAACTATGCACCAGCAGTCGCTATTCTAACTCAGGTAGGATACTGCTGCGATTCGAAGTAGATGTAGTAAGAAGATTCAGTGTCCGGAGTCTCACTGCGCTTCTGTCTGCCGCAAACTTCAGGAAGATGCACACAGGATCCAGGTTCAGAATAACATCCAGGGCTGCCTGTGGAGTGGGTCGCAAGGATCCGTCACTTTGGTTACAAATTATATCTAAGTCGAATAATAAGCTCCAAATTTTACTCAGCATAGACCATTTACGAGGGCCGGCTAGAAAGTAGTCGGCATTGCTTAGAGATCACTTGTTTGGAAATCGAATTATTTTATTTCGCAAACAAAATCCATTTTGAGAACTATAAAAAGTCATTCGTTTTACAGATGACCATTTTTTTTTAAAAAAGATGAAAAAGATAATAATCACAGAAGGCAAATCCGAAGATTTGCTAGTGCAATTTATAGAATTTTCCATGCAGCCTGAGCTGCTGGTTGGCTTTACGTTATCTAATATGTTTTATCTTTTAAAAAAGCTTCAAATTGGTTCAATATCTATTCGAAGCTTTATCGATGTCATTATGTGAGAAAAATTATATCCGACAAATGTGTGCCACGGCTGGTTTTAGAGACGTCGGCCCGATGTTCCAACTTAGTGAGGACATTTTCCAGCTGGGGCGTTTCCGTGACACGTATCTCATAGGTTATGTTCTCTAGTGCTGTAGTGCTCAGATCTTTAAGAAATTTTGATAAAATAATAATAAATAAAATAAAAAATATCATTTCATTGTTGATGATGTTTTTTCAAGTTTTGGAGATCTTGCTCCAGTGCTCAGATCTATAAGAAATTTTGTTAAAATAATCTCAAAAGTAAGAACTTAAGGAATATGCAAACAAAAATATTTTAATTTTTTTTATATAGCATCAGATTACAAATTTTAACTCTCTTTGCCATTTATTCATCTCTCTCCAAGGAACTCCATTCCCTCATTGCGCCATATCCATGTACGCTTCAATCAAGGCCAACAAAAAGTTGAACCAATTTTTATGGGTTAATTAAAGCGTTATAAAAAAATGGGTTCTCACTTACAAGCTATAAGTATTGTGTGGTCCAATTAAACCGAGCACAAATTAGCCAAAGGCGTCCGCTTCAAGTCCCTATCAAAAATTGTAAGTGCCTAATTGCAACCACAAACGATTGAAAAATCAAAGAGGAAAGGTAAGGAAAAACCAGAGAAAAACCAACAGAAATCGGAAGGTGCTTATAAGTAAACCGACCAAAACAACAACAAATTCGCCTCAGGAATATTTAGCTAAATGTGGAGAACAACAACAACAACAACAACAAAAAGCAACAAAATCCATAGCCCCAACAACAACAAAACAACAAATACTTGTGCACAGAGCTGCTGGCATTGTCCACAATTGGAACAATGTCGTAGCAAATGACCGGGTACAAAAGCATTGAATGGGTTTCGGGGTGCCGTTGACTCCCCTGAGCAATAAAGGCTGGTCAAGAGAAGCCCACAGCTCCACAAGGCAGTCAGTACCACTGCTCAACCTAGTCCCGCAAAGCCAAGGGCGTAGCTTGCTTTTTTTGATGGGTGTATATGACTTGTAATTTAATTTTAACTTTTTTTTTGCATTTTTTAATCATTTTTGTATATGGTTAAACAAATTTGGAAAAAATGCAAACAGATTTTTTAGGAGTGGACTAGCTGGAACAGGAGACCAATGATTTTTAAGAAGTAATTATGCGAATCGATTCATAGCTACAAAACCATTTCTTCAAAATTTCAGTTTTTAGATTTAACGTCTTATTTAAAAGAATTGTTTTTCACTTTATATTTAATTTTGACTAAGCTACGGAATAATTATCAATTTTTCTTAACAAATATAACACTTTTGTTTTAAAGACGTATTTTAGTTGCTTGCCTATATAATGTATATATTAGGGTGGCCATTTTTGCAACATCTCACGATTTTAATAATGCCACCCCCTAAAAAGTTTCCTTTTTACCTGCATATAGCGCCTGTAAAATTTAAAGGCGATCCGAATGTATTTGTATGTATAGGTATATACAATTCGATTTGGTGCAATACTGGTAAAAAAAATCGATTTGTTTAATAGTTGTATGACAAATACAAAAAAAATAATAAATTGCTTGATTATTTAAACAAAAAAAGATTAAAATAAAAATTTAAAAAAAAAAATCTATTTATTTTATGGTTATATATAACAAACAATGAATTGGTTCAATAATGGTAAAAACAATTGAAAGATTATTTAAACAAAAAAAATATATTTATTTTAAAGTTATATGAAAAATAATAAATAGTCAATAGTTTTAATAATAGTTGTCAATAAAAAGATTATTAACAAAAAAAAATTAAAAGATTTTTTAAACAAAAAAAAGGTTAAAAAAGTATTTATTTTATAGTTATAAAAAAAAGTAAATAGCTTTAATAATAGTAAAAAAAATAAAAAAAAGATTACTAACAAAAAAAAAAGAATAAAACAAAAAAATCTATTTATTTTATAGTTATATGAATAATAATAAATGATCAATTGGTTCAGTAATGTTAAAAAAAAATTAAAAGATTACAAAAAAAAAAAAAACAAACAAAAAAATAAAAAGATTTAAAAAATTTAACAAGATTAAAAAAAAAATAAAACGATTAAAAAAAATTAGGACTATATTGAAAAATAAAACGATTTTTTTTTAATTATATGAAAAAATTGACTGCCTTTTTGGCTTCTTTATGTTTTTAAAAAATTAAAAACTATATTTTTTAGTCATATGAAAATATTTTTTGCTTTACAAAGACGTCAAAGAAATAAATAAGTTTTTGCACTAATATTAATATTTTTTGTTTTCAAAAATTAAAATTTTACGATATTGTTTTTTTTTTTAATTATTTGCATTTAATAATGTAATGTCAATGAAAATATTTCTTAAAAAAATATTTTTTTTCTCTTTTTTTTGTCCCTTCTTTATGTAGCAATTCGGCTTAATACAATAATATAATTAATTTTTTTTTTAAAGAAATTTAAAATTTTTGTAAAATGATGTTCAAAAAATTTTTCATTATTTTAGGTAAATAATGAACAATTTTTCAGATTTCATTTACATACACTTTTTGCGGCATTTCAGATCTAAACTATTTTCGCAAAAAATTTAAGTTGCCCTTATTTTCGCCAACTTATGCGGCATTGCTTCCCTATCATCCCTCGTATCTACGCCACTGCGCAGAGCAATCCACAAACGCATAGTAATAATACAGCAGTGGAATGTCAACGAAGGAACCCGGAGGGTAAAAACATTGTGGAAAAATGAAAAATTATACAAATGGGCGCCAAACGCCGAAAGTGTTGGGAACAGCGGAAAACCTTAAAAAGAAAAGGGAAAAAAATCATGTATAGTGCCGGAGTCATTGGCCAGCCAAGTCCAGTCCCAAGTCCTGTCGAAGTGACCCAGAACTTGTACAAGACATCGCATGCGGCAAGTGGCATGGAAGAATACCAGAAATCGCTATGTACATGGCCGAGGCAGCCCCACCAGCACACCCTTGATTACTGCCTGGTGGGGAGCGTGAGGGGTCTAAATTGGTTTGGTGATTTCCTTGATGTTTTGCGAGCGCTTCATTAGTTACATTTAAGTTACTACTACATATGAATGTATGTACATAATGTACAATCAGTAAGTTTCTTAAATTTACAAATTCAAACAAAAAAGTCTGCTTTAATTTTACAACTTTCGTCTTAATTTAATAAATAACTTAAATTAAATTACAAAATTCTTGGGGAAATATGCAGAAATTTACTTTGCATCTAATCAAAGTATCTAGCATAATTCCCAGTTAACAACAGAGCCGGCAATTAATTTCCCCAACCAACTGAAATTTCCCTTTATATTCAATTCGCAGTCTGTTATCATTTAGAGTGACCGTTTGCTGCTTAACTCGCTCAGCATATTTGTAAGAAACGTTTCTTTTTTGAAATTGTTCTAATAAAATAAGCGGACTTAACTGAGTTAAGTTAACTAATTTAAATATTAATTTAAAATAATAGATAGGTAAATATTTGATTGACATTTAATAAATAATAATAAAATACTGATTTTTAATTAATGATTTTAAAATAATGATTTTAAAATCGTTCTTAATATTACTAATATATAAATTATGACGGTAGAGGTATGTAAATGTTGGACTCAAAAAAAAAAAAAAAATGATTTTTAGTCCAATTATTCGAATATTTTTTCTTAACCTTAATAATCTTAGCTTGATTGATAAAAAGCTAAAAAAATTTTAATTTGACCATGTTGATCCGTAAACTCTATTTCATAGAGGAAAATTAATTTTTGAATTATTTTTTTTGCTCCTTCGACTCCTTAAAAAATAACAACATTTTGAATAGAAAAAAATTAAAATGTGACTTTTGGCAACATATTTTTTTTGCTTATAATTTGAAATCTGTGCTCCAAAGCCATCAAAAAAAACTGGCGAAGACATTTCTCAAAGTGAACTTGAAATTTTTTTGAGCCATATTTTTTAGCATGCATTCAGAATTCTTACTATTACGTTATTTTTAATTGAGTAGATGAAGTTGAGAGATTTTTGAAAAGTCTTAAAATTTCTTATGGTTTTGAAAAAACTGCTTTTAGTTAGTAGAAAAGAATCAAAAATTTTTCATTAAAAAAATTTATGTATATTTCTTTATTGTCACATTTCTACAGTAAACATTTATTTATGTTTGTAAAAAGGTTTTCCATGCGTACATAGAAAAAGACAAAGCTGACCAGAACGTAAAATTTAGCTTTGTAGCCAGATTTCTCGCCAATTAACAAGCTTGGTTGAAAGGAATATTCAATTAAAAATTAATAATTAAAATAACAAAAGTAAGAATATATTTTTGGGTAACTTTGAATTTTTCGATTCGATTCAGGTGCTATATACATTTTCATTTTTAGCCTCTGCAGCAAACATTTTCAAGTACAAAATTACTGCATTCAGTATATATTTTAGTAGCAGCATACGGTCACACTGCTGCTTAGCTGACTCTGTTAATGTTGCGCAGATAGCTACAGTAAAAGTGCTTAACAGCTGTTAACATGCTGTTTTATCGATAACATTGGCTAGCCGCAGAGCAAGCAACTATTGTTGTTGTTTGATTTTGAATTTTGTCGTGTGCGGTCGTACTGCTGCGGAAGCGCGCTCTAAAACGTGTGCAAGTGAGAAAGCAATAACAGAGAGAAAGAAGTGTGTGTAAAAAAAAAGTTAAAGCAGAAGCATAACGGTGCATAGCACAGTAAAACGGCAAAAAGTAAAAAAAAAATCAAATGCAATTTAATGAAATTTAAATTGTTTTTTTATTAGCTTGAATTAATATTTAAAATATTTGTTAACTGCTGCGGGCAACCAAATATAGAGTGAAGTGCAAAAACCGGTTCGCCCCCTGCAGCAATAACAACAGCAACAACAACAACAAACCAAAATCAAAGTAAAGGCAAACGGCAAAAGAATTTTTTGTTGTTTGGCCAAGCCGCAGTGTATTTGTATTGGTTGTGTCACAGTGTGCGTGTATGTGTGTGCGTACGTGTACGTGTGTGTGAGTGCGGTGTGGCCAAAAAGGTAGTAGAAAAAGGCGTTGAAAACGCAGTAGAAATTTTTGTTAGCCTTGTCCGGGCACGGGCCAAGGGGCACTGCCTACTTGAAGCCAACAGAGACGTTTGTGTCTTTGATGTTTGGGCCAACAAGCAGAATTTGTATAGCAAACCAGTTACTTGCAACAACAACAACAACAACAACTAAACAAAACAACATGCAACAAAAAGTGGCACAAGTGAAAATTCCTGCGTTGTGTTTTTTTGACAGTTGCCAAAAGTGAAAATCAATTTGCGGAGTGTGCGCGCGTAGCAGTGTAATTAAGAGAGCGTGGCGCGATAAGAGAGTGTTTTCAAATTCAGAGAGCGTTAAAATATTATTGTCCTTTTTGCCTTTGGCCCGCCTAACAGAGCGCAGAGAGCAAAGAGCGAGAGCGTAACACACACACAACAACAAGGAGGGAGCGAAGCTGCAGCCATTTGGCAAAAAGTAAACAAATTCCATGGCTCCGCAACCCGCAGCCGAAATCCACAAGCGTTAAAAACTACAACAACAGCAACAAAAAAGGTCAGTATCCTCCTTTGATGATGTCGTTTCGCAGCATTTGCATAAGAGACCAGGGCTGGCGAAGGCCATTAGCGGCAAGTGTAGGGAGTAGACAATAATCCCCAGAACGTTATTGGTACACCTTTACCTTTGAGTGCCATTAAGATTTGATTGAAAACCGTAGAACAGTAGAGTATACCTTTAACTTGAAATTCAATTGGCATGTGAATCAAAGGATGCATTAAGTTACGCCCAAGAAAACATTGATTAAGTTTGACCCCAAAGGGGACAATAGTTTGGTAAATATTTAAGGCGGTGGATAGTCAATGTCTAGTGAAATATCTTGTTATTTACTAGCTAAAGGTTTAAGTAGCCAGTGATTTACCCCTTATCCCTAAGCTAGATTAGAAATTTATTTATTAAAATACTTTTTAATTAGCAAGTTTGTGAATAGTTAAAAAAAATTGTGCTCCCTCCCAAGACATCGGATTTCAATATTACCGATATTAGATTATGACTTTTAAGGGATCAATAAAAACGACAATAGCTTCGTAGTGGTAAAAGATTACCATACAAAAAATATCTATAATTTGAGTAAAAATATGAGACTTTGTTTAAAAGTCCAAACTCTTTATTTTCTTATTTACCCGGTCTACGAATAATTTTTATGCCTAAACTTTTAAGTAAATTGGTCTATAAATTAGAGCAGAGTTATCATAGCAAAAACTTGGAGTTCATGCACGGACTCCGTATTTGAATATAACGGATATTTGATTGAAATCTTGAAGAAACATTAATAGTTACTTAGTGGTAAAAGATTGACATAAAAAAGAAACCTATAATTTAATGAGACGTTGTTTGAAAGCCCTTATTAAAGTCAATGCCCTTATTTTCTAGAACTTTTTTTATAATTTAGCTGTATGTCAATATACTTTTTGAGTATAAGCCTTTAAATTTGTGCTTAATAGACTGTAACTTAGCATTCAGTTATCATGCCAGCCTCCGGATCTTAATATCAAGAATATTTGATCGAAATATTTAAGGAATCAATTAACGTTTTGTTAGATGATTTACATATAAAAAATGATAATTTTTTGTAAAAACGTTCATGAAGTCAAAGCCCTTATTTTTTGGGCTCAAATCCCTACTTCTTTCCGTTGTACTTTTATTTGAATGATGCACTTTTTTTTCTAAACATATTTCTTTCAATGTATTATGAATGGGATCAAATTCTTATACGGTATGATATTTAAATTGAAATTCAAACCCCCATAAGTCAAAATTCTGGTCCGATTTTAGGCCAATATGAAACACACAAACACATGTTAGACATTTTTTTTTTTTACATTTTTTTAAATACCCAAATTTAGGCCAATTGTATTTTGTTTTAGATTTAACATTTGTGTGAAGTTTGCTCAAAATTACTCCACTATTTCGTATAGCTACCATATAAAAATTGAAGCAGTTTTCTGCAAAGACAAACTCGCATTCTCGTGTGCACCACCTTGTAAAATTTATTGCATCATGATGTGCAACCGGCTCATTAATGTAATAATTACTCCAAATATCTAAGGTGCAGCAAATTAAATTTATTTATTGTTTATTGTAAATAAGATACAGTAAAAAGAAAAACAAATGCTAAAATTATGATAACTGTGCGCAAAGTGCGCAAAGCATTAATCTTAAAAGTTAAAGGTGTACAAATAAATTAAGTGCCTACTGTATACATGACAGAATTTTGATTAAAAACAAAAACAAAAATCAGGAAATTATAAGCCCAGTTTTTTTAATGAGTCCAAAAACTCATTTGAATAAATTAATTAAACAGTTTAATTTGCATAAAAATGCGCTAGAGTTTAGGGGCCCTTTTACTTTTCACACCACCTCCAAACAATCGGATTGCATTTTATTATTGTGCTATTTATTGGTTCCTATTGACCTTCACTTAATCTCTATACATACATACTACATACTGGCCTATCTTTGAGTTGTCATATATCACGTCAAATTGCCTACGAACAGTGGCTTAGTTTGGGGGCTAGACATACAGTGGTGCAATTCCCCTCAAGCTTAGAGAAACTGTGAACGAATTTCTGTTGTTTGGAGTTTAGAAATTTAAGACGCCTGAATTGTGAAAATATTATGGGGGTGCCCGACAAAGTGGCAAAAATACCTAAATGCAGGAACTCCGGTACGTTGTGAGCCACCCTAACAACGAGGCATAAAGGTAAAAATGCCAGACTAACAACTTGAACAATATATGGCGTTATTTATTTTTCTTAAGAAAAATGTTTGTAAAGTATATTTCATTTTAGTCGGAACAATAAATATTTTCTAGTTATAATAATCTAATTATATTACAAAAAAATAATATAATTTTATTATTCAATTTAATAATTTTAATTTACTTTTGGCTGTAGTTTACAAACAGCTGTTTCGTTTTCTAACTCATTAGATCCATCCACTAAATTATACCAAAAACAGTACATAATAATGAATATGGTCAATATGTAGATATTGATGCATTTTACAACACTCTTTCAGGCAAAAATGCCGTGTTTTTTGTGGTCGAGGGTCTGGGTCTGCTTATTTAGTGTAAGTTGTGGTTGGAAACATTGCCCTTTTACTATAATGCATTCAATGCATTATGTTGTTCGATACCGGAAAAAAAATCGATTCGAAGTATTGAGTATTCAAAAAACTCGATACCGATTCGATTCTCCCAAATAAGAAATCGATATCGCCGGTATCGGTATCGACTTTTTGACGTTATTTTAAAGACAGAATGTACCAAATTTTGCAAGTGGCGCCAGCCAGACCTCTAAATCGCATGGGCATCCACCATAAAGGAACGTTTTGCAAAATAAATTTCAAGCGCCAAATGTAAAACAAAATTTGGCTCGATGCCGATACTAAGCAAATTGGTATCGGATGGACGATTTATCGAGTACCAAAATATCGGTATCGAATATTCAGTATCGACTTCGATATTCTCGATATTCAAAATATCGGATCGGTATCGATCACTAAATTTTATTTCTTGTGTAGCGAATAATTTTGCCATCAATATTGGATTGTAACCAAATTGTATCCGTTGATTGCCAATAAAAAATAAAATCCAAAAAAAAAAAAAAAAAAAAAAAAAAACTTTTTCTAAAATTAGTATATTTTAATAGAGAATAATGTAAAAATCTTGGATTCCGATTCCAATTGGTGCCGATTGTTGTTTTTTTAAATTTAAAGATTTTGTATGCTATATGTTTTAAGGGGAGGTTCTTTTAGAGGACATTTAATATTTGTTTTTTAGAATTTCGTCAACGAAACGAATATTTTTTTTGCCGAAATAGTTGTTGATCTCTAGTAAAAAAAAATTAAGTTGCCCATTATTTTGATATATTCAGTTCGGTTCTGAAAATTTTATACAAAGTACACCCAATCCTATTTTTACACGGTCTTTTTTTAAACGGTTTTGCATAGACCCTGAAAACTAAATTTTTACACAATTTCATTCGATTTACCACGATTAAAAAAAGCTGTTTGATTGAAAAAAAATATTTTTTTAATCTAATCTTTTAGAAATTTAGTTAGGAATTTATTTCATGTCTACCGTGTAACACCAGAATTAGGTGTATTTTTTTAAATAACAATATACAATATAATAAACGAAATTTATTCGAATTGAATTACAAATAAAGTTCTTAAATGAAAAATTTTCTTATACATATAATAATATTTTTATAATTTTTTTTCGCAAGTACACTGCTCTTAAGATCTATGGCACTTATAACGAATTTTGAAATATTACAAATATTTTTTAAGTCCACTGCTCTACTTGCTCTCTACTTACAATAAAGCACGTGTAGTCCCATTTCTAAGAAAGAAAGAATTACTATAAAACGGTTATTTCCATATTATGAACATTTTTCAAGTACACTTCTCTTATGGTCTCTCTAAAACGAATTTATAAATAAATGTTGAGCTTTGTAGTGCCATTTCTTATATGTATTATATGATGTCATAGATAAACCCCTCTTACAAATCTGAATCCACACCACTGCCTCCGATAACGGAACAACGTGCTTGAAGTTTTTTTCTTTACTTGCTTTTTAATTACCTACAAATAAATAAATAATAAATAAATCGCCAAGCATTTATATATTTGTTGCTTTAATCTGTGTTCTGCTCTTATCAGCCAATATTAGCTCGAGAGACATCATTATCATGACTTTTTGCTCTTGATCAATGACTTATGAGCTCTTCACAAAATGTTGACCCTCAAGAGAGCCCGATCGTGCAAAGTTTTAATTGTAGCAGCTGCTCCATTACATAAACATTCCCTCAGATTTGACATGTTTTCAACTTGTTACTCAAAATGTGTAACCAAGTTATGTGTGCGATTATCAGATTGTTATCATCTACTAGGTTGTTGTTATAAAGTGGTCTACACATAAAATATTATGTACACTTTGCGCACGTAATAATTTAGTTCGCCACACTTTACAAGTTTCAGAGTAGTGTCCGTACCCCGAAAACGGGCACATTTTTTGGATACACAGTTTTGGGCACGTAACAAGTAGTCAGCGTCTGGTCTGGGGCGATCTAAAATTACTCATTCGGGTTTTATTAATCAGATCTGTCAAGCTGTATAATTGCTATGTATCATAGCGTGATACAGTAGGAATGTTAAGTATTCCCACACAGAAGTGTACTTGGATAGGCTCAAGTGGCCTGGTGATGTTTAAAGAACAGAGTTACGTCATAATCAAGTGAGCTAGGATCGGTAAACAAATTTTTTTGCAGTATCAGAGCTGATACAGATACAAATTAAAATGTTTTGGAACTAAAAAATAAATCACTCATAGAATTAACTCTAGGAAATCTATGTCTTATTGAAATATTATTACATTGAATTTTTATTCAAATATCTTTATTCGTTTAAAAGATACAAATGTCTTGTCGAAGAAAAGTCTACTTCTGCAGTATCGATAAAACGACAAATAATCGGTGGGTAGTACCCTTCACACATCGTATACGAAAAATCATTAAAATCAAAGACATCAACTTAAAAATTGAATATCTTCGCTTCATATGGTATTCTGGTATTGTAAATAGATATGCATTTTCTCTATACTATCAAATATTTATTCCCAGAAACTTTGTGATAAATAGTTCAATTATAATGAACTCGTAGTATTTTAACTTCTGGTAATTTTTTCAAATCTGCTCATTTTGTATTTTATGGTGGCCTACACTAAAGGTGACAGTTCCGTATCGTAATTTTGATATAATAATATAATATAATATTTCATAATAAATCTTATTACCTATTGTTGCATTATTCGTGAGAAAATCTGAAGCTTTAAATTTCGTTACGCATTTGCTCGCATTAATACGAGAAATTTTTTTTAAGAAAATTTATTTATTTTTCTTTGTTTATTAAACAATTTAACCTTCTTGAAGTTTTTTTCACCTAACACGTTTCATCAAAGTCTTCATTGTTCACTTTTAAGCATTGTGCTTTTCCACTTTTTCTGATGCTTAATTTAAAATTTTTTTATGATGCATTAAGTTTTTCGACTTATAAATTTCTGCAGTTGCGTTTTTCCAGTAATTTTCGATTTTCAATTAGCTTTCTTTTCTCTCTTTTTCTCTTCTAATTTCTTTGTTTTTTGAACATTTGGCATTCGAGATGAGCCTTAATCTTACTTTAACAATGCATGCAAAAGAGAAACGAATTATTATTATAATTCACACAATTTTTTATTTCACATGGTTGTGAATTATAAGCAAAACCGATACACACTATTCTTGCTGATTTCACAAACACAAAAACTGCGCCTGTTTAACGTGGGGTAACACTTGTATTTTTTAAAGAGAAGCAAAATAATGCAGAAAGGACATTTAACTATCAGCTCATTAGCACTTAATTATCATCTTATTTAAGATCTGGTTGAACAGATTTTTTTTTAATTTTTTAAATTGTATTAAATGAACCCTTAATTACTGCTCTAGACAAGATCTTGCTTACTGAGATTTTTAGTAGTTTCCGGTTTAAGTTTGGTGTCAAAGTAGAAAACATGGTATTTGGTATTTAAAACAACAACAATTGTTTAATTAGCGGAAGTGAAGCGGATATATATACTTACATTATATTACCATTTATTACGTTAAGATACGTTACCTTTTTAAACACTGTATCCTTCTGGTGTAGGACATACTCCTCAAACGCCCAAAGATGCATCTTTTTTTCTCTTTTTTTGTATCCCTTTTTTTTGTTTTTATTTAGTCCCCTTTTTTCTAACAGTAAAATTTTTCGGTTTAGTTTTCCAAGTTTCAAGTTTTATACAGAATACAGAATGCGTATAGGCCTTTAGTCTATAAAGTTTTGATATATAAAAATTGTAGCAACATTTTGGAAATTAGGACCTGGGTGTCCTGACTGTAATTGATACACTTGCTTTTAGTAATGTCCTGGTTCTTGGCCTTAAAAACTTTACGAGGCGCCTTTAATATTAACATTTTGATAAATAAGCCACTAAATGAATTTTTTAATATACACTTTACGTGTTTACTTTGTCGAGCAGAAATGCAGAAGTGCCCAACAACAGCTTACAGTAAACAATTACTGCATTTCTGCCAGACTCACCTCAGAATTTTTGTGTTTTTAATTTGTGAGACCAAAATTCAGGTCGGAACAGAATGTCCATTCGATATATCGATACATCGATGTTTTCCTAAAAAAACGAAACTACAAATAATTTATTTAGTAGCTGTTAGCACGTTGCTGTGATTGTTGTTGTTACAAAAGAGATTAAAATGTAAATATTTGCAAAGGACTAGTTGCATAAAAAAACAAAGCACGGCATATGACATTTGATGATTGTTGTTTGCTAATTGTTGTTGTTTACATTGTTAATCTGGCACTTTTGCATTTCTGCATTGTTGTGAGGGTGGCTTACGTCTGTAGTGGGACACAATTTGAACCCTCTGATTGTTTTTTTTGCGTGATTATTGTGCACATAGTTGGAATTTCTTTTGTGACAATTTATTTCAAAATATTTTGATGCTCAATTTGCCGTGATTATTGTAGTTGGGAGCAGAGGTGGATGCAGTAAAAAGTTTTGGGGGAAGTACCAAATTTCAGTCTGTAAAAAGTTTGTAAGACATGTTGAGGAGAGCCTCGTAACCCAGAACCGCTGCGCTTGTTAGCCGTTTGGTAGTTTTGTAGCATAGTCATCTCTCATATTTCCAGAACCCCCGCTCGTGCACTTATTTTGAGCACGCTTCTGGTCATAGTCTTTTTTTATTGGCTTGTAAAGTGTGCCTCCGAATTTGGCTTTGTATTGACATTTCTTTTTTTGGCCAAGTCTGTTTTGACCATTTCACCAATTTGCATAAATTTGCTGTTTACTCGAATGGAAAGAAAAATCAAAAAATAAGTTAAGTTTACTTTTATGGAAAAAACAACAACAACAACAAAAACCGCCAATTTTTTGATTTATTTAATGAACGAAAATAGTGGGCCGTAGGCGTCGTTTGTGGATTGTTTTTGTTGTTTTAAGTGGTTGTTGTTTTTATAGAGTTTATCGTTGTTGTTTTTAGTATAATAGAGTTTAACAAATTTAATACAATTTTCGACATTACTTTTTGTCGTTTTTTTTTTTGTTTTTTGGGGTCAACTAAATTAGTGGCAGGCAGCCATTTTTCTTTTGGCTTGTGGGCGTTTTTTGCCACAAACTAGTGTGCCACCAAAAAAAAAGCACAAGGCCTATGGCAGCTACAGATACAGATACATGCACATAACATCAACAAAAACAAACTCCAGGAAAATCGATTTAAAACAGATGATTTGACATGAGGGGGCGCCTTGAAGAAGATGACTGCCACGCAGCCGAGCCGCCCAATGTGCGCACAAAGATATGTATCCACATAGCTCAATGGCAACAACGGGCTGACAGTCAGCCAGCCAGCCCAGTGGCAGCCCAGGCATATTTCGCAGACAGTTAAGATGTCTACACGATGATTGCTAAGGGTGCAGAGCACAGTACGCCCGAGTCGTACCTCAAACACAGTTTTTCCATTTTCCTTTTTCTTGGGCTCTTTTTTTTTTTGCTTTGTGTTCTGCTTGTGTGCCGCTTTGTTTTGGCCAAAAATTTTTGCGCAACTTTCAGCCAACAGCTGCGTTTTGCCTGGGCCTGGTTTTCGGCTCAGGCTACCAGAACTAGTAGTAGCTGCTTCTGTATACATATGCCTGATGCGCATTTAATGAGCAAATGATTAGCATTTTTATGTGTGCACCAGGCACACAAAATCCTTTAAGTACTTTGCATCTATAAATCTGCCTGGGCCGGGGCACAACACTAAAAACTAGAAACGGGCGTTGGCCAAGTTAATTGAAGTGTCAGTCGCCTGCAAAACGCCAAATTATTTCGCTTTTGGGCATTGTGTGTGTCTCTGGTTGAATAGTTTGAACAGTTTGGACTGCAGCCGGCTCTGATAAGGGTAATAAGGTGTGCCTACTGGGCAGAGATGGGGTATCAATGTACCCCTGCATCCAAGCTTTATGCCGCTTTGCTCTAAGCCTAGTCACGTGCCCTTTTGCGGCTAGTTGGCTATTTATTATGTAACTTTGAAGGGGGCTGGGAGAGAGGGAGAGAGAGCGAAGCAGTTTTATTGCCTAGCCTTAGCATTGAGCATCTTTTGGCAGGATAAATGAATAATACCAACTAATAATGACGTGATTTATGAAAAGATAGATACAATACGAACAGTGTTAACAATGGCAAACCATCAATAGTGTTACGACGTTATGGTAGACTGAGATAATGGACTTAAATATTTCTAGATGAATTTTTGCAAACTTGGTAAGGATTTTGTAATTTAAAATTGTTTAGCGGTGACTTGGGGTTGCTTCATAAGCAATTTTGCAGCAGACATCAATCAGCTGTTTGTTTAAGGAAAACATTTTTTTGGTAACCGATAGTAATTTCGGTAATTACCAGCCCATCCCACATTTTTTGATCATTTTTCAGTTTTTTGTGGGACCTGTGTGATTCCCGTTCCGATATCATCTTATAAAATAAAAAATATATATCAAAACTTTAATAAAACTTTTCGAAGGAATTCTAAAGACAAGGTTTACCTAAATACCTAACCTGCCTTCCATAAGAACTCGGATGTATCCTAAAAACAATAAACTTTATATCTCCGTCATATTGTCCGTGGCCTTATGCCTACAGAGTTAGGTACCTCAAGCCATCAGTTCATCAATTTGTACAAATTGAAGAAATTAGTTTCTGAAAGTGGGTGGGTAAAACCCGCTCTTCCATATCCCAAATTATTGCCTGAAGTTACTCTTTTAAGCTATTTGTTTTCCATACGTGTTTCGCAAACTAAGCTCAAATCCATGGATGTAATTAACATACCTCCAACTTTGAGCTAACTAAATAGTTTGGACTACTTTGCTGAGAAGCATATGTACTACATGTGATTTTCAAAACATTCATTAAAGCGAATCCTTGAACTAATTTCTCGTACATGTAGTTGGAACAATGCAAATGTTTGTGGGCGCTACGGGAAAACCAAACCTCAGTTTCCGTCTGTGACTTGGTATTGAAAAGTAAAGTTTGAATTGTATTTACGCATGCTATGCCCTGCACAACCCTGTCTCAGCTCAAGCCCCAAGCTGGGAGGCCACGACCCAACTCAACCCATTTTTCCACATCCTGTAATGCATCCTGTTCGATTTACAATAGCTGCGCAAATGCAACTAACTTGCTGGCAGAGTCAATATGTACAACCTGAACCTACCTGCGTGCATATATATGTATGTATCTGGTATATGCTTAATACATATATATGTCTGTGATTTCCCTGTACCACATAATGCAATTAAAAAACATTTTCTTTGTTTTTGTTGTGCTTCTTACTTTGCTTTCATTGCCGCACACAAAACGGGCAAAAAGAAAAATCAATATGTATTTATATGTGACTACTTGTAGTTAGTGGAGGTGCGGGTGTTTGAGTGACTGTGTCTATATGGAAAAATCCACAACCACAATTGCGCGCAACAACAGGGAAAATCAATCTGGCACAAGGATATGAGCGCTCCCTTTAGTACAATGAGCCAGTACGTCACTAATGAATCTTCAGTACCCTTTTCGAAACGACTGGTACGCTAGCTACTCACAATCATTGCTCGCGATTATCTGGGCTGACCATCTAGAACGGGTTAGATGCTGAATTTATTAGGCAGACATCAACGAACTAAGAGATTTATTCAATAACATTATGTGGGGAGTATAAATTCATGTAAGTAGCTTCTATTCACCATATCAATTTTTCCATAACCCCAGCGCAAGTATGGGAATATGAACGATAGCTCTGGTTAGGTTGACTCTGAAGATTTCGGACGTTTGGGGCTTGCTGGTGGCGCTATCATGTGAATTTGATCCCCATTAATTTGGTCAAATTCCACGATCTCAGTGGACAGTTTTCGTCCGTTCTACCCACAGGTATCTCTTGCAAGATATTTAAGTGTCAACAGCTGCGTGATAACCCTCGTCGTTTTTATCCATATCATTCCTTAGCACAAGAAATCGATGATCATCAAAAATCATTGATGATGATTGAGATTTCAAAGAAGAGCGAATTAATTACACCACCGAATTCTCTGCCACTTAGTGTAGCTTCGGTGGACTGACATTGTTTTGAAGAATTCGCCCTTTCCTTCAAAAATGGAAAAAATACACTGTCAATATACACCCGTGACTATTGGGTGTGTATGAAGAAGAGATAGAAAGCATCCAATAACAGCTTTGTAACAGCTCAGCATTTCTTAGAAAGCTAGCCCAAGCCTTTCTTCGAGGACCTGGGCTCTGTGGAAAATCGGTTCAAAGCGGACTTGGCTCTTTTTATTGACTTCCTACAATGATTTAGCAAGGAGAACGTAAAAGCCGTCGCTGAGAACGATCACCAGCTAACCCACCCAACTACAGCTCTCTCCGCTACCCACTTTATTTATTAGGCATCATAATGGACCAAAGGGTCTCGGGATAATCTCGGCCCTTAAGACGAGCAGCCGATTTTTATCCCATCTAATCATGCTTTGGCTTACAATATTTTTTCAGATGATTTACCTGAGGGCTGTACGTCAATTGAAACAGCGGCGTTAAAGCGAGCTCTTCAACAAAACAATGCTCTTCTCTCAATTCCAATGACGAACGACTGAACGGTGGCAGCTCGCTTCAAAACTTAGGCAATTGAGCTGCCCTATACAAATAGCTATCTATAAAGAATCCCTTTGCTGCGTTCTCTTTTTATGATTTCTGATTTCTTCACTTTTGACGAATGACTGTAGAATTAGAGTGTGGCGGTTGCTATTTGAATCCTACAAATGCAACTAACGATTTGTAGTAGCACAGCAGTGGAAATTGATCCCCATGGACACAAAATGCTCTCCACTTAGCAGCACTATACACACACTACGTACCGAAGCTTGCCTTTCCACTCGAGTCACACACAAATGCGAAATCTGCTTTGTTTGCTGTGGAAACTTTTTATAAATATGGATGGCTGAAAATACGCTCCAGTAAAATTTGATTTATGCGTTTGGCACAACTTTAACCCAAAAAGCGACGACCTTTGTTTGTTGTACGAAAATCCTTTGGCAAAAGTTTGTTTTTGGAACCTCATTAGAACTAACGCTTTTCAATATTTTAATTACATCACACCATGGTGTAGTAACTTCAGCGTCTCTTATCGAGGGATTCTCGTGTGCATACTTTATGTATTATACATCCGTAAGATTCTAAGTATATATATATAACGCCCACTCGTTTGAGAGTTATCTAAGAACACAGTCAACCAACAGAGATACAATAAGAAGAAACACAAATACAAAGTTGGCGACAAAAGCCGCGCACTATAATTAAAGTCGCCTTTGTTATGAGAAATCGCCGCCGGGTTATAAATGCTCCATTTTTTTTTGGGTCTTTTGTTGCTATTGTGACCTATATAGTAGTTTCTTGTGTGCAAAAATAATTTAACAATGTGTACAATAGCACTTCCAGATGATTCAACCGGATCCGTATGCATACTAGTATTCTTTTCAGACATAAGCGCTTCATTATTATTGAATTTTTAGATACTACTTTATGAATAATAGCATCGTGTAAGAATAAATAATTTTTGTTTTGTGCATCATCTTTATAAATAAACAGGTTATTCGGCTATAAGCACATAATTAACCTAATGACATGACACACAAATTTGGTTTTGTCATTTATATTCACACCTAGGGGCGTATACAAAGGGAGCTACGTTGGGGGTCTGGACCCCTTTTGAAATATCTGAGCTTTTTAATGTTTTTATCAAAAGAAAGACAGGGGGTTTTCGACTTCTACAGAAATGTCTTAATTTTTTTTGAAAAGAATTTTATGCTACTGCAAGTTAGAAGTCTTACTGAATTTTTTTCCGAATCCGCACGTGTTTACGCCAAATAGCGCTTAAGCAGTTTCTATATTTAGTACAAAAAATAAAAACAATCGGTTTACACATTAAATAAAACAAAGAGCGCATGGCGTTACGTTACAAAAAATAAAAATAGGTATGAACTAGAATAACAAATTGGATATATTCTATATTTAGTACAAAAAATAAAAACAATCGGTTTTATACATTAAATAATACAAAGTGCGTATGGCGTTACGTTACAAAAAATAGTTGTGAACTAGAATAACAAAATTACAAATTTCAGCGAATTGAAAGGTCTTTGCTATAAAATTTTTTTAAAAAATGATTTGAAATAATGCAAGTAAGTTTTTCAAATTATTAAATTAATCCAGTAGCTGGCGTGACGTTACTTAAATTTTCTTTAAAAATAAGCAATATAAAACTATTTTTTAGAATGATTTGAAATAATTCTAGTTAATTTTCCAAGTTATTAAATAAAAAAAACTTTTCTCTAGTATCTGGCGTGACGTTACTCAAATTTTCTTTAAAAATAAGAAGTATAAAATATAAAATTATTTTTTAAAATGATTTAAAATAATTCTAGTTTATTTTCCAAGTTATTAAATCAAAAAATCTTTTCTCTAGTATCTGGCGTGACGTTACTCGAATTTCCTTTAAAAATTGTTTGCCAATAACTTTTTTTTTTTGAACAATTGAAGTCAGAATAATAATACCAGAATATATTTCACTTGTTGAAAAAATAATGTTAAAATGTGATAAAAAGAGCTCTTAAAAATAATTTAGTGACAAATCACATAAATATTGGCTTTAATGAGTATATTTAACTTTTTGAAGAAATAATGTTAAAAAAATGATGCTCTAAGATAAAAACTTTCGAACATATTTAATAAAACAAATTAGCACATACAAATCTCTATATAAGTTTTCATTTTTTGCTTAATGACAAAACTTCATATATCCCATTTGGGATTTTTTTTTTTATATGAAGTTTTGTCATTCGTTACGAAATTTTTCGAACTGCGTATGGTGAAAATTTATTCAGAAATTAATAATACTTATCGCAAATATTACTTTTTTTGACATTGAGTTTAAGAGTATCTTTAAGTTCCACTTTCTGAAAGATAAACTGTGACTAAGAATTAAGCATGCCGTCATATTTTTTATTAAAATTGCAAGGAAATCTTTATCGCTTTGTAAAAATATTTATGTATTATTGTTAATACTTGTTTACTATATAGTATACATATATTTTTGCTTTATTTACTTTTGCACATAATCCGAGCTCTTGTGGTGGGGGCGTTATATGATTGCTGGTTTTTATTTATCACTGCATGCGCCAAGGTCTCTCTCGGTTGCCATAGAGATTTAGACCATTTTCGCTTACTTCACAACTTTTTTGTTTGTTATGGATAATATTTAATTTCATTATCAAAGGCGAGACCAAAGCTATGCAAATTAGCAAGCACTTTTATGCTTTTATGCATTTTTGATGTCTTTGCGCATATTTCGGAGAGCAGCCATAAAAAGGGCCCACGCCTTGGGGCCTTTGAAAGGAATTTTTAGTGAGCTCTAATGCCAAACAAAGTGCTACTGGTTAATATTTATGAAGTAGCTAAAATGTCAGAATTTTAAGGTTAAAACATGAAAAAGTTCATGTCATCTTATTTGTAACTCATAAATACCTACTATTTACTATATAACTAGAGTAGAGCAAAACGCTTTAATGCGAACTTCAAGAAATGTTCTTAAGTTTTTGTTAGTGGCAGTACTCACGACATTTACGCCTGCTGGGTATATAAGGTGTATAAGGTGTTTTATATATGGTCTTTGCGCAGCAAATAAACTTGCCCCAAATTAGATACATTCCGTTTTGGGCGCCTGGGTTCTGCAGCTGCACGCAACGTTCCAAAACGTGCCAAAAGTTTTGTTAGTAATTCTATGTTATATATGCTTATACATAAAACATATACTATATATATATTGTATTTGGATGGGATTAAGCGTATTTAAGTTGTATCATGTGCTACACGTTCTATGCTCACTCTTATACTTATACGAAAACTTTACTTTAATGAAAATAAATGGGACTTGGAGTTAAAGTAAAGTTTTGTAGTGAGTAAATATGAACAGATTGTAAAAGAGAAACTTAAACAAGCGGCGGGAAATTTTTTTAAAAAAACTTGTAGAAAGTATTAATTAAATGCGCAAATTATATCAAATTATAGTGTTCTTTAATTAAAGAACTAAGCCAAATCTAATACTCCTTTCTTTTTTAAAAAAAGTTTATTTTTTATGATAAAGATGGCGTACGTAAAGTCGTGCGCGGACGACTTTGGGATACCCTGTACCACCATATTGCAATTAAATCCGATATATTGCTTAAGAACTCCAAAGGTATTTTATTTGCCAAGTTTGGTTACGATATTATAAGCAAACAAACATAAACAGTGGAATTTTGCACCAAACACTTTTTTTTACTGATCGGTCCTATGGGAGCTATATGATATAGTCAACCGATTTTGACCAAATTTGCTTCAGTGCTTGGGAACTCTAAAAAACTTATAAATGCCAAATTTGGTTAGAATATCTTCACAAACAAACGAAACGCAGCGAATTTTGACGATTTTTTGACCGATTGGTCCTATGGGAGCTATATGATATAGTCAACCGATTTTGATCAAATTTGGTACAGTGCTTGGGAACTCTAAAAAACTTCTTATTGCCAAATTTGGTTACAATATCTTCACAAACAAACGAAACACAACGAATTTTGTACAAAAAACAAATTTTCGACCGATCGATCCTATGGGAGCTATATGATATAGACAACCGATTTTGATCAAATTTGGTACAGTGCTGGGGGTTTCTAAAAAATTTCCGAATGCTAAATTTGGTTATGATATCTTCATAAGCAAACGAATTATCCATCTAAAACTTTTGCTTTTTTTTCGAGGTCCTCTGAAACACCCCTATGGGAGCTATATAATGTAGTCCCGATATCAAAAAAATAAAATAAACTTGTCTCCTATGGATTAATAAGGGATCTTATCTGAAAGTTTGGTTGCTCTAGCTCTTACCATCTCTGAGATCTAGGCGTTCATACGGACAGACGGATAGACAGACATGGGTATATCGACTTCTCTAGTCACTCTGATCATACTTTAGGTAACTTTGGGGGGTCTCCGACTTCTCCTTCTGTACGTTACATACATTTTCGGCTTGCACAAACACAATATACCCTTTGTACCATACGGTACAGGGTATAAAAAGCTGTGCTCAGATGATATTAATTTGCATTTTTTTTTAGCGTGAGTTGCATTAATTTGGTGGGTGCAAGGAAATTCGTTACATAGAAAATTCGGTTAATTAATTGTAGAAGAGTTCTTATTATTTATTTATTTATATAATTATAAAATATAAATTTTTCGTATGCTCTCTTTCTGATATAATCTGTGATGAATCTCATTAAATGTTTTCCACTAAACAAAGCTAGTTTGATGTCTTTCTGTAGATTATGACAAATCTACATCAAATTCTTTCTACGTAACAAAACTTACTAGCTTTGCTTTAACCCTAAAACGATATATATTATATATTATATTATATTTTCTGTAAGTTTGGAGATTTTTGGTGTGATGTAAGATAATTTATCATTTTTTTTAGTTGACAATAATAGTTTACTAGAAGCAAATATGTTATCGGGTTTGGAAAGCGAAAAAAGTAATTTGAATGAAAGCGAAAACGAATCTCTTACAGATGATATGCATAGTATCAAAGAAGATGAACTTGTGGGTATTTATATGTGAGATAAAGACATACCTTCCTCACTCGGCTGGATTGAACACATTCGACCAAATTTGCAGTTTGATGTCGTGCTCTAGAAATAAACAAGTGATCCCATGGCATAATTTTATGGTATGCCATGGTATGATATTAGCTAGCCATTTATTGAAATAATATTTGTGAAGACTTCGAAAACGGAGATTAAACGAAGACACTTCTTTAACAAGTCGTTGGATAATTAAACTGCCTAAATTGTTTGATTATTATTAACGACCAAAAAATGTCTTTCTTTTTGGTTTAAGAACCTTGAACAAGAATTGATAAATGTTTGTTAGTATTCGTTATTATTGTTATTAAACTGCTTAAAATGATAAAAATGTAACTAAACAATTTTTTACTACAATCAGTCAAAATTTGTTTCAAAAGTGTCCTTAAAGACGTAAAATTTAACGTATTCTTGAAAAAAATAACTATATCTTCTCAGGATTAAATTAATTAATTCAAAAATTTTTGAATTATTCTACTTTTCTTACATAAAATCAAGACTTCGTAAAATAATATCCAAGATATTAAGTTCAAAAAATCGGGCTTGAAGAAGAAAATGAATTTATTTATTTCAATTGAAGAAGTTTCCATAGTTAGATTTTTTCAATTTTAAATTTATTATGTGGACTATGAAAAAAGTTTTTAAAAAGTATTAACGTTAGACTTACATTTTAATTGATCACAACATATACATAGATCACAATTTGCCTATTGATCATAATTTGTCTTTAGACCACAAGATCTTAACAGTTCCACTCCTTCCTCGATAAACAGATCTTTCTTTTTTACTGGCCATTTCCAACTTGTATCTGTGTCAGATGTTTTCTCTTTGCGTCACACTTTCGAACATAGACTCAAAGATCCAGGAACCGATCAAATCACAACTTCTGCTTTTTTTTATTTTCGACTAAGACAACTGCATTATCTAGAGTTTGGTTGGCCCTGATTTCTTTCCAGACTTCACTACGCAACAAGCGTACCCCAAATTTCGTTCTCAGGCTCGCCGAACCAGTTCATGAACCTAATATCGAACTAAGCACGGGAACCAAACCCTATGAGAAATTTTGTAAATTGGCTGTTATGAATATTATTTTTATTAATATAATTCATGAACAAAGATTCACCAAAAAGTTATATTATATCAATAAAAACTAAGCTCATAGAGACCACAATGAAAACCCCAACCGCAAACAAAAATAATTTCTTTTGTATATAGCGGTACAATAATTTTGTTTGTGGCTTACAAAAAAAAAAAAAAAAACCAAGCAGTATGGAAATAAAAAGAAAAGAAAAAAATATATATAAAAAAACATAAATATTTACATATATATCCGTTGGTTGAATGCAACTAAATTACGCTAATTGTTTGCAGTAAATAGTACGCCCAAAACAAAGCGCAAACGATGCTAAAGATTCAAAAAAAAAAAGAAAGTCAAGAAAATTGCAAAAATTACAGGGCTGGAGCACTGGGTTTTTAAAAACAAAAGTAAGGCGTATTAATTATATAAAATTTAAACACTTGAACATTTTGTTAAATGAATTTTCCTGCCAACAAAAAAAAAAAAAAAACAAAACTTTCAATTTCATTTGGGAAAGTTACGACTAAAAAGTGACATAAAAATTAAAAATATATAAATGTTGAAAAACTAAAACGCGCTTACTTTTATGAGCATAGAAAACAATATAAAATCTCTAATAAGGTAAAAAATCTGAAATGAAATGGAAAATGCTATAAAATGAAAGAGTAGCTGGCTATGCTTTGGAATTTTTTGTCTATTAGGGAGTGGTCTTTGGAATGCTTATAAAGTGGGCTCTCTTCAAGTTGACAAATGAGCTCGAAATTGTTAAGATATGGGTTACGCTTACACTTAAAATCAATGATATGAGCAAAATGCTGTATACCTAGATAATTAATATTTGATGAAGCAATAGAGTGGCCCAAATAAAAAAAAAAACTTGGTCAACATATTTCATAAGCCTTTTGGTAACGCAAAAACTGTTGAAAAATTGGCACACGAAGCGATCAATATTACAATAATAATGATACAGGCCAAGAAAAAAGGGAACGCTTAGCGGCTTATGCTTTGGCACTCTTAACTTTAAAGATTTTGCGACAAACTAAACGAAACACAATCAATCAATCAATCATTCAATCAAGTCTAGGCAGCGTCAAAGCAGCAGACGTTAAAGATTGGCTCAGAGAGAGAGAGAGAGAGAGAGAAAGAAACGACATAGAAATTAAATTAAACTCAGAAAGAATACAGCTAGCGACAGCTTCCGCATTATTCAAATACGAGGGATGTTTTTAATCTTTTGGAATAAGAGAAAAAGAAAAGAAATTTTTTGCTAAAAGTGTTCAAACATGTCAGTCTTTTGAATATATCTTTCAGACCAGACATCGGGATATTCGGACAGTTTTGAGACTATTTTATAACACCACAGCATCTATATGATTTTTGGTCCGAAAAATCTCAGCAAGTCAGGTAATCTAAAAAAACACCATAAAAAGAAGTATTTTAGAGGCTCTTTAGAAACCTCATGTGTTAGGTTTTCTTGATCTTGGACTCGAATTAAGCGACTCCAAAAACATAAGAAAAACATAGTCTAACCTCTGGCTCTGGATCCGAAATTCGGGTTTTTTGAGCTTATGTTATAGCATACACAGTAGAAATCGCTGATCAGGTTCAGAGACCAGACCATATCTACTATATGATTTTGGGCCCGAAACATTTATACATTTAGAAACCTGACACAACCTCAACAAACACCTTAAATCATTTTTGACCGTCTGTTATGTCTGTATCTTAGACTAAAAAATCTAAAACCTCACACCCAAGATTTAAGACTTTATATATGGCAACCTTAAGAGTGTCTGTTTCTGAACATCAAAGCCTACCCTCGTATAGCGCAAAAGCTTTGCCTACATAGGGTCTTTCGTGGAAAAGACTGACTGGGCAGCAATATACAGTAAAATAGTTGGAACTATGAGCACACAGATGTTGAGACCGGTTCTTTGCCGTGAGTAAATAAAAAGTTAATAGAATTTTAACGGATTGTGGCTAGGCAAAAAGCACAAAAGGGCGTGGCATTACTGGGCGTTTTTGAGTTATAAAATGCCAACAGCTAACCAACTGCTGTAAACCTAGCCGTAATCATCAATCTAAGTTTGCATTAGGCCTGGCCAAGTACAGTCCATGGGGCTCGCTATGCAATTTCCGCAGAGATCACTTTTGTTTACTAATTGGCAGCGCCAGTACCAGCAAGTTGAGTAAAGCGGGTTGGGAAACGGTGCTGAGATACAGCATATTCCAACTTAATTAAAAGCGATTGAACGTTTGCCACCGTTGCAAATTTTCACAAAATTAAAACAATAAATTGCGTAATTTGTTAGTAGAGATGAGGTGGAGCTTTTGGGGGCAGTCTGTGGCAGTGCAGCTGCATCATGCCACGGGGTACTCACTGGTCTAACACTTTAACAGCTTAGCTTTTTATACTGTATAAGTGGAAAACATTAATAGTATTACAAAGTAATAATAAAAACTAATAAGTAGATTTTACACACTGAAAAAAAAGTTCTTTGATAAGAGAGCAAAAGAGCTAGTTCTTAACAACAATAGGCAGAACTGCCTATGTATACCTTTGGGTGTGAAGTTTAACCACAATTGGGTCACCATTTCATATAGCTATCATACAAAAATTGAACCAGTATTCTGCGCAGCCAAGCTCGCGCACTTTTTTGCGTCACCTTGTTAAATTGCATCACCTTGTAAAATTGCATCATGGGTCACGTCAGGGTGCTCTTTGTGCCTTGTTGACTTTAAAGTCATTTAGATAACAAAAGATCTTACGGAATATTTTACTCATTATCACTGATTTTGAGTTTGGGATCTAGGGATTCCATTAGTAATGATTTCTAGTACTGTAGAGAATTCCGTCGAGCTTGTTCTTATTTTTAATACTTATATTATTTTAAAGATAAAAAGGCGTATTTATGAAGGCAACCATGCCATTTCATCATTAATAGTAAATCGTTACTTAAAAAATAGGCTCCCATATAAGCGTGGTTAGAAACTTAATCCTAATTTTAGATTTGATCTATAAACTGTAGCAGGCATTGCCTTTTTTTATACCGGATGCAGCGGTGAAACTACAGCTGCGGTAAAATTCCCTGAATACACCTTTTTACAAGGCAATGATGGTTAATAATATTGAAAAATGAACAGCAGAATGGCAGTCGGACAGCTGTCAGCTGTCAAAATTGGAAAAAAAAACCTCTTAAAATATCACACTTTAGAAGTTCATTAGTGTTCATGGGTAACATTAGTTAACATCACAGCTGCAGCGGTGCAAAGCCCAATGGAATGAAAGGCTCTGATCATATTTTTTTTAAAGCAGTGAATATGTTTGGGTGTAGAACTATTTATAAAGAATCGGGAAACATAGTAGCTGTGGAAATGGCAGATGTCAATTGTCAAAATGCGTTCCATTCGAAAAAAGACCTCTTATAATATCACCCTTTTAAGAAGTTTCATCAATGACTTTCAGGGGCTTATCAAAACTGTAGTGGTGAAAACCCCAATGGTATGAATTGACTTGAACTTAATTTTTATAAAGCAGTTATGAAGTTTGGGTGTAGAACTATTTATGAAGAAATGGTAAACAATGAATAGCAGTCGCCAGCTGTCAAAATGCGTTTCTTTGAAAAAAAATCTCCTAAAATATCACCCTTTTAAGAGTTCATGAATGTTCATAAAAAACTTTTGTATGCTCATCACAGCTGCAGCGGTGCAAAGCCCAGTGGGAATGAAATTGCCCTATATTTGGATGTAGAACTATTTATGAAGAAATGGAAAAAAATATTACATAAATAACAGCTGTCCAAATGGCAGTTGGCAGCTGTCAAAATGCGTTATTTTCAAAAAAAGTAATAATAAAATTTTCACTAAAAAAAGAACACCCTATATATGCATAAATGATTATTGGTGATTTGTGGTTGCTTAACACATCTAAAACACCTAAAGAAATGAAATACACTAAACTTAATTTTTTTTAAAGCACTAATTTTTTTGTGAAAAATACCTCTATGGATGATATAAGTGTTCATAAATGTTCATCGATGGCTTTTGGGTGCTCATATAAAAATAGTCTCCTAAAAATTACCCTTTAAAAAATACTCAACTTATAAGTTCATCATCTAAAGTGTACTGCTTCTTCTGCTGCTCAGTGCTTGTCAAACTGTCGCTGTTGTTTTTGAATTTTATTCTGCTGCTTGGCAATTATTTTGCAGCTCATTTAACTTTTGAGTTCTATGTTGCATAAAATATATGCGTCAATATTGCGGCAAGTTTAAGAGCCTTTTATTGTTATGTTTTTTGAGTTTATTTTCAATTTGATTTGATATAAGTGAGGGGGACGTTGAAAGTTAGAGAGAAGCTCAAAACAATGCCTTGTAAATTTCAATAAGCAAAGAGCAAATAAAAATCTATGATGGTCAAGCAAGTGTGTTTAAATCGAGCTACCAAACTCTCTACTTACCCCTTGTCACTGCTCTCTCTTTCTTTTTTTATTTCGAGCTCTGTACGTAAAAGGAATGAATGTCTTATGTCGAGTAAGGCCAACAGACTGGAAGACAAAAATAGGAGCCCTGGCGTAGGGCTACAAACACTAAGTATTTTTTCACATTAAAATGCAAATCACGTTAATGCCTGGCTGGGCTGCTTATAGTCGTGGCAATTTGAGCAAACCACGTTTTAGGAGTGAGAAGAACAACACACACACACAGAGATACACAAGCACACACAGATACACAGGCTCCCATGAGTGTTTGTAAGCAACTAACAAGGCTTTTTTTTCCAGAAGACTTTGCTTTTATCAAAAAATAAAATGGTGTAGTATGGTATGCTATGTTTGTGTATACTTACAGAACTCACTGTTGTTCTTGTATCTATTGTTGTTGTTGTTGCTGCCGCTTACAAAACACACACACACACACACTCACACAGCAGCAGAGACGACAAGTGCGTTGAAAAATAATCAAACAAAAGAGCGCAAATGGTTGAACAGCAGAAGACAACAAAACCCAACAAAAGTTTTTGTCCGTTGTAGTCTACGCCGAGGTTCTTCACACAAAACAGGCCTCAAATATTTGCCTGAGCGGCATAACGTACTGCGTGTGTATAATAAAAGGTACGCACATACACGGTGTTGTGCCAGAAATCCCTTTCAAGAGAAATTTAAAGTAACAAATATCGATTTGAATTATATTTTATTTCCAGAGCAAGACTTGGATGTGACAGAAATATCTTAACTCTGTAAGGGTATCTAGAAATCCCTCGATTGAAATATTATATTATATATATAAAAAATTACACTTATTGCTGGTAAAAAGTTCATATTTGCGGGGATTCCCCATAACGACTTTGTTAGGCTACTAAGGAAAACGTGTCCATTATCGTTTTAAGCATACAATTTTAGAGTAGCTTTCGGAAAATTCGTGTCACTTGGATTTCTTAAAAACTACTGACTCAACTGTCAAAATTTCATAAATATAATAAAGAGTCGAAAACTATTCTTGCATAAATTGTGAGTTTCTCTTAATCAACTTAAAAAATATACTCATCACATACTAAAACTTTTGTTTTTTTCTCGACATCGAAAAAAATTAAAAAAAATCTTGTTTCTCATCACGTAACAAGGGATCTAATACGCAAGTTTGTAACTCTAACTCTTTCCATCTTTGAGATCTAATATCGACTTCTCCAGTCACCCTGATCATACTTAAGGTAACATTGGGGGTTCTCTGACGTCTCCTTTTGTATATTATGTACAGGGTATACAAATAATATATTTGAATCAATTCCTATACTTGTCATAAAACGTATAAAGTAAAGTGATCAGAAAAAACTATCCAGAGATTCCCAGCACATCACCACACCAACAGCTATAAAATATGTATTTATTGCTGTGTATTGGATTCTATAGCGCTTAGCTGTTAGCTGGGTATCTTTTAAAAATGGCTGCCTTCAAATGAAATGAAAAGCCGGTGTGGTGCAACTCAATAACTGACTGACACTCGTTGAACTTGTGCCCATTCCTGACATCATCATATCATCAATTTTGATTTCACATACCAAGAAATTGTTATAAAATTAAACAACATCAAAAGGCCGTTATTGAAGTTCGAAACTCGCAGTGCTTCTTGGGTTTCTTGTTGCAGACACCGAGAGGCAGACAGATACAACTGCCACAAGTTTCTAATGAAACTGAAATACAAACTTGATGAAAACCAAGCTTTTGGGTAATCCAAGTCAACAAATGCACAACAAATGAAATGAATCGGATTAAAGTGAAATAAGTAAATAAACAAATACAATTTGTTTTCTTTTGGAGGCGCTTCTGCCCGAACTGGGCGGGGAGTCTCTTCAACATGCATGTGGTATCAAATTTATGCTGGTCGCTGGCCACATAGCCTGTAGGCCAAGTTTTGTGTGTTTGGCTGGCACTTGATGTGCACAGGACTACACAGAGAGAAAAAATTGGGAGAAATCGTGCACATTTGTGTTGGAGCTGAACTAGTTCGTTACAAGTTGAAATTGTTATTTTAAGTAAAATTTTAAAAGTATACACAAACATAAATAAATTGCAATTTTTTATTTGGATTCTAGAGCTGCCATCTAGGATTTATTATCATGTTAAAAACTTGTTGCATTCCATTCGAAAACAGTCTGAACTTATATCATATTTATCATGCTTAGTCTAAAATAATTCTAATTTCAAAATGAGACCTTCGATAAATATTCTAAGATTAAAATTGAGATTTGATTTTGAAGTAAGACCAAATTATTCGGAATCTACGAAGTAACTAAAAGAATCGAGAGTGCTCTCTCTCACTTTTTTCTAAAGTAAGCTCAAATTGAAATATTCGTGTTGATATCTTTTATTATATTCTGTTCTGATATTATCTAGTGTTAAGATATATTTTATTTTGTTTTTTTTATTTAGCAAAATTTCTTGGAAAAATAATTTAATATTGCAAATTAATTAAAATCAATAAAAAAATTTTCCTAACTTATAATTTTTAAAATAAAAAAAATATGTATCATGGCTTGTACTTTCATGCAGAACACTTTTCAATTTAATTTTTTTCAATTCCATAACTTTTATTTGCGATCACCAGAAAATTTATCACTTTAATTTTATTATTTAATTTTTGTTTTGGAAAATATTTAAGGTTTTGGGGTTAAAAAAAATTTTTTTTTACACATGCAAAAAAAAAAAAAATTTTCGTTTTATTTTTTAACATTGTTGCAACATGTCGGTTTGATTCTTATTTGTACTACATCAAAAAGACTAAAAAAAAATAAAATTTCAATTTTTTAAATTTAATTTGATGGGTAACAATTGATTTTTTAAGCCTTATTGCCAACTTTTTTTTAAAGAAATAGAAAACAATATAGTACAAAATTTTATCATAATTAAATAAGAAGTGAAAAAATTAATTAATTTTTATTAGTTTAAAGAGTAAAATTTTGCATTAAATTTTTGTTTGACCTATGAACCTAAATTAAAAACTAGTTTTAAAAAAGTTTTGAGACATTTTTCGGTATCTTATCCAGCTGGAACCTTTTTCATTTAAAATTCTTTGAAGACAAATTTTGCTTTGTGTTTTGAGGACTCAAAAGCTGAGTTTCCTTTTACTCGGCTTTTTCTCTCAGTGTACGTCTTAAGCAAACATTATTTTAGTTATTATGGTCATGTAGATACAACACGCGAATAGCCTTTTATTGATTTTGGCAATGATTTGTAGGCGTTGTTAAAGTTATGGACTTTGGGTTTTACGTCTTGTTATTTGCCATTTTCGTGGCAGTTTGGCCATAAATACTCAACATGTAATACCTAATGTTCAAAAGAAATTAATTTTCAATTGTCAATTATTTAATAATTTTGTGGCATTTGATATTTCCTATACGCGCGTGATTGACAAATGATTGAATAATTGCTAGCAGCCAGCTGACCATAAATACTATAGCAGACAGCAATTTGTCAGCGTAGTTACATCACTTGAAAAAGTTGGCAGCTAATGCGTAGAACCTTGTTTGAAAAACAAGTTCAATGGCCAAGACATAAGTTTGATGCTTAAATTGGTAAGAGGGAAATGACAGTTTAATCAAAACAATTAACACGTAAAAAGGTCTTAAGTGCTAATACAAAACTTGTTGGGTCTTGGGCCCAAAATCAACTTTCCTAAAGGTCGGTAACCGGTTTTTGTGGTTTAGAGAAAACTTTGTCATGTCAGCACAGCTGCTGGTTTAACATTAACTTCTCTCTTACCAATTCAATGGCAATTTCTAATGTAATGTTTGGTTTTTAGATCTCAAAGAACCGCTTAACGCCCGAGTTACGTGTCGTAGACAGCCGTTAGGTCCACACTTTATGTCAAAATTGCTTATAAGCGATAATAAGCGGTAAATGCTTCAATTGGCTAGACAGCCACCTTTTGCACCAAATTCAATTTGTTCAGGTTGATTGAACCCAAAGAAGGTCACATGAAGGCATTGCACAAGAAATTTCGGGTGCGCATTACATTTTTTCGTTAAAACAAAAACCTAAGCAAAACTCTCACTAATTGAATTTATGCCAATGAGTATTTGACAATAAACGAACTCAAGTCCAAAAGACGAAAAAAAAAAACTCAAAACAAAACAAAGCCCCATGTCAATTTTGAAGTTTGATTGAAATAAACGATGGGAAACTTACAGTGTACCAAAAAAAAATAAGCAAAAAAAATATGTTGAGCAAAGTAATTTGCCTGGTTAGACCAGGTTTCAATCAATCGGTAGGGGTCAATGATTCTGATTGTGTTCTAAAAAACCCATAAAGAACAAAGTGAAGGGAGATAACATATATTGAGTGAAAGTAAATGCAGGTGAGTTGAAGTTCTGTTGAACTTTTAGAGCACACATTTATTACGCTACCGGATCTTTTGGAGTCTTATGAGCAGATGACGTATTAGCGGCAATGCTTGAAAGATGTGTCATTTATCCTGGTCCTGGTGAAGTTTTTTGGGAACTTTGAGAACTCACTTTTGCACTACCTGATCATTTAGAACTTTTAAAATACACATTTATTACTCTACTTGACTGGTTTCTTATGACCAGATGCCGCATTCTTGCCAGTTCTAGGAATCCGAATGATGTGTAATTTATCTTAGTCCTGAAAGTATCATAAATGAGAATTAGGAGAAGCTCTGTGTACTTTTAGAACTCTTCTTTATTACTCAACCGTATCTTTGGTGTCTTTTGATCAGATGACGTATTCTTGGCAGTTCTAGGAACCTGAAATGTGTGTAATTTATCTTAGTCCTGAAAGTAACTGCGGATAAGGTAAAGTTCTGTGATGTTCTCAGAAGTCACGTATGCACTACCTGATCTCCAGAACTTTTAGAATTCACATTCATTACTCTGCCGGATATTGGTGTCTTATGACCAGATGACGTATTCTTGGCGGTTCTAGGAACCGGAACAATGTGTCATTTATCTAAGTCACATTTGCACTACCTGATCTTTTCGAACTTTTAGAACTTACATTTATTACTCTAGCGGCTCTTGGCGTCTAAATTTATAAACTACAACTACATATAACTATAATGACTGTACCAGATCTGGGTACGTGTTCATGAGATTGCAGGTTGAATTAAATGTCGCTTGAGAGCGGGATGAGTTGAAAATTATGATGAAATGGAAGGGCACGCACTATAAAAACTATTTCTTGACTTGGGAAAAAACCCGTAAAATCAATTTAAAGGTAAATCTGTAAGACGGCCTCACCCAGGTAAAACATTTCGTTTAGATCTTAAGGTAATCAAGTTATCAAGTGCCTCCGTATGTTATAAGTATTAGAGATAATTTTAGTAAGTAAACGAATAGTAGAAGAGAAGTTCTTTGATATGGCTTGAAAAACTGGATTTCGTTCTATTGGCTTTATTTGTTTAGTTTGAAAGACTGGTTGAACCAACTTGAAAACCTTATTTAGATCTTAAGTTAATCAAATTATCAAGGGCCTTTGTGGTAATATAATGAATGGTTATTCTGTCCAGGCTTTTTAAATAGAGAGATAAAAATTCAGTCCGGAAAAGAATATTCATTTCTTATATGTATTATCTTAATTTAAACTTCGATATATCGATACATCGATGTTTTCCATATAAAAACATCGAAAAAATTGATATTTTTCAGCTCTGCTGAATTGGGAAGAATTTTATCGGAGAACCGGTTTTGAAAAAGAATTTGGTTTGTTTTTTTGAAGTATGTTATATCACGCCAAGGTTCTGACATTACCTTACTCCGACGTGCTAGGTACTCGGATTCGGATTCAGAGACCATAAAAATATATAATAAGATCGTTGAAAATTAAAATGTAAAAAAAATTATGGGGCTTTTGGAGGTTATTTCGGTATTCTTGGGTGTTGATGTTTCGGATTCAGCTGTTCAAAATACATTTGGTTAGCTTTATCACATGCAAAGTGCATACCTTTTCTTGTGGACCTGTTTTATCTGAGATAGTTCCAAATGATAGGATATTGCAGTGAACTAAAAAATCTCGATCCCCTTGGCCCGCAGTTCCCTAAAGGGGAATAACATTAAACATATAAATTCTCTTTGGGACCGACGATGTTAACCACGTGTGTGAACTAAAGTATGAAGGGTTCAATTCGAAAACATTGGGCATTTGAAAAATTTATTCAAATGTTTACATAAATTGAATTTCGATTTCTTGCCGAAATGCATTCTTTTACAATTTTCCGAAAATCTAGGCATCTAGTTATCTCTTGTAGTTTGTGCTCAAGAACTACGTCATTTGTAGAATCTGATCGTAAAGCAATGCGAGAGTCATTTTCGAAAAACTCAACATTCGTTCGTTGAGCCTGACAGATATCCAATTCTTAAATTGGGTTTATTCTCGAAAAACATATTCTCTTGCTTTTGTTAAGATTTGGGCCGTCTGTGAAGTATCGGTATATATTTAAAAAAAATAAGGGCTTAAACGGCAGATTCGACACTAGTAAAAGATCATCCCTCTTGAATCCGCTCTGTCGTTACGTGGTTATGGTGACATCTAGTGGAACACTTCTTTGGGTATATAGAAAAATAAAAATCGATTGCCTCATCAGCTTTTAAATTATACATCATATTTTCTCGGTTTTATCAACTTGTTTTCAAAGAAGCATAATCTATTACACTGAAAACCCATTGCAACCTTTTGAGTAAATAAAGGTATGTTAGTTATTTCAATATTTCACAACTGTTGCTCCTTAAATCTTTTAAGCGCGCCTGCCATATATATTACATTTTACGCCGTTTCCCACAATTTGGGCCCCCGAAATTCCTATATGTACATTTTTTAGAAACGACCCAAGTTGATTTATTTGAGGGAGCTACAGCAGTTTCGTTTTCGTTTTCATGTATAATACTAGTCGGTTAGTATGTTTTTCATTTTATCGATTTCAATGGCTTCTTTTTCCGCACTCCGCACTCCACTCTGCCGCTTTTCCATTCACCTGATGCGCCACCTTGCCAGGCAGCTTTTCATAGCATTTTGCGTTGTGTGTTTTGTATCTGTTGGATTTGCTGTACGTAGTAGTTATGGTATTTTTTTTTGTATCTTTTTTTTGTGTACCTTTTGTTCACTTTTGCATATTGTGCATATTTCTCTGGTGCTCGTGCTCTCAAGTTTTCCTGCTTTTGCATTTAAATTTGTTTATAAAAGACATTTTTCATTTCGTTTCATTGTTAACATTTTTTTGTTGTATCTCTTTTTTTTTTCTCAGTTTTGTTGTAGTTTTTGTTGTTGCTTTCAAGTGCGTCTCAGCTGGTGGCGAAGCTTTGATGGCTCAGCATTTATATTCCATTTTATTGGAATTCATTTTTGGGTTATTTATTTTCAAGCTGCGCTTTTTGAGCCACAACAAACGACCCGTTGATTGGCGGCATGACAAACCGAAGCCGGCCTAAACTGCTTTGAAGTGTTTCTTCGAAAAAAAAAAAAAACAAAAATTGCTTACGTTAGATTCGGTCAGTACCGACTTGGAAATACATTTTACACAGTTTGCTTAAAAGTACAGAAGAAACTAAACCTGTCTAGTTTAAAAGGAAGTTTTTTTGGTTAGGGGACTGCTTTTGAGCAAGTTCTACATAATTTTGTCTTTTACGCTCCCAGATGCTACAACCCATATTTAGCGACTTTAGCTTTAGTTAAACAGTAAGTGGATGCTTTCTTTAATTTCCGGGAAAAAACCCGAATAATTAGCTATAAGTTTACTATCATCTAAACCTAACCCATTAGAATCTAAGAGCAAGCTGTTGAAGACTCTCTTGAATTTCACCGAGAATTCCGATTATTTCAGCATAAGTAGAATTTCTAGCTTCTAAAAAATCTTAAAGCAAGTTGTAGAATTATCGTTGGAGCTTTGCCAAAGGATCCAATTATTTCACCAAATGTTCAAACCGCATCAACTTAGCTTGTGTCAATAGAGTCTAAAATCTAGTCTCTTTAATTTCGCTAAACAAAAGTCTCCAATTATTTAGCCATAAGGTGAATCACCAGGATCTTAACCAAATTCTATAGAATATAAGATCAAGTCTTAAAAAGACGTCAAAAAACCCGATTATTGCACCACAAAGTGAATCACTAGCATCTAAATCAATCTACATAGAGTCTAAGCACAATTTGTAGAAGACTCTGCATATTTTGGTAAAATTTTGGAGCCCCTAGTTTTCTCAATCTTTATTAAGAGACGTAGATTGCTAATTGTCTTCGATTTGAATGCTCATGATGCATAGTTCGGTTATACCTACTGCTGGTGTCAAAAAGTAGAAGATATCGGGTCAACAAACTATATCTGCGTATTTTGGTGTAGTATGGAGTCCCTCAGGATTTTATCTTAAACAATTATATAGAATAGCTAATAAAAAACGCGAGATTCTGCTGGAAGAAGGTCCGAAGGTTCCAAATGTCGGGTCAACAAACTTTATTTGGGTTGTTTTGTTAAAATTTTGAGTATCTAGCTCTTATGATCTTCAAGAAGAAATATAGAATGCTCGATTGTCTCCAATTGGAATAATCATTATATTCAAAATCGAGATATCTTCTGGATAAATTTCTATTTGATTTCTTTATTTTCTATGCGCATAGCAAATACGCATATAACTAAATAGTTCGCTATTTCTGCTAAAAGAAGGGTAAAGTATAGCAGATATTAATCTGAATTTTTTTGTCTGAAATTTTAAGTCTGTAGCTCTTATAGTCTTCGAGAAGAGCCGTAGAATGATGTAGTCTTCGAACTGATTGCTCCGTTTGTCACATAGATAAATTAGGAATCGAGATATCTTCCTAAGTAGTGTGCATTATTTGAAATCCCAAGCTCTTAGTCTTCGAGAAGAACCGTAGCAGGCTCAATATCATTTTATGCAAGATCTCTTTCCGCAAATTGATAAGTTAGTAATCGGGATTTCTTCTAGAAGAACGTCTAATTGATTTTTATAATATCTACAGCACAAATACTCTAAACCACGAGGACTACAATAGGGATATTGTATTTGTCGAGTTTCAGGTCAAAAAATTTCGCAGCATTCTTCAAAACTTCGAAATTCTTCTGGGAGAAGGTTCAAAGGTAACAGATATCGGTCAATAAGCTTCAACTGTTTAAATTTTGGCGTCTGTAGTTCTTGTGATCTTCGACCTCTGATACCGTACAGTGTCATTAAGTATATCTATATTTCCCTCTGCCTGTTCCAAACATTTGCACAAAATGCATATACTCTTTAAATCTATGACTAAAGGGCAATGAAAGTATCTTGTTATTGTACATGTTATTGATGTCTGGGGATTAGTTTGCTCAATTTTTGGTACATAGTTTATAATGTTTTATTTTGGAGTTTTTGGCACTGACGTTGCTCTTTCTTTTGGCGTTGTAAAAGCAACGCTGTTTAAAAACCCAATAAACTACCGAGTTACAAAAGATACACACATTTCAAAGTTGTTGCAATTTAATTAAATATTAAATTGAAAAATTTTTGACTTGATATAGGAAACATTTAATTCGCATATTTGCTTAATTGAAATAAAATACAATAGAGTTATGATATTTATAACTTTTGGCATTGTTTATGTGTAATATTAATTATGCACTAATTGGTGCGTAATGCATAAATAGTGTAACTTAATAACTTGCAGATACATATGTACCACATATAGATAATGTATCTGCTTAGATGAGCAACTTAATTCAATTGTCAGAATTGCCTAATTATGTTGATAAAGCAAATTTACATCAATGCACATGATGAATGCGTATCTGTGTGTGAGTTTGTGTAGCTGTGTGTATCTGTTTGCTGGGTGCGTGTCAATGTATGCGTGAGAGCATTAAATTTACATTAATTAAAATTGACAGGCAAAATATTGCATAGTAACCATTAGCTATAGATGTTACTAAAGTGAGAAAATACAGACAAAATGTTGAAAAATTATCTTTTTTATGATTTTTGGATTCGAAATGCAGGCTTGAAAAATGCAAACAAAATGCATTGCATAAAAGCCAAATATTTAAACACAATAAACAAAACAAAACTATATACAAAATAAATATTTAATAGCCAAAAGCAGCTTACATAATGCAGCCAAACACATTTTTGAAATTTATGGGAACTATTGATTGGAAGCAGCTGCAGCTTTTCCAGATTAGTTGTTAATAATATTGGAGGTGAAAAATTAAAAGCTTATTATATTAGCTAAGGTGAGCGCAGTAGCCAAGGGCACAAAACAAAAAAAAAAAAAAAAACACAAAACACCTATTATTAGGGCTAATTTGATTACGCGGAAAAATTGTTTTTATTCGATAGGAAGTGCAGCAGTAAAGGCCTTGAGTTATTACAGCGAATTATCTTTTATCCGATTAATGGAATTAAAATCTGTTACAAGTTGGCTTAATCTGACAAGTAAGTTTGGTATACTCTTTTAGACATCTTGAGTTTCTTCGGCGAATTCTCTTTTATCCGATTAATCGACTTAGGTTTCTATGATCTGTAACTTAAGGGGTGAGGCGTATGTTAAGTTTCTACAAATGTGTATAGCATAGAGAAGGCTACGCTGAAGATCCTCAAAATTACATACAATATGGTGAGCAATACCTGTGCATCGGTCCGTCTGTATGAAAGCTTAAATCTTGGAATTCATAAGAGCTAGGAAAACCAAACTTGACGTTTGAACTCCTTATGTTAAGATGTTAAATAAAGATTAGTGTTTTTTCTGCTGCCACGCCCCCTTTTTCCATCAAATAATATCAAAGTGCTGTATACTCATAGCATATCGAATAATAGGTATAAATATCGGAGATAATCGAAAGAGGCGAAAGTTCGAATCGATTCAGTATGGGTATAGTGTCGTCATAAAATATAAGGTACAACTTTAACGTTCGCCATATTTTTTTTACTTTGACTAACTGAATACTCTTACAAAAAGTTTCCACCAACTGGTGACTCTCTGCCGTTCTCCAATAAAGTTAATCGAGTCAAATAAATTTAGTACCACTATAATGGTGAATGAGTTGGTACAGTGTCGTCTTGAAATATTAGTCAATATTTAACTAGGTATGATAACTTTTGACTCAGTGAGTTCTCTTACATAAAGTTTCTACCAACTTGTGACTTTCTGACGATTACCAATAAAGTTAATCGGCGCCGAATCAACATTCCTGGATCTTTTATGATACTGGCTGCTACGTCGGCTATGTTTTCCCAACTTTGCCCCAATTATAGTCTGGTAGTTGGCTTAAGGTCCAAAAGATTGTAGAGTGATCTTTAACATTTTGAAAAATTACTACCTGGTTACTCTAAAGTACTTTACTCCCAAACACTGATGCAGCTTCAAACTAAGATGTTACTGAAGCTGGATGAGAATTTTTTTAAGGTGAATCTAAGACAGTGCATTTTGACTCGTCCGTATAGAGATCTTAGGGATGGTAGGCTTATTTTCGGAAATTGGTTTGCTAGGTTGGGGGTTTCTTTATAGAAAGATAAACTTTTTGTCGTTTATTAATAACCTAGGTGGCTGTATTGGAATAATATTGCACGAATTAAAGAATGTGTCGGAACTTATACGGTTTTGACTTTATTTGTTGAAGTTTTCGTTCGAACTTGTTCTTGTAAAATTTTGCTATAGGAGAACAGAGTCAAGTATTACCATTTTCTTTTTATTTATTTATTTAACATTGTAGCTTAGAATTAATTCTAGGGAACAAAATAGTTTAAAGCCAGAGCAACTTAGGCCTTCAGGCTTTATTTGATAACTTAAATTATATCACACTAGGAAACAGTCTATTGAGATGATTAAATTACAAATCTACTAAGCAGAAAACATGGAGAAAGAGCAAGGACAAGGGAGTTCTGCTGGCTTCTTAGGCAATCTTTGTACGTCATCCACATGGAAGAACCCTTTGGGTACAAAGTATAATAATTTCATCTATGTTCTTATAAAAGCTAATATTAATTTCATCACAGAACTGATACCAACAATTTTGTAAACTACAGCTTTGCATTCTTTATTAGAATTTCATCTTGTAGTATTTTTTTTTTTTATATGTAATCTACAAGTATCTACTATGTCTGAACCCAAAACATCTTTCACTGCACGTCATAGGCAAAGACACTTAACTTATTTTTGTATTCTCGTTTTCGTATACATATATTTTTTTTTTATCACAACAACATTTTTTTTTTGCAATTGTCAGACTTCATGTCGACAGTTGAGGCACTTCAACGTGTTTGCAAGCAGCGCAGTTGACGTCCACATGTGGGCAGAGGCAGCGACGCAGGCAGAGTCAGAAAGCCTCTTGTTAGGCGCTATATTTCGTGGGCGGCAGCCGTCGTCGCCGTAGCATCCAATCCAATCTGAACCCAACCGGGTTCCAAAATGGAGTTGTAAGTGAGCCAGCCCCCCCACACATATGTGACTAAACTTGAACGAGTTTTGTGCTCTGCATTTGAATTTGCATTACTCTATTGAGAAGTGGAGTTTGCAACTTTGTGGGCGAGCTGGAGTTGGGAACAGACTGGATTGCGTGTTGGAGAAGTTTTGTGCAGAAATTTTGACGCCAACAGACAAGGTGCCCCAGCGGCCCCCTCCATTTGCAAACCAAATGGTTGCAAGAGGCATGTAAATGGTATTGGAATCTCATCGGACAATTTGTAAACGATACATGCAAATACAGCTTATAATTGCAGATTCGAGACAACTTTGATTGGAAATCGAAATGAGTTTTGTGGAATTTCAATTTTATTTTTTGTAATCTCTCTTCATGCGTTACAATTCTTTAGGTTTGGAAACATAAAACTGACGCTGGAGGTCAGATCTTAAGAGCATTTTAGCAGTCCCATCGCTTGGGTAGCTTTCACATCTCCAAGTATTCCTTTATATATGGTATACCCGAATCGCTAAACGTACACCCTTTTTTTGCCTTCGTTATCATTTCATTTATCTTAATGACGATTTTTGACGAGGCCCTTTTGGAACGACTTCACTGGAGCTCAGTGTATCACCTCTGCTGATGGCGCAGAGTTCATATTTAGATTCACTCCCCTCCTTTACACAAGGTAAAATACTTGCAAATAGAAGGATTTAACCTACTATCTATGCCAAAAGTGGAATTTATGCAGCATCTTATTACTGCCTTCTTTGGTGCTACGAGTATCTGAAACGATGACAATTTCAGGCCAGGTTCCGGGCCAACTATTCGGCACTCCGTCGGACGAAAGCTGGTAGTCCACTGTGCTGCGGCCGTTGCTTTGGTTGCCGCATAGCTGACAGGGGTTACCCCATACGTTGACAGCTTGGTGCAGACACTTACCAATAAGAAACGTGTGATCTAGTCTATGTCGGTAGAAGGGTCACCTTAAGGCATCACCTTATTATCACCCGGACCGGTGCCAGAAGAGGATGCAACAGCTTAGGTGGCTGCTCAATAGGAGGAACCCATTTGCACCTAGGTTAAGAAGTGAAGTGTATGTCAAGTGCATTATCCTAGTATGGCTTTGTGGTGCGCTGATTTGGAGCGATAAGTAATTGTATCCAGGTATTACAAAAGCGATTTCTTAGAAAGACGACCGACGGATGTATGTCAAAAGACGCTGCACCGAGAGCTCAATCTGCATACTGTACAGGAGCAGATTACCGGCCGTCATAGTAATAAGTTGAGCTGTTACCTAAACAACCTGGCAGACCAATCCAGCGCCTTAAAAGATCATGTCTATTGTAGATTCTGGGAAGAAGAAGACATAACATCATTCCTTCTGTCTCCCTCTGATTTCATAACTCTGGCGCGGATTGTAAGAAAGTCACATATTTGAACCTTTATAGTGATATGTTGCTTTGGATTTATAAATCTGGGAAACATGTTTCCAAACATGCTACTTACAATTCTCTGCTGATCCTATTGATACCATCGGAAAATCTTCCGATGACAGCATATGAGCTGTCATCACAAAGAAAAATGATTTTTGTATTGCGAACCAATTGCCGCTATGTCATCATATTCATTTACCCTTGCTTTAATTTCAAACTACCGCAGGAAAATGCAAAATATATTTTCACACGCCCCCCAGGGTAAAACGCTAGCAAGTCCATAAAAAAATCACATTAAAGATGCAGGCAGGCAACCAAACTGTCTGACTAGCTGACACTCAAAAGTCTGGCAATCCGGCAATGTGGCAGGGCAGGCAGGCAGGCAGGGAGTCGTAGCAGTCAGGCAACCCTTTGATAAACACACCCAGGCCAGAATTGTAAAATTATTTTTATAAATTAGCGAAAAAAAAGGGCGGCAAACATGCTGAGAATAAAAAATACAAAAACAAAAAAATAAAAGCGACTGCCAAGGCAATGTTGATGCAACGCGTTGCTGCCACTGCTGCAGTTGCAACCGATGATGTGTTGTTCTGCGGCAAAGCAAACGTTGCAATTTTATGCGCAGACGCCTAAATTGAAAGCGACGCAGCAACTGCAAGCCGCAGCCAACGAGGCGTTCCACAAGGGGCATGGTGGGGCACAGTTTGACAAGCACTGCTAAAGGCTGCTACGTGCAGGAAAAAAAAAAAAAGAATCCCCAGGCAGCGGTGCAACAAGGGTCATTAACATGCCTAGCAAATGCCAGGCTGGCGCAAACAAACAGAAGAAGCAGCAAAATACAAGTGGGCTGGTTGCACCCGCCACATCCTGACTCTTAAATACACTGTAGCCTTGACTATTTACTATAACAGAACTTTCACTATTTTCAAGCGATTTTGAGTGGGCATCAAATATGATTTGAAAATGATCGGTTTTTAAAAGTTTGGTTGATAACAGTGGAAACTGGATGGGACCTTTCCCAAAAAAGTTAATACAATTTTAACATGGTCCACATAGTTCTACATAGTCGACACACAGTTGATTTCTTTTTAGGACATTATTTTTTACACTTCAAAATACTCTGAAGTTTTGGTAAAAATTCTTTGAATTAAATCAAATTATATAAAGTGAAGCTTTTTACAAATAGGGTGTTGTTTATTTAGCCCATTTTTCTTAAAAAAGCTAAAATACTATATTTTAAAAATTTATAAGTTAGTTTTTTTTTTTAAACCCATTTTTGTTTTGCATCTAAATTTTTATGTCATTGCAAAAAATATTCTAATATCTTTATTTGTTTACCAGATATATATTTTCAAAAAAGTCAACCTTAACATTCAGTTTTCGATACCTCGATAAATAATCGCAACTTTCTTAAAAAAACTCTCGTTGTGAATTGTGTATTTATCAAAATCGAAAATTTATTAATTTCACTTATTTTAGCCTATTTTGGATGGATCACTTTTTTTTCGCAGTTGAGCTTAATGAAGGATATTCAATCTATATAAATTTTTCTTTCTGGTCAAGTTATGTTAGAAATATTGAAATTTTTTTTTAATTTCAAAACTTTTTGTTTTGTTTCAAAATTTGTTTTATTTACAATTTTTTTTGTTTCTAAAAATTTTTAATTCGACATAAATATAAAAACATAAAAATGTTTAATCAATATGAAATAATCAACCTAATAAGCGCTTACTTTTTAATTTAAATCGATGCCAATTGCTTTTTACTAAAAAAAATATTGGTTTTTTAAACGACTTCTGCAGTTCTCTACATTCGAAATTAAGACAATACATATCATTGATTAATATAAAAAATTAATTGGATTTAATAAATCTCGAAAAATTTACGTCTCAAAAGTTTCTTATGATATTATTATTATTTCTTTCTTATTTTTCTACATTAAAAAGAACTTAAGGATCCAGTAGTTCCAAAACCAAATAGAACTAAATTAACTATAAAAGAAACTCATTTGCCCAACGCTAGTGCAAAATAGTTTTTTTTTTTTTTATTTGTTAAAAAGGGAATTAATATCAAAAATTAATTCTATTTAGCAATACAAATTTATCTCGAAAATTGTACGTTACCAAGTTTTATATGTAAAAAAGAACTAAAGAAACAAATGGATGCTATAAAAAAAAGGAACTTAATTAGTACTTCCAAAATCAAATAGAACAAAATAAACTCATTTGCCCAACTATAGTGCTAAACATTTATATTTTATATTATTTATTTATTAAAGAAGGGTAAAAACAATGTACAGTTGACCTTAGAGAACAAAAGAATTAAAGAAAAAGAAAGGAAAGATGGAAAAATAGTTACAGACTAATCCGAGCTGAAGTGGACGGAGACTAGGCCTAGTAAGAAAAAGTAAAAAGGTACGCTCCTTGCGTTCCAAGTACTACTTTTTTTTTTATCCCCAACTTAACATACCCCTTATCCTTTGGTTGCAGTGTATATAAAAATGTAAATATAAAAGTAAATGACGACAAATCCTCATGGAGTCGAATGCCGCCGAGCATGAGAATGCAAAAGTGAGTGCACCTTTGTATGCAATACGATGCAGTGTATTAGGTTGCCACTTGAGGGTGGTGTTGGAGATACTGTTGGGGATCCTGTTTGCATACTAGGGTTGTCCCGGACCTGGCCCTATGCAACTGCCTTTTGTAGCGGGCTAATCGAGCGAACATGTCGTTAGAATGCATAGTTAACTCAAGCAAAATAATGCATACAAGTTCTTATCTCGATTACTCCATAATATGGTTATCTCTATTAGCTATCGAAGAACTTGAGCGTAATAAATGTAAAGATAAGCACTTAATTGCCCAACAATTAATAGGAAGTGATAATAATGAAGTAGACATTGTAAAGTAATTTCTTTTGAAGCATTTCCGTGTAGGTTCTTTATAATTTGTAAGACGGTTATAGATTTTTTGTAGCGACTTAAGTCTTTGAGTTAGTTCTATAATTGGGTTATCTTTATAAGTAATCGAATTACTTACTTATTAGAAATGTGAAATTGTTGAGCTAACAAATGACAAAAAGTGATTGTAGTCTGGTATAGATAGACTGGTTGAGAGTAAGTGCATTTTATACTTAACTTGAAGAAAATGAAAAACGTAAAATTGTTATAAATTCTAGGGTGGACCTATTTTGTTTTGAGCCAATTCGGAATAGAATAAGGCTGAGCTTTAATTATATTACAAAAAATTGAGAACGAAAAATTCTAGACAAACAATTTTGTTTTGAGTAAACTCTGACTTTAAATAAGGTAGGCTCCTTTTTTTGCGTGTACCATAAAATAGAAATTAAAAATAAATTGTCTTCTGTTTATGCATATCGAATAGTTTCAGAAATTTTTTTGAGCGGACAAGATTTGTAAAAAAAGAAAATTTACCTAAATTTTCACTGAAAAATAGCGTTTTCTGTAAATGGGGGATCAAGGTTTTTGAATCCTTCAGCCGTTTTTCTTCTTCTGGCCTGGTTTTCGAATTATTAGTAATTAAGAAAAAGTTTCATTTTACTTGTGAATAGTTCCACCAGTCGAAAAAAATAGTAACTTGATTTAAAAGCCCTCGCATGTACTGCTGCATAAAATTTTATATGGCTACTTTTGATAAGAAATTTCCATGCTACGATATGATATCGCTTATGGTCATTTGACCATTTGTTCAAGGATAACTATACAGATATGAAAATATATCACAAATGGGCATTTGACCATTACATCAAGGTTAACTATAACGATAGTAAAAGATATGAAAAAATATCGTGATATGATTGTTTTGAGTTTGGTTGACAAGACTACAGTCACTACAAATTGTAACTTCTTAACGCCAATTTTCGTTTACAATAACTTTATGATCAAACAAATTATCCATTTAAAATTTTTGTCTTTTTTCGAGTTGCTCTGAAAACGTCTTTGCCTTTATAAGGGTTTAAAAATCAGGATGCAATAAAGAAGGGTCCATATGCTCCAAATAAACTGAACGCCTGGCAGCTAGTGCTCTTAAATTTTTAAAAAGTTAAAAATTTATTGTTTTAGCTTTTTTTCTATAAAAACTTATTTTTTTTGTGTAATATCACTTTCCAGTCATTCCCAACAGATATTTTTGATCTCGACTAAGCAATAAAAATGGAGTTATAAGAATTTATGAATGGTTTAAAATTTTGTTTTGAGGCGCTGAAAATTCGGAATTTTATATTATATTTATATTATTCGACCAAATTAATTTTCAACTAATTTCAATACGATGCTTTTGGTATAAAAAATGTGGGCCAATCGGTTACGGCTTTGTTTTAGATGCAATTTATTTTTATTCACGGTTACGTTCATAATTATCACTTCCAAATCCCTGAACGTTCACAGCTTTGGTTACGGTTCGTGTTTCCAGTTTTAGATATTCATATTTATTTATAAAAGCAATCAACATTTTCCAGCCTAATTATAGACTATCGTTTTCAGAAATTTCAATAACAGGTACTTTTAGCTCTAATTAAGTATTTCGTTTTAATTACACCAAACACATTAAGCTCAACACTAAATTAGTATGATTTATGCAACAGTGTGACCATAAATCAAGATAAATCTAGTATTATGCGTAGCTGCGGTAATTTTTAGGCCTATTTTAAAAACACATTTATTGCTTGTTATTCTGGTTGATTTTGCAAACTTGTACACTAACTAATATCTCTTCCATTCTCTCTCTGTCTCTTCCAGGTAATTAAACGTTCATTTTTCATCAATTTAACGCCATGTTTTACGGTGCAAACCGGCGAACCCGGTCAACCCAACTCTACAAGGCGGTTATGACCGACGCGACTGTGGCTAAAATAAATAGGCGTCATTAATTAAAATGCGCAAAAATTGCTAAATAACCGCAACAATGGATACCATACGAAACCAAGGAATACAAACAAAAACATTTGCCTTTGTTTGGCCAAAATTGGCCGGCAGTACAATATTTGGTTTGTATATGATGACGTTCCTTCTCTGAAACATGAGAGCGCACTTTGTTATAGCCAATTTGTTTCTAGATACAAAGATACTCACTATACTATATAATATGTAGGCTTACGTATTGTAGTCCAAGCTATTCAGACCCATTGAATGCTAATGACCTTTTCCGCTTGGCTGACCCAACTAAAACAGCGGTCATCATAATAGACCATAGAATTGTTCACATATTTGTGACTTTTACCTGCTCCCAAAAATTTGAACAACACTTTCTTACAGACGAACATTTCCTGTAGTTTTCCAAGTTAATATCTAACTGACATGCGCTCTTCAAGGCGCTTTAATATACTTTCTTTATGCACTGTAAATTGTTTTGGTTTAAGGGTATACTAGATTTGTGAGAAGAATGCGCTATAGAAATCTATCTTCAATCAAGATTTTCAGTATTCTTGATTTTAATTCTCAAGACCAAAAATGCTTAAGATAAAAAAAAAATTCTTGAAATAATAACAAAAAATACTAAAATAAGTTTGAAAGTCTTTAATATGTATAAAAAAAAATGAAGCAAGCATTAGATATGATAAAAATTCTTGTCGCAAGACGCAAAAAGCTCAAAAAATAACAAAAATATTTTGGTATCAAACGGTATTTTCAGATAAAACCAAATTTCTTTTAATAAGACGAAACCTTACTGACATAAGTTTAACAATCTTTGATCTAAAAAAAAGTCTTTTAAACTTAAGATTAGATTCAAAATTCTTAAAAAAGTATCAAATATGATATAAAAATTCATGAAATTAAATTTAAACTTAAGACAAGACCAAATATTGTAATCCTAAAAACGCAAAACATTTAAAAAATAAAAAAAATTGCGTCTTTCAGCATTCTTTAATTTCCGATTTTTAATACCAAAACCTTTAAGATAAATTTAAAAAAATTTCAATTATGTATTCTATTCTAAAAAATTATTATTTGAAGAGTGAAGATTCTTATTTTGGTATTATTTTGCGGTGTAATAATCCAAATTGCGAACGAAAACTTTTAAGAGAAATTTCAAAAATCTTCAGTCATTCTATTCAAGAAAAATTTGTTCAATATTGTTAAATTCAAAAGAAATATTTTGTTATCTTAGGCTTGAAGTTTCTTTGAAATAAGCTGTATATCCCTCTGCAGTCATTCTATTCTAGAAAATCTTATTTCAAGATTGTTCAAAATCCAAAAGAAGATATTGGTTACGATTTTATACTTATTTTCGGCTTAAAGACTCGATTAAAAAATAGTACCAAACCAAAAAAAATAAATAATCTTCAATTACAAATTTTTTATTCAAACGAAAAATTTAAAAAAGAAACTTTAAAACCTTAAAGTCATTCTTATCTAAAAAATCTTTATAAAATCTTTTTAAAATTCGAAAATAAGATTAAAGTCACGACTTTAGACTTGAAGATTCTATGAAGAAATATTATAAAACTAAAATAAGACCAAAAATTTGAATTAAATAAATCTTCCAAAAATTGAATTTTTCAGCAATCTTCACTTTTAAATTTATCAATAATAGTAAACTTTTAGGATAAGATTAAAAAATCTGCAGTCATTCTATTCTACAAAATTGTATCTCAATATTGTTAAAAATACGTTAATAAAGTTTTTGTCACTATTTTAGAATTATTTTAGACTTGAAGATTCTTCGGGATCATTTCATACGAAATCAAGACTTTGGTCTTCTAGTCGTCTAGAGCCATCAAATTTGCTAAGTAGACTTGGTCTAATAATAAAAATAAAACTTGACGTTTTAACCGTTCCATTAAATCCCAAAATCCTCAAAATTTGCCAAAAAAAAAAGAAACTGGAAACTTTGGTTGCAGTGTATCCCACTTTCGTACACATTCTCATCTGTTTCACATTTTTTAATATCTGGGAAAGAATTATAACAAAAGTGTTGCTATTAGCGCGCACAAAAAGATCTTAAAGTGCTGAACTACAAATTGTAACTCTGTAATTCGGTAAATCCATCAACTCTGGAACTTTCACTCATCGTATTGTACGAGCTGATGAAGCAGTCCAGGTTAAGCAATTAGCCATTGAAGTAGATGATGATGATGATGATGGTGGTTCGGGTTATTAATAAACAACATAATGCCTTGAGCAGAGGCGCCTTTGTAGTTGTTATTAACCCATGTGCGTCCAGGGTTCATGGTAGTTCATCTGGCTGGGCGCCCACAACTAAATGAACTAGAAACTCGTCCGTTGACATGTCAGTTTAGTGATAAAATTTTTCACAGTTTTTTAATTAGCACTCAGGTGCTTAAGTAGTGCATAGATTTCCTACAACTACTACACGCTAATTAACGAGCTAACCAGCCAGCACAAGTCAATGAAAACTCCCTTGTAAAAGAAAACAAGAACAAGAACGAGGTCTGTTTTTTAAATTTCGAATGTACAGAACAGAACAAATATCGACACAAATACTGAATTAACAATCCCAATATGGAACAGTTTTTTTTTTTAAGATCTTTGAAGAACTGACACTATTTTAGGCAACCTTCGCGAAATTTATTAATAAGCAAATCGCGGACAACCGTTTTGAAAAACTAGCAATATTTACACAGTATCGATGGTTTCCCGTGAAATCAACTTATTTTAGATAACCTTCATGAAATTTTTTAGTATGCAGATTGCGATTATGATTCAATTCCGAGAATCTACTGTAGATTTCGATAGTGATTTTTGGAGCGAAAATAAGATAGACATTTGACGTCAAGAGATTTAAGATTTAAGATTTGGAAGTGTGCCGGAAATCTTTAGATTTTGCCTTAAGTTTCATTCTATATTGCTTATAGAGTACCAGTGCTCTTCAACCGATTTCCCAATACCTCTTTTTCTACAATATACATTTTTCCAGTTGAGAATTGTCAAATTTCATTCCAAATCGAATTTCAGCGTTTTCAAATCATTTTCTCAATTCCTTTTTAGGTACGAAATACATTTTTTTAGTTGGGAATGTGCCAAAAATCTCTAGATTTTGACTTTAATTTACTTCTCTGTCGCTTTTAGAGCACCATTGTTCATAAACCTTTTTTCCAATACCATTTTCTGGCCGCTATAAATTCTTAAAGTTGGGAAAGTGCCGGAAAACACTAGATTTTGGTTTTGTGTCGCTAATAGAATTTCAGCCCTTTCAAATCATTTTCTCACTTCCATTTTCAGACTGAAATAAATTTTTCAATTTGGAAATGTACCAGAAATCTCTAAATTGTTAGCCTAAACTTTGTTTTATATCGAAATATTTCTGAATTTAACCATTTTCTGAATTCTGGACGAAATATATTTATTTAATTTTGTATGTGCCGGAGATCTGCCGTTTTGGTATTAAATCGCATTTTATATCGCTAATAGAATTTTAGCGTTTTTAAACCATTTTCTCAATGCAATTTTTGGACTGGAATAAATTAAAAAATAATTTTTTATTATTTTTAAATGTGATCCAGCCACCCTAATAAAAATGCTGTGAGCTGAATTTCTACTTATTATACTTATTAATGTATAATATATTTAACAATAATAAAACAGTTTCAGAGTTCTTTAACAGGCTTATGGCTGAATTTCATTTCAGGGGGTATTAAGTTGAAATTTGATTGAAAGAGATTTCTGGCACACAGTCATCAAAAGATATACCTGATATATATGAGATCTACTCGCATATTCTAAAATTATGTGCTGAGTTTTAAAAGGCCAAAAATTATAAAGTTTCATTTCACTGCATTTGGCCACACTAAGTAAGTCTGTTACCGAAAGATAACAAACAACCCTCGTTTATGTACAGTTTACGCTTGGCTGGCTTGGTCAGCCAAGTTAAAGAGAGGGTCTAATGTGTTTTTAAAGTGACCAAAATGTAGTTCGTTTGGCATGCGTCCAGAGTTAAGTGTAGACAATTAGTGTGGAGTGTGCTGGAGCTGCTTATAACAAAACCAGTTAGGCTGACATTTTGAAAAAAAAAAAAAAAAATTAGCTTGTCTTCACTTTCAATTTAAGCTAATTTTTTGTTGATTTAAAGCCAAGCTGAATGCGTGTATCTAAATGCTCAATTCATTAAAAAGACATTTTTTGATTTATAAAAAGTCGAAATATCTTTTGTTGTTTTGAAGCGTTTTGGACGCGTTTTTGCAGCGTTTTTTGTCGCTTTTTTTGTGACGTTTTTTTTATGTCGCGTCTTGTATGTCGCATACTTTGGCAACAGACTGTACAAGGTCATTGGATCTGCTTTGAAACTTGGCTAAATGAAATCACGTTTAAACTGTTTTTTTTTTTTTTTGGCCTGTTTTTTGCTGGTTTTATGCGCGCTTTGTCAAATTATTTAAATAAAATTCCGCAAAGTTGTTTTGTTTTTATAAACAGCAGCTAAATATTTGCATAAATTGTTAATAAAACTTTTTTGCAGTGTGTTAAATTGTTAAATTGTTAACTTGTTGTGAATTTCGCAACACCTTTTATGGGTCAATGCCTGGTCATGGTTCAGCGGCTGGCGCGCATTTCCTGTTAGAAGGGATCATCATTATACAAATCTTTTCACTTAAGGCCTAGCAGGCAGCGCATCTTTCACCCAAGTACAATATTGAAATAAATCGAGCTCGTGACTAGCAAAGACAGACAATTAACCTCCAAAGTTAACCCACCTGCTGCGGTCACTTTACTTTGAACCCGAACCAAGTTACATAAGCATTCATTGCCTGGTTTAGTAGCCTTCGGGCAAGTTTAATTAACGAGCAGGATTTATGCGATAAGTCTATGTCTATGGCACTCGGCTAACGCAAAAGCTAATTAAATTATAACCCATAAGACTTGGCCAGAGCTTAGGCTGCATCATGACCAGCACCAACAAATCACAGTCTAAAAATGCTACGAAAGGTTGTGAAGATTGCAGCAATGCAGGCAGTTGGGTGCGGTGTCATTTCAAATTGTTAAATAATAAGTCAATAAAAGAGTCTGTGTGGATTTTTTTTCACTTTACAAAACTCAAAGGCCTGCTCGTTTGATTGTCAGAGAAAAGATTTATGTAGAAAAAAAAAAGCAGTTGCCTTTTATTGGATAGTAAAAGTTTTAAATATAAAGACTTAAGGATTGGTTTTAGCACTGAAAGCCGTTTTTGGAAAATTTAAGTCTTACAAAATGCTTGTACAAAATTCAATAAAAATCAAGCCAAATTGATATATACTAGGTTGGCTTATGCAAGTGTTTACAAGGATCATATTATTTTGGCATTTTTAAGACTTTTTTCCAAACTGTGTCAAATTAAAGTTGCTGAAATAAAATTCGCTACCTGCTCGTTTTAAAAGCCAGCGCTACGTGGTTGATGGAAAAAATTAAAATAAACGATTTGCGGTAAAAGATAAACGGAGACCAGTGCAAGTACCAAAATTTCCCGTAAAGGGGAACAAATGGAAAAATCCACGGCAAGTACCAAACTGTGCAAGGAAATATATTTATGATGGACGGAAAAAACTTGTTTATATTATTGAGATTTAAAAATAAATTGCTTTGTGTTTTTGTAATAAGAGCATTTGTAGCTCTTGCCTAATAAAAAAGGTAATTTTGATGTAATCTTTTGCTTATATAGTACCTACTTGGTACCAAAGAATGTAGAATTTTTGTAATATGTACGTGTTTGAAAAAATTTTGATTTACGGAAGTCATTGTTACACTGCTAATTTGCTCCGAGTTGGTGACCAATTATTCTAAATTGGGACTTTTTTTTTTTCAATGTATATATATTATAGTTCTGATATCATTATCCCAGGGGTTTATACACAATCTCTTTTTCAATTGCTTTCATTTCTAATGAAGAACTTTTGAAAATTCATTTTTAAAAACATTTTCTTTCGGAATAACTTTGAACTTTCGGACTTACTCTGCAGTACAGAGCTAAAAAGGTCGCAGGAATCTGCGCCGACTTGTTGTAAATCTCGCAGGGATAACTCGTGCAACACGAACAATTACGGATGAAGTATCACTTCTTTTACCAGGGAATTTTAACCTTGGCGCTATCAGTTTTACAGAAAGAACATTTCTTAAAAACAATCCCTTTTCGAATAACTTTGACCTAGCCACTCAAATTTTGTTTGTAGCTCGTATATATTTAAAAATTCGGATATGATATTTGCAAAACTATGTGCATACTTAGCATACATAGTTTGTTAAGATTTAATAACAATAATGTATATATTTCATAGATATTTTTTGTTGAAATTCTTGCCATTACTTGGTGTTATTTATATTTATCTTATAATCTTTCATTTAAAAGTAGCTTACAATCGAGCTAAAAAGGTATTAAGTACATGGTATTCAAATATTATTTAAATGGAATTTCATTTACAGCAGTAAGCCAACGTTTGTGGCGATGGCAACCAAGTCCCACTTACCCGTTGCCACTTAAGGCCATCTCGAATGCGGCATGTCGAGTGGGATTAGGATGTGGACATGAATTATGGGTAGCCAACAGCTTTGTCGTCGACGTCGCCGTCGTCAGTGTTTTCAACTGAACTCGTCTCTCGCTCTGGCTATGATAGCTGGCCAATACGACAGACATGGCCAATTGCTGACATTTCTATTGCGGCTTAGTCTTGGCATAAATAAAATGGCGGCACTGGGAAAATACTATGTATATATATATTTTTATATGTGTTGGTGTAAATTTGCAATAATGTGCGCCTGATGGAGCGCCTGAAATAAGTTATGACAATTGGGAGTTGCCGCGACATAAACTATATGGATACAAAATTAGTAGGGTAACAACTTTATAGTCTCTGCTTACCACGAAGTGTAGAAAAGTTGGAGGCGCACGTAAGTTATTCGGATGCAAAACAGAAGTGTAGCTAGTGACGTCACATGATCAACATATTGTTTTTGTGTTGACAAAGCGGTTTCTTTAACCAAGCTGAACAATTGGAGTTCGTGAGCCGATTTTAATCAAATCTGAAGATACATAGACGTTATTGAAGATGTGTCTTCACATTTGCGGGTTCCATAACTTACTGTAAAAGATATCTATTGTTTGAGTAGCTTGTGAAGTTTTTTTTAATTTTACAATTCCGGACGTAAATGCAAATAATGGTCGAAAGAATATATCAGGTGATATGTACCATTGAGTATAATCAAGATCAGAATACCTAAAATTAAACATAGCTGGGAAAAAGGCAAACAAATGGGTGGGTTAAAGGTTTATGTAAAACCTTGTCTGAAATTAAGTAGCTTATTCTTGAGTGTACCATCTCTAGATGTTTTATTTGAAATTTAAAATCTCTTGCATAATCCATTGGTAAAAAGTTTGAATGGTTGATTTCCGATGCTCTGAAAGATATTTCTAATAAACTGACGTCGGTTGAAAATCAAATTAAAAATTATTCTCGTGCAGCACCGACCCAAACGGAATTTCAAGCCTGATACTTAGACTTGGGTCCAAAAAAATTGCTTGATACCTGAGATGACGTGGTACCTTTATTTTCCTTCATTCTTCGCCCACTCTTATCAGTACAGCCACCATGAATGCTGAGGCTTCAGTTCAAGAATCGACTGTTAGCTGAACTTTTTACACCTACTCAGATGAAAATAGATAGGAGGCAGTATAGAGTCTGAGGCCCTATGCTTCAATGGGAGAAACAGAAAATGATGATAATGCTTATAGATTCTGTTTAAAGTCGGTAACAGAGCAAGAAGGGTATAGTAATCCGTTTGCAGTGGCCAGAGAAAAGATCGCCGAAGGATCTCCTTTAAAACTTTCTTTTGGATAGACATTCAAGACACCGTTCACCAAATAAACCAAAAAAAAACAGTATGCCTTTTAATTTGTAGTTCAACGTTCTTCAACCTCAGTTCATGGCTTAACTAAGTTAAAAGTGTGAAGTTAAGTGACGTAGTAGATGCGCAGAGAGTCAAAGCCGTCACCTTCGTTTCGCTACTTCATGAATATCATAAAGTGGGGAGTACCCTGCTGTGCCATGTGGCAGAGTGCAACTAACGGTTAACTATATAAGAATATGTTTACAGTCTGTCATCAACGCTGTGCAACTTTTTTTTAAATGCATTACACAACACTGGCCATTTGGCCAACTTGATAGCTCTAAATAATTCCATTAGTGCAACGCTTGCATAGTACGTATAGCAGTAGTGAGTGATTTGTTGCCATTAGGTAAGATGAGTTGAAGCAGAGTAGAGCATACGAGGCATCCCAGCCCATGCCAGCCCTGGCTCATTTGCATATGGCTTGATTCATGTAACAATGTCTAATAGCTTCTAATGGCAGTCCAAAGCAATTGCAACGCTTGCGGCTTTTCATTTAATTCAATTAATTAACTCGACGAGTAAAGGAGTTGAGAGAAAAATCAAGAGCGTCTAACATTTTTCCATTTTTTTTTTGTGGCAACGTGTGATGAACATTTCCGCCAGAGTGTGTGATGTTTGTGAGTTGGCTTGGGATGTTGATGCTGCAATCAAAATTAATTAAGGCACACACACACACGCACACACATGTTGCAAATGCAACTAACCAAGCACTTTGCATACTGACGGCTTTGCTGCAAGGCTCTCTCTTGCTCTCTCTATGGCTTTTTACCGCAATGTTGCACCATTTTCTGCTACACTGCTGCAGTGCATCGTTGCACCTGCGTCTATGGCAACTGTGATGTTTTCTTTGTCTTGACATAGACAGTGCCACCAGCAACTTGCAACTCCATAGAACTTGCAACAGCTGCGCACCGTTGGCAGCAGTCAAACGCTTGCAACGTGGTGCATAATTAGCTAGCATACTCTTATTGTTTACAAAGTCAATATGTGTGTGTGTGTGTGGCATGTGTTTGCCCAAGGAATGTCTTAATGTAACGTCTATATAACGCAAATAGTTCAATAGTAGTGTTAAGTTCTGCAAATGAAATCGGAGAAGATTTGGTAAAGAAAACGGTTTCCAGACTAGGTGGTTGCAGCTGAGCATATAGCAGTGGGGTCTTTGCACCAGTTAAAATTTGAAGAGATAATCTCTAGGATGAACCTAGCAGCAGTTACCTATTCGATAGGACGATTGGAACTGGACTGTCTTCTAATCTCTGTTTCATCTAGTTTTGGTAAAAATGTGAAAACTTTTACTTGGTCGCAGTGGAACGAAGCTCGCTCTGTTCTAGGCAATCTCGTACCCTTTGTGAATCCCCTTTCTTTGAAGTCAGCCGAAGGTTTATCTGATAGTCAAGCACTTACTTCGTTCGGTTATCTTCTGTTTCATCTCATGTAAGTTCGTTGTTCCGTTCTCTTTCTGTTTCTTCTCATGTAAGCTTCAAGTTTATCTGTAAGTCATTCCATGGGACTTTATTCCATTCTCTCTCAGTTTCATGTCATGCAATCTCTTTGTTCCGTTCTTTCTCTGTTTCATATCATGTAAGCTGCAGATTTATCTGTAAGTCGTTCCCTGATAGGTACTTACTTTGTTCCATTCTTCCTTTATTTCATCTCATCTAATCACTTTGTTCCGTTTCCTCTTTGTTTAATCTCATATTTTCGCCTTGTTCCGTTCCGCGTTGATAGTTGCACTGAAAGAATTGAAAATGTATTTATATTTTTATAAAATTCATAGGCTCAAAACTTTCTTGTTTGTTATCATTAAGCCATACACTTCCGAGTATCTCAATCATAAGCTCTTTGATAAAATCTCAAAGTCAGTGAAAGTGCAGTCCATTGGGTTGATAAGCCCTTCTGAAATTAACCTCAAGCATAGTATGCAAAATTTGCTGTGAAAATGTTTCCATGAAAAACACGAATTGATGTCAGCTGCAGCCACAGAACTTTCCCAACATCTTCAAACGAGTGAGAGGAGGAGCGGAGCGAGTTGTCATAGTGAAATGCATAATGAGCATAATGTTGGACATTGCACGATGCAGTTGATAATGGTGATATGCCTGGTCGAGTGAGGTCTCCTCCACTCGAGCTGAGAATGACAAGCAAACCGAGTGAAATTTGAGAAATGTGCAGTACAGTAATTAAATGCAAAATTCAAAACTTGAAGCGCGCTCAAAGCCAGCGCAGAAACGATGGAAAGACGACGAAACGATGACGACGAGTTGAGATAATAATTGTGAATAAGACAAAAGGAAATTGTAGCCATAGCCAGAACAAGCAGGTTAAAAATAATTTGAGGCATGCAAAATATGAGATGAAAAATCCCAGAAGTTGCAGTTGTAGCAAGCTAACGGCTAGCAGCTAAAGTTGCATGCCGCAAGTAAAATGTTGCTTAAATTAATGACTGAGTTTCACATGGTACTGTAGTGTAGAAGTATCTAAACATGTGCGCCCCAACAGAACAAAACAATTGGCAATGGAAATTGCTGGAGGAGATGATATGTGTGAAAGCAGCAGAGTTGAAAACAGTTGCAGATACAAGATACAAGTAGCTAGATACTAAATAGAACAAGTACAAGTATGATGAAAAAAAAAAAAAACGCTACAGCAAAAAGTATATCGAAGTGTAATGAATGCGTGAAGCAGAAGCCGCAGCAGCAACAGCAGATTCTTCTGGACTGACTGAGCTGAGAAACTGACAGATTGACAGACTGACATGTTGCTTTGACGTAAAAAGTTCTTGTTCTGTAGAAGAACAACAAAAACAGATAAAAACTAAGTTGAACTTGGAATTTTGCGCTAACTTGTGGTAATTAGTGACTTGGAATGTTGTAGTAGCAAGAAAGATAGAAAAAAAAAAACAACCAACATTCAATCAAATGATAGGTGGCAACAATTCGGCATGTATCTGACAGATACAATGAAATAAAATGCTCGAAGATAACAGCTAAAAGAAGTACAGTTAGTGGCTACACATAAAAAGCTTTTTATTGACATGCTTGCCACAAACTTTGAGCCATATAGAACAACAAACCCTAAATGCTTAAATTCTGCAATGCTGCAGAACATTGTCCTCTCGCCCCCCAACAGGCAAAGACACTTAAGACATAACCTAAAACTGCCCAAGAACTAAAGTTTTAACTGGCACAACTTGTGAAAATCATCTGTTATGTGCGAGATGTGTTTGAAAAGTGTTGGGTAAAAAAATTGAATTTGTAGGAGCTTTGTGTGCTTAAAAAGAAGATACTTTAAGGATCTTCAGAGACCAATTGGATAACTTAAATTTGCAAGAGTTTAAAGATCTTTAGAGACCAATTGTGTAAGTTAAATTCGCACGAGTTTTCGGGGGTTAAAAAGGAGATACTTTTAGAGACCAATTAGTTAGGTTAAATCCTCTCGAGTTTTGTGTGGTATAAAAGGAGATTTTTTAAAGACCCTCCCCGCTGCAGACAAAGTGCTCTGACTATGGTAGGATCGTTGAAGTCCTCTTAACTCTTCTGGGTAGACTACTCTACCCCCTATTTAATTCCAGATGGGTATGGGAAGAAATAAGACTACCAGCCTATTCTTGATTTGGAATTTACTAAAATAAGTGTTGGTAAACGTGTCTTCTGAAGTATTTATTATATTACAAGCTGTAAAAAAGATTGATAGCATTTGGACACGATTGACAATTACATATTTAGCGGACTGACTCCAATTCTGGGTTGGTGATAGTGCTAGGAGGTTATAGTAAAATCATGAAGCCCTATATCCATGATAACATCTAGCCGATGGTGAATAGTTGAAAGACGAATTGCATAATATAATCTGAATTTAATTATTCGATCCTTGTCAGGCAGGATTTTTAAATTTTTTAAATTAAAAATATGAAAAATAAAATATAGAAAGCTTGGTAAAAACATAATCTTAAGAAGTCATCAAAAAAAGTTTATTCTTAAAACGTAAAATAAGTTGTTCTGTATTATTGCCCTCAGCCTGTCCCAGAAAATAGTTCCAAAATTATTGCTGTGTTACTTGGGGATATAAAACTAGTTTTTAGGACACTTTTCGTATATAATAAAAATTTTTAAAATCTTGAAAGTTTTGGCAGGATATTAGATGGAGAGTATGGGCCATATTTTATGGTACTTTCTATATAAAAAATCGGTTAAGCCGCATCCTCCAGAAGTAGTCTCGCGTGACCTTGTACTAAACAGAACCTTAAAATGCAGTTTAGCGGCTATATTCATGGCGCAGCCCGACTGAGACATACACTGCGCCCACTTTTCCCAAAATAAGTAATTTATGGGACATGTTTTTTCTGGGTGTGGGTCAAACAGCAAAAATCTGTTACAGGTGAACGGGACAATACATCGAAAATATTCAACAAATGTCATTATCATCTTTTGGTTATATTTGATATCTGCAGCACTTATAGTCTCCACGCTCCAAGTGTTCATACCGACAGACGGACTAACATGGCTCCATAGCACACTTTTCTAAATAGTTAACCAACACTGTAACGCAAGAAATGTCGTAAACTCATCAATTTCTCGTTACTTTTGTAACACACCTCGCATATGATGCTATGCCTTCGTGTAAACATGCACACAAGCTGAAAACTTTATTTGGGTTAGTGATTGTTTAAAAATTTATGACACAGCTGGGAGCAGATGCTAAGAAGCGCCTGCCATAAAAGCGGCCCTCACAATCCTCCAAGTAATCCTGTCTCTCCCAAGCCTGACAACCTTAAAGTTGACTGTCAGTTACTGTTAGTTGCTCTGTATACTGTGGGCGACGAAGAACTGTCAGGAGTCTGTCCATCAGTCAGTTAGTGCAACACGATGCAAAGCTCTTGTAGATATGTTGCAGGAACTGCTCGACCTGGGAGCCGGCTTAAGCGTTTTACTTAGCCACTTTAATTGTTGAGCTATACTTCAGCAAAGTTTCTGTTTCAAAGCTTAGCTAATTTATTATTTATGCTTAAAACAATTGCTTTTGCATTTGGAGCGATTGTCTGGCTGGTTTTCTCTGATATGGTTTGCCAGACGGAAATGACCAAAGTGGTGGTCAGTCAGGAAAAGTAGCTCATGTCCATTGTGTAAATTGCATTTTAATATGTGAAAATAAAAAATATGGCATGTCTGATTAATGGAAAACATTTCATATTTGCATATAAACGATTTTACAAATGTAATTTTTTTAATTGACCATAAACAGCTGTGATCGTTTTTATAGAGAGTATTAAATATAATATTTAAATGCTTGTCATCAAAATTCATTGCAAACGTGAGAAATGGTTTTAACTACAGCTGTCCCGTGGCTAAATTGGCTTATGCTATAAAAGTCGGATCTTATAGCGTTGGAAGGTAATAAGTTGGCACCCTCTAGAGCTACTTAATGGTAAAGAAATACTTGATTAGTAGGTTTAAGTAGAGGTTTAAGCATAAAAGCTTTTAAATGCGTCTTTTAATAGGACGAATTAAAAGTAGAGCCAAGAAAGCGTATAAAATATTTTCTCAGTTTCATTATAAAATCGATTTTTATTGCGCGGTTTGTTACATAATCTGTATTTTGTTCAAACTTTATACAACTATATATTTTTTATAAAAATAGCCATAATTTCCATATTTTCCTTTGAGGATACCAAAATTTTTGTTAAAATTGTGTTATTATACACATTTAAAAGTGTAACGCTTACAAAAGTTTTGTAGTTTAATATATTCCATATTTAATATGCTAAAATTGACCAAAAAACTACATGATATAATATGTACATATGACTTTTATTTAGGGTATTCTCGCTTGATGTTGAGTTGAAATGTTTAGAACTTTTGCAACATCAAAATGTACAGGACTGAGTTTCAACTCTCAACTGAACTTATCCCGAACACAGATCCTGTTCTAGTAGAACAGCTCCACTGATAAACTAACAAAAAAGGGCGTTCACGCTTAAGCCAGTTGAGCAACTTTGCAACACGCCAAGTCAACAGCAACCGTGAACACCTCAATTGAACTTAGAAAGGCAAGAAAATGGGCTTCAACTGCATTCCCACCATTACAATAAAAATACTCATACAATTTACTAAAAAAATAAAACAAAGATTACAATTTGCTTAAAGGCTTTAACTGTCTGCATATTAAAGATATGGCACACGAACTCATCTGTCCAATTAAGTGTCTCTTTAAAGAGGCATCAAATCATCATCATTCCAGCAGACGGAAAATCTTTTGGCAAATATGAAGAGTCAAGTGAAGAAGGCGGCGGCGGCGACACATTGACGACAATATGCAAAGTATGAAAGGGGATTGGGGTTCCCATTAACATGGTCTGCCACCCCAGCAACGAAGCGCATGCAGCTGTTTTAGGTTGCAACTACTAAGACAAAAGGTGCACACATGTGTGTGTTTGTGGTGAAGGGCATGAAGAGGCACAATACAATGCCAGAGGGAGCAGGCCATGCGGTCGCATCACGTGGGAAATTTTCAAGTTCAAAGCATTTTTCCAAAGAAGAGGCAATAGACAACTGTAAAATTGAAAAGCAAAAGAGAGAAAGAGGGCGAACAGCAATAACAACAACAACAGACTCACGTGAGTCTGATAATAATCGGCTTTTAAATCGTGAGGCAAGTCAGCATGAAGGGGCACATAGACGACACGCTCCCTAGCTAACAAAATCTACCTACACACACTTGTACGCCTTCTGCGGAAGCTTTGGCAAACAGGTTGACAATAATGACGACAACAGTTCCAGCAACAACAAAAAAAAACTGCAACGAAAAAATCAGTCGAGGCAATGTACGACAGTGGAATACACTGCAAAGACTTTTTTCAAAAAGTAAGGCATGATTTGCGATGAATTTCGCATAGATACGTTGAGAATTTTAAGGAGCGGCTTGACGGTGTAGTAGAAGGTTTTTTTGGTTTTAGTGGTTCTGAGTATATGAGTTAAAGTTGAATATTTTGGTGTTTATACATTTTCCACTTGATGTACTACTGAATAATCGAGGGGATAGGTGTGCTATGTTTTAGGAATATAAGGGTTTTAGGATTCTACTTACAGAATATAGACTTCAAATATTGATGAGAGATGTAGATACTGTCAAGGCGGACGAGTGTGTCACGAACGAATCATCGCTGCCAGCAGTGGCTCTTGCAGTTACGGGTATAAAAAGATCTCCTTAAGATGTGATATCTGAAATTACAGTTACAACCAGACCAAAGAAAGAAGGAGTATGAGATATACCGTCCGGTTGTCTCTTCTTCCGAGCATTCATTCAAAAACGAACATCCGAACTTCTACGGTTCCACAAGGAAAGCACTAGGATGTTAACAGTTGTAATAGGGCACCAGAAAGGGGGAACGTGTCCTCCTCATAACTTCTAGCAGCGGAAAAGGGAGCAGATAGAAAGCATGCCGCTCCTAGTTCCCTGCACTTGTAAGAACGCGTATCCAGGAACGTCTTCCTACGAAGACCTGGTCTATTTGACAAAACTACCGTTAGTGAATCTAGTTCCTTTTAGTGAATTCTCAAAATAAATTAGCATGGAGAGCAAATAAAACGTATATGCTATCTGTTATTACACCTAGGTTCATCACGCTACCCCTGCCCTTCCCATTATTCTTTTAACTTAATTTCTCTCTCATCACTATGTACCTTATAGTTTATGAGGGATCTTGGCCTGAGCCGAGCACTTCAACTAACCCAAACTCACCCATGTCAGGTTTGGAGCGGGTTGCTTTTTAAGTGTGGTGTTAACGGCTAAATTTTACCACAGGAGCACAGGTCAATATAGAATATTTGGTGTCTCCAGTCTTAATAGTCTCTGAAATCTAGGTGTACATACGGGCGTCTGTCTTTCTGGACTAACGGTTATGGATCAATTACTAACATTTTTGCTGAAAGAAACTACCTCCTACTGCTTGTCACATACGTGGCACAAATCTAATATACCCTTGATGCCAAGTGTACAGTGTATATTAAGACTGCAACAGTTGAGGGCCACCACCTTCAGCAATCCATCAGAGACTGCGTCTTCTCAGCTAGCCCCACTGCTAACTCACTACATCTGAGAGCTTGTAGCATGCCCCTCTGTATACCTATGATTAGCTGTAATTTGAGCTGACTGCTCAGACTGCTACTGCTTAATGGGTACCCTCCTCCCCCCACAATCAGCTTGGGTTGAGTGATCCTTTGGCCAACTTGTGGCATACCAACAGTTGCAATTAATTGACTTTAATAATGTTTCGATATCAAGATTCGTTACCAGCCTTCAGTCCACTTTACAGCTACATTTACGGTGCTATTGCTACTGGTTCTGGTTCTGGGCTGGCCTTAGCTCACTTATTCCTGGACAACTTTGGCTAATTGCAAAAACGGTTTTTCATCTCTTCAGTTTAGCTGCAAGCGTAAAAACGTTTTAGGAGTTCTTCAGCTTGACAATTTTTACGCATAACTTAAGAGCACCTTGATTTAAGTAAATTTGTCAGAGAGCTGACAAGTACGAGTATTTATAGTATGCCATATTTGAAAGATAGCAGCTAAGTAGCGGATATTGCTGGAATACCAAGTTCTGGAGGTTGTAGCAATGGAAATTGCACAAATTTGTCAATAGTTTCTTGAAGAATGAAAGGTAGAACTTGGTAGTAAATGCGTGAGAGGCATTTATGCATTCTACCAAAGTGTTTCTTTAAATTTTAGGCTATTAATCATTAGTGTTGAAAATTGTTAGAAGCATTTAAGTCATCTAAGATGGTTTGGTTTACAAGTTGTCTGCGGAGTTTAAGAGATAGAAAATTTTTGTAACAGTAGAATGGTCAAAGATATTGCTTTAAAGAGCCACCTTTGGGATTTTAGACTTTTGAGACGGTTTGTTGTGTTCTATTAATACATTTTTTCAAGAAACATAGATTCAAGCTGCTGACATGCCTCTTTCAACTTAATCTAGAGTGTCTCTTTTGTCACTTGGCGCTTATGCTTTGATCCAAAAGAATTGAGATATTCACTTCCTAGAAGTTCTTTAGTTCTTAATGTTTTCACAAGTTTGGAAGTTCTTAGTTAATTCCTACCTTGGACCGTAAGGAAGCTATGCAGTAGCTCACTAGTTCTTAATGTTCTCATAAGTTTGGATCTCAAGGAATCGATTGAGGTAATGGAGCCGTCCACTTCCTGGCAGGTCGTTAGTTCTTAATGCTCTCAGGAGTTAGTAAGTTCCCAAATAGCTCAAAGTTTTGCGTACTTAGAATCGATTTAGTTGATAGAGCCGTCGATCTTCTTGAAGTTCGAATGTTCTTACTGATTCGTAAGTTCCAAGATAGTTACTCCGCAATCATTACACAAGACACACCTCTGTGCTAGTGAAAACGCATATAACCGGCAGATGGAATTAGCAAGATTTGGACTCCGTTTTGGAATTCTTATCAGATTGTGTAAGGAGTCCAGGGCGTTTTTTTCTGGAAGAGCACATTGCTCAGGCCCCAGGGCCGTCCAAAAAAAAAATTAGACGTTGTCACTATTGATGGTCCCTAAACGTACTTTTTTTTTGCGAAGAATTTAAATGTTTTGTTTTTTTTTGTTCAATATGTACGGGCTACTTTAGCGAACTTCAAACCCAAGCGGAATACCCTCATAACCACCTCCCTATCAATAGATTTGCTGAAACAAATTTTTAAAGAAAGCAATTCAACAGAAGTCTTCTTCTGTCTATAAACTTTTATGGATTTTAGGTTTAATTAAAGAACTGCAGACACTGCAGTTGGAGGTTTAGAAAAACAGCTTGAAAACAAAATGATCCTTAAATAAACAGCCTATTACCAAGTCCATAGTTCGAAATATTGCTGCCAAGCAAGTCGCTTAACTATTTTTGTCAACATGCACATAAAATTCAAGGAAAGCTACTTCTTCCAGCTGCTTCGCTATGAAATTTGCCCCTAAAAAGAAAGCTAGCCTTGCCAATTTCTAGCGTCACTTGCGAGTTCAGGCAGACCCGTAAAATCATTTATCGCAAATGGCACTTGGACGATTTGACAAGCTCTCAGCTACCCAATGTGTGCATTTACATGAAGTACCCGGCACGTAGCAAATCAAGACGAAGATCTATAAAAGTAAACTTTACGACTGCACAAGAACTAAGACTGTAGAACCACTAAATGGCGCCGCTCCCTCTACTACTACTTGCTTTGTAGAACTCGTGAAGCTACAGGGTAATTAAAAAGAACTTAGCACATGACCGCGTCGCGAGCCGCGAGCGTAGAGTCAAGAACTTGGGGAGCTGCAGCAGCAGAGGGTCTCAGAACTCAAAAAAAAAAAAAAAAATGGAGACAACCGTTGCGGTGAGTTTTTCTCAGTTCATAAATGTCAAGTTCAGGGTTATGGGTAAAAAACAAAAAAAAATCAAGCAAAAGAAACCAAAGCACGTACCGATGTAAACAGAGTCCCAGACCCCGCCAAAACAGTCCGAACATGCTTCAAAAAACAATGGACAGAGGTAAAAATGGCTTTAAATGGTGCGATTTGTTGTTGTTTTTTCTTGAATCTTGTAGTTTTTTTTTCGCCTATTAACAAAGTCAAAGTCAAAGTTAATGATAATGATGAAACGCGTAATTAATTTGACGTAGTGCCGTACGTCTCCCCCTCAGCAATTTGTAACTGACAGTTTCTGGGAACACTTTGTGCGGTGTGTGAACTTCACTACACATTAATGGATTACGATTTGAACGAAAAGTAATTCAATTTTTTGGTAAACAGTTCAATGAGCTGGTTCAGTGTGTGTGTAAAGAGTTTCAACTAATTAAAAATAAATTAGGCGCATGATATGATTATTTTAGAGCAGCTTTAGAAGCTAGAAGGCTGGGAAAAAAGCCAAGAAAAGCACTTAAGCAATCTTTAGAAAGAACTTTCAGTCAAAGACTTTAGATAAGATTAGATTTGTGGCGCGTGAGTAGACACATTACTGGCGCTCAGGCGGCCTTGTTCATTGTGGCATATGCTGTAAAAGATGTCAAAAGGAAGACAGTAGGAAGGCTGACTATAGATAAGACACATAGGTTGGGTTGCAAGTCGGTTAAAATTGGGAAGAGAGCACATGTAGGGGGTATTAAGTGAACATGGTTCATGTAAAACGTAGCACTTCCTAAATGTGGACAATGAAGCTGTTTCGTCGAGTCTGCTAGACTCTAGAGCGGCTATGTTATGTCAAGTCTTCTAGACACTAGAGCGGCCGTGTTCCCTCGAGTTTTCTAGACTTTATTGCGGTCGTGTCACGTCGAGTCGTCTAGACTCTACAGAGGACTTGCCCTACTCTAGAGACTGCGTCTCCCATCGATTCTTCTAGACTTTATAGCGGCTGTATTCCGACGAGTCTTCTAGACTGTAGAGCGGCCGTGTTCCCCAAGTCTCCTAGACTCTAAAGCGGTCTGGTACCATTGAGTCTTCTAGGCTGTACAGAGGCCTAACCCGTTTAGTTGTACATCAAGTGTTTGTACAAAGTGTTTAGTTGCAAGATTTGAATTTCAACGTTTGTTACTAACCAAGTCTTTGACAGATATGATAGAATCCTTTTCTCATAGCCTACAAAAAATTCGATAATACCGAATCCGATGTCTAGGGTTTCGAGATAACCTTCAAAAACCACAAAAAGCGGTATCTCAAAAGATGAGTTTTTTTGACCTCCAAAAAAAAAAAAAACACATCGCCAAACAGTGGGATACCCTTTACCATAAATACATATCCTAACACAAGTGAAGGAGAAAATAGAGTAAATGCATTGCGTAGGTGGAGGGTTGGCAACGATTATTATTAGGGCTACATGAGATTACTTGGCGAGTACAATCGAATTTTGAAGCAGATTATTAGGAAAGGTGCAATTTTGATCCACAGAAGCATGTAACCACGAAGGAAACCTTTGTTAAATCAAAAGTGTAAATAGCCTGAAATTGTCTAACGAGGAGTCGGGTTAAGATATCAATATAATTCAACAAACCTTATCTGAAGAGGTATTATTCGCAACCTTAAGGTACAGTTTTGAGTCTCTAGCTCTTATCTAAGTGTTTATACTAGTTCGGACATACCTCAATCGTTACCCGAGGTCTTCCACGCCTACTTCTGCCTTTTATATATATTGCACCAAATTAGTACATATACCCTTGCCAATGTGAGTACAGACTATCAGAATACGTATTGCGCTTAGCCCAAAGCGAATGCATAAATTTCCTGTGACGTAGATAGGGAGAGAGTAAAAAGCTGCTTGCTTCAGTGGCATTTATTGCTATTATAGTAAAAGCAACGCAGTGCCACTTCATTTTTATACCCTGTACCTATAGGTACAAAGGGTATACTAGATTTGTGCAATGTATGTAACGGACAGAAGGAGGCGTGGCAGACCCCAAGTCCTTTATACCAAAATGCTTATCATAACCTCGGGTAGCGATTGAGCCATGTCCGTCCGTCCGTCCGTCCGTCCGTCCGTCCGTCCGTCCGTCCGTCTGTCCGTCCGTATGAACGCCTAGATCTCGGAGACTATAAGAGCTAGAGACACGGAACTTTACCTGCTGGTGCGCATATTTCCTAAGCAGATGAAGTTTGTTGAATCATGTCAATATCTTTCCCCGTTCCCCCGCAGTAGAGTTTCGCGGTTTTTAGCCACACCGTTTAGTATTTTTATCTGAAATTTAACAGAGCGATGCGTTGTGGTTACATGCATCTGTGTGTAAAAAATTAACAAAATCGGACAAATACAGCAAAAGTTATAGTCAAAAATGTGCAAATTTCACCTCCCCTTGCCAATAAACTGCGTCAATATTTGACTCTACGCAATTATGGCTACAAGTGACCTAGAATCACAATTTTTGGTAAGCGCATTCATGTGGCTCTAATGAACAAATCCACATCCAAATTTTATCGATGCAGTCCCCCCACCCCCCGCAATCGATTTACCGTGTTTTCTCCCACACCCCTCAACATATCATCTTGAAACTTACCCAATATAATTAAAATAGCTTCTTTGACGTTACTTTCGATTTTCATCAAAATCGGTACAAATTTACGGAACTTATGGGTATAAATATCGTTTTGCACCAAAAAAAAAAAAAATTCCAATTGGAAAGTTCTTAGATGGAATATGCAGGAAAAATTTTTTTGACACAAAAGGTACAGGGTATTCCACTGTCGGGCACCGCCTCGACTGTACCACATTTTTTATATTAATAATTTTAAAAATAATTTATTTCAATTTATTTTTTATATAAAAAAACTTTATTTTATTATGTTGTTTGGCCAGCTGGTTACAAGAAAAAAAATTTCGTGTACCTGTGCTTATCTAGCAGTTGTCAAATCCGCGTATTTTTTACAACTTTGACTTCATATAAATACCATAAAAGCAAAATTAACTTGATAGCACATAATAAATTTTTTATTTTTTTTAAAAAAAAACACACATTTTTTTTTTTAATGAATTTTATGAATGTATTCTAATACAAATTTTTGTCCAGTTGATTTTTTGTAAATTTAAACTTTCCACTAATTTGAGCAAATGTATTACGTCATAGCATAGCTGCTACCTATAATGTTTGCATCATTTGTATTTTTGCAATCAATAAAAAAATAAATTAAAACAACTCGAGATTGCACAAAAAAAAAGAACAAAACTTTATGCAAATGCGAAATATTTTATGGATAAGCGGAAGAGCGGGTTTAGAGGTTTTGGGGCCGTCAGGAAAAGGCAACCAACTGAGAGACCGGTTTGATTGCAATGTACAGGTAAACAAACGACAGACACCTAACGAAACAGACATGGCATAAAATAAAGTAAATAAAATGAAATTAAAGACCATTAAGTAAATGCATAAAAAAAGTAAAAAAAATTCACTTCATGTACGACGCGCGTTTTTGTTGCGACTTAAAACGCGCGCAGCTGACGTTTAAGCCACTTAGCAGGAGCTCTTAGGGTAGGCAACGCAATGCAGCTGAAATGGATGGGCAAGTACATCAGTCATTTTAGGAACCGTGCCAGAGTCAAGGCGTGCGCATAAAATGCTTTATTTCTATGTAACGTGCAAATATTTTCCTTGCCAATTTTCTCGATAAACGCAATTTATTTTGCTGCCATTGGCGAATATGATGAAAATTGCCGGCAACAACAACAATGTATATGTTAACGGTAACGTTACCTACAACAACGCCAAAAAAAAAACCCAGAAAAACTCCAAAGAAAAACTGTGGTAAATTGCAAGAGGGCTAATTTGATATTTTGCGTCTGATGCTGGCTTGTCTGGCTGCAGGGCCATCAATCATACGCCATGTAAGCAGGAGACATCATAGCAAATCAATGGAAAACGAGCGGTGTCTTTGTACATATATGCTTGTAAAGTATATACATTGGTGGGTGTAAATACACATGTATATATAAACTTGTACTTGCACACTTACCCACACTTAAGCATGAGTACAGTCGCAGTTATCAACACTGACGCCACAACAACAAAAAGAGTGCAACCAATTGGCAGCCGTAGCTAACAAATTTTAAGCGCTGATCAAACGCCAAACACATTGCCAACAATTTATTATACTCTAGGCGTAGTTGGAGTATATTAATAGGATATGATGTTGGCCAAACGATATCCTCATAATACAATCGGATTTCTCTATAATAGTATGGGCAAAAATATGTGAAGCGGTCCAATTTTTTTCTCGACCTCTTCGATTTTGATGATTCTAGATATCTAATAGTAACCACGTCAAATTTTATTGAAAAATTCCGATTATTTATCAAGGTATTGATAACTGAAAACTCGATTTTTCATTTTTAGACATTCGACAAGCCATATCTCCTCAACGAATAAAGATATCGACGCAAATTTTTGTTTCCGTGAAATATAAAATATTGAGTTTACAAAAAAAAAGTTTTGGTTAGTATTGGCTAGTGGCTCTACCACATATGTAAAAATCATCAAAATCGAAGAGGTCGAGGAAAAAAGTTGACCGCTTCACTTATTTCCGCCGATATGTATTTAGACGTCTTAATGAAACTTATTTAATTGCCCCTTCCTTCAATTTCCATCGTATCTTGTATAGTCACTAAATCTCATGCATCAAATATTTGAATATCTCAGCAAAACGAAATCCTGATTTTTACCGGAAACCTTGTATTTTTTTTAAAGAAAAATTAAATCTTCATTAAAGTCTGCATAAAAAAAATTTTACGCCATAGTTTTGTCAAAGCCAACTTGATAATTTTTTAAGCCATGGTTGTTCTTATTTTATGAACACTTAGTTTGTTTTTTGTTGAAACGACTACTATAAATTTAAAAAAATTATTTTTCCTGTTTTTTTTAAATTTTATTTAGTTTTTAATTTTTTAAAATATAAAAAATAAATTAAATGGGTTATGTCAGCACCGTATAAAGCAGCTCAAAATTCTTATGAAATAAAATAAAACAAAATACAATATATGTAATAAAAATAAATTTTAAAAAACTGTCTTATAAGCTTTGACAACTTTTTAGAGCATTCAGCAGTCGGCTTGCTGCCAATCAAATGCATAAATCTTGGCCTAAAGTCTTATCCACATCGTTTAAACGTTGACACCAAACAACATTATAAACCTCTTTTGCCATTCACTGCGATTCGAGACATGACTTGTATTTGGCGTTAATCACTCAATTTAGTCTGCGGTTTTTGTGCCAGTGTATACATTATGTAAATTGTATTTATTTGGGTTGACTAGTCAAATGAATTGAATGATTCTCAAGTTGAAGTGTCAAACAGTTTCCAAAAGTTGCAATTGGCAAAACCTTTGGCCACAAATTAAGGCTTCACTTGATTTTGCGCACTCAGCAACTTGACAATAATTAAGAAAGCAATTTAATGCCAATACAAAGGCATGCGACACACACAGATACTCACACAGATACTTATACCAATACATACGCCAACACACAAGTGTAATTAAGCTGCAGTGACTGCAAAAATATTAAATTAATAGCCAAACTGAGCAGCCCGTCTCCGACTGACTATCGACTGCCTTATACCTGCCTGGCCAACGTATAAATATGAAAAGTTATTAAAAAAAATAGTATCTACTATATAAAAATAATATCCAAGTCGTTTTGTAACTTTACCTTTCATGGACTGACTGTCCGTTGGACCAAATGACGCACATGGCCAAGTCGCAACTAGCCAACAAATGATTTTTAATAGCTTTGACACTCATTAAACTCAAATTACATTTGATTACGCAGTTTTGCATAAGTTTTGAAGTTTTTTTTTGTTGTTGTATTGGACACTCTCTTAAGCGGCTTATGTTGTTGCCCCATATGAAATATTGTCATGGTTAGTAATAGTAAAAAAAAAAAAGCATAGAATGGGGTATTATGTGCATTATTAACATTATGCAGCTGCAACTCAAATGAACATAAACTTCGACTTTAACTCTAAACGATGCAACATCGTGGAGGTTCTAGAGAACGGCAAAGATAAGCAACATGTTGTACAGCTGAAAGTAATGATATAGAGAAAGCAATCTTGAAGATGGCTCCAATGGATGCCCCGTAAGGCTGGTGCTACGTTGGGTGATATAAAATATCACGACTATATGTGGCAGATGCATCCTGATACTTTTGGGTAGAACCAGAGTCAGCATAAATCGAAGATGAGCTTAATTATTTTGTTGGTGGATAGGGTGTCCACGACGATCAATCTCCTTCCATTGTCAAACAAATTTTTGGAAAAATACATTAGTTAGACCCTACCCCAACGAAAAACCTTATCTACGCCAATGTGTTGTGAAATGCAAATATTCAAGATCCTGGTTTTCACCAGTTTGCAATTATTGATCATTACTTTTCTCGCTCAATCTTAAGAACGATTATCTGTAATAGATATTATTGTATAGATCTCATCCCATCCAAAAAATCTAAGACGCCACTGCATTATTCCAATTACTAGGTACAATGAAAATAACAAAATTTCATATTCAAGATCCTTTTCAGCTGTTTTTCTCAAGAACGTTTATCTCAATCTCAACAATGTTTATCTGTAATAGATATTCAGCTGTTTTTCTCAAGAATGTTTATCTCAATCTCAATGTTTATCTGTAATAGATATTGTTGCATACCAATTTTATAGAGAATTTTACATTCTACATTCGAGGAGTAATCTCTAAGTAAAAAAACAATTTTCGTTAATATTTGTTACATTATTTGTCTCATATAAGAATTGAAGGAGGACTTCGTTATTGACGGGAGTCTCATGAACACACCCTAGTTTTTTTTTCCATTGAATTCGCGTGCATTATTACTATTTTTAAGAAGATCACTTCCAATTTCTCTATAAAAAAAAACATTAAAAAATTCAATTTTTTTTTAAAACTCAATTTTACAAAAAATTTTTAAAAGTTACAAAAGTCTAATCATTTTTTAACTCAAAAACAAAAAAAAAAAAATTGTTAAAAAGATAAAAAATTCATAATTTTTTTTCAAATCAGTTTTATAAAAAAAATAAAATTTTTTTTTTAAATTAAAAAAATCCAAAAATTTTTAAAACTCAGTTTTATTGTTAATTGAAAAAATATTGTAAATATCATTATTAACATACCATACCTCGTTTCTCAAAAATTTACCTAAATATTAATTTATCGATAACTCAATAAATAATCGGAATTTTGCACTTGTCTCGAATAAATATAGCCGGAAGCAACTTTGTTCTCGAGGGGGAACCCATGACCGCACGGTGGTTATTTTTTTTTCAGTGAATTCAAGTGCTTTATATTAATTTTGAGGAGATAACTTCTGAATTTTGAATTAAAAAAAATATATGTAAATAAATTTAAATGATATTAAAAATATTTACATTGTTTTATTTTTCACTGATCAAAAAAGTATTTATTTTTTCAAATTATTTTTCCGGGATATGCCATTCCAAAAAAAAATCTATATAAATTTGCAGTTATCACAAACTCGATAAATAATGGGAATTTTGCAAAACCAATCTGTGAGGCTAATATTGCCTACTAGCTCTATCAAATAGATCAAAATCATAAAAATATCATTCCAAAGAAAAGTCTATCAAAATATGCAGTTATCGATAACTCGATAAATCATCGGAATTTTGCAAAACCAATATGTGAGGCTAATAAGGTCTATCAAATATATAAAAATTATCAATATCCAAAGAAAAGTCTGTCTAAATATTAGTGTTGGGTTGCTCATGAGTGAGTGAGCAAAAATGAGCAACTCACTAAAGTGAGCAAGTGAGTCAACTCAGCAAAGTTGTTCTTTTTGGCTCAGTTGCTCACTACTCACTTGCTCACTACTCACTTGCTCACTACTCACTTGCTCTGTAGCGTGAAGTTGCCGCATTCATTTTTGTTTTCAAACGAACAGAATACAAAATTTGTCTTATAATTGAATTAAAAATTTTTCCTTGTAAGGTTCCAGAACGACACATATTGCACCAGCGAAAATCAACATTTTCTTATTATAAAAGTCATTGAAAAACTTTACCTTTTAAATTCAAATATAAGACAAATTTAGTTTTCTGTTCGTTTGAAAACAAAAATGAATGTGGCAACTTCACGCCAAAGAGCAAGTGAGTAGGGAGCAAGTGAGTACTGAGCAAGTGAGTATTGAGCAAGTGAGTAGTGAGCAAGTGAGTCGTGAGTAGTGAGCAAGTGAGTAGTGAGCAACTGAGCAAGACTGCTCACTGAGTGAGCAACTGAGCAAGTGAGCAAGACTGCTCACTCACTTCAAAATGAGCAACTGAGCTAACTCATCAAAGTGAGTCATGTTTACACAACACTACTAAATAAGACTTCGATAACTCGATAAACCATCGGAATTTTGCAAAACCAATCTGTAGGGCTAATTAGCTCTATCAAATATATAAAAATTATCAAGATCAAAGATATTGACTAAAAAAGTGGTACGCTTCACTTAGGTTGTGCAAAAAAAAAAACAATTTTTTTTTTAATTTATACAATTAAATGGAACCTGATGTAACTAAAAAAAATAGAAATGCAAACATGTTTTATTCTGTCAAATTACAACACTAAAAAATCAAACATATTTGAACTGCAATTTGTTGGCAGTCATAAAAAATATGTAAAATAAATATAAAAATTATTATTTAGCAATAATATAAAGATACATTTTAATACAAAAATATACAAAGAGCGTAGAAAATATTGCATAATTATTTGTTAAATATATGCAATTTATTATCTACCTTTTTATTGCTGTAAAATATTAAGCCAGCTTTTTGAAATATTGTTAAAATCTGTGTAAAATTTAATTACGCAAAATTAAAAAAGCGTTTTGTATGATTTTTCAAAATATTTATAGTTATTACAACTGCATGTATACCCTAAAAAGCTTTAGGGGAAACTATGTATTTAATGATATTAAAAGTTTTTCCTTTTTGTTGGTAAACACATTTTGTGGATGAAATTAAAATAGCTTTGGATGTGCATACAATCAAACAGATTGTTCGCATACTTTTGTATGCCAGTGTATTCTAAAGGGAGGCACACAACATTTTTGCTCCACACAACAATAATCAAGCAATTTCAATCAAATAAATGCCGATTCGTTGGGGAACTTTAATACCATTTACCTACCAGGTTATACCAGGCACTCTTTGACCAACAGGAAGTTTTCTCTGGTCTTTGTTAGTGCGTTACCTTTTGTGGTTTGTATGTTTAGTTTATTTTAGCGCAATTTGTTGCGGTTCCAAGAGCGCCAACAAACGGTTGAGCACCCAAAGGGTTAAGGGCAGACCACACACATGTGAATGGAATGGCCAAAGCTTGTAGCATCTGTAGTTCTATGCCCCCCCCCCCCACTTGGAGGCAAAGTTAATTTTGTTATTGTATGGCATCGGACTCTCAACTTGTGTGGCTCTTCCTTCTCTGATTTCGTTACCCTTTCTCTTCCTTGTAGAAATAAGTACATACATATGTATATAATGATGGCACTTGATTGAAAATGAACGTGACTGGGAAAACAAGTTTGTTTTCCAACGCTGTTTTACTTTTCCCTTATTACTCGGCTTTGTCTACTTTTTACAAAAAAAAGAAAAAAAAAAAAATCTGTCGAAGTAAATTATGTTAGTAAGAAAACAACCCGACTATTATATGCATACATACATACATCCTTTACTACTGCGAAATCTTAGTTTTCTCGGTTTTGATACGACTTTGAGGTTTCTAAAGTCAGCCAGTCAGTCGGGTAAGTGTAACTTTGTTAAATGTAAATTTGGAAATATATCGTTTATTTTAAAACATCCCTACTAAATATTATAAACAGGCCACGTATACTTCACTACTTATGAAAAGCTGATTTCGACAGTTTTCATGCGATTTGAACTCCCCTAAATATACACATAAGTTTTATGGACATCCCTACAGAAATGTAGAGAGTTGTGGTCTTCTTTTTACATCTCTACTATTATAAAACCTGTATTCTCGAAAACTCACTGTACCTTAAATCTCGTTTTTCCAATTTTGACTCTACTAGAGACTACATACTAATTTTGTTGATTGTAACTTTTAATACAGAAAGGTTCGTGTTTTTCAGATTTCCCTACTATTATAAATAAACCCTGTCTCATATTCATTAATGCTTAATTGCGACAGTTTGCATCCTATTATAGCTCCCCCGTATCATCGAAAGCTCACTGAACTTTTATCTCCACAGTTTTCATCCAACTGGTTATTCAAATCTGCATACTGATTTTGGTGACCCTGAATCCTCAAAAGCTCACTCTACCAATCAACTTCAAAGTCCCTGAAGACTAAACACTGTTTATGGTGACTAAGATTAATGAGAGTAGGTTTTCTTTGGTAATTCATTGAACCTTAATTCCCACAGTTTTTATTGGACTTTGACCCCTGCATTGCATTAGACATGCGTACTTTTACAAGCTATGTATCCTCCAACAATTACAGAAACTGAATTGCCATAGTCTTCAACCAATTTTCCTTGAAGACTTCATACTTATATTGTTGTCTGTCACTTTTTCGCAAAGAAATTCAGCACGACGTGGTCTTTCCTACAATTAAAAAACCCGCGTCCTCGAAAACTCACTGTACTGTACTCCCTGAATACATACTGATGTTGGTGACTGTAAATTTTTCACAAAGAAATTTAAAAAGATGAGGTTTTCTTTGAGGCATTCGAAGTTCAGTAGTTTTTCAAGTATACTCGAAAACTCACTAAACTTTAAGTCATAATTCGAGTTTAAAAAAAAATTTGATCTAAACCGCCCCATTGTAATGGGAAGAAAGAAATTTTAAATAGATCATAAGCCGTTCCTTGCGTAAAAATTTCAGGCTCCTTGCTCTTTGAGACACAAGAATTGACAAGTCCGACAAAGTTGGTGCTGATCATTTCGTTATATTCTTTAAGAAGTCAAGATCTTGTGGTACCCAAATTTTGTTTTCCAAAATGTTGAAACGCGGGGACAAAAAGTTTTGGCACACCTTCCAGTCGATATTGGTTATGTTATCCAAAAATTTTGGGTTGCTCTAACTTAGGTTACACTCAATTTAAAGGTACTTCTGGTTGATTCAGTCGAAATTGTTATTCAAAAAATCCTTTAAAAAAATAAAACACATTTGTTTCAGGTTATTCTGCTCCATTTTGAATAATTTTACATTAAACGACATATCTCTTTCTTTTCTTCCAGGTAATTCAACGTTCACTTCTCATCAAAGTAAAGTCAAGTTTTACGAATTAATCTGGTATGGCAAGTTTGGGAATACGTGTGTAAGTTTAAGGGTTAATGTATCTCTTAATGTATGGGAAAAGGATTCATTTTGTCTACTTCTAGTCTTAAAGTTATGCAGCTAATAAACCCAATTATCTGGTCTAGCTTAAGGACCCATACGCAGTTCGAAAAATTTCGCACGGAATGACAAAACTTCATACAAAAAAAAAAACCCATTTGGGATATCCCATTTGAGAAAGAAAGAGCTGTATCAAATTTCAATATTATAACTGGCGAAGGAGTGAGCCGTCAGGAAATGGGGACCAATGTCAAAAACTGAATGCAATTAAAGAGCAATCTGTGCGTTAAATTTTCAAAGACGGGTAATGACGAACGTCGCTCCATCGATTTCTTCTGTTATCGTAATAATTTTGCTATAAGGCGTACAATCTTTTGCTTCTTCTTCCCGTCCCTAAACTCATGATTATTCTTATAACACGCTTGTAGCCAAAGTACACGGTATAAAAACATTTCAACAATATTTAGTGACATCTTTTGCCACTTGGAGGTAGTTCTTTGCTTCTAGCCGACACTTTGGCATGTCTTTGCTGAAAGTAAAATCAATAATAATAATCACATTAAATATTATTTAATTAAAGCGTGCAGACGTCTTTGCCTGCCGGCTGGAATTTCTTTTACTGCTAGTGCTACTGCAGCTTCTTCCTTGTCAACGCTATTTTGTTGCACGTTCTCTCTCTCTCTGTCTCTAAGAGAATTATGCGCGCATTTCCGTTTCCGGCATACGCAAGAGCGCACACAGTCAGCCATTGAAAAAAATGGTTTGCATTAAATTAACTCGGAGGTTGCCAGACCCAACGTTGGGAAATTGGCATTTTTCTGTAACTGCCACATTGTGGAGCTGCCACTTTTAGTTGCACCAGTAAAGGGACACATAAAGTTAGCAGCAAAACTTTTGTAAATTTTTGAAATATGCATGCCGCATTGTGCAGCAGTTACAAATGCATATGCATAAACGATTTCTAGTAATATTCAGTTGCAGTTGCAGTTGCACATTTGAGTCGACCCAATGGGATTGACCCACAAATAAGCAATTGACTGTGCCACAGCAACATTGCAACATAAGCTCTTTAAATTTTTGAACAGTTTTGGTTTGGCTTTAAGTTGCCGCCATATAAGTACAGTAGTTGCAACAACAACTGACAGATGTGTCACTCTCTGGGCCGTCTGCTCTTCATAATTTACGTCACACTTTACAAATTTGGCGCTTGTCACAGCTTATAAGAGCCAAATGTCACAGCTACTTAGGCCAAAAAGCAAGACAAGTAAACCACTTAAAAGTGTGTGTAACTGTGTGTGTGTATCTCAGAGAGCCAACTATAGTTATAAAGAAAGTCATGCTGCCGTCATTAGGCCAAGCAAATATAGGCCTAAACACACACTGCTACCAACAGCTGTGAACTTTTCTTTGCACATTTCACTTGGCGGGAAAGGTGTCAAAAATTTGCAAAGAGCTATTAGAGACCAACAGAACGGGCAACCTTAACCTGCTCTTAACCCACTGATGACTCTAAAGAGTCTCTTATGTATGTACTCAGCGCGGGCGTTGCTTACATTTGCAGGTGGCACAAGTCACTCCTACCTAGAAAATTACGTGACTGGGCGTCAAAATCAAGTTTCCAGCTGCTGGCTCTTTTGAACCTGAGAACCCATACAATGCTTGCTTTGATGAACGCTTAAAGTTCAACTTTTCTAGTAGCAGATACTTATTTAAGCCCAAAACAAAAGCAGCCACTTAGTAGCTGAACATTTTTTTTCCTCGCTTAAAACAAATATTTAAGTGTTGGAAACATTTTCAACTAAATAAGCCCCAGACCGTAGTTTTTCTTTCGTTTTTTTTTCTTAATTACAATCGTCAAAAAATAATGAATTTGGATATATCATTTTCACGAGAATTTAATTACACCCAACCAAAGAAATCGGTTTATTCACAAGTAAATCGAAAAAAAAAAAATGGCGGACGCTTAAACGGTTGCTGACGACTTTGAGAAAAGTCATCTTTTCGGTTTAAATAATAAAAAAAAAATTATTAAAAAAAAAATAAAAATTGTCTTTACTGGCCTTCGAAACAGGCCATCTTAGGTACGCCATTTTGTAGTTTTGACCGCAGATTCCGAAAACCTATATTTGCATATCCAACTCGAACTTTAAAGATAAAAATGAAGAACACATCTTTGGTTCGCCATTTTGAAAAACTAATAAGGTGATTATAATCAGCTACCAAAAAAGTATCTGATTAGCATATAAAAGGGGTTGCAATAATGTTTTTCTGAGAATAAGTTTAACATAATAATAAGTTACTTTGCTTTGGCGGCCATTGTTGCTGCGCCATTTGAAATATCAAAAATCACCATACGGCTTTAAAAAGTAGACAAAGACGAAAATTTTAAGCCTGCACACGTTGCTTTATCTAAAAAATTTAAGTGTGAGAAGGGGGTGGCTGGTTTGACAACCATAACTCTTAATTTTATATGATTTTATTGCTGAGACATAAATCGAAAGAAGCAAGTTTAGATGCTTCACTTAAGGATTTCAAATGTCCAGTTTTTCTAGCTTTTATACTTAGAAACTTATTTAAAATAATGACTTTTACAAATCTCCCATAAATCTGCCAGTAAGTCGCACTGCAAACAACTTTATATCTTTTGAGCAGCCCAAAAACCCAAAAAAAAATTAAAACATGTCACGGTCAAGAAACTTTGCGAGCTACTCAAAAACTCCATAAATTACTTGCATACGACACAGGTGAAGCAGCCAAGTTTACCTTGGCCGATTGCCACTCGACTGTCAATCAAAAAAATGTGACGTGAAGTTATCAACGGCTGCAAGTGTCGACAGCGTTGTTATCGTTGTTGTGGTTTTTGTGGTTTTTGGTGTTATTGTCAGGTCTGCCGACTACTATATTAAGTATACGTTGATAAGACAGTCGCTGATAAGGCCAATTGACCTGCTTTATAGAAGACAATGCATAAATAGCAGCCGTCGATAAACGACATTGTTGCATTACGCATACGCCAAGTGGCACCATAAACTAGACACTGATCATTTGAGTTTGAAAATCTAGTTCTTTTTTCAGAACTACTTACTCATTTATAAGCATGCCTAGTACGTTGCTCTTTTAGCCACATTTTGCGGTTGACTGATTAAAGCGGCTGGCCAGGTGCGGATTCAGGTAACTGGTGGCTGCTGGGCTTATGATACCGACTTCTCAAAATATCTGCGTTTTTCAACAAAATTTTCAATTTGTTATATATACTTCTAATTCAGAAACTTTACTTTATTAGTTCACTTCAAAGAACCACTCCTTGGAACTATGAACTACTGCGTCAATGTCAATTAAAACCACTTGGCATCAGCTTAAGCAACTTATTCTCTTGGATTTAGTACTTTTTGAGCATTTTGTTATCAATTTTGAAGTGCCAGCACCTGGAGTCAACTTTAACTTTATTTATTGAATTTCCATGCATAAAGAGTCTTTGGGGATTTGCGATGTTATCGATGCTGCACTTGGCAAAAAAGTTCGCTTTGCGTATTTTTATTTTTTTTCTCGTATATGGTGAATGGCAAATCGCATTTAATTGGAAAAGTTTGCCAATTTCGCAAAAGTTAAATACAGTTCATACTTTTTTAATGGCCATTTAATGTCGATTTCAATTGGTTTGTGCCATATGCACAAAGCTGATTTATTAATGGCACAAAATAACGCCAAATGGAGTCACTCAATTATAACGATTATGTTGCAGAAATGGAAAAAACTTGCAACAAAATAATGTGACAAAAAAATAAGAAATTGGATTGTGAACGACTTTAGTGTACACTTTTGAGGGTGTTATAATTCTAACTTTTTGTCCACTTTTAATAATATATATTATTGTGTCAATTAATTTTAATTCCAAAATTGTAAAATTTTAACCTTTATAGTCTGATAGTCCCAGATGGGGATTTTTCTAACAAGTCATACTTTGGCAAAAAACTATTTAGCTATAAACATAGTTTAAGATTTTGTTTTCTTTCTACGGAGCGTTATATACTACTTGACATGAATATAAAAATTTGAAAAAAAAAATTTTAAATATTAAAAAAAATTAAAATAAGATAGACGCGAGAAGGAAGGATTTCTTAATAAAATTCTTAACTCAACACATTTGGGATCGGATGTTATATTCTTCGTTACGGTCTCTGGCTAATATTTTGTTATCTTCACTTGTTCTCTTTCAATGGGTTATTTATTCTTAAAAACACAGGTATCCCTTCTTTGGTCTATGTTTAGTAACCTTACACTTACTACAAAGAAATTTTTAGATTGTACTGATTTTTGAGATTTTGTCAAGAACTTATTTAAAGAGTTTAAGGAGTTTATTTCATGTAATATAGTTTTTTTTGTAACTTTAGGTAAATTTGTTTCTTGAATTTAAGAATTTTGAAACTTATTAATATTAATTAATATATTTCTTATCTGTAGTAGGAAATACAGATGATCTGTTAACATCAGCGTTTACTGATGTTAACTCGCTCTCATTATGTTAAGTAATGCTAAGCTAGGCTAAATGTGTATATACTTTAAGTGGGAGAGACATTCGATGTTAAGTGTTGATTGAGTTAAGACGTGTACGGCATTAAGAAAGTAAATAAATTGTTACGTTAACGACGCAGTTGTTGTTTTGGTTTTAAGATCGGTCACCTACCACAATTTCAGAAGTGGGCCTAACCCAAGAACAAAATTAAAATGAACAATCTATTAAATTTTGCCAATTTTACGGAAGAGCAAGTGGAAAGGTGGCTAAATGCAATAAAACTATCGTCTGAATGCTCAAAAGAGGAACAAGTGATTCGTTTAAGCAATTATGTTAAGCAAACACCAAGTGATTTGCTGGTTGTAAACAAAAATTCAAATGAAAATATGTGCGAAAATGACAAAATGCCCGCAGAAGTCTCAGAAATTCAAAACGACGTAGTTTTGTATGAGCATCATGCAGAAAAAATTGAAGTCCCCGTTATAAAGACGCCGTCGTGTGGTGAAATTCAATTGAACAAAGAGACGCTGCAACAAATGAACGTGCAAGCAGCTAACGTCGTTGGAGTGAAGCAACAACAAGAGTTTAAGAACATCACCATGCAGGAGTCAGCGTCTGTCTCGCTTACTCTCGCTAAAGAAGCTTTGATGGACTTTGATGGTAAAACGTGTGCGCGCGGCTGGGTTATGCAGCTAAAAAACATCGCAAGTGTGTACAACATCAACGACAGCTTGATGCGTATGTTGTTTATAAGTAAATTAAAAGGCGATGCGCAACGTTGGCTGCATATAAACTCAACTCGCATTATGGAACCAATTAATCAATTGTTAGACCAACTAATTATGGCGTTTGGTGTAAAATTATCCAAAATTGAAATGAGACGGACATTTGCAGGCCGCAAATGGGAAGCTTTTGAAAAATTTTCCGCTTACTTTGATGACAAAATAAAGCTTTCTGGCGATCTTAATATCGACGTGGATGAATTAATCGACGAAATCATAGAAGGCATACCGCAAGAGAGTTTGCAGACACAAGCGCGTATGCAGTGCTTTACTGACCCAAGGCAGATGCTTCGTGCATTTGCAAATGTACGTGTTTCGTCGGAGTCCACTCCAAGCAGCTGCAAAAAGATGCAGAAAAAGTATGATGACAATTTACGCTGCCGCAACTGCAATTCAAGAGGTCACTTTGTTAAAGAGTGCAGGAAGCCAAAGAGGGACCCCGGATCCTGCTATGCGTGCGGCAAGTTTGGGCATCTTATTGCTCAATGTTCCGGGAAAAAGGGTGCAAACGAAGAAAAATATGTAAGATATTTTAAGATTTATTTTGAAAAAAATACTAAAACACCATTAATAGCAGCGTGCCTAATAGACTCGGGAAGCCCAATTTCATTTGTCAAAATTTCATGTGTTTCAAATCAAATCAATTTAAATCCAGTTTCAAAACCTTACTTTGGACTTAATAAAAGTCGCCTTAATACATTTGGAAAATGTTTATGTTTTGTATTTAAAGAATCCTTAAAAGTACATTTTAATTTAATTGCTGTTTCCAATGAGTCTATGGGCTACGATGTAGTGCTGGGCAGAGATTTTTTAAAAGCATGTGGTTTGCAGTTTGACCCAGACATTTTGAGACTGATTACGGTAGATCCAATTAATGTAAACAATGAACCATGTGTTGGTTCAGAAATGTTATGTACCGAAGATTTTAATTATTTAGTCAAGACAGAAACCAATGATCGTTCACGTGCTAGTGAAGCCATGTTAAATAGTACAGCAGATCCATGTGTTCGTGAAAGCTTGCTGGATTCTGCACAATCATGTGTTAATGCAAAACTATTAGGCAAAGAAAATGTCAACTTGGTCGCACAACAGTCAAGTGTTATACAGAAAATGTTAGAAAACGATGGCATGTCAGACCAACAACTGTTAGGATTGAAAGCTGTTACTTCAACCATTAGTGAAAAAGAAAAACTGTTAGATTCAAAAATATTAGCAACTGATACTGCTAAACATCAGCTGTTAGACAATGCAATTACCGAAATACTTAACATAGATTATGCTGATAAAGAAATTGAACTTAATATTGGTAAAAATATTAGCCATAGTATACAGTGTCAATTGAAAAAATTATTCGAAAATGCGTATTTAAATGCAGAAAGACCAAGCTCTCCAGTAACAAAGTGCGAAATAAAATTGAATCTGGAAAGCCCAAAACCGTTTAGTTGCAGACCAAGACGTCTTTCTTATGCGGAAAAAGAAAAATTACAAGTTTTATTAGATGAATACAAAAAAGACAAGGCCATACGATCGAGTACGTCAGAATATACATCGCCGATCGTTTTAGTTAAAAAGAAAAAGGACAGAATGTGTGTAGATTATCGTATGTTAAACAAGATTACAAAAAATGATAATTATCCTCTTCCTCTTATCGATGATTTGTTAGACAAATTAGAAAATAAAACTGTTTTTACGAAACTTGACTTAAAAAATGGATTCTTTCATGTAGCTGTACATGAAGACTCTATTAAGTATACTTCATTTGTCACTCCACTTGGACAGTTTGAGTTTTTAAAAATGCCCTTTGGATTAAAAAATGGTCCAGCTGTTTTTCAAAGATTTGTCAACAAAATTTTCGAGGATATGATTAGAGACAATAGGGTCATTATATATATGGACGACATTATGGTAGCGACTAAAGATATAGAAGAACACATGAAAACATTAAAAGAGGTCTTTGATAAGCTTGTGCAAAATAAATTAGAGCTACGTCTCGATAAGTGCGAATTTTTGCAACCTAGCGTAAAATATTTGGGATTTTTAATAGACAAAGACGGCATTAAAGCTGATGATAAGGGATTAGAAGCAATCAAAAATTTCCATATTCCTGACAAAGCACACAAAGTACAAAGTTTTCTCGGGTTATGTTCGTACTTCAGACGATTCATTAAAGATTTTTCAACAGAAGCAAAACCCTTGTATGATTTGCTCAAGAAGGACAAACAATTTGAATTCAAAGAACAAGAGTTAGACTGTTTTAGAAAACTTAAAGAAAAATTAGTTCAAGCACCCGTATTGTCAATATACAGCTATAAAGACGAAACCGAGCTGCACTGCGATGCAAGTTCACTTGGTTTTGGTGCAGTTCTCATGCAGAAAAAGGAGGATAAAAAGATGCATCCGATATTTTATTTTTCAAAAAGAACCACAGAATTGGAAAGCAAGTATCACAGTTTTGAGCTTGAGACTTTGGCAATAATTTATGCGTTGCGACGATTCCGTATTTATTTGCAAGGAAAACATTTCAAAATAGTTACAGATTGCAATTCTTTAATTCTTACACTAAATAAAGTTGAGTTAAATCCTAGAATTGCTCGTTGGGCTTTAGAATTGCAGAATTATGATTATGAATTACTACATAGAGCAGGTACCAAAATGCAACATGTCGATGCACTTAGTCGAAATAATAATATTATGATAATAGAAACTAATAAGTTTGAAGACAATCTAGTTATATGTCAGGCAAAGGACGAAAAGTTACGAAAAATAAAAACACTATTAGAAAAGTCAGAGCATAAACTTTATGAAATGAGAAACGGCATAGTATACAAAAAGTTAAATGACGATAGACTGCTTTTTTATGTTCCACATGACATGGAAGATCATGTACTTTATAAATATCATGATGAAATAGGCCACATAGGTAGAGACAAAATGATGGATGCTATTTCAAAGACTTATTGGTTCCCGAATTTAAAAGAAAAATGTATTGGTCATATTGAAAACTGCCTAAAATGCATCGCGTATTCACCAAAAAGTGGGAAGGAAGAGGGATTTTTAAATTGCATTCCGAAAGGTAATAGACCGTTTGAAATAATACATATAGATCATTATGGTCCAGTTGATGCAGGAAGGTCAAAAAAACATATCTTAGTAGTTGTTGACGCATTCACAAAATTTGTTCGGTTATATACAACGAAAACAACAAAAACAAAGGAAGTTTTACATGGATTAAAAGATTATTTCCGAGCATATAGCAAACCAACTTGTTTAATTTCTGATCGCGGAAGTTGTTTTACGTCGGGTGAATTTGATAATTTTATAGCCGAAAATAACATTAAACACGTAAAAATCGCAACAGGGTCTCCTCAAGCTAATGGTCAGGTGGAACGCATAAACAGAAGTCTAGGCCCAATGATAGCAAAGTTGACAGAACCTGAGAAAGGATTACACTGGGACATAGTTGTTGAAACAGTTGAGTATTCGTTAAACAATACTCAACATAGGAGTATTAAACAGTACCCAAGTAAGATGTTATTTGGCATACAACAAAAAGGCCATGTTACAGATGAACTTAAAGAAAAACTAGAAGAGGTAAATGGTTTGATTGAAACACAATCTTTAGCAAATATTAGGAAAAAGGCAGAACAGATTCAAATAAAATCACAAGCTTACAATAAATTACAGGTCGACAAAAAAAGAAGAAGCCCAAAGCAATACAAAATAGGCGATTATGTAGTGGTGAAAAATTTTGACTCTACGGTAGGAACGTCAAGAAAACTTATTCCAAAAAGCAAGGGACCTTACATGATAACTAAAGTTTTAAAAAATGACAGATTCGTTCTTAAAGACGTAGATGGTTTTCAGGTATCCCGTAATCCGTATCAAGGTGTCTGGAGCATTCAAAATATTAGGCATTGGGTAAGGGGTAAACGAAAAAATAAAACATAAAAGCTTAGTTGTTTAAGTAAAACTTAAGAAAAACAATGTAAAAGATGTAAATAATTTTTTTTTCTAATTTTAAGAATCATTATGTAATAAATTATTTTAAGTATAGATCAGGGGATCTAACCGTCAGGACGGCCGAGTTGTAGTAGGAAATACAGATGATCTGTTAACATCAGCGTTTACTGATGTTAACTCGCTCTCATTATGTTAAGTAATGCTAAGCTAGGCTAAATGTGTATATACTTTAAGTGGGACAGACATTCGATGTTAAGTGTTGATTGAGTTAAGACGTGTACGGCATTAAGAAAGTAAATAAATTGTTACGTTAACGACGCAGTTGTTGTTTTGGTTTTAAGATCGGTCACCTACCACATATCTTAAGTACGCTTTTTCTTTATTCAAGTTTTTATTTTTGTTATTTTTTTTTTAATTTTAAATTTTTTTTATTTACTTTATTTTATGTTTTTTTTTTTACTTCTCAAGATCTTCTAAACTATTTTATTTTGTTTTTTTATATTAATAATTAATTTTGAGTTCATTCTTTAAGCGCAAACATTTTTTCTCTCAGTGTATAATCAGTGTATTTATTAAGTCGTTTGCAAACAGAAGCGTATTGAACATATCTCGCTATGGTTCGAAACAAATTTGCGGATGCCTATGGAATTTTATTGACTTCAAAAAATTTAGTTTTGATTATTAGACTCACATGGGTTAAGTTACCAAATTTGACGGCACTAGCTAATAAAGTATAGCATTTAAATATGAAACAAGCCACAGACGATAGATATCGTTAATTGACTAATAAATTAGGCCTTTTTTTAATAAGTCTTATCTCTTTAACAGAAGAAACTACTTACCTTCGCGTTATATTTATTTATTTTTCATATGTCATATATCACTTCTTCTGATTCTTGACCTTCACATCTGAGGATTCTATCGATAAACTCATACATCGATATGCCTCATATCTTATCAATGTTTAGCCCAACGTGTTGGAAGTTTTTGATCTCATTATAGGATTTATTTTATTTACTACGTCTGTCAATTGATTTGTGTAAGGCATGGCTGCTTACTACGAAATTCTTCATTTATGGGGTAGATAGGCTTCTAGGACTATGTAAATTTTGGGATAAAATTAAATGTGAAAGCTTTTACGATATCTTATCTAATCTCATCTTATTAAATCTCTCAATAAACTTCTGCGAAGCATTAGGTAGCCTGTGGCAAATATTGTATCTGCCTCTTATACGCTTCCATTTTTTTTTTGGCATTATTCTTCCTGTTACATATATTTGCATGAACTTTATATACCCTGTTTCGCTTTGAGTAACGCCAAGCATTTATTTACTTTGTTGCCTAAGTGCAACAATTTTTCACTTAAACCATTTTCAGAAAATGCATTTGGATCGCCCCAAATTAACCCCTTTACGCCCCATGCGCTTGATTGAAAAATTATGCTTGACCTTTTGGCAGACATATTAATAAATCAAAATTTATGCTGCCACCCTCAGCATTACATTATGTACATTACTTAGTACATATATACATATACATTCCAACTGACTTGGAACTGACAGCTGTCAGCAGCGGCGCGCATGTTTCTATCAAAAGCCATTTTAGTCATACGCCCAACATATTGCGCATACGCCGTACGGTCCGGTCTGTCAGCCAGGTGGCTGCTGCACGTACTGGGGCTTTGATATATATGTTTGCATTTAATTGTGTGTGTATGTGGGAGTGAGGATGGGGCTGGCATGTCTTTGTGTGTCTGACAAGTTGCACTGACAGTTATTTGGTTCTTTTCATGCTTGAAAACGGATATCCGTTGAGGTTTCATCTTCGACAAGTTGCCATTGAAAAACTCAACAAAAAAATGTATTGGTGAATTAAAAAGCACCGAAAAGGCTATAAAAACACTTTGTTGGGATATGCGGCTCATTATCTGAGTAACTCTGAATAAGAGATGTGGGTGGCTCTGCATATCTTTGTGCCAAAAAGCACGTTGGTGCTGGAAAAAAATGCTGATATTTTTTCAAAATAAGATTTTATTTCATCAACTGTGGACATCCATTGAGTGCAAGACTTTAGTGAAATAAAATTTTTTCTATATTTCAAGGAAATACTGAATTCATGATTCTTTGAGAACAGAAATTTTCAAAGCCAAAGTAGAAAAAAGCTTAATGACATTTTCGAACATTAAATTCGTTTTTTTGTTAACAAATCCCATAACTTTAAAATTTTTTATCGATTTTGTGAAATAATTGCTTGAATGCTTTTCAACGCTTCTTCTTTGCTGCAAGAATTGCTCTTAAGCTTTATTTACATTTTGTTTTTCAATTTTTGTGGTTAGTAATGATGTGAGCAACGTTTGTTAATTTTGTTAAGTAGTCAATTTTTGATTTTCACGATTTCCAGACATATCCGTCCGAATTTTCCCATGTTCCAATTGTTATTCATTCCGCTATTCGAGCCGGAGTAAGACCCAATATAGGTACAGGTATAGAGTTCTAGTGTTTTATACATAAATTTGTTTGTTAGGTTTATTCCTCTGCTTTTTTATCGTGCCCTCTGGAAAATTTTGTAACTTTCTTGGTTCCGGTTGCGGCAAATTTATAGTTTGGCTTGGTTTATTTAATGGGCATAAAAAAGTAATTCCGATGAGCTATCGATTGAAGTCGACTTGGTTGATATACATGGAAGGCGTTAAGTCTGAAGCCATAAGGTTTTCCTAACTTTATTTAAAAAAAATTTCCGGCAAAAACCGTGAAATACGATAAGGAAGATACTTTATGAATTTATAACTATTGCCTGTACGCAGAGAGGCGACAATACTTGATTTAGTTTGCTTAATAAAAAAGCTGCAGCCATCAAATTTAGCAAGGAGACTCATGTGAGCCTTATCAACAGCAACACGTGATATTTTCACAAAACGTTCTACTATCGCACCAAAGCACATAATTCTTTTCCTTGACTACTTCCACAATCCTCAACATATCAAGACAAAATTTGATGCCAAAACTCAACTTTCGGGAAAAGTGGATGCAGGGTATGCCACTATCGTCCACTGGAGTAAACTCTTAAGGTCAATCAAAAATAATTTAATAAAAAGATATGCATACTTACAAGATTTTCTAAAAATTTTCAAGCCTAGACTTTTAAAATTCTGTAGCTCTTAAAAAGTTCACGTTTCGAAACTTTCTTAAAGTGTCGCCCGCCCATAGCCCGCACGTGCCGAACTAGAGCTTCATCACAACAACACATTTCCATTGGAGCTTATAATTAGCGTGTTATTTTTTTTTGACAGTTAAATTAAATCCCCACTTGTTCCCGCTGTCTTTCACTTGTCACCCAGTAATCATAGGCAAATATTTAACACATATTTTCATTTGCAAATTCATTTTTTATTAGACTTTTCCACAATCAGAGGGACCCAAAAAGAGAGAGAGACCATTAACGTGGAGGTACCTCCAGCTGGCCCACTAACCGGTTAACACAATCAACGCGGTGGCAATTAAATGCGACAATCTGTGGCAAGCGTATCGTAGTCGGGGGCAATATAAGCGACTGTCAGCAGCTCTTGGCACATATTTCGATGGCACATATAAAAGTTGGTTGCCTGCTGATATTATTATTATTGTTTGTGGTATCTCTTATTTGAGGTTAGCGTGTGAATTTAATTTGCGCAAAATTGCAACAGCGAAGTAAATACTTGCCACTAGCTGTGCAACATGCGACAAAAGCCGGCCATAAAATGTCAATATCAAAGAGTAATCAGCTTCGACTGAATGTCTGTTTTTTCGATACCCTGTACTTATGGGGTTAAGGGTTTACAAGATTTGGGAAAAAAAAGGCGGGCAGACCAAGAGATCCTTATAACTTCTAACCTCGGATAAAGAAGGGGCTCTCTTCGTCTGTCTGTATGAACACCTATATCTCATAAGAGCTAGAGACAGCAAATTGGATCGATAGATGATTGCCCCGTAGAAGAATTTCGGGATTGGCATAAGCACTATTTTCTAGTCCCCTACTGTCCAAATTTAGCGATACCGATATCCATCTGTATGAACACCTAGATCTCTAACCAAATTGCAAACAAAAGCTGCACAGCTGAAGTTTGACTCAAGTGAGCCTAATAAACAAAACCACTTGAGCCACTAACCTTTTGTCTTGAATGCGCCTACAATCCTCATAGTTTTACTCAAAAATTTGTCGCAAATAGTTACTTATTTTTTGGAAAAAGTGGACGCAGTGTATCCCACTATCGCGCACCACCCCGTTTGTTTCTTTTTTCTGTACGCTCTGTGGACAATTTATGGGGAAGTGTTTCAGTGTCTATGGGACTGACACATTGACAGCAGCCAAACCAATTGACTGATGGAGCAGCCAACTGAGCGTACCCGACTACGGCCATGGATATATCAGTGCGTAGGCAGCACAGCAGGCGTATTTGTTTCCAAGGGGGCGGGTGGGGCGGTTCGAAGCAGACCAGAGACAGCTCAAAGTGCACCAACAATCCAATTACAAATTGACTTAGCTGGCAAACAAGTTTTGCTACATTTGCGTAGTTAATTTGCAGTTTGCCAAACGTTCGAAGATGGATGTTAGAGACCAGACACAGCTGTGAGAGAGCGCTATAAAAATGTGAAAACATTTTTTGGATGAATTTTCGGTTATGTGCAATGCGGAAATATTTCACAAGCTTTGCGATTAACTTCTTTCGTGGGTTCTAGAAGGCGCACAAAAATTGAGAAAGTTATCTATTTTATGGTGCCTCCTAATGTTAAAAGCAGGCGGGGATTAGAAATGCTGAAGCACATCAATAGTTTAACCTTGCAGTCTGATTTCAACCTAAGTAACGTAGAGGACCAAATGTTCTTTTCCTCCGGGAGATAGAATTCTAGGCTGCAACGGTCCTATTAAAAAGTCTAAAGAGGCGATATACCAACTAAATTACCAACCTTTCCCCAAAGACTGATTAAATAAGAACATCCACACAGCAGAAACATATAAAAATGATGTTAGAAAAAAAAAATATGATTTTCTTTTTTACCTACCAGTAAGTTTAATAAAGTTCACATTTACGGCATCTCCCATAAAAAAATACGATTTTCAAAGATTTTTTAAGACAAAGTACATACTATAAAAAATTCGGAAGTATCTCAAAAAGATAGAAAGGGTTCCGAACCTCAAATCAAATTTTGATACAAATGCGTTGACGACGACAGTGGCACATGAAGATAAAAGTATTTCAAAAACATAATGGATTTATTATAGCATATATACCATATATCAAGTAAAGGGTGTTTTTTTGAAAAGCATTTCAACTTTAAATTGAAAAAAAAAAAATTCAAATGTGAATACAAATAATTTAATAAAAAATAAATTTAAATATGGATATGATAATTAAGTAATTTTATTTATTTATTAAATAGTTACAAATTAGCTTAAAAGCTAAAAGTAGCTTTTTTCTTATATATCACACATCAAGTAAAAGGTGTTTTTTTAAGAGCATCCCAGCTTTAAATTGAAATATGAATATGATAATTAAGAAGTTTACAAAAGCTTTTTCTAACATAATATATATCAAGTAAAGGCTGTTTGTTTAAGGGCATCAGAGCTTTAAATTGAATAAAAATAAATTTAAATATGAATATCATAATTGAGTAATTTATTAGTTTTTTTCTTATATGAAATATGCATCCGAACTTTAAATTGAAATACAAATATTTTGGTTTTTTTTCTCATACAATATATAGTATGTATGTCAAGTGAAGCGTGTTTTTTTTAAGAGCATCGAAACCTTTTATTATTATATATTTTATTGTTATTTATTAAAGTTTTTTCTCATAAAACTTGTAAGTAAAGGCTTTTTTTTAAGAGCATCTGAACATTAAATTGAACCAATATGATAAATAAATAATTAGTTATATCTTTTTTCTCAAATATCATATGTATATCAAATAAGGATGAAATTTGAAATTTAATTTTTATTCTGTTTGGAAGAAATATACATACGGGTGGCCATTTTTGCAACATCTCACGATTTTACTAACGCCACCCCCTAAAAAGTTTCATTTTTACCTGCATATAGCGCCTGTAAAATTTAAAAACGATCCGAATGTATTTGATGGGTCCGGCAATAGGTCAAAGGTCATAAAAAAGTTTCATATGAATGCATAAATAGCGACCAAATCGTAAGTTTGACAAAAACATGTTCCAAATATAATCAATGTGTAATTCAATTATCTACAGTCGAGAAAAAAAATTATCGAAATCAGTTTAGTATAACCAGAGATACTTACTTTTTTTTTTTTTTAATTTCGAAAAAGGGTTTTTTCAAAATATCTCGAAGCCCGTTTCATGAAAAAAAATTTTGACTGCATTTTCGGTTTTAGCATGTAATTTTATTACAGAAACGATTCAAAAATGTTAAGGATACGAACTTTTTTTTTTATTTGTAAACTGGTGTAATTAGTCAATTTAATCAATTTTAGAGCTTACCAAATTTATTTAGGCCGACTCTATATTTTTTAAAATTATGTTTTGATAGATATGAGACCTTTTGAACCATAATTTGTCTGATTGGTAACAAGATTTTAAAGTTTATGTAGAACAATACAGTCAAAAACGGAAAAAGTGCAAGTTATGACCTTTGACCTATTGCCGGACCCATCAAATACATTCGGATCGTTTTTAAATTTTACAGGCGCTATATGCAGGTAAAAAGGAAACTTTTTAGGGGGTGGCGTTATTGATATCGACGGTTTAAAAATCCTCCATACCAGCGGCTGCCACCCTAATATACATGGCTTTAATGTTTTCGCAATGATATCTGATAAATGACCATCAAGATCAGCTGTTACAAAGCGCATTCTTTCAGTCCAATATTTGACCATTTTATGACCATCTCTAATTGTTCAAAAGTGGTTTGCGGACTTAACGCACCCCCAAAAAATAATGCAGAAACGTTAAATCGTTCAATCTTGGAGTCTAACCAACAGCTCCATTTTGTGAACAATTATTTATAGGTAGTATATCGTGCAATGATTGAAAGTAGGCTTTAAAATATATGGCAAATGGTGCAATAAATTGTTGCTTAAGCCATTTGCTAAAAATATTATTAGCAGTTTCCTTGTTGTATCATAGTTAACTAAATTTTATGCCTACCATATTTTTTTGGCCCACATTACAAGCTGGTCTGACCAGTGCTCAAGTCCTATACTTACGTCATAATATCGTGCATTTTATTGATTGTTTTATATTTTTTATTTTCATTACAGCAAAATGCAAATTTTAATCGAGCTGCCAACTCAACAAAAGTTTCTACACGAAGTGTTTAAACAAAACACCTGCAAAATGCCAGAAGCCACCTCAATTAAGTGAATCCCGAATAAACTTTAAGACTAAAACTCGAAACTTAATTAAACTTTGCCTAAAGAAACTGCTAAAGACAGCTCAAAGAAATCCAAAAAAAAAAATATAACTTAATTAAGAGCAAAAAAAATCGCCTAGCATTAATTGCTCATACATAAATAAAGCAAAAAAAAAAAATAAAAAAATAATTTTCTTTGTGGAAGCTGCACAAGAAAAGCCGCCAAAATTACGACGTATCACCCACCCACGCCCAAAGTCAAACAGAACCCGGCCAATATGGACAACACGTCCGGGCCGGGTGCGTTTGACGATGAGCCGCCGCCAGAACCTCGTGATGGTTGGCTGCTGGTGCGCATCCATGTGCCCGAACTGAATGTCTACAAATGTATGCAATTCCCATCGGAGCGCCTCGTCTGGGATGTCAAACAGCAGGTGCTCGCCTCGCTGCCAAAGGTTAGTATAACTTGTATATATTTAATATAACTATTACGATTATGTGTACATACTAGTTACTAAGTGTTTTATATATAGAGCAAGACGGCATATGCATGCCATGCGTGAATTCCAAAAAACAAGAAGATCTGAATATGCCAACTATGTTGGGAGTTACCATGATGTGTACCATATGATAGTAATAGAATGGTTCTAATTATTAACTATAGCTATGAAAGCGAAACAGTAGCATGTTGTAGATATTATAATAACTTATTTTTGGGCAAAGCTGCTAGAGCCACCTACAAGAGCTCATTTGTTCTATTTGACTGAGTATGTTTTCCAGATAACCTACTAAGACTGGGAATGCTTTCTAGATAGCAGCCGCAGAAGTTCTAGAACATCAAAAACTAAGCAAATGTCATTGGACTTGCTTCTTTCTTGGAAATCCTGGCTAGGCTCGTCTTTAAAGTAGTAGTATAAGTTCGAGGATACCAAAAATCAGTCAAAGGTTGTTATCGGATGCACCTCTTTATAGGCATTATTTTCTAGGCTCATTTGATTATGTCTTCCAGCTACAGATTTACACTGGGAATATTTTACAGATAGCTGCCGCTAAAAAGTAGAAAAAAAGTTCGAGACCCCCAACAGCTCATCGCAAACTATCGGTTACGCCACTTTATGAGGACTCCTTTATAGCCGCGTAGTATACGTCTCTTCGCCACTTCACCAGTATTGCTTTCCAGAATCGTCCTTAAAGTATATATTTAAATTCTAGGCAACAGCTTTCGAACACGCATTTTTATCGGAATTCTCTTCTATTCTATATTTTCCATCCTGCAGATTCCGACTGCAAATGTATTCAATAACATTTATCTTCATTGGGATTCCTTGCTTAGCTCATCATTGAACTAGTAAAAGAAGTTCTAGATCGCCAAAACCCTGTAAATAGCGTATCGGAGGCACCCCTTTATTAATATTATTCAACTGATAATTTCTTTCATTTACCCGTCTTGAGTATGTCTTCTAGCTGCAGATTTAAACTGGGAATGTTTAAGAGATAGCTTACGTTTAAAAGTAGAAAGAAAAATTTAAAACTCAAATCGGATCCGCAACTTTATCGGGATTCATTTCCGGGAGCCTCTTGAAAGTAGTATCAGAAGTTCAAAGATGCCTAAAACCAGTCAAAATCTAACAGATGCGTATCTTTATCGGAATTCTCTCCAAGGCTCGTCTTCAAGTGCTCGTTTCTTCAATTTGCTTGTTTTTTAGCTGGCTGACGGTTTAATGTAGTTAAAGAATATCTATATCGCTGTCGGGTATGACAGAAAACCAGGTAGAAGACAATACCATAGTTGCGCCGAAAACTCATCTTAATTGGCCTTCTTCTACCAATAGAAGTTTTAGACTACCAACAACCATGCAGAAGACAATAGCTGCGGCTGTCTTCATCAATTTAAATAGAAAAAGCTTGTCCACCTACATTTTGTGGCGGCTACCTAGAGCCAGGTTAGTCAAGGCAACAACTAAACTAAACTTGAAATTTGTATTCAAAACTAAAACAGCTAACCAGATAATACCAAAAGATTTATTGACCCAGTCTTCGGGTCGTACCGATAGGTGGCGGCAGCTCGTCTTCATAGGCATAACGTAGTTCCGTATGATAGGAATAAACGACCAGCCAGCAATAAACAAGGAATCCTGCAAAATGCATGCTTTTAAGGAAACTAGGATATATTGGCAATACAACTTACCCATGGTAATAAGAAACAAAATGATTACGACCCAAACAAATCGATAACATATAAGGGCCAGTATGTGAGCTATAATCCATAGGGGTGCATGCGCCAGAAATGGCAGAAACATAAGCTCATTATTCTAAAATTTAAAGGATTAATAAAACCTGCGAAAGTTGGAACGTTCCCAACTTACATAGTGTACACCGATGCAGAGCATGGCGGAGGTAATAAAGCCAAATGCTGAAAACACCATGGTTGTCTTTAAGGCTGCCGGTGCACCATATGCTGCCCTCTGATACTCATTAGGGAATATGCACTCCATCATAAATGCCGAACCAAAGGTCAGATAAAAATACCAGACAAGAAAAATGCATCCAATTAAGAGTGTTCCATAGCGTAAATTGATGCAGAAGCAGCAATTATTAAGTATTTTTATAAAATACTTGCAACGACAGGTGGTAGCCATTATAACCAGGGAAGATTTGCTAAAATTTTGCACTAAAAAATTTTGAAATTCGAAAAAAAAAAGACAATTTTTATATTTTTGAAAATTTACATTGAACTAAATTATCTAAACTAAAAACATAGCGCCTACTAATGCTATAGAACTTCGGTAGAGCGGCGAAGATCCCGGGCATGCTTGGCATGTGGTCCGTCCAGTGTCAGTTCCTGATAGTAAGAGTGCACTATGCACCAGAAGTACACAATTATAACTAAAAGGCATAAATAGAAACTTGTTCTCTAGAACTCAAATTAAATCCAATTATCTAAATACTCACTTATAACCACTACCTCGGCTATAACAATTCCTTTGCTTTCAATATGAATCAAATCAACGATAAGCAGTATAACATATAGCACTAAAATGCCCGCAAATATGAACAACCACGGAAGAACCAAATCTTTTTCTTCCTAAAAAAAAGTTACTATATAGCTACAAAAATTGTTAGTACTGTACTCGGCTCACCTTTCTAGTTGCCACAATGAGCAACAATGAGCCTACAAGAGCAAAGAATATAATACCAATTTGGACAAAATATGCAGGACCTATGGGCTTCATATCTATGGTAATATGCAATAGTTGAGCTGGTCAAAATTTGAACATTGACAAATTGTAGCTTACTTATGAATATACTGTTTGGGCCAAATATCACGCACTCCAAGGAGTAGTATAGAATGCAGATGATGGCTATGAAAAAGCAGCCTCTACGCAGACAACCACAAAAGCAACAGCTTCGGAAAATCATTTTCAGCACTTGTTTTAGGTATTGTATAGGTGTCCAAATATTTTATAAAATTTTTGTTTCTTGACATTTTTTGCTAAGCACTACTTGTCTCGTACCCTCTGGTACAAAAAACAAAAACAACTACAGGCGTATTTTCCTTCAAACGAAGTCCTGCCAGATGTATTTTTCCATAGGTATTACAATTTTTTGACAGGTACACTGCTCTTATGATCTGCTTAAAACTAATTTTTTATATAAGGAAGCAGTAATCTGCTTACTTGCGAATTCGGTATAGGAAAGTTCTACCGTATCTTAAAGATCATTGGAAATCTGCCATGGAATCTTTTGAATTAACGAAAACGTCAAGATATTTCAAAGATAAACATGTGATTGATTCTGTTTTGGCTAGGGTAAAAATAGATATTATAATGGACTATTTTAAATTAACACATTTTGGAAAACAACGCAAGCTCAATGAATAAAAATCTATTTTATTATTTATTTTATTGTACTTTAAAGTGGAAATTAATTCTAACTTATAAAAGAGTTTAAGGCCAGAGCGCGTCAGGCTGGCGAATAAAAATCTAATAATATATATTCAAATCTTAGGCCTAGTTTTTGGCGTCACTTGTATGTTCACTGCCTACACAAAAAAAAGGTTTCAAATTTATGGCAGTTATATAGAAATGATCAATGATCATGCATGTAAAGAGGCTTCGAGGCTCAAACATATTCCCCGCAAGGGGGTATATGTGGGTAGAGGCACAGCTTGCCTCAGGACTATTTTGCTGGTTCAACTTGTTTTGCAAATAAAATTCCCCCACCGGGTCAGTGGCAAACTACCTAATATTAATTATATTATTTATTATAAGTTTTAATTATGGTTTCTTTTGTTTTGTCTTTTTATATTTATCAACTGTTTAGATTGTATGTTGATCTTTCTAATAAATAAATAAATAAAGGCATTGCTGGAAAAGCTTCGATGTTTTCAATGCTTTTAACTGGAAAACATCGATGTTTCGATAAATCGAAGTTTAAATAAAGATAATAAATTGTGAGACGAAAATTCTGGCCGGAACAGAATATTTATTCCTTTTATTATCTAAATATATTCGATATATCAATACATCGATGTTTGCAGCTAAAAGCATCGGGAACATCGAGCACTGCCACAAGGTGCTCAATTTTATTGCGGAACGGAGGAGCATACGAGTATGAGCTCTAAGGATAATTTGACTTAGATGCCTCAAAAGAATCCTGCGCAAGGTCCTAAGAACTGGCAAATATATGTCAAAATTTTTATATATACATAATCGTAAAAAACATTTTTTTTGCGATTATTTATTTTGTTATCAATAAATAAATTTAGCAAAATTTCAAAATTTAAAATAAAAATTTTTTTTTAAAATTTTTTTTCAATTAAACTTGGTAAGAATATGATTAGTTCAGTGGTAAATTTAAAAAGCTTCAAAGAATACCAAAAGAATCGCAAAAAACGAAATTACCGAAAATATTTTTTTTAGATTTTCATGATTTTGATTTTTGAAAGAGATATTAGCTGAGTATTAAGGAAGTCAGTTCAAATCCCGTAAACGAATAAAAATTTTTTAAAGATAAGTCTGAATTATAAAATATATATATAAATTATTTTCAATTATTTTTTTTTTAATTTTAAAAATAAAATGTGTTCTTGTTTTCGGTCAGAAATAAAAATGATTACATTTTATGCTTGTGATTTGGCATTTTGTTGTGCTGCTAAAGTATCCAGTACTTCCCCGGTCTCTTTGGAAAACTTTTTATTGTCTAAGATCATCATAGCATAACATCATTTTTAAACAATGCATTATTTTGTTTTTATTGTTTATCTCATTTTTTACCACCAAATTCCTAATATATGTTTTTTAACTAGTAAAGTAGACATTGAAAATTCAAGCTCTTAGGCTCGTCGATAGTCACTGTCGGGCCCTACCTTTCTCTCGACCGCTCTCTATATAGCAATAATGTGACTTGAGAATGAATCTCTAGAATATTACTAAAAATTTTTGCTTTCACATTTTTTGACAAATTACCAAAGTTATGTTGAATATGAGGACCGTATCTCAAGACAAAAGTGGGTCACAAGTTACAAAAATCCTTTTTTTTTACTAACAAAATTTGTTGTTAGAAAGATATTGAATATCTATATATCTATATAGCTTCGTCAAAACACATTTTAATTTTAAAATTAAAAAAAAAATTAGCAAAAAAAAAATTATAAACACATCTGAGCTATAAGTACAATAGAATTGGGTATTTACTTTGGCGGGCATAAATGCAGAAGTGCCTGACTAACAACATGAGCTACGAAAATCAGCTTTTAACAAGTTTTATATGGTTGCTATGTTTTGGCTGCAATAGTTTTTATAAAAAAATTTCGGATATTTGTAGTACAATTTGTATTTAGCTCTGGGTCGGGAAAAAAATTTTAAGTTTTTTGGCCTAAGTTGTTACACACACTAAATTTTTTGCTTATTTCGGTGCAGTTTTTTAAACTTAATTTCTTACAAAGAGTTATGACGCCAATTTTTGCGAAAACAAACTTTTAATCCGCAAACGAATTAGACGCGCTTGTGGTCGTTTTTCTATACCAAAAACTCCCTAGATTATAACAATTTTTGTATTACGCTGGATTGTGGTTAAGTTTGGTAGCAACCGCAAAAAAAAACGCAATAATTACGCGCGCTGCGAATAAATGAGCTTTAATTATACATATACATGTACTAGACATAGATGTTCTATATACATCATGTACCGGACCATGGCATTAAAATTTTGCATTATTTAAAATGCAATTTCCGGTTAATTGAATGCACTCACCGTAAGCAACTGGTTTAGTTTGGATAATAAAATGTGTTCGTGCTCATGATTTACGCTGCTCCATAACTTTCATTACAAACAACTTTTATTTGAACGGAGCGCTAGAAGCTGCCACGTGCGGCACGCCACAAAACGCCCGCAAAATGTAAATTCAAACGTAAAACCTGCAGAATTCAATTAAAGTTCAATGCAATGGCAATTTCTGTGCCTTGCAGCTCCCGAAAAAGTAATCGAAAAAAAAATCCAATATAACTTTGGATCGTGCCTCTGCCGGCCGCCTGACAGAACTGAGCAAAAAACGTGACGATCAAAATAAAAAAGAAAAAATTAAAAAAAAAGGTATTGACAATTGACTGACGGACGACGGGTAGACCATTCAGATGTCAGAAACTTTTGCCAAAGTAAAAACCAACAGGAAACTCGCTTTGAATGTCAAAAAAAGGGCAGCCGCAGAGTTGGGACAGAATTGCAACGAGGGTTGACTATTATATTTGCGGGCTTATGGTAAGAGCTATAATCTAACAATGAAGCTGGCGAGAATCCGATGTTTGCGCAAAATTTTACAGTATGATTAAATTTACTTTTCCAACTACATTACCCTCTCTAGCTTTAACAGCCTCTTCTGGTGCTGAAGAGCCTTGACCTCGCAATTTATACTTCACAGTCTTGACATAAAAAGAAGTCAGCGCTGTAAGCAGGAGCGGATTAAGAAACAAAAATTTGGCAGGGGCGCCATCTCTAGCGTCGAGAGCCTCTTTTGGTGTTGTAAAACATTGATCTCGCAGTTTATGCTGGACAGTCGGTTACAAAAAGAAGTCAGCGCTTTAAGCAGAGGCGGATTCAGGGCAAATATTGGCAGTGTGACTTTTGTAGAAAAACTAAAATGCTTTGTTGAGTGGCTACAGTCGCCCGGGTGACTCCACCTGAATCCGGCCCTGGCTGTAAGTCGTTTGAGTGCCCAAAAACTCTTCTGTGAAAGCCCATATGCAGGAGCTTGAAATGTCGTTTTAAAGGACAATTAGTATTCGGCGTTTGGTTTTTACCATTCAGAAGTGACTGTCCTACGTTGCTCCCAGAAAACAGTTGCCTCATCACCAAAGTGCTTCGATAGCAAACATCTCTTGCGGAATTTTTAAATAACCCACAAACCAAACGATCAATTGCTCTTTTGACTCAAACTTTTTTTCAGCTAATGAAAAACTCCAAATCGAATAAATACTAGGTAACCCTCGCATGATGCAAGGTACTCTTGGCCCTGACACTTGAACTGATATTGAATTGATCCAAACGAAATGCAATTAAAAAGCGAAATAGCCAATGAATGTTGTACCATTCGAATGTTACAATGAATGGATAACAATTTGTTGAGCAAATTGTTGCCAAAACATTGTCAAACTATGGCAGACAACTAGACAACCCCGACAACCAACATACAACAGACAGTCAACAAAAGTTCATTATCTTTTTTCTTGTCGTTATTGTGGTTGTTATGGGTTGTTGTTGTTGTTGTTGTTATTGTCGTCATCTACGTGGGCGCCGCACCCATTTAAATATCAACGACCGCAAAAACAGAGACCCCAAACACACGACCTACGGCTAATTACATGGTCTGTCCGTCCATCCGTCCATGGGTCATTCCAACAAGTGAGACTATGAGCTTTAACTGCAACAAAGCTGAAAAGTAATTCAGTTTTAACGTATCTTGTTTTTAAGTTTTTTTTTGTTTCTTTCGGGGTGTCAATTTTCGCAAATTATGTTGTTAAGCTTTGTAAATAATGGTTCCCACCATAACTTAACTATTTCCATTCGTTTTGCATGACACGCGTGAGTTTCGAAAGCTTTGTAAATCACACTCAACACTTGCATATATAGGGTGTAACTCATAAGAGTTATGACTAGTTGTTGCAATGAAAAATTTTCAAAAAAAAAAGGTTAAAATGGTATTTCATGGTTGCTGTACGTGAGTCACGCGTGAGTGTGACTAGATTATATTTTGACTTTTCTTAGTTGTGCATTATTTGGAAAGCAAGTTTCTTATAACATCTTCTTCCCAACATCTTTAATAACTCGTTGTTTCCTTTATAAGACACATTTAACGCATCTTTCTTTAAAACTTTTTATTCTTAGGTACACAACACAAGTTTCTCGGAGCTCACACGTGAGTGTGCGTAAATTTGATATTTCGATTTTGTCCACAAGTTGTAAAGCAGCAAGTTTAACTCACACGCGTGAGTGTGACTAGATTATATTTTTGACTTTTCTTAGTTGTGGATTACTTGAAAAGCCAGTTTCTTATACCATCTTCCCAACAACTCTATTAACTCGATTATTCCCTTAACAGCCATATTTAACGCTTCTTTTTTGAAATTATTTAATTCTTACGTACAAAGCTGAAATTCCTCGTGACTCACGCGTGGGTCTGTCTAAATTTGATGTTACGTTTTTGTCAAAGAACTACTTTAACTAATTGAAACTTTTTTGTTCGTACGTGCGAAATGTAAGTTCTTCGTGACTCACGCGTGAGTGTGCCTAAATTTGATAATGTCTACTTGATTGCTCATTACAAGATGTCTCTCCAACCACGCTTGTGCTTCCTTTTACTTCCTTCGAGCTCTGTTTTCTCGCAGTCTTCCTTTAACCACCTCTCGATCTGCAATGTTTTGTGCCTAAGTACAAAATGAACGATTCATCGCAGTACAAATATGTTCGTGACTCACGCGTGAGTTTGCTTAATCGGATGTTTAGTTTTTTGTAAACTTATTGTAACGCAAGATCTGTACCTACTTATGTTAATTGTTTATAATAATTTTATTGTCTAATGTAAGGCGTTGCTCCGGGCGCCTCTTAATTTCGTAAAACCAAATTAGTTGGTGCTTCCTTGGGATCCTCGCCATTGAACTGCATGCAACAGCTCTTAGTCTGATATTATTTAATCCTTAAGTACAAATTTATCGAGCTAGCGGAGTAGCAAGAGGTTCGTGACTCACGCGTAATTGTGCTTAAATTAAATATTTCGATTTTATTTACTTAATTTTTTAATTTGTTTAAATTTTTTTCGAGATTAATTTTTTTTTAAACTTTTGGTATATAAGTTTTGCATAAAAAAAGATTATTTCCGCACGTTGTCTGCTAAAATTAAATTTTAGTCTCGAACCGGTTCGGTTCAAAGCCTAGTTTTGTTTTGAAGAAAATGTAAAACCAACTGCGTCTTTTCTCATTACAAAATGAACGCCTCTCTCGCGTTATTTAGCTGAAATCTCACAGCAATCTGGCTGCCTTAGAAGTGAAGAACCATTTAAAGTACTTATATCTTATCGAGCTCTTAGCCGATAAAGTCAACTCTCAGTGTGTATAAATTTATGGGCCAACAGGTGCTCCCCATCATAAAGCAAGAAAAAGCGTGCTTTCCATGCCATCATCGCACAAATATTTGCGGCGCACCATCGAAGCTCATGGGTTTCTTTTATTTTTGGTTTCCACACACTTCTTTTTGTGGCGTGCTAGTATTTTTGAATGGAACCATATCAAAGGCGCACCAACAAATGGTATCACATTTTTTAATGGCAGCCACTCACTTATCGGTCGTACGCAGTGAAATTGGAACTCTGCGATTAGAACTGTCTTCAGCTAATCAATGTGACAAGTGGCCGGTTCTCGTATATTCTTTACGTGCTATCTATATCCGCAAAAAAGGCAGCAAAATTTACTTTTTTTTTCTTTGGTGACTCCTAATGTTTACTGATTGCTTTTTGTTTTGATACCCTATGTGCATAGGGTCAAGGGTATTATGGATTTCAGTAATGCTTGTAACAGACAAAAGAAAGCACGATAGTAGTTTATGCCAAACTGATCAGAATTGACTTGGGTGGCGATTTGTCGTCTGTCTGTATGAACACCTAAATCTCGGAGACCGTAAGAGCTAGTGACACCAAAATGTTTCAAAATGACCATCACGCGTTTAGTCGATGTTGATATTCAAAAACACATACGGAATTTATTTTTTAATTAGAATTTTCCCGATCAAAACAATTTTTTCAACTGGAAACTGCTTGTTAACTTGCATTCAAGCAGTTTAAAGCATACGGGATTTATTTTTATTCCGGGACTAAGAGTATTCCACAAATAGGCAACGCCTCGAATGTAACTTCAATTTTTTTTTTTGTAGCAGCTATTTTTAAGCAAAAAAAAAAAAAAACACCGCCTAATGTGAAGGTCATTGGTCAAAGCAAATAACAAATATTTATGCGAGCATGCATGTCCCTCTTTGTTACCCAATCCCCCATTTACGCGCAACTTTTGCCCCGGCGTATTGCCACTTGAACAAACTTCAATTAAAGTTCACACCATCAATCATTCCATCAGAGTCAGCCGCAGAGACAAAGCGTCAAACAGTCACACACTCCAATCATTTGCTCTTTGTTTTTATATCTGCTCTACTTACGACTTTTTGTTGCGCTTGCAAGGTGCGGATTTAGGTAAAACGGGCGCTAGAAGCGCCCCGCAAAATTTTTTTTTTTTTTAGACATGCTCAGTATGTTGGGTCAGAAGTCATACAGCAAATGAATTTGGTACCCTTTTCGATTTTTTGCCCCCAATCCGCCCCTGATTATAAGTTGCTGTTTTGACGCATTGACAGTCAACGCGCATGCGCCGCGTGTGGGCCGCCGGCAGCATTGTTTACTGTACTTCCGCCACTTGCCGCTGCCGCTAACCAAATTAATCGCCTTCTAGTCAGTGACTTTTGGGTAGGCGTCTCCCCTCTCCATGGGCAGATCTCTAGCTGCTACTTAGCTTCAAGCCATAAGTTGTTTTGCTTGTAATTCCCAACTCGAGCGGCTTATCATTTATGGCTCGAACTGAAACATAAGCTTAAGTTGGGTTTTGTTTTTTTTTTGGTCAGCTCTGAGACTGTGCTCTAGAAAAATAAAGCAAAACTAAAAAATTTAATGCAACAAAGTTGAAATACCCTTTTAGTTTTGGCTTGAAATGGTCAACTCTGAGGTCAATCCTCAAAGGTTAGTTTTAGTCAGGGAAACATTGGTAGGCACCAATTATGAAGAACGAATATAGTTTTGTATTATTAGTTTGAAAATTAGACTGGAACTTATTTCAAAAAATCAATTTTATAAATCTCTGAACTGTCTCAGTTTCATTTCGACTTGAATCGAAATTCGCAACAGACCTATTTTAGATTGGATTCATTTAAATACTGAATTCTTTTAATTAAGATTAGTCGAAGTCGGCTTATACCAATTAACTTTTTTTTTGTCGGCTGTATGTTTATCTGTTTCCTGGTAACTTTTAAACAGCCTTTCATAATTTAGCATATAAGGTACCATTGGAAGCGTGGTTATCTACCGCTGGTTATAGGCTATGTGATGTCACATCCAATTAAGTATGGCCCTCAAGAGGACATGGCCATGGTTACACTCTGGCCGAAATTTGAATTTGAATCTCTTCCATAAGTATTCGTTATTCACATAGGAATCCAAAGCTTGTGGACGCCTTTATTTTAATTTGAAGACATATATAAAGGCTACCATGTAAATGTCAAATGAAGTACTACATTTCCAAGTGAATGGCAAAAACTGATATTGTCAATGTAATCGATAGCAGTTCGAACTGGAAGAGCATTTGACTTGTGACCTGATAATTCATTAGTAGATATGCCCGCCCAAAGCGTATTCAATTGGAATGGAAGCTAATGTTGCAAGAAATTAAAAGCCGCCAAAGGCGAATGACCAAATTTCCAGTGAGAAATGCACGTCAAATTAATCGCTTGAGTTTTAAGCGTATAAGCATATTTGTAAACGATGCTTTGGTATAGTATATATACGTATATAAATGGAAGATATATAGATGGAGAATTATATACAAGGTTACCAAATTAATAGGGACAAAAGGAAGAAATATAGATGGAGAATTATATACAAGGTTCCGAAAATTAATAGGAGCAGCTGCTTTTTCGTGATTTACTTCGATACGCTGAACTTGATTTTAGAATACGACTTTTATTAAATTTTAAGAAGCCTGCTTCTTCAGTGAGCTACCTTTTTCCCAGACTTTAGTCCAATGGGATATGTTTGGATTATGCTAGTCCGTGACACGACTCGGCAGAATTCGATTACGACAGTTTGGAAAACGTTAGCACGGTCACTCTGAAGGATATTAAGCCTAATGATGCATATATGAATATCTACAGTAAGGTCCATCATGACCGAAAGATTAAAAGTTAAATATAAATATATGTTTTAACTTATTTTATTTTTAAATTGAAGAGTTCGAAACTTTTTCCACAACCAATTTTGCAAAATGGCGAGAAATCTGAGATAACTAAAAGTTCATATTTAAGTCAGATAGGTTTATTTCCAGGAGCATTTCATTTTTATTATTATAATATATATTTATTTGTTTTTTTTTTAAATTCGGTATATTCGTCAAATCTATTTTTTTTAAAAAACCTTAATAAATGAATATCAAACTTCATTCTTCTGAAAAAAAGTATTAATCACAGTTTTAGCTTCTTTGCTTTTTTAAACAGTTTATTAAAAAAAAAAGAAAAAGTTTATTTACTGTACAGCGACACAATGTGAATGAATATTTTGTTGGTAGAAGACAGAGTTTATGTTTTTCTTGAGTTAAAAAAATTTAAATGAAAATTTGAATAACGTCACGCCAGATACAAAATTGCAGTAACTAACGTTATTGCAAATCATATTTAAAAAAGTTTTAAAACTAAAGTAATCCAAGTCAAATCCCACTTTTATTTCTTGTAACGTCACGCCAATCGCGTTTTTACGTACATCTTTTAAACGGTCAGATCGATAGCTTTCATATTTAAAACTTAATATAGTGCTTCTTAATAGCAAATAAAAAACTTTTGAGTAACTTAGCTTTTTAATTTTTTTTTTGTACAACTGTGACGTCATGCCAACATAGAAATACCCGTATCGAAAAAAAATAAAAATTATGTTTATTTATAAATTAGAAATTAATGCTAAATTATAAATAGTTTGTAGCCAGAGCAACATAGGCATTTAAGTTGGGGAAAAAAAATGCTAAAAATATATATTCATCTCATATTTTTGCACATTTTTTTAAACATAAATTACACTTGTTTACAAAAAGGGTTTTTTTTAGTGTAACTTTGGGTCAAGAAACACGAAAATGAAATTCTTTTTTTTTTTTCTTAAGCACCGTTTTCGAGATTTTTTCGAAAAACATGTTTTTGGGCACTCGTGAACAATTTTGTATCGACATGAAAGATAATTAGATAGGTATTGATGTGCTCTTTACAGTGATATATGATATGTACGTAGTAAGTAAAAAATATTGAAGTTACAAGCAATCAAAGTCGAAAAAAATTTTCGAACATTTTTCAAAATTAACAATTTTTAGTTTCCTTTTTATTAACGAGAAAAAATTTTAGAAATTATGTTAAACTTTAGACTGAAAGAGAATTCTTTTACGAACATTTTGAGTCTAAGATTTTTAAAATCGGGTAAGAACTGTAGATGCTATCCCAAAAGGATTTTTTTTTTTGTATATGAAGTTTTGTAATTCCGTGCGAAATTTTTCGAACTGCGTATGGGCCTAAATCATTAATAATTTCAGTAAAAACATAATAATCATAATATAAATCTCACAAAATCCATAGTTTATGCACAGAAATATTTTGTTAAAATCACGTTCACTCTGAATAAACGAAAATGAATTTTTACTAAAAAAAAAGTGGGTGCCCCTATCGATTTGGTTAACACTGTTTGTGCAGATTTATGATTCACATTAAGAATGGCAAACTATGAATGGTTTGGCTCTAGAAGTACCATTATAGCTCATTCATTATTCAAGTTATTATTTTATTGGGCGCCACAAGAATAAAGATACTTTAAACATTTGAAATATTTTGTGATTTTAAATTAAATCGTAAATCAGCTGATTCAAAAAATTGTTTTGTAATTGGCTCAGAGGCATAAATTATACCAGAAATGTTTTCCAGAAATTCTCATACAATTAAGTAAGCAAATGTGCTGTGCTGTCTGTTGTTTTCAAGTTTTCGTGGCAGCCATTTCGGAGATTTGCTATCTGGAAAAACAACAAGAGACAAAAAGCCAGAAATGCTCGAGTTGAAAATGTTTTAAATGTAGACATTTTGCATACTCACAAGGCTGAGCCTTGAGTTGGTCGTTAGATTTAATGACGTTGCATAGTTTGCGCACGCACGACATCATTTCTGTGCCCGACCAACCAGCCCAGAACCCCATATCCCTGCCACATGTAAGATTTTAAGTTTGCGTCAAGTGTTAGGCAGTTGGTAGCAGGCAGGGCGGAGTGAGACTCAAGTGGCACAAAGACCCAGTTGAGATACAAAAGTCTTACTTATATGGTTTGTATGTAGTACAGCAAGTGTTTCTCTATATATATCTGTGTATATACATATATACTTACATATATTTACTATGTAGTATGTGAACAGCTCTATTGAACCGTTAATTTGTATGTCAACTTTACTTGCCGTACCCCCCCCTCCACTCACTACTTATGCGTTCATTTGTTAGCTTCGTTTTCTGGTTTGGGGCACTACGCGCACTCAAGACACATTATTCAAATAGCATTTGTGCCACTGTGCCTCGCTGCTGCTCTTCGTAGGAAGCTTACTGCCTTACATTCGCCTACTTAGCATTAGGATGGCTTTCTATTCTATTCTATTCCACATTCACTTATAACGTAAGGAACAATAAAGATGAATTTGATGATAAGACTTAGAAGCTGCTGGGTTGTACTGTACTGCTTGGAAAGGGCTTAGAGAGTTTCACACAATTAGTTAGGCAGTTCCTGCTCTGTAACTTTAGTTCCTGTAGCTGCTTTAGTAAAGACTGTAGATGGAGAGCATAAAGCGAGTGAGGCAAGGAAAATTCTGAAAGGAAAACTTGGTTTATAATAATTAGGACATGGTGATTTATTTTAGGTTTTTAATCCAACTGAAGAACAATTGAAATAAATGGTTATAGGCGGGAAATGGATGGAGATTCCGACTATACTAAACGCTGTACTTTCTTTAAAAAAAAATTGCTGCTAGCTAGATACTAGTCTCCACTAGTCAAACGATATTGATTCAAAATATCGAATACCTAGTTTAAATTTTGTAATACTTGTCTTAAGGTTTTCTAACTTCTAATATATCCCTTCCTTTTGCTGCTTTAAAAAAATGTTGGCAAGTAACTCTCTTTCTAAATATATATCTAGCCTATACGATACCTTAAAAACTTTAAAGACTTACAATTAAAGTCCAAAATGTCAATAGCTTAGTCTTGCTTTAAAATTCGTCTGTACCAATTAAATGGAACTCTGCCAGATTTTAATTGGCTTGAAATTTGGCCAAAAGACATTTCTGACTGTCCAAAACTAACTTTGAGCTCATAATTGATTGCCTTTTTTTCACAAGAAACTTCCACTTTTATATGCTTTCGCAAATACATACATTTTGTAAATATATAATTCCCATGTATTCCGCTTACATACATATTTGTACATATTCAAGTACCAAAACTTTTTCAATAGCATTCATTAAACACAACAAAAAACAAAATAAATCAAATATAATAATATGAAAAATAAATTTTCAACCAAAAATTGAAATTGTTATGCATAAAAAAAAATGTTGTATGTACCTGGGGGCGTATGCGTGTTGTACAAAGTAAAGTAAATATGTATAAATGCATAAAAATGTAATGTAAATGGTAAATATGTGTTATGTGTACAGTTACGAGCGACATGCAGCATGACCGCAAATGTTAATAAACAAACATACAAGTTTATGTTTTTCTTTTATTCTTTTACTTTTATATTAATTAAAATGTTTTTGTTTTGTTTTTTTTTTGGCGTTTTTCCGCTGCTGCTGCCACTTTTCATTTAATTAAATATACAATTTTTAATGGCACGTGCCATGCACACCAACAACAATAACGATAACAAAAACAAACAACAACAACAACAAAAACGATAACGATAACAACGAACGCGGGCCAAACATCCTGCGGCACAAAAAACGCGCGCGAAACGCATTAAATGTTTAAAACGCGTCTTTAATTAAAACGCTTGTTTACTGCACCACGTTGCGTATGCGCAACTTTTAATTTGTTGGCACTATTTTTGCCTTAAATTTTGTAACTAACTATGCCACGCTTCAATACATTATGTTTTAAATGAAAATGTGTAACACATATAACCATAATTCTTATCGCCTGATAAAATACATTATATATAATGACTATTTATTATATATAACGCGTGCGTAACTCTAATTAACGCGTGTGCTGCTTGGGTCATTTTTTGACCGCGCTTTGGACTGCTGTAATGCCATATCCTGGATTTGGTATAACACAAAAACCATTTAGGTTGTCTATTGGTATAAGGTTGGTGCTGGTTTTATTTATATGCTTATATATTTAATTACTATTTATTTAGTTTTTAATTTAAGTTGATATTTGCATTTACATGTTTACAGACACAAGTACCTTATGTGCCGTATGCTTTTAGATCTCTTCTCTGCTCTATGTCTCGCTTTGGCAATTTGCGGCAAACACCTACACTAATATTTATGCATTAACAAATATAGTCTACTTAAAATAGGGTATATTGCTTTAGTCAAGCAGTTTGTGATTACGCTTGAGTATAATTTTAAATATAATATCTAAATTCTGTACGAACAGTCGGAATCGGAAGCTTCGTTCGAAAGCAGTCCGATTTACTTAATATTTTTTTTAAAATAACTTAAATTTAAATAATAATTTTATATAAAAGAAATCAAATTTCATTACCCATAACTAATTTACATAAGTTTCATATTATAAGTTCAAGGCCACAATAGACAAGGTATTGCATTACAATAAACAAATACAGGGTTTCGTTCATAATGCATACTGGGAATATTCTTCGTATACTCCTTCTAGAATTAGCATCACGCCGTCACATAAGCCTTCTTGACAGGAAAATGTTTTTTCTTCAGTTCCTGAGGCAATATTCATAATATGAGAATATTTTTCTTGCCTTCCTTCTAAAATTGGCAACACGCTGTTGGTAAGATTTGCTAGCCTCAACAGGTACTTGCAAGTACTTAAGTTTCATATGCAGAGCCCCAAGACACTGTTCCCCAGCTCGTTTTGCTTAAAAGCAATTTTTTGTAAAAAGCCTTTTTCATAAAGATAATGTCTAATATAAAATAATGTTTTGCATATTACTTAACAAAATGGCTCAGTGTTTTCTATATAGCCCAAGGTCACTTAAGTGAATAATCGGTTTTATGCAAAGCATACAATTTCTTAAAAAGCAGGTATGGTGCGTTTTAGAGGCTTTTAAGCAATAATCCGAGTTTATTATGCGAATTATGTCCAAATCCAATTTTTACGCAAAATAAACTCACAATTTTGTATAAAATCGTATGTATGCAAAAAACAACTTTTTAATAAGAAAATTTAAATACTTTATTTTACTGCAAATATCCTGTTATTGTGCAAATTTTCAAAAATAGCTACTTTCTTTTTTTTAATTATGTCAATAAACAAGTACTCCTGTTTAGTGGAAATATATGCAAATTAACTTTATTTTGCCTTTATTGTATGTATTTATGCATATAAACCGATTTTACTCAAATACATTTTTTTCGAAAATTGCTTTGCACATAATAAATAGTAATCAAATAATTGTTTTTAATGCAAACAAAAATATTTGGTTGGTGTAAAATTGTACAAACCTTTTTTATGGAAATTTGCAAAAAAAAAAATGTTTTAATGCAAATTTTTCGCTATTCCGTCATTTTTAGTGCAAAAATAGTCTTTTTTTAGCAAGTCTTTTTTAAAAGGCCTTTACAGATAAAAGCTAAACATAAAATAAAAATTGAAGTTCATGATATTTTTCAAGATTCTGATTTCGAGTGGTTATTAGTTTATTTCACAATTTTTATGATTACTCCCTTCCACAATCTTGGAACTTGGCTTAGTTTCTTGTTTTTTTTTCTTACTCCCTCTCTCGCATACATACTTTTTTTGTTTTTTGAATGCTAACCAAGCGTCTGGCGATCCAAGCGAGCAAGAGGCAGAACCCTCTAGGTTGTTAATAATAATCAGAAATAAGTTTATAATTCATTTTTATTTCACCAATAACACTAGTTTACAAATTTAAGGGTCATCGAATGATACGAAGGATCAAAAAATGTTTTTTAGGGTAATGACATTAATTTTTTTTCTTAAGGACCGTTTCACCTTTCGATTTAATTATCGTTCATGTCGATACAAATTTTTTTTCACGAGATATTGACGAATAACTGAAAAAAGTGCCCAAAAACATGTTTTTCGAAAAAATCACGAAAACGGTGCTTAAGAAAAAAAATTAATGTAATTTTCGTGTTTGTCGACCCAAAATTACACTAACAAATACTTTTTTACGAAGGTTCATTTTTCGTGTAAACTAGTGTAATTTGTCTTCAATCAGAAATTATTTACCTTGAAAATGTACTTTTCGCAAATATTGAAGCTGTTTACACAAAACGCAGATTTTTTGCGAATCTAATCGTTCGAAATTGCTATATTTTTAATGAGAAATGTATAAACACCTTATTCTGTTACGTTCCAGAAAAAAACGTGTAAAAAAAGACATGAAGTAAATCCTTAAGCTGCTATGAAAATAAATAAGAAAGGGGAATTCCCTAACTAAAAAAGAATTGGGTGTATTTATTTCCTATTAAAAGAGCGCGGACGACTTTGGGATACCCTGTACCACCACATTGCAATCAAGTCCGATATATTGCTTACAAACTCCAAAAGATATTTCTTTGCCAAATAAACGAAACACAACGATTTTTGTTCAAAATACGTTTTTTTGACCGATTGGACCTATGGGAGCTATATGATATAGTCAACCGATTTTGATAAAATTTGGTACAGTGTTGAAGATCTTTAAAAAACTTCTGAATGCCAAATTTGGTTACAATATCTTCACAAACAAACGAAACACAACGAATTTTGTTCAAAATACGTTTTTTTGACCGATTGGACCTATGGGAGCTATATGATATAGTCAACCGATTTTGATAAAATTTGGTACAGTGTTGAAGATCTCTAAAAAACTTCCGAATGCCAAATTTGGTTACAATTTCTTCATAAACTAACGAAACACAACAAATTTTGTACAAAAAGCGTTTTTTTGACCGATTGGTCCTATGGGAGCTATATGATATAGTCAACCGATTTTGATCAAATTTGGTATAGTGCTTGGGAACTCTAAAAAACTTCTTAATGCCAAATTTGGTTACAATATCTTCACAAATTTGGTACAGTGATTGGGAACTCTAAAAAACGTTTGAGTACCAAATTTGGTAAACCAATAAACAAACGAATTATTTATCTAAAACTTTTTGTTTTTTTCGAGGTCCTCTGAAACACCCCTTTGGGAGCTATATAATATAACCCCGATATCAAAAAAATAAAATAAACTCTCCCCTGACATAATAGCGCATCTAATCTGAAAATTTGGTTGCTCTAACTCTTACCATCTCTGAGATCTAGGCGTTCATACAGACAGACGGACAGACAGACAGACGGACACGGGTATATCGACTTCTCTAGTCACCCTGATCATACTTTAAGTAACTTGGAGGGGTCTCCGACGTCTCCTTCTGTATGTTACATACATTTTCGGCTTGCACAAACTTAATATACCCTTTGTACCATACGGTACAGGGTATAAAAAGGGAATTTGAGGCATTTTTATTTCATTAAGGGAAAAAGATTGTGTGGTCCCGCAACTAGACTGGAGCAAAAACTCTTTTTAGTAAAATGTGGTTGTAGAGCATTTAACCTTCAGCTCCTAAACTCTTCGTTCTTTTTTTGTAGCATGCAACTTTGCTGCAACTACAAAATGTGTCAAGTACAGCAAACAGTTACAAATTTATGGCAACCAAAGGCGGACATGTTGCAGGCCTCACACACTCCTGTGTGGCAGGAGTTTGGACTACAAACGCCAACAACTCCCTCACCTGCCTGCACCACATGCACTCCCCACCAAAGTAATTCAATTAAAATGCAAAAGATTTCGTTGCTCCAGGCGTTGCAAGCAATGTGCGGCAACAAATGGACTGGCACAACCCAATCTGGCTGGAGCACTTCTCACTGTCGCGGAACCAGCTCCAAAGTACTACAGTTTCAGGTTTGACAGTTGTGAATTTTAGTGTTGTTTTGATAAGAGGCGCCCAGGCGGGAAGCTATGCCTCCAATGCAACCTATAGATATCAGTTGCACAAAGAGAAGTATTTGCAGCACATGGTCTGCAATAAAACCGCGTCGACTTCTCTAGGGAATTTTATCAGCACCATTGTCGACACATTTGAAATAAACCACATTTTTGTGGCACCAAAAAAAGATTTTATTTCTCGTTTTTTTTTAGGGTTTGTGAAATTCACGGAAATCTTGTGACTTTTGTGAATTTTTATTTCTATTGGTACTTATGTGTTAATTTTATTTGGGTTGAAGCCAAAATAAAGCCGGGCTTTGTTTGCGTTAGTCTCGCTAATTTTGACTAATTTATGAAATTTACAAAAAGCAAAAAACACAGAAAATATTTGTAAACTTTTTTTGTGGCTGTTTGAGTAACCAATATGATACAACTCGTGTCATGCAAGGCTTTTATAAATATATATAAACACAATGACCTTGACTGTGAAAATTATATATAATAATAGTAAATGTTTAACAATGAAAGTTGCATAAACAAACTGAGGCGCGGTAATTTCCATTATATATATAGAAGAAAAACAGTCGCAATTATAAAGCCAAGCGTAACGCAACAAACAAAAGTAAATAACAAAGGGAAGAGGTTAAAAGGAGAAACGGGCCTGGACTGAGCGTGGAAGCCAGTGACGTAGATGGTTTGATGTTGCGCTAGAGGCAGAGGAAGCGACTTAGTTTTAATCACATCTATTTAGCTTTGAACGTTTTTTTAATGTGATTTTCTTTTTTATTTCGCTGTATAAATTATTGAAAGAATTCTTGCAACAATTAATGAATTAAAACGAGTTTTTTTTATAATTTATGGATTTATAATTTGATGAATTGGCAATATAGCAAAATTATACATATTTAGTTGAAACTCTCTACAAAATAAATTGTGTACAATGAGTCGTAATTTTTTAATTAATTAGAAGTCTTCATTCTGTGCTAAGTATTATATATAGTTTCCGTACTTTTATCCGGATAAAATTTGGCGACTCTTAGCTAACTTAACTTTTTTTTAAAAATTTTACAGTTTTTTTGTCAACTTTCTTATACTTCTTCAATATTTCTCACTAATAGAAAAAGAAAGCACTTAGCTAAAATTCCTGAGACTCTTTTGATAATTGCGAAGTAAATTTATTTTATATTAAGGTGCTACAAGCGTGGGTGACGTAAGTAATTACTAATGAAAAAGTGTTCTACTACTTGAGAGCTTTCGTACTTAATTGGTTTAATTCATTACTACATTACTACGTTGCTATCTACGAGAAAAATTAATTACAATTTTTTAATCCAATTTAGTTAACCCTAGATGCTTGTTCTTACTTTATGTACACTTGATTTGTGCTTCGTCGAAACGACTACGACTAACTTCAAAGAATTATAGTACATATATATTTTCTCTCTTACCACATAAATCATAATGTTTTCTTTTTATTTTATTAACTATTTTATTTCTCATAATATAAAATAGTTTTCTTGAACCTTTTCTTTTAATATTATATAAAATAACAAAAAGAAACTTATTTCATGTTTTTTGGTAACTTTTCAAAATTGTCTTTCTCTGAATTATCAAATTTGAAAATATTTTATAATTTCATCATCATTTCCTGTATCTCTGGGGCATAAGACCTGGGGGCCCTATATGGATGGTCTTAAAAAAACGTAAGCACGTTTTAAACATTGCACAAAAATTGTTCTTACATGCTTACACAAGGGCTAGTCAGCTGCAGCTGTGCACTCTTCAACAGCTTAACGACAACTACAGCTACTACCGAAAATAAGCATAAAAGAAAAAGCAGAAACAGGAAAAAAAATTGCGTTAAAAAATGTACGTCGTCGATACGACGAAGAATATTTTGTGTGTGATTTTAAAAACGTGCTGTAGTTTTAGTATTAAGTAAATTCTCGCTCATGTCTCTCTGTAATATTAAAGAAATTCGTTTCATCTTGCATAATATTTTGGAACATGTTAAGGACAATTTTGGACGCGACATAGAACGTATTACTGAGCAATCGAAAAAAGTATATATACATAGAAGAGACATAAAAATTTCAAAATTAAAAATTTCATGTCAGGTCAAAGTGAAAAGAAAAGAAAAAAAAAAAATAGAAAAGGAAAAAAAAGAGAAAAAACGAAAAGGAACGGAAAGAAAAGAAAAAAAAATTACATTCAGGTAAAATAATTAAAAAGGATAGAGAGCAAAAGCCGAGACATAAAAATATAACATTTCTATGCATCCAGAAGAAGAAGATCCTCTTGACATAGAAGATAATAATAAATAATGCTGGGCGCAGGTTTTAGAGTTAAGCGAGCCAGAGCGGAGCCCCCTAGTTTTTAATTTTTTTTTAATTTTATATTGTACATTATTTGTTATTATTATTTATTTATTATTTGCTCTGGCTAATTTATAATTATATAAATAAATAAATATTGTATGTAGTAAACGTTCCGTTTTTGGGGGCTTGATTGCTTTAATCTGCCCCAACTACGCCATTGCTCCAAATAATTGCTTTGATTTTGTATTGAAAACAAAAGCCGTTTTATTACGTACAATGACTGTCAAACTGTGGCCAGACGTTTTTGAACGCGCGCGACTTTTATTTGCCTGGATTTTGCCAAATGTGCAACAAAGCATTTCCTATAGGAAACAATACATATATATGTACATATGCTATTATGTATCTCTGTTTGTTTTGTGTTGCTAGTTTGCTGCGGGCGTAAATTGAGCGTCACAAGTTCAATTACATTTAGTGTGAACCCACTATGCCTCTGCTCAGCGAATGCTTTACAACACTCTTCGCCCTTCGTTTGCGCAGCACCAAACTAAATTTTTAATGTGACAATTTTTTTGCACAGCATTTTTTCTCATTTAAATGAAATATTTTTGGATGTTGGCTTGGGTTGATTTTCAATTTCCGACGACGCCAACACGAGAGTTGAAATTTTTTGTTGTAGTTCTTCTAAAGTTAAAACAACAACGAACCATTTCCGGTTGAGACCATTTACGCTTGGACAGAGTACTACATATGGACTGGTATGTCTGTATTATTTTCATTAGTTTGCGTCAATTTGTTTTAAAATTTATATAAATTATGATGTGAAGCACTCAATGAGGGTAAACCTTTGGGCTTTTGCATACATATATAATGATGGCATACATTAAGGCCTATTAAAAACTTAAAACTAATACAATGTAATATCCCACAAAGCCATCACAAGGCCTTCACATATGGAATTATTAATAACTGTACTTGTTAATAAGCATTAGTTTTAATTTAAAAAAAAACATATTATATATACTTTGGTTAGAGAATAGCAAACCGTTAGGTTGTGGGAAACTCTAATTTGTGAAAGGTAGCAATTTAAGCTTTTGAAGTTAACATAACCAAAGAATGGGTTTCTATTTATTGAGAAAACAACAGACATAAAATTATCTCTTCAATGCGATACAGAAGAGTTTAAAAATTGTAATTTTTCACATCTTTGCACCATCGGAAGTAACCTGGAAGATTCTTTTTCAATACCTCATTTTATATACCCAATGATATCTGCATAAATATATCTTTGAAATTGGATTAGCTGAGGAGCACTCTGAGATCCTAAGCGTCGCAATGCAGTCTTCCCCACATAATTATTATTATTATCAGCATCATCGGGTGCACTTTGAATTTTGGCATAACTCAGTTTATCCAAATAGTTTAAAAGTTCTTTGTTGAGAGAGCATCATTTTTTTTGTGCGTATCTCGATTTCCTCATGTTATCATATCAGGTTATCCCTAGCTTATTTGAAAAATATTCTTAAATATGCGCAAATATTCTTTACAGCGACGTGAGCAACAACAATCAGCTGTTTACAGCTGCCATATACTATATATACCTATATATTGTTTTTGTTGAGAATGGTTTTTTTAGTTGTCTATCACCTCACAAGCACTAAAAAATACCAAAAATAAATAATATTTTCACCCACGTACATATTTGCAACACTTTTTTGGGCAAGCATTCTCCCTACTCTTTGCAGTCAAGGGTCTGGGTAGGGCATAAATACCAATCTTTTTAGTGTAAGTTGTTGTTGAACACTTTGCCCTTGTATTATTATGTATTTATGCCCGACAAATGCTTTTTAATGCAGTCAATATTTCTTGACCAGTTATGACTTGGAACTCAAAAATCACGGTTTCCAGAAAACTCTATTTAATGCAAACAAAATACAAACCAGAAGAATGAATGAATAAACGCCTAAACAAAACGCTATAAAAAAAAAATTTTTAATTTTAATTTTCTAAAAAGGTCAAAATATTATTAAAGTAAGACCATAATTCTTTATATAAGGCCAAATAATCTTAAAATAAGATTGAAATTCTTTAATTAAAATAAAAAATAATGAAAGACTAAAAATTCTGTTGGCATGACTAAAATTTCTTAAATAAAAACCAAAAGCTTTTAAAAGTCTTGAAATAAGATACAAACAATTTTTTGATTAAAATTTTTAGCATAAAAAAAAAAATCTGAAAAACTTGACTCGAACAAAAATTAATTGTCTTTCTCTTCACATATCCCAAATTGCACTTAAAACAATACCAAAATTATTTAATATATATTAAAAGTCTTAAATTAAGATTAAAAATAACGAACGTAAAAGTCGGGCGAGACGACTTTTAGATACCCTTCACCATCACAGCAAACAAAAATATTCCCGACAGATCAAATAGGTACTTCGAAAAACTTTTGACTGCCGAATTAAGTGGCGATTCATAAACAAAAAAAACTATTATCTTAATTAAAAAAACCTTTGTAAGGCTATGTTAATTTTTTAATTTTGACCTACAACATTAAACAAGAAAAAATGTATTTTTTAAATATTACAAAAATGTCATATTAAAATTTTGTTCATAATTTTTTTTTAAATATTATTAAACATTTTTCATTTATTTTTTTGATTGACTTATTTAAGGAACACACTAAAAAAAAAAATATAAAATTTTCTTATATAAAAAATATGAAATTTTCTAATATAAAAAATGAAATTTTTTTATTTATTTTTACGAAAAGTGTTGGATAAAAAAAATAAAAAAATAGCCCTATTGACAAGTTAAATTAAAAAAAATATGAAATTTTCTTCTTTTTTTTTTTACAAAAAGTGTTGGATAAAAAAATAAGAACATTTTAAGGGAGCCCTTTAGACAAGTTAGATTAAAAAAATTTTTTTATATATTTTTATCTGGCCCACTTCTTCATTTTTTTTAAATCTCAATATAGTAATTTTTTATAAATTAATTACCATATTTATTTGTAAATTAAGTATAATTTTTATAAATATATATATATATAAAATATATAAAAAAATGTGGTACAGTCGAGGCGGTGCCCGACAGTGGAATACCCTGTACCTTTTGTGTCAAACAAATTTTTCCTGCATATTCCATCTAAGTACTTTCCAATTGGAATTTATTTTTTTTTGGTGAAAATCGATATTTATACCTATAAGTTCCCTAAATTTTTACCCATTTTGATGAAACTCGAATGTTACAACAAAGAATTTATTAAAAGTATACGGGGTAAGTTTCAAGTTGGTATGTTGAGGGGTGTGGGAGAAAACACGGTAAATGGATTGCGGGGGGTGGGGGGACCGCATCGATAAAATTTGGATGTGGATTTGTTCATTAGAGCCACATGAATGAGCTTACCAAAAATTGTGATTCTAGGTCACTTGTAGCCATAATTCCGCAGAGTCAAATATTGACGCAGTTTATTGGCAAGGGGAGGTGAAATTTGCACATTTTTGACTATAACTTCTGTTGTATTTGTCCGATTTTGTTCATTTTTTACACATAGATGCATGTAACTACAACGCATCGCTATGTTGAATTTCAGGTGAAAATACTAAACGGTGTGGCTAAAAACCGCGAAACTCTACTGCGGGGGAACGGGGGAAGATATTGACATGATTCAACAAACTTCATCTGCTTAGGAAATATGCGCACCAGCTGGTAAAGTTTTGTGTCTCTAGCTCTTATAGTCTCTGAGATCTAGGCGTTCATACGGACGGACAGACGGACGGACGGACGGACGGACGGACATGGCTCAATCGCTACCCGAGGTTATGATAAGCATTTTGGTATAAAGGACTTGGGGTCTGCCACGCCTCCTTCTGTACGTTACATACATTGCACAAATCTAGTATACCCTTTGTACCTATAGGTACAGGGTATAAAAAGTTTATATTCAAGGCTTTTAAATAAAAACTAAATAATAAAAAATTAATAAAATAAATATAATTTGTATTCTCCAGGAATTATAACTCTCCCCAGGGTCTAAGTCTCGCAAAATACTTGTATTTTTAAACACAGCTTTAAAGTTAACTTTGATTAATTAAATTAATTTTTAAGTCATGCAGATAGAGCCATTAAAACTAGTTAGTAGTAAAATATTTCAATTAAAATCAGAGTTTTCACAGAAATTTAATCCAATTTTCTTTTTATCTTTCCAGGTAAGATAACACAAATGGTTATAAAATACCATACGCTTCTATTGCAATCAACTGGGTCTAAGTATCAAAAGTCCAAAGTGCAATCATGTCAAGACTCAATCCAACCAAATGCCAGCGGGACTTCTATTATATCTGGCATTGGCATGTCCAGTAAACACTTGGAAGAGTGTCAAAAAGCGTGGGTTATTGTGAACCAACAAAACACTCAAAGTGTACATAGACAATTGGACAGCTGTGTGTGTATGCTAACAGGAAGACCGCCTATGGGGCGCCTCCATGGTCTCCGAGTGCTGCATGCAATGCCATTTGACGAATTGCTATAAGCGTGTGTGTATGCCAAGGGAGGAGTTGCATTGTGGCATGCACTATTCCATGCCATTCCTAGTGTGGCAAACATTTGCTTGGATTTTAAGTGCTGCTGCAGCCACTTGAGCTATTTAATCGCAGTGCCAATGCACCAAGTGGCACGAATTCTGCTAAAGACTGCTGCCACTACTCTTCCTCTCTCGTACTCTGTCTCTGTGGCAAAGAGGGTGCTTTTTATTGTTGTTTTTGTACTACTTCAATCTAGACGTTGCTGCTGCAATTTGAGGCGTGGCCAGCCCTAGCTGCAGCTCTAAAGAAAACTTTGACGCCGAAATAGCCCGCGAGCCATGCAAAAACAAGGGCAGGTATAAAGACCAGCGAATTGGAGCTCTGGTCGGGAAGGGGGCGCCTCAACAGCATCAGCTATTTCTCGAGTTCATTGCTTGCAAAATTGACTCAGGCAGCAGTTTTTTATACCCTGTACCTATAGGTACAAAGGGTATACTAGATTTGTGCAATGTATGTAACGGACAGAAGGAGGCGTGGCAGACCCCAAGTCCTTTATACCAAAATGCTTATCATAACCTCGGGTAGCGATTGAGCCATGTCCGTCCGTCCGTCCGTCCGTCCGTCCGTCCGTCCGTCTGTCCGTCCGTATGAACGCCTAGATCTCAGAGACTATTAGAGCTAGAGACACGAAACTTTACCAGCTGGTGCGCATATTTCCTAAGCAGATGAAGTTTGTTGAATCATGTCAATATCTTTCCCCGTTCCCCCGCAGTAGAGTTCCGCGGTTTTTAGCCACACCTTTTCATATTTTCATCTGAAATTTAACAGAGCGATTCGTTGTAGTTACATGCATCTATGTGTAAAAAATGAACAAAATCGGACAAATATAACAGAAGTTATAGTCAAAAATGTGCAAATTTCACCTCCCCTTGCCAATAAACTGCGTCAATATTTGACTCTACGCAATTATGGCTACAACTGACCTAGAATCACAATTTTTGGTAAGCTCATTCATGTGGCTCTAATGAACAAATCCACATCCAAATTTTATCGATGCGGTCCCCCCGACCCCCGCAATCCATTTACCGTGTTTTCTCCCACACCCCTCAACATACCAACTTGAAACTTACCCCGTATACTTTAAATAAGTTCTTTGTTGTAACATTCGAGTTTCATCAAAATGGGTAAAAACTTAGGGAACTTATAGGTATAAATATCGATTTTCACAAAAAAAAAATAAATTCCAATTGGAAAGTTCCTAGATGGAATATGCAGGAAAAATTTTTTTGACACAAAAGGTACAGGGTATTCCACTGTCGGGCACCGCCTCGACTGTACCACATTTTTTTTTTTTACATTGCACCCAAGGGGTAAAAGGGTATATAGGATTAGTGCTTAAAAATGTTGCGTGGAATTCCTTAGAGGAAACGAGTTAGATTCCACACAGTTTATTTAAAAGCAGGGGGCTGCGCTACCTGCTGGCTTCCGTGGAAACCTGCGTTCTGGCAGTTTTATACATTTTGGAATGTTTAGATTATGTTATGCCTGTACTTTTCATAATTTTGATAGTGTTCAGCCGAGTGAGACTGCTTTAGTCATGTCTGTCCAACTCATAAATACCCTTCAGGTCTTAGGCTTGGATTTGGTACCGATTATGCAAAGTGCGATGTTTAGGGAATCCACGTTGCCAATCGGAATTGCAATTTCGACTTGAGTTTGTCAACGTTCCTTTGATAATCTTTATGTTCCAATGGTTTCCCTAAGATAGAAATATATTTTATTTTTTGTTATATATGTATTTCTCCACTTTTCTTCTTCCTTTTTAACTAGTAGCTCCCAATAAACAAGTGCAGTAAATATTTTTTCCGTTTGGATGGAACTCATTTTTCTCTACGAATTTTATTGCGCCATTTTATGTTTGATACGAAAACTAAAACCAAGGCGTGGATTGATCCCCTTGCGCCCTTCTCCCTATCTACATCACTGCATAAAACCATTCAAGGGATACAAAACTTTTCCAACAAAATATTCTACATATCGATCACCTAGATCGTAGCTTTCCTATAGTTTTGAAACCATATTTTAAAGATTGTCGAAAACGAGTGTATACTATTTAAATTAGTGACGTTATAGAGTATATTATAGTCTAGATGACACGATCGACCAACTTGTTTATTTTTTTCTTGACTCAAGTTTAGTGCAAAAAGTGCATCCCAGAACAACAAGACTAGACGCCTTCAAGCTATATAAGCCAAAGATATTTAGATACAATTTTCTACTTTAGTTTGCTGGTTATGTAGCTGCTATACCTATATATTTTTCTTTTTGCAGCCACTACCTTTCTTTCTGCCACATTTTGCGGCATTTGAGCCAAGATTTTTCTTTTACCTTTCGTTTGTGCCTTTTGGGACAGGCCACAATTTTTTTTTCGCGTTGCATTTTTGCTCCATTTTTAAGAATTCTGTTTTGGTGGGCATATTAAATGTGTTATGAGGCATGCAACGCGAGCGAAGTAGAATAAACTATAAAGAATTTTTTATAAGCTGCATTTTACTAACAATATGCAGCATACTGAGAAAAGCTAAATAAATTCTATAACGAAATAGTTTTTAAATATTTTCTGCTGCTTCATTATAATAAGAATAGTTTTATTGTTATATTTTTTTTTTATGGGATTCGTATGAAAAAAATGCTGTACCATAAAAAATATAAAGACTTGCAGTTGTTAAATTTTAAGCATTTTTTTAAAGATCTTATAGACTGAACAATCTTCTGAGCAGCTAGTGGGGCAGATACCAAAGTCTATGCGTTCATATGCAGGGTCTTTCAGTCAACGTGACTAAACTATAAAATTTAAGTACTAAGTCTGGCTTATATTTTTATTGCGGTTTTCAATACATTTCTTAACAATATGTTTAGAAAATAAACTCTTTTAAATGGATTTCTACGTTTAGTTGATAGAAATTGATTGGAGGGCTTGCATAAGTCTCAAAAAGTTTTTGAACGAGTTTGTTCTTCAGTTGGCCAATTGCTGTTGGTTTATTACTATGAAAATCCAGTAAAACAAACTGGTTTGAGGGACCACCGTCAGGAACAAAGTTTTGTTTGGTTATTTATTTTTCATTGCACAGCCCTTTACCATCCATCACAATGTAACGCAACTTAGTATCTTCATATATGTTATGTATGGTAAAATAAGTAAATATTATAAGTAAATCAAAAAATAAATTAAAAAAAATTGCCTCTACTGGGATTCGAACCTAGGTCTCTAGACATTGCGACGTTAAGTTTTGAGACACCTTTTATTTATTTATTATTTATGCTTTTACCACTGAAGCCATTTGAACTACCGGCTCTAACAAAGTATATATATATATCTCTTATATTTATGATTCGATTATAATGATATGTGATATAAATCGAAAGATTTTTTAATTTTCCGCATTTCGGCCATACAAACTAAAGCTGTAGTTTTGAAATTGTGCAAAATATAGGGCATTAAAGTTATTTGGGGGAGGAAGTGGGCATGTCAGAAGGATATAATAAATAAACAAATAAATCCGGCTGGCAACAGAAGAATCCAAATGTCAAGTTTGTTTATTTTAGCTCTTATAGTCTCCAAGATCTAGGCGTTAATACAGACGAACGAACATGTCCATATAAATTTGTTAACTTGCCTCCAAACTTAATATAACCCATATCTTAAGGTATAATGTATAAAAATCCTAAAGCGGTGTCCCCTCCACGTCGTATCATCTTGTTGAAAACATATTGCCTCAAGGTCTTTGCATGATATATGTTCCAATTGTGATGTCTGAACGAAATTCACGCCAAATAGTAAGTTTCCTCGTGGACTCTTCTCTACTCTGGATTACTCAACACCCAAGTGCGGCATTTTTGCTTAACCAAAAATATGTCTCACCAATAAAAATGATTTTTTCACAAAAATTCAGATCCATTTTCAAATATTCCTGAAATTTATCAGCTAATGAGCGACTGTAGTCCTGTTCAGTTCTTAACCCTCCGTCGGACACCTGGGTCTGGCCAGACCTATTTCGTTTTTGACCGTTAATTCAAAGTATTTCTAATTATGATATCGACTTGCGCTTCCAGGTAGCTTCCTAAAATTTTATTGGCTATCGATCCATGTATAGTAGAAATATCAAAAAGTCCTTAAAACGGACGAAAAAAAGGATTTAAAAAAGTTTACCCTCGGACGGACACATGATGCCTGGCTGGACCCCTATATATTTTGTATGGAAGTACATGAAATTTGATCAATATCGACCGCTCTTCGTGCGTTTTTTCAATATTTTATGTTATTAATGGGATCATACTGCCATGTATGTTCACTTATCACACAGACAGCCCCCCCCCTCCCCACCCCCTTTCATCTCTCTGCCCATTTTCCGAGCGGCTATGTCTTATCAGCGGTTCAAGCATTTATCGCGATATATTCGTTTCGATGATGATCTTACGCGAGAATTTCGCCAACAAAGCGATAAAGCGGCACCCATCCGCGATATATGGAATTTCATGAATGAAAATCTCGCCAATAACTATAATGCGCACGAAACTGTAACAGTTGATGAGAAACTTTTTCCATATCGTGGTCGAACTAAATTCACCCAATATATACCATCGAAACCAGCAAAATATGGTATAAAAGTATGGTGGGCAATAAAAGGAAAATTATACACTGGCAAAGAAGGACTCGAGCGTGAAGTAAATCAAGGGGAGAATGTGTTGTTGTGACCGACAATTTTTTTACAACATTGAATGCAGCTAAACAACTTGCTGCTGTTGGTCTCGCACTTGTTGGCACCATAAGAGCCAACAAAAGATGTATTCCTCCGGAGATGAAATAATATGTTTCTCGTCCAGTTCATTCATCTTTCTTTGGTTTTCACGAAAACATTGTATCAATTTCCAGCTATGTGTCCAAAAAGAATAAGGTCGTGAACTTACTTTCAACAGTTCATTATTCGAAATCTTGTGAAGGCGAAGCAAAAAAACCCGAAACTATCCTTTTTTATAACAAAAATAAAGTGGGTGTCGACTGTATGGACCAAATGGTCACAAACTTCACAACAAAACGACCGACAAGACGTTGGACGTATGCATTCTTCTGCAACATTTTAAATGTTATGGCTTTGGCTTCTTTTTGCATTTATAAAGAAGTGGAAGGAAATAGACGATCAGGCGCAAGACGTGCTTTTTTGGATTCGTTGGCTAACACTTTAGTTCTCGCTAACGTCGAAAGATGAATGAATAATGCACTCGTCATTTGTCAATTTTCCACACGCTTGGCCGTTGAAGAATTTTTTGGCAGACCAATCAATATTACAGAAAATGCGATCGTTGCAAATAAAAGCTGCCCCGATACACTCACAACCAAGAGAGACTGTCGCATTTGTTTGCAAGGAGGCGAAACTCGTTTTTTTTTGTAATAATTGCGGCAATCCGGTGTGTCAACAACACAGTAAAATCGCTTATACTTGCTTTCTATGTGTTCCTAAGAGTCCATAAATGAGCTGGCATTATATTTCATAATAAAATACATTTAAATCCCTTTACTTTCGTTCGACCAACATTGAATTTAATAAGAAAAAACAAAAAAAAAGAAGAAAAAAAAAAGTGCGCTTTTTTCCAAATTCAAATTTTTTTCGAATATTTATTTCCTCAGTCAAGTAGCTCAATATATGCCAAATCGATACAGAATGGTGATTATTTAAGAAAATATACCTCGTTGGTATATAATTGAGCCGAAACATGAGGTATATTCCCATATAAATGTATGTAAATACATAGGGGTCCAGCCAGGCATCATGTGTCCGTCCGAAGGGTTAAATAGATAAGATCTTATAAGGATGTATGTCCATTAGGGTGGCCATTTTTGCAACATCTCACGATTTTAATAACACAACCCCCTAAAAAGTTTCCTCTTTACCAGCATATAGCGCCTGTAAAATTTAAAGGCGATCCGAATGTATTTGATGGGCGCGGGAATAGCTCAAAGGTCATAAAAAAGTTTCATATGAATGCATAAATAGCGACCAATCCGTAAGTTTGCCAAAAACATGTTCCAAATATAATCAATGGGTTATTCAAATATCTACAGTCCAGTAAAAAAATTATCTAAATCATTTTAGTATAACCAGAGATATTTGCTGTTAAGTAGAGGCACTTTTTTTTTCTAATTTCGAAAAATGTTTTTTTCAAAATATCTCGAAACCTGTTTCATGCAAAAATTTTTTACTGCATTTTCGGTTTTAGCATGTCATTTTACTACAGAAACGACTAAAACATGTTAAGGATACAACATTTTTTTTTTTATGTGTAAACTGGTGTAAATAGTCTATTTAATCAATTTTAGAGTTTACCAAATTTATTAATTATAATTTATTATTTTATATTTTTTTAAAATTACGTTTTGATAGATATGAAACCTTTTAAACCATAATTTGTCTGATTGGAAACAAGATTTTAAAGTTTATGTAGAACAATACAGTCAAAAACGGAAAAAGTGCAAGTTATGACTTTTGACCTATTCCCGCGACCATCAAATACATTCGGATCGTTTTTAAATTTTACAGGCGCTATGTGCAGGTAAAAAGGAAACTTTTAAGGGGGTGGCGGTTTTGATATCGACGGTTTAAAAATCCTCCATACCAGTGGCGGCTACCCTAATGTCCATTTATCTTCGCAAGGTTGGACAAGTTACGGTTACAGAATAGGGTATCGGGAAGATAGGGTCCATAGCCATACTTTCATACTTTACCGCAATATTTTTGATATCTTACAGAAACTTTTCAAAGTTCATCAAAAGTTGCTCGAATTTTGTTAACATTAAAGACTCCAAAAAACATTACAGCGTTGCCACTTTGTCAAAGTTTTCAACTGTCAAGCATGAGTCATAATTTCGCTCTAAATGTTTTAAAAAGAAATAAGATGAAAGTCCAGATGTTCCACGCAAAATATTATTTTTTGTCTTTCAATTGTTTTTAGAAATTTTACACTTGGGGTGTTCACTTTCTTGGGCAGAAATGTATAATGTTAAAGGGGTAAACTGACCCACTCAAAAAATGTGAATCTACGCACGAGCCAAGCCCTTGACTACGACGCAAAGCTTTTCTTAAAAAAACCAAAGACTTTTATAAACAGCTACTTTTTGTTTTTATTGCTCACTTTGTTAGTCTAGCATTTTTACCTCGTTACTCGGGCATTCTTGCATTTATGCCTAACAAAGTGAATACAAAGTGATACTATGTAGTTTGGCTTATAGTTCGTTTTGAATTTTTGATCTCCCTACCTTATTCGCTTGTACAGTTAGATTACACCAAGTATTAAGTCTACAAAAAAAAAGTGCGGAGGAAGAAACTTTTTTATATTTTAGCGATAAGAGATCTCAGAATTGAACATTATAAAAACAACAAGTTGCAAAACAAATTTCCTTAGCTCTAGATTAAGTAAGTTTTCTGCTGCTGGACTTGAGTTATTGCTGAGCTATTCCAAATGTCCTTCAGCAAAAGCTTGCCACAGTGTCTTATCTGCCATATGCGTCGTACTTTGGCAAATTAAAGCGTGCGCCAGTTAAAGCCGCGCCAGAAGCCAAAACTCGTTTCAGATTTTCGGCGCACGTGTGCAGCAGGCAGTAAAAATCGGATTGCATCTTAAAAGCGCAGCACGGCAAGCAATTTGGCAATGCAAACCGAGTATGAAAAAAATAATCAATATGATTTTAGTTTTTTTTTTTGTTTTTACTACATTTTATTTGGCCACTTGGGCACTTTGTGGCATAATTTGAGCGCCGACGCCCCGCACAGACGACAGACGACTTGCAGACGTAGTGGCAACGCTTGCAAGTGTCGCACGGTCTGTCGCCTTGCCACCTTGTCTCGCGTTGTTCCCTGAGGGGAACTGGCTGCAATTTACGATCTGTGATATGTCGTGCGGTGTTTGCTTTATGAACACACAGTTGAACAGTTGAAAAGTCTCGAGTCTTGTGTTCCCAACACTTGGCCAATCTTTGCAAGCAGCTGCAACAATGTGCGCTGGTCACACTGATAAAGTTGGGACTCAAAGAACTATGTGCGGTATTTGCTTTGCTTGCCACACCACGCACGTAGCCGCAACAAATTTTATTGGAGCACCATTGCAAAGGGCAAACCGTGTCTAAAATCTACTCTACTTGGCTTTCTGGAGCAGGCCAGCGCCAAATTATACTAGTCAAGAGCACTCGTGGGCAACAAAAAAAAAAGCAAAAACAACAAACAGTAGGCAAGTTCTTGGAACATGAAACAACAGTGCACTCACTATTTGATTTAATGGCCAGAGTCAGCGGTGGAACAGCTAAAGCTAATGCTGACTTTGATGCTGTTGCGGATGTAGCTTCCTAGCAGAGCACGTTCCACGCTCAAATATGGCTGCGGTCAGTTTTCCCAACAAAACCAACAACAACGAGAACGGTAAAGCTACTTGCTAACCAGCTGTGCGCATAAATTTCTAATTTTCAGACTGAGCTGAGCGGGCGGGGGTCCTAGGGTGTACCAAGTTGTTTTTACCTTTTGTGGGCACCCTTTTTACAGTTACATGCGGTTATTGCGCTACGTTTTGGCCCAGTCGGGGCTTGAACTTGATGCGACTTTGGCTACGTGATTTGGAACACAGCAGCAAATAATACGAATTTGAATCAGTCGTTGTTAGAGTGTCAGCCAATGACAACGGGATACACTGAGTCCAGTTGGGTAAAAGGAAAGTTTTTCAAGTGGGCACAGATTTAGATTGATAGGGTTGGTGATTGGATTTTATAGTTGGAAATGATGAAAAAGAATGTGAATTAGTCACATTGTCCCACTGTTTAATGTGAAAGAAGGGTATAGAGGGATCGTTTGTGAAAATGTCAACATTTTTTTGTTTACCAGGCTCACATACAGACTTGTACCCAATTTGGTATTAAAAATAGTTTATAGGATGTTGATATATTTTTATATTTTATCATATTGATGTTTTACCTATTTACATTTTTCATTATTTGATGATTTGGTGACTGTCGTCATGCCCTCAGCGCACTCCTTTTTCTCAAAGATTTTTAATGTTGAATGCTTTTTTTTTCAAATTTACGAGCACCTTGGAAAACTCCGGCACTAGGCGTATTTTATTGACTTAATCTTAGACATTACGAAATACATGTGGAGTTTAATGTTCTTGAAATAAACAGTTCAGGCTTAATTAAATACCTTTTCTACTTATTTATTAAATTTTAACGAATATATATAATGGCATTAGAGTCATAAGAGGCGTGGAAAAAATGTACAAAAAATTATTATTAATTTTATATTTTATTTAATTTTAAATATTTTTAAAATATTAATTTATTTAAAAAAAACCAAATTAACTTCAATTTTTAAATTTCACAACGTTTGGCGAAGTACCCTGTAGTTGCATTATATGGGCATTTCCATTTTGCGTGACGTTACGTTTGTACGTCAAATTTAAATTTACCAATAATTCTTAACTATGAAAACGCTTATTTATTAAATTTTTTATTATATGAGCATTTCCATTTTGGCGTGACGTTACGTTTATACGATAATATACAATATGAGAAAAAAAGAAAAGAGCAACATTATGGCAAAGTTTTTTTAGAGTTACATAGCAATTATGTAGATGAATGTTCTGGTATAAATAAAATCTCTAACTATCTACAATGCCCTTAACGTCATGGAGACAGGGTATACATTTCAATGGAGCAAAAAGATTTTTGCTTATGACAGAAACCTAGCTAAGTTCTATAGCGGTTGAACTATTTTGTGGTTTCAAACCCCACACTTTGTCTATGATTTCCGCTCTTTCTGCTCTACTCTAAAACAATAGCATGTCACATTTTTCAGCCATGGCAGCGTTCCAAATAATTGACAAATTTTATAGACCCCTTCCAGACCCTCTTGCGTTATCCCTGCCCGCGATAGACTGTCAAACCTGGAGCTTGTTAAATTTCATTTCGCGCCAATTTTCATGCGAAAAACAACGAGCGCACCAAATGTTGCCCCGACTGACTGCCTTTTATCAGTTCACATAAACAGACAGTGCCAGCAAATAGTATTCGTACCTGTCCATTTGTGGCTATCTCACTTCAACACAAAATTACAGCTGCAAATTGTATCTTTTTTTTTTTTGCTTGCATTGCAATTTTCACACCTGAATCTGAAAATTAGACCCAACAGTTGTTGATGCTGTTGGTGGAGCTGGAAATTTGCTTGCACTCAATCTAAATTGGAACAGCTTATGAGGGCAGCATTATTGTAGCACGTTCGTAGCAGATGGGAATGGGAACGGTCTATGAATACTTCTAAAAATCATGCCTCTTTGGAACTTGAGTTACCCATCCTATTGTAATATCTATAATACATAAAAGTCTCTTTTAATTTTATAAAAACATGTAAAATTCTAAGCTTGTTTAATGGATGCCCGCTCTGTATTTTAAAATGTGCTCACTAAGGGTATAGTGGTGTGGAGGAAAATCGAAATACGTTTTGTTTTTTATCCATAACTGTTTCAAACTTTCATATCAGAGCAATTTTTATTTTACTTCTTTTCATTTGACACTTGTCTATTTATGTCACATCCTACTAAACCTTTTTTTTATGGATCTGTACGCAGCAGTCCGAAATGCTTTCTAATAAGAACTGCTTAGCAACAAACAGTTTTAGACTGCTAAAAAAAATTTTTTTTTTAAGATTTTTAAAGATTAAGTCACTGCACATGAGTTCTGGCTATAACGTCAAAACGAAACAGCTGTTCATATTTTTACAACTAAATCTTGGGGCAACACTATTTCGCTGTTTTGTTCATAACTCTGTGTACTGCTGCCGAAAGTGTTCGGAACCAAATGTACGGAAGCTTGAAGTTGGTTTTTCTTTGAGTGTTTTAGACCGCTACGTAAGCCTTAAATTCAAAATGTTTAAAAAAAATCATTTCAATGATGCAGTTTCGATCTCTAAATCAATTTTTAAGTAATTTTTTGTATCTTGATTTCTGAAAGATAAAAAAAAAAACAGACAGTAAAGATTTTTATACAGCGAGATTACTCAACACACAGCTTTTAAGAGCAAAAGAGGTTTATTTACTACATTTACCCTTTACCCATCTTTTAAGCTGCAAAGAATCTTCCTATCTCGTTAATTATAGCAACAAAATAAACTTGATATACGTTTTGTTTAAGATTCGATCTTAAGTGGCAACCTACAAAAACTTAATTTTCGTATGCGCAAAATCTAGAGCAAAAATATTGTTTTTTGTTGCGCCCATTTCTAATGAGTGCATCAAACAAGGAACCACACAAGTCCAAGCATCAAACCACTCTCCAGTCTACTTGCAGTCTATTTAATTAAAGACTTGACTGAATAATTGCTCCGGAATTGCATTGTGCACTCAAGTCAGCGCACACAAACTCAAGACACACATTGCGTATACGCAATTTTTTAATTTTTTATAACTGTCAACAAAGCATTGATGAGGTCTTGACAACACCAACAATTACAGACACGTCTATAATTTCATAATAATCAAGCGGTCGACTTTAATGACCAAGAGACGTCGAGAGAGCGGCAGAGGAGGAGTTACTGAGGCTGTGACTGCTGTGGTGTGGTGTGATGTGGCTGCTGCGGTTGCATTTGGCGGCTGCGCCACTCGACACCGCCGGGAAGGTCTTACTCTTAACTTTATAACACGCATTGTGCGTGAAGGCATGCCAATGTCGCTGTTCGATGAGGTGGGGCCCCCAACTAACTAACAGCTAAAGGGCTAAAATCATTTGCCATTCGCCTTTTGCCATTCGCCTTTTGCCATTCACCTTGGCTGGAGTTGCTGTTTGCAGCTTCTAGCCAGCGCAGTGTGTTCGGGAGGGGAAATTTTAGCTCGAAAAATACTTAAAATTTTCGAAAAAGATTTTATATTTTTTTGAAAATACAAAAAATAAGTGCTAAAATTAAAAAAAAAAAAAATGGGTATCCTTAAAATTTTTTAGATTTGAAAAAAAAAAAACTTTCTTTACTAATGAATTTGATAAAACACTTTCCAATATTGAATCTATTGATACACGTTTTACAAAGAACTTTTTTAAAATATATAGAAGCAGGATTAAAAATAAGAGCTAGCATATTTTCTATGCAACATATATAAAATATGCCCTGCAGAAATGGCCCTAATATGTGGACTATACTTTTGCTAGGTATATAAATGGAACATGGAGCACATGACGAAACAAGGAGTTAAAAAGTGGCAACTACAGCAAACCAGAAACGCTTCACGTCTATAGGCTATAGATGCTCTCATTAATTCTTTGTCCCGAACTCGTTCTTCCAACTGCATAATATTTGATAGAGATGCAAGTTTGAAATACTATGCGTCAGAAAATAAAATTTTTAACTTGAAAAAAAATATTTTTTTTAATTTTAATAAATATAAATTTAAAAGAAATGGTTAAATTATAAATTAAACAAAAAGTTGATTACGAATTTCTTTACTTAGAAAACTAGAGGAGGGAACAATTATTTTGGGAGCTATTAATTCTTCCATCTAGCGGAACCAAGTTTTCCTCATGCTGCGCATTTTTTACGATGTGTTTCAGAATACGGTTTGGCTTATTATTTTGTAAGTTTCGCCATATATATTTATCGTTTCGACCACTGTGCTGCGGAACGAAGTCATCCCAATGGCTTCATATTCTGCCGGTTGTACGTGATTGTTTTACCATAGGGCTTTTTGACATATCATTTTTTCATTTCGACCACTGTGCAGCCGAACCAAATCTTCCCCATGGCTATGCTAATCCGCAAGCTGGTTGTACGTGATTGTTTTACCATAGGGCTTTCTCCAAGTGCTGCAGATTACGAGTTCGCAATTCTAACATATACATTTTTAATTTGGACCACTGTGCAGACGTACCAAAGCTTCCCCATGGCTCATATGCTAATCCAAGTGCTGCTTGATTGTTTCAACAGGGCGCTTTCTACATGTGCTGCAGTTAGCGAGTGCTTTATTTTACCCCATAATTTTGCCATTTCGACCACAGTGTAACGGTTTGATTTGTCATCGACAGCGCCGGTAATTCAAACCACTTAATTGTTGCTTTAGTAACATGTAATTGCAGTTTTTACCACAACTCCAGAACACTCTTTGGCCTGCACTTTTTCCAACACTACTATTTCTTTTTTTATTTCTCTGGGACTTACGCGCCTTGTTCTGTTGTTTGTTTCTTTTGTAGCAGAAGGTTTCCTGTGCTTCTTTTTATGAGTTGTTCTGGCCTGGCATGGCTATCAGCTATTTGGGTCAGCTTGGAACGTGCTGAAGTGCATTGAGGCGGAAGTTTGTTTACAGCATCAGCAACATCATCAAGATTTGTATTGAATCTTGGTTTGTTTGTTTGTTTGTTTGTTCCGAGAAAGGCTGCCGCTGTTGCCTCCTTGTTGCATGCCACTTGCCACAAACGAACTTTGAGCGAACTTTGGCTTGCAATGCATCAGTTGGTCAAATATAAGTCAATTGGTCAATGTTATTGATATTTTGCTTTTGAAATGCAATAACAATTTACTGGAGAGTGAAAAGTGTTTAGAGATACGTGTAGTAAGTAGTTTGTGAAAGCAAAAGAATATCTTGTGAGATCTTCTATAATACAATTTGTTGATTTTACTAATAGCACTTCAAATGGAGTGTGGCCAAACGTATGGAAATCTAAAACTTGCTCTAAAACACTTAAGATCTGTTCAATTGTGAGTTGTTATTTTTGCTAATAGAGTGAGGAAATAAGTTGTAGAGCTGACTAAAGTATTTGTTGATCATTGTTTTATAGTTTTTAATATATGCCTACAAATTTTTTTAAAAATTTCCTCTATGCTCAAGAGCTAAGAATTATGTGATATACTTCCGTTTCGTTGGTACCACCATTGTACCACAGTCCCAGATACGGCGCCATGGTGCAATGCATTTTTCATGCTGCCGCAAAGGAGTGCCTGGCTGGGCTGTGCCAAAAAGTGGTTAAATTTTTATATGGTAGCACAAATGTCTGTGCTAAAACAAAATACAACTGACATAAATTAGGTCACGATATTTTAAGAAATACAAAAAAATTTCTACACATTTGTGTGTAGTTTGATCAGAATTGGTTCACTGTAACATATAGCTACCATACAAAAGTTGCACCAGCACTCTCTTTTTCATGGAGACACGAACAATGTAACGATGCGCAATGTTCTGCACATTTCTGCTCGGACTCATGCGTGAGAGTAACTTTCCCACTATCAGCACTATATTAAGCAGACTCAAGATTCTTTCCAAATCTTATATAGATAGAAACTTAAATGTGCTTTCATATTAGTTGAAACCCTATCCACAGTATTTCGTTTGAAGTTTAGTAATTAACGAACTTGATGATTAAGGTCTCCCCCGTTGAAGTTTAATTGAAATCTTTTGACGGATGGCATTAATCTTATATTACCCAGGCCAAGAAAAAAATATGGTATACACTTTACATCAGACAAGGCTACCCAAATGGATTTTGAGGCACTGAATCCGAATCCGAGCTCCCGAAATTCCCAACAGACTGAAATAATCCCAACAAAGCCAATACATAACTTTGTAGGCTATCTCAGTAACCTAACTTCTAATGATTTTTTTAACATCGGATTCAGCGAATACGTAATAACACCGTCGGAACGGTTGGTCTAAAAAAATTTTTTGTGGGACTATTAAAACAGCATTACCCAAAAAATAAATCGATTTTGAAGTTTCTAGGTCAGACCCTGTTTACTAAAAATTTTTGGGGTCAATGAACCCGAATACGAGGCCTAAAAAAAACCTCATCACATCAGGGATTTAACATAAACTCAAAAAAATGCATTTTGGAGGTAATCTCAGAACTCTGACGTGCCAGGGGTACATAATAAAAACATGGTTGAAAGATTTTATGGTCGATCTGTTTTCTACGTATCCAAAGACATTTGTATTTTGACCAAACAGACACGTTATCAAAATACCGAACATAATATATATACTATATAATTATGTTATAATCCACAGCTTTCATCCGATTTTGAAGCAATTTCATTTAACCTCCTTTTTGGTTGGGATATTAGAAGAAAGCCCATGAATTCAATTTGAAGGTTTAGACATTATTATTGTTCGGAATACTTCCCTGCTAAATGATGTGGGCTGGTTTTAGTCGGGTTACATCGTGTTTAGATACTCCATACCCGCTAGAACATCACACCTTGCAAGCATGGCTTGGAGGTTTCCTCCTCAGTTTTCCATATATTCGAATTCCCAATATCAATGTTATGCAGTTGTTACCTGAATCTGCAGTGTCCCGTAAGTAACCCAGTTAGTATCCTAAGGGAATTCATGGCGAATTGGGACATTTTCTTGAGCCTATTCACGTTATAGGAACCGAGGAGTGGCTTGACTTGCCGTGGGCAATTATTTCTTATCTGGATCTTTTCTCTTGTCTTAGCAGATTAAGCATATAAGACGAGAATCTAAGAAGAATTCAAGCACATTTAGGAACTAAGTTATTCTTCGAAAAATCTTTTTCTTTGGCACAGAGTTTAAAAATATAGTTTCTGATTATAAAATTCTTTAACTTGTACTCGCGGCAAATATCATCCGTCATATTGCTCCACATGTTTATATTTTCTTTCCAGTACAATCAAGCTTTCTAAAGTTATTCTTGAGACGTAAGAATAACTTTAAATAACTTAGGCATTATTATCAAAAACCAAACAAACAAATTTTGAGTCGTAGATATCTCTAAGATTGTTCTTGATTAAGAGCAGTGTTTTTGTTCGTAATTAGCTCATTTTCGGTAAATTCCTTAAGGAAACTTTGCTTTTAGAAGTTTAAGCCAAATTTTAAAGAGGAATTTGAAACTGAGGATATGGTTGATATTATAACATTCCTTAAGGAAGCTTGGTTTTAAGAAATTCGAATTTAACTTTAAATGGCTAAGAATTTAATATATCCCTTAAGCAAGCTTGATTTTTAGAAGTTTAAAAGTAACACCAAACGGCAAAGGATTTCCTAAGATTCCTAAACAGTTTATTTCCCTCTCAGATCACCAATCTAAGAATTTAATTTCGACAAACCACATAAAATATTTAATTTTCTTTTCAAAGCTGTGTGGTTTTTGGGTGGTTGCAAGCTTCCGTGTTGACTACCAAAAGACTTTGGGGTTTGGGTCTTTTGTGCTGAAATGCATGAATGCTCTGCCTAATGGTTTTCACGGCTGCCCATAATTAATTTAATGTCTAATGCTCGTTTATGTATACAATTTTTGCTCAGGCATCACATTAGTAGCATTCGTTGCAATGTTTCGACATTTGGTGTTTGTTGACAGCCCCATAGTTTACTGTCATCCAGAGGTGATAGAAAAGAACGCTTAACGGCCAAGTTTCCCAACGGGCCGCAGCACTGACATAAATAACACAGCTAAGAGGAAGACAAGGTCCAAGTCGACGTCGAAGTCGAAACATTGAGCACAAGTAGAAAGCTTATCCAGTGAAATGGCCAGAACTGTTGGCGCTACCAAATGTGCCAGAGTCGGTCGTGTGGCGTTGAGTGTGGCCAAAGTCGATGGATTGGATCGTTGGCATTGCTGGAGCTGCGCACGCTTTGGCATCAAATCGATTAGCGCGCGACATGAGTTAAGTTGGGAACACGGTATGCGGTGTAAGGGGAGTAGGGTGAGCATGTTGAGCGTGCTCCGTTGTCGTGGTAGTGGTCTTTGGTCGTTTGTCGTTTAATGCTACTTATTGTTCTACGTTGACCAGAACAACGTCGTCAACGACGCCAATGACTTTGACATAGAAATATGGCCAAGAGCGTTGTGCTGCCACATTCGCAATTCCCAATCCCATTCCCGTTCGCTGTGAAAGTCGCTGACTCAAGCGGGCCTTTCACTGGTTGCCGCCTCTGACAGTTTGGGGCATAGTCGCTCTCTAGCGCTTATGTGCTGCTCTAAGGGGTTGACACATGCCAGTGCAGCGCTAGCATTCGAAATCCAAAGTACTGCAGTCAGACAACAGCTTAACTCCAGGTGGCGTCATTTGGTGTGGGTTGCCACCCTTAGTTGTCGCCGGCATATTCCGTGCTTCACGAAGTTGTTTGCCGGCTCGAACTTGTCTTGACTTTACGCCTTTTATTTATTCTCTCTGTTTTTGTTTGTTGCACCCGGACAGAGTTGGAGATGTTGCTTGGTCCTCCTTGGTTGTTGTTATGAATATGAAAAATGTTGAAAGCATTTCAACGGTGCTTTAACCCCATATCATGGCATACCTAGGGGAATTTTGTAAGCCCCTGCCCCCATCCGAACGGGCAACATTTGTCGCCTGTTTGTTTGTTGGTTGCATAGACGCAGGCCTAGACATAGAGCTCGACAAATTTGTTACGTGCTTTCTGGCGTATACAATCCGCTGCCATCTGTAATAAACGTTGTGTTTGTATATGTTTTTTATTTTGTATACCCTGTACCTATAGAGTATATGGGTTATTAGAGATTTGTGCAATAATAATATAGGTGGATTAATAGAGTACAAGTAGAAGTTGTTTATACCAAAATAAGTATTTTATCTATGTGCCTTCGTCTATATGAATATGTAGATCGTGCAGACCACAAGAGCTAGGTTTACCCAACTATACTAAAAGAACTAAACAAGAAACATAGAATTTTATAGGAAAAAACTAAGTTTACTAGTTGATTAGCTTTACTTCCCCACGCAGAACAAGCAGTGTGCATTTTTTTTAACGCATTTTTTTTTTAAAGTAAAAAAATAGCTGGTACCTGCTTGTTAGACTACGCTGCAAACTGCTTGGTACGCTGCGTACAAGCCGTGTGCATTATTATAAATTTTTTCGAAAAAAAAACACGGCTTACCTATTCGCACATTCGTATACAAGTACAAAAAAAAACGATTCAAAAGCATTTACGGCTAAATTTTCGAACCTTTTCAACAATAGTTAGAATTCGCAGAAATTATGCACATTAATATCATTGCATCAAAGTAATTTTTTCTTTGGAAACTTATTTTTATTTGCATGCAAGCAGTGTGAATTGTTATAAATTTTTTATTAAATTTCTAAACTAAACCGAAAAATTGGACGCATATATTTTAAAAAGCCTTTTCGACATAAATTTCGAGACCTCAATCTGGAGATAGACTATTTCTGAATTATAGGAATTTCGATACCCTAACGGCTTAGAGCTAATGCAAAATTATTTAAAATTAACAAAAGTTGTGGGAACGAATATCATTGCCTCTTTGAAAACTGCTTGTTCCACAGCACACAAGCAGTTCGAATCTGAAAAATACCAAAGTTGTCTCATTAAGGCATAAAGGAATATGATACATTTTTCCTAGATCACACAGTGTATTCCACTGTCGTGTATCCACCTCGACTTCATCACATATTTTTCTGTTCTCTCATTTCTGTTTTAATGTCTGCTTTAGCTTGTTTATGTTGCTGTTGGTAAAAGGAGACCTGACGGCGCGACGTAGACGCTGGCATCGCAGCTGGCGTCTGTGTGTAAATATTGATTTTTTTTCAGAGTGCCAGCATTTCATTTTATTTATTTGTTTTTTAAAAAACCCGGAACATGGCTGGGAATTCATTTAGCTAGAGGTTCATTAGTTTAGTTGGCTAAACGAGAGATGTAGGCAAAGAGAGTGCAAGAGAGTAGTTAATGCAGTGAGGCTTATCACCAAGTTCAACTAAAAGCCATCACAAAATGGTATAGTGCACATTGTTCTTAAATACTTTTTGGATTTGTAAGTTTAAAAATCAAAGTTTCACATGTGGAATTGTGGCGAATTTCTTGCTTTAAAAAAAAATTGTCTTAGAGAATTCGGAGAATCGCAAATGTTGTGATCAAGTGGTTTATTTTATTTATGCTCGTTTCTCAAAAATTACCCTGGCAATTGTATATCAGCTCATAATTAAGATTGTAAATTTCCTAGAGATTTATTTTTTTTTTAATTGACTAATTATTTTAAAGAGACCACAAATGCGCATTGTTATGATTGTAGCAGAAGTGATTGATTAGATTAAAAAAATTATTTATTTCTAATTCTAAATTAAATTAAATTCTTTGCGAATTGGAATTATGAGCTTGTTTGTATATCTGCATACTTCTTCGAAATTGATTTTTATTCGTTCAAAAAATAAACAAAAAAAAATTGAATCAGTGTTTCCAAACATTTTCTGCTTAGTATGGACAAGCAAGTTGTCGCTAGATGGCGCATCCATGGTGTTGCATATTTGTGTAAAAAAAAACGACTAACATCTTAATAACTATTTGCTTTAACTTTCCATTTTGTTATATTTTTTCGACGTCACAAAAACGTTCAATATTTTGAAACATCGTTTTTTCTTTGAAACATCGTTGTCATCCGGTGTTAATCTCAGTCAGTACAGTCCCTACACTATATGTATGTACTATGGATTCATAATGCAGCTTTATGGCTGTCGCTTGTAACTTACAAACTGCTGCCACTGTCACTTACATTCATAGACATTTTAAGCCGTGCGCTGCAGCTGCAACACACACATCCTTTTAACAAGTTTTGCAGGGCGTGCCACTGGTGGAGGTATATACCTTTGGCTGCTGCTGTCAATGTCCTTTCATTGCAACGTCGTCAGGCCATTAGTTTGCCATGGCGCACACTTTGTGTTTGTCTAAGCGCAGCAAAGTGTAAAAATATGAATGAATCGCGCCTGTCACGCCCCTGCTCCGCGTAGCACTGAGTTTAACTTTTTGCTGGAACTTGCAAAAACAGAATCCATTAGTAGTAGTTAGCTGCGGTATCTGGGGCTTAGATCCCTTTTGGCCCTGGGACAGTTCAATGCACCCTTGTAGTATTTCAGATTTACCAGCACAATTTGTGCTCGCTCTGTCTTCAACACTTTCTTTCCAATCAAAAAATAAAGAAAAAAAAAAGAACTTGAGCAAAATGCCACACATTTGCCATCATATGAGGCGTTAAAAGTGCGTCCTACTCTGCAGAACCTAGTACAAGTATAGACCCTGTAGGTGGCTTGACAAGCTTACAACAAGAACAGCCAGAAAAAAAATAAATAAAAAATGCAGCACTCAGTCTGCCCACAAATTGTAAAGCGACGTCACAAAACTCGTTCTCTTTTATGATAACCAAAGCAAAAAAAATGCCATAAAATGGTAGGCAAACAGCTTACAACTAAGGTTTAGAAACCCAGCAGAAAGTTGAACTAGTTCGATTAGTGCCAAAACAATCGTGGTTCATATTGCTGAGCTTAGACTGCGTCACGGAATGACAAAATTTGGCTACACGTCCCAATAATGAAAATTGAACTACATAGTTCGAATGAGTCACAGTTTAGCATAAAGGGTCAAATCTTTGGCACAGCTGTGACTACACACAGTGACTCCAGCAAATTGTACTGGTTCAGAACTGACGCCTAAACAATCGTGGTTCACAATGCTGGGCTTACGCTGCCTCACAGTGTGACAAAATTTAGCTTCACAGCCGACGCCTTGGACCAGCTGGGACACGAGACAGAAATGAGTGCATACTGTGACAGTAGAATAAGAATTGCGATTGCAAACTTTATTTTTGCTTAGAGACAAGTGATAGTAAAAAAAAATTTAATTTATATTATTAATAATTTATGAACCTGTCTACAACTAGTTGTATTCAAACTAGTTCAAGCTGGAGACTAGTAAATAAAATGTATACAAGTTAAGCTTAAGACTGATTATGGGTGTGTGAGTGTGTGCAACGCCCTATGCCTGACATGTGGCTCCAGCTCGCCCATCCTGTGATCTGCTGCATAGTTCTGTCCGCTTGTTTCTACTGGCGTCAGCTGCATCTGCTGCAGTCGCCGTCAACGTCGGCGGCTTGTGCTGGAACAATAACAACAGCAACAATAATCACGACAGTCCGGAACGCGTTTACCAGCGTCATTGACCTTAAAAATAACTTGGAAAAATGGCTGCATTCACCGCCCGTTTGCACTAGGCTCTAATCCCTGGCTCAGACAGACGCAAAACCAGGCAACCCGTTTGACACGCGTTCTGAATTGTTGGCCCAAGGCGCTGGGCTGTCTACCTCGCCCGTACACAATTGCTCAAAGTGAGCTAGCGACCTCTGCCGCCGTTTGTTGCAACTTGCTTACAATGTCAAAGAATTCCATATAAGTTCGAAAACCAATCAACTTGAAATTAATTACAAGCTGGGGCCAATGCACGCATAAATTAAAGCCCAAACGATGGCGACACAATCCGAGCCAGCCTCTCCCAGCGCAGTGGAGCGTCAAACGCGCACAGAGGGCAGCCCCCGCAAAAAAAAAAAATAAAATTGGCGCTCAAGTTCAACGGCGAAAATTGCCAAATGCTGGCCAAGAATGCGCCCAGACTCAAAACTCATTTAAACCAAAGCACAGGGAAAAACCAGTTTCAACAGCTTTGTTGCCACCGCCGGAGTCGCCACCAAGCCAAGTTAAATCGTGGGTTCAAGTTTTGCAGAAGGTTTTGTTGCGGTTGCGTTGCGCCTGCGCATTGTTTGTTGCCAACTCCTCTAATTCAAAGTGGTTTGTGGCTTTTGTGGTTAACCACAGGCATCTTTCAGAATGGCCAGAATTTATAAGATGATGTGCCTCTCTTAATGCTCTCTCTGTCTCTAAGTATAAGTATATCTATCTGTATCCCAATGTGTGTGCTGTTGCCAAGATTACATAAATTGATGTTGAAGCTTCTTGGTCTTGGTCTGAAACCTGAGCTGTAAAACTTGCAGTAGTGCCGTTGAATGCTCCGAACAGCCTGTGCTCCAGCACAATGGGTGCACTTGAGTTTTGTATGCTTGCTTTACAAAAATTTATTACCTGGTATCAAGACAACGAAGTGTGGAAACTTAATACCATGCCATTTTTCCAATCGATACAATACAATACCAAATGCTCTGGAAGTTACTTCGAAAATGGCAGCGAGCAATTTGAGATTGCTTCAGAGATGTTCCGTTTTTGCACTAAAACAGTTTCATCTTTTGGGACACAAATTTTAAACTTAATCAACTAGTCCAATGCGAAACAACTCTCAAATGGAATTAAAAAAAAGCAACAGCGAAGAATGTAGGGAAAATCGCTAAAAGAAGGTGTGCGCAAAGCAAAGCCAGGAGGGACGTCATTTGTCAGGATATTAATAAAAATTACAGAATTTTCGAGAAATATGGACATACTCCATACATATAAATAACCACTAAATTAATTTTAATTTCTACGTATCTTTATATTTACTTTGACCCTTGATTCAAAATTCTCTTGACGACATAAAGTTTATTCTACCAAAAAAATTTACATTATAGAGAGATATGATATTCCTAAAAATTATATTCATTAGTCGACTTAGGCGAAGCAAAGTCGAAGGTTATGTTTTGACCTGTATGCATGCCACATTATGTTTATATGTTCTCTCGTAAGTTCTAAACGGTTTATGATAATTTGACGTATGTGATATCGTTGGAAGCGTCTTGATCGTCCGCTGGTTATAGGTTGTTTTTAATAATTTAGTATTGGGTATCCAACGAAAGGGCTTAGTTAGCACTTTAATTTCTATTTTCTTGTAAACATATTTTTATTCAAGTGGAAATCTTGTACAAGTCTGTTTGACTCTGTCAAGAATCGGTCAAGTGAGGTGTCTTCGTTTCAAAGAGATTAGCACATTTCTATATACATATATATATAAATTGTTGGGTTTTGTCCTCGGCTTTGCTTTGATAGACACAATAAAAATACTACTACTATAAAATACTTTACAACACTTAACTTTTTTTTAAGCTCAAAATATCGCGCAAGTCCCAAAATTCCCTAGCTTAAAATAAGACAACCAAAAAAACCTCAGCCTTAACTTAAACCCTAAATAATTTCAATTAAAAAATAGAAGTTAAAAAAATAGAACCCGACTACTGTAAAAGCACGCTCTGAAAAGTATAAAACCAGAAAATGTTCTCATCTGAAATAGTTGCGAGTGATGTCATAGAATTAGCCAGGCTAACATACTAGTGTTGGTAAATGTTTGAAAAAAATATTAAAAACGGGAAGCAACGTATTTTGAAAACTGAAGTGAAAATTCATCGTCTATTAAATAGGCACTTACAATATATTTTGTATATATTTAGTAAATATTTCGAATGCCTCCCAAACGATGACTTAAGTCATTAATCTATAACTTTTTATTTGCATTAGTTTGGTAAAACTTGATAGCTATGAAAATGCAAAGCTGTAGGACATTCTCTCTGTTAGCACACAACCGAAAGTCTTACAACTATTAAATATCGAAATTTAATGAATAAATTGTATTTAATTTAAAGTTAGGAAAGGAATTTGAGCAAAAATATGGTAGAGAGGGTAGAGAGAATTGTGAAAGCGTTAATGAATAAGAACCGGAAAGACCAAAGCATCAACTGATGATCAAGGAAGGAAGGAACTCCCAAATTTTCTAAATTTCCTTTATTGACTTTAATAAAAATTGCTGATACTTGTTTCATTTCATTTCGTTCCTCAAAAGCATCATCATGCAGCAACTCATTCTTCGTGAGTTTTTTTGGACGAAACACATCACGAAATGAAAAAGACATTTAACAAAATTGTTCTTAAGGATTTGGAAAGTACATACATCCATTTTTTAAATTTAATTTGTCAAGGAAAGACGTAGTCAAAAACATTACCAATACTTGTTCCATTACGTTCCTAAAAGCATCTTCATGCAGCACCTCACCAATTATTGTGTTTATTTTAATGTAAATTTTTTAAATTTCCGAGCATGTTTTATGTTTAATATTTTTTAAAAAAAGTGCAAAAAGTGATCTAAAATACGTCAAGGAAGTCATAAATCGTTTACTGACAATAAAAAACAGTGCTGCTACTTGTTTCATTTCATTTCGTTTTTTGTTCAAAAATTCAAATTAAAATTTAAAAATGTTTTGTTAAAGTCTTCTGCTGCGAAATTGGGTTTTTATTTATATTACTAAGCATTTTTTGTTTAAAAAGTTGTTTTATATATATTTTTATTTTTTAAACATTCGATTCAAAAATGTTTTGTTAAAGTCTTCTGCTGCGAAATTGGGTTTTTAAACAGTTCACTTTCGATTGTATTAAATTACATCTGCTACATTGCGTGAAACATAATTTAAATCTAGAAATTCTCAATACAGCAAATTATGATTTAAACTTAATTATGCAAAAGTATCTCCAGTTCCGTTTTGTGTTCCCCTAGATTTTTATCAGCATGTCTCTGTTACTTTGTCGTGCTTGCCAACTCATTGGACTTTTGTAATCTGAGATCTTGGAAGTTTAATTTTCTACTTGGCAAACCATTTTTTTACTTATTTTTTTTTGAGTGCTGGCTTAACAACTGTGCGACCATAAGTCACCAATGACTGCCAAACTGTGTGCACCAATTGTGCCATACGTTAACTGGGCTTTGCTATCAAAAAAAAAAAAGTTGACACTAATGAGTCCATAAATGTAAAGCTGTTCAACATAAAATAAAAAATGAGAAAAAAAAAAGTACCAACAAGATACTAGACCTGACTAGACTTTTCCGACTAGTCCACGCTGCCAACTCTAATTGCTGTAAGAAAAAATAAAATAGATTACGAATCGTTGGCGTTGGCAGTGGCAGCAGCAGCGGCAGCAGCAACAGATGGTCGGTCGATGGTCGAGATCGGTAGATCGCTTGTAAGAGTTGGTCACTCGACCCAGTTCCAATGGCAAAATCGAGCGGAGCTCGCACCAAACGCAGCCGATGCGGTTAGAGACTCATTAGGGACGGCTGAGAGGCGGCAGCTCAATGTGCCACATGCCTCATGGCTGTTGCTAGCTAAGCTGCATGTTTACTTTTTGTTGGCACTGTTTACCTGCCCGATTGACTGTTGGTTTGTCTGTCTGTTTGTCTTATAGTGCGACTTGCTTTCAATCAACAGGCAAACAATTGTTGCAACAAAAACAACAACAACGCCAAATGCAACATCAACATTGACAACAACAACAACAATGACGACTAAAAACTACTGTTTGACAATTTATCAATGAGGCTGGGCGGCTTTTGTTGTTGTTTAAGCTAAACGAGGGTAGGTCGAAACGTAACTGGTGATAGGTTGTGCCCACTGCCAACGTAGGCTTGGTTAACTTATTTGCCGGGTTTCTTCAACAGGAGCTGCTTCATCCATTGTCAATGTTACATTCCATCGTTCCGTTCCATCAAGTGACGTAGTCGTCACCTTTGTGTTAGAGGCCAAATGGATTATTATTGTATTTTCCTCTCAGCCACTTCAAGAATATTTGCGTCGGAATGGGTTATCGTATAGAATAAGCGTCTTGTACAAGCTTTAGCTTCGTCTGTTTCTTCTTCACATGATCACCTGAAAAAAATATGATAGCTGGGAAACTAGTTTTTCTTTTTCATTGGGTTGGTATTGGTCAAAGCTTGGTGACTCTTGTTGACTCTAGCTAGAAGGCAGCCTGAAAGTTGGTGGCCTAGCAATAAAGCGCAATCTTTTCAGCCCACCCTCGTAGTTGTTGTCATTATTATTGTTGTTGTTGTTTTCGTTGCTGTTGTGTCTCTTTCTCATATGCCTCTTATTGGAACAGGAAGTCGCTTATTTGCAACAAGTGCGCTTTGCATTGACATTTACTTGGCTTTTGTTCGAAGCTCTCCACCTCTCCAATGCCTGTCAAACTGCATGCTCTCGAACTCTGTGACTGATGAAGGTTGCCAACTCGATTTCGTTTTATTTATCCCCACAAAATGCCCATTTATATGCAACAGCAACAATTTGTTTGTTATGTTTAGAAATTGTTTTAGTTACTGTTTCATTTGCATGTGAAACTTTATCAAAAAAAAAAAAAACACTCAAAAAATATTATTGATTTATGACCCTGGGGGGAAAAAAGTGTCGAACTAACCGCCAGCTGAACTGCAACCGAAACCCGCCCCCACCCGCCGCCCGTTTGTCAAAAATGCGTCGAATATTTTCAACGCTCGATGTTGTTGCAGCATTTGGATAAATTTATTGCTGCAACATTGAGCCAAACCAAAAATGAGCAAAAATGTTTCCAAACATGTGCAGAAGTTCTAAATTACTTTTCGTTTGGAGGGGTTTTTTTTCCTTTTTTGATATGGCAGGCAGCACAGATGCCGTATAGCCACGCACACTAAACGAAAAAGTAGAGTAAGTTGTGGTCAATTATGATTCAATTAAATAACAATGAATAGCTGTGCATTAAGTTTGAATAAACAGAATGGAAGCTATAGGCTTAGGCGTCAAATTTTTGTAGTTTTTAGAAACAATAGAATTTGCTCTGAAAAGACTTGCATATTAAATCCAGTATTGTAAATAATATGTAATACTAAAACAAAGGTCTTGCTGGCGCCATCTAGCAGCTATAAAAATAAATGATGACGAGAACGACGATTTTACGATACTTTTTTAAGTAGTAAAGCAAAATACAAAATAAGTAACGTACATAGAAAAAATTGCAGATAAACAGTCCTGGTGCAATTTTGTATTGATTTTTAAAAAAAAGACTCAAAAATGATTTTTGAGTATATAGAGAAAGAGCTAAGCGAGCATAGGTCCGAAAAATGTGCAGAAATACTTTGAATAGCAATACTTTAACAATTGCGCTAATTTTGAATCGATTTGGACAAAGTTTAAGGGTAAACTTAAAAATATAAAGAGAAAGAGCTATAAAGAATTGGATCTAAGCCAGGTGCGGATCGTGGATTTGGTATTGGGAGGGTTTTCCACATAGAAGTGTATATATATATAGAGCTCGCAAGAATGTGTCGACCCATTTTTACAACTTCCGCCCGCGGATCCGCCGCTGATTTAAAATTTAAATAAAAATTGTGTTTCAAAAAATGTAAATTTTGGAACGTTCCAATACAAAGTGCAGATGGAAGGTCTAATCGAGTAGCAATAACTTGATGATTCCGCCAATTTTCAATCGATCTTAGGAGAATTATATTGCAAATGATTAAAAGCGAATATCTCCAGTTTTTGAACATAGCATTGAAAACGAAAAAATTATAATTTTAAGCAGTTTAAGCTGATTATTTTTTAAGTTCGCATATACCATTTTCAAATCCGTTCGAAAATTGTGAAAAGTGGTTTTGAGCATAAATCACGATTTGGAAATGTATTTCTAGAAAAAACACATGTCAATATTTCCTTTTTTTGTTCGATTGAAAATTTTAAAACTAATAAAAAATGGTTTTGACCATAAGTCCCGAATTCGGAAATATATCTAGGTTTCGAATATGGCGTTGATAACGCAAAACCAAATATTGAAAAACGGAATATATTTTTCCATGGGCCTTGACGCCAATGATGTTTTCAGTTCTTAATATTTGCTTTTCAAATTTGTTCAATAATTGTGAAAAATTGTTTTGGCCATTAAATTCGATTTTAAGCATATTTTTAAAAAAAATTCATATCAATATTAGATTAATTTTTTTATGATTAAAAAGTGGTCTTGACAATAAATCGCGATTTCGGCAGTACAATTTAAGAAAAATTGCATATTCTAGCTCATTTTCATTAGAAGCGCATATTTTTAAAAATTTTATGGAGTTGACTTTCTTTGACTTGTTCCTTTAGTCTATAAGTTTTTAGGGACCGTCTAAAAACTTTTATCAAAAATAGACTATTTAGACGATTAACTTTTGTCTTTGAATCAATGTCACGTTTTGAACAGATAGATGAGCTTTTAATTGCATTCAGCTCGTTGCTCACAGTTTTCTCTAAAGCGTTACTTTTCGCGAAACAACTCTGTGGCTCTGCCCGCTTTGAATAATGTCCAGCACCTTGGTGTTTCACATTGATTTCCATTTAAATTTTAAGTGATCACTACAACTCTCCACACCAATGCGTTCCAATTTGATTTTCACTTCCTATTTTCAGACTCACTACCTTACTAAAGAAATTTAAGTTCAATTCCAGCTTTACGACTACATTTTAAATTTCTAATTTCAAGATTATAAACTATTTTGCTGTTTATCGTAAAATAAATTTTGTTTTTCAGTGCAAAATCGAAGCATTCTTTTCTCACATATAATAAGAGCCAGCTTATAGGGAGGGTGTACGTCGACGTGACGCTGTCTTTGGGCAAAAAGTTGGTTTGCTTTGGTTTGGTGCTGTAAATCGAAATCAAAACTCATAAAAATGCAATTTGCGCAAACAACTTGACTTAAACTAATGCGCCCGGGTCCAAGTCTGCAGCAGCGACGCCCCAAACCCGCGCCACTGCCTTGGACCAGCGGACGTGTCTGCAATTTGCATGTGCACGTGGGGGTTGAAGACGAGCGGGCGCCATAAAAGCCATTTGGCGTAAAGCAGTTAACGTGTCCTAGAGTCAAAAATGGGTATTGGGGGGGTTGATGTTTATATGGTTGAATTGTTATTTGGTTGCCTTCGGGAGAGATTGGGGAGTGCGGCAAAGGCGTGTTAGTTTCTACTGAATGAAATTTATGTGCAGCATAAGAATCAAGGGTGGGTGGGTAGTGTGTGTGTGTACTCGAGGGTTGCGCATTGCCGGAATTTGTAGATCGTGTAGTACGACAAGTCCAGGCTGTTATCAATGTATGGCACAGCAGCTGAGTTATGAACGGACAGTTTTGCATACATATATGTGTATATTATTATATACAAGTAGGGCTACCAAGTTGCTTATGCGCTTTATAAGTAATTCCCTTTAATGACGACACATGCTTAGCCAAAAGTCAGACGCCGAGGCTTTGGCAATGGCAATGCATTGCCTACTTAAGGGCGCTCCGTGGAGTTGAGTCTGTTATGGAGCACACATGTGTATGGAACACGCACTTTGCATAATTAATGCTAAGGCAGCCAGAGTGATCCGGTTTGCCACAAATGTCACTGTTATACACTTGAGACTGCGGGTTATTAAACACACTAGGCCTCAGAGCTATATGAAATTCTATGAATATGAAACGGTCAGAGTGCAGTGCCCGACATTGGAATACTCTGCACACACTTTTTAGGGGTTAGGAATATGTCTGGTAAAAATGTCAACATTTCTTTGCTTATTGAGTGACTCTAGCATAAAATGGCAAGAAAGAGGGTCTATACCTTCCCTAGTATAGAAAGTATAAGGCTCGCTATCACCTCCACTCTCCCAAGCAGTTTAAGCAGTGCAACCAATGCACATATTGCCACATCGTTAATTAAGTTGCTGTGTTGAGGTGTTTGGAGGATCCATAAGACCTTCATGGAAAAAGGAACGGAAGATAGAGTCTAGCGAGGGGCTTAAACGGAGAAAATAGTGGAGCAGCACGGCAAGGCTTCAGAAGTTTTAATTCGAACCTTAAAAATGCAGGAAAGTGGGACAAGATATTGCCGCATATTTAGGAAAAACCTAGTACTGCACATATGGTCTCTTAGATCAATTGTCTACATACAGCCACTCGGACCTAGTTGAAACATTACCTAAGCTTATGAAAGGAATTTTGGTATAAACTACTTATGATCTGGCGCGCCTCCTACTGCTGTTTACTTTCATTAAGCACAAAACTAGTATACCCTTGACCCAATGATGCGTGCAGTGTATAAAAAGTAGTAGGAGTAGTCAGCTATGCCGGAAGTAGTCGCAGCTCTGGATATGCATAGAAAGCGTCACTCCAGCTTTTGTAGCTGTCTCGTTAATGGCAATGGTAACATTTTTCTTTAATTAAAAACAAGAATTTGCCACTTAATGGGCAAAGGTAAATTCAGTCACCAGATGGCGCTTTTATCACGTGCTGGCGCTCATTAGCGTTGCATTGTACTGCACTTGCCGCCCGCATACTAGGCAGAGTTCTTGCACCCTAAGCGGAAGTCTTTTGTGCCACCGTGTGTGAAAATTAACAACTTGAGCACGTGAACGATAGCTGGGCGCATATAGGAAGACAAATTTGTCACTCAAAGACTCATACCTATGCTAAATTATCTTTTTCTTTAACAATTTGCAGGAATTCAAGGAGAGCTTCAACTATGGTCTCTTTGCGCCACCTTCTAATGGCAAAGCGGGCAAATTTCTGGATGAGGAACGACGACTGGGCGACTATCCATTCAATGGACCAGTTGGTTACCTGGAGGTAAGTTTGAAATGACTTTAACACGATTTACGAGGGTGGTTTGACAAGTCGGCGGGTTTTTGAATTTATTGCATAGTAATTTGAAGTCCACCGCTGCTGTTAATTAGAATTTGTAAGATTTTGAGCTAGCTGCTTCAGTTAGTTCGTATTTGATAGTCTTTAAAGACAAACAAGCTCGTGAATTTCAACGAAAATGGGCGGAATAGCCCATAACCAAGGCCGAGAAGTAACTAGGTGGACTATGCAACATCAATGCATTCAATGGTTAAGAAGTGGCTTCCAGAGTTTGGTTGAGGTAGTGCCAGTGACGTTATACGTTCTAGTCGCCCAAAATAGGTCATCACGAAGTCGTCGTTAAAGTCAATGGAATGATTTATAGTCTAAATTTGCGAAGTTTGAAACAATCAAAGAATAAAACTACTTGAGATGGTTAAGGCTGTAGGCATCTCAGCTTAGCTCAGGTATATCAAATGCTACACAAGTTATGAATGCCAGAATGCCACATTCGAAAAACATGTGGTCAATGTTTAACCGTAATCCAAGCGAGTTTTTGCATCCATTTCGTAAGGACGAAACATGCATCTATCACAATACTTCAGAGTTTAGCTTTTTAGGAGTGACGATCTCCTTGAATCCCATGAGTGCTGGAGAAGGGATGTTTCGTCTACATAGAGATCCGCAATGGTTAGGTAAGGCTGATTGATCCAGACGGCGCAAGATATCAGTATGCTTCTTGAGCGACTAGAACCACGCAGGCTGACCTCGTTACGGGTACCATAAAAATGTTCGATATTGACTTGAAGCAGAAACTACAGCACCAGAGGAAAGGGATCTTTTACTACAACTTACATACTCTTCTGTGACTATAATGATTCCAAATTGAGCGAATGGCTGGTAAAATATTTGGATCGAATGATGAGCTCATTTCCCGAAAAAAACGCTTCCGGGATCTTAGGAAGATCTTTTAATTAGAAGGTATAACAAATTCGGAAACTGTTGGACGTCAATTATCGGCTAGTTAAAATGTTTTAAGAACCTTGGCAAAACCCATTAATTGGAAGTTGGAAAAATTCAGGACTTAATATAAGGAGCTTTAAAGAAACTATTGTGATTTACAGAACACTTTTTAGCGCACACAAAATTCTAGCTTTCAAAAAATCACCAACTCCTCAAACTGCCCTCGTTTAATAGCTTTACTTAAGCGGCATTATTTTTGTTATACCTTTTACCAGCTCAAATACAAACGCCGCGTCTACAAGATGCTCACACTCGACGAACGCCAGCTAAAGGCACTGCACACCCGCGCCAATCTGCGTCGCTTCCTCGAGTGCATTAATGGCGGCCATGTTGAAAAAATAGCCAAAATGTGTGCCAAAGGCTTGGACCCTAATTTTCATTGCTCGGAGAGCGGTGAAACGCCGCTGACAGTTGCCACTGGCGCCAAGAAGCCCAATAAACTGCTCATTGCTTTGGTAAATGGTGGTGCACTGCTGGACTATCGCACCAAAGACGGCACCACAGCGTTGCACCGCGCCGTGGAACACGATTCGCTGGAGGCGGTGAGGTAGGACCCCACAAAAACCATAAAGTAGTTCATAATAGAATTTTTGCCTAATTTGTATGCCTTTCTCCTGCTCAATGCTAGCACACTGCTGGAGCTGGGTGCTTCACCCAATTACCGAGATGGACGTGGCATAACGCCGCTTTACATTTCGATAACGCGCAAGTGCGAGGCCAAGATCACGGAGAGTCTGTTGCACGATCATGCCACGTTGGGCATACAGGATAGTCAGGGCTGGAATGAGGTGCATCAGGTAAGTTGGTGTTGGTCGTCGAACTTGAATTGTTTTTGGAGAGCGCTCTCTCGGTTGAACTTTCAAGCGGTTTTGGTGATACTCGTAGTGCTCTGCGCCCCTTATCAAAATTTTATCTTAGCTAATTATATGAATTTTTTTCTATTTTTTTTTTTCTCAAACTACTCTCTCTCTAACTTTAATGCTTGCTAACACCAAATGTAATTTGCGAATGTGAAATGCGTATGTCTATCAGGCCTGTCGTCATGGCCTGGTGCAGCATTTGGAACATTTGTTGTTTTACGGGGCGGACATGGATGGTCGTAATGCATCCGGTAATAGCCCGTTGCATGTTTGCGCTGTTAACAACCAAGAGGCTTGTGCTAGAATGCTTCTCTTTCGCGGTGCACAACGTGGTGCCCAGAACTTTGCCAACCAAACTCCCTATCAGGTAAAATAAACAAAGAAAGAAAAACTAAAAAATTAACGAACTAATTAAAAAATATTTACTTGAGTTTTAATTTTACAGTAGTTTTAGCTGGTACTTTTGTTATAATTAAAATACTACTATTACTAGCCGACTTTTGTCTAGTTTTGCTTGTAGCACTAGCTTTAATTAATATTATAACTATTTAAAATATGTAACTTTATGGAAAAAGAAAAAAATTACACAAAATATTGTCTAATGAAAATTTGACATTTGCAATAGGTTGCTGTCATTGCTGGTAACTTGGAGCTAGCCGAAATTATAGAGAACTATAAATGCGAAGATGTTGGTAAGTAAATATAAGCCTCCTATAACAAAACAAACATTACAGACACAGTACATACAAAAAACATCATTATCATATAGTCCGAAAACAACTTTTTACACAATTCTCTACAAATCATTCTCATTAATTGACTCGACTTTGTCGCATTCAACTTCATTACCCAAACTTATTATTATTCTGTTTTTTTTTTTTTGGTTTTTGTCACTAAATTATTTTCGTGCCCTTTTTCAAATAACGATTCCATTTCTCTGTATGAGAATTTGCAAAAACTTGCAAGATACCTTAAGCTGTTAAGCAAACAAAGCATCGAAGACTTTTCTAGTGACGTCATAAGTTTCTGAGGCCTGGTTTTATGGTTTTTATGGTCGATAAACTATTTTTTATTAAATTATAGTTCTGACATTTTTTCCATTATGCCACTATTATCTGAGAGGATTAGGGCCACATAATACTGCTTACAAATTTTAGAGACTTGCATACGAGTGTAGTCAACATTTAGACAATAACTTTGGTCGCATTTATCCGATTTTGTTCATTCAAATTCCAGATCAAACTAGACTAGTTGATAGCAAAATATATACTCAACTTGATCCGTAGTAAAACGTCGTGGAACGGATTTCAAGATATTGCGAAAAAACCTTTTTGTCTCTAAATTTTGTTGACTGCATTTTCGGTTTTAGCATGCCATTTTACTACGAAAATAGTGTTATTAAAAAGTATAGCTAAAAACGGACATTCATAGCTCAATCGCTACCTGAGGTTATGATAAGCATTTTGGAGCAAAGACCATATGGTCTACTACGCCACCTTCTTATAAACTCTGTATCCTTTTGGGTGCAGTGTAAAAAAATGTGGTGCTAACTGAAATGAAGCGGGGCTAGCAGACTAACAAGAAAATTGGCAAACTTGAGTTTCTTCTAAGAAGACTTACCGAAATTTTAAACCGGATTTGTGCACAACTAGGACGTACATTTTTTTTCAAGGTTACTTGCGGGTCGCTTTCCCCTTTCGTGGCAATCTTTACGCGACGTCCGGCCATTAAAAATAAATAAATAAATTGTTTGGTGAAACAATACGTTAACACAACGCCAATGTCCAAAGATGTCCGCAAGAGGGAGCAACAAGAAAATTTAAGCCACAAGTTTAAAAATTGTCCGCTAGAGGGAGCAGAATTAAAAATATATGATATAGGAAAAAAATTACGTTTACATATTATAAAGAGAAACTTACATATTTGACACGATTTTTATTTTTTTTGCGGGAAAACTAGGGATTTTGCACCCTGCTCGGTTCGTTCGCCAGCATCTGTGCCGGGAATTGCAAAAATAAATAAATAAATGGTTTGCGGAAAGAGATACGCCAATAGCAAAGCAAATATTCCAAAATTGTCCACGAGAGGGAGCAAAAAAAAATTTTAACCACGAAAAGCTTCAAAATTATCTGCAAGAGGAAGTAGAAATAATGCGAAGGAGACGTGTGGGAGAGATGTAGTGTTTACCTGAAACGTGATAAATTTTTTGACAAAACTAGGAGCTTTGCCCCCAGCTCGCTGCCTTCTGCAACATCCATCCTAGCAACTGGAAAAATAAATAGTTTGCGGAAAGCTTCAAAATTGACCGCGAGAAAGAGCAAACAAACATATGAACCACGAAAAGTTTTAAAATTATCCGCAAGATGGACCAAGCATAAAAGTATATGATGCTCGGAATAAGTTTTTCATATCTTGTTTGCCGCCGTTTTAATTTGGCAAAAGCAAATCAAAAAAATGATGGACGGAGAAAAAAACTAATAGAGGGACTTATTTGCTCATCGCATTATTTCAGGGGAAGAAAATTGAAATGCCGGTTGTCGATGTAGCTAAACTTTCCTTAATAGACTTTCCTTAATAATCATCATAATTTATTTTCAGTATTGATTATGTCATTTATAGTTTAGTCCAACAAGGAATTAGCCTCGAAATGAAAAGTGAATATTTGTATGAACTTTTTTTGTGGCATTCTTCGAAGTATGCTATTCAAGGGTCATACAAGGTCATATAAACGCAAAGTTAGTTTAGGTTCAGAAGGCTGTTCGGCACAAATCGTGATCACTCTAAATCCTTACGGACGATTGTGTTATCTGATCCTTGTAAGTAGAGTGGAGGAGTGGAGAGTTTGGATGTTATCCCATTTCCCTTACTTTAAATGATTTGTAAATCGAAGACATATGATTTGTAGAGCACCAATCGCAGAAATTACAGTTAGAGTGTACAGTAGGGTGGCCATTTTTGCAACATCTCACGATTTTACTAACGCCACCCCCTAAAAAGTTTCCTTTTTACCTGCATATAGCGCCTGTAAAATTTCAAAACGATCCGAATGTATTTGATGGGTCCGGCAATAGGTCAAAGGTCATAAAAAAGTTTCATAAAAATGCATAAATAGCGACCAAATCGTAAGTTTGACAAAAACATGATCCAAATATAATCAATGGGTAATTCAATTATCTACAGTCGAGAAAAAAAATTATCGAAATCATTTTAGTATAACCAGAGATACTTACTGTTAAGTAAAGGCACTTTTTTTTTTTTTTTTAATTTCGAAAAATGTTTTTTTTTAAATATCTCGAAGCCCGTTTCATGAAAAAAAATTTTGACTGCATTTTCGCTTTTAGCATGTCATTTTACTACAGAAACGATTCAAAAATGTTAAGGATACGAACATTTTTTTTTATTTGTAAACTGGTGTAATTAGTCAATTTAATCAATTTTAGAGCTTACCAAATTTATTTAGGCCGACTCTATATTTTTTTAAAATTATGTTTTGATAGATATGTGACCTTTTGAACCATAATTTGTCTGATTGGTAACAAGATTTTAAAGTTTATGTAGAACAACACAGTCAAAAACGGGAAAAGTGCAAGTTATGACCTTTGACCTATTGCCGGACCCATCAAATACATTCGGACCGTTTTTAAATTTTACAGGCGCTATATTCAGGTAAAAAGGAAACTTTTTAGGGGGTGGCGTTATTGATATCGACGGTTTAAAAATCCTCCATACCAGCGGCGGCCACCCTAGTGTACAGCTGCTCCCAAATTTTTATTTTTTTAAACCTTCTGAAAAAGACGTAGAAGATGCGCCAAAAAAATTGTTTTACGACTATAAACCGCATTTTGAAAAGTGTATTGAAATTTCAAAAATCGGTGCTCAAACAGACCCAAAACATAATATTCAATATGCCACTAAAAATTTAAGAATCACTCTGAACTATCCTAAACCCTTAAAAAATATATATTACTTTCGTTACTGCTTTTTTTGTTTTCATCTTACAAAGAACCATTTCAGTCTATTTGAATTCTAAAAGCTCCTCTACTCAATCTATTTTTACATATCAATATCATTGTTTTGTTTATTATTTATATTAAAAAATATAGTCTTTGCTTTTGAAAACCAAGAAACTTTAAATTCGAATTCCTGATCCCAAATTCATAAATCACTGTCAGCGAAAAAAAAAAACACTCGTCCATAAAATCATCAAAATCAACAAATTCATTGCGTTCAGGTTTCAACTCATATATCAATGTATACCACATAAATGTTCTCTCTATAGAAACTATATACTTACTATATACAAGTACTTATATATATATATATATGTATAACAACATAATCGCCATATGTATGTAACACGTTTATGTATTTGCATCGCATATTTTTGCATTTGCTTGAAAAATTTTTATGAGACTTACTCTACCTAATTAGTTGAAACTTTTTCTCGTACTTGTTTGCATTGTTTTTTGAGCCACCTTTTTTTTCTGGGCTCACTTGTTCCATATTTTATTACACATTTTAAGCATTTTCGATTTGCCAAAAAAACAAAAAGTTGATCGTTTATTTCCTAAACTGTACTACTTTGTCTTGTCTATAGTGAGTTTGTTATTTGGACATTTTTAGAATGTCGTTTGTCGCATTTTGTATTGTTTATAAAGCGCCAAAACCCAACCAGTTGGAGTAAAAGTAAGTAAAATAATAGTATTGAGTGTTTATAGAACTCAGTTTTAGAAAGAAATCGGCAGTTAAGCTAATAAATTTTTACGCTGGGTAATTCTTTTACAAATCGAACGACATCGGTTTACAAAATAATATGCTTGTTCCGGTTATCGATTCTTATTAGACTTAAAAATAGAGTTTTGGAATAGTATTTTTTCGATAAGTACAACTATAACGACAAACTGCATATTTTGAATGGACTATTCGGAATCGAAAACCAGAACACGCATGAATGTCAAAAAATCAATTTTTTATTCAAAGTTCTATGCAGTAAACAAAACTTAATCAAACACCACTTTAGAGTTCAGAATTTTGAATCATGGAATTTTTTGTACGACATTTTTCTATTTTTATATCTTTTGGAATTTGGTACGAAAATATTTTTCAAAATAACATTAATTTTAAAATAAAAAAATTATAAAAGCTCTTGTACTTTAATTTCACGGTTTTTTTTCGAAATTTTAACGCGCTTTTTTTTTTGATAGTTAAATTTTTTTTAAACCTTTGAAAAAAATTTCGAAACATAAAATTTTATAAATCTTTAAATACAAAATTTCTTGCTCAGCCAAAATAACATCGGGTTTAAAATAAAAAACATATACAAATTTTTTAAAAAGTTGAAGCTCAATAATGTTTTATAAATACCTATTATAAAAATACATTTTTTCTAAAATTTATCTATAAAGCTAAGATTATATCCTGCCAAAAATTTGTCAAATCGTAGATATTAAAGTATATAAACTCTAATTTTTTTTTTAATTTTAATCAAAATGTAACTTCAAGAATATTATTTTTATTTCCAAAATCACAAAAAAAAACAAGTAATTTTATAAAAAAAAAAGGAAGGTAACCAAATACTTGTAATCCAAAATGGAAAAAAAATTTGGTAAATTTATAATTAATTTTTTTTCTCTTTTTTTTATAAATAATTTTAAAAACACATTTAAAATGATATAGTTAAATCCTGAAATATTACGCTTCAAAAACACGAATTGAAAACAAGTATAATTGAATTAAAACTACTACTGTAGTCCTCTTCTCCTTGTGGAGCATAGGGCCTCTAACAATAAATAATAATTAAAACAAGAGATAATAAAATAATGGTTTATATGTATTTTCTTAAATTTAAAAAAAAAACGCAACTCAGAAAATTAAAATTTAACTGACAGGAAAATATTTTTTATTCAATATCCCAAATCATTTTAACGTAATTTTCTATGAAAAATTTAAAATGAAAAAAATATTTTTAACCAAAAACTCACAATAAAACTTTAAGTAATTTTTTAAAAATCATTTTTAAAAGTAGAACCGAAGATATAGTGTTTTAAGATTAAGAGCTTTAAAAACCAAATTAAAAAAAAAGAAAATAAATTAAATATTAAAACTAGAGAAACACATTTCGTAGTAAAAAATTATTTCACGGCTGACTAAATTCTAAAATCAAAATTGGTGTTTGATTTGAAAAAAAATTCTCCATTTTTTGTCACATATATTTAAAAAAAAAATCGTTGTGACTGAAATTTTTGGTGTTCCAGTTGATAAAAAGAATTACCGATGCACAGTGCAGCACTAGGATTTGCTTTTATGTTGATTGTTTTCGAAGCTTTAGTTTTTATTTTATTTTTATTTTTGGTTTTTCCATTTGTTTGAAATGTTAAAACTTAAACCCTCTAATAGATTGAGTAGAGAGCATTGCTGGGAATGCTCTGTGCACAACCACATGAAACCCAGCGTTGGCCCAACAACGGAACAGCGAGTTAAATGTGACAAAAATGCTACACAACTCCCTAACACACACACACACACACACACACAGGCACACATCCAAAACCTCATTCCAACTCCCTTACCAAAAAAAGGAGAAGCATATTGTAAACCCTAAAAACCACATCCTAGACTAGCAGTCCACATAAATTTAATGCTTGTACTGCGGGCGTGACCCAGACCCAAAGATAAACTTTTCACAGCAACAACAACTACAACTACTACAACCACACCAATAAACACACGTATCATACATATAAAGCGAAAACTATCCTTACTCACACCACAGTACCCTTTCGCGGACCGCCACGCTACAATCCGAAGCGCCGCTCGGGCATTGGCTGGCTAAATGCCAATGGCGCTGCTCTGATCACTGCGGCTGGTAGCCTTGGTGGTGTGGTCCATGGCGGCGGCGCTGTTGCTGCACTGCCAGGCGGCGGCGGTAGTGGCAATAACAGTCTGATGGGTACATTGTCGCGCCACTCAATGTTGTTGCCAGCGCCACCGACGCAGCTAATACAGCCACAATTGCATACACAGCCACATGCACAACAACAACAACAGCATCAACAGCCCCACCAGCATCTGCATCACCAGCACCACCAGCCGCAGCATCTGCAGTTGCATGGTCCGCCATCGCCTTGCCCCTCCTCCGAGCATATGCCATACAGTTCGGCCAGTTCGAGTTTGTCGGAGGGCTCGTCCGGACATCGCTCGCATGAGGATGACATCAGCATTGTGACAGGTAAAGTTTTTTGCTCGTTTGCGTTTTGTTTTTTAAGTTTATTTTTTATTAAGTTTAAGTTTTATAAACTATGATTTTTAAGAGCGCAGACTAAGATAAAGTGGGTTTGGGTTAAGTTCTGGGGAATGGCTGTTTAATTGGTTTAGAAAATTTACTAACCGGCTAAAGTTTTTAAGCCATCACAACTTATTAATATATATAATAAAGCATGCAACTTGTACATAATACTTAAAGCCTTATATACCAGCACCGAGGTTAAGTATGGCAAATTTGATAATAATAAGTCGTTAAGCATGTGTTGCCACCAAATCTATTTGGGAGCAACTGTGATTTACTATGATGAAATGATAAAAGTTGCATGCCAACCCCAACCCCAACACACTAACAACGACCCCAAGTCAAAATCCCATACACATTTCCGCTTTTGTTGTAGTTCCTTCTAATGCCTTTACTTGTGTTTCCGCTCTTGATTAACTTTTAATGCTTGGCAAACAACAGCACATACACACAGTGTCACACTCACACACACACACATCCATACCATCACCCACTCAAAAGCGGAACTGCATGCAGCTGCCATCTTGATCCTGTTCCTTTAGCCTACACTCTACAAACCATGCACTTACACGCTTTCTTTGTACAACCGCTACAGATAAATCACTTGGTGACACCAGCGACATCATCAGCGACTCCTCCGGTGTGGGCACCAACTCAGATTCAGCTGCCTGCTCCATTGGACATCCCAGCACCACTGTTGTCTGCATGGAACCCTATGCTGGCAACACAGTTGGTCACATAAGACTACAGCCAGGCGATGTCATTGAGGTGGTAGGCAGCACCGACTGTGGTCTGCTGGAGGGTTATGTGCGTGGCACTAATCAGTCCGGTTTCTTTCCCGCCGATTGCGTGCAGGAGGTAAATCTGCGTCAGAAGAACATTACCAATGTTATGACAGCCACCACAGGTGTTGCACCACAGCCACAGTCACAACAGCCTCAATCGTCCTATCAGCACTCACCAGCAGCCTCAACGCTGGGCCTGCCACAGGGTTCACCACAGCTGAGCATAGGTGCGCACTCGGGCAGCTCCAGCACGCTGCTGCACCAGCCGCATCAATCACCGTCGCTTTCCATAAACAGCAATGGTTCGTGCCAGCAGCATGAGAAAGCCATGGGCAATGGCAGCATTGCTGGACAGTCGCTAAGCCACAATTCCATTGGACAGTACAGCAGCGCCACCGCACCGCGCATCAAAAAGAGGTAAGTGCTGCTTGGCCTAAATGCATATGCCCAGCTAATCGTCTAAACTGTGCCTTTGCAGCGCCTACAACGAGCCACGCACTGTTGTGCTGCATCGTGCCAAACGCGGCTTCGGTTTCATTCTGCGCGGCGCCAAAGCATCCTCCCAGTTGATGCAGCTACGCCCGTCCGATCGCTTTCCGGCATTGCAATATCTGGACGATGTGGATCCAGGCGGTGTTGCCGATATGGCCGGTCTGCGACCGGGCGACTTTTTGCTGACCATCAACGGTGAGGATATTAGCGCCGCCTCGCATGAAAAGGTTGTGGAAATGATACGCTCCGCTGGCGCCTTGGTCACTTTGACCGTCATCTCGCCGCATTTTCCCAACCAAATGCAAGCGAGCGCACAGTACTTGCCCAGTGGTGCACGTGCTGGCAGCCAGCACTTGGGTAGCGGACCCAGCACGCCACAAAGCGCACATCGTCAGTGCGCCACATTGCCGCGCAAGATGGGACCAGGTCAAGTAGGTGCTGGTGGCAGTGTGCGCATGGCGCCTATGCCACCACGTCGAGATCCAAAGACCACCTTGAGTGTGGGTCGTGCGCGCGCCAAGTCCATGGTTGCTGGTTTGGAGAATGGCGGCGAAAAAGAGGATGATGATGTGCCGCATACCAAATCCTCCTCAGTGGAGTCTATTGTCACACCTACGCCAACTCATCCAGGCACACCTGTACAACTGCGCACGGCAAGCATTAAGGCACGGCCTACATCCAGTCGCATAACAGCTGCCGAATTGGAGGAACTATTCCAGCGACAACAGGGCGAAGGCAATGCCGATGGCGCAAATCGTTATTCCACCATGATGACCACTTCACGTTTCCAGTCCGGCACTGACAGTGGCGCTGCCACTCCACCGGCCAGCAATAGCTCACCTATGCGTGCTGGTCCTTTGGTCTATGGGAGCGTGGCGGAAATGAAGCGCAAGACAGCCAAAACCAAACATGGCAGTGGCACACTGCGTGGCAAGCCAGTGGCTACACCTACAGTAGCTGGTGCTGGTGGCCGTGATCTGAAGCGTTTCCATTCTACACCCGACTTGAACACACAGCTGCATGGCTCTGCTTCATCCATATGGCAGGCTGTGGGCAAGGCACATCACTCTCAGGACGATGTTGCCACGCTGCATGCCTCACTGCAGCGCTTAAATACCAGCGACAGTAAGGCGGCAGCCGCAGCAGGCGCTGCATTACCACCACCTAATCATCCACCACCACCGCCGCCAGTAGGTCAAGTGGTCAAGGTAGAAACGCGCAGCAGCACCTCGGAGTATGAGAGTACCGTCTCGTTGCAGCAGAAACTGAAGAAGCGTACGGAAAACGAAGCCGTCACCTCGGCAGCCATTGACGGCGTGCAGTCCAGCTTCAATCCATCGGCCAATGCCAAGATTTATGCGTCACCACAGGAGCTGCGTAATGTAATGGCCTGGAAGCTGCGTCAAGCGCAGGAGAAACCACAAGTGGCGGCAACTGCCAACCAAGCGCCTGCAGCAGCAGCACCAGCTGCGCCTCTTAGTCAATATGCTGCACCTACACAGGTGCGCGCTCAAGTGGTGGCTGGCAACAATGGCTCGCATTATGCGGCGCCTCAAGTACAACAGACGGCGCCTGTGCAACAGCAGACGCAGCAGCAACAAACAGCTACAACGGTGGCTGCAGCACCACAGCCACCGCCACAACCGACAAAGAATGGCACTGCGGTGACAGCGTCAAGCGGCGCAGCGGCACCACCGATACCAGAGCCGGATTACAGCTGTAGTGAATCAGATGGCGAAGATGAGAACTCTATTTTAGTGGCGCGCAATACCAAACTCAATGAAAAGATTGCGCTCTTCGATGTGCCCGAGACCAGTGGCAATAGTCAGGCTAGGTAAGCGCGCACAAAAGTATGCTAAAAAAAATTTACTCTAAATCTTTATACTTTGCAGTGGCAGCAGTTCGGGCTCTGGCAGCGCCTCCATTTCGCACTCGCTGTCCGTAGAGGAAATTCAACGCATACGCAGCAATCTCAAAACCTCAAAATCTTCACCAAATGGTTTTCTTAAAAATGAGCAGGAGCAGTCAACAACAGCAACGCCTGCTGCAACCGGCAACCTGTTGACCGCAAATGGTCGTGCTGGAGCGGAGGAGGAGTGTGACAACAGCTCTTCCGGCGTCAGCAGCGATCAGGAAATGCTTGCCAGCGGTGTCAAGCCCACAGATACTATTAAGAAGAAGCCAAGTGTGACCATTGTCGAAGAACCCAAAACCATACCCAATCGTCCAAATGAAGAGGAGGAGCCAGCGGCTACAGCTACAGCTGCTGCTATAACAACAACAATGCCACAAGCCAAAACTACCATTACCATTGGTGGCGGTGGCGCCACCACAGCCAATGCAGTCAACACGCATGTAGTGGCACATGCTGCAGCGGCTTACGAGGCAGCCACCAAGCAGACTACAGCCAACAGCTTGAACAACAATAGCGGCAAGAATCATAACAACAACAGTGCTGCACAGAGCAGCAACAACACAACTACCACGGTGACGGTGAAACAAATGGTGCAGCAGCAACATGCTCCAGTCATACAGCAACAGCAGCAAAAGCTGACCAGCAAGGTTGTGCCTGCACAGGGCAGCAAGCTGCTGCAGCAAACCAATGCCAAGCTAGCCGCAGCGGGCATTACAAGCAGCACAGTTGCTGCTAATCCGCAGGTGCTTAGTCCGCAGGTGCTGGGTCGCATACCCAGTCATCATCATCAGCATCAAGCCAATCCCAATCAGAAGCTGATTGCTACACAGCAGCAAATACTGCAGCAGCAGCAACAACAGCTCGCACATCAGCAACACTTGCAGCAGATACTCAAGGCCAAGGCAGCAGCGGCTGGTGGAGCTACCAACACGGCAGCGCTGGTGGCCAAGCAGCAGCAGCAGCTGCACAAGGGCTTAAGCGGTGGCACTGACTCCGAGCTGGAGCAACGTTCCGATTTGGAGGATGAAGATGGCGATCTTAGTCCCTCGCCGCCGGCCAAAGCCTTTCAGCGTCACAATTCGTTGACGCGCAAACAGGCTGCGGCCATAGCCATGCAACGCGGTGTAACACGCAATCCGGCCGTGTCACTAGTGCAGCTGCCGCCACCGCTTGAGGCAGACAGCGATGGCGAGTTGACGGCTCCGTTGCCCACGCACATAGTGGGCGTGCTAACGCCAGGCGGCGGCACGCATATGCTGCCCATGGGCCATTTGGTGGCAGGTGTGGCTGGCGTTGCACCAGCTGCTGCTGCAGCGGCTGTGGCGCAGTCGGGCAACAACAATCTGCAGATGTGCACGGAAAATCTAGTATTGGCACCACCGCCGCAGTTCTGCGATTGCAATGATGCCAAGCATGCGCCACAGCTGCCGGCACAGTATATACAACAGCAGCAGCAGCAACAACAGCAGCAACAGCTACATCTGCAGCAGCAGCAGTTGCTGCAACAACGTCAGCAGCAGCTACAAATGTTGCAGCAGCAGCAGTTGCAGCAACAACAATTGCAACAGCAGCATCAACAACAGCAGCAACAACAACAACGTCTTGCTGGTGGCGCTGGTGCTGGTGCAGTTGGCACCTTGGGCCGGGTACGTATAGTGGGCACCATGCCCAAGACAAATCATCACCGGCTGCATTGAAGCGCTGGTGGAATAGAAGTGCGCCCAAAAATTTAGAAAACGAAAATCATTTGCCAAATCGTTAATTAGTGTTAGTCATTGCCATTCACAACGAATAGTTGCACGTTATATTGCCACAGCCTAGACACGAACCCACACACAACAAGCAAGCGTTAGCTAGCAACATATGTTGCCAGCAGTAAAGCAACAATGTTGCTAGACACTTTTGCGCACTTTTGAGAATGTTTAGCTTAAATTATGTCTAAAAAGAAGTTTGTTAGTTTAAAATAAAACTCAAAAAGGCTTCAAAACAATGCTAATTACATTAGTACAAGTAACAAGCAAAAGATAAACAAAAAATATACGAAAAATATAAGCGTAAAGTTTAAATTTAATTTTGAGTTCATTTTTTTGTATAATTTTATTATATTTATTGTGTGTGATATAAATTTATGTAAGCAACGTCAGCAAGCAAGTTTAAAAAAAAATTATATACTTATATACAAGCAAGCATAAAAATAAATGCAATATATATGTACAATTTTTAATTTGAAAACAAACTAAAACAAAATTGCTTTTTAGTTTGTTTTTGAAACTGAAATTTTAAGTTTGTTTAAGTTTAAGTTTAAATTTAGTAATATTTTAGTTTGTGTGCAATTTAAGCAGCAGGCACTTAAAACTCTTAAAAAATGAAAAAAAAAAAAAAAAAAAACAGGCACAAAAACGTAAACTACTTATGTAACTTGGCCACTTTTTATGTAAGTATATAAAAGGTGTAGACGAGACGTGGTAACAATAATATTTGAATTTTCGCATTTAGTCGAATTTGCAGTCAAGTTCAAGTCAAAACGAAATGAAACAGTTTTTAAACCTACTTATATATGAAATTTACACTTATATACTAAATAATAGAATGCAAATTTTAAAACGATTTCGGTATAAAAAAAAAATTTGCTAGTAAAATTTACATAGCATTTACTTTTAGCAACGTTTTTTGTACAATTGTTTTTCGAGGCAAAACTTTAACTTGCTAAAGTATTACAAAAACAAGTTTATATAGGCAGTAAATGTTTCTTGCATATGTACTATGTATTTATAGGCACTTAATAGTAAACAAAAAAAAATAATTATGGCAAATACAACACGTTATTAGTGCGTATTTATTGGTATGAGTAACAATTATTATGACTAAGGCTGATTTTTAATGCATATTAAATACAATATACTATATAAACTTATAGCATAACAGAGCGATTTATATAATCTATAGCAAACTGCAAATTTCGAAAAAGCTACATAATTTACATATAACAAACACCTAACATAATAATTCGTTGCCGTAAATTATATACCTAGTTTATTGGCAGGCCACAACCTTTTCATTAGCAACTAAGTGTTAAACAAAAAAAAAAAAGTTATTAGCAAAACCTGGCATAACTAGTATATAATTTTTTTTATTTAGATTTTAGCACACCTTTTAGTTCACCCACAATAGTTGCTAATTAGTTTTAAATTGTTTTTTTTAGTTCAAAATATCCCTAAAAACAAATTTAGCCCAAAAGCTTGTTTAATTTTAGGCTAAGCTAGAGAAGCAGAGAAGCAAGTGAATCCATGTCAAGTGGTCAGAAGCAAGTCCTACCTATGTAAAACTAAATACATGCATATATAAATATATTGATACTACATACTATATATTAAAGCTATATATACATTAACAACAACAGTTTACATAAAATTGTACGCGTTATGCGATATGCTAAAAACAAATTTAATTATATAAACACACACATACACACAATAATGTTGAACAGCAATTAGAGCACTTACATAACACACACACACACACGTACACACACATTTAAACTTTGGAAAATGTATTAAAAAATTATGAATAAACATATAATTTAAGTCATAAAATTATGAAATTATGTATTATGAACATGCGTATGAAGGAATCAATAAATATGAATGAAAAACTATTTAAAATTGTGTAAATAATTGAAATGATTTTAAAGAAGAGGAATTGGCTACTTTAAAGATGTGCTTTAATTTAATCGAACATAAATAAATAGTTGAAAATTCAAGAAATAAAAAAATATTAAGTAATATTTATGAATAGAGAATGCTACATTGTGGAGATGGAGAACATGTAATTTGTTAGTACAATTTGCTTTTTTTTATTTTTTTTTTTTTTTTATTTATTTATTGCTTAATTCCCTTAATATACAAATTTTCTTAAGCTAGTATATGAACAATATTATTTACAGTGTTGAGCTATCGCTTTTCATCTGAGAAATTTATATATGTCGTTTTACATGATGCGTTTTAGTGTAATAATATATAAAAGGGTATAATAAGGAAAATGGGAGTAAAAAAAACCTTAATACATACAATTTGCTTTATTTTCCTTAAAATATATATTTTTTTGTTTAAAAATGGAGTGTGGTTAATTTTTGAGATGATTTTATTATGTATTACAATTTGCTTTATTTTTCTTAATTTAAATATTTATTTATTATATTAAAAAATGGTACAACGATAAACCTTTTTGGAAAAATAATCACAGTCGAACTTCCCTTCATCCGATATTATTATGTACACTGCTCTTATAATTTTTTTTGGAAGGAATTTCTGTATAAAGAATGTATAACGAATATTCTACTCTCATTTGAATTCCCTAAAGCGAAGTTTGACTGTGGTATTTATGTTGATAGAGGTAAGATGGATAGAGATGAAATGATTGCTATGAACTAATTCGATTCTCTAGGTAGGTAGGTAGAAGTGGTTGCCTTACGACACACCTAGGCCTGTAAAAGGCCCGTTGTGATGCCACTTGGGATAATCTCTCTACTCCCCTGGATCCTCTCTGAACCAACGAATAAATCCTATTTATCCTGATTCCTGCTAATTCAGTAACGTTTCCAATAAGTTCGGACCCCAATGTGTTCAGTCTTCTCCTGCATAGTGCCATACATCCACACAGGAGATGCTCCACTGTTTCCTCCTCTTCTACTTCCTGACAACTTCTGCAGTAGTCAAAATGAGGCACCCCCAATCTGCTAGCGTGCCTACCAATAAGACAGTGACCAGTAAGAACCCCTATCGTTGCTCTTACGTCCTGTCTGCTGAGTTTTAAAAGTTGCTTGGTTCTATTTAAGCTCCATTGTGGCCAGGTTTTTCTGCTAGTTAGACAGGTTACAGTTTGAACCCATCTGTGATTCGCATCATTAGTGATATTTCTATCGATTAATAGTTTGCACGTTGCTAGCGGCATAGGTATCATCGCCTTGTTAGTGATAACGTTGTGACTCGCCTGGCTAACTCATCTGCCCTGCAATTGCCTTCGATATCTCGATGCCCGGGAACCCAGAGCAGATTAATGGAAAATAATTTTGCAGCATCTAGTAGAAGCTCATTACATTCCATCACTGTTTTGGATGCGGTTTCGAATAGACACCCCCTCCCACCTGATCATTGAGTTTGGATCCATCCGTAAAAATGGTGATTCTGCTGTTACAGTCTAGCACACCATTGTCCCAATCCTCACGAGATGGGAATCTTACACTGAATGGGTCGATTCTCTAACCCGGTTGCAAAATTTTTTTTTTTATTGAATATACATCATGAAATGGGCCGAAACTAGGATTTAGCCATATTTATTTGCAGGAGAGATGAGATCATCAATCATTTAACTTATATACGAGGGTGATCCGAGAAGTACTTAGCCTCACCGCCCGGTGGCGCTACTATCGCCAGAGAAATTTGCTATCGTGTCGTACTTTCTCGTAGACGGCTACTGTCGAAATTTCAGACGAATCGGACTCGTAGTTTTGTTTTGAACGCTTGTGGAAGCGAATCCAGAATTTTCGTTTTTCGTTTTTCTTTGTATGCTAAGTCCTTATCGGACCACCCTCTTATATATATTTTTTTGTGATTGTTTATTTTTTTCTAATCAATATAACTTAAAACTATAATATACGCTAGTTAATATATTTAAACATTTAAAACATTCAAATAATTCCAAATGGGCGCTCTAGAGTGAGATTAACAATTAAAATAAAATAATTTTAAAACATCCTTTTACGATAAAATAAGATATTACAATCATAATTTAAGGTACGATTAGATATTAAGTTCAAAGCCTTTCAATCTAATAAATCAAAATAAATTCATTCCTTTAATTTTTTTTTTAAATTTAATTTTTTATTTTTTTTTTCTAAGCCTCGATTAGCAAAAAGCGAAGAATTAATATTGATTGATTTGATTACATTTAAAAAATGCTCGTTTTATTTATTTATTTTATTTATTGTTTTACAAAATCATGATTCATATTCATACCAAAAAAATGGTGATTGACATACATAAGGAACATATTTAAAAAAATAAGCAAATTTAATTTTTTGGTAAATTTGTTGGTTAAAAAAAAAAAATTAAATATATTTTTTTTGAAATAGCTCTGTTGCCAACTTAGATCAAAAAAATATTGGTTCAAAAATATTCAGTGGTTTATTCACAATTAAATAAAAATGAAAAGCACTTTTTTTTTTTAAATTAAGCCGCAACGCTTTAAGTTTAAAAACTTTTTTTTGCACTGCATCATTAGTTTTCAAAAATCGCTGAGGCAGTTTCCAGTACCTATCCAGGTAGATCCTTTACCATTTAAAATCAAAATTGTTTTAAAAAAAAGGAAACAGAGAGCTACAGAAGCTAATTTAAATAAAATTAATTTATTTATCAAAATTTATATATTTCGTTTATTGCATTCGAAACAGTTGCAGTTAAACCAAAATCCTAGCAGTCAAGAAGGGTTCAAAAATGAAAAATTCAATTTTATGAACTTTCTCAGCAAAATTAGCTGGGCCCAAAAACTGAGCAAAATACCAGGCGAACAGCAAACGCAGCAAGTGCATTTGATTTAGCAACTAAAAGTATGCTGCAAAATTTTTTGCATTCAAATTTTTTATTGCACGCAGCCAGTTAGCAAAAAACTGTTGCCTACTTTTAGTTGCTAAATTAAAGGCACCTGCTGCGTTTGCAGTTTGCCTTATATTTTGCTGATTTCAAATTCAGGAATTTAGGAATTTCAGTTTAATTTGATTTAAATTAATGTAATTTTTAATTTAATTTGTCGCTTTAGTTTAGCACAAAGTTAACAGCTGAAAAGACTTAAAAGTTTTCTTTTGTCGATGTGCTCCGCTTCAAATGCATTTTTTTCTTAAAAAAGCTAAAGCTTAATTGTTTAATATCATATTTTTAGTTTAGGTGCTACTACTATAGAGTGTATAGCGACTTATTTTGTAGTTTATCAATTGGATTAAAGCCTAAGTGCTAAATTGAAAAAAGAAGCTTAAAAAATAATATCAAATTAACATTTCTTAATACCTAAAAAAAAAGGATTTGGCTTTACTCGATAGCAAATAATTTATATTTGTTTGTACAAGAAATAATTTTAAATTTAAAAAAGCAATTTTTATATCATAATAGTCTAAAATGGCGGTACTGAAATGTCGGACGAAGCGTAGGAAAGGATTAAAGGCATGCTTGACTCTGGAATAAAAGTGGAATCATGGATTTAGCCAAAAGTTACCTGAATTAGTAAATAAAATAACTCTCTGACTATTTTTGGTGTCTGAATTTTTTCAGGTATTGAAATACATTTTTTTTTTATATATATTTCTTGAACAAAAACTTAAAAATGTTTTTTTTTTGTAGGCCGCCCATCGCCTTTCTGACTACTTATTGTTGCTGGGCTCATGACAATTTTTTTAAAATTAAGATAAACTTTTTGTTTTTTAATTTATTGAACGCTTTTAATATTTTTTTTTTCAAGATTGCAAGATAATTTTTCAAAAATTTCTATTTTCTTTTTAGTTTTTGAAATTTGTGAATGATTTTAATTTTTTTATTTAAAGACTTAATTGAGCTAATTTTTAAAAAATTTAATTTGGTTTGTTCTTTTTTTTTGTTTAAATTAAAATTTTATTTTTGGGCAATGTGCTATCTTCTAAACTAATTTAAGCTGCTGACTGGTTTGGGCTCGAGGCAATATTTTTTTAAAATTAAGATAAACTTTTTCTTTCTTAATTTGTTGAATGCTTTTAACATTTAATTTTTGTTTTTTGCATTGTTGAATGTTTTTCATTTCTTTAAAGCTTAAAAAAAAAATTAAAAGATTTAATCGAGGTAATTTTTAAAAAATTTTGTTAATTTTTCATTTAAGTTTTTTTATTTAAAAAATTATTTATTTTTTGTCGATCTTTCTAACGATTGAAATGTTTCTTCTTTTATTACTTTAACTCATTGAGGAGCATAGGGTCTGCTGAAATGTTTAAGCTTGAGTTAATTTAAAAAAAAGCTTAACTTTTTGTTTTTAAATTTGTGGTTTTTTATTTTTATTTTGTTTTTGTTTAACTACTTAAAAATTGTTCTTTATTGCGATGTGATATCTTTCTCACTATTTTTTGCGCATAGATGGTTTAAGCTACAGGCAGTTTTTTAAAATGAAAATTAACCTTTTGTTTTTAATTTGTTAAATACTTTTAACTTTTTGTTTAATGATTTAAAAATGGTTAATTTTAGTAATATGCTTGCTTATCTTGCCCCTGAAAAACATTTGTTTTTTTTAAATTTTGTAATACACTTCCTAACAACCGGATTGGCAAATGATATATCTAGCAAAAAATAATGTTTTCTTTAAAACTTACCGAATTTATTCCAACCAAACTTTGCACAATTTAACCAACTGCTAGAACTGATGAACGCACTTAAAAATGTGATAGGATCTTAGCTTTCCCTAGTCATTTGGGATGTTAGCCAACTTATCAACATACACTTTTTTATTTAAAATTGAAAATTTTGTTTGAAAAATAACTTTTAATGATTTTTGCATAATTTCCCTTAAGTTTGAGAATGTACCAAGCTTGTCTTATTTTGTAGGAAATTCTGTTAGCAAACTTTGCAAAATCCGATTAATTGGACTTCTCTCCAAAATACAGCTGTTAGAAATCCTCAAGTATTAGCTGCAAGTTTTGTAGACTTACCTATCTTTAGCTTTTGAGATTATAAACTCATCCCAAATCGATCAAATTTCCCATCGAAAATAAGACACCAAATAATTTATTTACAAAAGTAATATTTTTACTATTTTATTTTGTTGCTTCTTTCTTGATTCGTTTCTTGTTTGTTTGTTTGTTACTTATTTTTTTTTTTAATTTTGTAACTTTAAAAGAAAATCTACAAATATTTTTTATTTTGCTTGCCAACATTTTTTGAATCGTTTTGCGATTTCTGGACACAAAATTGTCACAAATCGCAAATCAAAGGAAAACAGCAAACAGAGAAGACTTAACGACGACGACGACGGTTCAAGCAATTTGGCTTAATTAAAATTTAAAAAAAAAATAATATATTTGAAGGAAGATTATGTAACAGCAATTTTTGATGCATTTTGGCTTTATACAAATTAATTTGCATTTGTTTACAACTGCTGTATATGTGTGTGTGTTTATGTATTTGTGCTTTAGTTATTTCTAATTATTTCAGCTTTTGCGGGTGTTTACTGTGGCAAGTTGTATGGATTTTATTTATGTTAAATTTAAGTATATTTTTTTTTTTTTTGTTTTGCTTAAACGTTGTTCGCCTTGTTTGCAATGCCTTTGAAATTTGCATTTATGCTTTAATATATATGCTTGTATATATATATATATATTTATATTTATATAGGTAATAATATGTCATATTTTATGTATATAGTAATAATAATATGCGTGTGTGTTTTTGTTTGTGTGTGTATATATAATATATAATTTGTTTTTAATAATAATGTATATATAATTTGCGTTTTAATCAATAATTATAAACAAATTGTTTTCACTTTTTTTATGTATAATTAATTACAAACTACAATTCATATTTTCGTTTACGGCGCTGCTATTATAATAATTGTAATAAACTTTATTATTAAATTAGTTTTTCTGTGTTTTTTCCTTCTATTTATTTTGTTTGTTTGCGGCTTAAATACTTTTTGCTAGCCCTTACAATTTTTTTTTTGTAGTACATAATATGTCTTATGTATATGGTAAGTATCTTTTAATTGCTGTTTTTTTTTTCAAAATGGCGTTGTTTGCTGTTCGTGAGATTGTTTTGTTTTGTTTAACTAACTTGGCTTGTAGGCTATTGCTTGAATTTCTAATATGGCTAACTTCGGAACTAATTTATGGAATTGCGCTAATGGACCTCAATGTAATATGTAATACATAATATGCTGCCAAGACAGTGGGGCGCGCCTGTTACTAGGTAACGCTGACGAGGGCTCACTGTAGTGCGCATATAGCTTCATTTTTGGAATTCCTTTTTTTTGTTAGCGCGCTGCTTTTAAACATATTGGGCCGTTTATATATATAAATATATTATATAATATATGTATGTATCAATTTATTTAACAAACTACTAAAGTTAAGAGCTTTATGTTTATATAGGTTTTTTTTGTTTTTGTTTTTTCTGTTCTTTTTCACTACCAAAACTGCTACGCGTAATTAATAATAATATTAGTTAATTGTAATTGTTGCATACATAATAAATATGTATAAATGTTTATATTGTATATTTATATATATAGTTTCAAATATGTTTACTTTACTTAACGTTTTTTTTTTTAATTTGCGCATTTCGCATTGTTGCTTTGCTTTAAAATTTCATTTAAACTTAATTTTAAAAAATAATGTACAATAATAATAACTGTTTAATGCAACTTTTTTTTTTCTGCTGCGGCCATTTGCATTTTAAAATGTTGCTTTTTCTTCTCCTTTCCACTCTCCTTTTTTTTGTTGCTTTTTGCTTATTTTATTTGCTCTTTTTTTCGTTTTGTTTTGCTTGGTTTGTGTAAAATTTTTTTTATATATTTTTTTTTGTCATTTTGTTAAGCAATAAAAATATCACCAATATTTTTGCTTATCTTTCGTTTTTGCCTATGCTTTTTACTCACTGTTTCTTAAACTGTTTATTTTGTAAAATTTTATCTTTGTCCCCTTTTTTATGTAAAAAAATTAAATAAAAACTAAATGTAAACATATACAACTATTTTGTGTTTTGTTTTGATTTTTTTTGTGTTTCTTTTGTTTTTTCTTTATGCTAGTTTGTTTTGCTTAAGTAAAATTTAACGGCATTGCGGCTGCTGGGACATGGGCGTAGTGCTGTTGTTGTTTGTTAGGGGGCCAGTTGCTGGCAAGGCGAGGCATTAATTTGTATTCGTATTTAAGTACAGTTGCTTAAGTTCCAAGTTCCCGCCCGCTCTCTCAAACTCAATTTCTTTCTGACGTCGCCACCCCCCTCTCTCTCACACACACATTTAAAGTACTTGCGTATACTTTTTAGCTTAGTTAGAAGATTTGCATATGGAATGTCTGCGAACTCGCCGCTTTTACTATAAAATCCTGCTGGCACCCATGCCCCACCGCTGACCTTGGACCGTAACTAACTGTTTTAACTTCATCATCTTCCTTCATCATCTTTCGTCAGCTGTCTAGACAGCTAATAATACATAGTGCCCCCTCTCAAAAAAATTTTGGAGTACTTCGACATCGATACACGAAATTAGGAGTATAAATTCATACAAATAACAAACAAAATATAAAAAACAATGCGTGCTCTGGAACAACTCTAACATCATCATCATCCATATCAGAGTTGCCCCTTTGTTGTGGCCACGCTGAACAGAGTAAAAACACAACACCCAATAACAACAACAACAAAAACAGGCAACAATGTGTGCACCATCAAGCAACAACTAATCCTTAGTCTATATTCACACTCTACTGCAATATATCCTGCAGACTAAAGTTGTCGTTGTCCAGCGAGTTGATTAGATCCTGCGTTGAGAAGTTGCCGCTGTCCACGGGCAGGTTATCAAGGAATTCGAGACACAAGTCATTCGAGTTGGCCACCACCGAATTGATCGTCTGGCTTATGGAACTGGAGCTGGCAATTGCCGCTGCATTGCCACCGTTTGCTCCCTGCGGTCCCACTACATTCTGTCCACCGGCATTGTTATTGCTGGGCGCACCGCCTCCACCGCTCTGCGACATTTGCAACAGCTGCTGTTGATGCGTTGTCGTGCTGGTTGCCGTCTGCTGCACAAACTGTTGCTGCTGCATGGTAATCTGCTGCTGCTGCGTCTGGCTCATATGCATGCTGGACATTTGCATTTGTGTGATCATGCCGCCTGGACCAGCGCCTGCATTTTGCTGCTGCTGTTGCTGCTGTAACAGCTGTTGCATTTGCATATTGTTGGGTCCAGGACCGGCGCCGCTTACAGCCAACTGCTGAGATTGCATATGCTGCTGTTGCTGACGCATCAGCTGCTGCTGCATTTGCGCTGGGGTAAGCTGCATTTGACCATTGGCAGCGTTCATCATGCCACCGCCGCCACCGCCAGCGCCACCATTACCGGGCGCATTGGGCACACCATTGGGTCCATTGGACATGGGTCCAGCTCCAGCATTGGGCATAAAGTTTCCTGTAAATAAACATATTTAGCGCTCTGTTGGCTGCACTCTCAAACACCTACAACTTACCTGCATTAAAGCCTCCGGGCCCCTGTCGCATGGGCGGCGTTGGACCGCCAAAGCCCATCTGTGCCTGCTGCTGTTGCTGCGACATCATCATATGTCGCCACTCCTGTTGCGAACCCATTGGCATGCCATCGGGCGTCACCTGCACATTAGGCGGTCGCTGCTGTGGTCCACCCATGGGTACGCCCCCACCAGCTTGTCCACCATAGGGTCCGCCCATGCCGCCACGTGGTCCACCTGCACCACCACCACCATGCTGCATATACATAGCCGCATGTTGTGGCCGCATCATGGGTCCTGAAGGCGGTATAGGCTGCTGTGTCATGCGGCGCATGGCCGCTGCCTGCGCTGCGCTGTTGGGAAAACGACCACCGCCGCCCACTGTCTGCTGCATCATCTGCGCCTGCATTAGCTGTGCCTTAGTTGCATTGTACTCGGGCGGCGGTGGACGTGCGCCGGCCATATGCTGCTGCTGTTGCTGCATGGCCTGTGCGCGCATCATTTGCTGCTGTTGCAGGTATTTGGCTTGGTTAAGATTGGCCGGACCTCCCCCAGGTCCAGGACCGCCACCCATCATCATCTGACCATTCGGACCGGCGTTAGGATTCATGGGATTCATCATGCCGGCAGCACCAGCGCCGCTACCACCAGGCACTGGACCGCCCATTTGACCCATGCCTGGCATGCCACCCATGGGTCCGCCCATCTGATTCATTGCACCATTGTTAGGCACACCGCCTGCACCGCCGCCGCCAGCGCCCGCTGCGCCTGCATTTGCCGCCTGTTGCTGCATGAGCGTAGCCGCATTTGGCATGCCACCATTGCCCGGTCCATTGTGCGGACCATTGGGCACATTGGCATTGGCCGCTGCTTGAGCTTGCGCTGCTGCAGCTGCCGCGGCTGCTGCGGCCGCCTGCGCCTGCGTTTGACGCTGACGCATATTGGGCGGCACCTGCTGCTGCTGTTGAGCTTGGGCGGCGGCCGCTGCAGCTGCCTGTTGCTGCGCTTGCTGCTGCGCTTGCTGCTGCGCTTGCTGCTGCGCTTGCTGCTGCGCCTGCTGCTGCTGCTGCTGGGTGAAGTTCATGCTTTGGCTTTGGGAGAGCGAGAAGCCGTCGGAGGGTACTAGAATTAAGAAAGCCAAGTTATTAAAACTGTTTGATTACCGGGAGAGGGGCATGTCAGCGTACTTACCATTTGAATTATTCATATTTTGATTTGGTTGCTGCTGTTGCGCCGCATTGGGGCCGCCATTGCCAGGGCCACCATTGCCGCCGCCATTGTTGCTGGGATTACCCCCGTGCGTCTGTTGCTGTGGATTACCCTGGCTGGGACCATTACCTGGCTGTTGTTGTTGTTGCTGCTGCTGCGCCGCCTGCTGTTGATTGAAGAAGACGCCCTGCTGTGCGGCAACTGAGACATTGCTCTTCATATCGCTGCTCAGGTGCAAATGCTGTCCAGCGGATACCTTTAAGACAAAAAAAAAAGAGCAAAAGTGCAAAGGTCAATTGGAATTCAATAAACATTTAATAGTTATACATTTGTTAAAGGTCATTTAGACTAGTCTTAAGCAGCAGTTGACATTACGCATACGCCGCGTGGGCAACCTGAGGCAAGCTTTAAACTTCAGTGTCTGCCCCAAATCAACTTAATTTCAATATTATGGCTTTTAGGATAGGATTTCTGATTATTTTATCGACCCCACCACCTGGTTTTGCAAGGACATAATGTACAATCGTGACGCCACGCCACAACCCTACCTACCTCCTATTCTGTCTTCTCTCATCTACGCACTGGCTCGCATGACTTCTAAAAGATCTCGTATCTCCCTGTGCAAGAGTTAGACAGTGGACGGATTGATTCTAGATCTATATGATAGTGCTAGGTGAGCATGTTAGAAGCCCTAGAAGGATTTCGCTTTTTGAGGTGAAACTTAGTTTTTGGGTTTTCTTGGGTTCTTTTTGCTTAAATATTGGGATACGACTAAACAATGTTCACGATCCAGATATCGCTAGAAAAATAAATAACCTAAGTTCAGGGATGATCATTAAGAGATAATTAGCTTGCCTTACTTGAATATAGTTAGTATTTATTAGTAGTATTTATTTGATCAGTGGAAAGTCAAGGAGGTGAAAGAACTTTAGTTCGCAACCTTGGGTACTGTTATTCAGCAGTGGTGGACATGGGATTTATTTCTATTAATGTCAGCAAGTCCGAAGAATGGACTCTTCTCGGACTAACGTTATTTTGGTATAAGCTCCAATTTGTATCATGCCGGACATATTAAGGAGCGGCTAAAATGCTTCTTAGAACTCAGGCAAATTAAAAAAGTAGTAAAAATATAATCACCCATAATAGTGCTCACTCTATATAAAATCAATATACAGTAGTACATTATGTAAACCAAAATTCTGTCCACTCTGTAATCCAAGCAAACTTGGCAGTTTCAACTGGTTTCCAGACCCGATTCAACTGCACTTTGAAGTTCTCTTTTCAATCTTATCAACTACTTTACCCATTGTTAATTATGCACCCCCTTTCAGCTGCCTTATGTGCAGTCAGAGTCTTACACATATGTATATGCACATATGTACACATCCACTTATATACTTCAGTTGGCAGCTGACAAAATACTGCGCTCTATTCTGAAGCTTATTATCGTCGCCAGAGTTGCTTTTACATTTATTGCTTGTGGGTACCCTGCCAAAAACTCTCCCCAATTGGTTCTCACTCTCATCGCTCTCTCTCTCTCTCTGCATATCGCACAATACATACATTGACACATAAATCTTTTGGCACTTTTTCATAGTCTACTTTGGCGGGCAGTTCATATTTCGAAACAGGCGCAGCTTCCTTCTCCTGGACCAACCCCTAAAAAGCAACAAATTTGCAATTTATTTGTTATTCTAATGGGCCTTAATGCCCGTTGGCATCGAGGCCAATAGAAAAGCCAAGAAAACTTGGTATTGCTGTGGGAATGGCGGCGACATGCAAACCATGTTGATCGACCTCCACTTGTGCGGTTTCAATGCCATCCATACATGGTTTTGTTTTTTGCTGGTGTTGTTATTATTATTGCCTTTTCTATATGCGCGCTTCCTGGCGCGTTGAACTGTGAGAAAGCTTACACGCAGTGACTAGGGAAAAGGCGCGAAAGTTTGCCCCGTACAGCCCAGGCCAGGCCAGCCTTGCACGGACAGACAGACGGAAAGGACGCATGGACGCAGCAGCACCTTGTCGTAAACGGAGCATGTTCGTCATTGCGTAGAGCGGTGAGAGACGAGCGGCAAGAGGCAAGTGCAAGGCCCATAAATCTTGGCAACACGACGGCGCTGATGACGTTTAACACAAAGCTAGCATCTACAGTAAATGCTGCCCAGCCGACGATGAAAGACTCTGCTCATGTTTGTGTGGTAATGGACTTAATGTGCACGGAAAGATACATATCAATGATTATCCTGCTGGCTAGGAAAAGTGCAGATCTCTTTACATATATACATAAACAAGCTTTGTTATACCCTTAAAAAGAAGATTTGTTATCAAGTTTGTAGCTTAAGCTTAAGCATATCCTCTAATAATATCAGTTAAAATGATTTTTTTTTTCAAGACTACACAGGGAGAAAAAACTGGTTTAGTAATTAAGCATTCAAGTACCAAAAAAAAAATAAATGAAAAATAATATCATTTCTGAAAAAGTAGAGTGTGAAAAATTAAACTTGGAAAAATCCCAAAACGTTTGAAAAGGTATATTTACACTCTATTTGAAAATTGCTAAAAAAAATATGAGTAGAAAAAAGATAAAGAAAGAAACTATCAAATTTTCGCTCATTTCCTTGATTCTATGTATCCAATTTTATGGAATGATTAAAGCTTTGGGATTTTATTAAGAAAACCTTACTTATCTTACTTAAATTTGAAATGAATAGAATCTAAGCATATCAAAGATTATAAAAAGAATTATTAATTAATAGTTTTGATTTCTCTTCCAATAAAGCAATCGGTTTCGAGTCACATAAAAAATTCACTTGGTGAAATTGGGAGCACCAAATATTTGCTTTTAAAGTGAATTCGAACAAAATATTCGAAATAATTCGAATAAAATATCGGATTCGTGTTCCGGAGTACCGCCGATTATGTAATTTCGGTAATGTTATAAGCCTTAGCAACAAGTTCGTAGAGATCTTAATTGTAATACTTCTAAATCGAAACGGCTGGTTAGAACGGCTGTATGGCGAAGACACTTAACACTATTATAGATGTCCATCTCTGTTTGTGGGTTTATTTTGCTCGAAGACCAACTAAATAGAGAGCACAAAAATCTTCTATGCGTTTGGCAGTAATAAAAGAGCGCGATCATGTTTTTTTAGTGAAAAAAGAGAACCTGAGAACTTCTTCAGTAAGCGATAGCTTGGTCCGCAAGAGCATCAAAACTTCGCTCCTGATTTTCTTGCTCTTCATTCTACTAAGTTGACGCTCTGTCCTGAGTTTGTTGTTATAATTGCTTGTTGGTTAAATTTATTGTGTTTTTGCGGTTCACGCATTTTCATTTTTGGTCTAAAGATGTGAGTGAGTGTATATATACATATATAGACACACGTTTATTTACTTCCTACGTGTGTTTGTGTGTTCATGGCGTAAAATACACTGATTAAAAGTCATGGACTCCACTCCATGGCATCCATTGAAGTTGCGTGTTCTAATTGAAGTTTAGTGCCACGTTTTGGCCACATTCGCGTTGCCTTTGCCATTGGTCGCCATTTTGCAACCGTGTTCCACATAAATCATTTGCATGCAACTTGCTACACAGTGTTAACTGCGTCTTCTCCACCTGCAAAAAGTAAAAACCAAACATTTTGTTCCGGCCTGAGGCAGTTTTTTGAATGCAACCCGATTTAACTGGAATAAATGGTAAGCAAGCTTGAAGTGTCGAATTAGAAAGCTCTAACTCGATTTTAGAATGTGGCAGGCAACACAATTGTTGTGAGGTTTACCATCATACATGGGCACTTAGTTAGGTATTGTGGGCTCATAATAAAGATTAGCTTGAAAATTAATTTTGGTTTGGAGCAAATAAACTTGTTAGACTGCACTTATTATAATAAGCATTATTAGAGCGTCTCTGAATAAACACCCAATTATGAAGATTACTACTTGAATCTTGGAATTATTTATCTTCTTCATAAATAAAATTCTTAAGAATTTTTGTCCTCCAAAAAAGTAGTACATAGTGAGTCCTATATATATTGTACACCAAATTGTACCCGATAGAGTTCTAGGAAAATTCGCAAATTGATAAATTTAGCCAGAGTCTCTAGAAACGAAATGTGATATCGAAATTTTTTTGCGCCGGGAGAAATAAGGTGATGTTAAGAGGCAAGACGTAGAAAAGGCAGAGTGTCTGGATGAACACATAATTAACGTAAATTAATTAATAATAATAATATTAATAAAGTAATACTAATTAATACGACACCGGCTCTACCCCACAGCTTTTAAGAAAGCTATTCTGTCATCCTTTTGTCTACCTGCCATAATAGATTGTTTCTAAAATAAGTTGCTGCACATTAGTTTTATTTTTACAGAACAGCTGTTGTTGTTGCTGGCGCCATATAGTGTAAACTACTGACGCCATCTTGTATAAATTGCTAATTTTTCTTAACAAAACAGCTGTTGTTGCTGCTGGTGCCGTCTAGTGTAAACTGCTGACGCCATTTTGTATAAATTGTTAATTTTTCATTTTTCTAAACAAAACAACTGTTGTTACTGCTGGCGCCATCTAGTGTAAACTACTGACGCCATCTTGTATAAATTGCTAATTTTTCTTAACAAAACAGCTGTTGTTGCTGCTGGCGCCATCTAGTGTGAACTGCTGACGCCATCTTGTATAAATTGCAAATTTTTCATTTTTCTTAACCGGCGCCAACTTGGTTTTTGCTACCTTTCTTTTATTTTGTATGACATTTTGTCTTGTTTGGACGCACTTTTCTTGTCTGTGTGTTTCAAAAACTTGTACATCATTCTTATTACCATTACATATTACCAAAAAGACATAAATAGTTTTGAAATATAAATTCTGGTGCAAGTACCATAAGTAATACAAAGTAATAGAACTTAAGAAAAATGTCAAGTGCCATCGAATTTTTATCACCACAAAAAGTAGCTCAGCTAAAAAAACAAAACCACCTTAGCAATATAACGAATTAAAAATGTTCCATGAATATCTTAGCATCCTGTCCTAAAAGTTTAATTTGCTCCACTGCAATACTCAAAAAACTTCACTTCATTTGTCATTCATTGTCAAGTCAATTCAGCGGAGCTGTGTCTAAAAGCCGATTATCCTTTCTAAGGCGCTCTAAGGCAAGGCACTGTCATTAAACCATGACAAGTCAGATTTACCAACAAAGCTGTTGAAACTATCACTCAAATGTCCTGCCGCACCTTGATCATTGCGACTATGCATGAATGAAAACAAGTTCTCATAGTATTGAAGAAATCATTACAGCAGCTTTCATAATAAAAAAAATAATATAAAAAAAAAAACGACAAACATGTCGTCGGAATGGAAACGCCAACGCGGACAGGAAAACCAATGCCATATATTGCCCACTGGGATGACTATACATATACATAAAATATCAATAAAAAAAGTTTAAAGGTAACTGCGTCTAGGTGGCCATGATAATGGAAATAGTCGGCGGAAGTAAAGCAGGGCGGCATGCGTACGGAGTGGGGGGGCATAGCTCAGGAAGCACAAAACCCCGGACTGCAGTTAGAGCTAGGTAAGTCGAGGAAGCGGTCACACGAATGCGGCGTAAATCCTTTGCTATTACCCGGCAGCAGCACGCGCAATCAATATGGCGGCATTGCTGGAGACAAACAGAGAAACCCACACACACACAAACGTACACAAACACACTTACTCACACAGATACACACAAACTAATGCTAAGGGAAGGGGAGCAAGAGCTTAAAGCAGGAAATGCGCATTTGACAAGCCAAAAAGATTGCCGCACGCCAAACACACACACAGAGACACAAAAACTCAGCAACACTGAGAGAAATTTGTTGTAAAGTATTGGAATTAAATATAATCTATACTTACAGACTTTAAATTGAAAAAAATAAGATATAGCATATTGGTAAAAAAAAAAGTAAAGCAGGCTACATTTAAGTTCGATCTAGACAATTTCCCTAGATTTTTGTCAAAATTCAGATTAATTATCAAATTTTTCATAATTGAATATTTTTGTCTAGTGCAATTATTATCAAAATTCAGAATTTAATTTTTTCTTAGTTATCCTATTATCTATAGGTAACTATTTTTCTTACATTGATTGCAAATTCCTTTATAACAAGCTGTTGAAGGTGACTAAATAAATTATACAATATGAGTGGACCTTGAAAAACAAAACCGTGTGAATTAAAAAAAAATAAATATATATTTGTATAAAAAAAAAACAATTTTATTAAAAAAATGTTTTTTTTTTTAAAAAAAACCGGAAACATATTCTAATTTTAAAATAAAAAAATATTTTACAAAAAAAAAAAAATTAAAAAATAATTTTTAATAGTTAATTAAAATTTAATTAAAAAAAGTTTTGTTACTTCAAAATTAAATTATTTTAATTCCTTTAAACAAATTTATTTTTTTTCCAAAATTTAAATATGTTTCCAGTTTTTTTAATAATCATTACGTTTTCTAAAATAAATTTATTGCTTAAAAAATATTTTAAAAAAATTTCTCCGGTTCTTTTAAATGTTAAAAGTCTTCAAAATAGCTGTATATATTTACCATCGGTCTGCAGATATATTTTTTATAGAAACCCGTTTTCAATAAAGATAGTTTAAAAAAAAATAGCCCGAATCAATTTATGGGTTCGGTATAATTTTGGTAGAAATTATTTGTAGCATGTTACTCGTTGGCAAATCTTACATTACATTCGTAAAATACATTTACTTTCAGGAAAAACTCTAGAAAAACTAATATAATTTTATAAACTAAAAAATTACTTTGAACCCTTTCAGTTTCCAATTAAATAATAAATTAAAAAAAAAAAAAATTCTCCAAAAAAATATTTTGTATCAAAATGAATTTGATCTTGGTTAACAAAATATTTTCCTGAGCCATAAAGTAAGTCAAAAACAAAATACAGTTGAGTGGAGCATGTGAAAATTTTATTTTGATACCAAACATTCTTGATTCGCTTGTTTTTCTTCTAATAAAATTTATATCTGATTCGCGACTCAAGTATATTACAATTTTTGTTAGTAAAATTTTCTCATTTTATTTGTTGATATTTTGTATTGGTCTCGAAATGAGCATAAAGTCATTAAAAAAAAATTGACTTATTCTGCAAACAAGTTCAAGAGCATGAATTAAAAAAAATTCTTAAAGTGAGAAAAAATTAAATTCTATCTTTTTTTTTAACTTAAAAAATAAAAATATCAACTTACACTCGTTCAACAAATAAGAAAGTTTATCTAAAATTAGGTCGTGAAAAACTTATATGAATTCAAAGTTGCTTGACTTTTTCTCTCAGTGCAGACAAAGGAAGCGCCCCACGCAACAAGGGAATGATATTTGAGTAAAGGGCAAGTGGGCGCAGTGAGCTGTATTGGTATTGGCATTTGGGGTAAGGGTGGGGTGTTTTCCAACATAGTCTTGACAATGATATATGTTAGTATATGTCTGTATTTGTGTACATCCGTGTGTGTATGTGACATGTGTAAGGCCCCGCAAAAAGAAAATGCGAGCAGCCAAAAATACAAATGAAAACTCTAAGTCTCTGCGGCTGTCAAATCCTGAGCTCTACTCATACCACTTCCCGAGCCAGTTCCAATGTACTCTTATAAATGCGGGCAATAGTTAAACTCAAGCACAACTGTACCCCCCAAGGAACTTGTTGCCCATTACTTAAAATAATTGAAAAACTTGCTTTAAAAAACAGACGCTTTCAATGCTGCCTGGGATGCTTGCTACTCCTGGTAGTCAGTCAGCCAAGCGGAAAATCTACAAAATTGTGTGATTAATTGTTACAAGTTTGGACATGCTGAAAATATGCCAAGACGCCACAAGCTGCTCTTCTCGGACAGGTAAAAGATGATGAGCAAGTGCGCTGATTAGATTCTACAGGATGATCGATTTGAGCGTCTTAATTAATTAAGATTTTTATAGAGTCCAAGTAGTGATTAGTGGACGCGTTACGCCTCGTTAACTAAACTGCTTAAAATCCATAAAACTATATTACGAATCTAATAAGCCAGCCAGAGCGTAGACGCCCCCAGCATTTGGCAAAGGCCCAAAGCCAAATCATGTACTGGAGACACAGTTAGAGCGTCAATGAAATTAGCAAAAGACACGCCTCCCCTTAACCCACAGCCAGACATATGCCCCTTGCAACAACACAACAGCTACCCCAATACAGTTTGTCTGTGTGCTGTTTGGCACGGAAGCCAAAAAATCCAATGAAGCCAACAGAATGTACCAGGCAAATACCATATACGAGCAAGATGGGCCCGAGGAGACCGAGCCCAAAGCCCGAAACCAATAGCAGCCTGGGAGTATGCTATATTTGTCTTTGGACTAACGCGGTCTGGCTTTGGTTATGTCTGTCATTGGATATTTGTGTGACATAAACTAGTAGCTGCAGCTCTTTGAGGTGCACCAACGTTGTTTTCAAACCAAATTATGGCACGAATTCAGACACTGGTCGTTGGAGTAGGAAGAACTAAGAAGTGGTACAACCAACAAGTACCCACTATGACAAGATAGAATCTCATTTGGCGGCGCAGTAAAGCGTAGCGAATATCCTTTTTAATTGGAAAAAAAACCCAACAGTCAATCAAGTTAAATGAGGTATTTTAGCTAGAATTAAGTAGGATGCGACGACAGTGGTTAAATAAAAGTGTTGAAAGTTGCAAAGATGTTACTATAGTCAAGTATAACCAGGAACACAATTGTAAAACGAAAAATTGTAAATTATTGAACCGCTTTCTTTAGCCGTCGAAGCTGGAATCGGCTTCTATGTCTGTAATCGCATCATTAAAATGTTCTCCGGTATGGTCTTTTGAGTGAATCAAGCGAATACAGTGGTTGGGAAATAATATTCGTGCCAATTTACGTATTATCAGAAATTTGGGAACAATACACTATTTGAACTGGAGTAGACACAAAAGTTTTTTCAAAACGAACTGGACCGATCCCAATAAAATTGAAGTTACTTACGTTTTTAATAATCAAAAGATATCCAAAATCATGGAATTCTTCATTTAATTGGCCGCCACGGATGGGGTTCAACGCTTTTAAGAAACTCGAACGTAAAACCCATAAAACACCAGGGTTTTGAGGTTACCTCCAATATACCTCCTTCTAGGATATTTGTGGAGGTTATGTCAGAACCCTCGGGTGCTAGGGTTTTTCGGAAATCGGATTCAGCGACACCAAAAACGTCTAGTATGTAGCCGAACACATGTATGTGGCTGCATAACCTCAAAAAACTCCCAAATTTTTTTTCAGGACTGATGGTTTGTTGTTGTTGTTCATATATTTTTGAGAGCTCATAAAATCGCAGCACCCCAGGGTTCTGACTTAACATGAAAAATCCTCACCAAACTTTTTTTCAAGAGCTCCACAAAACCCTAGAACCCGAAGTTTCTGATAAAAGAGTAATTTTGGTAATCTCAAAAAAATACCAAGAGCGTCAGATAACTGAGATAGTCTCAAAAATATCTCGATCGAGATACAAAAAAAAAGACATCGCAAATAAAAAACCTCTCTCTCTAAACGCATTCTCGTTTTACTGACTATACTCACTGAGCACTAACATCCAGAATTCGAATCATCCATATATCATTTCAGCTGTTGTACAGTGTTATAAGAAGCGAATTTTTTCATTTAGATGTCTCTAATTTTTTTAAAAAAAAGTTAACATGTCATGCTGCGTGATATTTTAACATTTAAAAATGTGCAATTTTTTTTTGGTCAAATCCATTTGGTCTGCAAAAGAATCGTCCATATAAAAACCATATTGGTATATACCATACCAAACCATATCATCTGTGGAATTACTGCGCTAAGCGACACACAGCAAAGGGCTTCAAAGGATTTAAAGTCCAGCTTGGGGGTAAATGTAAATATGTGTACAAAGTGAAAAAAAGTAGTGTGGGAAAGCGCATTTTAGTAGTGCATAAGAGCAGAGTGAGCGTGTGAGTGTTGCAAAACTTTTGAAACAGTAACAGAGTGTGCACAAAATGCAAGCGTAAAGTCTCTCAGTCTCTCTCTCCTAGTCCAAATGTACAAAGAGAGCGCCTCGTTGCGGCATGTGTGCTGTGTGTTTTGAATGTGGTTCTTGCAGCTGCAACACTGTACATGTATGTGTGTGTGTGTGTAAGTGTATCTATGTGCTATATGGCAGCAGCATGTCAATGATCATAAATTAAACTTGCAATAATTATAAATTAAATTTTGGCATAAATGGGCATGAGAGCAGCGACATATGCGGAGAGAGAGAGCGAGAGAGAACGAGTGCTGACCAAAAGTTGCAGAGCGAGAAAGCAATAATACAACATGGCCGGCTGTTGTCCCCTAAATGAACTGCTCTCTGTCAAAGTGTGTGTGTGCATGTGTGTTTATGTGTTGCTGTATTAGTATGTTGGTGTATGTGTGTGGGTGAATGTGTGGGTGGCTTCTTAAATCATTTGGGCGCCTTTATGGTTTTGTGTATCCCTTTCGATTTGTGTGTTTGTTTGCTTGATTAAGGACTCGCTGTGTACATGGATCTGCACATACACATACACCCACACACTCACACAAACAGACCATTTTACGCACACACCTACAAATTGTGAAAATTTATGAAAACATTTTAATGGACAGTCAGTCTGCTATGAAAAGCCATGTTCATCAAGTTGTTGTAGGGTTTTTGTCAGTGCCCAGATTGGGATTCAGATTTCACACTTTTTTTCAAGCACTTAAGTTGATTACAGTAAAAAGTCTTTGGGCTTAACAATGTGAATAGTGCTGATAGAAGGCCAAATTAGATTGTATAGGATTTGTTTTTTCTACAGCTTTTTTAAGTCTACTTTCAAGTCATAGTCTAAGGATAAGCTGTAGTTGGGGTGCTAATAGTCAACAAGCATTTTTGGATAAAAAAAATAAAATGGATTTATAAATTCAATATGCGTGGCAAGTTTTGTATCCGCTCTTGGTGTTTCTGGGAGCTGACGTCCATAGTTATATTAAAATTTGAGTCGATCTGATCTGGAGCGAGTTTTCTAGCCAGAATCTATGTGCATCTAAACTGTTCGTCAAATCTATCATTCACTAGGTGGGTTGATAAAGTATGACAAGGCTTCTACGCGAATAGCATCATTCCAAAGCTTGATGTTTACCAAGCAGTCTATTAAACCTAGGCTAACCGTGAACTATTCGGAAAAATTTCAAGGTTACATCTTTGAGCCCTTTTTGCTCAGAAGCTCCACTTAAAAATTAATTCCCTGACTGTTGGGAGATATTCTCCCACTACATTTGGGATATTATCCAATTTGTAGTACCCCTCCAATGTGTTGGAAGTAGTGCTGGAGGCAACATCACTATACTTTTCGTATTTCGAGAAAAAAAAAACCAATCTCTGAAGATTCGGACTAGCAGAGTTGACTCAATTTTCGCTTTGACAATATGTTAATACTGACAATTTAGACTTGAACAAGAGTCCATGGGGTTACTGAAAGGTAATATGGGCTTTGATAAAATAATGTCATCATTTTTTATTACAGACCACAAATGATGAAGGTATTCGGTCTAAAAACTATCTCAGTGTCTTGCAACATGCACGGAGAATGGAGCGACGTGAATATTAGCTAGAATGAATGGATCTCAAATTAGTTTGAAGATTGTGAAATGAAAGTTCTGACCGGTACAGAATATTCTCTTGGTTGAGATCTGTGGGAGTTATGGTGTTTATGGTTTTCAGGTTAGTACAGGTTAAATTTTAGTTCAGCTTTCGATCAATATATCGATGTTTCCTAGTTAAAAAACCTCATATGGCCTCGACTTTGTAGCACTTGGTTACGCTTACACACTACACCAAAAAATCTACACCTTTGAGGTAATGCATCTGTCAGAACCAATTTATGCAATTTCCGAATCGTTTTAGTCTGAATGATTTAATGTTTATAAATTAACAGCTTTTCCAGCTAATTTGCATTATTATGTACATGCTTATTGTTTATGTGACAAAAAAGGTTTGCATCTAATTTGTGTCAATTAAAAACGTTACGAGCACCAAACAGCTGGCTGTAAAAATTTATTAGTGCATTTATTTGAGCACCTCGAGAGTCACGTTTCGTAGGCATCTCCAAATATATCTTAAAGATATGCGACAAAATGTACACAGATACATAAATATCTTTGCTGTTGTGTCTGCCCTCAGCACTTAATACTACTGATCAGTCAATATCAAAAATGGTGAGTCAGTTGACGCTGCGCGCGCGTTTCTCTCTTTCTGTATAAACAGCCACAGCTGTGACATTATGCAGCATTCTTATTTTGTTGCTATTTTTTGATTTTGATTTGATTCTTTGTCTTCGCTGCTGCAGCTGTTTTATCTATGAGATACTTTTTGCACGATTCATGATTCTGCGTGCCCAACAAAGCTTTGCGCTAGAACTCTCGGACCTCGCGCCAAGTGCTTATCATTTGCAGCACATTCCGGCTCAGATAGATAACTCTCGCTTCAGTCTGGTAATACGTAGATACATAATATACTATAAATAAATGGCTACGTTTTGCGTATGACGAGTAATGAATATTTTTATATGATGCGTCGTCGTCGTCGTCTTTCAGTGTATGCTTATAGTTTGAGGAAGTTGTTGTGGCACATAAATCAATTGCTAATTGAATTATGGAACTATGCGTTGAAATTCTGTTAGTTGGCCAATTAGTTGTTGTACATAGTATCTATACATATAAACTTACTATCAATTTAATTATTATGCACATGAAATATTGAATGGTATATGGTTTCAAACAGCTGGGGCTATATGATGTAATACAAAGGGCTTTGGAGCAACGGGAGCTGGGCGGAGTTGTAAGGATTTTCTTGAAACTGTTGTTGTTTGTTTCTATTGTAAAATTTATACAACTGCGGGGCAATCATTTCAATTTAATGCACTGCAAGGCGGTCGACTAATTAAACAACAATAACAACAGTATTATATACTACAAGCATATAGTATAAGTAAAAATTAAAATGTAAATGAAATTTAATTTAAAAGTCATTAAGACGAGACGTACGAGTGACATCGAATGTTTTACTATAGATACAATGCATAATTTATAGCTGCAACAGTGTAGAAGAAACAATAAAAAAGAAAATGCCAAAAGAGAAAAATGTTAAAGCATACCGAGATAAATACAGTGGGCCCTAAAATTGACTAAAATTAAAAAGTACGAGGGCAGGCTAAAAACAAAACTACTTAGGCAAAAAAGCCTATGGATTTGGTCAGCGTTTTCCTTGAACTGCTTTCTGTCAAGCTTTGACAACCGAATATTCGATAAATAATCGAAAATAAATTATTTATATTTTTTTAAAATATCTTTTATTTATTATATTTTAAAACGATGTCCTGCAGACACATCAGCTTGTCTGCTTTTAGAGCATTCAGACAAACTATTCATAACGAATTTTTAATTCACTATATGCTAAGTGACGTAATTGATTTTGATATTTTATTAAGATATTTAGCAAAAAAAAAAAAAATTTATATTGAGTTGTGGCTTCAGCGTTAATGCGTTTCTTCAAAGGCTAACAAAAAAATAACCTACGGCAGGGATATTTTCACCAAAAAGATTAACCGGAATTGTATGAATAAATTTAGAGATATTGCAATAGAAAGATAATAAGATCAAATTCATCAAATTATTTAAAATAATTCGAAATTTTTAAGTTTTCTTGGACTTTTTTTTTATACATTTATGTGTTTACTTAAATTAGCTCTAAGGTGGGTGCCAAATAAATAGAACTAACTTTCCGTTCCTTTCCGAGCTATGAAGGTGAAAAAATATTGCAAGAAAATTTAATTTATATTCAACAGACATTTTATAGTTTACCCTGCCTAACTACTTAGGATGTTTAGAATTAGAAAGAAAAGAAGTTCGATAGGATGGAAAGGCCTTTGGGTGCTGGTGCCCAGCAGGTTCGAAACTTGAGCTTGGAATCCACTACAACTTAATCATTCTGTCAGCAAATAAGGAGTTAGCAATGGAATGAAGCTGAGAAAAGTGTAAAGCCAGCAAATATTATTCGGAATTATCAAAACCGATACATTTCTTGGATTTAATAGAATGAGTCTTCATCTTACTGTAAAATTCTTCACTTTTACTGAAACGATTTCTCTAACTTTCTGTACCATTCACGGCTTAAACGCTATTTATACATGAGATCAAATTTTTCGCAATTTTAAAAAGTTAAAATTTTTCTATAAAGTATTTTGTATACATAAAAGTTCCTATATAGCTAAGAATGTAACATATTTTTCTCCCATACAAAGAACGCCACAGTTCAGATGCAATTGACCCCAATGAGTGTCCTACTTTTCCAAACTTAAAGAAATAAAAAAGATGCCAGTCAAAAGCTACAAAATTTAATATAATTTAATTTTTGTAATTATTTTTCCCGCCTCTAAGACCCTACTACTCTTCTCCAATCTTTATAATTTTAATAACTGAGTGAAAAACATGAACTTTTTAGATTTAAAATATCAGTGGAGTGTCAATGGAAATATAGATGATTGCTTCCGAGAAATGGGCTGGAACTTCTGTTGTAACAAAAAAAACAGGATTGAGTTCTGCTTACACTTATTATTTTCTAGTTGGCATTCAGTTAAAAGAAACTACTAGGAAGTATCGGAATGTTGATAAATGTGCTGGATAATGACTCTACTATGTAAAGGAGTCTTCGCAGTCTTCGCACAGTTAATATTTGCATTTCTCTTTATAAAAGTAAAAAAAAACTATTTTCGTGAAAACCGAACGAAGCCACCTGATATTACAGATCAGAAGTTAAAGCTTATTTCCAAAAAAACCGCCATTTTGTCACTAGAAATTATAGCTCACAATTTCTCAACAGTAGCTAGTAGCTATAAACTGCTTTCCAAAACTCTCATTCAAAGTTCTCTTTAGAAATCATATAGGCAGCTCCTGAACTTTCTCAGAAATTTTGATTTATTGAGTTGAGCTAAAATTTCAAAAACTCTTAGAGCAACCCTTGCAGAGCTGTGCTTAAGAAATTTAAGTAGGGTTCCGCTAAGCGCGCCCACTGTCACTGTTGCTACAATAAGTTTCAAGACAAAGTGACAAAAAAAACACCCCATTTTAAGAAAAAAAAATCGTACTTCTCAATAAAAAGTAAATACACTTAAAGAAAAGACTTCACCTATAAAAGTTATTTAAATATCATTCGACTTGCGCATTGTATGCATCTGTCCAATCAAATTTCGTCATTTGTTTTTATGTACGCGTGGCTTTATATGTACATATATATAATGTATGCTTACTTATGTATGCATTGGCTAAAAGTTCAACATTCGTTAATTTTATTTACAGAGTTTTCAAATAGATTCGAACACACAACGAACGACAAAGCAAACAAAAGTGTGGACGATGTGGACGACACGCCGCCAAATTATTGCGAATTGTGCAAATTAAGCTAGTGGTAGTACCCGCTGTACCCCGACTTCTGGGTGGGGGTATCGCCCAAATACAATTTGCTGGTATTTGAAAATGTTTTCATTGAATTTTAATGCATATCAGCAACGAACCGAAAGCAAAACAATTTTCGCATTGATTTGCACTAAATGCCGACAATGGTTAGGTAGTACCTTTAATTTTTTAATGATGTGGGCAACCCTGACATTATGATACTCTAAATAAATACTTATTACAAAAATAAACAAGTAGATGGGTTTACAGTCCGTAATATACCGTCTGTAATATACTCTGTTTTTCAACGATTTTGACGTGCTTCGACACCGTATAGATACAATTTTTTTTTCTTAAATTATGCCACAGCAATCTATATATATCTTATATATTTGCCCAATTTTGTTGAAAAATATACGAATAAAATGCAATTAACAAACAAACCAACAGATGGCCCACCCTATAATAGATCTTAAATGTTGTTCTGATATATATATACTTTAAAGCGATCAAATCCTGGATCCGCGCCTGATTAAAAACCAAAAATTTATGAACAAGACATGTTTGGAATAAGATTTTAATATCACCAAAAAAAAAACTTTTTACGAATCTATAATTTGAATTTTGCAAGTAAAAAGACAATAACCTCTACATAGAAAATATAAATTCTCTCAAGGTTATTAATTAACATTAAATTAAGAACAATATCTTGTAAAAAATATACATAAAAAATATCTGAATTGTAAAGCTATCACTATTATTATTGAATTGAATTAAAAAATACAATAAATCATTGATATTGGTTTTTATTCGAATGATGTCTTTCTTACGAATTTCGTATACGTAACTTTTAACCTTAAAGTTTTGCGTCACAATAGTCAAACAGTGGCGGGGACTGAGTTCTTATACACTCTAGTAGCAAAAATAAGATTTTCCCTTATGGGACAGTCATTCGAAAATTTAATTTTTTATTTAGTCAAAAAGCTAAGCTCAACATTTCCTTTTTCCATAGTAAATTTCGTGCACTCAAAAAATTTATCTATATTAAAAAAAAAAAAAAACGTCTTTTGGATCTAACAAACAAGTCCCTTCATTTCATTGAAAATTTCTCCAATTTTAATATAATCGATTTCTATAATTTTAAAACAAGTTGTAGGTATTAAAACGCTTCTGGTTTTTGAGATCTAAGACATATGAATATAAATTCCTTATCGATTTGTCTATTCTTTCTTTACCCATTCACACCTAAAAAAATCTCTTTAATAAATAACAAATAAAAAAGCACCTGTTATAGTTAATCACTTAATTTCTATTGCGTAGCAAAGCGCCGTTGAAAATAGCGTAGAGTGCGTCATTACTACGAGGGTTGCTATTAATATTTCGGAAATTGGCTGCCCATTAAATAATTAATAGATTATTTATGTATATATGATTCCAAAGCCTTACATAAAAATCGAAAAAGTACTCCCAGTAAAAAATTTTCCCAAAAAAAACTTTCACTACAGGTTTTTTAGCAAATAATTATTTTGTTCGTTAAATATAAGCTTTTTATAAAATTACACCAATAAACGAACCAAAAAAAAAAAAAAAAATTAGTTCTAAATTTTTCTTACATTATATACCTATTAAAAAAATATTCTCACTTGTAGCATTAAGTCTAAACAACCTTACTTTCAAATTAAGCATTTCTGTCTACCAAAAAAATTACGCTCTTGAAATAAAATTTGCACTCTCAATAGTAAAATATTCGATATTGGCGCAATTTCGAAATCGAAATTCTTTAATTTTTTCTCAGTGTACGTGACATCAGAATAGACCAATAAAAGGTTTAAAGAGAGTGTCAAAGTTCCATTATCGATTAGGCTCACAAATAACACCCTTCTAATTTTGGTAGCTCTTGCTTGCATATTCATACTACTTTTGTACTAGTGCAGCACTATACACTTGGTATATGGTAAACGGATGGTAACTGTATTCGCACGATACAAACGGAGGACCAGTCAAAACAAATTGTTTTTTTTTTCAATTACTCTACTATATACCGATCTTTATATAGCATAAGTTCTATGGCAAAGCAATGTTTAAGTATACAGCTAAACGCATTGGAACTAGTTCTGTATACTGTATAATAGACTAGTCATTTCACTAGTTCCGTACTAGTACCCCTTACTGCATTGTTATCAAAGCCAACTAAAAACGTATTTCATTGTTTCTATAACCCCAAAACATAAATAACAGCCCTCGCACTAGTTGGTTGTTGTTGCATATATTGCTGTTATTGTAGTTGCATTAAAATAATAAGCCATTAATAATAATAATAGAAACCAACAATAAACAGCAAAAATGTTGGTAGACTAAGGCCTGGATAACAATTAATTTTAGCCCGCTCCTCCATTACTCCCTTTCTCTATAGCTGTATCTCTATCGCTTTATTTGTCTTTCTCTGTCTACACCTGTGCGACTCCCACTCCGGGACATTTGTGCTCGCTGTTTTTTGGGGCTCTTCGTGTATATTGTAGTTCCAACTATCCGGTCAGACCATTTACATTTTCAATTAGTTAAGCGCAGGCACTTTGAAGTGAGTGTGGAACACCCAAGCAGCCCGCAAACCCCTACTAACCCAACAAAAACCCTCCAACTGTAGCCACACACCTTTTATGTGCGACAATAGTAGTTTTGCAGTGTTGGTAAACTCAAAGATCAAAAGTGCTTCAAGGCAATAACAATATAAAATTACACATACGCAACGTTGCCGCTCCTGCCGTCGTCATTCTTTGTGTTTATGTCTGTCCCTCTTTCTCACTGGTTTTCGGCCTGTTTGTTTGTTGTGGTTCTATTAGTACTCACTCACTTACTCAGTCGTCCCTGTTTGCCTTTTCCAACACTTTTAGTGTCCTTTGCAACAACAACAACAACTACCGCACTATATGTTTAATTGCATGCTTCACCTTAGTACTATTTTGTCATTGTAGCTTTCGACGTCATCAAGGTGATTTCAGCATTAGGCAACAAAAGTCGAGTGGAGTATATCAAAAGATGTTGTTACCACAACTCCTATATGCCCCACCCATTGTTGCATTAGAAATTTGTCACCTCGTTGCTTTTTGTCATATGACAAAATTACATTATTATTAGCGTGGCATTATTTGTGGCAGGTTCTGACGGCTTCTGCGGCTCGTAGCTCTAGTTTATTGATTTTCTTGGCTCTTGGCGACATGCTGCTGCTGCCGCATTTTGCAGCACTGTCCTCCGCTGTTGTTGTTGTTGCTGGCAATTCACTTTTTTTTTTACTATTTTTGTTTGTTTTTCTTTTTTGCTCTGTCTGCTACTATTTTTATATCACAATGTTTAGGTTTTCGTTGTTCGTTATTATGTTGCGACCATAGAGATATGACTATGTACTCGACTGGTATATAATATAATTTTAAATTATGCCTCAAACAATAAAGCAGTGCAAAAATAAATGCAAATATTTTATACTTGTGATTGATTTATATGTAGGATAGAGGGGAAGGCTGCAGGCAGGCAGAATTTTATGAAAACTTATAAAAACAAATAAAAAATTTGTTTGTAGATAGAAGTTGTATATTTCTTGGAATGTCTTGTTATATTATTTTTATTTCAATTATATACGTTTATCGTAATGCTCAAGTAAAACACTTCAATATTATCAAAATAAATAAGCCAAAGCGGTTAAAAAAAGCTAAATAGAGGAAGTAACTTCTTGGGCGTTTTGGATATATTAGACCAAGAAAGGTAGTCCAATCATTTTTAATTATTAGACAACAAATACATTTGCAGAAAAAAAAAATTATTTTTGTAAAATCAATTTAAGTGTTTATAATTTACTGTAGCGCCAATTTCAGCACTAAAACAAAATAGCTTTTGGTACTGCTGGCGCCATCTAGCGCAAATAGCACAAAAAATGGGCAGCATTGTTTGGTTACAAAACTGCGTTCTAGAGAGCAAAAATTAGGCTATCGTTTTTTAATATGAAATTTAAGTTTGTCTCGAATCTTTTTTCGATGCTGCGTAATGACCTTTAAAATAAAAGTCAAATTAAGAAAATTCCCATAAAAAAATGCAATGGAGTCCTACTCGCTGACTGTTCTTTAGCCGCAATGCATCCTTAAAAAATAAATGCGTCTAAAAAAACTTTAAGAAATTAACAAATAAGCTCAACTAGGTGCTAATTTAAAAACTATCGATATGGTTTATCTATAAAAAAAAACTGAAGCGATATTAAGATAAAACAGGTGTTTACAATTTTCTTTAAATATTAGATAAAATGTCAAGAATTTATAAAATAAGTCCATAAACAAAAATTTTTGCGCCTTAATGTTCCTACAGATATTAAATTAAAAAAACTTTATTAGAAATTAACTATACATTTTTTTTACATCAAAATCTAAATAAAATTAGGGTGTTCGCGAAGTTGTTTATTGTTGAAAAATGGCAAAAATGCAAGCTTTCCCAACTACAGCTTGTGCAGAAAAAGCTTTGCACTGCTTGCTCGACCAAGACCCTTGACTTTGAAAACTCGTGCACTAAGCAGTGTACATTGAGCTAAATTGTTTTGAAAAAAATACAAATTTTTATGAGTTAATGCCTCTATTTTTATTTTCTACTCCTATTTATTGGGGAGTACAAAAATTTCATAAATAAAAGTAATGTGATGGCAACCCTGAAATTTTAATAAGCATGCAAACTCTGTTTGCTTACGCAAAAAACACACGAAACTTGACCTTGAATGTATAATACAAAAAATAGGGCTGGTGGAACGAAAAATTAAAAAAAGTATGTAAAAAAAGATGATGATATTTTTAACGAAAATAATACAAAGTTATTGCTTAATATTTTTTTAATGCATTTATTGTAAATGTAAATCGGTAAAAAAATTATTGAAAATTTATTTTTTTAAACTTGTACTAATCTATTTATTAAAGAAGAAGTATTACGTCTTAGGTTTTTAAAAGAAGATGCCGCAATTTTATTGAACCTCTTCTTAAAATAGTTAAAATGTCCGCAAGAGAGCCGTAAAAATTTGTATTGCTAAAAATTCCAGAGAACCAGATAATTGAGTTAACTAAAATATTTCCACAGCCATAAGCACTCTCTGACGTCATATGAACTACTAAACCCAAGGCAAGCTTATGTAAAGCCTTACTTTTTCCTGGAAACAAATCCCAATAAAACATCTATATTAAGCAATTGACATGCTACCATATAAGTGTAAACGTGTGTTTCCCTATATTATGTGTGTGTATAATTTGGTCGCACACTGTGACATCGATGGCAATAATATAGGAACACGTTAAATGTAACTAAATACAAGTTTTTGACCACTTCCTAGCAAGCCTCTTAATGGGGTGTTGTTCTTATAGATGATGTTGTTGTTGTTGTTGCTGTTGTAGTTGTTGTTGAAAAAGTAATTAATTTGATAAAGTGGCGTGGCAAAACGATACTTGCCGCATTTGCTGCCACTGTTGCTCTTGGCTGCTTCACTGTTTGTTGTTGTACTTCTAATTGTTGTTGTTGTTGCCACAAACTTAAAGATACAAAACGACAAATGGAGTATTGGCACAGTGTGGCACTGACCAGTAAACTGCTGCTGCTACTGGGGGCTCCAACATACTTTTACAAGGTGTGATGGAGATGTCGAAGCAGAGTGTGGGTGGGCGGAGTGTGGTAGTGGCAGTGGCAGTGGCAGCAGCAAAAGCAGACATATTTATGACCAAATATATAAACAGCAACAGATTGTATGGCCGTTTTGTGGACTTGTGGCAGTTAATGAAATGAGCTTTTTGTTTGACATGGCCACGCGACGTATGCGCAATGTGCGCCTACAAGCACATTACAACACTGGCGACACGGACCACAAAAGCAGCAACAACAAAAATGTGCGGCATATGGATGCACTGTAGCCAGTTTAACCAATATGTTGAAGCTTGTAGGCGTATTCCAGGAGAAGGGGATGGCATAGAAAAACGTTTTGTAAAAATGTCAACGTTTTCTCGTTTATTAAGCTTACATGTGTCGTCATACAACATTTATTAGCTCTAGCTTGTTTATTAATGAAATAATGTGGACTATTGTCGAAGTTTGTGGGGAAGGGATACATTTTTGGCTATATCTTTGGAAGTTCTCATCCGATCTTTACAATAATTGCAGCAAACCAATCAAAGCAACAATTCGTACAACTGTGCTCAATTTTGGATGGCTTATAAAGTGAGAGTGATTAAGGTCCCTACGAGAAAATAGAGCAAGATATCGAAACGAAAGTGTACATGTTCATGTACTTCAGCTTCATCTTTTGGTGAAATTGTATGGTCTTATGGTCTCTGAGTTCAAGATGTCGAGACGGAGATGTCTTAGTCGATATTCGAAGAGATGTTAATAAAAATAAAAAAAAATTATGTTTTGCTAGGCCGGTTACATATACATTGCGCCAATCTAGCATACCCTTAACCCAATGGTTGTAGTGTATAAAAACAACGACAAACAAGCCATTGTAATGTAACCAATGTTGTTGTAACTTGCCAAAATTTGTGTTCCAAAGAGGTAACGGTCACAAATTTTAATGGAATTTCAAATGCAATAACTACCATACTACTATATAACAAATGACTGACAGAGATGTGCAACCTCAGTTGACTCGACGCAGTGACGTAGAAGAGAGGCAGAGTCAACAGATTAAGCCACCTATGAGTCAAAGAAAATTTTTACAAAATTTTTCTGCACTTCGGAAAAATTATTTCAAAACTTCTGGACTTAGAAGATACATTTTTTATGAGTCAACGAAAAGTACTGCGAAAATTCTGGATTTTTTTAGTCTTTTCGGACAGAGATTTCCAAAACTTTTGAATTAAGGAGTATCGTTTCCCAATGACCGATAGAGAATGTGGATATGAACCAAGTGCTTATCAGACTATTTTCACTCACTTTTGAAGAATTATAATTAGCCCTATCCTTATTGACAATAATCATATAGAATTTCGCCGAATTAGTATCCAAGGACAGCATCTATCATTGCCTTTTAGCCAGAAGATAGATCTAGTTCAGGACCCAAAACAATGATTTCTGTAGTATACAAAGAAACGGTTGACAAAAGATAGTCTAAACACCATTTGAGTTTTAAGGCCAGTACGCAGCAGCACGAAACGCTTCCGAACAGAAACTTTAACTAAAATGCTTCAGAAACAAACAGTGCATACCTTTTTATTGTAATGGGCTCTTATTGTGACTCTAACTTTTTTTTTGCTATATTTTTGGAATACAAATAAAGTCGATTCATAGTAATCTCCACAGGAGTGTTATATAGAAAATACTTTATACATAAATTCGTTTTAAGGAGATCATAACAAAAGCCCATTTGAATAAAATTGGTTACATAGACAAATTCATGGCAGAGCGGTTCATTATGTACGGATGTACAATATTATATTTTAAAGAATTATTTAAAATTGTTTAATTTTCACTCTACCACATGGACAATGAAAAAATTTTTTGGAAATTATAATTTTAAGAGGAAAAGTTAAACTTCACGTTTAGCCTGAAGGCCAAGGTTGCTCTGGCTACAAACAATTTTTAATTTAGAACTAATTTCTGCTTTACATCGAGTAATAACTATTTTATTTAGAATGCTATGAATTCAATCTGTTGCGGATAAATCGAAGACTTTTTTAGATTTCCGTGTTATATCACTTTTGTTTAACAAGCCTATTGTCAAAACATTTCAATAATTATTCAGCCTTTTCACATATCTTGAGCAAAATTTTCGTATTTCGACGTATACATATGAAATATGTAGAACTTTAGACATTTGTTCATTATAAGCCTTATCTGCTTGTTTAAAGGATGTTTAAATGACTTCCACTGTTCCGTAATTAGATAAAATTTCTCCACAAAATCTTGGGGCAACACTGTTTTGTTTGTTTTTTGCGGACCGCTGCGTTCAGTTGCCGTAGAGGATTGGAAACAAGCTTTCGGAACATTTTTTTTATATAAAGCAAGTTCTTGTTCGGTAGCATTTAGGACTGATGCGTACAGTCAAAACTTCCTAAACCCAGCATTTTCTGTTGGTATTCTACAACCTAAATAATACAAAAGGTAACTTCCAATTAAAAACTCACAACCTTATACCATTTGAAAAAGCTATCTACGTCACTGACTCTGTAAAAGTGAGTACGTGTGCGTGTGTGCCTTGTTGACCAAAAGCTGGTACAGTCTGCCTTTGACAGTACTCGTTTTATATTTTTTTAGCATATTTGATTGTTACTAACCCGTTCCAGCATTTTGCACACATTTTATATAAATTCCTGTCTGAGTGGCATAAAATTCAAACAAATTGTGTAAACACACACACAGAGAGAGACGAGTAAACACCTTCATTTAGTACGTCTTTGGTTTTTGGCCATGACAAATAAATAAAAACTAATTTGAATATTCAACTGCAGCCACTGATAACAAACTTTGAGTTGGCCTAAACAAATGCGGCTTCATGTTAAGCCGAAATCGGCCAAAAGAGCAGCAAGTACCAAAAAAAAAAAAAATTAAAACAAGAAAACATTTTGTAAATCTTTTGGCAAGCAATGTCGACCAAAAGACTGGAGCTCCAGTTGAAATCGCTTTTTATGCCTGGCAGCCTATAAATATGCGACGTGAGCTGTTTGCACAAGGCACACAGATACTCCACACACACATACTTGCCACAAAAAAAAAAAGTGTAGCATACTTTGCAGCAAGTGGCAAGAAAAGCTGCTGTTGAATGTACGGAGACGGAGATGCAGAGACAACCAGATTAGAAAAATTAAACTCAACTTGCTGGCTTAACACACACTCTTGCAGCCACTAAAAGAGAGAGAGAGCGTGAAAAAGAGTAAGCAAAATATAAAAAAATCAAAAAAGAGAACCAAACGAGGCGACAAGAAGCTATTAGATGAGGGTCTATATATGTAAAGCATACATAATGAAATACTTCATGTTCGATTTTCGGAGTTTGAGAATTAGGAAAGATACTTTTTAGGATATACGGCTTTACAGAAAGTTTTGTGCTTCAGAATCAGCATTGCCAATTTAGCTTTTTTACGGATAGTTTTGTGCTTTTTAAAAAAACTTCGTTTCATTTTCGGACTTAGGAATGATACTTTTTAGGAGAAACGCTTTTTTTAGAAAGTTTTGTATAAGTCTTTTTCCGGATAGATTTGCCCTTTTTAAAAATACTTCATGTTTCATTTTCGGAGTTAGGAATTGTCAATTAAGTCTTTTTCCGGATTGATCTGTCCTTTTTAAAAATATTTCATGTTCGAATTTCGGAGTTTGGAAAAGAGGAATGATACTTCTTAGGAGATACGGACTTTGTGGAAAGTTTTGCGCTTCAGAATCAGTGTTGCCAATTAAGTATTTTTTGGAATAAATTTTTTCGTTTTTAGAAACTGCCATCATTGCAAATATTTTCAGTTTAGATTCTTTCATTAAATTTAAGTTACTTAACTTTTATTTCTTCAAAATAGACAAACTATCTATTTTTTAGCGATTATAGCTCGAAAAAAATAATAACCTGCCAAAAGTTGTGCATTATTTTTATCGTATACAGAAAAAATCTGAAATTTTTATGCGCTACAATTCAATAGTGACACGTTTTATACATTTTGCCCCAAAACAATAAACAAATACAGTGTTTCAAAAAGAAAAAGTGCTTTCAAATATTATGCATTAAAATAGATTAAAAACTAAATTATGTATACGCTTATGTATAAGCATATGTTAATGTATGAGAGTACCTATATACTGTAAAAATATTGTATGTATATGTAATAATTTCCCAGGTGGGTTAACTTGGCTGCTGCTTGCTTGCGGACTAAAGGGTTTGCGCGCGCGTAAGTTGAAAAGTATTAAAAGTATTTGCCACTTGCCGTGGCGTCTCGGTTTCATTTTCGCGCTGTTTCGTTGTTATATAAAGCAGATTACATGGCATAATAATCACGACGATAGGACTTAAAGATACAAACACACACTGCCTCACAAATTGTAGGCGCCTCTTAAGCGTGATAGATAAGTAAGATAGGTGGGAAGCGTACTTGTTACGTGGCTGAACTTCACACGCATGTTGCAAGCGCAAATATTAAATATTATTTTCATCTCAAGTAAAACCTAAAAAAACAACAGGCAGAAAAGTACCAGAGCTCTAAAGAAGGCCGACCCAATGTACTGTAGTCCGAAATGCATTTTTTTGGTCAAAATTCATATTAGTATTTTTTTGGGTTCGCTATATCCGAAGCCGAGGTACATAAAACTCCAGCATGGGTTAACTGTTGAAAATCAGTGAGTGAACTGACTTGTAATTATAAGCGTGAAGTAGTGGAAAAAAATAATTCTGTTAAAAATTAAAATTAAGAAAAAAAGGTGTGAACCGACTAGTTCAAAATTTTGCATATATATTACTAATCATGCCTGTGAAAAACATAAACCTATTTAAAGTCTTAAATTTATGCCAGCAACAAATAAATTTCCAACCACTGTGCGCTGCAAGCAAGTTGAACACCGCACGCTGTGGCAACACTGGCGCCGGAAATCGGTTGGAAAGCCCAGCCAGTGTTGGCTAACGGAAGTGGGGTCATGCTTATAAGACTGACAAGCCAATTTAAGCGCAAAGTAAACACACACACACAGTCACACCCACACACCCATACACTGAACTCTCTATAGGTGTCTGACGTAGAAGTTCCTCAAAGTGGTTGAAAATCAAAGGCAGTTGAGTTCAAGTTGTTGAGAGAACATTTAGGGCAAAACATATTGAATATATAATCAAATGGGTAGCAAGAAAACCAAAGAGCAACTGAGAAAATTGTTAATTTTAAATAAGCCGCTGCCAAAGAGAGTCTCAAAAATTATGCTTAAAAAGTTTAAATGGGATTAATGAGATGCATTGCAAACAAATTAAATATTTATATACAACACGAAATGCTTAGAAAAGCTTTTAAACCGTAAATAATTTTTATGATACTAAGAGATGAGAGCGAGGCCCTATGCTACTCAAGGAGTTGATGAGAGATGAGAGCATATTTAAGAAGATTTCGAAATACTGCTGATAAGAAGGTGGGAAAATTACTGTAAGAAGTGAGCTGTAAAATGATGTAAATTTTTTATTTCCTTTGATTTATTTGACTTTTGAAATACAGCGGTTATTATAATGGCACAAAAAGTATCAGAATATCAGAAAACTATATCCAAAGTTTTATTCAACCTTATTTTGAAACAGGTATAAAAAATACGAAGTCAATCAGAATTAAAAAAGTAACTAAGAACTTAAAAAGTATATTTTACGAATCTCCTAATTGATTAAAATAATGTTATCAATCGAAAGATTTTTATATATTCCGCATTTTGTCCATAAAAACTAGCTTAAACTGTAGCTTTTAATTTAAGAAAATATAGGCTTTGAAATAAGTTGGGGGTGGAAGGGCGCGTGGCAGCTCGCATAAGCAGTCAAATTGAAAAGTTTAGTTTTATTCTGGCTCTTATACTTTCCAAGATATAGGCGTTCATGCAGACGGTCAGACAAACAGTCTATTTATATCAATTTTTTTGAGCTCCTGACCCCTGGGGGGTGTTCACTTTTGAAAATTGACTATTGGAATTAAGAGAAGTCTAGAAAAAATTCCCATCATTCAAAAAATTTAAAGTTCCTTTAAAAACCGATTTGCGGTGTTAAGGGGGTTTCGGAATCGTTGAAAATAAAGTTGAATGCCTTTATCTAAATTTACATAAAAACTTTTAATTTTTATGAAAAAAAATCAAGAAACTTTTTTGAATGAGCAAAATTTTTTAAAAACTTTTTTTCACTAATTGCTATTTTTTTTTAATCTTTATTTTAATATTGATGAATTGCAATTTATAATAACAAGGTAGCAACTCTTGCTTATATTATTATTAGAAAAGATGTTATTTCAGTACAGTAAATTTTACAGCACTATGGCAACATGTCTTTTTGCGTCTGACACTGTGGCATCACCGACTATGGTAAAACAGGCAGTAAAAACTTGTAGAAATTAGACTAATAAAATTTTAAGCACAAGTTTTCAAAAGTTACCCTAAGTTTTGTGTCACAAAATTTTTTTTTTACTTTTCTACCATTTGCAACTTTAAAGAAAAACCCAAATCTCTATGACAGAGTTCTTATCGAATTCCATAGAAAACACTTAAAGTGCACAGTGCAACATAACTATCATCTATCAAGAGTTTCCAACTTTTTACTCATAAGGGCTGGTAACTAATGTTACCTTCATTGATGGAACTACCGCAAAACTGATGAAAATATTACGAAACTTCTTAGCAAATTGCCAACAAAAAAAAAAAAATACAAAAACTTGGCTCAAAAAAAAAAAAATACATACAACAAACCAATTTTCTTCACTCTCACTACACTTCTACGCTCTTGCATATTGCCAAACGTTTTGAACCCCCGCTGCCCCGCTAACCCATACACCACCCTCGAAATGGGAATATAAAAGGTAAATAATGTGACCTTTGAGAGCATAAAATGCGTTGTGTAATGGCTGAAGCGGTGCTGGAACCGATGTTAATGTAGACTGTACCGCCGTTGGCCTAAAAACAAAATGGCGACGGCGGCTCAGCGTTTGATAGCATGGCCGAGGAACTGGGTGAGGCGAGCTGTGGGTTGCTGCAGCTTCAAAAGCTATAACAAAACAGCAGAGGCTACAAAAATAACAACAAACAAAAAGCAAATATATAGCCGCTTTGAATTATGAATGCAGCAAATAGGCTCAGACCCTACTGACCCCAACCCCTAGTACGAAAAACCAGAACTTGGCATAGATTTTATGTACTATGTGGGAGGTAGGGTCGTGTAATTTGTTGTAAAAGTTTTTGCAAGCCGTAAATATTTTAGGTGATTTTGTAGCAACAAATTAGAGCTAAAGTTTTTTGATGATGTCTCTCTGGTTGCTCGGTCGGGCGTTCTGTCTGTCTTCTAGTAGCATTTCAATTGCGTAATGTTGAATTTATTGTACGACAAGAACCATTGAAGATGCTACAACTTCAGGCTGCAGGATTTCGTAATTACAATAAATGGGAGAGGCAAAGCCAAAAGCTGGCAATACTTTTGCATAACCGTAAAACTTCACATAATCCCGTAGAACCATTCGGACATTTTGTTGGTTGTTGCATGTCGCACAAGATAACAGACGGCGGCGATGCCCGTAACAACAAACAGACGAAGCTACCTTTTGGACACGGCACGGCACACACACAGGACATCCCAAAGCGACGAGAACGAAGTACGTCGACAATGAGGACATAACAAACGAATTATGTCACGAGTTTGTTAAACAATTCCAATGTTTTTCTGCTCATCCGTTGGTATCTGCACCATGCCACCAGCTCCAACAACAACAACAACAACACGCTCTATTACCATCTTACTACAACAAGCTGCATGCCTCCCAAGCGGCCGAAGCTTTGTTTTTATTGCCTTGGCGTCGGCGCATTGTCAGGAGAGCAACTATGCGAGAGCGTAAAAACGTTCGAGTGACTGAGAGTATGAGTGAGTGAGTGTAAGCGTGAGTGAGTGTTACTGCTCGGCTTTGTGTTCGTGCCGCAACGTTTGCCGTTACAACAACTGCAAAATGTGCCGTTATCAGCAGCCATACTTTTTAGCCGCTTTGTTGCTGCTCGCCTGCTTGGTCATAATGCTTACACTCGCCGCTATTAGAACAGCGCCATCTTTATTGATGTCTACAAGAGCATGTTATAGAAATCAAATATGGAACTTATATATTTATATGTATTAAAGGAAGTGAGAGAAAAAGGGAATTAATATATGTATTATTCTGAATAAAATAATAGTAATAGATAAATTTTTGGAATTTTGAAAAATATAACAAAAAAAATATCAACACGTTCTACAATCTTTTTTGAAAGTAGGAGAACACTGTTTCGGAAATAAAATGGGAGAACTTTCGATGTAAAACTTCTAATTGGTAAATATTGAGCCCTCAAATTGAGGTGAAAATAGGTCAGTAAAAATTGAAAGTGATAAAAGATAATAAAGATTTATAATATGTAACATAAAATGGATTTTGAGCTTCCTTCCAGTGCAAAGGAAAAACTACTTTCTTCGGTTCTTTACAGTGTCATTAAGACTGCATCAAAATTGTGTGACTAATGCTCTTAACCGGAAAAATCCATTGAAACAACTTCATAAACCTCATCAATGGCCAAAAATCGCACTGTGAGAGTTACTTAACGTTATCCGCTCTAAATAACCAAGCCAAATGCAAGCGCAATAGGAAGTTCTTCAATTTTTATCTGCTACAAAAAAGAATAAAGCTAAAGAATTGCACGAAAATTAACTTTGCGTAGAACTTCAACTTTGAAGATGTTGAATAATTTTTCATTGGCTCATAAAAACTTATACATATAACAGTGGGAAAAAGCAATGGCGCTGTATCCACTGAATGTTTTAAAACCAAAATTAACTTATTTTTTGAAGAATAGTAAAAAAATGTATGAAAACCAAGCTTATTTGGGGAAAAAAATGTATACAGCTATTATTTTTAAATTTTCGCTAAAAATTATTTATTCGAAGTACATCTTAAGAAATTGCTTTCAGTATTGTTATTTAAAATATATTTTTTAGTATGTTCCCAAAAATTTGGAGACGTAATTGCTAATAGTAACAACGAATTTCTTATACCACTTTTTAATAGATAGAGATTATTTGCAAAACAAGAGTACTTTTTTTTTAAGTAAAGAAGATAGAAACTCATTTTTTTTTTGGTTTCGAAAGTTAGGTAAGACTTTTTATGTATATGTACTTTTATTTACAAAATTAGAGTTTTCTTAAACTAAAAAAGTTTTAGTTTGAAAGTTAAGCAAGACTTTTTTATTTTACATTTATTAACAAAGCGAGCAGTGTTTTGGCCTATCATCTATCTATCATCCCTATCAGTTAAGAATATATTACATAGTTCCTTAAACAATAAAAATCTTTTTGTACTATTCAAATGTCCCACAGTGTACAAACAGCACTTTATTTCGTTTTGTCGTTACTTGATCTGTTACATTATGGTTATAAATTATTTATTGTTTTTTGATTTACATGGCAGCAGAGGCTGTTTGGCATTACAATGGACATTTGCCAATATTCTAGCTCCGAGTACAATTGGTGGCAAGTACTTCAGGCCAAGTGGCAGCTTGTGGTGGGGCTGCTATCTATTTGGTGTCGCTTCACCCCACTTCATTAACTCGCTTCGCGTTTGTTAAAGTCATAAAAGCATATATGTACAATATTTTGTATTATATACATATATATATTGCATGAGTATTATATGGTATATAATTTCCGCACATTTTCACGTTTCGCACATTTCCGTTGCATACTTTTGTGCGCTATGCTCTGGCATTTTTATGACATGTATTATTTATACAAATTTGTTTCTGCACCCCCAAATACTCCGCCACTGCCAACGCCATCACTACCATTACAAACAAACAATGCACAGTGGTCGAAATTGTTAATCTAAATATGATTTCCAAAAAAGAGTGACAACAAAGTTGAATTTTTCTGTATTTTATTTTCTATCTCTTTGAAGCTAGGGATATTCTTTATTTTTTTTTTTTTTTTTACTAATTTAACAGATTCGAGCTTTTAAAAAATATTTCTTCTCTTGACCTTTAGCATATTTATTCAGATACCCAGTTTAGTATATACCAGTTGCTCTATGTAAAGATGGCGTCTCAATAAAGTAAAGAAAATAAAGAGACACACAACAAATTTTTAACTTCACTTTTCGAATTTCATTACAACTTTTGGTAAAGGTATAAGCTTGCTTTCAAAACAGGGACCAAAAAAAAGGTATAAAACAATATAGAGTGTTTAAATTTGATATATAGCTAAACTTTTGGTAAAGAACGAACTAAACTTTTTTTAAATTAAATTATTACATATTTTTTTAATTGTTTCTATAAAAAATATGTTATTAAAAAAGAAGTTAGTAATTATTACTATCTATATTAAACATTTTAACCACTGTGCGAACGGAACGACGACCGCTGACAGCTTTGGCCAACTGTTAGCATTGTTGTCGCTGCTGCGCAGCCACTGCTCAGCTGACGTCAGCATCGCAGCCAAGGCTTGTTGGTATTTTAACGAGTTAATGCGCCAAAGGACATGCAAATGCGGACATTTTGAATTCATTGAACTTTTACTCGTTGGCGGCAGTCGGCGTCGGCGAAGTTGTCGTTTATGTTGTTTTTGGGGCTGCGACGCTATTCTAGTCTGCGTTGGCGTCGACGTAAGCGACGACGTCGACGTTCGCCGCTTTGTGTTGTTTTGAGCGTACGCATGTGTGTATGTGTGTGTGCATGAATATGTCTCTTTGAGTGCGTTTGTTTGAGTGTGTTTGTTTGTAGTGGGTATAAAAAAAAAAGCTCGTTAAGCAAATATTTACAAAGGAGATTTATTTTCATTTCGTTCGTTTCGTTTGCTGTTGCTTGTTGCTGGTTTTCTAGCTGTCTTCGTTGTTGTTTTTGTTATTTGTTACTCTCACACTCTCTTTTTGTTTTTGTTGTAATATTTGTTGTACATTTTACACGCTGCGTGTTCATTTTTTGCGCTCGAGTGTTTTATTAAAATGCGTTCAAGACTTAGAAGTTTGCCTTAGCTTGGACTTTAGACAATGTAGGCACTAGAGATGTGAGCGTGAGTCGATATTGGTTACGATTATTGTGCTTGAGTAATGTAACTTTAAATTGCTTTTTAATAACATATCTGCAATCATCTAATGCTGATTTATAAATTTATTTAAATTTTTCGATCCTTTCTTTTCTTTTTTCCTAAACTAAAACATTTTTTTTATTTATAGTATAATTTCATTAATATTTGTCTAGTTTGTTATTTCGATCCTTTTCCACTGCAAGCTGCTGATTTATAAATTGATTTACATTTTTCGATCCTTTCTCTCCTTTTTCTCGATACTTTATTTTTTATTTATAGTATAATTTCATTAATATTTGTCTAGTTTGATATTTCGATCTTTTTCCACTGCAAGCATTTACAAATATTTCCAGATTTTGAAATTTTCTTGAGCTTGAACTTTATACTAATTGAGTAAAGAGATCTGACTTATAAGTTTCGAAATAGGGTGTTTCTTTTAATTTTTTAATATGTAATTAAGTTTCTTTTATAATTAGGAACTTAATTTTGTTCAAGTAAATCCCGATACAAAATGTCTCACAATGTTGGAAAAACTTCAAAATATACTTTCTATGCAACGATTTGAAAAAACTTTTTACTTTTTGGGGGAAAAAAAATGGAATATGCATAGGGTACAAAATAAATAATTAATGTACCGCATGAAAGTAAGTATACCTAATTTTGTTTTTACACAGTAGTAAACTGTGCAAAAAAGACAATAAATAAATCCTGAAACTGCTATGAAAATAAATTAGAAAAGGGAATTTCCTAACTAAATTTCTAAAAGATTAGGCTAATAAAAATGTTTTTCTTCAAGATTTCAATCAAATAGTTTTTTTTAATCGTGCTAAATCGAATGAAATTGTGTATCAAATTTTTTGTCTAGACCTTGTTATTTCAAACCGTGTAAAAAAGGACCGTTTAAAAACAGGATTGGGTGTATATGTGCATTCATTATTTCTTTAGTTAATCTATTTAAATAAAAAAATAAATATTTGCAATAAAATTTATTGTAATACATAGTAGTTAGAATAAGAAATAAAAAACAAATTCTAAATTTCAAGTCCGTAATGTAAATAAAAAAACAAAATAATAACACTATAGCTGATAGTAAATGTTTAAAAAACTACTCTCCTAAGACCGAGAACGCTTTTAACGCACGTGCTCACGTGCGTTCTCACGCACGCGCTCGCTTACCCATTCCTAATACGTTATCCTTACGTCGAATTGGTTTTTGAGCGTTTTTCAAGGGTTTCGCCTGTTAGCTGTTTTAATGAGTCCTACGCAAATATGCCATTGTTCCCAAGTGTGTGCGTGTGTGTGTTTTAGAGACAAGGCCTTTGTTTTGACCTGCTGACAAGCTCTGGAAACTGATAAGATGTCAGCGATTTGTTTGGTTCGTTCCCAAAAATGGCAAGCCTTAATATTGTTGTTTTTGGGGGAGCTCACTTAAAAGTCAATGCGTTGATTTGAAAAGCAAATAAATGATGCCATGGGGTTGTTGCTTGGTTAGTTGGTATAGCCAACAACTGAAAGCAAATGGCCGCAGGATTGCTAGTTCCTGCTGCTCCTGCTGCTGCACACTAAATTCCAATCTCAATCGTCAACAAGTTTTTCCAATCTGGTACTAACCCCCTAACAATTCTACGCTCTACTTTTCACAGCAAGTACTCAAGTTGCTGCTGCTGCTGCTCCTCTCCTCTCCTCTCCTGCTGCTGCTGTAGCTTTCCACAACTATTTTTATATGCATAGAGCTGCTGCTCTGCTGCTAGTTTCTAAAGTGAGCTGGGGTAGGAGCAGTTCCAACAGCTAAGCAAAAAGCACTCGTAATGCATGTCCAAAATTCATGGCAAAACTTGAACTGGGCGCTTGGCTCGTTGCTTGGCTTGGCTTAGGTTCTGTTCTGGACTTTTACTCGTTTTGCTTTGCAAGCTAAAGCGAAAAACGGATATTTTAGCCGTGTCCTTTTCGAAATGCAAGCCAACGGCAGCAACAACAACAACAGACTTTGGGGGCGCGCTGGAATCCTTTGCGTATGGGGTATGCAGCTCTCGTGTACTTTTTTTTATTTTTTATTTTTTTTTTTTTGGGTGTTTTTGATGAAAACTACTCAGCGACATGAAACTTAACTTAAAAAGTTTTGCACTTTCATTTTGTAAATGAAATGTTTTGAGTTTCTTTTTGTTGTTGTCACTGTTTCGTTGCAAAATGGCAGGAAAACAATTTGGAGCAAATAATGAATATGGGTTTTTAGGAGGGTGCGCATATAGCCATATAAACTTGTAGGTAGCTAGTCGAGTGTTTTTTAGGGTGAGCTTTGGCTTAGCGTTAAGGATATAGTATATAAAGCGAGAGGGTCGCAGTGGGGTAGAGCTATTGCAATAATGTTTGCTCGGGCGTTAAGTGCAAATTATAATTTAGTATTTATGAATGTGCAGCGCAGCTGCATTTAGAGCACCACTTGGTTGATATAAACGAATGAGTGACTTTGAATGATCACGAATTGAGTACATTTTTCGCAAAAATATGAGTCAAAGTCGATGCATTGTGACTCAACTTTTGATTTTTTCATGAAGTAAATGTCCGTTCTGGATTTCGATACCGATTAAGCATTATTTTGGGCCTAAAAAAAGGTTAACGAGACGAAGGAAAGACTTGAAAAATACTATGGGGACTCTGCACCATTAAACTCAATGGTTAAGAGGTGATATATTGAGTTCCGTTGTGGTCGCACTTGCACAGGTGACGCCGAACCCTCAGAACGCTCAAAAGAGGCCGGCACGCCAGAAATCGTCTTTAAAATCCACATAATTATTCTGAACGATGTGTGAGGTGGCTGAGTCTGTAGGCAACTCAATGTGAAAGACATGGACATGTAAAAGCTATCTGCGAAATGGGTGCCACAATTGCTGAAACTCGACCTTAAGCGTAATAACCATAGAAAATTTAATGAATTGGGCTACGAGTTTCTGTCCCATTCACCATGCTCTCCAAATACCCTATCGACTATTTTATGTTAAAGGATTTCTGAGATTTTGAATCATTAAAAGGAATAAAAAAACGGGAAAAAGCGTTTAACTAGGTAAGGGTATCGAGCTAAATAGAGACTACAGGGTACAGGGTGGCCCATCTATTTTATGTTCCGAACCAACAGAAATGGCTTAATGTCAAGAGATTTGAGTCAATCATAACTAAAAAGGAATCACTGAAAGAATTAAAAAAAACGGGTTCAATATATGTCTTTATCCGTCGTTTATCGATATGCACTTCGGGTTTTAAATATCTCCACAAATAAAAGTACGGCGAATTTAAATACGGAAACAAATTCAAATCGAATGGAATTATGGGTTGGATACTGGTTCGTGGAAAGTCTAATAATGCAGATCGACTACGACTTGACAGCGACATTTTCGTCACAATGCCTCGGACGCGGTTTATGTGGACGTTTGGGATTCCCTTTTTGGGGAAGCCCGTTTTGTTTATTTTTTAATCGGAACGTAGAATGTATTTAAGATTTAAAACTGCAAATTTTTTTCTATGATAAATGTCTACTTGTAATAACGCTTTAAATGTGCCTTGGAATTGGTCGATTTGCCAATATTCCTATTTCGACGGACAGCCCTGTATTTTCAAGTTGCGAAATAATAAAAATCGAATGAATCGATATATAGTAAATATAATTTTTTTTCTACAAGTTTATTTTTTGAGATTATGTTTTGCTGTCTAAGCGAAAAAATATCGATTGATCCGTCTTCTGAAATGCTATAATTTAAAAAAAAATTATTGTTGCATAACATCTTCTGAGGTCCTTTGAATTTTTCCATATTAAAAGCAAACACAAAAAAAATTTATTTTTTTCGTCTCCTTTAGGGAACTTCCCTTATTTTCTGAAAAATGAGTGCTGCAAAAATAAAATTATGCCTTTTGATTTCTAATCGAACCCAAGCTAATCGAAATTTCTACTAATTAATTAGTCAAGAGTAATTATATCTCTCAAAATTCGCACTACATTTAAATCTAGTCAGATCTACACTTAAAGAACTTAAATATTCCCAAGACAAGTCTCACTCTCTTGCAATACACGAGCTTTTTTTTCAAAAGGAAATGAAACTGTCTTGATAGAGCACTCTTACACTCATACATCATCATCTTATGGCTTTAAGTACAAACAATTTCTTTCAAGCAAACGCAACAGCGGCGGCAGAGGAGGCAAATGAATACCCCCAACAAAAAATAAAAATAAAATGCCAAATGAAATACAACAAGTACAACAATAAGTAGAAAAAACGAAAAAAAAAAACCAAACAGAAGCAAACCAAGAACAACTATTAACTTTTTCGTTTCGAGCAAAGCTCTACTTTGGGCCAAAACCGAAAAAAAAAAACAGAAAAAAAACGTAATGAAAATGGCGCACGACGATTGAGCACATGTTCCCGGCCCCCGGAACTCAAGCGACCGGGTTCTGGCACTGCTCAAACGAGCGTGGCGCTCACGAGTGTGGCAGCCGAGGCACTAAGCCCGAGCGGCAAGTCGCATGACAATTTTATGAACAGATGTGTGGTAAAATTAATGGACACAGATAAAGTTGGCACGGTAACAGCGGGCGGGCCAGCGCTGCCAAAATGGAGGGTTCAACGAGTCAGTTGACTGAGTGTGCAAAAATGCTCACTCATTTTGAGTGCAATGTTAGCAAACTGTTACATTGGGTGGGTTGCTCAACCTCATATGATTTATGATGCAAAGTAAGCTGAGCATAAAAAAAAACACTCAAATAACTTCCGAGTATAGCAAAAAGCAACCCTTAAACAGAAAACTCTCTCACTGAGTGAGCTGCCACTCGCCCGCTCTCTGCTTTTGGGGCAACTTAAATGCTACTCAGTACAACTTTTGTATGTCAAATGACGACAGGATATGTCGGCTTATGGTCGCTTGTTGCAGTGGCGTACTCTACTAGAGTACACTCGCCTACAAAACTTTATACTTTGTGTGTGTGTTGAGGAGGGGTTGTGCGGGAGGTTCACGCTCGGTGTTCGTCGTTCGTTCCAAGTGCCTCACAACGTTTCGGCTTTTGGATTTTTGTCAAAGCTCTTGACTTCGTTACGGTGATAACTTAAATATGCATGGAAATTTACATACGTGTCAATGGTATTAAGTAGCGTTATGTTATTGGATAAGCTACGTCAAAGCGAAGCAGGGGGCGCCCACACGCCCAGCTACAAGAGGGTTGCTCGTTTGGTCTTTTGCTTTCGGACTCTTTGAGTAAGTAGGCGCAAATGGGCTGTTTTGTAGGCGTACTATGTGGGCGTTACGGCCGTAGAGATTCCAGCTAAGTAATACGTGCCGGTGCACACATCGACACATAGACACACATCAAAGTGATTAGAAGTTCATCATTCTGTTGGCACGCAAGCTAAGCCAACCCAATCACATCTATTGCTAGTTAAGAACTAGAGATATATTGTGACACTCACCTGTATGCCATGTGCACCACCTTGTTGGCTTATGTGCAGCTGTTGTGTTTGCTTCATTTGCAGCGTCGTCGTCGAGGATTGCTGCTGCTGTGCCTGCTGCTGTTGCATGTTAGGATTACCAGCTTGTGTGGCATTGTTGGCATTAACACCAGGACCAGCATTTTGGTTATTTTGTGGACCAGCGCCGGGTACACCGCGTTGCGGCGGTACGCCCTGCTGTTGCGCATTCTGTGGCATGCCCATATTGGCTTGACCAGCGTTGCCGCCGCCAACATTGTTGGGTCCACGCGTGGGACAATTCATAAAGTTGTTGGGATTTTGATTGCCACCCGGACCCGGACCCATGGCTGAGTTGCTAAATGGCGAGTATTGTTGTTGCTGCTGCTGCAGCTGTTGTTGCTGCTGTGGCTGCTGCTGCTGCTGTGGCGGCACCTGTTGCTGCTGACCGCCCACACCGGGCACATGTTTGGCAAAATTGCCGCCCGCTGCGCCTATGGGTACACCCATTTTGGCTGCATTGGGATGCTGTGGCTGCTGCTGCTGTCCCTGCTGCTGATTAGGTGGACCATGTCCATGATGCTGTTGCTGCTGCTGCTGTTGTTGCTGCTGCATCTGCGCCGCGGCGGCGGCTTGCTGCTGCTGCTGCAAGCGCTTGAGATCGAATTCGTTTTGTGAGGAATAGTAAAGCTCCTGCTTTATGTCTAGATAGTTTTGTTGCACGCCCATGCCCATATTTTGCTGTGCACCCGGACCCTTTTGCTGGAACTGTGGTGGCAAGTGCTGCTGCTGTTGCTGCTGCTGCGGCTGTCCATTGGGACCGCCCATGCCAAAATCATTGCCAAAACCGCTGTAATCATTATAGCGACCGCCCTGCGGTTGGCCGCCCATCATTTGACCATGTGGCTGCTGTTGCTGCTGCATGCCATGTGACGGACGTGGAAAGTTCATGCCGCCCATGGCGTTCTTATGCTGATGCTGCTCGGCCATTTGCTTGAGCGTCTGTGCAGCCAACGAGTGCTCGGACATAAGTCCTCCCGCGCCGCCTGCATTGGGCGCCACACCGCCTTGATTGGGTCCATTTTGAAAACCAGCCGCGCGCATTTTGTTCATAGTTTGAGCGTCCATATTGGGACCTACGCCATTGCCGCCGCCCAGGCCCATGCCCAGATTGGGCGCATTGCCAAAGCCCCCAAAGCCATGACCCAAACCGCCCTCGGACTTAACGTTCAAGCTATTGATCAAATCCTGCGCATTGGGTGGCTCTACCTTAATACCATCCTCGGTCTTGATATCCAGCAGCGGTTTCTCATCAAAGCTGTCTAAGAAACTGGGATTAAATTCGTGCAGATTATTGATGAGATCCTTGAACGTATCATTGCCCTCGGAATTGTCATCGCCCAACAGATCGGGAAAGCCAGGAAATTGACCATTGGGTCCATCTTTATCCAGCGCACTAAGATCCGGAAAATCATGTTCCGGCTCACGTTTGCATTCCACCAAATTGGCCAGGCCGCCCAGCGCGGACTTTTGCTGTGCGGCCACATTTGCGTTGTTATGGCCACCCATTAGATTACTGCCCATGCCAACTGGACCTGTTTGCATGCCAGCCATGCCATTACCAGGACCAACTCCGCCACCAACGCCACCACCACCGCCGCCGCCGCCGCGTCCATTGTTGCCGAGGCCACCCAGTCCGCCGCCTTGTTGTTGCTGCTGCTGCTGTTGCTGATGCTGTTGTTGTTGTTGCTGCTGATGCTGCTGCTGTTGCTGCTGATGCTGTTGCTGTTGCCCCTGCTCACCACCACCCCCACCCACGCCCGGTTCACTCTTTACGGAGGTATTAGTCAGCGCCTTTACAGTGACATTAGTGCTGATCTGCTGCGGCTGTGAATTGGCCGCCGATGTGGTAAACTCCAGCTGCTGGACAATTTCTACAGAGAATTTTGTTAGATTCTCGGATCCACCACCGCTGCTATTGTTGTTATTATTGTTATTGTTGTTGTTTGGCAATTTATGCGGCGGTTCAAAGTTCTCAGCGCCATTGTCAACATCCTCCGCTGGTCTTTTTAGGAATTTTTGTTGCTGCAAAAAGGAAGAAGAAAAATGGAAAATTAGTGATAAGAATAAGGAAGGTATTTTATATAGAGTTGTTCTGGGAATATGTGTCAAAATAATTACTATATAGTATATATTAAAGATCTCACTTAAGCTTATATATTATAGGGATATGTTGAACGGAATTGTATTTTAAATCATTTGGGATAAACGAAAATTTTTCAAGATCACAAAATTTCCTATCAAAGATTTTTTTTTTATGTTGGTATAATTTTTTAAAAAAATTATTTAATACTTCAAAATTTTTAGAAATTTTTCTAAGTGCTGGAGAAGTAAGTTTCAAATAGGTAAAAAAAAAGTCAATAATAGTTTGAAGGATAAAGCTGGGAGTACCAAGCTTTTCTTTTTAATTTTTTTCGAATATTTACCAACACTTGATAGGTTAATATTACAATTCTATACAAATTTTTAAAGTAATTTAAATTAATAAACAAAAAAAAATATTTTTTCCTCAATCCGAACAGTTAGTAAGAAAATAGTCTAAGAGTTATTTAAATGAAAATTTTTGAAACAAATTATTTTGAACATTTAAATGGGATTTTATATGAACATTTGTCATTCCGTGCAAAATTTTTCGAACTGCGTATGGGCCTTAAGATGATTAAGATGATGATGATGAAAAAACTGAGTATACGAACGAAAAGAAATTTCTGGGACTTATATATTTATTCTATCTACGTTAAAAAATTTTTTTTTTTAAATATCAAAAGGCGGACTTCTTCCAGATTTTAGAGGGACGATTTAACTAATCAAGCACAAGCCTAAGAGACTTATCATAAAAAACAATACTTAAACTAACTTAAATCAAAATTGTAAATATATTTATTTAATATATTTAATTTCTACCTCTTTGCTTACCCAAATATTCATTAATGGTTCTTTGTAGCTTAGGCAACAGCGCAGTAAATTATAAAACAATTATAGCATAGAGTACAGCTGTGTTAAAATGTTTTTGCATCTAATAGATACTTTTGATACTGGGAAAATGGAAATTATGTGGCGCGAATTTTATTTTGTATTTTAATTGTAAAGTTCTAAGCCGCAGATATGGAAGCTTAAGTTATTCACTTGGTTTTTAGTGTAGAGTAGAGTTGTTGGAGTAGGCGTGGCACAGATACTTTTTTTTATTTTAATGATAGATGCGTTGCCGCCTAGTGTTATAAAACGCCGAAAGTTGTTTAGCGGCGCTTGAAGTTTGCATTTTAATGCGTTTACTTTGTGGGCGCATTTCACGCTTTGTTTTTTGCTTACTTATGATCTTTATTGTTTTTCTGCTTTAGCACAGTTTCTTTTTCTCTTTTGCTTTTGATGTTCTTTTGTTCTTAGCTTTTTTTTTTTTGATTTAATTTCACAGTCGCTATTATAAGTTGTTGTACAGAAGGAAATATTGTATATAAAAGATATTCGATTAAACACTTAAGCAAAATGCGCACAAAGCCTAACAACAACAATAATAAGAGCAAAAAAAATTGAATACAGTCTTGAGGCGTTGATCGACAGCGGGATGCCCTGTAACCATTTATTTTTTTAATTTTATAGCCACACTTATTCCAAAAAAATTTGGTAGAATTTATGCCAATTTTTTTTTAAAGTCAAAATTTATTTATTTTTAGTTCAAAAAGCAGTTTTTAGATGCAATTTTTATTATTATTTCATTGACAAAAAAAATTACAACCTCTGAAACAGAAACTGTAAAATATACACCATTATTTTTTTAAACATCAGAACTGCTTTGTAACAGTCAGTTTCAATTTGGCGTTTTTGTAATTGTTTAATATTTTTCTCCACACTTATTCAATAAAAACTTGTACAATTTAAAAAAAATCAAAACTGCTTGTTTGCATTATCACAAGCAGTTTCAAATTGTATCTTTTTATTATTTTATGACAAAACATGTTTTTGAATTTACACTTACTTTTTTTAAAAAGTAAAACCTGCTTGTTTTTAGTTTAACAAGCAGTTTTTGGTTGAATTTTTTTCAAAATTTCATTATTAAACAAAATCTTACAAACTTAAACTGTAAATACGGCATTATTTTTTAAAAGTCAAAATTCTTGTTTCAAGCAGGGTTAACAATTTTTTTCTAATTCTAAAACATTTTACCCTACACGTATTCCAAAAAAGTTTTAGAACTTAAGCCTACTTTAATTTAACACTATTTCTACCAAGAGGTGTCTAAACTGTTATAAAAAGAATATTTTTTTTTGTCTTTTGGTATTATAGCAGTACATATATACTTGTACGAAAAGTCAAAAAACAAATTTTTCGACAAATGATTAAACTAAGAGAATAATTTTAAGTTGAGTCTTTCGACGGTAGAAATAGTGTTAAAAGTGAAAACTGTTTATTTCCATTATAGCAAGCAGTTCTCAGTCTAGCAAGCAGTTTTCAGTAGACATTTTTTATATTATATTATAGCCACATTCCAACATTTTGTCAAGTCAAACTGCTAATAAGCAGTCTAACAAGCAGTGTCCCATTGGATTTTTTTTTTTTTTAATTTTATATCCACATCTTTCTATTAATTTTAACTGATTTTGCTTTTATTGTAATTTTTAATACTAGACTAAGAAGTTTAAGAATCTCAATTAGAGATAAATAAAAATAGTTAAATTAGTCACATATTTAGATGCGTTTTGTTCATAAAAATAATAAAGTTTCTATAAAATATATAATTAATTGAAATAAATAAAAATGAATGGCAAAGCCAAAAGATCGAAAAATTTTTAATATTTCCGACCATTTTCATTTACTAGTTAAAAGATATATGTGGCATGCCCCTCTTTGCCTTTTATATAAGTTGCATAAATTTGTAACGCCCTTGTTCTTGATTACAGGGTATATAAAATAGCTGACTTTTCAAAATCAAAAGAAATTCATTTTCTTTTATTACAAAGCGCTGCCTAAAGACGTGCGACATAATGCACAAGTTATAGAAAACACACTCACAACCACACACACACACACACACACAGATACAATATAAGTATCTATAAAAATAAAAGTGAAAAATATTAAATTTAAGACAAAAAAAAAGACACTTCTAATCAGCAGCAGCAAAAGCAGCGACGCGTCGCCAATGCACAGACGGACGCCGGTCAAGACACAGCTTACACACACACACTAACACACAAAGCTCCCCACACACACACACGCGCGCGCCTAGTGGGCTTGCTGTCGCTGCTGGCGTCGTCGTCGTCGTTGGATTTCATTTGCAAACTGTTTAACGCCAACGCCGCAGTCGCTGTCGACGTCGACGTCGTCGCATCGTTTCTCTGTTTTTGTTTTGTTTCGTGCTAACCGCCGTTGTATCTGTTGTTGTTCTTTTTGTTATTGTGCGCTGTGCTGCTCTTTACGCAAAGAAAAAAACTAAAGCAACAACATACAATCACATTTAAATCAGAATGTGTTTGCTTTTCAGTATTTTTTTTTCTTGCCGTTTAAGTTCGCGCGACATTTTTCTGTTTATTTTGCTTTTAATTAATGCAAAATGTATACAAAATACTTGGAGCTCACGTCGAAGCGATGATGCGGGCAGGTCGTCGTCGCTGCATTAAATGGCCGGCCAGCTGTTGGATATGAGCAGAGCCAGAGACCTAGGCGGCCCTACAGATAGCCCAAAGGAACAGTGTGCTGAGGTGACGCACTCAAAAAAGCACGAAAAACGTTTGACAAGTGAACGAACACATAGTGCAAGAGATAATCATTTAGAATAGAAGGTTAAGATTAATTGAAATATAGCGAATAAATCGTTTCGCTTTTACACTTTTAATCATTTGAGTTCTAAACGAGTACTTTTGAAAAGCGCTTATATATAGATAATAGTGATTTTTTCATTCGATTACTAATTGCTAAGAAGCGAATAAATAGTTTCACATTTAATGTAACTGAAACACGCCTGCATATAGATTAACTCTCTTTAGTTTTAAAATTATCTTTTATATGCAACTTTTGTTCTACCAAAGTCTTTCTATCTTACAAAGCTTATCAGTATAAGATATATACATATATCTTACAGGACTCATATTTTTATATTCATTTAAGATTTTCTATTAGAAAGAAGCAAATAGACTCGCATGCATTCATTTATTTTGTTTATTTATTTAGATGTAGAGTGTATAATTTAAATACTTAGCTAATATGTTGGGAAAAAGCAAATTAGCTGTTTTTTATGTAATCGAATACTTTTTGTAAACTATCAGAAATTCATCTTCTGATCTGATAACTCGCCAGAGAAGTGTCTGCACAGAAGTTAGATCTAGTCAAGCAAAAAAAAATATCTTCAAAGAAGCTACTATTTAACATGTTTATAGAATTTGCGTTGATAAGATTTTTCGCCAATCTGTTCTGATGACGTAGAAGACTATTACTTATAAGGAAGAAACAAATTCATATATTCACAATCATTTATTTAGCATAAAATGAACTAAACGATTGAATTCGGAAAACGCTAAAGTGAATTCTATTCTAGATTTAAGCGTAAGTTGAAAAAAGATGGATTAATTCGGAATAATAATATTTAATAGGTCTGATATTTTCGTATATAAGCTATATTCAATAAATGAAAAGCGAAGGTCAACCAAAGGGCATACTCGTTAAATAAATTGTTAGCCACACGTATCTAGAAGATAACTTTAACACTACACATCTTTTGAAGTGATGAATATCTGTTTTGAATTTGAAACGTTACACGAAAATGATAATTACGAATATGTTTTCTCAATATTTTCTAGTTTTTTAACTTTGCTTCAAAGATATCTTAAACTGGTTTGCTTGGTCAGTAAATGTTATGGAATTATAATTAGAACATAAATTAATTTCAGGTCATAAATTTAAAACATGATATCAGCCTAAAAATCTAGCTTCAATGAAAATCCTAAATGTGAAGACAATTAAAATAAAGCATTTTGAACATAATTGAATAAATTCATATTGTTGGCTTAATTCAAAGATGAATGCATTTATTTTATTTATTTATAAAATATTGCAACTTCTTTTAAATTGACTCATTCATTTTTATTTTATTTACTTAAGTGATTTTGGTCTTTGAGTGCATTTGTTTTGAACAAAATTAATATGATGTTCACAATTAAATAAAAATATAAACTCTAAAGTCTTTTTTAAAGTACTCATATAATAAATCTATAAAACTTGTTAAAACGTGAGAAATTCTCAAACTATCGAATGTTTAACACTCATTAAACGTATTCATAAACCATAAGCTACAGTAAATGTTCCTCAACATTTTTGATGAACTGTCTTATATACACTGAAAAAAATATTCGTCTAAATTTTTATTTATTTCACACGAAAAAAAATGTTAAATAAAGAATATTCAAATTGGAATTTAAGTCGGAAAAAAATCGATCTTTTTTTCGGGTTATGAATAATCTTAAAAAGAAATGATGGTGGCTCATTTTAGAAACAATTGTTTTTATTTCAAAGGACGGCTTTTGAGACCAAAGACAAGAATTCTGAAGATTAGAATGAGCCGGAAAAAGAAAATTTTAATTGTGACCAAAATATTATTTTCGAATTACTTACAAACTTGAAATAAGATTTTAAAATTCTTGAAATACGTTTTTCATAATTTTCTTTTAAGCTTATAAATTCTGCTTCTTCTTTAAAATAATATATATTTATTTTTCCGCATTAAAAAATTTTATGTTTTGCTTAAAGAAATTAAATTTAAAAAGGCTGAAAATCGAAACAAGCAAGTTTTTCGAATTTAAGATTTTTCGTTTTGTTTTTAAAGAAGAAAATTTAAGTAGACAAAAATTGCAATTTAAGGATATTTTCTTTATTAATAACTTTTAAGCTAAATTTGAGAACGTTTTGAACAGTTTTTTCTAATTTTTTTTCTTGTTTTAAGCTTGAAATACTAAAAGTCTTAAAAACGTTTAATTTGTGGTCCTTATTTTTGGTCTACTTTGAACATTAATAATAATACAACAAAATAGATTTTTTTAAGTTAAAAATTTTTGGTTTTGAATAATTTTCAAGCAATTAGAAAATCAGAATTTAACCTTTTTTTTTGTTTGAGCACTTTTTTTACTTATTTTTATAATTTTTCTTGTTAAGTTTAAAATTTAACAAAAAAAATGCTTTGTTTAATTTGATATCTTTATTCAGGACTTTAATATTATTTAAATAATTTTCGATCTAATTTAAGAATTTTTGATGCCATCAAAATTTTTGGTCTTGTTTAAAGTTTTTTTAATTGTTTTTCTTAATTTGAAAATTTTTAACTTATTCAAAGATTATTTGCGCTTATTTTAAGAATTATAATCTTGTTTTAAGAATTTTCTATCTAATTTAAGAATTTTTGGTTAAACCATCAAAACTTGTGATCTGTTTTGAAATTTTTGCGAATTCTTTTGCTTTATTCAAAAGTTTTAATAATAATAATAATTTAAATTTATAAAAATTTGTGATCAAATTTGAGAATTTTTGGTTAAGTCTGGTTTAATGTTTTCTCAATTCAAGAATTTCAATCTTCTGAAAATCTTAATTTAAGATATAATTTTTTTTTTCAGTGCAGATAATAAGCTTTGAGAATTTTTGCTTGTGCCATCAAAATTTTGCATCTGTTTAAAGTTTGTCAATTGAAAAATTTTAATAATATTTGGTTAGTTTTATAAATTTGGGGTCTCACTTTAAGTATTGAAAAGCAGAATACTGGAAAACTTAATGTAAGATTTCATTACTTTTTTTCAGTGTAGTTTATTAACTTTTAGCAAAATTTAGTTTACTACTACTTCAACTTTCCCACACATTCCATATAATCATAAGAAGCTAACAATAAACTATATGAACTTGATACATTGCATACACATCAGTAATAAGTCTAAGCAACACTTCTGAAACAGAGCGCTAATAGCTTTATGACACTTGGAACACGCACAGACCTACAGCCATACACATAGATACATACGCAGACGTAGTCAGTCAGTGCGTCAAAGTAATAACCAATAGTTATAGCCACACCAGTTCGGTACAGGGCATCTTGTCCAGCCATTTACCAACGACCCGACAAATACACGCGCCAACAGTTTTGAAGTCGCTCAGCTCATTATGAATAAATGCCGAGGCTTCATAAATTTGTTTTTGACCAACTGTCTGGGTTGAGTTTGAGTTTGGGCATGGGTTATGGCTTGGGTTGACTACGCTGCTCTATCTACTCTGGCAAACGTGACACAAAGAATGTAAAACTTAGTCGAAAGCGGGGGCGCGTGCTTTACTACTATATAAAATATGAAACTTATGCTGCATACAGTTACAGATACGCGCAAAAAGATACTCGCAGATACAGATACAAACACACACACACACACACAGTTACACAGTAACTCCGTCGTTCTTGGTTTGCTTGGGTTTAGAGAGCGTTAAGGCAACTCACACAATTTACAAACTTAAAAGTAATTTAGTTTTTTACGACTCCACTGTGGTAATAAAAATGTTTTGCACTCTTTCGCTCACACCTCATGAGAAGAACTCTCCCACAACCCAAACTCTTACAAAGCCAATAACTACCACTACCACCACCACACTGACACTGTATATAGGAGCAGAAGGCAGCCCCCTCCACGCAGCTGTATAGCCTGTGCCTTTATCCTCATCAACCTTTTGCTGCATTTACATTTATCGATGCGTCGCTGTCGTCGTAGCTGCCGTCGTCTACGTTGTCGTTTACGTAGCCGTTTACGTCGTCATGGTGCTGCCTTTGGCCCCTCTTGCCATCTTGCCACACTTTGCATCTGCCCAGCGGCAATCGCTCTTGGAACCCTTTCCCCGCCACTACGGCCTTAACTTATTTTTACTACTTTTAATAGGTTTTCATACTCTTTACGCCGTCCATAGTATTTCTCGTTTTGAAAGCAGTTCAGCAAAGGATTAACTTTAGAAGCTATACAACGATATTGGTTTTTATGAAAGAAGTAGTTTATAATGCGACACTTGGGAATACATAAGGATGCCTCTTGTATCGATTAGGATTAGAACTGGTTTAGCTAATGTGTAACCTATAAGGGCTAGCTTTATAGGGCATCATAATAATACTGATAAACACTTATGCACAAAGTTAAGAGTTTCTTTTTAGGGAATCTTTTAATACGCTGAATTCCATCAATAAAAACAATTGTTTTTTTTTAAATTTTCAACAATTCAAAATTTTGTAAAAATTTGTAATAAAATTAAGTGTGTCTAAAACGGCTCCAAGTTTCCAATTACATTTTTTTAGAGCGAATAATTAAATAAATTAAAAAAATCCATATAATTGATGAAACCTATTAGGAACTCTAAAATTCATCTGAATGCATCCTCTTTAAAAGAAAATAAAGTAAATTGTACTTTAGGCCCTCAAAACAGCTTTTTCGTGAAAACAAAAAAAAACGGTCACACTAGAAAATACTCGCAAAATAAAAAAGGCTTTTCTTAGAATGAAATAAAATAAATTGCTTTAAGAAAAATATAGGGAGGGACATCTGTTGGTTTTTACTCATGTTTATGTATGAAAAATAATATCGCCCAAATGGCCACCGCGACCACTTTTATCACTTTAACGCGTTGTCCGATTATTAATCGATCCATGATTAAAATTGAGTAGTTTTGAACTTGACGTATGCATCCGCTTTGGACGGGTATGTTCCGAATTATAAGCGTCTAACAACCAAAACAACAGCTGGCCCACCCTATATTATCTTTTTAAATATAATACAGCGAAATATGTACTACCCACGATTAATTTTTATTTATCGAGTTATCGATAACTTAATATAAGGTCTGAGTCTATTTTTCCAATGATAGTCACCATTTTTTTAAATTCATATTTTCTCAGCTCAAAAAAAGAAAAACATCTTGCATACCAAACTATTGAATCATTTTTTTTTTTTCAAAGAAAGATAAAGCTTTAAATTAACAAAAAAAAAAAATGTTTAATTTTTTAATTTAAAACTTTGAATAACTAACAACATTTTTTAAAATATTTTTTTTTATCATTGCACATTTTGTAAGGGTATATCAACTTCAATACAGACATGCTGATTTTTTTACGCCCCACATACCATGTCCAATAGACGGACAATTTCTACTTCAATTTGTATGGCACACGCTTCAGTTGACCAGCAGCAGGTTTTTAGCCATGACTTTCTGGCTTGCAGCTTAATTGTTGCCAAAAGGAAAGTAAAAACTGCAACTTAAAATGCTTAAATTGTCTGAATGACTGACTGCGCGACTGACTGACTCTTTGACTATCTATCCATACTACATATGTACAACGATGTATCTGAGAGCAGCATTCTCTGACTAGTATCTTCGAATATCTGACGCAGACTCTGCTCTGACTCGGAGCGTCTGAGTGTTTGCTTGGAAAGCAATGAAATAAAGCGCAAAAAAAAAAATTATGCCGCGAACCTTGACACATTAAAATAAGCAACAACAAATACTACTATAAGCAACAAAGCTTACGATGACGACAACAACAACGAAAACGTCGACAGCGACGTCAACGTTGACGACGAAGCGACGACGATTGCAAAGACAGCAGCGCGCTGCTGCGTCTACGAGACGTATATAAAGAATAAGTAATGATATGTTTACACTGCACCACACTGTGGCAATGTGTTAGTTGTTGAAAGATAATGATTCTCAACCATTTAATTTTTTTTTTGAAAGAGAACCTGAAAAATATAACTTTAAAAAAACTAATTGGAGAAAGTTTAAAACCAAAATTAACAGCCTAATGACAACTGAGTTACCTACGCCCAATACAAGGAATCTTTGCAATGAGGAAATTAACGTACACCTTAGCAAAATTAATAAAATAATTTTAGACGCTATGGAGTCAGCTGTCCCTAAGTTTACGGAGAGGGATAATATTAAAAAGTACATTAATCCCAAACTTAAAAAGTTATATCTTGAAAAAAGTAAAGTTCTTACTATAATTAAAAGACACAATAGGTTAGAACATGTTTTATCGGTAAATGATTTTAACTTTCAGAAAGTGAAGCTTAAACTCATAAAAAAGCTTATTTATGAAAATGTGGCGCTTTCAGTCAATAATAATTTAGAAAAGAAACTGACTAAGGTTGATACCAAAGATCCTCAGCATATGTTTTATCAAATACGGAAAAATTTCAAGAGAAATAAAAGTCTTGATTTTAACTTTTTAAAAGTGCCTTTGGAAGAGGAAGAAATTCTAAGCCGAGCTGAAATACACCCAGAGTTTGTTGAAACAGATATGCTATCTAATAGTTTTGTTATTAGGGATCAAGTCGATATATTAAATGTGATAGGTGCATACTTCCAGTCTATACATTCTCCAAGAGAAAGTGATCTTGATAATGGTAACCACGTTATAATAGATAGTTGCTTCAATCATTTTTTGGAATTAAAAAACCAGTTTGAAGCTAATCAATTTTCAAAAACTACTTTTAACTCAATGAAAATTGCAAATAGCTTAAACTCGGATCAAACTGATGACTATTTCATTACAACCGACAAATTGAAATACATTTTTTCAAAACTAAGAAATAAACTTTCTTCTGGATTAGATGCTATACCTAACTTTATTTTAAAACAAATTCCAGACATTTTAATAGCAGAATATTGTACTATTTTCAATAATATGTTAAACAATGCTTACTTCCCATACCAATGGAAGACAGCTAAAATGGTACTTTTACCTAAAAAAGATAAAGACCCAAGCATTTTAAGTAATCTTCGTCCTATTAGCTTACTTCCAAATATAAGCAAGATTTTTGAAATTTGCGTTAATAATAACATAAATGCCTTTTGTGAAAAACATAATCTTGTTTCGGACAGTCAATTCGGTTTCAAACATAAACATTCAACGCTGCATGCCATAAGCTATCTAACATCTGACATAAACTGGAGCTGGAACAAAAAACTTTGTACAGGAGCATGTCTTATTGATTTTGAGAAAGCGTTTGATAGCGTTTGGATAAGCGGCTTGATAGTTAAACTTATTAAATATAAATTCCCCTTACAAATGGTGATTTTAATTTACAATATGATCAGTAATAAACAATTCGTTACATGTATTTACGACTCCATAAGTACGAAAAAATTTAATGTTTTGAATGGCTTGCAACAGGGTACCGTCAATTCTCCTATTTTATTTAATATATTTTTGCTTGAATTAATGAACAAAGTTGACAAAATAATAGCATTTGCTGATGACATAATTGTATATCATGCTGATAGTAGAGTAGACAAAATTAACCAAAACCTACAAAATAAATTTAACGAAATTTGCAATTATGCTAAGAACTGGAAACTTAAAATTAATTACGACAAATGCGAAACAATTTTATTTAGACCTCCTGTCAAAAAATGCAACAACAACGTACGTCAAAACTGGAAAAAATTTCAGATAAAGTCGACCACTACCAATTCAATAATCTCGAAGAAGACTTCAGTGCAGTATCTGGGAGTAAATATTGACCAATTTTTATATTTTAATAACCATGTTAATATGAAAATGACCAAAGCAAGAAAAGCTTTTTTCATGTATAAATCTCTTTTTTATTCAAAATACTTAAATAAAAAAGTTAAAGTTCTCATGTATCAGGCACTTATTCGTCCGATATTGACATATGGTTGCCCAATATGGTTCAATATTTCTCCGTCCTATATGGAAAGAATTCGAGTTTTTGAAAGAAAATGTCTTAGGGTATGCACCTCCCTCTTTAGAACTCCTCAGAGCGAGTATACAAAATTTTACTCGAACAAAAAGCTCTACAACTCCGCAAATATAATAAGAATTGATAATTTTATAATTAAGTTAATAAGAAATCATATTCAGAAAAGTTTTGATTGCTCCATTAATAATTTAATAAAAGCTCCTTATTACGTAAATGAGGGTTATATAAAGTTTGCATTACAAAGTGGATTTGTACCTCCTGAAGCCTTTTTCTTCTTAGATAAGAGTGGTCTAATTCAGAACAATTTGGGCATCCCTATATTTTATCACTCATTTAGAAGAGCTAATATAAAAGCTATAAATATAGAAACTATAGGAACGACTGAAGTTAGATTCGATAAGTCGTTATCTCTAAGGGACATCAAGCTATATAAAAAATGTGTTTGTAAACACTGGTGGCTTGATAATAATGATCTTATAGAAATACGTGTAAATAATAATAGTACATAGTTTTGTTTTATTTTTTTTTTTGATTTTAGATTTAGATTTAAGTATTAGGTTAGTGAAATAATTAAGTAATGTTTTTAGACTTTTTCATTATGTTTTAAAAAAATATGAAAACTGTTGTACATCACATATAGTTTAAATTACTACAAAAAAAAAAAAAAAATTCCTAAAAGAAATTGATTATACATAACGTACTTGAGCGATCATTTAGGGTCCATTAGTACAAACTAATTTTAAATTGTTCAACTAGTGTTTATTATAGTTTATAATTTTAGAAATAATAAAATAAAAATAAACAAAAAAAAAAAAAAAAAAAAAAAATGTGTTAGTTGTTGATTTTGTGACGTAGCTTGTCATCATGGCGCATGAGAAGTGGGCAGAGGGAGAGAGTGGGAAGCACGCTTCAAAAGAATTTTAGTTTTTCAATTTTCTATGAAAAACTGACAGATTACAAAAAAATGTTTTTCAATTGTAATTTGCAATAATGGACTATGGGCGCGAAATTTTAGAATATATGCCAAAAAACTCTTGAATATGATTTTGTAGACAAACATAAAAAATTATTGTATACCGTAATTGCTAAAAAGTATTCACTTAATCTTAAACAATACGAAGTACAACTGGAGTGTGATATTTTAAATCTAAAGGAGTCAGGCTTAATTAGCTTTTTTAATTAGTTATAAAATTCTAGAGATTATATAATAAGACATAAGAGTCATATGAGGCGAGAAAATAATTTTAAAAAAATGTATATATGTACATTCCATCTAAGAACTTTCCAATTGGAATTTATTTTTTTTTGGTGAAAATCGATATTTATACCTATAAGTTCCCTAAATTTTTAACCATTTTGATGAAACTCGAATGTTACAACAAAGAACTTATTTAAAGTATACGGGGTAAGTTTCAAGTTGGTATGTTGAGGGGTGTGGGAGAAAACACGGTAAATGGATTGCGGGGGGTGGGGAGACCGCATCGATAAAATTTGGATGTGGATTTGATCATTAGAGCCACATGAATGAGCTTACCAAAAATTGTGATTCTAGGTCACTTGTAGCCATAATTGCGTAGAGTCAAATATTGACGCAGTTTATGGGCAATGGGAGGTGAAATTTGCACATTTTTGACTATAACTTCTGTTGTATTTGTCCGATTTTGTTCATTTTCTACACATAGATGCATGTATCCACAACGCATCGCTCTGTTAAATTTCAAATGAAAATATTAAACGGTGTGGCGAAAATCTACAGCGGGGGAACGGGGAAAGATATTGACATGATTCAACAAACTTCATCTGCTTAGGAAATATGCGCACCAGCTGGTAAAGTTTCGTGTCTCTAGCTCTTATAGTCTCCGAGATCTAGGCGTTCATACGGACGGACGGACATGGCTCAATCGCTACCCGAGGTTATGATAAGCATTTTGGTATAAAGGACTTGGGGTCTGCCACGCCTCCTTCTGCCCGTTACATACATTGCACAAATCTAGTATACCCATTGTACCTATAGGTACAGGGTATAAAAACATGAATTATGTTTCTATATATTTCCACTACGATATTTGGGACGATTGTTACTAAAAAATTCTGTTGAAAAAAACGATTTGGACGTTTCTCGATAATTTGAGGAAGAAATAATTCACCTGAATTACATTTACGGAGGGAATTTTGATGAAAAGCTGTCACTATTTGATATTTTAAATGCCACCTTTCTTGGAATTTTTGGGGCGCTTTTTAAAAATATTTGTGTTGCTCTACTGTAGCTATAGATGAAGGTTTTGTTTAACAAATAAATAAAGCCTATTACAATTTATTTAAAGACAAAAAAAGCTTGTTTGTGAAGAAAAAAAAATTTATCTTTAATAAAAAAACGTAAAAATTCAGTACCACAAAATCGAAATATAAAAAATTCTAATAATTCTGTATATTTCTACATAAAGCATTTTTATGCTAGTTTAAATCTACTCGGCAATATAATTCACTGAATAAAACTCATGTGCATGAAATAAGTAAAATTTTCAGACCTATCCATTTCGAAGGTCGGTTTTACATATTTTATTTAATATAATGCATTTGATGTTTCAATTCTATATGTTTAATTTAGCGAACTTTAAGTTAGATGTTCTTTTTCTTAGCACAACGCAGAAAACAATGCAAATTAATCTTTTTTCTTCACATTTTAAACAAATTTTTTACCCACTATCAGCCAGTTTTTATTATTACAAAGCTGAGACAAATTTTCACAATTTTTTAGTAAAAAAGAACAGTTGACCGTAGGTCAGACTTTGCAGCGCCAGTAAAAGATTGAAGTGTTGTACAATATACCTAAAATCAACATAAACATATTATGAAATGTTGCATCTATGGCAAAACTGCTGAGATCTAGAACAATGCAAAGCTAGAACAAACGAACATGTGTCATATGCTGTCACAGTGTCAAAATTGCTTATTTGAACTTGATTTTAAGTAAAAATTGTGCCAGCTACTGTGACAGTGCGTATGTGGCGCCACACACTTTTCTTTTACACTCAACTGTGTCAATGCAAAACTTAAAGCTCAAATACAGCATTCCGTGACGCAGTGTAAACCTAGCATAAGACGCAAAGTCGCAGTCGCAGCAGCAGCCATTGCTGCTGGCGTCGCAACTGCTGCCAGCGTCAGTAAATTTGCGTGTAAAAATAAAAATACATACGATAAATGTGAAAAGCGTCATAGCTGTTGTTGTTGGTGTTGTTGTTGTACTTTAATATATACATATATATGAATTTCATTTCATATATTTCAGTGAGAACGCGCCCAGCAACTACTTCTTACAACGTACAATGTGGCGTATGATTAATGCGAATTAGCCACAAACGAAAAAAAAAAAAACTGGGCAGTACCACTCAATGGCAACGGAAGCGGTCAAAATTTCTTGGAAACTCATTGGCGTGCGCTTAGCTTACCAAAGGCTTAGCCATAAGGTGTTGAGAGGCGTCTTTTGTTTATAAACAAAAACTACGAAAGGAAATCAAAAGGCATAACTAAAAATTGTGTGGAGCCCACTGGGCCTTGGATTGGTTCCATGAACAGCTTGGGGACTTGGCCAACAAATTTGAATTTTTTTCAAACATGTCAGGTGTATGAAAATATGTTGATGGATAGCAGAAACAAAAATGTTTAAGAGCGAAAATTGACACTTCTACTTGCAACATGCAAATTATGTGAAAAATTAAAAAAATCTTACAAGAAAGGAAAAACTAATAGGTATTACCCAAGATAGGCAGGTCTTACAAGGAACAGCGTGGGACCAAAAAAAAATATTCTTTAAAATTTAACTTAACTTAAAAGCCTTTAAATCTTAAAAAATCTACTAGGTTGAAAACTATAGGAAACAATTGTCAGGGAATGCGAAGGCAAATCCTCTTTAAAATTCCCAAATAGGTCCAGGCTGTTTAGATTGGACGAATACCTGCAAATCTCAATGAAGATCTCATTACAATATTGCTGGACATCAAAAACGTATAAAAAAAATTATTGACAAAATACCATAAAACTGTAGAAAGGCTGCTATTGAGAAACAAGAAGTCCTAACCATAGTTAAGAAGAACAGTCTGTGCTACCATATAAAAACCTAGATCTCTACCAAATTAAGTACTTATAGATGCCTTGCAACAATTTTATTTTTTTGTACTTCTAGCGGGCTGCGCCTCCTCTTCCCTGGATATGTCTAAAAATTTTAATACACAAAAAAAGCTTAAGTAATGTTTAATGTTAAAAAAAAAAAAAAAAATATATAAAAACATCCAACTAATTTGCTGGCGCCATCTAGCGGCCATACTAAAAGGAAAAATAAATGATGACCTAAGCGACGAAGTATATACATATATGTTCCTTTAACTCCTATTTGGAGCATAGGGTGAACAAATTACTGGCGCCATCTAGCGGTCATAATAAAATAAAAATTAAATGATGACCTGAGCAATGACGTCTAAAAAAGAAATTGCTGGCGCCATCTTGGGGTTACACTAAACAGAAAAATAAATGATGATCTAGGCGACGACGTCTAAAAAACTTTTTTATACACTAACGAGGCATTCCACTCAAAAATAAAAAAATTTCAAAAAAAGTTCAGCTAAAATTTTTGATACAACTATTTTGGAAAAATATTGCTCAGGGTTAGGAACAGGTTGCAAAAAAACTCTATGAACTAACTTCTATGTATTTAAGCAAAGTACTTTACTTTTTTATGATTGCTGTTTTAGTTTTGAGACTTGAACTAAATTTTATTACTAAATATTTAAACTAACGTCAGCAGCGCAAAAAAAAACCCCAGCCCAAAGAATTATTTTCATCTTTATAAACACTAAAAGCTTTAAGTAAGCTTATATCTTTACAAAGAACTTTTCATAACTTCAAGTTTCAGTTTAGCCACACACACCAACTTGTATATCCCGGTCTCACATGGCGTATACGTAATGTGACGACCTTGTTTGTGGGTAGGTGCCATATTTAAAATATTGTTGCCTCTTTATAATGCCACGCCTTGCATTTATTATAGCATGCAATAGTGAATTTTCCATACTATTAATTTTGCACTTAATTTTATATTTTGCGCTGGCTGCAACAATTACAACAAAAGAAAAAAAAATGTAATCAGTAGAGTTGGTAAACGACACTGGAATGCCCTAATCTGTTTTCCCAAAATCTTATCTTATTGTTGATAATTATTATTATCTGTTTGTCTGACTGTACCGATAAAAGTTCGACAGCGATTTGTTTGTTAGGCTCACATGGGACTATATACTTAAGTTGGAAAAAACTTTTCATCAAGGAAAAAATGGAATTGGATTTCCGAATGTGTAATTGGGTGTACGCAAAAACAAACAAAATTTATTCGTTTTCAATGGTTGGAAGAGATGCCTGCAAGAATTGTGACGTCAGGGTATTAGTGCATTTTAACTTACTAATATGAATAATATGAATGTTAGATTCCTAAACTCTTAATATAATGCAAAATTTTTTTTTACCAATTTTTGAGAATAAATAAAATATAATTTTTTAATATTATTTTTGCCGATTATAAATTCGTTTTTTTGTGGTTTTCGAGATCTATGTGTTCTTACAAATGTACGTAGGGACAACCCTACATCAATATAATCAAATTCTGCCTCCTTTTAAAAATTTTCCAAATTACCCTTGAACCTATTGCTTTAGGGTATTGAAAAAACAACAACAATACCCTATCCATATATCATTTTTCAACTCATTTAACTGGCTCGTGAAAAACTAAAGGAAAAATAATTATGTTGGCAAAAAAAAAAAGTGAGAGAAAAAAATTAATTAAAGGCGGCTACAACAACAATAATTTTAGCCGTAGCAATTATTATAGAGTGTGTGTGAGTAACTGTAAGAGTGTGAGTATCTGTGTGATTGTGTGTCTGTGTGTGTGTGTAGTAAATGATCATTGGCATCATCATCGGCCGCATTTCCGCATCACAGTTGGCCGATATGCTTGGGCATTTTCCTCTAGCCATTTTTACTTATATCACAGCTGCTTGCAAAGCTTTTATTGTTATTGTATCGTTTGTGTTTGTTGTATTTGTATTTGCTTTTGCTATTGTTATTGTTATTATTGTTGCTGTTGTCAGTTGACTCTATTTGTTTGTTTGTCTGGCTGTCTACGCATTTGCCTGATTATTGAGTTATAAAAACAAATGCAATACTGATTGACTGACTGAAAACTGTATAAACTGACAGGGCTGCCATATTTGTTTTTTTTCTCAGCATAAGACTAACACACACACAAAGTCAATTAGAATATTTTTATCTATTTTACTTTTAAGTTATTCTTCGTAACAAAATATTCAAAAGAATTTTATGTTGATTTTTAAGTTATGCAGTTTATTTGTTTAAAAACAAATTGGTCAAGACAGAAATATACACAAAAGTGAAACAATTTTACCATTATCTTTGATTGCCAACTTTACGAGACTAATTTTCCAAGTATTCCTTATTCTTTTTACTGCCAAACATAAGAAAATGATACAAACGAGGGTTGCCTAGTGTATGCCGTAAATAGCGAGTCACATTTTAAAATTTTGATCGAAAAGCAGAAATATCTAGACGCTTGGCCATAGATAACAGAGTGCTTAATACTTGTAAATACGAGGGTTGCCTTAGATAGATTTCTTTTTTATTCTTCGAAAATTTAATTTTGGAACATAGAAGTAACGATTTGGGGTTGCGATTTATTAGGAAGAATATCTGATACATAACTATTTTCTTAAAAATCTTTTGTTAGAGTGATCCATTTTTAACAAAGTTCTCAATTTTTAAATGTGGTTCATTCAATTTTTCAAAAATTCATCAATAAAATTTTTAATACAAATAATTTTTTTTCACAATGTTTCTACTGACTTTAATATATATAAGTAATAATATATATATATCATCTCTTCTAAGTCAAAACTTTTGTAAAAAGGATACATTTATTCAAATTCATCTGGCAACACCCATCAAAATGGCATAAACTTTATCTGGCATAACTCGTAGTGACCTTGAAAAAATTGGTCTCTTGTTAAAATTGATATTTATTATTTATTTATTTATTTACCCTAATATTATAAATGTTCATTTAATAATTAATTACAAAACATAGAGTTTAGCTTTTACAGCTTTACAACTATAATATTTACATTTTAAGCATTAAGTCAAAATATTTGTTATATAATATTAAATAATAAGGAAAAAGGGGAAAAAACCTTACAATAAAATTGATATTTATCTGACAGCCTAGGAGTGTCATTTTTCAAAATATTATCTGGTAGCCCTTCTAATGGGACTACTACCATTTTCCAAAATATTTATCTAGTACAAATAACAAATTTTCATTGACATTTTATAAAAATTATGTGACAGCCCTAAGAATGGCTTTTTTCCAAAACATACAAAAGTATTTGAATAAAAATGTATAAAAAAAAATAACTGACAGTACTCGTAATGCCTGCTTGCGCACTTGTTAAAAAAAATTATCTGGCAACACGCTTAAAAATTTCATAAATTGTATCTGGCAACGCTATGAGTGCGTTTTTCCAAAATATTTATGGCAGCTCTCGTAGAAAAAAAAAAATTTCATTAAAATTTTATTAAAAAGATCTGGCTTTACCCAAAATAATAACAAAAACATTAAAATAAATATTTACCAAAAAAATTTGATCTGGCAACGCTCTTAATGTAATGCCTGCTTGCCAAAAGCAATCTACATTAAAAAAAAACAATCTTTTACAAAATTTTATCTGCCAACACTGGGTTTGCCAGTTGATTAATGGCAACCCTCGTGAAAATAATAACAAAATTTCATTAAAAAAATTTTCCAAAAATTTTTGAATGGCATTTTTCAGACACAGCAAAACGATTTATTTAAATAATTATTTTAAAATTTATTAACAAAATAATTCACTTTGATAGCAACTTTGTAGCACACACACACACACAGTCACTTATACATACATATATACACTTTCATGCACGTTAACACACTATGTAACAGAGCATTATACATAATTAATTGGCTTATTTATTTTGGCCACTCAAATTGTTGCACTTCAGTTCATTTAGCACAGAGAAAATTCGCCACACTGTGCGCAATTTGTTTGATTTATATTTTTCATTTGATTTATGTTTTTTAATTTTTGTATCTACCCATGGAAGTTTCTTATTGGTATGTATATGTACAATGTTTATGTATAGATTGTAAAAAGTGCCCCCTTCCCAACTGAGCTTAGTTAGGGCAAGTACTAGGGCGGTATTTTGGGCGAAACGAGAGTAGCGAGTTTTAAGTCGGCACCTAATAAATTTGCATTTGATATGCATAATTATTCAAAACAAATGTCAAATAAATAAACACACACACACGCATAGATACATAGATACATACACGCACAATCAACATACACACAGGTACACAGCGCAACGAAAACTTGCGAATTTTTTTGAAAAACAATATGAAAAAATGAATAAAATAAATAAACTAGCTAAAAAGTTTCATTAGCAGATTAAGAGCATTATGTTTTAAGTTATTATTTCGAAAAACGAATTAATTATGACTTCTTGATTTTGATTTTATAAAAATTGTTTCTATTTATGTAAAAGTTTTAGCTAAATTGCTGAAATTATCAGGGCAGCTGTGTTTTTAGTTTTTAATGGAAAGAAATTCTTCACACGCAAAGAATCTGCGCAAGTCAAGTGAATTAAAAAATTCACACATGATTCACAACATCATCTTTAATTTTATTCATTTATGTTCTAAGAACAACAATGCATCATTGATTTTTAAGTATTTTCTAATTGATTTATTTATAAAAAATGTTGATTGCCCAAGTGGTAACATTTGTTGAAACTTTTTTATTTTTCATCTAATATGGCAACGTCGCTTCGAATATAATTTGCATAAAAAAGGCTGGCAACTCTATTAAAACGACTTAAAGTGCTGCGATGATAACCGATAACTGAAAAATCAATTCATTTATCGAATGGAATCTATATGTTCGAGCATATAGTTTGTATACATAAGAGTTTGGAAATGAAAAGAAATTATTTCTCAGCTTTTTATAAAAATAATATTTTTTAATTATGCTCAGCTGAGTTTCTCAAACAAGTGCCTTCAGGCAGGAAAAATATATAAATAAGTGAACACTAGACTTTAATCAATTTATAACAAATAATTTTAAAGTTTAATTTTTGCGAAATAAAATTTTAATCATAATTTGATGTTTAAATTTTTTATAAATGTTAAAATTATAAATATATTATTATATTTATTTTTAAATGTTAAAATGATTTAATTTTTATTTTTATACTTTTATTATTACTTATTTTCAAATATTTTTTTTTAATTATTTATTTTTTTACTAGTTTATTTTTATAATATAATATTGTATTATTATTATTTTATTTTTTTTTTTTCTACATACTTTATTTTAAAATAATTGCTTTATTTGTTATGTTTAAATTTTATGTATTCAATATATAATTATTAAACAAATATAAAAAAAAAATATATATATATATTTATACATATTTTTTTAATGTTTTGTTAAATATTGTAATAGCGATATTTTTTTATTATTGTTGTTTTGTATTTTATTTTTATTGTTTTTCTATTATAATTATTATTCAATATTATTATAATTATTTGTTGTTAAATATTATAAAAAATATGTTTATTTTTTCAATTGAATATTAACATTTTTATTATTATTGTTTTTCTACATATAATTTTGTTTATTATTGCTTCCATTTATTGTTTTAAAATTTTATAATAATATGCTTTGATACATCAAATTTTTAATTATTTGTTGCTAACTTTTATAAGCATAATGCATTTTTTTTAATTAAATACTATTTATTTTAAAATAATTGTTTGCTTTTATTATGTTTAGATTTTATATATATGTATTTAAGTTGTGCATAATATTTTCGAAATTATTGTTTTTCTAAATACTTTTTTTTTAGTTATTGCTTCGTTTTGTTATGTTTTTATATATAATTTTTTAATGTTTATTTTTTTATATTATTATTATTGTCTTTCTGTATACTTTGTTTTCTTTTATGGTTTAATTTTAAATATTTAATTTACATTTAAACATAATATTTTTTTTATTATGTGTGGTTAAGCAATATAATAATACTTTTTTTTTTAAATTTAATATTAACATTTTGGTGTTTTATTTATTGGCTTTTAATATACTTTTTTTAATATTGCTTGATTTTATTATGTTTAATTTTTATTTTATTTTAAAATTATTTTGAGTTAAATATTATTATTTATTATTATATATTTGTTGTATAATAATTTTTTTTTGTTTTTTCTTATAGTTATAATTAATATATTATGTTCTTTTATCTTTTTATCAATTGATACAATTTTGTAAGTAAAATGTTTACTTTTAGCCATTTTTTTTACTTTTAAGTTTTTTTAAAAATATAAACTTGTACAGTGTTTTTTTATTCACAAAATTGCACAAACTTATACTCTTTCAAACGTTGTTTTTAATTATAGTTTATTTGTTTTAAATTAGTTGCATAATTATTTATTTAGCTATATGTTGTTATTTATACAAACGTTTTAACTCTTGAATTATTTCACTTAAAGGTTTTAATTGACTGGTTTAAGTTTTTTAACGTTTTTTAATTTTGTACTAATCATCTTTAAAACATTTAGAATTATTTCTATTAAATATTCAGCAGACCTATTTATTTATAAAAATAATTCCAAACAATATAAATTCTACTTGAAAACTTTCTTGAGTTTATGTAGCTAAACCCTCAGACATGTCACAAAATTCCATATCGATATCGATTGTTCGATTAAACGATACAGTTCATTGAGTCATTCGAAAATTCGTAAATGCAATCAAAATTCAAAAGAACACTGATTTTTTTTTTCGACGCTCAATTTTTTTAATTTAATGCATACAACTTTAACAGTTTTTGTCATGATTATCCTTGGAATTAAAAATTTCACATACCAAATATTTGCGCCTATATTTTATAAACATATTGTGCTAAATTTCAAAAAAAAAAAAATTTTATATATTTTAAGTTGCTTTTTAATTAATTCAAAAACTAAGACAAAACGCAAGATGCACAAAGTTTTGATGATTTTTTTAAGTTATGCAAATTTTTGCAGCTAGAAAAAGACCTAAACAAAAGTTGCATAAACTTTTAATCATCTTTTTTATCTATGCAAACTATTTTTCACAATTTTAATATTTTAATTTCAAACATAAAAAAAAAAGCATAAACTTAATTATTTAATTAATTTAATTTTTTTTTTTAAGTTATGCACTTTCATTTTTCCAAAATCATTAATTAATGATTAGCTTTTTTTTTACACTGCAGCTTGTCAATAATTTCGTCTAGTTTTCAAATATTTTACAACATGCAACAAAGTACAAAAATTTTGAAAACAAAAACAAATAAATTGCATTATTTTTTTGCTTTGTTTTGCTTAAACTTATATCAATACAAAAAGAAAAATGTATTTTTTTTTATTGTTGATCTTATTTGTTTTTGTTGTTGTTGTTGGACTTTTGGCTTGGAAAAACTCAAAGTTTATTGCTTATTACAAGCAAACACTTTGTGGCGCTTCTTTACTGCAACACAATTTTCTTTTTTTTTTAATAATATTTTTGATGTTTTTTATTGCAACTAAAGGCCGTAAACTTTATAAGCACTCACACACACACGCGCGCGCTCACAAACACAAATTTACAATTTACACACAGATATAAACGCAGCGAGCGGCGCTTTTCTTTTGCTTTCGGTTTGATTTTTTTATTTAATTTTTTGTTGTTGCTGCTTTTTCTTTTGCTGCTGATTCTGCTGCTTTTGTGTTTCCTACGCTGCTTTGTTTGCCGCTTTGGGTGTCGTGCGCCGTTTGGCAGTCGTTTGGATACTGGCACGAGCCGCTGTCAGCGAGGCAACACGAGGCTGGCGAGTCAGTCAGTTGACGCTAACAGCGACGTCGGCAGCGAGAAAGTTTATTTTTCATTGTTGCGCTGTTGCAAAAAGCAGCAACAAAATATATAGCAGCTGCGCCAGCGGCGGCGTCAGCGGCAGCCAAAGCAGCGACAGCGAAATTGTAATTTTTTTTACGTTTCGTTTCGTTTCTTTTGCCATGAAAATTTCAGCAATGTAAAAAGTGCTGTGTGATTGCGTGCGTGTGTGTGTGTGTGTGTGTGCATTTCTGTGGGGGTGGAATGTAAAGTTTTTATGCTGCTGCTGTTAGCTAACAGAGCGCTGTTAGTGCTGTTATCAGTAACAGACTGTTAAGCCTTTGGATTGCTGCTGCATTGGATTTGAGCCATTCTGTATACAAGCCAAACAACACAACAATGTTAAATTGTATGCCACACAATAACACACAGCACACACACAGATACTCACATACATAGATACATACAGTCAGACAAAAATTTATTGAAACACTCTTTACCTATAAAAGTTGTTCTTTTATTATCTGACATAATATTGGAATATAATTATATTTATAAAGAATTTCTCTATTGCAAATTAGTAAGCAATCAGAATATTGGATGAAATAATTCGAAATATGGAAAAAATGTGGTTTTAGAGGAGTTCGTTATAGCAAACGATCTGATTCTTGTTTTTTTTTCAAGCCGCTAGAAAATGTTTAAGACATTGAGAGCCTTGAACTTTAATGACGGCTTATAAATGATTTCTTATACTTTTCACAAAATTTTCGGTGTTTTTAGGTGTGACAAATGTAGATCGCCACTCCCAAACTATTTCTGTTTTTTAGCATTTCTTCTTATTCGGATCCAGAGAATGTAATATTTAAAGTAATGTTTTTCTAAAATTTTAAATGAGAATCAATATATGTACGTTTTCTAAGTACAGTTTCAGTACTTTTTGGAAATTATTTTGAACTCTAGTGTTCGTAATAGTATCTGTGAAAAATAAGAATTTTACCAAAAAAAAAATCCTGAGACTGTAGTAGAGTTCTTAGTTAGTCATTCCTGATAAAGATTTAATAAATATTAGACATCAATGCCTTTTTTAAATTGGAAATTTCTGAGAACGATTTTTTTTTTTAAATTTTTAAATTAAATTAATTTTTTGCACTTGCATATAAATTATTTTCTAAAATTCCCACGAATGGGCAATGTGTCAAGAAAAAACTTTATCATATTACAGATTTCTGGGAAAGGTTCAAATATGTCGGCCAAACCTCGAAGACTGAATGATTAATGACACCTAAACAGTGACACCACAAAACTTAAAAGTCCAAAAACTATTTTAAAAGTCGACGCTCAGGCTTTGCGTTTCATAAGCATCAAAACTGAAAAAGTTAAACGTGTGCGAATAAATAATAAGACTACTGTATATATAGTATATGCTTGTATATGTTGCACGCGTCGTTTGTTGCATGTTATGAGCCAGTGCCAAAGCCGTGTCATCTGTGCTACGAAGCGGGTCTCTCGGTTTTCTGTGTTCTCTTTTGGTTGGCTTTTAGCGCTTGCTTTCATGTTCAAACCAATTCGTTTGTCATTTGTTTAATGACACAAATATTTGTACAAAGTGTTTGCATTTATATGTATGTGTATAAGTGTATATGTTGTGTCTCAGCCTACGTACGCCTACCACCCCTGACCCAACTCATTTTCAATTTCCATTTTCTTTCGACATTTTGTTATTTGATACACTGCGCGTAAAAAGTAAGTGCTGCCAATTTAATCAAGCAGTTTGCGACACTTTAAAATAGAGTTCTTAAAAAATATACAGTAAGAGAAATTTTTACGATTATCAAGCGAATTAAGCCGAGACCAAGTCAGTGTCAGATATTATGCCAGAAAGCTCTTTTAACCATAAACTGAAATGTCTTGGAGCTGGAAATGTTTCAGGCAAGTTTTTTAACAATAGATTCTTAAAAGGATTGCAAATAACAATACATTCATAATGCTCTAGATTTCTTGGCGCAACCTTTTTCAGATTTCTCTTTCAAGCGTATTCTAACCCAAAGCCAGTCGTTCAATTCGTCAGAAATTTATTAACAAAATTAGTAACAATTTTGACTTATTTATTTTCGTAGTTTTAGAGGTCTTCAAGTAGATGAGTAAATTGGCTTGAACCAATCACAGTTGAAGTTAGTCTGACCATCTTATTTTTGCAACGTTCGGGAACATCTGGCCAGAAATTTAGTGTCTGTAGCCCAAACTCAGAGTATATAAAATTATGTAGATATGTATATGAATCATCTAAATACTTAAAAAAAAAATAATAGATGGCTTTATCTTAACACTTCTTTGACAATTGTTAATTTGTAAGCACACTAGGCACTATACAAGATTCTCTTCCTTTACTACAAATATAAATATCTTATAGTACAGAAAACATTTCTCTTCGTAAGGTATAAATGCCATTTCTGCAAAAAAGATATTAAAACTTGCTAGAATTCTATGAAATTTGGTTTGATCTGTGCATCCCAACACAAGCATTGAAATTTGGAAACATTGACCAATTAATAGGCACAGAGGCTCTTACTAGAATTAATACCTGATGCTTAGAATTCTACAAGGTGTCGCAAAAAATTGGCTGCGCAGTAAACTGGTTCAATTTTTGTATGGCAGCTAAACCAAATTGTGGACCAATTTTGATGAAATTTCACACAAATGCTTAGACTTAAACAAAATACAGCTGACATAAATTTGGTCACGATATTTTTTTTTTTTTTTTTCTCTATCAACTGAAAATAAATTTCTGACATAAAATGTGTTTCATATTAGTTTTCACATTTGTGTAAAGTTACATAAAATTAAACCACTAATTCATATTGCTACCATAGAAAAATTGAACCTGCGCATTGCTTGACCTACTAATTATTGGATCGTGCTTGCAGCAAATATGTCTTTAGTTCTCCCTGAACTATAAATGCATATACTACCATAAAGAGCGTTAAAGCTTCGGCAATCCCCCAAAGCTTCTCTAACTTTGTATTGGTTGGACTAACTATTTTTGTCTTTGTTGTTGTTTTTGTATTGTCGAAGTCTTCAGCAATAATGTTGTAATAATTTTGTTTTTGGCGTCATGAAAGTTTTTCCAACTTGCTTTTCACTCTTTTTTTTTTTTTTTATTCCACCGTTGCCAAGTGTATTCGCGTGCCTCAACATATACATATACATATATGTATGTGTGTGTGTTGGACTGTTGCAAAGTGTGCTATAAATTTTATTACTACTAATAGCCTAATAATAACGTAGGTAATGACTACAAACGCTTTTGTTGCTCTTATATATTATTATTATGCATATTATAATTTTGTTTGCATATATTTTAAGCTTCAAGTGCTTTTAGCCAAATTGAATTCCATTTGATGGCTGTTAAATAAAGCCAAGGCATGCGCTGGTTAGTTATCATAATTAACAAACAGGCACGCAGCAGCGAAATTTCTTTGCTAAGCGTCTCTTGGCCATATCATTTACAGTTTCGCTCTACTCATATGGGACCCCACTCGCAATATTACAAACAAAAGACTGACCCCCCCCCCACTCACTGCTGCCAGCAAAAAGGAGCTACAACCCCATTTTGGTTACGAACTTCTAACGCCGATTAAGCCAAGCAACAACGTAAACAACTAAATAAGGAAGTGACACCGGAAGCAGGCAGCGACGTCAGCGTTAGCAGCGCAACCTCGACAGCGACGCAGCTTAGCTATGCTAGGAATGCGCACAGCGTAAAACTCAAAAAATAACAAAAAAAAGCAAACAAAAGAGTTTTAACAGCTACTGTAGTATTTATTGAGTGCAAAGTGAAAGCACTCACTCAGTTACTGGCTCTCTTTGACTCGTTTACACTCACACTCTCTCGGCCACTCGCTTCAAGGCTTACAAAGTGCCACTGACACCGGCCGGCTATAACTAGTAAAAGCCTACTCTTTCGCTCAAACCCTTAACACTCGCCCCCCGCCGTCACCCACAAACAAACGCACTTTGCAGCTTAACCTATAAAAATTCCGCAGCAGCAGCTTTCTGTTGCTGCCAACGTCAACGTTGACGTCGACTGTTGCCACTTTTGTTGCATGGCCAATACCAATACACAAACAACATGTCTCGCGTTTCCGCCGGCTGCGGCTGCTTTCGAACTCTATCCATCTCTCGATGCGTCCACAGACACCTGTCCAAAGCATCTGTGCGCCTGTTATGCTCGCAACGAAGTTGCCAACACACACACACGCACACAACATTGCGCTGTTGCGCTGCTGTTGCGCTGTTGTGGCTCTGTCGCGACGCTTCGTCTCTGTCGCTGCGTTTGTCTGTCTGTTTGTTCATTTGTTTGATTTTGTTGTGATTATGCGCAGTGTCAGTCGATTCGCAGCCGTCGCTGCGCTGCTTCGTATTCAGCGACCCATGGAGGGCATTCAGTACAACCGCAGCAGCAAAAACCATGGGCGTAGCCAGCGGGGTGCCGCTATTGTTCGTGTTACAATTATTTACACTTTTTTTTTTACTTTTTGTTGCAGAACGGATTTAAAGTCCATATACAAGGTGGCGCAAAAGAAATCACCCTATTGGAAGATGCTCTCATTTTTGTAAATGGCCGCCAATATCAAATCTGTTTTGACATTTGTGGACTAGACAGATACAGAATACAAGTGAATAAGCCATGGAGCGATACACTCCCCAAGAACGCGGAATAATTGTGTCTATACCGAAGTGGACGATTTTTCGACCAAAATCATAATGAGCGATGAGGCTCATTTTCACCTCAGCGGGTACGTGAACAAGCAAAATTATCGCTTCTGGGGAACCGAAAATCCGCGAGTGATGCACGAGGAGCCATTACACCCGCTCAAAGTGACTGCGTGGTGCGCTGTTCACGCTGGAGGAGTCATCGGGCCATTTTTTTTCGAGAACGCCGCGGGTCAAACGACAACAGTGGACGGTACGCGCTATAGGGCAATGTTGACCGAGTTTTTTCTGCCCGAACTGGACGAATTAGGACTGGTGGACATGTGGTTCCAACAGGACGGAGCAACAGCACACACTGCACGAGCCACAACCGACATTCTGAAGGCCGCGTTTCCGGGTCGCTTAATTTCGCGTTTTGGCGATTTGCACTGGCCCGCCAGATCGCCCGATTTAACGGTCCCGGACTTCTTTTTATGGGGTTTTTTGAAGTCCCGTGTTTACATCAACAAGCCTGAGACCTTGGAAGCCCTCAAGGAAAATATCCGACACGAATGCGAGAATTTATCGCCCGAAACTCTCGCCGAAGTGATGGAAAATGCCATAAAACGAGCCCGTATGGCAATCAATTGTGACGGCGCGCATTTGTCCGATATCATCTTCTCAACTTAACACAATTAATTCTAAAGGTCTAAATAAACATAATCAAAAAACAGAATCGAAGTTTTTCATTTAGAAAAAAAATAAGAGCCAAACAACATCGGATGACTTCTTTTGCGCCACCTTGTAGTAAATAAATGGCAAACATTTTTTGGGAGCGTTTGGGGAACGTCCTGAGCTTATGCGAAAAAATTTTGAGATTTTAAAAAGTGACCTTTTGACCCATGACGTTGTTTAAGCTCTTCGGTAGATAATTTTCTTGAACTTTTCTCTATGTGCGATAACAAAGATATAAAATTAAAAACACAATCATTGCCGATAGTGGGTTGTGGCGGTATTTTCCAACACTAATTTTAACGTATTTGAATAGTTTGTGTTTTGCTGTTTGTTTATTGTTTGCTGCTGCTACTCTAAAGAGAACAGTAATGTTATTTTTTATGAAGATTTAATTGATTTTGAAAAAATTAATTAGGGTGTTCACGGTTGAAAAGTTGAATGTACAGGGCCGACTGTCAACTCACTTTTCCTCAACTTTTTAATCTAGTTTCCAGTTATTGGGTGGAGGAAAAATTTTTGCCAAATGCGCTATTTGCAGCCATTTCAACATTTCATATTTTGTGACATAAAAAGCGGCAAAAAAAAAGTAAACAAAGTGACTTTTTAATAAATTTTACTGAGTTAAACAAGTTGTTCATTTTTTGTTACTTAACTTACTAAGTTAATTTTAATAATAAATTCTTTTAAGTGGCTTAGAGTGCTAAAATTATAAAACGTTATCAAAATCTGGAATGAAGAAACACAAGCTCAACTGGAAAACTAACAAAAAGGGTGTTCAGGCTTTTGTCAGTTGAATTTTTGCGCAACTTTTAAACTCCTCAATACAAGTGCAACAGTGAAAACCCTAAATTTCGGGTCATAAAATAACAATCCTTAAAATAAATGGTAATATAAACAACCCAAATTTGTTATGTTCCAGTTTTTAAGATTATATTAAATCTAAATGCTAGCTTTTAAGCTAAGGTATAATTTAATTTTATTTGGCAATAAGGCAATCCTTTGAAATTGAGATGATTTCATCAATTGATGATTTTTGAACTTCACAAATTTTCGTAAAACTTGAATATACGCAACGGCGTATGGAAATTGTACACTTAGGCAGTCCGCACTTTTTAGGATTTATGGCATCATTTACATTATAAAATCTAATAAATATTTTTAATATTTTTGATAATTTTTGGTGTACGAAAATAGTACAGTCTTGAAATTTGACAATTAGACGGTCCTTTCTACTTTTACTGTTGTCTATAACTTGTTAAATATAATAACTATATAAATTTAAAAAAAAAAATTGTGTGATTTACACGTATCTTAGGAAGTCACTTTTTTTATTTCTATTTTTTTTTAGATAGTCCGAAAGTAATGAGTACAGGAAATTCTTAAAAAGGGAATTTTAAACGAGTATTTAATAATAATTTAAATAAAATATAATTAATTAAATAGTCTTCGATCCTTTTTTATAGAGTTTCCAGCAAAAGTTTATTAAGTTTTTCCGTTTAGTATTTTAAATTAAATTAAAAAGATTTTCTCTCCGAAAACAAAATACTCTTAGGGCTTAACTCTACTCACCTCGCACAATTAGAAATATAATTATTCACTCAATTTCTAGAATTTACAACATAATATAATTTTACCCTTTATGCAAAAATGCTGCCTACGTCCTTGGCAGCCACAACGTTGGCTGCTGCTGCGGCTGCGACGCGACTGCGCCAACGGCAGTGGCTGCTTTTTTGCGTTGTGCTGTTAAAACTCATTGCCAGTTTGGGGCAGCGCTCAACTGGAAATATAGTATAGTCAAGCGCCTAGACTGCAGGTGTCTGTCCGTCCATCTATGCGTCTGTCTGTGCGTCTATAAGTCTTTATATGCATAAATAAACTATATATGTTTGTACATATGTACTTCTATGTGTGCGTCAGCAAATGACTATATATTTTTGCTGTAATGTTTAATTAGTAGGTGGTCCCAGGTTTGAAGTTTATAAATGATGCCCGCTTTGCAAAACCTATGGCAAAATTCTACAGTTCTGCACTAGAGAATTCGACAAAAACAACAAGAACACTAAAAGATGATATTAAGTAAAAAATGTTCAGGGCTGAAAAACCAGTTTTGAAATCGGATATCCGTAAATGAATCACAGCTTCTGCTATTTTTGGCAGTTGGAAGTTCCAATGGATGCGCGATACCGATCCGATATTTTGAATATCGAGAACATCGAAGTAGATACTGAATATTCGATACCGATATTTTGGTTCTCGATTAATCATCGATCCGATAATATCGAGAACATCGAAGTCGATACTGAATATTCGATACCGATATTTTAGTTCTCAATTAATCGTCGATCCGATACCAATTTAGTATCGGTATCCAGCTAAATTTCGTTATACATTTGGCGCTTGAAATTTATTTTGCAAAAAAATCCATTTATGGTGGTTACCCATGCGATTTTCAGATCTGGCTGGCGCCTTTTGCAAAAAATAACAAAGTGAACATAGTGAACGCTGTATCTATTTTAAAAAAAGCTTGTTTTAGGTTTTAGGCCAAATTCTTCAGGGTTGCAAGCCAGGTTCGAGCCAAACAACAAAAGTAACAGATGATTTTAAGTCACATTTTTCAGGGCGGCAAGCCAATTCCGAAATCGGATATTCGTTGATGAATCAAAGCTTCTGCTATTTTAGCCAGCAGAATTCTCGTTCACATAGGATTTGATTCAAATAAAATAGGTTAGATGATTTTAAATTCAATTTTCCAGGGTTGCAAGCCAGATCTGTAAGTAATTCGTACCCTCTGCTATTTTTGCAGTTCAAACAACACGTTGAACCGCAATACCTTTTTTTTATAAAGGATTCGGTTTAGTTAAAAAAAATTTTGATATTATTTAAAGCCGAATTTTACAGGGTTGCAAATTAGTCTGGAGACCTAAGCCCATATAATCTATATAAGACCAATAACGAATAAGGCTCTCGCAGTTCGAAGAGCACTTAAAAAAAATGCTATGAAATTAAAAAATTTCTATAAATTTCTAAGAATGGAACAATCAATGTATTAAAAAATTGAGTTCCTCACTTTTTGATTGAAGACATTGAAGGTCTTAAAAATTCACTTTATTCAAAAATATAAAAGAACATTTTGGGAACACAAAAATTGAATTAACGTCTAAGGGCCCATATGGGATGTCCCAAATGGGATTTTTTTTTTATATAAAGTTTTGTCATTCCGAGCGAAAATACGAAAAGAAAAATGATCTTTAAAATTATTAATGGTACTACATTTACGTCGTTTTTATATAATTTTTTGGGCAGTCAAAATTCGAACAAAAAAAGCTGCATGTGAAACCCCAAAATGTTTGTAATGTTCTAATTTAAACCCTATCGTTTTTTTTCAGTTAACACATCTATATCAAAATGTTAGAAAAAATTCCTAATTTTGTATGAAAAATGTAAATTATAAGATTTTCGAATGTGCTCGTGGGAAACTCATGATTTTTTTTCGAATATATTTGCAGTCCCTGAACAGCAGTGTACTTAGTTACCTATCATTAATTACAAAATTTGGTTTCCAAAAAGTTCGAAATTCTGTTTGAATTTCAAAAATTTTATTTAGCAAAAATTTTTAGTTACTTACAGAACCAAAATTTGCTGACAATACAAACTTATTCCTTAAGAAAATATTGTCCTCATGCAAGAATTACGGACATACGGAATACTTCAAATGAGATCCAAATTCTACATATGAGAATTTTTCTTGCACTGAAATCAAGTCCGGCACAAAATAATTTATTTTTTTTCTTACTAGCCCATTGTTCAGATATTACAATGTTCACATTATCTATCTAAATTTTCAACTAGTTTTAAAGATTTTTCAAAACTTTTTTCTTCTGATCATTTCTTTAAAGGCAATTTTTTTTTGACTGTAAGAAATTTTAATAACAAAAATACGCATTAAAAGATTCCTTTTAAAAATCATAAAACACATGTAATCTAATTTCCTAAAAAACATTTTTCCTAAAAATTTTGAGCTTGTTCAAAATCTCTCTAATTTCATAAGAATTTTAAACTTTTTGCTTTTTAAGGCATACGCAGTTTATTTATATGCAAAATCTGTATATATGTATGAAAAATGGGTAAAGGATTCCCGGAGCTTGAAAAAATCGGAGCATAAGGTGCTATATGATTGAGAGTTACTTTGAGTAGACCAAAAAAAAATTCAAAATTCTATTCTATATGAATGTAGACGCCTCCAGACCCGTCGATAAGGGAGGGAGGATTCTCCTTGGACACAAAGTGCTCTAAAAGAAACTTAGACTTAAGAAAAAAAAATTGAATTTCGCTTAGGGTGCGTTAATTGTCAGCCCGTGCCATTAATTTTTTCTCCTTCCCAAAGATTTTTTTTTTAACTTGCCGAAATTAAAAACGAAAATTAAAAAAGTTCTAAAGACTTGCCAACTACCAGTTACGTATGACAAACAGTCGTAGGGGTGGAGAGAATAGAGTAAGATCTGCTACGTCATCATTGTAAGGCTGGAGGACTTTTTTTTAGTTGTTATGGCACCACCTTAACATTAGCACCAAATGTAGTCTGTTTATCCCACTAGTCACATATTGTCTGTGCTCTTTGGAATAGTAGGGGTAGCTGGTATTCGGCTGCTGGATATGGCGGTGGTTGCAAAACTTTTTCAGTATTGCCAGTTGATTGGATTGCCTGAATGAGCTGGTCATCTCCTGTAAGTATTCCTATGTCTTCTTCTTTATTCTCTCTCTGTGTGTGTGTGTGTGTGTGTGGATGCATGTGTGACACGTGATTTATTAGTCCCCAGTGCTGATATGCTATACATATTTGTTTATATACAATATATATATATATATGATTAAATTCTAGAGGGTGGCCATGACGCATTTTTAGAAAACAATTTTCGTAAAACTTAGCAACCCTTGTAACATATATTATACAGCTGTCAAGATCCAATTATCAAACTTAAATTTAACAAATTTAGTCTATATTTAATTTTTAGAAAAATCATACGCCAAAAATAAAATACACAATGTTCAAATCATCGGAACCGATCTTTGCCAGCGGCTTTGAAGTATTTGGCGAGGTGCAGGGCGTGCGCATGCGTGAGAGCACGCGAGATCTGGCCATATTGCAGGGTGTTCGCGGCTGGGTTATGTATACCGATTGTGGCACCGTCAAGGGACAGCTTGAGGGTCCACTGGCCAAGGTCAATGATCTGAAATATTGGTTGCTCAGCTTTGGCAGTCCACGTGCAATTATAGATCATACTCAATTCACGCAAACCAAGGAGATTCCGACGCATCGTTTTCAGGATTTCAAAATACGCACACATCCGCCCACAAATGTGGAAAATTAAGGATTAAGGGAACAAGCTGTTTGGCGTTAACTTTTGCTTTGTATTGCAGAAAAATTTGAAAAATCTTAATAAATGTGTTGAAAGTGCATTAGAAATAATATGTTTTACTCTTCTAGTTAGAAAGTCATTATGGTTAATCCGAAATTGCTTTATAAGACGAGGAGGAACGAAAAAAAAATTACAAATTAAAGAAAGTCAATAATAAGTGAAAAGAGCTCAAAAATCAAAACTTACAGAATTCTTTAAAAGAAAGTCATGTAAGATGAAGAATTGCATATTGATTTAAAGCAAAGTGGAAAAGTTTATAAAATTTTTGTGTGGATTGTGAACATCTTACAAATGCTTACTGCAAGTTTTTAACTTTAACTCTTTAGTTTCTAAATTTAAGAGTACTTAAAAAGCAGCACAGAAGGAAAAAAAAACCTTTTGGTATCCCCTCAGTATGGCTTCCTTCGTTTCGCCTTCTTCTTCTTCTTATGTTCATACATTTACTTAAGCCTCTGATACACATCCCTTATTGCTTTAAGTGTATTTGCAACAACAAAAACAAACGCAATAGCAAAGACTTTAACTGTATGGCAAAATGTTTAATATGATATTTATGGCCAAGGCAACAGCAGCAGCAGCAGCAGCAGCAACGACGTCAGCGTCGACGTTGACTGAAGCAGCGACGAACGACCCGAGGGCTGACACTGCCTGATGTAAAAAGAACAACCCATGATAAATGACTATTTTGCCCAAGTCAGGCGACAGCCACTAACTCAGCGGTGTGCCAGGTATCTCTGGCAAACGAATTTGAAACCAAATGTAAACCTGCGTTGTGCCAGAAAACTCTTATAGAGATATTAGAATGTCTCTGCTATTTTTTTCTTTTATTCAAAAAGTCAATAATTCCGCAATTTTTTATGTTTTAATACATAATTAACTAATTGCATATATTTATAAATAATGCTTATAAAATTTTCCTCAAGCATACATACAAAAGCTTGAAGATATAAAACTAACAGTAAGCAGAGTTGCCACACTTTTTCAAAATACTGAAAATTAATCAAAAACATTGGAAACTTTTAAAAGCCGTAAAACAGCTGTGAAGCATGATCCAACAATTAGAAGGTGACGCAATGCGCAGCTTCATTATACGTGTCTCTCTGAAAAGAAAGCTCATGTTCAATATTTGTATGGAAGCTATATGCAATAGTGAACCAATTTTGATCAAATGATTGACTCACAATCAATTCTGTCTTTTTGGCATATTTTTTTTTTAATTTGCTGATAGTTCTTTGACAGATTGCAAATAAAATTAATTTAAAAAAAATATATTTTAAAATATTGTGTCAGTTGTATTTTGTTTTCGATTAAAGGCCCATACGCAGTTCGAAAAATTTCGCACGGAATGACAAAACTTCATATAAAAAAAAAATATGGGCCTTAAACATTTGTGAGAAATTTGAGCAAAATTTGTTTATTGCTTCATACAGCTACCATGCAAAAATTGCACCAGTTTTCTTTACGGCAGCTTGTAAAGTTCATTGCATCATAGCTTGAGGTACAACGGATTACACGTTTTTTTAAAAAAATTTAAAGGCATTATTCTATTGACGTGTTTTTTTAAAAATAAGATAGTTTAAGCTTTTGTAATATAATATTAACCAAAGTTAGCCTTTTCTGGAATATACACTGGCTCCTAATTGAACCAATGAATTTGCTCCAAAGAAGTGATTAAGCAGGCCGGCGTATGGTTTTCAACATTTTAGATAGTGAAATGAAATAATTTTTTTTAAGTCGATTATCAAGGTCTAAAAAAAGTTATTGGTTTATGCGACCTTAACAACTAAGCTTTTATTAAAAATTTTCATGAGTTGAGAGTCCATAATAAGCGTTGAATAAAAACATAATAAATTACGAACCATGGTTCCTGAAATCACTTTTTTTCCACATAAGCACTATTGTAGCCTTTACATTTTCATTCAATTTCATTTATTGCCAAAAATGTGATATATCTAAATTTTCCGAGCTATAATGTATTAAAATGCAGAATTTAGGCCTTAGAAATTCTACCCAAAAAGTCGAATTTTGGCTTTTTCTACTTTGATAGTTATAAATTTTTTTTGAACTAAAGTTACGAAATTAAATATAGTTAGTGCCCTGTGTGACTCCTGTTGGAGTCTAATTATAGAGGGCAAAAAATTAAAAAAAAACTAGTAATATTTATTAGTAACTAACTTAATTCTATGTTAGGTTCACATTTATTCCATAAAGCATGAGTACGAGGTTTTTAATTTTTTTTTCCATATATAAACAATTTATTAATCGGGAAATTTGAAAAACCCCAGATAATATGAACTATTTTTACGTTGTGATTTTTTAAAAGATTTTGGTTAATTGTGCCATACGCAGTTCGAAAAATTTCGCACGGAATGACAAAACTTCATATAAAAAAAAATCCCATTTGGGATATCCCAAATATATGAAGTTTTGTCATTCCGTGCGAAATTTTTCGAACTGCGTATGGGCCTTAAACTAAGAAGTAAAAACAGCGAATAAAAAAAAAAAAAAAAAATCGATTTCGATTAAATTCGTCGAAGTGCTAAATTAGTTAATAAACTGATCAGTTCATTAAATAGCAAGGGTACAATCGCTTTAACCCTTATCTTGGATGTTGTCCGGCAAGAGCCTGGCCAATTGTTCAAGACATTTTAACATTTTTTAAAGGAACTAAGTTTAAAAAATGTGTGTTTCGAAAAAATATTCTCGAAATTTGGCTCACACATTTTTTCAATCGAGTTTTCTATCTTTTTTTTATTTGTGCAAATCAAAAAAAAAAAAAAAAGAATCTTTTTGAATTGATTTTTTTTCTAATTTAGTGAATGGCTAATCCAGGAGATGTTTTTGCTATCAGGCAAGATAGATGGTTCCACATAAAAATTTTTTTTAACAAGTTTTTGGTCAGTAGTTCCAACTCCCTTAGTTTAAATTAAAAAAATTTTAATGTTAATATTTAATTCCACATAAGTCAAATCTCTTAAATGAAGTCTCTGGCACACCAACAACAACTTCTAAAGCTTTCCGCTTAAAATTGAGGCAAAAATCTATAGAGATTTCTGGCACAGCGCTGACTACTATCTCTCGAACCACAAAAAAAAAACACCTAGACGACTCTACGAAGACGACTGATTTTGCTGTCGCTGCAGCGCTGTCAGCTACGACGTTGACGCTGACGCTGACGCCGACTTCGACGCCGACGTCAACGTGCTCATTCAAATGTAACAACACCGAAGCCGAAGGTGAGCAAGCCAAATCAAAACGCGCGCGGCCAATGGAGAAACAAAACAAAGCAAAAAAAATAATAATACAAAAAGTGAAGTAAAACAAAAAAAAAAAGAAAAAAGAAAAACAAATAAACTTAACGCTTCAAGGAATTTGGTTTGTTGCTGCTGTTATTGTTGTTGTTGCTAGTCAACTTGGCTTTAATTGCAGTTAAGACTTTTAGCTACAACAACAACAACAGCTCAATTACAGCTCATCGCTGTTAACAGTTTTCAATTAACAGATGTCACTGACTGGGCAGCATGTTATGCTAGGTTTACACTGCAGCGTACGCAATGTCACTTTGAAGCTTAAGGGTGGCATAAATGCGTGACGTCACAGAAACCACTTCAGTTCGGTGCGTTAGAATTTAACAGTGCACACTGGTTCCAAATCCAAATATCTTTTCGCAGAAATTCGAAAAATGAAGAAAGGAAAGATCACGTGACCCAGACCTTTTCTTTTTTTTAAATTCTATAATGAAAATAATCAAAAATACATATATTCTTATGAATCGCAGTTTTCAAATTTTTGATCGCCTGATTAACTTGAGATATTATATTATTATATTATATCATTTAGCTGCCATAGGAACTATCAGTTTTCTTTGTACGGAAAACTTTTTTCTTTTTACCCATTACTGTGGAATCTGGCCGGAATAAAATAAAATTTAATGGCTTTATGAAAAAAAATTAATAGGCTATATTTTTACGAAATTAGTCAGATATTTTATTATTATTGACATTGCTCTGCTAGCGACCCCATCTTATTGTCCTAAGATCAATAGTGGACTTGAAAACCTGACCTCTAGTCTATAGAAAAAAACTTTAAACTGGAGTTTCAGAATTTTATTTTCATTCATAACGTCATGCTTCATGGTACGAATAGGACTGCTCCCTCGGAGTTAATGTTTGATAGAATGATACGGGAGAAAATCCCAAACGACCAAGAACTAGGTAGGGGAATGTGCAGATTTAATGAAAAAAAAAAAAAGGTAATGATAAATTAGCTAACGGACGCCTGCACAGTGGCGGCCATGTCAAATCCTGCACGTAGCACAAGTGAGCAGCGACATTAAAAATTAAAGGAAAGCGGCCCATAAAGGAGGGGTGTGGCAACCGGTGCAAAACGAGACGGAGCACGACTCGTTATTGACTATATAAGCAGGCGAAGAGTAGTCGCTTGTGGACTGTGTGGCTCACAATTATTGTATTTATTTTATACCAGTCAAGTCGGACCAGCCAGTTGTTTGTTCAAATCATACATTCTTATTTTGAGATTATTGTTTAATTGGAAAAAAAATTGTTATCTGAACGTACATATACATTTTTATATTTGCTCATGAAAATTGAATTTTTTATAGCAAATATAAATTTAAATCTATGTATTTAAAAAAAATACGATTTTATATGAATAAAATATTTGACAAAAATTTATTTAAAAAACTTTATGGCAACTTGTCGGTTTTACAGAGTTGATATTTAAAAAAAAAATTACAAAATTCTTTTAATTATTTATAACATTAACGTGTCTATCTAGTAGGAAATGATTTAGCTGTATCACACCTTCGCTTCGACACTGAATTAATAGCAGATTGACAATCTGCTACATCTAGCAGATCTTCGTTTTCAAACTGCAAACTCTTACCAAAATTCTGATTTGCTTAGCCCATAGTTATAAACACTTTTTAGTGCGATCACCAGCTGTCACCGAGTGACAGTGTAAACCTAGCACACGCCTAGAGTTAACAGCAAGCTGTTATTGACAATTGTGGGAGTTGGGTGTTGTGGGAGAGGTGCAGCCAAGTGTAGGCCAAATCAATTCAATTAAATGAAGCTGGCCAAGTGGCAGCTGCTGTTTTCAATTTGAAGCTAACGCAAACTATTAACCATTAGGAATTATGAAAATAGCTTAATTTGCCGCATTTTGACCACAAACAGCTGCCGCCTTTACAATGTTTTCTTTCAAATTCTAAAATTGTTGGGCCTATAAGGCGCCACACACTCACACACACACTCGCACACACAATGTAGACTATTACATAGACAAAGTACAGTCCAGCCCATACAATGCTAAGCACTTTTAATTAAAATGCAAAGAAAAGCTAAAAACTAAAATTAGCTTAAATATATTAAGTGAGGAGGCATTGCTTTAAGGTGAGAGGGGAACGCTAAGAGTAAGGCAAAGCCAATTGAAAAACAAAATAGAAAAAACGAAGTGTAAGTGAAAATAAAAATCAAGTGTGGCCACAGACAAGAGAGACAGAGAGGAAAGGTAGAAAGAAGACATTATCGAGAAAGCCAAGTACATAATCTCGAAGTTAAGATACCCTTTTTTTTTGGTAGCTTCTTTCGCAACTCTACTAAATAGTTAATACGTGAAAATAACGATTTTTTGGTTTCCCCTCTTCTGCCTTATAGACTCACACTTTACCCAAAATAATTTAAATTTCTATGCCCGCCTAAGAGGAATAGTCAAATCCGGCTGGGTTGCCAAACTCTGTAGGTATTTTCTGTTAGAATTCTTTCTAGAGTACTTTTTTTGTAAAATATTACAAGGATCATTTTTCCGAACATTAGCTTGTATGCTATTAGCAAGGGTTAAAGATCCCTTATTCAAATTTATGGGATTTATATTTCTACTAATGAAAACGCGTAATTTCTTCAAAATCTGTCAACCCGTTCCTAAAATATCATCTAAGGAGCCGTTCCAAACAAAATATCACTAAATGATTATTCTTCATAAATTTTTTATTAACGGGTCAGATTATGCATCTAATGTTTTAAGGATCGCTGAATCGCCATGCGGCGTCAAATAAACCCCAGGATCCCATAAAACAAGTTATTTTGTTGGTTTTTCTAGAGACCTGACGTGCTGTTGTTTTTTGGACTTCGGATTTAGATGCAGCGACCCTAAAAAACTTTAAAAAAATTCGTCGGAAATCAGGACTGGAAAAATATTTTTTATACGATGTTGTGAGGTTATGCAAAAGCACAGCTGTACAAAAAAAAAAAATCGATTACAGGTTCAAAGGCAGACCATGTTTTTTATATGTTTTTGGCGTCGCTGAACCCTAATCCGAGCTTCAAAAATCCACCTCACTTCAGAGTTATGAAATAACCGCAAAAATACCCATAAAAAGAGGTATTGGGGAGCTTATCTCAGAAACCCGACGTGCTAAGGTATTTTTAACATGGGACTCGAATTCAGCGACCCAAAAAAAAAAAACGTATAAAAAAACATCGCTGAACAAACGGTCTTAGAAAAAATGTGGAATTTTCGAAGTCAGTTTCAGATTGAGCGCCTCGCAATATATCGATCGCTGTTTATGAAACTTTTTTTTAGGCTTTGTAGTTATTCTGTTTTTCGTGTCGAAGCAAATCCAGGGCACTTTGACTGAGGGGTTTGAAAAATGATTCCAAAAGAACCTCCTTTTTAACTTTCTAATGGGATTGGTGTGGGGACGCAGAATCTAAATCCAAGCTCCAAAGACTTCCACACTTTCTAACATAAACGCTTTTTGGCTTAAGATTCCGGATTCAGTGACTTCAAAAATTTATAAAAAACACAGCCGGGTTTGAAAAAACAAAATGTTGGCTGTTTTTTGAGGTTAGAATAGAACCTAGACCCTTAGGGCCAATCCTGTTAGCGTATTCGTATTCATACGTAAGATAAAATATGCCTCGAACTCGGGTCACGTGGCAGTGTAGTTATTCTTTTGCTTTGATTGCAGTGTTCGGAAGATGTTTCTAAAGGACCTCCTTTTTAAGCTTCTTATGGTATTGGTGTTAAAGGGGTGTCTCGTCAAACTGTTCTAGTGAAGTAGAAGACGAAGGACTAGTATGCCTGTTAATTTGTAGTTTTAAGATCTTCAGTCACAGGTCGTGGGTTTTCTCAAGTACCCGCCACATCCATTAATACATGGTACGGCCTGAGCTTCTTATCCTTAGCTATATATCTTTGAAATCGAGAGGTTCTTACAGTCTTCAATATTCCTTAAGCAAAATAGTCGGTAACCCAAAAGAGTTATTTCCATTAAGTACATTTTCCCGAATCTATTTCAGATAAAGAAGCCGTAAAGCCTACAGTGCGTCTCAGTAGTTCATGTCTTTCAACACTAGACATTACTATCTTGCAAAGGCGAGGGAATTTTGTTACTAGTTTTTTAGCATCTCCTTCGTTCTTTCTATCTTTTAAGGCCCTATAGAAATATGAAGCATTGATAGTTCTGCAAGAACTTCCATTGATCGGGTTCTGAGAAATATAGAGCAGTGATAGTTTCATTTGGACTTCCAATTATCAAGTTCTCATACATAAGCTCAGAGCTTCTTGAGCGGGTCTTAAGCAGAGTTCTACTTCGCATGTGACTAAAGTATCTGGTGTGTGATCCATCGGTTGATTTGGAAATGTTCCCCCGGATTTTGGAAGTGTTACCGGCTATTCTACAATACTACGATGCGATTGCTGGTTAAGTATTACGACACCGGAACCAATCCTCATCTCAATGAGCCAACCCTTTTATCGGTTGGATTAGGCTAAATAGGCTGCTCGGTAAAAACTGACATCACCTGGCGATCTTTCGTCTCGTTGTGATGAGTCTTAGTGAGTAGGTGGATTGCAATAAATTGTTGTGGGGTAAAGTTACAAACACTTTACTTGTAGACCTTGGAGACAAACCCCAAGCCAAAGTTACACTAATCATAGTTAATATCTTATCTTCACAAAGATTGTATTTGTTGAGACGCCCAACAGTGCGGACTATGGATACACAATGACTAGTCCATACCACATATCTCGAAATCTACGCATAGATTCTTCTATAACTCAAAATTTACGTAGAACTTCAAAATCTAAGCCACTAGGCATAGAGTATAACCTACAAAATACTGAAAATTTAATGATAATTCAAAAGAGCTAAATGTAAACACTTTAGAAACAACAACTTTGAGAACACATGTAAATATATGTCTGAGTGATTGCCAGCGTCTGCTTGTCTTCTATATGTATATAATGTATGTAGTATATAAGAAGAAGAAGCAGAGTTGATATCAACAATGTACACGGCAAAAAATAGCAGCTGTTGGGACTGCATTGGGGGGTCTGGTCTGGTTATTATGACTTCTCATACTGCTCCGCGTCTATTGGTGTCTTGACTTGGCTTGGCTTTGTTTTCAATAAGTGACTGACTGACAGACTGAGTTTGTTTACGCGCAAAGACGTTGACACAATTCTACACACTTGCACATATGTGTGTATATACATAGTACATACATATATGTATGTGCATAAACTTTGCTTTATTGTGATGGCAGTGAACTGCAGTGAGATTTCTTGCCGTAGTTAGATTTCTGCTGCTCTCTATTCAGGCTCAGATTAAATTAAAGTTGGCTGGAAAACAATCATTGTCGTATTTTAATAATCCAGAGTTAAGAGCGAAAGGCTAAAGAGGTCTGGTGCTCTTTATGTAAAGTTTAATAAAATGAATGCCTTTAATTTCAAAGGATGTCATCTGAAGACAGACAGATGACATAGTTATTTTTTAAAACTAGTTTTTCTTGACTAAAGGAAGCTATAGCCTTAGCCAAAGTGTATTTAGGCGTTAATCTAGTTCTTAATGAAAGAAGATAAATGTAGTAACATATCTTTTCTAAATCAAATTTAGATTTCGTAGTATAAAAATTTAATTTGAGTAGCGTAGATAACCGAATCTCCTTGTTTTCCAGCAGGAACAAAATAGCAACGAGATTTGTGGAAACGTTCCGAATAAGAAGACTGAAGAGAAGATGATTTAACTGATTAAGACGCTGTGCAAAAGATGAAACCACTTTTACTTGTCCATAGCCTGAGCTACAATTTTCCAAGTAAAACGCTTATTAATTTACTCTTTGACCAAATTGGTAAAAAATAGAAAGATTTACAAAAAAAGCGATTTTCCGAAACTTGAAATTATGAGCGAATAAGGCTAAGAACAAAAGCCATGTTTTTTAAAACTACTGTATCGTATTTTAAAAAATAATAAAATTTTATATGAATTGGTTCAAAAAAATTATTTATAATATTATTAAACTTGTTCCATCTGCCAACTAGCTACATATTTCCTAATTATTATTATTAATAATTTATCATTATCAGGGGCGTCCTCAAGTCATTTCTTCAGCAGAATCTAAATTGCGTTATTTTCGGAGAACTTATTCCTTCCAAAGAATCTAAATTGCTTTATTTTCAAAAAAAAACTTAAAGAATTTTGGGCCCGGTTCAAATGTCTTAGAGATCTTTAAAAGTAAAAATAAAGTCTAACTTAAAGCTTAATTTATATTTACGAGTTTTTATTTATTTTTTTGTGAGTTAGCTACTACATATTATTAAACATTTTTTTTAATTTAAGTGTATTTATAGCAAATATAAAGAATTTTTAGCACGAGGAAAAGAATGAACTTTCCTAACATTTTTAAAAATTAATAATATATTAAAGTTTTTTTTTTCGAAAATCTCAGTTTTTAACGCGTTGCGTTTTTATTTGTATTTAGGAACTTTAATTTTTTTTTTGGGACTTAGTTGCTACATATTTTTAAAACTTTTTTTAAATTTAAGTTATCACCGGCTGTGCAAAAACTTTTATCACTTTTTCTTAGTGAAAATTAAGTCCTCTAGAGCCAGTTAGAGAATTTTGGGTCTGGTCGGAAAAAAAAACTTACCTAACAATTAATTATATACATTTATACATTTTTTTCCGAAAATTTCAGTTCTTAAACTTAGGAGATTTTAATTTTTATTAAATTGTGAGAGAGTTACTACATATTTTTGAACCATTTTTTTTTTGTTTTCTACTAAGGCTCTCTAAAAATATATGTACATATGTATATAATTTGTCAACTATCACTTTTTCTAAAAAGAACAAAATTTTTATAAGCAGGTTATAAAGTTTAACTTGAATATTCGGAGTCGTACCAGTTCAGTTTGTTTTGTTTTTAAATCCTAAGTTTAAATTGTCTTCTAACAAAAAAATTAATTTTTAAATTTTTTGCATCACACACCAAACAGTACCGCTCCGAGTCAGAATTTTGGCTTATCTAGACTAAAGCTTTAATTTAACATGTAAATAAATTTTTCAATTATAATAAAATTAATATTTAATTCTTGTTACCCAGTAAACTCTACAAAAACGTAACTAACACGCAAATTTTTTCCGGTACATAAAAAGTAAGACCACCAAGAGTTTAATCATAACTCTTTTTCTGCTAATTGGCTGCACTTACCCTTTGTGGCATTCAATATATATACCAGATACAAGATACAATATACATACTTACACAAAAAAAGCACACACACTATAAATAAGCATATGAATGAACAACTCACCTGCAATGGAAAAGAGAATGAAATAAAAACTGATTAGCAACAAATTCAGCGTAAATGCAACTTAAAGATAAATCAACTGGCAATGGCTAAAAATAAATCATGGCAGCGTCCAAATATGGCAAACAACAAATGTTAAAAAAAAAAAAATTTAAAGCAGTCGGGTTGGTGAGCGACAGTGGAATACCCTACATTTTTACCCAAAAAAGAAAATGTTTGTTTTTTTTGTAAAAAAGTATCTTAAATACTAACGTTCAGGTTCTCATTTACAAGTAAGCACTGCTTGTATACAGTCTAACAAGCAGTTTTCGGTGGAGAATTTTTTTTGTTAAATTATATTTCCAACTAAGGCCCCAGTAAATTTTAGTCAATTTTTCAGCGATTTAACATTTAGGTAGAAACTACTTGTAAAAATATGTAGGGTAAGTTTTAGGTCCATACGTTAAGCAGTATCTAGTAGTAAAAGTCGGCCAATCGACTTTTCTTTTATAACTGTCACATGCGGCTTGCATATCAAATTCTGTAAAACAATACATAGTTATATATACTTGCAAATAATTTTAAAGATATGTACCCATATTTTCATAATATCGTCGATTAAATAAGAATTCACATTACACTGTGCACTCATTTTTTTACAGAATACAATATTCTGGGTCCCTTCTCGCACCTTCTCGCATCTTCGACAGAATTTGTTTTTAAAATCTTTAGCGCTCGATAAAACCAATAATCAAACTGTGTAAAATTTACAGTGTATTAGAGTTTAATTCTTCGTAATTCAGATCTCCGAAGATTTCGTAGAAATATTTTCAAAATAAAATATTTTGAAAATGCACAACTTAGCTAAAGAAGCCCAAAATAAAATTAGTTAAGCTATTTATCGTGTCCACCTTATACGAACTTATATATTTATGTCAGAGGTCAAAAGATGGTTCACAAAATCGTAAATAAGTACAAAAGTAACAAATAGACCTCTAACGCTGCAAAAATCTATAGCTCCCCATGTACCCCGCGGCTACAGTGTATAAAAATAAAGCAATCTGCATTTAGTTGCGCCCGAGTGTATCTAAAAATATTTCTGCCCGCTTAGAAATCCAAAATTAGCTGCTACAACGACGACGACGACGCACGGCGTCTGCAAATAAAATAGTACGTTGGCATACAACAATGCCTATGACGTTGACTGCGACGTCAGCGCAGCGTAGCCGACGTCATTGTTGAGCCACAGACGTTGGCAGCAGGTTGGCAGAAAGTCTGCCTGCCACTGCCACACTGATAACGGGATATGGCATGCCAGTAATCGCAAAAACAACAACAACAAACAAACAACAGCAGAGCAGAACGCCGAAACAAGCGAAAACAAAACCCCAAAGAGCGCAAACACGCTCTCACTCTGTCAAAACACTCAAAGACTCACACACACACAGACACACACTCACTCTTTTACTCACTCAGATCACGCTCTCAGTGACGCTGGCAACGCTCACGCCAAAATAAACAAAACAAATGTAAAGTGCGCCCCTCTTATGCAGCACGTTGTGCTAGACCACAGCCAACCACCCCCCTGCCTTTCTCACCCATAAACCACCAGCAAAAGGCACATGAAAATAAATATGTGGGCACAACAAAAATGAAAATTGTACGCGAAATGTGCCGCAAATGGCAGCAGATTTGCTATTAAAAATTACAGAGCAGATTGTAGGCGCTTTTTGTCTACAAGCAGAGCGTCAGAGAGGCAGAGCAGCTACATAGAGAGGAGCTGCTTGTGAAAGTGGGAACGTAAAAGTAACAACAATAACAAGAAGAAAAATAATAGGAAAAAGTATAAACATCAACAAAACCAAAGTCGAGCAATTATTAAAATCGCTAGCGGTTTTTAGGCGTTTTTTTTTAGCGATTTTAGCCAAGTGTGTTTTAGTAATTAAATGCTACTAAGCTGCTGCAGTTATCAAGTAATTAAATTAGACAAATGCATAATTATAATAATTATTTATAAAATTTTTTATTATTTTAACAATATGATTAGGCAGCAAAAAAATTCTTTTGTGGGCTGTGGCTTAAATACACTTGCCCGCATAATTCTGTGTACAGTGGTCGGAAATGTCACTTTTTGTGCAGAAAGAAAAGTTTTTTTAATATTTAAAAAAAAATAAACTAATAGTAAAAGTAACTTTTTTTGAAAGCTTAAGTAAAAAGTTTGGAGTTATTACATTGTGTAGTTTTTTTTTTTGACGCTGTTATAAAGAGAGAAAAATAAGTGAGTAGTCACCAATTTCTGGAGTAGTCCAGAACTAGTGAAAAAATTCCACGACGTTCGTAAATGTGCTAGAAAAAATAGCCGGCTGAATACTATGACAGAGGTGTACCAAAGTGGCTTGATTTTTCAGATCACTTTCTTTCCAGCATCTATTTAAAAGAAGCCAACACCTAAAAAAAGGTATAGTATAATTTCACAAAATGTTCTCAAAATAGGAAAACAAAAATGCCCTAGTACTTTATGAGTTACCAGCAGTTGGAATACAGTCTCACATTTTTTTTTAATTTGATTTGTATGAAGAAATTAAAAAAAAAAGTTTCTCTTTTGAATTAGACTTACGGTTACATTAATGTACTAAATGTAAACATACAAAAAAAATATACATAAAAAAATTTACTAAAGCCATGCTTCGACTAGTCCGGAATTTTAAGACTTCTGTTCTACAACGAATTTTTCAAAATTTTTGTTTCTTTGACTTCCTTATAAAGAACTTTCTGTGCAAACAACCAAAATTCTGCAACCATTCAAATTCGCTAAGAGAAGAAAATAAGGCAAGATTCAAGTCTCGAACTAAAATTTTGTTATTTTATGCCAAGAAAAGATATTTCCGACCAGTGTGTAGTGCAACGAATAAAACTAACTTTGACCGCATTTATTTTTACACTATTAAAATTTATTGTATTTTATAAAGATTTCAATATTCTATACAAAGTGAAAAGAAGTAGGCCAATTTCACTTCACACATACCGATTATTGTATACTATAATTCCTTTCTAGTTTCTAAAGTTTTCATGGCTATAAATAAAAGAGTTTTTACGTAGGTAACAATTAAACCGAAGGTCGTTTCAAGTATCTTGGACTTAAAGAGCAAAAATTACAAAATTCTCTTAAGAAAAGGAAAATTAGTTTAAATCTCTATCTTCAAAGAATTGCAACAGAGTTAATTCAGCATAAAGAAAATCTCCCAGTCTTAAAGTTACTTAGCTTTTTGTTTTGGTTACCTGTAAAGCACAAAAATCTCGCGACTTTTAGACATTTTTAAAACCTTTAAGAACAAATGTAAAATGTCTTTGCAAAAGTAAAAGTATTTGAAAAAAATTTCGAATAATCCATTAATGTGCAGTGGGCATGATGCAAAAATGCGCAGAAAACTGGATCAATTTTGTATGGTAGCTATATGAAATAGTGGAACAATTTTGATCAAACTTCACAAAAATGTTAAGTCTAAAATAAAATAGAACTAACATAAATTTGTTTGCGAAATTTTTTAAAAATAAATAAATTGTTTTTAAATGTATTTATGTCTTTCTATGCGTTTTTTAAACATTTATGAGAAGTTTGATCAAAATTGGTTTACAAGTCAATATAATAAAGTTGGTACCAAAAAAGTTGGTATAAAAATGTACCTAATTTGGGCTTCAATGTATCAAAAATTTGTACAAACGCAAAAAATTTCAGAATAAAAGTGGTTCAGTTTATGAAGGAATTTTTTGAGTAATCATTTTTCAATAACTTGACGTATTTTTAAATGCGTTAATTTGGGATCTATATTTATAAGGGATTTATTTATTCTACTATATGTGGTTTCCAAGAATGCAAAAAAATTGGTTTCTTTAAACCCTGTATCATCCCTCCCTTTTTACATTTATTGATTTTTCGCATACAGTGCACGCTCGATAACGTGAATACTCCAAAACGTGAACACCCCAAAACGTGAACAAATTTTTTTGTGCATTGACTACTCCAAAACGTGAACAAGGCGAGAAAGCTCTATAACATGAACAATAAAAGTTTCAATGTTTGCATGTAATTTGCATTGAGCTCAAATAATTCTGATCTTGGGGATTCCCCTTTTGCATTGAGCTTAAATAATTCTAAACTTGGGGATTCCCCTAATAGTGAGTTATGTTTTTTATTTGGCAATTTTAGCCTAGCATGGAGCGTTTTGTCTTAGTTTATATCTATTCAGAATAGAAATGAGTTGTAAAAAACCTGTGTGCTTGACGTTGAAAGAAAATGCTGACATTCTCGGTTTTTGACAAAAAGGATCGAGTGTGACGTGCTTAGCGAAAAAATACAATGTTGCTAAATCAACAATTTGTGGCATTAAAAAAGAAAAAATTATTTTAAAAAGCGTAAACGACACATTTTAAACCAAGATTTTCAGCAAAGCGATACAGTGGTCTAGCCATGAAGATGTCGATCAAAATGATATGAATGTACTGAAACGACTAAGGGAGAAAGCTATGTTTCAATTAATAGAAAAACAGATAACACAGAAAAAGATGACTGATTTTTTTTTATATATAAAATTTTTTAAATTTTCTCAAATTAATGTGTACCTATACAAAACATCAATAAAATATGAATTTAAACGTGTGAATTTACCCTTGGTTTTAATTAGTTCACGTTATCGAGCGTGCACTGTATTTGTAAATAACTTCGAACATACTTAGATTTCGTTAAAAATGTAAAATGGTATGGAATTTGGTTTAGCATACCTTATCTGTATGTGCTATATATAATATGTTAGACTCTTTAAATAAATCATTTTAAATTAATCTCGAATTTGTGCAAAAAATTTCAAGTTTAAATAACCCCAAGCAATATGTGATTAACAAGAATTTCAATATAATCTTTGTTTGCCCAAGTGAAAGCTAGTAAATATGACTTTTGTCTAGTTTTTCGGCTAAGCTGTTATCATTTCAAAGACTAACGACCTAAAGAGTCGTAGTCGTAGTTTTTCATTAACGAAATGTGATTAATATTTGGGAATTGTGAAATTCACTTTTAAAGAGTTTTGGCTTATAGTTTATTTGAAAAACGTTTTGTTTAAATAATTTTTGTAGTTGACCTAAAACTTTGGATAAAGTGACAAATTAAACTTATCTGACATATTTTCCGAGTCAAAAATAAAAACGTTTTTTAAAAATCAGCTGTAATAATTTTAGCTGTTAGTTTTTAAACAAAATATTAATTTTTTTTTGCGTATACTTAATATACCCCACTCTGTATATAAAAATATATATCACACATACGCAACGTGTTTCGAGTCAACTTTAGTTGAAACTGAAATCAGTGTTCAGTGGGCATTGATTTGTTGTTGTTAGTACTGTTATTTTTGTTGTCATTAGAGTTTTTGTTGTTGTTGTTGTTGATGCTGTTGGTGTTGTCAAGTCAAATGCGAGTACCATATGTTTTGTAAATTAATTAATATATTTTACACGTAAGTGGAAAAATAAATCATCAACAATAGCTGGCATAAAAATAAATGGAAAAAACCTTTAAAATATGTGAATTATGGCTTTGACAGTTTTCACATAGGGGTGATTATATTTCAAAATGATGACTTACACAATTTGAATTTTTATATGTTTCAGGAATTTGATGAATATTTTTTGAGAGTTAGGTTTTTTTCAGTTCCAATTTTGTTAAAATTTCATGGATAAAGTTAATTTTTATGTGCTTTGATGATTTTGAAAATTACTATACATTTATCTTAAACTTTTTTAAAATGTCCAAAAATCATGACAGATTCTGTAATTAAAAAACAATAACTTCGATTTTACTAATACAATCTAATTAATGTAAGCAACAAATGAATGCAATTTAAACAAAAAGTAATAACATTTAGAAAAAATGTTTAAAAATTTCACTTGCTTAAATCTTTAGTTGATAAACAAATAAAAGAATTTTGAACAATTTTTTAATAATTATAATTAATAATTTAAAATTTTTTTAAAAAAAAATTTTTTTCTTTTGGGAAAAAAAATTTTTGGTTTTAATTTTTGTAACATTTAGTGTAAACCGATTAATCAAAACATATGCAGATGAGTTAAAAAAAAATATATGTATATTTAAGAAATTTATTTATATTTTTAAATAAGTAAATTTCATAATTTTTTTTAAGAAAATGTGTTGGTTATAAAAATTTGTTTTATTCTTTTAAAGGGAACTCTGTAGGGAGCTTATTGATTGACATATTTATTTAAGAAATTTATATATTTTTTAACATGAATAATTCATATATTTTTTTTAAATGCGTTGGTTATAACAAAATAATGTTGTTTTACCCTTAAAGGATCAAATAAAATTAAAAAAATTTATGTATGCATATGTATATATATGTTTAAGAAATTAACTTTTTTTTTAAATTGCATATTTTTATTAAAGAAAATGTGCTGGTTATAAAAAAAGGAATTTTTTTAAGAACCTTATAGACGACCATAGATTAAAATAAAAAAAAATCACATATATTTTGATTGACATATTTTGATACACATTTTTTTTTTTAATAAGTAAATTTTATATTTTTTATTTAAAAAAAAATGTGTTGGTTATAACAAAATGAATTTTTGTAACCATTTAAAGATGGGATAAAAAGACGTTTTAAAAAAATATATATTGATTGACATATTTAAGAAAATAATTTGTTTTTTAAAAAAGAAAATTTCATATTTTTTTGCTGTGTTGGTTATAAAAAATTTAATTTTTTCTTATCTTATATTATCCAGCAGACATTTTAAATAAACTTAACTTTTACAAAAAAAAATTGTTCTCATAAAATCCCTAACAAAAAAAATCTATTTTATAATACTTAAAATTAATTTTTAATTTTAATTTTCAGAATAAAACGAATATGCTTCAATATTTTAATAAATAACTACCGTACAAGTGAAAAGCGAACGTTACAGCTCAGTAAAAAAAATAAATCTAAAAATAATATTCTTTATTCAAAATTCCAAAATACGTCAAATTCCGTTTTGTTTAAATTTTTTTTTTTTTGTTAAAAATCTGCATATATAATATAAAACTTATTTTTTACGGCAGCTTAATCAAATTGTACCTAAAATTTGTCGATTTCTAAAAGAACCACCCATAGACTTAAAAATAAAATAAAAAATATATAAACAACTGTGAAAAATTGCAAATAAAAAAATGTAAATAGCAGAATGCAAATGGCAAATGATAGTCAACAGTCAAAGTGCTGACAAATTCAATTAGCGTGACGTTAATAACTGACCAACACTGGCAGAAACGACAACAACAACAACGCGTACAACAATAGAATCTAGAAGGGGGCGCGGTTCGCTGCAAAATAAAAAAAAATAATTAAATAAATGTTTAGCCCTAAAAGGCAAAACTAATTATTTTGGTCAAACGTTGCGTATACTTAATGTATGTGCGGAAGTAAGTTAAAGTTTGCAGTTGAAAGTTATTGTAGAATCCTAGCTACGTTTTCAAAGATTTCTTACTAGAGATGAGATTTTTTTTTCAATTTCTTCCTTTTTTGCTATAAAAACCCGATAAAATTCCCTCCTGAACCCATTTTTACTATCAACACTTCTCAAGCAGTTTATTATCTTGTCAATTAAGTCAACTTGGCATATCAGCTCATATCAAGATAAACAACTTAAAGAGCCATGATTGTTTTTAGCTTTGATTAGAATCCGAATCCACAAAGCTCTTAACTCTAAAGCCTATATTTTTAATGCGCTCTAAAGAGTTAGCACGATTTTAGTCTAAGCCTCGACAAACTCTTCGTAGACATTACGATTTGCAATCAAGCTAATTGAATTTTATTTTGCAGCGAATACTTGAAAGACAGAATGCAACGGGCTCTGTTCTGGGTCTGGGTCTGGTCTGATGTCTGATTTGCTTAGAAGCCCAACGATTGTTCTTGGGAAACTGCACAATTTTCCCCCTTTAGCTGTCAAGTTGATTTTTTTTGTAAGATGATGAAGCTGATGATGAAGATGACGCTGCTATTGCTGATGATGACGTTTGTGCTCTTTTGACTTTATGCCGCAGCGTTTTTTGAGACGCAACGACAATATTCAATTAAGCCTTGTCGAGTTCATATTCGTTGACAGCGGCAAGGCTGGTTTTTTTTTTTAATGAAATTAAATTTAACTCCATTTATTTATTTATTTGAGCGCATTTTTATTTGTTTATTGCAAAATCAGTTAATTCGATCAAGAGACAGACAGTGGAAAGCTGAAGCCCAGCCAAGTATGACGAGACAGCAACAAACATAAATCTAAACTTATTAGGGTCAAGTAGCCTAATAAAATATGCACGAGCATCTCATATTGAATGAATAGCGGGAGTAGGCAGGTGGCAACCAACACAATGTCAAAGCAGCTAACTTGGCCAAAATGAAAGCGTGAGGCCAAGAGCGGTCCAATTAACAGTGGCCAAAAAAACTTTAAACATGCTCAATAATTGAGCAGCCAACCAGCCACTTCTGTTGCCAGCCAAGACAATGACAAAGCCAATGTGTACCAGGGCTGGGCAGGAGCTGGACAGGGTAGGGCGCTAGCCAAGGCAGCACTTTTCCACAAACAGGCAGGACATGCGCACTTCAGCGTGCCCATGTCCAAAGGGGCGGCAAGGAAGTCACTTGGCAGTGCAACACTTTAAGCTTATTTTTGGCCACAAAATGTAACATACTTCAAGGAGCGTACGAGAGACGCGTGTCTTCCGTCGTGTTTCAGGCTCGGCTCTGGAAATGGGCTGCCCGTGCTGCTTGTGCCCACTTATAAAGAACGCTAACTACTTGGATAAAAGGGTATATTAGATGTGGCCAAATGTATGTGACAGCGAGAAGATAGCATTTTCGAGCCAAAATTTAGGTTGCTGTAATGGGTGAATATCTGAACCCCTAGCCGTGAATTTTAGCCATGCCGTGAAATTTATCTAATGTGGGTTTCGAGCTATGAAAATGAACAGCATCGAATAAGACAACAAAAGCTATACAAAACATATTTAAATTCCTACGAAACTAGATATATGGGTAAAAATTTATACAAAATGGTCAGTAGGAATTACCTAGGTATATGGATAAAAAGTCATACAGAATGTATCTAAATTTCCACTGGGTATATACGTAAAACGTTCCTTTAACGATCGATCTTTTTATGATTTGACAATTTTTACAAATTCTATTAAGTTCCGAGCAGGAACCAGCACTTAAGGGCTCTGACATAACCTCGAAAACCCCATAAAAGGTTTTCAGATGTGCTGTAGCCTTTTTGGCCTCCGATCCCAATTTAGCGACCCTAAAAATATGTAAAAATAAAAAATATCGTCGGGTATCGTGACTAAAAAAAAAATTCTTTAAGAGGTACTTTGAGTTTACGGAGTAACCTCAACAGAAAAAAAAACGTTTTTAAGTTCAGACGCCAGATCTTGTCTTGTATATGTTTTTGGTGTGTCGGAATCCGAGCTAGAAAAAAACCATCGCACTTCTGGGTTTTGACATAATCTCAACAAAATCTTACAAAAATAAGTATTTCGAAGGTTATCTCAAAAAAATGACATGCCATTTTTTTCAGATTTAGCGATCCTAAAAACATAAAAAACAAGGTCGAACTTAAAAAAATTGTTTTCAGGTACAGTGGCCAGATGATGTCTTCTATCCGTTTTAAGGGGTCTATGAAGGCGATTTTGTCACCTCGGATTCAGATTCAGTGACCCTAAAAAATATAAAAAGCAGGATTCGAAAAAAATTCTGTATGGGGTGTTTCGAGTTTATGTTAAAACACAGCTAAAAAAATCGATTTCATGTGCAGTGGCCAGATCATGTCTTCTATCCGTTTTTGGGGTCGCTGAATCCGAATACGAGCCTCAAAGAAACAAAGCACTTCAGGGTTCTGGCATAACTTAAAAAATATCTTACAAAAAGAGTTATTTTTGGGGGTTATCTCAGAAACCTGAAATGCTGGGATTTTGTTGACGCCAGCTGCGGATTTAGCGACCCCAAAAACATATGACAAGATCTCTGGACAACCGGTCTCGGTAGAGTTTTTTAAGGTTGGGATAGAGTCCAGACCCGTTCTGTTAGCGAATTCGGATTCAGCGCGTCGAAGAAATAAATAAGATAAGATATTCTACGTCACAAGATCTTGACAAATTTTTTTTTGTTGAAAGTTTACCGATTTAGTTATACATAGTTGCAAATATTATTTTAAATAACATTAAAAGAATATTGTCAATTAAAAAATTGATTATGTTTATTTCAAAATTTTGTCAAGTCCATTTCCGAATGCGCTAAAAAGAATTTTGAGTTAGTTCCCCAATCCTAAAGGTATTCTCTCTGACGTGTTTCCAATAACTAACGATTTGTAACTATAGCTAGTCCGGGTCCTCCACCTAGTATTCCAAAATATTTGCCGTAGTCTTATTTTTTCGATGGCATCTAAAAGTTTGGTTGCTTGGGGTCATCATTTTTAGGGAGGCTTTGCAAAAATGTTTTTAATGCTGCTCTACGATGAATACTTGCGCCAGGTCTCGAAAAATATTACCGACTCAGTTCTTCTCAAGGAGTCCGCATACTGCGAAGACTTGGGCTTAACAATCAGATATTATCTTATGCCCTCAGTCATTCAGTTTTAAAGATATCCATTCAAAAGTTAGAGACTAAAAGAGTATTAGAAAGTCGTTCAAGTCCTTCGTTAAATATAAAAATTTTTTTTGCATGTAACCATTGTTCAACATTTGCTCGCATAGTAAATACCGAAGGTCTGTCCCAGCCAAAACTTAAAGATTTGCGGTTCTCGGATGAGAAGTGGCAACAATGTGTGGCAGGAGTCTCTGGGTAGATAGTTGTCTAAAAGAGTGGAGTAGGCACAGCATATGCCAAGTGAAATGTGCGACGTCTGTTGCTATCACTTGCTCTTGGGGTAATGTAGACAAATTTTTATCGCTTGCTAAAGTTTTGGGGGCTCTCGAGTGTGGGAAACATGAGCGGGGTCTTTTGGCTTTTTGGCGCTAAATAGGCTGTTTGTGTCGTTAATAATAATAGTTATGTTTATGCTCATGCTTATGATGATGAGCCTGATGAGCAAGTTGATAACAGTGTACAAGTTTGTCCCAAACGAAAGTTTGGAATACGGCAAGAGGTTTCCGCATCCTGGTTGCCAGTAGGGAAACAAGTGTGAGCAATGGCTAAGCTGTAATGATGCCAACAAAATTTGTATTCAAATGCCAAAAGGCTTAGTTAAATGGGAAATTGGAGTAGATTTTATATTAGAGAAATACCCTCCAAAAAAAAAATAATAATAAATGTAACAGGTTTGTCAAGATGGAATTAGAGAGGGAGAGAGAGAGAGAGAGAGAGGGAGGCTGAGAGAGGCGTTTCTATAAATGGAAATTTGAAAGAAACCCAGGGCTGGGTATAATTTAGAAATATTCCTTATGATTGGATGAGAGTTAGATTGACGGAACTTTCGATAAGATTTTAGCAAAAAGCTTTTATATTTCAATAATATTCTTTTATGCGGGGCTGTTTTGACCTTTTATAAATAAAAGTGTTGACCAAAATTTTTTGTTGGAAGCATTTGGGCATTTCCATAGAAAGATCCATAATGACGAAAAATTTAAAAATTAAACAGGAATTGGTTCTAACTTGGATTACTAAAGCAAAATATTCAAAAGTTTTTAATTTAAAGCATTTAAAGCTTTCCCCACAGTAACTTTAAAATTAATGTAACGTCACGCCAGATACTAGAAGAAGTGTTTTTTATACCCTGTACCTATAGGTACAAAGGGTATACTAGATTTGTGCAATGTATGTAACGGACAGAAGGAGGCGTGGCAGACCCCAAGTCCTTTATACCAAAATGCTTATCATAACCTCGGGTAGCGATTGAGCCATGTCCGTCCGTCCGTCTGTCCGTCCGTATGAACGCCTAGATCTCGGAGACTATAAGAGCTAGAGACACGAAACTTTACCAGCTGGTGCGCATATTTCCTAAGCAGATGAAGTTTGTTGAATCATGTCAATATCTTTCCCCGTTCCCCCGCTGTAGATTTTCTCGGTTTTTAGCCACACCGTTTAATATTTTCATTTGAAATTTAACAGAGCGATGCGTTGTGGATACATGCATCTATGTGTAAAAAATGAACAAAATCGGACAAATACAGAAAAAGTTATAGTCAAAAATGTACAAATTTCACTGCCCCTTGCCCATAAAGTGCATCAATATTTGACTCCTCGTAATTATGGTTACAAGTGACCTAGAATCACAATTTTTGGTAAGCTGATTCATGTGGCTCTAATGAACAAATACACATCCAAATTTTATCGATGCGGTCCCACCACCCCCCGCAATCGATTTACCGTGTTTTCTCCCACACCCCTCAACATACCAACTTGAAACTTACCCCATATACTTTAAATAACTTCTTTGACGTAACATTCGAGTTTCATCAAAATCGGTAAAAATTTAGGGAACTTATAGGTATAAATATCGAATTTTACCAAAAAAAAAAAAATTCCAATTGGAAAGTTCGTAGAAGGAATATGCAGGAAAAATATTTTGCGAGATATTCCACTGTCGGGCACCGCCTCTACTGTACCACATTTTTTTTATTTAATAACTTTCAAAATGAACTATGTTGTATTTAGACGTGCTGCGAAAAGCGCAAACGTATAATATATTCGGATTCGTTTCGATTTCACATGTCTGGTGCTCCCAATTTCACCAAAACGAATTGTGGCTTGAATCCGACTGCTTTGTTGTAAGAGAAATCAAAACGTTTTGGCAAAATAGTCCCAAAAGTGTATATATTTTTAAGTAAAATAATTTTTTAAATATTTTTTTATATTCTTAGATTCTATTTATGCCAATTTCAAGTAAGTTATTTATTGATAAATATTTTTAATAATTTTTGCAACGTTTACAAATGTTCAATAAAAGTCGATCGGCAATTTAGACCAAAGGAAATATGAGAATTTATAGAAAAGGGTAAGAGAAATGTAAGAGTTCATCGAAAAGAGTGAGAACTTATCGACAAGAAAAAATGTGAAATTGGGAGCACGCAAAAACGAATACGCATTAAATTTATTGAAGAATAAAGTTTAATCGATACAATATAATTTATTCGTTTTGATTATTATTTTCAATCAGTGTAATACACACTGTTCCCTGCTTTCGCTGAAAGAGTTGAGTTCGGGCACAATAGATCGTTCTTTCCAATAATTACACTTTTTAGGTTTAGGTTTTTTATATACAATATGTTTGAGGTATTGTATGTGTATGCTTAAATATTTCAAAAATTTAATTTTGAATACCTTGGGATACTTCCGCCGCTGATTCTTTAGATGTAATTATAGCTGTATCATTAGAATAGGTGGCTACTTGAACATTTTCATCAACAGGAAGATCCGCAGTGAATTTCGTGTAGAGGACAGGATCCAAAACACTACCCTGTGGAACACCTGCATGTATACTGTATAGTTGTGATGTTTCTCCATCCATTTGAACATAAAAGTGTCGATGGCGACGTAAGAGGTATGAGTGTTTTATTTTTTTCAAAGTCAACTTTTTTTTTGTTTATCAGACTCACATGAGTCTTATATAGAAAATTTGAGTAAGTTGGGACGTTGCCCCACAGTGGAACTGGGCTCATTTTCACCAAAAAAAAAAAACGGGAGTTTTTGGTATTCATACAAAACAGTGTATTACGCTGGAGGCATGGGATTTTTTTTTTAAAAGTCAAAAAATTGTTTATTAGGCCCACGCAAGTCTTTAAAAAGCTCTCATACAAATAAACACGGACTACAGAATGTCTGGGGTCTGAAATTTTTAAAATATAATTGCCAATTTTGGAATAGAAAATTTTTCGTCTTAGTATTCTTTGCAGATGTGTAGGGCTTTGGTCGTATATCTTTTGTGTCTAAGCCGATAAATTATATACCGGGAACCAAGTCAGAAATTGTACAGTCTTGACCTATGGATAATGCGCAGCTTTTGGTTTAGCTTGGTGTCCCTAACTTCCCTGGTCTCTAAGATATGAGTGTTCATACAGATGAATATGGCCCACTCGATACCCCAATCAATGAGGTACAAAAATGCTACCCCATCTACCTGTTACAAAACTTGCACAAGTCACTAATATCCTTATCCACATGGGTACAAGGGTTTGTTAGTTTGATTTTCTTTTTATAGGCATTTATGGGCTTAAATTTGTTATCATGTGTACATCAATAACCACAAGAGCAAAAAAAAAACACAACCCCAGTCAAAGTCAGCAAAGACCAAAAACTAAATGTAAATCAATTAAAACCTATAGAAGATGTAGGTAGACACAGAAGCAGCCCAAATTTGTTTAAACAAATGTTGCACACAATGAACGAGGAGGCATAGAAAGAGAGAGAGAGAGAGAGAGAGAGAGAGAGAGGAGAATGTGGAGCAGGAGCTGAAAGGCTGCTCCTAATCACCAGCAAACAAAAGTCAAATCAAAAGGCGAAGCTGGCAAACAAGCAGCAACAACAACAACAACGAAGATTTAACCACATAGGATAAAGGTAGGAAAATGCAAGGGATCCAGGATAAGAGGATAGGAAAAGCATGACTGCCACAGTGCAGCAACTAACAAGGAAAACGTCAACGACAACGACAACGATGATGACGAGGACGAGGAAAGCAGGACGACAGTGTGGCAAGAAACTTCCAATTATTTTTTATATATTTTATGCAGCCAACAAAAGACAGCCATATCGTGTGAAGTAAGCCAAAGCGGGGTGGAGAGCGAACGAGAGAGCTAGGTGTGCTGCAGCGTAAAAAGTGGATTATGAGGCAGGCAGCTGCAGCAGCAGCACCGTGCCACAGATTTGTTAGGGGGCGCCACTTGGGATGCACTCAATAGCTGTTGTGCAGCGCACTGGGTAGGTTTTGGGTTTGCTGCACTTTTGATTGTTGCCAACGCTGCTGCTGCTGCTGCTGCATCCACATCATGTGCTCCAATTGCATGACATGTATAAGGGATTGCCGTCTGCTGCATATTGTGCTGCAACCCTACTGACTCATTACGCCTTTTTTGCTGTTGTTGTTGTTGATGAGCTGGGTCATTATGCGCCTGCTGCCCATGCTAAGGGTTAAGGCACATTTTCCCTTTCAACCAATTGTTAATTGAAATGTATAAATGTGAGTACAAATAATTTGAGAGCATGTACTCCTGGGACGCGACGCTAATTAAGCAAAAATTAAACAAATTTTTCGCCTTTTTTTTTTTGATTTTTTTGTTGGTACCGGTCAGTAGAAAAGAAATCAACTGCTTTGCAGTTAAGGCTAAAGCAAATATTTAGTCGTCCATTGAGCAAACAAAGCTTTTAAGCTTCGTTGAATTTAACACAAATACCAGCACACATGTACGCACACACAGATACACACACACACACACGCAAGCACGCATACTTCCAGACAGAGGAACACGGATACGCGGTCCATAACATAGACACTGATGTGCGGCCCATTACAGTGCCCAAAACCACCGAATGAAGCAGCAACGACATTGGCTGCTTGCCCCACTTTGGGGCAAGGGAGTTGGATGCCAGCAGCAGCACCAGAGAGGGGCAACTACTAGTGGGCCAGCTGGCGGCACGGCATGGCACACGTTGTGCGCCATATGCGCCACATTTTCACTGAAATGCGGCATGGCTGAAAAGGGGCCACTAATACAAAGGCACACACAGACATACACATAGATACGCTCACACACCAACAGACACACTTCAGCACTTCAGGGTGTGCTGCCGACAAGGGTGCTCCGCTGACGCGCTTGCTGACCACCAGGTGTGGGACAGCTGGTCCTCTTTTTTCTGGATCAGCGCTGGAGGATCTTTACTTGGCCCAGCCATTCCCAGGGAAGTCCACTTGAAAAACTTTAGTCCAATCTTGGTCGTTGCTGGGTTCGATCCATATTCCTCGTGTTTGATAGGCGGTTGCACATACCTCTGGGCTACGGCCAGTGAGCGGGCGGCTCAAGAAAACGCTCACTTGAACCACCTCACATGAACGCTATAATTTGTGTATTTCGTTAGCAATTGTGAGCTTACATTAGTGCTTCAGCACTAATATACAGCCGGCTAAATTGGCTAAGCGGTTGCGTCGCCGCCTGCAAAGCGGGAGGACCCGAGTTCGTTTCCAGGTTGAACCGCATGTGTTTATTTTTTTTTTTTTTTTTTTTTTTTTTTTTTTTTTTTTTTTTTTTTTTTTTTTTTTTTTTTTTTTTTTTTTTTTATTTAAACGTATTTAACAAAAACAAAACAGAACAAAAGCCTGATTTATTAATACTATTGGGTCTATATCGTCAATCTCTCGCCGGCTGCGTTGGCTCAACGGTTGCGTTGCCGACTGCGAAGCGGGAGGACCTGAGATCAAATCCAGGTTGAGCCGCATGCGTTTATTTTTATTTAACATATTTAATTTAATTATGCGCGTTTATACACATATTTAAAAAATATTTTTCAAAACAAAAGCTTGATTTATTAATACTACTGGGTCTTTATCGCCAATCGCTCATCAGCTGTGTTGGCCCAACAGTTGCGTTGCCGACTGCGAAGCGGGAGGGCCTGAGTTCGAATCCCAATCGTACCACATCTGAAAATTTTTTTTTTAGGCCAGCTTTGCTATTTTTATTGTTGTTATTGACCACACGTCGGCCGCGTTGGTCTAAAGCGGCAGGACCTGGGTTCGTACCCCATTGGGGATCTAATCAATAATGAGCCGGACGAACACCACTTCCGAAACTGGCGTAAAAGAAGGTGCAGAGGAGCTGAACTGCAATGTCTTCTCAAGGAGCAGCAGGATTGCAAGATCACCAGTCAGTGGCGGCGCCTCAGCAGCAGCTCTACCAATGGAGGAAGATCAGACGGCGCAGCAGCAGCAGCAGCAACAACACCAGCAGCAGCAGCAACAACAACAACAAAAGCAGCAACAACAACACCCAAAGCAGCAGCTGCACAGCAGCAGCCACCCAGTATTCTGCGAGCTCGGCGAAGAAATTTCAAAACTGGTTCAAATGCTCGAAGATGGAAAAAGGCGGTCGATCCACCAACCTATGAGGGACTCAATTGAGAGCATCAGGGTACTCTATGAGTTGGTTGCTATCCAAGTGCACGACGAGAAAGCCAAGGCGGTGATTAGGACGCACCAGTCCTCGCAGACCTCGCCACTTTTTCGAGCCACACTGGAAAATAAAAGGAGACAGGCTGTCGGTGTAAGAACGCCCCTATCAAAGCGCGGCAAAGGTCCTACGGATGCCCACGTTGCCACAAGTGGCCAATTGCTTGAAAGCTCTCCAATAGCTAGGAGCACGGGCACATCCCCGGTTATATCGGATGATGCCACCAAGTGGAAGAAAGTTGAGAGAAAGCGAAAAGTAGCCAAAAAAGATAGCTTCAAGGTTAAATCGCGGGCCGACGCTATAATTATCCAAGCTAAAGGCGACGTCAGTTACTCTGAAATACTACGGAAGGTCAAATCAGATAATAATCTTAATGGTCTGGGTCAAGCAGTCACGAAAATCAGAAGAACGCAGAAGGGAGAGTTGCTTCTTCAACTAAATAATTCTGGAGTGGAGTCTGCTAATTTCAAAAACCTTGTCGGCGAATCACTCGGTGACCAGGCTGAGGTACGAACGTTGTCTCACCAAGTATCAGTGGAATGCAAAGATCTGGATGAAATTACCACAAAGGAGGATGTTCGGGAGGCTCTTATTACGCAGCTTCAACTAGAGAACGTAACTGTGGAGAATATTAACCTGCGCAAGGCATATGGGCAAACCCAAACTGCGACCATAAAAATGTCTGCGATGTGCGCACGTAAAGCACTGGCAGCGGGATTCCTCAAAGTTGGTTGGATCAGGTCTAGAATTCGGGAGCGAGTAGAAGTCACGAAATGCTATAGGTGTCTGGAATTCGGCCATATGGCGCGACAGTGCAAGAGCGTGATAGACAGATCCAATCTGTGCCGACGCTGTGGCTTGAAAGACCATCTTGCTAAGGATTGTAATAAGGAGCCACAATGCATGATCTGCAGGGACAAAGGCGAAGAAGCAACTCACATCGCCGGAAGCGGAATGTGCCCGCTATTCAGGAGAGCCTTAGCAATGAGATTATGAAGTGCATCCAAATAAACCTCAACCACTGCGAAGCGGCGCAGGACCTATTGATGCAAACAGTAAGGGTGTCTAAAGCAGATGTTGTCATTATCTGCGAGCCATATAAGCCAATCGCCGGAAGCGGTTGGGCCGCCAGCAAGTGTGGCAAGGCAGCTATCTGGTGCACCAACTCACCAGTACTGAATATCAGTGCTAATCATGACGGACTCATTCGCGCAAAAATACATGGCATGACATTTTACAGCTGCTACGCACCTCCTAGCTGGAGTCTTGGGCGATTCCAAAGACTGTTGGCACACATAGCGGATGATGCGCGTGGAAAAGCTCCAATTGTCGTGGCTGGAGACTTCAATGCCTGGGCTGTAGAGTGGGGCAGTAGGGAGACGAACGCCAGAGGAACTTGTCTCTTGGAAGAATTCTCATCGCTCGACCTGAATCTCGCAAACAACGGAAACCAACTAACATACCGTAAAGCTGGCAGGGGTTCCATCATCGATCTTACCTTTTTAAGCAGTTCATTGTTAAACAAAACCTCGTGGATAGTCAGCGAAGATTTCACCTTTAGCGACCACATGGCTATACACTTCGAAATCAAAGGTAATAATTCCCGGAAGTGGCAACGGCCCAAAACAACGGGTCCCAAATGGAAGGCCAACCTCCTTGATGAGCAAATATTTGCTGACAGCCTTTGCGTAACAGAAACTACAATCCAGTCCACCGAGCGCAAGGCACAGCTACTGATCGACAGAATTAAAACTGCATGCGACGCCTCTATGCCACGGAGAAAACCAAGCAGACGAGGTGCACCCTGCTATTGGTGGAACGACGAGATAAGCCATCTAAGGAAAACCTGCCTCTTAGCTCGAAGACACTCGCAGAGAGCTCGGGGTCGTCCAGACTTCGAACTAAAGTTAGAAGTGCTCCGTAGAGCTAAGCGTGCATTAAAAAAGTGCATTAAAAACAGCAAGGCAGCCTGTTTTCGGCAAATCTGCGAGGAAGCTGACATCAACCCTTGGGGCACGGCTTATAAAGTAGTCACGAAGCGTGCCCTAAGCCAATACAACCCTCAGCTGACGTGTCCCACACTGTTGGCTACAATAGTTGACGCCTTGTTTCCACAGAGACCACAGCTGGAGCCGACTGTCATCAACTCATACACAGAGCCTATTCCACGGGTTACTCTGGATGAACTTGCATCTGCTTCACGCTCAATTGGGGATAGGAAGACACCTGGTCCAGACGGTATTCCTAATAGAGCAATCAAATTGGCGTTAGAGTTGGGGAAGGAGGCATTTGCAGGCATCTTCACAAGTTGCCTCCAGGATGGAGTATTTCCCAAGATCTGGAAGATCCAACAGCTCATTCTGCTTCCTAAAGGTGACAAGCAACCTGAAGATCCCTCGGGGTATAGGCCGATCTGCCTTCTGGACACTTCTGGCAAAGTGCTGGAGCGGATTGTGTACAACCGCTTGCTAGCGATAGTGGACCAGAAAAATTCACTCGCAAACCTACAGTTTGGCTTTCGCAAGGCCCGATCTACTGTTGACGCGATCATGGCGGTGGTGGATATCGCGGCCAAGGCAATTGAAGGTACTCGATGGAGATGGGGCAATAAGGAATATTGCGCAGTGGTAACGCTAGATATTCGCAATGCGTTCAACTCCGCTAGCTGGCCAAATATCTTAAGAGCCATGGAGCAGATGGAAATTCCACCATACCTCAGGAAGATCATATCCAGCTACCTCTCGGATAGGGTGCTGGTATACGACACTGATGAAGGGCTAAAGAGATACAAAGTCACAGCCGGTGTGCCACAGGGGTCGGTGCTGGGTCCCCTTCTGTGGAATATTATGTACGATGCTGTTCTCAGACTCCAATTACCACAGGGATGCTCTCTTATTGGTTTCGCCGACGATCTAGCCCTGGTAGTGGTGGCCAAGGAACTACATGGCGTGGTGGAGACTGTCAATGCTGCAGTTAATATTGTAAACAACTGGATGGAGGCTAACCTACTGGAACTTGCGGCTCACAAAACGGAGGCGGTACTTATTACAAGCAGGAAGAAGGTCGAATTTATCAAGGTGCAAGTAGGCAATGCGACGATCGAGTCTAAACCAGCCATTAAATACTTAGGCGTCATGTTAGACAACAGACTCAGCTTCAGGCCACACGTCGAATGTGTATGCCAGAAGGCCTCAAAATTGCAAGCAGCCCTTTCGAGGATGCTGCCCAACCTGGGAGGACCCAGAATCGGAGTACGACTGCTCATGGCGAGAGTGGTAGCATCCGTGTTACTATATGCAGCGCCAATATGGATAACGGCCATAGAAAGCAAAATAGAGCTACGGAGGAAATTAGCCGCGCCTTATCGACTGAGCGCATTAAGAGCCATCTCTGGATTCAGGACAGTTTCAGATGATGCAGCCCTAGTTTTGGCGGGCTTAGTACCCATTGATCTTCTAGCCAGGGAGATGCGGAATTTGTACGAGTGGCGAACCGGAGGAAACGGCGCTAAGATCACAGATGCCATTCGGAGATCCGAAAGAAGTGCGTCTTTGGCAGTATGGCAAGCTAGGTGGGATGCCTCCCCAAAAGGAAGGTGGACCTACAGGCTCATCCCAGGAATTGAGGCTTGGCTAGGGCGTAATGCGGGTCAGCCTAATTTTCACGTCACGCAATTTGTTACTGGTCACGGCGGATATAGAAATTATCTCTTTAGATTTAAGCACGAGGCTAGCCCTTTATGCCCGAGTTGCGATACGTGCGTTGAAGACCCAGAGCACGTGATGTATCTATGTCCTAGGTACGCGACAAGAACAGTCGGCGTTCCTGCTCCAGAGGACCTGATTGCGTACATGACGGATTCAACAGAGAAATGGAGGGAACTGAGCCAGCTCATAATATACATCCAGAGCGACCTAAGAAGATGCGAAAGAGAGCGACATTTAATGGATAGTGCCTAGAATAGGCAACCCTGCCTCGCGAAGTAATACTTGACGGTGATCCCGCGGGGTGTAGAGGTGTGTAGTTGTGTGTGGGGTGAGGTTTAGTACGTAGGTATAGTCGTACAGTGACGCTATGAATCGTGCATGTTTAGTGGTACGGGCCACTTACATCTTTGGAAGATTATCACCCCCCATGGCGAATCCATGGAAAAAAAAAAAAAAAAAAACACTTCAGCTATGTGTAAGTGCTGCTGCCTGCGTGACGTGCAGTCATTGCCTGGCACAGTGGGCGCTAAAAGTGTATGCACCAACAAGATTCTATATAAGCTGTTTTGTATGCGCACTCTTCAAGTCTAGACTGTTGTTGATTGATGAAATCTTTTTGTTTTCTACATTGTTATCTATAATAGCAAAACTGTTTTTTTCTCCGCACAGCTTTTAATTTTTTTTTTTTTTTTGTTTTGTGTAATTTTTATCTTTACGTAGAATTTTGGAACTTGAAGTGATTCTTTATTATTTTTCTTGATTTCTAAATTGTCTCAATATAATATAAATAATTTTTTACCACCGTCCAGCTTTAATATTTTTTCTTCTGGCTCCACCTTGCGGATAATTTCGAAGTTAGATGTGATTCTTAATTTTTTGTGACAATTGTGAAACTTGGCGTGATTTCTTATTTATTATACTTGTTTTTTATATTGTCTCTAAAATAATTAACCCTAGGACAACCGTTAAGGTCCCTAGAGGACTTTTGCATTTTCAAGGCCTTAACTTGCTTAAATAACTTTTAAACTATAATTTGGCCAGATTTCTATGTTTTTTTGCGCCCTCTATTGTACAATTATGGAACTTCATGTGATTCCTTACTTTTATTTCTGGTTTTTTATATTGTGTCCATAATATTCCAACAGTTTTTCATGCGTCCAGATTATTTCTTTCTGTCTAATTCTTACGAAAAATTTTTAACTTGGCGATTTTTTTTTTTTGCCTTCTCTCACAAAGAACTTTCGAACTTGACGTGATTTCTGGTTTATTTATCTTGTTTTTAACATTGTTTCTCCTTAATATAAAACAGTTTTTGCCCCGTCGTTTTTAATTTTTTTGTGCCTCCCCCTTATGGACAATTTTGTGGCTAAGCATGACTTACATTTTTAATTCTTGCGCCCTCCTTCGGACAATTTTCTTTCTTTATTCATTTTTCTTGTTGCCCATTTTTTGTGACACGGTGAGGACAACTTTAAAACATTGCTCGATTCAGAATTTTTCTCTGGCAGAGAATTTTGGAACTTGGCGTGAACTTAATTTATTCAGTTTTGGAATTTGGCGTGATTCCTTATTTCTTTTTCTTGTTTTATATATTGTCTCTCTATAGCTTAAATTTTTTTTTTTTTGCATTCTCCTTGCTCGTGCTTTTGACCTTGAAATCGGCTTCAGCGACCCCAAAAGTTGTGGTAAACGTGGCCGGATATTTGCGTCCGAAAATCGATCACTTAACATTAATTTATACAACATACCCAGTTCACACTCATAGTTGATATGATGTGGGATAGCTGCAATTTCTTGTCTTTTTATTTTTTATGTCAAGGGGTTTTTGTCTTTTTATCCCCATCAGCTTAGTACTACATATATACTATATATATTCTATTAAATAAAATATAATTATATTTTTAATGTATGGTAAATAAATAATTCTAAAGAAGAAATGAAAATAGCTTGAATGAACCCTTAGTCTTGAGCATAAAAACAGTGAAAAAATTTAAATTAATTGTTTGGTATTTTTTCAAGTTGTACCATAAATTTAATGCTTCAAAATTGTGTAATTTTTTCTTTGATCAGTTTTTGATTTCTACTTATTTCTATGGTTTTTGTTCTAATATGTATTAATATTGAAAGCGCCATTCAAAGTCTTTTCATTTTCTGGCTACAAGTTGCAGTTTGGTAGTGCTCTTAATAACAAAAAATTAATTTTTTTAGTGAGTTAGTGCGTTTTTAAAAAAGTGCTCTCCTCTAATTTTAATACAAACAAATATTTATTTATGTTTTATTTACGTTTTCTATGTGCCTGTATTTTTTATTATTTTCTTCTTATTTTCTTTTATGCTTGTACACAGATTTTTGGCCTTAAGTGTGCATGTGCCACGCTGCGTATACTTGACGTTATGTGCCACATACGCTCTTCATCTACTTTGCTCTCGCTCACACTCTAAGCATTTGCTTTATCGTTCTGCCATTGCTGCTATCTCGTTTTTTTTTTTGCTGCTTACTTTTGTTGTTGCTTTAGCTGCTATTTCGTTTTGCAGACAAATTTCTATAAATTATGCATTGTGTGTGTAAACACGACAAGTTGAATTGAAATTACGGATTTAAATGCGAAGCAAAGAAATTTTTATGCTCATGTGTGTGTGCGTGTGTGTGTGAGTATATAAGTAGTACATATATCGCTTATTGTTTTCGACGCGTGCAGCAGCTGTAGCAGCACCCTCCCTGCTTACTTAGTAAATGAGTGCAGCGGCTGTATGGACGACTCTATGGGTTGTTTGGTTGGGTAACCTTTGCCACCCTTTTCCTGACCAAAACCACCCAGCGTTGACTTTCATCTTTAGCGGCTGGACAAAAACCACAGCAAAAACAACACTGAAGAAACCAATCTCTTTTGGACGTCGCTCATAAATTTAATTGTTTAAAGTTAATTTTGCCGCCAAGCCAGCAACAACAACAAATACACTGAGAGAAATATGTGGGGCAGAAATAAAGTTGATGTGTGTTCGAGAAGGGAATTCAAGCAAGTAAGGAGCAAGGAATAAGGAATATGGAATAAGGAATAAGGAATAAGAAATAAGGAATAAGAAATAAGGAATAAGGAATAAGGAATAAGGAATAAGGAATAAGGAATAAGGAATATGGAATAAGGAATAAGGAATAAGGAATAAGGAATAAGGAATAAGGAATAAGGAATAAGGAATAAGGAATAAGGAATAAGGAATAAGGAATAAGGAATAAGGAATAAGGAATAAGGAATAAGGAATAAGGAATAAGGAATAAGGAATAAGGAATAAGGAATAAGGAATAAGGAATAAGGAATAAGGAATAAGGAATAAGGAATAAGGAATAAGGAATAACGAGTACGGAAAACGGGAAAGGAAAAAGGTAAAAGGTAAAACGGAATATTAAACATTTTGTTTGGTTTTCTCAAGTGCGTGAATTTAAAGTTCACAAATTTGAAGCAGGGATGGCAACGTCTCAGTGCTTAAAAAAAATCTAGGCACAATCGATATATCGACATTTTCATTTTCGATAGTTTATATTTCAATAGCGAAGCGAAAATTTGTTTGGGTAAGCAAATGGATATTCTGGTTGTTTCTAAATATAAATTTATGGTAAGGTTAGGTTAGTTAGGCTACTCGGTATAAGCCGACAAATAGGAGGTAATAAAATTATTGATGGGGTTCTTCCTGTTACTGTTGTTGTTGCTGTCGTCGGCGTCGCCATCGCCATTGTCGTTGTCATTGTCACCTTTTGAACTTCCGTTTTTGTTTTTTCATCAACATCATCATCATCATTGTCATCATCATTATCATCATCTCCATCGTCGTCAGTGTCGTCGTCGCCGTTGACGTCGTTTAGCAATAGGTTTGACTGTCATCTATAGGTTTGGTTTGTCCAGTCGGCAAAAGTTCACTCAGACGTAAATTTTTCTACATGTCTCGGACACATGGACATTGGACAGCTGGCCCGGGCACATTGTTCTATCTATATATCTGTATCTGTATCTGGCTGAACCCCCGCTGAGTAAAAATGGCACGGGCCGTTGTTTTAGTCTCAGTCCACCAAAGCGTCGTCGATTCATTTAATGTATCTATTTGCTTGCAAGTTGATTGTTGCTTGTTGTTGTTGTTGTTGTTTGTGTTGCTACCTCTGATGATGACGTGTTTGTTTATTTGCAAACATTTCGTCACCGTTGACATTGATGACGCTGCCGTCTGCGCTGAAGCGCAGCTTTAGTTTTCGTCTCCGTCCCAGTCCCCGTCACAGTCGTAGATAAAAAGTCTGCTTCACAGCTGAGTTTTTGGATTCAATGTTTTGTTTTTTTCAAATGAATATTTTTTACTTTGTACCATACAAAAGGCCCTGAGCGATGACGAAAAGTTTTGCAGAAGAATTGGTGAAAATTAAAGTTGACTTTGATGCGCCGAAGTTGGGATACACTTTATATTATTCGGGTTATGAATTGCTTTAACTTCTATGAAGTGGCCTGGGTCTAATGTTGAGCTATGAGATTTTCTTTAGCTGTACTTTTTTTAGAAGAATTGGTATAAAAACGTCGAAATTTAGATACACTTAAAAGTCAGGTCTTCTGATGAAACATAAGATTAGGTATTTTCAAAATAGACGACTCAGAACAAAAAGACAATTTTAGTCAAGAGTTTTTTCTTGCACAGTTTCGTTTTCCAGAAGAATTGCTAAAAAAAAAACGTCGAGTTAGATACTCTCAAAAGTCATATAGTCCTTATGATAAAACTTGAGATTTTGTACTTTCAAAATAGACGACTAAGGCCAAAGAGAAGATTTCAATCACATGCTTTTGTTGACTACTACATATGAGATTAGGTACTTCAAAAATGAAAGCCCCATACCTAGATTTCAGTCGTCAGAACTTTAAGTTTTCCAGAAAAAATTCTTCCAACATAAAATAATTAATGATTAATATTACTAAACTACATATGTAATTTTTCAGTTGTAAAGATTATAAAAAATCTAATCTCTGTTCCCATTAATGCTAGCTTTAAGCAAATTGTATACTTCCTTTGGCAATAAAGCAAACCTTTGAAATTTGAAAATGTTATAGACTCTGATAAAGAGTATTAAAAATAAATGAAATAAAAAATATATGCTAAAACAAAAGGCAGGCGGCATAAAAAGCCAAAATTGACTTGCGTCTGAGTCAATGAGTTGCACAATGAGTTGGACCCAAAGCTATGTAATGAATAATAAAAAAAAAAAAAAATACACACAACCAGACACATGCAGCTCCACGTGGATGACTCTGCGAGTGCGTGTGTGTGTGTGTATCTATGTGAGTGTGTTTGTCTGGGTATATTTGAGCAGTTAATTTGCCATTTCCGCTCTAGTAGAGTAATGAAGAATGTACTTTTTCGAAAAGCGAAATGCTGAACTGGACTGTACTAAAACTGTTGCAATTATCTTTTGTTGTAAACACATAAGATATACAGCAAAATACATACATATGTGTAAGCAATACCCTTAGTTAAGGGTGGCTTCAGGCATTGTCATAAACAAAACGTTACACATACGCAGCATAAGCCAGGCGAACCACCAAACAACCAAAAGTGATGCAATCCCAGAGTCTAAAGCTATCAATGACAAGCGACGCATCATCAAATTGAAATGCGAAAGACCAGAAAACAAAACCTCTAAAGGACAGAAGGCAAGTCACAGCGAAGGAGAGGGGTATTTTAGCCGCTAGCAGAGCCCAATCTCGTAAAGGGACTATTTAGGGCTGTCAAGATTTCAAGCACAGTGCGCTTTATAGAATGATTTTAACGTTTTCAAGAAACTGAGATATTTTGTGGGGTCCGAAAGCACTCGAAGAACTTGGAGCGCCCATGTTTTTAAAAGTCGTAGATAAAAAATTTCAATTACTTTCCAAATATATGGCTTGTTCTAGTTTCAAGTTGAGAGATCCGAAGTTTCGGAGACAGACAAAATTTCTAAATTTCCAAAAAAAAAAAAAACCTGTCACAAATCAGTCTTTTTTTTTTTACTGTATCTGTCCTTGATGTATGTCCAAAGATAGTGTATAATTTGGAACTAGTTTGGTCAAATCATTCTTGAGCGCATATGGTGAGACCACACGACACACCAGGGTTTCTTATGAAGCAACTCTGTCAGAAATCTCACGGTGAACAAAAAAAAAATATTTTTTTTTTCGTCCCTGACCAATGTTTAAAGAGAAATAGGCTAGATTCATATGATTACAGTACCTACTGTGTTGGTAAATATATTCTTAGACGGGAATAGATTTTTCCCTGTGCATTTTTTCCAATTTTTTCTTGATCCGCCCCTGATCCATTTCCACAGAAAGACAGGGTAATACATAAGCATCTACTTGGTAGGTAAATATATTCGGAGTTCGTAATAAACTGTATATTGCCCCTTATTAAAACGCAATATTTTTCTAAATCCACTCCTGACTATGTTCAAGGAATGAAAGAGTGTAAGCACGAATTGAATTTTTTGTTCCAAAAATAGTTTTAAACTGCACTCAAATGCGTTCTCAAAGTTCGCTAATTCCATAAGTAAGCGTCGATAGAAAGTAGGCTTACTGAGGCTCAAACTAAAACGGAGTTTCCGAACTGCTTTAGGTACTTAAGACACAGACGAGAGCGTGTTGCTCAATCGAATAGGTAGAATAAGTCGTTATTCAGGTGTTTCTGAAAAAGTGAGGGCTATCTCAATTTTTGTATAGTAGCCATAGAAAAAAAGTGAACTTCACACAAATGTGTAGACTAATGTGAAACAATATGAAAAAAGGTACAGTTTTTCTAATAAATGTAACCAAATTTATGTCAGTTGTATTCTTTGTTTGAATAAGCATTTGTGTAAAGTTAAAGTTGGTCCACTATTTCATATTGCTACCATACAAAAATTGAACCAGTGTTCCGCCCAGCGAAGCTCGCGCTCCCCTTTGCGTCATCTTGTTTCGAGAATTGGATATTACAGAATAACGACAGTGCGTAGATAGGAAGATGGATGAGGCACTTTTGGTCAACCCTAGTATAGCATTTATTAACTTAACAAGATTACTAGTTCTGGAAAGAGCTTCAAATAATAATATTTTCCGATTCATGCTATAAATCTCAAACACTTTTGGGTCAGACCAGTTAGCTCTACAAGATCGTTTGACTTAGTTATCTCTTTTCGGCTGTATGAACGCATAGGTCTCGTAAAGTAGGGACAGAATATCTATTGCACTTAGAACATATACTTCAAACTTTCTCTATATTTCACTATACTTCAAATATCAAAGGAGAGAGATGAGCAGAGATATCGTCTACCTTCTTAAATTCTCCCAAAACTCCGACCCAGCTTTCTCCTCTACTCTTTTACTTAAATTCAACTTCTTAAACTGAAATAAAAAGTAGAATCAAAAACCAATTTAAGTGACGAACGTTCCGGTTCCAGAATTAAACTAAGAGAGCTCAACTTGTTCAAAAGCGGTTTATTTTTCGTTTTAAACAGAAACCAGCGAATCTAAACCAATTCACCATTTCAATGGGATATCGATCCACTGCTGTAAACTGGGTTACAAACCATTTAGTTTGCCTCGACAGTTTTGTCAAAATTTAAAGTTTTAACCAAAATCCGTTTAAAATGGAGATGTCTAAGCATAAAATTTAAATTGTTTGCCATTGACACCTTTTCATAGAGCAACCTTTAAATGAACTCATCTTCTTTTCATCGAAAATCTCTCACAAAACAAGAGCGTAATACTGAGATAAGGCTAAGCAAAAATGCAAATTGAACGCATCAAAAATGTGGCATCAAACTGTGCGAAAAATGAAGAGAGAGACAGAGAGACGAACAAAGAGACACACAAAGACAACGGGATATTTTAGAGTTGGCACCATTTACGAAAATGCTAATCAAAGTGAAATGGCAAAACAAAACAAAAGTTGGCCGCTGTGCAAATGACAAAATGGCGCTGCAGGTGAAGCATAAAAATAGGAGAAAAACAAGAGAAAGCAGCTGCACAAAAAGGAACAAAACAACGCAGCACTTTGGAAAATGTAATGAAGAGCGCTAAATTTTATTGTCACAGCGGTCAACCAATTCCAATCCCGCCAGTTGCAAGTCAGCAGTTAGGCGCTTCAGAGGGTTCAACAGTTGGGGGGGGGGGGGGGGGTAAACTTGCAACATGTCGCTCGTTTAAGGCTATCAATGTTGTTGCGACAAGGGCTTTTACGCCTTTAAAAGTAACGCACTGGGGTGCTATGATGTCACATGTTGCATGGGCATTACCGTAATGATTACTGTGGAGCGTTGCCAGATTGTTGGAATTGTGGATAAACTGAGTGGAAGCTTTTATAGATTTATGTTGCTCAAAAATTTCAAACACTTAATAATTGGCTCAGAAAATAGCAAAAATAAATCAAGAAATTTGCAAAAACAATCTTGGAATCAAAATTTTGAAAAATTTAAAAATCAATCGCCTGGATTGATATCAATTGAAAACATTGTTTATCCTACAGTTCTGTGGTATAATGTCGTCATACTTCAGGCTTATATAAAATATATATATATATATATATATATATAGTTCATCCCTAATCCGCAGTAAAACCTCTGCCATATCCCATAGCTATACATTTATATGTACATCTAATACAATTCCACAGACCCACCTAATTCAATAACCAAACCGTCTAGCTTTAAACAACTTAAGCGCGCACACACAAACATAAATTTCACTTTGCTATTCGTAAACCAAGTTGGCAACTCTGTAACCAAATGTACCGCAATTTCTCAATCATAAATGCCAACATTGTCATTCCTAGAGCAAGAGAACCATTTTGATGGCGTTGTTGCCTAGCTGCCGTAAACACCAACCCAAACTTAACCCCTGCTCACTTCCGCACCTCTCCAGCCCCTGTTGCTGTTGCCATGTCACGCAATTCGATTTGATGTCCTTCTGTCCACAGTCGACAGAGGGACAACGCCGGCACTTGGACAAAGTCTCCTCAACGACTTTACTTTTGAAATACCAGGAACTGTGCTATTACTTCACTTACATGAGGCAGCTGCCACATGCAACAGCCGCAGTGACTTGGCATTTAGTCGCATTGCTGCATGCATTGCATTTGTCGCTACCACTTGGGGCAACCATTCGATGGCAACCCCAAAAGCTGATGCTGATTACTCGAATTGACTAGAATTTTGTGCGACAGTTTAGTGCAGGCAAATGAATATAAGCTAAAATATGTTGCCTGCAACTAAATCCAGTATAAAAGATACCGAATTCCTTGAGATACAAATCATTGGGATAAGTTAAATACTTTGAGATAATAGTATTACTTGACGTCTATGTTTAACGATAAATTTGCATGTAATTTGGTTTCCAAGTTCGACTTTATAAAAAAATTAGACGTTTTTTATACAGCTTGGTATACAAACCATGGTTCTACATACATAAAAAAATACAATTGATAAAAAACTAATTTTTTTTTTGCCAAATTGTAGGAATTCGCCTTGAATGCAACCAAACAAAATTTTGAAACTCAAACCCTGCAATTTTGATAAGCTTGGGGTTTCTTTCTTATCAACGATCAGTTGTTTTTTATGCAAAAAAGCATAAAAAGTAGTGTGATGACAACCCTGAAATTGCAAATTCTGATCGACAATCAGCTGTTTTTAACGCAAAAAAGCATCGAAAGTAATGTGATGACAGCCCTGAAATTTTGATAAGCTTGCAAACTCTGATCTGTAGGTTATCAGCTGTTTTTTGCGCTAAAAATCACGAAAAGTAATGTGATGATAAACCTGAAATTTTGATAAGCTTGCAAACTCTAATCTGTAGATTCTCTGCTGTTTTTTAATCAAAAAAATAAGAAATTTAATGTGATGACAACCCTAAAATTTTGAGAAGATTGCAACTCTGTTCAACAAGCAGTTGTTTTTTTCCTAAAAAAAAAAGCACGAAATTAAATCTTAAGTTTAAAATAGAATGACGTCGCTTCTGGTGGAGAAAGAATTAAAAAAAAAATGTAGATAATATAGATGATGATATAGATAACCAAAATAATATACGGCAATCGTTTAAAATTTGTATACCCTCTACCGTATGCTAAAAAGGGTATATTAAGTTTGTGCAAGCAGAAAATGTATGTAACATACAGAAGGAAACGTCGGAGACCCCCCAAAGTTACCTAAAGTATGATCAGAGTGACTAGAGAAGTCGATATAACGATGTCCGTCTGTCTGTCCGTCCGTATGAACGCCTAGATCTCAGAGATGGTAAGAGCTAAAGCAACCAAACTTTCAAATTAGATCCCTTATTATTGCATAGGAGACAAGTTTATTTTATTTTTTTGATATCGGGGTTATATTATATATTCGTCTGTTTTTTGATGGTTTATGAAAATATCGTAACCAAATTTGGCAAAGGTATATCTTTTGGAGTTCGTGAGCAATATATCGGATATGATTGCAATGTGGTGGTACAGGGTATGCCAAAGTCGTCCGCGCCCGACTTTAACGTACGCCATCTTTTAAATGATTTTATAGTGAATTTTTCTAGCGTTTTTCTTAGCAATAGAAAAAAATCAAAATCGTATTTTCTGTAGACTAAAAAGTAACTTTCATCTAATTTATATAATACTAGGGGGCACCGCCCCCTGCATGCTTCGTGTGAACAACAAAATTGAAATAATGTCAAGTGAATTGTTGTTCGAGGGTCCCCTTTTCATGATATATTTTAATGTTTCGTATGAGTTTTCACCTGCTTGATTTCAACGTATCGAGGTGAAACTTACATTGTGCATACTGTATGAGGTGTGGCTATAACATAGTGTAAGTTTTACCTCGATATGTTCACGCATACGAACACAATCGGTATCATACTGATTTTTTTTTTTGAAAATGAAATGAATGTGAAAAATTCTTTGAGACCTATTCTCATACCTACCAAATATAAACAAAAAGTTTCATAAAAATCGGGCTAGCCGTTTCGAAGAAGTGCGACCACAAACACCGTGACACGAGAATTTTCTATGTTAGATTATATCAAAATATTCTTTAAATTGTGTAGGTTTTAAAACTTTTGGCCTAGTTTTGGCCAAGCTCCATAAATTTGTTAAATTTTAGAAAACATAAAGTACAGTCACTCCACACGAAAATGTTCGATTTGATGAAGAAAGGCGTTTCGGAAACCTTTTCATACTAGATTGTAAAGCAAATTACTATCGACAACATAAGCATAGATCCAAACCCAATTTAACTAAAAAAAATTTACAATTATTGCGCGATACTTCGAAAAAAAATTTTACTCAAGGCCAATAAACTAATTTGTATTTAAATAAATATATCTCAATACGGCATCTGTATTATAAAAACATAAATAAATACGGTTTAGCCGAAGGCCTGCTTAGCCAGTGCTATAAAAATAAGTTTGTTAATTATTAGTTTTGAACTATAATTATTATTGCAACTAAAATAAAAAAAAAAAATATTGTTAAATTGTAACATACTATAGTTATGTATGAATACAAAAAAAAAACTTCTTTTTTAATTTTGAGTGTGCCATAAAAAATTATTACTTTAAAAAATACGTATACGCAATGTTGGCTTATAAGCGCGTTTAAGCTAAATGTGGATCTATAAAACCTGCTTTTCCTATTAAGAACTCAACAACAGAGTAACAGAGTAACCCTTCTTCACAAAAGTGTTGTAAAACGCTCTTGAAATTCTTAGGCTGCAGAAGATTAAATTTCTTGCATAAAAAATGTCTCGCTTAAGATAACAGCTGTGAAGTTTTAAATTCTTTGATATCATTTTTTTTTCCCATTTATTTATGGGTTTGGATTTCTATACTACCCCAAGGCACTTCAAGTTAAAATATATATATATACATATATTGTTTATTAGTTGCAAAACCCGAGAATTACGCCAGTCCGCACTTGAGCAACAAATCAAAGCTCAACAAGAAGCAACAACAACAACGAGAACTTTAAAGCCCCTCCAACCCCACCGTTTGGTAAAGGTGACAAAAGTCGCCAGCGAAACGCGTCGATAATCAGCTGAGCTGTTCAAACTGCTGCCACGGCCAGTTCCAGGCGGCACTCAGTCCACTAAGTAAGTATACTAAAAATGTCGTAACATAAAAAATTAATTAAATTAATTAACTAAAATTGCGAGCGGCAGGCAAATTTATTAAAAGCAAAAGCAGACAACAAAACGATGCCAGCGTAAAAGCCAGCTTCGACATTGCAGTCGCTGTCGCTGCAGACGTCACAATTGCTAACAAGCTTATGCTATGTTTACACTGGCAAACGAATATTTGTTGATCTCTTCCAAAGGCACTTACATAATGTGTACTAGAATTTTTTCGAAATCTGAAGATTTTAGGTAATAGTTTACTAATCTTGTTAGGCCATTGGGTTCTTTATGTATTATTTAAAAAAATAATTTTTTAATGACTACTGTTTGAAATTTCTCTAAATCTTTTGTATAATTATATTAGCTTCTATAGCTTTAAGTAAATCATTTTACGTATATTATTGTGGCAAAGTCAGCAAATTGTTAAAATTCAAAATAAATCTTTCGTTACCTAGTTTATTGGGCAAAAATGCGATTGACTTAATATTGTTTAGAATTTAACGAATAAAAAAATCAGTATTTAATTTACTGTCGCAAGAAAATATAAACAAACTAGTTCAATTTTTATGATTCATAAAAATATTGCATATATTATATATATAAAAAGTCAGAAATGGGTTATATCGAACTGACACCAATATAAAAAGTGCCAAGTAACCTTATTATTAATAAAAAGAGAGGAAAGTAGTTAAAGTTAATAGAAAGAACTTTCGGCACAAAAAGGGTTATATATTTTATAATTTATTATTTTTAAACATTTTTGGACTATAGAAAGTGTCATATATTAGTTATACACTTTATACTAATAAAAAAGTTCATAAGAACTCAAGTTTATAACAGAAATAATAATAGTATTTCGTCTGTACCACAGTTTCAAAATAAATTATGTAAATAGTATTCTTTATTCAAAATAGTTACATTTTTCTTGATTTAAAATAATTTTTTTAAAATTTTTTTTTATACAATAAAATTGTTAGAATTGTCTCTTATCTAAACACATTGTACAAAAACAAAAAGCGCGTAGGAACCTTATTTATTACTGCAAAAAAATACGACAAAAATTGCAAAAAAATCATTTTGTATACAAATAATTTAGATTTTTGAGGATTTCTAACTATTTTTCTTAAAATAGGCAAAAATTTATCTTATCTGTAATGTGTTTACATGCACGAATAAAATAACTTTGGTAATTATCACAAAGAAAAGGAAGTATCCTTGGATTATAATTTTCTTGAGCTAGGTACATATATTTAAACAAAAAATTATCATATACAAAAAAATCTTATCTCGAAAACTCTTTGTAGCTTCGGGCAAATACGTTGTCTATTTACACGAAGCTGCTCCGATGTAAACCCAGCATAAGGCTTTGAGAAAGCTTTAAAAGTTGAAACGATTTTTATGTGTATGTGTGTTTGTAAGTGTGTATGTGTGGGGAGCATAAAAGCAGCGATGACGCTGACGGCGGCGGCGGTTAAGGGGCAGCAGGTAAAGAGGAACGACAGTGGAACAAAAAGTGTGGAGGGAGGGTTAGGCGCGCATAGAAAATAAAAGTAAGCACAAGCAAGTCAGTGTAATAGGTGAATGAGTGACTGTGTGAGTGAGTATCTAAGTGTGTGTGTGTGTATATATATCTGTTTGTACAACTTCAAAATGAGTTTATCGATTTTAAGGCAATGCCGAGCAATGCTCACGGGCACAGAGCAAGCACACCAGCCCAGGCAACAGACTGGGGCGCATACGTCTTCCCTTGGCTACGAAACGATTCCCTGTAAGAGGGCGATAATGTGAGTGTGTGGGACACTGTAAGCGTGAGTGTGGATAGACGTGTGTATGCAGCAGCCTCCAAGTGTGGTAGCGCAGAGGGAGCAACGACAGGCTCAGCAGGTTACCCCCAAGCAGCTACAATCAGTTCCCAGGCTAGCCCCAACCCAATCTCATACTACGACAGCACGCCAATGTGTGTCTGACGCTCCTACAAGTGTGTGTGTAAGAGTATGTGTGTTTGTGTTATGCTTGATTTTCCATGCAATTTTCAATAAATCTTAAAACGTGCATAAAAATTGAATGAAAATTCTACAATACCAATTATTTTGCCCTTTAAAAATAGTTTACATTCAAGTTGGGCCGGAACGAATTCAATATACTCGTAAGACAGTCTAGCACTTAGTAGCAGGGGTAAAAATTTTTGGAATAAAGCTGTGCCGGCCGATTATATATCATAATTAGAGACCGAATAAATAATTCATTATACTTTTAAAAATTTTAAACGAAAAGTTTTAGAAAATACGTGTAAAAGTTCATACTTTAAGAATGGTGGAAATGAATTCGACAAAAGGTCAACACCGTTTTGCTCATAAGGCCAGTGTCGGATCTACGGGGGGCTTTCGGGTCCGGACCACCCCCAAAAGTTAGAAAATTGTGTTGACAGTTTTTTGCGAGCATTGCTATATATACACTTCGAAATGAAACAAAAGGTCAACACCCTTTCGTTTATAAGGCTGACCCGAGCACATATACAAACTTTTGTGATCCCACTTCGTACAAAGCAATATAGGCAATGAGGATGGTAGGACTGTATCGACAAAAAGTCAACACCCTTTCGTTTATAAGGCTGACATGAGACAGCATAACATACACACAAGGCAATAGAAGAAATAGGGGTGCTAGGACTGTATCGACAAAACGACAGCATCATTTCGTTTATAAGGCTCACATGTGGCTGCATACCAACTTTTGTGATCCCAAAGCAATATTGTGAAAGCTGCGGTTTTGAGGATCTATTGTGCTCCCTAATAGTTCTAGAGCTACCCAACAGCCGCAAAGCACCTCAGTTTGTCAAATCTTGTAATCTGAGTTGGTTTGATCGAATGATATCGCGGATACAGATTCTATGACCGCCAAAGAAGAATCTTCTGGTACACAGTAGGTATCTGTTGGGAGCATTCCTTCTTTTTGCCACAGAACCTACTGGTGCTAGCTAGAATCCGTGATGCCTATCTTGCATAGGTGTTTCCTGAACCAGCATTAGAAAGTTCTAGTACTAGCTAGCCACGCTGATCTCAGAGTGGAACCACTCCATAGTAGCTGTTCGGTGGTGTCTCTACCAATGCCACAAAATAGCTCAGACCCTATTAGTGGTTTCTTGAAACCGTTCCAGTTTATCAGCTATTTCGTTTCCGGTAATGTCCATCTAAGAAAAAATGTATTCCATTGTTCTAGGCGGTTTAATTTGTCAATAAACAGATGACGCATAATTTCGTCAATTTTCTTATCTCAAGATTTTACAAAATGTCTGAAAAGCTTTAAGTTCTGCTGTCGAAAATGTTTATCAGATAGCAGCTCACTTTAAGAAGCTTTTTCTGTCAAGATAGTTAACGAAGAAGTTAAGAAAATTTTAAAAGCGCAGCAGATGTTTTCATAAATTCTTCTTCCTGTTACATACATTCTTATAAACTTACTATATCCCTATACTCTATAAATGTGAGGTATAAATATTGCAAATCCAAAACAATTCAATAAGACTGGAATTTTAAATAGTGCTTTTGACATTACAGTAACGCCTTTATCTTGTTTATTATATGAGACTAGCCAAAAACAACAACAAGAACAAGTACAGCAACAACAAAGCAAGTAAAGCAATTAGAATATGGAAAATGGAAAATGAAGAAAATGGCATGATAACTGTCTAATGCTAATTTACTGTTAAAGCTGCACACTGACTAAAACCCTCCAGAGCTTTCGACTGTCAATTAAAGTAAGGCTTTGAAGAGCTTTGCCAGCTTAATCTCACGCTTTGTCTCTCTTGCACGCTTTTGCTCTTAACGCACACACAAACAAATGCAGAAACACTCACAGATACAAACATGTTCACACACAGAAACATTTACACATACAATAATAAATTGCATTATTAAATAATATGCAATCAAAATTCGTTAAGAAATATTGCACGGCATAAAACATTTAAGCATTTAAAAGATTAAAACAATCAATAATTAAAAACAAAAAAAAGCAAAAGCTTTATTAATAAAGCATCGAAGCCTTAAAATATTTTTACAATGACAAAGTAGTTAATCAACTTAAAGGTCATGCAAAAGGAAAAACAATAAGTCGGGAGTAAACGACTGGAATATACCCTTTAAAATCTCAAAGTTTTCAGACGATTAGAAATCTTTACCGGAAATGATCATTGAACTTTGAACATTTTGTGTGGTAACATTTGCGTATAAACAGTTGAAAGCTGTTCCCGGAGACTACGAGCTAAAATTTCCAGAAAGTACAAAAAAGATTTACAATAAATTTCTTATGAGTGGGTTTTAGACGAACAGTTTTTAAATTGGAGCATTCCCAATCAACACCCTCAGTTTTCAACCGATTTTTATAGAAATTTAAGCCCTAAGATTCTTTGTCGAATTTCAAGATAAGAACTTAAACAAATGAGGCAATAACAGTACGGAAAACCCGATGTGGGATCGAACCAATTTTTCTACATAAATTTTATTGCATCATTATTTTTTTCAAACAAAAACAAAACCCATGGAGGAGCTGGCCCCATTGACCCCGCTCCTATCTACGTCACTGTTAGTGAATTTTGTTTCTATGTCTTAAAAAATATTTTGGTAACAAAACAGCAATTTCCAAGTTATTACAAAATTTTTTGATGTCGCGAATCCGAATCCAAGGTGCCAAAAGCCACAGCACGACAGGGTTATGATATAACATCAAAAAACACCCATAAAACGTAAAAAGCTTTTTTCCATGGGGAAATCGATCTAATTTTTTTCCATAAATTTTATTGGACCATAATGGGGATGGACCCCCTTGCCCCTAATCCCTATCTATGCCACTGCTCCCACCTATTGAACGCACCTTAATGAATTCTGTTTTTACGGATTGTATTCGATCTTGACGCGTCTTAAAAAATATTTTGGTAATAATACAACATTTTTTTGGGCTGGCTGAATCGGAATCTAACGTCAGGGTTCCTACATAACCTCAAAAATAAATCGAAGTATTACCCTGACGTCTTGGAGTTTTTTGGACCTTGGACTAGTATTCAGCCGCCCTCGGACACCCGGATTCAAAAAACTTTTTACTAAAGTGGTAATTGAGATTACGTAATAAAACAGGAACAGAAAAATCAGTTTTTAGGTTCGAAGATCAAGCAATTCTATACTACATGTCTTACGCCTCTCTGAATCCGCATCCAATTCTCAAAAAATCCCAGCACATTAGGGCTACGACATAACCTTCAAATGATGTTCAAGATTTTTCTGGTATTCAAACACCCATTTGGGGTGTGAGAGAAGAGTAAAGACAAATCGATTTTTTAATTTCAATTTTCCATATAATGAAACATTTTTGTCTTTCTTTTATAGAGGAGCAGAATATTGGCTTGAAAAAAAGGTACATGGAAAATTGCATTATAGAATCGTCCGTTATTGGTAAGTTCGACTGTACTTTGTCCGCTCTCACACGTTACCATCTTCTTAACATATTTACACCCATTACCCTTACAGTACATAAAAAGCTGGCAGCAAAATAAAGATATAATAAACCACTCCACACTCTTTTGTAAATGTTATTTATTATTTCTGTTCTTGATCCCACTGTGCCGCCTTCACAGTGGCACCACATACGAGACGCTGCTCTCAACTATGAAATAAAATGAAATCGATTTTGTTGAGCAGTCAATAAGAGCGCAGAGAGTAAGACTTAGGGAGGGGGATGGGTGCAAGGCGTATGCTTATATGGTGTCTGTGTTAGCCCCCCAAAAGATAAATGGTGCATTTTACAAATTTGTAAAATGTCAAAAATTTACGAGCATAAAATATTTAACATACAAAACATATTGGCCAGGCTGGCTGGAGCATAAATCCAGGGAGGCAAAAACGAGGGGTGTCGGTATGGTTGTTGGTGTTGTTGCTGGCAAAGATTGAAAGCATTTGCAATTTGGTTTTTGGCTCGCACACGCCCACACGTTGCACAGGTAGCAAATAAACTAAGAAGGCCTTAAGTTTTGTGCCACACAATAATGCCAGCAACAACAAAAACAAGAGCTACTTGTGAAGTAGAAACAACAACAACAAACTGACTTAAAACGATACGGCAATAATATGTTGTCACTTGTCAATCAAGCAAGTGCCATCGTCTCGTCTCACATTGCCAAATGCAACAATAACAACAACAACAACAACAACAAAAAGTACTAGAAACAGTGACGTAGATAGTTTTTTTTTTTTTGCAATGGGGCGTCTATTTTGTGTATTTGACTTCGAAAGTTTAGAGTTCCATCATGGCATAGATTGTTACAAAAACAAGAGATTTCAGCTAATTTAGAGGCATCAAATCGCCTCAACGAACCAAAAGCTTAAGCCCGTAAACAACCTTTGAAAATTCATGTTTTTAAAAGATACAAAATTTCTAAAAAACCAATGGACCCAGCAGGTCAAGGTGTCCTGCCAGAACTTGGTTATTACGAAAATCGCTAAGATTGAAAGATAAATGATGATGGAGCAGTTCACATCGAAACAATTTTTAAAAATGTGGTACAGTCGAGGCGGTGCCCGACAGTGGAATACCCTGTACCTTTTGTGTCAAAAAAATTTTTCCTGCATATTCCATCTAAGAACTTTCCAATTGGAATTTATTTTTTTTTGGTGAAAATCGATATTTATACCTATAAGTTCCCTAAATTTTTACCCATTTTGATGAAACTCGAATGTTACAACAAAGAGTTTATTAAAAGTATACGGGGTAAGTTTCAAGTTGGTATGTTGAGGGGTGTGGGAGAAAACACGGTAAATGGATTGCGGGGGGTGGAGGGACCGCATCGATAAAATTTGGATGTGGATTTGTTCATTAGAGCCACATGAATGAGCTTACCAAAAATTGTGATTCTAGGTCAGTTGTAGCCATAATTGCGTAGAGTCAAATATTGACGCAGTTTATTGGCAAGGGGTGGTGAAATTTTCACATTTTTGACTATAACTTCTGTTGTATTTGTCCGATTTTGTTCATTTTTTACACATAGATGCATGTAGCTACAACGCATCGCTCTGTTAAATTTCAGGTGAAAATACTTAACGGTGTGGCTAAAAACCGCGAAACTCTACTGCGGGGGAACGGGGGAAGATATTGACATGATTCAACAAACTTCATCTGCTTAGGAAATATGCGCACCAGCTGGTAAAGTTTCGTGTCTCTAGCTCTTATAGTCTCTGAGATCTAGGCGTTCATACGGACGGACGGACGGACGGACGGACGGACGGACGGACGGACATGGCTCAATCGCTACCCGAGGTTATGATAAGCATTTTGGTATAAAGGACTTGGGGTCTGCCACGCCTCCTTCTGTCCGTTACATACATTGCACAAACCTAGTATACGCTTTGTACCTATAGGTACAGGGTATAAAAATATTGTAAAATTCAACTGGAATTAAATTAAATTCATTTTTACTTGTCGCAAAAATGTTTTCTATCAAAGAAATATCACCGAATTTGTAGAAATCACAATAATGTTATTCAAATAGAAAAGCAAATCGTAGCATATTCGGGAATAACTTAAAAAATATAAACTTTTCTTTTAAACTCTGCCATAAAATTATTCTATCTTGCCTTAAATTGCAAAACATTTGAAATTCTGAATGTATGAAATTTTGGTTTTTCACTTATGTAGAATGAGATGAAATCAAAGAATTCCTCGAAACTTGGGAAAAAGGCGATTATTGAGACACTGATGGATTGTGGTTCTGTTGATATTTGTTGCTTTAAACATATTTCGAGTGAGTACTCCAAGGATTTGAAAACATAAATTTTTTTACAAAATTGATCCATAATTTTCATCACAAGTTCTTGAAATATTTTAATGTTGGGTCTAAGGTTTTCTTACTCATTTCCCTACTGTTTTTATTAGTTGTAATATTATAACATTGTGTTATAATCAATATTTAAATAATATAAAATATTTTAAGTTATGTTAATTTTTGTGATGGTTCATCCAATGGTCTCCACCGTATCCAATACCTTTTAAGTATTAAAATGAATTTTTTAAATATATTTTTTTAATTTAGTTACATATTTGGGAAGCAACTGGATACATATTAGATTCCAAGATTCTATAAAGGGCTTATTCAATTCCGTCCTTCTTTAAACAGAAAATTCTTTAAAAAATTTTAGATTTGAGGTTTGCATTTAAATTTTGCAGCGACTTATTATAAAGAGATAGTGAAATTATTTGATGAATAGATTGTTCTTAAATTTTTTTGCAATCGCTTACAGCGTAAATAATCTCTGGAAACCCCACTCACTACGCCTTTGGCATGACCAGCAACAACAATAACAACATGGCGCACTTGAAACAACGGCACGAAAACTGCCAACAAGCAGTCAGGAGAGCTGCCGAACGCTTCTAGTGCAGCAGCAGCAGCGGCAGCAACTTTTGCGCTGCGCTTCGACGACTCTTTGACTGACGTCTGTCAGAAAATGCCACACGACACGGCGTTGGCAGCGCAGTCGACAGGAGACAGGCGTAGCAGCGGCAGCGGCAGAGGCAGGGGTAGGGGCAGTGGCGGCATTGCGGGCGACAATGAAGTGAAAATTGCCAACAACAAAACAAAACCAAACAATGAATAATCGTTGATGGTGTGGTGAGAGGGAAAAAAAAGAGCGCGGCGTGGGGTGGTATAAATTGCAACACGCGACTTTCCCAAATAAAAACGCATTATAAACAATATGTTTTGTTGTTGTTGTTGCTGCTGTTGTTGCTGCAGTTGTTGCTGCAGTTGTTGCTTTGCATGTTGCAGCCGTTTGAGCAAAATTTTTTTGGCCAGTTTGTGAGTTGGTTATACGAATAGTTTCTTGGCCATTTGACTGACTTTGGTTTGTTTGTTGCTTGTTAATTTTTGTCGATTTTCACTGCTACCGCAGCAGAAGCGACAACAACAAATGCAACACAATTTAAGTAAAAGTTTTTTTTAATTTTTGTACTTTTACTATGCAAAAAGAAAATTGTAAAAAAAAAGAAGAAATAAAAAGTGAAAAGTTTTTAATCAAATGGAAATTGGCCAAATTGTGCGTTATAGACATTGGCGGAAAAACGAATCTTCCTGCTTATGCCAAAGAACCTGCTTTGGCAATAATAATTTATCAAGAACTGTTCAGACCCAATTCTCATTTGCGTAAATCTTAAGAGTTTATTCAAATAAGAACTTAAAAGCAGCTGAGAAAATTTGTAATATATGCGAATATTTCACTTTGAACTTTTCGAATTTAAAAAAATTGTTAGAAACAAATTAAAATAACATAAGTGGGACGTTTGCAACGAGTCATGCTGACTATCAAATACACTGCTCAACTGATTTTGATGCGCATCTTGTTGCAGAACATTTTTGAGCCCTAAATTATTTTATAAGAAATATATGGTAAATAAATTTGGAAAAGTTACGGTTGTGAATGCAAGCGTATTATTAATCGATTTTTATGATTTTTACTTGTGCGATAAACGTGCGATAGCCGATATTTATGGCGTTACATTTAGGTTGAAAAATAGTTTATTTTAAAAAATATGTAACCTACTTTCCTCATCAGAAGATATGATAATTTAAGGTGACATATGACATTTGCCCCAGAGGTGAGAAAAAAATTTGCATCAAGTATTTTTTTTTAGTAACGAGTTATCGATAGCTAAATATTTAGATATAAAAAAAAAAAAAATTGGTTAATATAAAAAAAATAATTTGAAAAAAAATTTTTAAGCCAAAAAATTAAAATGGAAAAAATTTTTAAATCTAAAAAAATTAAATTGAAAAAATTTTTAAAGTAATTAATAAATAAAAGTAATTAATAATTTATTAAAAACAAATTTATAATTAAATTGAAAACAAATTTTTTTATGTAATTAGCAAATAATACAAAAAATTAATTATTTAAAAAATTAATTATTAAAAAAAATAATTCAATTTAATAAATTAATTAAAAAAAAAAAATTTTTTAGATTTTTTAATTTTCTGATTTGTTTTTCTACCATTTTTCAAAATTTTCTCGGGTTCTTTTTATGTTAAAAAAAAAACTAAAAAGACCATAGAAGTGCCCCACAGCGGTATACCCCGACTTTTCATTATGAAAATATTTAATTGGGCCAAATTTTGACTTGATATGTTGAGAATTGATTGTACGAATTCAAGTAGGTAGGGTTTAGAAGGCTGTGAGGAAAGTGCGCTTCTTTTTGGAAGAGTTTAGTTTCCATTATTGATTAGGCTCACATGTGTCTACATATTCAATTTTTTATGCCTCTAGCGTATATACTAACGAAAGATTGTGGAATATTGTTGAAGTTTTCGTAAATGAGCGTATCTGAAGTTGATATATTTTATGAGAAAAATTTATAGTACAGAAACCTTGTAAGATTGTGCAATATGTTTAGTAGTTAATAAAGCTTTATTAAAAATATTTTTTTTATTGCAAATACAGCTGGAATTGTTATTTTCTTTTATATCAAATATTATATTTCCAATGAAAAAATTTACCAGAGTAAATTCTTATTTATAAATGTACCGCATATTGTCACGCAAAAAATCGTTCGTTCTATAATATAATTATTTTTGTTTTTAAAAGCTCCTTAAACATGTTTTAATCTAACCTACTTTGCCTCAAAACAAAGACCTACTAAGCCGTACATGTCGTGTAAATAAGGGCCTTACTTATCTACTTAGAGATTAAGCTGCCCAACCCAACAAGTGACGTGTCAATCGTATGACTTTAAGTGTTAGAAAATGCTTTTAAATGATTCAGTCAAATTGTTGTAAATATGCAAAAAAAAAAATGTAAATTACGCATAAAGAATAACGAAAAGCTTAAGCAACAATAAAAACTCATAGCCTTTCCAGGCAATTAAAAGTAAGCGAAAATTAAAAAACAAAATCAACAACAAAATGTGATAAAGTCAAGGCGCGTTCAGACACTCAAATACTCTGTAACCTTAATGATAAAAGCGTATTGCTGCATACTTTTAAATGACAAATCAGTAGTTCTAGTAGTAGTTTTTTACATGCAGTATTTTTTACTAGTGGTGTTTTTTAAACTATTTTGAACTGCTTGTTGTACAGTGCAGCAAGTAGTTTGCATGCATACTTTTAAATGACACTCTAGTAGTTCTAGTAGTAGTTTTTTACAAGCAGTTTTATTTCAGTAGTGGTGCTTTTTTTTTTTTTTTTACCAATTTTGAACTGCTTGTCGTACAGTGTAGCAAGCAGTTTCCAAATTCTTTAATCATAAAGCTTAGAAATAGATTAACGTGATATACGTAAAAATTGTTATTTTATTGATTTAAGCCATTTCATAGCTCATTTTATGGATTGGTCAAAATCTTTAAAAGAATGTCGAACCTTGGAGTAAAGTTTATTTATTACTATAGCTTCCTGAAATTTTAAACTTTTTAAATGAGACTCAAAATTTAATTTGAAATGTATATATAATTAGTAGATTTTAAGTCCTCAGGTTGGGAAGCGTAGTGTGTTGGATAAATCATATTTAGCTTAGTTCCATCGACAAAAGATAGATGTAGCTTACATGAGACTCCTTGCAGTGTTTCTAATAATACTTTTTTAAAATTATTTAATCTTAATTCGATGAATTTTTAGGGTGAATTCCCATTTTGTTCAATATTTAATAAGACTCTATCAGTCCCGGATTAATGCGCATCTTTTGATAAAATTTTAAGTGCCTAGATCTTGTGGTTTTCAAGATACAGACGAACTTTGAAAAGGTTAGCAGACTGATGAGAAACTATGCGCATATGTTGTTGAAATTTAGATCCTAGATCTTGTAGATTTCGAGATTTAGCTGTTCAGATATACGGACATGGAAAGGGGCAGCACATAGAAGCTCAACATAACAAGTTGAACCATATGGCGGATTAGACTCATATTCTGTTCAAATTCGGTGTCCCTAGCTCTTGAAAATTTCGAGATATAGTTGTTCATACAGACGGAGAGATGGATTTACTCCATCGCTAGCCGATTCAAGGCAAATCATTTGGGTACCAATAACTTATAGTCTGCCAATCATGGAAATAGCCATACAAAAGAATTTTTCCATTTTGCGGCATTAAAGTGTCTCATAAAAATTTTGGACGTAAATCTCATAGAGTTTTTAAGGTATCATAGTCTATAGGGTAATATGCTTAAGTAATTAAAAAATCTGTTCTAAAACGGCGAAGATTGGAAACATATCTTCTTGAAGACCTTGTTAGTTTAATGTCATAAGAGAATCTCTGAGACTTCATCTTATAGCCTAGTAGCATTAAAAGAGACAATTGTTCTGGAATGAGGAAAATATATCGAAAAGGTTATGTAAAAAAGAAAGGCAATATCCTAGAAGAATTAAACGAGGAATTTCTTTAAAGTAGAAAGTTCGATTTATATCTGCTTAAAAAATTAAAGAAAATCGTCTGGGTCATCATATCCGATAAGTTATCTAAGAAAGAAAGATACTCAGAAGAATTAAAGTAGACAATCATTCTTGAACGGAGAGAAATAGATGCATGGCATCTTGAAAGCCTCAATAGTTAATTTAATGGTATACAGAACCTTTCTGGTCATCATATCCGTTAAGCTATCTAAGAAAGAAAGGACTCAGTAGAACTAAAATAGACAATTATTCTTATACAGACAGAAATTTAGTCTTCCTTTCTTTAATTGCATACAAGGCTGCTTGAAAAACTTGTTGATAAAGAATTTCAGGTTTAACATATCACAAAGGTTGTGTAAAAAAGAAAGGCAATATCCTAGAAGAATTAAACGAATATTTCTTGAATACGGAAAGTTGAATACAAGCCATTTTAATTGGATGCTATAAAGAACCTCTGGGTTATCATATTCCATAAGTTATCTAAGAAAGAAGGCAATTTAATACTCAGAAGAATCAAAGGGGGCAATATTGACTCAATTATCTTTAATCATTGCATTTAATTTGTTATAAAAATTTTGGTTTCATAAAGATACAATGACAAGGTCACTCTAAGTACCATAACTACAGTGTATAATGAATCAAGCCCAGAATTTAATATTGACTGACTGACTGACTGACTGTACAGGACTGGACTGAGTAAATATAAAAGTGAATGATTATGGACGTACATGACACAAATGACATTGCAAGCGGATGCGGAAAAAGTAGTCGACATGACTACAAACTGACAAACTGTGGCAAGAAGCTGGCGAGTTGCAGGGCAACCTCAGCTCAAAACTTGAATACATCACGTTTGCTTATAAGCAACAATTGCAACAAAAACAATTCAAACAACAATAACAAAACTGAACTGCACTGAAATGTTGATAAAAGAAATAGAAACTCAAAGCCCCCAAATGCAAGCGCTTGTAATTGCAAACGACGACGTCGACGCTGACATTAGCATCGCTGCCAACGACTGTGTAAATTTGCGGCAATTACACGGGTCTGTCTCAAAGTCCCCGCCGTACCGCGTATCTGTCGCTAGAATTGCAACAGTTTGACGAAGAGCCGCGGCCGTACGACGGCAGAACCAGCAATTATATAAACTAGAGTTACAATCAGTCGTCAGTCAGCCTGATGGCCGGGTCGGGCCGGTTCGGGCTGGCTCTGGGCTGGGTTAGGCCTTCGTATGATGCAAAACCCAAATCAAGTCAAGCCAATCCAATCCCAGCATATAGACAGTGTGACGGGCTTTGAAGTTTCGTCGAGAAAAATCTTTGCTGCAGTTAAGAGTTTCTTGTTGTTATAGGCTTTGAGCGGGTATGCTAGGTTTGGTGAGGAAGTGTGCAACGTTTGGATGCACAAAATCTTAAAGCGTGTTGTAGGAGTAAATACTCGTTTACAAATCAGTTTTAAAGCTGTTTAAGACACTTTTGAAATCGAATATTTTAAGAAGGGGATAGATATCGAGGCAACAATTGCTTTGCTTACATGTTACTCAGCTCGCTCTCAATTTATGCGACCTTGAAAAAGTTTCATTTGATTTTTGTTTCAGTTTTTTCTGATGCTTCTTTAATCAGCAAGAATCTATGCTATCTCCAAAGGTTTTCACTTGATTTTCGTTTCAGTTGCTTCTGACGCTTGGTTTTCGATGCTGAACACAAAACCGAAAAGTTTCACTTGATTTCCTTTCCAGAAGACTATGCCAACCCAAAAACGCCAGACTCATTAAGACCTAGAGAACCCGAGTTCGCTGAAATAAAGAGTTACTGGAAGAATCTTGAGAATCTTAAGAGTTACTTAACCTCAGACAATCATACAATTCGTTTATTTACATACTCATAAAACAATTTCGATTACGCATCTAACAGACCCAACGAGAAGCCAAAGAAGCGACACAAATCCAAGTTCGGTAGCAGGTAGAGCTACTAATTCCATTAGGGATTCAAAAGCAACTTTTGAGGTGTATTTAAAAATAAAACCTTAGTACATATACGTACAAGCACAACTAGATCGATTTGACAGTCCCAATAAGACAGCGGAATAAGCCCGAGTTCGGTGAAAAAAGACTTCGTTTCCCATAAAAGAATTTTGAGCCGAAGAAGAAGACTTCCTAGTTTACGCTACTCGTCTATGAAGGAGCCAAGAGGTCTCTGAAAGACCTTCTTTATGAAAAGACCTCTCGGCAACATAGCAGACTGATATCAACTTTTATAGAGTATACAAACTTCGCTACAGTTTTACGCAACTTCTTTTTCTGGTTGACTTTCTTGTTACTGGCTGCTAGTTTTGGGCTTACAAAATAATTTCAAGGTATTTATAATGCACATACTTATACTACAAGCCAAGCCAAGAGTACCTATAGCAATCGTAGCAATAATATAGATACAAATGTATCTTTTAGCTGCGCCACAGCCAATGCGAGTGAAACTGAACTAAACTAAACTGAACTGAAAACGAAAAACGCTGACCTCATTATTATTTTTTGTATATATATATATATATGCTACGAGTGTGTACTACTACTATGTACTATATATATGTACATAATATGTGCAGCTTTTTACGTATATGTTTTGTACTATGTACAAAAAATATGTTGCCTTTTATAAGTATGTAGGTTTGGTTAGAGCGCTTCGTGCATGCTCTAATGTAAAAGCGTTGCCAAGATGCCAAAGTATCTGCGAGATACTTTGTGCTGGCTTTCGCAAGCCGTTGTTGTTACAGTTGACGTAGCAACAGTTTTTGGGAACTCTTTTGGAAAAGCTAGCATAGACTGTGACCAAGCGCATGACAAGCAGTGGAGCTAAGCTTATGGCATTTTCTAGGTTCCAAAGACTATATGCAAAAATAAAGCCAAAGTTTTGTTAACAGTCTAAGTTACCAGCCCAGAGACCTGTGCTCAGTTGGCTATGACATCAGCCCAGCCACCTGATAAGATAATAAACTTTGAAGTTTCATATCCAACAAAACATCCTTTAATGGAGATGGGGCTTAAGTTGTCAAAACCTGCTTATAACTATAACATATACAGATATGTAGAAATTTTCATGGAAATTGGATCAAAAGTTACATATTTGTTGACATATTATTAAATGGAGCTTTTGTACAATCTTTAGCGGGTGGGATTTAATAGTGTGTTTGGCTACCGTCTTGGAATCTCTCTCCACTCTTAACTCACTTTTGACTAAATCAGTGTTTGGAGACTCCATATACGAGGTATAACGACTTAGATAGTCTAAATAGCAAACGAAGCACTCAGCTGAATAACTCAGCTAGTAGAAAAAGAGCTTAAAATAAAAAATAGAGATAGTGTTCGGAAATACCGGGCCTTGACATGGTTTGATTGTAAATTTTAGAGTTGGTTCCACGATTATGGTGACAGCTATTGGAAATGAGGTCTATCATCTTAACTCAAATTTATATTTATTGTTATGTTCCCATTTACATTCATTTAGTTAGAAGCTTTTGAACCAAGCCGATGCTCGGAATGCCGTCTCCAGGGTCCTTCTCAGATTACTAAACGGTTCAAATCAGATTCCTTTAAAAAGTTCAAATTTTTATGATGTCCGGTAAAATGCTGAAATCATAAACTAAGGATACTTGGTATGGCACGAAGATTTTTTGCATGCATTGCTCATCACAATCTAAAATTTTAAATAGTTTCCTAATAGAGCTTCTCTCGAATGGACTAACTCCGATCGGATCTCATCACTCAATAATTGCGTGGTATCTTTAAGAGATATCTCACTCTAAGCAAATATATATTTTTTACGGGATTTTAGAAGGATTGGATCCAAGAATATGTTCTGATAAGCCTCAATCTGACTTCTTCATCTTCGTCTCGTCTATTAACTAACTAGAGCTCTTCGGCTTCGGGTTTCCCTGAACTTGAAACGAAATTTTTGCGTGGGACTAGGGAATTATTTCTAGCTTTGTAAAAAAGTTCTTTGGGAAAGCTTACTATTTATTAGACGCTAACCCTCTGCTGGGTACCGGCTTAAAATGGCAAATCGGGCAATTAGGGGCGGACGAGTGTACCAGTAGAGGATAGGCGCCACCTCCGACTTTACCGTGCACTCTGACGAGCACACAACGAACTGCAAGGTTTCCGGGTGATCTCGTCTAGCTAACCTAACCTAATCTATTTGTTAGGCCCCTAATTTTTGCTGGAATTCTTGAAATGCAAATGCAAACAAAGATATTCGTAGACAAGTTTGGTCTAAGGATTTAAAAACTTCGATGATTTAAAGAAGCAGATACTGCTTAGTAGGTAACATATATGGTATACCCCAAAGGATCCATGAAAAAAAGGTGGGACTCTTCCAATTTCTTTTTTTTTTTGTAAATTGTATCCTTAACTAAATATTAGGGTTTTAATTCTCGTTCAAATTCGTGAAAATCCGAATTGATTAGTCTTCATGAAAAACACTTATCCAATCGGAAAAAAAACGTTTGGAAAAATTCGACGATTATGGGAGCAGCTGCATGATACTTCATGTAGTAACGTATACTTAATAATAGAACTACATAGATAATGTTGGAACTTTTCTGACTTACCACATGTACGCTGCTCTGCAGCTGACCCGCTAACATCGTCTGCGCTTGCGCAGGCGGCTCCGGAAGCTTCTTTTCGGTCTTCTTGGCGGTACGCTTGTTTTTACTCTCAAGAAAACGTTTCTGAAGCGTAGTTGTCTCGTGATTCTGTTGCTCGCAAACCGTGCTAAAGGTCTGCTCGTAGCGCGGTACTGAGTCCGATTGCCGGCGTCGATAGTTTTCCATGCGTCGGCGTAGTCTATCGACAATCGGTTGACGCTTTGGTGGCACATTGTCGCTGCCCATTGTTGCTGCGTTGTTATTGTTGTTGCTGCCAGTGTTGCCGCCGTTGTTGTTGATGCTGTTGCCGCCGCTGTTGTTATTGTTGGCAGTGTTGTTGCCAGCGCCGGAGTTGTTGTTGTTGTTGCTGGAGCAGTTGCCTGCTGCAGACGCAGCGCTGCCAACTCCGTTGCCGCCAGAGATAAGGCCGCCGATAATTCCGCCTGTTGCATTGTAGGGTGAATGTTGCTGTTGTTGTTGTTGTTGCTGTTGCTGTTGCTGACGCTGCTGCTGTTGTTGTTGCTGTTGTGTGACATGTTGCAGCTGTTGTTGTTGTTGCAGGTGTATGCCCAGGCTTTGCTGATGTTGTTGCTGCTGATGCTGCAAGTGTTGCAAATGTTGTTGCTGTTGCAATTGGAGATTCAGATGTTGCTGTTGTTGTTGTTGCTGATGTTGTTGCTGATGTTGTTGTTGTTGCTGCTGTTGCTGGGCGACGGCGGCGGCTGCTGCTTGGCTGGCGCTCTGGAACACTGGCAGGCCGCCCGCATCCATAAATGCGTCCGTGTTGAGAGTTTGCGTTCTGCTTCTGGCTTGTTGCTTCGCTGGATTCGTGCGTTTACGGCTGCTGCTTTCCGGTGCGAATCCCGCCCAGAGAGAAACAACGCTTACGACGAATACGACGAAGAACAAGACAAGCAGCAGCAAACACGTTCAAGCGTTTTGTTGTTGTTGGTTGTTGTTGTTGGTTGTTGTTGTTGGTTGTTGTTATTGTTTATGCTGTTAACAAAAGTTCAAATCGCACTAAATCGAGCAATTCTGTAGAAGATTACAAGACGCGTGTCTGTTTTAACTGGCAGCCCTGTAGCTAAGACGGCAGAAAGCGGGCTGAACAGACATGTGGAAGCGCCTAAAACAAAAAGAAAAGCAATAATGGAAATACTTATTAGTTTACAATTATTTTTAGATACTTATTTATGGTGCGTATAATTGAAAATTAGACGTGAAAAATTGCATATTATAATCTGTATTAGATACAATACAATAAATGCTAAAGGTCAGCAATCCAATTTAACCAGAAATACGTGTAAATAGAGTTCAATAGAATTGGATTACAGGAGCAAACAACGAATGATGGGAGCCCTTAATGCAATTGCCAAGGCAGAGATCAAGTAGTTGATGTCTAAGAGCGTTACCAGATCGTGGAGTATTTCGATAATGCAGCAAAATTTAAAGAGAAGCGAAAGATAATAAGAGCTAGATTAATCCAACATTCAGAAGAAGACGTTGGGGACTCCCAAAATTACCTAAAGTACGATCAGGATGATGGAGCAGTCGATATACCCTGTGTCTGTGTGTTCGTCCGCATGAACAGCTAGATATTAGAGATGATAAGAGCTAGTGTAACCAAGCTTTCGGAAGGAGACGGCAGAGACCCCCAAAAGTTACCTAAAGTATGATCAGGATGACTACAGCAGTCGATATACCCAAGTTCGTCTGTCTGTCTGTTCGTCCGTTTGACCGCCTAGCTCTCAGAGATGATAAGAGCTAAAGTAATCAAACTTTCGGAAAAAGACGGCGAAGACCCCCATAGTTACTAAATGTATGATTAGGGTAACTAGAAAGGTCTATACGTCCGTCTGTCTATCTGTATGAACGCCTAGTTGTTGAGATGGTAAGATCTAGAGGAACCAGATTTTCAGATTAGATCACTTATTATGTCAAGGAAACAAATTTATTCTTCATCCCCTAGGGTGGATCGAAAATTCCGAGTTTTAAGGACATCATTATTCATTTATTACGTATTGTATACAAACACCCTTTATAAAAGTAACCAAACGATAATGAATAGAAATCCAGAATATGAGAACTTGAAAAAACAGTTCACAAGAGATAAAACTTTCCTATTGGGTTTTCCCCAGAACACGTTCAAGCAACCGATAAGCCGCCGCCTAAGTTCTCCAAAACCAACCAAAATTTACAATATTATGAGTAATGCTCCTAAAGAAGGTGCTACGTGACTTTGGACACGGCAACAACAATTTTTCAATGTAGTCGCAGTACATGACTATCGTAGTTTAACGATAATTTAAAAATATATAAAAAAAAATCACAACAATGTTTTTAAATGTAACCCCCCAAATGCAAGCCTCTGAGTTGTGTGAGCTAAGTTTTTTGCGATTTACAAAAAGATCGAAATAAAAATTTTTCTTTTTTTTTCTTTATTATCGCTTAAATTTAATTACTCGCGCCGTGCTTCAATTTTTAAACGTCGATTAATCGCAACCGTTCACACTACTAGATCGCGAAAAAATAAAACATTTCGATTTGTCGTACAACCATACAAAATTTCATTTTTTTTAAACACAAATTTGAAAGAAAAAAAATTTAAAATTGTAATAAAATTTTACCATATACACTAAAAAAAAAAGATTTAAAAATCTTATTGTCAAATTTTATTGTTTTCTAAGGTAGTTGATTATTTTGAAAAAATGTATTCTATAAAGCAACTTTTGTCGCGAGTTTATCCAATCTTATTTAGACCTCTTAGATTGTTATTTTCAGTTCTTCAATTTCACTTTTTCCCACGCAAAATTCTTAAAAATCGAAAAAAATAATTTATATTATTGTATTAAAAAATATTTATACATAAAAAAAGATTATAAAATTCTTATATTCTTATAATTTTTTCTTAAGATTGTTGAAAATCCGTAAACAATATTTTGCTCACAATTGCAGATTATATCTCATCTTACTTGCGAGTTCCTAAAACGCGATTTTCAGCCTTCTTAAATATGATTTTTTTTAAAGAAATTCGTAGAAAGAAATCTATATTATTGTATAAGCAGAAAATAAAAGTGTTTTTTCAAGATTTTGTTTCGAGATTTTCATAATTGATAATTTCGCTAACAATTTTAGACTTTACTTAATCTTATTTTAGTCTTGAACATGTTTATCTTTAAGATTTGTTTTTTCCATCCAAGAAATAAAAACAACTTTCTTAAAATAAGACAAAATCTTATTTACAGATATATCAGAAAACCAAAATTATTATTTGAATTTTGAAGTTTATAATTTAAACATAATTTTCGGATTTAAATAATTATATTGAAATTTTCAATCAAGATTAAGGTACTGTGAAACTTCAGTACATCGAACTTCTACCTATCAAGATTTTTTCTTAAGAATTGCTTTTCGTACAATATTTAGTGATCATCTATAGCGATTCATTTTGATTACCTTAAGTACAATGAAATATAATGTTTAACAAACAAATTTGATACCAGCAAGTTAAACCCAAATGCTCTCTGTATGACGAATTATGTGAGATAAGTTTTCGTTACGCATTTAAATAAAATTTCTTATTGCGAAAAAAATTTTATATTTTTTTTAGGGTACTCCCAACAATTTAAGTTGCACAAAAGATAATTTTAATTCTAAATTGACAGGAAGTTCAACTGTATAAGACTGAAGGCCTTTGTACCTCTGACTATAAACTTTGTTGTAATTTAGAATTTAATTCTATCATAAATAAAAAATCAAAGACTTACTATTAGCATAAAATGCATATTTCAATCGACAAATAAAAATATTAATCTTTGCTTATTTACTCATAACATCACTCTTAAGCCATATTATATATTGGCAAGGGCGTTCAAATAATTACGTAATCCTGTCTGTTTCGAAAATTAATTTAGATAAGTCGTATTGACTGCACTGTTAACATGACCAGATCCAGAGCAATTGAAAAATAGTGTAAGAATATCTTAGCCGATATACATCGCTATCGGAATCGATATCTTACTTATTTGTAACTATTAACGCTGCTCATCGGTTCGATCCTCGACAAAAAATCGCTAGCGAACTCGCGCGCGACTGTTCTGACGTGTTAATGCAGCGCTCGCGACTTGCGGGCGACTTTTGTAGTAACAACAACAACAACAATAAACAAAGACAAATAGAGTGGCTTGCACAGTGTGCCCGTCCAATGTATACTAAATACTAAACGTATGAATGACGCCGTTGACGTGTTTGTTGTGTGGACCAGAGTCAACGGTCGTTGGGTCGAACGAAGCCCCAAACCGAGCTGAGCAAAAATATGTTGGAGTTGGGAGCGTGTGCTGCGACGAGCGCAGCAACGAGTGTGACTGACGACTGACGACGTCGATGTCGACGGCACAAATGAGCAAACCCAAACCGAACCTCTTGGAACACAGACACAGCCATACATCTCTCTATATGACTGACTATATGTCAGTGGTGTAGTTATGTGTGGCACGTGAAGTTGAAGTTGCATGCAGATACCAACAACAACTGGCAGAGAAATTAAGCTGTAAACAGCGACCGGGGGTTATGAGTTGGGTGTATCTGACTATACACAATCCATGCGTGTGTCTGTGTGGGTTTAGGGCTTAAAACAGGTTTGCGCCTTTGACAAAAAGCAATTGACGAAGCTTTGAGCCAGTCTGCACTTAATGCTCGAAGCCCAACTACGCAACAGACACACACAAAAAGATAAACCCTAAAAAATTACATACACTGATTTAGAGCTTATTTTATGCAGTACCTACATACTTTTAATTTTAAACACTACTGATTTTTTTTTATTATTATTTTTAGGGGGCTTCCCAGGTGCGTTTCGGCCACACTAATTTTGTCATCGTGTGCACCTAGCGGCAAAAAATTAAGTATTAATATACATCCACCAAATAGAAAAATAAATGATGACGATGGTCACGAAAAACTTTGCTAAAAGCTTTATTTAAAATCTTAAAAAAAAAATTTTAATAAATAATTTAGTAACGATTAAAATATATTTTTTTAGTGCATAATCAATTGAATTAAATTCACAGCTACATTTATAAGAACAAAATTGCAGTAGGTGGTAAAAAACAATTCCAACTATTTGCGCAAAAAATATTAATTTTCATAAGTAAAATTTCCAAATTATTTCCCATAAAAAAGTACGTATTTTGGCGACTTACTTAACTGCTTTAGAAATAGTGTATTTCCCTTAAATAATTATGCAAGTACACAATTTCAAAACTCAGATTTTTAGACACTCTAAAAAAGATATTACCGCTTAAATAATAAAAAAAAAAATAGTACTGCAAAACAGTTTAAAACCTAGAAAGATAAAAGCATATGTATCTCCAAACCTCCTACTAAATTTTACTACAAATCGAGCGCCAAACCAAAATTGGCTTTGGTTCAAATTATAACATTTTTTATTAGACAAAATATTGCACATAAATTTAAGAACATAAAAACCTGAAGTTAGCAATATTTTCCAACTTTAATGAATGGCTTAAAAAAACAATATGTAGCTATAAATATTTAAAATAACGAGTGTATAAAATTTAGATAAAAAAAAATATCAAATTTTTAATAGAACAACTGCAACTATTGTGTAAATGTGTTGTTTTTTTATTTTTTTATAGATTTATGTAGAGAAACTTGGTTCAAGAAAAAGGGTTTTTTAGCTTGAACATGTTCTTCTATTAAAAAATAGATAGTTCTACTTTGAAGTCAACTACGACTCTGAAAAGTTTGTTGCATGAAATAAGTTTTAAGTAATAAGTTCGTATTGTTATATATAATGCTCAAAATATTGAATATCATATAAACTTCACTTAAAATGTATCCATAAAAGAATTGTTATTAATTTTTTTTTTCTTTATCCTAACTATTCGTTACTAATTTTAATAAGCAAAAAAATTAAAATGTCTTATATTTTGAATGCTTCTTAGTATAAAAAATAAACTATGAACCCACTGTAAGTAAAAAAAATCGCACGCGTTTCGCAACGCTGCGACTTTACTCGCATTGCAATCTCATACAAATGACAAACGAACTGACCGAACGACGCGTCGCATCAACTGGGTTTGCGCTGCGCTGCTCGTTCGATCGAACGAGCAACTCGCATACAAACGAACGGCAAAAGCAACCAAACCGATTAACAGGCGCACAGCAAAGTCAGCAGTCAACGGCAGTCAACGCTGTATGTACAATGCTTGAACGAGCCAACGAAAAAAAACAAATAAGTGAGAGAGCGAGAGTGAAAGAGAGAGCCGCATGACGAGTTGAACGAGCGGCGAGTGCGTGCTATTTCTTATACGAATGAACGAGACAGTTGAAGCGAGTCAACGTCGTCGTTGACGTCGACGTTGTTTACATTTCGCCGTTGTTGAGCTCTCTGGTGAGTATTGTGTTGCGTGTGTGTGTGTGTGTGTGTGCGCAGCGACGGCAGCAGCGCTGCTCTTTGGTTGGCGTGGGAGCGCGCTCAAATCCAAAAAAAACAACAAAAAAGGTCATTTTGCGAGTGCGATTTGTTTGCTATTGTTTTTTGTTGTTGTTAGTGCCGTGCTATAAACAAAGGCATGCCTCCCACAGACACCACCTCCTCAGCAGCCATCACACAATACGGGTGGGGGCTAACATGCAAATCGACTTTAATTAGAAATCTAGAAGCCACGCGCTTTTACTCTAATTGTACGCACGGTAAATTGAGTTGCAAGTGGTTTCTAACAGCTGACTAACTACCAAATAAATGCAGATTTGCACTAAATACTCTATAAATAGAATACTAGGTGGGATAAAGTAAATCTACCAAATATGATGCCAAAGTTGCCTAGATTAAGCCCTAAAACAATCTGTTAGCTTGTTACTTCTGAGTTTTGGCCCAAGTTTGGCTTCAATGCTTTTAAACTATTTTTGAAAAGCTATTATGAACGATTTACATTAAAGGGTATTTGAAGAATTTAAAAATAAAATCTTAAACAAAAGCGTTTGAGGACTTCTGGCGCAGCGCAGAATAAGTCGTATATGGATTTAAATAAGAGTTATGGGATTGACAAAAAATCAAAACGAAAAAGTCGTTTGGGTTAAAGTACAAATTTATTTAAAATTTAGAATTCACACCAGAAAACTTATTCAAAAACATTTCAATCCATTTTTGAGTTTTAACCAATCCATGTCAGGGATCGCAAATAGGAATTATGGGATTAAAAAAAATCAAATCGAGAAAAATGGTTGGGATTTTATTTAAAATCTTGAAGTCACGCCTGAAACCTTGTTCAAAAACATATTTTAGTCAATTTTTGAGTTTTAACAACTCCATGCCGCAAAACATATTAGAAATTTATACCAAACTATCTCCGCTGAAGTATGCTCTAAAAATTGTAAAAATAAATCTTAGGCAAAACTGTCTAGAGATTTCAGAATCGACAGGGATATAGGCTTAGGCTTCTTCGTCTTTCCATATGAACACCTACCAGAAGCTGATTTAAATTGACTTATTTGAACCCGAAGATATTTAATATATACTAGATTAGAGCCTTGAGACTCATATGAGCCTAATGAACAAAACAAATGTGAACTTTTTAACAAATAATTTGAATATTCAAATCCTAATTTTTATGAATGCAACCTTTTTCTAAAAAATTATTCACATCTTATTTGATATAGTGAATAATTTTAATTTCGCTTCGCCGACTAACTTAAAAAATTAGTAGTCAATATACGACCACACTAATTTTGTCACTTTACCTACCGAATGTCTTACTTTTTCAAACCCAATTCTTGTTTCGTGCGAAAAGAGTAGCACAAGTTTTTCATAAGAAATTTTGGAAGCTCGTGAACCCATCATTTTTTGAAATCAAATGTTAAAGGTAATAAATAGTTTGATTCACGAAATGTAAAAACACGAAAAATTAAAACTCTCAAGTTTTTTAAAGTTTTTAATAGCAAAAAATAAGAATCGAAGTTATTTAACATACTAATTTATAACTTTTAGAAAATAGACTCAGCTCGTAAAATCGAAAACCAACGACAGACATGCACCCATTTTTCGCTATCATTCGCTACCCATCTGGTAACCCTAACTAAGCCAGGTATGGTCTCATTTTAACAAAATAGGTGACTACGCCCGATAAGGGCCTTCATGCTCTGTTAAACAAATACTTAGTATATAAATAGAGCATACGCTGGCGCTAAGCTCCTAGCCAGTATGACGTCAATCAGCCCAATAGATTGGCCCTTTAAGCAACATTGAAATTGCTTTTAGCATAGTATCTAAAAAAGTAAAGCATGGAAATGGCCGATAACAATTTTACGGCTCAATTTTTAATTAAGAGCTTGGCCGTGTTTCATTAACTTTAGCACTTGACTGAACCCAAGTAAATCTGCACGGGGTGCGGGAAACTTTACTATGCAGGGTTGCAGGGGGGCTTAGATTGTCAGTCAGGCTTTTGCATTAGCGAAATTGGTGCGCAAGAAATCGATAGCAGTCATAAAATTTCATGCAGTCAAAGCAACTCAGCGTACACGTAAAAAAAATCATTGTACTAAGTAACAAAAAAGTAACTAAATGCATGTATATAAGGTATTTGTAAGTACATAGCGGGCATATGTTGAGTGAAATGATATTTACAGTAACAGCAGTAAAAATGAAAATAAACATAAAATTTACTTTAAGCTGTGAGTAACAGAGAGACTCGCATATCCTCATTCACTCACTCCGTCACTCGCTGTACGTCACACTTTGCAATCGAAAAAAAAAAAAAATACAACAGCATCATTATTATCAGCGGCATTTTCTTCATAAATTCTTGTACAGTCAGAGCAGTAAATATTCGGACACCTTTAAATTATAAGTTTAAGCGCTTAGTTCACCTAACATGTTATTGCAAGCAACAGAAAGCTCCAAAAGGTACCAGTACGCAGCCGTCCGAAAAGCTTTCAAACAAAAACTGCAACTTGGTACTTTTCTGGTATTTTTTATCTTTGCTCCATGATGTATCAGAAAATAATTAAAATAATATTAACGCAATAGGGTATTTTTGTGGTACTTTTTATCATGGTGTTCTGCTCTTTTTTAAAATTTTTATAAAATTTAATTTAAATTAGTTATTTATTAAAATGTTCACATTTTGTGAAAATTGTTCGGTTTGAGATAATGGTACGGAAGCCTTTTTTATGAAAATGTTCATACTTTAATTTCTTTTTTTTTTGATTGTAGGCACGAAGTCAGTGATGCCAATTTAGCCTTTTTCCGGATAGATTTGTCCTTTTTTTAACTGCTTCTGCCGGAAAAAATATCAAACAGCCCCTATCCGGAAATCTAGCCTTTTTTTGGGTTGGTTAGCAGTTTACATCCTTTTTTTTATATTGAATTTGTATATAGTAAATATAATGCAACTGCAACAATGTGGCGAAGCTTCGATACACTCTTATACCGAATTCAAGAGCGTTTTCGTTATCAATTAGATGTATCGGTTATCGGTACTATCGTCTAATTGCGCCATTTAAAAATATCACGCACATTACTGACAACATACCAAAGGAAGTGTACCATGGTAGAATAAACAAGGTACGCTATTCCCGAAAATTTTTCGCGACACAAACCTTATTTTTAGTTTCGTTGATGTCTACACGAGAAAGCCAATGTAGTTGCAACCATCAGCACAAAAAAAAAAAAAAATTAAATATGCTTGCCTACGCACAACAACAGCGGTGGTTTGCTTTTCGCTCTCCCGCTTTTTTGCTCTCCCACTTTTTCGCTCAGACTAAAAATAAGGTTTCAGTGAAGTGAATAGCATACATGTATAATTCTACCATGGAAGTGTACAAGCAAAAAGAAGAAGTTCACGCAACAGAATTTCCCATATATTTGTTTGAGCTGCTTCTTAATCTCATTATATAACATGTTCAAAATAGTGGCTTTGTGACATGGTTTGTATTTTATCTTTTTAGGTTTTCCAATAACTTTGAAGTTTTAAAGAACATCCTTCGTTCGATATTCACACAATGTTAAAACAATATGCTACCATCCAATTGGTAAAACAGGAAAATAAATAATAAATAAATAAATTTGGCCCATAGTTAGGAAATATAAAGACTTAGCAGGCAACAGTTAATTTTTATACCCTGTACCGTATAGTACAAATGGTATACATATTAAGTTTGTGCAAGCCGAAAATGTATGTAACATATAGAAGAAGTCGTCGGAGACCCCTCAAAGTTACCTAAAGTATAATCAGGGTGACTAGAGAAGTCACCGCCTAGATCTCAGAGATCACTCTAGATCCCTTAATATTTCATAGGAGTTAAGATTGTTTTATTTTTTTGATATCGGGGTTACATAATATAGCTCCCATAGGGGTGTTTCAGACAACCTCGAAAAAAACCAAAAGTTTTTGATGGATAATTCGTTTGTTTATGAAGATATCGTAACCAAATTTGGCCTTCGGAAGTTTTTTAGAGATCCCCGGCACTATACCAAATTTGATCTAAATCGGTAGACTATATCATAAATATCCCGTAGGACCGATCGGTCAAAAAACCGTGTTTGGTGCAAACTTCGTTCTGTTTCGATTCTTTAAGAAGATATCGTAACCAAATTTGGTACTTGGGCGTTTTTTTAGAGTTCCCCAGCACTGTACCAAATTTTATCAAAATCGGTTGGCTATATCATATAGTTCCCGTACACCCGATCGATCAAAAAAAAAACGCGTTTGGTGCAAAATTCTACTTTTTTTGTGTTCGTCGCGCCCGACTTTAACGTGGGCTATCTTTTGAATTGGCATCATTTGCCCTAACTTTGTTGTCGTTGTCCTGGTCGAATGCAGAAATTGAAAAGGTGTTTAGACAGGCTAATTTGTTAAAAACAAAAGTAAAAACCGATTGTAAGCGGATACATTAAAAGCAATTTTGTCCATCAGGTAATTCTATACTACTAATTACATATTTAATTACAAATATGTATATTAAATCTAATTTTCTCTTTTTATTACTTCTGATTACGCCACAATGGAGCGTGCTGCTTAAACTACCAACTGCCAGAAAAATATTTTAAATTGATGGGCACAATATCTACATATGAAAAAGACGTACTGGGTGACGCCACCATTGACGAAGCTGCATGTCAATTGTTTTTAAACGATATGAACTTAAATAAAAAAAAAACATTTGTCCTGTTTTTTGTCCTTTTTTTCATTTTTTTAGCCTTTTTTTGGCCTTTTTTTCTGGTCGGTTTGGCCTTTTTTTGTGGCGAGTAGTTGGCATCACTGCACCAAGTGGTCCTAAAAGAGCTAATAATAAGCAATAAACCGCTTTCTAATAGTTAAATTTATAAAAACGATTATTCCAAGCCGCCATATATTTCGCCGTACATTAGTTTTGGATGCGTCCCCAACTCCAAACAGCTGTCTATATTTTTTCACATAATCATGGGACAACACTGTTTTTTCGGTTTTACTCGCAGCTCTATGTACTGCTTTTATAGTGCTTGGATTTAGTGATAACATCCATAATTAATAATAATTTTTGAGAAACAAGTTTCTTTTTTGGCAATGTTAAAATATTTATATAATACAATATATGAATCTTAATATTTTTTTTTATCATATAATTAAAAGTTCATTTTAAAATACAACTCTGCATTGCACCTAAAATTTTGGGGTGTCCGAATAATTTCTAATAATAATAATTTTCGTTAATGACAATTAAATTTGAATATATTTTTTTATTATGTAATTCAAATTTTATTTTTGAATAAGCAATGAAAATTGGTTTATTACAACTCTGCATTAGACCTAAAATTTGGCGGTGGGCGAATAATTTCTGTTCTGACTGTGTATATTTGTATCTATGTAAGCATTTGTAAAACAAACTGACAGACAGCATACCAAGCCAACCAGACGCCGGCAGAGTAAGTCAAAGCCAGCCGAAAAATGCGCGAAAGAGCAAAAAAGGAGCAGGGCAATTTTTTTTACCATAGCACAGTGGTTCAGAGCAGCTTCAAAAGCTTACTTGATTTATACATGATTGATTGATTGATTTGATTATATATAAAACCTATTTATCTTGCCAGCCTACGTTAAGAAAAATGTTTTAAAAACAGAATTCATAATTGTAAATTTTTTATATATTATATATATACTAATTATGAAGTTTAAAGTTTAACAATTTGCTTTATTTTTATATGTGTTTTGCTTAAAGCTAGCCACTAAAATTTACAGAGTTATGGCCTATACGCAGAATGCAAACAAATTTCGCACGGAATGACAAAACCATATAAAAAAAAATCCCGAATGGGGTATCCCAAATTTAGATGTAAAAATCTTTTCAGCTGAGACAGGAATATTTTTTAAAGTTATCAATTAAAATTTTAAGTGTATTGTCGTGGTGTAGCTAAAGGAAAGTAAATTCAAAAACGTTGCTCCAAAGGAAAAAAAAAAATAAAAGTTGTTTAAATAAATTTATAGAAAAAAAAAACTATTTATATATGGTAATCATTGATGATTGAATTTGATTGACTTTTAAATTAAATTTTCTTGTACCTCGAGATATAAGTTTATGTCAATATTAGCTTTTATATGTAAATATTTTGAGGAAATAATAGTAACGGATGTTCAACATCATCATCAATATTTTGTTTTGACCTGTTTGCAATTGTTTGCACAATTAAGTGCAAATTCGCATAAATAACTACTACTACTACTTATATTCTTGACTCCTAAGTGGAACATAGAGCCTCATAGAGCCGCAAAAATAACAACTATAATAAAAACATAAAGTTTGAATTATAATAATTATTTTAATTTCATTTATGGCGCTTGCGCAAAACACATCTTTTACAACAAATGCAGTTATGTATTAAAGAAAATCTCGTTTGGAACCAGCAACATTAAATGTTATACTTAGCAAAAATTCAATTTTTTATACAATTTATTTTTCATAAAAAAAGTTCAACTGTCAAGACAATATATCACAACAGCACATAAACTACGCACCACTGTGCGCTATGAGTGCAGGAAACAGTATGAGAGAGCAAGCCTGAGGCTAGAGACAGACCAGATTCTAAAATTTGCTTCAGCTTTAGTTTGGGCATTTAATTAATTTATTAAAACGAGCCTAGTTTTGTAATCACGAGCTTTTTAATAGCCTAAAAATAAGTTATTTTTTCTAATTTTAATAAAGCAGTTTTTATTAAAAGTAAAAAACTTGTCCTTAATAAATTATTCTTGTTATTTATAACAAAAAGCTTTTTATTTAAAGTTGCTAGCTCATATTTATGTGATTTTCTGGCTCAAACTCTAGCTTAATGGTAATGGAATCTTCGTGTTCATTCAAGGAATCAATTATACTTTGTCGCGTTTCACCCATATTTTGCCGTATTTGTCTGATATTTTGAGGCGCCTGTTGTGCCGAATTCCAACTGAGCGTGCGCAGCTGTCCCAGCGCAAGTATCTCCTCTATGGCACGTTTTGCGTAGATCTGTTGCGTGACGTTCATACGCCTAAAGGCAGTGGCCCAGCTTGCGGCATAAATGGCAGCCTCATCCTGATTGCAGGGTAGCATGGCTTCACGATTTGGTGGCATTTCTAACGGCTCCGACTTAGGCTCAAACGTTGACGTGACTACTGCGCGTGGCGTCGTCATTATCGCTGGCTCTAACTTTGTCTCCAACAAGCTAACAGCTGTTTCTGGTAACCCTGTGTTCGTGCACTCCTGCGCAGACGCTATTTCCGTCTCAAGCTCTGTTGATTTCTCTGACACACTTTCTTGCTCGTAGTTTTCGTTTTCAAGCACATCCTCGCCTTCTGCATTAAACAGCTCATCGGGCTTTTCATTCCATTTATAGCTGCCCTTACGATCGCTCCATAGAAAACGCAGCTGCTCATAATACCACAACGAGGACTTGTATGTTCTGCCCTCGCGCTGCGCCAAGCGCTCCCTGCGCCATTCCCGTCGATGACTCGCACGTATGCCGCTCAGTCGCTGCCGCAGACGTTGCAAACTTGCAGACGGCTCAATTTTTTGATAAATTGGCAATAATTCCTGCATGGCACGCTCGCGTAGTCTACCCTCGCCGGATTGCTTAAAACGTATGCCCCAGAGTATAGGGAAGCATTTTATGGCTGCAACAAACTCGTTCCAATGTTCAGGATTTGGACGATTCATGATTCTGAGCATGACGCTGCCTACACTACAATAAACGTAACGGCTGAGCTGCAGTTTTTAGACTAAAAACGCTTCCAGCTCGAGAGCTGCATTTACAGCGTGCACTGCTGTACAACAAAAAAAAAATCAGCTCGCGAGCAAATATTTTGCGACTCAATGTCTTGAGAGCAGCAATTGACAGAGAGCGCACGAGTACAGTTACTGTCAGTTTATGTTATATGCTCGCGAGTGTGAGCCAAAATAGCAGCTCACTGCTGACTGCTGAACACTATACAATGTTAACAACACTCTTAACAGCTCTCTGTTAAGCTTCAAGAAACGCGTCGGCTTCGTACTGTTACCGCCGGCACAAACATTGCAAAATCGGCGCGTATTAAATCGCCGGCGACGACAAACGCGACGCGTCGCGCGATTCCGGCGTTGCCCCAAAACAGCGGCGACTTTTTTCAGGCCAAACGGCGGCGACTTACGTCGCGCGTCTATCGCAAAAATCAACAGGCGCACAGCAAATGGCTGCAGCGCAACAGCAGACTGTAAAAAATGCCATGCGCTGCTCAATGTTAACTTGAAAGAGAGACCCCGACTACAGACAGAACAGACAGAGAGCAAGACATGTGTATGTGTGCACACTCAAGTGCTTTTTTTTTTGTTTACGCTTTGTTTTGTATACTGACTAGAGAGAGTATTGAGCAATTGATTTTGAGATTTTCTCGCACACGTGTCCGTCCAACAGTCGACGTCGCGACGGCGGTCTACGATTTTATTTATAACAACAAATTTGCAAGTGCATGTAAATATGTATTTGTAATCATACGCACATAAATATGTTCTAGCAGTGCCGTAGATAAGGGGTACTTTAAGTTTTTACTTTGGTAATTACTAGGAGAGATGACTAGAGAGATGAGAAAGGTACCTAAGTTGTATGAACTTGCATCGTTACTTCAATCTGAGTAACAGATTTCCTGTTTATTGATACAATGACAGGCTGATATGAAGAAGAGAGAATTTTTTAGTTCGACGTTTAGAAAATTAATTTTGTTTTACGATGTCCAACTCATGGCATCTACATTGTTAATCTACTAATTACAAAATATTTTTACCTTTTAAGGAACTTATTCAAATAAACTGCTTAAAATAGAAGGAGTTAAAATTGTGCAAATACAATTTATTTCTTAACCTTCAAACTATGCGGAATTTTAAGTCTGAAAACTTTAAATTTAAAACCAAACACAAATAATTAAAAAAAAACAAATTTCGATTTGGATATTATTAATTTGAAAAAAAAAAAATGATTTTGCATATACACAATAAATCAAAACTTCTTCATGGCGTCAAGACTTAAAAAAGCGCAAAAGAGAACTACGAGAATATAAATATGTACTAAAGCTAATTTGTTGGTATTCATGTCTGACTGACATCAATCTGTAGCGTAAAACAGATAATTTGAAGAAATTATTCAAATAAATCTAGAATACACTAATTTTTTTCGGTAACTCTTGCACCACTGCACACTGTATATTCTCTATTTCAAAAATATTACCACTTAGAGGATTTAAAAAAAAAATGCAGAAAAATAAACATTCCTTTGTCTAAATTTTTCAAGAAAACCTTATTTATTTATTTACTAAAAGACCACTAAAGGATTTAAAAATATTTCCTTAATAAAAATATGTTTCTTTGACTAGATTTTGCAAAAATTTGTAACATTCCCACTTATTTTTTGATCATATAGAAGATATCTTTTGAAGGAATTTGTATAGAACTTTAAACTGAGAGACTTCAGTTGAGTTAATCCGTTTTGAAGAGCGGAACTCGCTTGCTAGAATTAAAAAAAAATCAGATATAGCCAACAGGAACTTTCTTTTCTAGTTAGTGATTAGCTCCCACGATGTAATTCTTTCTTCAGAAGTATAACTAGTGTTCACTTTGTCGGACAGAAATGCATTAAGGCAAATGTACACAGTGCAAATTATACTAAAAAAAATGGGCATTGTGTCCTACGAAATGTAGGGCAATCTCCAGTTAGTAAACGATTAGATTCACTCGAAATTTTCGTTTCTTGTAAATAGCGACTACTTTTGTATTCAATCTCAAAAAATTTGCATCATGAAAAATTATTGCAAATTCGCTTAAAAAGGACTTGCGTTATAAATAAAATAAAATCAAATATAAATGCAATTTATTACGTCAAAGTACCCTTCTACGCAAAGAGCTAACTACGCCACTGCTGCTAAGGTTTGTAGTAAATGGAGGCGCAAAAGACGCGCGCGTTTTTAGCAGCGTCGCATCTAACGCGCTTGTTGCAACTCCAAACTTCGCGCAATTGTACGGCATGACTGACTCCCCCCTCCATACTCGCAAAATGCAACTAGTAATTTTGTTGCATATGCAACTCTTACACTCACACTCTCAATCTTGCTCTCTTCTCTATTAAAGCAAAGCAAAAATCCATACACTGCGATGCTGTTAGCCCATTAGAAAACGACGCCAAACAAAATGGTGCCGTGCCGTTGGACTTTCTACATATGTATCTTTTGCATCTATGTATCTGTGTATCTATGTATCTTTGAAGGCGGCTTGGCGTTAAAAGCAAAGTGAGGGGGGTGGCTGACAGTAAACCGACAAAAAGTCAATTTTATAGAAACATCGACGTTGCCGCGCGTTGCAAGAAAAACTTTTGTGGAAAAGCTGCTAACGGCGGCTGTGCTGCCTGGAAAAGCTACCAAAGGTTGTTGCAACATCTGTGCGCCTGTTCAAAATTGCGAGAAAGATCCGCTTTTAGCTGCAACCAAAATGCGCAAAACTTGCGGGTACGTACAACACAGCGATACAACTCGTTGCGACATCATGCCATGACACAGACGCCGCTGCTGCGTGCCACACGGCCAACGACAGGCGACACACTGCCACAGCCATAACGAAAGTACAGTGTGTGCCTCGCCTCATCATAATAATGGGCTTCCAATCAAGGGTTGGGGGTCTGCCTGCCTGCTTGCCTGCCTACTTTTGAGTTGGGTTTATGTTGCAAAGGTTGTGGCAAGTTGCTGCTATCATCATCTAGCACAACAATTAGCTTAATTGTCTGGCCCTGTATATCCAAGATGTTGCTTGAGAGTTCCCGCTCTTTCTGCATGTGGTCGGTCTGCCCTAAAGCCTGCTGCTGCTGCATGACACTCCACAAGCCGGCACATGCGCCTTGCCTCCTTGTGTGGCGCACACAAACACATTTCCCCCGTGTCTGAGCTTTGTGTGGAAAATTTTTAAGAGCAAATTGTTATGTTGGAAAACTTACCCCATTTGGAGGCTGTTGTGGTTGCTGATGATGTGTGGGACGACAACGAAGACGACGTCGTTTGCTCCAAGTGGCATCAGCATGAGGCTTCAATAAAATAATAATAAAAACTTTTCCAAGGCGCTGTTGATTGACTGCAATAAGGCCATAAGTGTGGAAATTGCTGCTAGAAAATTGGAAGAAAATATTAATAACTAATATGTGACAATAAACTACAGCTTAAAACTATTTATGCACGAAATTTAAGTGCTACATAAATTTTATTATCAATTAATTTAGAACAAGGCAAGAAATAAGACAATCCAAGAGCTTATGTAGCTTAAGGAGCGAGCTGCCAGCTATTTTTCAACAAAATTTCAACCCTGTACAATTTAAAGGAGTTAAGCACGAAATTTATGAAGAGCAATATTTTTTATAAAACGTTTTTTAGTCTTTTCTAAACTCATTAAAAGTTTTCAGAATTTTTTTTCAAAGATATTTTTTTACTTTTTTTTTTTAGCGAGCTTTTGTAATTTATTAAAAGATGTCCCACATTTTAAAACGAAATTTTATTTATTTATGTTATTAAAAAAATCTTTTTGTTTTATGGAAACTGTACCGCAAACAAAACCAACATAAAATTAAACATAAGTGTTCCTGAAGTTCTATAATTTTCAAGTGCATTTTGCCATCCTAAACAGGAAAATACCAAAGTTTATATAGGCAGGCAGATCCAAACAAAATTTCTAATTTTACTAAAATTATAAAATTATAGCTTTAGTTTAACCGAGTTAAATGTGGGAAATAATCTTTCGAATAATGTCCAGGATTACTAAAATCGGGCCATAAATATCGGAAATAAACTTAAAATAGTATTTTAGAGCTGAGAGTGTGAAAGGCCTTACGACCAAGGTTCGATTCATAGTCGAGGTAATTATTTTTTTTGCTTTTTATTTTTAATTTGAAATTTTTTGTTGAATTATTTTTATACCCTGTACCGTATGGTACAAAGGGTATATTGTGTTTGTGCAAGCCGAAAATGTATGTAACGTACAGAAGGAGAAGTCGGAGACCCCCCAAAGTTACCTAAAGTATGATCAGAGTGACTAGAGAAGTCGATATACCCATGTCCGTCTGTCCGTCTGACCGTCTGTCCGTCTGTCCGTATGAACGCCTAGATCTCAGAGATGGTAAGAGCTAGAGCAACCAAACTTTCAGATAAGATCCCTTATTAATCCATAGGAGACAAGTTTATTTTATTTTTTGATATCGGGACTACATTATATAGCTCCCATAGGGGTGTTTCAGAGGTCCTCGAAAAAAAGCAAAAGTTTTAGATGGATAATTCGTTTGCTTATGAAGATATCATAACCAAATTTGGCAATCGGAAGTTTTTTAGAAACCCCCAGCACTGTACCAAATTTTATCAAAATCGGTTGACTATATCATATAGGTCCCATAGGATCGATCGGTCGAAAATTTGTTTTTGTACAAAATTCGTTGTGTTTCGTTTGTTTGTGAAGATATTGTAACCAAATTTGGCATTAAGAAGTTTTTTAGAGTTCTTAAGCACTGTACCAAATTTGATCAAAATTGGTTGACTATATCATATAGCTCCCATAGGACCAATCGGTCAAAAAATCGTTTTTTGTACAAAATTCGTTGTGTTTCGTTTATTTGTGAACATACCGTAACCACATTTGGCATTAAGAAGTTTTTTAGAGTTCCCAAGCATTATACCAAATTTGATCAAAATCGGTTGACTATATCATATAGCTCCCATAGGATCGATCGGTCGAAAATTTGTTTTTTGTACAAAATTCGTTGTGAATCGTTTGTTTGTAAAGATATTGTAACCAAAATTGGCATTAAGAAGTTTTTTAGAGTTCTTAAGCACTGTACCAAATTTGATCAAAATTGGTTGACTATATCATATAGCTCCCATAGGACACAATCGGTCAAAAAAACGTATTTTGAACAAAATTCGTTGTGTTTCGTTTATTTGGCAAAGAAATATCTTTTGGAGTTTGTAAGCAATATATCGGACTTGATTGCAATTTGGTGGTACAGGATATCCCAAAGTCGTCCGCGCCCGACTTTAACGTACGCCATCTTTTTATATTATTTTATTTTTTGTAGTACTGTTACATTCCTTATGCAAACATGCAATTACTAAGTTGCCTTAAAATATGAAGGTGCTGGATTTTTTAACCCAACTTTAATGTTCGTTATTGGAAAATTTTCAAAAATTGAATTATTTTTATTAAATGCAGTTGGGTAAATATTATGGATTCGCCAATGCAGCCTTAGCCTCTGGAACTATGTAATTTTTGTAAAATATTTTTCATTTTTCACGAGCAGCTTCCAGCTAAATCTTTTAACGAAATTTCCATTTTCTACATATTTTAAAGGATTTACAGAAACTCTTAATGTTTTATTAAAAACTGACCGCTTTGCATATAAAGGTAATGCCAACAAGTATTAATAATTGAGTTCAATTCTACCCTATAAAAATTTAATAATAAAGATGGCGTACGTTAAAGTCGGACGCGGACCACTAATTGCAATTAAGTCCAATATATTGCTTAAGCACTCTAAAAGACAATTGATTCCCAAATTTGGGTACGATATCTGCACAAGCAAACGAAACAACGAATTCTGTGAAAAACGTTTTTTTGACCGATTGGTCCTATGGGAGCTATATGATATAGTCAACCGATTTTGATCAAATTTGGTACAGTGTTTGGGAACTATAAAAAACTTTCGAGTGACAAACTTGGTTACGATAATTTCATAAGCAAACGAATTATCCATCTAAAACTTTTTGTGTTTTTCGAGGTCCTCTGAAACACCCCTATGGGAGCTACCCCGATATCAAAAAAATAAAATAAACTTGTCTCCCGTAGGATAATAACGGATCTAATCTGAAAGTTTGGTTGCTCTAGCTCTTACCATCTCTGAGATCTAGGCGTAGACAGACGGACATGGGTATATCGAGTTCTCTAGTCACCCTGATCATACTTTAGTAACTTTGGAGGGTCTCCGACGTCTCCTTCTGTATGTTACATATATTTTCGGCTTTCACAAACTTAATATACCCTTTGTACCATACGGTACAGGGTATAAAAATACACAAAAAAAAAAAAATTTGCCTCGACTGGGAATCGACTAGTCTATAAAGAAATATTATTTAGATACTTATGTTTATTATAGTAATTTATTAACTACATTTTCTATTTCCATATTCTTAAATATAACAATTAAAAGAAATCCATTTTTTATGGGATGGAAAATTATTGGGCTTTTTTTGTTTTTTGTTTTGAAAAAAATATATTAGATGCTAAAGCATATTTTGCTGGGCATCTATAGATGTGTATATATATATTTGATTAGAATCAGTTTTTAGAATTTTTTCCCTATATTGTCGATGATAAGCCCCCATAATGCAATAGGTGACATTAAATTATGGGTGACGACAAATTTGAAACTGAAAAACCTACGCTTTGGAACTGCACTGTACTAATGATTAAGTTTTTGATAAAAAAGGAATTTCCCAGAATTTAGAAATGTCGTCAAAACGCATTGACGTCGTGACTATAATAAACGTGTACTTTGAGAAATAATAATAATAAATAAATTTGATTAATATTCGGTAAAAACAGATTTCTGAAAAGGCTTGACAATTTGCATGGACATCTAAATAACGATATTTTGGACGCGCTTAATTCAGCCAACCTTACATACAAGTGTTGCAAAATGTTCGTAAAAAAACTCAAAACTTGAAATAAGTTTTCATTATTTTGACAAAATCCTACTGATTTCAAATCGATCGGATAAAAATTGACTGAGTTATTCGCGAAGCCATTCGAAAAAAAAGTGGTTTAGAGAAAAACGCGTTTAACGTTTTAAAACTGGCGCGATCCCACCGTGCGATGCTGCTTATAAGTTCAGGATACATTTTTTTTTAAGTTACTTCGGGACATTAAAAACATAATTGTCTACCAATTTAGCTTTAAAAAAAAATCGATTCTCTGAAGATTCTACACTGATGTTACCCCCTAACAAATTACTCTCTTTTTCTTATTTTAAAATATTCTCTGCGTAGAAACGCTACAAACGAATTCTTAAGATAACGCTCGCTTGTTATTCCCAACATTCTCTTGCAAATTGTTGCCAGCTTAAATTCTTCTTTGAGCTCCAATAATAATATATTACTATCTATGCCACAAACAAAATCGAAATTAACCCAGTTATAACTAAGTATGTCATCGATAAATGACATTTTTATAGATATTTTTAGCAAGTATCTCATTAAATGGGAGACGCGATAAAATAAAATTTAGTTCACACGCTGTGGGGAAACCGCAAAAGGAAAGCCCACAACCGCATAAATGCAAATTGTTGCAAGCTCCAAAAGCAATGCAACTGTTGTCAGCTGCAACAAACAACAACTACAACATAGACGACAGGTCCAGTCCAGGCAGCAAAGAGTCAACGAATGCGAGAGCGAAATAAGTGCAAAACAGATGTCGACAACAGCAACAAAAAAAGTAAAATAAAAATAAAGCAAACTGTCAAAGACGCGCAGCAGCAAACAGCGACAACATGCCACATGTGGCTGCAACAAACAGCTGCAACAAATGCGGCAACAAGCGCCCAAAGCCCCAAGCGGCAATACGACGACGACTTGGTTGTTGCCACAGTAGCCGCCACATTTTGTGTCCACACACAAGTCTTACAACTTCTTATGCTGCTGCTGCAACATGCAGAGGGCGCCACTGTTGTTGTTTCGTGCCACCAGCGATGCGGCGCACAGCAAACACCAGCACAATGCCTGGACACCAAAACTAAGCCTTATATGATGAGAAAAGATGCCCCGATCGAAAAACTGCATGGGATGAATGCATATATACAGGAAAAACTGCACAAAAGCAACAAACACTGCACAACACTGACACACAACAAGCGGACATGCTAAACAACACTGACACAACAACAATCAACAACAATTCGCGAAACGAAACGAAACCGGTTCAAAGCAACAACAACGAAAAACGAAAACTAGCGCAAAAAGTAGGCAAATAACTTGACTTGGTTTTTTGCTCGTCTCGGCTGGATTGGAGTTGCTGCTGCTGCTGCTGCTGCTCCCGACGCCTCTTCCAAACATTATTTCATTTCTTATAGCACATTGCTCCCGTTCGATAGTTGCTACAATTTGCTGCGCCTCTGTTCGCCATGAGGCACGCTTGGCAGCGACGTCGACGTCAACTGATTTCATCAAACTTGGACAGCTTTTAGACGCTTTTCTTTTTTAGAGGGTAGGGGTCTTTGGTATATTAAGACATTTCTGTAAGTTTAGGTTCTGGGTTTTTAAGACAATGTCTTTAAAATCTTTTGAAGTTTTACTTAATCTATAGAGCAGATTTAAGATATCTTCAGAGACTACTTTACGCACTAAATAAGATCATAAAAGTGTTAAAAAAGCAGACTAGTTCCTTGCAGCGGTTCTCAAAGGCAGCCCTTAAACCGATAGCGAGTTGATATAACAGCCAAGAACTAAGGGGCTCCACCTCCTACACCCCACGCTTGCCAAAGTCCGTACGTTCGAATTGGTTCATTTTGCTGATTGTGGATCTTCGAACTTAACTACCTATAACTCCCAAAGTTCCCAAAGAGTTTATAAAAAAAAGGACGGTTTGTTTAATATTCTTGTTAAAAAAAATATCGAAGTAAAACTCAAAATTCTATAGATGGAAAGAAGGGCCAATATCAAAACTGATTGCAAGTTAAGAACTAGACCATAAGACGCGACTTATTGCAAAAAGAAGTTCCTAGAATCTTTTGGTCTGAGACGGACATGGCTAAATCGATTGATCAAATGATGTCCCAAAGTATGATCAGGGTGGCTAGAGAAGTCGATATACGCATGTCCGTCTCTCTGTCTGTCTATCATGCAGAGGGCGCTACTGTTGTTGTTTCGTGCCACCAGCGATGCGGCGCACAGCAAATGCCAGCGCAATGCCTGGATACCTAAACAAAAACCTTATATGATGAAAAAAATGCCCCGAAACTGCATGGGATGAATGCATGTATATAGGAAAATATGAACGCCTAGATCTCAGAGATGGTAAGAGCTAGAGCAACCAAACTTTCAGATCAGATCCCTTATTATCAAATGTAATGTTATTTTTTTGACATCGGTATTTTGCTCAGCACTGGCATCGCTATTTGCCCAAGAAAATCTCTATTAATTCAAGACCCCACTGTTCGGATTCGGCTATAAACTGCAGTTCCCTCTTCTCTTCGAACAGTTATTAATAGAGATGCCCATGCACCACCTAGGGGCGACTTGTCAGTCGTACAGTGTCAGTATTTTGCCAAATAGTCAAGTCAGGGAAAATTATTAATTATTATTATATTATATTTCTCCCATAGGCGTGTTTCAGTGGACCTCGAAAAAAAAAAAAAAAAAAAAAAAGTTTGAGACGTAGGTATAATTTGTTTGTTATTGTAGATATCGGAAGTTTTTTAAACTTCCCAAGCACTGCATCAAATTTGATCAAAATAGTCAAACGATTGATATCATATAGCGCCCCATAGGACCAAACGGTGAAAAAAGTTTTTAGGGCATAATTCGTTTCTTTATATAGACTATATGCGGCATTCAAAAGTTTTTTCGATAAAAAAAATTTTTTTTTTTATCTAAATCGGTTGATTACATCATATAACCCCCGAAGGAGCGAAAGTTTTTGGTACAAAATTCGTCTGTTTTCAAAGAAAGTATCGTAGGCAAATTTGTCAATCAAAAGTTTTTGGAATTCTTTAGCAATATACCGGATTTTTCAACGTCCCTATAAATACTTTTTAAAAAACAAATTAAAAATAAAATATCCTAAACTTAAAGTACTCATAGCTTCGCTTCATTAGTAGATTACTCGCTTCAGGATCAAACAATTTGGAAAGATTCAAGAAGTGCTTGAAAAGAAGATGAGCAGTGGTTCCCAAACGTATACCAGTTAATGGGGTTATATACTAAGTTGGGGCGAAAAAGTGAGCTAAGTTCGTGATTTTGTAAAAGGGCTTTATGCAAATTTTATTGGAAAAATCAAAACACAATGTTATAGTCGTGCTATGGAAGAAATAAAAAGTTTTTGAATTTCAAAAAAATTTTGAAAATTGTCGGAGTCATGGGCCATGCCCCGCAGCGTTTTTTTTTGCAGAGGCCTGCGGTGAACGTTCTCCAAGGCGAACCGCTCAACTGAAATCAAAAAAGTAAAAAAATTATTTAAGAAAAATGTATTCTGGTGTACTTGAACGGTTCGGTTTCCCAAAATATTTTTTTTCAATAAAAAAAAACCACGTTGACAGAAAAAATATATTTTCTTGGTGGTCAAAATTTAAAAAAAAAAAAAATTCATTGCAAAAAATTAAAAATTTTCGGATAAAAAATTAATCGTTCAAGTAAACGAGATCGTAAATACGAATATTTAAAAAAAAAAATTATGAAAATCGGTTGAAAAATTTTTGAGATATCACGTTCACTGCAAGAGTACTTTTGAAAAAAACGCATTCCGAGATAATCGCGTTTAAAGTTTTGTGTCAACTATGCCTATGGATAGGACCAGCGCGCTGCCAACGGGTGTGATTTGAAAACCAGTGATCCGATCTGGATGAAATTTTGCGCTGATATTTTCGAAAGTATGTACTTTTGATTTTTCGAGCCCCAAATTTGTATATAACCCCTTAACCCGGTAGCGGAAAAAAAATATATCATTATATTGAGCTCCTATAAATGCTATTTAAGAAACAGGCTAATAGAGTAGAGTTCAGCTTCACTGATGGACTAGTACATATATCCTCCTAAATCGGGGCTTAACGCGTTGGTGAATGAAATAAGTTTTAAAAATTTTAAAGTTTCCTTTGGTACAAAACTATATTTTGTAGCCTATAAATAATTTAAGATACCTTAATTGCATAAAAGTTTAAATAAGTTTAAAGAATTCATGGAAGACGATTGCTCATCACAGTGGCCTAAAGTGACATCTTTCATAGTAGCCCGGTAACACATTGATGTGAACAAGTCAAACTCAACATTTTGCTCCGACTTTATAATCTTCTAATCTGCTCTCATTCAGTCAAGAAAAATTGTACATACATAAAAAACAATTTTAAAGCGAAATTCCCGATCATCTTTGTTTAGAGAAGAATTGTTTATGAACTACTAATTATATAAAGGCTATTTATTACTGATCTTTTGAATCTGGAGATTGCGAAAAAGACATTTGTCATAGAAACAAATGAAATTCTAATTAATTTAAAAAAATACCTTATAAAAAGGTAGATGACGTACTCTGTAGAACACAAAATCTTTGCCATGTTAATTTTTTCTTATACAAGTAGTATGATCTGGAAAAATCTGCAAAAATTAGAATTCGCTATTCAACAATATTGGTATCATAGCTATCTGATAGATATAATAAATATCCGTTGTAATCTTTATTAATAGACAAATCTTCTTATTGTACCACATATAAGATAAATTTTGTAAACAACATTATAGCTACAGAACTTCCAACTCTATTCGCTTTTCTCCTATAGTAGCATTACCACAATTGAAATTCGAGTCTCTTAAAACTTTTTAGTATTTCCGGCAAACATCCATACAATAAACTTCGTATATGTCTCAACTTTATAATAATCCCTCTCTTGATTCACAACTTTTAAGTTCCGCAGCACTTTTGCACTCACTTTTATATAGACTCATTTACTTGTGCACAAACACAGTTGGGGTTATCAAGTCGGGAACCTTGGCCAAGCGATAAGCACGCCCAAGACGCAGATTCCAGATTCGAATTCTGCGAAATAACTCCGACCTATATAGCAGTTGTTGCAAAGTTGATTGAATAATTTCAATTTAATGAAAACCTATGCTAATCTACTGTGTATAGAAAATTAATTAAAGTTAAGGGAATTGAGTGGTATTATCTTTATGCCAGACAGTTGAAAAGTCACCCCAAACGAAAGACGTTGCAGTGGTGGCATGCCCCTGGTGTGCGCTCTATTAGTGTGCGTGTGTGTACTATGTGTGATGTGTGTGAGTATGAGTGCACTCGGGTAGATACACAAACGAGTGGTTGTCCATTAAGTATTGTAGAACATGCAATAAATGGCACAGCTGTGCGGCATGGTCCGTCCGTCGAACCGAGCGATAATGAAAAACCCGCCGAACATTGGGTGGGTTTTTTGCTGCCAATAGGGTGTTAATAGGGTAAAAAAAAACACAAATAGAAGCCAAAGAAATTGCAATGGATCGCCACAGCTCAGTGTTGTCTAATGGAAAATTTTAAAAGGCTTTTTTTTTTGGGCAATAATAACAAACAATAAAAAAATCACCAAAGGATTTTGAGTTCGAGTTTATACTTAATTAAAATAATCAAAAGGGTTACAAGCTTTAATTAAGAGTATTTGTAGATGATATGTTGTATGAATCAAGGTTAGAATAAAGCAAAAAGAGGGGTTTTTTAAAAACTTAATAAATAGCAGTTGTGACACATATTCTACCCATATTAATAAAAAGTTGGGTATCTTTCCTGGTTTATAAGTACTGAATAAAAAAAAAAACTACAACAAATACCTACCTTACAAAATTCATACTAGTCAGTTAAAATTTAGGGGCGTTAAGAAAGTTGTCTAGCTGCTGTCTATTTCAGCACAATGCAATTTTTTCATTAAAAAAAATAAAGACTGGCTTGAAACACTTGAAGAAACATTCAGATTGTGTACTTTGTCGGGCAGAAATGCAGAAGTATCAAATAACTACTTAATATCCTTTTTAAATTATTTTAGTCATTATTTAGTAAGTATTTTTTTTTACATTTTTTATCATTTTTAGTTTTTAATTTTAAAATTCAAAAGTGATCTTTTAAAAAAATAGTGTTAATGTTATTTTATGCGTGTTAATTCACAAACAAAAAAAACTTCGCATGACATTTTAAGATTAACTTTAAAAGTAACAATGAATATCAGGACCCCGTCTACAGATATTTAAGGTCAAAGGTCAAAAAATCGGTTATTTGTAGATAACATTTTACCCTAAAATTCTCTACAAAATCGGTATACAGTATAATCTTCTACAGATAATCGATCTTGAGATATAGCTTGGGGGAGTGGGGAGTGCTTTGATATAAAAATTCCATAAAAATGCGTCATTCGGCGTTTGCACTCTGAACCCTTTATCCGTGATGGGTCAGTTGTATGAAATAATGTTCTATAACAATTTTGTAGAGGATTTTATGCCCTAAAACTTTTTGGAACATTTGGAAAAATGTTAAAGCACTGGTAAAATGTTATTTGCAAAAACCAGATTTTTGAGACCTTTGACCTTAAATATCTGGAGGGGGTTATGATATTCATTGTTACTTTGAAATCTTAATCTTAAAATTTAAAAACGAACATTATTGTTAAGTTTGAACTTATTATCTTTCAATTCCGAGGAGTTATTAGGAATTCGCGTCAATATCTTTATTCGTACAATAGTCTAAAAATGAAAAACCCAATTTTCAGTTATCGATAACTCGATAAATAGTCGGAATTTTGCAATAAAATTTGACGTGGTTACTATTGGCTAGTAGCTCTACCAAATATGTAAAAATCATCAAAACCGGAGCAGTTTGGGGGAAAAGTGGCCGCTTCACTTATTTTCACCGATATATTGTATGTACCGATAAATATCCAAAACTTTTCCTCTTTTATTTTATATGTAATTTTTATCACAAAAACTTGTCTTAATATAAAGCAGCATGCCATGTGACACTTGTACAGCTGATTTTTGTTGCTATTGTCAGTCTGGCACTATTGCATTGTTGCTAGAGTTGTTCAGATTGTTAGTCGGGCATTTCTGCACTTCCGCCCGACAAAGTACATGCCATAATTATTCAAAATTTTAAAAACAAAAACTTAAAAATGGTATAGGCTCATGAGCATAAAGAAATTACATATTTCATTTTCAGAATATTAAAAGTTATAAAATAATTTTTTTTGTTATATTCCTAAAATTTTTAAAAGAAAGAATTATATATAGTAATTATTGTACATATAATTTTTTTTTTAACAGCACGCGTAATAATCTTGTAAAAGTTATGTTCTTTTTTCTTTTCTTTTATTCTTTTAACTGCTTGATTAGCATAGGGCCTCAAAATTTATATAACTGTATCTTTTTAAATATTTATGCAAATTTTATGTAGATTTCAAGCAAATGTAATGTAATGTCATCTTTATTTATTTTTTTCTTTTTATCTTTATTTATGGCATCTTCTTTAAAATAATATAATAGTTTTACAAATTAAAAATAAGAATCAATTTTTATTTTACAAATTAAAATGGAATGGAGCCTTTCTTTGCATCAATGTTTAATACATTATAAATAAAAGTTGAACATCAATGACTTGATTTCAATTTATAAAATAAAAGTTAACCAATAATTATTTTGCGATCTTGAAATAAAAATTTATATTTTTTATGATTATTTCATAAACTTTATTATTATGCCAAAAAATCAGAGAAAACTTAATTTTTTTGAAAACGATATAAAAAATTGTATACTTTTTTGAATAGTTCTTTAAAAGTATATAATGTATTCCGGCTTGCACTTTCATCTAAAACAGTTTTTGCGCTTTTATTTTTTTAACCATAACTGCGCTCACAGATTTTTTATATATTGTTTGTGATCAAAAATTTCAATACATTTTGAGTTCTCTTTTTCTGATAAAATAAGCTCCTAACCAAAAACAGACAATTTCACTATTTTTCTCATGTCCAGAAGGTATTAGAGTACAGACACTGAAAATCGAGGGGTCTATCTTATAGATCTTCAAGTCAGTCCAATTTTTCCACGGGGTTTGGAAAAGGACAGATTTCTCACCAGCTTATTCTGGTGACGTAGATGGCGCTCACAGTACCGATTAGTATGCCTGTTAATTTATTGTACAACGGTCTCCTACCTCAGGTCGTGATACAATCTGCAGTTCCACACGTATCCGACGAAATTGAGTAAACACACCTGAGATCTAAATGGTATATTTCAAACATTTTCATCTTTTTAATAGCAAATTATAGCCTATCATACCCATCCTTAAAGTATCTTTTAAGAAAATGTATTCAATACAGTAACTCTTTACATATGCATAGTAAATATTTCTTATGCTAAACTAAATCTCTTATATACTACCCATTATATTTGCACATACCCTCATATACTCTACAGCATTTACTTATGTAGATATGTGGAAAAATTTTGCTTAAATACAAACTGATTTGGTTTCATTGTAAAATGGTAGCTCAAAACAAATCCGGTTTTGTTTATGCCTTCTTAAAGGACGAAACAGCAAGACCCGCAATATTTTTAGACAGGCCTCAGACTGCATGTGTGCGTGAGTGTCTGTATCTCTGTATCTGTGTGTCCTTCTTGATGTCGAGCAAGTGTGCACATTACAGTATTTGGAAGAGAGTTGCCACTCATGCTTACGCTCTCTTTCCGGCTGTTTGTGCATGTTGAAGGCACGCGTTTCCCTCTTTTCACTCGAATATTTCATCATCCTTTTTTCTGGATTTGGGATTCCAACAACTACACGTTGATTTTGCACTACTTCTCTGAGTTCAAAAGTGCATTGCATTTGTACTCAGTTGTTCCTTCCATTTTACACGTAAATAATAAAGGCAAATATTCCAAGTCGTTTTGCAATGTTTTTACTAAATTAACAAACGGCTCTCTGCCACAAACATAGTATTTATATATATAGTAGGTATATATTTATATAATAAATATACAAGGTCCGCACTTTGGTCGCTTAAATATTTATGAGCTACACGTGACGACGATACGGACGGTCTACTCAGACAGACGGCTTGGCTTAGAAACAACCCGAAACAACTGAAAATATCACCATAGTGAGACAAAACTGGCAGAGTGAAGTATAGTACAGTGGGAGACGCAATTATTCGCACACTTTTAGATTTTAATCTTAAATTTATTTAACTTTCATAATGAAAATGTAGTCGAACTTCTGTACCATATCATGAACCTGTCTACAACGAACTTTTTCTTTTTATTTCGAATTTCTTCCAAAAGCGTGTATAATGAATTTTATTATTATTATTATTTTTGCTCTCCGTATAATGAAAATTTTTTTCAGCACTTGAATAGAATTCCATAACGAGTAATAAGTCAGCACTAAAATTTGTGAGTTGGGAAACTGATAAGTGCAAACGTTTAGAAGATTTTGTTAAAGATCTACCAAACTAAAATTACTGGGTTTTTAAAATAAACGTTAAAAAATCTTAAAAACTGCATAATTTCTGTGTAACGAAACAATTTTCTGATGTACTGCGAATTCGTTTTAGGGAAATTCAACGCCTCGAGCAACTGCCAAGAAGCTCTTTCATTTAATACGCAACACTGCGTCAATGAACAATTTGTTTTTTGTTCATGACTAAATGTCCTCTTGACGGTGTCATATACGATTTAATATGACGTCACCTAGCCTATAACCAGCGGACGATCAAAACGCTTTTAATGACACCTCATTTGTCAAATTATGATAAGCGTTTTACAAGTTACGAGGGAACAGATGAACAAGCATACTTATACCTACATACAGGTCAAACATATAACCCTACTTTTTTCTTGCTGTATATTCTAATGGATACTAATTTTTTTTTAAATTTTAGGATCACCAAAGGAAACGTTAAAAACAGTAATAGCCATGGAATAGTAGAAGATTGATCCCATGCAGACCAATATTTTGGCGAAAACTATGAGAAGTCATTGGGAAGTCATTATATAAACCAAAGGGTTTGATAAAACGAAGAGTTTAAGCTTAAAATTTAAAAGCGTGCGAATAATTTTTAGTTTCACTGTACGTATTTACATATACATGGAAGCTTAGTAGTAGTATTTTGTATTTAAATTGTTAAAACAAAACTAAGGTTCGTTTAAAACTTCAGTTCCTTATGGTTGGGCTTAATTGCATTTTTTCATTATATGATGCACTTAAATTCGTCTTTAAATTTATATCTGTGCTGCTTAATGTTATGCAAATTGAGCACTTAGGGTTTACGTTATAAATTTATGCCCTTTTTTATGGCTCGAAATAAACGAAATAGAAGAGCGCTTAAAAATGTTTGCGAATTAGGTATACGTAAATATCTATAACAGTAGTAATCGTTAGTACAAGTGACTAATAGTAATCTCCTTAGCCTTATTCAATTTAATGTGATGTCTTATGGCCTTATAACCAGCGTACGACCAAGACGCTTCCAACGATAGCTCATTTGTTAAATTATGTTGCGCGGTTTAGAAGTTACGAGCGAACAGATGAACATAGTCATTGTACAAAACAGTCTTACTTTCTCATAGCGAAATCGAACGGTTGCAAAATATTCGTTTGTTATATAGAAGATTCGATAATTCGTAATATGGAAAAAAATGTTGTACCAAAGCGTCCTCGTCTTCCACGATCAATTTTCCAACGGATGTGAATACTTTTCACAGTCACCTTTTGGGAAATGTGTATAAGCGATGAATCGACTGTTTCATGCATTAGAAAATCGGTTATATGCTAAGCTAGTGTGTAAGCGTATGCAAAAACATTTGCTATGTATCTATGAGATACTTGTATGAAGCGTGCCAATGCACATTCAATTGATTTTACGCTGTTGTTGTTTCTATGGATCCCAAAACTTGATTAAAATTAATTAATTCATGCTTCAGCTCGTGTTTATTTGTACAAATGACTAAACGAAATGAATGAATGATGGACAGACTGGGAAGTTTGAACGCCTGCCGGAAACGCGTATGCACAGACGCACACACACACATACATAGTTAGAGATACATGCACACAGATACACACTACTAGGCCACAGTGTGCGTTGTTTGACCTACTAATTTACGCATGTTTAGTTAGCTAAGCATTTAATAAAGCTAATTAATAGCTGCAGTTCAGATCTTTGGAATGGATGGATGGATTCGCCATTGACTTCGTCTTTAGTTGCGTAGGCGTTCAGTAAAGTTGTTGTCTATTTGCTTTTCAGTTAACCCGGCGATGATGATGATGATGTTGTTGCTGACGTCCCCATCTCTATATCTGGCTAAGCAAACACAGCTGAGTTTAACTTTGTACACGAACATGAGCTGATTAGCCTGCCGAAGCTATCTTCTCAGTTTGGCCAACCTGTTTTGTATCTAAGTTGCATACACACACTGTGTCTCTGTGTGTGCGTGCACTTGCAACAAAACAGCATACACAACAATTTCATGGAAAATATTTAGTAGCGGCATACAGAAAATTAAACTCAGTCAAGCGACCACAAATGAAGCAAACAACAGCAGTAAAGCCTTCAACAAAAACAACAGCAACAACAATAGCAGTCAGCTATGCTGGGTTTACACTGCAATTTAGCTTCACAGCGGCAGCGGCTTTGGCACAGCTGCAAAACTCCTTAAGCATAAAGAGTTTTACAGTGTAAACACAAGTATTCAAGTCACATGCTATGTTTACACTGCGGCAGTAGCTGGTACGGGCTATGTCATTGCTATTGTAAAATAAATGCTCTATATGAAAAATTTTTAGTGATTAAAAAAAAATCATTTAGTCGGTTTTTTTTGTATATTTTTGCGATAATCTTTTGTACCATAATCCTCTCATTAGAAATATTCTGAATTTATATAGTATTATAAACAAGTAGAAAAGGTAACTAGAAACCGAACTCTTAAATTTATTTCACGCATATTGTACATATTATATATTACAAGCGTGAAATAAAATAAATTTTAATTTTAAGCCACTTGCCATTTGTCGTTACCATTTTCCTGTCTAAAAACTAGCTTTATTTTTTTTTTCATGGTCAATTTTTATTTAAATACCCTGTAATCATAAGTTGATTCTAACAACTTGGATATCGATTGAGCCAGCTCTGGCTGTACTAATGACCATCTTAGACCTCGAAGACCATTAAAGCTAGATATCAAATTTTACCACACGCCTTGTCGACTTATTTTAATTTCCTATATCGTCTTATAGTCTTACCCCGTATACCTGCATAAATTGTTGAAAGATAAAACACTTTAAGGCAGAAATTAATGTACTTTACCATTAGAATGAAGTCGCTATGAAAAGCGTAAGAGACACACGATAAAAGCTTATAGTTATGAACCCTTGTTACTGCAAAAACTAAAGATCGAATAAAAACATGAAACACGTGTTTATTAAAATCTATTTATGCCTAAATCTTTTGAAAATTTATACATTTTTGTAGTTAATTAAAAATCTTATTCCTTTTATTAGACCAAAACTTTCCTTTACCTAATTCGTATGACAGCAGAAAATTATTTCGTTATAACAAAACGCAATGTTCACAAAATAAACAAAATCTTGTACGAAAGATGGCGTACGTTAAAGTTGGGCGCGGACGACTTTGGGATACCCTGTACCACTGCTTGCAATAAAATCCGGTAAATTGCTTAAGAACACCAAAAGACATTTGATTGCCAAATTAGATTATGATATCTTCATAAGCAAACGAATTATCCATCTAAAACTTTTGCTTTTTTTCGAGGTCCTCTGAAACACCCCTATGGGAGCTATATAATGTAGTCCCGATATCAAAAAAATAAAATAAACTTGTCTCCTATGGATTAATAAGGGATCTTATCTGAAAGTTTGGTTGCTCTAGCTCTTACCATCTCTGAGATCTAGGCGTTCATACGGACAGACGGACATGGGTATATCGACTTCTCTAGTCACTCTGATCATACTTTAGGTAACTTTGGGGGGTCTTCTCCTTCTGTACGTTACATACATTTTCGGCTTGCACAAACACAATATACCCTTTGTACCATACGGTACAGGGTATAAAAAGCAGCGTATGAACTGGAAAAAATTTCATAAAACGGAGGAATTCGTTGTAAGCATGTTTCTTATAGGAGAATTTTGGCCAAAAAGAAGTTTGCTAGTATTCATAACAAAATTATACAAAAGTAGTAGAAAACCTGAAACTTTTTATCGTTTTTGTGCCGTTGATGCAGATGTTGTTTTTATTTTCAATGACTACCAAATTTTAATTTTTTTTCCAGTTCTTATTAGGTTTAAAATATGTAACTCGGAAGTCCTTTACATAGATTGAGAGTTTGTAGATCTGATATTTATTCTCGTTAAGCTTTCGTTCAGGAATTCTTTCATAATTTTAGGTTTTGCAAAAATTTTATGCTACCCACAAAGTGAATTAATTAGTATGAATTTACACACTGCTTTAAAATCTTGTAGACAACATTTAGTTGTAACTATCTTTGCATGCATCGACAAATTATCATAATGTATGTGCGCCAGTGTAAACTTAGCATTAGAGCTGCTGCTGCTCTGTCGGTAAACAAACACTCACACACATAGGCACTCACACAAAACACCAAAAAAGAAGCCGCACAGCAACAAAACAAAAATTTGAGTGCAACGAAGTTATCTGAGCGTAAGCAGCGTGGGAGGGAGTCTGTTAACAGCTGTACAATATAGAAAAATGTGCTCTTTCGCTCAGTCGCTGCTCTCACTCAAGTGTTCTGCTCTCTCTCATAGCAGAGACGCCCGCAATAACAGCGTCGTCGTCGTTGTCGGCCGGCCGCGACGTATCGAACATGGTACGTAACATCCCTACGGATGCGTCACACGTTGTCAGCGGCTGCTGCGGCCGTCGTCGTCGTCGTCGTGTCCGCTGTTGCTGCCTTTTTGTCACAGGTCGTTGCACTGCCGACACAGCCACACACGCATGCACACACACACATGCGCTCCTCGTTCTCTCTGTAAATGTGTGTGTGCAATGACACATGCAGGCCACTGCTGACGACGCGTCGCGACGCTGCCGCCACTGCCACTACTCTTCTACTGTTGCTGCAACATGGACGACGATGACGCTGCTGCTGACTGCCTGCTGCCCGTCAAGACATTGTCTCACTCTGTTGTTGCTGGGCTCTTCCCTGCTATGCCTGGTCGGCTTGACTGTCCCTATACCTACACAAATACACACACTCCCAGTTGCCCCTGCCTTATGCTGAGTTCACATTAACATAGTTGCCGGCTGGCCGTCTGCTATGCAGATATTTTGTGGCTGCCGCTCCAGCTGCAGTCCCAAAAGGTGACTGTGAAAAGTATTCACATCCGTTGGAAAATTGATCGTGGAAGACGAGGACGCTTTGGTACAACATTTTTTTCCATATTACGAATTATCGAATCTTCTATATAACAAACGAATATTTTGCAACCGTTCGATTTCGCTATGAGAAAGTAAGACTGTTTTGTACAATGACTATGTTCATCTGTTCGCTCGTAACTTCTAAACCGGCTGGCCGTCTGCTATGCAGATATTTTGTGGCTGCCGCTCCAGCTGCAGCTTCAGCTCGTGTTTAGTTGTAATATGCGGCATTTGTTTACCTTAACTACACTGTTCAACAAAGAGCAAGCAACTCATTAATGTCACAATGTTTGCTGCACTTAGGAGTTGTTAAGAATAGAAAAATGGGCGGCCTGGTCTAGTCTCTTGGCATGTTTTTGTGCGCTGAAATCCAAATTCTAACAACGGGAACTAGTATGTAGTACGAAACTATTTATAATGGAGAGTAATAAGAAAGAGTATTCGTTTTAGTGCTTTAAAGCTGGACTCTCCGCCATGAAATTCATATTTTATCTAGTTCAAAGACTAGTGGTAGAATTTTTAACAATTTCGCAAAGTTATTTGCGTTCTTGCAAAAATTCAAACTCACATTGAGTTTTGGTTTTATGATGATAAGGTTACTTGCTAAAACGTACATTATCGTACTTCATCTATGAATCTCATACGTTGTTTAAAAGAATACAAAAAATTTCCATTACTTAAAAAGTATAACTAACATTGTGAAACCTTGACCAGATTCATAAACAGCAAAATAGCTTAAAAAAACATTTTCAAGGCAGCATTTCAATTTTTTGTTGTTTTTACTTTGATGGTCAGTGTTATTTCCTTTCACAGACTATTGAAGAAAAAAAACTAATTACCTAGCATCATAAATTTATGCAAACTTTAAACACATAAAAATTATTACTTAAGACTTCGCACTGTTTTTAACTTCTCAAGTTTGCTTAAGGCAATTTTTTTTTTAATTTGCGCACCAAAAGCTGATTTTTAATGCAACAAATTTTGAACAAGTATCTATAGAAAGCTAAAAAATTGACCACTTGTACACAAATGCCAACTAAAGAATCCAGAAGTTCGCATTGTACACGTAAGTAATATATAGATCACTATGCAAAGTTAAACTGCGAACTGAACTCTTATAGTAGAGTGTCTTTACAGGTCTACGATCGCTATTGTAGCGATTTTCTAAATTTTCATAATATCAACATTACGGACAGTTTTTTTCCTATATTTAGGAGCGATACTTTTGAAAACATAATATGCTGTAGAGGTAATCTAATCTAATCGAATCTGCAACTAGAGTTTATTATAGTATATGATACAATGGAACAAATAAGACTGAAAAAATAAAAAAATATTTCTTAAAAAAATGTATTCTCAAAAAAATGTTTAATTCTCGAAAAAATTGGATTCTTCAAAAAAAAAAATAAAGTTGAAAAATATACAATTTCTTTTTTTTTTTGAATCTGCAAATTATAAGCTTTTTACTATAAATCGTTAATGAAGACTGAATTACTGAAAAAATTAGAATTAGAAAATTTTACTATATATCAATAATAAGGATTGAATTATTAATATAAAATAATGCATAGCTGATGTGCAAGAACAAAAAAAATTACAATTTTTGAAAAAAATTACGATTTTTGAAAAAAATTACAATTTTTGAAAAAAATTACAATTTTTGAAAAAAATTACAATTTTTGAAAAAAATTACAATTTTTGAAAAAAATTACAATTTTTGAAAAAAATTACAATTTTTGAAAAAAATTACAATTTTTGAAAAAAATTACAATTTTTGAAAAAAATTACAATTTTTGAAAAAAATTACAATTTTTGAAAAAATATACATTTTTTGAAAAAATTACAATTTTTGAAAAAAATTACAATTTTTGAAAAAAATTACAATTTTTGAAAAAAATTACAATTTTTGAAAAAAAATTGAATTCTTACTTATTATTACTACCCATAGTATTTTTGCCAGCAGGGGCTTTTAGGTAAAATGTACATATTCTTCAAAAAAATTGGAAACCTTGAAAAAAAAAAATTTTATTATTATATTATTATTCAGGCGTGCTCCGGAATCCGAATCAGAATAATTTATGCGGATTCGTTTTGAATCCGAATGTTTGGTGCTCCCATTTCCACCAATCCGAATTTTTTATGTGCTTTGAAACCGACTGCTTTGTTGCAAGTGGAATTAAAACGAATCGTCAAAATAGTATTAAAAAACCACAAATTTTATATTGAAGTCATTTTTTATATATGCCTTGATATTCTTAGATTCTATTTATGCTAACTTTAATTTGCATATTATCTGCTAACTATTTTTAATAATTTTTTTCCTGACACAACCCAAAAATAGCATATACAAGCCCTACCGAATTTTCGGTTATTATCGGAAATTATCGACAAAAAATTCTGATTCCGGAGCACGCAAAACCGAATCCGAATAAAATTGTTCGGATTGAATTTTTCTGATTCCGGAGCACGCCTGATTATTTTAATTTTAAAATCCAAACGAATTTGGGGATATCTTTTTTTTCACTTTTTTATTTTGTTTTCAAAAGCTCGAATTTTTTTTCAAGAATTCAAATTTTTTTTATTGAACGAAATTGGAATTCTGAGTTTGAGTTGGGTATAACACATATTGAATAGATGATATAATGGATCAGACAAAGTTTTAAAAAAAATTTTAATATGTTGAAAATTATAAGCTTTTTATTTATATTTTTACATTATTGCCTAAAAAAATTTTAATTCTTGAGTTTATAATAGTAAATATTATAATTTATAGACAATATAATAAGCTAACAGAACTGAAATTTTTAAGAAAATTGGTGATTCTTGTAAAAAAATTTATATTTTGAAATGTTTCCCCAAATTGGTTTAGGTTAAAGAAATACTACCCTTAATTTTTTTTACTAAGTTTTCCCTGTACTTGAAATAAAATTGAATAATTCAAAAAATGATATCAGCTGCTTATATACATATATAATTAATAAAGACTGAACTATTGAACAAAAATGTGAATGCTTCAGTGTATAATATTATACAATGAATATATGAAGTAATGTATAGTATAACAAACAGAACTGGAATTAAAAAAAAATTGGGATTCTTTAAATAATAATAATATTATAATTATTAGCTTAAAATTATTGGTAAAATTTGAATTCTTGAGTTTAAAATAATATATATAAAAAAAAGATCATATAAAGAAGAAATAAAAGTGGTTCCTTAAATTCGTTTAAATTGAAAAATAGTACTCTAAGTTTTAGTTTCCCTGTCCAGCTCAGTTCCGAAAATGTAAATTTTTTTTTTGCTAAATCAAGTTCTATTAAAAATAAAACACACAATAAAGAGGATGTTTCACTTTCGTTACACGATATCTTTTTTGAGACCGCACTATTCTAACGAATCCATTATCATATGTTACATATTTCTGTGCAAAACATTATCATTAAATGGTCAAATTATTCATGAACTGATGAATATCATGTAAAGCGACGATCATGATGAAAACGAAGCCGGTTTCTTAGTAAATCACGATACCAATTCCCAATAGCACGGATGCTTGTTTATTTTTCTGACATTTTTCTATGTAGATAGACAAAACAAATATCCAGTAATCAAAACAATAGTTGGCTTCTATATACGTTGTAATTTAAGACGGACAAAAAAATTCTAAAGCGCACTAACTGTAGCACTCTGGGACCACCTGGATTTATAAACAAACATCAGGCGGTGATCGCTCCAAGCTACTCATTGCTATACCTAAGGCGATAAAACATAATAATTCCTCATCGATTTGATTACAAAAAACTTTAAAGATTTCGTTTTCAGACAGTTTCGAGTTGCACTCTGGCGACTTGATTGCCTGCACCAAACGTAAACAATTAAACCAAGTGCAAATCCCATAAATAATGCAAAGTACTTCAGTGTACTTCATGCTCTGTACACTGCTCATCAACACCACCAGCACAGTGGGCCACTCGATTTGGTTTTGCATTTAATAATAACATAAAAATGCCCAATTAAAAGCAAAAGAGTGGATCATTGGAATGCTTGGAGAGGCAACTAGTGGGCAATGGGTTATAAGCAGTATGGGTATGGGTCTCCGTGTTTGTCTCCGGTAGAATTGCTGCGCGCCAAAGCAAAGTGAAGTGCTGCCATGAAAATATGCTCAAGTACCACAACAACGGTTATAAAAATTTTTGTTTTTTTTTTTTGGTTTTTATACTCTTTACTCTAGGAGTATATATTAAGATAGTCCAAGGATATGCAACAGGGAATTGCTCGAGAATTTAAAGCATATAGACTGTTTGAACGCTTAGATCTAGGAAGCTTTATGGGCTAGAGGCACTAATAGTGAGCATAGACTCTTCTCGATAGCTGGAGAGGAATTCAGTGTGTAAACTTTCTGAATCAAAACTAAATACGTTTCCACTCTTTAAATATAATGTTGAAGCCATGTTGAAGGGGGTCTCTCCGGTTTAATATTGCCCAAGACCGATTTTGTAGAGAATTTTATGCCATACAGTTTTTTGGAATACTGAAATCGGAACAGCCAAAATTTGTATAAAAAAATAATTTTTGTATACTTTTAATTTTAATAATTAATTGTAATATTACTAAACTACATATGTAATTTTTCAGTTGTAAAGATTAAAAAAAATCTAATCTCTGTTTCTATTAATGCTAGCTTTAAGCAAATTTTATACTTCTTTTGGCAATAAAGCAAACCTTTGAAAATGAAACTTAATTTTTATATTTTTATATATTTTTAAAAACCTTATTTATATTAAAAATTCAAAGTTGTTATAGGCATGCATAAAGTGATTTTAAATCACTCTTAAATCCCGGACTCGGCAATTGAAAACATTTTTTTTGCATAAGACCACACCAGTGCTGCAAGTATGATAAAAATAAGAACCATGCCAAGTTCCACAAAAAAGCAAAAATACGCTTCAAAATTTCTAAAGTTTAAAAAAAAGTACTTATGGTACTAGGTGTGAACCCAAAGGTATTAAAAATTATTCCAAAAAACAATTTGCGAGGAGAAGAGTGAAAAAATTGACTTGACTTTTTTTTCAGAATTTAAATACTGAAAACTTTTGATCCAAATTTCTTTCGCAGAACGATAAGAACATACAAAACAAAACAAAAAACACCCGGAAACCTCCTCCGGAATATAAATATATTGCGTTCTTATAAAAAATGTTGTAAGGATTGAATAAGATAAAAAATCTGTTAAAAAATTGGCTTGATTTTTTTTCCGAATGTGGGTACTGAAAATTTTTGAAGGGGTCCAGCATTTTTTCACAGAACGATAAGAAGACGGACATTCGGAATATATTTGTTGTTGTTGTTGTCTTAAAAAATTTCGTAAGTATTGAATGAGATAAAACGTATATTGGATTACGAATCCGCTTTTTCCTTTGTTTCTGTGAATAGATGTCATATCTAATCCCACAATTTTAAAGTTATCTGGATGAAATTTAGCACATTCCCCTCCGTAAGTCCAACATTTGTGGAAACCAGCCATATCCAAATACTTAATCAGCTAGCTGACCTAGAAGCTTTGGGTAAAAACGAAGCAGCAGGTATATCGAATTCGGTCACTCCCGATTTTAGTATAAGCCTTTTGTTGTTGTGGTATCTGCAGCATAAAAGAAAAGCGTTCAAATGAACTTTTGTGCCAAAGTTGTTGTTGTTCTTGTGTGTGTGTGTGTGTGTGTGTGTGTGTGTGTATCTATGTACGTGGTACAAGTGCTGCGGCCGCATGCTTAAGCACAGCGCATACACACCAGCATAGACAAAAAAAGATACACACACTTACACACAGCAGGCAGAAACGTGTTGAGTGCCGCAAAAGGCCCCGCCAAACAAGTCGCTACATCCCTCTCTGCCTCCCCTCCTGTATCTTTAACTCCATCTCTTACTTTGTTCGCTATCTTCGCACAGAAAAACATTTGTTAACCCGCCTGGGTCAGCACCCAGCGCGCACCAGTGTCCAAATGGCTATGGCAATGACTGGCGAATGGCTATCTGGTTGCCTCCCTTCAACCGACTACAGTGACAAGTGGTTCAGTTTTGGGCCACTTTGTTTTCCCTGCAATTTGATTTACAAATGCTTTACGGCCACACGGTACTAGAAGAACAGCAAAAAAAAAACAGCACGGGCGGACTCAGGGGGTGTTGTAGGGGCTCAACCCCCCTTTCAATGTCTCAACTCATTATTGCATTAACGCTGCTTTAAATAATATTTAGCAAAAACAACAACAAACAGGGGCAGATTCAGGGGATTGGTCAAGCGTCACCTTGCCCCTTTTTAATCATGCATTGATGTTGCACTCATATCTTTGGTCATATTCTTAGTTGTGTTCAGTAGTTTAGTTGAAAAAATCATCCATGTGCTTAATTAAAGATAAAAAGCTAGAATAAAGCTAAATCATGTATAATTTGTAATCTGTAAAATACCAAAAAATACGGTCATGGTAAATAAAAATTAAATTGAATGTTTCAAATTTCTGTAACAAAAGGAAAAGTTGGAAAAAATTTTGAAACGCAGAATCGTTTGGTATTGAACTGCTTGTTTTTTGACTAGCAGGACATAACTTCTGTGGTAAAGCCAGAGAGCGGTTTTCATTCGATTTCTGAGTTTGATACGACACTGCGGAAAGGGAATAATTAGTGGCAAGCCAAAAATCAATTTTATTCTAATTTGAACCCAAAACCAATCTATTAGAAATAAATAAGTGCAGCGGGCCTCTTTTTAGGTCGACCTTTTTGATTTTTACAAAAATCCGATTATTTATCGAGTTATTGATAGCTGAATATATTGATTTGATTCTGTAGACGTTTTTTTGACAAACTATATCTCCTAAGCGCAAATAGATACTTCAGAAATTTTTTTTCAATAAAAAGTAAAATTTTGAACTCTAAAATAATAAAAAAATGTTGTGTTTATTATTTAAAATTTTTTTTTTTAAATTTTAAAGTTCATTCATTTTATGCGCTCACTGCGAAAAATTTAAAATCGGTAAATCCTATAAATGAGGAAGTTACCTACAATGTTGGCTATGTTAGACAGTATCTTGTAATAGTGACAAATGCGCATAACTTCTTGGAATAGAAAGATAATAACTTCCAACTTGGTATGATAGTTGACTTTGACATATTATGACTAATTGATATTGAAAGTAAAAGTATCAGGAACGAGTCAAAAGATATTCCAATAAAAACATTTAGAAACAGTTGTAATGATTATTTTCATGCATCTGAGTTTCTGCTCTATATATTGCCTTAGGAACAGAAACACAATTTCTGAATAATTTGTAATCCGTGTTGAACAACAAACTACAAGAAAAGATGGCGTACGTTAAAGTCGGGCGCGGACGACTTTGGGATACCCTGTACCACTGCTTGCAATAAAATCCGGTAAATTGCTTACGAACACCAAAAGACATTTGATTGCCAAATTAGATTATGATACCTTCATAAACAACCAAAAACAGACGAATTTTTAATCAAAAACTTTTTTTCGACCGATCGGCCCTATGGGAGCTATATGATATAGTCAACCGATTTTGATAAAATTTGGTACAGTGTTGAAGATCTCTAAAAAACTTCGGAAGGCCAAATTTGGTTACAATATCTTCACAAACAAACGAAACACAACCAATTTTGTACAAAAAGCGTATTTTTCGACCGATCGATCCTATGGGAGCTATATGATATAGTCAACCGATTTTGATCAAATTTGGTACAGTGTTGAAAATCTCTAAAAAATTTCTGAATGCCAAATTTGGTTACAATATCTTCACAAACAAACGAAACACAACAAATTTTGTACAAAAAGCGTTTTTTTGACCGATTGGCCCTATGGGAGCTATATAATATAGTCAACCGATTTTTATCAAATTTGGTACAGTGTTGAAAATCTCCAAAAAACTTCTGAATGCCAAATTTGGTTACAATATCTTTACAAATAAACGAAACACAACGAATTTTGTACAAAACACGATTTTTTGACCGATTGGTCCTATGGGAGCTATATGATATAGTCAACCGATTTTGATCAAATTTGGTAGAGTGCTTGGGAACTCTAAAAAACTTCTTAATGTCAAATTTGGTTACAATATCTTCACAAACAAACGAAACACAACGAATTTTGTACAAAAAACAAATTTTCGACCGATCGATCGTATGGGACCTATATGATATAGTCAACCGATTTTGATAAAATTTGGTACAGTGCTGGGGGTTTCTAAAAAACTTCCGATTACCAAATTTGGTTATGATATCTTCATAAACAAACGAATTATCCATCTAAAACTTTTGCTTTTTTTCGAGGTCCTCTGAAACACCCCTATGGGAGCTATATAATGTAGTCCCGATATCAAAAAAATAAAATAAACTTGTCTCCTATGGATTAATAAGGGATCTTATCTGAAAGTTTGGTTGCTCTAGCTCTTACCATCTCTGAGACCTAGGCGTTCATACGGACAGACGGACATGGGTATATCGACTTCTCTAGTCACTCTGATCATACTTTAGGTAACTTTGGGGGGTCTCCGACTTCTCCTTCTGTACGTTACATACATTTTCGGCTTGCACAAACACAATATACCCTTTGTACCATACATAAAAATGGGCATTTATACACAACCCAGACACTTAACTACAAAAAGTAGGATATTCTTGCCCAAAAGATGAACATATTTTATATAGAAAACTAAAAAATTTGTTTTTAAACAACTAATATATATATACACTAAAGTTGATTAAACACAAAAAAGTTAATAAATAGAGCACTAAACTTAAATGTGCAAATCGGAGCCCCCCCAAAAAGTAGCTTCCTAGTTCCGCCTCTGACAACAAATAACAACAGACAAGCACATAAAGTGGCCAGTCATACAAAAACTGCAATGAAAAGGATATCATCCAAAAGCCGTTTGCCTGGAATTGACTAAATGATTAAATGCTGCCAAAGACTGATGCTGACGCTGAGGCAAAACATTGCTGGAAATTGAAATTGGAATTTTTTATATATGTTTTTTTTTTTTAAATTTAATACATACATAGTACATAGAAAGGAAAAATGATTAATGCAATGCTGCGGCTGCTGTTCGCTTTTCGGGGTACTATATACAATGATTGATTAATTAACGTTGACATCAAAAAGGAGTAAGACACCGACAAACGCACACACACACAATTGCTCACACAGATACTCAAAGTTGTTTCCACTATGCCAGAAGTCTGGGCGACTTTTATAAATTGACTCTCATTTTAGTTTCGAATTTTATACGATGACGAAAGGCGGTATGTTGTTTCTCTTAAAAAACGTTTTTCCCCTTAAACGTGCTTGTGTGTGTGGTATGTGCGTGTATGTGTGTGGCCCTGATTGATTTAGCTTGAAAGGAATTTTTTTTGCCCTTTTATTGTATTGGTTCATTTTTGTTCAAATGCGTATACTATAAAGTTAGGTGCAAGCAATTAATAATGTTGTCAACTTTTGCTACAATCGATTATATATCGAGTATGTATCGAGTATTCAATAAAAAGCTAATTAGCTGAATGTTTAATTGCATAAATGCTATAAATAAATATAATTAAAAAAAAAAAAAATATATATGCTATAAAAGTTTTGGAAGTGTGTCAGAAATCTTTAGAGTGTTTTGACTCCATGTTTTTGGATTATCTCTTGAAAAAACTCGATCTTAATTTTTTATGATCTTCTAACATTCTTATGAAATTGAAGCTGTTGTCCTGAAAATCGCTTGAAAAAGATTTGTTGTTGAAAGAAAGAAGTATCGCCATATATCATGCCGGTTCTGAATTTCGATTCCGATTCCGAATTTTCGATTTAACAATGCAGTTTACTGTCATAGATACTCGTTTCGAAGATTTGGCGGAGCATTCGTCTGAGACAAACAAAATGCTTACAGAATTCAAATTCTGCGACCTCAAATTTATTAAATAAGCTACGTTTTAGTCAAGGTAATTTCTTAATGAGTTTCTTTTTTTTTTGTACTTTTTTTATTTACCATTTCAGACCCATAGGAGTGGCAGCCCGTATATGAATCAACCTTTGTGTTACAAATAATATACTCTGCTGCAGCTTCTCTTAAATTCGAATTCCATTGTAGATAAAGCTTAGACTGCTCGGTTTGAACCTAGATTACCCAGAGACCCTGTGGTCCATTGTGGGAACGTGGGGCAGGCAAGAGAGCTAGGTAAGTTGCATGATCCGACAATGAGAAGGTTACACAATGCGCAGGTGTCTTATGTCTCCCTGTAAAAGAGAGCTCTGGTTCAACTTTTATATGAACAACCAAAAAAAATAATTATATATATCGTGAAAAAATTTGTCTCAATTGTATTTTGTTTTTGACCAAACAATTCTGTAAAGTTTGATCAAAATTGGTCCACTGTTTCATGTAGCTACCATACAAAAGTTGCACCAGTTTACTGTGCAACCGAACTCGAGCGCTTCTTTGGGGCATCTTGAAAAGTCATCATCTAACTATTAAACAAAAATAGAAAACGTATATTTTTCACTTTCCAGTGTTATACGGCTTAATGTATTTCGGAAAGTCCCAATAACTTATCGCATATTTCTATTGTTTTATCAAATATTTATCACATCATAACTTGCATTGAACGTTTATTATTAGTACCAACTGAAGACACATTTAAAGATTTCTAAGAAAATACTATGGAATAATGAATTCTAATAGAAATAACTTCATGAATCATTCGAAACATTCATTGCTTTACTTAAATAGTTTCTTTTTCTTTATGGAAAGATATGCATACCAATCAGAGTTTCCTATTGATCACTTACACAGAATTCAAATGCTGTGAATGATTCATTTAATTTTTATGTTAAAGGGTCTTCTATAAAAAGACTACTTGTCCAAAAGCATAACTCTCAGATACTTTAAGTACAAGCTGCATATTTACAGTAGTGACTAGATGTATGCCCACAGCCTCCGCCAACAATGGATATCCATTCATTTTTACGTAATTTCAATAAATGAAAAGTAGCAGAAATAATGGTGTGAGTATTTGTTAGAAACAAAGTTAACAAAAGTGAAAGTATAACAATCGCATACCTTAAGATACGCCGAATAGTATCGCATCGTATGAAAAAAAAAAAAATTAAAACAGACCCTACTTAATTATTATGCATCCGCCAAGTTGAGCAAACAAAGCAGCGCAGTCGATGTCGACGTCAAAGTTTTTGGCATGCCGTAAAATTAATGAATGAATATACCAGATACCAAAAATCATTTGCCGCCTGGCTCTCTATCTATACAAAAAAATGTAGCTCAACTGTTTTCAATTGTTTCCAGCCTTGGCCAGAAGACAATATTTAAACCAGTTTCTGGTTTGGTTTTTGGAAGCCACTTAAAAATCGATAAACAAAAGAAGAAAAAAAAAATATACAAATTGTGCAGGAAATTCACTCAGAGCATTTTTTTTTGTTTTTTGATCAAAAGATCTTTTTAAATTAATTTAAATAATTTTCGTATGCATAAAAGCAAAGCAAAATCCAATAATTTCCCACGCATTGTATGGCTTGACAACAAATGCTTTCGTTTGCGTTTGATTTTGGCTTGGGGCTTAATTAAAAATGCAATTTGTGTTGACAACTACAACGATAACAAATACTACAACAAACACAACAACAAAAACAACCATAGCAACAAACAACAACAACTAACACTGAAGCACCAACAACCCAAACAAGTGTTTCAAATGCAATACGCTGTGCCTTTACAAAAAAGTGTGACCAGACTAAAGCATAATTGCAATAACAGCGCAGTGGCCAGACTCTTTATAATAATTGCAAAACTCCGCTGATTTATAGAAAAGTGTGACCATACGCTATCATAATTGCCATCCCCAATGCATTTAAAGAATAGTGTGACCAGACTACAGCATAACAGCAGTATGCAGTGCAGGGACCAGACTCAGGTCTTTTCTAGAAAAGTTTGTCCAGACACACACTATCATAATTGCCATACACAATGCATTTAAATAGTAAATAATAGTGTGACCAGACTTTAGCATAATTGTAGTATGCAGTACAGCGACCAAACTCTTTGATAATTGCAAAACTCAGCTCATTTATAGAAAAGTGTGACCAGACACTATCATAATTGCCATACACAATGCATTTAAAATATTTAAATAGCGTGACGAGACTATAATATAATAACAGTATGCAATGCAGTGACCAGACTCTATCATAATTGCAAAACACAGCTCACTTATAGAAAAGTGTGACCAGACACTATCATAATTGGCATAGACAAGTGCAATTAGAGAATAGTGTGACCAGACTAGAGCAGAATTGCAATATGCAGTTAATTTATAGAAAGTAAGACCAGACTCTATCATAAACGCAAAATGCAGTGCATTTATAGAATAAGTGTGACCATACTTTATCATAATTATTATATAATGTATCGATATAATCTGTTTAGTACAAAAATTATTTGTATGTCCCTTTTATTGTTTGCTTTAGTTAGACTTATACTTTTGCCTATATCTTGGTCACATCTAAGTGTTCTAAAAAGATTTTAGGATTTTTTGTTAATCAGAATAAATTAATTCATTGTTTTGTGCTCTTTTTATACCCTGTACCTTAAGTAAAATGGGCATATTAAATTTGTAAGAAAGACAATGGGCAAGATCCTACAAACTTGATACCAAAATGATAAGGACGAGCAAAGAAAAGGATCTACTCATGTCCCTCTCTTCGTATTGCCTGTTTCTCATAGACCAAGAGAGCATGAAATTTTGCCACAAGTTGCATCTTATGGTATAGTTTTTCCCTTCCATTTAGTTAGAAATTAAGAAGCTCCACTAAAAATTAGATGAGATATAAGAAAATTTTAGGTAATTACAGGTTTTATTAATTTTAAAGCTTTCGTTTAATTAATGCTCTTCACCGACTTGCGTAAATGCGAATTTTTTGAAGTGATATAGTTTGGGAATTTTACTGGAAAAGAAATTGGGCTTAAATTAGGATACTTGTCCTGAAGGGAAATATTTTTTTAGCGTCTCATTTTTTCAACAACGCGGAATATTATACTAATATTTGTATTGCATTGGAAAACAGGGCTGCAACATTGAGAAATTTATTAAGCGTGTTCGATGACATATGGAAGCTTGATTCATCTCAAGAGATATATGCTCGTATGCCTTTTTTTTTATATATTGCGAATTTTTAGCTCTAAGCCGTTTAGGCTCAAAACGTAAATTTTATTTAAAGATATATTTAGTGATTTAATAAATAAGCCTCTGATGAGATGTTAGCCAGTTTTGCAAACTAGATTCCGATATTCAATAAAATTGCAAATCTTTCTACGCTGTAAAAGATCTAAGTTGTGAAATACACAAACGAGTTTCGTACAAAGACTTTAGTACTAAAAGAAATAAATTCGGACGCGTGCTATAAATAGTAGCAACAAAAAGGTTATCAATTACTTTTTATACTTGAACCAAGTAGGTATTTTATCAGAAAACGAAAATCCGACTGTGCGAAAAAGACTTATGAATAGTATTATTAAAACTATAAATTGATTATAGATTCGAGCACAAGAACATGAATGTATAAATTTATAATAAAATATTGAAAGATTGAGAGACTTAGGGATGCGACGAAAATCTATAGTGTCGGGTTTTAAACATATCTGTTTAAAAGTTTTTATACCAAAGCTGTCCAACTTATTTGTAGGTTCTTTTAGCTTAATCTTTAAAAATATTTGGAAAATAAAAGATGCAACGCTGTTTAGTAAAATTCTTGCGTAGGATATTTGTGAACCCAGAAATCATGTTTAGTCGCTGTGTAAAGAGCTCGCATCGTTTTATATTCCGATTATTTTCAGAGCTGGTAGTGGAAGATTGCTAAAACTGATTTCTAGATCAGGACTTTAAAGTACAAATATGTACAACAACTTCGCATCGTTTTTAATTCGTTAGTTTTTTGAGATAAAAAATAAATGCAGTATATTAGACTGCATAAGCTGATATCTTTTAGGATTAGTTCCATACACTGCTATCCAAATTTTAATGTCAATTGAACTCGTAATCAAATTTCAAAAGTCAATAAGCTTTAAGCGGTGCAACAAAATTTCATTTTCATTGGAATTCCAAAATACTGAAATTTTATACGTCAGCAGTTAAGCTTTATCAGTAAGATAACATAAACAAATATACTACAGCTAATAGCTTTCCGGTAACAATTGTCGAGCAACCTAAAACGGAAACGTATCTATACATTTTTGTACAAAACTAATTGAATTATTTAGAGGCACTCTATTATTAATTATAGAAACAAACGTAACAGACCATCTCATTCTGATAAACACTATCATATATACTTAATAATATTATTATAGCTTTACAAATTATTACTATTCTTATTAAATGTTAGCCTATAACATATATACATAATTTCTTATCTTAGTAACCGATTTGCTATTAAGAGCCGCCTTAGACATGTCATTGCTCCATTTTGTACAAAATTGTGCGCTTTGGCAGACAAAGTCAGCTTGTATCTGACAGATACGCGCGCATATCAGCAGCAGGCAAAGCGTGCCAAATCAAGCAGAGGGAACATCAACCAGAACTCTAATGCCAACAAGTATTAGGCAGCATGCATAGCCGTGCTTATAAATTGTTTTCAAATCTTAAAGATACTTTTTTTTTTTTTGTTTTGGATTATATAGTATATACTATGTGTATATTTTTGTTACGCTGTTGATTTCAGTCAGCATATAGTAATTCGTATGTGAACGTGCGCCCAACTGATTTATATTGACCAAAAAATATAGGTATATATAGGTATATATAAAATGTGTTTCATATGTATTGCAAAGCAAAGCCAAAACCAAGCCAAGCCAAATCGAGCTAGGGCAAGGCACAACAAAAAAAATAAAATAAAAGACGAGGAGAGGCTAGCCGAGGGTGATGTCGACGCTGACGTTAGCGTCGACGCAGCGCACGTTTGATGTTGTAGATACATTTGTATCTCGAACCTTGCTGTCGCTTCAAGCGCGCGTATCTGGTTCCGTATGAAAAAGCAACGACTACGACGACGACGAAGCATAGCTACGTTGACGCTAGCGTCAACGTCAGCGTCAGCATTGCCGGCAGTGGCACTCAGCACGTTCATTATGGCATTTTGTCAGATACAAATTCAGATTCTCTGCCAGCTGTGCGATTGTGTGTGTGTGTGTGTGTGCGTGTATCTGTGTTTGTATGAGCATGTATGAGTTGCTGCGGTTTGTTGCGCGATAAGCATACGGATATGTCAGTTAATTATTTGTTTATATTTTTTTCTCTTCGCTTTTTTATAAGTATGTATTTTAATATACTCACACACACACTCACATAGTTAGAACTCATGTGCGATGTGTACACATAAAATGTATTTCGTCGCCATTGATATGTGTGCTGTACATAAGTATGTACATTCTTTTACTACTTATGTATGTAATGTATTTATGTATTTAGCGTAAGATTTTTCGCTGATTAAAGCAGTTCATTTGGCCTTTGGCCACACTGGCACGTTTTTGTTGTTAGATTATTATGGCGTACTCTGCTCTATATAAGAAAAATTGCACTATATTAAGATCAAATGCAGCAGAAATTACAAAAATTGTTAAATATAATATTGAAAGTTACGCTAAAAGTTCTACATACAATTTATATTAGTACGCATTAATTTAAAATATTTAGTACATCTTTAGAGCAATTAGAGCATTTAGTACATTTTAAGCTCAGTTTGCAAACTTTGTGGAGTCAACAGATGGCTTGGTAAGCTCAAATCTTTCCTATAAATCGTTACTTGGAAGACTAGACGCTCCATTAAACCCAACAAAAAAAAACACTTTATTAACACAATTAAAACCCTAGCTTAATATATAAAGTGCTAAATAACAGTTTGTTAAGCCATTTAGTCTCAACTCTCACAACGCTTACTATATTTATTAAAAATATATCGTTTAAATCTATAGTTAAAATAAAAAATTATGTTTATTGAGCCATTTTAAGTTAGTAGCAAGTAGTCATTAAATATATCGTTTAAGCATATAAATAGTTAGATACAAAATTTCTTTTATTGAGCTAAAACAGTAACTTAATATATTATTTGAGCATATAGTTAGAAAAAAAATAATACGTTTATAGAGCCATTAAAATTAAATACGCTTTTATTTATTTAACTCTTTCAAACATTTAAATATGTAATTAACATAAAAAAATCCGTTTATTATGCTATTTAACTCTTTAAAATATTTTAATTAAATAGTTTTCAAATATACTATATAAATATGTAGTCAGCATACAAAATTCTGTTTGTGGAGCCATTCAACTTAAATACATTTTTTACCAGAATTTTTGTTTAATTTTGTTTAAACTTTTTTTTAAAAGGCAAAACAATGTATTTTTAAGAGTATACGATTTTTTATAACATTTTAGGCAAAAAAAAATAAAAAAAAAACATTTAATTAAAAAAAACGGAGTACTTTGTATTCTTTAATATATTAAAAAAAATGTTGTAAATAACTTTTTTTTAACGTTAAAATATTCGATGTGGCTAATATTTACACTATAGAGGGAAAAACCTTAAAATCTGAATAAGAAATAATGATTTTCATATTTAAGGACCTTACTTTAAATGTGTGAAATGTTTTAACAAAATAGACAACTTTTCTTTATTATTTTAAATGTATTAAAAGTAGAATATTGTTTATTGTAACTATAACAATATTGATTTTACAAAAATCGTTGCCAGCTAAGTCCTTTATTTAACTCTTGAAAACATATAGTAGTTGTTAAATAAGAGAGTATGATTTTAACAAATAAATATAATAGAACAAAAATATCAATTTATTTCAAATTCCGAAAGTTATTCTCATACACGTCTTAAAAGCTTGCTATTAATAATTTACAACCTGTCAATCTGAAGTCATTTCGACAAGGCTAAAACGATCTCGAAATCGAAATTGGGAACAGGTATAAATACGTCTTTCTATCTTTTATACTATTTTTTTTTGACTCAAGATGTGCTCAAATGCCTTGCCAGAAATTTAGTCAGTTATATAAATAATTTGAAATATTAAAAAAAATTTAGTACATCTATGGTCATACATTTAGTACATTTTTATATATATTTAGTACACTTTTATATCATGTGGTAAATGTTTAAAATCTGAAACAACTTATTTTATTTTATTAGATAAATTATTGAATATGTTCTGAATAGTTTAGTACATCTATGGTCATACATTTGTATTTTTGGGTATATTCAAGTTGCTTAAGGTCATTGTAGTTTTTGGTCAAAACTTTTTTGTTTTAGTACCTGCAAGAAGTTGAAGAAGGACAATGGACGCGAATTCTTTCATTTTTTTTATGTTTGAAGACAATTAAGACAGCATTTAAAGTGTTTGGGTTACTACAAATTAAGCCATAAATGTAGAAAGTGACAAATATACATTCAATATTTTTTAGTTTTTAGGACTTTTACATTTTAGAAGTAATATGTTACATATTTGGAAAGTATTTGGACTCAAGGAATATATAGAGCATCTTAGCACATCACAGTGAATGTCACAAATTGCACAAAAATCGATTAGTTTTTAGTACATGAGGTTCGCTGTTACTGCATTTGAAATTTAAAGTCTAGTAGACTTTTTGTGCTAAAAATCAATAAGCCATAAACATTGAAAGTTTCAAATATTCAATTATCTTTTAGAACATTTAATAAGTTTAAAAAGTACAAAGACTCTTATATCATTTTTAAAATAATATTGAAATACTAAGTATTTGGGAGACATTATGGCTTAAAACAGCTTTAGAGCATTTTAGCATATATGGTAAAATTTGAATATTATTACTTGAAGAAACTTAAAGCCTAGTAAGGTCTTTTTGTGCTAAAAAAAAAACAATAGGCCAAACACATAGGAAGTTTCAAATATTCAATGACTTTTTAGTACATTAAATAGGTTTAAAAAGTATAAAGACTCTTATATCATTTTTAACATAATGTTTCTTGAGCAGTGAAATGCTAGATGTTTTGGAAGTATTTGGGCGTATACAACTTTTAAGCATATATATTAGTAAAAAAAAACTACTTTTTTTTTTTAGTACATTAAGCTCTCAGTTAATGCATTTAAAATTTTTTGTTTGAGGACAGCATTTGGACGTAGCTTAAGCTCTAATTCCGTCTTAGTACAGTCTTTTTTGTGCTACAAAACAATTAGCCATAAAACATAGAAAGATATGAATGCATTATGCTTCAACCTCAATGTCTAGTCAGCATTTCAGTTGGATTTTTTTTTTCCTAAAGTTTCTTGTAAAACAGCGCAAAGAGAGAGAGCTCCAAGATGTGCAGCTGTTGCTGCTGCCGCTGCTGCTATGGCAAAGAGGCAGCAAGTGCGCTGCCAATAATAACTAACTTGCAGCCGCAGCAAGATGCAGCAATGCTTGCAACGAATCAGGCGAGGAGAAAGAAAGCACAAGCAAAGCCCCAACTTTACGCACACACACAGATACAGACACAAGCACACACAGATACACACACACGGACAGACACACTCAAGTACAATACAAAGCAATACAATGCAATGGAAAAGCAAATAAAATGGAGAAGCAAGACCGGTGCGGTTGTTGTTGTTTTTTTTGTTGCTGCTGCCTCGCGTGTGTGCAACATTTACAAACTGCAAGTGGTAAGTGGAGAGACATAACTGGGGAAATGGCAACCAACGAAAATTGCGACTAGCGGCGCCTCCATGTGGCAGCTGTGCGCCTGCTATGCAGCGCACGCTCAACACCTGGAATGGGGCATAAATTTTCGGGATAGCCGAGCTCCAAATGCGGGACACTATAGCCATGTCAGACATGGCCCTTGCGGTTTGCTTGTTGTAGCTGGTTATTGTGCGGGGGCTGACTGAAGAGTATTAAGTATTAGTATGTATTAAAGCTTTTTATAAGCTTACTGCTGGCAATGCTACGGCCAACCGTGTTAGCCTGTGTGATTAAAAAAAAAACATAGGGCAACACTGGTTTGTCTGTTTTGTTCGAACCTCTGCGTACTGCTTTCAAAACAAACTTATGGAAGCTATGAAGTTCATTTATAAGCGTTTTGGACGTAACCAAACAGAGACACCATAAATAGAAACTTACTCAAACGAGGGCAGGTTGAAAACTAATTGGACAAGCCAAGAAACAGGGCAGTAGAATAACTGTCAAAGTGTAAGCCAGATGCGTCGTTTTGTACAGTTTGATAGTAATGCTTTGAATTTTCGGGTAAAATGAATAATATTGAATAACGTGTAGAAAACAAAATATAAGATCAAAAGCGAATTGCAGAGGACTCCACCAGTAGAAAATTTACACACGAATTCACCAACCCGTATATAGTCAAGTGAAGCTGGACAAGATTGCTAGTGACGGCGGTATTAAACCATTATTTGAATATGATAAAAAAGTCATCGTCATGGATTAAACTTCGATTTATCAGAAAACACATTCCCAGTAACAGTCGAAGTAGCTGATTACTTTTAAGGAATGGGCCCATAAGTAGGCTACGACGGATCTATCAGCAATCCAGGTCAGAGATAACCTTAAAAATTTCGTTTTTTGAGGTTATAAAAGAACACAGACATGCGGGGGTTTAAGAACTCAGATTCAGATTAAGCGACCCCAAAAACATAAAGAAATCATAGACCTCTGGATCCGACAGGCGTTTTTTTTTTGTATGACAATACCTTAAACAATATCGAAAAATATTATTCAAAGCGGTTTGAGAGATTCTAACTTATTAAAGCAAGAAATCTGTTCAGATCGCAAACAAAAATTTTGATAACGCATCGATGTAGAAAATCTCAGTTACCAGTTTTTGATTATGGTATAAATCAAATCAAGTGCGAAATCGAAAAAATATTATTCCAAGCTATTGGACAGATTTTAGAGTGATTTAAGCATGGAAAAGGGATAGAGTCGATAATGAAAAAGGGTATACAATAAATAATGCGTTCCACCTAGCTTAGATTTTAGATTTTGCATTCAGTGACATCTACCTTTTACCAACTTTGAAGCAATGGCGTGGCTGACAAAGGACTGTTTGGAAGACATAAAAAATTGGCGAACCGCACGGATAAATTTTTAGCTCCACAGCTGTGTTGAGTATAAACTTAACAATTATTTTGTACCAGTTTATAGCAACTTTTGAAAGTTACGAGATTTCTCCATAATTTTCTTCAAGAAAACTGCTCGCTAAGACGAATCTCCGTATACTTGTGCCTTCTTTGCGTATTTCTCAGCCTGCCCCCGTATCTATAGCTGCTGGCACTTGCTTGCTTTTTTACTTTACGGCTTTAGACTACACTACATTTCATTTTCTTGTATTCCTTTTTTCGGGTCTTGTGCATTACGGGGTGCAGCTTTTTAAGGGCGGTTATTGACGCATCTGCTGAATCTTTCCAAAAAGGGATGTTTGTTTGCAAGGGTGAACTTCTTCATATGCCATGTACCATACAACGAGTGGGTGAAGTGCAGCAGCAGACGCAGTCAGCACAAAAAAAAAAAAAAAATAACTGCGAACCTTATGCGCACGCAAAAGCTGTGAACAACAACACAACGGAGACAGCAACAGAGATAAAGTCAGAATCAGCAGCAAAACGGAGCGTTGGTCAAGGCGGAACCTGTTTTTCGGGCCCAGCATTGACCTCAAGCCGCGTCTGAACTGAACTGACTGAGTCAACGACAAAATATTTCGAATGCCGCCTGCCCCATGAGGCGACATATACTACTACTAAAGGAGACAGCAGCGCGGCGGCGTTGATCGGAAATCGAAATGCAGAACATGGTGCGAAATATTTAATACAAAAATGTTGAACGAGCTGCCAGCCGCTGTTGCATGCAGTAGCTGCAACACTTTCCAGCTCAGCAAATGTTCGATCTCAGACTAAAAAACACACACACACACAGACGTACTACATATGTATGGAGTAAGTACCTTAAGCAAAACCTGTTCCAGAGCTACGTCCATTGTGTATTGTGCTGTGTGCGTTGAGCTCGTTGAAAAGCCACCTACATACGGCAGCTATAGCTCGCATTAAGCCAGCTTTGGAGCTGAACTGAGCTGAGCTGAGCGAGTTGAGCTGAGCTGAGTTGAGTTATCTGCGGCTTAATTGGGTCATTCACACGCGTCGACAGTCAGTCAACTGGGCATCTATGCGATCAGTTGCTCGAAAAAAATAAAACTTGGTACAACTACTATAACTTCCGGTGCGACGTTATTACAAGAAGCGCGTCTTAAGCACAGAGCAGTGAAAAGCAGTGCAAAGGTTTTTTTTTTTTGGGTATACTGCTAACAGACAAATCTTTGACAGCCATATATACAAGCAAACAGTGGGAACAAACATTTTTCGTACACTCTTCATAGTACGCTTTAACACGGCTGTTTTCCGCCAACTTTTTAGTCATATTTTTTTTTGCAATTATAAGCAGTTTTTTCGTGATGAAAAATGAAAAAAAAAAGTATAAAGAATTTAAATCGACAACGGAAAAAGTTTCTGATTTCTTCGAAATTTAGCTTTAAATGTTTTCTACTTCCAAAACAGTGAAGTTTTCGATTAGTTCAAGAATTTTTCCATTGTCAAACCATAATTTTAATAGGTTTTAACGTAAGTATAGAAATTCGTAAAAAAACATGATTCCAAATTAAGTGTAGTTTACCGTTTTATAAAAAAAAAACAATTGCTGAACTTGGTTTAAAATATTTTCCACTTCCACACCAGTGACGTTTTTTTTTGCCAAATAATAATTTAATAGTTTTTATTTCAAAAATATTACTTGCAAATATTTAATATAAATATGTATAATATATAAACACAATAAATAGAGGATTGGCTTTAAAAAATTATATCAAAATAAGTGTAGTTTACCATAAAGAAGTACGATAAGGGTTAAAAAAAAGTATTTTTCAAATAAAAAAAATTATTGAGTTTTTTGACAAAGAATAAACAAATTTTTTAATTTCATATGTTTCATACTTAAAAAGAAAAACTAAATTTTAAGCGAATACAAAACGTTCAATTCTGAAACTTAACGTTAAGCAGTTTACTTTCCGATAGAGGTAGGAGGCTTTCACACGTGTTCGTAGTTATATAAGAAGTGCGTAGACTAGAAAAAAAAATTAGTTATTTCGAAAGTTGAAAAAAATCAGATCTCTAAAAATTTGAAAAAGTGATAATTCCATTTTCTAATTAATGATTGTCTCATTTTACATCACGAAATTCCTAATAATGGACTATTGAAATTTATGCGCTTTGTTTCCCGGCGATAGTCTCCACCGGACCCTACTTTTTTCTCGACGCTCTGATCAAAAAAAAGTTTTCAAAAAAAGTTTTATCATAAAAAGGTATAAAACGCGTTTTCGGGAGCTTTCTCGCCTTGTGGGCCAGCCACATCGTCATTTTTTTTTAGACATTTAAAATTCAAAGAAAAATTTAGCTTATACAAATCTGACAATAGCACAAGCTTTGAAACGATCTTGCCTAGATTAAATTAAAATTGAGCCATTGCGGACTTTTTTTTACTTCTCTTTTCCTGCAAAAATAGTTTAGATTTCTGAAAAACAGAACGATTAATTACCTACAATTTTTGGATATCAAAGGCTTGAAATCATCTTACCTAGATGAAGTCAAAATTTCAGCCATTGCTCAGTTGAATTTTCATTTTGTTTGCGAAAATAGTTTGAATTCCCGAAAAACAGAACAATTAATTGCCAATTAATTTTTCGGATAGAAAAGAAGTCTGTAAATCCCAAGTGTTTAGAAACAATCTAAGCTATAAAAGAAACCATTCAAAATCGGTTTATTTGTATGGTAGATAGGCTGTTTTTTTTTTATTGAAACTTTGTTGAAAAAATACTTTTTATTTAGGTTGCCCAACAGAAGCTTAAGACTTCAAATGTAATCTGGATATTTTATCTTTGTTATGAAAATCAAAAAATTCTCCACAGATGCCAATCCGTAACCTTAGCATTGCAGGAGCTTAACCATATGTTAAGAAAAGTAGCATGATAGCTCAATGATACCTTGACAGAAAAAAGCACTGACGAATAATCTAATATATATTAGTATGGACGTTAGACGTCTGAAAAGATTTCATATTTTGGAGCTCCCAGACCCAATCGTCTTATATGTAGAAATACATTAAAAAATAAAAATGTATTTTCAATATTCTCAATTTGGTTCATAATAATAATTTTGCTTAACGTCTGCTTAATCATTTAATTCATAAGTTTGAGACTTAAAGGAAAATATGCTTAATAGAATAGTTAAATTTCCAATAACCAAAATAATTTAGTTATTGTTCAATTAATAGATTGTAAATTGAATAATTTAATAACAAAAAATATATGTATCTACATGTTTTGATTTGTTTTTGATGAGTAAAGAGTGTACGTATATTTTTTGCTCCGACTGTGCGTACTTATATGGCACATAAATACATATGTTGACAATGAAACAAAAAAAAAAAAAAAAAAAATGACGCTGGCAGCGCAGTCAGCAGCGCATAGGAACAAAAACTTGTCGCTAACGCTTGGGAATGTGCGCAAAGGCACGCGCAATTTGGGCGCAACATAGAGCGAGCTGGGAGAGTAAGCAAGTGTAAAGGCTTAAGAGAGCGAGAGAGTGTTTGTGAGTGCAGGCTGGCGCATACCTAAAGGATCACCAAGGATACTACGTATACGATCAAAATACACACAACGCAGAGCAGCTACAAAGCCAAAAACCAGCCAAACCAAGCAAAAGTCAACAGCACTAGCAACAACAACAACAAAAGACAAATACAGCTCACAAAAAAAAATACTACAAAAACTAACCCAACAACTTTTAGAGCAGCAAAACTTCTCAGTCAACGTGAACGTCGACTGCGACGTCAACGCAGCCAGCTGTCAAGGCAGCAGCGACTCAAAGAAGCTAAGCGTCTTCTAGAGTTTTCAGTATTTGAGTACTACATCCATCATTTTATGGTCGTTTGGAGTTGCAACAAACATAAATATTATAGAGTATAATAGAGAAGGGAGGAAGAGTGTTGGGACGCGCATACATAACTGCATCTGGAACTGGTGGTAGTATATAGGTAAAGTAAACTAAGTTACTTGCTTATAAGGAAACCTTAGAGCATGCAACAAAGAAAACACGAGCAACAGAAAACTATATTTAGGCTCACGAATTTTCTATACACTTGAATGATATAAGATAAGTGTTTTGGGGGAGCTGTCTAGAGGATCTACATAAATAATAAATATAAAATATGCTTACTCATTATGTGACAACTAATCTTTTAAAACAAACGCCATATAAACAAGTAATCATTGGATTATGTATCTTTAAAATTAAAAATCGTAGCTTATCTTTAAAATCAAAATGTTTTGTTTTATAATAAAAACTGGTTTCAAGATGGATTGTGCTTATGATATATGACTTTGAAATGTATGGAGTATAAGTTGATTTTTTTAGCTTTAGGCTTTGCGGCTGTGCTTTTGTGCTGTGTTACCAAGTATTTTTGAAGTTGTAAATAATGCAATCCGAGGGCTTTATTTATTTAAGAGATACATTTAGGGCCACAAAAAAAAAGAGGTATACTCTGAAATCAAATCCGAGATCCAAAAAAAAACCCAACAACCAAGGGGTTTATTTATGGTTTTCAACGATGTTTTTGGAGTCGTTGAATCCGAATCTTAGTACCATCAACCCCCAGCATGTCAGAGTTCAGAGAAAATTTTTGAATTAGCTCTTTTTTGAGATTATGTCAAAGCCCTTGGGTGTTCGAGTTTCTTTTGACATGCATACAATTTTTTTATATAATTTTTTTGCATATTTATATCCCAAGAAAAGTAAAGGCGTATTATTATATATATGTATATTATATCTACATTGTTCAAGCAACTGAAACCCATTACTACTTAGTGGAACAACACAAAAACTTGCCTTAACAAGAATCAACTTAATATTTTGAATATGTAAATGCAAGCGCAGATCTTTTGTTTAAAAATATTTAAATTTATTACATTTCAATTTGTTTAACTTTAGTTCTTTGCGCCCATAAATATTTTTTTAAAAATGTTTACAAGTATTAAAATCAGAACTACTTCACCGTTTAGATTTCAAAATATGTTTGAATCATTTTTTATTAGAAAAGCTCTCTCGGAAACGCTTTGAAATTCAGAAAAGGTTTTTAATGCGATTTCAGTGCTACTTACGAAAAATAAAACGCTTTTCAAGCCTCTACGTGTTTTTCTGGTACGGCTAACGCAGGCATGATATCATTTTTTATAGGCATTTCTAACGTAACGTAACGTTACGTTTGTAAAATGAAAAAAAAAATTTTATTCTTAGAAATTAGGTAGCGCTATAAAAGGATAACCATCGTTTTTTTCATATGCATGGCGTTACGTTACAAAAAAAATTTGTGAGTTTTGACTTGGATTACGAAATCTTAAATTTCAGCAAGAGCGCCAAGTATTTTGGTATTGGGAACACTTTTTTCATAACTCAAAATAAAGTTAGTTAAGTTTTTATGTATCAAAAAACCATTTGTTATTACATAGCGTGACGTTATTGAAATTTTCTTTAAACATTTTTAGTAATGAAAAATTAAAAATTTTTTGTCTTTAAACTTTTTTAACTATTTATTTCAGAAAATGAAATGAATATATTTCACTTTTTAAAACAAATCATAAAATCATGATGATAAAAATAAGATTCTTTTAAAAATAGTTCAAATAGTTCAATAGGTCAGTTCTCTTGCCTTTTTACAAATTTAGTTGTGGGGAAAATCCTTAAACTCTTTGATTTAATAATTTTCAAATATTTTTTTATAGTTTTCTTTAAAGGCCAATTTGGGATTTTTTTTGATATGAAGTTTTGTCATTACGTTCGAAATATTTCGAACTGCGTATAGGCCTTAACGAATCAATTTTTCGTTTATAGTGAACCTTTCTGCGGAAATGATCTTAACTTTGTTTATAAAAAGACCGAGGATGTTTTGTGGAAAGCGCTGAAAAAGCTCCTGCTTCATGCTTCAAATACATCTTGCACTTAAACCTATTGACTATGCTCCAATTTAGGTTCTTACAATTTTGACTTATTTGTTACTCGGAACGGAAACAGCTACGATATATGTATGTTTTGCACTAAATTCTAAATTTATTCGATTTTTTAATGTACCCTTTTAAAGGGTATAATAAGCACGACTAACTGCAATGACTATGAAGCTGGCGGCGATTTCGCAAGCCCAAAACGAGGCTGCTGTTGATTTGGTTTTGTTTTGAAATTATTTCGGTAATTATAGATTAGCAGTAGTTGTTATTGTTGTAGCTGTAGTTGTTGACTTGGAACTAGTCTGGGGCGGCTAAAGAAACTGTACGTGTATAGATCAATCAAATGTGCCCAATTTACTAAGTTCTAGATGATAATCGTTCAAGAGAAATACATCAAGGTCTTATCAACAGCAACAAGCTAACAGGTTCTGGGCAACGCAGTGCCACCCACATGTATATACAATTAGAACTGTATATAATATAAGTAATTAGTACAGCTTGAGCATGGATATGGTATAAGGATTAAAAGAGGCGAGACTTCAAAATGTGCAGAGTGGAGGTGATGTTTCGGAAGATCTTATATAGCTGTAAATCTCAAAGTTACTGACGTTTCTCAAAAAATGAAGATTGATAAAGCAAAAAATAAATTTTAGAAACTCCGAAAACTAATGACACGGGCTACCAAATAAATGTCTATTTGAGAATGTGCGGTAAGGCATTAAATTTTTTTACCCGCTTCCATCTCTAGTTTTTATTAGGGTATTAATTATCAAACTGCACTTACCAAATATCTGTAGCTCAAAATGTATCTGGAGGTTACTGCTTGCCTCCAGCCAGCTGTGCTTAGCTCAAAAGTATCTTTTTGAGTTGTACTAAGACTTTATTTTGTTGATTTTTGTCTTGCGATAATCCAATTTGATTTTATTTTTTTTTTTCATTAGCTATTTTTATAATCGGGCACTTTGCTTTGTTTGATTTTTATGTTTTTATACCACAAAATACGAAGAAAAAAACCAAAAACAACTAAATGAAATTTATTAGATTGCAAACAGAAGTAGCAACAAAAACAAAAGCAACAAACAACAACGGCACGGAAATCAGTTCACAAACACACACACGTATACACAGCAGAGCGGCAGAGAGAGCGCAAGAGTGCATGAAAATCAAAACAAAACACGGCAAAAACATGCATAGCCAAGAGAGCGCTGCAGCATAAATGAGAGCGCGCGCTTGGAGATATGAAAAACTGTGATCTGTGTATGTGTGTTGCGCGTGTATTTGTATTTTGTGTTGTTGTTGTATCTTTGCTGCTTTTTGTTGCTGCTTCTTTTGTTTTGGCTGCAACAAGTAAAGCCGCGCTAACGGTAAATATTTAACAAATCAAAAAAAAAAAAAAACTCAAAAAACAACACTTTTTATGCTTCAAAGCAAATATTTGTTTAAAATTACAACAAAAAACACACACACAGTAAACAATTGATGCACTTAGCAGCAACTTCTTTGCAACTGCCATTACTTCATTTTTTTTTTTTTTTTTTAATTTGCATTTACCTTGACTTTACAATGTAAACACGCACACACACTCACGCCAAGTCATTTCGCAATTTGCTGCTTATTTGACTTACATTAATTAAATACACTGAACATACATATATAATTGCACTTTTGTTTTGTTTAGTTTTGCATTTCATATGCCGCCAAGCGAACGTAAATTTGTGTTTTGTTTTTTTTGATGCACAAACGACGCGCCGAAGTCGTGTGTGTGCACGCGAAAACGAAAAACAACGAATGAGAGTGAGAGGCGTGCAGCGATTACAAACGATTATTTGTTTAGTTATCGATAGCCGCTCAGTGTGCACACACGTGTTTGGGTTTATTATATTGAAATTTATGCTGCTAACAATGTTGTATGCAAGTTAAATTAACATAAGTTTAACAGCACTTATCGTTTGCTGACATTTTTTCTTTTCTGTCCAAAGAACTAATGATCTTGTACAATTTTTAATAAAGACTTAAACAAATTACTTAAAATAGTAAACTGGGCAATAGTCATGAAGTGTGCCGAAAATGGTGCCATTGAAAGAATAGCTAAGGAGCCGTCTTATACTGGTTTAAAGCTGCTAATAAAAGACTTAATTTGAAGTGTATAAATTGTTTTTTTTTTTTGCTTTTAAATATATAAGACAAAAGAAAACAAAGTTTAGTATAATATTGAAAAAGATATTTCATACATAATGTTAAGACAAAAATGGACTAAGTTATGTATGAGTCGGCAGGACTAGGTCTTTTTGCAAGTTATCAACTTATAATAAATATAAACTTAAACTGCCACAAGTTTCACGTTCAATCGTTCAAACGCAATTTCAAAAATTGAATCCAGAACAGAGCCAGAAAGCAATTGATTTTGAATTTGTTTGCTCCATTATCTACTATTAAGTCAACACCGCAAAGACGTATAAATAATTTAGAGCACATAAGTCGCGTTTCAGGACAAATGCAGTCACTACCTTCTTTGGCCCTAAGGAAGACACTTTTTATGTGTTGGGTGTCCATAGGTGGATAATAGTAACAGACCACAAACAATTCTTTCACTTTTTGAATGGCACCAGCACAGCCAATAAACTCAAGCGTGGGCCAAATGAGCTGCGTAAATTCGTCCAAATCGCCATTTTCAAACTCTTTTAAGAAATCATCAAACGAGTTTACATGAGGTCCAATCTGCAGATACCAAGTACGCACTGCACGCGCTGTCCAATACGGCGGAGCCGAGTACGTACGCAGTTTGGTAGTAACAATATTTTGATTGACAAGCTCTGCATCATTGCCTATAACAAGGCAGGTGTCTTGCACCATACGGCACTGATACACATAGGCTTCGGCCATTTCTTGCAAGTTTTCATTCCAATATACCAGATTCATATTAACCACATTGAAGTCCTCTGCCACCTTGTTACGAAGACCATTGTGAGCATGTACCATGCGAGTGCGTACTCGTCGTGTAGTCTTTAAAAGACGAAAATGTGAGCAACGTGGATGCGGCTTATAAGGTTTGGGATAACAAAGAAAATTGTAACTATAATCCAGACACGTTGCATTTGGTGGACAAATGGTTGTTGCACTGCCAAAATTTTTAAAATATGGATTTATCTGATTACTATTCTTTGAGCAGCTGACCAGCGACAGCATAGCGAGGCAGCACCACAACAGGATGATAAACATTTTACGTAGATAAATTTGCTATAGTAGCAAAAGCTGACTTTAAAGTTGCCGGAAAGTAAGCTCTAAACTAAAAAGCCTGCTAAGAAATTTTCTGACTATTAATTTTTACCCACCGATATGTTTCTTAACGGTGTGTTATCGATATGTGAGTATTAATTTTTTCCAGCGATAAAATTATTTCATCGATGTGTATGTAAATTAATCGAATCGACATCGATATATCGTTTATAATTTATGCAAAAGGTTGTTGAACTTTGTTCGGTTTACAAATCTTTTGAAAGGTTTTAAAAAAAATAATAACGTTCTGAAATTTATGTTGCAATTGGTTAGCATAATTTTTAAAGCATTTTTCAATGCATTTTGCACACTAAAAACAACTAATCAATGCAGCAAATTTCAAACCATAACAACTGTTTCTTATATGCGATATCAACAGCTGTTTCCACAGCTGTGCAACGATGGCCGCTATTTGTTGTTTTTGTTATTCATTCAGAAGTTTGTGCTCTTAGGCGAACACAAAATTTTTGATGTGCAATAAATTTGGTCTTATTTAATTAAAAACGCTTGTGTACTTGTATACCGCAAATATTTTTATAACCAAACAAAACGCAACCACATTAAAATTAAGTTAATTGTTTTAAATTGCTCAAGTGTTTTGTTCAAAAGTTCCTGCACACTACGTAGCAAACTGTGTTTTCGTCTGCGTGTCTGCCACCCACTAACCTACCCACGGTACAACAAAGACGTATTACGACTTTATTTGTTATCTGGAAAACCACTCGTTCATAATTTATCAACATGGTTGACATTAACATGGATTGTGTGCACTTAATAGAACCACAAGTCTCAACCTCTACGGAACAGTCGGCCATTGAGAAGGAGCATTCAAAAAATGCTTATCTTGAGGCGGCGCGCATTTTACTTGTATTGCTTGAGAATGTGCTAAGCAATCCACAAAATCATAAATATCGTACTATACGTTTGGATAACAAAGCCATCAGCGAAAAACTACTAACACTACGCGGCTGTGAACAACTGCTAAAAGCAATCGGCTTTAAACGTTCACCGACCTCTAATGCCTACACATTACCCAGCGAGGTGCCACTGCAACAAATTCAAAAGTATCGTGACGCATTGCGTGAGAGACGTGAAGCCTGGCTAACTGGTGCTGTACCAAAGAGTATGTATTAGTTGTAAGCTTTGTGGTCGTATATACATATATAACTTGTTGATGATTCATAGGTCCAGCCAAGCATCATGTCAAGAAATCCAACAAAATGGCAGCACCTTGCAGCACGCCCTTGTTCATTAGTCCAACAGTGCCCTACCGTCAGCGCATCACATTTCCACGTGTATTGGTAAGTACAATAAGTAACGAATGTCCACATCCTATTTGTGTTTGTAAAAAATGGCTTTGAATACACTTTTTCAAAGTGTGCACTATATAACTATAACGTCTGCCTCCGGGAAGCCCAGTATCTCTTTAGATTCCTTAAACTATCTGTGATGAAAATCTTAAACCTAAGCAAAATACACAATCCTTATTCCTATTCGAATAGTTAGATCGTTTTATTTTTTAACATACACTATGTTTTGCTTTTCCACTTTTAACAATTTCTCTGTATTCCAGCGCACATCAAACCGATTTCTGCAATCGCTAGAGTTGTACTCTGATGCCGTCATGCAATATGAGGATGATTTGCTATTGAGCACTGGACGTAGCATGATACCAGTTGATGATCTAACTTCAAAAGCAAGTGAAAAACTTATTGAAATGCAAGAACTTATAGCATCTGGCGCCTGCAAGGAAAAAGAGCCCTGCATACGAGATCTGCTCTTAGTTGAACTAGTCAATTGGTTCAACACGGAATTCTTCGAGTGGGTAAACAATATACCATGCCAAGTTTGCGGCAGTGAAGATAGCAAATTACGTCGCACACAGACGGAGGGCGATGTTCGTGTTGAAGTGACCGTATGCTGTGGTCAGGAAATTAAATTCTATCGCTACAACGATATATCTCAGTTATTGGTATCACGCAAAGGACGTTGTGGCGAGTATGCCAATTGTTTTACATTTATGTGTCGTTGCCTGGACTATGATGCACGCATTGTGCACTCGCATTTTGATCATGTCTGGACCGAGGTGTACTCAGAAACGCAAAAGCGCTGGCTGCATGTTGATCCCTCGGATAATGTAGTCGACTCACCGCTTATGTATCAGCATGGCTGGAAGCGACCCATTGACTATGTGTTTGCTTACTCGCGGGATGATGCGCAAGATGTCACTTGGCGTTATACCAACAATCACCAGCAGATATTGCAGCAACGCAAGCTTTGTAGCGAAAAGGAACTTATTGAGACATTGAATGCCATCAGAGCCAAGCGTCAGCAGATGTTGCATACAAACGCTGCGCGTTTAAAATTTCTTAGTCAGCGTTATATGTGTGAGGTGATAGAGATGACCTTGCAACGGTATGCATTTGTATTAGATTTTTTAAAACTGCTTTTAAACTACATATACTAATTTAAACTTAATTGCGCAGCGCTCCGACTGAAAACGAGCTAAAGGGCAGAAGCTCGGGTAGCATGGCTTGGCGTCAATCGCGTGGTGAACATACTTTTAACAATGTGAGTAAGCAGCTGATTTTTAATAGACTGCCACTATGACGACATGCTGTATGAATTTTGTTTGCAGATTTTTGTATTCACACCCAACGAAATCGAGCTTGAAAAATGTCAATTAAATATACGATACAGCTGTTCCACTGATGCCTATGAGCGCTATATCAAGGGTAAGCGAACCACATACAATATTGACAGCACTGTAGATTAAGCACTGATTTTAGATGGCGCAAACATTACTATACTGGATACATATAAGACCTGGCAGAGTGTGCAAAATGCATCGAGAAACATATTTCGCAAAGTGGAGCGCGATTGGAAGATGGCCTACTTGGCACGCGTGGGTAAGTTCAAGAAATAGCCAACCTACTGAAGTAAAACTGCTGGAGCTGGTGGATATAATTCATTTGTTTTCGAAATGTTAAGCAATTGAAGCTTCTCAAATATTTGTTTAGCTTAGTTTGTTGTACTGCCTGCTCTCAGCGTTTTACTTGGTTTTCGGTTTTCTGAGGAATACCCCAATTAATTATTTATTTTTTCTATTTCAGAGGACACTGACAACGCGGAAATTGTTTGGAAATTTGATTTTAGTTCATCAAAACTAAAAGTTAAATCCTATACTTTGAATTTCCAATCGAAAACTTTTGGTGAAGGCAAAATCGACTTAAGCGTGGAAACTTGTGATGGCAAAGCGTGCATTGAAAATGCCAATGCTTTTCAGATAGTGGCAAAACTAGGTGGTGGCAAAGGCGATGTCGCTTGGCAGCATACCCAGCTCTTCAGGCAGAGTCTTAACTCTAAGGAGCATCCCTTCGATTTACAAGTTGAGCTGCACTAAGCAGCTGCATTTTAATTTAAGATTGTACATAAAATGAGAGATTGAGAGCCAGCTAACATTAATTTAAATTCCATATTTAATTGTAAATTAGTCAACGCTATACACAAATAGTGTGTCAAACATATACACAAAATTCCAGTGAACAATTTTACCTCGAAATTAAAATAAAGGTTGTGTTCAATGTTTGGATAAATGAAAGCTTAATATGTCCTTAATTTAGGCTATTTACATTACTACTGTTCACTATTAACTAATTCAAACCATTGCCGCATGGCCTCACTGAGCACCAATGGCAATTGGTTTAGGTCTCTGACGATTACATAGTAGGGAAACGGAAAGTTGTCCAAATACGAATTGATGTTGACAGAGCCATCGGCATTAACTTCAACATGTTGTATGTCCAGTATTGAGTTCTGTAAATATTCAAGACTGTGTTTAGAACAATTCTGCAATTCTAAAGTCAGTACATACCTTATTGTCTGGATTGTCTATGATAATGTAGACTAGAAAGATGCGTTGCAAACGCGCCAATTTAATGGAATTTTTCACTTTCTGCAAACCTTCGCTAAATATATTGCGTCCATCACTCAATACCAGCAATAAATTTTCAAATAATCCATTATCACCGCCCATAGCCCCCTCCTCGCTATTGACGGTACGAATAAAATCCAGCAGGCCCGCTATTTTGGTCTTATCTTGTGCAAAATTCAAAGCGTTGACCAGTCGTGGCCCATCAAACTGTTCTGTATGGTTGAGTATAATTTTAGGTGCTTCACCAAAGGAGACAATGCTCAGGCGACCGCTTTCGAGCAGTGTCAACGCCTGAGAAACCAAAGATATAGCCTCTAACGTCAGTGTTTTGGAATTGTTGTGATGCATTGACTTGGAGTCGTCAATGGCTATGGTTATTTTATAATCACGTTGTGCGGGTTTCGTACGACGCAGCCAGATTTTATCTTTGCGGAACTGAGATGCTATATAGGGTATGATCTTTTTCATATTTATGCGTCGGCCCGAGCGGTAGTCGCCCTTAAGACGTGTACATTTCGTTGGTTCCAGTATAAGACGCAATTGCTCGCAAAGTTCTCGAGCATTTTGTGTCATGCGATTGGATATGCTCTGCCAGGTTTCATAATCCTCATGCTGCGGTAATATCTGTAAAGGTTATCATAATTAAACACGCCAGCGTCTACAATATATGTGGGTTCTAACTTACGGCTTTGGGATTAGCTAGTTGATTTTGATACATTTGACGCAAACTAATTTGTTCCGCTGTGCTTAGCTCCTCAGCCTGTGCGCTTTTGTCCAGTAACAGCTCGGTGCTGCAAAAAGTGCAATTATCCAACTGTTTGGAATCACGATTCACAATCTAACTTACTTGCTATGCGCAGTGGTCTCGCTGCTGCGTGGCACCGTCATAGTCTGCACTACTTCTCCTTCAATTTCCATTTCTTCTGGCGTTTCTAGACGTTCCTTAGATTGCTCCGTTTTGGCAGGCTTGTCGGACTTTTGTTCAGTCTTTTCTGAATTTAACTGTTCCAGCTCCACATCGTCTTCTTTATTTTGCGCGTTATCTTCCATCTCCATTAACTCATCTGTATTCTCAGCATCTGCATTTTCTTCATCCTTTGGCTCTTCGTCTCCTTGATGCTGTACTTGCTTGGACTGATCTTCTGTAGCATTATCCAAAGTAGTTTTATCGCTGTTCTTTGGTTCCTTTACATGCTGATACTCTTCAGCTTCAGCATTTTGATCGGTTTTATCTTCCTGTTCTGCTTCATTTTCCTTGGTTTCTTTTAGTTTGTCTATAGTTTTGAGCTGTTTGAGTTTATGCTGATCCGCTTCACCTATATGAAGCAAACGTTTAAAATGGAAAATAAATCAAAAAAAAAAAAAAACGTATTTACCCAGCGTGCGCTCTTCGTTAGTGCGTCCTTGTTTGCGTTTTTCCTGAGTTTGACGCTCATTTTTGCGTTCTTCCTGTGATATAGTTTCCTTGGTCTCCGCTATGCCTTGATGGCCGCCGTCATTCGTCTGCAATTAATAAAATTCTCAGTAAAAAAAGTTAAAACACGTTTTTAGAAAATAGCTTACCTCATTCTCAGCTTGTCCCACACCATCTTTCTCTTCGCCCGTGTCCTGTTCGTCCATTTTTTGTTCCTGCTTAACATTATCGTCTTCTTGATTTTGCACCTGATCTGCTGAACTATTTTGCTCGGTTTCAGGCACAGATTGCACATTTTCTTCCTTGCTAGACTTGTCCTTAGACTGCGCATGCTGTTCTGGTTTCTCTTCGCGTCTTTCGGCCTCCTCTTCTTGTTCAGCTTGCGTTTCCTCTTGTTTTTCCTCTTCGTCTAATTCACCACGTTTTTGCGTTTCCGGTTCAGTGTCTTCCTTTTCTGTTTCCGCCTCAGCTTCATCAATATTTTTATCAGCTTGAGCTGGTTCTGCTTCTGTGCCAGCTTCATCGTCCTCGGAATCACTGCCATTACTTTCGGCTTCTGGCTTCTCCTCATCTTCAGCAGCGTCAGCATTGTCCGCATCCGTTTCTTCAGGCGGCTGCATGTTTTCTTTCATGGCATCAATGTCAAATGGATTTTCATCTCCATTTTCTTCGCCTTCATCGTGTCCCTCATCCACATTGTTCATATCGCCCAGTTCCATTTCTTCTGGCTCAGGTGGTTCTTCAAGCTCATTATGATAGGGATTCACTTGTTCATCGTCCATCTCAGGCTCCTTCATATCATCAATATCCTTGGCCTCCTGCTTGCGCTTATCCTCAGCACTTGGCTCATTGGTTGCATCTAGGCCGTCTTTTTCATGCTCATCCTTGCCATCTTCTTTAGCTGCTTCGTTCTTTGTGTCCAAATCATTGTGCGCATCCTTTTCATCTGTAGTGCCTTTACCTTTATCTTCTTCGTTCATCTCCTGATCTTGTTCCTCCTCAGGTTTTTCCTCATCATCACCCCAAATTTGTTCATCCAATTTCTCAGCACCTTCCTCAGTTTCACCCATTTCTTTATTGAGTTCTTCTTCTTCTTCAGATTCGCCACTGTCATCTTCTTCATTTTCGGGTTTTTCAACATCTTGCATTTTGCCATCAAAATCATCACTTAACTCAATGCCTTTTTCTTCCTTGCAGTCAGGGTCCTCCTTGTCACCTTCATCTTTGCGATCTTCAGGACGTTTGGCATCATCTAATTGATCTTCATTTTCAATTTTATCAGACGCATCGTTTTCACCAGTACCATCTTCTAAGCCAAAGCCCTCTCCATTTTTAGAATCTTGTTTGGACTGCCCCTCCTCGTCCTGCATTAAGTCGGGTGGCACACAGAAGCCCTTTGTGCCAATCTCTACAAAAACAGTCAGCATCACCGAAAGCATTTTAGCTGAAATCTTATGCGTGCCCAATTGCTGCAGCAGCAAGTAGTCAGCCAAGAGTTGATACTGTTCCAAAAGTGGCAGTAAGGCTACAGCCTTGCGCAGATACTGGAGTTTTTGCTCTGAGGGCTTCGCATGCTTGAGCTCCAGCAATACATTTGACAGTTTTTCGATAGTACGTTGTATGTTTAGCAACTCCCAATCCGCATTTAAATCTCCAGACAGTCTTTGCTTTAAATGCTGTTCCTGCAGCTCAGTTTCTTCTTTAAGTTTAGGACTGCCCGATGTGCCATTATCAGCGGATTCTTCTGATTTTGAGTGTTTCTTGTATACCTTTTGTAGCGCCAGCAATACACTATGTGTAATATTGGCCAGTTCTGTTTCTAGCTTATCGAAATCCATAGACTCCATATTGACGCCTGACTCTGGCAGTGCTACAGTTGGCTGCACATTCTTCAGCAAATCCAACAGCGGCTTAGCCGTGGGCAAATGCTCATCATCGGAAGTGCTAAGTATGGTTACAGCTTTTTCTATATCCGTAACAATTTGCTGATAGGTTTTAGAATATTGCTGCAGTTTATTGCCAGCCAGGAATTCAGCATTTTCCTTAGCCAATTCCTGCAGCAGCGTTTTGGAGCGTTTTGTAACACTGTCGCAGAGCTCTAGCAGCGCATTGTAGTAGGTGCTACCTTGTACTAAACGTAGCTCTTGATTGGAGAGCAACTTATTGATGCTATTCTCCTGCGCCGGCGCACAGGCCAGGAGCAGCTGAAATTGTTGCAACACATAGTGTATATGACAGAGTTTACTCTTTAGAGCGGCGCACTCATCATAGCTGCGGCTAAAGTTAAGATTATCCAAGCTGAACTCTAGTTCCGCTGCTGCAGCTATAATACCAGCTATGTCCCGTAGATTTTGCAGCGAGCTGCGCAAATCATACAAATTTTTGGTGGAACTGGACAAGAGGGCGCGTTGCTGCTGCACCAGCAGAAACATATTCACAGCAAAACCCTTGATGCGCTCTATATTAGGTGGTCCCAGTTCCGACAGCGGTTTTAGCATTATATTTTGCAGCAACTTTAGTTTGAAGACACTTTTCATGTAGTGGAGATTTAGATTTTCATTAAGTGGCAGCGCATTTGGATGCAGCCGATGCTCCTTGCTGCTGCACAACATGCTCTTGACGCAGAAGGGTTGCAGCTGAAAGTTCTCAAACTCCTGCCGTAAAGTCAGCTCCATGAGACCCGTCTTGTAGCTGACACCCAGCTGAGCGAGAGTCTTGAACAAATCTGACAAAGCCTTGCGTTTTTGCTGCAAGATTTGCTTGGCCTGCAGCTTCTGTTGTGGTCGCTCATTGCTGCGATCCACATTCAGATTGCGCAAGTGCTCACAGCGTTCCAGCTGTTCACACAGCAGCTCATCCAAAACATTTATCAACTCGGGATATTGAGCATTACCCAGCGTTTCCTTGACTATATTGCGTGAGGTAGCAAAATGCTTGCCCAAGCGCTGCAGCAGCGCATTTTGGGAATCCAAATCCAAGGCTATATATTTCTGACGCAGCTTCTCAGCTGCTACAAAATGTTGCTTATCAATCGTGAAATACTTCATTTTATTGACATAGCGCAGATTTTTGCCCTTGTCGTTGCTAAAATTATAATCCTTGGCCGTGGCGTCTGTGGGCTGGAACACAGCACTGATTTTTTGTTGCAATGTCAGCCGATATTCCTTAAGAAACTTGCTGAGATTGCGATGCACTGCGGCCACATTGTTGCGCATGCTGAAGTAGGATAAATCCTTGATATAGCTTTGTATCTTGACAAATTCGCGCAGTTTCTTTTCGATAGGAGCACGTCGACTTTTTTTGAACTCCAACACTTCGCTGGAGAATTGCGCAAAGTACATTTGCAGATTATGCAAACCCGCAATGAGTGCTTGCAACTCATTCAGATGGCATTTGGTTACATTTATATTATGCAGATACATTTCAAAGGCACGCAAAAGCTGTAAGCGCACATGAAAATCACCATAGCAGGAGCACTCCACAAATTGTCTTAATATAGCTATTAACTCATGCACCTTTACTTTGCTTTTCTCGCCCAAGTCAGTGGAGTCCAGCAGCTCCTCGTTGGCAAAACGTTTTTCAGCATATTTAATTTCTGTATAGGATTGATCCATTTCACGCTGTTCAATAAACTGCTGCAGTAGATTGTATATGAAGAACCAATAGCGATAGGCTTGATGCTCTATTTGCTGGGCGGTTTGATTAAGACAATTGCGCCAATGTTGCAGCTCCAGCTTGGTCCAACGCTGCACATACTCTGCCACTTCTGTTTCTTCAGTCAACATATTATTGTTCTTGTGTGCCACTTCGTTCCACAAGGCTAGCTTCTGACGCAGCAGCTGGAAACCAGTGTTAAAACGCACAACAGAAGCCGTGGAAGGCAAGCCACGTATGCGTGCTATGACTAGTCTTATATCTGCCAGACCAGCATGCTCTGGATACAATTCCAGCTGCTGTAGCACAAGCTTTTCTATGCGCAATAAAAGCTCCGTGCAGCCTACTACCTCCGGTATATTGGAGTGCTTATAAAAGTTATAGGCTTCCGCAATGTGATTTTCCTCTAGATTTATGTCATTGAGTGCACGCTGCTGCAGCGCCACAGCAAAGGCTAGGCTATTGTAAGCGGCTTCATCTAGTGTCTGATCTAATCCGGTCTTGTAGTGCGCATACAGCTTAACAAAGACTTGCAAGCGCGTTTGATAGGGCGCAATTAGTTCCAGCTGCTCTTTTTTGCCTTCCAGCTGCTGATAGTAAACGGTTGTGTGCTGCGTCATAACCTCCGCAAAGTTTTGTGCCAGAAATGCATAATCTTGCTCGCTTACAATTTGTGCTAGCTTAGCTTTAAGATTCTCTTGCTTGTCCAGCTTTAACACTTTTTCCAGCGTGGGCTGCGCTACAAACTCGCCAAAATCTTCCTCCACATTGGTGGGAAAATTGTACTCAATCTCTTGCAGCTCTTCCAGCTCCTCATCTTCCACGCCACCGCGTGTTTTGGTAACATAAAGACTCTCCGCTTCGGCGCGCTGTTTACGTCGACGTTCCTCCTCCTTTTGCCAAGTCTGATTGCATATGCCCAGCGCAAAGTCATAGGCGGCAAAACTCTGCTCATCTATGCTGGCCGCCAGCGTGATGCAGTTCCGCAGCTCGGTTAGCTTGGCTTTTAGTAGACGGAAATACTCATGTTCACAGTGCGGCAGCTTGGATATTAAGCCATAGATATCACTGCTTCTAACCGTCAGTGGCTCAACTGCGGGAAATTCTACAATATTCTTCAAAGTGCTTTGCAGCTTACTGGCCTCCACGACATTGCCTGCCAGCATGGCCTGCGTAAAGACAATCTTCAAGTGCTCCAAACCAAAACGCATTTGATTGACGGCACATTTAATGGGTTGCACAAAGTCCTGATAGTAAGCTGTATATTTGTTTAGCGTATGATGCACAAAACGCTGCGCATTGGCTAGCCACAGCTCGATTTTGTTCAAAGTTTCCAAGCTGGATTTTAATTGAGCGCTATTTGCCACATGTTTGGCTGTAAAGCTGTGCCAATCTTGTCTTATAGCCGTAATCAGCTTAAAGAGCGCCAAAAACTCGCAATTCGAGTGCAGAAAATGTAAAACATCTTGCACCAAGGAATTATAGATGCAGTTTTCCGGACGCAAAGCCAACTTTTGGCTTAACTGCTGTTGTTGTTGCTGCGCCGTTTGCAGCTGCTGCAACAAATTCTTATAAATATCATCTCCATAGTGCTTATACTGCATGATAATCTTCATAAAATCGTAAGCTGTGGTCAGCGTGCTCAAGCAATCAATATCCTCTGCTATGTACTTATTCTTTAAGCGATTTTTTTCCACCGGATCTATAAGCGGCGTGTGCGTTAACAGGCACAGCTCCAGCGCACCGATTAGAGTGTTGGTCAAAGCTGTCTCAAAGTTTACACTTAATGGCTCCAGCTGTTTACCATTTAAGCAGCAAAGCTTAGACTCCGCCTGCTTCAGGCTGCCTAGCGTGCTATCAAAACTAGAGTTGTCTTCTTTGGCAGCTTTGCGGCGCAAACGCAAGTCCATGATCAGCTCCAGCTCTTGTAGCAACAATTTGGCATTTAGCTGAGCCTGCTGCAGATTATTCACATCCGTATTATAACCACGGTGCAGTACGCTTGCATTATGCCACAATAACTGACGCGTTTGCTGCAAACAGGCACGCCAGCTGTCCAGCTCGTTAAGCGGCACGGGCTTCAAGTTTCCATCATGCTTAAATATCAGCGCCAGTATGGAGTTAGTTAACGCAGGTCCCTCATAGCTATAGCGACTATCTATGTCAGCTTCCACTTGTGTGTACCAAGCTTGCACACAATGAGCACGTGTGGCCAGATTATCCAATTGATAACACTGTAATGCATTTCGATATTGACGCTGATAGCTTCTAAATGTCTTAAAGCAACCATTCAGTGGTCTTAAAATTGTCTCATATTCAGCTAAGTTTTGCAAGTCACTTCTCAATAGCAAACACAACTCGCGCCAAGCCTCACTAATGCTGCTGTGTGTACCACTTTTGAGCGTGTTTAGGCACTGCCAGAGATCTCCATTAAGCGTCAATAATTCCTCACAGTACAAGGGGTTCACTTCATCATTAAAATCCACATTTGCTGTTCTATTGAGCACGCGTGCCATAAAGTATTCCCTCAAAGCATCAAGCAACAGTTCATAGGGCTTCAGTTTGCCGGCATCAGCCTGCTCCTCGTTAGCTAAAAGAGCACCCAAAGCCTCGGTGTCCACATGTAAGACATTTGTAGCTATAATTTGGTTTTCCTCGGACTTAAGTTCTGTGCACAACTTTTGCAGTGCTACAGTTGCTGTGCCATTAAGCTCGATTTGCTTAAAGTAACATCCGGGCGTATAAGTTCTTATAAAGGCACGCCATTTGGGAGCGTCTTCATGATTTTTAAGTGCCACTAGTTTATTGAGTAGCAATTTTATTTCCATGTTGCCATACTGTGGCACAAGATTCAACAGCTGCTGCAGCTCCTGTGACTTTGTATGTAACGCGACCTGGAAGGAAAAAAAAAATGATTAAAAGTTTCTTTTGTAACACTGCCATGCAATTATTTTCGGACACTCAAGGCATTCTATGAACCATCTATTAATGCTTTTTATGCTTTAACATAATGGACTTTTGCTAATTGACATGCATTTCATTTAAGTGACCGAAAGCTTTTGCACATCAGTGTAACACCACTGGCATACCTGTTCCTCTTGATAGTACGGCTGAAATTGTGTAAACTCTTTGGCATAGATCTTGCAAAGCACATTAAATGGTCGTTTAGTTTGCTGCACATATTGCTGCAATTTCTCTGTAAGCACACCAAGTTCTGTAGTTGGTAATATCTTCGCCATATCCTTAAGCAAGTTTTTCTCCAACCATTTAAAATGTAGCACCAATTGATTCATCACCGGCATATGCAGCTCATTGTTTTTCAAAAGCTTTTGTTGTGCGCTTTCCAACAGACGATTGAACCACAAAAATTTGGTAACCAATTTGGTGTACTCCGTAAGCTCCAGTTTTGCTGTGCTTAAATTATCAAGCAGACTTTGTTGTATGTAATCCAAAAAAATGTGCAGATTTAGCAAAAATGCATTGCTATATTTCTCGGTTACATTTTTGTTTAACAGTGCTTGGGAGTACTGTAGCGCATCCAATTGCTGTAGTTTACCCAAGGGACGCTTGGGTATGCTGCAGAGTAACAGGCGTGCCAGTAGCGCAGAGCTTAGCGCTAAGCTGCAGGCTTCCTGTTGTGGTGTCCTTGCATAGTCACGTAGACGTGGTAATAATTTGCGATTCCAGGGCAGCTTGCTTAGATTAGACTTAAATTTCTTAGATTGCTTAGTAAGGCATTCATAGAGCTGCACTGATAATTGCCATAGTTGCTGTTCATTGGCATCTTTTAAAATTGACTGCACATAGAGATGGCGTAGTTCCAGCTCATTGTAAGCGCTTGTTTCATAGAGCATATACAAAAAGTAACGCGCCAGTTGCTTAGCATTAAGCTGACTCAACTTAAGTGCCTCCATTTGTTGAAACAAGCTGGCCAACTGCTGCTGTGGCACAGCTGTTGTGTTCTGCAACAGCAACTTAAATGGTGCTACTTGCAGCTTTATAAGCGCCAGTTCATTCAAATTGCCACAGTTGAGTATGACATCTTTTAAGGGATCTGCAGTCCCAGCAACATCGTCTATGTCTATGGCCAGCGCTGCATAACTCTCCGTTTGACTCAGCACCAGTTCACGCAATTTGTTTTGATAATAGGCCAGTCCATAGCCCAATAAGTCGCTAGTTGCTGCATAGACATAGACCTCCATGGCGGCTACATAGATGGCGCGTGTAAGTCCATAGCCAATGCGTTTGTAGGCGGCAGTAAGAAATGCAAATTGCGTCAAATGAGACACGCTATAGTTGTTAATCTCGCTCAGTTGTAGTATATGCCGGTGTATGTGCAGCATGCAGTCAATTGCCTCAATTTGTTGCACACCCTGGGCATGCACAATGGCACGCATATCATCAATGCTGTACGCATCCTTGGACAAGGCCAACTCTACACAACGATTGCGCATGGCTCGTGACAATTCGCCATTTTTGGGATCAATGGTTAGAAATGCACGGAAATTGGCTGATTTCTCCACTATCTCAGCACTTTCATTGGCGCTAATGCCTTTCTCGGCAATTAACAAGCTGCCTTGCGGCTCAAAAACTGGATTAAGGCGATCCAAGACAGCAGAGGAGCAAAGATTAACATGTTCTAGCAATATATATTGGCCACATTTGAGCGATGTAACAATCTTTGAGTCTACCCATTCAAAGGAACCGCCTGTATTGAGCGTATCGGCGGCTTTAATATATTTTTGGAGCAACTGCAGCTGTGAGCTTTGCGCTGGCAGCTGTTTAAATAGCTCACTACGGCAAATCTTTGGCGTTGCTTCAAGTTTTGTTAATATCTGGCGTAGGCTGCACAAACGGTTGCTAAACAATTCTAGCTCCTCAACGACGCCATGTTGTTGAAATTCTAGAAATAATATATTTATTGAAAAATGGAAATTTTCTAAAAGTTGTAAATTATAGTGGACTTACCTGTTGTTGCCTTGGTCAATAGCTTATACTTGCTCCAAGAGTGCCATAAGTCAGTGGCAAAGTTTTGTTCAGTCTGCTGCAGAAAAGCATTTTGTACTGAGCTAAAGATGAGCGACTCCACAGTTTTAGATATATCCTCCAGATGACGGTTAAGATCTATCTGAAAAATTGTACAAAAGCATTATATTAATTAAAAGTAAAACATATGGTCAGGACACAAGAAATTGGTCGACAAATCATCTCGAGTTCGATCTTCAGTTGGGCCAAATTTTTTTTTTTTAGGTTTTATACATATTTTTACTTTAATGACCTGGTACAGGGTACCTCAAAGTCATCCACGTCCGACTTAAACGTTTGTTATTATTATTATTTTAATAAAAGTTAAGTTTTTAATTCGTTTTTATCTTGTTTACCTGCCTAATCAGCATGTTCCACGAAAATGTTGATAAAACGGCTATATAAAGCGAACCTGAGAGATTTTTGCAAACCAAATTTATTGAAAACGACGCCTGAAGCATGCAAAGAATTAGTTTAATCTTTTGCAGTGCTCTGCTCGGAATATTGTGCCCTTCTTTTGCGATTATTCTGGGCCGGGATTTGGTTTATTGGCACGAATGGAAGGTAAGCACAATATGATTACAATGACATTCAACAGTACCGAACTATATCCTACACAGGACCAATACCATCCAGAGGATTATTCCTCGACAGCTGATTTGTACAATGCGCAGTTCTATTACCAATATAATCGGAAATGGATTGCTGAGCAAAATGCTTTAGCCGCACGTGGCGTAATCACCTATACTCTGAGTGAGAATCAGTTTACCGATATGCGTCTGATTCATTTTGCTGCACTGCTCCCCAAGTCTGTGTATCCTGCCTGGAATAACTTTGAACAACCAAAAGCCGTACAACCTGTAAACGTGCAAGAATTTGATCCTAGAGTAACACCAGGTCTGACAATAACACCCTCAGATCAAGGTAAAGTATGCAGCAGCAGTTGGGCCTATGCCACGGCCAAAGCCATAGAGCTTACGAATGCCGCGATATTGCTCAATCTCATGCCAATTGCTCTTTCTGCACAAAATCTGATTGACTGTGCCGGCAGCGGTACAGGCTGCAGCACCCAAGTGCCACAAGCGGGCTTTGACTATCTGACGCAATACCCGGATACAACATTATTATCCCTTGCGGATTATCCCAACAAAAACACACAGTCGAATCAGCAAATGTGTGTGCCCAGCACAGTTACGGTCGGTGCTGTACGCTTAGCTAGTTATTCCCGAATCGCAGACGGAGATGATGCCACTTTAATGCGTTATGTGGCCAACAACATACCCGTCATTGTGGAGTATAATCCGAATTCCATTGGATTTATGCATTATAAAAGCGGCGTTTATCAGCCACCAGCTAGGAAACCAACAACCAGCTCACAGTTCTTAGTTGTGCTAGGGTTTGGACATGATGCAGCTCTGAATTTGGATTATTGGCTGTGCTTGAACTCATTTGGAACTACTTGGGGCGAAAATGGTTTTATAAGAATAATAAGAAGTTCCAAGCAACCAATAGCTATGAATGCGGTATTCCCGAATGAGTTTGCCTAATCCTTCAGAGGCATATTTTTATTGGTAATAAAAAGCAACTACATATTAGTTTATGTTTTATTATTATGGAGATGTGGTTGCTGTCGTATATTATTCACTGGTTATATACAGTTGTCGTCAGGCCTGGTCTGGTGAAAGGCGTCTAACACAAAATCCCGCCCAAATAACCTTTAAAAGGGTGCAAAGAACGGGCTTTTTAGGCATCGCTGGAACCCTGTGATTCTCCCCTCAAGGGGCTCAAGATGGAATTTTAAACCAAGATTCAGTGTACATCTTTCTGTAGTATAGGGTGGCGAGAGGGGCAGCAAGATTTCGGGCTCTGACACATCTCACGCCATTTAAATCTGGTCACAGCAGCGTTTACCATTCACAATTTAAGAATGGGAAAATAAGTTCATAATGGTCTTTCCGGAGGGAGCAACTCCTCAAAGGGCAAACGAACTAAACAGGCGGTTCAAAGACAGAAAAAGGCACAGGAGCAGAGGATTGGAAGCGAGCAACTTCCCTAGGGTGAGACGAGCTAACGATCCATACAGACGATTCAAAGACAGAAAAACTCACAGGAGCATCTTCGACAGACAGGCTGTCAGCATGGCCCTGTCTTCGAAAAACGATGGTAGTGTTTAGCCGTATCTAAAAGCACTTAATCACCCTCGTCCTCGTTCCTGGTCACGTTGGCATGCTCGGCAACTTTAAAATGTCATGTTTGAAATTTTGGACATATTCAGAGCAGAGAGCACTACCATATAGCCAAAATGCAATCTTAAGCAAGCATCTAAACTACTGTGGTTCCTCAATAACAAGGATGGTGATTGAAGTTGCAACGGGGCACTGTACCATAGGTCTAAAGGCCAAGAGAATGTCGAAGGAAATAGAAAGCATTCAACACCTGCTCGACACTTCTTATGGGACAGCCATTTAGCAGTCTGGCTAATCTACCTAAATTGACACCATCTTCACATAAACGCATTTCTTAGTCGTAAACCATTTACAATAGTTGTTCGTTTTCTGCGTAAATTGATCAAACATAGCTTTTATTGTTGGGGTATTCTATAGCTTTATGACAGTTTATCTTCCAAATAACATTTATCTAGAGAGCTGCGGAGTATAGCTATGTATGATCTGTTGTGAATTGTTTCCGCTAGAACTCTTAGTACTTTCGCTTGCTCTATGCAAGATAAAGAAGATGTGGTAGCTAAGGTGACGTTAGTTGGTACTTAACAAGAGCAACGGCCAGATCTGCCAGCCGTTACGTCATAGACACTTTGTTTTTTTTTAAGCAACTTGTGCCGCTAAAAGGCGATGCGATTCCCTAGTGGCAGGTTGGCTCGGCTCTTTGAAAACTGCTCCTAACAGAGTCATCAATGGTGGCCGTATCGGAGGTAAACTTTTTTTTGTACTACATATATATATTTTTATACCCTGTACCTACAGGTATAAAGGCTATACTAGATCTGTGCAATGTATGTAACGGACAGAAGAAGGCGTGGCAGCCCCCAAGTCCTTTATACCATTTAAGCCATGTCCGTTTGCCCGTCCGTCCGTCCGTCTGTATGAACACCTAGATTTCGGAGACTATAAGAGCTAGAGACTTTCAAGACTTTACCAACTGATCCGCATATTTCCTCAGAAGATTTGTTTAATTATGTCAATATTATCCCCGTTCCCCCGAGGTTTTTAGCTGCGCCGTTTAATATTTTGATCTGATCAGAGCGATGCGTCGTGGTTATGTGCATCTGTGTATCGGACAAATACAACAAAAGTTCACTCGAGTTGGCAGCGCTGTTACGTACGGTCGTATAATTTGTCGTATCAGTTATAATAAAATTTATCAATTCTATGGACAAGTCCACTCTCGTGGCTTAAGTGCTTACATAATTAAATATAAATTGACAAAAAAAAAAATGTGGTACAGTCGAGGCGGTGCCCGACAGTGGAATACCCTGTACCTTTTGTGTCAAAAAAATTTTTCCTGCATATTCCATCTAAGAACTTTCCAATTGGAATTCATTTTTTTTTTGGTGCAAAACGATATTTATACCTATAAGTTCCGTAAATTTGTACCGATTTTGATGAAAATCGAAAGTTACGTCAAAGAAGCTATTTTAATTATATTGGGTAAGTTTCAAGTTAATATGTTGAGGGGTGTGGGAGAAAACACGGTAAATCGATTGCGAGGGGTGGGAGGACCGCATCGATAAAATTTGGATGTGGATTTGTTCATCAGAGCCACATGAATGAGCTTACCAAAAATTGTGATTCTAGGTCACTTGTAGCCATAATTGCGTAGAGTCAAATATTGACGCAGTTTATAGGCAAGGGGAGGTGAAATTTGCACATTTTTGACTATAACTTCTGTTGTATTTGTCCGATTTTGTTCATTTTTTACACATAGATGCATGTATCCACAACGCATCGCTCTGTTAAATTTCAAATAAAAATATTAAACGGTGTGGCTAAAAACCGCGAAAATCTACAGCGGGGGAACGGGGAAAGATATTGACATGATTCAACAAACTTCATCTGCTTAGGAAATATGCGCACCAGCAGGTAAAGTTCCGTGTCTCTAGCTCTTATAGTCTCCGAGATCTAGGCGTTCATACGGACGGACGGACGGACATGGCTCAATCGCTACCCGAGGTTATGATAAGCATTTTGGTATAAAGGACTTGGGGTCTGCCACGCCTCCTTCTGTCCGTTACATACATTGCACAAATCTAGTATACCCTTTGTACCTATAGGTACAGGGTATAAAAAGTGCAGTGAAAGTGCAAATTTTAAGAGACTTCCCTGACTAAATATAAAATCCCTGTCATCTAGAATCTTCTTAGCACATAAACAATTTGAGTTCTGCGGCTACGCAGACGATTACCATATAAAGAAAAACAATATCCTCTTTGAAACCAATATCCAACCACTCGAAATTAGATATCAGATTTCCCTCGCAAAATTAAATAAGTCAATTGTTCACGCCAGTGATTCCCCTATTGCCACCCCTACATTCCAAATATTAAGATCCAATAAAACTGCCAAGTTCATATCGTCCCTTTACCGTTCATTAGAACTCTGTAAAAAACTAGGCCTACCTACAACTAATTTTCCCCAGCCCAAATCCTCCGTACGAATAATCTGGATATCTGACCATTATGGTATCGCAGGCAACGAAACAGAAGACAAAGCAGCTAAAAATAGTTCCATTTTACCTCTAATCTTCCAAGAGAACTTCAACACTAAAGACATCATTAACTAGTATTTTAAAAAACTACACAGAAAAGAAAATGTACAGAATATCTCGAACCTCACCAACCATCATTACAAAACAGTCAAATAATTTATTCTGCTATGATCACAGTAAATTTAACTCTTCCCTCCCACCTACACACTTTTTAAAAGTCATCAGACTTCGTCTTGAGCACACCCGTCCAAACCATAAGCATCTCTTTGACCAATCCCTATCCAACCTATGCAACTACTACAACTCTGACCTACCGATATCTGCTCTTCACATCCTTACATCATGCCCCTCATACAATAACTTAAGAACACAATGCATCCCAAACACTGATCCCTGCACTACCTTATCACTTCCCAATCGTGACAACCAAAATCATTAACTTACATATACTTATGAAAACTTAGCTATAACTTCTCATTATTTGGAAAGAACGATCTATTGTGCCCGAACTATCATCCTTCGGCGAAAGCAGGGAACAAAGACTTAATAGTCTTATCCTTATCCTTATTATCCTTTTAAAAATAAAACTTAACCGATCAAACCAACCCTCTAGCTGGTTTCAACTTATCAATAAAGACACGAGCCCACCTTACCCATTTATAAAAGATATTAATCATAAGTCTACCCCAAGAACTTACCAAATAAAGATAAATAGATAACGACTAGGGCATAAAAAAATTACTCATGAGCACTATTTTAACCCAAACATGACTCACAACACTGTCAATCTAATATGTACTCCAATCTCAATAAATCATTTATTAATGGATTGTGAGTCCCTTCTCCTCAAAAATGCACGTTGTAAATTTTTCGGGAATGAAACCCCACTCTCATTCCTAGTAAATCCAACAAATAAAGATGGCGTACTTTAAAGTCGGGCGCGGACGACTTTGGGATACACTGTACCACCACATTGCAATTAAGTCCGATATATTACTTACGAACTCCAAAATATATTTCTTTGCCAAATACAGTGCACAATGGGCCCGCGTGGCCAGATTTTGACCAAAAGCCCTCCAGACGAAATTCAAAATTTGGACAAAATGATAATTTAATATAATTTTACACATATTAAGGTATCCTGTGCCAAAAAAAAAATATTAAATTTTAATTAGCGGTTTTTAAGTAAAATTGACATTTTGTATTTTTAAAACTTTCGCGATAATTTACAGAAAAAAAAACATGCATTTACAATGATATATGTAGCTAAGAAATCTTCATTCACTTTATTATGTTACTTCAGAGAAAAAATAAAATTGAGCTTAAAAAATTTTTGGTTTTAAATATATTCGAGTAGTTATAAAGATTTTGTTGTTTAATCATATTCCAAATTAATTAGTCATAATTGATTGTCGGAATTTTCTATTTCTGTAATACGGTTTGCTATTAAAGCGTGTTTTTTTAGTTTTTTTAAATCATAATTTTTAGTCTCAAAACAATATCAAAAGTAATTATAATCAATAAATCTAAATTCATTTCATTCTTGTTTACGTAACCCTTCATTTCATCTAATGCATCACTATTACATGGAACTTTTCCTGTTAACTTCGAGCAATCAAGTTCTTCAATTCGAATGACCTTCCGCGACTTAGAGCCCCCCTTAGAGAGCCCAGATAAATAACTGCATGATCTACCGTACAGCCTTGCATTTTGTGTACGGATCCCAACTCAGGATAGTTTTTTTTTATCCTGATGATCCTAGTCAGGACATTAGAACAAAGTTATTTAATAATTGTATTCTCATCAGTCCTTGATCCCTGTGCAAAATTTTGAAGCTGTTCAGACTTCTTGAAACTGGTGAAAATTACGCTGAAAGATTTCGTTACATACATACAGGTCAAGCCAATATAAGCGTGTTAAAAAAACCGATAATGCCACTAGCGTGGACTTGTCCATAGATTTGATAAATTTTATTATAACTGATTTATTATTATTTTTTTTTTTTAAACACGACAAATTATACGACTGTCCAACTCGAGTGTGAGTCATTATTTTTTTATTTAAAGAGAAGTTAAGTTTTTAATTTGTTTTTATATTGTTTAACTGCCTAATCAGCGTGTTCCACGAAAGTGTTGATAAAACGCCTATATAAAGCGAACCCGAGAGATTTCTGCAAATTAAATTGATTGAAAACGACGCCTGAAGCATGCAAACACACAGTTTAATTTTTTGCAGTGCTCTGCTGGGAATATTGTGCCCTTCTTTTGCTATTATTCAAGGCCAGGACTTGGATTATTGGAACGAATGGAAGGTAAGCACAATATGATTACAATGACAGATTCAACAGTACCAAACTATATCCTACACAGGCCCAATATCACCCAGAGGATTATGCCTCGACAGCTGATTTGTACAATGCGCAGTTCTATTACCAATACAATCGGAAATGGATTGCTGAGCAAAATGATTTAGCCGAACGTAACTTCACCACCTATACCCTATATGAGAACCAGTTTACGGATATGGCTCTGATTAATTTTGCTGCGCTGCACCCCAAGTCTGTGTATCCTGCCACAAAAAACGATGTACCACCAAGCCCCGTACAACCTGTAAACGTAGAAGAATTTGATCCTAGAGTAACACCAGGTCTGACCATAACACCCTCAGATCAAGGTAAAGTATGCAGCAGCAGTTGGGCCTATGCCACGGCCAAAGCCATAGAGCTTACGAATGCCGCGATATTGCTCAATCTCATGCCAGATGCTCTTTCTGCACAAAATCTGATTGACTGCGCCGGCTGCGGTACAGGCTGCAGCACCCAAGTGCCACAAACGGGCTTTGACTATCTGACCCAATATCCGGATACAAAATTGTTATCCCTTGCGGATTATCCCAACAAAAACACGCAGTCGAATCAGCAAATGTGTGTGCCCAGCACAGTTACGGTCGGTGCTGTACGCTTAGCTAATTATTCCCGAATCGCAGACGGAGATGATGCCACTTTAATGAGTTATGTGGCCAACAACATACCCGTCATTGTGGAGTATAATCCGAATTCCTTTGGATTTATGCATTATAAAAGCGGCGTTTATCAGCCACCGGTTAGGAAGATAACAACCAGCTCACAGTTCTTAGTTGTGCTAGGCTTTGGACATGATGCAGCTCTGAATTTGGATTATTGGCTGTGCTTGAACTCATATGGTACTACTTGGGGCGAAAATGGTTTTATAAGAATAATAAGAAGTTCCAAGAAACCAATAGCTAAGAATGCGATATTCCCGAATGAGTTTGCCTAATCTTTTAGTGGCATATTTTTATTGGTAATAAAAAGCAACTGCATATTAGTTTATGTTTTATTATTATGGAGGCGTGGTCTGCATTCGTATATTATTCACTTGTTATATACAGTTGTCGTCAGGCCTGGTATGGTGAAAGGTGTCTAGCACAAAATCCCGCCCAAATAACCTTTAAAAGGGTGCAAAGAACGGGCTTTTTAGGCATCGCTGGAACCCTGTGATTCTCCCCTCAAGTGGCTCAAGGTAGAATTTTAAACCTAGATTCAGTGGACTTCTTTCTGTAGTATAGGGTGGCGAGAGGGGCAGCAAGATTTCCGGCTCTGAAACAGCGTTTACCATGCTGACACCAGAGAGAATTACTGCTTCACAATTTAAGAATAGGAGAATAAGTTCATTATGGTCTTTCCGGAGGGAGGGGATTAGGAGCGAGCAACTCCTCGATCTAACGATCTAAACAGATGCTTCAAAGACAGAAAAAGGCAAAAAGGAGTTTCCTTTGAACAGCTACCAAAGCATAATCAGCTTCTCTAGGTGGAACACGAGCTAAGGATCTATACAGGCTTAAAGACAGAAAAAGTCACAGGAGCGGCCTCTAAACGGCTAACGAAGCTTAATCAGTGGATTGGAAGTGAGCTTTAACGGGAAGTGAGGTAACGATTTATACAGACAGCTCAATGGCAAAAAAAGGCATAGGAGCGTCCTCTGAAGAGTTACCGAGGCATTATCAAGGCCGATGTATATGCAGTTTCGCACGCGGCACGACTGCTTAGTACCTTGGATAACTTCGATAGACAGGCTGCCAGCATAGCACTTCAGCGTTCAATCAACCTCGTCCTGGTGCCTGTTCAGTTCGGCATGCCCGGCAATGAGCGTGCAGACGTGATTGCAAGGAATGAATCTGCGCTACCAATTGTTCTGGCCATTATGAACAAAAAAAAAAAAAAAACAACTTTAGGATATCATATTTGAAATTTTTGACATAATCACAACCAAGGCAGAGAGTACTATAGCCAAAGTACAACCTTAAAAAAAATCAGAACAAGGATGGTGATAAAAGTTGTATCGTGCCAAGAGGATGTATGTTCTCCATCCCGACTTTTGTCGCAGCTGCAAAAGAAACACAAAAGCATCCAACACCTGCTTTGTGAGTGCCTGACAAGTTTTACGAAACGCACACATTACTTACGAAAGCCATTCTTTATTGATATTATTATATTATTTATATAGATTAGCAAGGGAAACGGCCACAGGTTATTCAACCCAACCCCTCGTTTTCATTTCCTTTTATAAAACTTATTTGGCATAACAATGAACCTTACCTACCCTTCTTAGTCGGAAACCAGTTTAGTTGTTCGTTTTCCCCGTAAATTGATCAAACATAGCTTTTATTGTTGGGGTATTCTATAGCTTTAGAAAGTTTATCTTCCAAATAAGATTTATCCAGAAAGCAGCGGAGTGTAGCTATGTATCATCTGTTGTGAATTTTTTCGGCTAGAACTCTCAGTACTTTCGTTTGCTCTATGCAAGATAAAGAAGATGTGATAGCTAAGGTGACGTTAGTTGGTACTTAACAAGATCAACGGCCAGATCTGCCAGCCGTGACGTCATAGACACTTTGTTTTTTTTCTAAGCAACTTGTGTAGTCGCTAAAAGACGATACGATTCCCTATTAGCCGGTTTGCTGGGCTTTGGCCCAATGAACCGATAATACGTCTAGCGTCGGAAAAATTTGCAACATAGCAGAAGATGAAGTTTATTGAATTATGTCAATATCATCCCCCTTTCCCCTGTGTTAGATTTTCGCGGTTTTTAGCTGCGCCGTTTAATATTATGATCTGAAATTTAACAGAGCGATGCGTCGTGGTTATGTGCATCTGCGCGTCAAACATGGACAAAATCTAACAAATACAACCAAAGGTTATAGTCAAAAATGAACTAATTTCACCCCCCTTGCCAATAAACTTCATCAATATTTGACATTACGTAATTATGGTAAAAAATGAGCTGGAACTTGAAACTTAAATTACCTTCTTTGACGTAACTTTCGATTTTCATCAAAATCGAAAAAAATTTACGGAACTTATAGGAAAGTTCTTATAAGAAATACAATTTTTTTCGAGAAAAAAGGTATTGTCGGGCACCGCCTCGACTGTATCACATTTTTATTTTAATAAAAGTTAAGTTTTTAATTTGTTTTTATCTTGTTTACCTGCCTAATCAGCATGTTCCACGAAAATGTTGATAAAACGCCTATATAAAGCGAACCCGAGAGATTTTTGCAAATCAAATTTATTGAAACGACGCCTTAAGCATGCAAAGATTTAGTTTAATTTTTTGCAGTGCGCTGCTGGGAATATTGTGCCCTGCTTTTGCGACTATTCAGGGCCAGGATTTGGTTAATTGGAACGCTTGGAAGGTAAGCACAATATGATTATAATGACAGATTCAACAGTACCAAACTATATCCTACACAGGCCCAATACCATCCAGAGAATTATCCCTCGGCAGCTGACTTGTCCAATGCGCAGTTCTATTACCAATATAATCGGAAATGGATTGCTGAGCAAAATGTTTTAGAAGCACGTAACGTCATCACCTATACTCTGAGTGAGAATCAGTTTACCGATATGCGTCTGATTCATTTTGCTGCACTGCTCCCCAAGTCTGTGTATCCTGCCTCGAAGCACAATTCAGCACCAATAGCTACACAACCTGTAAACGTGCAAGAATTTGATCCTAGAGTAACACCAGGTCTGACCATAACACCCTCAGATCAAGGTAAAGTATGCAGCAGCAGTTGGGCCTATGCCACGGCCAAAGCCATAGAGCTTATGAATGCCATGCAGTTGAACATACTCAGCCCAGACGTGCTTTCTGCACAAAATCTGATTGACTGCGCCGGCAGCGGTACAGGCTGCACCACCCAAGTGCCACAAGCGGGCTTTGATTATCTGACGCAATATACGTATACAAAACTGTTACCCGTTTCTGAATATCCCAACGACAACAAACAGTCGAAACAGCAAATGTGTGTGCCCAACAAAGGATCAGTCAATGGTGTGCGCTTGCTCAGTTATTCCGTAATCGCAGACGGAGATGATGCCACTTTAATGCGTTATGTAGGCAACAATATACCTGTCGTTGTAGAGTATAATCCGAATTCCATTGGGTTTATGCATTATAAAAGCGGCGTTTATCAGCCACCGGATAGTAAGGCGGCAACCAACTCACAGTTCTTGGTTGTGCTAGGCTTTGGACATGATGCAGCTCGGAATTTGGACTATTGGCTGTGCTTGAACTCATTTGGAACCACTTGGGGCGAAAATGGTTTTATAAGAATAATAAGAAATTTCAAGCAACCAATAGCTAAGAATGCGATTTTCCCGAATGAGTTTGCCTAATCTTTTAGTGGCATATTTTTATTGGTAATAAAAAGCAACTGCATATTAGTTTATGTTTTATTATTATGGAGGTGTGGTCTGCCGTCGTATATTACTCTCTGGTTATATACAGTTGTCGTCAGCATGGTCTGGTGAAAGGCGGCTTACACCAAATCCCGCCTAAACAACATTTAAAAAAGTACAAAAAGCGGGCTTTTTAGGCATTGCTGGAAACCTGCCATTCACCTTGAAATATGGTGGACATCTTTCTGAAATATGGGGTGGCGAGAGGGGCAGCAAGATTTCGGGCTCTGAAACATCTCACGCCATTTATATCTGGTCACAGCAGCGTTTACCATTCACAATTTAAGAATGGGAAAATAAGTTCATAACGGTCTTTCCGGAGGGAGTGGATTAGAAACGAGCAACTCCTCAACGGGCAAACGAACTAAACAGGCGGTTCAAAGACAGAAAAAGGCACAGTAGCAGAGGATTGGAAGCGAGCAACTTCCCTAGGGTGAGACGAGCTAACGATCCATACAGACGGTTCAAAGACAGAAAAACTCACAGGAGCATCTTCGACAGACAGGCTGTCAGCATGGCCCTGTCTTCGAAAAACGATGGTAGTGATTAGCCGTATCTAAAGGCACTTAATCACCCTCGTCCTCGTTCCTGGTCACGTTGTCATGCTCGGCAACTTTAAAATGTCATGTTTGAAATTTTGGACATATTCAGAGCAGAGAGCACTACCATATAGCCAAAATGCAATCTTAAGCAAGCATCTAAACTACTGTGGTTCCTCAATAACAAGGATGGTGATAGAAGTTGCAACGGGGCACTGTACCATAGGTCTAAAGGCCAAGAGAATGTCGAAGGAAATAGAAAGCATTCAACACCTGCTCGACACTTCTTATGGGACAGCCATTTAGCAGTCTGGCTAATCTACCTAAATTGACACCATCTTCACATAAACACATTTCTTAGTCGTAAACCATTTACAATAGTTGTTCGTTTTCTGCGTAAATTGATCAAACATAGCTTTTATTGTTGGGGTATTCTATAGCTTTATGACAGTTTATCTTCCAAATAACATTTATCTAGAGAGCTGCGGAGTATAGCTATGTATGATCTGTTGTGAATTGTTTCCGCTAGAGCTCTCAGTATTTTCGCTTGCTCTATGCAAGATAAAGAAGATGTGATAGCTAAGGTGACGTTAGTTGGTACTTAACAAGATCAACGGCCAGATCTGCCAGCTGTGACGTCATAGACACTTTGTTTTTTTTCTAAGCAACTTGTGTAGTCGCTAAAAGACGATACGATTCCCTATTAGCCGGTTTGCTGGGCTTTGGCCCAATGAACCGATAATACGTCTAGCGTCGGAAAAATTTGCAACATAGCAGAAGATGAAGTTTATTGAATTATGTCAATATCATCCCCCTTTCCCCTGTGTTAGATTTTCGCGGCTTTTAGCTGCGCCGTTTAATATTATGATCTGAAATTTAACAGAGCGATGCGTCGTGGTTATGTGCATCTGCGCGTCAAACATGGACAAAATCTAACAAATACAACCAAAGGTTATAGTCAAAAATGTACTAATTTCACCCCCCTTGCCAATAAACTTCATCAATATTTGACATTACGTAATTATGGTAAAAAATGAGCTGGAACTTGAAACTTAAATTACCTTCTTTGACGTAACTTTCGATTTTCATCAAAATCGAAAAAAATTTACGGAACTTATAGGAAAGTTCTTATAAGAAATACAATTTTTTTCGAGAAAAAAGGTACTGTCGGGCACCGCCTCGACTGTATCACATTTTTATTTTAATAAAAGTTAAGTTTTTAATTTGTTTTTATCTTGTTTACCTGCCTAATCAGCATGTTCCACGAAAATGTTGATAAAACGCCTATATAAAGCGAACCCGAGAGATTTTTGCAAATCAAATTTATTGAAACGACGCCTTAAGCATGCAAAGATTTAGTTTAATTTTTTGCAGTGCGCTGCTGGGAATGTTGTGCCCTGCTTTTGCGGTTTTTCAGGCCCAGGATGTGGTTAATTGGAACGCTTGGAAGGTAAACACAATATGATTACAATGACAGATCCAACAGTACCGAACTATATCCTACACAGGCCCAATACCATCCAGAGAATTATCCCTCGGCAGCTGCGTTGTACAGTGCGAAGTACTATTACCAAAATAATCGGAAATGGATTGTTGAGCAAAATGTTTTAGAAGCACGTAACGTCATCACCTATACTCTGAGTGAGAATCAGTTTACCGATATGCGTCTGATTGATTTTGCTGCACTGCTCCCCAAGTCTGTGTATCCTGCCTGGAAACACAATTCAACACCAATAGCTACACACCCTGTAAACGTGCAAGAATTTGATCCTAGAGTAACACCAGGTCTGACCATAACACCCTCAGATCAAGGTAAAGTATGCAGCAGCAGTTGGGCCTATGCCACGGCCAAAGCCATAGAGCTTATGAAAGCCATGCAGTTGAACATACTCAGACCAGACGTGCTTTCTGCACAAAATCTGATTGACCACGCCGGCAGCTGTACAGGCTGCACCACCCAAGTGCCACAAGCGGGTTTTGACTATCTGACGCAGTATCCGGATAGAAAATTGTTATCCGTTGAGGATTATTCCAACGACAACAAACAGTCGAAACAGCAAATGTGTGTGCCCAACAAAGGATCAGTCAATGGTGTGCGCTTGCTCAGTTATTCCGTAATCGCAGACGGAGATGATGCCACTTTAATGCGTTATGTAGGCAACAATATACCTGTCGTTGTGGAGTATAATCCGAATTCCATTGGGTTTATGCATTATAAAAGCGGCGTTTATCAGCCACCGGATGGTAAGGCGGCAACCAACTCACAGTTCTTGGTTGTGCTAGGCTTTGGACATGATGCAGCTCGGAATTTGGACTATTGGCTGTGCTTGAACTCATTTGGAACCACTTGGGGCGAAAATGGTTTTATAAGAATAATAAGAAATTCCAAGCAACCAATAGCTAAGAATGCGATTTTCCCGAATGAGTTTGCCTAATCTTTTAGTGGCATATTTTTATTGGTAATAAAAAGCAACTGCATATTAGTTTATGTTTTATTATTATGGAGGTGTGGTCTGCCGTCGTATATTACTCTCTGGTTATATACAGTTGTCGTCAGCATGGTCTGGTGAAAGGCGGCTTACACCAAATCCCGCCTAAACAACATTTAAAAAAGTACAAAAAGCGGGCTTTTTAGGCATTGCTGGAAACCTGCCATTCACCTTGAAATATGGTGGACATCTTTCTGAAATATGGGGTGGCGAGAGGGGCAGCAAGATTTTGGGCTCTTAAACTTCTCACGCCACTTACATCTTGTCACAGCACCATTTTCTATGCTGACATCAGAGAGAATGACTACTACTTCATAATTTAAGACTGGGAGAATAAGTTCATTATGGGGTTTCCGGCGGGAGTGGATTAGGAGCGAGCAATTCCTCGATCTAACGATCTAAACAGATGCTTCAAAGACAGAAAAAGGAAAAAAAAGGAGTTTCTTCTGAGCAGCTACCAAAGCGTAATCAACTCCTCTAGGTGGAACACGAGCAAAAGATTTATACAGACGGCTCAAAGACAGAAAAAGTCACAGGAGCGGCCTCTAAACAGCTACCGAAGCGTAATCAGTGGATTCAGTGGATCAGAACCAAGGCGGAGAGTCCTATATCCAGGGTACAATCTTAAAAAAAACAGAACAAGGTTGGTGATAGAAGTTGTAACGGGGCAAGAGGAAGTATGTTCTCCACCCCGACTTCTGTCGCAGCTGCAAAAGAAATAGAAAGCATTCAACACCTGCTTTGTGAGTGCCTGACAAGTTTTACGAAACGCACACATTACTTGGAAAAGTCATTCTCTAAAGATCTGTACATAAGGGATCTGCTTTTTTTTATACAATTTTCTAAATGGATTAGCAAGGAGAACAGCAACCGGTTATCCAACCCAACCCCTCGTTTTCATTTCCTTTTATAAAACTTATTTGGCATAACAATGAACCTTACCTAAATTGACACAATTTTTACCATCTTCACATAAATTCGTTTTTTAGTCGGAAACCATTATTGTTGGGGTATCTTATAGCTTTATGATAGTTTATCTTCCAAAAAACATTTATCTAGAGAGCTTCGGAGTATAGCTATGTATGATCTGTTGTGAATTGTTTCCGCTAGAACTCTCAGTGCTTTCGCTTACTCTATGCAAGAGATAGATAAAGATGGTGTGATAGCTAAGGTGACGTTAGTTGGTACATAACAAGATCACCGGCAAGATCTGCCAGCCGTGACGTCATAGACACATTGTATTTTCTTTACGATTCCGTAGTGGAATAGCAAGGCTACACTCACCTGTTGAAAACTGCCCGTAACAGAGTCATCAATGGTGTCCGTATTGCAAATATGATTCGATAGCGCACAGAGTGTATCGATCAGCTTGGTCTTGCCACTGTCAGTGGCTCCACATAGCAGCACGGGCTTCTCCATATGCACAGTCTCCACAATTTGCTTGAGCAATTGGCGCTGCGTTCCAAGCAGTAGCGGAGCATGCTCTTTTTCTTGAGCAGCGCCCAGTGCATCGCTGTGCTGTTCCCGCTGTAGCACTACATCATTAAGATAGACCTTATCGACGGTCCAATATAAAGCAACATCCTCGGAAACTGCATTCAGCTGCTCCGCATTACAATTGAAAACGCTGGCAAAGGCATTGCGTATATAGAGCTTATCCGGTTCCGAACGCATGCGCTGATAGTAGACCAGTTTCATGCGCTCGTAGAGCGTCAAAAGAAAGTTCTGGAATTTGTGTTGGAAGTATTCTAAAGACGGCTTATCGGGCTTAGTGCTGTCACTTAATATATAACCCGTTTCGGGATTATGCAGCAGATCACACCAGCGCAAAATATCACGCAGATTAAACTCAAAGGGTCCACCTTTGTAGCCAAATTCCATAGAAGCCACACCGTGATCCAAAATTTCTGAGAATTTTACCAAACGCTCCGCCAAATCAAAGTTGAGTGCTTCCAATTTAATGTTTAACTTGTTGAGCTCACTGCTTGTACTTTTGTACAAATCAAAGAGATTGCTTTGAGCACAATCCTGTAGTTCCAGTAATTTAATAAAATGCTGACGCAGCTGCTCAAAGTACTGGCCATATTTAAGGTTAACCACATGCAATAGATCAGCTGTGCTCAACTTGCGTAGATAGACTTTGTTGAAACGATTTAAAAAGGATTGTGGCAAGCCTTTGCGTCCTCCACCTTGCTTCAAAGGATTCTGACAAGCAAATATGCGCGTAGCATTGTCCAAGTGAAAAGATTTGTTTAATTCGGGTATATAAACTTCACCACGATGATCCAACACTGCATTGAGACCCTCCAAGACAGATTGCGGCGCCAGATTCAATTCGTCGAGCAAGATCCAGGTATTGGGCGCTTTGAGCGCCGCGAGCAGCGGACCATCGCGCCAAACAAAGGAGCCCATTTGGGGGTTACTGCTAACAGACTGCTGAGCAGCTTTATCTTCAAAGAGATTATCTTCAGCGGGTAGGTCTGTTCCAAAGAGATCTGTCAGATCGGTATGCTCGCACAGATTTATGCGCACAATTTGATAACCAATAGCGCGTGCAATGCTCTCTACTATGGAAGTCTTGCCCACACCAGGTGGGCCTTCCAGCAGCACAGGCTTTTGTAGTGATAAAGCTGAGAGCAATCGAAATAGATTTTGTTTTGTGGTGGGCGCATCAAAAAAGAAATCTGCATTGGCCTGCAGCAGACGCTTGGGATTGACGGGTATAAAGAAGGGACTTATGCCAAACTGTACTTCATCTAATTGCACACTTTGTCCACGTTTCTGCAAGAGATCGCTGAGTACAAAGTGTATGTCCAAAATAGCACCGGCTTGCTTGATAGCAAAGTTAGTAATGTCCATCTTAAGAACTTCTATTTGTGTCAAAGATTCATAGGGCAGCATTTCAAGTGCATCCAGAAATATGGTCTCCAGTCCAAAGATGGCCTGTTCGGCAAAGGAGAGCTTTTGATTGCTCACCATATAGTTGGCCCAAGCGAGTATATCACGCACTGAGAACTTGAATTTTTCATTTGCATCGCGTATATAGAGCACAATCTCCACCAGATATTGTGCAATTTTGTGTGTCGGTTCCGCACTATCGGGGCTGTTCTGCCGCATGCAATTATAAGCTATTTCCACCAGATCCGCTTTGTTATCGGATGGCAAACACCAAATTTCGGTAAAACGATTACGCAAGGCAGGCGACAGTTCTTTTTTGCCAAAATCACCACCTGGATTCATGGTGGCCAAAAATTGAAAACCCTGCTTGGCCTGCACCACAAATTCTTTGTTTAAATTGCTTACTTCATCGGTTTCAGCCACGCCGCCCTTCTCAGCCAGCAGCACAGTACGCTCCGGTTCAAGTATGCAGTTTAAACGCTCTAATACTGAATCTTCGGCTAGAGATATTTCGTCCGCCATAAAATATGAACCTTCCAGCATGGCATAGATAAGCGGTCCATCGGCCCACTCAAATAGTTTTTTGCTGCTCGCTCCAATACCACGACAGGGCCGCAAGCCGCCCAAAAAGTCTGCGCCTTCGGTATGCATATGACAATTAAGTATGCGTAGATGCACTGCAGCAATGCTGGCCAGCAGCTGACAAACCGTTGTCTTGCCACAGCCCGTGGGTCCAACGAGCAGCACGGGCTCATCAAACTGTAGCGCCTTGGCGGTAAGCACCGCCATGCGCGTCATATTACGTGTCCAGACTATGTCCATGCGTTGCTTAAAGCTGCGTATGGCGTTGATAATTTTGCTGGTTACTAGCGATGTGCCTTGTGCACATTTGATGTCAAAGAGCTGCTCCAACTGTATGCGTTTCTTGAAATTTCTATAAAGCGTATCCTCTATAATTTCTATCTCGATGGGCGTGCGCACCTTGGCAGAGAGCACTAGATAGCCTTCCTCTACTAAATGCTGATTCCAGTCGTATTTGTTATCTGCCTGCAGTGCTTTGTCCGCATAAGTATATCGATTACCCCAGCGAAATAGATCACGTAAAGTGAATACATTCTTGGAGGTAGTCTTACGATTCTTTTGCAAATCCGACATGCACAACACCATTTTCTTAGCGTAGGAAGCAGGTATGAGACAACGTTTTTCCAAAATAATTTCCAATTCGGCGCGTGGTATATCGGCAAAGTGCAGCTCTATAAAACGATTCTTAAAGGCGCGTGAAAGCGTCTTACGTCCACCATAAAGTCCAGGCGGATTCTGTGTGGCAAACAGCATAAAACTGGGATGCGCCTTGACCACAGTTTGTGTCTCTGCAATAAAAAGTTCGCGATTGTCATCCAGCACGCGATTGAGTGCCTCCAAAATGTCCGTGGAAGCCAAATTCAATTCATCCAGTATTATCCAATAGCCATGTCGCATGGCCTGCACCAAAACACCCTCTTTAAAGCTAAGTTTGCCTGTCACATCGGCGGCATATGTGCCTATATATTCCTGCAAATCCGTGTGCTCATGATTATTAATGCGCATACAATGATTGCCACTGCATTTGGCCACATACTCAATCAAACTGGTCTTGCCCGCGCTAGTGGGTCCTTGCAGCAATATAGGCAATTTGCCTATGGATATTATACGCGCTAGATCTTTAAGATTTTTCTTGACACTATCGGTTAATATATAATGTGCGCATTCTTGCAGCTCACATGTTCCACGTTCTATCCAATATCCCTCGAATTGTAGATAGTTCTCGCCCAGCTGCGGCAGCGGTTGCATCAGCACAGCCTTGGCATTACGTAGCAGTGCATCCTTTATCAGCAGCACTACAATCTCATGTGACGCAGGATCCAATTGTGTAAGAAAACTTAGACAGAAGCTTTCATACAAATTACGCTCTATGGAACCACATAGGTTTTTGGCACAAATACGCAGACTGCGACACAAAGTGCGCAGCGAATAAACGGGTCGATTACCCAGACCATCGTTCAACTGCAGCTCTGACAGCCGCTTCAGGGATTTATATAACTGCACAATACTGTGCACAGATTTGCGCTGTATGCCCGTATTGCTGAGATAGTCGCCCACTAGCAAACCCAAGTCTGCATCGGTGGTGAGCTCATCCACAAAGAATTCGGTGAATCTATTTCGTATGCCCACAGGTAAATCCTTTTTGCCTATGTCCGTGTTGGGATTCATGCAGGCGAAAATGCGAAAATTGGCATGTCGCTTTACAGGCGTAAAATCGCCGCGTTCCAGCAACACCACAGAGCCCTCTGGCTCTAAGATAGTTGACAAACATTCCAAAGTCTCGGCAGAGGCTAAGTTAATCTCGTCCAGCAGCACCCAATCGCCATACTTAATGCAATTAACCAATGAGCCGGGTATAAAGGCAAAGGATATATTGATGGACTTGTCCAGCTGTGTTTGTAATTTCTGCAGCTTGATTTGCAGGCTCTGCCAGCGTGGCAGTAGCGGACTAAGCTTCTGCTCGTTATTGTTGAACACTTTTGTGCACAGATTAAGCATAAATTTAATAATAACATTGTTGCGTCCATTATTAAAGTGTGTGGCAAACATTCTTAGGAAATCCTGGTTCTTCTCTGCATTAAAAGTTTCGCAAAAAAGAGTTTCAAACTCATACCGCAGCGGTGCCAATACATAGTTAAGTTCCACAGGCTTAAAGCCACCAATTAGGTCCGACACATCCGACTGATTGTTCATATTTACCACAACTAGCTTGTGCTGTGTGCGTTCGGCCAAATACTGCACCGAAGATGTCTTGCCCACGCCAGTTTCGCCTACCAGCAATACAGGCTCGGAATGTGACACACATACGGCTATTCTTTCCAATATGCACGAAGCCAATCTCGTAAAGGAAAATGTGCTTCTTTGGACATTGGGCTTGCTCACTTGTTTTGCGGTTTGCAGCGTCAGTTTTTGACGCTTTAACGCCTGAGGTTCGCCATTGACATGATCGGGCAGCTCAGTCTGCTTTGCGTATAAGTTAGCACGTCCAATTTGTATGCGCGTATTGCTAAACTCCACGGAGGGCTTGTAGTCATTAGCATAATGCTCGCAGCGGGATTGTATAATGCCCAGTTTGGCGCCAATGCTGCATATGAGCGCAGTTTTATCCTTAGTCTGTGGCAAATAGGAGCAAAAAACATCTACGGCATTTTGAAACACAAAGTAGGCACATTCCGAGCTGGTAACAGAAAACTGCGGATTGGAGCGTTGACACAGCTTGACGAGGTCACGAGTTGATACAAGTCTTCCCGAATTGGACGTTAAGCCGGGCGTAAACTGTGCAAATGGTAGAGCTACATATTGCTCGGTTGTATCAGCCTTATCATTGGTCTCCTGTTGACGCAAATTATCAGCAGATGTGTGATTACCGCTGGAAAAAGTAAGAAACACGTCCACTATGCGATTCGCCACAGTGCTCAGCTTGGGATAATTCGTACTGACAACCTTGCATAGTTCATTGCGTGAAAGTGGCAGTATGTTGATAGTATAGAGATATTTTTCAAGCAGCGAGTATAAGGATTTCTGGCTGGAGTTTGTGGCGGATTTGTTGGTGCTGCAAGTTAAGCTAAATTAGTTGGGTTTTAGACAATTATTAAAGAACATACCGCACTGTGACGAACAACTGAAAGCCAGGTTCAATCTTTACACAATCGCGAAATCCTGGAACGTTTAAATAATTGCGTTCCAGCAAGCTGCTTAATATAGTATAGGTATCCTGTGTAGCGGCATCCAGGTCCTCCAGCAGCAGCCAGTAGCCATTCATAACAGCCTATAAACCAAATAATGCAGATTTTTAAACTTGCAACTAGAGCATTATGCCTTGAACTTACCTGCGTAAGCACGCCGGGCAGCCATACAAACTCTCCAGGCACATCCGTACAACGATATTGACCCAGCAGCATTTTGCTATCAGTCTGATCACCCAATTGTATGCGTAAAAAACCATTTTTCTGTGCAGCCGCATCCAGTTCACCCAAACCTAAAAGATCCTCCATTTGCGCTTCTACATGTTTGCGTTTATCGCCTCTATTTTTGGCCGCTTTTTGTTTCTTTTTCGTTATTAAAAATTCCTCCTCTTCTTTAGCTTTGCTCAAATTGCGCTCATGTGTTTCCTGTTCATTGGGTTTGGGGCATACGCGGCCCGTCTTGCGTGCCATGTACTCTATGAGCGTGGTTTTACCACAACCTACGGGTCCGGAAAGACAAATGGGCTTCGCCGCAGCTACACCCAGTGCTATGCTGCGCATATTTACTATAGTAGAATCAACTTTTACTATGGTTTCGTAGGAGCCATCAGTGGCAGTATAAAACTCATGGTTTTCCTTATTGAAAATGGGCAAAAGCACGCCTTCAATATTGGTTATATCCTGCAGTTTGGTTTTAAACGACACTGTTATAGTTTCGTGCTGTATGTCCGGCAAATAGTTGCATGTAGTTGGCTGCTTAAGCTGTGCATCAAGGGACAGCTCCTTTTCGAACTGCAGCTGCACAGCTGCGTTTATATGTGCGTTAAGTGCATGCAGTTGGGAGGCAGTCATATTGCTCAGAATTGATATTATGTGGTTATAATAAAGTTGCGCTAGTTTGCACTTGGAGCTTGTGTGTGTAGCGTTGGCCAGAAATTGAGACCAGTCCCATAAATCACGATAAAAGGCTGCATCACTTTTAAGTAGTTGATAACAACATTTTACAAGATCCAATTGGTTTAGCTGTAAGTCCATCTGCATGTTTTTGGATTTTTTGTTAGGTATTTCCGCAATATTAGGAGACTGTTGGAATGGAGCTGGCTTGTTGCGAAAGTAGTTTTTGGCGAATCTGTAATAAGTGAAATTAATTAGTACAGTGGAATTCTCGTAATGTTCTAGACCTAACAAGGTACCTAAACCCTAGCTTAAATTATTTAATTTGTTTCTTTATTTCTATTGATTTGAGAATCTATTATCTATCTATATGACGGTATTTAATAAGTTGGTATCCTTAAAGTGTTAGCCACATTCAAACTGTTAGAAAAAACTTTGTTTTCCTATACATCATGGTTAGCCAGGACTCAAGGCAGCCCGCTTGACTAAATCTTTTGGGGCTTCGAACAAAGCTTCTTATTGTATATGTTTTGTTTCCAACTTTATGAGCAAAATATTGTATAAAGATGGCGTACGTTAAAGTCGGGCGCGGACGACTTTGGGATACCCTGTACCACTGCTTGCAATAAAATCCGGTAAATTGCTTACGAACACCAAAAGACATTTGATTGCCAAATTAGATTATGATACCTTCAAAAACAACCAAAAACAGACGAATTTTTAATCAAAAACTTTTTTTCGACCGATCGGCCCTATGGGAGCTATATGATATAGTAAACCGATTTTGATAAAATTTGGTACAGTGTTGAAGATCTCCAAAAAACTTCTGAATGCCAAATTTGGTTACAATATCTGCACAAACAAACGAAACACAACGAATTTTGTGCAAAAAACGTTTTTTTGACCGATTGGCCCTATGGGAGCTATATAATATAGTCAATTGATTTTGATCAAATTTGGTAAAGTGCTTGGGAACTCTAAAAGACTTCTTAATGCCAAATGTGGTTACGGTATGTTCACAAATAAACGAAACACAACGAATTTTGTACAAAACACGATTTTTTGACCGATTGGTCCTATGGGAGCTATATGATATAGTCAACCGATTTTGATCAAATTTGGTATAGTGCTTGGGAACTCTAAAAAACTTCTTAATGCCAAATTTGGTTACAATATCTTCACAAACAAACGAAAAACAACGAATTTTGTACAAAAAACAAATTTTCGACCGATCGATCCTATGGGACCTATATGATATAGTCAACCGATTTTGATAAAATTTTGTACAGTGCTGAGGGTTTCTAAAAAAATTCCGATTACCAAATTTGTTTTTGATATCTTCATAAACAAACGAATTATCCATCTAAAACTTTTGCTTTTTTTCGAGGTCCTCTGAAACACCCCTATTGGAGCTATATAATCTAGTCCCGATATCAAAAAAATAAAATAAACTTGTCTCCTATGGATTAATAAGGGATCTTATCTAAAAGTTTGGTTGCTCTAGCTCTTACCATATCTGAGATCAAGGCGTTCATACGGACAGACGGTCAGACGGACAGACGGACATGGGTATATCGACTTCTCTAGTCACTCTGATCATACTTTAGGTAACTTTGGGGGGTCTCCGACTTCTCCTTCTGTACGTTACATACATTTTCGGCTTGCACAAACACAATATACCCTTTGTACCATATGGTACAGGGTATAAAAATATTTTCGGGTTTAAAGGGGCTGCAGGACACTACTACCATATTTATTTTGCTGTCTGGTGTCTAAACTAAACTTTTGTTTCGCTATCCTTATAATAGTAGACTTCTTAGTAATTTTACTAAGACAACGTGGGATTGTCCTAAGTTTAATTTTTACCCATAAGATACTTTTTGGACACAAAACACTATATTCACTGCATTCTTCGTCAGCTTAACTTTAAGGTTCCTATTCGCCTTAATATCTACGCTGTATCGAAAATAGTTCACCTATGAACTTTTCCATTTCATAGTCTTATTCATAAATTCCTAATCTTAATCTTTTTCTGTTTGCCGGATAAAAGTTGTTTTACAAACAACTGAACAGCTCCCGACTGCTCTGGCTAAGTTTAGGGGTATCGTGGCCTGCCGGTAAATTAAAATCTATCAACGCGTTGTAGATCTATGCCTCTATGATGATATGTTCCACTTATTGCCACTGCGGAGTCGGAGTTTCTTAATAATGCAACAATACCCTTTTTTTTATCAGGATCAACGACAGTCATCTACTACATGTTGGGTAGGATTGCGAAACAAATACAATTCCGCCCACGTTTCGGTGGCACATTAGCTAGCTATCATAAAGGGAGTGGCAGTTTTTGTTGGTTACCTTCTGGCATCTGCAGAGAACTCCAATAATTTGGCCAGTGCAACACATTCCACTTGATATTGTTGCATGTTTTCCATGTTTTTAGCCACATCGCAGCGCAATGTGGTGGTCAGCAGAAGCAACAAGTGTTCCTCAAAACTCACGGCCAGTGGCACTGTATAGGCCGAGACAAGCAATTGCTCGCCGAGACTGCCCAAAAGACGCTCAATGTCTTTTTCCGTATGGCGCTTGAATAAAAACACAGTCGTTAACAAAAATTAATGCAAACTTTTGGCTTAACTCACTTCTTTTTTAATAAACTTTTGTAAAATCGAAATAAATTCATTTTGCTTAGTCTCAGCGGCGGTTAAGTGTAAAAGTTTCTGCGCTGAGCGCCGCAACTTGTTGATATTCAATTCCATAGCTTTAGTTTTAAAGCCAGTGCATGCGAGTGTTGACTTTAAACTATTAAAATTAATTTAAAAGCTTAAATTTAATATTTTTAAGCAAAATTCAACCGCGTGCACAAAACAAAACACGCGAATTTTAAACACGTGCAGCTACAGTGCAGTCCAAAACGGTTGCCACACTGCTTAATTATGACAAAAAACGCATATGGCTGGCAGCACTCATTGTTTATTTACATTTTGTATGGTTTCTTTGGCGTCAGTTGGCAACGTTAAAAGCCGGCAATAGTGCTGCCAGCTGCATAAAAATACTGCTACAGTGTTATCGAATATACCACAAAAACATAAAGCACATCTCTAGCACTTGTTTGTTTTTTCGCCACTTTTAGCACAGCATTTTTTTAAATATAAGCAAAAATTGTTGTTTATAATTGTTTTTGTACATTAAAGTTAAACAGTCTATTAAGCCTATAACATGTCTGCCGACGTGCGTGATATACTAGACATTGAGCGTGCCAATACGCCAGAAGTGACAAGAGATTCATTTCTCGCCACAAAAAAGCGCAACTTTGAGCGGTAAGCCTTCAAAGCATTAAATTTATGTTTATTTACGAAAAAACATTTATTTGCAGCACTAAGCATGCTTCGCGACGTCCCGAGGGCATGCATCGTGAGGTTTTTGCTTTGCTGTACACTGACAAAAAAGATGCACCGCCTTTGCTGCCCACGGACACCGCACTGGGCATTGGTGGTGGCTATAAGCAAAATAAGGCGCGTCTGGGCATGAAAAAAGTGCGCAAATGGGAGTGGGCACCATTTTCCAATCCAGCACGTAACGATGCGGCAGTATTTCATCATTGGAAACGTGTAACCGACGATAGCGCCGACTATCCATTTGCAAAGCTCAATAAGCAGCTGGAAATACCAACCTATACCATGATAGAATACAATGCGCATTTGCGCAACAACATGCCCAACTGGAACAAGGTGCAGACGGATCATTTGTTCGATCTGGCCAGGCGGTAGGTAGAAATTCGTTGATACTCGGCTATGCTGCAACATCTATAAAAAGCTTTTGAGATCTGTTTAAGTCAATTCACCCAAGTGTATAGATAGATGGTAGTTTTTATACAAGAGCTTTTTCAACAAAGGGCTTTAGAATGATTACGAAGTACATAAGGATTTACATAAACATGGTTATTTTTAAGGCAAGGCTCCATCTGGACAAACAAGAGGCCATTACAGAATCGTTGAATGCCATATGAGTTGGAACTTGGTGACATCGAGATTCATTATTTTATGTCAGAAATACATTCACATTAATTGTAATTTCTTCATCGGCTGATGCAGAACTATTTATGTGGTTAAGGCGATACTGTAGTGGGGCAAATTAACCGCGAGAATATGCGCCAAGGCAAGAATTTGTAACTTTTTTGCAACCGCTTTCTTCACCAAACCTGTACCCTTCTGTACATCACTTTTTTAAAGGAATAAGCTTCACTTTAACTGAATCGCATTTTTTCTTGGCCGTATCCATAAATAGTTATAACAGACTGACTATTTTGTCAGTGGCCCCTGATGGCGATCTCTATTAACTGTTCGAAGAGAACAGGGACCTACAGTTTATAGCCGAATCCGAACGGCGGTGTCTTGATTAATAGAGATTTTCTTAGGCAAATGCACCTTTGCTACTGCGGGGAATCGAACCACCGACCATCGGGTTGAGAAGCGAGTACGCTACCATTACGCTACCGACGGCCACAAATAGTTATAGATTCTGTTAAGCATTTTCAAGTTATACATTACTAAAAACTGCCTTAAACTGACTATGCTTACTTTACAGCTTTGATTTGCGCTTCATTGTAATGGCTGATCGTTGGAATCGCCAGCAGCATGGCGCCAAAACCGTTGAAGACCTTAAGGAACGCTACTATGAAGTTATTGCCTTGTTGGCCAAGGCCAGAAATCAATACAATGAAAAGAAAACATTCGGTTACGATGCAGAACACGAACGTCGGCGTAAAGAGCAGCTCGAAAAGCTCTTTAAACGCACCACACAAGAAGTCGAAGAGGAACAAATGCTTATAAACGAGATGAAGAAAATTGAGGCACGCAAAAAAGAGCGCGAGCGTAAGACACAAGATTTGCAAAAACTTATATCGCAAGCGGATCAGCAAAATGAGCATGCTACCAGCACGCCCAGCACACGTAAATATGAAAAGAAATTGCACAAGAAGAAGGTGCATCATCAGCCACGTCCATCCAAAGTGGATTCGGTGGTAAATGCCATAGAAATTGGTAGCAGTGGCATCAAGTTTGCTGACTTGCGCGGCTCAGGCGTTTCGCTACGCTCGCAGAAAATGAAATTGCCTGCAAATATAGGTCAGCGCAAAGTAAAAGCACTGGAGCAGGCCATACAAGAGTTTAAAGTTGGTGAGTTGTGCAGACCATATAGCTTTAGGCCTTAACTAAAAAATGTTTATATGTTAGATCCTGCGCCACCTCCCACCGAAGAAATATGCAATTCTTATAATGAGCTACGCTCGGACATGGTGCTGCTCTGTGAACTACGCACGGCTTTGTCCACATGCATTTACGAAATGGAAAGCCTTAAGCATCAGTATGAAGCCGCCTGTCCAGGCAAGGTGGGTTCACATTGTTATTTGCTTTATGTGTGTCACTAACGAACTGTAACTATGCCATTGCAGACGCTCAACATACCGCCTTCCCTGGTGCCCATTAAGACCGAAGTAATAGAACACAGCTCAAATTAATTAAGTTAATGTTAGCACAGACGTTGTCGTTTCCAAAGGCAACAAGGCCTAGCTAAATGATGTGCTAAACTCAGCATGGACAGTTCTTAACCCGTTTTCACAGCTCCGCGGTCATGACCATTGTCCATATTTGTACATTTGCGCTACTCCCAGTCTAGTTAGTAGTAAGCCATACAAATAACACACACACACAATATACTTCAAAATGTAGCCAGAGAATAAATGGAAAAACAAGAAAATTGTTTTTACGGCGCATCGCACATACAAATGCCTTTATGTGAAAATCAAATAGTAGCTCAGTAGCTGTAGCTTTTGTGATTATACTCTAGCGTAGGGTGTATTGCTTTCGGACTGCAGCATGTAACGCTTGATGTATCTTTAGATTAACATTATATGTTAGTATGTTCAGCTGTCTGTCCTGTTTAAATCTAAAAAAATTCTAATTATTTGTTAAGAAAGATCACAGTGACCTTGGCATAAACCGATTTGGAACTAGCTTAACTTATTGTAGACAATCTTGCAAAAATCGGAGTACTATAATTAAATGCTACAACTAGCAGTTATTAACATACTCCAAATACTCCTAAATTTGTTCAGCATTCTACACTGAATCTTGTTACTATTACCGCCAGAATGCAACTGTGACCTTGGTCTAAATAAGTTTAGGGCTAGCTAGCACTTTAAATGCTATCAAAGAAAACAGCTGCAGATATAAATATAGATATAGTTGAAGATAATCTCACGAAATGGATTTGCATTTTCCATTGAGCCTTGTTAATATTATTGTAAGATTTCCACTGTGACCTTGGTCTAAACCGGTATAGAACTGAAGATCTAACATAGCTGCATATTCTATACATTCTCCACTGATTGTAGTTACTATTAGTGTAAGATGCATCTACAAATCCCGCTGCACAAGCGTATTAAAACTTCGGCAAGCCCAAGTTAAAGTAACGTTCTTGTTTATTCGTAGCTGATGCCACTGGCAATTGGAAACCAGCAATAACTTGAGTGTGAGAACTTTTTCAAATGTACGCTGTGATTTATTTATTTTCCATCATTTTCTTAGCCTTAGTTTTCACATAGAATTTGGGTTACAATCGAACTCTATGCGTGTGTGGCCAAATATGGAAGCCAAGAAGTAAATCCAACTGCGCTTGTCTGGATCCAGGTTAAGCTGCAATGCAAGTTTGTGTCTTCAGTCTTTTGTTTTTGAAGTTGGGGAAAATATGTCACAAAATTTTGCAACTAGTAGATGTTTGTGTATGTCCATAGATTTGTACAGACATATAGTATCTACATATGCGATTCAATGCTGCTGCTGCCCACACAAAATGACCAGGTAACTCGCAGAGGCGGCCAGCCATTCACGAATCAAGACAAACGCTTGACTCACCTCAGCTGACTTGCCGACGCCACTAAGCTCGATCTCTGGGCTGTGTATTAGAGATGGCAGCGTGTCGTGATTATCATTTGTAACAAATATGCAGGCGCGTTGGAATAGCGATGATGCAAATCATTAAGTTGTTGAAACAAAGGCTTGCCTTTACTATTCTATTTAGTAAGGGCTACGAATATGGCGAAATAAAATTAAAGTAATTCGTGGACTTTGAACTTTAAAGTTTACAAGACTTATTTGCAAGGTAAGTTTTCTGCATAGCACCGGCAAACAACTCTACAAAGATAAAATCAGAGACGCTTCTGAACTTTATACTGAATATTACAAAATTTTCGGTTCCTTGTATTTAAATGTAGACAAGTAAATATGCCAAATGGGAAATACTGACTAATTTGACGAAAATGTTTGTAGTTTCTTTTTTCTAATATCTGAATAATTTCTTTCTTTTGTCTGACTTTAGCTTTTAAAACATTACCTAGCCGGTTTTGTGTACTAGCTCATAAAATTTATGTTTATGACCTTTAAAGCTCTTAAGGGACTTAAGGGAAATCCTTTGCTATTTGCGTCAATGTTTTCGGATCCAAAGATTAAATAATTCTTTATAATGCTTGTTTTTTCTAGCTGCAGACGAGTAATGCCCCTTTAAACGTGCAAACTTCTCTACTTACTCATTACCAGGAGTTTGCGGTTCCTGGGCTTTGATTTCCTTATTTTTTTTTTTAATGTGACGCACTCTAGTGTTTATGTTCAATCAAGTCAGAAAAACAACTTTTTAAGAATTTTGGACAGCACCCTCGGCCCACATTTTCTTTGTGCATACTCCAATGCTCCTTGCTTATGCCAGTTGTTTAGACGATTAAAAAGTAATTCTATGTATAGCAGATTTCGCTCTTTGTAGATTGCATTTTCGAAATAGCTTAAAAAATATGAAAACCGAAACAGGCCTGATTGAGAACTATAGGGGTCTACGCAGCACGAAATATTTCGCACGGAATGACAAAACTTCATATAAAAAAAAAATCTCATTTGGGAAATATTTCGTGCTGCCTTAGTTCGCAACAATTTCATGCCCAAGAATTCCAATATCTATGAAAGTTGAAGTGTAGTCTTTTTTAGATTTCGCTCAAAATTTGAGGTAAAAATGTGAAAACGGTAATATGAGAAGTTCTTGTATCGTGGCGGCGTTTTTTTTTCGTGCCCTAAAATTTAGACTGGTCTTGTCTCTACTAACTCTTTATTAATGACAATTGATGGTACATTGCTTTCTGATGGAAGACTTTTTATTGGTGCACTACATTTCAGACTTATTATCATTTTTACACTTTTTCAGATAATTGCTGAGGCAGTAAAACGAAAATCCATTTTGAGATTTGTGAATTATTTTTTCTTCCCTTAGTTTCTTTCTAGCTCTTATCAATAATAATTCGGAGTTACTTCTAGTGACTCCTTAATGTTTCTATTTTAAAGGAAATCCTTTTCAGACTTTGCTACAAATTTGCAGATTTAAAGATTATGAAAACGGGAACACCCTGAATATAAGAAATTCTACTGTCGTTCTCATGTTTCATTCTAGTTTGTACCAAATCCTTGCCCTAAAATTTAGACTCGTTTCAACTCTACAAACGTTTCTTGTATGGTTCATCCATCATCATCGTTGCATCACAGTTGGGAGTGAACCATTGCTTTCGTTACAAATCGTCTCCAAGTTGTTCGGTCCTCAGCACTTCTTCTGATATCAACTTCAAAGGTTTATGTGACATTTCTCAAAAATGGGCGATATTCTAAAACATTGGTCATTGGTTAATCTCCCTGATCTAAACCCTCATTGGTAGTCTCCGAGAATCTTTTCTGCGTAGACATTAAGTTTTTTATACAGGATGTTTGAAAGTATTTTGTAGGGTACTTAGTAGGAAAATACCTCTGTAGTTTTTACAATTGGCTTTGTCGCCTTTCTTGTGTATGGGTACGATTAGGCACTCTTCCCATCCAGTTGGCATTCGTTCGTTAGACCATAGTATTTGTATCATCAGCCGATGTATATTTTTATGAAGCTCTGTTCCACCATATTTTATTAGTTCAGAGTTGATTGCATCATTACCGCAACTTTTATTATTTTTAAGCTTATTAATTGCTTCAACTGTATCTTATTATTATTAGTTTATTATTATTAGTTTTAGGTTGAAATCCTTTAGTATGCTTCTTAATTCTTTGGTATATGTTTCTTATATTGTTATTTTCAAAATCATTTTCAATTATCTCAACTTCTAGTTTAAGGTACTCTTTCTTTTTCTTTTGTATTATCTTTTCATGCATGTCTTCTTTCACTTTGGTATTTTAATAGATTTTGTCTAGTGGGTCGACGCAAGTAAGTTCTCTGAATTCCTGGTCGTACCCATTCATTGTTCACATTTGTTTTTTGACCAATTTTCTTTATATGATTAGTGCTGGGAAATTCTTTTCAAAAGAAGTGCCCTAAACTTCAGATAAATTTATTTATCTCTTTACTCTTCAACTGATGTTAATTACTTGAACAGTTAAATAAAAACCTTTTTAGAGTTCCGATTGTTCCAAATGTTCGAATTCTTTGTTAGTACTGTTTCGTGTCACGTTCGTGCCCAAAAATTTAGACTAACTGCCGTCTCTATTTACTCTTTACTGTTGGCAATATTTGTGAATGAACGCATGAAATCATTGTGGCTCGTTGACTCTGTCTGTTTTGGCCGCTTACCTGAACGTGTTGCGCGTAGGCTTTGTATAGCAACAACAACGACCAAAAACAACTACAACAATGAGAGCAAACAACGATCGCTGCTCAAATGTCAGCTCCTGCGTCTGCGCCGACTGCGACTGCGGCGCTTCGTATGATTCTACTTGGACTGCAGCGGCAGTCGAGTTTTCGTAGCCGGCGCGTTCAGTTCAAGAGAGCGCAAAGCAAAAAAAAATTCCAAAACGATTTGCGAATTTTGTCAGTACGGTTTGAATTTGTGTTTTGTGTGAAAACTGTCAGAATCTTAACGCTGATAAAGAACTAACAAATGTATCTAGCTGTAAGATACTAGCATCTATAAATAATAACAAAAGATGCAACCAGAGTTAAAGTGTTAAGAGCGCTCTACGTATTTAACATAAGAGTTCAATAAAATTTTATACATGTCATAAAATAAAAAGCCTGTCCTATAAATAAGTAAATACTGCATTATATGCAATACCAAGTCGCATGCAAATTTGACCAAAGACGTCTTACCTGGACGCATCATCCCTCCAGCTATCCCTAAGGAATGCTTAAACACAAAAACCCAACTCAGTAGTTACCAATGCATTTCGTCATGCGCTAACAACTGCTTGCATCCGTTTCCGGTTCTTTCAATTCGTACTGCTGATATTTGATTATATGCTGCTTGGTCCGACGTTTTCATGAATGAAGTTTTCCATGCGTCGTGTCGTCGTCATTCATGTCCAGACGACCAGCCGACCAGAGTGTCAACTAACAGCGCATTGTTCTCCCAAATAAAGTGGAATACGAGTGGAATAAAAACGTCACGTACTGTAAAGATTTTTATCGCATTTTAAATGCCTTCTGGAGCAAAGACAAACGGGTCAACACAGCGCTACAATCCTAGACTCAGGTAGTTTCCTAGTGCCAGACCGTGAGCCAAGTTAATGGCATTTTATTGTTTCATGTTGTTTGACTCTTGAGTGTGATAAAGTGTTGAGTGTCGAGTGTTTTATGTTTAAGTTTCGCACGCTGATAAAGTGATTTTGGAAAAAATAAAACGAAATCTACAAACGATAGATAAATAAACATAAATATCGTTCAACTTTGTGTCCAGTGGATTTTGCAAGACACAACAATACAAAATGTGCTCCAAGCTAAGGTGAGTCCGAATTTGTTTTTCTAACGTAGGCAAGCTAATTTTATATGAACACAAAGTTGACTTTATTTTTGGATATACAGTAGACGCTCTTGGAGATGCACTACCTTAGAGAGTATTTTAGAAGTTCAATGAGATTTTTTGCAATTTTTAGAAAAGCATTTTTTCAGTTAAACAATTTATTGGGATATTGGCGCACTGACTTTCCAATTTTTTTATCTCTTTCTTGAATTTTGAAGTGAGTTCTTTGTTTTAAAGCTTTGGAGACTGAACCGCTAAATATGATTTTCGAAACATGATGTTCATTTTCTAATAGTACAGTAAACGAAGGCTTAAGAATGACGTCTGCTGGAAAAAAATACTTAGTTAAAGAAGTTTTCAGGGATTGTTTGGAACCCTGTTGTTAGTCAAAAACAGAGTTTTCGTATTTGTGGGAGGGTGTGTGGTACCTCCCCTTGGCAATATAAGTTGGTACCGCTTTTGCTTGATTTTTTCATGGTTTTTAGATCGAAATTGTTGACAATAAAATTATCTATCAAAAACTCAAACCAAGGTTCTAGGTCAATTGGTTTAATTACAATGACCGCTCAATGTTCGAAAATGGAAATGGTTTTTGAACGAAATACTAAAACTCGCTTTTAGACTTAGAGCATGGGACCCTCCCTGAAAGTTTCATCAACTAAATCAGTAAACTTCGTTTACTGTACTGTAAGTTTTGAATTGAGTATTTTATTTTCAAGGCTTGGAGAGTAAGCTGTTGGAAGCTTTTGGCGAGGACTATCGATACAAACTCAATAGATAAGACAACCACAAAGAAACCTACATTTTGTTAAGGATAATTCGCTGAATCCGAATCCGAGGGCGTCCCTAATGTTCTTATATATTATAACCTCAAAAAAAAAAAACATAATATATGATTTTGCGATCCAAAAATCTCTCCAAACCCGAAAATCGATTTTCTTTTTGTGTGCTGTATAATTGGCGTAGTACTAAAGCGCTTTGCTTGTGCCAGGTCCATGGATCTTACATAAGTTCCACAAACCCACAAAAAACAATGTTTTCTGAATGGTTTTGGGATAGCTGAGTGCGAGTCCAAGGTCCGAAAAATTCTCCAAATCCGAAAATCGATTTTTGTTCTTATATAACCTCAAAAAAAAACATTTCTATTTTTGAGTCCGCTTGTCCGACGATATATGATTTTGGGATCCAAAAATCTCTCCAAACCCGAAAATCGATTTTCTTTTTGCGTGGCTGTATAATCGACGTAGTACTAAAGTGCTTCGCTTGGGCCAGGTCCATGGCTCTTCCATAAGCTCAAAAAAACCATCAACATTTTTTTTCATGTCTAAGAGTTCGACAATGTTTTCTGAATTCGAATCCAAGGTCCAAAAAATTCTCTAAATCCGAAAATCGTTTTTTTTTTTGTGGCTGTGTATTTGGCATAGTACTAAAATAGTTCGCTTAGGTCAGATCCATAGATCTAACATAACCTCAAAAAAGCTATAATTTTTTTTCAAGTCGGATGCCCGACAATGTTTTTTATATATTTTTGGGATGGCTGAATCCGAATCCAAGGTCCAAAAAACTCTCTGAATCTGAAAATCGAATTTTTTGTGTGTCTTTGCAATCGGCGTAGTGCTCAAGTATGTCGCTTGATCGAGGTCCTTCATAACATAACATTTTTTTCGAGTCTAAGTTTTCGATAATGTTTTTTATATGTTTTTGGGCTGGCAGAATCTGAATCCAAAAAACTGCTGTGTAATCGCAGTAGTGATAAAGTACTTCGCTTCGAATGCGCTTGGTTCTTATCGTAATAATTGCATCAGTTCAGGCTTCTTACGTAACCCAAAAAAAAACCCATCATACTCGCATCTTCCTTATCCTAATACTTACTCCGAAACAAGACATTATGCGCATAATTTCGTAGACCTTTAAAACTAATTTATTTCAATGTGAGAGCGCTCACTGTTTAAACTATTCTTAGATTTATGTATTTCTAATGCCATTTTTAGTGCCCAAGACTGCCGCATATAAAGTAACTAACATTAAAATGCTGCTCAGTTTAATCTCTATCTGTCTCTTTGTCAGTTGATGAGCTGATTTAAAATAAAAAACTCCAAGTTTTAAAACAAAATAAGCAGCTTGTGTCACACCTTGATCCCATATATATGTTGATCATGAGCATTTTTTATTAGGCCTAGCTTTTATTTTAAGAGCGTAAAACTAAAAACAAAAAATTCAACCTTATATGCATGTTATTACATACTAATAGTATATGTCGCGCTGAAAGATATCTTGAATCTATTTTTTTAAAACTGTCAGCTGTACGGACAGTAAAACCGCTTCCGTTGGAGAGCCCTAATTGCAACATCCTGCTGTTGGCTGTAAAATCAAAAAAATGAATGAACATTTTTAAGATTTTACATTTTACTGAAAGAAAACTCTGGCCAAAAAATTGGATTTAACCCACGCTCAAGCGCACACAGACAGATATAAAAACATAGACTTGGCCCACACAAATACACGCACACAGTTTACGCGCAATTAGCGCACTGTCGTTGTTTTTCATTTTTGTTATACCCTTTACTACGGGTAGTATATTAAGTTCATCCGAACGTATGTAACAGGTAGAAGGTAGGCCGCGTAGGTAACTTATATGTGCTCTTGATTAGCAGACTCTAGATCTTTCTTTAAGAGTTAGAGACCCTGGTCGCTCCTGTACCTCTCACATGTTGAATAATCATATCAGGTTTTTTTTTTTAAATTTTTCCACGCATTCTGATTTCTATGCTCTAATTTAACACTATCTTTTAACTGCTTAAAACTATTAGATAAGACATATCGAAGAAATCGATTGCAACATTTTTGTTCCCAAATCATCTAAGCCTTTTTTTTTAGTTTTTCAAAAACTTTAAAGGCATCTTTTAATAAAATATAGCTAGGTAAACAAATTCTTTTCTACGAGTAGGAGCAATCGTTAAAAAAAATATTTTAAAGGTATAAAATGAATCAATTCAATAACTCTGCAAAGTACTCAAATTTTATATGAAGGAGATTGCAAAACCTATACAAGTTAATCAAAACTGGACAAAATTGAAGCTTGGCGACCATATAGCATTTGTCATCGATAACACATCCAATCTGGGAATTATACTAATTGATTGTAACACTGCAATCCCTGAAGGATTTTACCTTCTGGTCGCAAATTTTTTGTTTTTCTTACTTTGGTCACAGCTAACCGAAGGTCATAAATAAGATGTCGCTAGATATCAAATTAAATAGCTGAAATTATTTTTTTTAGAAAATTTTCGTGTATTTTCTATAAATATTAAGAACGCATGAAAATTTTGACAACTTTTGACCATCAAAAATGTATAAAACAAAAAAAATAAAATGATCAAATTTGATATACGTGTGAACCATTTCGATGGTGAAGCGACCAGAAAGAATAATTTTAATAATTGAATGTTATCTTTTTGGAACCAATGTTACCATATGCGCCTTCTACGATTCAGAAACGACTTTTAATATACATTTGCACAATTTCAGTGCCTTCGGGCGGCGTTTAGTTTATTTATAATTTAAAAAAAATAACTTCTTGGAATTTGTTTATATGACAATGTTTGTCAAAGTAATGACGAACTTCTATGGATGGTCTTATGTGAGCCTAATTAAGAGCGAGGCATTGAGTTTTACACAAAAAGTGCCCTTTTTCACAACTACCCTAAGCCACATCATAATCCTCGATTCATTTTAAGGGTCAATCAGTACGCAGCATCGTAAACGCGTACAGGCTAAACAAAACATACGTTTCAGCGTCAAGTTGTTTGCTTGCTGGTACGCAGTGTATGTGAGCAAACAGTGTTGCCCTATTTAATTTTGAAAAATTAGAAAATTTGAACAGCTATAGTTTGGGTGCTAAAACAAAAACTAAAGTTAAATATTTTCTTTGCTAAAAGTCACTTCAGTGTATCCCATTGTCGTACACTTCAGCGACTGATTTAAATTTTTTAATTTTATTTTTGTGTGTACCTAATTTTATTTAACTCATCATTTTCACAGCATGCGTCTTCATGCGTAGCTTCGCAAAGTTTCCAGTTTTATTTTCATTTTGAATATAAACAGCGAAAACACAAAAAAAAAGTTTCATTTTGTTCATGGCTTTGTGACTTTGAAGCTGCGAACGACGCCCACAAGTTTTCTTTTGACAAAAAAAAAAAAAAAAAAACTTACAAAAAATGTTGCTTATAATTAATGTTTATATAATTTTTTTTAACTACGTTACACGTGCTCATTAGCCGCTTCGTTCTTTGTCTCTTTTTTTTTTGTTACCTTTGTGGCAGCAAGTTTGTTGCCTAAGTCTTTTGTATGGAACTGTGGGCGTCTTTATAATATACAATATATATATATATATAGGTTTTAAGTGGTTTGTGTAAAACCCAAAAAAAAAATTAAATAAATCTATATATATATATATCATGCAGGAAAGTCTGCGAAAGCAGCAAAAACTTGTGTGCTACTTTTGTGATTTGTATGCTGTTGTTGTTGTACTTATTGCTACTACTGTTCCAATAACAAGTTACCAATTTTGGTAATGAGATCGAGCGTTCACAACAAGAATTTGCTGCCCACTAGAGTTGGTGGCAGCTCTTGAATTTGTCATCGGACAAGAGTCAATAAAGTTTTAAGGCATTATCTGTAAAGCATGTTTTATTTTTTTTCGTAGTTGATAAAATATTTTAATTTGACTAATACATAAGCTTTGTTGTCTGCTGTTGTTTATTTGAAATATTTATAAATAGCAAGATTAATAGTTCTTAATTAATTTAGTAAATAAACAAATTAGAATCCCGTATTGCAATATTTTTAGCTGTTATGGTTAATACAAATTATGCACTTTATTTTTATTTTTTTGCTGTCTTGTTTGTTCATTAGTAAAAATCTATTCCAGTTTTTTATAGAAGACTAGCGAGTTTTTTTTTAATATTTATAAAAGAATGTTTAAAAAGCGATATATTACAATCAAACAATAAGAGCACAGAGCTTATTTCTAAAATGATCATTAAAATATGGTATAACAGGCAATTGAACTAAGTATATGCATGCAATGTTAATTTAGTCAACAGTTAATAACGTACTAAGATTTTTAAAGTTGATTGAATAATAATAATTGAAACATTTTTGGGCAAGTTTTAAAGTACATTCATAAATGCATCAAGGCAAATTTACGCAAGTAACGACGTGAACAACCCTAGCAGCGTGGCAGACTTACAACTAGTCTAGACTTACAACAAGTGTCAAATGGCGTGCTTTAGCTTTGTTAAGAAAAGTTTTTGTTAGAAAAATAACATTAAAAAGCATAACATATTAAGTTTTTGGTATTTGCCAGTAAAATATATATATTTCTTGATCTTTCACTGCAAACAAATTACAAATTGAATTATTTTTTTTAAACTTGTGTTTTCCAGCACATTACAAGCTCCAAATAAGACCAAAATTATTATAAAAAAAAAAAATATGTACACACTCGTAGGTATTGACGCACTTTATAACACTCTTTTCGGTAAGAATGCTCTACTATTCATACTCAAGGCACTGGGTCGTCCGTTCCACTTTTACTATTCTGCATTTTTGCCCAACAACAAACACCCTATATATCTTATGAAATAAAATTTAAAAAATAAGATTAAATAAAAACAAACCATATAGGCAAGATGCGAATTTTTTTTTAATAATTTCATCTACGTGCCTTGATATAGTGAAACACATGGTAGAAAAATAAATTTTAAATGATATGAAAATTGAAAAAATTTGAAATACTCTTCTAAAACGTTCGATTTTTGGCTAACTATTTATTATAGAAAAGCGCTAGAGGCCTAATTTTGTAAATATTTTCAAATACTTGATACCTACAGATTTTATGCTAACTGCAGGTTTTTCGAAAAATGCCCAATACTATTTTAATTTTTTAACTTTAAACAATTACTTTGCCTCAACCAATTGACCTATGACATTAATTAATTAATTAATTTAAGTCTTATTTAATAGCTAATTTCCTAAAAACATTTTTTTTTTTTCAATATGTTTTTTAAATTTTGTTCAACTATTTTTTATATGCATTATCAAAAAGGTTGCTCAAATGAAATATTCGGCCATGCTCTGGAAAACCAAAAACGAATAAATTTTGTTCCAATTTTGAATTTTTTGCTCTACTATCTATGTAAAAATTATGAAAATTGGCGTTTGTAAGCGACTTATTTGTTCGATTGCTCGAAATCGGTTAATCGTAGGAAAGCGATAGAGGACTGCTTTTCTAGATAATTTCAATTACGTTAACAAAATCTGTGGGTAAAATTTCCGAAAAAACGTACCGGTCTTAAGATATTTGCAAATTATTCGAAAAGCACCAAAAACCAGTTTACAGTTTTGAGCTTTGAGCGGTCATTGTAATTGAACCAATTGACCTACGTCCTTGATTAAAGTTTAATTTGATAGATAATTTTATTATTAAGAATTTTGTTTTTAAAACTATGACTCTAAGTTTGATAAAAAAAAAATATATCATGCAAAAGCTGTACCTACTTATATTGTCAGGGCGGGGTACCACGCGCCCCTCTCACAAATACGAAAACTCGCTTTTAGACTAAGAACATGGTCCCAAACAATCCCTGAAAGTTTCATTTAATACGTATTTTTTTTTTTAGCAGACGTAGTTTTTGAGCCTCCATTTACTGTGCTAGGATTGAATTAGAAGAAAAAATAATTATTAATAAATATCTATAATCTTAGAATATTAAATAATATTTGAAAAAATTTTTCAAACCACATAAAAAAAATTCGTTTCGCTGAAATTGGGAGCACCAAACATGTGATTTGAAAACGAATTCGAATAAAACATTTATTCGTTTTCGGGAGCACGCCCGATTGTTTTTTTTTTTTTGTAAACAAAATTTTTCTTATTATTGAAATCTACAATTTTTTTATTTTCTTTCTGTAGAAAAATTGAAATATTCGTCCGAATAATAAATCGATTGTCTGCACTCAAACTCGTTGGCGGAATGTGGTGTGATATAGGGCGTCTTTTAACTCACGTTCGCCACCAAAGGCAGCTACTTTATCTCTTAGCTAGTCTATTCCTTTCCCGTCTTTCATATAATTATATATTTCCCTAGACTTTCCATAACTTGTATAATGTTAAACCGCTTGAATAAGTTAAGGATGCTCTAGAACTTTGGTGTTGCCGCCAACGTTTGAATGCCCAAATATGCTATAAAGAATATTCCTCTCAAACGTAGAGAGAGGTGTTGACTCAGTGAGGATCAGGGGTCGTATTTTTTCGTATATAGGAATATTGAAATTTGTTGCATTGGAAATTTTGAGAAAAATGTTCTACAATAATGTGTTTAATTAATAAATTCTTTGATCCGATATTGATTTTTCAAGATTTTCACATTTTTTGTAACGAACTTGTAGCAGTAAGTTTGTTGCCTAAGTCATTTGTTTACAGTATCGGAAAATGCTGAAAGGGTATGGCTTATTTGAGGAACCAAGAAGTGCTTGGTTCATAAGGGAAAATTGTTATTTTTTCAACATAATAAGACTAATAAAAAAACGCGTCTTTTTGACTAAAGAGGTAAAATTCGAAATTATTAATTTAATATTGCCATTTGTAGAAATTTCTCTCAGTGCTGCAGACAGTCATTCATTCACTTAGCATACTCCTCCGCAGCATCAATAGCCTATCCAACAATTTCTTGCCATACAAGTTAAGTTGCTTGCTGCATTTGTGTGTGGGTTTCTGTTTTTTTTTATACCCTGTACCTATAGGTACAAAGGGTATACTAGGTTTGTGCAATGTATGTAACGGACAGAAGGAGGCGTGGCAGACCCCAAGTCCTTTATACCAAAATGCTTATCATAACCTCGGGTAGCGATTGAGCCATTTCCGTCCGTCCGTCCGTCCGTCCGTCCGTCTGTCCGTCCGTATGAACGCCTAGATCTCGGAGACTATAAGAGCTAGAGACACGAAACTTTCCCAGCTGGTGCGCATATTTCCTAAGCAGATGAAGTTTGTTGAATCATGTCAATATCTTTCCCCGTTCCCCCGCAGTAGAGTTTCGCGGTTTTTAGCCACACCGTTAGGTATTTTCACCTGAAATTTAACAGAGCGATGCGTTGTGGATACATGCATCTATGTGTAAAAAATGAACAAAATCGGACAAATACAACAGAAGTTATAGTCAAAAATGCGCAAATTTCACCTCCCCTTGCCATTAAACTGCGTCAATATTTGACTCTACGCAATTATGGCTACAAGTGACCTAGAATCACAATTTTTGGTAAGCTCATTCATGTGGCTCTAATGAAGAAATCCACATCCAAATTTTATCGATGCGGTCCCCCCACCCCCCGCAATCCATTTACCGTGTTTTCTCCCACACCCCTCAACATACCAACTTGAAACTTACCCCATATACTTTAAATAACTTCTTTGACGTAACATTCGAGTTTCATCAAAATCGGTAAAAATTTAGGGAACTTATAGGTATAAATATCGATTTTCACCAAAAAAAAATAAATTCCAATTGGAAAGTTCTTAGATAGAATACGCAGGAAAAATTTTTTTGACACAAAAGGTACAGGGTATTCCACTGTCGGGCACCGCCTTGACTGTACCACATTTTTTTCTTTCTATTTAGTATTTTTTTAAATATTTTTTATTTGTGGGCTTTCCACTTTGTCGTCCCGCCAACTGACTGTCAAATGGGCAAGAGCTAAGCGACAGGGGCATGAGGCAAAAGCCGTCAAACGTTTGGCAATGAACACGGCTGACTTGGTCATGTGTGTGTGGCATGCTTGGCAGCATTGTAAAATGTCATATAATATTTTTTTAATTTAGTCTTTATCAAATCTATTTAGACCTTAGGCGCTGCAACTTTATACATATTAGATCCAATAAATGCCCACGTTAGTTTTTAGGAAGTTTAAATATTGTAGCATTTAAATAAATCGAAGCTCAGCTGCAACATGCATATTAAGTGGCTTTCTTCGCATTTGTTTTGACAGTGTTGGAAAAATTCAATTCGTGGAGTGTGCGTAATGCGTGTGCGGTGGCGTCTATACGTCGACTTTCCAAATGTTGCAATTAACAGGCGCTTTAATGCCATGCCGCATTTTCTACGTTGGCGTCATGCGTGGGCTATGAACTTGAGAGTCATAAGACACACCACGATCTGTAACTAACACTAATCAAGGGGCCAATAAGACACTCTAAACATGAAGATTTAAAAAAATTTTAATTAGGAGTGCTTTCGGAGTGACACGAGATTTAACAAATTCGATTTTCTTTGTAAACATACAGTTGAATTAGTTAAAAATTAAAAACCTTAGCACAGTAGCGTTTAAATGTTTTTAGGACTCCGAAATAAGTTTCATATTTGGAGTCATAGATTATGCATACTTATGAGTCTATAGAATGGATACCATCAAATTACTGCTATGGGACTCCTAATAGCATCTTGTTAAAAGCAGCATTTAGAAATTTTCTTTTAATATTATTAGTTTTTAATACTCCGAAATATTTATTTCCTTTAAGAGTCCAGGAAAAACTTCAAAAACTCAAACTTTTTTTTTTTTTGATATTTGGAGTCATAAACGGTAATGCATGCTTATAATTCTATACAATGATTTTTGGATACCATCAAGTTATTGCTATGTGACTCCTAATAGCATCTTGCTAAAAGCAGCATTTAGACATTTTCTCGTAATGGAAATAAAAGGATTTAATATACCGAAATACTAAATCCCATTGAAGTTCCAAGAAAAACTTAAATCTTATGAGAGTAGGGCTTAAAAGTTTTTCGAACTGCGAAATGTTTCATATTTGGAGTCATAGACGATAATGTATGCTTATGAGCCTATACAATATTTTCTATTAATGGAAATACAATTTTTTAACATTCCGAAATTTATCTGCTTTTAGAAGTACCAGAAAAACCTTAAAAAACGCTCGCTAGTCAATATTTGTGAGCTTGTCTAACGATTAAAAGATTCTATTATTACTAATAATATTTTTAGAACATAATCAAGGCTTTTAAAAGGATTAAGTTAAAAAAAACATTGAAATATTTTCAATTAATGGAATAACAAATTTTTATATTAATTCCCTTAAGGGGTACTAGAAAAATTTAAAAAAAAAGCGCTCAATATCAAACACTTATAAATTAGATTATTAATACAACTATTAGGTACTATTTTTGAAACACCATCAAATCACTCCTAATAAACTTTTTTCAATTAACTGCATTAAACATTTTTTACACTCCGATATATTTTTAGCGTTAAAAGTTTTTAGTACTCTAAAGCAGGGATGTCCAGGCCCATTGCTCATCTGGCTCTTTTTGTTTTTGTAATGGCTCTTAGGCATAGGCAGCGATGCGCGTGTACATGCACGGCCCTAACTGTATATCACCCAGTGCCAATGCAAATTACAAAAACAATTTCGAGCGTTCTCTCACTTACTCTCTGTTACTCTCTTTGCTCTCTGATCTCGTGTGCACAAAAACAACCCTTGCGTATATTTGTTGTTGGCCCACAGATTTTCAATGTAATTTGTTGTTGCTTTTCGTTTGAGCATGCACTCACAAAAATCGGTATGAGATTCTTTCGCTATTTTTTAGGAAACTTGTTAAATGGGACTTTTAAGGCGTTGCTTGCAAACAAAAACTAGTTATGGTCCTGTACCTTTCGGTACAAAGGGTATACTAGATTTATGCAATGTATATAACAGACAGATGGTGGCTATAGGTAAAAACATATGAATGGAATATATATTTTTTGCAAAATCCGGTGGTAATAAAACAAACTTGCACGTGGCCATCATAAATAAATATTTTTCGGGAAATCCCTTGGAAGAAATTCGCACTTGTATACAATCTTTTTTCTAGTAGTAACAAATGTTAACAGGTACCAAAGGGTGTTTTGCATCCATTGACCAAGTTTAGTAACTTTGCAATTTTTACTCCTTACCTGCGCAGGTAAAGAGTTACATTGTAATATCTTTCAATTTTACTTTTTAAATCATTTTTATACTGATATTTTCCTTATTTTTCAAATACCCCTTACTCCACAGAGAAATTATGCGAGTTTTATCTATTTTTGGAAGCACATACATATATTTGTGAATGTGCGTTTTCAAGCTTAAAATTAATTAAAAATAAACTGAGAAATCGATTAACAAACGAACATTTGGAGGCATTATTAAAACTATCATTAACTAAAATAAATATTGATATTGACCAATTTTTAAGTTCTTTATAAGTATACATATGTACCATAACTTTTTTTTTATTATTTTTTACCACTCTTATAAGAATGCACATACAATTTCTTACAGTGCACTCAATAAACCGTAATAACTGTTTACTTTAAATGTGTTAGTGTTTTTCTTTATATGTATTGGTTTTTGCTCTTCCATAAGCAGTGTTTGGACATCCCTGCTCTAAAGTATTACGTCCTTTTAGGAGTTACAGGAAAAACTTATAAAAAACGTTCGCTAGCTCGCCTGCTGAATGATTTAATAACTTTATTATTAGTACTACTATTATTTTAACTCTATTAGGACTCTTAAAAGGATTGTGTTAAAGCATTTAGACATTTTCATTTAATGGATTTACTCCGAAATATAAAGTTTCAGAAAAATTATAAAAAAACGCTCATTAAAAAACACTTATGATTTAATAATTCTGTTATTATTATTGCTATTTTTGGAACACCATCAAAGCGCTGCAATTAGACTCTTTTTAATTAATCGACTTAAATGTTTTTAAAACTCCAAAGCATAATTCACACTAAGATCTATTAGATCTTTTGTCTTTAACACTCCGAAATATTATTCACATTAAGAGCTATTGGATTTGAAAAGAAATAATTAATTTAAAAGCTTTTAGCACTCCGAAATATGATTCGCATTACGAGTTTAATTAGCTAATATTTCTTTTCTACTTTATGATTCCGAAAAAATGCATAATTCGTCGCTTTGAGATGGCTTTTAATTAATACGATTATTATTGGCGAATTTATTTTCAGCAAGTTTTTTAGGACTATTATTATCGTCTATAACAAAAACTTGTGGTTACAAAATCAAACTGTATTAACCAATAAATAAGACCTAATCATATCCCGGTAGCCGTAGTTTCTAAACGCATTTAAATATTTCCTAAAAATTTTTTTTTTGTATGAATGGCTATACCTATACAATACAATATACGCTTAAAAAAGATATTATATTTTTTGAATTTCTGCAAATAGGCACTCCGAAAAAAAATTTCTATTATTCCCATACCAGTTTTCGACATACTGTGTTGCAGATATACATGCATCTAGTGCGACTTATGTAATAAGAGCATTCGGAGTTTTTAGGAGTTTCATACATAACCCCTTTTAGGAGCTCATAAAGCAAGTTCTTCTTGCGTAATAATCCTAAGCATTATTTGTCGAAAATCTTTGTCGTCAGTGTGTCTCGGCGACTTTTCGAACTCCTAATTAAAAGTTCATTATACTAGAAGTACAAAAACTGTTGGAGTTTTTTTTTTTTGTTTTTTTTTTTTGTAGGTGTATTAGTAATTTTGTGTCACTGTTCCAAAAACATATTCATTCAACAAAAAGTCACAAAATTTGTGGCAATAATGTCAGGCAAATAAGTTTCGACAAAAAAAAAACTTGTTTAACTTCTGTGCGCCCAAGTGTGTAGCATATAGTAAGTATCTATGTGTGTTTACATTAATATATAAGAGCAACAAAAATAAGTTGTTTATTTGAGAGTGGGCCGAGCAACGGAAATGTGTGGGAGTACTTGTCGCGCGACTTGATATCTTTGCAACTACATTACTTAGTTGTTATTTACTTGTATTTGTTGTTATAGCAAATTACTTTTTAATTGAAGATATATGTGGGTGGTCACTATGTATACCAAACATATGTACAATACAAGCATGTAAAAACAAAAAAAACAGCAATTAATGTAAATACCTTTCTATATAATGGACTTAGGCCACAAAGCAAGTTTGTTGCCTAAGTCTTTTGTTTGAGCCTAGCATTTAGACAGCTACCGAAAGAATATAAGCCCATATATATGCGCACTAAGCTTATATGCATACAAAAAAAAAATATATATAGTATACATGGAAACCCGTAAAAATAAAGAACAAACAAAAATACAATAGAAATAAAAAATAAATAGCTTAAAAAGAAAGATGACTAATCCAGCCTTAAGGTAAACAAACCATTCGAGCTGACTTTAAGTCCCGATTTGTAAACCCTAAAGGTGGAGAGCTACGTGCTGCTTCTTCTTCTTCTTTTTAAATACATTTTGAGCATGTAGGATTTTGTTTCCTTTCGCTTGGAACCTGCTACAGCAACAACAATAGCTGGGAACAGGTTTGCAGCACGTTGTTTGGAACCTTGTTTAATTTAAATTAAATTGGATTTTTCGTTCGCTGCATCTGTAAAATATTTTGGGCTGTGCTTAGCTTGCACCAATTCTACGAGGGTTGATCTTTTTATTATATATAATTTGTAGTAATATAAAAGAGCGTGCATAAGTGAACCCGTTGATCGATAATCGAAACATCGATTTTTAAGATTTTGATGTTATTTTTGTGTTAGAGACTTCAGTCAATATTAGCCCCGCAAAACCTTCGAATATTTTTCGAGTTATCGATAGACACTTTTCTTCAAGAAGTCATATCTTGCAAACGCTGAACTTTGGAAAATAATTTTGGAATTGACGGAAAAAAAATTTTAACCTGTAACTGCCATAACTCAAGTTTAGTAATTTTAAAGAAATATCCATAGCTTTCTTTCCGATTTTGATGAACTCATTTCTGTTGTATTCTTATAAAATTAAATTAAACATTTTTTTCTATTCTAATGTACAGTACGAATTTATTTTAAAAATTTGCTTGAAATTACGAAATATTTTATATAAATTTAATTGCGAGGAAAAAATTTAGAAAAAATGTAAAGTGCGTAATTTGCTAAAATTTGATTTAAATTATAGAATTCTGTTAAAAAAAACTGGAGTATAAGGTGAAATAAAAACACTTTTTTATAACCCAAAAACCAATTTTTTTGTAGCAATATTTCAAAAAATTTTGTCGCACTCATTTTGGTTGATGTGGATTTAGTCCAAGCTATGAGTTTTTGAGAAGATTTAGCAGAATTATATTAAAATATGAATCGTTTTGTGGAATTTACAAAGCTAGAAAAAATATAAAAAAAAATGTAAGTTTCGAAAATGAATTCCCTATAATTGATACAAATCATAGAAAAAGTGCAAAAATTGGGTCACATAATTTGGACGGCCCCTATTTATATACTTCGTATAAACCAGCAAATAAGTCAAATAAGCATTTGCACTTGAAATGAAAAGATAAGCTAAACTTGATGTTGATAAATTTTTGAATATTCTAAAAAGTTACAGAAGTATCATGGCCGCCTGTTGAAGGTCAAAGCTCACTAGAATTAGTTTTGCTAATAAAATTTGTCCTATGCTTTGGAAACGTTTTAAACATTCCAATAAAATGTGGAATCTCACCAAATTGTTCCACAATAATATCAAACACAAACGTTGATCTCGGTCATAAATCTGTAACGTTTTTAGAGCTACCAATGTATTTTTAAATAATTTTCTTAATGCAACCGATACGACGTTTTTTTCAGAAAACAGCGGTAATGATTTCTCTGATCTTCATATGTTACTACCAAAAGAACGGACCATTTATTTATTATTATAAGTAGAAATTAACTCTAAATTATAAACGGTATACAGACAGATCAACATAGGTCTTCAGGACCCCTCATATTACATATCTTTCGCTGCTATCTGATAATCCTTGACGAAATATAAAAAGATCCATAGTACGAAAATATTCCATCCGAAATGACAAAGTATCTTTAATTTTATTTGATGAACGTGTAACATCAGGCAGTGGAAATGTTTAGCTGCAACCCTCGCATTTGTATTTTTATTTTATTTGCATATGAATGTTGCCCCATTGAGTTGCCCCTTGGCCAGAACAGCTACTAAAACCAATTTGGTGTAGAATTTATGTTTGGCAGGCTGTAGGATGCGTTTTATTGTATTCCTCACTCTTTGTCTAACTTGCCCAAAGGCCTCTGCACATTGAAATGACTTTAATACACAAAATAATTTCTGCTTATACAACAACAACAATAAGATCAGAAAAACCATTAAATATAATACAAATATTGTATATCGGCCTACGCTTTAAACTTATTGTAATGACTCGCTCCATATTGGTTACAATTTATGTTTTTTTGGACCATGAACGTTTGTGTCTTAAGTCTTTTGTTTGCTTTAGACTGAAGTGCGCGTGCCTTTGGCAATGCTTTAACTAGGCAGCCACGAGATTTTCGGACTATTTGCGTGTTTTTTGCACAGAGCGGTAGATGAAGGGGGCTTAGCAGGGCAGTTCTCTGCGAGGCAAAACTCTGCCCAATAAGAGCCTTGTCATCTAAAGCAATAACCGAAATTTCTCTTGGCAGGCCATTCCCTCGCCCTTGAGAAGATTTAAATCCTTTTGAGCATAAATACAATAATATTTTTATATGTTTAAAAAACTTGTTCAACTTTTTAACATTGGTGCATTTTAGTCTCTAAGGGATTCGTATAAAATTTTGCGAAGATTTTAACGTTTTACCAAATTTATGAAGCTTGGGTAAAAAGTCTCAGACCAAAAACACCAAGAAATTTTGAAAACTGGAGATCGATCGCACTTTTATTCATGATATATTTGATGATTTATTCGTGTTGTGTCAGAAATCTATGGAAAAGAAAATCAAGGAAAAGAAAATTTATTTGAAATTATAAAAGTGCCAGAATCAGAAAAATACAGACAAAAGATCGTCAGTGAAAATAAAATTGCATTAAATTGTACTTGATTATTCGCAATTAATAAAGTCGGAGATGTGCTAGAAATATCCGGACGGTTTTTTTTATCTTAATAACAGCTTTCTAAATAATATAAGAAGCTCTTTAAAAGCGATCTACAATAATGTTAAACAACAAAAACTTTTTATTCGGTTATAAATCTAATTTGCTTGCAACAATCAACACGAACCTTTTTTTTTAGGCGAAAGTGTGTCTTCTGATGTTCTTCTCAAAGACATTTTTAGAAAACAAAGCTTTCTTAACTAACAATATATTTCTGACTTTTCTGCAATATTTAATTTGCAGTTGAGTTGTAAAAGTCTGTACGCAGGCAGGTCTAGCCTAAGATTTTTGCGAAGAATTAGCAGGGCTGCATTAAAAGAATACACATTTTATAAATTTATAATATAAAACTTTAGAAATTGAAATCAAATTCAAAAGAATATTTATGGTTGCTCTTAAGTTGAAGAGTTGAAAAGTTGAGGACTTTTGCAAAAAGAAACTCTTCAACTCAACAACTCAAATTTCAAAGATTCAACTCCTCAAGCCAATATGCTAATTAAAAATAGAAGAGGAAAATACCTGCATTTTTAAGCTTGGTTTGTTCGAAATAACCAAAATCGACTGTGTGCTTTCATATAAGTAAGAAATCTAATGAAAGCATTCTAGCGTTCTCAAAGATTTTTTTTTGGGAAAAACGAAAAAAAATATATAAGTTATCAATTTTTGTCGCCATTGAGTTGGCACCAGATCTCTTCCAAGATTAATCCGAAAATTCTAACAGAAACAAAGTAGATGTTGCTTTTATTTAAAAATGACAAAGGGGGTGTGTGCCAGAAATCCCTTTTAGCCTAGTTTTAATTGGAAATCTTTAAACAAATTCATCAGATACAAATTGATTGATCAGGCACTCTAAAAGAATGCTATTTGTTTTTTTACCTGAATTTCTCATCCAAACTAGACTACTGTAACGAACCAACTAGTAACTAACTAGTATAAAAAAGTTATAAAGTGCTATGAAGATATCTGGCACTCTAAAAGAATGCTGATTGGACTTATAACGCTCCTAAAGATGCATCGGGTAATAAAATGATTGAATTTGTGTTAAAATCCATTTGGAGCAAATATCTCTAACTCTAGGAGAAAGCAATTTTTTGACATTCGGTGTAAAATTTCAGTCGGAAGTCTCATCTAAAGTTGACTACTGTAACTGACTAACTAGTAAAAATGTGCCGCTCTCAAAAAATTCGATTTTGTTTCACATTCGGTCAGAAATTTCGTGCTGAAGATCAATTGCTATTCTCATCTTAACTATACTAGTGTAACAAATAAACTAGTGTAAAAAAGTTATCAAGCACGTAAGAATAATACCAAGCTTAAAAAGTGCCGGAATATTTCAAAGATTTTGTTGCTGAGAGTTTTTGTTGTCCGGATCGAAATTTGAAAAGTATGTCAAAAAATATCTCGAAAAATCTTTTAAAATTTATATGAGATAAGAAGGTAAAAAAAATTCCAAAAACTTATTTCTTTTTTCTTATTCTGTATTCAATTCTCCTACTTGTTTTTTTGTAGCGTATTATAAATAGATTCTAGAATGATTGCAAAATAATTTCTTATCTAGCTAAGGGATACGGGAATTGCACAGGTCGCTAACGCATTTAGCTATAGGGCAATAATAAAATGTTTTAATTTTTCCACCCCCATTGCAAAAATCCATCTACGTCACTGTTTCTGCCATATACTATTAAAAGCGAGCGTGGCTCTTAATAGGCTTAAGTTTTGACACATTTTTGACAGTTTTTGCACTGGTTTCCGCTGCTGTCTAGTACATTATTACTCTTATAGAGCTGGCAATTGTTGTTTAGACACTTGTCAGTCTTATGGACATACTTATTGATAAAATGATGTGGCGAATGAAGAGCTACTGTGCTGTCAGTTTGTGTCGGATATGTGGGCTGTTAGTTATTTACGTATGTAAAGTACTAGGTCTGTGCTGCCGCAGCGTGAGAAAGTGGTTAGCAATGAAAACCCTATTTAGGTAGTATTTATTTACCCAAAGGACAACATCCGCTTCCTTCTTAATCTTCAACTCACAGGCTTAACATTCAGTCAAGGTAACCCAAAGTCTCAATGTATGAATGAATAAAGGACTGAATGGAATATGGCCCAGCCATAAAGTGGTGAGTAAAAGGCAAGGCAAAAGGTCTGGCCACACAATTAAATACCTTTGCTGTTTCCTGCCGGTTTGCCTTATTCGTGTATAGGGTGTTTTTTTTTGTAGTTATTTGTTATGCATTGTATATATTTTGTTTTGTTAGCTCACGCGTCAAAGTCTAAGCATTCCCCATTTGCAAAGACTTAAAAAAATAATAGCATTAAAAGTAAAAAGGGTATACATATGTATATTATGTTAAGTTTAATAATAAAATGAGAAATGTTATTCAATTAAATTGAAAATTTTGCTCCTTTTTATCAGCACAAAAATTTTTTATAAATATTTTATATTTTGAACCAGTGTCTATGTAAATTAAAAAAATCGGTAAAGAAAATAGTTTTTCTTGCGAAAAATTTAAAAAATAATAGTATTAGGAAAAAAGTTTAAAAGAAAAATGCATTTCATTTTTTATATGCAAAAAAAATTATATGCCTTTTTTTCAAAAAAATTATCAGCTTATCAATGCATAAATACATTTTCTCGCGATTAATTTAAAAAATGAAAGAATTTAAAATATGTTGAAAAAATATAAATGACAAATTTGAATCTTTTTTTTATTTGCAAAAATGCAATAAATGTATTTTTATTTTTTTTATTTGCGAACTATTTAAAGAATAATAGCGTTAAAACATCAAATTTTGAAAATTAAGTGTATAAGAAAAGGTACAGCTCTATTTTATATATATTTTTTTTGAAAAAAACTATAAATACATAAAAACATTTTTTTTAAATTAATTTAAAAAATAATAATATAGTTTTATACATAAGAAATTTGTATCTTGTTTTATCTGCAATAAAATTTGAATGTTTTTACTTTAAATCAACAGTTGTGATGCAAATGGAGAAAATCTCTTTCAAAACAGGTGCTTTTCCAAAATTAGTGCAATTCCATAACACTCTAAGTCCTGCAAATCTGTTACATGGTTTTGACCTCATTCGCAAAACATATAACGATTTTCAACTCTTTTTTTACTGTATTAATAGTCTTTTTTAGACTCTTAAAAACTTTTTACCAATTTATTTTCACTTTTTGATAAATTTAGAGCTCTATGTTGTTCTTGAGCTACGGATCACAAAAACAGTTTCCGAATCTACGAATCTAAGACGCTCGTCTTAAAATCTCGAAGTTGGCTACATTTGAAATATATTCGATTTTTGAAGTTGGTCTTTCAAACACTACATATGATGAGGTTTTCGAAAAAGTGGCACCAAAAATAAATAAACATATAATCTTTAAAAAGTCAATGGCCAACACAGATTTATTGATTTATTCGAATAATTCGCCACATAAAAATAAATTGAAACTATAGTAAGTGATCACAAGCTTAAGGTTAGATGGCTTATAATTGCGGCCACCCTCTAAACATTGCTGTAAAACTAAAAATAGATTAAAATATCTACAAACAAGTTCGTTGGTTGCTAATACTAGTTTACAAATTTTAGGGCCATCAAGTAAACTTTGAAAATTACGAAGTTAACCCAAAAACATGTTTTTCGAAAAAATCTCGAAAACGGTTCTTAAGAAAAAAAAAATGAATATAATTTTCGTGTTTCTCGACCCAAAATTACCCTACAAAACATTTTTTTTATACGAGTGTTAGTTTTTCGTGTAAACAAGTGTAATATTGAATAGTTTGTACATAAAAATATCAGATGGGAATATTTTTTTTTTTTATACATTTTAGTAGTCTGGCTTAAATTTTTTGTACTTATTTTTTTTTATTAATTTTGAAACCCGAACGCTTATAAAATCACCCTTTTTTTGTGTGCACTATGTGAATACATGACTAAATACAATACATAGCGAATTGCTGCACACAAAAATTGGATCGTTTCACACGTAGTTGTAGGAAAATTTTTTCATTTCGAATGAATCGTATCAATTAAAAAGGAAAATAATCTTGAAAAGGTAAATTAATTTTTCGTCTGAACTAAACAAACTTAAACCTTTTGGCACGCTTAAAAAAATCACCCTATATAAGTAGTTTTGTGTATGTCTGTGTCCATTTTTGTTGCACTTTTGCATACATGACTAAATACATGGCTTTTATTTACCACAAATACAACGGCGGCTACTTCAATTTCAAATTTAAACGAATTTTCTGCCAAGACATGGCCGACTTACAGCTGCTGTTGCGAGTTGCGGCTGCGGCTTTGTTTGTTGCACGTCTGCCGCCGAAGTGGCACTTGCATCTGGTTGCTGCGGTTTGTGTGCGTAGTACCACAGGTACTGTGTGTGTATTTGAGTGTGTTGCATTAATGCCGCCTGATATGGCAAGAGGCACGTTTGCATGACTTTTTGAACTATGCCATACGTAAATTAAGAGAAAAAGAAAATTCGAAAAAAAAAAAACATAAAAAGTGGATGCAACTTTTACTCGTTTCATATGGCAAACTTGTTAGATTCCAAGACAGATCGTATAAATTTATGCCAATTGGAGTCAGTTACAAACTTGTAAAATTATAACCATGACTAGAGGACTACTTACAGTAGGTTTCTATTATATACGCTTTTGATATTATTGGCAGCTTTATTGGATCTTAGTAGGACTTCGGGCTCTTTCTCCCAAGGGGTATACTTGTACTGTTACCGATACCGATACAAGCCCGTCTCTGAACAAAAGTTGTGATATGAATTTTAAGCATTTCTTTATGCTGGGCGAGTTTATTTTTATAGGTCAAATTTCATAAAAACTTCGAAAGGTGTGGGCAAAAATTTATTAATTCAGAACCCATAAGCTACATAAAAATTCAATTTAATTTATTTTATTTCACGATTATAATTTAATATGTACGGATAACGTGAATTCTAACAAAGTAAATTTAAGAGTTCAGTTTCTAATTAGCTTTTCTACTTAATTATATTATTTAGAAGATTTATAATTGGAGAGTTATGATGCCTGAAAAATATATAAAAAACCAGGTGGAAGAAATTTACTACTTATCCTACTGAAGCTAGTGGAGGCAGGCCGGACCTTTAAGATGAGTGTAAGTGAACTGCAACGTCTTAGAAAGAAGATATGTGAGAGACGCTCTAGTCTGTCTGCCATGAGATCTATTTTTGCATTATTGTGTACCAGGTTAGGTTAGTTAGGTTGCTCAGCCAATATGGAGGCAAGTGGGGTGAATTCGGAAGTAGGGTGAACCCGAAACGCACCCTAACGGATTTCTGAGTTGACATTTGAGTGACGAATAAACGTCATAACCGACGCTAGTTTTTGATAATACTTCGACACGAGAACTCGAGTTTTTCTGTTCAGTATAATTTTTCTAAAAAAATTGCTACCTTGAAAGTTTTATTTTAAGTTTTTGTGTCGCTTAAATTTCCACGTTTTCTCGAGTAAAATCAAATGTAAGTATATCCATAGCATTATTTAGACTCTGTGTATTTCAAAATGCTAAAGGATTCGTTTCGATTTTTTTTCGAAAAAGTCGACTTGGGGTGAATCCGAAAGCTCGATTTGGGGTGAATCCCGAAGTGTCGAAATGAGCCAAATAATTATTTTGAATATAATTTCAGCAAAGATTTCAATTGTTTTTGCGTCAAAACGCCGAGAACTTACAAAAAAAGCGTCCAAGTTCTAATAATTTTGTGGGAAATGCTGAAGGCAGTGAAAGTCGACAAAGGGTGTGCTCTTTCAGACGATTTCCATCTTTTTTAAAAAAACATTTTTTCAGGCCATTTCACATTTATTTTTATTCCACATTCATTCAACCTCTTTTTTTACCAAAAATAAAGATATAAAATGTTTGCGATGAAATTTTATGGCGGTTCTTAGCATTTTTGGACACTTCCGGATTCTCCCCAAAAAAAATCGAAAATCACGAATTTGCCATTTTTTGCTCGAAGATCAATCTTCCTGAGAAAAAATCTTCGTATCGATCTGAAATTTTGACACAATAGAGCTAATTCAACAACTTTCAATTTAGAGAAAAGCTCACTTCAAAAAATCTACAAAAAAATTCTTCCGAGTTCACCACACTTGCCTCTACCGAAGTCACCCAGAGACAATGGGGTCCATTGTGTTGCCAAATTATGTTTGAGAAAGAGAAAAGCATGAAAAGAGAGGGTTGGAAGGGGGTGTGAATTTGGAAGTTCGAGTGTCAAAGCTGGTGTGCATTCCTAATCTCCTAAGTCCCTCTACTTGCTGAACCATTTTGAGAGTTTGATGAAAGTGGCCAGATCCGCCAGACGTCCTAGGTCTTCAAAGATGGGCATACCAAGAAGCCAGGTGCGTTTCCTAAGAAGTACCGTGCAGTCACATAGCAGGTGTTGGATACTTTCTGTTTTCTCTTCATCCCTGCAGGTGCGACAGCAGTGTTGCATGCATCCTCTCAGCCGTTGCCACAGTGCTCGGCAGATGTGACAAACGGACGCAGCGTCCAGGATTGAATATTATTTTCAGGATTATTTTTTTTTATTTAGCATAACTCCCAGGTCTTTGATGTTTGGTTACCATTTTACGTCTACCTCTTTTCACCTAATGTTCCTCATGACTGTATTAAATTATTAAACGTTAATATATGATTATCTTCATCGCTTACCCACGATGACCATTTTCATTCAGTACTCCTGCAATCATAAATATAGTAGAGAAAATAATTTTTTTTGTGGGTATTCCACAGATCCAGATGTTATATTCCTTATGCCATGTCTTACTCTAACAGTCTTATGAATTAAAATAAAAAAATGCTCAAAACTAACATGTAGTATACTTAATATAATTTTGGGAGTGTATGAAATCTAGGACGCTACGAATTTTTTGTAATGAGACCCTTTGCTCCAACTAGGAGCCTAATTAAGGAACTAACTGATCTATATCACACTTTTTACAACATTATCTCTTACATAAACTATTTAAGTAATCATTTAGCGACAATTTGATAGCAGACAGCTGCTGTTAAGACTATTAAGTTTTTATATTATAATCCACATAAACTAGTTAATAGATATACTCTACTTGTAATACTTACAACCTACACCTGATTGCGCCACAAAGTCTGGCAAACAGCTGACAAAAGGCACACAAGCTAATATTAAGTTTAGTTTTTTGCAATACTATCCAAAAATGGCACCGAAATGGCTAACTTCGCTTTTGGCCTTTGCGATTTGTTGCAATTGTCAGCAACATGTTGCAGCAAAAAGTGGTAAATAAACCAAGACAATGGCATGGATTATGCTTATGGTTTTTGCTGCTTAAAATGCTCTTTAAAAGTGTATATTAAGTATAAAATAAGTGCTGCAAAGTACAGAATGAATATGTCTGTACTATAGTAAAATATTTTTTAGTATGGCATATTTAGTGCGTGCCTTGTTTTTAATTTTGTTATATAAAATATTCATTTTTATTCAATTTTAAATGATGCTAAACACAAATATCGTATACAACAACGTGTTTGCATCTTTTAATGACAAAAACTTGCTTGCGCCATCTAGCGATAATAGTTGGTTGGCGCCATCCAGCAATAAGAATAGGGGTGCGCCATCTAGTGACAAATACAACAAATCACGACGGAGACGACAACTTCGTGACGTTAAAAAAATTTCTTAAATATTATAATAGGTTTTTATCTATAATATAAATATTGTGGTGTGTCAAGTTTTATGCGACAAAGGCGACTCGAAATTCCTTTTAGAGCTATGGTTTTTTTTTATCAAATTTTCTTGGAATGCACAGCCCAAAATCGTTATGTTGCTCTGTAGATTTTTTTGGTCCCTTACAATTTGACCCTTCCTAATACATATAAAATAGAGAGACGATAAAAAAATTAACAGAGAAATGTTTTGCTCGAACCAAACCAGTTCTTGAACCCAGAAGCTGAGCTAGTGGACCCACTTTTTTATACATTTACGTTAAAAATTATATTGTAATAAAATATTTTTTTTAATTCGGACTTTTCCTTTGAATCGAAAAAATGTTGTATATATTATAATATAAAATTTGAGCTGAATCCTTTTTGGCAGAAGCTAAGCGTTAAATAATCTAAATCATTACAAATTTCATTTATACTTCGATAGATCGAAGAATTTTTATATTGAGTCTAAGAAACAGTATTTTCTATGCTACTTAAATCTACAAAGTGCAATGCTACAAAAAATAAAGAAAACCTCTTTATCAAGGATTACGATAAAGTAAACTAAAACAAATTTTGTATTTTTTTATATTCACCGTTTAACTTTTTTAATATATTTTTAATTTTCATGCAAATGGTAGTACATCTCTATATTATATGAATGAAAAAGTTTTTTTACATTTATAAAATTTTCGAAAATACATTTAATTTTGTTAGTTATGCTTAGTTGGTGTCAGCGAGATACCCATCAAAATCTTCAGAGGACTTCTTACATAAAAATGTTGCACATCAGTTTTACATCTCTCTGTTATATGTATAAAAAAGTTTCTTTTTGACGTCGCCATTTATTTCGCAAAATTCCTAGTGCTGTAAACAAAGATATTTCTCTGTATAATATAAATGCTATTTTTTGTCTTCGCCGTGCTCATCGTCATCATTTTTTTTTTTTAGATTTTACGATAAACTTATCATAGTATGTAGAAAATGCTCTTTATAATATAAAAAAGTTTTTTTAGGAAACGTCAATGTAGCAAATCGTGTAGGGGCCGAAGACCCTGCTTTTAAGAAAGATTTTCTAAATGGTTACTATATCTCGTTTTTTTTTTAAAGTTAATTTATTTCCCCATTTAACTTAAATAAATTTTTGAGTCTCGTAAAGGGGTTTGCATGAGCTTTGTTCTATATGTGTGGAAAGGGCACTTTTTTGGATCTTAGCACATCAATATCGTCATTTTGGAAAATCTATATTTAAATCTTGGACACCAATAGATAAACAATTTTATCTTACGCTTTTTTAATTTTTGAGTGCATTTTAATGCATTTTAAATTAAAAATGTTTTAAGAATTGTCGAACGTCTTTATATTTTAGCCAAGCCCTTTTTTGGGAAAAACACTTTGGGGTGAATCCTTTTGGATAGTTTTATATATCAATAGAGCCCTACTGATCCAGGCTTTGCCTTGAACTGCGAAAATATTAGCAACTTCGTATATTTTTCCTATTTCTATCCCAAAAATATTTGTATATCAAACCATTTCTAGACAGAGTATCTAAACTTTGGCTTATATAATCTGTAAATTTTCCATAATTTTTTTTAGCTTGTTGTAAATTATTTGAAGTTTCTGTTAACTTGGCTCTGCAACATTTGTTATAAATTAGCCACAGCCCGCTGCAGCCAAAATTAAAGTATGTAGTAGCAAAAAGTATCTGTCAGATACATTGGAAGAACTCCAAGTAATCTTTTTTTGTCTGTTTGTATTGCCACACCAAAAAAGGCAAGTCCACAAAACCTCGCGTTTTTAATTGTTCAGTGGCTTATTGCATGTCTATGTCCATTTTGGGTTAACAGAAAAACAACAACTATTTCTTGTCCAAAATATTCCTCGAAACGCTCAAAAATTTAGCATTTAATTATGGCTAAATATAATTTCGAGCCTATAAATCTAAATAGTTAAGCCGCATTTCGACTTAAGATCTTAACACTCTGGACTTTTACTTATGTATGCAGTGCAACTGTTTGGCCAACTTCTCGCCTGCTGCTTGACTAGGAGCCAACTTGAAGCTCAATTGACCGCAGCAGGTTGCCAACACTGCGTGACACTTGTCGTCTGATGTTTGGGACTCCCTTGGTGCCTCGGGGGCAGCAATGATTGCTGCAATGTCAACAGCATCAAGCAGCAGCTGCAACAGGATCTCCTTTGTCAGTTTGTGGGCCTTTTTTGTAAATGGTATATTATTATTGGCCAACACACATGGATACATTTGTATGTGCGTTTGTATATATTTAAGCCACTTTGGGGTCAACGCTGACGCAAATCCTGAGTCAGTAAATCAGTTTTGTTAATGATCTCTGTCTAAGTTTTTGCACAGCATATAACCAAACACCCGGTAAGACACCAATTTTGACAGCTGCGCTTTGTGTGGCAGACACACATGTACACTGAGAGAAACAAATTGTATAGTTTTGGTATGAAAACAAAAATTTCTGGTGCAGAGGGGAAAATTATGATTGACATAATGACAGTTGAAATAACTGATATTCAGATTGCTTAAAAGAAAATATGATCTAAGTCAAGTTTCGTTATTTTATATTTTAAGGAGACGATAATAATAATAATAATTAATTATACGTTCGTTTTCTGTAAGCAAAAAGAAGAAGAAAAAAATAAAAAAAACCCAACTCAAATAAGTTTGGTATAATAAATAGAAAAAAATTAAGTTTTTAGTCTTAAAAATTATATTTATAGCTTTTTTATATATACATAACTGAGGACTAAATTACTTAATTGAACAGATATATAATTTTTCGATTTAAAAAGAAGAAATAAAATTTGTTTAAAGCATTAACAAGGACTCAATTTTTAAATTTAACAAATAATTAATTTTTCAATAAAAAGATTTAAAAAAAAAAATTAAAATTTTTATGCATATAAGATATAAAAAAAAAAATAGTTTTTAGTGAAAAAGCGATGAACTGGAAAAAATTACATTTATGACTTTTTTTTAATTATAGCAAACAATGAGTGATCTATTAAATTTAACAAATATTTAATTTTTTTATCAAAAGATTAAAAAAGAAAAAAAATTCAAATGCATTTAAATTGAAATAAAAATCAATAAGTTTTTAGTCAAATAGCGATGATGTTAAAAAAAATGGTATTTATTGCCTTTTTTATTATAGCATTAACAAGAACTGAATTATTAAATTGAACAAATTGTCAATTTTAAGCAAAAAAAAAATTAGAAAAATTCAAATGCATATAAAAATAAAAAAATGTAGTTTTTAGTCAAAACTTGTAAAAATTATATTTATAGCCTTTGTTTTATTTTTATTAATATTTTGATTTAAAATCAATTCTTATATCAAATCGTCAAGAAATAAAATGTTTTTTTTTTGGCTTGTCCTATGAATACCAAAGATCCTTAGTTGTCTCGAATTAGTTTCCAAATGTGATTCTTAGCACCTATTAAGGCATTAAAATTCTGGGATTAGCAGATCTGTTTGAGGAAAAGTGCTTCAAACCATAACTTAAAAGTAATTCGATGATGCGTTGGAAGTATTTTGGTTATTCTAAATAGATTTCTGATATAACTTTTTATATACACAATATAAGCCCCATCTCTGCCGTGTTTTGCCTTCTATTCAAAAATCTTAAGCATAAAATGATTTTGGTTGAAAATTTATATACAAGCATTTCATAAAAAATTATAAAAAGAAAAGCAAATAAGAGGTTGCCGAGTGTATTTCTAAGGAAATATTTTTCATTTCGAAATCAGAAATCACTATCAAACAGAAGGTAAACTCGAAATTTGTTTGAAACGAAGCTTAACTAAAAAGTAATTCGTCGATGTGCTAAAAAGTTTTTATATGCTAAAGAGATTTCTAGTAGAACTTTTTATATCTCTGGCTACAAACCTTTTATTATTTAGAACTAAACTACTCTATAATTATGGAAATAAAATAAATAAATACTTTTTATATAAACAATGTAACCTTACCTCTGCCTTTTTTTTGCATTTGATATCATTTGATGATAACATTTTCGCTGCGCCATCTTGCGGTTACACCTAGCAGAAAAGTAATAATGAAGGTGACGATGACGACAACGACAACCTTTTTATATACTACTTAAAAATAATTGGCAAAATTCATTTTTTATTTGGTTTTTTTAAGTGTGCTTTTCAAAAATCGTTTTCTAAACCTAAATACAGACTGTCTTTATGTGCAACTAATTACGTGATTTCCATTATGATTAACACATGTTTTTTGCTCAGTGTACTACACATACACACACCCAGCTGGCATTCAGCGTCTCGGCATCATTATCATACGTATCTGCACATTGGCATCATCATCATCATCTTTACCACCATCATCTGTAGGAGATACATTAAGAGCTCGTGTGCAACAACAAGCACAACAAAAACAAGCAAACCACGTCTCGTTCCATATAAAAAAAAAAAAAAACGTTGCAATGCCGTTACCAAAAGCAACAGCCAATCTTTAAGCCAAAGAAAAAGGTTTATTTCCGTTGACGTGCCTTAATTTTAGCCAGTTTCTTTCTTCTTTGGAGCCCAGTCTGCTCATAGCTGGCGCTACATATCCAAAACATCGCCTACACAAGCAACATTTTTTTGCATTTCTGTGTGGGAGAAGCGCTGCTGCGACTTCGAACTTGCCGCTGACACTCTTTAGAGGAATGTGGAACTGGCGACACGTCTGCTCTCAGTGCGCACCCAAAGCGGTGCGCTTTTGGTCTAGTCTTATAGACCGGGTCTCGATTAGCGAGTGTGTGCTAAATGCTTTACTAAACAGTATTAAGCAGCTTTATTTTAGCTGGGCGTCGTTTTTTTTCTGCTCTTGATTAGCACATGATCAAAGTTGAGTCAGCAGGATAAGTCATACCTCATGGTATGTTTGATTATCAGGGTCGGATCTAGAGGGCAGCCATTGGGGGTTTGAACAATCCACAGTTTGAGTTTTTTGTACAATCGGAAATCACCCTCAAAGTTGAGCCAGCAGGATAAGTCATATCATCGTATGGCAGATTATCAGGGTCGGATCTAGAGGGCAGCCATTGGGGGTTTGAACAATCCACAGTTTGAGTTTTTTGTACAATCGGAAATCACCCTCAAAGTTGAGCCAGCAGGATAAGTCATATCATCGTATGGCAGATTATCAGGATCGGATCTAGAGGGAAGCCATTGGGGGTTTGAACAATCGACTAGAGTTAGGGAAATTTAAAAAGAGTACCTTCCGATATTTTATGTACCCAATACAGAATATTCTTACGTCAACGTATGCAAGAACTATGACCTTACGGATTTCTTAAGTTTGGATGTTAATTTAGAAGCAGATCCTGGGGGCCCAGATAAACCCCATTATCGTGCAAGTTTTAACGTGCTTAGCAAGATAGGTCAAACAGTTTTTACTAGATCCGCCACTAGGTTCTGGCGTTCCAAGAAGTTTAGACAAACAAACACAGGGTTTTAAATATTTAGAGATAGTGTTCGTCCGGATGTATAATGCTGCATTAGTCTACAAAAAAAATTATTTTGAGATCAGGGATCCCGGACTTAAATTTATGAATTTATAAAATCTCCCAAAACTTTCACTTTCTTTATATGCATTGAATACATCTTTAACACCTTTGACAAAAGGGTAGATCCTGTAGGATTCTGACCTCCCTTAAGAATTATTTGAATTTTTTCCAAAATTCTAACATGTTGTATAATTTTCTCCTTTGGAAACCAAACTATAAATGAAATTCATAACCCGATTAAATTTCTTTCTGAATCAGTTACAGGGGTCCTGAACACTCCCAAATATTGAAACATTTTACAAAATTCGAATATGTTCTATACAACCTTGTGGACGTCACATTGACTTCCTTTGGTGTCTTCCCAAATATTTTAAATGAATTTTTAACAAAAAATCGCAACTTCATATCGGCGAAAATAAGTGATGCGGGCCACTTTTTTCCTCGACCTCTTCGATTGTTGTTGATGATTTTTATATATTTGGTAAAGCTTTTACCATTCTGCAGATCAATTTTGTAGAAACTTGTAAAATCATCCACAACTTTCTCATCTTCTTGGGGTCTTCAAGCTGTATCCTAGCAGTTCCGACCCCACCCACAACATTAAAATGTTTAAAAAAATTCAAACATGTTTTATAAAGATTTGTGTCAAAAATTTAAACTGCATATAAAATTTGGGACCCCCTTCAAAAGTTTTACTCAGTCCGTCGCTGCATTTCAGACAAGGCGTTACCAGAAACTAAGCTCTAGGCCTTAATCATATGCAGCTTGTGTCTACCATTGTTTTGCTTTGGTAATTGTCATTGCATTTGCTGCATAATTAGAGACAACATTATAGACAATGGTGAATGGCAACGGATCAGCGTCGTAGACAATATATACATAAGTAACACGGATTTGATAACTACCCGTACATAACCAAAACGACAGCGGAAATTAAACGCACTCAAACGTTTCGACCATAAAACCCCCGGTGTGCACAGTCTGTCTGTCTGTCTGTCTGTCGCTCAGTGTCTATATGTAATCAGGGACCGTGACAAAATCTAGAGAAGCGCTTGAGCTGCATTTAAAATTTTTGTAAGCGGCAAGTGGCAAGTGGCAACTTGGTTGGCTTGGTCAACGCTTGATTATGACCGCCAACGTTGCGGCCGCTGCAGCTTTCAAGCTTTTTGTTTTTGTACATACCCTAGCATGGGGCATACTTAGTATGCAACGCATAGATGGCAGAAGATTAAGAGGATGGTTAAGAAGCATAGAAGAAGTGCGCAGGAAGAAAGTATAGTTAAGGCATGTCAGATATTAAGTAAAGACTGAACCAGGGCTACTATGACGTGAAAAGAGAATATGCACCTCACTCATACGAACTGTAGCACTTTCTGTTCCGGCTGGGCAATGTCCCACAAACTTTTCCATCGAGTGGATCTCACCAAATGTTGTACAAATGTATATGTAAAGCTCTGGGATAAAGATACTTTTAGATTGGAAGTTACTTACTGACTGTACATAGACGTGAGATTACTTTGATCCCGATCTTGTACTCACTCAATAAACTACAATATATACGATAATAATTTCAACTATTAATTATAATATAGGGCGTTTTTTTACTAGCGTTGGTATTTTCTTAAGGGAGCTTTATGCGAAAGGCTGGGAAAGGCAGTAAAGATATGCGCAAAGCAAAAAGCTCTGTATTTATCAAACAGTTTGCTAATTTTCATTCTGTAAGGGTATTCAAACTTCGGCGTGACAAAGTTTCGATTTCTAGTAGGCTTTGTTGCTATTGTTTCTAAGCCTTTTACCTGTGGAACAAAGCCTACATAATACATAGACCTTTACGCAGCAGCGGCACAATAAAACTTTGTTGGTTACATTATAATTTTTATTGTTGTTGTTAACGATTTATTTTGACCACGTATGTACGTATGCAAAACGCATTCTAATGGAACAACAACACTCGGTCTATAACCATATACAGTCAGAGCAGAAATTATGCAGACACTTTCAAATTGTAGATTTAAACATCTGTAAATTGGCAAAAAATTGGCATAATGAGCAAATTTTATGTGCAATATTTTCATATGTTTAAATATTAGATTATATTATTATAATGAAATAAATAAATTGTTATTCTATGTTTTAAAATTAAAATAATTATTTTGGTTGCACCAAATAATTATTGGGAAAACAAATGCGCAAGAAGTTGGTAGCGCCATCTAGCGGCAACAGCGTGCTAGCGCCATCTGTGGGCAAAAAATATTATATACCATAAAAATATGGTATATTAAAGTTTAAATCATTTCAACTGGATAATTGTTTTTAAAGATTAATTTCAAACTATTTGCCTTTTTTTTTGAAAATTTTAGATACCTATTGAGGATTATTTACGTCCATTTTTTGAGGAACATAAATTAATTGGGCACTTGTTGAATAAATACATATATCATTATGGGAAAAGGTATTCTTCAATTTGTTATATTAGGTATGTCTACCTGTGGCCTTAGTTAAGGCCTTCAAACGATGTTGGTATGGTCAACGTTCTACTGCTTCGCTGGCATTACTACTTGTTATAATTATTCGATATTATTTAGCACATTTTGAATCAAATACCCATGGAATCCAAACCCGGGTACTGTGGTAAACTTTTTTTAAGCTTTCTTGTTCAGGATTTGTATAAAAAACTATCAAATAGCTTTAAGGTCAAATATTTCAAGGACTCGTGATAATCTCAATTTGATAACAGCTGTGGTTAAAAAGTCAAGAGTATTTACTACAGTATGGTATAAATATATGGAAAGCCAGGTTGAAAAAATGTGGTACAGTCGAGGCGGTGCCCGACAGTGGAATACCCTGTACCTTTTGTGTCAAAAAAATTTTTCCTGCATATTCCATCTAAGAACTTTCCAATTGGAATTTATTTTTTTTTGGTGAAAATCGATATTTATACCTATAAGTTTTACCCATTTTGATGAAACTCGAATGTTACAACAAAGAACTTATTTAAAGTATACGGGGTAAGTTTCAAGTTGGTATGTTGAGGGGTGCGGGAGAAAACACGGTAAATGGATTGCGGGGGGTGGGGGGACCGCATCGATAAAATTTGGATGTGGATTTGTTCATTAGAGCCACATGAATGAGCTTACCAAAAATTGTGATTCTAGGTCAGTTGTAGCCATAATTGCGTAGAGTCAAATATTGACGCAGTTTATTGGCAAGGAGAGGTGAAATTTGCACATTTTTGACTATAACTTCTGTTGTATTTGTCCGATTTTGTTTATTTCTTACACATAGATGCATGTAACTACAACGCATCGCTCTGTTAAATTTCAAATGAAAATATTAAACGGTGTGGCTAAAAACCGCGAATCTACAGCGGGGGAACGGGGAAAGATATTGACATGATTCAACAAACTTCATCTGCTTAGGAAATATGCGCACCAGCAGACGGACATGGCTCAATCGCTACCCGAGGTTATGATAAGCATTTTGGTATAAAGGACTTGGGGTCTGCCACGCCTCCTTCTGTCCGTTACATACATTGCACAAATCTAGTATACCCTTTGTACCTATAGGTACAGGGTATAAAAAGTTTGAGCCAAACACTACGCGAAGCAATTGGTATCGATGTTATAGGCTTACCGGCTGGCACCAACGTTGGTTGCTGATGAAGAGAAGAGACTGGAATGCAAAATCCCAACTAAATTTATCGTACTAGTTTTGGAAGAATGTAATTTCCAGCGACGAATCAAAGTGAAATATTAGAACAAAATAATATTGACTATAGAGAGGTCAATATGTTGATGGAAAGTATGGGAAGTACTTGGGATGGCAAAAGGGGCCTAACAAAACCTAGTAACCCCTCTTTTTCCTAATAAAATAGCTTATATACATATATCATAGATATTATATCATTTAAAAAAAAATAAATTTAAATATATGCTTGTAAAAAAACCCCTTTTAGTTTTTTAATTTTTTTCTAGAAATTTTAATTGTCATCGAGACAAAACTATGAGATGTATAAAAAAGCGCTAGTAAAATAATAGTGCTGCCTATTTTTGCGCAATTTACGCTAGATGGCGCCAACAGCAACAACTATTTTTTTTAGAGTTGAAACAAAAAATAAATTTACAGTAAGATATTGTGACATTTACTGCATGTCAAGGAATAAATAAATAATAAGATATTTTGATGGTAAAAAATTCATATGAAACATTTTTAATTAGGCCGTTAGATGGCGCTGTCAAAAGGTTGTCGTTAGATGGCGCTAAGAATTTGCTGTGTATTTGAAAGAAAAAGAAGTATTTGAAGAAAAAAAATAAATTATTATTATTAGATTTAAAATTTGGTTTAGGCTAATATACAATATATTTCGATAAATAAAAACTTAAACGGCAAACTGCATAATTAAGTCGGAATCGAAATTCGGAAAAGGCATAACTTTTTATGTATTAATATTTTAACAGTCAGAGTTAGATGTTAGAAGCTGGCATAAAAATATGCACACAAAAAAATACTCATTCTGACAACTTTTCGCCAAGTTACAGCGCTTTAAACTTAAAATTTAAAAGTGTCCAAATACTTACTGGTTACACTGTAAGTATGCAATATCTATGTACATTTGTGTCCATGGAGTAGCTCCTAAGTGGCCGGTTCGGCAACGTTTGTTAAGTTCAACTGCGCATTGTAATTTGTTGTAGTTATAGTTACGCTCTGATTTTTGAGTTTTGTTGTACATGTTGTTGGAAGTACCTGTTGCCCCTATGGGGCACATTGTTGTTGTTGCTGTTGTTGTCGGTTGCACGCTTCCCTGACTGGCGGCGCGTCAATTGCCACACAAAATAGAACCTTATTGTTTTTGTGGCATCGTCCAAAACGGAAACGTTGCTTTTGTTAAACGGAAATGCAAATGATATTTATTGTGCTGAGGTGTAGTATTGCCTTACCAAGCTAATAAAAGCCTCCATGAGTCAGACACGTCCAATCAAGTTACAATTGTGCCTAACTAGAACTATGTCTCTATGCATAGTAAACCAGAGAAGAAAGAAGATGTTTATGGCCACGCCTCAGCAATGTCAATAAACCTATGAAGTTACCTACAGCAATGTAATATTTTATGAAAAAAAAAAAGTCTTGACTCCGGGTGTCATATGCTGGTGCACTAAACGCCCTTGCAAAAGTGCCGACGTCCTAGGAAGTACCCGAAATGCCGAGGCGTACAGTCCAATCTATGGCATAACATTATGCATTAATGCGCCAGTCAACTTTGCAGCAACTAGGGATTGCTCTTGTTGCTCTGGCTGGCTGGCTGGCAAATGACGCCCACTTGGTTAGGTTGGACTGTTGGCGGTTGTCGCGCTTGTCATGTGTGGGCGTGATGAAGCAAGTTGTGAGCTCACATAAGTACCTTATACTACACAAATATGCAAAATAGTTGCGGTTTTTATACCCTGCACCGAGAGGGTAAGGGGTATATGGAGGTAAGGTCTCAAAGGAAACGAGTAAAACCAAGTACCCAAATGATGCGTATCAAAAATAATTAGATTTAGGCATGTCCTTCTGTCTAACCTTTTCAAGTTTTGTTTTTGAAATAAAAATTAATAAAGAAAAGTCTACCAAAAAATTGAGCTATCGATAACTCGATACAAAATTAAAAAAAAAAAATTTCCAAGCTTCCCAGCGAAACATCGTTTTATAAAAAGGCTCTCTTCATATATTTTTGACACTTATGTGGACTTAAAAATACTCTTTGGGATATTTCCCTCCAGTGTTCAGCTCCTCCTTTTTCACGGCTTACACCAAAACTTTTCCAAAAAGAGATTTTAGACTTGATTTTTCAATGGCCATCAAAATCGTGTGAAAGCTGTGGGCAATAAAAAAAGCATATAAAAGTTCGGGGTCGCCCAACTGCAATCGGCCCATTTGTATTTAGGAAGTTTCGCTTGTCGCATAAGTAGTGTTGAAAAAGTTTTTTCAAAATTTTTGCATTTCATCTTAAAAACTTGTGCAACGTATAGCGAAAATGTTTTTTAAACAAGTTTTTTGAAAGTGTCACGTCATCGGGCCAACTGTTTTGCAATCTTGCAATCTAGCCTTTGATATGTACCTATGCAAATACAAAACAATGTGGAGTGTCTTACACTATTTAAAACCCAAGAATGACGGAACCGACTTTTATGATCTTTGATTTGATGGACTAGTTAGTATCTGCTCTGACTTATTACTATTAAAGCAAACAGCTAACCAACTCATTGAAGCTGCCAAAACGTAATTTATAACTGAAGATTGGCAGGTTAATTATATTGCTCTGAAATCTGAGCTAACCAAAACTTTATCTATAATAGATAGCGTTTGATTCTAAGAAAACGCTTAGGGCATGTGCTTTAGGCGACGATCCCTAAAGGAATGTTCCCATTCTGAGAATTTCTCTGATGACGATAATAAACAGAAGGCAAGTAAATGTAGGGGTAGGACAACTGAAGTCGTTTCTGCTTATAAACTAAAATATAATACGGACGTGCTCCAAAAAACGAATCTGTATATTTTATTTGGACTCGTTTTGAAACCACATGCTTGGTGATACCAATTTCACCAAAACGATTTTTTTGTGGTTTGAATCCGACAATTTTGTTGCAAGAGAAATCAATATGAATTTTCAAAATAGGTTCAAAAGTGTACTCAATTTAAGCTGAAATAATTTTTGTATTATTCTTAGATTCTATTTAAGCCAATTGCAAGTAAGATATTTCTTGATAATTACTTTTAATTTTTTTGTTTTTATTTAAATCAAAAACAAGCATGCACAACAAGATGAATGGTTTATCGATAACTGATAGGTGCGACAGGGTTGATGTGTTGGACAAAAAAAAATTTCCCTAGTTATTAAAATACCTTAATCATGGTTAATTTCTATAAATATTGTTGATAAAGCTTATATTATTGTATGAATTTGTTTAAAAGGCAGAATAACAAAGTACTAAAAATATTTTAATGAAAATAAACGATACAAAGTAATAGAACGTTTACAGAGCTGCGGCAACAATGTAACCCAAGCCACACACGATGCGACAGATTGTACAAAAAAGATTATTTCTGTTGTTGTTATGATACATTATGCGTACGGATTCAATACTTATTTTTGTTTTAATAAAAAAAATAATTAATTTTTCATACAACCTTACCAAATTTCATACAGTGAGACCACACATGATAAAATCCGTTGTACAACCAGCTCGATAAACAGCCAAGTTGTACAACCAATCATCATGTATGGCTTTGGTATGGGAAATATGGGAATTTATCGAGAATAGTAGGGGAAATATGCAAAGTTTTCGACAATAAAAAATATGGAATTGGGAGCATGCAAAAACGAAAACGAACAAAAAATTATTCGTTTTCATGTTGCGTTTTCCGGCCGATAAATTTTACTCTTATTTTTTGGCGACAACACGGGAACATCTTAAGATGACGTTACATTTGTGGTGTTCACTGTATACACCTACAGGATGTTGGGCCCCTTCTTTTTCCTGAAGAATTTAAGCGTAAATGGTTTTTCAAATCTACAGGCCCTTTAGAATACTTCGGACACGAAGGGAAACCATTCCCCTGCGACGACAGGCGTGGATGTCAGTGTCTCACAATTTAAAAAGACTAAAATTTTGTTCGGAAACGAATATTCACTCCTTATATTATCTTAAATTAATCTTCGATATATCGATACATCGATGTTTCGTAAATATCGATGCTTTTTTCAGCACTGCTGTATACCTATCATATTTTTTTTAGCGGCAGCGAATTCGAATTCGTGCATGCATGACAGTAGCATTCTCACTCGGATGAAGTGCTTATTTTTTTTTTTTTTTTTTTTTTTTTTTTTTTTTTGTGAATATATTTATTTATTGGCAATCAACCGAAAAATTCAAAAGGTTTTAATCCAATATTTATACAAAAATAAATCGCTACACACTAAATATAGGTGTGTGATAGGGGAAGTGCTTAGTAATTAACGAATGGATCCAGTGGATATTTTAGTTGGGATGTCCTGAAATAAATAAAGAAGGCAGGTCGGAAGCGATCGAACGACATTGTTTCATGTCTTTGGTAGTAGGTTTTACTGCAAACTTCAGAAATTTTGTGTAAGGTTCGGCTCGTGAGTTCTCACCTATATATTGTTTTTAGGTTCAGGAACCGGTGTCAGCGAAAATCTAAACCAAGGTTCCGATCAGAAACCACACTGAGAATGATTTTTTATACCCATGAAATTTTACGCACATATTTTCTTAAGAAAAAGGGTCTGGCTTAAAATAGAAGAATATATGAAGATTTGTTTTCTCATAAATAACTAAACCGGTGTAAACCTGGTTTGGAGCATTGTGCTTGATAGATATAGAGTTCAAAATGGGGATAAATTTCTTTTATATTTTTTTCTTTCATTTTCCTATAGTTTAAAAAGGTCATCTTTTGCATATACATACAATACAATTTTTTTTTATTCAATCTCTTTGGATTCGGATGAGTACCTTGAGGATATATAGGGTTAACGTCTATAGAAATATGTTCTCTATAGCTTTTTTAGACTTCTCTAGTAAGCAAGATAAACTTATGATTAATCTCTCAGCCTCCAAAATGCGAGTAGCTGTGAAGCTCCTCGGATCCGTAGGTAGCACAATAGATCCTGAAGTCTGTAGTTTAGCTCTCCAAATAACGTTAATATAGCTTGCGATCCAATTGTAAATAGCTTTAGGCCGATAAAGGCCACACCTGATCGGAGCTACCAGACGAAATTTCGAAAGCTGAATATATAGTATTTATATACCATATATATGTATATAAATAGTGAGCTGCAGCACGTCTTAGTCACGTGCTTTCTTCACGCACTGTCGACCTTAGAAATATATAATCTAATTCTGCAATCTCAGTTAAGTATATCGTTGCCGTATTTCTTATAAACTCTAAAGTTTAACTATTTTACATAATTATATACAAATGCTTTGAAATTCTTTAAAAGTCAACACATGTAGCTTAAAAGATTTTCCAACTTCAGCCCGTAATATAGCCGTAGGCTCTGGGTGTGCGGATTGGTGATAAGCTGCGCAGATTACAGGTTACACGCAAGTTGGGCAGATTCTGTGTATTGCGACAAAAACGTTCCCAGCGCTTCCAGTACTTAAAGCCCTCACGTTCCTGTATCATTTTGGCGCAGATAACATCATCTGCTATATCATCATTGGAGAAATCTGCAGTTTAGAGGTTTTAAAACAGGTTTCAGATTTAAAAAATGTAATTCTACAACCTTCACACTTTTTGTTGCAATAGCCGCCCTTGCGTCCCTCGGCGCAGTAGTCCTTGCTATTGATTTGAAACAATCCATAGTTTTTACTCTTATTTTCATTTACGTTTATAGCACTTGTATCCAAATTGCTCTCATGCTCCACCAAGCAGATCCCTGAAATTTTTGGTTAAAAATAGTTACTAAACAATTTTGCTTTTAAGACAAATACTTACAATTTGATAAGAAACTTTTATCAAAATTATAGTTCTCCACCAAAACACGCGTCAGTTCGCAACGCATATACTTCTTGGAGTCTATCTGCTGGCAGATCAACAGAAATATCAGTCCAGCTATAGCTCTTGATAGATGTGACATGTTTAGCTTTCGGAGCCTCACGACACCTTTTAATTACTGTATAATGAAAAAAGATTGTAGTAGGTATGTGCTTATTAATTCCCCGAATTTTGTCTATTTTTTGATAGAAACTGACTTTCTTATCTCTCTCATAATGCAAATCGTCAAATAGACGAGTTTTAAATTGTTGACAACCTGAGGCGTAAATTCCCTGATGTATTTGCATTTGATAATTAAAATTATTCATAGTATTATTTATAGACAAAAAAATACTAGATTTACTATGTAAGTATATATTTAGCTGGGTCGGAATTAGAAAAATAATTTTGGAGGTTATTTGAAGTGATTTTTATGATAGAGTATAAGCCACGTAGTGCTTCATAGAACTTGTTCAACATTTTTTAAGAAACAAAGATGTTTGTATCCCAAAGGTCCTATTCTTAGATCTGCTACTGAAACAGCTGAGTAAAAAAGCTCTTCTAGTCGAAATTAATTTACATTTGGACGTCAGAGTTGGGTGCTTCAGTACACGATTGAAGCTTTCCTTGCTTGGACGTCAGAGTTGGGTGCTTCAGTACACGATTGAAGCTTTCCTTGCTTCTTATTAATTAATTTGCATGTTCAGTTTTTCGGGCAAAAATGCACAATTGCCCGACCACAGACGTGAGCAATAACGATGCAGAAATGCAGAAGTACCAGACTAATAACATATGCAACTACAATCAACTGCTTAACACTAATTCTACCACCTTAACATTATTTCCCAGTTTAATCATTTATCCAAACAATTTTTTTTCACTTTTTTTACAACGATTAGTTGCTAGAATACGAAAAGTAAAAAAAATAATTTTTGATAAATGATTAAACTAAGAAAATGATGTTAAGTTAAAATAAATATGAAAATAGAATAGAATAGAAATAGTGTAAAAGTGTAAAAGTGTGAAAATGCCATATAGCATACTTTATTTTTGTCAAAAAAAATGTAATTTAAAAGCGCACAAAAATGTAGATACATATATTTGCCAGTACAAAATATATTTGCTGATCTCCATAGCCAAAAAAATTAACACGTTCATTATTAAAAAAAAATACTAGAGTTTCTAGTTTTTCATCACACTACAAGCACTAAATAATACCAAAAAAGTATTCATAATATTTCCACACCAAAACATATTGGGTATTCACGCTTTGTGTTGAGTTGAGGAGTTGAAAAGTTGAGGAAAAAGTCAACAGGCCAAAGCGTGAACAGCCCTGTTGAGTTTTATGAGTTGAGTTTTCTTCTTCTTTCCTGTTTTGGTTTACATTTGTAAATTGGTACAAATTACATTAAAATTCAAAAACTTGAATTAAAAATGCCGAGTTAAAGCATAAAATCTATTTCAATTAAACCTGTAGCTAAAAAAGCTATGTATTTCATGGATTTTTATTATTTTATTGCTGCGAAAATGAAATAATTGCAGAAAAACCATATTTGAGTTTGTGCTTCTTCTTGCGTGTGTTTGTTTACATTTGCGAAATGCTGCAAATAATTATTTAAATTAAAAATTTTTATTGAAAAATGCCAAGACTAAGCGTAAAGTGTGTTTTGACTGAAGCTGTTGCTAAAGTGGCTTTGGACGACGCACAAATTGATGAAGTTTTAGATACTTAAGGGCGACCACTTCCACATCCCTAAGTCAATTGACTGGCGCCAGAACGTGCTCAGTACCTTCGACGACAAACGATTTGTTGAAATGCTGAGGGTAACTCCCCAACAGTTGCAGCATATATTAAGCCTACTACATCTATTTTTACTCTTTTATTTGCGTAAACTCCAACAACAAGTAATCATGTCTAATTCACTTAATTTCGCACAAAAAAGGCGCAACCTTATTTTACTTGCGTTAATGGAATTTCATTATTTTAAATTTGGCGCTTACTTTTTTCCAATGAGTATACGGCAACTCATGATGCAAAGAATTTTACAAGGTGACGCAAAGAAGTGCACGAATTCGGCTGCGCGGAAAAAAATGGCGGCTCCGGGTTCACTTTTTTAATGGTAGCTACATGAAATAGTGGACCAATTTTGATCAAACTTCACACAAATGTAAAGACTTATACTAAATTAAACTGACAAATATTTGGTTGCGATATTTTAAAAAACAAAAAAGTTTTTCTAGCAATAACTATTCTCATACAAAACATTTGTATGGCAGCAGCTGGCAGCAGCAGTTTGTATTGAACTAACATACAAATGTTAATTTACAGATGCAGGCATAAGCAAATGTAAAGGACCATTTGTATGTTAATTCATTACAGCATGCTGCTTTCAGCTGCTGCCATACAAACTAGGAAATATATACAAGGAAAAACTTTTTTTTTTTTTTGAATATCGCAACCAAATTTATGCCAGTTTAATTTAGTATAAGTCTTTACATTTTTGTGAAGTTTGATCAAAATTGGTCCACTATTTCACATAGCTACCATACAAAAAGTGAACCCGCTCTCTTTTGGGAGAGACACAAATAACGGACCTGCGCGTTGCGTGACCTTCTAATTGTTGGATCATGGTAACTCGTTGCTTTTCATATCACGAAATGGCTTAAAAATGACAAATTCTGCAGTGCTGAAAAGGCAGCGAATTACCACATTGTGCAACACTTTCTCAAAAACTCAACAGGAAAAAGTAGACTAAGGTCTGGGTTGAGGAAAAGTTGAGTTGAAAGTTAAAACGTAGGGTTGATTTACAGCATGTATTTGTTTTTGTAAAAGTCCTCAACTTTTCAACTCCTCAACTCAACACAAAGCGTGAATACCCTAATAATTTTTTCAGTGTAAGCTGTTTCAGACACTTTTGCATATTTACGTTTCTGCTCGATAAAGTGAAGTTTTGTGCGATAATTTTTTAACTTTACAACATGATTCTTTAAAATAATCAATAATATATTTTTTCAAATTTTTTAAAAGAACAATGTAAATGTAGCCCAGCATTATTTATTTTAAATTTACAACACTTACTGAACTAGTTTTTAGTAAGTCAGGTTCTTCTGAATTTAAAATTTTATTTTGGATAACGCAGAGCACCTTTTATTTCCATAGTACCTAGAGCCGCCTTCAAGTATAAGTTGTAAAATGTATAGGAATAATTGAGTTTGGATTTAATAGGGTTTAGCATTTGGCATTTTTTAAGTTTGTTCCCTCCGGTTACATTGAGATATTCATACGTTGTATTATGATTCACCTAAAAAAGAACAATTGTAATATAATATTATACAATGCTGTATACTGCGATTGTTTGCTTGTATCCATTGTTCTAGGTTTACGGAAAACAATTTGACAATTAAGAACCCAAAAACAACATGATATTAATTAAACAGATCAATATTTACTTTTTTAAGCAAACAATAAGTAACTTTAACAAATAATATTGATTGCAAGATCTTGAATATAAGCAACTAAAAATTTCTGGCTTCTACAACAAAATGAATTTCGGGAAACTTTTTATACCCTGTACTTTAAGTTACAAAGGGCATGTTAAGTTAGGAGATGTCGGAGACCCCCAAAAGTTAGCTTAAGTACGATCAGTGTGACTAGTGAAGTCGAAATAGACATGTCCATCTGAACTAGAGCAACCGATCATATCATATAGCTCACATAGGAGCGAGTCTAAAAAACGTTTTCAGGGCGAATTTCGTTTGTTTATGAAGTTATCGTAACAACGTTTGGAGATCTAAAGTTTGTTGGATTACTTAAGCAATATATGTAGCAAATTCGATTGCAATGGGATGATACGGAGTATCTCAAAGTTGTCCGCGCCAGAATTTAACGTATGCCTTTTTTTTGTATAACTAAAAACCTGCGTTTAAATCGATCTCTTGTATTTTAATTATTCTTTTATTTTTATTAATATTAACTTTAAAATTTTAAAAACTTTAAATTATAAAAAAAAAATTTGGTATTAAAAATACTTTTAGTTAAAAAAAAAATTATGGAATAACAAATAGGTACTTCTCTAAAATTTTTTACTACAATTATTTTTTATTTCAAAAATTTTTATTATTTTTGTAGCTAATAAAATTTATAAAATATTTTGGAACTAAAAATAATTAATAATTTTTAAATTAAAATCTTTTAAAAATTAAAGTTATTCAAAAAGTTTACTTTTGAATAAAGATATTTCAATCAATAAAACGTCTTAAAAACAAAAAACTGCTCTATTTTTAAAAAGTAATGATGCAAATTGATTTATTTTTACCTATATTCAAGACATTCGCATAATTTTGAGTTATTGAAATATAAAACTGTGTATTGAAAAAATTATTTTAATCTTTTTTTATACTATTAATAAAGATTTTAAATAAAAATAATTAAAAATTCAAAGGGCTTAGCTGCATCGTCAAGGTATTTGAATAATTTTTAGTCAATGAAATATTAAACTGTGTATTAAATTGAATTTGGATTTTTTTTTTAAATAATTAAAAAAATATCTGATTTACAATCTATCGTCTAGCCAATAAGAAAATTTGTTGGGAATTATGACTGTAAAATAAATCATTAAAAGTTTTATTTATTTATTTATTAAAGTTCAATTTAAAAAATAAAAAAAAAACATTTTTTTAATTAAAAAAAAGTGCAAATTATAATATTAAAATAAATTTAAAAATGTAAAAATTAAATAATATTAAAATACATTTTATAATTTAATTCAATTTTAAAATTTAAATTACAAAGTTAATTTTAATATTATAATTTGATTTTTTTTTGTCCATATTTTAGTGGAACAAAATTAAAACTTTTATTATTTTTTAAAATAATTTTTTATTTATTTTAAAATAGATATATGTTCTCGGTTTTGCTTGAAAACAATGAACCGATTTGATGCGCGTAAATTTAATTCTTTTCGCTTAGATTCATCTTACCTTAAAACCTTCAACCATGAAGACACACCCGCTAAACATTGCGTTCTTTTGCGAAATTCTAAAAAAATTTAAATACATCTAAAGCACCTGTGCCTAAGGCAGGCAAAATATAGACATAAATAGATTTATTGCCTAAAGCAGTGATTATGACGCGAATAGACCACAATATTTTTTGAAATTTTTATATACAAAAAATTTATGTTTTAATTTTGTCTACTGTGTCAATAGATCACAATAGAGGGCTTAACTGTTTTGCTATAGATCCAAAATAGCTTCTTGTCATAAACGCTTTGTAGTTTGTATCTTTAGGCTTAAATTTATTCAATTTATTCAAGGTTATTCTTTGCATACGACAAACCTTTGCAAGTTATAGCATTTCAATTTCTAAGTGATTTTAAATAAATTCCATTCACGTACACGTATCACTTTTTGGTTAAACAAATATACGCAAAGTACTGGAAAACTTTTCTGCTTCTGACAGCTGCACAACTTCACTTTAATTCGAAAACAAAACATTAAAATGCGCGATGATAATTATCGCAAACAATATTTTGCTTTTAACAACAAAAAAAACTAGTTTATATCTTTGAGCTACTATTGTATTCACTTGTTTCGTTGGCGTGTTGTTTTTTTATATTGTTAATAATATTTTACAATACATACTTATGTAGTACTATGTGTGTATGCCGGGAACTCGGGGAGCTTTAGACAACGACAAGCTCTTCCTCATGTACGCCTCTATTGACCCGTGCTCGAGTACTGAATAATTTAAAGTTTAAATGAGCTTATATTTTGTTCGTTGCGCTTTAAACGCTGCTGAGCAGAACAAATACAAAGAAATATCTCTCAGCAAGTACTGTGCGTGTATCTGTATCTACGAGTACCATTAAAGTATTGTAGTTCGTGGCACAGTTCCTGTTCTGATCGCTCTCGAGAATCGCGCTCTTCCACACATGACATGGCAGTTGTTTTTGTTTTGATGATAATACTGATTAAGCGATAAGGTAATTATAGTGTAGACTAAATAGCTAATTCTGTAGCCGGCAAATGAGCTAGAGATACATTAGTATCTACTACTTGGAATACATAGTTTATTATACACATGAGTAAACCGGCATTTGATTTTAGATTTGTTTTATTCTTTGCATGTGAGGGTGTTTATTTATTTATTTAGGATTCCCCCAAAAAATCATAAGTTTTCATCTGTCTTTTCAATTTAACCGCTTTTCGAAACACTTTTGGAACTCGTTGGCCCAAAACAGACATATAAAATGAATCAAAAGTGGAAGAACCATGAATTCTACTTTTGGATGTTGAAAAATTCTGCAATGTGAGAGATCGTTGTTATTGTAATCGCTAGACTCCAATTTTGAAAATTTTTTTTTACTCCGAATAAGGTAGCTCTCATTGACAGTTTGTCCCGCAGCCATAAAATGTTAATCTCGCAATTTTTAATTTTTTTTGTTTCGTGGACTAAAAAAAAAGTATTCGCTTGTCGGTTCCCGCAATATAGTAGGCAACCCTCGTACTCATTAAGCAAGTTTGCAAGTCATTTCCTAACAGTCTGCAAATTTTATCTTAAGTTTGTTCAGTTTATCAAGAATAACTCATCATATGACAGCTACACCTCAAAGTGTCAAAACATAATGATATTAAAAAACCAAAACAAGTTCAATGTGCCTTTTAAAGAGACGTTTTTCCCATTTTGAAACTATGCATATTTACTTTCAATCGATTGATAAGCATAATCGCAATATTTCCCAAGAAAAATTAATAAATAAGTAATATGAATATGTATTTAATGTTAATTTTTGCACTGGAAAAAAAAAACCAATGGACGAGACTTACAATAAAGTGTTATCAGTTAAATGCTGTATGTATTACATAAAAAATTTTTATCACTAAATTAAAGTCGATTAAAAGTTCAATCAATGGAATGAACTTGTGAAAATGTATGGCTGCCAAAACAAGTTCTTTAACAACGCGATACATCGGGCAGCGAACGCCCACGACATTTGCTCATCCAACCGGGCCAAGCCTGAAAACCGTAACGATTGAAGATTTGCATGGCGCAGCGGGAGTCATCCGAGATTTCATCGTTTAGAAAATCTACAAGACATATCAGAATTTTTTATGTACACATGTGGGCTGTTGTAAAAACTTATGCCAAAAGATACATACCTTCACATTTGATGTTACATATGCCTCCACGACGGCCTTTGCGACACCAGTTTTTACTGTTAATCTGTGGGATTATATATATATATATATTTATATATATGTGTGTACTGCTTGAATAACTAAAAAGTAAAACTATCTTTTGGTGTGCCAATGTTTAAAATCCTGCGTTTTTAGTTATTGCATTTTATGTATAGTTTTGCTAGTACATCATATCAAGTGGCACTTATTTAAGAGATTACAGAATGTCTTATTTTGGGTTTTTAAAGTTTCTTTTAATAAGGAAAAGTCCCTAGCTTTCTGTAGATGAAAATGTACTAAATTGATAGACAGTAGAGGTACAAGTATCAAGAAATCTTTAGTAAGAATAGGTTGTTAAATAAATTTTAGATACAAATTAGCAGCGGTAATAGATTGATGTTAATTTATGCAAAAATAAGCAGATATTAAAAAAATCGAATCGATAGATTTATAAATATATAGAAGAAGAGATTTTTGGTAAATAATATAAACTAAATGATAACTAGTATATAAACAGATGCTTAATAGATAAATTTTATGTGTAGATATAAATGTAAAGTAGTCAGATGTTAGATACAGCGATTTTTTTCTATATGTATCTACTAGATATATTAATAGATAGAGTCATATTTTGTTAGTAGATACTTAATAGATATACCTTAGATAGAAACGATGCTATAAAGTTCATAGATAATATATACTTACTATATATTTGTAGGGAGAAATCAGATTAAAGTATATGAGCAAGATTTAAATATATTTAGATAGGTTCTAGATAGATGCACACATAGATGCATAAATATATGGATACATAGATATATACATACACAGATACATAGATACATACATACATACATAAATAGATGCATAGATACATAGATTTATAGATACATAGATACATAGATACTTAGATACATAGATACATAGATATGTAGATACATAGTAACATAGTAACATAGATACATAGATACATAGATATATAGATATATAGAGATATTGATACATAGTAACATAGATACATAGATATATAGATACATAGATACATACATGGATACTTACATACATAGAGACATAGGTACGTAGATTGATCGATAGATTGATGAATATTTAAATAGATAAATAGAAAACAAGAATGGTAGCTACAAGCTAACAAGCTCTCAATAGATGCTACAGGAATATATACACGATATATAAAGCTCTAAGAAAGATAAATCCTTGACTCATTGATACTCGAAAAAAAAACTAAATGTATTTATAAGTCAGGTAGATACGAGACAGATACGTTTTTGTAAGATAGATTCTCAATGATATTCTGGATAAATAAAAATTCTAGATAGATACATTCTCCAGAAAGATAGATTCTTAATGACATTCTGAATAAATATAAATGGTATATAGATACATTCACGAGAAAAGTAAGATACTCAAAAGAAGACATTTGAATTGAAATAAAAATAAATATAATTGTTTGAAAATAAAAGGATTCAGAACGTTAAAATTTGTAGGGAGAGCTCAGATTAAAGTATTTTAGATATTCATACTTGGAAAGATCCTTATATTGGCAAACTCAAACATCTCAGTGCTTTCAACAAAAGTAAAAAATTTCACTATATGCTTGTCTTACCTGGAACAGTCCGTAGCTAACACTTTGATTTGGTAGTTGCATGGATTTGGATGTGCTGCGTCCACTTTCGGATTCTACAAGACACACCCCTGCACAGGCAATTAAAGATTTAAGCACAATTATATCTTTAGTTGTTATTTATTACATTGTAGTAACTCACAATTTGATAGATAACTGCGTGGAAAATCGTGGCGCAATAGTTCCTTGGCCAATTGACAACGCGTCAATAGTTTGGCTTGTGTTTGTGAGATTAAAAATAAGTTGAATACTAAGAATATTATGCAACACTTTGTAGATTTTGTTAGTTTTAAGGCCATATTGTACTGTTTATTAATGTATCTTTATGAGTTTCAAGAACTTCAGTCGGCCACAGTTTAGCACTACACTATAGATGAACAAATTTGAGGGGTGAGAGGGTAAGCTAGGATACTGCCGCTGGACCACTTTAATCCTGTTGCGTAATGCGATTAAAGCGCTTCCAAAGCAACAGCAGCACACAAAACTAATAAAAAAAAACTATGCACTTTGTGCTGAATTTCTCGGATACTGGCTGCGTAGCGCCTTAATTCTGGGTTTTTAAAGACTCGGAACGAGACACCAACAACAACACAAATTCTCAGCATACGCAATTTTATTTTCATGATTTAAGATGTGCTCGTTAAGTTAGTCATACAATAGACACAGACACAAACATTCCAACACATACCCTGCATATTGTGCAATGGTGGCTTTAACGATTTTCAACCAGTATGGAAAAATGCCAACTTGGCGCAGCAAACTCTAGATACTCTATTTTGCAGTAAAATCAGCCACAATGTGATATAGAAAAGATATTGTATTTTTCGGTTGAATGCGACATGTTTCGAAATTTTTACATAAAATAGTTTTGTAAGATACACTTCAAATATTTTAGATACTGTTGAACTTAATTGCTAGTAGGTTTAAACTAAATAAATATTTCATATAAGATACAAAACAAAAAGTCCCAAATATTCATTAAAAAAAACCAAAAAAAAAAATATATAATGCAGATACATATCTGAGATACATAAGATACTTTTGAATTTTTTCAAGGAAGTTCGACATATTTCAGGCAAAAATTGTATCTTAAGATCTCGCAGCCTAAGCGTTAGCATATTTCAGTTAAATGCGACATATTTTTTTTTTGGGATGTATCGAAAATTATTGATATACTAAAGTTTCAAAATATGTATCTCAGAAGGCTTAGAAACTCTGACTGACCAAGTATTCACTCAAAAAGTATTTCAGACAATAATTATAGGAGTCTAATCCATAATATTTTTAGTAAAATGACTAGCTCTGATCGGTTAAGCTAAGTTCGCAATACTTCTGCCATAAATTGTATCGTAGATATATAGTCGTTTAAGCGATAGTTTTGTGTTTTTTAGTTTATTGCAGCATAGTTTTCTTATCTTTGCATAGTAAGCTGCCACAAATTACATTTAAGATACACAAGATACTTTTGCAGTTTAGGTTATATGCAACTTAGATACCTTAGATACTAATATAGGTAAATTCGTAGCAACATTTTATAGATAATAAAGATATTTCTTTTATTAATTAAATGTATCTCATACTCCGACAATGTGATATGGAAAAGTTTGATAGTTTAAAGCCTTAGATACTTTTGCAGACTAAAGAAAATTTTCAAAAAATGTATCTCATCTTAATAAAGGCATATATTTATTCTGAAGCCCAAAATTATTATTATGCATCAAAGACCGTCTCATAGTAAGTGCAACCTGTGCATGTTTTTTTTTTTGCAAATAACTAAGGGAATTAGCATAGTGGGGCAACGTCATCTACAACAATAAGAACCATAATAAGATCACATGTCGTTTATCAGACATGAAAAAAAGAAAGAAATAAAAATGTAAAAATTCTTACGATTTAACGATTCACATGGCGTTACTTTCGCTTTCATTGAAAGAAATGTTTGCACCTAAATGAATTTGTATCCAGCTGTAGTTACGCGAAATAACTGATTTAGTGAAATCTGGAAGAAAGTAAACGATTTGCTAAGCATGACTATTCTAATCTTCAAACTAGACAGTGGCTTAGTCTCTTTCACTATATTATGGGGTATTATGTGTTCTAGTTATTTTGACTAGCTTAACTTGAGAACTATTACAACATGCACGTAAAGCTTCAAAAGTATCTACTACTGCCTAGACGCACATTTGCGGCGTAAAGTCCAATAAATCTCAGACATTTGATTGGGTTAAGCTCTTAATTGGCAAATTGTCTTCCATATATCCAACACACAATAGAACGCACCCACAGACGTGCCGTTCTGTGAAAATTTCAACATAGTAACGTTTGAGATACATTTGTATCTTTATCACCACCAACTTGTATCTAGATGCTGCGTATCTGTAGCTGCCGCATATGTATGTCAAAGTGTCAACATGGCTTGACCTAAAAAAAATTTTTTTATTTATTTATTTATCTAGCGGTATGCAAATGCAATTTCTAAAAAATATATCTCACATTGCATATATACTATATACTTAGTTGTACATAGTACATCTGTATCTATGAAGCGATTTATTTTTGTAAAAAATTCCATGCATTAAATCAACATAAATTTTTCCATTACAGCCCGTTCTATGTGTGCCTGCTCCTGGCTACAATGGTCACAGCTAACGAGCTTAAGGATTTGCTGGCGGATACCACCACCGCCGTCACGCCCATCCATGTGCCTACCACGGCCTTGCCCAGCACATCCAGTGCTGCCTATGTTGTCTCAGCTGCTGCAGTGCCAGCCTATGTGCTTAGCAAGGATAAACCAAATGCTATAACAGCAAGCTCTACGCTCAAGTCCAACAAGCCTAATGCGTCTGGGGCAGTGCCCACTTTGGCTGGCCCCAAGTCCATGTCCAAGTTCTACAACAAAAGCGTGCCAAAGAAACGCAAGGCAGAGGAAGTCTCCTCCTTGCCTTTGTCTGTTGATGATGCGCTGCTGGAGTGGAAGTGCCCCAATGTGACCAGCTCACGCACGCGCAGCTTGGAATGCGGCTGTGACTTGCCGCACACCCTACGCTGCAGTGGTGATCTGCATGGCTTAACACTGCTGGCCGAGAGCCTGCGCAGCTCACCCTACTCCATCTCCTTGCTGGACTGCTCGCTGCGTAATGTAACATTTCTAAGTGATGCCAAAATATTTGATGGCATATCGCTGCATGGTCTGGTCATCTCGTCTGGTGAAATCAAGCGTGTGCACAAGTCAGCATTTCTGGGCATTAAGGGTCCACTGCAAGCACTGGGTTTACCCGGCAATGCGCTGCTAAGTGTGCCCTGGAACTCGCTGTCGACGCTTAATTCGCTAGAGCGTTTGGATTTGTCTAATAACAAGATTAAGGCGCTGGGCACCGCTGACTTTGTGGGTCTGACAAATCTGGTCTATCTGGAGCTGAGCAATAATCTAATTTCGAGCATATCTCAACGCACATTTGGCAATTTACGTAAACTGGAGGTGCTGAAGCTGGGAGGCAATCGTCTGGGAGATTTTCCGCAAAGTCTCAAGGCACTTAGTCAGTGTCTTAGTTTAAGGTGAGTCAATTAAGTAATAAGGAGCAAGATGGCTATAAAATCTAGTGGTAAATCTCTAAGATCCGCGCAATATATTGGATTTCGTTATGGAAGAGCTTTACTGTCGCTATTATCTGGCTTGGTTTAGAGATTACAGCAGTTGTTGGTTGAAGTTCCCACTGAAAGACATGGATACTTACCTCCTTCGCTGGCTAGCAAGTCTCAGAGATAAGAGCATTCACTGTAAATAAACAAGCACAAGAGTCTTATTTTTGTTGAGCCCTATCTTCTGAAGGATTTATAGTTTCGAAAATGGCTACTCCGAAAGTCCTGCCGAATTCTTTGAAAAAACATAGTAGGTATGCTCCAGGTGGTTAGGAGCATATGGTAGTCTAATGAGGTATCCTTATGGGCCTGAACGCCCTATATTGAAAGTCCACAATAAACGCGTTTTATGCTGCGCCGCAAGATTGACTGAGCTAAGCTCTATCGAACACCAGTTGTCTTTATGGCATGAGTGTGTTAGGAAGGTAACAAAGCAATAGCACCCGGGAACTCCAAGCGTGCCAAACAGGTCGTTTTTCGAGGGTCCAACAAATTTTAAGATATTGCATAGGTGAATCAATTGACAACCATCAGTACTATGCGGTAGCCTTATCACCAGAAGAGAGATTACCTTAACTACTCCCCAAGATCTTCTTGATATGCATGGCACTTAAAAAAAAAAACCACAATGATGTAAATATAATTTCAAGGGCTCTCCCCTTTTTTTTTTCTCCGTAATTTTAAATGGACTACCTCTCTACCTACGCTACTGGGCCACAGGATCCTTGCGCTTGTCAAGCCCCATCTCTAAGTCAATGGATCAGTCTATGATTATGCCCATAGCTCATCGTCAAATCCTTTTCCACATAATTTCTGATAGTCTACAAAAATATATTCTGGGATGATGCTGCTTCACCGAAGCCGCTTTAAATACAATACATATAAGTTCCGAAAAGTAGATGAACCCGCTGATCTCTTGAGGCAACTCATTTTTAAAAGCTTTACTCAAATTTTGAAACCTCTTTCTTCCAGGGAGCTTGATCTCACGGCCAATAACTTGAATGGGCCGCTCAGTGCTCAAACCTTGCCGGGTATGCGCAATCTTGGCTCCTTGAATCTCAACTTTAACATGATCAAGAGCATACAAAACAAGGCACTGCAGAACTTCTCACGTTTGAGCAGTCTTTCTCTACGCCACAACCAAATTGATGTGCTGCAAGATCACGCCTTTTATAACTTGGGTGCGTTGGACAGTCTCGATCTAAGTTACAATGGAATTGTGGCCATTTCCAGCTCCTCGCTGCAACACTTGACGCGCCTGACCATACTAGATTTAACGCACAATTTTCTGCGCGCCTTTACATCGGATCTTATAGCACCATTACCCTCGCTGCGAGAGCTACGCCTGGCTGGTAATGACATCTCTATTGTGGCCAATAATGCTTTGGATGGAGCACGCGAGCTGAAAAGTTTGTCCATGCAGGAAAATCCGCTGTCCTGCGACTGCAGCATAAGACACTTTGCAGAGTGGCTGCAGATATCCAAACTACCTTCGCAGGATCTTATGAGTGCCACTTGCGTAACGCCGCCAAGACTTGAGGGTGCGCCACTTTTGCAAGTGCCCGTGGAAACACTAAGCTGTGATATGGATAATGTGGAAAAGGACAATGCCAATATATTGGAGCACTTGGAAACGCTGGCCAAACCAAATCAAACTTCTCATATAAGAGATCTGTCCGAAGAGGTGCGTTGCGTGGAGAGTTTGCAATTTGTGACAATTTTTTTATAAATTATTTTGTATACATACTTTAGATAATGCTGCACGAGCTGCACTACTCCGCAGACTATGGGCTTATACTTACCTGGATACTGAATCTCAGCAAAAAGGATTATATGTGTGATGCCATTTTTGTTTATAAAGAGGAGAATATTAACGAAATACTTATAGACAATTCGCCTGTAAGTACTAATTGAAATGTTGTTAGATGTTGTAATTTTTTGGACTAGGAACAATAGTGTGAAAATCAAAATTTTATGAAAAAAATTAGGGATATTGTGGAGTTTCAAGTTTCTTACTTAAGTGGAAATAATTCACAAATTCTATTAAAGTTTGAAAGGCCCAATAGATTCCCACTTACGTGGAAGGAATTCTCAAATTAATTTAGAGAAAGAAGTTCCCAATAGATTTCCTTATAAGTGGAAGTAATCTCCATATTCTATTAAAGATATATAGATTTATATAGCCAATAGATTTCCACTTAAGTCCACAAATTCTATTAAAAAAAAGAAGGGCCCAAGAGATTGTGAGTGAAGAATTGGACTAGAAGATTCAACTCGGAATATTTCGAATCTAACCGGTTCACCACATTTTCAACATATATGATGGAGCAAGGAAGTTTTTCAAAATCCGTGGGTTTTCAGTTCTATTCTATAGACAAATGCATAGATTGCATATAAAACGTTTGCTGGAAATTCCAAAAAGAGTTCCATTACCAAAACCGTATTACTTAAAAGACTAACTACTTATTTCAGATACATTGTGAGAGCAAGGTAGTCAATGGTCAGAACACAGTCAGTGTCATTGTACCAGACAGCTCCTCGCTGGATATAGGCGAGAGGTAAGCCCATTTTCTATAACATAAATTTCCCGTAGACTAATGCACGTAACTTTCCACAGCTATCGTTTCTGTTTGGTCATGGTGCAGGAGAAGAATCCCAAGGCTGATTTGAACATAGGCTGCTCGAACATAACCAAACTGCAGCTGAGCAGTTCCGGCGCTGTGCCTGAGGTGCGTCAATATGCCAGACGACCCGCCTACTATCCGGCACATGATCTTGACAACGAACTTAGCAGCAATCATATGCTTAGCGAGGATTACAATCTAAACAAGCGTCAGTTCAATAGTCTGGCTGGCAGTCAGCAGCAATCCCAACAGCATCCGCCCACGCTGCTGCATTCATATGATATTATGGACTCACTTAATAAGAGTTTTCTGCCTGGTCTGGGCTTGGGCATATTGGTTACCTCGGTTATGGTCTTGATTTGGGGCGCTACACGTATACGTCAAAATGGCGGCAGCGGTAACAACCACAGTGGAGCACATAGCGTCAGCAGCGGGAACAGCAGCATACACAATAACAACAATAATAGTAGACCGGGTACGCCAACTGCCACCACATGTTATGCCGCCTCGGAGCATATAGCGCGTCTGGCAGATCCGGAAAGCGGCACGCGTTATCTAAAGCTGCAGGCCACGACAAGTCTTTGAGGGTACACGCTGTTTTAGGCGCCCAAAAACCAAGTCAAGTTCTGTGAGTTGCGTTGAGGCCAACGAACTCTTGTGATAGTACAAAGATTATGTACCAATTTTTTAGTTACTTGTAGTACTTAAATGTTAGTTATATAGAGCTAAGTTAATGCACTAATCCAAATGGTTTGCCCAACATATTTCGACCGCTTCTGGAAAGATTTCTTGAAAAACTAACAAAATTGTGCCATAAGCCAGAACCAGAGAGCGTAAATTGTTATGCAGTTTGACCTTTGCCTTAACCTCAGACACGGGCATGTCATAAGATTTTTTGGGCAAACTGTATAAGTACTTATATACCATATAGCATATAGGCTTTAACTTTAAGAAACTATAAGTCATGACATTAGTCCTAAGGTCTTAATAATTTATTAACCACACGAAATAAGGTACCAAGACAAAGAAGTAAAAGAAATAAATGTTAAAGCAAAACAAAACAATAATATGTACTGTCTGCATGTGCGCAATAAGGATTTGAAGGACCTAGGGTCAGTTGGGTAATTTATGCATAGTATATAAGTACCACCACACTGTTGTAAGTAGCTGTAAAGTACCACTCTAAATGAACGCATTATGTTAAGAGCCCTTCATTTACCATTACACTGTCGCTTGACATTTTAATGACGTCACAACTCGGCCGACATCTGCGCCGTGCTAACAGAATTTCAAGCAAATTAGTCAATTATACAAGGAATGAGCTCATAGACCACAAACCCGCCCAGACTCGTACCACACTTACGCATTAAATTAGCGGAACAGCGAGTTGTAACAAATGTAAAGTGGATGGAATACAACGACAATGGAATACACTCTAACCATAACCAAATTTATCTAAGAACTTTCCAGTTTGAGCTAAAACATATACCCTAACCTGTTTAGGAATTACATATTTGTCTTGCAAGCAACTGCAAGTTTTATTTCCAGTCTCCGGTTTAGTATCCCAATGGAAAGAGATTGCCCCCAAGGAGACCAATAAAGCAGGCATACAAAAAAAAAATAAAAGTGGTTAGAACTTTAAGGGCCATACGCTGCAGTTATGCAGTTTTGACGTTTGGTGCGGAATTTTTTCGTGCTGCGTATGGGCCTTTAGATGGTAAATATTTTTTCGATTTATGGTTTTATTTATTTTTGGGATCGCTGAAAAGAGTGACAGTGTTAGCCTTACTAGTATGTTAGGCCGCCTAATACTGGGACGGCCATCGTATACCTTGCTTGGCATACGCAGCTTCTTCATGACACGAAGTCTGAGTAACCTGATGGTAAATAAGATCAAGACAAAAAAATGGCCAACATTAAATTCGTGAGGCGTCGACTTTGAGAAACCCTTTATTATCACATTTCAAGGAAACTTCTGATTAAGCCATCTTTTATGTGAATATTGAATAGCTTTAAAAAACAATACATTTCCCTGTACGAGGTACTTTTATTCCATTTTGTCCTTTACAATATTTTTGGACTGTTCGTTAAATACAACATCAGTCAATTGACCAACTTTATTGGCGTTGCTTTGGCCTTTTTTGGTAACACATCGGCTGAAAAGTCCGTCGGATGACTTATAGATGATGCCACAAATGCTGTACCCTTATTATGCATAGTACCAACATTTTTAGGAATTTGAGCTATAGAGACTGTTATCTGTATCTCGCTGGAGAGACATCTGGCTTCCCGAATAAGATGATGCCCGAAAAAACGGCTATTTTGAGGGCCTCGGCAAATCGTTCAAGCAAAAAGCTATCGAATGATACCATTTCCCAGATTATATCGCTCTCAAAGAAAACTATGTTGACGAAGAAAGTCAAATTTCGCCAAAAAGTTATCCTGACTTTTCAGCCGAAGTATTATATGAACATAGGTGGGTCTATTTGTATGGAGCCGAAAAAGCCGATTCGCGGCGCCCCCTAGGAGTGCTCTACGGACAATTCTAAGCAACTTTGCCGAAGAAACCATAGGTCTATTTTGAATTTCGAGCCGGCGGATTTTTAAAAATAGGTTTTTTCCCTATGTAACATTTACGTTCAACATTTGGAGAGCTCGGCTGACGCATCCCGGTATTTGCAAAATCAGCTTGGATTACTCGAAGCATGGTTAAAAAAGTGGAGGATTGCAGTGAACAGTCAATAATCAGTCCAAGTAACTTTTACTTTGAGGCGTGGAAAATGTCCCCCAAATACCCTTTTTGGTTTGTCGATACTGGAAGAAGAAGAAGTTAAATACCTTGGCGTGTACTTGGATCGAAGGCCAAACCCAAAGGCAAACCCAGCTCAAAGCTAAGACTAGGCAAATGTATTGGTTTTTAGGACCTCGGTCCCAACTCAGCTTGGAAAATAAAATCCGTCTTTACAAAGCTATTTTAAAGCCAGTATGGACCTATGCCTTGCAACTTTGGGGTACGGCAAGTACATCGAATATCGAGATACTTCAAAGATTCCATTCAAGCACACTCAGAAATATTGTCAGGGCACCCTGGTATGTTAGTTATTATCAAATACACAAAGACCTCAACATATGTTATGTAAATGAAGAAATTAAGCAACGAACAGAAACATACATAAACAGACTAAATTTTCATGAAAACTCATTAGCTATAAACTTATTAGATAATAGCGCAGATACTAGACGATTGAAGCGATATCATATCCTAGATCTCGCGCATAGATTCTAAATTACAACTAAGTCTGCTTAATCTTATATTGGTTTAGCTCATTGGAGTAAAGCCAATCATGTAAATCATTTTTGTAAGATGTTATAAAATTGGTTGAATATCCTTTGGACAGATTACAAATAAACATATATAAAAAAAAAAAAAAATATTTACCTATGAGTGCCGCCAGAGGGCGTTTCATGCATATTTTGCCATTTTCTCGCGTCTCTTTCGAGAAAAATTACGAATTTCTTCGAAAAATTCTGAAATATTTGACTTGACCCCCAAAACCCCCACATACACATAAAAAAAAAAAAATCCGCCGGCTGGAAATTCAAAATAGACCTATGGTTTCTTCGGCAAAGTTGCTTAGAATTGTCCGTAGAACTACTAGGGGGCGCCGCGAATTCGAAAAAAAATTTGACCCATCCTAGTATATATACATAAATAGTATACTTCGGGCGGTATAGAATTATTTTCGTCAATAATTTTAGCCTTAAGCTCGTCAATGGTCTAAGGCTTCCTGCCGAGTTTGGAGATCTGGATTTCCGGAGAATTTTTGTTGCAGAAACCAAGTTTTACAACTTGGAGTGTGGCATTTCACACTGTCTTGTGGAAACCACCGATATCGATTCTCTTCAGATAAATGTTTCAATGTTGTTTGGACGTCACCTTTTGTTGCATTGATCTCGATTGGATTATCCGTTCCATAAATTCCGAAATATAGCTTATTTACGACACCACAGAAATTAACTTCCAAAAGTTAGAACTATTTTTAATGTATAGAGCATCACTATTTCGGCGCGATATTTCGATATAAAGCGATTCGTGGTTAACATTGTACTGAATGAAGTTAATCGGTTGATAAATGTCAAAGTTGTTTGATAATTGCATACCTACATAAAAGATAGCGCTCCCTATAAAAGCAACACTTAAAACATAAAAAAAATGTGTGCTCCCAATTTCGCCGAAACGCTGTGCATGTGGTTAGAAACCGAATGTTTTTGTTGTAACAGGAATTACAACGAATTGTCAAAATAGATTGAAAAGTGTATACATTTTTAACTGGAATATTTTTTAAAATATTCTTTGATAATGGATAATGAAAGGTGCTAACAAAGAGTAAGGGAAATATGAGTAGATGGCGACAGGAAAAAATGTGAAATTGGAATTGAAATAAAAATTTTCGTATTCCGGAACACGGCCGAATAAAACAAAAAATATCCTCGATTGGAGATTGGATCGGTCTCTAGACATCGCACGTTATGGGTAACTCTAAAATTTAAGAAAATAGAGCGCATTCAAAGCATGGATGGACTTGTTGCAATAGAAGAAAGAAAATAAACTTTATCTGGTTGAAAGAAATGCCATTTTGGTTATCCTAGCTCTTATAGTCTACAAGATGCAGGCGTTCAGATAGACTGACAGTCGGACAGGGCATGTCTTAATCAATGATTTTTGTTCTTTCGACCATATTAGAGGTAACTTTATGAGGTCTTCTTCTCTGAGTTACATACATTTGCACAAACTGAATATATCCCTTACCTTAAGGAAGTCTTCAAGTTGCAGGCTTACGTACCAACATACAGAAGGATATATTTAAATCATTTTCATTTGTCACTCCTGATCATATTAGAAGTAATTTTTGGAGTTCTCTGGTGTCTCCTTCTGTAAGTAATATACATTTTCTCAAACTTAATATACCCCTTCACAGGAAGTCTCCAAGATTCAGGCGTTCATGCAGACCAACAGTAGTACAGACAGAAAGACGGACGGGAATGTCTAAAACAATGTCTTTTGTCCTCCGGTAGTTACCAGGAGCTCTCCTGCGTCTCCTTCTCTATGTTATATACATTTTTACAAAGTTAATATACCCTAGAACTTAAGATATGGAGTTGAAAATACACAGGAGCAGTGCTCGAGTGTCCTGAAAAATTTTCTGACTCCCTATTTCTTTAGACTAACTCAATTAAAAGTTTTTGAAAGCGTAAAATTATGAGTTATTACCATAAAATGGCAATTCAATTGAAATCTTTGAGAAATCTCTTCCTTTATTGGAACTGTGACAAAGATTCGCTAAAAACAATATACCCCATTTAATTAATTTTATATATAGAGTGCAAAACAGCAGGATATTTTCTCATACAGAAATATGCAAAACATTAAGAAATATTTCTGCTTGTGTTACAGCCACATTCCCATACTACAAAGTGTTTATTTAAATACCAAATAATCTATAAAAGAAATTTCCATAAAAACAATTAATTGCCCTATGCATATAGTAAATACGAGTATATATATAGTACGTTTTTAATACATATTCCAACAAGTTAGTATAAGTTGCTGTACATCAAAAAAGAAAAATCAAAGTTAAACAAAACTAACGACGACCTAAGTCGGGTCGATAAGCAAGTAAAGGTTTAGTTTTGACAAACAACCAGTCATCCTCAATGCCAACCGGGCAAGTCCACTCTCCGGACTGTAGTTATTGTTTTTGTTGTTGTTATTGTGGACTCTGATGTTCTGTTGTGGTCAGCTTTGGGGCCTTACGCCGCCATAGCAGCAGCGCCGACGTCGACGTCCTCGGGCATTTGTCAAACGCCAACGCGTTGCCTTTTGACTGGGTCTACTACGTGTAGAGACCCAGCCATGTAGTTCAGTTCGTGTATAGAGCTACGCCATGCGACAACAATGGCCATAACGCAGCCACTCCAACACTCTTAAGGGTCTAACATACTACTATATCGATTTTTTGATATACACAATAGATTGCGAGTGGTGGCTCGCGAATGTGTGTGTGTGTGTGCCTATTTGTGAAAAATATTCAGTTCCAACTGATTAACAGCAGTTTAGCTGTCAAGTGTTTATGTGCTCGCTATAGGATCTAAGCAGCTGCAGTGCATCCGCTGGGATACACTTGCACGACTGCAGATCGGTTTGACTATAACAGTCTATATATGAGTATGCTTGGCTTTGTCTATCTGGTTCTCATATTGGGCTGGATACTGATTGTTTTGTTTCTCAAGTGTAAGAAATCATTAGCTTCGCCCTTTGGATTCAGCGATAATTATACCAATACCAACGATGCTTACCGAACAGGTAAGTGCTACTTTACTGGATAAATTTAAACACTAACAGTCTTATATTTCTAATAATCGTAGCTGGTTCCGACTCACACTCTCCCTTAAATTTAGAAAGAAATGCAAGAATTCAAATGCATTTCAAGTCATGCAATAATCTTGATTTTCATACCCCAAATTTTTTAAAACGTAATTGCATCGAAAGTTTATCCGTTAACATTTTTAGGCAAGTTGTCAGTTTTTGATGAAACTATTCTATTTTGATACCATCTATAAATGGAAGAGGGAGCATTGTCTATATTTTTGTTCTTGATAAAACTATTCTGCTTTGACATTATCTGTAAAAGGATGAAGGAGAATTATCTAGCTCTTAATTACACAGACACAAGAAAAGAGGTATCTTGATCTGGGGATGGAGCGTAAATTTTCTCCCACTATCAGAATTGATCCAACGGGTCTTGGTTTAGTATTAAGGCCCATACGCAGTTCGAAAATTTTCGCACGGAATGACAAAACTTCATATATAAAAAAAAATCCAATCCTCAAAAAAAAACATGAAAAAGAGTTATTTTAGATTCTTCTTCACAAACCTGACGTGCTGACGTCGGATTCGGATTCAGCGACCCCAAAAACATAAATAACATCGTCGGAAAACCGGTCTCAAAAAAAATGTTGTGGGCTTTTTTGAAAAAAAATTTTAATTTTCAGGTTCAGGTTTCAGACCACACCATGTTTTCTATGTGTTTTTGGGATAGCTGAACCCGAGTCTAAGGCCAAGAAAACCACAGAACGTCAGTGTCCTGACTTAACAACAAAAAAGCCCACAAACCGAGGTATTTTAGAGTTTATCCCAAAAACCCGACATGATAACGTATTTTTGAATTCGGATTCGTATTCAGCGACCCCCAAAAACATACAAAAAACATTGTCGAGTTTTTTGAGGTTAGGGTAGAACATAAGCACGTTGGACTTACTCTGTTAGCCAATTCGGATTCAATGCGTCGAAATACATAAAGGGAGTCGCTGAAGGTAAAAAAACCCCAGAACGTCTGACCCCCCAAAAAACCCCACAAAACGAGGTAACCTCAGAAACCCAACGTGCTAAGGTCTTCTTCACGTCAGATTCGAATTCAGCGATCCCAAAAATATCGTCGGGCAACCTGTCCCGAAAAAGTTTTTTTTTTCGGTATTTTGAGGTTAGGGAAGAACCTAGACCCGCTGGGCCAATTCTGTTAGCGAATTCGGTTGAAATACATAAACAAATATTTTTATCAAGTAGACCGTCTACGGTCGGGGCATACCAACAGTAATGTACACCATAATTTATTTAATTTCTAGTGTTAAACCGACTTTGAGGACTTTTGATTTGCAGCTTCTCTACATATCAAAAAAGCCGGTCTGTGTCAATTTTCAATATTGTTTCCTGGAAAATATGGGAGTAAGCGGCAAAATTCTGTTTTTGTAATATAAAAAAGAACAGAATGCACGAAAAATTTGAATTTTATTTTCATGACCGCAGTTCGTTTGATCTTCAAAAAAGTCAATTGGGACAGAGGGGCTGACAGACAAACAGACGGACAGGGCTAAATCGATTTCTTTTGACATCCTGATCATTGTGACATAAACTTTTTCTTACTATTTGTACCCAATGTACAGTGTATACAAAATTTTAAAAGCTACAGTCAAAACCATAAATACGTAAGGAGGTTCCAGCGCCTTTAATAGTCTAGCTTCAGACCGGAAAACATATCTGAAAAATGCATTTGATTCTTTTTGTGGAATTAAAACTGCTCTACAAATATTTGAATTCTTGGGGCAAACCCTAAAGGCGTTAGAATGTTCTAGAATTAAGTAAAATGTACTAATTTGTTCTTCAAGACTAGAGGGCATTGACGTGTACACTATGGTAATTAAGACATGAGACTAAAAACATTTTTATGTATAGTATACTATGTTCTATTAACTATTTAATTTAGGCATTAATTATAATTCAATGTGGGTAACGAATATCCATGAAAACGTCAATAGAAAATAAATGGGCAACATATTGAATAGCTCCGGTTTTTGTAGAGGGCTAAGTAGAGTTGTTTAAATTAGCCGACGTTCAAGTACTCTTCAACTTAATATAAAGGAAATTAATTATTCATAAATAATTTCCATGAATAACTCATGTATAATAATTATTTCATTCACATAATACATAAAGTGTGTTTGAAAATGTTTGTTGCGAAGTCAACTTTACGCCAATTCGAGAAATGTTAAAAACCGTCGTACCTGTTTTCAAAACTTTTAGAAAGAGAAATAGAGAAAAATTAGTTTTGAGGTATTTGTACCGAAGTAACCTCTCTCTTTCCCTTCAGATCGTCATGGCTCAGTGCATGTTATACAATTGCAAGCGGAAGACACGGAGCAGGAAGATCGGTATTTAGATGATTTCCATCGAAATACGGACAATCTACAACGCTACTCACATCGTTCACAGCGGTCCACACTGGAAGAGCGTACTATAGAGACAACTTATCCAACTGATGCGGTAATTAATCCTGCATACACACACGATGAGGACTATGTCATAAATGGTAAGTAGAGAGACTTAAGCACTTACTACGCCTAAACATTCCTTAATATACATTTAATTTACAGCTCCACCACCATCGTATGAAGAAGTTATGCGTCAACCGCAAGTATATCCCGAAGTGCGCCACAATAATCGCAAGATTAGTGATGCAAATATCTAAACTGATTTTAGACTACTCTAGTAAAAATATATGTAAATAATTTACAATTAAATTTAATTTGATTCTAAGCTGTGATTCTTAAATTGTGTATACGTACTGTATTTCTTATATTACATTTACCTGCACACAAATTGCAAATTTTAAGATTAGAATGCATTTTTTCAATTTTGCCATAACAAGCAGTTTGTTTATAAATTTATATTTTGCCTAAAAAATTTAAACAAAATCAATTCAATTGATTTAACTTAGGCTATAAAACCCTTGTTTAAACATTAAATACACACTTATAGCACACACAAAAATGTACAAAAGAAAGAATAAAATATAAAATAAAAATGTCAATCTTCAGTCAAAGAACATACAAGAGGTATGCAATTTGTATATAAGTAAATAAATTATGCTTATTTAAATAAAATGTATAAAATAAAAATAAACAAAAATGGTATTTTAAACACTAATTTGGCATTTAGCTAAATTACTTCACTAAATTCGATATAAAAAAAGTGATGCTTGCTATTTGTTTTGCAACAAATTATACACAGTTCTAATGACTTGAGTTACAAATATTATATAGTGGTTTTTTTTTTTTTTTTGATTTTTGGCAAGTTTTGAGCGCCTTTCAAACAATAGCTATATCTTGGCTTAAGCTTTGGCTTTTGGGCCACAGTCGTGCGCATCGATGAAAGCCTCCAGTGCGGTGGGTATTGAACCCTTAAAATTTAGTCTATGTGCTGCTATTGTGCGGGCAGACAGACATTTCAGCGTGGTGTGTGCATTCTGATAACCATGCAGCACATTGGCTAACGTGGCTGTAAACGTAAGAAGATCTTTGAAAAATTGTTCATGAGCTAAGGCTTTTGCTTATACTTACGTTGCTTGCATGCTGCAGCGGCAGTATGTCCCGCAGCATTGACGGCATCTAAATGCGCACCCGCTTCCACAAACAGTTGTACAATACGTGCCATTTCTGTTTGCCGATCCTGAGACTCATTTACCTTGGTGACCAATGTATGCAACGGGGAATTGCGTGCCGAGTCAACGGCTACCGCAGAGGCGCCGCAGTGTACGAGCACCAGGGCTGTAGCATAGCAGGGAAATCTGGTAACCATCAAAAAAATCATTAAAAAATAATACTGTTCACTTTATGGGTACAGTGTACGGATTAAGGGAAATTACAGCAGTTCCCCACGGTTATAACGTAACTACTTACTTGCACATTTCGTTGGTGTAGAACTCGTCCACTGGCGTCACACCATTCACAGCCAAATGCAATAGGGTCTGACCGTCCTGCATACGCGTATCGTTTTGTATAAACTTACGTACCACAATGAATAGCTCTTGAATTTGATCCTCTTTGATATCATGATCCTTTTTGCGACGTGCCAATTGTGTCACAATTTTAATTAAATACAGCGCCGTTATACAGTTCTGATTATTTTGTTCCTAAGGACAAATAGTACAGTTAGTAAATTTTACATTTATGAATTAGGTATAAAAACCTACTTGTAATAGACTGGCACATGAATTCGGTTTGGCTTGCTTTATTTTGAATTTGTTTTGCTCAATCTCCTGCTGGCACTTGGACAGCACCGGTAGCACCTGATCCAGCGTCAAACGATGGTTTTCCACGCGTAATATCTGTGCGAATAATTGCGCAAAACGCAGTAGATCACGATCCACGGTAAGCTGTCAATGGAATCAAACTAAGTTTAGTTTCAAGCAGCGTTTAAAGAATACTGGGGCATACTTACATTATTGCGCATGCGCAGGTCTATAGCATAGTTCCATAATCTTTGGCATTGCTCGAAGCGGCCTTGATCAGCCAACACTGCGCCGCGGTAAAAAATTGCCTGCGGCAGCTCAGGATTATCGCGTCCAAGTATGCGCTCTCGTATGGTCAACGCTTCCATGTGTATGGAGTGATGATTCAGCTTAATGGCATTCAATTCTGGCAAATTCTCAGTCTCAAACCAACTATCATAAGCAGAAATGGGCTGCAGCACCTTTTTGAGCACCACACGATGTGGCTCGCTATAGCGCAGCTCCATGGCACGTAGCAAGTAGCTAAAGGCACGATTCAGATCATAACTGTGGTAAAACAATAGCTACTTGTTAATGTCGCACGTAAAAATAATAGCTGCATAATTACCGTCTTGCATTGGCATATGTGGCGCCAAGTAGCTCCAAAGCAGTAATTTGCTCCTCCAAGTTCATTAGTCCAGGTCTTTGTATAAATGCCTCGACAACATCATCGTGCAGGCGCTCGGCAGCCTGCAGTGCGGGTGTTATGCTCAACTCATTCTTTTGTAAGGTGGCGCCATTGTCCAGCAATAAACGCACTACATCCAAGTGACCACTCTCGGCAGCATAATGCAGCGCTGTTGCACCACACAAAGCCTGATCGTTTATGCGTGCACCATGCTTCAACAAGGTGTCCACAATTAGTTCGTGTCCACGATAGCCGGCTATCATTATGCAAGTATTATTGAATGCATTGGTGGCATTCACCTCGGCTCCATGGTCTATCAAAAAACGCACAATGTCCAGGCGGCCTGTGTACAATTAAAATATGTTGTAATTTGCACAATGATATAACATGTGTTACAATACGCACCTTCATAGCAAGCTGCGCGCAAGGGTGAAGATTGAGCCTTCGTATTATGATTGACATTGGCGCCGGCCTGTACCAACATTTTGACAATCTGCAAGTGACCCATGCCAGCGGCAACCCACAAGGCGGTGGCTCCATAGACCACTAGCCCATCAAATATCACATTGCACTCGCGCTCCAGATCAATGTCATAGTGAGAAAGTAATGTTTTAACAAAGTTCACATTGCCGGACATGGCGGCCATGGTTAATGGCGTCAACGATTGGCCATCGGGTTCATCGAAAGTCTGCAATATAAATAAATATGTACATATGTTTTAATAATATAAGCTATGACATTTACATATGCTTGAGTAAGCTCTTTTTCACAGTCAAGGTTTGCGTGCGCACACAAGTCCAAAAATAAAACGCCTGTGCGTTAGGAATTATCTTTGGCAAACGAAACATTTAAGTATTTACAGCATAAATCAAGAAAAACGTGCATAGAAACATTTTTGGCATTTTATTTTGGGGGGCAGCATGTGAATGCAACAGCTGGGAAATTTCCAAGATACCGATAAGCTAAATTCGAAACACCGAGATAAACATACTCTATGGGAATCTTTTTAAAAGCATGGGATTTGCAATATGCCTCAGAAGGGAAAAAGTTGGATGTTTATAAAAATGGTGCAACTTTTTGGTATCAGTCGCGTATGCAGAGAAAAGTATGTTGGTTTTTATAGAAATTCCTGAATAGACGCAATTTATACGGCTAATATTTGCAAACCATTTTCAGACCAAGTTGAGATACACCAAGCTGACTGAATTTAATGTACTCTTTGAAAAGTTAGTGTAGATTTGTATGGGAAACCGAGTGCAGGCGGGTTTTCTTTGTCCGCTCATTTCTTTGAAAGCATTTGTTTTTGCTGTCATATGTAAATATTACAATTTGTCCACGTATAAACACACAACCGCGAATTTACACGCCCACATAGTAAAATACATCTATATAAAGCTCAGATCCAGGCAGTGCAAAGTCCCATGCAAATTCATTTGATAGACTTTTCGAGGTCCGAGGCCAATAAAGGCTGCTACTATAAATTGCGTATATGGCTTGTTTTTGCTGTTGTTGAGGGAACTGCGTTGTGCTTTAAATGGTATGTTATTTTGTGTTATCTTCGAGTCGTTGCTAAAAATATCATTCTAGGTCAAGAAACGGCCAAGGAATACCACCAAACATATGGCTAGAAAGCAAAACAAAGCGAAAACTCACCGCGGGATAGGTTATATAGTTAGTTAAAGGGAATGTAGTATTGTTTGCGCCACGCCAGAAATTAGCACCAGGCCAAGCGGATTCATACCAGCGTTTGCGAGTACTAAAAAATATTTGGATTAGTAAGCATTTTTTAAGCTGTATAGCGTGTAGAGTTTTTTAGGTAAAGCCTATTACCGATACAGTTCCGCGTGCATTGCTGCGCTATAAAAATGTTTGGATGAGACTGAAGTCCTGGCAGCATTCACAAAATTCAATAAAACTTCGTTGGACGCTAATAATGAAAAGGATAACGAAGGACCCAGGCTAACATAACACCCCTAAGTTTGCATAGCATATGGATATAGTCTTTGGGTATGCCATATGAGGGTTGAACAAAGGACAATAAGGGAGAGCGCGCATGCCTGTCTGCCAAATGCACAGCTGTTGGCCAGGGTAAACAGCTGTTTACTGGTTTTCCCCCATTGAGTCTAAAATTTTGTAACGTTGGTTCTCGATAGTCATTGCAAGCCTGTTAATAAAATCATATCGAATATTATGTGCTACAAAGATATAGCAGTTTGCATTATTTATGGCATAAGCTGTCTAGTTGATAAGATTTCAATATCAGCTGGTATGCTGGTTTGCGCATATGCATTACGTCTTATAAATATGACAGAACTGTGCTTCAGGAACTGTGCAAACATGGGCAATATGCCAAACTGGTGTCACAAAATCCAGAGAAGCACTATGAGTAATTGTAAGAAAATGGCCTGTGAAAATTAGGATCAACGTCTTCGCGTGGCTAATAGATAAATTTGCTCAATAGACGTGACAGTGACGTGTATGCTTTAAATAAAGAAATCTACATATGTATATACATACGTATATATGCCGCCTATATAGTGTTCAAGCCAAAACAGAATAAAAAACTATAGATACAAGTTTCGAAATGCTTGCTCACAATTACTGCAGCTAGCAATTTGGCAAGAATTGCAATCAAATATTTGACTTACATATAAACATATTATGGGTATATTGGTTTTATAAACACTGACATATGTTTACACTGGGGCCGCCTGCATGGAGCTGTGGGGGCGCTAAAGAGGCGTAAGATGCGCGCGCGTTAAACAAAGAAAACGCTTGAAAAAATCTGCGGAAACGCAATTGAGCAGCAAGAATGAGCCAAACAGCAAGAAAAACAAATGATGAGGCATATAAAATAAATTCACGCTCTTTATAGCGCTAGGTAGCCAAAAAAACAACAACAAATTTTAATTATAAAACAAAAAGTTAAATGCTCATTAATGACGCAGTAGTAAATAGGAGCCTACCCAAATACTTTTAACTCCACAGACACACAGACAAACATTGTTAATTAACAAGTTTTTCACATCGGATAAATGATCTTACCAAATTCACAATATGCGTTTGCATCTTTACATCTTTGACGTTGTTGAGAGCTGCTACGAAGCGTAGTATTTGACTACTACGCGCTGAAAGGTATATTGTATGGAGCACATTAAACTTTATCTTGTCTGCATGGGGAAACTTTTCGCGTAACTCCTCAAAGAGTTCTACGAGCATGCCATGTGCCATATCAAAACCCAAGTCAAGGCTATCCACAAGCGCTGTGTGTGGTGCCTGGGGCTCATCGGGTTCTATGTCCAAATACGCATCCATATCCAGGTCCATTATTGTATAAGGCAGCTGCGCTAATGCGTTGCATGAAAATGAATCCGCACTTGTTATGAATGCTTATTTAATGTATTTTATGTTTAAATAAAGTTGTTTTTATATTATTTTTTTATAATTTTTGTGGACACTAGCACCTGCTGGGCGCTCTAGGTAAAATGCACGATTAGATCAATCGCTACAAGATCGCCGAGATCGATGTGCTGGTATAGTTATCGGTATTTCTTATCGATATGTGCAGGCACGAAAACGGTGTGATGCGCAACAATTATCGATAGCACGTTGAGTAGCTTCGCTCCAACTGCCTCAATTAACGTTGAGTTGTTTAAAAAGTTATTTAATTGAAATTATTTAAACGCCACGACTATACTCCAGCCTTCCTATATTTGGCAAAATAATAAAATACATTTTATTTTTAATTTAAACCCATTTATTTTGATTTACAATTTTCAAGTACAGAAATAGTGTTTTTGTTGTATGTGCGTGTATAACATGTCATTATCAAGAAACTTATGTGAAACATTCAATATTTAAAAACCGTACCTGTAATGCATAGATTGCATATTAAGTGTTTGTATTGTATATCCTTACGATGAACATGACTACATGAAGAGGTTTTGTGTTGAAATAGTTTGCCTGTAACATCTGTCCGATTTCTGATTTCTGCGATTTGGGTAACTTATTTGAGCTAGGTAGTGTATTTATGAGCAAGTATTTATAAACCTTACTTTAAATAATGCTTAATATGTTAATGAGTGCGTACGCGTACATACAAAATGTTGGGTGTTTAAATAGTCCGACACTCACTTTAACCAGTTTAAACAATTGTTGTCTAATTTTTGCTTATTGGGTAAATAATTTAAGCTTGTTATGTGTTTGTGTTTTATAAGTTTACCCAAAGCAAAAATTAATTTATCGAAGCGTATAGAATATATTTTTCCAACTGGGTTTATTGGAAAACCATATCTAAACGCGACGATTTTATTAACAAATTTTGATTTGCAATTTTTCAGTTTTTTATATATGCTGGTCAAAATTATACGCAAACTCCTTGTTGCAGCTCTATATTCTACACCAATCTTTGCCAACAACAATTATGACTAGCATTATGTTTACCTCCTGTATATACTGCAACATATTTACTATAAATCTATGTTTGGTAAGTTTATGTTAATTTTCTGTGTTTTTGGTGTGTGTGTTAATCGAGTGCTATCTCCACTTAAAATTTTCAAAAAAATCTCTTCTTCAATCGTAAGCTTGGCAAAAATCCTTCCACTAACTTGTTCATACTAATTAATTTACATACTCGAAATTTAGTACACACAAATTAATTTGGTCTTTGTTTCTAATCTGTGTGGTTCTACGAAAAGGAAAAAGTTCGCCATATTTCATTTCCTATTATGTTTTCTTTTTCTTTATAAACGTGCAGCAGCTAAGTCTTGAATTGTCTTGATAGTGGATTTCTCACAATTGATTTGAATTTCTTGATATGCTGCAAGAATTAATAAATATTTATTAATATTAAGTTTAAAAATTCAATAAATTAATACAAAAAGCTGTTGCAATTAATTATTTACAAGCGTAGCTGTTTAAAAATTCAGTTTAGTTTCAAAAAAATTTCTAAATTATGCTAAAAATATTTAAAAATAAAGTGCAAACACAAAACTCAAAATTACTACAAATTACAATTGTAGTTAAAAAGAATTTACTTGTTTGCTGCTGCCGTCGTTCCTGTGAAGTGCTTCATTTAGTTGCTAGCCGCAATGGCTATATTGTGGGCAGGTTCTGCCACTGAAGCCGGAGCAGCTTTGTTCAAACTAACGTTATGATTCTTTGGTCCACCGGAATTAAGACGTGCGTTGCGACGCCGCTGTGAACGTGCATTCTTTGGCGATGGAGTTTTGGTGCTAGAATCCGGCTCAGACAGCTTGTTTTGCGGTTTATCACCTCCAGCTCCAAATTCAGGACTAGTTGTGTTAGCGCCGTTTGCTCCAGCGCCCTTCTGAGTAGTGTTGCTGTTGCGTCGGTTGCGACGGCGTGTGTTGCTCGCACTATTATTAGACTTAACAGTTGGCTTAAGTGTAGTCTTGCTGGGATCAAAATAGCTGTCCAGCAGTTCAACCAACTCTTTTTTATCTTCACTCTTCAGATTATCTATAGCTTTAAGCGCTTCGTTTAGTCCTTCGTTGCGCTGCTCAGCCCAAATAGCATTCAGTGCAACCAAATCAAAGCCATGCTCGGCCAGCACAATGCGAAATTTGACAGCACGCACGCGATGATACAAGGTAGTCTTGAAATAGTTCAAGAATACTGGACGGAACGAGTTTTGGCGTTCCAAGTTTTCATTTTGTATATCAAGCTCCTTGATATCACTAGCAATGGGCCTTGTAAATGGCTTAATAGCGTTGAAAACATTAGTCAACATCTCGGATGAGGCTGGCTCAGTGCTATTTTCACGATTGGCTAACTGCAGCGCCAAAGTAAATGCAAGCTTGGCACGCACGCTGGCACTGCCATCAAACTGATCACTCTCCGAGCGTTCATTATTTTTGTTCAACACTGTTTTGACATCCTTTGCGTCATCGGCTACATTTTCAGCACACTTTTCATCTTTAGGCTTAGACAAAATCTTTGTTAGCTTGCGCAGATTGTAGTTTTTCATATCGCTCATGTTAGTTTTAGCCAAATTTAAGGTATTGGCAAACGACTTTACAGTCTTGGTGAACCTGTCCAGCAGGCTGTATTTCTTGAGCGCCTCTAATACCATATAGGGTATAAACTTGCGCTCCTCGTGGTAAATAAGTATTATACCATCATTGGCAGTCTTTGATCGTAGCTTCTCAAGCCAGTCAAGAAAGTCCTTGAGAGCAGCGATCTCAGATTTGGATTTGATAATCTAACAAAGAGATAATTATTGTATAAAAGTGTATTAAACGTAGGCCGGGGGAAACTTACTTTGTAGGTATGCATCGATTTAAGCATACGATAAAAGCCTATCGAGATTACACGGACCTGATGGCGCTGACGTGCAGCAGGATTCAGATTCATATATGGCATAATGTACTGCTCGAAATGATCGTTGGGTGCATAAGCGGCAAGCTGCACAATCTGTAAGAAATTAAGAATGTTTTAAAAAGTGAGAATGATCCAATCCAATTTTTTTCCTTTCATCTCAAATTAAAATGTCAAAATGTCTGAGAAAAAAATTTCAATTTTTTTTTAATCTAAAAAAATTGAGAATTCTATTCGCCAGCCGGATTCGGTTATAGAAGGGGGGGCAATCCTAGCTAAACTGTCAAAACGATTCCGAGAAAAAAATTAGTTTAATCCAATTTTTTTTTTTTTTTTATTGCAGATATGTAAGAATTGGCTGCCTTAATTAATTTTTTTTCTTGTCGCTTTATCCGTAAATTGCAACGAAAAGAAAGTAAAGATAAAAAAGAAAGTAAGGTTATTTTGACAACTGGACTTTTTTTGCAGAGGCTGTTAACCTTTGCTGTCGCTTTCCATCCATATTTTTTTTACAGTATGCGGGAAACGTAATGCAACTACGTACATAAGCATACGTGTGTATATAAGCGTGTATGTATATATGTACATATGCAATACATATACTTCTGTGTACATACCTCATCAATAAGACGACGTCCAGTGGTATCTATATCTAATCCAACCAGAATATAGTTTCCTGCAGGCAATTCTTCCTTGATGCCTACAAAAGCCGAGGACTGATCGGCGGCAGCGACAGTAACACCAGTACCAACCATTTTGATATATGAACTGCGGAAAACACAATAAAAACGAACGTGTTAATAAAACGCAAATCCGGATAATTAAACGTTGTCTTGCGCGTTCTTTTTTACTTTTATACCTAAACGCACGCGTTATATATTTCAAAGTTTCGTAAAGAAAAAAAAATTTTTTTTTTATGTCAAACGAGATTTGACTTTTCTCCGAAAGGAAAAAAAACGAACCGCACAGAACGAAAGTTGCAAACTGAATGCTAGCTAGCAGGTTGTCCGAAAACCGTCTTCAAAGAGAACAAAAAAATAGCGGCACCTATGCGCCATCTTGAACTTTCACATTGCGGCACTGCACTTTATTTATCACATTTACACTTTGCACTATGCTTCTTGTAATCACAATTCCTTTACCTTGTATTTTTGTTAAATTTTTTTCTGGACCGGCTTTTTCGCTTTTTACGAACTTTTTCCTTTATTTTTCAAAAGGCTAAAGCGTTTTTGCTTCCGTTCGACGAGCTCACTCACAAATAGAAACAATTCGTACGACAAACTAAAACGAAATTAACAATTTAGAGCTAGCACCAAGTTTTATACAAAATTCGTAGGATTTTGTAAGAATTTGTATAAAGCAGGCGCTGCCAAGTGCTAAGTACGCTGGGCCAGAACGAATAAAATTTTAGCATTTATGTTTTGTCCCACTGTGCGTAGTTAAAGCGGTTTACGATGCTTGTAGGCGCATGTAATTATTATTACGGCACACATTTATTTTAGTTTTTAGCCATTTGGCTGCTTTTAACACCAAACCTACTTTTAACCACTCGCTTATAAGCGTTTCAAAATATAAACAGTCAGTTTAAGCTATATTAAATAAACAAAATACATTTTTAAGTAGACAACGCGTATAAAACAAATAAGCACAAGGCGCAAAGCGCAGGCACTGATAGGCGGCTCGTAGTGTTGCCTAACAAACCGCAGCTGCCTTGTTGTGTTTTTCTAGTTTGTTTTAAGTAATACTTAAGCATAAAATATAAAAATAATTACATTAGTTAAAGACACGCTTATTTACGCGTTTAAATCAAAATTAAGTAAAGCGCCACTTGCCAGCTAGTTTTTTTAAGGTTGCCACTGCGTTAAAAAAACATGACTGCTGCTACTTAACAGCTGAGTCACCCTGTGCATACGCAAAGCAAAACAAAAAACAGCTGTTTTGCAGTTGTTTTTGCTGCGTTGCTTAAATTACAAAGCGTAAATTTTAAAAACAAAGTGCAAAATAAAAGTTTCATAAAAGTTTATATAAAATAATTATGTTGCAAGGCCAAGCCGTGCCATACTACACACACTACCAGGTAAGCACAGCTTAAGTTTTAAGCACTTTTGGCCAACTGTCAAAACGTAGTTTTAAATCCTAAAACGTAGATAAACAACACACTCGCATACGTTCGCGATAAGAGCGCAAAATCAGGGCAGCCAAAACGGACCCATACAGCTACATATAACCAGAGTGCCAAGTAAAAAATGTTGTCTTACATCAAGCGAAAACTCTCAGAATCGGATGGCGGCAGCAGCGCCCCAAACAGCAGCAGCAACGCCGGCAGCGGCAGTACGAACATAAACCCGAGCGGCAATAACATAGTCAAGAAAACAGAAGAGCTTTTGCGTAAAACAAGTCAAATGTCTTTGGAAAATGAAGCAATTGCCATCGGTGAGGATGCACTGCTCCATGAGCTGGGCTATCGCAATGCCACCGATCTGCAGGAGACCATTTTTGGCAAGTTGTAATTATTGAATTAAATTGGCAAATTATATAATTTATAATTGTATTGCAGATCTATTGCGTAGCATACGCGATCCGGAGAAACCTTGTACACTAGAGGACTTGAATGTTATCTATGAAGATGGCATATTTGTAATGCCGCCCACCCGCTCAAATGTGTCTGTGGTAGGTGAAAAAGCAGCTTTGGTTAGCCGCTGATCGGACTGTGGTTTCTACATAGCACCCTTTGCCTTTTGCTTTGAAAGTTTGTTGCAATAATTTAAAACTTTTAAAGACTTAGTGATTTATGTATAGGGCAAGCGTGTTCCGCACTTTTGTATACCAGCGAGGAATACTACTCTTACTACTTCCAATCTACTTCTTCCTACTACTAGCTTAACCCAGCTACCTTCTGCTTCCAAAATGCATGCGAAAACATTGAATTTTAGAAAGAGATAGTGCAATTTTATTGATCATGAATTTGTTCAACTTGTCTTGGTTTCTAGTTTTTGATTAAAACATTTTCGAAGAAGCTGTTTGCATCTGGACAGTTAACGTTTCGGGTTCGATGCCCTCATCCAAAGCGTTGAAGGCTAGTTCGTATTGACACAGTTTAACCAACCTTTGCCTTGTGCTTTACAAAATTATAAATCATGTCTTGATCATAGCTCTTGATGGCAATATTTGGTTTTTTAACCTAGAAGCTAGTCGCCACTGGAGCGCATTATTTTGTGAGCACAACAATCTTTCAAGGCAAAAGTTTGATTGGACTCAAGATGCCTAAACGTATTTGTATTATTAGTTGCTATTAACTGCATATTAAGTGCAAAGAATTTTCAAAAGTGAGGAAAGGATTAGGCTTTAAGTTCTGGTTGCCACTTAAGGCAAAAGCTTGTCGAGACTAAAGAAGCCTAAACGCATTTGGATTATTAGTTTCTATTAACTGCTTATTAAGTGCAAACTATTTCAAAAACTAAGGAAAGGGTTAGACCATCTTTTGAAACATCGCAAGTGTTGGTACTCGTACCTTTTTAATACAGTTCTCTCTAGCAACCTTTGCCTGGTATGTCTGAATCCTCTTTCAACCGAAACTTTAACGCATTTAGCCCAACTAGTTTGCTGTTCTTTTTCAATCGAAATGCAATGAAACGGGTTTCCTGAGCATTCTTAGAGCGAGATTATAAATGGTAGTTTCAAATTAAAAGGCATTAGAAGAGATTCTTAGTATAAGTTCAAGCAAAACCGTCCAAAGATTTCTGGCACACCCCTTATTGTATTTGTTTAACAAACAGTACACTTTTTTTAAATTCAATCTGGCAGGACTTGGTTTCTTTTTTGCAGAAATCTTCTTTGGGCTAGTTCGTGAGTGCCCAGATCCTTTAATGCAAAAGGCGAAGCTTACTGAGCTTATACTCTTTCTAATAACTGCATACTAATTACGATTATACAAATTAATAATAAATTTTTATGCTTTATATACAGGTGCGCATTGAATTCAATCCTACAGTGCCGCATTGCTCCTTGGCCACATTAATTGGTCTCTGCATACGCATCAAAGTTGAACGTGGTTTACCACATAATATAAAGCTTGATATTTATATCAAAAAAGGCGCACATCAAACGGAGGAAGAAAGTAAGCAGACGCATACATAAAAAAATGTCCACACCCTAGTTCTGGATATGCTCCTTATACATTTAAACAACTATACCAATGTTTTTCGTTACAGTAAATAAGCAAATCAATGACAAGGAACGTATTGCAGCCGCCATGGAAAATCCCAATTTGCGTGAACTAGTCGAGAATTGCATTAAGGATGAGGAATAATTACGCTGCGTACATATTCTGTATATAAGTTAATATAAGTCTTTTTTTAATTTTAAGTAATGCCCATTGCATAATTTTATATGGCTAAAACATTTGGTATGTAATATCATAACTGGGGACCCACATTGTTATAAAAAGCGTTGTCGTTGACAAAGTACGCGCTACCTACCATACGACACATTTAATAATCAACAAAATTTTACTATGAAAATCAATGGTTTATTTACTATCTTGTTACTGATAAGCTTCTAGAGTGTTTATAGGGCGTAATGTCTTTTATGTTTTGACTAATGGCGTCCAAAGATTGGGCAATCTTAACAAATTGACTTAACTCTAGTCATAAATAAAGGTCGTGCGCAGAAGTTACTCATGGCATATTGCTGAATGAAAGGCGGCCATATTGACTAAATAGACAATTTGTCTACCGCAAATATTATCAAATAGAGGCAAACTACGAAGTTAAATTCGCGCCAATCTGAGACCGTAAATGCGCGTCAAAGTGAGTGCAATGTTGAGTCCATTTTGTTTTTGTTTGACTACGAATGTGATGTGATGAATGTTCTCAAAGAACTCAGATTATAGATAAACAGCATTCTAAAAAGACGACGTGCCGCAATGAGAAGAAAGCAACAGTATTTTTTAAGTGGCACCAGGATTCTATACAAAACATTTTTTGCCAATTCACAAGATCACAGAACTTTCCATTTGCCGTACAGACTTGGGACTTGGGAATATATAATTTCTGAAAAGTTTTTGAAATGAAACTTTAGGGCTCAGATGATGGTATGGGTAGTTCGACAACGCCAACTAGGTGTTATTTCCAAATAAAAAGGACTCGGTTCAGAGTCCGAATGACCCTAATACTTATGTATACTTCTATACTTAATACTCGTGTATTTAAGCGTTTTTTCTCAATGCATCTGTCAATCAGTGTGACATGTGCAGACCCAAAGCAGGAGTTGAACCTTTTTAAGACAAAGATTCATCTAATCTACTAAATTTTGACATATCTTTTTATATCACTACCACGATATCTAGATTAAAGAAACGACTTTTGTTGCAGTGGCGTGAATTTTTTTAACCAAAAATATAAAGCTTACTAGATAAAACGAGCCGAAACTTATCTGACTACTCAGATAGTGCTAGTTTAATATACCAAATGCTATAAAAAAAAAATATAAAGTTCTTTAGAAAAAACACTGGGAATAAGTGAGATTCTATGGTTTCTTATCAGTCAAAACTACAGGCTTTTTTAAAAAAAAACAAATAAATACAAAAGAAAAAATTCTTGCTGAAAACCATTCTCCACTATGCATGACCTAATGTGTACTAGGTATATTAAATTTAATTGAATTCGAACTTGAGATCTTCCCATATTTGTTCTATACGCAAATATTGATAAACATCTGTGCGCCAAAGTTTGAGTCTGAGTGTTCTGTTGGTCTTTCTTGTAAAAGGAAAGGCTGCTTTTTTAAGTAAACCATCATCATAATATTCATCATTATTATAATCATCATCATCATCACCATCTTCATCATCTTCATCATCATCACCATAATCATTATCATCATCTTCATCATCATAATTTCCATTATGTGGTCTTAAAACCATAGTCAGCTGTTTAATCTATTTGAATAGTTCCAGACAGTGCAATTGTTGAAGTGTTCTATGAAGTACTGTACCATTCAGTCAGAAGTCATACTGTGAACGACATTTGAACTACCGCCACAATTTTTTCCGGATTCGGCCTTGTTTGCAACCTTTTACGTTGGTGTAATAATGTGTTTCTTTGTGTGACTCAGCTATAAATTGGCTAAGCTTGAAGGAAGCCAGCTCACCTAAATATCACCGGCTCAGCCGAACTCAATGATTTCTGCCGCATGTTTCGGTGAAATAGATTCTGCCTCTTTCCGACTCGGATGAGCCCAAATAATCTTTTCAGCAGCTCAAAATTAACACTTATAGGATAGGTCTTAAGAGTCGTAGGAGTCCATTAATTGACATTTTTTTTATTAAACTAATCGGTACCAATTCTTAGTAGTCCTCGAAATAGCATCCTTGTCCTTTCATTTAATGCGTGTAAAGCGATTCCCCCTGCCCGTACGCTTTACGGAAATCGCTTTACAGATGCTGCTAAGGGGCCCTTGGAAGTTTTCTACGGAGTTAGTTCGGTTTCCCTTGAGGTCCCGCTTGAGCCGAGAAAAGAGGAAGAATTCAGGCGGTGACACTTCTGGACTGTAGGCGGGGTTAGGCGATGCAAATTTGATCACTCAGGACTCGGCACAAATTTCGGGCACATCTTAGTTAATAAGTAATTACAATCAGACGAATGTTTGTGCGCCGGTCAGAGTCCGGGAGCTCCTGCACACTTTTATCAATCTTTGAAATTGATGTTCAATCGGCACGCTGGTCGTCTACGACGAGCTCAAGCCCATCCCGAAACATCTTATGCCTCACGAATACTGTTGAGCGATTCATGGCAGCAGCCCCCGGCTTCCCGAGTTAGGCGCAGAATTTAATAACGTAGCCCTGCTCGAGATTTTTCTCCATCTTTGATCGCTATTCACTATTCAAGCTCTATTTTCCTTATTGCGGGAGTGTGGAGCATTCCGAAGAGATCGACATTCGAGTTCGACAAGCCTCTTTTAGTAGTGTCGTCGCGATACAGGATGGAAAAAAAATCTCAAGCAGCGCTACGGCATTAAATTCAGCGTCAAACTCGGGAAACCGCTCGGGGCTGGAGCTCGTCGTAGACAACCAGCGTGCCGATTGAAAGTCAACACATCACAGAGTTGTTATGAATGAAGTTATCGGTTATCGTGCCTCACGTAAATAAATAATCACGCATACTACGTGTTTTTTATTTATTGTTATAAAAAAATAAATAAATTAACAAATGGAAATTAATTACTAATATAATGCAGCTCGACGTTGCCACATCTGCAAAATGTTGGTAGACAGACAAACATGCAGCAAAATTCATCAAGCAAGTGCTCCAAGCCCTGTTGGTTTGTCTGAAGCACAATTTCCAACAACTCATGAGGAAATCCATTCACCACAACGTCGCTTTAAAGCAAGTGCTTTAAGCATAATTCTGCAAAAGAGCTATTTCTTTGTTATGCATTTGAGTAAAGGTTATGGACTCCATTCAACACAAACAGTGCACCATTTTAATACTCCGGCTTTAAACAGAACCTACTGAAGGGCGTTGTGCGCTTTGCTAGCTCCTACGCAAATTCCCATGACGAAAACCAGGCATCTGATGCCTGCTTGGCTATTTGAGAAAAAGGCCTCTGCCTTAATAGAAAATGCAGGAATCTCTGTTTAGATTTTAAAAGGACCACAACAAAAAAAGCCCATATTCAATTGTCAAGAAAAATCTATCCTTCCACTTGCATAAACAACATTACATCTTCTTAGTACCAAAGCCTACATAGGTTCTTCATATTTCATGTCTCCTGCTCTTCCATATGCCACATATTTGTTTACCCAAATGTTTTAAGTTGATATTTGTTAATGTGGCTGCAGTTGTGGCAACTACATACAATGATATGGCAACCTGGTGAATTCCAGAGTAACTCCTTTGATGGCATTGCAATCGCAACTTTATGCCTTTGCGCTTGCCTGAGCTTCAAAGTGCATTTTCCATAGTTTTTCTGCTCCAATTTGCATTTGCAGTTTTCATTTGTTAAATTGTCGTCGTCAACATATATATATACATACGTATGTCTGTACATATGTAAGTATTACATAGTACAGGTGGACCTCGTTTAACTTGACTACGGTCTGAGGAGGTAAGAAATTTGTACTAGAAAATGTATGCTTTATTAATATAAAAAGCTGTTTCCTCTACACACATCTGTCATGTCTTGTCCAAAAAAGATGGAATAATTTATATTTAAATAGCTTTAAAAAAACCCAAAGCGGGACTAGGAACTGCAAACTATCCGACTTCCGTAAAGAGAACGACATAAGAAGAGCGTTTGGATTCGAGAAACACACCAAAAAAATCCCAATCCCAATCTCAAATAGTTTATAGTTTTCCAGCCGCAGAAAAAAGTGAAGGTTTATAAATTCTTAATTCCTTGCCTAATTAAGCCGCCGAAAGAAAATTCGAAAGATTGGAAAACTAAAGAAGAGTTACTTTACTATAACGCATTCGATGGAATGACTTCTGTGGGATAAACATTCAGTGATTCCTCTGGCTTCTGTGATGAAGAAGCTCCAGCGAGGAGGGTTTTCAATGCGGTGGTTGTGGGAATCCGGCGACCGTGACTTTGTTGAAAGTAAGTGCGCTCACTAGCAGAAGAGAAGGCGTGCGAGAAGCAGCGGCACCTGGAGGGACGTTTTACGTCAAGTCGCAAGCCGATAATGTCTTGTTATGGTCAGTAAAGAAAAATTACTGCTTGTACCAGAACATTTTTTTGTAATTTTTTTATTAAGCCTCATAGACGTAATTTTTGTCATTGTTAGAATTCGCCAAGGCCAAGAAAAAAATATTGTGTCATCTTGAGGGGTCAGTGTCAGTATTTATAAACGTCAGTCTTCAATACGAAGTTGGCAGGAGATGCTTGACGCATCTAACCTTCAGTCTTCTACGAGTTATTAAAACCTATCAGTCTATCATTGTATATGCTGGATAAAAAATCCTTGTCTGTAAAATCGGTTTACGGACGATAATTTTACGTGATAACGTCATAAGAAAACATTGATGTGCCTTGAAAAAGTCAAGTCGATGGTTGATATTACACTTGACTACGCACCCCTTGATTTCCAAAATATATATAAATATCACACATGCATATAACTTGTAAATAAATTGTTAATTATTCAATTCATAAAAGTATCAAATTTTTCATCAATGTTTTCTTATGACGTTATCACGTAAAATTATCGTCCGTAAACCGACTTTACAGACATGGATTTTTGTTTGTTACATTAAGCGCATCGCAAATTTTGGGCTAAATGTAGTTTTAAGAGTTAAGGCACTTTTATCAACACAATTTAAAATACTTTTAAAACTTTAAATATTGAAAAAAATATGAAATTCTACGACGTACAACAAGCAGCAGCAGCAGCTGCAACGACAATATCAAATGAAAAAACAAAGACCAGAGAAATAAAGTTGACTGCGCTGTCGATGTTAGCAAAGCGTTACGCGTTCTCGCTTACACGCACAGGCTCAAACGGAACGTGACGCTTTTGCGGTTCTGCCATTGTACATCGTTTTAATAGACGTTATCACGTCAAAAGAAGATTAGGTCCTCTACGGTACTCAGATTGAAGTCACGTTGCATGGTCAAATTTCTTATATAACATGCGCATCCTGGAATAAGACGAAGAACCCTATACTGTCTTGCGTGGAACTTATAGCAGCTTGTCTAAGCTACAGAACCCCAGATCTGAATAAAATAAATGGTATGCAAATACGTGATGGACACTTAATAAATAACTGATGGACGTGTGATAGACACGCGATGGATACTTGTTGTATACGTGCCTAGACACCTGAGAGAAACGCGATTGACTATCTATCTCGGATGGATACGTGACACGAGATAGAAACGTGATAGTTGCAAGACGAGAAAGTCACTTGAGAGACACTTAATAGACACGTAATAATCGCACGAAGAACACGCGATAGACACGTGACAGGCATGAGATAGACATGTGACACGACATTTAAAGCATATAGGCACGTGATAAACACTTGAGAGACACGCAAAGGATACGAGATAGATATGTGTTGGATACGTGATAGAATATTGCGCGACGCGTCATAGATACGTGATAGACACATGATAGTTACGTGATAGACACGTGATAGTTACGTGATAGACACGTCATAGACGCGAGAGAGACATGTCATGGAGACGTGATAGACTCGTGCAGAATACGTGATAGTCACGCAACAGGCACGAGATAGACAGTTGACACGACATTTAAGAAATATGAGCACTTGAAAACGCGAATGGGCACGTGGGACACACGTGAGGGTAACGTGATTGATATGCGATGGATACGTGATAGATACGTGATAGTTACGTGATAGACACGTCATAGGCACGTTATAGACACTTGATAAATGCGTAAAGAACACGTAATATACACATAGCAGGCACCAGATGGACATGTGACACGACATTCAAGACATGTGGGCAGGTGATGGGAGCGTTTTAGACACGTGAAGCATACCTTATAGATACGTGTTGTATTCTATTTCTATTGTAAAAACAAAAAAAAATTTCCAACGCCATTATGTCTTTTTCTGGAACGTAACTCCAACTTTTTTACTAACTTCTAGTCATGTTTAACATAATGCTTCCACAAACGTAACGCCCGTTCATCACGAGGCTTACCTGTATTCCTGTAGCTTTGTTCACTTGTCTAGGGTTGCAACAGTTTTGTTCAAAGCAGCCATGTTTAGAAAATGATTCTTTTTTTTTTTTTTTAAATTTTTTCAATATTTTTTCAACAGTTCAAGCAATTAATGCAATTTAACGCTCTTTGGAGAATTCAATTTTGTTGCGCTGGTACAAAGTAAAAGGACAATGCATACAATACGGTTAAAAGAAGAAAAATTCGCACAATTTTCCTTAGACCAAGCAATGCCGAGTAGAGCAATTAAAGCAAGCTGCTGTTGCGGCTGCTTTGGACTTTTCCGTGACGCTTTGCAATTGGAACGCATCTAATAGTAGAACCTTGGCACGGGTGGGGCAACAAATCTGTGGGGCGGAAAATAAATGTAATAATGCGCAAACGAGGAGAAATTGTTAAAAGAAAAACCAAAGACAGACAGACGCTGAGAAAAGAGCATATTGCGAATATTACGCTAATTGGCGTTGCAATCAAAGTGGCGACCCTTGGAGCCCAGGACTTGAGTGTCTTAACACGTACCGGCATGATTTTAGCCCTAGACGTTGGTGCAAAAGTGCCAAAGGGCAGAATATGTCAGGGTGTCTTAGAAAGTGACAAATATTTTCATATTTACCTTCAATTTTTGCCTAAAGTGACCTTTGGAACTGTCAGTCTTGCAGGTCATTAGTTTTGCCAGCTGACAGCTCAGTGTCTTTGGGGACCAACTTATTTTTATTATACCCTACAGATATGTATGTTTGGTTACAAAGGGTATATTAGTTTTTTGAATATACGTAAAAGTGTCATTTTACGACAAATTAATCAAATTTGTTGGTAGCCCTACCGTAAAATTCGACGCCAATGTAATCGAACTAAAGACAGTATCTTTTTTTGTCAGCCAATTCAACCAAAAATCATATATCTACCTTCTTGTTCACTTGTATGATTTTTGATATAAACTGGATACTAGAATTTAAATCGCTTTTTAAAAAGGGGTTTTGTGGTTGGTACAATTTTCTATCAAGTTGCAAAAACGAAACATGGCAAAATTGGATTTTAGTTATTAAAGTCAGGGATCTCAAAAAAGTGATATATGGTTGGTAAAAAACAAAGTGTAAAACTTGTTTAAGACGAAAGTAAAGGGTCATCAATCTTGAGGTTTTTTTTTCAATAAGGTTTTTTTGATAAACCACGCGGGAGTACTGTCAAGTTGCCATATGTTTTTTATTCAGTTTTCATTGCCATTTCATCGTGGAAAAACTTACACCCGAAAAACGTTTACAAATCGTACAATTATATTACGAAAATTCGCGTTCTGTAAAGAATGTTTTTCGCGCGCTTAGGCCATTTTATGGTCGCCATATTCGACCAACTGAGACCACTATTCGCCATACCATCAACAAATTTGAGACCCAATATTCATTATTGGATGATACTCGACCGAATAGACCTCGTCCAGCGCGTAGTTTATGGGCCAGTGGAATCATCGGTCCATATTTCTACAAAAATGACGTTGGTCAGACCGTAACCGTCAATGGCGACCATTGTCGCACCATGATAACAAATTGTGAATAATCCAGGTACGATTGAAGCATTAGAAGCCAATATTACCCGTGTTATTCGCGAGATGCCGTCGATTATGCTCGTACGCGTCATCGAAAATTGGAACCTCCGCTTGGACGAGCTACGGCGCACATGCGGACAACATTTAAAAGGGATTTTTTTTAAAAAGTGAATGGCAAGAACGGTTCTTTCTATTGATAATAAATATTTTCCGATTCATTTGAAATTTTTGTGTTCTTTTCTTTTATTAAAAATAAAAACCTGAAGATTGATGACGCTTTATAAGCCATTATATGTAATGTTTTTAAAAGAAGTTTTCAAAAAAATTATAAAAAATAGTAATAATAATATCGTGAGATAACTCTTATTTTTTAATTTTTAACTATTTTTTTTATTCATTAATTTTTATTATTTTAAAATTTTATTTAAATTTGAATATCTTTTGAATCAAGGGACGCATAATAACGCTTGGCGAACTTATGTGATGCACACTTTAATACCTTTCAACAGATGTCTAATATGCCCTTCACAGATCAATATTAAGGAAATAATAAAAATTAAATTAAAATATCGGTTTTATTTATTTTAAAATTTTAATAAAAATTAATTAATAATAGCTGTATCTTGATTTTTATTTTTAAAATTGTAAGAGTTACAAAGTAAGGCTAAAATGTGGAAATTTGGTAAGACTCGGAATGATTAAGGATGCCAACGCGGATGCTGCCATGAGCCGCTTAACAGTGTGCTAGTCAGCTGGTTCGGAAGGGGCGGTAGCAATGGCGGATCCACGAGGGTGTTTTTGGGTCCGGACCCCCGCAAAAGTTGGAAAAAAGGGTTGACAGTCTTTTGCGAGCTCTGATATATACACTTCAGAGTGAGCCACCCCTCTAAGACCAAATCCTGGATTTGCCCCTGGGCGTTTAGCCCATCAACTTCAAGGATTGATGAAAATGTGACTAAAGAGAAGGCGCTCCTGGAAGCACAAAGATTTGTCAGAATGTTGATGAGTTAGGGATTTCGTACGGCAGCGCGAAAAACACTGTTACCAAAGATTTGGCCAGTTGTGCTCCAAGTTTGTGCTAAGATTTCTGAGTAATGAATAAAAATTGAATCGTGTGCAAATTTCCAGACCCATCCTACAGTCCAGATCTGGCACTGCCGAACTTCGTCCCCTTGCCACGGCCCAAGCGTACCCTCAAGGGACCTCAGCTGCATAAAAGTTGTCCAAGGAGCCGCGACGGCATTTCTGAAGAGAAGACCGGAAAGCAAGTTCCAGAAGGCATTAGTGTGTTATTTCGAGGATTACTTAGGATTTCAATCAATTAGTTTAACCAAAAAAAGGTGAATTAATTCAGTGCTACTACTTTTTTAGCCTACCCTGTATCTTACGATAGGTAATGTTCTATTTTAACCTTTATTGGCTCCACCTGGTTTGCACTTAACATCATGATTTTCTGACCGTTTAATAGGAATATACTACTTCTCGAGTTTAAGCAGCAAGGATAGTATGCAGCCTTAATAATTATCCTTTCTGGCCCTATGCTCCAGTGGGAGATAGAAAACTGATGATGATGATCTATATTATCTTAAAGGGCAGTAGTCTAAGGTACGTATCAGAGGCCTGCGTATGAACTAGCCCACTCCATCATGTTTGCTAAAAAGGCAAGCTCTGTACAGGTTCGAGTTCGTTCGAATAGCACATAAAACGAGGCGTGACACGTTCGATTAGGTATGAGATCCAACATTTCATATTTCAAATCAAGCGGACCGCCAATACATCAAACTAAGTTCGTGTCATTCAAGTAACCGGTTTAAGGGTTTTGACCTGATTCGATTAAGCTCATAAATCAAGTATATAACCGTGCATGGTTGAATACAACCGCATACCCAAACAGGGTTGGTTGTCTACTTCCTGATCACAACCAATAAATTCAGCTTTCTGACTCAAAAATTCAATTAATTATTCCGGTGTGCAAAATAACAATATATGTACTCTTTGCAGCTCTCCGGTACGTACCTAAATAAGTCTAGGTCAAGGAATAAAGCAAATAACTTTTCATTCTAACCCTGCGCTAAAATTCTAGTTTGGTATTCGCTTGCCACTTGGTCGATCACCCATGGAAAAATTGGAAACGCGCTAGCTAGGCTGACTTTCATCCAGTTTTGGCATGTCTCTCAAGAATTTCTTAACAATTCCGATACCGCTAGGGCCTTTGTTTTCGACTATAGGTTTATTTCCAAAGAAGAATCTGAGCCTTGAAGTTAGTTTTCGTTAATGCCACCGCAAAATTAATCTTATCTTGTGAAGCATGCAATTTTTATTTTCCAGTTTATCTGCAATAATTTGCGAAAGAAATATAAAAAACAAATTCTGTAGGCTTGAACATGAAATAGTTGAACTACGCGATAAAGTTTCAGTAAGATAGTATCTCATCTCTGTATTGTAGAAGTAGGAAGAGTTTTCTTTCACAGTTTATCTGCAAACCCTCGCATAAGAAACGTTGGAAAAACATTCTGAATAGCTTCCTATAGTTGGATCACGCGATTAAGCTTCCACTTTTCGTTTAAATAGTATCTCATATCTGGGTTGTAGAAGCAGTCAGAGTTTTATTTTCGAAGTCATCGTCAATACCCTCCAAAAGAAATCTTGGAAAAAATTCTGAAGACACATGACTTAACCTTTCTATAACTGAAACACGCGATTAAGCTTCACTTATCGTTTAGATAGTATCTTATATGTGGGTTGTATTTAGAAGCAGACATAGTTTTATTTTCCAAGTTATCGGCAACTCCCTGCGAATGAAATCTTGGGAAAAAATTCTGAACAGCGCAAAGCTATAGTTGGATTACGCCAACAAACTTCCAGGTTTCATTGCGTTTGTTAGGGTTCACCAAAGAGTTTCACTTGCATTTCGCCTCAAGAATCAGCGGATCCACGGAGAAGCATCAGGGGTTTTCCAATTTCTTCCCAATAATTTCCAAAGTTTCTTTCAAGGTTTGAACATGCTGTAGATTTTACGCCATTCAGATGAGATCTTAACCCAGTCGATAGTTTTTTTTCATTACAGAGCATAACATATTCGCATAGAGCTTAATTCTACTTAACTATCAAGTCGGTAAGTGTTAAACTAAGCAGATACATATTTATGTCCAATGATTATTTGTTGGCTTTACCCAACATTGAATTCTGAGCCAAAGTAAAAACCGTAAAGGCAAACTTCGAGAACTGCAAGAAAAAAATTAGTTAAGTAAAACCCGATAATTATTTTTGAACAAAATACTTACAGTAATATTTGTTTTCAAATCAATGGGAAATATTAGTGCATGAAATGTCATCGGCTGTTGCTGCACATTGTGCAAAAAGAAGAGTAAAATTTTCTTATAATTTTGACTCTCGTACATCCAATTTGTGTGAACTATACTATCCGAAAGTTGGTCGACTTCTTGTTTCACGCAATTGCAAGTATAGCACAGTGGAAAAGTTTGCAGTATGATCATAATCAGATATGGAAAGTTACCCAAGATGCCCAAGAAATCGGCAAAAAAGAGCAAATTGATGACAGCAATGCCCAAGGCCGAACCGCAGACGAGGAACTGCAGCACTGTGGTGATTGATATAAGCGGGCGCAAGAGCTGGCAATACCTGAGATATGTTTGGGCACAGTATTAAAAGTACTTTCTGGAAGACACAAATCAGAGCACTCACTTGACCATTGTCTGATGATCTAGCACACAATTGATGAGCTGCTGATAACGTTGCTTAGCCCCCAACACTTCATTCAGTTCCTCCACGCGCAGCCGCAGCAGTTTTATGTGCTCACGCAAGTTGGTCACATAAATTGTGGGATAGGCGTCTATTAGCATGACAACCAAAACGCCAAACTGCAAGATGGCATAGTCATTGGCTGTCTGCAGCAAAATGATCTTGCGATCGGCGTCTAAATCATAGTGTATCCATGGATTGTATAGTACAACCATGGGCTCGCCACACAATAATGCTATAAACAATTTCGAGAGCACGAAGCCCTCATAAAAGGCCAGAAATAATATAAATATTCTATTGCCCAAGGCAACTAGTTCACGTACTCCCAGTTTTTGTCTCGGACTAATGCAGTGTGCATCCAATTTGTCCAGCAGCTCATTTGCTAGGAGAAGTCGCTTATTTTGGGCAGCCAAATATATTAGTCTTGGAACGCCGGATAAGGCATTAAAGGACAGCTGCAATACGGTCAAAAAAGCACTTGTGGACAACTTGGCCGAAAAAAACAGTGCAAACATATAACCCAACGGAGCATAGATCAAACCGAAACCTAGCGAAAAAATATTCCATATGCGATGCAACTGATGATATTTTCCAGGTACTGCCATCAGACCTGCAAACAAAAAGCCGAACAATAAATAATGTGTGCTATCCGAAGACTTGATCACGGTTCCCTCTTTGGCCGTTTTAATTCGTTTGAATAACATTTCAATGAATTTAGATGAAATTCGATACGTTTATCTAAAATTGTATACGCTTGTGGAAACTTTTCGATACTTGTTCACTTCTCGTTTCTTGTTGTCTTTTAAGTTCAGCACACCGGAACTACTGGTCGAAATTCGAATGCAATCCCGCTTATATAGCATCCACCTATGGGAACTTTAATGTGTTGGACATATGCAGCACATTAGCATTTATTTAATTACTTGTGATTAATGTCTAATTATAATAAAATTAAGTAGAGCAACTTAAAGGTAAAAAGAAGAAACTATCCTCAAACAGTGCAAGGTAACAAGGTACAACCGTACTGGACGTAAATGTAATCTGTATCTGGAAAATAGCTAGTGCTATCCAAAGTTCAGCAGGGCTACTCTTTGCTGTTTTCCTTCCACAGCCGCGGTGAATACCTGTCTGTCTGAAGCTCGTAGATGGTTATCCTCTTGATGTTAATACAAAAACCTGGGAGAAAATACGAAATTCTGACTTAACTAGAGGGCTCCGCCACCTGCGTGCCTCTTATGCCAACCCTCGTGGGGCTTCTGAATTCATTTTGAGACATCTCGACCATAAAAATGCCGACAATTTCCTTAAATTTAAAGAATTTGTGAATACTCCAGTGGTGCAAGCAAGTTTCTAAGATATTCTGTACCAATGTAGTTCATGCAGTTTTTTAAAACTTTTAGTAAAACTTGCATGGATGGGTAAAAGAAAAGGAAGTTTCGTTGCGAGCTTTAACTTGCAACTCGGAAAGGCTTTGAAGTAATTGGTAAAAAACTGTTGGGGATGGAGGGTTGGTATCCTTTCAAAGTAAAAATCACTTTTCAGATCATCCCCGTGTACTCCGAGAAGACACATAACAGATTTCTTAACAGTTTCCTAAATATATAAACAAAAAGTGTATACACAGTTGCCATCTACTACTTTGAGACCATAAGTTGCATATCAATCAGCTTTTGACTTGCATCCTGGTTAATTGGGATTGTCTCATTGTTAAATTATGCATCTCAAAGTTCAGAATTAAAAAGGCATTTATTGCAAATTCTGTCTCTAAAACGTCGATTTAGTTAGCTTAACTTGCGTAACTTCTTATTGTTGCAACCATTGTTGCATGCAACCAATGTTGTTGCATATAAGTTCAACTGATTGTGTATGGTATATACACACGGTATATACAGGAACAGGAACAGTCTGCTTGCTGACCAATAATCCTTTTGATAGTCACAGCAATTTGTTAGCCATTTACCTTTTGTATTGTCACCAATGGTAGCTTATGTGACCCATTTAAGCATTGTAAGTGTGTATCTGTGTGCAATTAATATATGCATGCATGTGCCACACTTGCAACGGCTAAGTAAGTGGCAGCCTGTGGAAAGCGCACAGATTGCGGGCACTGAGATTTCCTTCCGATTTGCAGCTCTGTTAAATTGTACGCCATTATTATGATTGTCCATGTATGTGTGTATGTGTGTCTCTGAGTATGTGTGCATGTGTATATGTACCGGAAGGAGCTTAACAAAATTTACATTGTATTTTACCTTAGTGCCGCCTTGCAACATCTGTCTCTTACTTTGCACGCTTTCGATGGTTTCTTTCGGCATACACTATATGCATAGCGACAAGGGTTTAATAGATTTGTGTCCAGTTTGTAACAGGTAGACGAACTATTCTTTATTCTAAGAATACCAAAAATAAATCAAATTAAAGTATCTCGATAGCGTTTCGATACGATACAAAAAAATCGATATTCATGATATCTGTATACTATTTATTAATTTTTTAACTGAAGAAAGTAATAACAGCTGACGTTATACATTTTCTCTCATTCTATTTGGTTCGCACAAGCACATAACAGCAATTCAAAAGTAAACACTTATCCAAGGATCAAGTATCATACTCCTTGACACTTATCAATGACCCATATCAAAAAGCAAGTATTTTTTCCAAGGGGCCTCTGTTCCTCTCTGTTTGTATATACTCTTTGATGATGTTTGGCAGTGCTGGAAAAACATCTATGAATAATTTTTGTCCTTTTTAAATAGTAAGGCGAAAATTCTAGCCGGAACAGAATATTCACTCCTTATATTATCGATACATCGATGTTTTCCAGTTAAAAGCATCAAATACATCGAAGTTTTTCCAACACATATATTTGGATATGTCAAAAAAAAAATTTAACTTTGAAACTGCTACCTAATTAAAATAAAATAAATATGTAGAAAGACATCCAAAAATCTTTCGTAATTTCGTAATATATTATTTTTTTTTTTATAAATGTCTTTTCATGAGTTGTGTATGATTTGGCGGTAAGAGGTTAAGTTTAAGCTTTCTGTCACAAAATAATATTTTGTTGATACCGATACTAGATACTATCGGCATTGCCGGCGAAAATATTCGACTCCCAAAAATATTACTCGACAATGTATCGAGAATCAAAATATTGGCATCGAAACAAAAACATTCGATACTTAAAAAATATTGAAAAAAATTTAAAATAACCCTAAATGATTCTCAGCAACCCGGTCACTAGAATTTTAGACTCTAACAATATTAATTTGTTTCTAGATTTGGTAAGCAAACCAATGTGAGCCTAATAAAAAATTAAGCATTGACTTGCCGTTTCCTTGAGTATTTTTGCAATTTTCATGTAAATAATTATTTTCTTTTGGAAAGTTGGCATCCCACTGATTGCACTTTATTAAAATCTTTCAGTTGATTTCTGTCATCCTATTAAAGTTAATTTTCATTATTGGCTTCTTTTCTTCCTTCTTTTAACGATGTCAATGAAAATAGTCCTATCAAGTTCCCCAGATTTAGTTGATGCGCGATTATCTTTGGTATCTTTAGGCGCACCAAGTAAACTATATTTCTCTTTTTCTTGCTAAAAAGAGTTAGGAAAACCACAACGGGCTTGGACAGAATAAAATCAGTTTAAAATTAATTGTTATATCTACATGAACTGCTGTATCTGCTGCTATCATTTGTAGGAAAAGTGATTGCAGTGTATTCCACTGTCGGCCAACGCCCCAATTGATTTACCTTTTTTGCTCATGCTCTGACGTCATTTTGCATGTATTTTATTATTGCAGCCGGATTTTTTTGTTGTTGTGCCTGCTCCTTCTTGCTTTTATTGTGCCTGTATGCAATTGTTTAACACAATTGCTATTCTTATTGTTGTTGCTGTTGTTGCTCCGACGCTCATCAACGCTTAAACCGGAAGTAGCACTTGATGTTGCTGACTTGCTTACGAGGCGTATACACATTATGTTCACAACAACAACAGCGCCAACAAGAGTAGCAGCAACAACAACAACAACAACAACAGCTGCAGTCCAGCCAATTGTCCAACCTGGCACAATGCAAATAATTTTAAGCTGAGCCCTGGGACTGCGGACCATGGTGGTCAGCTCCAGTGGCGCGACCAACAATTCAACAACTGACAACTTACGCATCAGCAGTCTGGCGTGCAATAGGGATGGTAGCGTGGAGCGTGATCTTGTCGCAAGTAGATAGTGTGACCCGGAACAAAATTTTGTGATTGGTTCGGTAAAACTTTTCCAGAGATGCTGAAGTAAATCAAGTGAAACGCATTGGTTGTGTGATTCTCTGATAGCAATGCTGAGCGAATGCGCAGTTTATCAATTTATTCAATGAAGATCGGATTTCTATAAATCAAATCAAATTTTAGTCTCATATGACTTTTTTTTATTCCTAAAGGTAGATTCATTAACTTTTGTATTTAACCCACGATTTGTGTCTAATTAAATTATGTTTTATTGACTTGTGGAAAATCTATAGAGGCTAAGGTAAAGGGAAAAGTGTGGGTAATGTAGAGAGCGTATGCAGTGTAGGGAGTGTAAGGAGTGTAAGGAGTGCAGGGAGTGTAGGAGTAAGGAGTGTAGGGAGGGTCGGGCGTGTAGGAGTAATGAGTTAGGAGTGTGGGGAGTGTAGGGGGTATAGGGAGTGCAGGGAGTATAGGGCGTATAGGGAGTGGAGTGTAGGGTGTGTAAAGATTGTAGGGAGTAGGGAGTGTTAAGTGCGGCTATTTGTGAAAGACGGTGCCCCTCATAGGGATGACTTGTTGGGAATTAGCTATAGCGTTGGCAACGACTAGGTTTATTACACTCTGTCCATCTGTGTTGTGAAGGATTGAGTAAGGCGTTGTTAAAAATAGGTATCTGCTGGATCGACCTACACCAAGGCTTCACCGGTAAGCAAAACCCACTTAAGATAATAGCGCCAAGAAGACATTAGTCATTAGTTTATTTCAGCATATCCGCACTCCAACTGTCCAGATAGAAGATATGTCTCTACAAATAAAATACCTAGAGATCACCCTGTTTGAAAGGCTCACATTCCGGTCACACCTTACAAACACCCACAATAAATGCCATTAGGGAATGCAACATCTCAGGGAGCTGCCCAATGGGAAAAGCACAATTTTGCTGATGGCGTCTGCTAAATTATACCAATATGGCTTTAAGGTGTGCAAATCTTTGGGGCATTGTTGCGGCGACAATCCCTGGTATGTGTAGAAAACGATGCAACAGCGAGATCCTAATCTGTATGCTATAGGGGAACAGCTTAGCTTTTCTGCTAGACCAACCCCAGGTGACAGGTTTTTATAAGACTTTATGATAAGAGAGATATTAAACGACTTCATTTTTCTCTGCTAAAATTATTCTCGTATGGATCACGCGGGGTGGTATGTTAAGGGGCTAAAATTTATAGTCGTGGGATCTGGAACATTTTTAATATTTTCCGTGTAATATGCCAAAACTTAAGACTAAGGCCCGCGCACATCCCTAGCAGAAAAAAGTCAGGTCATATGGCTTTTGTTGTTTGTAGCCCACTTAATTTCTGTGCAGGGCTTGGTTAGCATTTATTTTACACGTTATGAAAGGCTGAGCTTAATGCTGAGCAAAGGAATGTGAGTTGGCGAGGTTCTTGGAAACAAGAAGGGCGAGTTGTCTGCAGGCGGAAGTGGTCGCGTGCATCGAATCCTGTTGGCAATTATGCACCAGAAACTGCAACAGCGACAACTGCAACAACAACAACAATTAAATTTACAGCTGTTAGCAACTTTGTTTGTGTGAGAGAGAGTGTGTGCTTGTGTGTAAGAGAGTCGTTTGGGTTTTGTGTTGTAAGCCATTTTAATTGCTTGTCTCTTTTTAATTTGCAGCTCTTTTGTTACTGTCGCCGTTTTATATATGTGTATGTAACTGTGTGCATGTATCTGTGTGCCGTTGTACACCTGTATATGTATGTGTTTGTGTATATGTGTTGATGCATTTTATTATTCATGCTCGTTTTTCCAGCTCTTTGTCTTCTTACTTATGTACATGCATATGTATCTGAGCATAAGTATCTGTGTGTATCTTTGCATCTCTGTATGTGTAACTGTGTGCTGCAGTTTTAAGTTGACTTTTGTCCAGAATGCTTTATGCGCATTGCCTGCTGCTCTCATTAAATTGGCCCAGAGCTCTGGGGTCGGAGCTCGTTTGACTTGTCTTTATTGCTGTTTAAGTGTCGCAGTCTGTCGTCATCTTTGTTTCTGCTCTTCCACGCTAACAAGCTAATGGCAAATGCACTCAAGTTGTCCATTTAAGCCTTCGTTATCTGTACAACACCAAATGTTTCACCATTTAGCCATGAAATGAATGTTCAATAAACTTTAATCGAAATTCACTTACAATTCGGCATTATAATTTATTGGTGCTCATAACTGAGCAAAATAATGTGATGAACTTAAATATTAAGTGCAATAACTGTATATCGTAAATATTTTATGGAAATAGTTTCGTTAACGTTTTAAGTTGTGGCTGATATAAAATTTAGTTCCCTTGCAGGTAATATTTTTCGTTTAGCGTTTTTATTGTTACCCTGCAACAAATGAGAAAGAGTACAAATCGATTGGTAATGTCCTCCTTCTCGCAGAGCATGCTACAGATATTGATACGTATTTTTCTTTACTTTTTTCTAACTTTCTCAAATTTTCCGAAACAATACTTAGCATTGGCCATGGTTTCTATTGACAAATTGGGTTAGACCTGCAGAATATACCTATTAATATAGGTAAAGAAAGGCCCACCACGAAAAAAATTAAAAGTTAAATAAAAATATTATAACATACACTCGTGTTATTGAAGAAACAAAAAAAAAATCAGCCTGAAGGCCTATGTTGCTTTGGTTACACAAAATTTATAATTTAAAATTAATTTCTATTCTATAATTATATAAAAAAATAAATTAATTTAAAAAAAAAATCCTTTAAAAAGTTATTGTAGCCTATTAAAATGGCTTGCAAAAAGCATTTTCTTCGCACGACAACCACTGTGCGATCTTCTTTATTCAATTTAGAGCATCGAGACCATAGTATCCGCTGTACAATGCTTTATTTCTATAATGCTCATTCCATTGCATACATGAACGCTAAAGTAGGTCCGGCCCGACTTTAAAATACCCTGTACTAACGAATGTATGCTTTGTTATAGCCATAACTTTCTTCTTCTCAGATTTCCAATGTGAAGGAGAAGAGCATATGGCTTTTAAAACTCAATAACCCTCATCATGACGAACTAAGTTGACAATTTCACTCTCATCAAGTTCTGTTCTAGCTGTTAAGTCTTGACAGCCACTTCCTATAATTGAAAAAAATGTATATATTCCATATATTAAATTCTATTAAAGTTTCCTTCCTAACTATTTTTGACGCTGTCTGTATGAAACAGAAGAGAGAGAGAGAACAGCATCAAAGGCAGCATACTCCGTTTCATACTGTTCAGCATACTGTTTCATATGTATAAGTTTTTACCTGCATGATGGCGAGGTGAAACTTACATTGTGCACACCGTATGAGGTGTGGCTATCACATAGTGTAAGTTTCACCTCGATACGTTCACGCATACGAACACAATCGGTACCACACTGACTTTTTTGTTAACGTATTTATATGTAGATAGAATGGTTATGCTTAAGACTAGGGGTCTTCATTATTCGTACTTTTGAAAATTTATCTTGTCCGAATCCATTTCCCATTAGGGTAAATCGTCTTTTACACCAGTACTGTAAATGCTTTATCCGTACTTTTGTCAGTTGATCTTGATATTGTTATCCGCACTTATCCGTATTACATATTACGATATTATTAACTGCATACGCTTCCTTGTAGTCCAAAATCGTGGTTACATCAGCACTGTTTATGCATTATTCGTACATTTGACTATTCAACTAAATATTGGTATCCATGTATTTCGTTAGCATTATCATCTTAATATTTGATTCCCATTTCCCGTAAGCCAAAATCGTCATTTGGACGATTTGATTTTCATTATACGTACTTTTGCCCATTCATTTTGATTTCGAGATCCGCAACTGTATAACTATAACATATAGCATTATTCGTAATTATATCGATTCATCTTGAAATTGCTATTCATGCTATTACAATAGCATTATTTGATTACATTTCTTTGAAGGCGAAAATCGTGTTTTGCACCTGCATTGTTATCCGTACTTATCCGTACTATTACGATAGCATTATCCGCAATTTTGTACATTTTTTGATAACTGACTTCCTTTACCTGAAGACGAAAATATTGATTTGATCTGTAGTTTCGTCGATTAATTTTGTCGTTATCCGTACTGTTAGGATCTGTACCTTTGTCGCTCCATCTTGGTAACGACACCATTTTCCTTTCATGTTTTGCACCAGTACTGTAAAAGCCTTCCTAGAAAAACTTTACAAGGCTATACATCTTTTTATTACTTTATAGTTTTAGTTCAAGATAGATTTAAAATTTTAAAGATACTCGCAATAATGTATCAAATTAGATTCCCACTGCATAAATTTTCTTTTTCTTTTAGTATGATCGTCAAATTTGGTATGCAGACTCATGTGAGTCTAATAAACAAGAAAACGTTGGATTAACTTTTCGAAAATCACTTTCTGCCAACTTTTTCAAAGCATTTCGATTTCGTTTAAGCCGTATCGATCTGCAATTTGGCAGAGCTAATACGTTTTCTAGAAAAATTTGGTGCAGTTTATTCCATTGTCCGATTTCAAGTTTTTTTTTTTCTTTTATGGCATTAAGTTATTTAACTGCATCCGGCATTTAATTTTGTTGAAACTATAAATTATATAAATAGACCATTTCGAATCACAATTGAATATTTTATATTGGTTAAGTAGATTTATTCAGCTGCTTTTCTGCTAAATTGTTTAATCTAAATTCACAGCGTTATGAGAAAAATATTAAATTATGTTCGCTGTAAAAGTAACAAAATAAAAGAGCAAAAAACTGCATATGTAGTGAAATCCAGTGATTTAGTTGGCGCAATTTTTAGTAAATAATTTATTTGGTCAAAAGCCACAAAAGTGCATAACATGCGGCGTATACTTAATTGGGAGTGACCAAAAAAAAAACTGGGCGGTGCACTAGCAAAATTACTAAAATATTCAAAACACCACTCAAACACGCATTTTTAGTTCATTATACGAGGGTTGCAATTTTAATTCCGGTCCTGGTCAACGATTTATGTTATGCTGTTCACTAGCTGTGGGATGATTCCCGTGAAGGAAGTCTTCGACGCGCTTTTTTAGAGAACTGGTAAAGAAAGATCATCATGAGGGCTTGAAACATCTTTATGCATTAGTGGGACCCGCATTTATTTAATATATCATAAGTATCTTAAGAAAGAGAATTTGGTTCCTGTTGAATACCCTTTAATTAGGCAAACGCAAAAAACATTTTTGTTTCTAGTGTGTCATTTCAAAAAACGACGTAGGTACCTGAAAACACGTTAAGGACTTCGTTAAAGGTGATGAATCAAGGATATCTGCATATAATTCCAAAATAAAAACAGCAATGGACCGTATGGGTGTTCAAAAAAAGAGCTATATCCGATCAATGGTCGCCTTTTTATTTGGAAAATTAATATGGGACCTTGGACCAATTTAGATTGGTACACTACCATTTGTTTACCAGAAGTTTGAAGAGAAACGAGGATAACGAACTACTCAATAACAACAATTCTTGGAGTGCTTTGAACTTCTCTCGACAAGAGCGACCAATTGTCGTGATATCAGTCTTCCTTTCATCGCAAACGAGCTCTTATCAAGAGTGTTCTGCTAAAGATTATGGGTGCTAACGAAGTCACTAGAAAGTCCACCATTGACCAGATAATTAGACTAATACGAATCCCGCAAAAGACACGAACCATTTATTTGGCGATTATGAATTAGAATTTAAAAGACCGAGATTGCGCATACGCCGCATTGAACGAGTTCATATACCTTAAAAGCTGGTGAGTTTGTACAGAAAGATGTTGAGTGTATGCGAGTTGGAAAAGGATCATTTCGAAATGCTATGGGTTTCAGAAAAAGAGATTGTCTTTAAATTTGTGAAGAAAGAGTGTATTGCGAATGGCCAGAGTAAATTTAAAAGGAGTAATTTTTTTAAAAGTCTCCAGTCATATCGTAAAAGAGTAACGAAAACGAACAACGATGTCAGTATGGAGATCAAGCGGACAATTACTTCGTCACGGTAGGAAAGGACCTTTCCGATCCTTTTGATACGGTTTGAAGTATCAGAAATGGCGATGCTTCCTAATGCAACCTCTTCAGCTTTGTGATGAAGAAACCTCTTGCGAAAGTACGGAGTACATAAAAAAGTGTCCAGTTGCTGATGATCATCGCTCATACTAAGCGAAATGTTACCGGAGCTTTTACAGCTATTGAAAAAGAGCTTGCCTGGGTGGGTCTGGTGGTAAATGATAGCAAGATAAAGTACATGTTTTCTTCAAGTAGAGATACTCGGTGATCAGACAATCAGATGGCGGTTGAATGTCGTCGAGGATTTCGTTTAGATTGGCACCACCGTCACAGCAAACAACGATGTCAGCAGAAAGATCAAGCGGAGGATTACTCTTGCCAATCGATGCAACGTTGCAATTGAGAAGAAGAGACCTCTCTCGAAACCAACACTGTACCTCATCCTATTTGTTTTGCTTTATGACGCTGAAGCATGGTTGATGACCTTTTCTGTTGCAAATATACTTACTAGGTTTGAGAGGAAAGTACTCCGTATAGTCCCTGACCCTTTCTGTATAAATATTCTTGCCGGGTTTGAGAGGAAAGTAGTCCGTATATTCCCTGGACCTTTATGAGTTGGTGTTGACTGTGGTATTCGATGTAACCAGTGTAAGCCCTACGTTGATATTGCCAAGCGAATAAAATTCCAGCGACTGAATGAAGAAGCTCCAGAGGGATAAGTTTTCAATGCCGATGTTTTAGGAACTCGGCGAAGAGGTAGATCCTACATCCGTTGCATAGACCAAGTGGTGGGTGCCAGGACTGTCGAAAAGGGAAGTCGAATTTTTCTCGATGAATAAATAATTTAAATTCTTTGGAAAAAAGGAGTGTTCCAGGGGCAAGCCAATAGTCACAACCGGGCCATTTTTTTTCACTCGACGGATCTGGTGGGCGCACTAGATACATTTGGTACCACGAAGTCGAGAAGGCATCTTCCAAGCATAAGCACTTGGAGAGGCCGTTGCCCGATATCGGGTTGCTCTAAAGCAGTTAAGTTAAGTTAAGAAGACGGATTGTCCTTCACGAAGACATGGCACCTCTTACACACAGCTTTTGAGCACTCAAATCATCGAATGAATAGGCCTTTATGCGCGTACTTGGCATCTGATGACTTTTTCGTGTTCCCCACTATTAAGATTATATTGCGAGGTCAATGTTTTTCGCCATCTGTGAAATTTATGAAGTCTTCAAACGTCCCATTTTTTAAGGTAAAAATGGCTGTGTGGAAAACGTGCTTTTAAAGCAAAAAGCACTTGGAACAATAATACATCCGGTTTCAATGACAAACTATTACTCCATCACTATTTTTTCAGAAATATAAAAGGCAACTCTCGCATAGTCTATGTACACACACACTCACACTCACACTAAGCACAGCGAAAAGGCCGTACAACTTTTTTTTTTTAATATTCCAGGCAACAAAATGAACAGTTTGCCCTACCTCTCCGAAGTTCACCTTCCATAATCCACTTTGGTCACTGAATTTTTCGTCATTTGTTGTTGCTGTTTATGATTTTTTTAGAGTTTATTATTTTTTGCTGTTGCATTATCCAACATTCTGACCGCAGTGGAAAATAAATTAAATCATGAAATAATAAAGTGAATTAGGTGAAAATTTCTGTACGTTGTTTTATTTCATTCATTTCACTTTTCGCTTTATTTTTACATCGTTGCCTCCATTGCCGTTAAACCAATTTGCAACAAATTTCAATTTGGAACTGCCACAAACACTCCGCTATTCCAAATTTCAAATACTTACAAAAAGACATCAAACATACTCTTTATGTTATAGCAGAAATTTTTCGAGGGTACCGTCACTGGGTTTATTCAGCAGATATGCCAGCTTGATGATTTGGCCTGAATTTTGGAGGTGGGTAAATAAATAATGTTAATTTGCAGTTGAAGTCCTAAAAGATTTGAAATTTTGGACCACCCGATCGACTTGTTTAATAAGGACTATAAGCAAACAGTATTGTGGTACATGGGCTGTATCCTTATATCCTGAAATTTTTCCAAATTTTTAAAAGCTGACAGAATGCAATATATAATAATAAAAAAGGAGTAAAAATAAAGTGGAAAATGTTATAAAAGTCCTTTTGTGGTTATCAATTGCTTTTTCAAATAAATTAAATCCGCCAAATTTCACCGAATTACTCTGTGAATATGTAGGACATTCCTTAATATATTTTATTATTAATATTTTTTTCTTTTTGGTATATTATTCCCGATTATACAGGTTAAATCGTTTGCAGAGTTTAGCTTTAAGTGAACCTTTTCAACTGAAAGGTTGTTCAATAAAATTTATTTTTCAATTCTTTTTATACCCTCTACCGTATTGTACATAGTTTTTTTATAGTTCCCTATCACTGTACAAAATTTATCAAAATCGGTTTCTTATATCATATAGCACCCATGTCCGTATGTCTGTATGAGCGCCTAGATCTCAGAGATGATAAGAGCTAGAGCAACCAAATTTTCAGATTAGATGCGTTATTATGTCAGGGGAGACAAGTTTATTTTATATTTTCGATATCGGGGTTGTATTATATATAGGATTTCGAAAAAAACAAAAAGTTTTAGATGGATAATTCGTTTGTTTATAAAGATATCGTAACCAAATTTGGCGTTCGGGAGTTTTTTATAGTTCCCAAGCACTGTACCAAATTTGATCGAAATCGGTTGACTATATCATATATATCCCATAGGGCTGATCGGTCAAAAAAACGTTTTTTACAAAAAATTCTTTGTGTTTCATTTGTTTGTGAAGAGATCGTTACCAAATTTGGCAGTCGGAAGTTGTTTAGAGCGCCCAAATTTGATCAAAATCAGTTGACTATCATATAGGACCGATCGGTCAAAAAAAAGTTTTTAGTGCAAAATTCGACTGATTTTTGTTTGTTAATGAAATATCGTAATATCTTTTGGAGTTCTTAAGCAATATATCGGATTTAATTGCAATGTGGTGGGACAGGGTATCCCAAAGTCGTCCGCGCCCGACTTTAAAGTACGCCATCTTTTATATTAGCAGTTTGTTTCTGTAATTTTTAATAAGTATATATTTTATACATCATTTATTATCTTGTATAAAATCTTCAATTAATGATGAAAATATAATTTTCATTAATGAAGAATCCGATGTACTCAAATATTAAATGATACTTACGTTATTTGTCTTTTGTCCGTCCCGGACGGGGTTCCCATGACACACCCAAGTTTGTTTAACATTGTTTCAACTAGTAGTAGTAGTAGGTAGTAGGCTGAATGTCAATTATAAGCCTACGAAAACAAAAAGTTTCGATATGCGGACAGGGCCCGCATACACATCCATCCCAGGACACCTTTTTAAAGCCAAACATAACAAGGTGTCTATCTGAAAAACATATGCCATATTCTTGTCCCCTTATAAAGAGTATAAAAAATGAAAGCAATTTAAAACTGCTTGCATATTGTGTTTCTGACATAAATCTGTAACCCATTAAACTTATTTTTCAATTTCATGGCATCAACTTTTTTTGTTGCGAACTGAGAACACTCCTACTCCTCCACGCTTCCATAAAATAATTCAAAATTAATAATTAATTGTCAAAACTATATAAAAACATCATAAATAAAGTACAAGCATTATAATGCATACATAAACAACAAAGTTCCACCAACTCGGGACATTGTGAACTGCCTTCCATGTTGTTTTGGTTCCTGGTTGACTACCGACTACCTTGTTTGTTGGCTGGAGGCTGGAGCTGCCAAACTATGTGTTGCCAAGGCTGGTAACTTGCTATAAGCCCGGCCAGACCTGGGTCTATGTACATACATATATACGTGACACCCACTATAGGAGTGTGTGCATGTCTGTGGCAAAAATTATCGTGGCATTTGTATGCCATTATATAAGTTTGAGTATGTTGTTCGGCATAAAGTTTTTTTATAATAATTTGCGCTACAAATTTTAAATTGTAATGCCGACTCATTAGAAAGTTTTTATGTACAGACCCATATATACATAGTATATATGTATGTATAAACTTTTTGTACTATATACCAATTTGTTGTTGGTCTAAAACGTGTTAGTTTTGAAATTTTTTTTGCCTAGATTTTTATGTACAGTGCAAACAGAAATTATTCGGACGCTTTTAAAATGTAAGCGGAAAAGTTGTTTGTTTTACGTATTTTAAGAAGTACATTTAAATAAAGTTTTTTAAATAAAACTATTAAAGTTTATAATAATAATATATATATAATATAATAGATCCTTCTGCTGCTTGCTATCATCAATTAAGAGCTGGCTATGTGATTTAAGTAATGCTATCGAATACATTCGTTGGATCTTGTATAACAAAATTAAGTTCTACGTAAATTAAGTTTTTAATTCAAAGGCCTGCTTTATTGCCAAAAAAGTTCAGATTTGCGTAAAGCTGGCATACACATTAAAAAAAAAACCCATAAAAATAACCTAAGTATTGAGAAAAATTTGATTTTAGTACTTAAATCATAACTTGCTTAAATCACTTGAGAATTACAAGCAAAATGCTAAAAAATTTTAAAAATTTAAAAAAACGCAGGACCGCATAAGATTTTTTGTTAGGAAAAAAGGAGTACAACCCAATATTGCTTTTTGGGTGTCAATAATCCCAATTTTTTAATTAAACATTATTTGCTTTAAGCCCAAAAAAAATGTGTTTATTGCAGCGCTTCAACCTTAGAACTTAAAGGTGTGCGCATAATTTTTGTTCTGACTGTATGTAAGTGCTTGTTAGCTCTTCCTGCAATGAATATCTAACAAATTGCCCACAATGTGAAAGTATTTTTCTGTCTGAAATATTTTTTTTCGGTGATGTGTATGTTTTTGAGCACGAAAACTATGTCAGGGTGCTATACTGTGGTTTTGCATCACATATGTATCTACCAAGTACATAGTATATACAAGTATATTGGTTTGCAGTTTGTTGCTGAAATTTCATGCAACTTTTATCTAGTAGAGTTCGTTTGGTTTTAATGGGATGATTGGATTTGTGGCAACAAACGTAAAAGTATTATGAACTTAATTATGACCATGCTAAATACTATAAAATTACCAAAATGGGTGCTTAAGGATATGGTAGTTTTTTAATGTGCAGCTCTTGGGAAAAATTATATAGTGAGGAAAATTAATGCTAGTAGAAAGTTTGCTCATAACTAAGGCTAAACTATTTGCGATTTTTGGTGAAGCTCTGTGCAAGAAACGAAGTCTGTATGGTCAGAAATGTTTTTTCTAAGTCGGGGATGAGACCATATTTATTTTTTTTTTTAATATAAAAAATAATCAAAAAGAAAGATATTTTTATAAATTGCAGTAGTCTTTAATATGGATTGACAATTCAGCTTTGCAGGCTGAAACAATATATGGTAGGATATTTATCTAAAGACCACATTTGGTTGACTTCATAGCAATCATCCGGTGGACTTGAGAGATTAAAAGTGACATTTTTGCAGGATATTTTTTTATATTTTGGGACTCATAATCCAAATAGTTCCTTTTCGATATATGAATGTTTTCAACGGTTCAAATCATACCAGGCTGAAATGGTCTTTGAATCAATTTATTTCAAAAAAGCTTTAAATCAGCGACCCTACTTTTCTATGCAGGTAACAGCGAGAATTATTCTGACGTACCTATGCAAGTATAGATTAAGGAACTTAAGAAAAACTGTCCACGAAGCTAATATTTATATGGAGACGTTTATGAATACGTTATACCTATGAATCGAGAGCGCACAGTGTTGCTAATGAAGTTCCTGGCGTCGCAAAATTAATAACTTGAAAAGTATTTGACTTAGGTCGGCTGTCAAATTTTTTTTGTATAGCAATAAAAAACACCTAATTTTAAAATTATTTTTTTTTTTGATTTTTGTTTTTAATATTAAAAATAACTTTGACAAAATCAAAAATAAATTAAAAAAAAAAAAAATTTTTCCCCTATCACATAATAAATTTTATTTCTTGTGAAGCGAATAATTTGTCATCAATATTGGATTATAACCAAAATTTAATTTTGATTTTGTCAAAGTAATTTTCATGTTTTTTTTTCAAATTTTTTGACTACTTAATTTGACAAAAATTTAATAAAAGTCTCCTATTTGGGGTAAAAGTACGATTTCATCTAAATCAGTATTATTTTTGCAAAACCTCGACTCGCTCTTTAATTTTATTAATGGGTCCGACGATATTAACAAGCAATGAAACAAGTCTTCCATAGTTATAGTCCAACTAATATGGGTTGTTGGAAAACCTTCTGGCAGTATTTCCACTATTTGTATTCTCTGAACCTATCACCGGATTATCAACCAAAAACCCCATTTCATCTAGCCATTTTTTGTAATGTTTTTGAAAATACATATAACGATGTTCTATTACAACTTCGCCATTTTTGATGCAATTTCTTTGTAAAATTCGACAATTGATTTTTAATTTTTTTGTGTTCATCATTACCTTACTCTCTTCTATCTACGAGTATCTAGATCTCTTTTATATTCCCAAATTGGTATGAAAAAGTGTGCGGTAAAAACATCGATATTGTCCACTATCGAATACTATCGATATTTTAAGGCAGTCTTTTTGTTAAAAGAATGCTCAATATCAGAATCACTGCGGTCTGTCCTCTAATCCCTCCATTCCACACTATATAAAATAAATTAATGAAAAATTTAAATTATTTTGAATATTTAATTATTCAACAAAGAAATTCCTGCTTCATGTGGCGCAATATAAGCTCTATCGAAAATAAAAACATCGATAACTTGCCAAGGAAATCACTATCGACTTAATTTGGGCGTAACGCCTTTACATTTGAGGCACTGACTCTGACACTGCTCACTTTTTACTCACTGGCTGACTGACACTCATCGCACTCTTCTCACTGACTGACCCAGACTCATCCAGATTTGGCTGTTGATCTGCTTGTGTTGGCCTCGATCGCCGCCATATCCTGGAATTCCCGCTCATACCTATACTATTAAGCCCTAAACGGCACTCTGCTTATTTATCTATATATCCTTATAAATAAGAAAGAGTTCGCCGTACCTAACACAATCCCTTTTACCTACTGTCCACTTACAGCTAAGAACTAACACTATCGATCTACGCACTAATACCAAACAATAATTAACACGCCAATATACTTTAACTAGTGTTGGTGAGAATAGGCGCGCTTTCATCGCTATTCTCAGCAAGCAGTTCAAGCAGTTTACCTACTGCCCTATTGGCAAAATAGGATCACTGCTGTGAGAAGGTAAGTTGCTCAGGAAGACAAAAGAAGTTGATATAGACACATTCGTCTCTACGTCATAAACGCACATAACTTGAGGACTATAACAGCTAGGACCCCCCAAGTGTAAACAATCTTATCAATTATTAATAAAAAACAATTTTTCCCTTCGTTGCTCTATTAATTTAAATCTAGCCCAACTAAAATACATTAAACACTATATCAACTAGATAAGTCTACCATGTATCCTTTTATTAAATTGCCTTGTTTCTATTATTCTGCTATTTATTTGCTATTTTTGGTATTTTGTTTGTATTATTGTCAAATGATTTGCAGCTTTTCGAAAGCATTTTTGAATGTACTTGGACTTGTTTTAGTTTTGTGAGTGACTTTTGCCTTGAAATCGGCTTATGTACCATTTACAAGTCCACACAAACACATTTGTATAGATAAATATGTGTAAATATATGCATATTGTGTGTATTTATTTGTCATTTTGTGCACATTTAGCAATATTCAAGGGCCAACATGGCGTATACTTGACATGCATATAGAATGCAGTTAATATAAATTGTTTTGTTGCTAAATTGAGCTGAAAAATATGCATGTCATGCAATATTATCCTTTAATATGGTTGCCCAAATACTCAAAGCCAATGTGCGAGCTTCATTTTGAGGCACAAAATGCTGGAAACTGGCAGATAATCATGCAAATTTTTTGATACTAACTATTTTAGTTGAAAAGAGTTTGTGAAAATATTTGCTTGAAGAATATTGGTATTTTTAATTACAAGTGCGTTTAATTAATTAAATTAATATTAATTAGCTTTTACTTTGTGGAATTATTAATTTTTTTAGTTAATTTTAAAATAAATTCAAGTTTTATTAATCAGGTTTGGTCTTAAATCAGTTTGAGTTTGGATTATAGAAGTTTAATGCGATATAAAGCGAGCAACGAACTGAACAAATTCTTCTATCTCAGTAGTAGCTAAAGACCTTTATACCTTTCCAAAAAAATAGCAAACAATAGTTAAGTAAGTATATTGCTGTCTAGGGACCCCAATTATTTAATCAAAAAAAAAGTTTATTTTGCTTGAATTTAAAAAAAAATAACACGTATTTTTGATGTCTTTCATAAAAAGCCGAATTTTGTAAGATTTTTTACTTTATGTTTTAAAAAGGAACTCAAGTAACGTCACGACTTGAATTTGAACTTTATATTATTTAGAGGACTTAAAATGTGTATTGACGTTCAAGGTATTATAAAAACTTGACGCAATATTAAAAAAAAAGCAAAGGCATTTGGAGTAACAAATCGGATTCAAAGTTAAAATAGTAAAGAAAATATATATTCTTTTATTTAAATTTTTTTTTATCTCAGTATAAGTAGGTACTTATACAAAAATTCTCTGCTCCGTGATTTCATATTTAGACATATACTTAGGTCTAGGAAAATAAATAGCTGTTTAGCTTAACAAATTGGGTTAAAAGTAAAAAAGAGAAAAAAATATTTATTTTTTAAAAACATGGTTCTTCAAGTATAATAAAAACTATCTTTATTTTTAACTGGTTCTGTTACTCCAAACGGTTTTGATTTTTTTGTAATAAAATAATTAAATATATATTCTTATACATACCTATATATATTTTTTTAATTTTATTTTATGGCAAATAACACTAGTTTACACGAAAAATTAACCTTCCTAAAAAAGTGTTTTTTAGGGTAAATTGGGGTCGAGATATTTTCGAAAAACGTGTTTTTGGGCACTTACTTCAGTTATATGTCAATATTTATTTATTTATTTATTTATTTATTTATTTATTTATTTATTTATTTATTTATTTATTTATTTATTTATTTATTTATTTATTTATTTATTTATTTATTTATTTATTTATTTATTTATTTATTTATTTATTTATTTATTTATTTATTTATTTATTTATTTATTTATTTATTTATTTATTTATTTATTTATTTATTTATTTATTTATTTATTTATTTATTTATTTATTTATTTATTTATTTATTTATTTATTTATTTATTTATTTATTTATTTATTTATTTATTTATTTATTTATTTATTTATTTATTTATTTATTTATTTATTTATTTATTTATTTATTTATTTATTTATTTATTTATTTATTTATTTATTTATTTATTTATTTATTTATTTGAGGGGTACAACTACGTACAGTTGACCTTATATTATAAAAAAGTACATATAATTTATTTAGAAAAGAAAATAGAGCGAGGGTATTGATATGAACTAATCCGCGTCTCTAGCCCGATGGGTGAACTTTTTAATGATATGCACCAACTCACATCAAGAACTGGTCAGAAACTTGGATTTACAATATTAAAGTTGAAAAAAGGAAGCAAGATAAAAATTAAACATTAAATCGCAAAAAGAGCCAATGGATCACCGTTGACCAAGTGGGTGACTTATAATATAGGATTGGTCAAGGATGCTCGAAGTGGCAAGTCAAGGTGACTTAAGATAGAAGAAGTGATAGTTGGAGCATAAGACACGGAAAGGATCGTGCAAAGCATAATTTGATCTACAAAATTGTAAGGCTAAGGGTCGAAAATTTCGAGTTACTCTGGATGGAAAACACCAAGGTCAGACACACTCTCGATGCGTTCTAAGGTAGAAGATTCTAAAGAGTAAGTAGCCAAATAAGGAGCAGAACGATAAAATGTCATAACGTTACATTTTGTCTTGTTGAGAAAGAGTTGGTTGATATTGCACCAAGATTGCATGTTATCAAAATCATGCTGAAGAAGTAAGTACTTATTATTATCGGAGTAGGACATACAGAGTTTAACATCATCCGCATACATAAGAAGGTGAGAAGATGAGATTACCTGAGGGAGATCAATTAAAAATAAGTTAAAAAGAAGAGGGCCTAGATGGCTACCTTGAGGTACCCCTGACGTAACCATAATTTCTGTAGATTCGCAGCCTTTAAAAATCTCGTAAACATGTTTTTCGAAAATATCTCGAAAAAGGTGCTTAAGAAAAAAAAAAGGTTGCCATTTTCGTGTTTCTCGACCCCAAATTACTCTAAAAAACACTTTTTTAGGAAGGTTCACTCGATGACCCTTACATTTGTAAACTAGTTTAATGTACGTTTTATTTAATATTTAATGAGAAATGCTTTTTTTTTAAATTATATAGCCAAGAGTAATAAAAAAAATGAATAATGCAAAATAGTAAATTTTAATTATTATATTTAAAAAATGCAAAAAAATAAAATATTAAAAATTCATATACGTATCTAATAAAATTTATAACCTATATTTTTATGTTATATATTTATGTTAATTATATGTTATATAAAAATTAATGCAAAATGAAAATATTTATCTAAATTAAAAGTAATTTTTTTTATTAAAACAATTTTTTTATTACAAATAAAATTTTTTTTTCATTTCAAAAGCAATAATTTTCAAAATAGTATTTAACAAAAGTATATATTAATATAAATTGTAAATTATAGGATATAATTATATTTCTATAAAAAACAAATAAAAAATTAATTAGAAAAATAGTAAATTATGTATGTATATTGTATGGCATGGTATGGATATTTGGGATATCCCATTTGTGATTTTTTTTTATATGAAGTTTTGTCATTACGTGCGAAAATTTTCGAACTGCGTATGGGAGATGTAAATATATATTATATATTATAATTTTTTTTTTTTTTTTTCTTGATTTTCTATAAACTTACTACGAAGTTTGGGAGAGAGCGACTTCATCAATCATATGTCATATTGGTTTTTGACATATTCACGAAGAAAAGTTTGGGTGTGGGGTAAGAAACTGATGTGTGCATTTGAAGTTGGCATCCTCAAAAAGGAAACAGGAAATGAAATTTTTGTATTTAAGACCACATGAGTCTTTATCAGTGTTATGCAAAACTCCTACAAACAAACATTTCTTTGTGTGAGTAAGCAGTGCAGTAAGCAAGAGCGCAATAGAGCACAGATCGAAGATCATGTTTAAACGAGAGAGAAAAGTGTCACACTTACAGCTGTGCATGTGCCAAACGCGCTGCGGCAGTATCTTGTGCCCTATATACTGATTTTGGTGATTGCTACTACGAAGGTCGCTTATATTTTAGGATTTATCTCAACAGATTTTAGTCAATTTATTTATTTAATAAATATTAAGCAAGTTTACAAAACGAACTTAACTATAAGGGGGAAGCAATGGCAGTAAAAGGCCTTCGACTCGATTTTAATACGACAATGAAGATTTTCAATTTAAAACTTGCGGGAGTAGTAGTGATTTTTTTTATTAAAAAAAATGTTTTTGGTTATAACAAATAAAACAAATTTTTGCTTAAAAAATTAAATCAAAATTATTTTTTTATTTTTGCAAACAAATTTCATAAGTTTCTCATTTCTTCAAAACTTTAATTTTTTTTAGGAAAACTTGTTTTTTACTTTTTAAAAAAAATAAATTTTCTTATAAATCTCTTAAATTTTTTTTTTTAATAATACACATCTAATGGCGCAGATATAATTAAATATCATTTTTTGTTTTCTAGTTTTTTTAGAGATGCGTTTGCTAAAAAAAATTGCCAGATGGAAAGCTGAAAAGACAGACGATTCTGGCTATAATAACTGAAGCGCAGCTCTTATCTCTCCGAAAAATAGACAAGTAGGTTTTTTTACCTATTCTTTTATATATACAGTTGGTAAGTTCTTCCCCACGTTTGCTTCTTGGTGTAGCACAAAAAATTTTTCATAGTGCACATAATACTTGTATAGCCCTTACCCTTTGAGTACAGTGTATATAAATTTAAAGCAAAAAAAAAGCTATGTATACAGTACAAATGTATACAAGTTAATGCAAATAAGTTTATACACGCATACTTATACACACACACACACACACACAGAGAGAGAGAGAGAGAGAACGTGGCACACACACGCACATGCATAAATAAAATTGACAACTTTTTGCAATGCCAACAACAACAACAGCTCGAAGAAATGGAGAAAAGTTGTCGGCACAGTTTTAATATGAATTTGCATGTAAGCTCTCCACCGCAAAAGTATGCAACGAAAATTGTGTGGCATCAACTTGAGGCAAGGCAGCAGCTTAATTGAGTTCTTGAACTCGTGCCTTTTGCATTGTTGTTCTTGTTCTTGTTTACAATATTATTATTAAATTGAGTTGTGCACAAATAGCAACAACACTCAGACTGACAAATATACAGACACACATAGACAGAGATACACCAGCGACGGATTAAGGCAACATTTTTTTGGGGTAGGGTTCCAAATTATATACTCAAGCTTAGGTGTTTCTTTTGCTAAGAAAATAAATACAGTCTAACTTACCGCCTTATTTGCCTCGGGTGGTGCAGTGGTTGGAGGTCCCGGGTTCGAACCCACGAACTGTCCAGCGCCAAAACCCCCATACAAATTATTCCTGCTTTTCTAATATTTCCTACCCAACTCAAACCCACCTCAACCCCGCGACTCGAGCAGCAAGCATCACAGCAGCACACAGCTTTCCAAGGAAGAATAAAAAGTGATGCTGTAAAAAGCTCGATGAAAGCTCACTGCGATCAGAGAAGACACAAACCGCTGTCATCTTGGTTTTTATCAATAGATAGCGCTGCAAGTGCTAATCCAGAAGATGAGCTTCTTCCCCTGGGAGCTTGGATGGTACCCCCATTACCAAGGGATGCCACGCCCAGTTGACGTTAGATGGCAGCCCCACCACTGGGAAAAGTCGCATCTGCCCAATCAACGGATCGAATGAAAATAAAATCGATTACTGAAATCGATTACACAAGAGAAAGAAGGCTCTTGTAGAGGCTCCAACTAACACAGTAACAAAGGTGGGGAAAAAAAACCTTACCGAGATGTGATTTCAGGTTGCCTAAAGAAGGTAACATTCAGAACGACTTGGCTCACATCCAAGTTCACTAGCACGCTTGCTAAACACGGAAAGATCGTCTTTTTAAATTGTGAGATGAAAACTCTGCCCTGAAAAAGAATATTCATTGTTTAATCAGGTGGTCAAGATTCGTTACGGATCACAGAACCGACAATGATGATGATGATGATATTATCTTAATACATATAAACTTTGATATATCGATACATAGATGTCTTCCCAATTAAAAACATCGAAATAACGATGTTTTTTCAGCACTGGTACAGGGTATAATTGTCATCAAAATCGAGACTAAAGAAGTGAAATAAACAAGAAACAAAAAATTGAAATATTGTGTAGTAGTATCTAATCTGAGTAGACTTTCACTAAAAGAACTCAACCTTTACTGCATTTTCCACATCTTTATTTCAGATTCCCAATTTTGAGTTGTCTACACGCTTTTCTTTCTTTAGGACATTAACGGTTTTTTAAAATTATTTGAAACAAGTTCTGCACATGAAGCAAAGTAGCTCTCAGTGATTTTAAGAAATCTTCTTTTCAGAATTTCATGATTATGATATTCTTTAGGGTTTCTCAGCCTCTCTCATCTCCAGCCCGTCAAGAAACAAGATTTGTGTCTTCGAATATAAGTCACTTAATTCAAAATTTTTCAAAATTTGTAGAGTTACTGAAAGTGGTTTCGAACCCCTAGATCACTCCCACAACGATCCGCCCCTGACACACGCACACAAAAAAAAAACCCAAGCACATATTGACATGTCAGCTGCCGTTGCCTTTGCCGTTACTCGTCTTATGAATAATGCAATTATTGTGCAGGTGTGTGTTTGAGAGAGTGTGTGTATGTGTGTGGTTCTGCAGCCATGTTTAATTATGCCGGCTGACACGTTATTCCATAGCCTTGATAAATGCGGCAAAAAACCAGAAAAATGGCGAAACAACATAAGCGCAAAATGGCGCTGTCAAACTGTGTGTCTGTGAGTGAGTGTGCGTGAGTGTATGCGTAACTGACTGGCTTAAGTTTTGCGTGTATTTGACATACTGAACTGGATAAGGTCTCATGGCAAAAGAAAGCTTATTTCGGTGAAACATTAATACCCTTACAACAGTGGTCGGCACAAAATACACTCACATTTTTTTCTTGCATATGTATTGAAGTTTTCTCTGTTATTGTTTTTTCTGCTGCAACAATTAAGAGCCGAAGCCACACACCGTCAACTTCGTGTCTGTTGCTTACCAACGTCAGCGTCGCAATACGTCACTGCGGCAGAGAAAATTTCAATACAAAAAACACTCACACATGCATGCGTTTTGTGTATAACACATGTCGTGTGTCGACGTCGCTTAACCCTGTGCTCGCGAGGTACGGCCTTGCCGACCACTGCCTTACAAAGATGTTTAAGCTGTACCTGCTATACAAAGGCGACGTAAGGATATTTCGATCAAAACAGCAGCGATAACCAAGACCAAGGTAAAAAGATATTCCATCGCAATTATTATTGAAACCAAAAATTGAAAGCTGCTTCATCTGCTTCACGCCCTGGCCGACTGATAAACATTGCTGAGCATTCTAGGATAAATAGTCCTAAAAGGGCACCGTACTATAGGCCAAGTGGCAACTACATATGATGATAAGGCCTTCATGTTTGGACTGTTTGGAATTAAACTTATGGCGCCTGAACCGCTTAATCAAATCTGAAAGATGGACCAACAACAGCACTAAGTCTCTCTCTTAATCATGAAACTATCGATGCACTTAGGAAACACAAAACCCACATAAGAAATGGTACTTGAAATTGTAGTCTGATGTGGTTTGTTGAAAGTTACATTTACATTTATTACATGATTCATTTTGGGATATAGGCGTGCCTCAAAAGTAGAACTGTTCAATATTTTACATACGCACGAAATGAATGGGATCAAGAAAGAAAGAAAGAAGTTACTCCGTGCCAGAAATATCTTCGCGAAAATTGGAAATCAAGTATAAATTCTTTGAGCGATATATTTTTTAAAGATTTTAAATGAAATGTATTTTTTAATTTGATAAATTTACGTCAGATAATAAATCAGATATTAAAATAATTACAAGATTTAATAGACAACTTTGATTAATCCCAGCTCCTGATGTGGTGGCGAGTTAGAATACCATCACAGCGTCCTCTTACTTGTGGTATGAGCCGACTAAATGGGGACCCGAAATGGCCAGCATGAAATGAGGTCAGTGTTTGTCAGATTATGCTGGCCCACAAATTAAAGTTCTAAAAATCACATAAACGAAACAAGGTATATTCCAGCTTTGCTCCATGTGAATGAGGACAACATAAATGGGGTCACCAACACTTGACTGTCTGGAGTTTTAATTGAAAGGGTCCATGGTACGAAACATCAATAGGGATAGTCAAATAGCCCAAAGAACTTGTTTTGTGCCGACTATCGTGCTGGCTTGGTTAAATATCCAAGTGCGCCTGATAAGGCTATTAAAAACCGAATGTTTAGTGCGCCCAATTCCACCAAACCGAATAATTTCATGTGGTTTGAAACAGAATGTTTTGTTGCAAGCGAAATTAAAATGAATCGGCAAAAAGGTTTAAAAAATCACTTATTTTATACTGAAATAATGTTTTAAATATTCTTTGGTATTCTTAGATTATATTTTTGCCAACTTCAAGTTAGATATTTACTGACAATTATTTTATTTTATCTGACTCAACCCAAAAAAGATGGAGTACGTTAAAGTTGGGCTCGGACGACTTTGGGATACCCTGCATTAGTAACTTGCAATAAAATCCGGTATATTGCTTTAGAACACCAAAAGACATTTGATTGCCAAATTAGGTTACGATGCCTTTATAAACAACCAAAACCAGACGAATTTTGAACCAAAAATGTTATTTTGACCGATCGTTCCTATGGGAGCTATATGATATAGTCAGCCAATTTTGATCAAATACAGTGCTTGGGTTCTCTAAAAAACTTCTGAATGCCAAATTTGGTTACGATATCTTCACAAACAAACGAAACACAACGAATTTTGTACAAAAAACGTTTTTTCGACCGATCGGCCCTATGGGATATATATGATATAGTCAACCGATTTCGATCAAATTTGGTACAGTGCTTGGGAACTATAAAAAACTCCCGAACGCCAAATTTGGTTACAATATCTTTATAAACAAACGAATTATCCATCTAAAACTTTTTGTTTTTTTCGAGATCCTATATATAATACAACCCCGATATCGAAAATATAAAATAAACTTGTCTCCCCTGACATAATAACACATCTAACGCATCGCGGCAACCATGTCAGCTGTTTTGTACCAAACAAAAATAATTTCGCGCCAACATAACAGGAGAATTTATCGGAATAACAAGGGAAATATACGAATTTATCGAAAGTTATCGACAAATAACGGTTTGGATTTTTCGTTTTCCGGAGCACGGCTGATTACTTCAGACTTGGAAAGCCAAAAGCCATTTGAGGAAAAAGTTATGAGTGGCAGCTAAAGTATTTTAAGTTTTTGTAAAAGCCTTTCATGGTAGACCAAAAAAAAAACCAAAACTTTGAAAAACAAAGGATGGAGATGGATCGACAGATATAAAGCACGAGCAACATCCGAATGACGCCAAAGGCCATAAAAAGGCCGAATTCTAGCAACTGTTACTTGACGTAACATAACATAACGTAACGCAATGAAATAACTATTTTCTGCCAAGACACAAATTTATTTTATGGTTTTTCTAAAAACCTTAAAAACCTTTTTTCTTTGGCAAAGTTTAAATGAATTTTGAAGAAACAAATTTTTGCATTTCCTAAGCGAATATAAAAAGCAAAAGTTTTAGATTTCCAGATCGAGTGTTGGTTACATAATTCTTGGAAAAACTATGATACTATGCAATAAATGTAGAACATGTGGAGGAAATTGCAATTTTCTGCACAACTTGAATGGCAAGGAACATGGGGCACAAAATGCTTTTTCACTTGCAACATGGCCAGCATGTGGCAAAGTGCATGTTCCGTTGCAGGACGCACGATTCACACACACTTACTCAAAAATAGTGTGACCAAAGCAGCCGAAAATAAATATAAAAAATGCTAGCTATATACTTGTATGAGAAATGGCAAATTCATTTAAGCGACATTTGCCAGCAGTTGGTCGACATTGCGGGGGGTGCGAGGTGGCATAGCATTTGTCACGCTGCTAAACGGAAAATGCAAAATGAATGCAACATTTTCACAGCTTTTACGTGAGATACACAGCTACAGATACAGAACACAAACAATCCGTAAAAACAGCAGGCATAACTGAGAGCTGACAAAAGGAAATGCCTGGAAAATTGCATTTTAAGTGCAAATATTAATTTCGCTTGGGCACAACAAACCAAAGACCGCCGCCATTTTTGTTGCACTTTCACGTTTTCGTCCTTGTTGTTGTTGTTGCAGTTGGCATTGCACTCGACTCGACTGTTTGTGTCATGTTGCGTTGTTTTTAGTTGTTGTAAAATGCATTCCACAGTGCACTTTGTGACAAATGCATAACATCCTGGCAGCCTAAAACGCTGCACGGCCGGACCATGGCCAGAGGAAATCTTCTAGGTCCAGGCAGCACTTTGCTTAATGCAGCTGCAGGCAGTAGTCAAAACCGCAAGCAAGTTTTCCTTGAGGGGCTTAGGCTTAAATAAATTAAAAAAAAGCGACAAGTTGGAGAAAATATGTTACACAAAAAGGACGAAGATAGAAACAATGGGTAAGGTCATAACTTTGGTATAGCTGGTGATATCTTAATCTGCCCAATTTTATTGACTTGGTCAACCGAACCGATCTTTAAGTATTTTATATTGTATTTACATAATTTATAGAGTCGAAAATATTGCTCCCTGTTACAGAGATTTGGGAGAACTAAAGATTTTAAATAAAAGGACTCCAGCTAGTAAGAAACCAACTAAAAATATGAATAAATAAATTTTCACAAGAAATACACCATAATTTTGAATTTGTTTTTTGAATCGGTTTGGCTAAACACATAATTGGTGGAAGAACTTGAGTCAGTTTCTTACCCGAACTCGCTCACAGATACACACAGACACAGTTAAGCTGCCACCATTGTGTGTGAGTGTGTCTCAGTTGCAAATTGGTTTCTTGAGTTGTTTTTGTTATTCTAGTTTGACGCAATATTGCGCATACGCAACGTGTGCCACACACTTTAAAAACAAAAGCAGCAACAACGTACTAAGAAAATTCGAAGAAAATTGTTATTTTACGTCAATTAAATGAATGCACTCGCTGTTACAGTTGACGTTGTTGCAACAGGGAGTTGTGCTATGTGCAACACTATGAACTTTTGCCTAAGTGGATATTACTGGATGTGTGTGTGTACTCGAATTTTGTCAGTCAATTTGGCAAATGCAGAAACCACAAAACTTTGCTAATGGCAAGCGCAAATAAGCACAGCTTGTTCCATCTCAAGATGCTGCAGTTGGTGCAGCTGCTTTTCCAGCGGCTTCAAAACTTGCTGCAATGCTGCATGAAACTTTATTTGTTTTGGCAGCTTTCGTTGTTGTTGTTTTGTATACCCTGTATCCAGTGATTCAAGAGGTAATATAGACACTAACAGATAACTAGTTCTTATGTTCATTATCACCTTGTGTGGCGTAACCGTCTGTATGAACAGCTAGTAATCAAAGACCAGAAGGACGAGCTACGCCAAAATTTTCTAAAAGCTGTTTATTATGCTGTGGATTGAGGGAAGATTCTGTCAGAAAACCTTGAAGAAATGGTATAACGCCCAAACTTTGTTTTATACCCATAATTATGTCTATATCTATGGTCACACTTGGACGATGTTCATAAACAAGAAATCGTTGGAATGAAAATTGAATAGCTTAAATTACGTTCTGGGATTTTTGGAATGCAGAATTTTATATTTTTCCCATCAGCATAATATTGTACGTTGATATATTGCCCAATATATATTTATAAAATCATTCGACAGTTGAAAAGGATAGATTGCCTAAAATCTTAACTTTTTCATGTTATATTTAAAAAGTGAAAAGGGGAATTTAACATTTTTTCGGGTCCGGACCCCCCCGAATGTTGGAAAAATGGGTTGAAAGTCTTTTGCGAGCTCTGATATATACACTTCGATGAGAAGAACCCCCCCAAGACCAAGTCCTAGATCCGCACCTGAATATAAGACTTCCTGAGAATTATTTTTTTGGTGTTTGACTGTACTCCTCAGATTTTGATGATGAGTGTTATATAGTATAATACCTATATACATATATAGATATAAATATATATGGTCCATTCATACCGATATCTTGCCCCATTTCCTCGTGGAAGATTTACACTAAAGGCCGCTATGCAGTTCCAAAGTTCTCAACCGTAGAAGAACTGCAAATTAATTACTGCCGTAACGACCAGTGTGTCCATATAAACGCAAAGTGAAATTTTTTGTTGGACTCTGTTTTTTTTTGGAATTTTTTGTTTAAGGTGCAATTGGTTATACTACAATCAGCTGCTTTTTTGGGAACGCTAAATCAAACTACGAAAATTATAAAAATTTTCATATGACGGCGAAAATAAATTTGTTTAGCACTTTAGATTTTTTAGTGAGTCACTTGGTTCCTAAAAAGCTCACAGCAAATAATAAATATAACAGCGTTTTGCAAATGGTTCCAAACGCTTTTCTGGCTAATATTTAGTTCCTGGGCAATGGAATAAGTGTTCACATGCCAGTTCGACTCGATGATTTCTATGATTTTATCAACATTAGCCTACCAGAGCGTGATCTATCTTTGACGTCCATATTATCAGAACGGAATCGTTGGAATTTTTTTTTTTTTTTACCGCCTACCCCTCCTTTTCACCTTGGTCGTAGTGATACTGAAGAATGTATCGAATGATCTCTTTTTTTACCTCCATTTTGAAACGCTGTAGCACAAAACTGGCTTCATCAAACAGAAACTGACCAACATCTTTTTTTTTAAGCATAATGTCAACTTTAAATCGCGGTATGGTACGACACGATGCGATATATATACCTTGATAAAAAATTTACTGGAATCATCACCGTGTGGCGCTCTCAGTAACCCGATTTGATGTCTCTTTTTTTTTTTTCTTAAATTGCCACATCCGTCAAATTTTGATCAAGGTAGTATGTACATAATGAGATATGGCTCACTAAAGACATCTAGTGAAAACCGTCGATAACTTTTTACTTTACCTTATAATATGCTTCCACATTAGTTTTGGCTGTTGCTGCTGGCGCCATCTAGTTGACTTGCGCTGGCGCCATCTTACGTAAAGCATCGGTTAAATCATAGGACAACACCGTTTTGTTTGTTTGCGTCCACTTGCCGTAAGCGTTTGGACATGAAATTTCGCGACTATTTTTTATATGCATGTTTTTCTAGTAGTCAACTGGCCAAAAATCTACACATAGCGTTGTGTATCCAACTTTTAGAAGAGTATGCTGCAAAAATTATATAAGTAGGATTAAATCTAACAAAGTCATAAGTAAAATTGTATTAAAAGCCGATGTAAATGGGCGTGACTGTGAACGGTCTGCCAAAATTTTGTCTAAAGGGGTCTACGCAGCATGAAAATTTCCATATGGAATTTTTTTCATATTATTTCATATGTAGCCACCAGTGTGTGCACAGTAAGACAAAGTGCTATTTTTTATCGAGTTATCGTTTTTTTTTCGGTATACATGGATATTTTTTCCGATACTTTGGGTTAATGTGGCCACACTCACATTATAATCAGCTGCTTTATGTTTACAAAAATTAAGCGCGCAAAATAAGACAAAGAAATAAATAAGACAAACATGGATTTGTATCAAGTATTGTTAACATTACTAAATGTAAACAATGCGTGTATGACTGCCTACCTAATTGTAAAAAGGTTGGCTGCAAAAAAAACCAACTTTATTTAATATTTTAGCAAATTTCCTCCCATGCACTTTTTCTCACCAGTGCATTAAAGTGAATTTTGTGTATATATCCCATAATACTGGGTGAGCTTGTACTGCTTTTACAAGCGCTATTTTTTGTTCTCTTGCAAATGATTCACACCGTTTTCTTCTACCTGCCATTTCGAATAAAAAAATTGTATGTATATTAATTAGCGCCAATGCGCAACAGCTGTTGTTAGTGTTACCACACCTAGTAAAGTAGTGGCGCCATCTAATGTTAGGTATTTTTAAAATTAAAATACAACACTGTTTTGTTTTGTTGTCTGCGACCCATCATCAAACATTTTTAATCGGAATTTTTCGCCACCATTTTTTTTTATATGAAGTTTTTCATTTTTTTTGCGTGCTGCGTATACAATACAAAATTTTTTGCAATTTGTAAACAAAAATTTTCCGTTTAAAAAAAGACCGCCATCTTAAATTGCTAAATGTGTTTTTCTTCGAAATTTGGATACGATTTTTTCAAAAATGATTTATTGTCACGCCTCTTCAGAATTCTATCTTATATGACATTATCATATTTCAGGATTGGACAAACAGACTTTGTGCCTGTCGCAAAGCACTCAGATTTTGTTTTTATTTTTATAATATATATTTATTATTATTATTATTTATATATTTACAAAAATTTAACGCAATAAAATTCGAAATATGGTATAAAAAAATTATGCACCGTACTCGAAATGTAGATAATTCAAATTATTCAGCATTATTAGTAGTTTCTGTGCAAGCCTTTCTTATATAATCTGCTCTTATTTATAAACTTGATCGATTTTTCAAATCTTCCGCTATCGATTTGAAAAGTAGATTTTTCTTCCCATTATAATAAATTAAATTCATTTATTTTTTAATTTTTTTTTTTTAACACAAAAGTAGGTTTTAGTGGAAACTTACTATTATACTTGTATATTATTAATTATTATTTATTAAATAATAATAATTTTGTAAATAAAATGCGAAAGAAAAAAAGAATTATTTTTTTTACTGAGCCCTTACATGCTTATCCCCGTGTACAAAATGCCTTTTCTTTTTATGTGAGCCTAATAAAAAAACCACGCATTCACTTTTTTCCCAAAAACACTCCCCTTCCACCATTAGCATACTACACCAAGAACAAAGGCGTCCCTCAAGTTATTTTTGCTAAATTCTAATATCAGTGTAGTGTATCCCAAAGTCGTTACCGCCTTAACTGCTTTAAATTTTTGTTGTTGCATTCTTGTTGCCGCATCAATATAGATTCCGTTTGTAATTATGTGTAGTGGTAAAAGTCTCAGACTGAAGCTGGAAAATTCAAGCATCTTGTGTTACCAATTTCCGCAGTCAAAATTGTTTGCCAAAATCAAATTCAAATTACAAAGCAATTTTGCTTAGTAGGTAATACGACAACAACAATATACAAACAAAAACACAAATATATATGTACTATGGATATACTCCTGACTAGGATTTGCCATGTCTGCGTCATGTTCATTAGAGATGCATTGATTTTCCCATAGACTTCCGCACATCCGTCGTCTGAAATTTAACGATTTTCGGCTTATTTAAGATTGAAATATAAGTGCGCTTGCAAAAGGTTGTGCATAAACAGTCGAGGCTAATACATTAGGAACACTTGAGTATTTGTGTACAGAGGGACAGGTTGTAATATAAATAAGTACTTCATTCTCAAACGACGTTTAATTTAAATTGCCACAAAAAACTATTTTTTGAATTATACTTTGTTTCTTAAAGTAATGGGATATACGTAGCTTGTGCAAATGTACATATATAAAATAGAGACGGCGACACTTGAGTTGAGAATTAAAGAAAACTTTTGGATAATTTGGAGAAAATAGCGGAGCAAAGTTTGGAGAGCAATTTTTTCATCATGTAAATAAACAATTGGACACATGTATTCTTTTTGGCGATTTAAAAAATGAGGAACACAAAAAAAAATCAAAAAAAAAAATCACCGAATCCTCTAAATGAATGTTGGTAAGGAAACGAGGACAGATTTTAATACTTAGCACCTTCCCGCCAAATTGAGGTTAAGGGTTGGCGTACGAAGCGCACAGGTGGCGGAACCCCGTAGCTTAACTTAAAAAGTCTTGTGTATGTTTGTGCGAAACATTGGACATGTACTAGAGCTATAATAGACAAACTTGACATTGGCAGTCCAAATTGGAACGGGAATGTCTATAAAACACAATTTTTATTCTAGATTTAATCGCTTTTTTCCTTAAATGAACCGTAGGATTTCAATATCTTCTAAAATATTTTGTGATGGTTGAAACATCAAGTATGTACAGTACAGGCTAAAAATATGGATACCCCTACAAAAAATTCATTTTTACGGCTTTGTCATCCTGATTCATAATAATTCGTTATTGTTTTTTATTTTTTCGTTTTTTTGATACAAATACAAATTTTTTTAGCTATTGGAAGGAAATCCATGTTCATAAAATAATTTTTTATAGACAATTGTCATTATCGTCATACGCCGAAATCGCCAATTCGTTGAAGATTTCTCAGAGTGATGTTCAAAAAACAGTGGCAAAGAAGCGGTAAGGCAGAGTATCGAACTGGACGCGGACGGTCGAGAAAAACTTCCAAAAAAGAGAACATCCACTCCTAATGCTAAACCGCTGCCGAAGTCAATCAAAATATTTCTTTGATTATGGTCAAACGATGATTGCGATAAAAAAGAATGATCGGGCGGATTGCTGCAAAAAAATCCTTGCTACGGGCGATATTCAAACAAAAACGACTGGCATATGCCAAAAATTATGAAAATTGGTCAACTAATGGTCGACCAATGGACATATGTGCTGTGGTCCGACGAATCAAAATTTCAAATTCTTGGAAGTAATCGGCGCCAGTTCGTTCTTTGTCAACTAGGTGAGCTGCTGAAATCCGAATGTACTATCAATGACGGTTGTGGTTCTGTAATGGTTTGGGGCTGCTTTTGTTATGATGGAGTCGATCAACTCTAGAAAATTGATGGAAAACTGACAAAAGAGTGATATCATAGCATTTTCCAACGACAATCTATTCCATCGGAAATGATTTGATTGCTTACGGATTCATTTTCCAAGAAGATAATGATCTAAAACATACTTCGTGACTGTGAACCCGAAGACCTTGGCGTGCTCAAGATCATGGATTGATCGCTACCTGACATCAATCCTACAGAGATGCTATGGGATGAGCTCGACCGCCCTGAGAGAGATCTGCGACCAACTAGCCTTCCTCATATCTGGCAGCGTCTCAACGATATTTGGCAAAACATACAAGTGGAAATACTTCACAAACTTGTCCAACGAATTCCAATATTTGCCGCAGTGATCAAAGCCAAATGTGTCCATTTTCAAAAAAATCGCCTTAAGTGATATTATTATAATTTTTTTTCTTATACGATTCCAATTCATAATAAATAGTCACTAGAAATGAATTCGCAATAACATGTACCAAGAAAAACAGATAAAGTGATTTGTTTTCGTCAAAATGCTATTTTTCTAGGCGTATCCATACTTTAGGCCTGTACTGTATATTTATCAGGACAAAACATTTGAGTATATTCGAACTTAACCAAGCCATTGAATTAGTTTGAAACACAACAATAAGTTATTCGGCCAGTTGGTGTGGTGACCCTTTCAAGCCGGTTTTGTAAGGTTTTGGTGCAGAAAAGTAGCTCCGCACAAAGTTTATATTGAAAATAATCAGAATGCTATAAAATGTATTTTTTTTTCCGACTCACAGTGTGACCGTCTGCAGTTAATACTTTTTGATCAAAAAGTTCCCGGAATTTATTCAGAAAATTAAAAATACAAGTTTATTCATCAAATTCGATATTGTCACCTTCCAAGTACTCTCCATCGACTGCAACGCTTGATCCAATCCTCGAAACATTTTTTATAATCGGTTTGCGGTATGGCCATCAGAGCCATCTTTGATTTTTCCACCAAGGTGGTAATCCTTTTAGCTCAAATATCAGCTTCAACTAAAAAATTAATGAATGAAGTCTCTAGATAGCAGCATACTTAAGGAGCATTGTGAAATAAAAACCAGACTGACGGGGTGGTCCTAATCAAGTGGCGCGGAGTGTATTACAATTCCAAAGCAGTAGTAACTTTCCTGTGTAGTTTCCTTATTGATTCGAAAAGTGGTCAACTGAAAACGTTTTCAAAAATTTCTCCTTATTTAAGTGTAACTGTTTTAGTGACCGAGAGTGTAGCGTAGACATAGAGTTTCTGCATTAAATTAAACGCATGTTGCGCCATCTGTTTAAGGGCTGAAAATCAACTGGTACAGCAATCAAATTAGCGTCACTGACTTGTCGCTTTGCTGACTTTTATCACATTTGGTCGTTGCCACACGCATGACATACTGCAATTTACAATTTACAATGCGGCCGAATCGCATACTAAGAGATTCAGCATCACCAACAGCATCAGGAGGCATCATGGGTTACTGTGCCACCCAGAACTGTGGCAGTGGCAACAACGGATGTGGCTTAATGCCTGGATTTATGCGCCCATATGTGACAGATAACAGCACGCCGCGTGGAGTACAGTAAATTCAACGCATTTTTGGTGGCACCACCGCTAAACGAGGCAGCTGGAACGGCAGCAGCAGCAGCAGGGTTGCCATGTCCTTTTGTTATTTGCTAGTATTTGCCCCAAGCCTACTGATATCTATATATTTATGTGCTGTTTAGGTATGTGTTGAAGCCCTGGGCATATGTTGGTCTGACGACAAACAGACAATGGGCACAATTGAAAAATGGGGCACAATGTAACCTCAAAAATTTATTTTGGTTGCATTTTACGTTGCTTTCAAAAATGCTAAAAAAAAATGCAGCAATTTGTTGCAACACCACAAACCGCTGACTTTTTATAATAGATACATTTTTATCCAAAAATATAACTTACTCGGAACGATGCTGAGTGCTTGACACAACAGGTGTAGAAGTTGTAAATAAATACAACTTTCACCCAGAAACTAAGAGAGGCACTCTTTCAGTATTGTACTAAAAGTAAAAATACTATCTCAATAGTGTCTGAAAAAATACTAAATATAGATACATTATATTTAGTATTTTAATTAGCAAGTTCTTTTCAAATCCGCAAAATTTAAACATTTTTTTTTTTAAATTTTATTTTGTACATAAAAGCTTTCTATAGATTATTTATAATATCGTCTGGGACTTAAGAATCTTCAGGAACAACTTGACATCACTAATCCTTGGCTCAAAGGAATCGAGGAAGCTGTCTTTGCCTATTGAGGCAGGAGATACCGCCCATTTCATCTGTAGTGTAGCAAACACTAAAGTACTTAAGAATTGCGTGGGCTGACCAAAAGACTGCATATGGAGGCCCTTAAGGTAAACTGCTAGCCCAAAAACTCTACACATCAATTAAGTTTCAGGCCAAGACTTTGAGAAAATTGAGCAAAGACGAATGGTGCGTGATTGAGATATAAAGATACCAGATGTCCAGGATGAAATCAATAAATTTAGCAAATCGTAAATCTCCCAGCTTCAAGTAGAAGGTAACTAAACACTTGGCTGTCAATCTCACGATTTTAATAACACCACCCCTAAAAAGTTTCCTTTTTACCTGCATATAGCGCCTGTAAAATTTAAAGGCGATCCAAATGTATTTGATGGTTTCTAAAATAGGTCAAAGGTCATAAAAAATGTTCATATGAATGCATAAATAGTTACCAAACCGTAAGCTTGTCAAAAACATGTTCCAAATATAATCGATGTGTAAATCAATTATCTACAGTAGTGATGAGCAATATTTACGTACCTGTGATTTGTCACAAGTATTTTAATGTAACGAGTCGTATCAGTGACAAGTATTTTGTCACGGTGACACGGTGATACGAGAGTATTTTGTCATTGCGCGAGTAAAATACTTGGCGCGTATTTTTTTTTTTTTAAAAGCATAATAAAAATCCGCGATATTCTTTCGTAAACATTTTATTATGTGCTCGGTGTCACTGTCATAACCTTTTGTCACTGATATTTTTTTGTCACAGTCACAGTTGTCGCTGTGACTGCAAATTCACAGTATCGCTCATCACTAATCTACAGCCAAGTAAAAAAAATTATCGAAATCAGTTTAGTAGAGATATTTGCTGTTAAGTAGAGGCACTTTTTTTTTCTAATTTCGAAAAATGTTTTTTTTCAAAATATCTCGAAGAACGTTTCATTTTCGGTTTTAGCATGTCATTTTACTACAGAAGGGACTAAAACATGTTAAGGATACCAAATTTTTTTTTATTTGTAAACTGGTCCATTTAATCAATTTTAGAGCTTACCAAATTAATTCAGGCCAGCTCCATGTATTTTTAAAATTATGTTTTGATAGATATGAGACTTTTTGAACCATAATTTGTTTGTTTGGAAATAAGTTTTTAATGTTTATTTCAAAAACGGAAAAAGTGAAAATTATGACCTTGGACCTATTTTAGGAACCACCAAATACATTCGGATTGCTATATGCAGGTAAAAAGGAAACTTTTTAGGGGTGATTGACATTGGCGGTTTAAAAATCCTCCATACCAGCGGCGGCCACCCTAATGTACATAAGTAAATAAATACTGCGTAAAGGAACATGCTCTCTTACCTGGGATCACAGTTAATTTTTTTAATATATTAAATTCATTAACTTATAAATTTAATTATATTATATATTTAATTTTTATTTTCTTTCTATTAAAAAAAATGTCTGGCACTTTTAATTAACTTTGGCACAAAAAAAATAAAACAAAAAAAATGCACTTGTTTTTTTTAGCTTGCTGCGACGCGTCGTTGGCTGGCCAACGCACGCACCACAAAAGGTTTTTAGCCAGCTAATTAACAAATTGCACGTTTGGCTATAAGTGTATAACAACTTTTAACACTATATAAATAACATTAAACACATTTTTTTTACATTGACACTTGTTGCATCTAACAAATAAATAATTTTAAATTTTTTTACACTTTATTTAACACCCAGACTGGCGCACTGCTTATTGACGCCTATAGCCTATTCACACTGGGGCACATCTAACATCTTTTGTCGAAGATGTTACGTATGAATTTGCCGTTCCGAAAATTTCTACATCATTCCAACATCTTGTGGAAATTGTGACGAAGCTATTTAGCCCCGTCACAAATAGGTCTAAAATATTGCACAGCCCCCGTGCATAAATTTGAATTTTTGAATTTATTAGTATTAAGTTGAATCGGAGTTAATGATTTTTAGTTTCTTAGTATTAAGTTGGAGTTAACGGTTTGAATTTGGTATTTTGGTTTCTTAGTAATAAGTTAGATTAAGTGTTGAAAAATAAGAAAGGGACTAAACATCGATCGGCAGGCCGTGGTATGAGCCGGCGTGGGCGATAGAAAAATAAAGCACGAGGAGTTAGTTTTTGGACGGCATCGTGAAAAGAAGTGCAGCGGTTCGACGCGAAAGGAAGAAAAAGAGTAAAGAAAACGTGAGTGGGAAAAAAGGTTAGGGGATAAAGAGAATAGAGGTTAGGTGACTCAGTTGCGGGATTTATTAAATAAGTGTGAAGAATAAAAGAAGGAATAATAAATAAAAATTATAACGTGAAGTAAAGCAGCAAACGTTTGTATTCATTAAACATTAAAAATCGTGTGGGTGACACACGGGAGTAGCAGAGAGCCACGGTGTGTGTGTGTGTATTAGTGCGTTTCGCTATTCTCCTTTTTCCTGCCGCGCACATATAAGCAACCGAGTAGGCCTCGCCTCTCTGGTATTATATATATGCGCTGGCCCTGTTGTAGGTATGCGTGAGCCTCGCCCGCCACCACAACGCCCCTCCCGCCATACTCTGTTCGTGCACAAACGCAGCCCTAAAGAGCCTCGCTCAAGTGGTACAGTTTGTGACGGACTCGCTGTAGGTAAGCGTGGGATACTCCCGCAATCCCCTCGTGTATGGATACGGTCGCGAGAGCCTCGCTCAGCGACGTAGTCCTCAACTATCTCGCTGTTGGTAAACGTGCTGAGAGCGCGCCAGCCACAGCAACAGCGCGACACACACACAAACTACATTTTCAGGGTGTATGGGAAGCGATCGTGGTATGTATGTGTGTATGCAAGGTGAAGACAAATTCTAGGCCCCCTACGCTGCCCAGGTCTCAGCGAATCAACAAATTATTTGTAAATCGGCCCTGGTGAAGGCCGAACTCACCCCAGCACCAGAACTTCCTTACAAAATGTTCCTATCTTATTGTGCTTCTAGTTTGATGAGGGAAAAAAGTTGAAACCAATTTTATAGATTTAATTTGTATTTTTATTTATTACATTTTAATAAACAAAGGCAAATTGTGTCTCATTAAAACATCAACATATTATTTTTTGACTTCTCATCCTATGTCAGCACCGCTGACGATACGGCGGTGATTGACATAAGTAAATCTGCTGCTCAAGTTTTAATTTTGGTAAAAAACCAACTTAATAATTATGGTGGTTAATAACTGCTACTGCTGGTGATCTTATTTTAATGTAGCACCCATCGAATTGAACAAATAGTTACAAAAAACTACATAAACATACAAACATTTTTTAAAAAATGAATTTACAATTCATTTTAACCCAGTGGCTTTTAGGCATTGGTGAGATCGAATGAACTCGAAGCACTTTAGCACAGCACCAACAAACATCCAAACAGCTCGTGGCTCTTGCATATACTTATGTATGTATGCATGTGTTTAAACATATGTGTTTATGTGCGAGTCAGCAGCATGGTGGAATAATAAGGTGATGTCGTGCGAACGCTCACTCTCTCGTTTAGAGCCCTTATCGTCAGTGCAAAACTTGCTATGAACCATGGTATAATAAGTAAGGTAGAGTAAGTTTGACGCGTCTTTCTCTTTGCTGGGGCCATATTTTTCATTCAAGCATGCATAGATTTATAAACGAGTGTCAGTGTGTATGCGTCAGCTTGTGTGTTGCTTCTCTCTCTCTTAAATTTTTTTGCTCTCACAAAATTTATGGCCCCGAGTTCGGCAAACTTACTCTACCTTACTTATTATACCATGGCTATGAACGAGTGAGGTTGGTTGCGTACGAAATTTTTAGTAGTGTGTGTTTTGTTTTTTAAACACGAAACTTGCAATACAAAAGCAAAACATTATGGGCAGTTGTAAACTTGTTAAAATTAAACTATGTAAAATTATTTATTATATTTATTAACTATAAAACATATCTGAATTGTTCTTTGTTATTTATCTACAAAATTTATATCTATCTCTTTCACATTCACATTCACGAAGCAAAGGTAAGAGAGCTTTCCTAACAGAAAAGCTTTCGACCTCTCATTCGCACTCACACGCTACATACAATAAGGGATAGCTTTTACGGACACCTTATATTATTCCACCATGGTCAGCAGCAGCTCGACGTCCTTATTAATACTCCCAATTAATTCAAGTTTTTTACATAAATTCATAAAACCCTACCTTAATAATAGTTGATGCTCTAAAACAACTCATAAAAAGATTGATATTTTAATATTAAAAAGCATTTTTAATAAATTCTCATAATTTGCTTATTTCACCTGTCAATATGGTAGCAAGATGTTAGATGTTAGATGTTGTCAGTGCGAACACCTTTTTCACATCTTCGATAATTCCCATGCGTTCCGCTAAGATGGGCTCAGTGTGAATAGGCTATTAGCTGGCAAGTATAGCATATTACATTTCATCTTTTAATACTTTATTTGTTTTCACTCATTAAGCAAAATATTCTTCTTGAACCTTTTCAAAAGCTAATTCTATCTTAGCGAATAAATGATGAGCCAGTGCGTCAAGATTTAACTGAGAGACTAAAACAAGAAATGAAGGCAGACAGATATGGCAAGTAATCGCTAATTAACTAATGATTGACGGCTGAGAATATTTCTTAAACATTAACTGCCATCGTAACTTAATTTTATTTTTAACTAAACAAAATACTTTAGTATGACGCTTATCACATTACTCGTAAAAATATTTTAACACAATTGTTTTCGTTAGCTATTTTAGTTATATTTGGATGCATCATTAATTCAAAATAGAAACATTTGTCGAGTCTTCGAACTTCGAATGAAGGGTGTCACTCCTTTTAAAAAAAAATATGTATTTTGAGTCATTACTAAAAGCAACGCCGAATGTTGCTTAACAAAAACATTAACAAAAGATGGCTTACGTTAGAGCCGGGCGCGGACGACTTTGGGATACCCTGTAGATTGCAAAAAGATATTTATTTGTCTTTGGTTACGATATTTTCATAAACAATCGAAAAACAGACGAATTTTGCACCAAAAACATTTTATTTGCCCGATTGGTCCTATAGGAGCTATATGATATAGTCTATATACCCATGTTTATTTTTTCGATATTAAATACCAAATTTGATCAAAAAATCGTGTTGGCAGACCCCAAGTCCTTTATACCAAAATGCTTATCATAACCTCGGGTAGCGATTGAACCATGTCTGTCCGTCCGTCCGTATGAACGCCTAGATCTCGGAGACTATAAGAGCTAGAGACTTTTCCAGCAGGTGCGCATATTTCCTGGAAAGATGAAGTTTGTTGAATCATGGCATTATCTTTCCCCGTTCCCCCGCAGTAGATTTTCGCGGTTTTTAGCCGCACCGTTTAGTATTTTCACCTGAAATTTAAAAGAGCGATGCGTTGTGGATACATGCATCTATGTGTAAAAAATAAACAAAATCGGGCAAATACAGAAAAAGTTTTAGTCAAAAATATACAAATTTCACCACCCTTGCCTATAAACTGCGTCAATATTTGACTCCTCGTAATTATGGTTACAAGTGACATAGAATCACAATTTTTGGTAAGCTGATTCACATCCAAATTTTATCGATGCGGTCCCCCCACCCATCGCAATCGATTTACCGTGTTTTCTCCCACATCCCTCACTTTACCCCATGTACTTTAAATAACTTTTTTGACGTAACATTTGAGTTTCATCAAAATCGGTAAAAATTTACGGAATTTATATACAGTGGCTCACAGCTTAAATGAACCAGACCTGAAGAGGTATTTGTTATCGCTGTTATGGGGAAACAAAAATATTTAGAAAAAAATTTTAAATGCCCAATTACAGACCAATATTTAAACTTATAAATTATCAACTTCATATATTTTTTAAAAATTTTTTTAACAACATTATAAAATAAAAACAAAAAACGCTGACCTATTTCATGTCACAGCTTATTTGAACCAACAACTTACAAACTAAAAAATTCATAACATTCTTAATATTTTAAAAGTTTTTAATATTTTGTATGACCCCCCTTTTGTTCTATTACACCCTTAAGCCGATTTGGTACGGAATTAACCAGTTTTGTGGTGATATCTGGTGTGATTTTCTCCCATTCCGTCATAATTGCTGCTTTTAGGTCATTTTTGGACGAAATATTGTGATCTCTTATCTTTCTGTCCAAAATGGCCCATAAATTTTCAATCACATTTATATCTGGTGACTGTGCGGGTGGTGCCATAACGTGGGGTACATTCCAGATTAGCCAGGACTGCACTATACCAGATTTGTGTTTGGGGTCATTATCCTGATAAAATCTAAAATTGGGTCTCACTCCGATATATATATCGAATTTCACCAAAAAAAAAAAAAAAATTCAATTGGAAAGATCTTAGAAGGAATATGCAGGAGACAAAAGGTACAGGGTATTCCACTGTCGGGCACCGCCTCGACTGTATAAAATTTTTTTTTAAAAGTACGGACAAAAAGAATACTGTGAAGTGTTTTAAAAAAATATTTATGTAGTTTACTAAATAAATAAATAAATATAATAAATTTAGAATAAAACAAAAAAAAAATTAAAAAAATTCATATTGCTATTCATGTGCATACGCTCCAGGAGGTTTCCACTATAACCAAACGGTGACAACTGCTGTGGTGCCACTAGACCTCCGGCTCCTGCTGCTGGATAAAGCCCTGTTGGCACCGACACTGGAACTGCCCCAGCTCCAAGGCCTTGGGCATTAGCCATGTTTATGATGTTGTTTAGCGTTGCGAAATTGTCCACTGATGCCGTACATAAAACTACCTGCAGCATTTGGAGGATAGTTTAGACCAAACCCGATAGGAGGTCCAGGCACATTCGGGTTGTAGTTTGGAAAGTTGTTCGCAATGTTTGTTTGCAAGCCAGGAACGCCAGTTAGTGGTCCAGATGGAATTCCACCGCCGTATATAAAGCCAGGATAGTTGGGATAGCGTGCCATCTGCATATTTACCGCATTCAATGCCAGCTGATTAATTGGAATTTGAATAGGTGGCATTGTCGTGGCCAAACCCATTGCCATAGGAAGCGCGGATTGCATTGTGGCCACAGCCGGAGTTCCATTCGCTGTGGTCGCCGAAATCATTTTCATATTAGCTTCTGCTGCATTGACGCCCTTCATTTGACGCTTCTCCCGTTCGCTCGTCTGTCCCGCCTGCACTGACTGCGCATGACCGCAACCAGTCAATACCAGCACTATCATCAATTTTGCAACACTATAGCTAAGATACTTCATTTTTGTTACGATTCCGTTGACTGTTTGTTTCCGGCTAACTGGAATCGCTTTTTATGCCACTCGAACGAAACTTTCTTTTGCAGCTGGGCACCCGTCGCGGAGCATGATGCAGAGTATTGGTTTTGTTTTTTTTTTGTTTTTAGCCATAAACATAAACGGTTTGCAAAGAGCACGTTTGTAAAACCGATTTTAAAGTAAAGTTTTATATTTTTATCACAGCCAAATCTGGAAATAAGGCTAAAAAGGCGCTTTGTTAGAGTTTGGTAATCTCTTTATAAACAATTGACACTTTTAACCTAATGCTAAAAGTAAATAAAGTGTGAAATGTCTCAAGGTAGTTGCCGGTGACCTGTCATGCCAAGCCATCCGATGAGAGGACAGCGAAAATAGCTTGTTGTTAAACCCTATAATAATGTTGGAAGAATCGAAAGACTGTGGTAACGAACTTATTTCATCGAACAGCCTAAAAGTATGCAACGTATCCGGCATTAATTCTGTACAAATTTTTTTTTTTTTTTTTTGATTTCATACAATACGATGCAATTTTTTAGCGAACCCAATAAAAGCCACGTCTATAGCCACCGTAGCCACCGTATCCGCCATATCTACCGAAACCGCCACGGCCATATCCACCGCCCCATCTACCACGTCCATATCTACCGTATCCGTAGCCTCGTATCTTGCGAGCGTCCACGTTTTCATGCTCAACAGGGGATGCTTCTGCTGCCAATAGGGCTTCGGCCTGTGACTGCGATTGAGCCTGGACCGGGCTGTAAGCCATCAGGGCAAATGCACTCAAAATAAAAAAGGAGCTAGATTGATGCTTTTATAGGAGCTGCATTGTTGAATTCATATGATAAGCACATTATCTAGTATAAAGGTAATTGTTTTACTGTCGTGGTGTTGTTTTTTTTTTTTATTATTTATTCTAACAAAAGTGATTAATTTTTGGGGTTTCATCTTGAATCCAGCCAGTGGCAGAACGAAGCATGTTCATCATTCGTAATTCGTCTTGTCATTCCGTAGTTCAATCCGTAGGTTAACAGCTACTTTCGTTTTTGGTAGCCACAGAAATCGAAACACAAACAGACAGACACGGATTAATACACCACAGGTGGAACCTTCACAAAGAGCCCCAGGGTACATCATGTAGGTACATATTACTCAATGAGCCACAACGTTGTAAATACTTTTCTGGATCCGCGCCTGAACAACACTCATTACAAACAAAAAAAAATTAAATTAATAATGAAAGTGTCAATCGAAAGTATTAAAGTAATCGATGGTCGTTGGGTTTAGCTGTAGCAATAAACAAGTTTCCGGTACCTGAAAAAAATAAAACGCTTAATATCAATATATGATGAATGCTTCATTCAGGACAGCAACGTCCAGGCTCAACGGACGGGAGGGGGGACACCCCACGGGATCGGAGGGCTTCTGGAAAAAGGAGCGTGCTTAGGGATTGTTGATATAACATAATCTCTTCTTGCTTCAACAAAAGACAAGAACTCAGGTACGGAAATATCCCGAAATAGGGATACCCCAGCTCACTGGACACACTTCTTAAGCGATATTTACTATACATATTCTGCACAACTTTTTTCCCAAAGATACTCCAGTTTTGTTTATTTTTTCACTCATTTATTTTTTATGTTTAGGAACTATATTTATTAGTTTTATAATAAATAATAATAAATATTAAAATAAATAATAAAGCATTGCACTATTATTAAAACTACACCTGTGTGTTTTCTTAAAGAATGAATAATAATAAATGAATTTATGGCATCCCAGAACTATTTTCCAAAACTGTCCGTATAAGCTGCACGTTCTCTATCTGCACGATCTTTTCGAGCATCGATGTCAAAATAGTTGTTTATTCTGCGATTTTCAACGTCATCAGAGCGTCGGTGCTGAGGGGCATTGCCAGCACCAGAACCGTATACAGCGCTGCTGGGATAGCAAATAAAGTAATCCCCTTGATAATAGTCGCCATTGGCACGCTTTGGCCGCAGGTGTTCGCCAGTTATATCCGTAGCCGAGAAAATGGCGCCAGAGTTTCCGATAGCTTGTGCCGGCGCTGGTGCAGATTCGCACAGAGAGAACAGGATCAAGGCAAAAGCAATTGTACACTTCATCATTGTTATTGTAAAATTTTTTATCTCAAGTAATTTAAAGTTATCCGGCTATTGTTTTTGAACTGTTACTGTTGAGTACGGTGTTGATTCTGAAACCTAGACCAGAAATGTTAATTGTTTTATAGGATTTTTGTGCCTGGACACCCAAAAAAATTTTACGCTTACCGCTAATTATTACCGCAGACCGAGGAGACGACGCGTCGCGACGACGACTTAAATGACTACAACTGCATGAATACACTAATTAATTTGGCGTAAATCTTTCCATTGAATTAACACTACCCGGTACAACACTTCCGTCACTTACCTTTGTTTTTGATCACTCAGTTTTTGATAAACTTACGTCAACAAATCCCCATTGGGGGGGAGTTAGGTGTGATATTGTTAATTTGTGGTTTTATTTGTTGCGGTAGGCACTGAATTCCACTGCTTGATGATTCACAAAATAACACACGGTAGTGACCCCCTTGTGCTACATATGTACATATATATATCGTTGTAATTTAAAAGTGAAGAAATAGTATGAAAATAGCACAAGAACCGACTTTAATATACACTGCCGGTCAGAAAACTTCACCGATGATGAAAAAACTAATTTTTCGACTTTTAATTTGCTCATATGTAACAATCCCATAATTAATAGATTTTAAGTTCAACAAAATTTATAGGGTTAGCATTGCAATTGTCCAAAACACATTTTTGCAAAATTGTGCAAAATTTATGAAAGGCGTACAAAACATATTCCTCAAAACACTTTGACGTTTCGTTGCTGTTTTTTGGGATGCAATGTATGTTAGAGAAGATAGAAGGAGGCGTAGCTGAAAAATAACATTCTTTATCCCGAAATGTTTTTATGACTACGCAGAGGCTATGTCATATCAATCTAAAATTAAATTATTTTTCTTTAAAATAAACTTGTGCAGGGCATAATTGAATGTAAGGATTTAAGAAAGTTGCATCTCAATAAGCATCATATCCAAAATATAGTATTTCAGTGGATTTTTTAATTCACAAATTTTCCGTATCGCTTTAATTGCTTTCACACAGCTAAATGTTTCATGCTTATTTTTGAATTTATTGAATTTAGCCAGCAACTATTAAATTTTGTTGCCGACAACTCCCATAGATGATGACAACCGATTAATGAAAGCCGAGAAGAAGTCGAGGGTGGAGTTAAGGGTACAAAAATGGGTGTGTTCTCTCTAGGTGCAAATAAAAGGCAAATTCCTTGCAATGTGTTAATTTGATTAGAACGCTTTGTATGCGTCATATAGTATAGAAGGTTTCCATTGAAATGGTAGACGAACTCAAAGCATTAATAATCTCGACCCAAAGCGTAAGAGGAAAACAAGTTTGTGTGTAACAAAATGTATAATAAGCATACTATATACTACACTATCGAAACCATTCACCCGTCCAAAGTACAGCCGTACTTAAAAAAAAAAGTCATGAAATGACTCAGAATAAAACAATACAGTATAGATAGCATAATTACTCTCTTTGCCAAATTGTTTACTTTAAGTTTTGCACACACCTGCTACTCTTATTTAATTTTCACTGTTCTCATTATTTTCTTTGCTGTACATATGCAAGGAAGAGACTAAGGACATATGCTCACTGAGAGTGTGTACACCAAAACCATTCTACTTTCTCTCTTTGGCTTTTCGATGGCGTTTTTTTTTGGTTTTATCGATGTCCTGTATAGCAAATTTGTGCATAGTAAATTTGAGTACCACATAGTACTGTGCAGTACAGTGAAGTTACAAAATGTAGTATCGGTGTTGCTTGGATATCAAGGTATCTTTGCAACGTTTCGCATAGAACTTTAAAATGATATAAAAAATTGCCATAAAATATTTTTATTTTTTTATTTTTTGGTTTGTTCAATTTACAATCTATCCGTGGATAATAAGTAAATGATTTGACAGAAATAATTTTATTTATTTTTTATTACATTAGTTACAACAAAAAATAATAATTAAATAATTAACATTATATATATAAAATCTGCCGGGAAGGTCTAAAACATGATGTCGCTACAGGCTTCTGGTTACATATGTATTTTCTAAAAGACCTAGTGCTAAAGGGTTATCATGCCTATAAAGTCTTTCAATTTAAGTTTTTGTGTGTCTTTGTATCTCATCTCTGACAAAAGGCACATTTAAGTCTTTATGCAACTCAAAATTGCTAATATACCAAGGAGCATTTGCCAAACTTCTTCGAGTCTTCGACTGAAACCTTTGCAATATCTCAATGTTGGATGTACTGCCTTGCATAAGTCCATACAGGTTTAAGTACGGCTTTGTATAGCCGAACCTTGTTTTCCAATCTTAGCTGAGACCTTGGTCCCAAGAGCCAATACATTTTTCTACATTTTGCCTTTAGCTGCATTTGTTTAGCTTTTATATGTGATAGACTGCTTTAATTTGGCCAAAGAATTAAAATTCATTTAGAAATGAATCTAAAATACTGGTATGGGAACCCCCGAAAAAGAATGTTCATTTGGTTAAAAAAAATTAATTTGTCATGGATTGATGAGCGTTTAAGTTAGCATTTTTATTTGAGCACCACTCGAGCCACAAGTATAAACCTCTTTATAACCGAGATGTGCCACAGGCAGAAAGTGTCTTGGAAGACTATTAGTTGCTAAGTAATTAGGACCGCCTATCATATACATTCCAAAAAAATACTACCATTTGTAGGAAGTTATTTGTATGTGGGTTGGGGAAACCAAAATTGGTACGTTGACTTATGGGAGCATCATTATGCTCACACACTTTATGAGTACCGATATAAAACGCATATTAAGTATTTTGAGGAGGATGGGTACAGTGTATTTACAAACAGCTATCTTATAATTACAAATTATAAACTAGCTTAAGGACTAAGAGCGGTGGCTGCAATGGCCTTCTGCCCGTCAGAGTAGGATAAATATATGTTATGTTAAATTTTAAATTAGGTGGTATATATTTTCTGATTTAAGGAATTCAATTAGTGTTAGTGTAGTTTTATGTGTTGGGTTGTTTAGGATGTCGATGGGATTAATGTTATTGAGGATTTGGTTGCGAATGTGTCTGAGCCTTGTGCAATGTAAAAGCATGTGTTCAACGGCTATAGCAGTCGCTTGATTGCAAATGGGACATGAGTCTGGTGTGGCTCTGTCGATAAGGTGTAGGTGAGTTAATTTTGTGTGTCCCAATTTAAGTCTTGTGAATTTGATTTGGTGAATTCTGTTCAAAGATGTGGTTTTAAAGAAATCATGTGAAGTTAGTTTGCATAAATTTATTGATTGGTACCAGTTGGACGTATGTTGTTAAGTGTTTTGGACGGATAAATAATCACATAGTTATAAAATAATAATGTATCAAATGTATATAACAAAGCAGAAAAACCCCACTAGGCTTGATCTCTTAAGAAATATGTATATGTATATATTGTATGATGTGAATAGGGTGTAAGATATTGACTTCCTTCTGCACTGCGACCAGCAGTGTTATTATACCTTAATAAACAAACTAAATAACACGAATTTAAAAAAAAAAAATTTTTTTTTGCCGATCTGTCCTATGGGAGCTATATGATATAGTTAACCGATTTTGATGAAATTTGGTACAGTGTTGAACATTTCCAAAAAACTTACGAATGCCAAATTTTGTATGGACAAAACAAAGTAATAATAGTTTTCAATATTAGCTTCAAAACTCATCAAGGTCGAATAAACATTGTGAGAGTTAAGAAGTGTGCAGGGCATATTATAGTCGGCACGTCTCGTCCATTTATTATAAAAAAATCATCATCAAAGTTTTCGTAATTTGTAACTCGAATTAATAACGGCTAAATTTGATATACCTTCGATAACTTTGGTTTACCTTTGCTTAATTCTTAACCTTTTTTCAAGAGGTTACGTCCGACAAGGTGAATGTCAAAATTATTTTAAACAACTTGAATGGGCCATAATCAATAGATAAATATACTGAAACATGATTTTTTCACATTTTACAAAACCAGAGTACAAAAACAAACAAAACGAAAAGTTATTTTGCGTTTTGTTTTTCTCTTTTCCGAGACCAAAACCCAAACGAATGAAAATAAAAATAAAGTTTGTTTGTATTGCTTTTGTACTGTTTGTGGTAACGAGGAACACAAAAAAAAATTCCGAAACGTACTCGAGTTAGTGAGCTAAACAAGAGAAGTTTGTGTCTTTCTACGAATCGTTTGTGAAAAGTTTCGTTTGTTTTCATACCCTGCACAATGGGCCCGCGTGGCCAGATTTTGGCCAAAAGCCCTCCAGACGATATTCAAAATTTGGACACAATGACAATTTAATATGATTTTTTACATATTAAAGTATCCTGTGCAAAAATGAAATATTAAATTTTAATTACAGGTTCTTAAGTTATTAGCCATCAAAGATGACATTTTGTATTTTTTTAACTTTCGCGATAATTTACAGAAAAAAAAACTTGCATTTACCAAGATACATGCCGCTACGAAATCTTTATCCACTTTGTTATTCATAAATGTTACTTCAAAGAAAAAATAAATTTGAGCTTAAAAACTTTTTGGTTTTAAATATATTCGAGTAGTTATAAAGATTTTGTAGGTTTTTCATCATTTGGCTACTTTGCTTTAAGGGTACCTACGACTACCACTCGATATTTGATAGAAAAAATTTTATAAATTTCTTGACATGTTTTACAACCAAATGTAATTCCTCCCGATTTTCGGAAATTGAATTTTGTATCTAAAAGTTAAATATTAAAAATTGACCTCCAGGAAATTGTACTATTTTTCCAATTTCTTAGCTGCCTAAAAGTATGCTTTAATTTTTTTCATTTCAAAAGTCGTACTTAAATGTAAGAAAAATTTACAAGTTGAAAATTTTATAGCATACTTACAAAGGCGCAGATCAAAAATTGTAAAATTTATAAATTTTGAAGAAAAAACATCAAAATTTTTTTAAATTTTTTTTCGGAAATTAAAAGAGCATGCAAAAAAAAAAATTATAACAGTTAAAAAGCATATGGATTGGTGATGTCGTCTTTTAGTAATTTGCTTGGAAAGCTGAAACTATTTGGGACTATAACTTCAAAACTATTCAATATTTTGGGTATAGGCTATTTTTTCAATGTTTGAGGAGCTCATATCTACCTCTGTGTGAAATATGGTCCAATTCCAATTAACCGCTTTTTTTTTTAATTAAGTTAAACATTTTTTTTAAATTTTACCAACTTTGGTTTAGATTATCTATATCTTAAAAAAATCTAAGGAGCCTCAAACTTAAATAATAAAAAATAGCTCAATCCTTTTCGAACATGTGTGTAAAATTTCGTCACTCTAAAAAAATTAGTATGGAAATGCCAGGGTTTTGGCCAAAATATGAGAATCTGGGCCCATAGTGCCCTGTACAAAACACCCCAATTGTAGTAAACCACTTGCTTGCGCCATCTAGCGACAATAATTTACTTGCGTCATCTATCGGCTGTACTGAACAGAAAAATGTACAGAAACATGATTTATTTTTTCACATTTTACAAAACATATTTTTAACAAGCGTTCAAAATATGCATCAAAATATGATTATGCACAGTAATTGATAAGCAGCTGCGCGTGACACAACTAAACAAAATTATATCGATTTTTGATCGATGCAAACTTCAATTGAGAAAAAATTAAAAAAAATAATTTTTTTCTCCGAATTTTTCCACGAAGTATGGGAAGAAGTACTGTATATCATTGGCTATAATGTATTATTATTTGTAAATTTGGCTACGCTAAAGCAGGATCCAGCAAACGAGTTATCGTCATTTTAATTAAAGTAGTTAATGACAGTAAAATAAGTGAAATATTTATTAAAATCGCAAAGTTGTTAAGGAGGATAAAAAAATGCTCCACGACTCTTGCCAACTTTGAGCTGTTTGTTTTTGTTTTTGTTAACAATAATACTTTTTTTTTGATTTAATTAAATTGCAATATTCTCAAAAAACCCAATGCTTTTTACACCCGTAATAAACTATCTACGTCACTGCAACCATAAAGCATATTATCGATACGCGTTTACGATTAAAGTATTACGCATATTCCCTGGAGGCTGCAATTAAAACATTTAATGTGTGTTTTTCTCTTTAAACGCCTAAAGTGTAACTACAAAATGGCGGCACATGTAGAAGCCCACGGCCAAATAGCCTTAACCTTTGCACTTTTTATGCGCTCGTTTATTTTGCCTGAGCAGCTTGCACAAATTCTTGTAATTTGCTTGTTTCTTTGCACTCGAATTAGCCAAGCGCTTACACACACCCACATACAGTCTCACAAACACATACACATATAATCAGAACAGTGGCGGATCCGACAGGATAGTAGTATAGTAGCATTTAGACATTTGAGAAAGAGCATCACATTGGGTTTACAAGTATTGCAAAGTTGCTAAAAAACTCAACTTTCTAAAGTGTGAATGCCCTTTTTGTTGGTTTTTAAGTTGAACTATTGGTATTGTCTTCTCTCGAGCTTTAATTTACATTTGTTAATTATAAATTTGGTGCGTTAGAATGTGGTCTGGCTTGACGAAAAGCTGACTTGAGTATTGAAACTTAATTTTTTTATATTTTATTGTTGCAAAAGTCCTCAACTTAACAACTTCTTAACTCAAGAGCAAAGGTGAATACCCTATAAATTATCACATCTTTCTGGTAGCCAACCAATTCTGAGACTAGGGGAAATCATAATTTTTTGATGCGGCTCAAGAGTCGAGTCAGTTACTTGCTTCATCTTCCCATTAAAGTGCCTCCAAGGTGTCTTTGATGACTCTTACGAAATATGGGCGAGCTTTGTCTTGTAAAAAGTTGGCTTTGCCTTGTCACTGGGCTCAATGTGAGGTGGCTCTTGCCTTAGGATGGAGTAGTTCATAGTAGATCACTTAATGCCGATTCCATTAGAAGCACAGCTATAGCTTCTTTTCAGATGATGCCTGGCCAGGCTTACCATTAAGATTTTCTGTGTTTTGGATTGGCTGAGTGGATCGACTTTTCGTGCGCCGCCTACTCTTAGGAACAGCTGTTCACGTGGGAAGTATGGCTTCCTCGGTTTATTGCTTTAAGGTCTTGAAACGACTTAAAATGGCTTCTCGAGACACGCCTCAGCGAGCTTTTCTACGCTTTGACATAAATCTTGGTACTGTGTCTTAAAAGACTGAATTCACAATAAAGCAAATAAAGACCCCCATTAATTTTTCCAAATCCGCCCCTGCTTCACGCATATACGTAAGCTCATATACGCCCACTCATACATATAAGCTGTTTGCCTTATTTTTTCAAGTTTTGCCCTTGCCATGTCCTTGCATTTTATGCATGTTGGAGTGGAGTAAGAAGCGAGGTGTTCGACACAAAATGTCGCTTTAGCAGATGTTGTTGTTGCAGCTGTTGCAGTTGTCGCTGTTGCAGCTTGAAACACTTGTAAAGTCGTTTGCTTGGACTGTGCAAACAAAATGAGCGAGGGACGACGAGGACATTGCCAACTAAATGCATTAATGTCCTGGGCGCACGACCCAGACCAAAGCTCTGGCAAATTTTCTCATGCAGAGCTGGGTGTGTGTGTGCCAGTGGCGTAGACAGATTTGGGGAATGGAAAGAATTAGTGTGTTGCATAAACACAACATGATCTATGTTTAAACTTTTTATGACGGACCTCTAGGACTTCCTCCCTCTGGATACCTATACCTTCAAGGGCTTTGCCCTCTGCTTACTTCGCTCTGCAGCCCGATGAAAAATTTATGATGACGATGGACACGGTGATGACGATAAAAAGGCGGTCAAAGTCTCTTGTTAGGAGCTGACCATCTAAGACCACCATATCTACGCCACTGGCGTGGCTGCATATGTGTGTGCGTATGTGTATATGTAAGTCTGCGTGAGTGGAACACGCCTTGTAGCTTCTTGTGCTCCTTGTGCCCCTTGTGCTGCTTGGCATTGCGCTTGGCTTAAGTGACGCTTGAATGTTTACGCTTCAGCATATGAAGCGAATGCTCAGCTTGGCACCTGAAGTGTTGGCGCAGCTTTGATTGCGTACTCAAGGGTTGCCAGGTTTTTAGCGTTTTTGTCATTCACACAAAGTCGTTGACAGCAGCTGCTAGCAGTTGCTAGTTGTCATTGCAGGCGTAAATGATGCGCCAAGCCAAGTGCAGCCAAAGAACAGCCCAAGATCATCACTTTTGGAGCTTATACACTATATAAGGATAAATATGGTATGTGTTGGTGTACGGGTGTGTTTGTGGGTGTAATGTTCCTTGTCGTTAAGTGTCATTAAGCACAATACAGTCGCTTGGTTGTGTGTGTGTGCCAGTGTGTGTGTGGCTCCACATTAGCAAATGGCTGCTTAAGGCATTTCATGCTGAATATTTAGCATATAACATATGTACATATTAAGAATTATTTGTTGCATCTACAATGCATACAAGGATAAGGGTCTATTTGTATAAGACATGCATGAAGAACTTGGATACCCGCAGTATTTTGCAACACTTAAATGAAAACAAACCAGATGTTTCTACATTCTGGCTTCAATTATGTTTATAAACTGTGTTTGGGAAGAGACAAGAGCGTCGCGAGCAGAGTAGGGGCCGACGCACTCCTTTTTCAAATCAATTTATATATTAATATATTTATAATATATTATAATATAATAATATAATATATTATAATATATTTATTATATATTAATATATTTATAATATAGTAATATATTTAAATGGAAATCTAGGGAGGTCCAGGGAGCAACCTCCCATTACTACCCTCCTGACGGCAGGCCTTGGTACACATTGTTTAGTTTTATAGGTTCCTATAGGTAGAGATACCATCAACTTCCGACAATCTATTCAAATGAATAGACCACTTAATTTGTTGTCCCTAACTCCTATGTTCTTCAAGAACCAGCCCAAAGGATAATGTTTCTTCAGTGATCTATTTCATTATATTTTAGCAATCATGGTGTTCAAAGATCGGAGTGGATCTTTAAGATCTGTCCATAAACTATTGCTGCTCTTAAATCCATTACACCTGCCGTTGCACTATCCTTACTTTTATGGGAACGATACTAAGAGAGAACTTTGATTACTGTGGCAGTACTCATGAATAAGAAACTAGAATTGCAAGCTGGAGTGGTTTACCATCAAAGTTGATAGCTATGTGATTAAATTCTTCTAGGTGCTTAAACCAGGATTGAGAAAACAATAGTGTTTCATCTCAGTGACGTATGAAAGATACTCTTTTAGGATTGAGAGTAGAACCGTCCGAACACCGGGAGAAATGGCACAGTGGGAGAAATGGCGGATTTAGCGGGGATTAATTAATAACTTCTGAAAAAATGTTGCTATTTTTGTACGGACAAATATGCCACAAATCAAGAAGAAGAATTGAAACGTATGAAGTTTTTTTTGATCTACGGTTTCCTTTAGAGCGATTCGGGGCCGGGGAACTCTACGGTTATGATCCCCTATCAACAGACCTATCAATGGTTTCGCAACTGTACGTATTTCAAACTTTCATGTCTCGAAATTAAGGAAATATATAGCTCTATTGGCGCTTATCAGCTCAATTGAGTGCTTGACCCCTTGGAACCTCCTGCAACAGAAACGGATAAAATTGTTTGACATCACGATTAGTAGTAGATATGATCTCTGACCATCTCCAACTGAAGATTCCTTTTGAGCTTTTGAAAAGCATTTAATAAGGTGGGAATCACTTTTTATCTAAAAGCTAATTATCTAGTTTCCAGAATGTTCAAAACATCTTCCAAGGCTCTTTGTGTGCTTGCGAAAGGCTTTTAATGTCACTTTTTGTCTAAAAGTTAAATAGAAATCTAGTTTCCTGAATGTTCAAAACATCTTCTTTCAGCTATGAAACCTATATGAGATTTCTGAAAACTATTGTAGGAGCTTTGAAGATATGTCCATTCACATGACTTCTCATTGTTTGCTTTCCAATATCTTTATTTCTTGGAAAAGACACACTTTTTGAGCAGTTAGATAGTGCCCCATCAGTTCTCTAGAGTCAGATACTCAGCTGAAAGCTGCGTTCTAAACTAGAGACGCCGCAGGCTGCAAGCCAGAGAGGAGCAATGAGCTTCAAGTTAACACTTTAAAGGCCTTATCAAAGTCTTAATGGCGTCCGGGTGACCTTGCTTACCGAAGTGCACAGAATATGTCTTCACCCGGAATCATGAACCAACAATAGAATATTTTGGCGCTTCAGCTTATGTTTCACTGTGCTCCTATTATACCAAATATGATTTTATGAGCACGTAAAAAGTTTATTACCAACACGCTCCCGAAAGATTCGAGACGCTTGCAGATGCGTCGCTTTAGTGCATTTATATTTGAAGACATAGGTACTAAGTACTTAAATTTTGTACCCATAAATATTACAAAAGGCAGCTTTAACTACGCTTAATCTTGGGAAGTCTGGAGCAGAGCTTCAGTGACAAACAAGGAATGTGCATTGGAGGGAGCTAAATATGCAATTTTGATTTGTCAAATGTGTCGTAAAGCCAAGGTAAAGACATACATACCCCAGAGCTTCATCAGCTAGTTAGCGACATCTGGGAAACAACAAATGTTGCAAGTTCATATGGTATTTAACCAGAATATCGTGTGGCAAGAGTAGTGGAGCATTCTGTGTGTCTCCAGTTGGATATGGATGTGTTAATGCATTTTTAATAAATGAAACACATGCTGAAGACGTAAAATTGCATTCAAATTGCTTTAATTAAGTGGATTTGCATTCGAAATTGACACACAAATTTCCCAGAAGGCAATAACAACTACAACTACAGCCAAAACAACAAAAACAACAACAACAATATTACAGTCAAGTGTAAAGCGGCCAAAAACAACAACAGTAGCAACAAAAATGTAACGCAGTCGAGATTGAGATCGACAGTGGAATACCCTGCACCCAAAGAGAAAATGCTAAATTTTCTTCAAATTTTCAATTAATATTAGAGATGGGTTCGGGAAAGAAAACTTGATACCTTTTCGCTTAACCCGATACAGAATGATTCCTTGCCGTACCGGGTATTTTTTTTAATATTTATTCCGAACGTCCAGATCCCAATCGACTGTATTTATATACATATAATTTGGCATATAATTTCACTTATCCAGGAAATATTTTTTAAGATCCCACTCAAATAAGTTGTTACGTTAAAAATTTTAAAGCGCCAAAAGAGTTTTAGATGAAGTTGCAAGACATAAAAATTCATAATTCTGAAAGTACTATCCAAGGAAGGATACATTTTATTTTTAATTAATTTATAAATCTTTATTTTTGAGCAACAAATAAAAATGATGAATGAATCGTAAAATTTTAATTTTTAATTTGTGGGACACTTAATTGATATCCTTCAAAGACCTATTAGGCGTCAATGGAAAGGCATTGAAGTGTGCATCATATAAATGTTAAATGAAATTTAAAAAAAAAAAAAATTAGAAATTTTTGCAATAATTTTTATTTTCAATTTATAAAATAAAAATTGGCCAATAATTTTATTTATAAAAATTGACATAAATTTAAAACAAAAAAATTCAACAATAATATTTTATTATAATAATTTTCTATTATACAAATTAAAAAATAAAAGTTATTTCGCGATTTTAAATAAAATTTATATTCAACGATTACTTTAAAATTTTTATTTTTAAGGCGAAAAAATACTAGTTCATTTTAATGCATAAAATCAAAAAATAATAGTTGTTTAGTTTTTGCCATTTTCATTACTTAGATATATATTTTTTTTAAGATGTAATTATATTTATCTTTAAAAATTACATAAGTAATGTTTTTGCATTTTTTATTACATAATAAGACTCTGGAAGGCACAAACTAAGTTTGTAAGAACGTACTGTTTTATAAAACGATTTTTGGTTAAACTATTAAATTAAATTTAAAAAAACAAAAAAATATTCTGAAATATGCGACAACTTGTTTCCGCCATCTTGCGCCAGCAACTTACTTGTGCCACCTAGCGGCCACACTAAGCATAAAAATAAATGATGACGAGGACGGCGACTAAAATCTTTTTTTTGTGTAATAGATTCAGCTTTTGTATATTTGCTTTATATTTGTTACTTCATACATTTTTTTATTTTATTTTTATTTGTTTAATTTTTTTTTTTTTTTAATTGGGCTTGTACACGACGTTGGCACATTTGATACATGTCTAAAAAGCATTTCTGAAAGCTATTTGCATTTCTTTCAAACTAGCAAATTTTTAATTGGTTATTTTTTATAACTTTTGGGACCAAAGAAACTTCACTTCCAAGAAATGCTTCAGTAAAATCATATACAGTTTTATTGTTTGCATTGCTCCGGTAACCGAGAAATCCAAACCGAACAATTTTGTTCGGATTCGGTTTTGCGTGCTCCGGTATCCGAATTTTTTGTCGATAATTTCCTTTTTTATTTTCGATACATTTGTATATTTCCCTCGTTTTTATCGATAAGTTCACATATGTTTTGGTATAACCAGCTGACTGCCTTTTGTTTAAAATTTGCAAATACTGCAAAAATGTCATTTATTTACTCAATTGCTAGTTTTGAAGCTAAGAGAAGGAATAAGATTATGGAGAATCATATCCTACTCGCTGCTTTTGTGATTTCCCCTGCAATAAATATATGTATTTTTAAGCATTAAATTCTTTGATTAAATATGTACTTAAATTCTGTTTGTTGGCGCGGAATTTTTGTTTGATACAAAACAGCTGACATGGCTGCCGCAGTCTTGCATCTTTTTATAAGTACATGTTGTTTACATATAATTTTCATTAAAATATTGCTAGTTTTTTCTTATTTTGAATATTAAATAAAATAACACAATAATAGTATTACTTTAGCAACAATATTTATTCAAATTAAACAAGACTTAGCTATTTTTGTTAGAAGGGAAATTTTCGGCCATGTGATATGCACACATACACAAAAAAAAATAAAAATTCGGTTTGGCTGTGCATGCTAATTTTTGGGTTGACTCAGAAAAAAAATAATTAAAAGTAAATGTCAATAAATATTCAACTTAAAGTTAGCATAAATAGAATCTAAGAATATCAAAGAATATTTAATAAATTATTTTAATATAAATTACGTGCTTTTTTAATCCTATTTTGGCGATTCGGTTTAATTCCACATGCAACATACCATTCGGTTTCAAAGCACATGAAACGTTCGGTTTGGTGGAAACGGGAGCACCAAACATTCGGTTTCAAAACGAATCCGAATAAAACATGTGGATTCGGTTACCGGAGCACGGCTGTATCAGAATTTTGAATATCACTAAAAATCTACTAAAAAGCTTAGTTTTACAAAAGGAAGTTTTAAGAACAGTGCTACGTACAGTGTTTTATTAAACTCATAAAATGTATATAATTTTCGGAACTCTCTTGCCCAGTGAAATCTTAATTAAACGGCTTGGTACAATTTTTTTTTGGTCCACGGCAGTAAATCCTTTAAAATTATTTGTTAAATTTTGATCACTTAATATTTTTTTATTAGAATGTTGGTGAAAATAGTTTTTGGGACAAAGCAGTAATTTCGAGATACTTACTACGAAGATGTACAGTTGTGATAAATTTCAACATTTTGCTTTTTCTAGGATCTAAAACCCTGAACGTCTGCTACGCTGGAAAGTGGCGATTTATCCACATGAATCGAATGCCTAATAATACGCAACTTTTGACAGAATTTGGCATCTCTAGATCTTATGGTCTCTGAGATCTAGCTGTTCATAAAGACGGTATATATATCTTACGATCTGCTACGTCTCCTTCGGCATTTTACGTACATGGCACAAATCTATAATACCCTTTATCCTGTATATAAAAGTGTATACCAAACAAGACACACAAGTAGTGTGTATGCAACACACACACACATACTCAAGAGTGCTTGCCTTGTGGCACTTGTAGTCGTGCGTGTGTGTGTGTGTGTGTGTGCGTTGTTGTGGACTCTGTTGCAAGCTACTTATGTGCCACCCAATTTCATGTTAAGACTTTGTTTGTGTGCAGCTCGCTTTGTGGCATTTGTGTGTATGAGTGTATCTATGTGTGGCCGTATGGAAGTGTTTGAGTATGGTGTGGGATTTAATTGATAGTCAATTAATTATTAACATTAAAAGGTGTGCCTGGAACACATGTTGTATGAGTAATATTTGAATTTGCTCTAAATTAATCAAAAGTGTACTGTACCAGCAAGCTATAAACTAATTAACGCGTAAATTAAAATGTTTTATGAAACTGAAATTCATACTAGACCTAAAAAGTTTGTGAAAAATAAACATATTGAACACTGCTCTAAAGACAAGCGAAAAGGGACTCAATATAATGATGATTTTTTTTTTTAAGAATTTTCAATGCTAAGATGTTATAAAGAAATGATTTTTTCTTTTTGCATTAAATAAGAGATTTGAGAAAATGGTATTCAACGATTAACGCGCTTGGCTACTTTGAATAAAAAGTTTCGAAATTCCATACGCACTCAATACGGCGAATCTTTTGGAAGCGAAATCCATAAAACAATAAACCGATCCTCCTTATATGTCTGACTCGTGTTCCTAAAAAAATCATTCTTGCAAAAAGTTTACATTTTCAAATAAAAATTTCAGTATAGAAAGTATCCATTTTGGATATCACAATAATTTATTAATATGTTATGTTAATATTTTATTTTTTTAGTCTTGGTATAATTTTTCGACTGAAATAACTGATCGGGTTTGTTATGTTCGAATTTTTATCGTTTTTCTTTGTGTATATTTTCAAAAAATTTTCAGGAAATTATAAAAGAATTTTTCAAATTTGAATAATGTACCGCATGTTACAAAGGGTATATTCAGTTTGTGCAAGCCGAAAACGTATGTAACTTATAGAAGGAGTCGTCGGAGACCCCCCAAAGTTACCTAAAGTATGATCAGGGAGACAAGAGAAGTCGATATACAGATGTCCGTTTGTCTGTCTGTCCGTCCATATGAACGCCTAGATCTTAGAGATGGTAACAGCTAGAGCAACCAAACTTTCAAATTAGATCCCTTATTATTCCATAGGAGACAACTTTAGTTTATTTTTTTGATATCGGGGTTACATTATATAGCTCCCATAGGGGTGTTCCAGAAGGGCTCGAAAAAAAACAAAAGTTTTAGATGAATAATTCGTTTGTTTTTGAAAATATCGTAACCAAATTTGGCATTCGGGAGTTTTTTATAGTTCCCAAGCACTGTACCAAATTTGATCGAAATCGGTTGACTATATCATATAGCTCCCATAGGACCGATCGGTCAAAAAACCATGTTTGGTGCAAACTTCGTTCTGTTTCGTTTGTTTACGAAGATTCCGTTACCAAAATTGGCATTCGAAAGTCTTTTAGAGTTTCCCATCACTGTACCAAATTTGATCAAAATCGGTTGACTAAATCATATAGCCCCCATAGGACCAATCGGTCAAAAAAACATGTTTTGTGCAAAATTCGACTTTTTTTTTGCATGTTTATAAGAATATCGTAACCAAATTTGGCAAACACATATATCGGATATGTTTGCAATGTGGCTGTACAGGGTATCCCAAATTCATCCGCGCCATCTTTTAATATTGAATTGTTTTATTTTTTTATGCTTTTTTTGTAATTGTTTGGCCAACGAAAAAATGTATGACTAATATCTTCGAATTTTAAATAAAGTTTTTAGTAAAAAAACCTCAAATAGAAAATTATTGAAATTTAATAAAAAAATTTTTTTTTTACTTTAACCCCCCTATGACGACTATTAACGTCCCAGAAGGTTTTTGGCATTTTTAAGGCCAATAAGCTTAACCATCATGAATTTTCATTGCTATTCTTCTCAAAATATTTTCTATCTAATCATATTTAGGTTATTTCCATTAATTCAGTAGTTTTACAACAATTTTTTCAAATTTTTTCGATTCATCATTAATTCATTAATTTCTAAAAAAAACATTTTTTTTTAATTAAAAGACTATAAAACCTTTACTATACAATTTCCATAAAGTATAGTCTTACGGATGTTTAAATATTTTTTTTACGACATAAATAAAGTCCAAAACTACAGTATGGTTTTTTTTGTTTTAAATTTAGCTTACTTCAAAAAAAAAGATTAGAGACATTTTTGTATGAAAAATTGTGCAACGAAGTCTCTCTTTCTGACCATAAAAACAGCTGGTTTTAGGAGATTTTGAGCACTGACAACCCTCATAGCTAAATTTTCCAACACCGTCTCCGAAAAAAAAATTAAAAATTAAAAGTTAAAATTAATTTTGGATACAAAAAAATATTGTGCGGTCATGGGACCCTTTTTAGGAACAAAGTTCTTAGGCTCACAGAAAATAATGTTGTAATTGAATACAACGATCTGAGGACGAGACATATTTTTTTAAATATATACCAAAACGCTATAGCAGGTCAGGTCTCTGAGACAACGTCCTAAATATATCCTTATATAGAAAATATGGTCTATGCTCTGAGCCTGATAATCAATTTTTTTTGTGTAGCTTCATTTTAACATACCATAAAAACATGCCCTAAAAAATACTTTTTAGGTGCATTAAAAATAAAATATAAAATATTAGTAAAAATGTAAGAAAAATAGTAAATTATATATTGCTAAAATAAAACATTACAAAGAAAAATATTTATGTAATTTTCATTTAATATTTATTCATGTCATGTAATATCTCAAAAATTATTTAAATTAAATTAAATATTAATTTTAAATTATACCCGAAATAAAACATTAAAAAAATGTAATCCAGTCGAGGAGATGCCAGATAGATAATAATAATAATACACTGTACCTTTTTTCTCGAAAAAATTTTACTTCTGCATATTCCTTCTAATTGAACATTTTTTTTTTTTTAAATTATGGGGTTAGTTTCAATTTGATATGTTGAGGGGTGCGGGAGAAAACACGGTAAATCGATTGCGATTTCAAATGAAAATATTAAACGGTGTGGCTAAAAACCGCAAAAACTACTGCGGGGGAACGGGGGAAGATATTGACATAATTCAACAAACTTCATCTTCTGAGAAAATATGCGCACCAGCTGGTAAAGTTTCGTATCTCTAGCTCTACCTAAAGGTAAAGGGTATAATCAATACTTAATTTAAGATCAGTCAGTAGACGAAATAGTAAATTGTTAGATATTGCTTGTATTTTAATACTATATTATAAGTACTGATTGATTCTGGCAACTCTCTTTAATACGGTAGTTATAAGAATGTGTAAGACGAGGAATAAAAAGAAATGCATAAAGTAATGAGAATTTAGCACTTGAAGCTGTCGCTCGTACTTTATTTTTAAGGTGTAATACACTACATAAATAAAAAAGTATGTATCAGAAATATGTAAAATATTATTATTCAAAATGAGAAAATTCAAAAAACTATATAATTCTTTATAATAACCAAATAAAAACAAATAAAAAAGACCCCGACTAAAATTCGATTTCTCGTGCATAATTTTAGCACAATTTTCTCTAGTATACTTGATATTGTAACACATACACACACAGCATACATCATCTCGTTCTTAGCTTCGTAAAGTAACTTCGTTAGTAAGTAACAGTCACAATAATCGGCTCTGTGAAGTTGGCACCCCCATTTTTGAATTTTTTGTCGACATAAACCTTGTTCGTTTGTCCAAGGTTAGCCCATGTTTGCCCAGGCATTTTTTTCGTTTGCCCACTTTTTGAAAAAAAGTTATGATTAAATCCAAAAAATTACTAGATTTGTTACCAAAAATAGAGATTTCCCGAAATCAGGCATTAGAGTTAACTATTTGTTTGTCCAAGGTTAGTCCTCATTTGTCCAATATCTTTTTTATCGTTTGTCCATCCTTAACAAACTTAAAAACTTAAACTTATTAAAAAAAAGAAGTATTATTTTTAAATATTTTTTTTAAGAATAATAAACACAAAATTATAAGCAAATAAAAAAAATTAAAGCTAAAAAACAATTCCTTCAATTAAAAATAAAAATAAATAATACTAACTTAAAATTGCATATAATTTTTTTATTAAACTTTTATGTAGATAAGCGTTTCAACGTCTTTCCGCAGAGTTTTGAGTTGTTTTGTCTTTACACATGATCTTCTCCAGCACATGTCGTTGTATTTTTATTTATTTATTTATTTGAGGGGTACAACTACGTACAGTTGACATTATATTATAAAAAAGTACATATAATTTATTTAGAAAAGAAAATAGAGCGAGGGAATTGATATGAACTAATCCGCGTCTCTAGCCCGATGGGTGAACTTTTTAATGATATGCACCAACTCACATCAAGAACTGTCCAGAAACTTGGATTTACAATATTAAAGTTGAAAAAAGGAAGCAAGATAAAAATTAAACATTATATCGCAAAAAAAGCCAATGGATCACCATTGACCAAGTGGGTGACTCATAATATAGGATTGGTCAAGGATGCTCGAAGTGGCAAGTCAAGGTGACTTAAGATAGAAGATGTGATAGATTGAATAGACCGTTCGAAAGAGAGGAAATTGTAAAAGTTATTATAGTTAGAGCATAAGACACGGAAAGGGTCGTGCAAAGCATAATTAGATCTACAAAATTGTAAGGCTAAGGGTCGAAAATTACGAGTTACTCTGGATGGTATGACCAAAGTAACTTTGCTAAGGAGTACATTGGAATCGATAAGACCGAGTAACAGTTTATGCAAGAATAACACGCCGTGGCATGTTCTGCGATGATTTAAGGAAGGCAATTTTATAAGGCGAAGTCTATCAGAATATGGCGGCAGTCGGATATTTGGGTCCCAGTTTAAGCCACGAAGTGCAAAAAGGAGAAATTGCTTTTGTACGGACTCAATCATGTCCTGATAAAGGTGGTATTGAGGGCTCCAAACGCAGGAACAATATTCCAAAATTGGACGGACGAGAGAAATATAAAGAAGTTTGGTTGTGTAAGGGTCGTTAAACTCTTTAGACCAACGCTTAATAAAAGCAAGAACACCTCTAGCCTTATTCACGATGTTGCAAATATGGTTATTAAATTTAAGGTTATGATCAAACAAAACACCAAGGTCAGACACACTCTCGATGCGTTCTAAGGTAGAAGATTCTAAAGAGTAAGTAGCCAAATAAGGAGCAGAACGATAATATATTGCCACCAAGTCCCTGAAGTTTGGCGGCAAAAAGCCACAAAATGCTGTTGTTCACGGCTTATGAATCCAGATAAAATATATTGTTTTTCTTTTAGAAAAAAATTTTTTTCGGAATGTCTGTTATCAATATGGTTTGCAAATTGCTTATTTCTAATACAACAGTTATGTCTACGAGAATAAATTGCTTATTCTCTTCGAATTTTGAAAAATGTAAAATACATTTAGGGCATACATTTTTTTCATTAATCATCTCTGCTAAAAATGTCGACATATATTGCTTGAGTTGGGCTCCATCTTTTAAAAAACCATCTTCTTCTTCAATCTGCTGGTTGGGACTGCATTCAGGGCATACGTCCCTTTTGACAGCACTCGGGAAACTGACGAGTAGTTTCTTCAGCAACGTACACGTCGATTCGAAACAGTCTATAATATTTTTACTAATTTGAAAAAATTTGAAATTTAACTCCAACAAATTTTTTTAGCAAAAAATCCATGATTTCACCTTACTGGAATAATTTCTAGAGAATCTTGGTTAGAGTTTAGGCAATTCAAAAAACTATAAATCAAGATACACAAGCGAACTCTCCTACAACGAACTCCTCTGCAATGAACTCTACTACGACATCAAATTTTTTTGTACAAGTTTTAGTGTATTTTGATATGTAAATAGCAAATTTCTATAAAGCAAATTTTTACTTACCATTTAAATTTATTTAAATTTATAATTAAATTTAGAACATCCAGACCAGATTTCTTTCTTTCATGCATGAATGCTACAGTCGGTCCAGCCCGACTTTAAAATTTTTCTTCATCACTGGCGCAAACCTCATCATCTGTAGAATCAAATTAGTGTTGGCGAGTCTTCTTTTTTTTATAGTAGCCTTACCACGCGCTGGCTTGGTATCAGCTGGTTTGCTGGTGCTGGGAGACAAAAAATTCGAACATGGGGGTGCCAACTTCACGCAATTTTTTTTGATTTAGGCATAACTTTTTTTCAAAAAGTGGGCAAACGAAAAAAATTCCTGGACAAACATGGGCTAACCTTGGACAAACGAACAAGGTTTATTTCGACAAAAAATGCGAACATGGGGGTGCCAACTTCACAGAGCCACAATAATCTACTATATAAGTCTTGTTATCCAAATTTAAAGAGTAACAAGATGTTACTGATTTTTGCACTATTCGGATAACATAAAATAAATTACACACAGCATGAAATAGTATTTACAAGGTTAAATAACTTATTTTAGCACTCTGAGTAGAACTGACGCAAATGTCTTTATGTTTTCCTTCCTTTGACAGCTAGTTAAGATATTTATTACATTTTTACCATATCTCATACTGTCAACATGCGAGTATAGTTTCATTTAACATTTTTAACAAAGTTCATGGCAAATGTTTGCACAAATTTTCAGTTGCAAACAATTCATAGACTAAAAATAGTTTTGATTAGCAATGAAGCTCATTCTGCAAATATTTGCATATAAATATAAATATGCTAAAATATTTGTTTAAAAAGTTTGCGATGCAACAAAATGGAAAACATATTTGCTTTGATAAATTTACTAAACGAAAAAGTCAAAAGGCCATTGAAAGAACTAAACACAACAATTTGTTTACACTTCTTTGTATAGGTGTGTATCTGTGTGTGTGTCGTGTCTAACTCTGCGTATCTGTGTGCGTTTGTTGCCATGTCAAATGCTATGTAAACAGTTAAAAGTTTGCTGATTTGCAAGTGTCACTCAGTCGAGTGTTGCCATAGAAGTGCGTGCGTCGTCTGCCTCTTGGTTGACTTGACACTTTGAGTGGCATACAAATGCAAATAGCTATATGTACCTACTATATATTTACATTTACGTGAAGAATATATACATATGAGCATATAACAGATATGCCCAAACTTCTTAACAACTTTTTCATGTGGAAAGGTTAATAATGAAATTATTTTAATTAAACAAATTGGAGGATTTTCAGAGCTACAAATTTCAGGGTTTTCACTGATGAACGCTTCCAAGCCAATGCTCTTGCAAATACAATTTATAAAGTGATAAATGGGTACTTGTCTACTAGTAGTGTGTGAAGTTTGATCAAAATCGGTTCATTATTTCATATAGCTGCCATACAAAATTGAACCACTTTATGCGCAACCTTTAATTCATCGCATCATTAGACATGTCCATACGCAGTTTATTAAAGCGAGTAAAACCAAACATCCAATATGGTCGATATGTATGTCCATCTGTTCATTTGTACGTCTTGTATGAACTCCTAGATCTTTGAGATGGTAAAAGCTACAGCAACAAAACTTTTGGGCTCGATCCCGGGCACCTTGAAAAAAATAAAAACGTCATAGACATATTTTGTTCGCAAAGTTTTCAAGAGTTCTAAATCACTGTATTAAATTTTATATATATCATACTATGATCCAAAAAAAGTTGTAAGGGAATAGTTTGTTTGTTTTTCGTTGGTTTGGAAGATATCACAACCAAATTTCTCTTCCGATTTCCGAGGCACTACACAAAATTTTATCGATGGCATATACACCTCATAATACTGATCGGCTGAAAAAAATTTTGAAGGATTAGATATCATAACCAAGTTAGGCAATCAATTCGGTTTTTTGGAGTTTTGAAGCACTATTCATAATTGGAATTGGAATCGGTTCATTTATTTGTTTTTGGTGAGGTTTCAGGGTATCTCAGAGTTGCATTTTTTTTTTTGTAATTTTTGCTTTTTATTAAAATGTTGAATATTTAAAAAAAAAAAATTTCTTTTAAGATATCAATTATTATTTTTATTTTTAAAAAATTTTGTATTTTACAACAGTCTGAAATTTTTTATTTTATTTTTTTAATGTATTTATTCATTCAACAAGGCGCAGTCGATCTTAGATTGTAAAAAATAATTTTTTTTTTTTAAAATGGGTGAGACTTTTACCTATATGCATCTGTGTGTCTTAATTAATTAATAATTTAATGTAATTAATATTTGTTCTTAATTAATGAATTAAGCTTAATTTTGTTAGGGGCTTGACTTTCAAATTTTTTAAATGTAAAATTTGTTTTTTGAAATAATATCATTTAATGCAAATAATTCTAAAAATCTATGTAGAGTAATATGCACTGTACAATCTTAACGTATAAAATTGAAAAGTAAATAACTCCATTTTTTTTATTATATAATCAATAGATACGTATGAATTCTTTTAAATATAAAAATAGGTATTATAATTTTTCGTCGATTTTTGGCAAAAAAAAAAATTTGTATTAAACAATTAAAAAAAAAACAAACACAAAAATATGTTCGATTAATTTTGTTTTTTATTCATATTTACACCATACGAAAAAGAGACAAAAATATATGTTAAAAATATGATGATTGACATATTTAAACAAAATGTACTTCTTTTCTCGAAAACATTTTTTTTTGCATATTCCATCTAAGAACTCTCAATTGTATATTCTCCATAAAACTCTAACGATTTTGATGTTAATCGAAAATTACGTCAAAGAAGTTATTTTTGTGGTAAGTTTCAAACGCATATGTTGCACAAATCTAGTATACTCTTTTCTTTGGGTATAAATATTATGAAAATTTCTTTTTAAGAAAATGTCTTGGTTAAAAAAATGAATATTATTTTTTTCATAGAGCCTTATTAAACTTAGGTTAAAAAAATTAGTTCAAAATTTTTCAGTAGCTTGGTCACAATTGAGTTAAAATATGGCAGACTTTTTTTTTATATTAAATCGTAACGCGTTAAGTTGAAAAACTGAAATCTGAGAAATTTTTTCTTTTACCTATTACTGGAGCATTACTTTTTTTAAATAGTTGGCGGCAATTTTTTGTTCCTCATTCAGCTAGATACACTATCTTAATCATTGACGTCCCTTAAGTAAATTTATAATAATTTTATAATTTAATTCAATTCAATATTACTTAAGATAATTCTAAGAAAAAAACATAAACATTTATTTTTTCAAACATAAATCGAGGTATCTACTATCTATTATTGCGACCATTGGAAGAGCCTTTGCAAAATTAACCATAACTTCCTTAATTAAAGGATTTACCCATTTTTTGTATTTTAGTTTTTCGCAGTAAGTTTGTAAAATGCAATTGATCCAATTTGAAAGAGAAGTTGCGTTTTCCTTTGAACTTGAAAATTAAAAAAAAATTGACTAACATTTTTTTTAAACAATTTTTTAAAAAAAAAAAATAATTTTTTTAATCCATTTTTTTTTTTAAATTAAATTTTATTCTTTTATTGAAAAAAATTTTACTCGAATATCTTTATTCGCTTTCTACATTTCTAAAAACAAAATCTTAATATTCAGTTATCGATAAGTCGCGGTTAATGTTGGCCCGCTTCACTTATTTTAATTGATAAATGATATAATGAATAAAAATGTGGTACAGTCGAGGCGGTGCCCGACAGTGGAATACCCTGTACCTTTTGTCTCGCAAACAATTTTTCCTGCATATTCCTTCTACGAACTTTCCAATTGGAATTTTTTTTTTTTTGGTGAAATTCGATATTTATACCTATAAGTTCCCTAAATTTTTACCGATTTTGATGAAACTCGAATGTTACGTCAAAGAAGTTATTTAAAGTATATGGGGTAAGTTTCAAGTTGGTATGTTGAGGGGTGTGGGAGAAAACACGGTAAGTCGATTGCGGGGGTGTTGGGACCGCATCGATAAAATTTGGATGTGGATTTGTTCATTAGAGCCACATGAATCAGCTTACCAAAAATTGTGGTTCTAGGTCACTTATAACCATAATTACGAGGAGTCAAATATTGATGCACTTTATGGGCAAGGGTGGTGAAATTTGTACATTTTTGACTATAACTTTTTCTGTATTTGTCCGATTTTGTTCATTTTTTATACACAGATGCATGTATCCACAAAACATCGCTCTGTTAAATTTCAAATGAAAATATTAAACGGTGTGGCTAAAAACCGCGAAAATCTACAGCGGGGGAACGGAGAAAGATATTGACATGATTCAACAAACTTCATCTGCTTAGGAAATATGCGCACCAGCTGGTCTCTAGCTCTTATAGTCTCCGAGATCTAGGCGCTCATACGGACGGACAGACGGACAGACGGACGGACGGACATGGCTCAAACGCTACCCGAGGTTATGATAAGCATTTTGGTATAAAGGACTTGGGGTCTGCCACGCCTCCTTCTGTCCGTTACATACATTGCACAAATCTAGTATACCCTTTGTACCTATAGGTACAGGGTATAAAAATATGTTGATAATATAGTGAAAAAAACATAAAAAATTTTTTTTAAACATAAATCAATGTATCTTCTGTCTATTATTGCGACCATTGACCATAACTTCCTTAATTAAAGAGAAGTTGCGTTTTCTTTTGAATTTCAAAATTTAAAAAAAAAAATTATTTTCTAAAATTTTTTTTAATTTAAAAAAAAAAAATTAATTTTTTTTTAATTTTTAAAAAAAAACTTTTGAAGCAAATTTATTTGCTTAGAAAAAACGTTTAAAAAATCAAAATCTAAATAATCAGTTATCGATAAGTTGATATAAAATTTACGCTGTTATTATTGGCACTCTTCACTTATTTTAATCGATATATGATAATAAATAATAAATAAAAATATTGGGATAGTTAAGTTTAGGTTTGCTTTCGTATTAGCCCATTAAATATTCATATAAAATTTAATTGCAAATTTCAGCCTTATGGGGACATTATATAAGATGTAGAATTCTTTTTTTTTATTTATCTTATCTAAACAAATGTTTATTCAAATTATAAGCTTTCCATGATTGCAATATTCAGTCTTAATAATAAATCGATAGCTAATATGTAACATCGTTAACACCGAGATATTTAAATATGCAGCATAATCATCGCTCTTATACTAAGTAAAACAATTAGTAAATAGCTTGTTTTAAGCCATTTGAGACTACGCACACTTCCTGAAACCACTTCAGCTTCGTTATGCACAATGCAACCGAATACAGTTAATCAAACAGTATTGTTTACTTTTTAGAAATGTGGTTGAAGACGGTTTTGATTTAAAACATTTCATTTGATTTACTAGGCCTTAGGTAAGCCAAGTTGTTCATTAGCACCTTGATACTTGCCACAGATTTAATTCATGTCCAATGTATAAATATTGGTTTAAATTAAAGCTGAATCAATGGTAAAATAAATTATTTATAGTTGAACAATTTCCCAAAGTCCTTATGTGAATGAGCTTAGCTTTTGAAATTCTTTGCATGCTTAAGTGCAGTTTTCTTCTTGACCATTTAGCACGTTTGACCAATTAAAGTTTGGCAGCATTTTGAAAACAATTTCAAGATACAAAATTCATAAGTAAGTCAATAAAATGCTAGCTACTAGAGTAAAGCTAGGATTTAATTGATTAAAGCATGTGAACAAATGGAAGCATATACTAGCAGGAAATTATTGAAGGAAATTAAGGCACTTTGTTTTTGTCAAGTTTTCTTCTGCAAGTAGAATTCGAAACAAATGATTTGCAGAGCAAATGAGCTGTCTAATATTTAGAAAATGTTTCCTATATTAAAAAATTTAAGTTTTCTCTTTATTTTTCCAAATTAAAGATCTTAAACCTTTTCTTTTGTTATTGCAATCTCTTCTAGCACGATTTTTTATATACCCAATACAGTCGCTTTTATTTTCGCTCTATGTTATTTTAAGGACGAATTCAAAAGTGTACCAATTTCTTACAAATTTTAAACATATGTTATATGAGACACTCTTGGCTTTTTACTACTCAGTCTTAAGTAACACATAGTCGGATATCATACACTGAATGAGCTGGAGCTAGTAAATTTATTTATAATTTAAAGGGCGGATTCAGAAATTTCTGAATTTCGTAAAATTTTGAACATGTTAATAATGTTTTTCGGGACACTTTTGAGTATTTACTTCTCAAACTCACTGCGAATGATACAAGTTTTCCAGAATCCGCCAATGATGTTAATACATTTGGCTATAATTTTAGTAGCAGGAACCTACAGAAATATCTGAATTTTGTGTATTTTGCTCTGCTAGAATTTTATCTTAATACCGTAGCCTTTTACAAAAATAATAATTACAACACAAATTGTTTAATATTTATTATTATTGTAAGATATTTGTATAATGCACTCTCAGATCGAGAGAGGAATTAATTGAAGAGCGGACTTTTCTCAAAAAGGTTAGTCAATCAAATCTATTCTCTAAGCCACATATTTTGTCACAGCAATTTATTTTGTACAAAATATTTTTCGAATTTGACAAATTTGAATTTTCTGAAGAATCCAGCATTAGTGTTGACCGTAGTCTTTTAAACATACACACTTTTTAAATACGTCCTTATACTTATATATGGTTACACGAAGTTGATGACCTTAAATCAAATACTTTTTGATATTTTAATCTTATTAAAAAAGTATATGGTTAACTGATAGACTTAAATCACAGGTTCTTAACTTCCTTATTGACTTATAGTTTAACAATTTCCAAAATATGTATATTTTACCTAAAGCCACTAAATTTTAACTTCCTTACTGATTTATTTAACATCAATTCATTCAATTCAACATATTCAAATTATTTGAGCTATTCAAACATTTTTACTCCTGTCGATCGTTTTGTACCTTAATAGAGTAGTTTACGGAAATAATAAATTTAAAGCTCCAGAAGAATTCTTCCGTAGTGTCTAGTCATATAAAAATTTTTGACCTATTACATTTTAATTGTTTTAGTATATGTGATGGCGGTACCAGACAATATTGATCTCATACATTTTTTTGTGGCCATATTCCAATTACTTGTTGAGTTATCGATAACCGAATATTGCATTTATATAGTATATGCAAAGTGGCCTACTTTTTATGTCGATCTCTTCGATTTTTATGATTTTTGCATATCATATATGGTATTACCCAAGGCATACATTATACGACGTGTTGTACGACACGACTGTTTATCGAGCTGTACGTTTTGCACCCAAACGATACGGCAAAATGTGCAACCTAGTTTTAAAATAGTTTTAAATATGTTGCATAAATGTTTGCGTCGGCAATAATTCGATCATAAAATATTCCTATTCCAAAAAAAAGTCGTACGACTGCATACGGCAGCGCCACACACAATGCAATCGAAATACGACCCGCTCGATAAACAGCCGCGCTGTACGACATGTCGCATTGTGTATGGCTTGCGGTTTGCTCCGATTATTTGTCAAGTTATCGATAACTGAATATTTTTTTTTTTTTCATATTTTTTTATTTGCAAGCTGTCTATTGACATTTAACAAATTTTGTAATAATATAATAAATTTAACCGGATTGGTTACGCTCCATTGAGCAACACCAATTTATAATAACTGAATATTTGAGTAGAGTTTTCTTTGACAAACCATATTATCGCTTGTACGTTCAAACGAAATTTCTTTTAATATTTAAAAATTCAGAAGTGACCTCAACTTTGGTTATAAATTAGAATGATCACATTTTTTGGGCGCAAAATTGCGAAGAACAAAAATTTTATAGTACATAATTTATTTTATTCTATTTTAGTGTCGGTACCTCGAATGGTCGCCGTAGCACGAAAATCCTTATAATTTTAGCATATCTCCTTCTGTCTGTTTTTTGGAAATACAATTTTTCATTGCTGAATTTTTAAATTAAAAAATTTGTTTTAAATTTAAGTAGTCTTTATGAATATGATGATCGCGTTCTATGATATTCATGAACAAAGGTCGGTTGTTTGCCAATACAATTTTTCACTTGTGAATTTTAAATTTAAAGATTTATTTTACAAAGTTCAGAAAAGAATACATTAGAATATTTGTGTTAATTTATTTTTTTATCTTTTTATAAAAAAAATGTTCTCCAAAAATCTTTATTCGCTTACGAAATATGGGCTGTCAAAGAAAATTCTACCTAACTATGCAGTTATCAAAAACTCGATAAATAACACAAAATTTTACAAATTTTAGGGTCATCGAGTGAACTTTGAAACATGTTTTTCAAAAAAATCTTAAAACGGTTCTTAAGAAAAAAAAAAATTTATAAATAAAAATCACTTTTATAGGAAGGTTTATTTTTCGTGTAAACTAGTGTAATAGGATTTTTAAAACTTTGCTTCCTTTCATTGAATGCCAACAGTTGTATGTGGTCATGAGTTTTTTTTTGACGAATTCTTTTTGAATGAAAAACTTATAATCAGCGGTGGGCACGCCTCGGCTCTTTTTGCTCCGAGTGCTCTTTTTGTTATGTCTTGCAAGTGGCGTCAGCCAGACGCACACGCAAAAAGCCGAGAATTCACAAAAAAAAATACACGCAGTGTGCGCGTTTTATGGCCCTACTCGAGGATGCTTGGGCGACCGTAACGGGCCTTTTTATAAGTGCTCGCTGACTAAAATTTCGCACAAGTACACTGAGCACAGAAATATAGTTACTTTGGCAACTGTAAGACCGAGTAATTTTTTTATAAACTTATATGACTTTTCTGTTTCTTTGAATGTGTTGCAAAATTTCGTTCAGTGTATACGCACAAGCAGATCGCCGGCGACGCGCCGACTTTACAAAAACAAAATAGTGTGCGAGTTTTTGTGGGACCGTAACTGGACTTTTGTTCTTGATGTTGTTGTAGTTCTCTTTCCCTTATTTTTCGCGCCCACGCTGCTTATAATCTTCGGAAGAATGTGAAGTAAGATTTTAAGCGCAGTTTTCTGCCCCTATGAAAAATTGTTTTACATTTTTGTTGTTGTTATATGTATATTTAAAAAGTTTTCTTCGTTGTGGTCATAAAAAGTTCTTGAGTTTAAATCGAATATAAAGCTTGAAGCTTCAACTCCGAATTAAGTGATAAATTGGGGCATTTTATTAAAGGTTCTTTACTTTTATATATATTTATTTCAAAATATTTTTTATTGTATACAAATATTAATTTCAAAGTACGTACTGGAGATATTTAATCATTTCTGACTCTTATTCACCAATTTGCTTCTAAACAAGGGCTTTCTTCGTATTTGCCGAATTTAATACTTCAGAAGAATATAGCATAATATTTAACGTGTTTTCTTCTATTTTCTTTTAACTCTTTATATAAAAATTCTCTTTGTTTTATTAAATTCTAAAGTGTCTATAAAGTTATGAAAAGTTCATACCCGCAATTGTTCATCTTTTACTACTTTGGATCATTTATGAACTATTATATTTTAATCATCAAGAGCTACTTATTCCCACTTAAATTTAACAAATATTTTATTAAACTTAATACTCTTATATTAATTATACTTTAATTGCATTTAATTTTGCACTGCTGCAATCAAATTTAAGTGCTAAACTTTTTGCTGGCACTGTGCCATCATGTCTTGTCCGGCAACTAAAATGTCATATTATGTTTTCAGTTTACTTAAGTGCCTTTTAATATGCATGTACTAGGGGGTGTTTATATAAGCGTGTCTATATATACATATGAGGTTGTGTGGGTGTGTCTATGTAACTATCCATTGTTGATGCCAGCATCTAATGCAACTCACTGAGCCGCATAATTATAATGAAGCTTTTTGTTAGACTAAATATGTTTGTAGACAAACTCAACCTTAATTTCTGTCAACTCAAAATGTTCTCTTGTGCATCCTTCTTACCAGCTAACCCCACCTTTACCTTTGTTTTCTGTTGTTGCTGTTGCAAGAACAAGCTTAAACATTTCATTGTGTTGCAAGTGCAGCATGCAGGTGTAACTTGCATAGCTTGTCTCTAGTCAAGACAAAGGTGAGACCAGAGCGCATAAAATCGCGTCGTCTGCTAATTAAGTTGCTTGTTAGGAGTACACGAAAATTACACTACTCGACATTTAAATAGCACCACCATAATACAGACGGCTGAGGAACAGAAAAGTTTTAAAAAGCACTAGCTGAAATTTGTTAACTATAAAATCTATAAAATCTATAAAATCTATAAAATCTATAAAATCTATAAAATCTATAAAATCTATAAAATCTATAAAATCTATAAAATCTATAAAATCTATAAAATCTATAAAATCTATAAAATCTATAAAATCTATAAAATCTATAAAATCTATAAAATCTATAAAATCTATAAAATCTATAAAATCTATAAAATCTATAAAATCTATAAAATCTATAAAATCTATAAAATCTATAAAATCTATAAAATCTATAAAATCTATAAAATCTATAAAATCTATAAAATCTATAAAATCTATAAAATCTATAAAATCTATAAAATCTATAAGATCTATAAAATCTATAAAATCTATAAATCTTTAAAATCTTTAAAATCTTTAAAATCTTTAAAATCTTTAAAATCTTTAAAATCTTTAAAATCTTTAAAATCTTTAAAATCTTTAAAATCTTTAAAATCTTTAAAATCTTTAAAATCTTTAAAATCTTTAAAATCTTTAAAATCTTTAAAATCTTTAAAATCTTTAAAATCTTTAAAATCTTTAAAATCTTTAAAATCTTTAAAATCTTTAAAATCTTTAAAATCTTTAAAATCTTTAAAATCTTTAAAATCTTTAAAATCTTTAAAATCTTTAAAATCTTTAAAATCTTTAAAATCTTTAAAATCTTTAAAATCTTTAAAATCTTTAAAATCTATAAAATCTTTAAAATCTATAAAATCTATAAAATCTATAAAATCTATAAAATCTATAAAATCTATAAAATCTATAAAATCTATAAAATCTATAAAATCTATAAAATCTATAAAATCTATAAAATCTATAAAATCTATAAAATCTATAAAATCTATAAAATCTATAAAATCTATAAAATCTATAAAATCTATAAAATCTATAAAATCTATAAAATCTATAAAATCTATAAAATCTATAAAATCTATAAAATCTATAAAATCTATAAAATCTATAAAATCTATAAAATCTATAAAATCTATAAAATCTATAAAATCTATAAAATCTATAAAATCTATAAAATCTATAAAATCTATAAAATCTATAAAATCTATAAAATCTATAAAATCTATAAAATCTATAAAATCTATAAAATCTATAAAATCTATAAAATCTATAAAATCTATAAAATCTATAAAATCTATAAAATCTATAAAATCTATAAAATCTATAAAATCTATAAAATCTATAAAATCTATAAAATCTATAAAATCTATAAAATCTATAAAATCTATAAAATCTTTAAAATCTATAAAACCAATAAAATCTATAAAGAAATGTTTGTTTATAAAAAACATTTATTTATTTAAATATTAATTATAATACAATAATATTAGAACCTTCGACATACAAAATATTAAAGTGTCATTTTCAAATGTCGGGGAGTATATATATATGGGGAGAATGGCAACAACAAAAACTAGTGCTAAGCCGCAAAAATCTCACAGCTTGTATTTGTTGTAACTCTGTTGCATAACCAAGTGCAGCAGCAGATGTGCCTGATGCGGGCAGCAGCAGCTGTTGGAGGCAAGAAGTTGTATCATGTCTCCCTCTCTCTCTCTCTTTCGTCGCTTTCTTGCGTAAGGCTGGCCACATTTTAATTGGGTTAAGCATACGCCATGTGTGACAGGAGGCTATTAGAACAACTTTTAGTTATTATGGCACTTTTGTTAACTTACTTACATTTTAAGAAGTTTTACTTTGCCGCTTTTGGTAATTATGCAAAAATGTTCTTTATGCCGCGCAATTTATTAGCTAATTATTGTTTAAGTGCTAGCCATCAATTTTCAATTAGTCGCAGTTTCAATATATATGTATACATAAATATTTTTTTTTTGTTGCCTGATTTCATCGGCAATTTGTTTTTTGTTACGCCTCGCTGTATGCTACAATAATTATCGCAAATTATGGCAGCACACATTATATAGATGTGGAATGTATTTGTGCCTCTGCACAGCATGGCAATTGAATACTTTTTCCAGCACTCAGTGCAACCAATCTGTGGCATGACCCAAAAAAAAAGGCAAATTCTGGCAATATGGCAAAATAATGAAATAAATTCATGCACTGACAAAAATAACTAGTGGTTTGGGTAGTTGAAGGAGAAACAAAAACTGTTGGGAAATAGATGAAAGCTATAACTAGTCAAAAAGATTTTAAGAAAAATTGTTTGGAAGAATTCGCGATATGAATATTTTCATAATTTTATATAACTAATAATAATTTTAATAGATACGTACCGCACTGCAAGTGTTGGGAAATGTGTTGCCGCCTACTAAGTTTAAAGCTTAACTAAAAGTCCTAGCTACAAATATACCCAAATTACTGAGAGAGTGGCAATCGGTTCAAATAGATCATCGACATTCCTTGTATGAATGAGCGTGACATTCTGTGGGGCTATGCCGCGTGGATCTCACCTAGGTAAAAAACAGCTGTTGGAGTCGATGATGCCAAGCCATTAAGTAAACTTAACTTATTTAAGTTAAAGGAACGCGAAAGTTGCTTGGTATATGCTTTCCATATGAGGCTCATACTCGATCGATTATTCAAAGATTAAAATTTTATAACAATATCTATAGACATGACTCTAATTTTAATATAAGAAATATTTTACTATCAAGACTACCATCCAAAGTTGTGACAAACAAAAATAGTGGTTTTTTTGCTAGCCCCAAATTCTTGGGCAAAAATCCTCATTTATTTGTGATGGTTTTTCTTTTTAAAAGATGATCTAAAATCTACCGTGCAAATTAATTTTCTTCTACAACAGCATCTTCATTTGGAATCTGTTCTTAAGTAGATAATATTTTGTGCTTAATCTATGTTAGGGTTAGTATTAATATAATTGTAATGACTTATGGAAAAGGAAACGATGGCAAAGTAAAATAAAAAAAACTATAATGATAACACAGGTCCACAGATTGTGTAAACTTTAGCTGCGAAAATATCTTTAAGTATTAATCCGAGCTTCAAACAACCGCAGCATCCGAAAGTTCTGACACAAGCTCAAAAAACCACATAAAACGAGTTATTTTGGAGTTTATCTCAGAAACCTAACGTTTTTTTTTAACTCGGATTCGGATTCAGCGTTATTAAAAAAATATAAAAAACATTACCGGACAAAGCACTACCTTAAAAATTCTCATAAAATAAGTTATTTTGAAGATTATCTTAGAGTACTAACATGCTAAGAGTTTTTGGATCTCAGCTTTTGATGCAATGATTCCCAAAAATATACAAAACATCGTTGTAAATGATAAATCGGAAAAAATCCTATATAGGTTTTTGGATTTTATCTCTGATCTAACTTCGGGTGTGCTGGGAATTCAGCGGCTCAAAATCAATATGGGTAGCCCTGTCACATGTAAAGTACATACCATTTTTTTTTTTTGTGGGCCTATGTAATATTAATTACCATCAAAATTCTATGACATGCCATCTACTTTCCGCAAAAAACAACATTTTAGTAAAATTATTTTTTGTGCTTAAAGGCATATACGCAGTTCGAAATATTTCGTACGGAATGACCAAACTTCATATAAAAAAAAAAAAATCCCATTTCGAATATCCCACCTCGTTGGTCGTATAATGCCGATATAGTAGAAAAGAAAAATTCGGTTTTAATAATAACTTTTATGCCGTATACCTAGGCTAAGTTTGTCAGTACCCCTTTGCCCTCTATGAAAGCCAGTGGGTTGAAATTACAGATTCGTAAAATTTTCCTTCTAAGAGTAGTATGGTAACCTTATTAAGATGTAAAAAAATGGAACAATTTTTAAATTTATTTGATATATCACTATTTGGTACTTTTTGTAGACGTCCCCACCCCACTACAAACTGAAAACAATATTCTATTTTTTTTTATAAACACATAAGCTGGAGCGACGACATTTGGTATGTAAGCTTATGTGAGCCTTATAAATAAAAGAAAAGTTGAATTTTTCATCTTGCCTTATATGTATTAATACAAAAGCAAATCATTCTGCTTGAATACTTGAATAATAATTCCTAGCGTATAAAACATTCTTTATTTTTTGTGTAGATAGCCCCATTTTTTTGAGGGAAAATTGGATGCAGTATATCCCAATATGGGATCTTTTTTTAATAAGATAATACACATTTATATATACCACTAAAAGTAATACTAGACAGCTTATATATTACAATATAATCTTTCTCTAATATTTTTTAAGATCGTCTGTTTTTTATACCGCCTTTTTTTTATGTGTATACATTAAGAGAAATCGGCTATATAATTGAATTACAAAAATAATCATGAAAATATTTCAATGAACGCTGCGGGTGAATGGACAGAATGCTTTTTCTACTTGGCTTGGGTGCATCTGGACATATAGCTATAAGCGTATATAAGCAGTATTCTCCATACACTACGATTTAAGTGATATAAAAATGAAATAAATATTTGCAGATTCTTGAAATTATCGGGAGAGCATTGTTGATGAGGTTGACATACCGGACATATAAATTCAGGTCATAATAAAAAAGCACGCAACGAAGAGAAAGCAGTCCTTGTGTAATGCCTGAAAGTATGCAATGAATTTTTCTGGTAATTGTTTAACAAGATTTACTGCTCCAAGTACAATGCGTTTAAGTATGTATTGCAACAAGTATTGTATTGTCTTGTATTTTATTAAAATGTATCTGAAACTTAAAGTGTGTAAATGGTTTGAGTTAAATTTATGTTGCTTGCATATTGTATACTTTTCTACATACAATGAGAATTTATCTATCTACCCAAGTTCATCATCCTTTTAAAATATCTTAATAAAAGCCACAGCAACTAACAGAGTAGCACATTGAAAGTTTAAATTCCTTCTAGTTGTAATCTAATCTCTTAATTATGCTATTATAAATGTAGCATAAAATAATCCTATTAATTTTCAATCAAAGACTTAGAAGTCTTTGTGCTGCAATAGTTTCAATTATTTTGCATTCGTTTGCTTCAGCAATGATATCTTTATTCTCTAGTTTTGTTGTTTATTTTACCAGAAATATTTATTTTGACATTGAAAAATATTTTCAGATTTGTTGTTATGATTTGGTCGCATAACTTTCGATTACAACATTTTCCACTTATTTCTTTTTAATGCATGTTTTAGTATTGCGAATATTTTGTCCTTCAATAAAAATCAAGACGTAACACAGAAATGAACATGATGCCCGAAAGTGGGATACCCTGTACCCTGCTTGCAGTGTGGCCGCTTTTTGCAGAATTTTTCAGGCCTGTATTCAGGCATGAAATGTAAACGACAGACTTATGGCTTTATAAGAGGAACAAGGAAAAATTGGTAAATCTCTCTCTCCATTTTTTAATTTATTAAGGGGAGGTTCTTTCAAATTAAATCGAGAAAATTGATTTTTTTTTTTTACAAAAAATGAAAGCTACAAATTCGTAGAATATGTGTATGAAAGGATTTTTTGATGCGATCGATATTTATAGAAATATAGCGTTTTGAACGCACCTAAGTCGCTCGCACTGAAGGACGTTCTAAAAACTTTAAACGCGTTTTTCTCGGAACCATGTTTTTCGTTCGCATTTCAAGCATGGCTCTCGATCTATTGCTCCGATTCCCTTAATTTAAGCCATGTTTGAAGGGATATAATTTTTTGTATGCCTTATACTAACAATATACATGAAAAAGTGTTAAATTGTTATTTTTAAGCAAGGTCAAATCACAAAAAAAGTGAAAAAAAACAAATTTTTTTTCGATCGTCCACATTTTAGTTAATTTTTCGTTAAAACTCATTATGATTTAGTATAAGGCATAGAGAATTTCATTTACTTCAATAAACAAAAAACATTTTTCATTTCGGTTCACTACAAGAGGCTGGAGATCTGAAATGCGGGGACGATATTCTGCGGGCAGAGGCAGACAAGAGCCGCCATTTTTCAGCCGCCATTTTGAATTTCGTCGCGAAAAAAATTTCCAATTATTGTACAATAAAAATCGCATTTAACAATCAAAACAGGAAGTTTGTATGTCTTTTCATCATGGCACCAATAATTCCCAAACTTTGCCTTCTTTTTGCCCAAATTTGAAAGAACCTCCCCTTAATTACTCACGTGACCTGATTTGCAATGAAGCTTAGTTTAGATTAATTAGGCTGGTCGGCACAAGAGATCACCCGGAGACCTTGCAGCCCAATTGTAGTGGTCAGCAGAAAAACGGTGAATTTTATAGGGTTAATTTGTTCTGCAGATGTCATTGTCTTTGGTGCGTACACTGTTTATGTCTCGCTTTACGTTCACCAATGTAAAGAACGCGCTCTCTTTCTCTCATAACAGCGACAAGCGACAGGCAAGAAGAGCATTTAAAAGGACAGCTTGTGGTGTACGGACGTGCTCGCGCTAAATTTTTCTTATGTGCGTTTGAGTGTTTAACTTTATGTAAAATATTTAAAAAGTATATTTTGCCAATGATTTTGTGTGTATACGTGTACTTTTATTGTTATTGGCACAAAACAGGCTAAAATGTGAGTTAAAAGTGAATGGTTGGTTGTGACTTTACGGCTTTTTGATTTAAATTATTACATACAGAATCAAGCCCCCTCCCTGGCTAAGTGGGATCGGCCGCTGCGTTCGTATGGTTGCTTTACTGGGCACCGTTGGTTGTGATATTGTCCTCAAGTGTCTCAAGGCCAAAGTAGCGGAGTCGCAACCAAAGGCGCACACAATTTCACAACAGCGGAGTCGCATTTCGTCACACAGCTACAAACATTAACGTCGCGTCGAGAGAGAGCAGAAGCAAAGGTGCCTTCGTTGCCGCGCTCAGTAGATCTGCTCTCCCGCTCTCAGCGATTTGTGTGGCATTGCCAGTTTTGAAAACTGATAGAGCAACGAAAGGGAATACACAAAATTTCTTATATCTAACTGGACCTACATAAACACACACGGACTTTATACATACATATATAACTGCTTTATATATGTATAACTGCTAACATCTACATATTTTTGACAACAACTGAGTGTAACATATACACTTGAATTTTGAACATAATTTACTTTGAAAAATAATTGTTTGTTTTTATTAAATAATGTAATATTTAATTTGTATTAGACGATAAACGGAGAAAAAAGAAAACAAAAGAAAAATCCTATATGAAATAAGTAATACACTAAATGAATTAGTTACATTTATTTTTAAGTTCTTATATATAACAAAATTTAAAACAGAGTTACATCCAGCTACGTCATTGGGCCCAACGAACGCGCAGGATGAACGTGAGTTGAATCATTTTATTTTATTTAATCAATATCTATTTAAAAAGAATATTAATATGTAACTGAACCGTTTGAATTTGACGAGTTTTGAATTGGATAATTTAAATTTTTCTTCCTTCTTATAAATACCTTATTTTGAAATCATATAATCATATATAATCGTAAACTATGGAACAAAGCGAAACCATGAATTTTGAATTTCAATATTAATTTTGTCAAAAATCTTTTATATATTATTAATATGTTAGTTTAAATAAATAGTATCAAAATCATCATGACTCAGGCGTATCGAGTTTAACAGCTTTTAGCTGACGTGTTTAGGGGCAATTGCTAACATCGCTCCGCCAATTGCCAAGGTTGGGTGGGTACAGAGATGTGGATAAATACCATCTTAATCCACATCGATAAGTCGGAGTACAGCTAATTTTTTTATTTTAGCAATCTAACCGAATCGGCAATAACTGGCTTCATTGATTTTATCTTATCATTTTTAGTTTCTGATATCGTGCACTTTAATTATTATGTTAGGTGTCACGGAATAGGGTAAGGAAAAGAACCCCGCCGATCCGACGAGCTAGGCATAGAGCGATGCATAGTGCACGAGACTTCCGATCCCTATCCGATGCAATGGCCATTTTAGGCCTTGGCAGCCGCACGTTACATAATTGGCGCCCAACGTGAGGGGCCTGACAGGATTGATTGGGTTAATCCCTGCCATACAATAACACCTGTATGGTTATACAACAACATCAGTATTTAACAGAGATGCGGTTAGTCCGTATTTCTAAATATCAATTAGTTTCTCACAATTAGCTCCTTATTTTCATCCAAATTCAAATTCTTTGTTTTATATCAAACAATTTTTGGGGATTTTCGTTTGCTTTCATGATAGCGCTATTTCACCTTCTTGGAATTTTCGATTGAAATTCGATTATTTACGGATAGATTGACCAGAGGAGATTAGTTGCGTCTGATTTCATTATAAGAAATTTCCAATTTTGTTTACCGAATAATTTCATTTAAAAGTTTTTACGCATTTGAATTTTGTTTAGAGGTATGTCGTCTGCTTGGAATTTTCAACTGCAACTCGATTATTTACGGGTTGGTCGACCGCAGAGGATAGCCAATGGACGGATCCAATGAGGTAGAACTGTTCACAGAGGTACGTGGGAATAATTGTATACCGTTCTTGGAATTTTCGACTGCAATTCGAGCATTTACGGATTGGTCGACCAGAATTGCTTGCACTTTTTCCTACAAGCTTCAAAATAGTGTTTTTCTTTGGTTCAAGATGAGGGCTCGGAATTTTCAGGTCTTAGAGGTACTTTGATGACCTGACCAGTCTTCATTAAGGATGAAAGGAAAAACAACAATAGTCTAGTTTACCAGAATTAATAGTTATGATTGCTGAATGAACTTTGCTGAGTCTCGATATTGCTTTGAGTTATGATGATTTTTGACGATATATATTAGGATATTTACAAAACACAAATATGCCATTACACCGTAGTAATGAAAATATTGCAGCCGTGCTGCACGAACAGAACAAACTTTGTAACATTTGTAATAATTTGATAACAACTGACCAGACAGTCACTAAAACTACTTGTAACCATGACTTTCACAAGACTTGTTTGTATGAATTCTCAAAAACTTCGGCAAATTGCCCAACTTGTCATCTGAATTTTAATGAGCAATTTCTGCCTCAATTAAATTCGAATGTACAAACGGAAAACAACACGATCGAAACACAAAATACGGAAAATACTATCGGTGCATCATACCGTGATGATGTTAAGCCTTCTTCTTTATATAAACGCGGATTTACAAGGGGAAGAGGTACAGCACGTAAAATAGGCGTTACCACAAGGGCTATGAGAAGTTCACAGGGACAAAAAGCTCAGGTGGAAAATGAAGAAATACTAGAATATATTCAATCAGAAATACAGGTTCAGCAAAACAGTATGTTAGAACATTTGACCGCTCACATAACTTCAAGAAATACATTGAAGCATTACATCTAGGAGGCAATACATTTTCATCTCGTAGGGTCTTGCGTGAAAATGAAATACATACACATAATAGCCCAAATAACTCTTTACGTTTAGAGTCATCGGAACATGAACAAATAAATGACTCAAGAGGAAATAATAGCCGTTCAATGACATGTGTCGCTCCAGAAAAAGTTAGTAACATCATTCTGGGTTGGCGTTTAAAATTTGATGGTAGTAAAGACGGTATATCTGCGTCTGATTTTATATATCGAGTTTCAGCTCTGACAGCTCAAAATCTTGGAAATGATTTTCAACTTTTATGCGATCATATTCATTTGCTTCTTACCGGAAAGGCTAACGAATGGTACTGGCATTTTCATAAAAAACACTCCCAACTCGATTGGAATACTTTCAACTTTGCTTTTCGTGATAAATATGAAGAAATCTATAGCGATGTAGACATCTGGCTTAAGATTTCAAAACGTCGTCAAGGTGAAAGCGAGCCATTTGATAACTACCTTGTTGCTATAGAGGATTTGGTTAGTCGTCTTATGCGTAATATTTCTGAACCAGATTTAGTCAAACTGTTAATCGATAATTCAAAGACTTCACTTCGTTTAGAGTTGTTGCATTTGAATATTCGCTCGGTAGCTCAATTGCGTGATGAGGTTCGTAAACACGAACAATTTTATTCCGACTCCCGCAATTCTACATTCAAATATCAGGTTAATCCTCGTAGAAATGTGTGTGAACTCTCAAGTATAGATGATACAAATGATGAGCAGGAAATTTCAGAAATTGTTCGTAGGAAAATGGTATGTTGGAACTGCAATAAGACAGGTCATAGATATGATGATTGTTTAGAGGCACGCTCAATATTCTGTTATGGTTGCGGAACCAAAAACGTATTTAAGCCGCGTTGCTCTAAATGTAATCCTTCGGAAAACCGAATGAGGGATGCGCAGACCTCCACCCAATAAGTGCATCCCGTGGTGTAGTAACAACTGATAGCTCCTCACAAACAGATTTTAACAATTGCAAAAATAATAACTCCAGCTTAGGAAAAAATAGTGTGGTCCGAACTTTTGAACCTTTCCATGTGAAGTTGGCTAAATATCAGGAAGTTAGAGAGAGAATATTCGGAGGTGTTAACTCAATAGTCATTTCACCAAAAAGATCTACATTACGCTTTAGAAAATTCGCGAAAAATATTCGCTTTACACGGAAAATGTTAATTTCATCAATATTCATAAACAGTGACAACAGGTTGTACACCCAGATATCTGTAGAAGGCAAATCTTATGCGGCTTTGTTAGATTCAGGAGCAAACGTTAGTTGTATTGGCAATCAGGCTGCTAAAGATATCTGCAACCATCCAAAGATTCGTAGATGCTCGGGTCACATTAAAACTGCTGACGGTGGTAAATGCCCAGTTGTGGGATCATTTGAAACTCTTATTACATATCGAGCAATAACGAAAACAGTTAAATTTTTCATAATTCCAGCTTTACAACAAGATCTTTACTTAGGTATAGGTTTTTGGATAGATTTCGGCTTGTTGAAGGGTTTGGTAGATCCTTGTATTTCGGAATTGGATGTCGGAAGCGAAAACTTGGACGAAGAATCTCCGAAACTGCATATACTTACCCCGGATGAACAAACGCGCTTGATGGCAGTCATCAAAACTTTTCCGTCATTTGAACACGAAGGCTTAGGTCGAACGAGCTTAATCTCGCACACTATAGATGTAGGCAATGCTAAACCGATAAAACAAAGGCATTGGCCCGTTTCCCCTGCCATAGAGAAGCTTATGTTCGAAGAAGCGGATAATATGCTAAAACTAGATGTTATCGAATTATCCAATAGTCCTTGGAGCAGCAATTGCGTGCTCTTAAATCCTAATGCAAAACGTCGAATGTGTTTGGATTCGCGTGTGGTGAACAAGTTCACGCGTAAGGATGCATATCCTCTTCCGCATATTGATGGTATTTTAAGCCGCATACCACCAGCTCGATATATCACGGGATTGGATATGAAACATGCTTTCTGGCAAATACCGTTAGACGAAAATTCTCGTCAATACACAGCTTTTACTATTCCAAACCGACCTTTATACCAGTTTAAAGTTATGCCATTCGGTTTGTGTAACGCTCCGCAAACGTTATGCCGTCTAATGGATAAGGTCATACCACCACATCTTCGAACAAGGGTTTTTGTTTACTTGGACGATCTTTTGATATTGTCAGATGACTTTGGTTCCCATTTGCTTTTATTGCTAGAAATTGCTCTTTGTTTGCGAAAGGCGAATTTGACTATAAACATAGCTAAGTCGAAGTTTTGTCTAAGGGAGGTAAAGTATCTCGGTTTTATTATAGGCGAGGGTCAAATAAAAACAGATCCACAAAAGATTCAGGCTATAAACGATTTCCCTGAACCAAAAACGGTGAAACAACTAAGAAGATTCCTGGGTCTTTCCGGTTGGTACAGGCGTTTTGTTAACAATTACGCAAGCATAAGCTTTCCGTTAACAGAATTACTAAAGAAAAAGAAATCGCTTGATTGGAATGACGCAGCCAGTAAGGCTTTCTCAGATTTGAAAAGACTTTTAACATCAGCTCCAATTTTGGTCACCCCTAATTTCTCAAAACAATTTGTATTACAATGCGATGCCAGTTCATATGGACTTGGTTGCGTGTTGGCTCAGAAAAATGATGAGGAGATTGAAATGCCCATTGCCTACATGTCTGTTAAACTTACCAAGGCGCAACGAAACTATTCGGTAACCGAATTGGAATGCTTGGCTGTTATCAAGGGGATACACAAATTCCGCGCGTATATTGAGGGTCAGGATTTTGTTGTAGTTACTGATCACGCTTCATTGCAGTGGTTAATGCGTCAGAAAGATCTTGCTGGCAGGCTGGCGCGCTGGTCAATGAAGTTACAGGGATTTGATTTTAAGATTGAACATAGGAAAGGCACACTGAACGTGGTGGCTGACACTCTGTCCCGCAAGGATGAACCTATAATAGAGGAGTTTGCTGAAGTGGGTCCTATAATTGATCTTGGCTCTAAACACTTTAGTAGTGCCGACTATGTCGATCTCATTAACAGAATTCAGGATAATAAAGCGAAACTTCCTGATCTAAAAGTAGAAGACGGATTCGTTTATAAACGCACGGTTCCTGCAACAGGCGATGTCGATCAAGAGAGGGCATCGTGGAAATTATGGGTTCCAAAAGAGCTTGTCCCTGATGTTCTGCATAATGCGCACAATCCACCTAGTTCTTCCCACTGTGGAATGGGTAAAACTATTGAAAAACTAAAAAGGTATTTGTTTTGGCCTCGAATGATTAGCCAAACGAGAGAATATATTTCTTGTTGCGAGGTGTGCAGACAAACTAAAAGCACCAATGTAGTTTTGAAACCACCAATGGGCAAGCCCATGACCTCTGAAAGGCCATTTCAGAAACTTTACTTGGACATACTAGGCCCTTATCCTCGTTCGAAGTCAGGAAATATAGGATTGTTAATCGTCGTCGATCATAATACAAAATTTCATTTCTTGTGTCCGTTGAAACGATTCACATCATACAAAATATGTGAATTTTTGGAAAATAATGTATTTTTTACATTTGGCGTACCAGAATCCGTTCTAACTGACAACGGATCTCAATTCCGATCTGGATATTTTGAGGCGTTCCTAACCAGATTTTCTATTAAACATATTTGTACTGCCATTTATTCGCCTCAGGCAAACGCAAGCGAACGTCTTAATAGAAGCGTTTTAGCTGCTATTCGTGCTTATGTTAAAAATGATCATACTACCTGGGACAAAAATTTAAATGGAATTAATGGCGCAGTAAGATCTTGTGTTCACACGAGTACTGGATTTTCACCATATTTCTTGGCATTTGGCCAAAATATGATTTTAAATGGAAAGGATTACGATCTCTTAAAAAGATTGCACATGTTAGGTGACGATACCAGATTAGAATATCCAAACGCGTTGCAGATGGCTCGCGATAAGGCAAAAGAAAATGTTGCTAAAGCACACGCCGCAAACGCTCGAGTTTACAACCTACGAAGTCGCAGTATACAATTCAAGGTTGGCGATTTGGTATATGCTCGTAATTTCTCGCAAAGTAATGCAGGCAAGCGGTTCAATCATAAGCTGGATCTTGTATTTGTAAAAGCTAAGGTAACTCGTCAGCTTAGTCCTGTTGATTATGAGCTGTGCAATGAATTGGGCAAGAAAATGGGTGTTTATCACTTGAAGGACATACAAACTAGATAGAATTGACCTTTTTCAGCTAATAGCCTCTTTCACGAGTTCATCCGGTATTATCTGTGGTGTAGTGGTCAGCAGAAAAACGGTGAATTTTATAGGGTTAATTTGTTCTGCAGATGTCATTGTCTTTGGTGCGTACACTGTTTATGTCTCGCTTTACGTTCACCAATGTAAAGAACGCGCTCTCTTTCTCTCATAACAGCGACAAGCGACAGGCAAGAAGAGCATTTAAAAGGACAGCTTGTGGTGTACGGACGTGCTCGCGCTAAATTTTTCTTATGTGCGTTTGAGTGTTTAACTTTATGTAAAATATTTAAAAAGTATATTTTGCCAATGATTTTGTGTGTATACGTGTACTTTTATTGTTATTGGCACAAAACAGGCTAAAATGTGAGTTAAAAGTGAATGGTTGGTTGTGACTTTACGGCTTTTTGATTTAAATTATTACATACAGAATCAAGCCCCCTCCCTGGCTAAGTGGGATCGGCCGCTGCGTTCGTATGGTTGCTTTACTGGGCACCGTTGGTTGTGATATTGTCCTCAAGTGTCTCAAGGCCAAAGTAGCGGAGTCGCAACCAAAGGCGCACACAATTTCACAACAGCGGAGTCGCATTTCGTCACACAGCTACAAACATTAACGTCGCGTCGAGAGAGAGCAGAAGCAAAGGTGCCTTCGTTGCCGCGCTCAGTAGATCTGCTCTCCCGCTCTCAGCGATTTGTGTGGCATTGCCAGTTTTGAAAACTGATAGAGCAACGAAAGGGAATACACAAAATTTCTTATATCTAACTGGACCTACATAAACACACACGGACTTTATACATACATATATAACTGCTTTATATATGTATAACTGCTAACATCTACATATTTTTGACAACAACTGAGTGTAACATATACACTTGAATTTTGAACATAATTTACTTTGAAAAATAATTGTTTGTTTTTATTAAATAATGTAATATTTAATTTGTATTAGACGATAAACGGAGAAAAAAGAAAACAAAAGAAAAATCCTATATGAAATAAGTAATACACTAAATGAATTAGTTACATTTATTTTTAAGTTCTTATATATAACAAAATTTAAAACAGAGTTACATCCAGCTACGTCATTGGGCCCAACGAACGCGCAGGATGAACGTGAGTTGAATCATTTTATTTTATTTAATCAATATCTATTTAAAAAGAATATTAATATGTAACTGAACCGTTTGAATTTGACGAGTTTTGAATTGGATAATTTAAATTTTTCTTCCTTCTTATAAATACCTTATTTTGAAATCATATAATCATATATAATCGTAAACTATGGAACAAAGCGAAACCATGAATTTTGAATTTCAATATTAATTTTGTCAAAAATCTTTTATATATTATTAATATGTTAGTTTAAATAAATAGTATCAAAATCATCATGACTCAGGCGTATCGAGTTTAACAGCTTTTAGCTGACGTGTTTAGGGGCAATTGCTAACATCGCTCCGCCAATTGCCAAGGTTGGGTGGGTACAGAGATGTGGATAAATACCATCTTAATCCACATCGATAAGTCGGAGTACAGCTAATTTTTTTATTTTAGCAATCTAACCGAATCGGCAATAACTGGCTTCATTGATTTTATCTTATCATTTTTAGTTTCTGATATCGTGCACTTTAATTATTATGTTAGGTGTCACGGAATAGGGTAAGGAAAAGAACCCCGCCGATCCGACGAGCTAGGCATAGAGCGATGCATAGTGCACGAGACTTCCGATCCCTATCCGATGCAATGGCCATTTTAGGCCTTGGCAGCCGCACGTTACACAATGTGATACCTCAATAACTGAGTGGTATAGAGAAAGAGGTGGAGAATACACCTTTTTCGATAAAAAAATCAGGTTCGTAATGAGCGGATTTGCCGTACTGCCCAGGTCTTTAAAGAAGGGGTTTCCCAAATACTGGGTAAGTTTCGAAAGAAATGCAGGGCAGTCGCACTACCGGTGTTGGTTGTTTTCTATCTCCTTCTGACCCCCGCAGCTGCGAAAAAAGTCGTTGTGCCTATGGTACATTTACCTGTTGCAGAAGTTGCAATCATCATCCTAGTCCTACTCTTGTGGAAACACATGAGCTCAGAAGTCCACTTTGGGGTGTATGTTGGACAGAGAGCTCGGGAGATGTGACAGCCGGGCATAGTATCTCAAAAAATTCACCAGTAATTTCAGCCTTGACTTTTCAAATATGAATTCAGCACTGTGTTAAAAGCTGATTGTTATGACAGAGTTTCAGGCCTGAATGCTTTGGACATTCGGAAGTTGAATTCAGTGATAAACAACTGTGCAGGTTTAAGGCTGGTAATAAAAATTCATCTATGATTTCAGGTGTACTGAACTGGGGGCATTTTTCTCACTATATTTCAACCTGTTCCTAAGACATTTAGGTAAGATTCAACGTCTAAATGAAAGCTGCCCTATCTTCGGAAAGAAAAATGTGAGCTGGAATTCCATAGGGAAGCGTCCTACCCTCGCTCCTGTATCACTTGCATACTGAAGATATTCCCACCCCTGGAGAGCTAAAAAAGATTGTGTACATACGCAGATGACTTACCAATATTTCACTCTGCTCCGTATAAGTTGACCTTAAGTCCACATCTACTTCGAGCGATGTACTACCTCCCATATATGACGTGGTAGTGTCACCTACCTGCAGGTAAGCCATCCAGGTCTTGCGCCTCCACCATTTTGAGCTCAGACTTGAGACCGTTGACCGCCAGATAAACAAACAGTAGCCTCTACAACAAACGACCACTAAAGTAAGTAACAGGCTGTCTAAAGGCCCCGCTGATGACAAACCAATAGAGAGGCAAAAAAAGGAAGTGTCAAAAACCTACTCACATATGCCAAGCACTATATATATATATATATATATATAAATAGACTATGTAAGAGTGTTTACTTACAGTCGATCTTTAATATTAAAATTCTAGGAGACCTTCAGCTCAGAATGCGGCCTTCCGTGGACCTTTCGGTTTTCATGCAATCATCTAAACGATAGTTTTTTTTAAATTTAAAATTAAGTAATTTGCAGAAAAAAAGATTCTTTGAAAATTCCGAAAAACTAATTTCTTAAACTTAAATTTTGAATATTTTTTCCTGAGCGCTGTGAATTCAACTTCTGCTTCGTTACAAACATTTTGCCAAACTTAAGATACCCTTTAACTCTATGACAAGTGGGTATATAAAAACGAATCTAAGAAATGGGAACTCAAAGGATAACTTGCAAAGACGTACAATTAGAAAAGCGAGCGTCCAGCAGTAAGTTGTCCACTCTGGGCGTGGCACACTGGCCCAGAGCAATAAAAAATGCTACAAAATGGAAAATAAGTTAGATTTTATTATACAAACGAACATGAGCCTTTGACTGGGTCTGGTGGACTGTGGGTGTCGTGGGCGGGGCATGGAACGTGGCAGCGGCATACTGATAAAGCTGCAGGCCGTGTGGCACTGGTTAATTTGCATAAATTTCAAATAAAATAAGCGACAAACATTATAATCATTAGCTTGGGCCTGCCTTTCGCATCCTGCCTCTTGGGTGCTGCACGGCAATCGTGGCATGCCAAGTCACTCTATACAGTCCACTACTGACTGACTGCAGCTGGGCCTGCGCGCGGTTAGAGGGTGGTCATTGCTGTGTGGCACTGTTCAGTCCTGGCGTCCGAACGCTGACATATTTATGGATATTCTATGTTAACGAGCCGCTGGCATAGTAGTAAATTAATTTAGCTAATGATAAATGCACCACACCAACGCGGTGCCAAAGGAGCAACACCCACCCGCCTCGACAATATGCAGTGCACAGCATCCACAGCTATTATGTGCCTATCCAGTCCTGCAGCGCGTTTTTCTGTTGCTCTATTTGCTCTCCCATATCCTGGGTTATGGCAAATTGTATAAGTATGAGTAGATAGTTGAATATTGTCGATATAAACTGTGGAACAAAAATGAAAAAATAATATAAATGTAATGAATATTAATAGTGTGGACTTGGAGAAACCAAACCGAAAGCGACTTAGGAAACTGAAAGCGATTAAACGTTTTAGTAAACTGGATTCATATCGCTTTGAGGAAGGGAATACTTGTTCATAGTATGCACTTCCTTGTGCTTGCTAATTTGATCATGAAGTTAGGAATAAGATGTGAATCTCTTGAAAACTCTCCTGACGTAGGACCAGCATACCTATTGATTGGGCCTAGAAAGATGATAGTCAACTTAAACTTAAGCTTGAAAGTAACTTAAATGAATAAATGGGCACAAAGACGTCAGATCTTCTAGCAATACATTATATCTGTACCGTGAAGATTTTAGACCGAGCTTCTCGGAGAATATGTACGATGATATACTTATGACTTCACCATTGAGAATTTTATCCAGACAAAATGGGTTTGGCAAAAGATGGAGGCAACCCCAATTTCCTCCACGAAGGGAGCTGTCTAAATATATATATGACTTCCTTTATCTCCTATTGGAGCATAGGGCGTCCGTGTCTAAATAGGCGACCGAAAAATGTAGACCAAATCTTTATGACCATAGGTTCCACTTTAATAATCAGAAGACAGAAAATCGGACATGGATCGCGTGTCAAAGCTAGGTTAAGGACACCTTTACTATACTTTGAGATCTCGTGCTCTATTTGGAAGAAAACGTGAAGTTCCCGATGATCGTCAAAGGCAATGTGGAGCATCTGTAAAGTCTAAGGTCTAAATTGACGCGAAGAAGACATTGTGATGTTGTCTATTATACGCAGATGATAATGAAAAACTTCGGAATGAGAAGGTACAGCGGAGACGAATTGATCCCTATCTATACAACGTTCGTCCGACATAGAGATGCGACTCTAGGACACATCAATACCTCTTGAGCTTTCTTTTCTATCGGTTTGTTGTCCTCAACCACTTACCATGGTTATCATCGTTTTATCTATAACAATAGCCAATCCGCTTAGAAACCGTATTTTATACTCTAGCCTCCAAAATAGCATAGCGTTCACCTGACGCCTAATCTCTGGACTGTCCGGAAACCAGTTGTCCAGCAACTCGATTAAACGCAAACATTTGCGTCCTTCACACAAGGTGCGTTCACAATAAATGGGTGCCACCAGCATTTTGTAAGCCAGTGCCAAGTAGCTTAGAAGTGTTATGTTGACGGCGGATTTTTTAAATATGATGTATAGTTCACTGGTGCTCAGCGCCAGGTCATGCCCTAAGGTCGTCCAAAGTGTTAGATTATACACCTCATTCATTTCGTGTATCAGATAATGCAGCTCTTGCACCATCTTCACGGCGCGATCTAAGCGCTGTAGACGTAGTGCAGGTTTGGCAAATTTCCAGCACAAAAACGTAGGATTTATGATCTTTTGGAGCAGACGAAAACGTATGCTTAGTATCTCGGCAAGATTCATATGCATATAACTGGTAAAATGTGGTCCGCATGTCATTACGATATAGCACATGGAAGCTAGAGTCTTCAGCGTCCATTTGCCGGAGATGAAGCGCGTAATCGCTGTCATCACTGTCCCAAGGTAGAACACGCAGAGCACCGTCAGAGTTAAGATGTTTTTGCGTTTTAACTTGCGATAGTTCATGTTAGCGCCGTAATCACGTATCAGCTGTTCATCCAGTGTTGCCAGACGTTGATAAATGTGTACATGTTGCGGTGCGGTGGCTTGTAGCGATGTGACCGTGACTAGGAACACCAGCGTGGAAATTAAGAGCTCTATTGCGGCTATGCCCAAGGTCACTTTGTCCATGTTGAGCACTGTTTCCCTTAAGCCAATATCCAGCGACAATGCATAGAGTGCTGCATACAAGCCCGTAACCACGATGCAGCCAAAGCCCAGGGAGTAGAGAGGCGTCCATTTTGGTATGACCAGCTTATGACCGCACTTGTAGAAGCCATTGCAGCAGAGTATAAACTGCAGACCACACACTACGCTGACGCAGTCGTATATGTTGATTGGTTCCCGAAAGAAATATAATAAAGCCATAGTCCAGCTGCTTTCAGCTAACAGTGACGGACGTACCATGAGAATATAATGAATTGACGCACAAAAGGATATTACGAGGATATAACTATTACTAATCAAAGCTATTAAAGTAATTAGACAAGGATTATGAATGGAGATAGTTTTACTTTGATATATTAATTGAACCCATTACCTTTAATAGATGGAATGGGAGATATTATATAATAAGTGAGTTGACTACACTGGGTCTTCCAACTCTGTTCCTTACAATTCTGTATTAACAATCACAATTAACTCGTTTGCGTTATTTTCGTTTTGTTTTTTAATCTAGAAAATCAAAAAAATGCTGGGAATCCAATCTTATCTGAGAATTCTATTCTTAGTAGCTGTTTAACTAAGTCTTGAGGTAGGTCCAACCCATTTTGACCCATATTGCCAATCGTTTTGTACGACTTTGGCTCACCTTTCCGGTAGCATTTGGATGCCTCACTTGAAAAACTCCTGGTCTTTGAGGCTATTCAGGAACCAGTGCAGCTTTTCGTTTCCTCAAAATGCCGTAAATGCTTGGCTTGGCCATAAGTCATTGATTAAAACAAGTGGTAGTATCTGGAGAATATTGCGGGTGAGGTAAGACCGTTGAAATGCCTCCATGGAATGCTTGACAGCTCTGGCAACATGTCTTGATGACGTTTCAATGTCTTGAATCAATTCTAATGAATCAGTAAGTTCCTATTGGGTTTGACATGAAACTGTATCCCAGAGTTTCTTCAAGCAATACACGATTCTCTTTACGTTTCTTGTCAGTGGTGTCTAAATCGCCTAATATTATTATATTTGATTATTCCCTTATTAAACATCTAGATTCTTCAAAAAAATTGGTTGAGACGTCCCTGAACCTAGTCAATAGTGGGACGATGCGTTGATTTTTTTTTAAGGATAAAACAAATGCGGTCAAGAATGTCTAAAAAATTTCAAAATGCCAAAATTATTTACGATAAATGATCCGTGACATAATAAGCGAGCTAGCTCTTATCTGTGAGATGATCTAGGCTCTAGGATCTAGGTTCATACGGACATATACGACTTCTCTAATCTCCCTGATCATACTCAAGTTAACTTTGATATCCTTTTTTATGTTACACACATTTTCGACTTGACCTTTTTAATAAAATGAATCTTACGTCATAATCCCTTCCCAAATCATTTCATTCAAATCACCACCAGCAGGGCTGTAGAGAGAAAATCCGGGCCTGGGGGGAAAATGTACCGGGCCCTCTATTACACCTTTAGCTTGAATCACGACAGAACGATAGTAATTGCACCGGGCCTTTAATAAAACCCCCTCTCGTCGGGCCTGACCTCCAGCTTCCTTCACTTCCCATTGCTTAGCTTACTCACTTACCGAAGTAATCATCGTCTTGTCAATGGCAATGGCCAATCCGCTGAGAAATTGTATTTTAAACTCTTGTCTCCAGAAGAGCATAGCGTTCACCTGCCGCCTAATCTCGGGACTGCCCGGAAACCAGTTGTCCAGCAATTCGACCAAACGCAAACATTTGCGTCCCTCACGCATCGTGCGTTCACAATAAATGGGTGCCATCAACATTTTGTAAGCCGGTGGAATCATGCAGAGCACCAGTACGCTGAGGAACATGAAGTTGGTATTGCTGCTGGTGGATTTTTGAACTAAAATATAAAGTTCACTGGTGCTTAGCGCCAGGTCGTGAGCCATGGCCGTCCACAGACTCAGCCTGTACACCTCATTGATTTCGACTATCAGATAATGCAATTCCTGCACCATTTTCACGGCACGCTGTAACCGCTGCTCACGCAGTGTGGGTTTGGCAAATTTCCAGCACAAAAACTTGGGATTTATGATCTTCTGCAGCAGTTTAAAGCGTATGCTCAATAGCTCGGCCAGATTCATGTGCATATAACCTGTAAAATGTGGCCCGCCAGTCATTATGACATAGCAGATGGCTGCCAGAATCTTAAGTGCCCATTTACCGCTGGTAGCGCCCGTAACCGCTGTATTTACGGCTCCAAGATAGAAAAGGCTGAGAACTGTCAAAGCTAAGATGTTTTTGCGCTTCAACTTGCGATAGTTCATGTTGGCGCCGTAATCATGCATCAGATGTTCGTCCAGGGTTGCCAGACGTTGGTAAATACGCAGATGTTGCTGTGCGGTTGCTTGTAGCGATGTGACCGTGAACACAAAGACCAGCGTGGAAATTAACAGCTCCATTACGGCTATGCCCAAGGACATCTTGTCCATGTTGAGCAATGTTTCGTTCAAGCTATTGTCCTGCAGCAAACCATAGAGCGCTGTGTACAAGCCTGTTATTACGATGCAGCCAAAGCCCAGTGAGTAGAGACGCGTCCATTTTTGGATAATCAATTTATTACCATGCTTGTAAAAGCCATTACAGCACAGGATAAATTGCAGACCACACACAACACTGACACAGTCGTAAATACTACGTGGTTCTCGAAAAAAATATAATAAAGCCATTTTTTAACTACTTTCCGCCTTCCGTGACGGTTCTTCAATGAGCATTTAGTGATTTGTGACATTTTTGGTTATTGTTTGTAAGCAACATTGGACGGACGTATAAAAGCTATTAAAGTAATTACAAATCGATTTGGGCTTAGATTGTTTGGTTTTAATCTTGTAATTAAACAATTTGAAGCGTGACAATTACTGAATATAATTACAATCATTAAAGCTTTAAATAGGTGCGACTGCGACTGGTCACCGCCAGCTTCCACAAAAAGGCGTTTTGGGAGAAGGGCCATAACTCTAACTAATCATGAATAATTTCGAAAAAAGTGTCTAAGTCTCCAAATTAAGTTTGTGTAAATTTATGTATTATAGAGAAGAGGACGACGGAGCGCTCCGAAACATGTCCGTCCATCTTTAACGTCTGTATAAAGACGAAAAAAGGAAATAAAAATTAAATACTATATAATGTTTCTAAGAGAGCCAACTCAGTTTGCATACGATATTGTTTACTTCTTTTATATCCCAATCTGAAAATTTTCTTCCATTTTGGCGTGATGTTACTTTTTACGACAAAGTATAAAAAAAAAAAAATGGAAAAATCATTTTATTTAATATGTTGTTTGTGACTTGGATTGCAAAATCACAAATTTCTCTGAATGGGGTTAGTCTTTTGGTATAAAACTTTTTTGGTGTGATTTAAAATAATCGGCCGTGCTCCAGAAAACGAATCTGAACATTTTATTCGGATTCGTTTTGAAGCCGAATATTTGGTGCTCCCAATTTCACCAAACCGAATTTTTCATGTGATTTGAAACCGAATTACAACGAATCGGAAAAATAGGCTAAAAAAAAGTACGCATTTTATACTAAAATTATTTTTTAAATATTCTTAGATTATATTTATGCTAACTTAAAGTTAAATATTTATTGACAATTATTTTCAATAATTTCTTTTCTGACTCAACCCAAAACATAACATGCATGTGCATATATCAAATACGAACACATGACGATAAGTGCGACAGGGCTCCCGCGTTACACAAAGAAAATTTCCCTTGTAACAAAAATAGCTAAGTCGTGTTTAATTATACCCTGTACCGCATGGTACAAAGGGTATATTAAGTTTGTGCAAGCCGAAAATGTATGTAACATACAGAAGGAGACGTCGGAGACCCCCCAAAGTTACCCAAAGTATGATCGGGGTGACTAAAGAAGTCGATATACCCATGTCCGTCTGTCTGTATGAAGGCCTAGATCTCAGAGATGGTAAGAGCTTGAGCAACCAAATTTCAGATTAGATGCGTTATTATGTCAGGGGATGCAAATTTATTTTATATTTTGGATATCGGGGATATATTATATAGCTCGCATAGGGGTGTTTCAGAGGACCTCGAAAAACTCCAAAAGTTTTAGATAAATAATACATTTGTTTATGAAGATATCGTAACCAAATTTGGTATTCAAAAGTTTTTTAGAGTTCCCAATCACTGTACCAAATTTTATCAAAATCGGTTGACTATATCATATAGCTCCCATAGGACCAATCGGTCAAAAAAACGTTTTTTGCACAAAATTCCTTGTGTTTCGTTTGTTTGTGAAGATATTGTAACCAAATTTGGCATTCGGAAGTTTTTTAGAGATCTTCAACACTGTACCAAATTTTATCAAAATCGGGCGACTATATCATATAGCTCCCATAGGTCCAATCGGTCAAAAAAACGTATTTTGAACAAAAATCGTTGTGTTTCGTTTATTTGGCAAAGAAATATCTTCTGGAGTTTGTAAGCAATATATCGGACTTGATTGTTATGTGGTGGTACAGGGTATCCCAAAGTCGTCCGCGCCCGAATTTAACGTACGCCATCTTTTTTTTAATAAATATGGTTGCTAAAGTAATATTTTTGTGTAATTTTATTTAATATAAAGAATAATAAAGAACTAGGAATATTTTAATAAAAATGTGGTACAGTCGAGGCGGTGCCCGACAGTGGAATACCCTGTACCTTTTGTCTCGCAAACAATTTTTCCTGCATATTCCTTCTACGAACTTTCCAATTGGATTTTTTTTTTTTTGGTGAAATTCGATATTTATACATATAAGTTCCCTAAATTTTTACCGATTTTGATGAAACTCGAATGTTACGTCAAAGAAGCTATTTAAAGTATATGGGGTAAGTTTCAAGTTGGTATGTTGAGGGGTGTGGGAGAAAACACGGTAAATCGATTGCGGGGGGTTGTGGGACCGCATCGATAATATTTGGATGTGGATTTGTTCATTAGAGCCACATGAATCAGCTTACCAAAAATTGTGATTCTAGGTCACTTTATGGGCAAGGGGCAGTGAAATTTGTCCATTTTTGACTATAACTTTTTCTGTATTTGTCCGATTTTGTTCATTTTTTACACATAGATGCATGTATCCACAACGCATCGCTCTGTTAAATTTCAAATGAAAATACTAAACGGTGTGGCTAAAAACCGCGAAAATCTACAGCGGGGGAACGGGGAAAGATATTGACATGATTCAACAAACTTCATCTGCTTAGGAAATATGCGCACCAGCAGGTAAAGTTCCGTGTCTCTAGCTCTTATAGTCTCCGAGATCTAGGCGTTCATACGGACGGACGGACGGAGGGACATGGCTCAATCGCTACCCGAGGTTATGATAAGCATTTTGGTATAAAGGACTTGGGGTCTGCCACGCCTCCTTCTGTCCGTTACATACATTGCACAAATCTAGTATACCCTTTGTACCTATAGGTACAGGGTATAAAAATTAAATGTAAACAACATATAGTAATAGAAGGGTGCACAGCTGCGGCAACCATGTCAGCTGCTTTGTATCAAACAAAAATAATTTCGCGCCAACATAGTATGAGAATTTATGGGAAAAATATGGGAAATATACGAATTTATCGAAAATAAAAAGGGATATATCGACAAAAAATCGTTTGGTTTTTTCGTTTTCCGGAGCACAGCAGAATGGTAGTTAATTTTTCAAGTTATTGAGTCACAAACACCTTTCTAGTTTTATTTATACTTAGTATCTGGCGTTACGTTATGTGGAGTGATGCAACTCAAATTTCTATTAAAAGTTTTTTCTCGCTCAAGTAAAAAGTTTATATCAGTTTCATGTCAAATTTTTATTTTTTCTTTCTTTGAGGAGTGGTTCGACGGTAAACAGCGAAAACTTTTTTGAGGTACTATCACGCGGTATCTTGAAAAAGTAAAAATAATTTTTCTATACGAGTCCGCATGCCGATTTTTGTGGCTTTAAGCTTTTGACAAAAATATTTTCGTAAAAAGGGTTTGAAATGTATTCTTTTTTACCTATAACTCCAAAAATTCTCCACCGATTTCCATAAGAAACAAATAAAATAATACGATGGTCTGTGGAGTGATTGTTTTACTCGTCGTTTATAGGAATGCAAATAATGATTGCTCTGAAAAAAGTATTTAATATGTATTTAGTATTTAATAATAATGATCGAAAAGCTTTATAAAAAATATTTAGTCTTACCTTAAAGTTGAAATCAAAATCTGTTTACCGGACTCTTTCATTTGGTAAATAATATTTTAAAAAATCCAGATTTGTAGCTAACTAAAATATTATCACATATTTGAAGCATCCGAAATTATGAAGTGCTTAGTGATCGCATTCGTTTTGTTATCTTTTTCTAAGGTAAAAATACTAAGAAAACTGCTCAACAGAACATTGAGTTGATATTTTCATCATCAATCGATTTACAGAACTCTTGCCAAACCACAGTATTTAAATCCACAAATATTGAATGTCAAGGTAATCCGTATTATTCTAAAAAAAGTTGGTATAACGCAGTTGCGTTAAAAAACCTTGCAGCTACGCATGCAATTCTTTAAAAAGGATTACAGCAATAAGTATCAGCCTTTCCTGGTAGATGTTGTCATCCGAATGTGTGACATTATATTAAAAAGAAGTTATTTTATTTATGGTACTTTATTCTGGAAAACCATCAAAAAGCTTACAAACGTTAACCACAGCTGTCCATTTCAGGTAATTATTCGATGATGTTAATCGAGTGCTAAGAAAAATGTTAAAATCTTAATGATTTCTCAAAAGGGTCATTTATTTGCACGCGACCTGTATTTGGCAGATGACAGTTTACCGAATTTTCCGCTTGGCTTTTTCAAAATGGCGCTTCAAATTTTTGAAAATTATCCTAATAAATCTGAAGATGTGGGCACAATTGTCTATTATATGGAAACTTTCGAAAAACTTAAACTAATACCAAAATCAAGTGATTATAATAATTTTTAAAAATGCATTAAAGTTTTTCTTTGTCAGTATGATATATTTGTATTTATTCCGCGTGACATCATGGCAAACGCGCTGCCTCAGCTTTTTCAGATACAACTTGACACAGATCATTCTCTTGTTTTTCTTAACTTAATAATATTTTTTTTTTCAAAAATTGTGGGCTTCTCCCATTTTTTATCGACAAACGATCAGATATTTTATGTGCATCTATTTTTACACTAATTGCTATATTATATCGAGTTTATATTTCTTCTTATGTCCTGTTACTCCTAGTGGAGCATAGGGCCATCGTGAATTGTTTCCATTGATCCCGGTTGTGAGCTAGAGCTTTTAGTTCATCCCAGGTCTTTCCGCTATCTTCAAATTCTCTTTGCAGAGTTCTTCGCCAAGTGGTTTTCGGCCGCCCTCTGCGTCAGCTTCCTTGTGGATTCCAGTCCAGTGCTTGTCTGCATATTTCGTTTGGCTGCTTACGAAGGCTATGGCCCAACCGCCATTTCCTAAGTTTAATTTCATTGGCGATGAGCATCTCTCTGGATCTTCTGTGGAGATCTTCGTTTGATACAACATTCGGCCACCCGATTTTCAAGATTCTTCGCAGACTTATGGGTTAGACTCTCTGTTGTAAAGCAAGTGTCGCATCCATACAAGAGAACAGATTTAACGTTTGATTTTACTAAGCTTTTGCTTTGCCGATTCTTTCTCCCGCGATTTTACTGCCAAGGTACGTAAAATTGGTAATTTCTTCAATCGGACAGTTATTTACCATAAACGGGAGGACATTTTTGTTTGCGTTTAGACAGAGACATTTTGTTTTTGCTCTGTTAATTGTAAGCTCCTTTTTGCTAGATTCTGTTACAACAACGTTTATCTTATTCTGCATGTCTGAGTGTCGGGTGGACAGAAGACAAATATCGTCCGCTGACTTTAGGTCTGCGAGTTGTTCACTGAGTGTCCTTTGGATGCCCCGCTGGTGTTCGTCTACCTCTTTTTGCAGTATGTCATGTAGAACAATGAGGAAGAGAACGGGGGAGAAGAGACAGCCCTGTCGTACCCCTGTTGTTGGTTGTACTTCAGCAGATAATTGACCGTTATGCAAAATTTGGCAGATGAAGCCATTATAGTGCGCTAGGATCAGATATATGACTTTTCTTCCTCGACTTATTAATGATATATGAAATATGGTTGCGGGAGACAGAGAATAGCTGGAACGTAGCGTATTAACGTATATCTGAGCGTATTAATTTGGTTCGTGCAGTACCGATTTGGACGGAAGCCAGATTGTTGTCTTCTAATTGACTGTTCTAATTTATCCTTTATGCGGTTACAGAGAATCCTAGTTAGTATTTTTGATGGAACCGATATGAGAGTTATACCTTGATAATTACTGCAATAACTTAGATCGCCTCTTTTTGGTATCTTTATAAGAATGCCTCGTAGCCATTCTTTTGGAAAACATTCTACCTCCCATACCCGTGAGAGAGTGGGTGATAAGGCATTAGCGATGATGGTTGGGCTAGCCTTAAGCATTTCTGCAACAATATTATCGCAGCCTGCAGCTTCATTATTTTTTAGCTCTTTTATAGCTTGAATATTTCGTCTATCGATGGCGGTCTAGATTCGAACCTGCTAGAGCGTCTCCAATCTCCTCGATTCTAGAGGTGGTGTGAGTTCCAGGATATTGTCATTAGGGTTAAGTACTTCAGTGAAGTGTTCCTGCCAACGGGCTAGCTGTTCGTCTGCGGAGGTAAGAAGTCTCCCCTGTTTGTCTTTAATGGCGAGGGTGTACTGTACTTTTTTTCCCCTGATCTTGCGACTAATTTCGTACAGGCGTTGCATGTTTTTGCTTTCTGCGGCAACTTCAGCCTCATGGGCTTGATTGTTGCACATATTACGCTTGTCAGCCCTGCACGACCGTTTCACTTCACGGTTTAGGTTCTTGTAGCTTCGTTGGGCAGCTTCTTTTTGGCTTCATGTCTTACAGCTCAGGTATATCTGCTTTGTTTTTTGCCGATCTTCGACCAACTTCGAACTTTAGAAGAAATGGAAGAAATCCATCGTGCATGCTGCTGAAGCAGGTGGATTAGCCGCCGGAGCACGGGTACCACTTGGAGATTGAAAATAACTCGGCTTTACTCTTATGTTTATAAAAAACATGTGTAACAGACGCCTTCTGCAGTCTTTTGCAATTAGTGATTCAATTAAAAATAATAATAATTATTTTAATTTACCTTAAGGGGTAACGCCAGTGTGGAGCATGGTTTTTTAAGGTAATTTTTAAATTTTTTTTTCAAAGAAACTTTATTTTATATTTAAAATCCAAATAGGTGACGATATTATACACATTTTGAGCTACAAAAATTAATTTTTCCAAAGCAATAAAAAAAAAAAAAAAAGCGCCTGTAGAAATGACTAAGAGGCGGAGAGCCCTCTACGGCTGCACGTTTTTGACGTCGCCAAAGCGTACTCGCTTTACAAAATCTTACGTGGTTCAATAGAAAATGATGTTATAAAGATTGTATCAGAATTTCAAATCGATTGGATAAAAATTGACTGAGTTATTCGAGAAGCCATTCGAAGTAAAAATGGTTTCGAGAAAAATGCGCTTAAAGTTTTAAAACTGGCTCGACCGTGATGCGGAGTGCTTTTCGCCCAATGTTTATGAGGGGGGAACAATTTTTTTTTTGAAAAATCATTTCTGGATATCATTTCTAACATAAAACCGAGAAGAAAGAATATTTTTGATTTCTATTACCTTTAGTGAAAAAAAGACTACTGTAAAAGGTTACCATCGAAAATTTCGAAAAGCTGGTAGTAAAAAGTTCGCACAGTGCCGATCGTGAGGGAAAAGTGAAATAATGGAAATGCTACGTGTCTCAGACGCACGTTATCTTTCCTGAGGTATACAGGAAACCTCGCTATATCATTCGCTACCAGTATATCAAAAGATACTTAATCTAAATTCTTTAGAGAGCGTTACATGTTTACACAAAATTTTATTTACTACACTTTATTCTCGTTTTCAAAAATCTCAAAAAGTTAAAAAGCTGACTTATGATCAAAAATTATCCCCGCAAAAAATTAAACTTAAGTTATGAATAAATGGGGGTCACTAAAGCAGAGAGTTAAAACTTTTCTTCTTCTTCTTCTTTAATGCAAGTGAAGAACTGGGCCATAAGATGAACCTTGTGTAAATTTTTTGGTCTTCGAGATACACGCATTACGAACTGACGGAGTGACATATCCAAATTTATATCTTTTGTCGTCCTGATCATTACAGAACAAAGCTTATAGAGTATTTATTTATTTATTCATTTTCGTTGATGTGTAGGTACACATTTTAAATTATACTTTACCTTTTAAAAAATGCTTAGCAACATTTTTTTTTGGATATTCTAAAAAAAATATTGCTTAATTGTGGTTTAAATCAAGAAAATGAGTATCCGCATAAATTTTTTCGATGATAATAATAATAGCTCAAATTTTACACAATTTAAAAAGCGCTACATATGTTATCTTTCTAACACTAAACAATCATATATTTAAAGTGTTTAAGCGATAATATTTTAGGGTAGTTAAACATTATAATATAATATACAAATATATTTTCTTTACAAGTACCTTTATGACACCACGATGTTTAGTTGAGATAATAAATATCTCTAAGAACCAGAAGATTTGAAATGTTCTATTTGCTGTCTGGCTGTGGACAAGACGAAATACCTGCTATCTACAAGTAAGGAAACGACACCACGCGGAATAGATAGCTACAGATTCGAAGTTGTAAAGGATTTAGTGAACTTGGGAACCAGTTTAAACGACACAAAAAATTACGTCATCATGGAAATACGTCGACGGATTAATCTTGCTAACAGGTGTTACTTTGGGCTAAGTAAGAAACTCAGGAGTAAAGCCCTCTCTCGACACACGAAAATAACCCTTTACAAATCCCGCATCATACCCGTGCTACTCTACGGCGCTGAAGCATGGACATTGACATCATCCGATACGGCGATTTTAGGGGCACTCGAAAAAAAATCCTCCGACGTATCTTTGGACCGATAAATGTGGATGGTGATTTTCGTATTCGAATGAACCATGAGCTGTATGAGCTATACGGTGACACTGATCTGGTTCGGCGCATACAACTACAACGTCTGCGCTGGTTAGGTCATGTTGCACGAATGGATGATAAGGCTCCAGCCAAAAAGGTATTCGAGCGGAAATCACTGGAAGGACGCCCGCCTCTGCGATGGGAAGATCAGGCAACGGGGGATCTTCGTAGCCTTGGGATTGCCAATTGGCGCCAGCAAGCACAGGACAGAAACGGCTGGCATAGGATAATTTCCGCGGCCAAGACCCATAACCGGTTGTAATGGCCAAAATAGTAGTAGTATAAAAACGGTGAACAAACTTTAAAATTTTTTTCATAAGCCCTACTCTTTGTCAGAGGTGTCATAAATACGATTTTTTTTCATCGTCAAAAGAAAGGAATATTATAAACAGTTACTTTCAAGTCGGAAGTTTCCTCGTGGTCCCAAGCAATCTTTGTTTGTGAATAAAGTTTGTTGGAGTATACAAGCACTATTCTTAATTAAATCAAAATCGTCCGATATTTTTTCTTTTCATGTCTTTAATAACTTTTTCCACGCGGGGCAATTCGCGAACGATCAGGCAGATTAGTCTAGTGCACATACATAAATATCATATTTCATTTTTTAGTTGTAATTTGTAACATTATAAATGGTTTTTGGTTTTTTCTTTTCCAAAAATTTCCTTTTCTCCAAGGCTTGGGCATAAAATTTCACAACGCAAATAGATGATTTGGGCTTGTTTTGATAACTTTCAAAGAATTCACAATACAGTTTATACTCGCCTAAAGGAAAATCGGGCAAAATTGTATCATCGAAAGAAAAATCCCGTGTAAAAAGATGACCCTGCAAGAACACAAGTTTTGGTAAATCTGTGACAGAAATGATTTTTCAGCGAATTTCAAGTTTTGAAACCCAAAAACCAACTTTTTCTTCTAATATTTAATTTTACTTACTTCGTAGGGACAGCTGTGATTGATATTGGTATGCTTATGTAGATGGCTCAAAAACACATTGGCGTAGGGTACATATTGTACAATATCGCTTGTGAAATCGCAAATATTAAGAGTAAATGCTATAAAAGTAGGTTTATATTGATTGTTACTGTCCTTTTTTAAAAACTGCACTGAAACCTAATAAGGATACAAAAGGATTGTATAGATTGCTTCAAAATAAATTATTTAGAAAACTTACAGATACATTGCGCAAAGGCTTAACAAGATCACAATCTATATCAATAAGAGATTTAATCCAGCTCTTGGCCTTTAACTTACATGACGCATTGACAGCATGTTGGGGATTTGCAATGCATTCGACATTTTTGGCTTTAAAAAGAACATTTGGACCAGCATCCTTTGAAATCAGTGGAATTGGATTATTATATATTCAAAAAATTTTTTATTTTTTTATTTACGGTTTGTGAAATTATTTCCAATAATATTATTGCATGCCACAGCGGATGCATGTTTACGACGGCTTTTCGCTTCGAAATGCTCCAATATTGCAGCAACTTTAACATATAAAGCAAATGACTCAATAATTAGACGAAAAAATTGAATAATAATAATAATGAGTAAGTATAATATATTCTACACTTCTATTTTAAATGCCACTACGCAGCAACAAAAAATGCACTAAAATAAAACGAAAAACAGAAATATGTGTTTTGTTACTACTGGCGCCATCTACAAAAATGGCCAGCACTGTTTGCTCAGAATATAATTTGCAGTTATTTTTCATAGCTGTTTAGGCAATACGAGGCTGCAGACTGGCCCTAATAATGATAATTATTTAAGCTTATGATGCTCCTTTTGACGCTCTATGCTCCAAATAGGAGTTAAAGGAACATATATAACACATTAATTATAAAAAAAAAATAGCGCATCAGTATATTTTTGCTGTACTGAAAGAAAAAATAAGGAATTTTAGTTGCAAAAAAAATATTAAAACTGGCCTACAAATTACAAAAAATGTTTCAACTCAACAAGTGCTATGTATATAAATTATACTTTATCGATAATATAATATCAATATCACGCAGTGCGATTTGAAGATAAAAAATATGGCGAACGTTATGCTGGGTACTGCCTACTATGAGATACCCTGCACTATGACATTATATAGTGCAATGGAATATTTTCATGTATGTACATATGTATGCAAAAATATTAATTCATTAATGAAAAATTAGAGTCAATTCAGGTTAGACAAATGCCATAAGTCCTTTGATAATAAATAATTTCCCAATATTTTTTTTATTTATTTTTTACACTGTATGCTTAAAGCTAAAAACTAAAGCTTTAGAGTGGAGGACAGCAATATTTACTAAGGTTTTCGGCTGGAATTTTCCCAATATAGTTGGTTGACAAAATAATGTAACTAGGAATAAATTTCGACAAAAAATTAAGTTTTAGTTATAATACTTCGTCTATCAATAGAGTAGAAAAACTACTTGTTTTCTCTACCCATTTATAAACACATGCGTACCGAAAACGAAAAACGAAAACGAAAAATTTTTTCCGAATTCGTTTTTGCGTGTTCCCAATTCTACGTTTTTTGCTGTCGCCATCTACTCTTTGCTAAGGTAAGCCCACACCTTTCGAGGGATAATATCCAGATACTCAGAAAAAAAATAATTACAAATATTTATCAATAACTATTTAACTTGAAATTGGCATAAATAGAATCTGAAAATATCGAATAATATTTAAAAAATTATTTCAGACTTTTAAACACATTTTGCCATTAAAACCACATAAAAAATTCGTTTCGGTAAAATCGGGAGCACCAAACATGTGGTTTTAAAACGAATCTGAATAAAATGTTCGGATTCGTATCAGGAGCACGGAAGAATAATGTGCTTAAATATATTCAACCGATTTTGATCAAATGTGGTTCATAAGGACGAGGTTATGATAAACATTTCGGTGCAAAGATATCTCTGTCATGCCTACTTCTGTGACAGACCTATAATATCCATGGGGACAGTGTGCAAAAATATGTGGTAATTAACCAGCAATTGGAAAAGTAAATCATGCATAGAAGAAAATACTTAAAATATTGTTCGATAAAAATATTACACACACCACAAAAAATAAATTGATTTATAACGATTTTTAAGTGCTGTATTTGGAAATTCCGAAAAACCGATTATTTTAAATAGAAACATTCCTACTCTAATATACAGCGTAATTTCTTAAATTTTCACAGCAATTATTTTTTACTGGAGGTTTCTGAAAAAGAGTTTTACAACTTTTTGCCATAACTAGGAGCAATATAAATATTAATCCGATTTAATCAAATTGTATAAATGCTTTTTATGATTTCATTTAAAAATGATGAAATTTGTCGATTTTTAAGTTTGTTTCCTTGACTTTTAAATATTTTGATAAATCTTTGTTGCAAAACGTCACAAAATTTTTGTTCCGCCTGGTATTTTGAGATCGCAGTAAAAAGTGAAAATAGGAACTAGTTTTATGGTCGCCGTTGTGTCTGTAATCATGATATTATAATGGTCTGTAGAAGATCCGTACAAAAGATGTTCGATGCTACTAAAGAAATTTGGAATGTGATTTAGGTTACAAGGAATAAATTAAATGTTTTGACCTTACACAAACTTTAATGCATATTTATTTAGAAATGTCAGTGATTTCTGGTTTTAATTTACGTGATACATAATATGTAATATTGCCCAAATTCTCAGATCTATCTAGATAATTTTCAAAAATTTTAAACAACATTTTGCAAAAGCCAAGCGGTGAATTGGGTAAACTATCGTCGTCAATATGCAAGTCGTGTTCTAGTTACCTCCAATGGACAACATTTGTATACTTTTTCACCACGTCCAGAATAAAGTACAATATATGAAAAAACTTCTCTTGGACATGAGGTCACAGAAGAAAGAATTTTTCTGTTTAACTAATACCTTTACATATAAGTTTTCACTACAAGATTTTCTAATTAAATGTTTGTGGTCGCAATATACAGTTTTGATGCATGTGACGATGCATTTTTGAAGTGCAAAAAATCTCTATAAAGCTCATCAAACAAACAATATTAAAATTCACATTAATGATAACGATACGTCTCCGCGACGTACTTTTAGTGTATTTCTCAGTATTAAGTCAAAAGACTACTGTAAAAAGGTTACCATCGAAAAACTGGTAGTAAAAAGTTCGCACAGTGCCGATCATGAGAAAAGAAACTTAATCTAAATTCGTTATAGAGCATTTCATGGTTGCATAAAATTTCATTTACTACACTTTATTTTCGCTTTCAAAAATCTCAAAAAGTCGACGGAACATTGTGTTTAATTATACCCGAAAAAAATAAACTTATGTTTTGAATAAATGGGGGTCACCAGATCAATGGTTTACCAGAAAGAGTAGTTTTCTACTGGGAGAGTTAAAACTCTTAGTCCGTGCTTTCGCCGAAAGAGTTGAGTTTGGGTTTAGGTCTTTATATACATATGTATATGGTTGATGTATTGTATGTGTATGCTTGTTGCAGTGGCCGTATGTTTTATAAGTACAATTGAAAGAGAGCTTAATGCCGGCTTCCATTGAGCTTTTATAAGCTTATGTTACTAAAATTTTTTGTATTTTATGTTAACATTATGTTGTGATGTCTTAAGAGAATATTCTATGTTAATTTACATGTGCTTAGTACATATTAATTTTTTAAGTGTTTAGCAGATTTAGACTTATGTGCTATGTTTACATTGCTTTAACTTAAATTATATTATATTTTGTTGTTAGGCTCCAACAATCTTTTTCTTCTTCTTTAATGCAAGTGAAGAACTGGGCCATAAGATAAAACTCTTTTGGTCTTCGAGATACACGCATTACGAACTGACGGAGTGACATATCCAAATTTATATCTTTTGTCGTCCAGATCGTTACAGTACAAAGTATATAGAGTATTTATTATTAATTTTCGTTGATGTGTAGGTAGGTACACATTTTAAATTATACTTTACCTTTTAAAAAATGCTTAAATAAATTTTTTTTTGGATTTTCTAAAAAAAATGCTGCTTAATTGTGGTTAAAACGTGTCTAAAATCAAGAAAATGAGTACCCGCTTAAGCAGGGTCTTATAGGGCCCGGGGAGGGGGAGGGGAGGGGAGAAAAGTACCTGCCCCTCTATTACACCTTTAGCTTGAATCATTGTATTCTGTGAGACCGACAGTAATCATACTGAGCCGCTGGATAACTCAGGGCCCGGGGGAGCGCTTAAGTATTATCATAATACTCTTAATACCCCAATTTTACACAATTTAAAAAGCGCTATATTTGTTATCTTTATAAATAATTGATCTCTATGCCCCAACGCGTTTTGTAACACTGCAACAATCACATAATATAAGTTGTTTAAACGATAATAGTTTAGGGTAGTTAAATGTTATAAAATAATGGATAAATAACTTTATCTTTACAAATACCTTTATGATACCAAGATGTTTAATTGAGATAATAAGATTATATAGATAAAATTTTGTTCAAAAACCATAGACCATCGTCAAAGGAAAGTAGTATTAACAAACCTCTACTTTTTAATCTTTATTTCGATAAAAAAAACTATGAAAAATGTTTTGGGCTAATAATGAATTATAAATTAAGTATGTAACATGCGGAAAGAAACGTCGGGGATCCCCAAAAGTTAACGCCTAGATCTCCGAGATGGTATGATCTAGAGCAACCGAACTTTCAGATTAGGTCCCTTATTATTTAACGCAGGACAAGTTTATTTAATTTTGTTGATATCGGGGCTATATTATATAGACCTCGAAAAAAAAAACCAAAAGATTTAGATGGACAATAAGTTTGTTTAAGAAGATACCGTAACCAATATCGGCATTTGCAAGTTTTTTCGTGTGCCCAAGCAATCTTTATTTGTTAATAATTCGTTGGAGTATCCAAGCACTATTCTTAATTAGATCGAAATAGGTTTATATATTTAATTGTTTGTCGCGATGGTATAGGGTATATCAATTTTTCTTTTCATATCTTAAATATCTTTTCCTTTCTGCAGATTAGCCTAGCGTACATACATAATTATCATATTTTAGTTTTTGTCTTAATTTGTAACATTATAAATTGTTTTTGGTTTTTTCTTTTCCAAAAATTTCCTTTTCTCCAAGGCTTGTGCATAAAATTTGACAATGCCAATAGATGTTTTCGGTTTTTTCTGATAACTTTCAAAGAATTCACAATGCAGCTTATACTCGCCTAAAGGAAAATCGGGCGAAATTGTATCATCGAAAGAAAAATCCCGTGTAAAAATATGTCCCTGCAAGAATACAAGTTTATGTAAATCTGTGCCAGAAATGATTTTTCAGCGAATTTCAAGTTTTGAAACCCAAAAACCAACTTTTTCTTCTAATATTTAATTTTACTTACTTCGTAGGGACAGCTGTGATTGATATTGGTATGCTTATGTAGATGGCTCAAAAACACATTGGCATAGGGTACATAATGTACAATATCGCTTGTGAAATCGCAAATATTAAGAGTAAATGCTATAAAAGTAGGTTTAAATTGATTGTTACTGTCCTTTTTAAAAAACTGCAATGAAACCTAATAAGGATACAAAAGGATTGTATAGATTGTTTCAAATAATATTATTTAGAAAACTTACAGATATATTGCGCAAAGGCTTAACAAGATCACAATCCATATCAACAAGAGATTTAATCCAGCTCTTGGCCTTTAACTTACATGACGCATTGACAACATGTTGGGGATTTGCAATGCATTCGATATTTTTGGCTTTAAAAAGAACATTTGGACCTGCATCCTTTGAAATCAGTGGAATAAGATTGTTATATATTTTAAAAAATTTTTATTTTTTTTATTTCTTTATTTACGGTTTGTGAAATTATTTCCAATAATATTATTGCAAGCAACAGCAGATGCATGTTTACGACGGCTTTTTGCTTCGAAATGCTCCAATATTGCAGCAAATTTAACATATAGAGCAAATGACTCAATAATTAGACGAAAAAGTTGAATAGTAGAAGGTAAATTTAATATACTCTATACTTCTATTTTAAAGTCTATTACGCAGCAACGTAAAAAGCCCTAAAATAAAACGAAATTTCATAAAACAAACGCTATCAAAATTCTTAGGGCAACGAAAAGCAAAAATATGTGATGTTACTGCTGGCGCCATCTAGCACAAATTGCTGGCGCCAATAAGCTGTCAATTGCACAAAAATGGGCAGCACTGTTTGATCAGAATATAATTTGCAGTTTTTTTTCATAGCTTTTTGGGCAACACGAGGCTGCAGACTGGCCTTAATATTAAAAAATGTAAGCCCGACAGTGTAATACCCTGTACCTATTTTCTCAAAAGAAAATTTTATTCCTGCCTATTCCTTCTAAGAACTTTCCAATTGGATTTTTTTTTGTGGAAAACGATGTTTATACCTATAAGCTTTGTAAATTTTAACTGATTTTGATGAAAATCGAAATTTATGTCAAATAAGTTATTTAAAGTATATGGGATTTCAAGTGACTATGTTGAGTGGTGTAGGAGAAAACACGGTGGGCCACATCGATAAAATTTGGATGTGGATTTGCGCATTAGAACCACATGAATCAGCTTACCAAAATTGGTGATTCTAAGCCACTTGTTACCATAATTACGTAGAGTCAAATATTGACGCTGTTTATTAGCAGGGGGAGGTGAAATTTGTACATTTTTGACTATAACTTCTGATGTATTTTGTACGATCTTGTTCATTTTTAATATACAGATGCATGGCACCATAACGCAACGTTCTGTTTAATTTCAAATGAAAATATTGAACGGTGTGGCTAAAAATTCATATTTTTACTATTTTTTTTTATTTATATGAAGTTTTTCATTACATTCGGGCCTTAAACTAAAAGTCATACCTTGCGGCGTTTTATCATAAAACGATCAAAAAGTGAAAATTAAAATTAAATATGTTTATGCCATCCTTTCACTTAATTTCCTTATAAAAGACTTTTGTCCTATAGTTATGAATAACCTATTACAAAATCGGAAGGTCCAATAATAGACAGTTATTGTGGCAAAAAAGCTTTGCTGCAGCACCTCCACAAAAGAAGATATTTACAATTGAACATAAAACTTCAAACTGTCCTATAGTTTTGAGAAGCACTGTATAAATATATTTATATACATAGCAGCTCAATAGTTGGATAAAAAGAATTATCAGGGGCGACTAGAAAAGTCGATATACCCATTTCCGTCTGTCCGTCTGTAGAAATAGACCTAGACCTCAGAGATGGTAGGAGCTAGAGCAACTAAACTTTCATATAAGATTGTATTATATGGCTCCCATAAGGGTGTTTCAGAGGACCTCAAAAAAACCAAAAAGTTATAGATGGATAATTCGTTTGTTTATGAAGATATTGCAACCAAATTTCGCATTCGGAATTTTTTGTTCCCAAGAACTGTACCAAATTTGATCAAAATCGGTTGACTGTATCATATAGCCCCTATATGACCGATAGGCCAAAAAAAACGTGGTTGGTGCAAAATTCGTCTGTTTTTCGCTTGTTTAGGAAGAATGGTCTTTAGTCTTATTTTCTACTCATTTTTTGAAATACTACATTCATTTATTTCATATTTTGTGAACGCAAAATGTCCCCGAAACCGTCCCGTTTTTGGTTTTAAAATGTCCCGAAAGGTTCCGTTTTCAATAGTCACACTAAGTATACCCTTTGTACCTATAGGTAAAGGGTATAAAAAAAAAAGTGTGGAGTAGGCCTTTAGTTAAAATGCTAATCAAAGTTAAAAGCTAATTAGCTTATAAAGCTTAAAGGTAACAGCGCGTCAGTATATTTTTCCTGTACTGAAAGAAAAAAGTTCGGAATTTTAGTTAAAAAAAATATTCAAATTCTAAATTTTAAACTGGCGTACAAATTAAAAAACAAATATTTCAACTCAATGAGTGTTGGAAAAATTTCAAAAGGAGCTTTCACTTTAAAGAAAATATTGTAAATAATAGCAGATGTACTCCCAAAAGTGCATGAAATTGTTTTTAATTGATGCCAATTTGTTGAAATAATGTATATAAATTACACTTTATCGATAATATAATAATAATATCACGCAGCTCTAATTTAAAATAAAAAATATGGCGAACGTTATGCCGGGTGCTGCCGACTACGAGATACCCTGCACTATGACATTATATAGTGCAATGGAGTATTTTCATGTATGTACATATGTATGCAAAAATATTATAATTATTATTAATAATAGGTAATCATAATTCAATCATAATTAATGCAAAATTAGAGTCAACTCAGCTAATACAAATGCCATAAGCCCTTTAATAATAAATAATTTCCCAATATTTTTTTTTATTTATTTTTTAAAACTAAAACTTCAGAGAGGAGGACAGAAATAACTACTAAGGCTTTCAGCTGGAATTTCCCAATATAGTTGGTTGACAAAATAAGGTAACTAGGAATAAATTTCGACATAAAATGAAGTTTTAGTTATAATATTTACTATCAATAGAGTAAAAAAACTACTTGTTTTCTCTACCCAATTATAATCACCTGCGTACCGAAAACGAAAAACGAAAACGAACAATTTTATTTGGATTCGTTTTTGCGTGTTCGCAATTCTAAATTTTTTGCTGCCGACATCTACTCTTTGCTAGGTAAGCCTGCAGCTTTCGAGGAACAATATCCACGACTATGTTGTTCTTATTATTTGGGAATTTTTTTTATGCAAGACATGAACCATATAAAAATTCGGTTTGAGCTGTGAATGCTACTTTTTTGAATCAGAAAAAAAATAATTAAAAATATTTATCAATAACTATTTAAATTGAAATTGGCATAAATAGAATCTGAAAATATCAAATAATATTTAAAAAATTATTTCAGACTTTTAAACACATTTTGCCATTAAAACCACATAAAAAATTCGTTTCGGTAAAATCGGGAGCATCAAACATGTGGTTTTAAAACGAATCCGAATAAAATGTTCGGATTCGTTTTGCGGAGCACGGACGAATAATGTGCTTAAATATAGTCAACCGATTTTGATCAAATTTGGTTCATAAGAAAGAGGTTATGATAAAATTTTCGGTACAAAGATATCTCTGTCATGCCTGCTTCTGCGACAGACCTATAATATCCATGGGTACAGTGTGCAAAAATATGTAGTAATTAACCAGCAAATGGAAAAGTAAATCATGCATTCTTAAAATATTACACACATCACAAAAAATAAATTTATTTATAACGAGCTTTAAGTGCTGTATTTGGAAATTCCGAAAAACCAATTATTTTAAATAGAAACAATCCGACTCTAATATACAGCGTTATTTCTTAAATTTTGACGATTGACTTAAAACTTGATACATATTAAAGTTTGTCGGTAAAGGCCCATACGCAGTTCGAAAATTTTTCGAAATAGTAAAACCTGTTACTGGATGTTTCTGAAAAAGAGTTTGAGAACTTTTCGCCATTATTAGAAGCAACATTTTGATCAAATTGTATAAATTCTTTTTCTGAATACTTTTTATGATTACATTTAAAAATTATGAAATTTTACGACTTTTAAGTTTGTTTCCTTCACTTTTAAATATTTTGATAAATCTTTGTTTCAAAACGTCAACAAATTTTTGTTTTCATATATTTAGTGGAAAAAAGCATTTTTTTCCGCCTGGTATTTTGAGATTGCAGTAAAAAGTGAAAATAGGAACCAGTCTTATGGTCGCCGTTGTGTCTGTAATCATGATATAATAATAGATGATGGTTAAGCGTCCTTAAGTCTATAGAAGATCCGTAGAAAAGATATTCGATGCTATTAAAGAAATTTGGAATATAATCTAGCTTCCAACGAATAAAATTTAATTTTTCTTTTTTTGACCTTACACAAACTTTAATGCATATTTATGTATCAATGTCAGTGAGTTCTGGATTTAATTTACGTGCTTCCATATTTTGTACATAATATGTAATATTGGCCATACTCTCAGATCTATCTGGATAATTTTCAAAAATTTTAAACAACAATTTGTAAAAGCCAAGCGGAAAGTTGGGTAAACTATCGTCTTCAATATGCAAGTCGCGTGCAAATAAATGTCCCTGGAAATAAGAAAAATGTGTTTTTAAGATATTCTAACAAAGAGCCTTATATTCTAGTTACCTCCAATGGACAACTATGATTTACATTTGTATACTTTTTCACCACTTTCCAGAATAAAGTACCATATATGAAAAAACTTCTCTTGGACATGATGTCACACATTGGTATGACCACATTTACCAGAAAGGGCTGATACCTATTGCTGTAATCCTTTTTAAATACTTGCAAGTGTACCTGTTTCAGTAAAATTTATCTGAGTTATCTTCTTGCAGATTATTCTCTGGCTTACCTTACAGTCAAGTTTCGTAGTGGCACCAAAATATCGCAGTCCATTTGGGCAACTGCCTTGTACCAACTTTTTGCCTTAATAACGCATTTTAAATTTTGTCCATAGTACGGATTCACCGTACACTCAATATTTGTGGATTTGAATATGGATGTTAATCCAAAGTCCTGAAAGTGCCTAAATAATAAAAACTAAAATATACCAAGTTGTTAAGTATTTTTACCCCATGACAAATTAAACAAACGAATCCAATCATCAACCAGTTCATGATTTCGACTATTTCAAATGTGCAAATGAACTAAATCTAAATAAGATTCCTATATTCTGTTAAATATTGTTTTTAGAATTCATTTTAAGCGCATTTTAATTGTATTCAGATAAAAAATTAGAAGCATGTGGTGACATTTCATCATCATTTCATGATCATTGTATAGCAGACTTAGCGCAAAAAAATTTAAATTTAAATATGCGCAAAAATAAATGAAGCGGATCACATTTTAAATCGATCTCTTTGATTTTGTTCAATTTTATACCCTAAGAAGGGTATATTAAGTTTGTGCAAGCCAAAAGTGGAGATGTCTAAAACGACCTAAAGTTATCTAAGATAAGGGTGACCAGAGAAATCATCAGGGTGAACGCCTAGAACTAGAAAAAAAATTTCAGTTCAGTTCCCTTCACGGGAGACAATTTTACTTTATTTTTTTTATATACGCATTATATTCTTCATAGGCTTATTTCAGAGCACCTTGAAATAAAAATGTTTGCTTTCGCACAGGCGACTGAACAACTATCAGTCTCTTCGGAATGATTCTCATTACAACGCCCAGGTCGTCCGACCCCCCTCCGTTCGCGCTACAGAAATTCTGTTATACTATTTTTTAATCCTACCTACATAGGAATCCCCTTCACTAACCCAATTTTTATACCTAGTACCTACAGGTACGAAGGGTATACTAGATTTGTACAATGTATGTAACAGAAAGAAGGAGGCGTCACAGACCCCAAGTCCTTTTATACCAAAAATGACTATCATAACATCGTGTAGCGATTGAGCCATGTCCGTCGGTCCGTTCGTCTGTATGAAAACTTAGTCACGAAACTTTATCAGATGGTGCGCATTGTTCCTAAGCAGATGAAGTATGTTGAATTATGGAAAATACGTTGGTAAGATTATTCATGTGAACCTAATGAACAAACCCACTTCCAAATTTGATCGATCCCGCAATCGATTTAACGTGGTTTCTCCCAGATCCCTCAACACATGAACTAAGAAACTTATCCCTTATACTTTAAATAACATCTATGACGTAGATTTCGATTTTCATCAAAATCGGAAAAAATTTACGGAACCTACGGAACGGTATAAATATCGTTCTGCTCAAAAAAAAAAACCGATTGGAAAGCTCTTAGAAGTAATATGCAGGATTACAATTTTTTTCCAAAAAAAAAGGTACAGGGTATTACACTGTCGGGCACCACCTCGACTGTGTCACATTTTTCATTGTTTTTGTAGCATGAATATTTGAGCGCATACCAATTATTTCTTTCTTTTCTTAAATTGATCAGCATTAAGTAAGTCTAATTTTGTATCTACGCTTTCCGAGATCAGATTCTTCTCACAGTTGCTTAATACTTCCGCCTTAAAACGAACGATAATTAGGGACAAATTATATAGTTATTGATTAAAATATTTATATATGAAAACCAATATAGGTACTTATGAAAACTATTTTAATAAGACCCCTAAACGAACAAAAAGTCTCACTAAGGTAAAGTGTATTAGCGAACTTCAGATAAATTCCAAAAGCTGGTTTAGAGTACTAGTTTTTACTGGTATAATAATGTATTAGCTATGGCCATCTAATTGCCTAGATCTAGATGTGAGTTTATTAAGCAAAACAATGATGACTTTTTTTTCCCAATAATGTACTTGACATAATAAGGAGCAAACTTTTTGATAAAAAATTCCCAATTATTTCCATAATTTTTTCCCGATTTTGATAAACTGCTACTCATTTTCTTCGTAAACGATCGTAAATTTTACAAAAATATATTTTGGCTGATGAATAATTCAATTATCTACAGTTGGGTAAAAAAATAATTAAAATCAGATTAGTATAACCACAGATACTTGCTTTCAAGTAGAGACCCTTTTTTTTTTTTAATTTCGAAAGTTCATTCAACTTTCGTTGACTTCATTTTCGGTTTTAGCGTGCCATTTTACTACGGAAACGAGTAAACATGTTGAGGATACATTTTGGTGTAAACTAGTGTTATTAGTCAAATTCTTCAAATTTCACGACCTATAAATATTGACTATACTTTATCATATTTTCACTTTGATTGCTTTTGTCCAGATTATAAGATTCCTGAAGCTTTCCCTGTGTTGTCCTAAATAGAGTTTAAAGCAACCACAAGTCTATGAAGGTCAGTCGGAGAATCGAATAAAATTGTCATCATCTTGTCAGCTCTGAATGTATAGATTTTGTTGCTACTAAGAATATGACTGGATCGTTGCTACCATTTTAAAGAGTATGTTATTTAAGTATGCCTTCGTAATACTCTTCGTAGCTTGTAAGAAGAGTATTAGGAAAACTATGGACTATTTCGCACGAACTGAACTAACAACTTACGCAAATGTTCGGTAACATGTTGGAGAACAGGGATACCAACACGGACCTTTTTGGAATGCTACAGGAAACAGCAGATGAGAGCATACTCGACTTGGTCTCATTACAAACGCTCTCGGTAACTTTAGTCGATCAGAGCAGGAGAAAGCTGATGCCTGTGCAGTAAGCCTGGAAGAGCTTTTTTTTGTCTTTCGGCATAGCGAGGGATTTTGGAACTCTCTGCCAGCACCAAGCCTGCTAAAGCTTCGAAACATATGTAACCGATGGTGTCGATTTTCAATGCCATAGTGAGACTGCAAAATTTTCGACACCATGGACATTCGTTACATTGATTCACAAGTCTGGTAAAGTGGAGAAGAACAATGTGTCTTATTGACTGATAAGTCTCCAGTCATCGATTTCTATGGTCTGGAAAAGACTTGTTGCTGGAAGGATTGCGATCATTGCGAAATCTTGAAACCTTATCCCAAACAAACTGATGGCCTTCCGCAACTTCACCGAGTCACCGACCACATTTTGCAGGCAACCCACCGATGTAGTATTACAACACTGTCTTCGTTGACATTAACCAGACATTGGATCGGCTCAGACATGGCGACTTTTTGGAAAATGAAAAGGAGACATTGGACGTCCACTCTTTTGCTCTGATACGGTCCTACTTTGAGGGCCTCTCCTTGTAGGTAAATGTTAGGGTGGGACAATCCTCCTAACAATTACTTCAGTGCCATACATACATGACATAGTTCTAGTCAGTCCCCTGCTCATGGCATCATATGCAGACGATGTTTGCGTGACCGCCGATATTGTGCAGCCATCCCTTGACTCTCCTGTAGCCTGGGAGAACAAGTGGAATATTAAGTTCAAGCTCAACGCCTGTCGTCAGCAACCTCCCACTCTGCAAATCCACGGTGAGGCTTTGAAGCAGCCTGCAAAGATATAATATGTAGGCCTCACTTTGGACAGATGATCTGCATCTATTCCAGTGTTTATTTACCGTGGCATATGCCATTTCTGGATTAAAACCACGATGTCCATGGATTTGATTTTCAACAAATGAATCGCCTCTTGAAAATTTTTTTGCATGTACCAATGAAAGAATGCATTATTGGTGAGGATCGATGTCCACCCAAAACCTCAGCCGACCTAGGGGTCACGGTTATATTGACGCAACGCCATGCTAAGCCACAGCGACAAGCCACATCCACCATGATACTCCCCGAGGGTCCGTACCCAAAGGGCAGCACAGAAAAAGTGCTGTGGGCTTTCTGACCACCCGTGGTACCAGATTTACCCCTGGGGAGCTTTACTGCCATGGAAAAATGTTGATCTAATATGACATTGAGTGGAGTGAAGAGGGAGCTCCGTTGATGTGATAATTCGAGCTACATTTTGTTGGTCAAACTATGTTGACCATTTTGGATCCTCGCTTAGTAGCCTCTTACAGCAAGCATGATGCACTGTGGTTGTATCCTTTTCCCTCCACCACACGGGGATATAAGGATGGAAGGTTCACATTTAAGGTCCACATCAAAGCCAAGCTGGCCGTATGCCGAGACTAACTGCTTTGCAGTCAAAGTAAGCAGTACTTGTGAAGCACGAGAACTGTTTTTTCCAGAATAATCAACAATCTGAAGATGCGGTATATCCCTTAAAATTGGCGAAGAGACTAGAGGCCGCCGAACCGCCTTGCGGCATTAAGAGGATGTCCTTGGTTCGTTCGTTAATCAGTTCTCCATAGAAACTTTGTTCTGTTACAGGTAGAAGACCAGCTGTTCTTTTTCTCTACTCGTTATAGAGATCTGTAGGTTCTGGAGGCAATTTGACAATCTTCTTCGGCAGTCCCCCACAGATGCTACAACCTCACCTTTGGGGTTCTCCGCGGCAGCTTAGCAAAAACCGAACTCTATTAAAAGTTTATATATTTTTTTTTATTATAAACCCAGCTATGAATATATTAATATCCTTTCTTAGAGGCTGCTCAAAAGAAAGACTGTGTAACAAAAGAACCATCCACATTCGTAAAGTTTTTAGGTTTTTTTTTAAAAAATTCCCTTTTTTCCAAAGCTTGAGCATAAAATATTACGACGCCAATAGACGTTTTTTTTGTCTTATGCTGAAAGTTTTCCGAGAATTCAAAATTAAGTTTGTAATCTCCCAATTGAAAATCGGGTACTATAAAGTCATCGAAAAGTAAATCGCGTGCTGTAATATGTCCCTAAAAAAAAATTTAGTCAAATTTTTATAATGTAAATTTAGCGAAAATACTATTTAAAAGATAAAAGAATTGTAGAGCATGAAAGTTTCTATAAAGCCGATCGACCATAATAGCTTCTACAGATAGTGCAATAACTGGGAACAGCTTGTAGATATAATGGGTTAAGTTTTCACACTATTATTGTGAAGGATAAATTGTAAAAGATTTTGTAGATCGATTTTGAAGCGAATTTTGAGCTCTAAAGTTCGATAAGGAAATCTATTTTTGTGATTAATGAACTTTCGAAAGTGAATTCAGTTTTTTTTTATAAATTTTATTTATTTTTTTATATTTGTCATAAAAAAAAATGATTCACTTAAATAAAAATGTGCAGAAAACATTAAGACTTTACAAGGCCGTTTTAAAACCTACTTGGGCATATGGTAAAAAAAAAAAAAATGCCCTGTAAATAGTCAGTTATCGATAGATCAATTAGCAATCGAAATTTTTCATAGCAATAGTTTAAAACTCTTCAAAATCTAAATAGCATTTTCGTTAAATATTATAAATGAGTGTACTTACTTCGTAGGGACATGTGTGATTGACATTGGTATGCTTACGTAAAAGGTTTGTAATCATATTAGCATAAGGTATAAAAGGTAAGATATCACCTGAAAAATCGCAGATATTGACATTGAATGCGATATGGGTGGGCTTGTAAAGATTGCTGCTGTCTTTTTTGAAAATCTGAAATGACATCTGATAAAAGAATTCAATACAATTCAAAATACTGACAGGAAAAAATTAACTTGGCTTACAGATAGGTCTTTCACGGGCCTGAGAAGATCGCAATCCATATTAATTAAAGATTTAATCCAACTGACGGCCTTTAAACTGCATGTAACATTGACGCAGAATTTCGGGTTTGGAATGCACTCAATATTTTTGGGTTTATATACTACATTTGGACCAGCACACTATGTAGTTAATGTTATTTAAATACATTATATGAAAAATAGATTTTTCTTATTTACTGTTTGTGAAAGTATTCCCAAGATTATTATTGCGAGCAGCTGTAGATACATGTTATCCATGGATTTACTACTTCAAATGACAGCGTTTTAAATATCTAGAATAAATAAATGAGGTACAACATAGTAATTTTAAAGAAGATGTATCGAATATTATATGCTCTTATATTTGAATGAACGAGTGAAGCTGTCAGCGGAAACGAATACTTTCAGATTTTTATGAGAAATGTTTTCGATTTTGGGTCGGAAGAATGCGAAAATTTAACCGATATTAATCGTTTGAAGTTCGATGTAGACTATATATCAAAACACAGTTCACAATTCTGCAAATAATACAAAATTATATTTTTAAGCATCCTAAAGAATTAAATGATCTATGAGTTGTAGTCAAAGCACTCTTCCAGCAGAGTATTAAACTGCCCCAATAATTGCTGATTTAGCATTATTTTTTTGTATTTTATCGTCAACTAAATCTAATAAGTTGCAAGCAATTATAATGGAAACTTACCATTAAAATATAAATACAATTTTTAAATTGCACAGTTTTTTTAAGTATTAAAAATGAAACTAGGTTAGGTTTATTAGGCTGGTCATTCTATGCTGAGATCATCCATTGGGATGCCTAATTGTATTATTAGAAGAAAAAGCATGAAAGGGGGTGGGGCGTGGGTGTTAGGAAGGTTGGGTAGCAAAGCCGCCAATCCTAATCTCCTAATTCTTTCTCCTACCTGAACCATTTTTAGGATACAATGAAGGTGGGCAGATTCGCTATAGACACATTTGCCAGACTGCTCATTTTTTTTTTTTTATTAAACAAGTTTGAAATAAACATAAATAAACAAATGTAGTGGTATTACATAAAACTGCCCATATCTTCCAAGACAGGTTTTCCCAGAAGCTTGGTGCGTTTCCTAAGAAGTGCGTGGCAGTCACATAGATGGTGTTGGATACTTTCTATCTCCTACTCATCTTCGCAGCAACGAAAGAAGCCGTAATGGGGGACATGCAGCCATTAGTCCTATGGTTCAAGGCCCCGTTGCAACTACTGCGTTTATCCTGCTCCTATCCATGTGAATTAGCGGCAGTTCAGATGTTACTGAACCAAGATACCTTGGTCAGAGTGCTCGGGAGATATGACAACCGCACGTAGTGTCCCATTCTCATTAATTTCTGATATGAGCTCTTGAAGGGGTCTTTTTATATTCGTAACCGCAAGGGTAACTGGCAGTTCTGATCTATTCCTAGCACCTCCTCGTTACCCGATAAACCGGAGTGCTCCGGTACCTAGCAGAGTGTAGTAGCGGACTGGCTGTAATAAATAATACATTCCTTGGGTGTAATTTCATTAGTTTTACCGCTCGGCCTGAAATACGCTACAGCAGTTGGGAAGACGGAATGAAAGCTCTTTCGAAAGCTCTTCTGAGAAGACGACTTCCCCTGTGCCTTCTTTCGCCATCAGTGTAGATCGTTAGCTGATTCTCCTTGGTTCCAGTTTTTTGCATCCAATCTTCTCACTCCGGGAAAACCGTGACAAATATGTCATTCCATTGCTGAACTGTGGAGCAGCAGTCACTAACTTCGGTAGTATAGGTCCTTTCCTCCGAGTTTCTCTTCCAAGGGAGTTTGAAGTTCAGAATGACGCCCAGATATTTGGCCTCCATAGATCTTTAAGGTTACGTTCAAACGAGGTACGAAGGTAGGAACTTAGGGATCTTGTATTTGCTGGTGAAACACACCACTTGGGTCATCTGGGGGTTGCCAGTTACCGAACGTCTTTTTGCAGCTGCAGCAAGCACCCAACGCTCTCTTCATCCTTTCCTTCGAGTTTCTTTTCCAAGGGAGTTTGAAGTCAAGAATGACGCCAACAAATTTGGCCTACACAGATCAAGCCTCCAACTTGGTTTTCTTCCACGTGTTTGGAAAACATTTAAAGTTGTCCCAATCAAAAAATCTATCAAGCCTCCTCATTCTCCATCCTCATACCGGCCTATTTATTTTTGTCTGCTGCCAGCAAAATACTTGAAAAGATTATAAAAGAAAAGCTCACAGCTTTTGTTGACAATGCTGATCTTCTTCGAAACGAACAGTTCGGTTTCCGTAAGGAACATAATACAATCCATCCACTAATCCGAATTCAAAATAACGTGAAAGAAAACTTTATTAGAAAGGAATCCACTGGTATGGTTCTGTTAGACTCTGTATCGCACAACGGACTCATCTTCAAGAAGTCCTCTCTAAATTTTCTCATAGAACTGATAAAAATAATACAAAGCTTCCTGAGCAACCGTTCATTCAAGGTTTACATTGGACGTGCCCATTCTGCTTCTATAGAAGTCCCTGCAGGTATCCCTCAGCGCTTTTGTCTCTCGCCGCTTCTGTACAATATTTACACATGCAACTTCCCAAACCTAATCTCTAAGGATCATGTAGATCATTGATCACTATCGATAAAATCAACTCCCTGACTAGAATCTTATATCCCTTCATTAACAGGAACTCTCGGTTGTTTATTGAGAATAAATTATACTTGTTCCGATCCATATTCCAAGCAGTAATTTTTTATGGAGCTCCCGTGTGCTCCGATGTGGCTAAGTGCCATATTAAAAAGCTTCAAATTACCCAAAACAAACTATTAAAAATGATTTTTAAGCTTCCTTGGCATCATCACACCCCAGATCTGCACTATAAAACAAATGTCTAAATGATTTCAGACAGATTAACCCGCCTGACTTTTAACTTTAATGAAAGATGTAAATATTCAACCTACGACCACATTAGCCAATTGTTATGCTAACATAGATATAAGTAGTTTTAAGTTTGCATTTTTTTTTCTCTTCTAAATTTTTCCCTAAAAATAATAATAATCACATAGTTTTTTTTTATTTATTTATTTACAAACAGCAATCTTATAGTTAAAAATTATAAACTAGCTTAAGGACTAAGAGCGGTGGTCGCGATGGCCTTCTGCCCGTCAGAGTAGGATAAATATACGTTATGTTAAATTTTAAATTAGGAAATTAATGAAGATGCAATAAATTGAATTGAATTGAATTGAATTATTATAAATATGAGCCTAAGGCCTTCAGCTGCCAGTGCTTCCTTTTAGTTAAGTTAGTTTTGTAAGCTTACTTAATCTTTATTAAACAAATAAATAAATATTATATATATTCTATTGATCCAGAGATGTTGGAGGTTAAACCACTTTACCCACAATATATGATCTTTAAAGACGTAATAAAAGAAAAGGAAGCTTCACTATTAGATATTTAAAGAATTTTTTTTTGGAGCACCCATGCTGAAAATCAACAACTATATATATATACTATATACACACTATGTATTATTTCACTTATCAATTGAACCATTAAGACGCATACAATTGATTAAACTAACGTATTTTCACATTTTTATTCTTTATAAAGTCTAATTAATTTTGCACTATTTTTTTTAATTTTTTTTTGCCATCGGCTTTTCCGGTACATCATAAATATTCAATGCAAAATATAAATATACATATAATGAGTGTTCAGGCACTTCTTGTAATGTCCTACCCTCCTCCCCACGGCACCCACTGACCATGATTGATTGCGCCGTGCAAACATTGGACAAACATAAAGTTTCCGTTAATCAAGTTTAATTAATTGAAAAAGACAAAATGGCGTAGGAGCTGCCGTAATGACAACGCCATTTTGTTATAGCCGCCATGTCAATATTTCTGCGTTTGGACAGCCGTAAATTATGCAATACTTTTTGCCACCGACGTTTTATTATTTACCAAGTAAATGAAATTAAAAACGACATTCGGACCACAATACAAGAGTTATGTACTGTTGTTGTTCCCTCGTGCATTGCCTTGTCAACGGGTTTTGGTATTATAGACTTTATTTTTGTCTTTGTGCCGCTGACAATGCGAATCCTTTGTTGAATTGACAGACACTGTGTCTTTGAGTTGAAGATTTCTTTAATTATTATTTGATTTTTATTCACCAAGTTGCTTTTACTTGGCATGGTTTAAACAAGCATTTCGTTTTTTTATTGAATCCTAGTTTTCGAAGAACAAATGAGATGAGTAGAGTTAGACACTAAAAGGATTATGCATTCTGCAATTTTTTATGTTTTTTTGCTAAAGTAGTCTTGATTTGGTAACAACTGGTCATAAACGCGATTTTTGTCATGAAATGACCAAATTTGGATAATTTTTTAAAAAAGATGATTCTATGGAACCTTTTTAGTTGTTTAAAGCTAGCATTATACGATGCAAATATTTTCACCAAATCTTTGCCGAAATCTTTTTTATTTATATTTGGAGCAAATATTTGCTTTGTGCAAAGCATAAACATATATTTTTTTTTGGTTTATTTAATTTACAATCCGTGCATAATAAGTAAATGATTTGACATAAATAATTTACATAACAGAATTGACTGAGATTCAACAAAATCAGCCCAATGCATAAACATTTGTCTAAATTTTTGTTTGTCAGTGTGAGGATCAAATATTTTTTGCAGCGAATCTTTATCAACATTTATTTTAAATCTTGCTTGCCATATAGCATTTGGAGCAAATATTTGCTTTGTGCAATGCATAAGTATTTTAATAAATTGTTTGTCATTGTGATGATGACCAAATATTTACAACGAATCTTTGCCAAAATGTATTTGGCCTTGTGTTTGCCAAATAGAATTTTGAGCAAATATTTCCTTCGTCGATTTTTTCATGCACACTTTTGTACCATTTTTGATAGTCTGTATGTCTGTATGAACATCTCGATCTCAGACATCTTTCGATTAGAGCTAGAAAGACTATATTTTACCAAAAGCTGCATTTTTTCCGTATGCTGGCGAATTTTTTTAATTCGTATCTTTGTCTTGCCCCTTTTTGCTAATAACAATACGCTGCAAAAATAATAAAGATCGAAAGAAAAAATGTTATAAAATATAGTGGAAAATTGATCAGCTCTTCTCAAAACAGTAAACAATGACTTTATTTCTCTGCTAGAGTTATGTGAGCCGAACAAACATCAAAATGTTGATATTTTTACAATTGACTTCATATCAAGCCAACCAACGTACATTCTTGACCTTTAAAAAGTCCACAATCCTAATTATTCATTTCTGTTTTGTCCCACTATTTCCAATTTTTTAACTAGAACCTTGCTTTGTATTTTAAACCTAAAAAAGCTAAAAATAATACCAGGAAAAAATATACATTATGTTAGCAAGAAGCCGCAGGCCTGATATTAGAGAATTGAATGTTTTCCGTGAAAATCAATCCCTCGTCATGTCTGTTGACAAAATGCATACTTTATAAGGTCGCACAAATATAAGTACATAATGACTGTATATGTATTCAAAGCGTCTAACACGCTCCCCGAACAAAAATACATAAATGCCAAAAACTTATTTTGGAAAATTTAGTATCTCTGACAGTTGGCTAACTGATGAATGACGCCTGATGCCAACAACTTGTCTAGAAGAGTCGAAAAAACACAACGTGGCTTTATTCAATTAGCGCTAATTTAAAATGCCAACATGTGTCTGGGAATGAAAATGAAAATGTACCAAGCGGAAAAACTGCAACCCCAATTTTCCACATGACCCCCAACAAAGTCGTTTTGTTTGTCATTTTTATCCAAGTGTTGATTGGTATAGATACAATACTACATATACATAGATACAGAGACAGACTTAGTTGAAGATGTGTGTGTTATGCTTTGGTCACACTACAGTTGTCAGATTTGTTTTTGTTTTTGTTGTTGTCATGCCGTAATGAAAATAAAAACAAAACTTTTTCTCTATACCTTTTTGACATATTTCGCAGATGAGAAAACTTCTGAAAACAATGTCAATCGACATGGCATAGAGACCCCCTCTTATATATTATATATGTTCAAATTGGCTGGGGTTGGATGCAAACAAAATCAAATTCAAAGCAAATCTCGTGTGAAAATGAACGAACTCTATAAAAATATACTTCTGCTGTAGGTAAAGAAAACACGATTTTGCAGCATAAGATTAGCAGCTTGAAATTGACTTTCTGAATAATACATTTTGGTATATACTTGTACTATATACTACATCTATGCTATGTACATATTTCTGCTAGGCATTTTTAATTAAAATTTGTATTCTGTTCAAAAAACAGAGTTAATCAAGTCATGCATATTTAAAATACTATTTGAACAAACAAAAAATAAGACTGAATCCAGCTTATGCTATATAGTATATAAAAAAAAAAAAGAAAGAAAAACAGATATTCCACTCCATTGTTGTAAGGAAAATGGAAATCTTTATCCTTCCTTTGAAGCATAACTTTATTATATATTAAAACAAATTAGATTGCATAATTTCCTAAAAACTAGCTTGAATTATTATTTTTCCAGCACAAACTGGAATGTATTTTCCGAAATTATCTGATAAAAATGAAAATAAAATTTCAATAATTGGAGTAAAGTTGCCTTCACTCAGCAAAAATAGTCGATCTTAACTAAAACGCGATTTTTTTTTAGCACAACATCTTTTCAATCTAGTTTTCATACAAATTTTTCGTTCTCTATTTTTCCTAAATTAAGAATAAAATACACTAAATCTCAGCATTAAGAAATGTTTTTCCCATTAAAATCTATTTAAATATTTTCAAAGTAAAAATTGGCTCTTGGTAAATTTTTGAAACTGAAATATCTTTTTGTAAGGCCAGTACGCAGCATCGAAAAAAGCGTTGAGACTACAAAATGCGTAAACAGTGCTATCCATTTTTTTTTGTAAAATTACGCTAGATGGCGCCAGCAATTTACCAGCAGTAACAATAGCTATTTTGTTTTAGAGCTATTTTAAAAGTTTCTTTTAATTATTATTATTGTAAATAATAAACAACCTTATTTATAAATATATCACAGCAAGTTTTTCTTCCCGTCGTCATGTGTTTGGCCATCAAAATATTTTTTACTTGTGCTGCTAGCGCCATCTAGCGCAAATTGCCGAAAAAAGGGCAGCACTATTTGCTCAAAAACGCAGCGCACACATTTGGGCAGCACTTTTTGCTTTCAAAGCTGAGTACCAGACAGCAAACATATTGGCGGTAAAAATTTTTTAACCTTTTTTTTTAAATTAAGTTTTGTTTTGACTTTACACTTTTCGATGCTGCGTACTGGCCTAAAAAATCGCTTTTGATTGGAAACTTTGTGATTTTTATTTTAGTTTTTTGGTAAGCTAGGCTTATTACAAATAGAGGAAATTAAAGATTTCAAGGATATATCTATGCTCACTAAAAATAAGTAGCAGCATTCTGTGTATCTGAACACCCAACATCGTTACTGCTTTTGTGGGATATCAAAGTTCGAACAAAAAGGTGTTTAAAATCTCTAAATGCAAAAATTTTTGAGCCCACTGAATTTAGCTATTTGAATTGAAAGAAATTTCAGACATGAGTTATCAATGATTTTCACTAGAAAAATGGGAATGATCTTGGAGCGGTGTTCTGGGAGTTTAGACGACCGCAGTCTTTGTTGCGTTTCTTACCAAAAAAAAGATAAAATCTGTATTCACCAAAAGTTAACTAGGTTACGTTTAAATAGAAGCTATGCTGAATGATACATATAATAAACCAGTCGTATGACAGATGTGTGGAATATTAGCTTTTAAGGTAATGTCGATCTTCCTTAGAAATACGAGGGGCAAGTTCAAATTTTAGCTATTTAACTTTATATTACTTAACAAAAGCCCTACATAAATCGTTCGAATACGATAGGAACACCAACACCTGTTTTATAATACAGCCACGCAAAAAAAGAGTCGCGATCTGGAGACAAGCCATATGTTTTCTTATATGTTTCGACGCGTTGAAACCGAATCAGAATGAGTCCAAAGGATTTCACCTAACATTAAAAAGAAAACCCACAAATCAAGGTATTTTGATGATTATCTCAGAAACCCGATGTGCTTGGAACTTTTTGACCTCCTATTTAGATGCAGCGAAATGTTGTCGGTGTTTTTGAGGTGTAGGTAGCACTAGGACCCGAAAAATATGCCTTGTCCTGAGATAACGATACTTTTTATCATTGTGTGCCTATACATTATTTTTGAATATGGACAAAAGAAACTTATAAAATATTCGAAAAAAAAAATAGTATTTAATTGGGAACCCCTAACAATAAAACATTAGCCTGTTCCGTGCAGAAAGTGACTGCGACTGTAATTATAACAACATATGGTCTTAGTGCACTGCCTCCTTTAGTCATTGCGATAAAGCTCAAAGTTTCATTTAAAATCTAGTCATTTCTAAAATATTAATTTCGCACGATTTGCACACACAATAAGCTCCAAATAAAGTCTCAAACAGAGAGCATAAAGTACGTATTGGGTTTTAGAACAGAGATATAAACGGCCCCCAGCATATTTGGCGCTTTTATTGTACACATAATCATTCAACATGATGATCAACAGAGAACATTAGAGAGAAACCAAAAAAAAAAATAAAATCGGAGCGGACCGACTATAATGTACTCTGTATACTCAACTGTTTACTCTACGGCAGTGGCAGTGATGCCACTTTTCAACTAAAGACCAAAGTAACCCCCAGAGGATAGTTCTAAAGTTGAATTAAGTATATTTGGTTTCAGACTGCAGCTTGGTGCTTTATATTCAGAAAAATTATGAACCCCTAAAGTAATGGGATGGCATGGTCAGTGAACTCACTATTTACGATTTAATTCAACGTATTGCAGGCTCACTATATTTTATAAAATTTAATTCCATTGCACAATGGAAAGTCAAAATTGGAACAAAATGAGAATTTAATAAGATTTTACACATATTAAGGTTAGGTTAGGTTATAGTGGTTGCCTGTCCTGAAAACAGCCCAGACACACTTAGGCACAAGGAGGCCCTTTGTGATGCCACAGGTATCGCTGGCCACGAGCTGACCAGAGATTCCCTTATATCTTGTGTATACTGGAATCGCTGGTCGGCACATGGTCCGCTCTGAGAGGACCGGCACGACTATCCCATAGTAACCGGATTATTGCTGAACCAGCCTGAAAGTTCAATGAACCTGGCTATTTCTCTGGGACAGAGGTTGGAGAGGTCTGTGAGGCTGGTCAGAAAAGGGGACCCAAGGGTCCTTAGTCTCCTTCTTGCTAGGGAGGGGCATTGACACATAAGGTGGAAGACGGTTTCCTCCTCCTCTTCGGATCCGCAGCCGCGGCAGAAATCGTTGGAGGGGACGCGCATTCTTGCGGCATGCCTGCCCATAAGACAATGTCCTGTAAGAATAGACACAGTAGTCGAAAGGGATTTGCGGTTCAACGTGAGCAACTTCCGAGTCTTGTTGCTGTCGATATTTGGCCAGGTGAGTCTTGAAATGCGACAAGAATCCTCATTAGTCCAGGCATTACGGGCAATTGCCAGATACTTTTGTTTAATGGCCAATTTGACTGTGGCCAGGGGAGTGCCGATGTCTATATCGGTATAGACAACGGGAAGGAGGGTGCCCTGTTTGGCCAGTTCGTCCGCCACGCAGTTACCCAGTATGTCCCTATGTCCGGGTACCCACACGAGGCGTACCCTAGAGAGCAAGGAAAGCTGGTTTAGGACGATTTGGCAAACATGCACGAGCTTGGAGTTGGCGTTGAAACCAGTGAGGGATTTTATTGCAGCTTGACTATCCGAAAAAATGGTAATGTCTGTTGCAAAACTTCCGCCCTCCTGTAGTGATTTCGCCGCGTAAAAGATGGCGAGAACTTCCGCCTGGAAGACGCTGCAGTGGTCTGGTAGCCTAAGAGAAACCTTCCAATTGAGCTTGTCCGAAAATATGCCGCTGCCGACCCTACCATTAAGTTTGGATCCGTCGGTGTATATTTCGGTAGAGCCTTCGGAGGTGACATACTTATGGCTCCATTCCTCCCTGCTCGGGATATGTAAGTCACAAACCCTCTGTAGACTTGGGTATTTAGTGACGTAGTCAATGGAATTGGGAGCTGGTGGGTCCATGTTGAGGATAGTGGCGTGGCCAGATAGGGAGCGCCAGTGAGAGATGGTGTGGAGTCGCGTTGCTGCAATCTTGGCGGATTGCCTAACCAGGAGTCCCGAGGGGAGCCAGCACAGCAACGCGAAGAGGGCCTTGGTGGGTGTTGACCTAAGGGCGCCGGTTATACGGATCGCAGCTTGTCTTCTGATTTTGTCAAAGGTTTTAAGGTTCTGTGCTTTGTCAAGGGCTTGCCACCATATGACCGCACCGTAAAGGAGATTGGGTTCCACGATGGCAGTGTACACCCAGTTTACGACCTTTGGTTTGAGGCCCCATCTGACACCAACTGCTCTTTTGCAGCAGTATAAAGCACACGTAGCTTTGCGCACGCGCTCGGCAACGTTTGCTTTCCATGTCAGCTTAGAGTCGATCGTGAGCCCGAGATACTTAACCTCTCTACTTAGGGTAAGTCGTGTCCCGTTGATTCGTGGTAGGGTTAAGTGGGGAATCTTGTATTTCTTTGTGAATAGTACCACTTCCGTTTTCAGTGGGTTTATGCTCAGCCCAAATTTACTGCACCAATTTAAGATAATGTGCAGTGCATAGCTGAGTTTATCGGATAGTGTTTGAGGGAATTTCCCAGAAGCGGCTATGGCTATGTCATCAGCGTAAGCAATAATGGTACAGCCAGTAGATTCTAAATCTGTAAGCATAGAGTTCACCGCGAGGTTCCATATGAGAGGAGATAAGACGCCCCCCTGAGGTGTGCCTCGACTGACTAGTTTGCGAATATGAACATCACCCATAGTTGAGGTGATTATTCTGGATTTAAGTAGCGTCTCAATAAATTGAACCAGATTGGGGTCTATGTTGAGAGCTGAAAGGGCGGTGATAACCGCATTAGGGCACACATTATTGAAGGCCCCTTCTACATCGATGAAGGCTGCAAGAGTGTATTCTTTCACGGCGAAAGATCTTTCAACTTGCGCTACTAAAGAGTGTAGGGCAGTTTCCACTGACATCCCTTTCGTGTAGGCATGCTGCGACGTTGAGATTAGTTTCGGGTCAATTGTGGTTCTGATATGCAGATCAAGAACCCTTTCAAGGACCTTTAGGAGGAAGGACGAAAGACTTATCGGTCTGTAGTCCTTGGCTTTTGTGTGTGATGCTTTCCCGACCTTGGGAATGAAGACAACACGAGAAGTTCGCCAGCAGAGCGGTATGTACTGCTGTCTTAGGCAGGCGTTATAGATTCGCTGGAGCCATGGTAGGATTAGGTCTTCTCCCTTTTGTATATCAAAAGGAATGATACCATCTGGTCCCGGGGATTTGAAGGGCTTGAAGGTTTGAATGGCCCATGATATCTGAGCAGTAGTGACCGCAAAAGGCCTGATATCTGTATTATGGGCGGGTTTGGCCTGATATAGCGCCATTTCTGAGTAACATATGTTGCCCGGAAAGTGCGTGTCGAGAAGCACTTCAAGTGTTTCTATGTGGGAGGTGGTCCAGCTACCATCCGGTTTCTGGATGCAGTCCAGGTTGGACTTGGAGGCATTGAGAATTTTGCGCAGACGGCTCGTGTCCGATGTGGATTCGATGTTTTCACAGAAAACCCTCCATGCAGACCTTTTGGCCCGTCGTAGGGCGTATTTGAATTCTCGCTGCTTGTTTTTGTAGGAGGTCCAATCGTTAAGATATTTGGCCCTATTGTAGAGAGTTCTAGCCTCACTGCGCAAGCTTGCAATCTCCGGGGTCCACCACTCGGGCCGTGGTTTGCCCCTGGGGACTGTGAGAGGGCAAGCGGTAATAGCCGCAGTTTGTAGGGCTTGCGTTAAGGTGTCGGCAGCCACATCTAAGTCGTGGTTGCTTGAGGTGGGCGGTAAGCTGGTTGGAAGGCTTTCCCCCAGTTTGTGTCTAAAGGCCTCCCAATCGGTATGCCTTCTGTTTCTACGTGTGGTACAACTTCCGGAATTCGGTAGTTGCCTCACATTTAAGTTAAAGGTAATGTACCGATGATCCGAAAAGGAGCATTCATCGGCAACAAACCAACTGTCAAGAGAATGGGAGTAGTTATCACTAATAAGGGTAACGTCGAGAACCTCTCTTCTACTCTGCGTTATGAAGGTGGGTTCGTTGCCCCTGTTAGCGATAACCAAGTCGTGGGCGAGAATAAAATCTAAGAGACACTCACCTCGAGTGTTGGTGTCCGTGCTCCCCCATATCTCGTGGTGAGCATTGGCATCGGCACCGATGATTATGGGAATCCTCCTCTGATTTGCCTCCCGTGTCATATGCCTGGTGATATCCTGTGGAGGATTGTCACCATGGTCATGAGCCATGTAACAGGATGCAATCCATATGGCAGTAGCCTTGTATTCAATGGCTACTGCAGTATTGTCACTATTGCTGAAATTAGTGAGTAAGAGAGCGTTGATGCTATTTTTTACAATTATGCAAGATCTAGGTTTACCTTGATCTGCAATGTAGATGGTCTTGTAACCGCTGGTGTTGAGTCCGCAAACCTTGCCGTTAACGAGCCAAGGTTCTTGGACCAGGAAGAGCTCCTCCTTCCGGTCTGCTATCCGGAGGAGCAGGTTGGCCGAAGCGGTTTTAGAGTGCTGGAGATTTATTTGGACCACTCTCAGCATCTCCGCTTGGAACTATGGTGTTGTCGGCCTCGTCCTCATCCGAAAGTAGTGAAGGCAGGCTTGTGGCATCAACGTCCATGAATTCCTCGCCCGGATCAAGCCGGCCGAAGAAATGTCTGGCCATATCAGCAACAGACAAGCAACTACTTCTGCTATCAGAAGAGCAAACGCTTGCGTTATCATTTTCCCTGCAGGGGCTGTCTACTGTCACCTGGTCGGTTGCTTCCAACTGGGGGACCGTTTCGGTGCTAGGCGGTTCAGCACTTGGAGGTTCAACGCTTGGAGGTTCAGCGCTTGGTGGGGGCTTGTCACCTCGGTAGATGTGTAGGGTGATCGAACCAAACCCATAATTTATCGTACCTTTGCGAGTCTCGATGAGCGCCACAGATTGCTCATTAAGAATGATCGTGGCCTCACGGAAATTGGAGACTGGATCGCCTACACGCGCGACTTTCCAGTCCTGGGTTGGGAGCTCGCTGTTACTGAGCTGAAGGACCCTTAGGATGTCCTCTGGTTTAGAGGGCTCCATAGGGATGCGGGCCTTAGAGCGTGGTCGGCTGGGAATTTGGTCTACAGGAACGGCTTTGAGCTGAGCTCCGGGCCAAATTTCCCCTACCTTTTCCACTGCCATCTTGTACAGATCCGCAGAGCGTTGATCCGCACAAGAGATGATTTTAACATGCCCTTGGTACCACCCGGCATCCCGACAACAAGGGGAAGGGCCGGGGAAAAGAGGCATGATTTCCAAGAAGGTTTTGAGCAGAGCCAGTTCGACCATCCTCCAGTTAGCGGAAGAGATGGTCCCGTCAGAGTTGCTTACGTCCACGACGGCCCATGTCAAGCTCTCCTTGACAATCTCGCTCAACGGCCTCATGGGGTTGGGCGGTGGGACACGTCGTGGCCGCTTAGTAGCTTGCGCAGCGGGAAGGGGAGGTTGTTGCTCCGAAGATCGCTGCCTCTTCTGAGCAAGGGGGGTGGAGGAGGTGGAAGTGGGTGGACGGGCGCCCAAATTGGCTTTCGCCCACACCAATTTTCCCTTTTCCTCCTCGGTTAGTTTGGAGGGTTCGACTTCGCCAATTTTTGCAATAATGCGAAATGCGGCCCTTCTCGTCCTGTACGCTTTGGTGCTGGCACTGACGTGACCAGGCGCCTCTGCGCGAGTATTAGGGTTGCGAGTACCTGCCGGTACAGAGGTTGGCCTAGCCGTGGAGGCTGCCTTGTTGAAGGCACCTGCCCGTGCAGCCGCAGCACTCGTTGAAGGGGCTAGGTTCAACGGACTAGGGGATGGTGCGGCCATACGGGGAGGCGAAAAGCGCGAGGAGCAGCTGGTGGCAGCTGAGCGAGCAGTTTGGGGCGCGGGGCCCAAAGGTTCACTGGCGGGCACTTGGCGTACCAGAGTTTTGCGCTCTACCGAAGGGTTGAGCGCTTTGGAGGTTTTGTTTTTATTAGAATTAGTTTCCATGCAATAAGGGTCCCAGCTCAAAGCCGCTATCTCAGTTCGTAAAAATGTGTGGTCGCTATAAATGGTCCCATGGTTATCTATGAAGTCAGGGAGGCCATGCGAGGGTTGGCATCATACCTTATGGGTAGTGATGCTCAGAGCCAGACCAGCGCAGATCGGGAGTAACTCAACCGAACCCACACCACCAACTTAACGGTGACGAACATCGAACGTACTAAGAGACCTGCCAGAGTTTTAACGGGACGGGGAGCGAGCGCAGCCTTAGACCGGAGCCGTTCACTTCGGATTTCACTCCGTCGCTACTAGGTCCGGAAGTTACGCTCACCAGCTAGAGTCAATCAAGACCAAACGTAAATCAGAATCGTAGTCCGTGAAGGAGGCGGGGGTCGTGCCAGGTGTAGGTCATTTAGCGTTACCCAGGATGCACCACGTGGAGGCGACCTACAATACATCCCCATATTAAGGTATCCTGTGAAAAAAAATTATTAAATTATAATTAGTGGTTTTTCAGTTATTGGCAATCAAAGTTGACATTTTGTATTTTATGAGCTTTCGTGATAATTTACAGAAAAAAAAAAAAATGCATTTACCATGATACATGTAGCTACGAAATCTTTATTCAATTTATTATTTATAAATATTACTTCAGAGAAAAAATAAAATTGAGCTTAAAAACTTTTTGGTTTTAAAAATATTCGAGTAGTTATAAAGATTTTGTTTGTTTTTTTTTATCATTTGGCTACTTTGCTTTAAGCGTACCTCAGACTACCACTCGATATTTGATGAAAAAAAATTTTATAAATTTCTTCATTTATTTTACAAGAAAATGTAATTCTTCACGATTTTCGGAAATTGAATTTTTTATCTAAAAGTTCAATTTTAAAAATTAACCCCCAGGAAATACTATTTTTTGAATTTCTTAGCTGCCTAAAAGTATGCTTTAATAACCATTTTTTCAAAAAACTAAAATGTACTAAAATGTAAAAAAAATTTACAATTTGAAAATTTTATAGCATACTTACAAAGATGACAATAAAAAAATTTAAAAATGATCAATTTTGACGAAAAAACGTAAAAATTTAAATATGGATTTTTGAATCTTTTTTTCGAAAATTAAAAGAGCATGACAAAAAAAATTATAACGTTAAAAAAACAGATTGTTTGGTGGTGTCGTCTTTTTGTAATTGTCTTAGAAAGCTGAAACTGTTTGGGGCTAAAACTCCAAAGCCATTCAATATTTTGGGTATAGGCTATTTTTTCAATGTACTTATGTGGAGCTCATATCTACCTCTGTATGAAATGTGGTCCAATTCAAATTAACAGTTTTTTTTTGTGGTTAAATGCCTATACGCAGTACGAAATATTTCGCACGGAATCGCAAAACTTCATATAAAAAAAAAAACCATTTGGAATATCCCATTTCGGAAATTTATTTTTATATGAAGTTTTGTCATTCTGCGCGAAATATTTCATGCTGCGTAGACCCCTTAAGTTAAAAATTTTTTTTTGTTTTTTTTTTAAATTTTTTCCGATTTTGGTCTAGATTATCTTAAAAAAATCTGAGGAGATTAGATTATCTTAAAAACTTCTCAGAAAAATAGTTCAATCCTTTAGGAACACGTGTGTTATATTTCATCACTCTAAAAAAATTATTATGGAAATGACAGTGTTTTGGTCAAAATATGAAAATCTCGGCTCACAGTGCATTGTAGAAAACGAAAAATACCCAAGTCCCATATAAATATTGAGCCGAGGTACAAATAACTCCTACAAATAACCTCAAAAAATTGCATTAAATTTTGTTTTTTTCAATTTATGGGGTCACTGAAGCTGAGGTCCAAAAAAACCCTAGCATGCCAGAGTTCTCAGGCAATCTCCAAAATACCTGGTTTATTCGATATTTTTGAGATTATGTCAAAGCACAGACGTTCTTTAGAGAAATTTTTTTTTTGATGCCGGTTGTCCGGCGATGTTTTTTATAAATTGTTTGATTTCGCTAAATCCGAATCCGAGGTCAAAAAAGCCCTGAGATATACTCCAAAAATAAGTAGTTTTATTTGTATTTTAAAGGTTATTTTTGGGTTTGGAAATTTTCTTTTTACCTTGTATACGAAGTTTTATGGCCCATTGAAATACGTTGGTCCGCCTTGCATCTTAACCTGATAAACTTCATTGGGGTTTTTAGATTTGCCTATTTTATATACAGAATCTTCTTATATAAAATCCTTTCGCATTAACTAATGTATATACGCCTTACTCTTTGGATGTAGGGTATAGGAACAGTGTGTATGTCCTATATACCCCAATAAGTATGCAAACTGACAAATGTTAAAGTTGTCGGCTAACATGAAAACACATTTATCTAGACTGAGACTGAGAGTATCTGTGTGAGTATCCGTGTGCGTGTGTTAAGATACACTTGCATGTGTATGCATGTGCGTATTTTTAAAGCTGCTCCGCAACTGGTTTTCTGGAAATAGGAACTTAATGGGTTCACAAGTTGCCCATTTGTAGGCACTCGGCTGCGAATTAATGCGGCACACAATTAAATTAAATAACACCATAATTAATTACTACACGCAAACACATAACCTCACATAGATACACGCACACACATACAAGTACATACTTATATAGTGGTTAGGAAAAAAGGCAATAACAACAACAATCGTCCAGCGTGCTTTTAGGCCTGCACTTTAGTACCTACAAGTTTTTGGGGGTGGGGTTTCTGGCCCTTTGTTAGTGGCTTGATTTGTTAGCAGTTTGGCTATAAGGTGTTAATGGTCGCCATTGTTAGCCCTACTTGACGCCTCTATGTATTAGTATATATAAATATATAGTATACTACCCGCATATCATTCATTATGCAAGCTTGCTGATGCTTGAAATAAAGAATGATTTATGATGAAGCTGGCCACGCATGTTCGTTCTCACAATTAAAGCTCTTTCCTTGGGCCACCGTGTGGTCTCTACTATTCCAATCTTTTATGGGTTTTACTACAATATGTAGATATTGTGTGTGCTCTTTTATGCAAGTGTGATAAGGGTTAAGGCGCACAAACAAAGTACTATATTAACCGAATAAGTCATTGAAAGAGTTAATAAAAAATGCCATTCATTCAAGTCGTTAAACTTTGGGCTGGCAATGCTGGTTGGAGTGCATAAAGGCACCCTTCGTTACAAATCCTTAATCACTGTATTTGAATTAAAACGTTAACTGATCACGCGAAGCAGCGGCCAAAAGTGAATTTACTTTGAATGATTGCAGGCATTTTTTTTAAATGTAGCCAATATACCGTGGTTCCAGATGTAGTTCAAAAATACAAAACAAAAAATTTAAATTAAATGTAACAAATTTTTTGTTATTTTTCTCGAGAGCAGCTGATAGGAACTTATCGGAAGTGTGTCCTTTCATTTTATTATATAATACCGTTTTTTTTTAACAGTTCATTAAACTTAGCTTCAAACTTTTTATATAAGCCTATAATGTCAATCTAAAGGCCTCTGTTGCTCTGGCTATATACATTCTTTATACTTTAGAATTAATTTTTATCATATAAAATTGTAAATAAATAAACTAATAAATAAAGTTTTTTTTGGAGTCGTCTACCTAGCCTTAATAAATTTTTTTTTAGCCATACTAAATAATTTAATATTTATTTTTTTTTTGCCGCTACGTGGAACATTAAATCAGGAACCAAGAGGCGAAGCCCCATAACATTGTCTCATAATAAGAGTACACTGTCGGGCAGAAAGGTAAAAGTGCCCAACATAAACGTACGCTAAAAAAATTTGCATTTCTGCTCCACTAAGACACTTTATTACCAAAATTGAGGCACTTTTGCCCAACACTTGTAAATATAATTAGGCATCACAATGGACCACCTGGTCTCTGGTCTCGACAAAAAATGTAAGTGGTTCTTGGAGGTTATCTCAGAATTCTAAAGTGTTGGGCTTTTTTGGACTACGGATTCAGCGGCGCAAAACATATACGGGTTGCCTTGCCATATTTTAAGTTCATATCACTTTTTTTTGGGGGCCTGTGTTATCATTTATTTTAGCAATGAAGCCAGAATTTATATTTACCTAAATTAAAAAAAAAGAAGTTCTAACTGAAAAACTTTTAAAAGAAATGTGAGTAACGCCACGCTATGTAATGTCACGCCAAATCGTTTTTAACTCTATCGCTTACAGAAATAAATTATATTCGGCCACGCTCCGAAAACAAATCCGAACATTACAAAAAAAAAAAAAAATACGGATTTGGCAGTACGCAAAAACGAATCCGAATAAAATTGTTCGTTTTGTTTTTTTCGTTTTCCGGAGCATGGCCGATTATCTCGAAATCACCCTAAAAAATTTGTATACTAAAAGTTCTGGCTAATTCGCAGAGGTTTACGATTTTGTATTTAAAGTCAAAGCCCTTTGTTTTGTGTAACGTCACGCCAAGCGCAATTTCGCTTATACGTTTAAATCGGTAAGACCGATTGTTGTCATTTCTTTTTACTAAAATATTTGCTAGATATAAAAAACTTTTTAAAAATGTATCTCTTCGATTTACCGTGTTTTCTCCCACACCCCTCAACATACCAACTTGAAACTTACCCCATATACTTTAAATAACTTCTTTGACGTAACATTCGAATTTCATCAAAATCGGTAAAAATTTAGGGAACTTATAGGAATAAATATCGAATTTCACCAAAAAAAAAAATCCAATTGGAAAGTTTGTAGAAGGAATATGCAGGAAAAATTGCTTGCGAGACAAAAGTTACAGGGTATTCCACTGTCGGGCACCGCCTCGACTGTACCACATTTTTTTATAATATTTTTACGTAGTAACCTTACGCCAAAAATGCACATATTTAATATTTGAATATTTAATATTGAACTTTAACTGAAATCCTAAAACGATATTAATTGGTATCGTACCTAAAACAGAAACCAATAGGTAAATTGTATCAGATCATAAATATGATAAAAAATTTATTTAAAATCTCTTTTGAACTAATTTGTTTCTTTAAAATCAAATTGTGAATATTATTATTTTTTTTGTACCAACATATTTTCTTAAAAAATATATATAATATTTTATTAAAATAAATTTTTAAAATATTAACAGAATAAATATTTCTTGTTTAATGAAAAAAAAAATTAAAATTATGTAGGTAAATATTACAAAAGTACCATTGCTCTCCATTAAACTACTTCCAAATTGCACTTAATATAAGTTCAAAAAATTAAAAAATTTGTTGAGAAGAATTGTGTGAGTCAAGTTATCAAAACTATGATTACCTTTTTTTTAACACAACACTCCCACTGTCTTCAATCAATTTTTGCCCATATAGCACACAAAGTACAGATTAAAAACTTGGCGTATATAGCTTTATATATATATTTTATTTAAATAATTAGCCCTACGTAATTAATCAATTTTCAGGCCTTAATCTCTTATAAAATAATTTTTGACCGCTATGTGCATAAGGTCGAACCCACTGTGCCTGCTGCGGTTGTAGGCTTTGAAATCTCCAAGAGGTGTTAATGAGCATGATTTGCCGGAATCACTTAATTGAACCAACAAATGCAAAATCTCGTCAAGGAATTTAAAAAATTTCATTCAATAAACAGACAGTTCTTGCCTTTAAAGATATTTTAATTAAGGTTAAGGTTCAATACATTTTTTATGCTGTTGTAAATTTCTGCTGCTTGATTTTAGCAGCGAATTTTATTTGGTACTTTAGCAAAGTTTTTAAGCCAAATCCTACTCACTCCAAGTAGCTAATGTCTCCTTCGAACAAAGATTGAATTTTTCATCTTCTTTTTTTTTTTTTGCCTTTATTGGCAACACATGGTGATAAAAAATATGAAAGCATATTATATACTACAGACCGAAAGAACACTTGTCCGACAGTTCAAATTGCAATAACAATTCAAAGCATCTTGCGCTGTTCTCCACTCGTTGCAGATGCAAAGTATTCGCTCATAAATAAAAAGATTATGACCTACTCACAAATCAATGCAACTTGCCACATAAACCCCTTCAACTTGCAGCTTGCACCATTTTAGTATGAGTATCTGTGGAAATGACAGCCATGATTGGAATTATACGATGCGTCATATCGGAAGCCAAATGTGCCACTCAAAATATTTTTAATGCTGACAAGGAGCTCAAGGTCCCGAACATAAAGCAAAGTTATCTGTCCTGTACATATGTATCATGGTTTTATATGTTATATAAACATATCATATATTTTAATAACAAAAATTGTCTGCATAAAAAGGTGACTGGTTAACGCGTTGTGCTTACGGCAAAAAATAAAGGAGAAAGATTCAAAAGAGCTACTGCTTCCGTTTGATTTTTATAGAGGCGGTGAACTATTAGTTCCGGGGCATAAAATATTAACAATCGTTTAAATATAAGCTTTAACGAAGGAATGGACTACGTGTAGTGAGTCTCGCAACCGAGAACAATCTGTGGATTAGTAGCACGGCTTTTCGTCACAAGCGAATACACAAGCAAACATGGATGATTCCTGGAACCAGGAGAGGCAATCAAATTGGCCACGTTTTGGTGTACAGAAGACATGCAACCTCAGTTCTTGATGTAAGAACCTGCAGCGGCGCGCATGCAGTGATTCCGACCATTATCTCATTAAAATTAAAATAAGGCAGAGAATAGCAACTGTCCAATCCCAGGAAAGATTCAAAAGAGAAAAATGGAACATCGCTGAACTAGCCGCAAAAGAGGATGTAAAGAATAACTACCAGGGCAAATTAAACGAATGTATCAGTGCCCTGGAAAATAACTCGGCAATCGAAAACTGGAGCTTGGTCTCAAAATTTTTTGACAGATGCCGCCAAAGCCGCAATCGGCACTGCGCCAAGGAGAGAGTGGTTTGACGAAGTTTGTAGGCAGGTTATTTCCAGAAAAAATGAGGCCTATCGAGTATATAGGCAAAGCGGAACTCGTAGAGCACGGCACGCCTATGAGAGCAAACGAAGCGAGATTACCTCAACGCCAAAGTTCTAGAAATTGAAACAAACGCCAAGAACAACCCGATGAAATTCAATCGCCAACTAAATAAGTACATTGCGCCTTTTCAGCCGCGAGTCAATAATTGCCTTGCAGAAGACGGAGCCATCCTTCAAACAGAAGAAGAAGTGCTGCAAAGATGGCGAATCTCATTTTTGTGCTACGCTGAACATTAATTACCCCAGCTACCGCTATCACCGCTAATTGGAAACCTAAACAACATCCTAGTTCGAACATTTGAAGAAACGCTTGCAGCCTTGCACAAGCTCCGAAATAATAAAGCCAGTGGCGAAGACTCTATAACAGCCGAACTTTTAAAAGATGGAGGTCCTGGCCTACATGAATATCTGCAAGGCCTCGTGGTGGAAATTTGGAACACCGAAGTGATTCCATCGGAATGGCTAATCTGTGTGATTTTCCCAGTTCATAAAACGGGGGATTAAAGATTATGTGGCATGCGGTATCTCGCATTTAAATGTTGCATATAAGCTATACACAAACGTTTTACATGAAAGAATTTCGGAATACGCTGAAGAGAATGCTGTATACTTAGCCAAGTCTTTGAGAAATTCAGAGAGTATGCACGAGAAGTTCACTGCCTCTTTATTGATTTTAAGCAGGCCTTTGACTCGTTGATGAGAGAAGCAATCCCATACATCTTGCAAAGTCTAGGGATCCAGCGAAAGTAGCAAGACTGGTGTGTGCCACTCTGACAAGCACTACTGCAAAAGTATTAATACAAGGCCAAATATCTGAGGGCTTCGCAGTAGAAACAGGGGTAAAGCAAGGTGATGCCCTTTCAACGAGTTATACTGATATTGTAGAGAATTTTATATTGTAAAGAATTTTAAAGCATAGAGAAAATTTGATTTACAAAAAACCAATTTTTGTCACCTTTGATCTTGAAAATCTTGAGATGGGGTCGGTTACGCTTAGAAGATATAGCTTGTCAAAAATATAAATATTTAGGTATCGATCACTCGAAAAATAGTCGGAATTTCGAAAAAAAAATTCTTGGTTAATAGTGGCTAGTAACTGTTGTACAAATCATTAAAATCGAAAAAGTCGACCTAAAAAGTGGCCAGTTTCATTTATTTTCACCGATAAAAATCACCTATTTCAAAATTAAAGTGGCAACCCTCTTTTGGTGTCAGCGAGTTTTATCCAGCTGAGTAATTGAGTAACTTGAGCTTGCTGATAGTTTTCTTGGCATTATTAAGGCAGTCAGGAAACAAATTTTGAAGCTATTTAAAGTCTATTAAATATTAATGTTTAGAGTTTATAAATGTTATACATTTGTTTATTACGTGTAGTATCTTGTTTTTGTTCAGCAAATGTTTGGAAAGAGAACCAATAGCTTTAAATTATTGGATATTATCCCAAATTGCAGAATGGGCTGCTATGTCTCTTACAATGAAATTAGGAAAAGGACACCACAAGAAACCCAAGATTAAATTCTTCCGATGTTGGGTCCGTATTAAGATAACTAGCGCGCTTCGCACTCCAACCCCTTATATAAGTTTCAAGATTTTTCAACTATGGTATTCCCATGCCCTAACTTCCGCAGTGTTCGTTGGATTGAGAATGCTATAGTTGTGCCCACTCGACATAGTTTCCACTCGAAACAGTTTCCGAAGTACAAAGAATTTTAAATTTTAGTTTAGGAATGACAAAAATATAAAAAAAAAAAATCCTAAAAGTTTCTCATTTCGTGAGAAAATTTTCGAACTGCATATGGGCCTTTATGTAAAAAAACTTTTACAATGTTTAGGAAAATCTATCGGTAATCGTTGTAAGGATAATGTCACCAACCCCAAAATATTGGTTTATAGATGAAACATAATGTCTTTCTCCTTAGTTCCGGTGGGATATTTTGGCCGAAAAGGGCTTAGAGGCTCGAAATAAAGTATATTAGAAAGAAAGTAGATCACACCCTCGCAAAAATAGTGGATTTAATCACATGTCAGATGGCAATGGACTACTCCGGTTCCTTGTTATGAAGTCTCTGCCTAAGAGAATTTTAGCAATAAGAAAGCTTTTTCCAAAAGATGTAATATATCTGAACTAACCAACATGTTGAGTAGTTGCAATCAGCTGCAGTCTCTGATGATGGTAATGATACTGTGAAGAAAATGCAAGGACACTATTGGAAGAAAGCGAACCTGATATTAATTAAATTATAATTATATTGTTAAATATTTTTCTATAAATAATTTAAAGACTAGAATTTTAATTGATTTTGTTAAGATCAAGCTTGAGTAATATATCAATGGAGGGTTACATTGGAGGTAAGGGTGAGCTAAGATTTTGCCCAGTTTATTTCTAAGCCATGCCTATGAGAATTCCATGAGTTTATGCCAAAATAAGGAAATTTTGAAACATAGTGCACTGAGCTCATTCTAACTTCAGTCTATGTAGCCAGTAAGGCCGATATTTATGGACCGATTACAAAGTTTGATGTTAATCCAATGTTTTATTTATTTCCCGTGCTTTTCGCATACAAACTAAAGCTGTAACTTAAAGATTGTGTAGAACTTCGACAAAAATTCGGGGGTGGCAGACGAAAAAAAAAAATTAACTGGATCTGGCTGGACACATAAGGAGTCCAAATATCAAGTTTAGTTTACCCAGCTCCTAACAACTCTAAGAACCAGGCGTTAATACAGACGGATAATCGGACGCATAGTCATTCTACTGTCCATATTGAAGTAAACAAGATGCGATCATACTTATATTTATGCAGGAAAAGGAAGACATTTTAATTTTAAATTTACATTTTTTCTTTAAAAAACAAAAAAAAAAACTGCGGTGCGATCATGGGAACCCCGTCAAGAACAAATTATTTATAATACTAATTAAAAATGATACACAATTAGTTAATTATAGATCAACTACCCTTACGTATGTCTTTTCCACAATTATTAATAGTCTACTCGATACTCTCACGCATATACACATAAAGAAATTAAAGAAATTCGTGCTTAAAGATAAAAAAAATTTAAATTTTTGGTATACTTATATCATAGGTAATACTTTATCCAAATATCTTTATTTGCTTACGAGGTATGTCTTAGTGTGCAGTGATCGATAAATCCAAAATAATCGTTAAAATCGAATAGAATGGTTATAAAAGTGTTCTGCTTTTCGCTCATATATTCAAAGCTGTTGAGTTGGAATTCTGCGACAACGATTTGCTGCACAATTCTTCCGTCCCGTCCTTCTGCTGCTTCCTTAGATGTCACCAAGGCACTTGAAATTTTATTATGCGTGTTTGCAGCTGTTTTACGTTCCTTACGTACTTATTTTTTTTTGCGATTCCTGTTGCATCTTAAAACTCAGTGAGGCATGCAGCAGAGAAATATGCGCCAAGTGACGTCATTGTCCATTTACTTTGGCTGGCAGCGCTGCTAGGCATAAAACAAGATGAGTTTGGACTGCCAAAGTATCTTAATCTGTGTGCTGGGCTAACAAAGCACTCCTCAAAAAATGTGGCACCAAGAGCAGAGAGAGAGAGCAGTTGTTGCACTGATTAATGAGCTGCAAATGATGATATGCGACATCAGCTGCTGCTTGCAACCAAAAATACTTACTCCGCACATCGTAAATCACAAATAATGGGGCGTATGACGAGATGCATCAACGAGTAGGATTGGGGGCAGAGAGTCTCGCGTCGTTTGTTGCACTTGTTGATAATGTTGCTAATGATGTTGTTGATTTGATGGCAGCTGGCATTGTTGAAGTTGTTGCAAGCACTTGTTGCATGAAGATACGCCGCCTGCAGCTGCAACTGGCAGTGCAGACACTACGGACAATGTACAGTGCACGCAAAAAGTTTTCTATTTAATGCCCCAGGCGCCAAACTTCAAAATGGCAGCTGCAATTGGCCGAGCTGTTTTGTTGCCCTGCGTCTTTTAAGCCATTTTAAAAAAGCCAACAACTGTACAAAGCTTGAGAGCTGAAAAACTTTTGCAATTGTGGAATCTGCCATTTGAAAGTGGCACGTGGCATCTTAAATTGTTAAATCGGGAATTGATCTGACAGCGCACTTAACTATTTTTTTTTCTTAGTCATTTGTTGGGTTAAACTTGGTGTACCCCAAAGGGTTGAGGGAATTGGTCGAAAAGAAATTTTTTCCTCATAGACAAATAAAATAAAATGATTTCATATTTTTGGCTTCAAAAGTTTCTACAAAATGCTGCATAATATAATAAAAAACGTCAGTAAATTTACTCTTGCAAACCCCATTATTTTAGAATTTTTTTTTCACCATTTTATTTTGCGAAAAAAGTTAGGATCCAGGACTTCAGAGCAATACTTATAATTCCATTTCTTTCACAATTTGTTGGGATTTAATTTGCATACTCTAAGTGTCATGATAAGTATAGGAATGTATCCACAATAAAGGTACGTATTTCTTCGTAATAATCGTAACTTTTGAAACACTTTTCTTTAGTAGTTGTAATTATGAGAAGTTCTCGAAAGATCATCAAATATGTGAATTGCTTATTTTAGAAAGATAATAGAGAATGGTATGGCATTGTAGGAAAGAAAGCCTCGACTGAATTGGTCCAGAGTCATAGATATGTCAGGTGGGACTTACAGTGCACTTAAAAAGTGTGATGGGGACTGTAGTTACAGCCAGGATCGTCGAAAGTAATGTACAAGTCAGGGGTGGAATATCGTCGGGCCCCTTCCTCTTTTACGAAGAATTTGAATTATTACTTTTTCCAAATCTGCGGACTCCTTAGATAACTCCGGGCTTAGGGGAATCCCCTCACTGCATCTATCGACTGGCGTGGTTACAGCTGTGACAGATGATAATTAACTCTGGAGTGACTTTAGGTAGCTATTTAAAAGCTTTGGTTAATCCTAACAACTGATTATCTTGTCTTTATTGCTAGAGAGATATCGAACGGGCTAATGTTTGGAGGTCTTGAATCTTGTGGTAAAGAGGTTTGGGGTCGTTCTGACATATGCTGCGATTTGCGTGTAGTTCTTAGGTGAAATTTAGGAGGAATTAAGGCCTACTTATTGCTGTACTTTTGTGAAAGATGTTATTTTTTTAGGTATCCGAAATTCAAAGATAGAATTTTTGTCGAAAATACTTCAACTTCAAAAGGGAATGCTCTTGCGTAGATTAAATGTTTAGACAAATATGCTGTTGTATGAGAGATGCCATGTAAAATAATATTTTTTGGAATTACAAAGCCAACTTTTAAGGAATCCTCTTGCTTAGATTATTCTCGCATTTGAGACATTTCTGAATATTTGTATACCCTGTACGGTAGTGCTGGAGAAACATCGATGTTGGCAGATGTTTCGAAATTTTTAAATTCGATACATCGATGTTTCGATATATCGAAGTACACGTGGCGATAATTTTTTGAATGCTTAAATTAATTCAGAGTGGGCCATCTGTTGGTTTGCTTACATAAGATTTTTCAAATAATAAAATGGAATTAACAAACAAACCAAGAGATAAATATATTTTATATATATAAAAATTAATTATATTTCATAGAAAAATAAGCAAAGAAATAATAAATAACAATCCAAAAGGCTATACAACGAAAGCAAAAGATAATACAGGCCACAAAAAAAAATGTTGTAAACTTAAAAGGTGACTCCTTCACACATGGATTATGGATAAACACCAAAAAATCCCATAAATCGAGATAATTTGGATCTGGGTGTTTTGGACTTTCGATTCAGCTTCCCAAAGTCCATAAGGGGTGCCTCTGTCACATGTAAAGTTTACACCACTTTTTTTTTGTGAGCCTGTGAGTTATAACAAAAAGATGGCGTACGTTAAAGTCGGGCGCGGACGACTTTGGGATACCCTGTACCACTGCTTGCAATAAAATCCGGTAAATTGCTTACGAACACCAAAAGACATTTGATTGCCAAATTAGATTATGATACCTTCATAAGCAACCAAAAACTTTTTTTCGACCGATCGGCCCTATGGGAGCTATATGATATAGTCAAACGATTTTGATAAAATTTGGTACAGTGTTGAAGATCTCTAAAAAACTTCTGAATGCCAAATTTGGTTACAATATCTTCACAAACAAACGAAACACAACAAATTTTGTACAAAAGCGTTTTTTTGACCGATTGGCCCTATGGGAGCTATATAATATAGTCAACCGATTTTGATCAAATTTGGTACAGTGTTGAACATCTCCAAAAAACTTCTGAATGCCAAATTTGGTTATAATATCTTTACAAATAAACGAAACACGACGAATTTTGTACAAAACACGATTTTTTGACCGATAGGTCCTATGGGAGCTATATGATATAGTCAACCGATTTTGATCAAATTTGGTACAGTGCTTGGGAACTCTAAAAAACTTCTTAATGTCAAATTTGGTAACAAAATTTTCACAAACAGACGAATCACAACGAATTTTGTACAAAAAACAAATTTTCGACCGATCATCCTATGGGACCTATATGATATAGTCAACCGATTTTGATAAAATTTGGTACAGTGATGGGGGTTTCTAAAAAATTTCCGATTACCAAATTTGGTTATGATATCTTTTGCTTTTTTTCGAGGTCCTCTGAAACACCCCTATGGGAGCTATATAATGTAGCCCCGATATCAAAAAAATAAAATAAACTTGTCTCCTATGGATTAATAAGGGATCTTATCTGAAAGTTTGGTTGCTCTAGCTCTTTTCATCTCTGAGATCTAGGCGTTCATTCGGACAGACGGACATGGGTATATCGACTTCTCTAGTCACTCTGATCATACTTTAGGTAACTTTGGGGGGTCTCCGACTTCTCCTTCTGTACGTTACATACATTTTCGGCTTGCACAAACACAATATACCCTTTGTACCATACGGTACAGGGTATAAAAATGTTCTCTTCCAGCCAGAATTTCAGTCTCATAATCTTTAAACAAATTTGAGATCCATTCATTATGGTTATTAAATAAAATCATGTCAACGTTTTTTGAGCCAGCCTTGCTAATCTTTAAAAAGTATTACCTTCCAGTCCATAAGTAATTCAACGGGCACATGCTTGAATCCAAGTTTTCGACATTAAAATATTGTCGCAGTGCCAAAATTAAGTCAACCCTACTATTTCGGATCTTTTGAGATTTGTTTTTTTCTTTTTTTTTTTTTTTTTTTTCTTGGTCGCCATACTTTGTCCGTCATGGGATTTGGTGGATAATCGAAATAAAAATATTGATGATTGGAAAAAAATAAAAAATATCGATGCATCGATATAACATCAATGTTACTTCCAGCACATTTAATGTACTTTTTGAATATCGGGGTTATCATAGGCTCCCATAGGGGTATACGTAGCACTTCGAAAAAAGCCAAGAGGGCCTAATTTCTTTATTTGCGAATTTCCCAAAACCAAATTTGGCGTTCGAAAGCTTAGAGTTCCAAAGTACAGTACCAAATTTTATCAATATCGCTTGACTATAATCATGTAGTCTCCATAGCCTCGATCGGTCAAAAAACAATTTTGAGCATAAATCGTTTGTTTACGAAGATATCGTTGACAAATTCGGCAAGTGATCAATATCTTTATTCGTTATTTACGGTCCCTCCTCTGTAGAAAATAAGTTTGTGGAAAAACTACCTTCGTATGGGAGATGCTATTTAAATTAATTTTTTTTTTAGAGCCAATATATTTTCAATACTTGGGAGATTTCGAATAACAAAGCACTTAAGCACCCTTTAGTCAGTGTAGAAATCAAATTTTTTGGGAAATTTTTGGGAACTCTTTTTGGGACATTAGTTTTCTGAAAAAACGATTAATGCAAAAAAATAAGGATTTGCATAGATTAAACTAAAATTTTTTGTATATGAAAATCGTAAAAAAATACGAATTTTTCTTTGGAAATCCTTTTTATCAGACGTGCTTCGACTTTTAGAACATGGAAACGAAAAAATTTAAATTAAATTTAATCAACGTCCATCGTTTCGTAAGTGTACATTTTTGGGATATAGAAGTTTAAACAATAAGCTGGAATACCAAAAGTTGTTGAATTTTCGAACCTATATTAAGTTCAAATTGGAGCCATTTCTCATTTTTTTCTAGCTTTCATATTAAAAGCGTCCATAAATGTACTTTCACAGCAAAGACACTTCTAACATTTATTTTATGCAATTCGACCAAAAAGAATTAATTAATTTTTGCTTAAAGTAGAGAAAAATGTATTTCCTCTCATTTTGGTACAGCAACTACTGAGGGAACTACGACTGTGACCATTGTAAAAATAGTTCCCTAAAATATATCTTAAAGCTTAATAAACAGCAGGAATGCTGCTGACTCATATGTTGTTTAAGATAAATATTTATGACTAGCTCTTAAAATCGATGCGACGACTTATATACGTGGGTTATATAAGAAATTCAGACTCGAGACTTACTTTGTTGATTTTTTTTTGTGTTATTTCAACTTTTGACATGGCTAGTAAACTTGGCTTGTTTGCTTCTTTTTTTTTTTTTTGCCTGTTTACCATTAAGAATATTAATGTTGCCCAAGATATGAATGAAAGTTGATCACACTTTTTTTTTCGTTTCGTTTTTGATTATAGGTTTAGATAGTTTTGTCTTTATTTTTTGTGCTTTATGTATCTTTTAGTTTCTATGTCAATTTCATGCCCAGGCGCATTTCATATGCAAAAGTGAAAGTTTTTAATTAAAATTTTTTAAGATTTTGTAAAAATTATTTGTGCTTCCTCGTATTAGCTGGGTAATATGTTAAAAAAAAAACCACAACGCTGTGCTGCACAGTGGGAAAAATTTAAAAGCTTGCCTCAATAAATTTTAAATAAATTGAGATAATAAGTATGAAAAAGATAATTACTCCGAAAGTCAAAAAGTGTTATATATTTAAAGCGCTGGAGAGTCTTTTGCAAAAAAATTATTTAGCTAGTGTTTATAAATTAAATAATATGATAAAAATATTTCTATGTTTTAAAACGTTATTATATTTTCATTTATTATAGTATAAAAGCAACTTGTGTATTTCATTATAAAAAGTTCATAGCGCGTAGGAAAAAACAATTTTGAAAATTAAATATTTTCTTTTCATATCGGTTTTACCGGTTAAAAAAAAGTTATTTTTTATTTTAAAACAAATTTTTGTATTTAAAATACTATTTTACTACTACTTAATTGTGTTTCTTATAGAACTTATAAAAATAGTCTCGGTCATCCTAAATTAAAAAAAATATATTTTTGTTTAAATATGGGTTAAAAGTTTTAACTTAAAACAATGTAAATTTAAAATACATTTTTTTTTTCATCAGGTTTGGTTTTTATTGCATAATATTCTTAGTATACCTTGAGACCTTGAGAACAAAATAATACATTGATAATAAAGTTAATTTTTTTTTAATTTTCAGATAATTATAATAATTTTATTAAGAAACACACTTTTTGAATTCCTCTAGGTGAAGATTAATTATTGTATTTATATGCTCATAAAATAAAAAATTTTTAAGAAAAAAGATATTTTTCCAAAAAAAAACATGAAACAAACTCTAAAGCGGTTATGAAAATAAATTAGAAAGGAGAATTCCCTAACTAAATTTCAAAAACATTGTTAGTAAAAATATTTGTTGTTATTGTAAGTAAAATTTTTTTTAGACCGTGTAACAGAATTAGTTGTATTTATAAACTTCAGATATGCCTTCTTAGCTAATAGTATAATACTAAGATTCTACTTAATTGTGGTGAAAATTATAGAAACAATCTGGTTGTGAAGAAATATCCCGAATCTGTTCACTTTGTCAGGCCTAAATGCATAAAGGCAAGAATACCCGAGTAACGACGTGAGCAACCCTAACAACGAGGCATAAAGATATAAATGCCAGTCTAGCAACGCCGTAATCAGCTGCGTGCTTTGTTTTTGTAAAAAAGTTTTGGTGAAACAAATACTATTCAAAGATAACTTTTATTTTTATCTTTAACTGCAAAGAATTTATAGCTTTAATAATATTAAAAATAAAGTTTTACTACGCTTGTCTACAAACAGTTTTCTATCTTCTTGCCAAAACCTCTAAATAATACAAAAATCAGTACAAAATATCTACACCTTTGTATTTCCTCGTTTGGGCAAGAATGCAATACTTTTCGTCATCAAGTATCTGGGTCGGGCATAAATGCACTTTTTTTGTGCCAGTTTTTGTTGTTGGAAATTTTGCACTTTTACCATTATGCATTTATGCCCGACTAAGAAAACACCACAATAGATTATTTAAAAGTTTCAACTTCATTCAAAATATGAACATAATTTCATTTTGTAAAGCAATTTAAAATCAATTAATAAATTTATTTTTTATATTTTTTTCTTCTTCTTCTTGCTTTACTTGATTACTATTAAAATTTATTTGTTATACCAAAAAGCATATTGGAAGCAGTACTTGGCAATAGTCGTCTCAAAAATATCGACTACATAAAACAGTCAAATTTGCATACAAAAAAATTGTATTCCTCCCACTGTACGCTGTAGCGCTGATTCATCATTTTCTATCTTTGATTAGTTCTGGGCCCTTGGCCTGGCCAAAAGGCATTTCCAGCCAAATATAAATCATAAAATTCCCCTAAACAGAGTTCACAACAAAACTGCGCGCAATATGAAAGGTCATATTTTTAATGCGCTGCTTTGTCTGACGCTCTGCTTGGCTTTTTGCACGGATCCTACGGCAGGCAAGTAAAAAGTAAACTTTGGAACAGCTCAAGTCAAAGAAATCATTAGTCTAAATGGAATTGCAGCCAGGCGGCAACTGCTGCGTCCCATAAGTGTGCGACAGCTGGAGGAATTGGTGAACAGTCAGGGCCAGGCTGAACGTTCGGTGGCCAGCGGTGTGGCAGCGCTGGCAGGTTTGACGCTTGGACTCAAAAAAGCGCTGACTGGTGTGCTGATCTATGATGTGATTACCGCCAATATAACCGGAAGCGGCAGTTCCAATTCTACGACACAAGAGATATGCTTTCAAACGCGTAATGCGCGTAATCTGGAGCAGGAGAGACGACATGTAGGTCGCAGTGGTCAAAGAGCTCGCAGAGGTCGCTCAAGAAGCAAACGCCATAGACTTCAATACAGCAGAGCAGCGCTACGTCAGCTCGAATACAATCCCTATGCAGATGAGGCACTAACAAGCTATGATGATAATGTCGTTGATGAAAATGAGGCCACACGTCAGGCAGGTGGCACCTCAACGGTCACTGGCACTGGCACGGGTTCTGGCACCTCTACAACAACCACCACCACAAATCCCAGCTCCACCACCTGTATTGTTTTATTGAAGAATAAATGATCGATTGATGATGTGATATCTTAAACCGGTTTGCTTAGTTTTTAGACTAACTGTAGCTGTCAAAGGTTGAGAGCGTTTGTGAACAGCTTTTGTTAGATGATAATGATATGCAGCCGCCGCCTTGGGTCAGAGCCGCCAGATTTTTATGGTTTTGTGAACTTTCTACGCGTTTCTTTTTTTTTCCCCAATTTGCGATGATCTCTTCTGTGCATAAAAGTTGCGCAGAACCACAATTTGCTTTCAGTTAACATTGAGCCGGAACGCGTGCATGTGTCCACAAAAAAAAAAAAGAAAAAGAATTCCATAAGTACTATGAAGTTCTGTATAAAATTTTGGTTGAGCTGTCTAATTGGAGTGTCTACCATATGCAGTGTAGCTGTGGCAGGTCGCTTGGCTTTGCGTCCACTGTCCACGCAGCAGGTGCGTGAAGCCTTGCAAGAAGCGGGTCTGGAGCATTTGCTGCCAGCTGGACGTTCGGTATCCGTATCGTCGGGTTTAGCTGCCTTGGGTGGCTTTGCAGTGGGTCTAACCAAGGGCATAGGTGGCGCTATACTCTACGATGTGGTTACTTCAAATGTAACGCTGGCATATCTCAGCAGCTTAACCGGCTCAAATAGTTCTTCCTCGAGCGGTGGTACGGCACAAGAGATTTGCTTTAGAGGTCGCGATGCGGGTGGCGAAGTGTTGCAGTCTAGAGCCAATGATGATAATTATAGCGCAGATGAGGCAGCAGAGAATCGTCAAGCAACAACAACGGGCACGACAACGGGAACAATAACAACTACACCCACAACAACAAACCCAACGGGAACAACAACAACAACACCCACAACACCAACAACACCAACTACACCACCTGGTTTCACCTGCATCATATTGAACAAAGGTGGCAACGCCAGGCATCGGCGTCGACGCGACACAGGCGGCCATGTTGGGCAGCGCAAAAAACTGCGAAAAATTCTTCGAAAAAGGCTTTAGTTAATACATATATTAATTTAGTTAATTAGCTCTAACTATTTATTTATTGATTAAATTAAGTATTTAGTATATTTTTAAATGCTAGCATGACACATTTTGTGTGTATTTTAATTATGATAAATGATGTCTGACGCGCCTATGGTTTTTGTTTATTTTGTGGCATGTTGTGAACAAAATAATTTTGACTAATGTGACAAGGGCATGCATGCAGTGCAGTGCCGTAGCTAAGGGGGCCAGTAAGGGTGACTTAAGCGCTAGCAGTAAAAGTTTTTGTGAAATTCGAAGCACGTTGGATTTTAAATCGAATGTTTAGGGGAAAACAAAAAAATGGCAAGTAAAAGCTTATTATGCTGGTTTGTCAATGTAAAAAAATGTTTTCATAAATTAAATGAATCGTAGCTCCGGAACTATCAATAAGTCTAATCCAGTTTAAAAACTAAAGGTTAAAAAAATTGCATGGCTGGAAATTTTACATTTTTTATGCAATCATATACGAATTTTTACTTTTTGTAATATTGCGAATAAGCTGGAGAGTACCCGCATTTAATAAGCCTTAAATTATCCTCTTTTATTTTTATAGAGTACAATATATTACTATTTCTGCGGTTGAGACGCTCAAAACCGTCTTTAGCAGTATTCGTAACAGAAGCAATATTCGACTTTTCTCTTATTCTGATAGACCTACCTTAAATTATCGCAAAATATGCTATGGGGTTAAATTTTTGCACAAAATCATGCTCGGATTATTCATTCCTCCAAAAATCATAGCAGCATATAAGGAGTCCAAATGTCAAGTCTTGCTAACCTAGCTCTTATAGTGTCTAATATCTAGACGTTCATACAGACGAACAAGACTAGATAAATTTATTTTCGGATCCTGACCCCATTGTAGGTATCTTTAAGGGATCTCCTTCTATATGTAGAAATGAAATGTAGTAGTATATAGTGGCCCTATGCTCCTCATAGGAGTGACAGGATTTAATATAAAAAATATATATATGTAGTACAGAAATTTTCGTCCCCCATTGGGAAGCCCCGCCTATAGACGCCACTGATGAAGTTTATCAATGCGTGCAAAAGGAATCCATGGTAGACACACAAACACATACAAAGACACACACTCACACACAGACTTGATTGAGTTTCTCACTTGGTTGATTTAATCAAAATTCTCTCTCACACACACTTACACGCCCTCGCACACACCCAGACAGTTACACTCACACATTTACGCCTTAGGCTAATGTAAAATGGTTTTTAGAATGCATATGTTGCGCGTCGCCATTTGCAATGTCATGCATATGCGAACCCATACACGCACAAAGCCACCTATATATATGCACAGACCTCTGGCCACAAATTTATATAGCTTGTATAAATAAACTAACATATACACATATACACATATACACACATACACACACGTAGTTTATGTAAACATTGAAATGTCATTGCCGCATAAGGGCAGTGGCTAGCCCATAAATCCTGCCGGCAATTTATTAACTTTAACACTAGGCCAATGTCATCGTCATCGTCATTGTCATCGACCACGATCCCCTCCTGGCTATCTTTGTCACTGCCTCCTCCTGCTACTCTGCCGAAGTCCCATTCGATTTGATTTTATTGATTTTGATGCGAAATTTATGAGGTTCATGGACCTGCAAATCTTTTGTTTTCGTTCATTTCATTTAATTTTGTTTTTTGTTTATAAGCAAATGCAACATAATGTTATTGATGTTTATGTGTTAGACTAAGTATATATATACACACATATAATTTACGAGTGTGTCTCCGTCAGTGACGTAGATAGTTAAGTAACAAGGGGTGGGTATTATGAGTTGGTACTAAATTAAAGTAGCTGTTATATTTTTGTAACGAAAATTTGTATTTTAACGCCAATCAGGAACCATTTACTATGCAATATAATTATTTTTTGGATGAGTGTATTGGATTACATACAATTACATTGATAAACGTTTAAACAACTTAATTGGAGAACAGTTTAAAATACGTGTATGTAGATATACCTACACATAACTTTATATACTTTATTCTGGAATAAAATAATTTTGTGTGCTAGAGAAAGCAAAAAAATAAATTTTGTGTTGCAAAATGTTTACATACACATGTAACATATACCTCATAACAGTCGTATGCAACACTCCATAAACTCAGGTTTCTCTTCAGTTGTCGAATAAATCTTTTGCCTTTTACTAAACTTTTGTTTAAACCAAATCCAATTAGTTAAAAAAAAAAAGTATTATGGATTAATGTGTTCTTTGCATAATGCGGAGTAAGAGATGAAGTGATCATATTTTATTTCATTCTCGAATTTACTTATCTTTTATTCTCAATAATTATGCCTATTCAGGATTTCGATTCCGATTCCAATTTATCGTTTTAACAATGCATTTTATCGTCATAGATACATTTGTATAGGTTTCTCCAAGGCTACTGTTGATATTTGGCAAAAGGACTCACTATAACGATAAACTGCATTGTTAAATCGACAAGTTGAAATAGAAATTCAGAATGGGTATGAATATTAAGTACCCTATTTAAAGAGTCGTTCCATTTGCTTTGACTCTTTTAAAATTCAATTTTTTAGCTCTTCTACTATATTACAGTTTATATTATCCCTCTTTAATCGTTTCGCCAATTTAACGAAATTATTTTTTATTGGATATAAATCGGTCGATCCATTTTGTTCAAAAAGCAAATTACTAAGTTTCTTCGCAGATATCATTAAAAGTCTCTTTGATCGTGCCTGTTTCTGGAAAACCCAAAAACATCTATCTATATATGAACATTATTGTAACGATGCCTTAGAAATCAAGTGTCATGAGTTTCGTCTTAAGAATTATGTATGTTATCTTCTAATGCCAATTCTCTCATCTAGATTAAGTTCACATTAATCTATTTCTAAGATCAGCTTTATTTCATTACTTTTAACCCTTGATGGGTAATCATTGAAATCGATTATAAATCTGATGATCAAGTCAGCACTCTTGATGGTTCGTCTATCTAAATAAGGAACGAAAATCTGCCCCAACGACTTTTAAAAAATTATGATGCAGATCGATTCATAGTTCAAAATTACAATTTGTTGTTTATCTATTTAAAAATTGGTAAATAAAATATTTGTTTTTATAAATTATCATTAAATTAAAAAAAAATTTTATTTTTTTACAATTTATAAAAAAAAATATTGTAGCCTTTAAATTAACTTAACTCGGTGAAAATTTTTTAGTGCCATCCATAACTTGCATATCATTTAATCTACTACTATACTTAAAAAAAAATTTTTTTTTATAAATTGTCATTAAATTGTACAAAAAATATGCACAAAAAAAATTATTTTTTTTTAATTATCTACAAAAAAATTTTATTTTTTGATTATGTAAAAAAAAAATTTACAATTATAAATTGTAGTTAAATTGTATAAAAATAAAAATTTTTTTTAACTTAACTCGTAAGTAAGTCTTCCGATTTAGAGCCGAAAAGGATTTTTTTAGTGCCATAACTTGCACATCATTAAATATTCTAATAAACTTATACTTTTCTGCACCACACTTTCTCGAGCCAACAAAATCATGGGGACTGATCCCCGCAAATGCCCTTCCTATCGACACATCTGGTGTGATATATGTTTATGAGCTTTCACACATTGCATTAGTTGCGATTTATTATTTATGTTAATGCTTTGAAAGCACTTTACTTCTGAGTCCGTTCCCAATCCGTCGTTGAGCTCTTGTTGATTTTGAATTTATTTTGGTGTTTGACAGTTTCAGCCATTTGCCACTGGCTTTAACATGATTTGCTTACGAAACTGTTGAACAAATATTTTAATTAATGGTTGCATAAATAATAATAATTAGCTTCAAATAAATTTGGACCTTTATGCGGCTATTATTCGGTATAGTTTGATTTGAAAAAAATTGAAAGCTGTCTTAAATAAGTTTCTAAAATGTATGCCAAAAAAAGAAAATTATTTAAAATATTAAGAAAGACATGAATTGTGTAACCTAATCGGAAGTGCATACTGATAAGCAAAAAACTGACTGAATTTAAGATCTTTTGGCACGAAAATAGTCCAATGCTGTTTTTTTTAATAAATAAATTCATTTGAATTCATTTTTACCGATTAAAATTTAAAGCTAAAAATAAGCAGGAAAATTTTAAAAATCGAGAGCCAAATATTAATTTTTTATTTTTAAGAATGTTGGTATCGTATTTGGTCTTATTTCTTTTTTGAATCAACCCAAAAAATAGTTTGCACAACTTAAACCGAATGTTTTGCATAAAAAAAATATTTATATCTGGCTTAAATGGTTCAGGTCTTACTTAAAAAAATATCGCTTGTAATAAGAATAGCATAGTCGTGGATAATTTCCTTTGAAAGGTGTACAGCTGTGCTAACAAAGAGTAAGGGAAATATGAGTTGATGGCGACAGCAAAAAATGTGAAATTGGGAGCACGCAAAAATGAATCCGAATAAAATTGTTCGTTTTCGTTTTCCGTAGAACGGCCGATCATTTAGATATTTAAATTCATTAAGATGCTTGAAAAAGATGCACACGAGAAACAGACTGGATCTGGATCGGCAAAGCTGGCCTACGGCAAGACAAGTAACTCCTTGGTTCCTATAAATTGTAGTGTGCCGCAAATAAGTGCAAAAAAAAAAAAAAATCCATATTCGTTCATTATTGAACTGGGCCCTCTGTCAACTGGTGAAAATCTGTTGACTTAAAGGTTCCGAGGTGTAGCTGGGGTTGGGGTTGCGCATTCTTGCTATGCTCGGGCCTAGCTCGCAGGCGGTCGGGGTTTTTCCTCGCCCAGGTACACGGTTGCACACTGACTAATTTAAAAATAATGCGCGGTTTATGAAAAAAAACAAAAGTAATAATCGTAAGGAAAAATGCTTCTAATGAAACGGTAGCGCCGACACGCCATTGAAATGCTTTAAAGAAAAATACCTAAAATAAGGGAATCCTGATGTAATTGGTCCCTGGTCTCTACCCTCCCTGCCATGACAATTACAGATCAGATCTGCATCGTCCCTTGTTTAAGTATATGTACTATCTAAACTACATCAGTTCTGAAGTTGGTTTCACACAGATATTCGACAGACACATTAATAAGCTTAACTCATCGTTCCAAAATTCATATCTATTTTAATTCTCATAATGGTTCTTAAGCTAAATCGAAACATATTCGTTCAAAGTATAATCAAAAAAAAAAAGAAAAATAAGCAAAAGAAAAATATATAATATAAATATCAAAAAGAAAAAGGGAGTTTGCTTTACAAAATCTAGCATCTCCTTAACCGAGGCAGAGTCAAAATTAATGTTGAACGTGCATATAAATATATATCATTTAAATAGCTGGTTTACCCAGATCAATAGTTTACTCTCAAAAATGATGAAAATCGTTCATATATACATCGCAGCGATCGTTGGGCCCGAGTTGTGGTGTTGATTCTAAATAATGTTCAAAAATTTATAATATAGATATATATGCATGTATAATAAATTAAACCATGGCTTTTTGACTCCTTTCTCAGCAGTTACTATACTTATTTAAAAATCATTAACAAAATTATTAATATTGATTTGGATTTATAATGATAATAATAATGGCGAAATTAATGTATTAAATTATATAAAAAGATTAAGTTGTACCCATTATGCAGGCATTAAAGAAAATATATAAGTTGTAAAAGAAAATGTAAGTCTGCGCCGCAGCAATGAACAGATATCGTTTAATATGTGCATTTACATATTAGTAGGTTTCTTTAGGCAAAACACGCAATAAATCATTGGAGCTAGACTTCTCGAAATACTTTTGTTTGCTGAGACACCCGAAAAAGCTAGGTTGGTAGTTACGAAATTCTATTGGATTCCAATTTTCAAAACCACTTCGTCCAAAAAAAAGGTTCTTATGCCGAGGTTGAGGTCATGTTGAGATTAGCGGACTTCTCGTCTCTGCTGTTCCCAGAGAAATGAATGGGTCCAATAAAAGAAAATTGGTAGCCTCCGGGAAAGATGCACGGATCCAAATCGACTTTGGACCGTTCTGTCCCTACAACACGTGGAGTGTAAGACGGACCAAACTCACTAAATACAGCTGAAATGCATTTATATAAAATAAATGTTTCACTCTAGCGTAATCACGTACCTTTCCCAATTGGATCTATTTAAATAAATTAATCACTCTTGGTAGTAATACACTTCAGAATTCAAACGAGCTCAACACGTGTACTTGCTCGGCACTTATACATATATGTGTATATATTCAATATTTGCTTTATGTTAAACACTTCTTAACGCAGCGAACTATCCACAAGATAAGCATACGTTGCTATAGTATGATAATTGTTGTTCAGTTTTGTGCTGATAAAAACAAATAACAGTTATGTGCGTGGGTGGGTCGTGAAGTTTTGGAAACCTGTACTAACTAGTTCATATGAACAACTGGCCACTACAAAATTGGAGTGGTGCAAGAAAATATCCCGAAAAAAAATTCCGTTAGGAGTTTCAATCGGTTACTAACGGGACACTCCAGACTCAGGACTCAGCTTACTACTAATTCCCTCTCAATATTTGCGAATTTTTGGAAATATTTATTAAAATCGTTTTGAAAATGTAACTAACCGCTAGTATGTTATCCAAAATCGATATCTGAGTACAAAGTATCAAAATTCACCAATCTTCTGAAAAGCCGAACACTTGTAGTTCAACTAATGCCTCCGGTTGTGGGCAGTTTATAGATGACCTGCCATTACTAGAGCGTGACTTGCAAAAATATGAAAAAAAAAAATTACAATAATTTCTCATATTTAGTTAACAACTAAAGTTATATATAGTAGTAGATTTAATGATATGTAAATACTCATGCAATTCACACAAAGTGTAGACATGCTTAACAATACGTACATCTAAAACTTGGGGGTTAAAGTAGTACTACTTAGGTATCCGACATGGCCAACAATGGTAGCACGAACTACAATTATTGTACACTTATAGCCTCTAAATGCCTGGTAAACGTCGCGCATTGGACGAAGAGTTGAGCCCCCTACGGCATAAATTGTGGCATAAATGAGCTAAATTACTAACTAAACGGCCCAAATGCCGCCCATGGACATGGCTTGAATTTCACAAATGAACGCCTTTATGCCAACTACGCTAACAGGCCAACAAAGCCCCCTCAAACAAAAACCCCCCCCAACGAAACCAAGAGGCCAACGGGCCACTTTGAGAAGCCAAATTGTGAAAACGGCTAAAATGCGAACTGAGAACTGAGAACTGAGGACTGACGACTACTGCCAACTGCCGAGTGCCAACTGCCGACAGTCGATGACATTTGAGCGATAAGAAAAACTGTTGTTTGGCCTAAAAGTGAATGGACGGACGTATGGACGGTCACCCGGATTCCTGTGCAGAGAGGGTGGGTGGCTGTAGTGCTACCACCACGTGGCTGTTGTTGGTGGTTGTTGTTATTGCCGCAGTGGGTTCTTTTATTAAGTATGCAGGCGTGTAAAGTGACTGAATACCCACATATATACTATACACTGGAAAAAATGAAAAAAATATTAAAAGTTGCTCCTTACATTGGATTGGATTTCTGAGTAATGCTTAAAACTCTGCCATGTGCTACAAGTGAAACATATGGTCCATTTAAGCGCTAGTAACTTACATAGCCATGCAAGAAAAAGTGAATTTCGGATTCATAGTTTACTTACGTTTTTGAAATCACAGAATCCGATTTAAAAAAAAACCAGCACGTCAGGTTTCTGAGATGACCTCGTTATCATATAAAACACACCACAGGACCACCAGAAACCGTATACGAAATAGATTCTTATGGCGTATTTTGAGGTTATGTTAGGAAACACCAACGCAAAAATAAGCTCAGCGCGTCAGGTTTCTGGTATAACCTCCAAGATACCTAATTTTGTAAGGTTTTTCAGATTATGTAAGAATACTAACGTGCTGAGGTTTTTTGGACGTCGCATGCGGACTCCAAACCTGAAAATCGAATTTTTTGTATAGCCGCTTTATAACATAGCCTCAAAACACCCCATAAAGAATCATTATTGAGTCCGGTTGTCAGGCAATGTTTATTTGTTTTTGGGGTCACCAAATCTGAATCCGTGTACAAAAAAAACCCCAGCTAGTCAGATTTCTAAGATAACCTCCAAAATAGCTAGTTAAACAGGGTTTGTTTAGCTTATGTCAGAATCCTGGTTTATGCCTGACATGCTGGGGTTTTTCGGACTTACGATGCAGCCAGGGCCGTAGAGAGAAAATCCGGTCCCGGGAGGGAAAATGTACCGTCCCCTCTATTACACCTTTAGCTTGAATCATTCTGTTCTGTAAGTACGACAGTAATGACACCGTGCCCGGGGGGAATCCCCCCTTCCACCACACCTCTCCTCGGGCCTGGATGCAGCGTTGGTAAAAAGCATACAGAAACATGGTCGGACTTCCGAACCTGAAAATCTAGTTTTTTGTTTTAGCTATTTCAATAGCATAACCTCAAAGCACCCCATAAACTATATTTTGATGTTTTTTTTTTTATGTTTTTGGAGCTGCCGAAATAGCTCGTTTTATGGATTTTTTGTGATTGTTTCATGACCACTTGGTTTTCTTGGACCTTGGATTCGAATGCAGTGCGAATTCCTGATGTGATACAATTGATCTGCTTGATCGTTCCATGTTTTTCTTGAAAACCAAATTGGTGCGATGGTACTATGTTGAGCATTTTAAGGTATCGGCAGCAGGAGGAATTTGTCAAATATTTTTGAAAAACAAGTTGGGAGGCTTATGGGTCTGTTTGGTGCTGGCTGCGTTTTATCTTCTCCTGGCTTAGGAATTATTACTTTGATCGACTGCTTCTTTTTTTAAGGGAAGTACCCAATTCTTGTTATAGGTGGCATGAAAAAGCAGATAGATGTGTTAAATCTCACACCTAGGGAGCTCGATGATCATTTTCGGAGTTATCAAATCAAAAGCAGGCTTTAGTTGCTCTTTGATGAGTTCAAATTTTTTCTCTGTCGGAATACGATTGGTTCTAATGGCTTTACTAGATTGTCAGGTGATGAAGATGGGAGCTCTCTATATCTTCGTTGTTGCAGAGCCAGCTGACAGTGAGACTCTGGGATTGTTTCGATTGGAACGCTTAGATTTCATTAGGATCTCCACAATGGGCTGGTGGGAGACAGTTGCTCGATATATTAACGTTGGGCATTTGCTTTCTCTAGCTTGAGCGCCTTGGTGAGCATGCTTATAGCTACTTTCAGTTATTAGGTTAGTATAAACGATCCCAAATGATGACAATGTTCGTCTGTTGCTATTTCCTGTTTCTGAACGTTTTAACCCATTTGTAACTATTTATAGCTCGTATCCAGAAGTTAAATGGTTAGTTAAATAATTGTTAAGGATCCCAAATAACCAATCGACTTAGTCATTTCCGTACTTCCGCTTTATCACAGACTAAAGACGAAATTAGTAGTTCTTCACTTAAATATTTTGATACAGGCGGCATTTATCAACAAAATAACTTTAAGGTTTTCTCAGATATTTTTCGAATTACAATTTTGAAAGTTTCTTTAATAATGACCCATATGATGGTACGAATTTTTCCTAAAATTGCTTAAAACTGCGGGCCTAATAGGTACGTAGACTTTTGTGAAACTAATGAACAACAATCAAGTTAATTATATCTTTAAACAAGCTCTTTATATTATATGGGCTTCATTTTCCCCAAAATTTTATTTGCTAGTTTTCCACACGTTTTTCCTAGTTACCGTATTGAAAGATATTTTTCATTTATGGGTCAAAATTTTACACAATTTTTGAACAGCTTTAAAATTTATATGTATGCAGACTTATGTAAGCCTAAAGAACAACAAATACCGGAACTTTGTCCCTAAACAAGTTCCAAGTTTCCTTAAATCCTCAACAAGCCAAATAAAACATTTTTTTGGGAAAAATTGGTATTGGGTAAAACTGAGTATGCCCTATATTATTTTTTTTACTACATATTATTACTACTATTACTACTAAATTAGAAATAATATATCTTTTACATATCTCCTTTATATAACTACAATAAGTTTTTTATTGTGCTCATTATTTTGATGGTAAAAGTTAAAAAATAAAAAGTTTCGAATTATTAGAAGAGACAAAAAATGGTAGTCGTAAAATTTTAATGCAAAAAGCACATGAAAAACTTAAAGAAGTAGAAATTCTTAAAGAATAATTGACAATTAAAAGGAACAGAAATTTCAAGAAAATGAGAGTAAAAACGAGTGTCCTAGAAATTTATAGAGAGAACAGATTGCTACAGTCAGAAAAAAGAGACGATGTTAGTTTTTCGATCTCTATTTTTCTTAAATGCAGAATAAATACCATCAATCTTAGCGTTAAGTGAGAGCACTTTATCTTAAAATCATTTTCAAATTAAGAGTTTATAAGCATTTTTCGTTCTCTATATTTCATTAAGACTAAAAATTTGTACATAGAATTCTTTATAGAATTATTCTACAGATTCTCAAATTAAATCTATAAAAAAATGTGCCTTTCATAAAAATTAGAAGTTGTTTTGACCGATCGATAGGAGCTCTATGATATAGTCAACCAATTTTTATAAAATTTTGTACAGTGCTTAGTTTCTAAAAAACTTCCGAATTCCTAATTTGGTTACGATATATTCATAAACCAGCAAGATGGATACATCTAAAACTTTGGTTTTTTCGAGGTCCTCTGTATCAAAAATAAAAAAAAGTTTATTTTTTTAATTCTAATCAAATCTAATCAAATCTTTTCAAATAATCAAAAATACATATATTTTTATGAATCGCAGTTTTGATAACCAATTCAGCCTGATTAACTGGAGAAAGGTATCTTTTGGTGGAGACTCAGACCATATTTTATCGAATCAAATTTTTAAAACTTCTCTTTTTTATCCTTTTTATTGGACTCTCATAAGGCAGATCTCTTGCCATCCTATTGCGGCACCTTTTGAGTCTGTAAAATAAAATTAAGATAATATGAGATCTAATCTGAAAATTTGACTGCTCTAGCTCATACCATCTCTGAGATCTAGGCGTTCATACAGACGGACAGACGGTTATGGGTATGTCGACTTTTCTAGGCACCCTGATCATACTTTGGAGGGTCCCCGACGACTCCTTCTGTATGTTACATACATTTTCGGCTTGGACAAACTTAATGTACCCTTTGTACCATAAGGTACAGGGTTTAAAAATCGATCTTGCCGTACTTTTGACACAGCGAATTCTTGTTTTAAGGCCAGTACGCAGCATCACAAAAAGCTTTGAGATAAATAACTGAAATTTTTGAGCATGAAATTCTTTATTTTTTTTGGCAGTGTAGAAGAAGAAAACTTCTTATCTACTCGAGGTCATCTATCATACAACATGCGTAGGTCTGTCGAAACTTTAAATAAACAGTGCGTCTCAAATAGATAAGATAATAATTTAGGTTCTGATATAAGTAACACTCAGGCTTATATTTATTTATTTATTTATTTGAGGGGTACAACTACGTACAGTTGACATTATATTATAAAAAAGTACATAAAAATTATTTAGAAAAGAAAATAGAGCGAGGGAATTGATATGAACTAATCCGCGTCTCTAGCCCGATGGGTGAACTTTTTAATGATATGCACCAACTCACATCAAGAACTGGCCAGAAACTTGGATTTACAATATTAAAGTTGAAAAAAGGAAGCAAGGAAGCAAGATAAAAATTAAACATTATACGCAGCCCGTTAAACCCACATTTTTCGCTCTGTGTACTACTACATAGATCTTAAATGAGTTTTTATGTTATTTTATGTAAGTGTTGTCCTGTTTGTTTTACATGTATTTTTACAGCATTGAAAATTGTTTTAAATGTTAATGCTTGTGAGGTAACTTACTTTACGCGTAATACTCGCTTCTTCCTGCCATACTTTGCACCTGGGCGACAAAAGCAAATCCCAGATCCAACAAATAATTGAGATATTTTTGCAACCAGTGACACCCTCACCCGTACACACACACACACACACAGCTCCCATAACAAGTATGTACACACTTGTGTTAAGTTATGCGGGTTTTGCTTTTTATTGCAATTCCTTATGACCCGTTTTGTATGTGTGTGTGTGTGTGTGAATCCCCATCCTGTCTTTGTTGTTTTATGTCTGTTTTGTTATAGGGATTTTTTGTACTTTTTTTTTTGCTGCTGCCTTATGAATAACTCTCACGGGCTTACGTCAAGTCATGTGTCCTGCTACAACGACTTTTCGAGTGGAGTCAAATCACAATTATGTGTAGATGGATGGATGGATGCTTGGTTGATTGTATGTATTTCAAAAGTCACCATGTCAAAATATGTGCTTATAATCCCACATGCATCGTTGCCTTGACGAGGCAAACGTAACCTTCAACCAACCAAGCTCCACCAATGCTGCCCAATCCTCAAATCCACAAAACAAACATTTCTAAGCGTAGCCCTCAAGCTCACACCACTCCCCGTCACTAAACCCCGCGGCTTGGGTTTTCCTGGCTGGCATTTCAATTACGTAGCGTCTTAATGGCACTTTCACTGGCTCAAGAAGCACACCAACAACAATAACAACCAGAGAAAAACCCACCCATCAAAGGAAAATGAAAGTGGGCAAAACCTGTACAGAGCACTTTCAGCACATGTACTGTACACAAAAGTCTATATGTATCTCTATCCCTAAAGCAGCTTGGACAGGCTGCTCATAATTTAGCAGCCGATTGCTTTTGTTAATTCACAACTTCTCACTGGTTACACTGTAGCCTCATTTCATCACGCCAATGTCAAGCTATCCCCAGTGTATATAAACTTTGCACCTTGTTCCTTGTTCTTTTCCGTTTGTGCCACTGCCGAGATTGCTCGCTTACCCCACTCCCAACTCCAAGTGTCTGACTCGTTTTGTTTGCACACTGTGCGATATCATTGCAATTCGTGCGACACGTGACCGCAAAAAATCAGACAGCGGCAAACACCCATTAGGAGCGCCCCTTTATAGAAAGCATCACTCGGTACTATGTACCCCCAACCGGGGAACGCACCCGCCTAGTGCTTAATAGATTTTTGATTTGTTTGTGTGACGTCGGGGTAAATCCAATTGTGCGGCATGTGCGAGCTGTAGCAACGTTGGCGCTGATTGGAATAATGATTTGCCAAATGCTTCATATTTATGATTCCCGGTTTTTCACAGTTTTTTTTTCGCCCCCCATTTTGTATACTCTATTTTTTTTTTTTTTTCAGGCCGTAGTATTAGAAGTTCGTCAATAATTTTTTTTGTAAAGTGTTTCTATTTTGAAATCGAGCCAAAGTCAGAAGGCTTGTCATCTCTGTCGTGCGTGCTTTCCGGAACTTTGACCTCTTGTCGCCGGATCGACCAAAAAATTTCAACACAGTTTAGCAAGCCTGTTCCGAATTGATAATACAACCGATGTAGGAATTGAAATCTGAAATATTGTTACAGATGCTAATATTGAACTATTTGTCTTCCTGTTCATTCGCGAACGCCTTCAGCACCAAAGGTTGATTTAGGAGCTTTTGTTTTGTCGACGGATCAACCTGAAAAATCCAAGACGTTAGGAATATCCGGAATCGATTGAAGCACAGTCAAGCGGGCCTGTACCGACTATCAATTGGGATTTCGGATCATATAGCTCAATCAATCGAAATACGATTCTGATCATTACATGTTGGAACAAGCTGTTTAACTTTTCGTAAGTGTATTTGGCACCAAAGGTGGATCTACGAAAACTCTCTAAACGACTCTACATTTTATTCATACTGCGATCTTTTACTGAGTAGAGAGAGAGCGCGAGAGTTCCTAACTAAAAGTTCTACTTCTCTTCCCTGGTATTCATATATGCATGCAGGGGTGGGTCTACGAAAAAAAGGGGAAAGAGTAAATTTCATGCGCAATGTGATGTTGGTATAACTTCTTAAAGTCCATCTCCCTTTCCATAGATTCGCTCGGTTCATCAAGAATTTGAACTTCTTGGTGGCTCTTTCCTGTATAGTTGTTCCAAATGGATCTAAATTTTAACAGACTATCGTCATATTTTGGTATTAAAGATAATTCTTGATTTTATTCTCTTCTCTTTCAAAACAACTTGTACCGGAATTACTTTATCGAGCAGTCATTGCTCTAAGCATTTTTAGAGTTAGGAGACCCATCGAAATATTTGATTTCTTAATCACTGAAAGTATTAAAACGTGGAAGCAAATTTTTACCCTCTAAGCGTCGAAGACGTTGTAGTCGGCTTACTAAATTTCGGGGCGGTCTTAATTTAATCTCAGTGATTGCTGGCTCAACATGTGGAACCCGCTTAAAAATGATAAAAACTCTTATATTGCAGTTCGCAGAACCTTCCTTTGGGAATTGCCTTCACTGATGAAACCTCTTAGTAACATAAGGGGGGAACTGTCTCCCATAAAAGCAATTAAGCTAAAAAATGTTATACATCAAATTTTATACGGACTGTCACTTAATTTCTCCTGGAATTCCCTGATTAAAAGCCATATCAATTCGGTTCTAATGAGAATTTCTGTATCACCCAGGTATGACCCATTCTCTAGCATTTCTCCTATCCCTAAATACCTTTACAGACTCAAGAATCGTTAGTACAGGTACAAAGTTCAATTATCGCTATCCTCAGTTGGGTTAGGAGTCCCTATAATGAGTATGTGCTCCATAGCCTAGACACAACAATTGGAAATGCATTATTATTCAAAGGCTTCTACTTACAGGCATAGAGCGTAATCAGTGCACTACAATTAAGCGAAATGCAGTAGGTTTTCCTAGAGTGCCGAAACTCTCAAAATATCTGAGTATTTTTCAGGAACCACCACTTACTTAAATCTGTCTTTTTGCAGCTACTTTCCCTCGTTTATCTTGCCTGAAAGTCAACTGACGACTTCATCATTTTTACGAATTCACCAGCCAGAGTAAAAAAAAGAAATCAACTTTAAATTTAAATTTTTATCAAGGATAATAGACCCTATCAGTTGCTTGATCACTATCGATACAGAAAAGAATAATTTTCAACTCTTCTATTAAAACTCAGCTCAAAATGGTAATTATCGATTGTTTTGAAGTATCTGTCGATTTTACGGACAACATTGATGTTGCGCCACACGGTTGTATCAACATAAAGGTAACGTTTCGATGGCTGAGAATGTCGAATAATCAATCTTTCGATAATACGAAGCTCTAGAAAAACATCGATGTTACGAATCTAGATTCCATGAACTAAAGAGTAATACTAGGAACTGACAACTGTATCAACTTAAAAGTAGCATTTCGATGTCATATCATAAGCCTTAGCCAAGAGTATAATCTATCGATGATACGGAGGACGGAAAAAATATCTATGTTAGTGCTCTCGATTGTATCAACAAGATGATAGCATTTCGATGGCTTTAAATAAACCTGCACCAATAGTATAATCCTTCGATGATGCTAAGGACTAGAAAAACATCGATGGTAGAAATTTCGATTGTATTAACTTAAAAGTATTGATGTCATTTTTTAATCTTGAAACAATAAAACGTTCTTTCGATGGCACTTAACATTTGGGAAACTTCGATATTACGATTCTTTATTCAAGAAGGGTAGTGCAATCTTTCGTTGATTCTCAACTTTAATGTAGCGTTTTGATGTCTCTTCATAATCCTGAGCCAATAGTATCTATAATTTTTCGACGATACTGGGAACGTGAAAATTGATGTTGCGACTCTCGCTTTTTAGATTGAGCAAATAGGCCAAGCGGAATATCGATGTTACAACTCTTAATTCTAAAAATTCTAGTACAATCTTTCGATAAAAAACATCATTATTACGACTCTTGATACTAGAAACTTAAGGGTAGTATAATCTTTTGATGATACTAAGGATGCCAAAAATATCGATGATAGGACTCTTGATTGTATCAACTTATTGATAACGTTTCGACGTTTTTTCGTAAGGATGAGCCAATGGAAATATCTTGTGATATAAAAAAGACCGTGAGAAGCATCGATGTTACGACTGTCGTGATTCTTCGAACATAAGGGTACTACCCTTACACATATGTCAACTCTATTGAGTAGAGTAAATAACTCTATTGTCACAGAGTAGAGTAAGCAGAGCATAAAAAATTCGACACATTTTCGTAACGTTCAGGCTGATTTTTTCCGCACGGCAACAGGAAATCGCAGTCGCGTGTCTAAATGCAGAGAATGCCTTGTACAGATATACCACTTATACATATAAGAAGTATGTGTGTGTGTGTATTGAAAATCGATATCACTCCAGAGGCGAATTTCGGCGTCGAGCTAAATCAGCAGAATAATTCAATAATGAAATCACGCAAACTTCAAAACAAAACATTTTGGCTCGGGTATCCATTGCGGCCACTACCACTCATACACTTCATTGGCTTGACATCTTTCTGGGGAGTTTCGGGGGGTTGGTAAGCCCCTTGTGGTTCTTGGGTTCATTGTTTTTCTTTTGGCCATTTGTTGATTTGTGAGTGGGAGACGTCCCACTAAGTAGATGGTTAGTACTACGTCACTGTAGGATTAAAAGCAAATAAAAGTTACTGTCTTCTTGTTGCTTGCAGCTTTGTTCAGCGTGGTTCAGTTTAGTACGTTGTGGTTCAGTTCGGTGCTTTGCCAAACATTTCTACAAATTGTTTCAATTAAAAAGTTTACCGATTTCTTTGGTTTTTTGTTTTCGGACTTGCCTAATCGGCTTTAAATGGAAACCGGCGTGCGATTGACACGTGCGCTCCTCAAATAGTCGCTAATTGCGTTCATGGCTCGAACTCGTGGCAGATCTATATTGATTTAAGTAGACTAACCAAAAACTTTGACTTGACCAAAGTTGCAAAATTCTCTAATAATAAATTTGGCCTTGGCGAGATTAGCTCCCCAGCAGTAAGTTGATTGCATTGAGCCAAAGCGTGCACTGCAGCTAATTGAAAATTGGGCAGCAATTAATTAAACATAATCACACAAAATGTTACAAAAAAAAAGAAGTAAATAAAATAAAGAAGGAGAGGGCTGCAGACGGGAATGCCCGACTTTCAGACACTCTTAACCACTTGGTCGCTTTTATGCGCTCACTTGATTTTTATGCGTTTTTAAATGATTTGAAGTCCCAAGTGTCAATCTTTAAGTTTCAATATTGAAATGTTTGGTTGTAAGGGGTAAAAATCTGTAACTGAAGGATCGAATCTCTGAAAAGTGAACCCTATACCGATGGGATTTCCCGACTGTAACTTTTCTACTTTTTAAAAGTTTGAGTTAGGGTTCATGATCAGGCATCTATGAATTATTTTTAATTTAATTTATTTTTATTTTTAAAATTTGTTTTTTATTATTTTTTTATTTGTATTTATTTTAAGTTATTTGTAGTTACTTGTATTTATTTTCAATTTAAAATAAGTTTTACATTTTTTTATTTATTTTTATTTATTTTTACTTATTTTTATAAATTTTCATTTGTTTTTAAAATAGATTTTTTGATTTTCAAATATTTTAAAATATATTTTTTTATTTATTTGACTATATTTTAAATTATGTTTAATCTTTTTTATTTTTTTTTATTTTATTTTATTCTATTTTATTTTATTTTATTTTATTTTATTTTATTTTATTTTATTTTATTTTATTTTATTTTATTTTATTTTATTTTATTTTATTTTATTTTATTTTATTTTATTTTATTTTATTTTATTTTATTTTATTTTATTTTATTTTATTTTATTTTATTTTATTTTATTTTATTTTATTTTATTTTATTTTATTTTATTTTATTTTATTTTATTTTATTTTATTTTATTTTATTTTATTTTATTTTATTTTATTTTATTTTATTTTATTTTATTTTATTTTATTTTATTTTATTCTATTCTATTTTATTTTATTTTATTTTATTTTATTTTATTTTATTTTATTTTATTTTATTTTATTTCATTTTATTTTATTTTATTTTATTTTTTTTTTTAATTCTATTTATTTTTAATTACTTTTAATTATTTGTAATTACATTTTTTTATTTTATTTTTTTTTAGTTTTGATTGAGTTTGTATTTACTTTTTGGGTTAACCTATATTTATTTTCTTTTATTATTTTTTGTTGTTATATTTTTAGTTAGTTTCATTTATTTTTATTTAGCTTTAATTATTTGTAATAACATTTTTAATTTATTTTTATTTATTTATATGTATTTGTTAATATTTTTAACTACAATAATTTTTATTTTTTTTTTGCTTATTTTTATTTATTTATTTTCATGTATTCTTAAATATTTTTATTTATTGTTATTCACTTGTATTTATTTTTTATTATTTTTTAATTATTTATAATTATTTTTATTTATTTATGACTTCTTTCTGAGACGCTTTTTGTTTTCGCATGCTTTGGCAAATGCCATGCACTGGTCCCTGCCAAGTTTTATTCGAATTCTTACCAAAGAACCTAACTTAATTAGAAGCAAAGCTTTTACTCGAGAAGATGCTAGAAATTGAATATTTCGGCAAAGGCATGCCAAACCGTCTAATGGTGGGAATGGGGGGGGGGTGTGCAATGTTTAAGCAATTTCGACTCTGATTTTTTTATTAGTCTATAAATCGCTCTGAAAAGTATTAAACAAGAAAATATTCTCACTTAACTATTTCAGATGAGAATATTTTTTTCTCACATAAACTATTTCAAAGTAGAATATGCTTGGAAAGTCGGCTGGCTGGGATATAGAGTTGTCTGTCTCCCATCGGATGCATCCCCAGGTGACGGATAGGGGAATACTCGGCATTATGCAGGGTAAGTGGGAAATAAAATACGACTCGCGGACCAAAACAGACAAAACACCTGCTTGGTGTTGCAGATAGAGGTCTTATCATCAAGCTAGGGTCGGAGGGCTAGCAACCTACCTACCTGAAACTTTTCCTGCTACCGAATCGTCATTTGACGCCCTGTCATATATATATATATATACTGTAGAACCTAAATGACGCAGAGTTGTATTCCCCGAAAACAAAATAGTATCTAAAAACGATATGTCCCTTAACATTTTGGACAGAGAGTATTACAAATTGTGTGGGCGCAGACTTAGCTTAATGTGTGGCTGAGCTCAACTTTAGCGCCATCTAGCGGTCAATTGGGGTGTAAAAGTCAAACAATTTCAAGGCGTTAATTAATTTAATTGGTTGCAACATTTTTATAAAAAGGCGAATCGCATGTGTGTGAGTGTATCTATGTGTTTGCGTATCTGTGTTTGTTTTTATTTGTGATAACGAGTGCATTATTTGTGTGAGTATGTGTGTGTGTTTATATAAGTGAAATTGATATGTAATTAAAAAGTTTCGTAAGCTAATTAAAAAAAAAACGACTGAGCAAGTGTGTTCTTTCTATTGTATGTATTTCGAAACAATTACGACAAAGGAGTACTATTACAGTGGAAAAAAATACAATTAAATAACAAAAGCTAATTACAAACTGATACATAGACATATGTACATACCATATATATATATATATATATATATATGTATATATATGTATGTCAGTATGTGTGTGTGTAAGTACATATGTATGTATTAATTGCAAAGTGCATCTTTTTCTATGCAAGTTAATGAAAATCGACAAGAGCTAAGAAACTGTGCAAAAGAGAGTGCAATTTTGGTACATTTTCTCTTTTATTCCAGTATAAGAGTTGCTTTGCTTTGTTATTTTGCTCTCTTTGCAGTATAAGAGCTGTATAAGATTCGTGAGAGACGCCGCAACTTACTGACCTAGGTCATTGCATAGTTGGTTTACTTTAGTTTACATGTTGGTAATTGAAGTAGTCGGACACATTTTGTGACCCAAGGGGGCAGACTTTTTAAAAAATACTAGATATAAGTTCCAGAGCTTGATATCTGCAGCATATCTTGCATTTTAAGATGTATTTTAAAAGTAATTCTGAAATTGTCCCATTATATTTGTATATATTAAAATTCATATTATTTATTCTCTAGCCTCTACTGCTTATGTGAAAAAAAAAATAAATTGGAGGGCAAAAAATTAAAAAAAAAACAACCTATAATAATATATTAAAATTGTTTTAAAATTTATTACGAGAACTGAGGAGAAGAACATACTCAGTTCTATAGGAATTGGAAAGCATTAAAAATTATGTGGCTAACAAAAGGTCTAAGAACATTTGAGTGAGAATGTCAACACTGAAAAATCGTCTATTTTGAGGGGGAATAAAAATATCTCTAAAGGAAAAAAAAACGGGTTTAAGAACATTTGAATGAAGAAGGATCAAAATTATTTTAAAAGGATAAAATCTAGTTAAAAAAAGCGAAATCTGAAAAATAAAACGTTCATTCGCTGAAAAAATTTGTATTTGTTTTTTCTTTAATTTTATAATATTTTCCCATAATTTATTAAGTTTTTGAAGTTTTGTTTGTGGTTTACTTGAATGCCACTTAGCTTCCTTAGAACATTTCAAAATTTTCTATTATCAAAGTGCATAAAATAATTCCGTTTTTTTCCTCAAGTTTTTGGTTCCACCGCCTTTGGCGGATTTCCAAGAATTACAAAAAAAACATTTTTATTTCTGATTTGTTGATGCATCGTTACATTTTGCCTGATATCAAACGTTTTGTGATAAGGCTTTGCTTTCGTCGCTTTATTATATTTTATTAAGAGCATTTTTATTAGATGAGAATTTTTTTTAAGAAATTTGTCGTTAGACGTTTTTCAGAAGACTTCAATATATGAAAATTGTTTTTTTTTTTTATTTCTTCTTAAGAAACTAGAAAAGTTTAAATACATTCAACTTTCTTTAATTTGTGTGCTCGTTGGCTCAAGTTGATGAATTTGAAAAAAATTAAAAGAATTTTTTTTCTTTATAGTAAGATAGGGCGAACTTTGTAAGCTGCTATTAAATTGCTACTATTGTTTTAAATATAAAAAAATACATAGTAAAAATAAATACTAAATAGTAAAATGTAATACAAAGTTTACTAGCTAGTCTTTTGGCAATAAAAGTGAGAGCTATAATAATTATAATGCTCACCGGCAACAAAATTTCGTGCACCAATAAATTGCAAGGCAATAACAAAAACAACTTATGCTCTTAAGCACGCTTGCCGCTCCTTACGGCTCGCTTGTGCTCTTAACATACTAAGAGCTTTGCTGCTTCAACTAGCTAAGAGCACGCGCTCTTTGAAAATGTTTGTTAACGCCAGCCGAAGTGGGCCAAGAACTTCGTGTGCAGCTAGCCGAAGCCGAATGCTGCGTGCAAAGCGCGTAAAATGCACGAAGGCTGCGGCTGCTGCTGCTGCTTGGCCACGAGCATTTAGTTCCTGCGAGTCGAGTGTGAAGCACGTGTTTTTGATTTATGCGCGAGCAAATGTCGGCTAACTGAAGACAAGTGAGTGACTCTGTGAAGATATATAAAAAAAAAGTGTTAATTGAATGACAAAGTGCAGTGTAAAAAAAAAACGATTGATAAATTGTAGAGCCAAGACAAACATGCAACATTTCGATAACAACTTGAAAGCATCAATGCGTGCTTAAGCTTTGTTGATTGCTGGCACAGCGTGTGCTGCAGACTGTGCCATTTGTCATTTGTGCAATGTAAACATTTTGTTTATAAGCCAAATACATATGTACATAAGCCAACAGCTATATACAACGTACGAGTGGTGTAAAGTGAAAGTAAAAAGTAAAAGTTGCTAAGCAGCAAACGACAAGATAAATTACTCAAAAGGATAATCCAATGCCGCGTTAACAAATGACAATGACAACACTGTACGTCGCGAGTGAGTGAGTGTGTGAGTGCATGAGTGTCTAACAGTGTGACCATGTGTGTGTATGCGTACTTGTTTGTGTTGCTTGGTAATTGCTAGTGTTGTAAAAGCATTGCATACTTTTTGGCATGATTTATGGTGTCGCTGTGATTGTCACTGATTGAATACGACAAAAAAAGGAATTGCAAATTGCAAAGTTTTGACAAGAAAACAAATTGCGAAAAAACAAACAAAAACGGCAAATGCACATTTTGAAAATTACATTAAAACAAAACACGAATTTACGCATCACTAGACAACATGGAAATTGAATTTGCAGCAATTTGAAAAGTTTAGTGTTTTTCATTTTTTTTCTCGGTTGTCTTGAGCGCACAAAGTGCTGAAATCCGCCAAAAATACGTGCTTAAATGCCGGGCCATAGCAAAATAAGCAACGCGAAATAAGCAATAACAAGAAACGGGCGTATAAAAAAAAACCAACTGCTGAGCAGACAGAAAAGAAAAAAATAGAAACAAGTGAAAACACAAAATATCATAGAAAACACTTTGTAAGTGCTCCCGTGTGTGCGCTTAGCCATAAAAAGCGTTGCCTAGCTACGGGCTTTGGCACTAATTTGACGAAATCTTTAGTTGTCAAAAAGTTGACCTAAAAACAACACAATACTCGCGAAAACAAACGTTAACCGCATGTGTTGTCTTACGTCGCCTCATCTACCGCATTTCGATACAAAGTAATCGTTATTACAACAACTGCAAGCAGATAAACGTCAACGTCAACGCCATAATAATAAAGTACGGATAACAAGCTCGCGCTCCAATCAAAATGTACGCACGCACCCGCACCCGTAGCAGCCGCAGCAGTTCCGGCTCTAGCCAACACTACGCAACAGAGTTGCCAGCCAATTTCGGATTACTGAACTGGCTCAGCTGGCTGATTTTGTGCGCCGAGATTAAAGGTAAGTTGTTTTCGGTGGCGCATTTCGATATCACGTTTTTGGCCCAACAGCAACGGTTTCTAACTTATTTTGTATTCGGCTTTTTAATTAAATAATCCAATTTATTTCCATTTAATTTCTAATTACATTTAATTTGTGAGTGCGCTGCGCAGCCAAACGACGGCATCCTAATTGCTGACTTACTTTTTTTTTTTTTTTGTTTTTTATTCGCCATTTTGTTGTTTTGCATTTGGTCCCCGTCTAATTTGAGCAAAATGGCGCCCCACAACAACAACAGCGACGACAGCGACAAAGGCGACAACAACAAAATGCCACACAATTGAAATTCTTTAATTTTTGTGCAAGGAATTTCAATTTGTCAGGGCTACATACAAAAGTTTCACTGTCATCCGCAAAAGTTGTTTGTTTGTTGCCTGTACTTTTTGACATTTGCCTTTCGTCTTTGCCCGTCGCAGTCGCTTGTCCTACTTGTCCCTATTATTTTCATCAGAGGTAGCGTCCTAGGGTTCGCAAATCTTATTATGAATACCGCCCAATTTTTTGCTTTTTCTAAATCCGCCCCTGTTTCTCATTATTGCTGGTAAGGGCTTACAGTGCCGTTACATAGCCATCTTAACGGCGTTCTGGCATTTGCCGCTATGCTAAAATGTCAGCAACAGCAACAACATTTGATGATTATGGCAATCCATTCGGGAATTAATTGTCCTTGACGTTGAGTGCTCACTGTGCCATGCAGCTTGCTTGGCGGCTTAGTTTCTATTGTTGCGCCAGTGTTGCCCAATGCCAAACACAAAAAATAAACGTAACATATCTAATTGCATGCTTTTTTGCATAATTAATTTGAGTGTTTACATATGTTACATATATATTAAATAGATAGCAGACTGATACATCAGCTGTAATGAAGTCTTCTATTTTTTATTTTAAGCGAGGATATAGAGATGTTGGTGTTAGAGTTAAATTTTGTAATTTCTACATTACGCGTTTGTATAAATCAAGCCTATTCCATAATTCGTTTAGTTAAATAAGCAATAATCCAAATCTGTAATAAATTTTAAGTAATATAATTTATTCATGCATTCATTAAATTGATTATGATCTCAATTTAAAATCTATACCTAAGGGAACAATCAAAATATTTTGTGTTTAGCCAATATTTAGTTTCTAATTAATTAAACTTTAATGACTTGTGAACAATAAGTCAGGGGTGAATTGAGAGAGTAGGGTGTATTGCCGTTGGCGGAGATAGTAAGAATTCGTATGAATTAATTCATAATCATGTATTTATAAAGCGATGATGGTATATTATGTATCGCTGCTCTACAGATTTAATTAATTTAAAAAGCATTAAAAGAGTATTCATAAATATACATTGTTAAAAAATACTTCAACAAAAAAAAATAAAAATAAAGTTGATAAAATTTGAATATTTTCTTCTTTATTCTTTGAACTGTCTTATCCGTTTGCATTTTCCGACCTCGAAACAATCTAAACGAAGCCCAAACTCTTGATTTTTTAATTTATTGGGGATCTATTTTATCGAATATTTTAGAACAAATTAAATACAAATGAAATTAAATGTATTTACAAATATATATTTTTGACAAAGTCATCTAAGAACATGAGTGAAAAAGAGTATGAAATATTTTGCATTGTGTTTGAAGTTTCTTATTTTGGCTTATGAAATTATTAAATTTAGTACATTCTTCAAACAAGAAAAATATAAAATTTTTTACATTTTTTTCTTGGATCTTTGTTGCAGGATTTTACATTATATCTTACTTTTGAGAAAAAATTTAATGCAAATTAAATAAAATGAATTAATAAATTTACTCACAAATAATATTTAATATATTCACAAATTCTTCTAAGCACATTAAATCTTTCAGTAAAGTAGCAAAATGCAATGTAGACTTTTTTTTTTAAATTTATATTTCGTTGACTTCTACTCAAATAAATTTTTATAAAGATTTTCCAACTTTTAATAATGCCCGAAAATAATTCAATTTTATTTTAAAGTTGTCCTTTTTATTTTTTTACTTTATAAATTGTATAAATTTAATTTCAATTTGAAATTTTTATTTTATTTATTTAAATATTAGCTAAAATACAATAATATTATAATTTAAAAATTGGTAGGGCGTCGAGTAATTAGACTTTAGACCCTATCGTACGTAGCTCTAAAATTTCCTGGTATATGGAGCAGTTCTTAAGAAACATAGATGTAGGCCTCGATGTAAGTTTTTATATCAAAATGACAATATAATGTAATAATAAAAAGTTATGAGTTATTCCTCAATCACCAGCAAAGTACTTCTATATAGACTTTTAATAAGTTTATCCTGAGCAGGAAAAAAATAGTTCAATATCTTATAAAAGAGGAAGAAACAGTGGAAAATCTTTTCTGGCGAAGAATTCCGCGCATCATCTTACAACTGTTTGTAATACGCATAATAATGTTAAATATTATTATAAGGTTTGACCCACCCGTTGAAAGGGTAGAAAATTTGGAAAACTTTGTTTGTTGAAAAATACAAAAAAAAAATCCCGTCATAGACAGTGAAATTGAATGTCTGTTGTGTTAATTTTAAGGCCATCTTCCCCTGACCATGCTCTTTAAAGTCTCAGTGAGATTCCTTCCAACCCAACCTAACTAAAGTTTTCATTTCGTTTCAAGCTACCCTATAAATAATTATTTAATCATTTATACAAAATATTTTTTTTTTATCAGCAAAAAAGTGCCTTCCGCTTTTTTTTAAGGCACAATTTGCTATAATGGGCCAGATGGGCGATTTAGAATGCTGAGCGAAGCTTGTTTTTGAAAATTTTTAAATTTTAGTGAAAAATCACTTAAAAAGTTTAGTTAATTTTTTTAATTTAAAATTTTTAATAATTTGGTATTGACTTAAAAGATTCATAACTTCACGATGACAAAAAATTCAAAGCAAATAAAAATTTTCCCTCGACATCTTCTTTCGTTACGTGACGATTTTTCTAACATTTGTCTCTACAAACTTAGTAGGTACCAAAAAAAAATATTTTTTTTTTTTTAAAATTAAGAGATTTTAGGGAACTTCTAAAGGCGTTTGCCTTCTTCTTCAAATAATTTCGTGCTTTCTTAAACGTAGGTTAGACTCCGTTTTTCGAAATAATCTCTTTTGAAAATATGCTACGATTTATTTTTGAAAATCGAATGCATATTCGTTAGATTAAGTCGGCTACTAAATCCAGATTTTTTTTTCAGCTATTCACAAAGACAATATTTTTGACATCGAAAAGCTATAAAAGTTCGAGATTAAAAGTGCACAAAGTAATTAAATGCCAAAAGTGCAATGATGTGATCTCTAGGATAGAATAATTTATGCTCTTCAAATTATGCTGCGATAAAAAAATATAAAATATAGAAGAAATCGCTTAAAAAATGTTTCGACCTAAGACTTTAATGGAACTAAATTTCAAAAACATTTCTGCGCAGATTCCCTTCGTTGTGAAATTCAGTATCTCAGACAAACTCCCCCACTCATTGCATTTGGGTTGTGGTCTCTAGGACACTTTCAGATTTAAAGAAAATAAGTCGAAAATTCCTGAAAAATACATTTCAGAAACATTTTTTTTTATTTAAAATTCTACGAAAAAGATATACCTGCACACACGCCCCCTCATTGCTACTGGTTTACAATTAGATTAAAAGTGATTTCCGAGAAACTACTGATGGGCGATGGAATAAACAGGTGCACTGCAATTCCATATAAACGTTATCTAATTTGAATTGCAATGAATTTCATAGAGCTCGTTTTCAGAACTGGCTTTACGCTGAATTATAGACGCAGAATAAAGATGAATGGGTACTTTGTGGCATGGCTTTAAATGTTTGTTGTTTCGTACGTTGCATGCAACAGTCAAAGTCTAAAACTGAAAATGAAAACAAAATGCAATTGAAAACTGTTTGCATCAAATGTGTGCTATGTGTATGTGGGTGTGTGTGTGGTTGTGTGGCAAGGTCATGCCTGCAATCAGTTTGAGTGTTGCCAGCGCGTGGGCGTAACGTCCACGCTGTATGCCGCACTTAGTACTTGCAACTTGCAGCTAAACACTTGTAGAATAAATAGCGTGTGGCAACGGCCAGTAGTAGCAGCTGGCTGCTGCTACACACACACTTGCAACTTATATGGTTGGTTTTTATAGGGTATAGGGCATAGGGTGTGCACAATGAACTGACTAGTATATAGCACTTTGTCATACTGACACAAAATTATATTTTCAATTCATGCATGTGCTTGGATGCATGCAAAAAATGGGCAGCTAAAAAATGAAAGCTGTTCAACAGTTCCAACTAGCGAAAAAAAAAAAAACAAAATGGAAAAATCTAAACAGATACACACATACACACATGGATACAAATACACACACAGATACACACCCATACATGTGCGACTGCTGCTGAGGCAACCTAACGAGCAGCAAACACTTGTAAATGCATGGGCTGACAAAGTGTGCACCCCATGTTGCCTTGACTCTCAGTTGTTGTTTTTGTTGATTTAATACTCTTACTTTTGGGGAACATGGATGTGATAACTCCAAAAATTTAGATTAAAAAATTCGACTGAAATCGAACAGTTGTGTATGAAATCGGTTGCCCTGTTTTCATGCGATTTTGACGTGCTTTATAACACTTTTAATTAACGTTTTTGCAACCCTTTGGAAACATTGCTTTGGTCGATGGTTGATTCCATTAAATTCGTAAATATATTTTGCGCTCAAATTATTTTAAGTCTTTTCTTTCCTGATATTTTTGCAGCTGTTCGATAGTAATGAAAGATCGTCGTTAAAAACAGATTTCAATGAACTTATTTACGTTATTGGAAAAATTTTGTAATTTCTAAATTCTTTTTTATTTTATTTTTTTTTAATTCTAATATACTTTTTTTAATTTTTTTCAGTAAAAAGTTATCGTCTTAACTGCATAAAGATAGTCAAGGAATATAATATAAATTTTGTATTTATTTATTATTTCGTCCTTAATTGACGACTTTTATAAGTTAGTATATGAACAATAAATATATATTTTAAGTGTTGAGCATTAGCTTTTCTGAGCAGTTTTACGTAGTGCTGTTTAACTTATTTTAATATTTAATAAGGAGAATAGGACTTATTGTTATTTAGCTTGTTTCTAGCTAGTAAGCCAATTCTAGTTGATTAAATTTTCTTCTACTTTTTAATTTTATACGTTTTTGACACTTTTCCGATTGAATTCTGAATAAGGTAAGATAATCGAAAAAAATAATTAAAAAAAAATTTCCAAACGTTCATCATTCACAATGTTCATCAGAGAGGACAGCCAGAACACAATTAACTACATTGGTGTATTAATTAGACCTCAGTTACGCCCAATTTGTAAGTTCGTATTAACTTCTAATTATAAATTTTACACCTTAGCTTTATGAAGTAATTATTATTACATTTTGATAACAATTGGAACTTGGATGTCAGTGCTTAGGTTAATATGAACGAAAGTTCAAGAGGGTGGAAGCACTTCTGTTGTAATCTTTGAATACTGTTGTCCAGCAGGTTTACCTTCAAGTTGTTAACATGGTACTTTAGCCCGTTAGTAGGTTTTTCTGAACGGCTAGAGTTCTGGTAAGAATTTGGAATTGGAAAGTATCTAAAACACGAGAACTATTATTTTCGCGGCCTTCTACTTGGAAAGGTTTTGGCCCAAACAGCGGAATAGTCTTGCGGTGAATTGGAATTTGAATTTCTTTTATTTGATTTCACATGAGTTTGATAACTTGAGCTTTCTACAAACATTTTTTCAAAGAGTTTGTGGCTCAAAGGATAGATAAAGACTGTCATAAATTTAATACAATCGTTCTTCAGAAGAAATTGACTTTTAACAAATAAATACAAATTTTGATAATCTGGAATAATGATTCTTTCGGCAAAAATTACTTTCTAACAAGAAAACTTGGAATTTTTTAAGCAAACCAGATGTTATACCTTCATGTGTAACAGCCAAGATAATTTGGGGTTTTTGTAACGAAATAACTAATTTTCCTTTTCTATTTATTTGACTTATCTGATTAATCCGTATGTACTTACAATGCCAAAAATGCACATCGCTTAAAAGTAATTAATTTGAATGATTGGGGCAATTGGAACGAGTAGCGAAAAGGTTTTCTATACTTTTTAAATATCTGCTGCCATTTTGCTTTAATTTTATTCGATTCTTTCATTCAATCTTCCACTTCGTTTAAAAATAGTTCCTGCGGTTACAGCCAGGTGGCGCTATAAAAAAAATCTATTTACTTTTGATAATTACATGGATACCGCTTGCAAAAATTTTTTGCGATTCGTAAGTTTTGGGGATTTTTTTGCTTTGTCCCATAATTCGTTGTCTTGATAAATAAATCTTCTCCATAGCGTCTCATAAGAATACACTAAACCAATTGTGATCGATTCCTTCTGCTTAAATTGGACGCATCCTAAAATTGGCTGCCGTGGAAACTCTTTTGAAATGACTTTGGTCAATATGTAGGTGACTTCAGACAATTTTTAGACTTTTGTTCTCGGACCTTTTTCTTAGACCCATAATAGAGAGTTCCGATAAAAAAACTTATTTTTTGTTCAGTGTGTGTATTTTTTTGTTGATGGGATTGGGGAACTTGCAAAAAATTGTTCCTAATAGTTTGACTTGCACAATAAATTTTTTCCATCTAGAGGTTCAGGTTAAGCAGACTAGTAATAGTGGTTTGTGGCGCCATCTAGTTGTCAAGCCAAAACACATTAAGGGTATTCTCTTTGTTGAGCAAAAATGCATAAAGCAAAAACGCCCGAAAAATCAATCGTGAATTGTTTGTTAGAATAAAGTTTCTAAAATCTCGAAATAAATTCATAAAAAATTGTCTTTAAATAATAAACACATATAACTATGGTAGCTATACTTTTATATACTTTATACTTTATATACTAAGGCAAGAGTATTTCAATTTTTGCTCGTTAAGGTTAGCTTTTCTTTTAGATTTTTGTTGCTGTTAATGGTGTTGTTGTTGTTTTTGTTTTTGTTGTTTTTTGTTGTTATTGGTCAGGGTCAGAGCCAGAGTTAGTAACTTTTTCACCAAATGCATTTGACATACGAAACTGTTGCCTTGTTGATGTTTATGCATTCGCCGCAGACAGACAGAAAGTTGCATTTGTCATCTGTTCAGGGCCCGAGGATAATGTGCCAACAGCATGGAACTCGGCGCAAACTCTTTGCAACACCCCCCACAAGCACACACACACACACACACAAAAACACTTATTCATGCCACAAGCCATAGGAATGTGTGGCATATGTGTTTGTGTGTTTGGGGGGGGGGGTCTTTGTGTATGTGTGTCTACTTCATGCATTACATTTATTTCATATTTCATGTGCCGCTGCTGCTGATCCACTTTACACACAAACACACACAAACACACCCAGACACATACATTGCATATTGCTTTTTCTCAAACAAAACTAAACTCATATTATCGCCATCATCGTTATCATCATCATCATCATCATTTTCATCATCATCAGCATTTTGCAATTTCCTTGTTTCTTTGTAATTTACAAATGAAATGCTTTTCAAATGCAATTTTCTGCAAGTTTTTGCATTCTTCTTGTTATTGTTGTTATCGTTGTTACAGTTGTTCTCTTCTTCTTTTGTATACTTTTTATTTGCTCGTTATGGCAAATATTTCATTTTCCTAAAAGCTAGTTGTCTGCGGAAAATTCACAAGGTTTATTCGCAAATAAATGTATAAATGCAACAGGAAATTACTTAGAAATATTTTTGAGGTGATGAAGTAATAAAATGTAATCATATGTCTAGTAATATACAACATCAAAGTGAGTTTATTTGTTACATGTGCTCAGCATTTCCTTGACATTTGTACATTAGGGTGGCCATTTTTGCAACATCTCACGATTTTACTAACCCCACACCCTAAAAAGTTTCCTTTTTAACTGCATATAGCGCCTGTAAAATTTAAAAACGATCCGAATGTATTTGATAGGTCAAAGGTCATAAAAAATGTTCATATGAATGCTTAAATAACGACCAAACCGTAAGTTTGACAAAAACATGTTTCAAATATAATCAATGGGTAATTCAATTATCTACAGTCGAGAAAAAAAATTATCGAAATCAGTTTAGTATAACCAGAGATATTTACTGTTAAGAAGAGGCACTTTTTTTTTTTTTTTTACTTTCGAAAAATGGTTATTTCAAAATATCTCGAAGCCCGTTTCATGAAAAAAAATGTTGACTGCATTTTCGGTTTTAGCATGTCATTTTACTACAGAAACGATTCAAAAATGTTAAGGATACCAATATTTGTAAACTGGTGTAATTAGTCAATTTAATCAATTTTAGTGCTTACCAAAATTGTTCAGGCCGACTCTATATTTTTTTAAAATTATGGTTTGGTAGATATGAGACTTTTTGAACCATAATTTGTTTGATTGGAAATAAGTTTTTAAAGTTTATGTAGAACAATACAGTCAAAAACGGAAAAAGTGCAAGTTATGACCTTTGACCTATTCCTGCGACCATCAAATACATTCGGATCGTTTTTACAGGCGCTATTTGCAGGTAAAAAGGAAACTTTTTAGGGGGTTGCGGTTTTGATATTGACGGTTTAAAAATCCTCCATAGCAGCGGCGGCCACCCTAATGTACATATGTGTAATTTTATATATGTATATATAATAAACTGAACCGATTTTTAACTGCAAAAATTTGATTTTGTTTACAAATGGGATCTAGCATGTAGTCGATATTTTTGCGTCATTTTTTGTGTAATCAAAGTTAATACAAAAAGTGAAAAAATACACTCTAAATTAAAAATCTTGGTTTAAATTTCTTAGATCGATTCAATTTGCATCAGTTAAAGTTAGTTTTAGAGCTTGAAGTTAAATATTAGAAAAATCGTCACGTAACGATATAAGGTATGTTTGAGAATATCAAGACAAAAAATTAAAACAATCCCTAGTTAAATTGCCTTAAACGATTTATTACGCATCCTTTAAATGTAGCTTTACAGCTTAGAAAGATTAGATTAGAGTAAAATAATAGTAAAACCGTCACGTAACGAAATTAGATCAAGTACACTGCTTACAATTTCTATAAAAGTATTCATAAGGGCAGATGAGTTAGTGAAGTTTAAAGTGGGACCCAACACTTGATTCTCAGTCGAGAAAATTTCTTAATTACTGGTACAAACTTTAGTATTATTTTAAATACATATTAAGTACGTACATATATATTTTTAATAAATTATATATATTTAAATATTTTGTGAATTATTTTCTTAAATTAATATGTACATATATAATTTTAATAAATAAATATTTTTTTAAATAGTTAATGAAACTTAAATAATTTGTGTATAAAAAAAAAATGCGAAAGGAGCTCTGTTTCTGAAACGGTCTCATTGCCGCAACATAGTTTTTATTTTAAATTTGTTAAATTATAAAAACTTAATAATTATATTAATAAAATGATTTTTTTTTTTAAATTTATGTCTCAAATTCTTCAAAAAGTAAATAATTAAAGAGATATTATATAATAGTTTACAATATTTTTTTTTGGATATTGTATGCTTTCACCTTTTTTTGGTTTCTCAGTGCAAAAAAATCCAAGCTCAATTATTAAATGTTAATACTCGGACAAAAAAAAAAAATGAAAAAAATTCAGAAATATTTGACTTCAAACAAGCTGGTGGACACACTCTGAATAAGTCATAAGAACTCTCATAGTGAGTCATACATATATGGCACAGATTGGTTTGTAAACACACTAAGATACACACATACACACACAAGTGCAACTAAAAACCATTTCATTTTTCATCGCAGTTTGCGGAATTACATTGGTCGCATGTTGGCCAAACTTCAAAGCGACGAAGCAGACACAATCAAACAAACCCCATACACTCTACACTTTACACTTCATACACCTTTCACCACACACGGATACGAAAGCACACAGATACAGTCACACACACACACACAGATACAGACTAAGCACCCAGAAACCATTTTGTAAGCTTTTTTCCGAGCGCCCTGCAAATACTAAAAAGTCATGCATTTTGGACAAGTTGCTACCAATGCAAACTCGGAATGTTTAGTTCCACTGAATTGTTCTGTCAGCATGAGGACAATGTAGGAAATGGGTTCCCACATAGAGTTGTTAGTCAGTAGTTTAGTTTTTATTTATTTTTAGGTAAGCAAATATATTTTAGTTGCCTTGTAATTATTTATGTTCAATAATACTAGGTCACAAGGTTTTTCAGTCACAGATGGTAGTATACTTTTTTGGTGAGTTGATTCATCGAATGGTAAAAAAAATATTTTATTTAGGCACGATTTTTACTCCTTTAATTTGTATAATTTTTGACGATTCTCAAAAAGTTTTGTCTATTTATTTATCACATTCAATACGAACCACATAAATGCAAAAACATATAAGGAGTCAAATCCTCAATATAGCTCTTGTAGAGCATATATCGATACTCATGTTATCCTTTTTAGAATTTTGCAAAATAAATATTTTAATTCTTTGAGTTGGAGTATAATTTATTGGAACTGGTAAATGGTAACTTATGAAACAGATATATACTTCCATTTATATAATTAAAAACAATCACCCTCTCTAAGGTTTTCCCAAAAAAAAATCGTTATCCTTCTATTTACCCACATGTTCAACTATCCATCTATCCATTTATCCATTTATCCACCTATCCATTTATTCATCTATCCATCTATCCATCTATCCATCTATCCATCTATCCATCTATCCATCTATCCATCTATCCATCTATCCATCTATCCATCTATCCATCTATCCATCTATCCATCTATCCATCTATCCATCTATCCATCTATCCATCTATCCATCTATCCATCTATCCATCTATCCATCTATCCATCTATCCATCTATCCATCTATCCATCTATCCATCTATCCATCTATCCATCTATCCATCTATCCATCTATCCATCTATCCATCTATCCATCTATCCATCTATCCATCTATCCATCTATCCATCTATCCATCTATCCATCTATCCATCTATCCATCTATCCATCTATCCATCTATCCATCTATCCATCTATCCATTTATCTATCTATATAGATATCCATCTGTCCATCTGTATAGATATCCATCAATCCATCTATACATAAGAGATAGTCGTACATTTAAATTTCACACCGAACAGGATGCTTTAGATAATTCCTACTGCTCTGCTTTCTGATAGTCTGCTTAGCACATTTCTGCTAAATGATACCTTATACCAAAAAAATTACGCATACGCCACGTGTTTCGTATTTGTAATTGTCTTGCGTATAAATTTACATGTTACGCCACGTTTTTGCAGGTCAATTAATATCTGCTATATTCATCTGTCCAACACTAGTTTCTATCTTGCGGTCTATTAAACACTGCTTACACGCGTCTTAGGATTACAAGTTACCCAACCTTGCCTGCAGCTGTTCCATCGTCTCATATATCAATCAGCCACAGAGCACGCGCTGCGCTTCATTAAGTTATCATTAAGCTGAAAAGGGTATGCCAGGTGCCATTTGGTCTGGTGTTGCCATAGCACAAATATTATGTTATATTTCCTTTATTTTTTTATTTTATTTCTTTTATGCATTTATTCATGATATATTTATTATTTTGAATTTTTGTGGTATTTTAAATATATACAGAAAAACAAAATTCGGTTTGGCATTTTCATTAATTTAAAAAAATAAAAAAACAAATCAAAAGTGAATTTCATATGCATTAAATGGAAATTCCATTGAATCACAGCAATGTTGACAAAAAGTTATAAATGTGTTGTTTACATATACATATATGCATATACATATATACATGTATATATGTATGTTGATATTTGTAGAGCGCACACATTGCGCCAATAAATATGCAAAAGAAATAATATAAAAAGACCATCAAACTGTTTGCTTACGTTAAACGCTGTACAGCTGTGTAAATAACTGCAATTTGTGTTTGCCGTTATGCTAACTAACGGACACCATACACATAATAGAAAAAATTTACACCGCAGTTTAAACAAATACGACCCAGCAATTGCTTAAATATAAAGGTACCATAACTACTGCATGGAAAGGCATGAAAAAAACGCAAAGTAGATATATTTATATATTAAAACATACCTATAAAATATATAATTTATTGTTTGGCATTTAATTGATTATTTTTTAAAAGCGCTTTCAATAATTTGTGGTTAACGAATTTTTATTTTGTTTTGCAAAAAATACCAACAGTTTCAGTTTAACAAAAGGATATTAAATTTATTGAATAATTTGTCAGTAATAAAGTATTTAAATACTTAGGTAATTTTAAAGAATACAATAAATACAGAAACATTTTTAATAAATTTTTAATTTTTTTAAAAGCTTTTAACAATATGTGATTAACAAATTTTTAACAAATAATTCATGCAGATTGAGTAAAAAAAATTGCATAATTGTGAAATATTATTATAATAATTTGACTGTAATGAAACATTTAATTATTTAGTTAGTATTTTTTAAATGGGTATTTTTTTATAGCATTGCCACCCGCAATGAATACTTTTTATATCAGTATAGTTTATTTTTTCAGGTATGTTTTAAGTTTAAATCTGATTATATTAAGACTATAATTTTTTTAAGCCTTTTTACCTTCCCATTCGATTAAATAAAAAATAATTCTTTTTAAATATATACAAATATTTTTCCCAATATTTCTTAGGCATTTTTTGTTTAGTTCTTAAAAAAACTAACTAAATAATAATTATTTTTAAATATTTAGAAACATTTTTCCCAATACCAGCTTGCAGGGCTGTGTTGCTCTGGCTACAAACCTTTTATAAAATATAAATTTTTTATACTTGACAATTATATAAATAGAACAAAAAAAAAAAATGCACAATACTTCACAGGTATTTATTGTTTATTTACTAATAATTAAAACAAAAAAAATGTTTAAATAATTATTTTTAAATAGAAATATTTTTCGCGATACTTCATAAGCATATTTTGTATAATTGGATACATAAAGGTATAATATATAGAACTTTTTTTTTTAAATATATTATACCAATTTATTTAATAAAGCTTACAAAATTTAAAATAACTTAGAAGAAACTAAGCGCTTGCAGCAAGGCCTTCGGCTTTAATTTTGTCTTATAAAGTATTTAAATTTATTATTATTATAATTATTTATTATGAACACAAATATGCTGCAAAAAAAAGTATTTATATGCGGTCACACTAATTTTGTCACTTGAGGTGGGATGGCGTGTGTGGTGTGACTGAGGTATGACTCTAGAACGAATTGCTCTAAAGATGCCCATGGATTTGAATAGTTTGGAAAAATGTAGTGCCCTTCTTTTCTGTCGCCGGCCCTGAAGTTTTGTATTACACAGCACTAAAAAAAAAATTCTTGATATGTGGACAACGCATTTGTTTTCTTATGCATTTTGATGAACTGAATCCGAGCTCTATATCAAAATCAGCTAAACGGGTATTGGATCTGCCCTAACCTCAACAAACGAGACCGGTGTGACCGGTAACTTCAAAAATACCTTGTTTTGTGGTGCTGAGCTGCTGGGATTTTTGGGATCTCGTTTTTGGAGTCAGAGAACCCAAAAACATAAAGTAAATATAGTCTGGTCTCTGAGCGTGAAACACGATTTCTATAAAAAATCTTTTCAAAGTCTAGTTTATATTTGTTTTTGGTGTCGCTGAGTTCGATTCCGAGTTTCTTAAAACTCCAACACGTCAGGTTTCAGAGTTACCCTACAAAAATATCTGGTTTCATGGCGTTCTTTTAGCTTATGTCAGAACGCTGCTGGGGTTTTTGGACCTCGAATTTAGGTTACACGTAATAGTTGTCAACGGAGGCGGAAGGGTTTTCGAGTTTTAATTTGTTGGAAATTGGTTTATTCAACGAGTTAGTTATATTTATGTATTATAAATGAAATCAAAAATACTACGCCCCACCGTAGCAAAATTTAAAATCCGCTACTGGTTGTTACTCCAATATTTAAATGTTTTACATACATTTTTGTTCAGAGTTTATGTGTTTGACCGCAGATTGAGGTAGAAAAACTTTAAATCAAAATAAAACAAGTACTCTACTAAGAATTTTTGGAAACCTACAGAATGTGTTAAATATTTGAAATATTAACGCAAATTATGTGCTTATCTTTTAGGCTCTAGGCCACTATTATATTTTTTGCAAAATTTCCCATGGAACTTAAGGATGTCTCTTAAAGCACTAAACTTCTCGTTTTTCACTTGTTTCAAGATTTGATTGCCTGAAGTTATATTTTTTTTATCTTTTGCTGTGTGAAATGCTTATGTTTTTGACATTTATGTGACATTTGGGTTTGGTCTGTCGTCGAATATAGTACGAAATATTTGACATACAAACATACTTATAAGTGTTTGTTTCAAAAAGCGCCTGAGCGTATGCTTTATTTTTTTTTCAATCTGTATTCGCATGTGCGAGAGTATATGCGTGCATGAGTATGAGTTCATGAGTATATGGGTGTATGACTGTATATGTGCATGAGTGTGCCAGTGTGCTACTGTTCGAGTATGTGCTGTGGTTTGGGTATGCAATGAAAACGTGCGTGATTATTTTTTGTTTTTTTTTTGCTCTCTCTTAACTGATTTTGTTTCTTATTGCTATTTTAACTTGGCCTTCACTCACACACATACACACACATGAATTAATGTATATATGCCATTTGGTGATATATGTATGATATTTTTTTTTTTTAACCATTTGACATATTTTTGTTTGGGTTCAGCATTTTAGTCACGTAGATTACATTTCATGCTAGCTAGCTAGCAGATACATCTTAGAGCGAAAGATACATTATGTGCATGTGTGTGTGTGTGTATGAGTATATTTGATCTGAACTAATTTTGAAGACATAAATAGAATTAAATTCAAGCACGTCGCAGCTTTGCTCGCTGCTTCTTTATCAGTAAAGAAGGCAAAAAAAAAATTCCCATAGACACTATCATAAATTTCAGTCGCATATTTGTCATTGAATAATTTTTCGTTTTAGTTGCTAACTGATTCAATTTGCTTATAGTGTGATATTATGTGACCTTGTATTTTACAGAAATTGTGACTTGCATAAAATAAAATGTGCTCGCTTTGTGAAACAGAAAGTTCACGAACAAAATACAAGCAAATGAAATTTTTTGGCAAGAACTTTGCAAAATATCTGTGGCCTCTAGTCAAGAATATTATGTGCTTATTGGGATTGTGCTGGATTTCGAAACAGGTGGCATTATAGTGGATTGTGTTGAGACTCTTTTTTTCTTGAGCTCGGAGTGAACGGCATTGAAAGAATAAGCTTTCTGTATACGGTTGTTATTTTCAGAAAAAAATTGTATATCAGAAAACGAACCAATTTTATTCGTTTTCGTTTTATTAAATGTTTTAAAAATATCTGCAAATATTTTTTATTAAGCGTGTCTTTTATGATTAAGGCATTTTATTTAATTGCTTTTTATTTTAATTATATTACCTGAATAATAAGCTGATTTGAACACGTAAACATAATAAACAAATTTTAAGTGGTAGCATGCCATATAGTCTAGCCTAAAGTATTCAAGGTATAAAGATTTTAAAGTAAAAATTCAGATTTTCGATATTTTTAATTAGAGCTTAATAATAGATTTAGGCTTAAAGAAACCTTTTTTTTTTGAGCATCTCCTACGGCAAACTAAAAAGTTGGGCTATGTATTTGACTTGTATGTGCATAAGTATGTATGTATGTTTGTCTGTTCCCTTTTACCTTTTAAACCGCTTATCAAAATTTAACAACTTAGGTATCGTTGGAAGCGTCTTTATCCTCCGCTGGTTATAGGCTATGTAACATGATATCAAATTAAAAATGGCACCCTCTAGAGAACATAGCGTTATAACAAACAAATAATTTTCTCTATTTTTAAAAAAATTGCCCAACTCACAAAATGGCACTAGCTTGGACCTTGGTACATGTAAATTAATAAAACCTAAAAAAATTTAAATCGGCTCTGTAAAAATTTTATAACGAAATTGCAAACCCAAAATAATTTAAATAAAAAAATTAGGTTAAAAAACTGAAAAGCTCTAAAAAGTATCCTTATCAGAAATAGTTATGTACAAACTTTTGAATATTCATCAACTCTTTAATGAACACTCGGTCGTAATATATTTTATTGTAGTTTATATATACATATAGTGCAGCTCATGGACTTGATCTTATGCCGCCTAGGTGAGCATTGGCTTAAGGGCAAAGTAACTTGTAACCATTATGGGAAGTGAAGTCCTTGGCAGGAATTGAGAAAGCGTTAAAAATATTACTATTTTAGTTCTAAATCGTTTGAAACTCACTCTAAATCTAGAATACCAAAACACCGCAAGACATTGTTTTTACCTTTTAAGCCAAATCGAAATCCAGAACAGACCTGTATCTGTATGCTAAACCGCACGCACACACACACAAACTAAGCCGCTTTTGAGGTCTCGTCATTTTGACATAAACAGCAACCATTTGCTCAAGTCTAAAATCTTGTAGGCCTCAATGATTTTCGTCAATGTAACCTCATTTTGTTTTATTAACACATGTACACACTGGCACACACGTACACACTGGCATATATACATAGTTGTATATGGCACTTAAATGTAACACAGTCGCATTGTTGTTGTTGTTGTTGTTTTCGTTGTAGATGTTGTTTTTGTTGCATACCTTTAGGCGTGCCAGAAACCTACATGAACATTTTTGTTTCATACTTTTCGTCTTTGCATGTGCTAAAAGACTTTGCCTGCCTTTGCCTTAATATTAAAAATTCCACAAACAAACTCAGACTTGTAGACAGAGAGAGAGGGAGAGAGTTGGGGGTTTGGCAGTGCGACAGAGGTAGTGAGAAAGAGTGTATGTTTATCGTAGAGTGAGTGAGTAAGCACAAATAAGCATGGTTTAAGGCGTGCAAACTTCTATTGCCTACAAATAACAATAACAACAGAAACCCCCTTTCCGCACAACAACAGCAATTGTTACTTTGTTGTTGTTGTTGTCGCAGTTTTATTGCTTTGTCATACCAACATATTTTACAACAACAAACACACACATCAGTGTTGTCTCAGCTTTATGCGCCTCAAAAGCGGCAATGCTTTTTATCCTTTCCACGCCTTAGACTCGCTGTTTTCTTCATTTTTATACAACTTAACTTATAGAGTAAAAAGGGGTATATAAAGTGTGTATAAAAGTATGTAACAGACAGCAGGAAGCATGTACTAAACATAAAATTAAAGAAGCCGAGTCGAAATATAGCCCACTAATTGTCTGTATGAACGCCAATATCTAGGAGTCCAGAAGAACTATAGAATTCAAACTTCCTTGCGTCTTTAAATGCGCTGAGATCTAAGAGTTCAGATCGAGGATTCCTAAATAACCAGAGTCAAAAAATTTAACCGAAAAAATGTCATCCGAATATTATTATTGTTCTTCTGTGTCTACTAACGCTGAGATCTAAATATCCAAAAGATCTAGAGCTCTCAAATTTTTCCAAGTAAATTTTCAAGCTTTTTTGACTGAGTAGATCTGTTGCCCATATTCACCAGCATGTTTAATCAATACTAACGCTGAGAACAAAGACTCCAGAGTTGCTAGATCCGTCAAAAAAAAAAAAAAAAAAAACATTTTCGTAGCAGATAAAATTTGGTTAACGAAGTTATATGAATTTTTAGTAACTAATTCTTTATCTATGGGGCATTTTCAACAGCATATTCTTCTGTGTGTACTAATGCTGAGATCTAAAAGTCCAGGCAAGCTAGAAGCACCAAAGACATGTCCTTCTGTTTGTATGAACGCTGAGAACTTGTAGTCCAATGCTGCTAGGGGCACTGCATTAATCCAAAAGCTAAATTTCCTTTGCAAATTAAGTTTTTAAAGCTGAGTCGATATCTGTTATTCATTTTCAACAGCATGTCCTCTTGTCAGTATGAACGCTAAGATGTCCAGAGGAGCTAAAGGCACCAAACACCAAAAGTTTTGTTTGATCAGAAAATCAAGTTTGATATCTATTGCCCTTCTATGTCTAAGTCTAAGTCTGTATAAACGCCTTAACCTAGGTAAATTAACTATAGATACATTTTCTAGTTATATGAAGCCTTTAAAAGTTATTTGGAATCTGTCCATATCTTTTACCAGCACAATTTTGCGATTTTCAGACAAGCTGTTAAATTTTTGGCCTTATATATGACAAAATTGTGCCTCGTAATAATTTTATTTAATTTTATGAAAATAAACATAATCGGATTTGAATTTTAAAAGTTAAAGTCCAAATCATTGCAAATCCTCTCAGTTCGCATTAATAAATATAGGGGTATTTTATAATGGAAGAATATAAACATTTAAATTCTTCGGCAAAAATTTGTGCGTTTAAGACCCAGGACAGTAACTTTCTTTGATTTCAACGACACCTGTCATACCCTCTTCACCCTCTTTGTCGACAAAATTATACGACTCCTTATCTTTTTCCGTCTAATTAGATTAAATGGAGTTTCTATTTATTAAATGGTTTCAATTATACTAAAACATTTCCTAGCCAAGTTCCCGAAATTTGATATGTAGTGCTATGTGAGCCCAATAAACAAACTGGGATAACAATTGTTTCAATACAAGTCCCTTAAAGTCCTGGGGCAGACCTACCAATACAAGTGCACAAAAATCTTGCATATATTTTTTTAAACTTAATAAATTAGGTTTCGAACCTCAGCAAAATAGTCTTAAATTTAAGGTATCTTGTATCTTGTATCTCTGCTGTAATGAGTAAAGTTTCCACTTTTTTCAGGAACACATTTATTCGTTTAGGGTATAGCAAATTCGTTTTGCGAATTCGATGACAGCCGAAATTTTTTTTGTTGTCAACTGAAAGCGGCGCCCAAAGGGCTGCTGCCGCATTTCTCATGCTCTCACGCGTGTCATATTTATTTATTTCAGTTTTGGGGTGTGTACACATTTTCCAATTGTGTTGATATGTCATTTCCTACCATATAGGCAAAAGTTTTTTTCATTTCCTTAGCTTGACATCAAGAAAAAAGAAGCTTATCTAGATAGACTCAAACACACACGCACAGCAAAAGTTGCTACATGTCGGCACTTGATTTGCCTATATTATATACATATATGTGTATATGTATATACTTATGTCCTTTTGCTGGCTTTGATATGCAAAATCTGTCAAGTTCTATAAGATTGCTCTGCTATAAATCAGCTTAGGGCAAGCTGTGAGTTTCATATTAACGCTTCATTGATTGCAAATGCTTTCTCTGCATTCTCACACACCCACCCACCTAGATACATATGCATACAGATAGCTACATAAACTACTTACATATATGATATATGTATATTTGTAGCAAGTGCTTCAGTTCAGCATATTTGCATGTGACACATGTGTCAGACCTGTTGCTGCCAATAGAACTCAATGCGTATGGTTTGGAAATATGCTTGGTCAGCTCTGGGTATCATATAAGCTGCATATGAACTTCATATATGCTCCATATAGTAGATATATGCATAAGAGTGTCGGCTGTGAATTATGTTGATGTCAATTCAATTGTCAGTACGTACATAATGCTTAATATATGCATGAACACCTCTAGATTTCCTTGTTAATTACTGGTGCGTAATAAAAAACAAACAAATATGTTTTTTTGAGTACACAGGGGAAAAAAGGGCTTTGAAGCCCAATTAAACATTTACCAAGAAATAAAGTTAAAAATGCGGAAAAAAATTGGGTTTCTTTATTAAATAACAAAAATTTAAAAAAACGTCAATTATGAGCATTAATTCTTGCCCCTTCCAGCTGATAAAAATACGTCCCTGCAAAAACAAATTTAAAACAAAACAGTGCTGCCACATGATTTTGGTGAAAAAATATAAAAAGCTGCCACAGACAAATGTGCGCAAATTAATTATAAATACTTAAGAACATAATAAAAAGGAGAAGTAATAAACAATTCAAAAGACTGTACAAGAAAGGATCACGAGCCTATAAGATCGCTTGTTAAAAATATTTTCAATTGTAGGGACACAGAAAGTTTTCTTTACCTTCGTCATATTTGGCAGAAGAAACGCAGATAATAATAATATTAATTGTTTGTCAGATGATGACAAAATGTATTGACTCTTTTCTGATCCTAAGAATCCGACGAAACTTACTGTTTGTTGTGGATTTTGGTCAAGTGACGTCATTGGACCAACTTTGCTGCCCCCTTTGGCTCTCCATAATTAATTTTTATTTTTGTCCTTGCCAGCTGCCACTATTGACAACTGCCTACACTTTTTTGCCAGTGTACTGCAACAAATTGTGAAATTGACATGGCTAACATTTATGAAGCTTGTCGTGCAATATTTTTATTGCCGTTCTCTACAATCGAGTGCCACGATAAAACGAATGAAAAATGAGTATATAGCCCTCATTTGGTTCATTGAACTCAAACTGCAAATGTTGCATATAGAAAGCGCCTATATAGCCACACAAAAACCAAAAAAATCTTTCAAAAAACACAACGTAAGAACGTACAAAAAAAAATCCAGCTGTTTGGGGTCCTGCTGCTGTTTTTGCTATTGTTGTCTGGCATGTGGCCAACAAATTTGTTTGGCGCAAACAAAAAAAATGTACTGCACAGCCCTTTTACACAAAAAAGCAATTAAACTTTGCCATTTGTTTTCATAAAACGAATTTGTTGTTAGCCAAGAGAACGTTGAGCTCAAAGTTGCCAGCTAATAAAAATTGCGAGGCGTATGCGTAATGTGATGCGCGCCTCAAAGTATGTCACAAAAAAAAACACAATATAAACAAAAGACATTTTTGGCCAGTGCAAACTACAATAGAGATTTTCATTTTTTTACATTTGCTGCCATTTTTTTGTTGTCATTTAATGTGTGTGTTGCTGTGTGCTTGTGTGTGTTAGCCATTTTAACTGCCAATGCCATAGGCCATGCCCAGTTCAGAGTTCTGACGCGTTGTGTCCATTGACATTCATGGTCGATAGCAGCGCCATCTATTGAACTTTTTATGCGCTCACAAATTCACATTTATGCGGGCGTCAGTTGCTGTCCTTGTTGTGCTTATTGTTTTTGTTATGGTTGTTGCGGCCATTTTTTTTATACCAACGGCCATTTTTGCTTATAACGTTGCTCGTCGGAGTAATTTAGCCGCCTCAATGGCTGTTAAAAATGGCGGCTTTGGTGCAGACACTTTGCGCAGTTTCGTGCTTTGTGTTTGTGAGTTGTTTGTTTGTTTGTCCCCGTCAAATGTTTATGTTGACACAAACTTTGTGAAGATTTCTACTGAATTTTAATCGTTAAGCATTTATTTTTATACTCTAACAATATGCGAAAATCAAGTTTTAAAAGCTATTGGTAGCAGATTTCATAGCTTAAAACAAGGCGCTAAGGACCTATTGAAAACAAAATAAAGTGTTTGACGAAAAAAACTTTAAAGATATTTAAAAATTAAAAAAATATTTAAAAACCATCTTTTATCGTAAGGCGATGCTATGGACCCAAAAACCCAATTTTTATAGAACAGGGAATGACTAATAAAAAATTTAGTATTTATTATTAAAAATTAATTAAGGGTGTTCACTTAGTCAGGCAAAATGGTAAAAGTGCAAACTGGCTACATTTACCACTTAGTGTCATCATAACACAAAATGGAAAGGCTGTACCCAAAATTTTTGTGCCCACTGTCTATTGATTTAATTTTTTAACTAAAACCTTATCCTTGAATTGAATGAATCTCTCTGTGTGTCTCTATGTCTCTCGCTGTCATCTTAATTAAGGCGAATTGTCTGCGTCATAACTCATGGCTTTATTTGGCGCGTAATTAAAATCAATGCCTGCCAGTTAAGCGCAGCCTTGGCTACAAGTTTGCAAGTTTCCAAGGAATGAGACTTGGAACTTTCATGCTCATAAAATCAACACGCCGCAGTTGCCATTCCGGACTACTACACACAGACATAGATATCGGTCAAGTTATTGAAAGTGTCTGCGGTCTTGGTTGGTTGGTTGTTTGGTGGGTTACTGGTCGTTGGTTTCCATGAGGTTGGTGGTGGTCCATTGGTTGGTTTGTTAGCTGGTTAGCTGCTTGGATTATTGAATTGTTTTACGGCTCCTCCGTTTGGTGCACATTTGTTTTTAGTGGCCGCAGCAACAGCTGGGCCTGATATATAAGTGGGGTCCAGTGCTATTAAGGATCTCAGCTAGCTCGGAACAGGTGCTGCTTTTGAAGATTGCCTTGATTTGGCTGTGTAAATATGAAAAACTCTGGCATGCCTTTTGATGTTAATTGCTGTTTGAGCAAGTTATTTTAAGCTGGACAGTGTTGCCACCTTGCTTATTTATTTATTTATGCTTATTTTTTTTGGGTTGTTGTTTATGTACGAGGTGCGTTTGAAAAGTTTAGGTAAGTTCATTCTCTGTCAAATCAGCCAACATCTTGTAACATCTGTTATGTACTCAGATTCTTTTAAGGTAGCTAAGTATAAGCTAGTTTTAAAAATTTCAAAATGGCGAATCCAAAATGGCTGCTTAAGAGCAGAAAAATCTTTTTTGTGATTGTATCACGATTTGGATAAGCAAATATGGGTTCGCGGGCCTAATATGACGAATCCAAGATGGCCGCCGGGGAGTAAATATCATTTAATGATAAAAGTGCAAGTTGAATATGCGGTAAGGGGTTTTCGGGGTAGCTAATTAAGGATCTGCTATAATTTTTTTATAATTCCAAGATGGTGGAACCAATATGGCCGTCGAAAATTAGAAAACATTTTTTGGTAGTAATAGCACGAGTTGGGTTTGCATGTAAGGGTTTTTGAGGTCGCTGATCACGTATTTGGGCTTAAATTAAATAAAACAAAATCTTAAAATATTAATTTTGGCTACAAGTTTGCAAGTTTCCAAGGAATGAGACTTGGAACTTTCATGCTCATAAAATCAACACGCCGCAGTTGCCATTCCGGACTACTACACACAGACATAGATATCGGTCAAGTTATTGAAAGTGTCTGCGGTCTTGGTTGGTTGGTTGTTTGGTGGGTTACTGGTCGTTGGTTTCCATGAGGTTGGTGGTGGTCCATTGGTTGGTTTGTTAGCTGGTTAGCTGCTTGGATTATTGAATTGTTTTACGGCTCCTCCGTTTGGTGCACATTTGTTTTTAGTGGCCGCAGCAACAGCTGGGCCTGATATATAAGTGGGGTCCAGTGCTATTAAGGATCTCAGCTAGCTCGGAACAGGTGCTGCTTTTGAAGATTGCCTTGATTTGGCTGTGTAAATATGAAAAACTCTGGCATGCCTTTTGATGTTAATTGCTGTTTGAGCAAGTTATTTTAAGCTGGACAGTGTTGCCACCTTGCTTATTTATTTATTTATGCTTATTTTTTTTGGGTTGTTGTTTATGTACGAGGTGCGTTTGAAAAGTTTAGGTAAGTTCATTCTCTGTCAAATCAGCCAACATCTTGTAACATCTGTTATGTACTCAGATTCTTTTAAGGTAGCTAAGTATAAGCTAGTTTTAAAAATTTCAAAATGGCGAATCCAAAATGGCTGCTTAAGAGCAGAAAAATCTTTTTTGTGATTGTATCACGATTTGGATAAGCAAATATGGGTTCGCGGGCCTAATATGACGAATCCAAGATGGCCGCCGGGGAGTAAATATCATTTAATGATAAAAGTGCAAGTTGAATATGCGGTAAGGGGTTTTCGGGGTAGCTAATTAAGGATCTGCTATAATTTTTTTATAATTCCAAGATGGTGGAACCAATATGGCCGTCGAAAATTAGAAAACATTTTTTGGTAGTAATAGCACGAGTTGGGTTTGCATGTAAGGGTTTTTGAGGTCGCTGATCACGTATTTGGGCTTAAATTAAATAAAACAAAATCTTAAAATATTAATTTTATTTTTTTGTTTTTAAATAAAATTAAATCAAATTTTGATACACACATATCATAAAAAAATAAAATTTTTTTTTCTTGTAGCGCTGGAATAAATTCAATAAGTTTTAAAGTAATAATGTAATAATAAATAAAGATAGTAATAAATAAATATATAATAATTTTCTGAGACGGACATTGTACGATGGCCTTCAAATATAACTTCGGCTGCATTTTCGATTTCTTACTATTGCAATTCATAAAAAAAAAAAATATTTCCCTTTGGTTCGTAATGCCTTGCAACAAAACCCCAGTAACTCTTGGCGCACACCCCGTATACGTAATAGCTCGTTACGCCGCATATACGGCTGAGTTATGTCTTTCCTAATTTCCCAGCCACTTTGTTGTTGTTGTTGTTGTTTATTTTGTTATTTATTGACATACAACAAATTACGCAGAGAACTAAAGCTTACATGCGCTTAAAAGTATGCAACAAAAAAAAAATGGTGGGGAAAAATCAATTTAAATTGTCGTCTGTCTTGCGTCCATTGGAAAAGCGTGCAACAAATGGCATTATTTGTGGGTCCTGGGCATATGTTTGGTCCCATCGCACTCCATCGCATACGAAAAAAGTAAATTATAGTAGAACATTAAATAAAGTTTGTCATTTAAATTGAAAAATACAAAACTGCTGCAACTTGTCAGCATTTTGCCTTTTGGAAAATTGTGTCCCATTGATGTCCCTTGGGCGTCACTAGTTAGTCGCTTGTCCCGGGGTGCGTGTGCGTCTGAAAAATTGTACAATTTACCAACACACATTTTCACACATGGGCAAGAGCCCACACACACGGACAGACACATGGGCTTACAAATGGTGCACATATGTTAAATTTCATAGCAAATATATTAGGGGCATGTCCTCTGGTAGCTCTGAACTTTGTCTCTGTGAATCCTCTGTGTAAGAGTGCTGATAATTTGCCATTGGGTCAGCAAAAGTTGAAGCAATAGCAGCAACAGTCATACAATCTATCTCTACAATCATCATATATACAAATATGTATATAAAAGCCCTGCTTCTTACTGTCCGGCAGAACACGCCTATGCAATATACTCATAAAAGCTATGGGCCAACTTTGAGCGACAATCTAAAATAATTTTCCAAATTTTCCCTATGTAAGTATGTGTGTGTGTGTGTGTGTGTGTTTGATACCCTGTACCTGAGGGTAGAGGGACTGTTAAGTTTGAGTAAGCCACACGAGACCGCACCAAGGTTAACTACAATATGGTCAGATGGACACAAGAAATTTAAATGCATATTCGTCTGAGCGTTTGTATGAACGCCCCTATTTTGCAGATTATGGGGGCTAGAGTAATCAAATGTGAGATTTAGACTCTGTATATATGTAAACAGGTTTAGGTATATTTATTTTTTTGCTATAATTTCAATATTAAAACTCTACTTTGCGTGGGTAATAAGTTTATCGATTAATAGGAAAATTATAATCGAACCATAAATATCGGTTATAATCAGAATATAGCATTGTAGAGGCCCGAATCTAAATCGAATTAACTTAGTGGAAAAAGTATATAAGTTGAACTTGGTTGGTAGTGTGCCGGTTCGAGTCCCCGGTTTGAGTCCCAATCCAAAAAAATTATAATATTTTTTATTATTTTAAATGTTCCTATTTTTAAGCACTTCTTCTTCTTCATTGTTAAATTCGTATCTATTTTTTATTCAGAATTAAAGCTGCCTCATAACATGATGGTAAAGTGTATTTCAAAGTCGAATTGACCGCCTTACATATTCCCAATATATTTTGGTTGTCTGTGTGCGTGGGCGTGGGAAAACTATGCCAAGTGTTTAAGCATTTGGGACAGGTCACTGAATTTCTTGGATGCTTTCTTGACACACGTACGCAACGCTTAGGCGGACATCATAGCTATAACTTTTGTGCTACCAACTTTTGTTATATATCTATGTAATATCGAGAGTGCCAAGTTGTGCACACATGTTGCACATAAGCACACACATGCACGCAATTGTTATATAAGCTTGGTCTTATGTGTCTGTATATGTGCTCCATACACAAATCCTTTTCTAATTACACATAATTTCATTTGATTTGGCATTCGAAATTAAAAATTCCTCATACATACATAAAATATATTTATTTTAAATGTTTAGTTTAATTTTAAGCTTACCGGCTTTCGGGAATACAGAATAGCTATAAATTTTCGAACTATTTGACTGTCAAATATTTATGTTTAAAATTTAGCTATTTAGCAGGTATATTAAAAGCTTTAAAATAAGTTGCAAATTGCATTCATTTAATACTTTTATTTTCTATGTTTTAAAGTAATTGGCCAAATGTTACTTTGATATGATCAGAGAGATAACGTACGTCTGCTAGATGTTGACGTTTTCATTTTTTTACTCTCTTCATCACTGTCACTTCATCACAAATTGTACGTCGCTCAGACGTATCGTTAGCTTTTGTGTAAGTTTTTTTTGTGTGTTGAGTTTTTGAGTAAATCATTACGTTTTATTTGAAAATAACAGCTAGAAAGACGATTACTGCTAGTTGAGTGTAAACTTGAGGTCTAGTAAACCAGATGGAGTTAATGTCTTCTTCTCTACCATTTAGCTGTTAGGTTCTGCTTAATCATTCATAAAATATTAATTTTACTTAATTCGGGAGATGATTCATGAGCTATAAATCTACTCCCACAATTTTTGGAGATTAGGAAGCAGCTTTAGGCAGCCGGCTGAGGACTCGTTTGGTCTAGTAGACTAAGTGAAAGTTGATGTTTCCTGCTATTACATCCATCTTTTTTTAAGCTTTGCCTAGTTATTCAGCTCGTTACTACAGCTAGTTACTCACCGCAATTCGAATGATGATTCTCGAACTCCAAATCTACTACTATAATTTTTTGAAGATTCGACAACTTCTTGATGATTGGGCCTTGGTGCTTAGTGGACCTTGGTGCTTAGTGGACCTTGGTGCTTAGTGGACCTTGGTGCTTAGTAGACCAGGTGGAAGATGTTGCTGATCTACTATTTATCCGTTTCTAGACTGTGTCATTGACCAAATGTTGAAACAACTCAATTCAAGAGATGGAATTCTGGAATTCTCAAATATTCATTTTACTTAATCCGAGAGATGATTATCGAATTCCGTTAAAAAGCAGCTACGCCAGGTTAGAAAGCAATTACTACGATTCTTTAGGTAAGTTGCGAGGCTTCCGGTGAAATAATACTCTCTGCTGTGACCTTTTCATTGGAAGAATGTTTGGGAACTTTTTTTTATCAGAAGTTTCCAGTTGCTACTGACATCATTGAAGCAAGAGAGATTATTTCGAGTCTTTGCGGTTTTTAATAGAGAATGGTCTAGTGTATCTCTGATGGTTAATGAGAGAAAGACAAACTATATGTTTTTCAAGTAATGAGATGATCCGGCCAGACTCTCAGCGTTCAAAAACTATATCGTTGACATTGTTAAAAAATTGAACTACCTAAAGAGACCTTGCATAGAATTACCAAATTGCTAAATTGATGATAGCGGAATACTCTGGTTAGAAATTCATCTACACTCTGTTAGACGATCATCCCGTACCCGACTATTTCTGAAGTATAGGTGATAGTGAAGTCTGACGTTATTGATCTATGGATCTAAACATGATGGCGCCAATTACTGCACTCGAGTAACTTGCTTCCGGTGTTGGGGTACTGATAATGAAAACTATACAGATCTTTGGATCTAAACATAATGACGCAGAATACAGCCCCTTAGTAGCTTTATTCCCGCGTTGGGCTAAAGATAGTGAAAACTATATCGTTAATGATGGCAAGGAACTCATCTTCGCTTAAGAAGGTTAAGCGAAAAACTAATAGGCGCTTAAAGGCTAAGAACTAGGAGTAACACTTCACCGTCCCCGACTGTATCTGAAAATGCTCTTGACGTATTCAAGAGTAAATACTACGAAATGTCTTTGTATCGAAGCCAAGCATCCTGCATTCGAGGAAGCCCAGTCATTTTTGCCGCAAAGTCAGCCTTTAACACTTGTTAGTAAAGTTAAGAATAAAGATAGAAGAAAGAAGAGTTGGCAGAGCAAAACCGGCTTTTTTTGGAGCTTGTGCTTCAATGTAAATAATCCAAAGATCTATACCAAACTAAGATGCCTCTATAGTATATATGCCGACATATTAAAATTGCAAACCAACATTCAAAATATTCAAGCTGCTGCGACAAGACTACGAGTGGCCAAAGTGGTCTAGTTCCTGACCCACATTCACTATTTGAGCCCTTTACATCCCATTGGAGATGCCCAAAAGCAAATTCAAATACGAAGCAACTCGATTCCCGGACACTTTTTGCGTCCAGCTGTGCAGAGACGCGACATCCAGAAGTTAAAAGGCAGTTAAACGGATTAAATGCACAAATCAGCAGCAAAAATAACAAGTTGAAACTCAGTTCAGAGGCGAAGGATGACTGCGATTGTCAGACAGTCTGACAGAGATTGAGCCTGTTCCTAAGCCGTAGTAGAAGTGAGTTATAAACAAATGGCTACTGGAAGCTAATCCTTGTAAGTCACTGGGTTAGCGCTGTTCTGAAAGATTTTAGTTGTCAGACGATGATTTTTCATAGTATGAAAACGAATATGCTAAAACTTATGCTATGCTCACACTAAGACGTAGAAGAACCAAAATGAAGTCAAGCGCTCTGGTAATAGGATTGTTCACACACTTCCATATAGCAATAGCTGCTTCTTTTTACATATATTAAAAATATTACAATCCACAAAATTAATTTTATCTCACGAGTAAACTACACTTAGCCGCTTAAGAGCATCCTTAAAGCATAAGGCACTACATAGCTACACTTTTTTTTGCTTACAGCTAGTGCTGCATTTGTAAATAAAGGCTGGGACCTAGCTTTACAACACTAGCTGCTTATTAACAAGTTGCACAGTACTAGCTGCTATTAATCCGTGACGTTTTCCAGCTAAGGCATTTCAAAAGCACTGCAGCGACTTGTACGAATCCAACCAAGTCTAAAGAGAGTTTCAATACTGACGTTACGTGCATTGCTCCTGAATGCAACTGCAACAAAAAGCGCTGAGACCCAATATGCCTGCTGGTACCAATATGCGTATACGCAATGTGCCTCACTGCGTCACTGTAGTAAGCTGTAGATGCTGTAATTACATGCGTGCTGCACGTTTGCATACTTGTATGTGTGTGTGTGTGTGTGAATCACATTTTCTGGCATACCACTCACACGCGCACACACATACGTGCCACAAGCCCTTCTTCAGTGAGGCAGCTAACATGGAAGAGCCTACAGGGCATTCATTTTGAGCTGCTTTGGCATTTTTGCAGCTGCTGCTTACAAAAGTCCAATTACAAGTCAAGTCATATAGAGTCTGTCCGTCCTACACACAAAACAAAAAGTAAGCAGCTCTTGTTGCGCTAGTGTGGACAGCTGATGATATTTTCTGCCTTTTCCAACACTGCATCTTAAACGAACTCGCTCGTGTTCTCTCTTTTATTTGGCCATTTGTGCTACGTCAGACTTGTAATAAACATTTTAAATGCATAGAAGCTATGTAAGTGGAGCTGCAGCTGGCTCAAATTCTACACCTGGTAGGTAGCCTTCCATTTCGCCAGGTTTTTATCAAGTTATTAATTTCAGTACTGTGGCTGCGACAACTACAACTACAAGGACGACAACGATGACTATTACTGCTACTACGACGAGGGTGGGCTGAATAGTAGTAGTAGTAATGACCAGTCGAGAAATTGTCGACAAAATACACGGAGTGGTCACGGTCCATAGTAGAGTGAAGGTGCGTCCAAAGCGATTTGGACGATATCTAGGAGAACTCTGCACCGTAGATATTAATATGATGTTATGATGGTCATGGTCGATAGTAGAGTGAAGGTGCTATAGATTACTGATGCCAGTGCTAAGCTCAAAAGCGAAGTAGACTATATTTAGGAGCACTTTGCAACGTCGATATGAATATGATGGGGTGCCAAGGAAATCACCACTCCAGAAAGAGTTGTCGAAATATACGGACTGGTCATGGTCGATGGAAGAGTGAAGGTGCACCAGCTTACTGAGCCATAGGCATCACTCGCCTATTTGGGGAAACATATTTCATCAATGTTAGTATGCGAGAAATCGGTCTCACAGATGGGTGGCGTACAGTCGACCATAAAGGTGATTGGGTAACTGCATAAATCTTGGATACATTACAATATACCAGAGACCAAGAAACAGAGAGCGCAATAGATTTGTTTAGGGGAAGAAGACCCAGTTTATAGGCACTTGTTTTTAGAACTAGAATGTGAGAAAGCATCCGGTTCTCAGGTCTCCAAACTCATAGGGTACACAAAATAGGAAGATGACGAAGATGAGGGCCAAACACCACATGCCAAATGGCCAAGAAGATGCATATTTTCTCCACGACTTCTGTTGCATCTGCGGTGATGAGGGGAGATCGTGAGTCTTCTGCACCTCTTAGGAAATCACCCGATACCTAGGAAAGGCATTCTTTGAAGATCAGGGCTGATTTGGCAAACCAATGCATTGGTTGAAGTGGTATATTATTAGGCTTCACAAATGACCACAAGGTCACTTGGAGATCTCGGCTGGAGACGAGCTTCTTTTCTCTTATAGAACAGATTTAATTGAAAAGCCGAAAGAGTTTATTCTTCTTTGGTCATCTGTTAAATATATTCCTATTTTTGGAAGCTATGAATGAAATGCTAAGTCCACTAAAAAGAGCTTACTTTGAAAAATGAAATAATTTTATTTTCGCACAAGGTATTCCCTGCTTCAACATCTTTTCAGCCTGCCCTCATAGCCTGTAAGCAGTCTAAAAAAAATCATGCACTTTCTGACAGTGCACTTAACTCCTCTGCTACTTCTCCTCCTGGTTTGCTCTTATTGCGCTTTATGTGGCTTACTGCAGCTGCATATATGTATGTGTGTATGTATATATGTTCTTATGTGCTTGATTGCCGGTTGTTGTGCTCTGCCTGCGTGTAATTATTTTTAATTATTTCTGTTGCTTGCCACAAGTTTGTTGCAGATGTAGTTTGATATATGCTGCAAAATGTTAAGCAGTTAATAAGCACAACTTTTGTTTTTATGCTCTTGTTACTTTTTGCTCAGAGAGTGGCAGAGAGAGAGTGGTGAAGAGAGTTTGGCAACAGCCATTTTGTGGTCCCTGTGTTTGTGTGTGTTTGTATCTGTGTGAGCGTAACTCATGAGGCCTACAATTCATATTGCTGCTAGTTAGCTTCAACCTGAGCTGTATATTTAGTTTCTACACTGAGCACAAAATGGCGGCTTTTAATTAGTACAGCTGGACCCAAGAGTGTACTAAAAAATAATATCATAAAACCGGAAATATAAAAGCATGCTAGAGTCTTTAATGTTATTGCGTTAGTTTTACAAACGAAAACTTAAATGTGAAACATAAAATTTTTGTTGGATCTCTTTTTATGATAAACCAATAACACTTTACTAACATTTTTATTTTGCGTTGTGAGAGTAGAGTTTTATTGAGCTACTTGTAATCCGTACTGCATAATGAATATTGCTCTTAAAAATATTCGTCTAATAATTATGAATCGATCTTCAAAGCGAAATTTTAAGAAATTTTAATTTTTGAGCCAATAAGTCGAGATGAGCTAGAAGAGGTTCAGGTTCAGGTGAGGTCTTTCTGAAGTCAACCGTTCAAAGCTTGAAGGCTGGTTCCGGTGCAACAATCCACTAAATCCACAGAGATGAGGTTGACTTAATTCCTATTGAATTAGTCAATATGAAGTCATAAAACTTTGCTATCTATAAACTCAGTGGTAAAAGGTCTGTCTATAATATATATAAAATAGCTAAGTTGTCATGCCCACTTTTGGGAATGTTTTTACCATAGAAGCTTTAAGATGCTATTAGAATCGGCTATAAATATTTTTTATAAACTTATTATAGCTTCGCCTTACATAATTTCTCAAAATATAAAAAAGTTCCTAAACGTACTGTTTATATGCATAAAAGGCCTGAATTGACTATCTCAAATGCGTTTTCAGTTTTTGTATATTAATCTTCATCGGAAGGATTAGCCAGACTGTTTTGATCAATTGTAAAATTTTTTATTACAAATCAAAACATCGCAATATTCTATATTCAATCTTGCGTATCCAAAATTTAGATTCAAAATAAGCAGTTCCTTAAGTACTCATAAGCCAAGTTTTCAACGAACAAAACTCTGTCATCAAGTCGTCAAGATGGATTTCAAAAATTGACTTAGATTTGTGTTTAAGGTTTTCAACGTTAATTTGTTGCTAGATATTTGTTGTTATTAAACGTACTTATGTTGTTCTTCGTCGAAATGACTACGACCAAGGTTTTCAACGCTTATTTGTTGCTGTCTTCCTCTACGGTGTAAAAGAGCGCTTTATAACACAATAGTGGCGCCTACTTGGAGGTACGCTATCCAGATCTGGGGTATGGCGGCTCGCTCGAATCGCTTACGTATACAGACCTTCCAAAATAAGGCATTGCGCCTTATGACTGGTTGCGATTGGTACGTAAGGAATTCGACCCTGCACCACGACCTCAATATGGATACCGTGGACATCCAAATCAACAAGCACGTTAGCCAATATTTTGAGCGTCTAACCAGAAAACAGGCTGGCGAAAAATTTACTCAATGATAACCCAGTAACAAGATTAAAAACTTGATCCTTGAAATATTTAATTCCCTAACTCCTACATTGTTATAACGGCCCCATTTGGCCTAAAGGCAGTTCATGCCCAATGATGGCTCCAGCTGCACCCTGGATTGGCGATAACAAAACATGTATAAATGCAAAATATAAAAATATATAAATTTTTGAGTTTTTGCAATATTTATAAAATAAAAAAAAAAAAAGTATAAGGGAAATGCCTGGTCGGTTCTCTGGTTCTACCAAACTGATTATTTTATTAAACTGTAGATAATTGAATTACACATCAATTATGCTTGAAACATATTTTTGTTAAATTTACGGTTTGGACGCTATTTATGCAGTCATATGAAATTTTTGTTAATTTTTAGTAAATTTTTGAAAAAAATTCTATTTTGAACGTAAATTTAAAAATTTTAAAAAATTTTTCATACATTTTTTTTTATTGAAATTAATTGATAGTTACTTCAATTATCTACAGTTTGGTAAAAAAATAATCAAAATCAATTTAGTACAACCAGAGATATTTGCCTTTAAGTAGACACATTTGTTTTATAATTTCGAAAACTGGTTTTTTCAAAAAATCTCTAGTATACACTAGTAAAACTAGTGTTATTATTGCTATTAAGTGAAAAAAAATATTTTTGTTTGCTTAAAAATTTATAATCGTTAGAATTCCTGGTTTCTTTCAAAAATATTTTTTTTTGTCTCAATCTGTTCAAAAACAATCAGTAAATTATATAAAATTATTTAAAAAGTGACAGTAGCAGCTAGTCTCCATTGAGACTAGGTGCTATATGCGAACTAGTGGTTATTATAAGTATAAATTTAAATCAATATATAATTTTTTTTTATTTTCAATTTATAAAAAAAAATACAAATACAAAAAAAGTAAAAGGTTTCCTCACGGGGAAAAAAATAAATCGAATTTTCAATTTATTGAAGAAATGACCAAATAATAACCACATATTTATTTATATTATATATTATATATTTATTTTTTTATCAATTTTATTATTAAAATTCAAATTCAGGAATTATTTTTATTATCATTTATTATAAATTGTTACTATTATACTATTAATTGAAATTTGATTTTTAGTAGTTCGACTTTTTTTATTTTGTCTTTAATTTAAAAATTTGTATTTTTCATTTTTCAACTTAATAAAAATAATTAATTGTTATTTCATGATTTTCATTTAAAAAATTATAATTAATTATGTTGGAAAGAAAGGCTTAGCAACTCTCCATTTATTTCTGTCAGTGTAAGCTATTCAAAAAGTTGATAAATACTACCACATGGCAGTTAAATCAAGATGACAGTTTTCGGTTTGCTTGGTTTTTCACACCTGACCAGACAGCTAATGGTGCACAGTTGTTTATGCCACAATACCAAGTTGTGAGTTGTGTTGCATTCATAATTTATCACTTGCCGACATAATTAAATTTCTATTTGATGGGAAAAGTTCTAAGTGCGAGCTTGTAGGGAGCAGTAGAGAGTAGGACAAAAAAGAAAGAAACACAAGAAAAAATAAAATAAAACTCAATATTAAACCGCAGCATAAACCTCCCTGATGGCTTTTAGCTGCCACAACTCACTTAATACACAACACTGTGAATGTTGACAGCGTTGGAAAAGAAAGACAGTGTTGGGCAGGGCATAAAAAAAGTTTTGCATACTTTTGCTCACACTACCAAAAACAGTCCTTTAGCTTTCACATTATTTATTAATGATACATTTGCCAACTCTGTATATGGGCATGTCTTGCGCGTTTGGGTGGCTTTCACTGTGAGTGTGTGGGAGAGCGGGTGTGTGTGTGTATGTGTGAGTGTATTTGTTGCTGAATTGTACTTTTGTCAGACTCATTCACTTTGTTTTGTCAACTCTGTTTGCTTTTGAGCTGCAGCGTTGCCACACATTTTATAATCCACAATGATTGATATATACATATAGTATACTATGTATATACGTTGTATTCGCATTATGTGCACTCACTTGACGAGCAACAAAAAGTCATGATACGCGCCTAAAAGTATGTGCATCTATATATATGTGCCACAGACGAAATATCGTCACAGTTAAAATGTCACAGTAAATTCATATTCATTCATTATGTTAAAATCCCCCGGGCAAGCCCAGTTCGTCCGTCCGTCAGTATGAGCATAAACAAAGCATTCAGGCAGCGTGAAAAAATGCACACACACACACACACACAGAGATACAAATCGTACACACAGATACAGCAAGCCAGCCACATGTGCATATAGCTTATATGCTTTATTGTGCACAGATCTCAACTCCCGCTCTCTCTCTCTCTCTCTGAGTGTCGCATTCATTTTCATTAACCCGTTTTTAGGCTCAGACTCAGTTGCCATAGTGGTTCCGTCTGTCCGTCCTGTATGTCTGCTGGGTACTGCTGATGTATCACTTTTCCAAATCTCTGGTCCTCGTTTTCCAGACTTCTCTGTTCGCTTCTACTGGCTACCCAATGCCTTTGTTGTTATTATTATTGTTGTTGTTGTGCTCAACTGTTTGTTTTATTTATCAAGCGCCGCCCCAAAATGCTACATGCAAATGCACACACAGATACACACACTCGCACACTCTCATAAATAAGTATATATTTGTTTGTAAATTGTATCTTGTAGATACATACATATATAAAATGCTTGTTCACGCTGCTTTTGTATCTTTTTATTGTTGTTGCTTGTGGCACGGCAAGTGTGTCATGTTAAAATTAATTGTTTTGTGTTAAATTTTGTATGAGTGCGGCATACTTTTAGGCGTTCCACTTCAATAATATACAGTATGTGCGTGTGTGTGTCTTATAATTAACACCAGAGACTGCTTTCATTATAACTTTTATTCTATTGGGTTCATGAAAATGTACAACAAAAAAAAAAAAATCAAAAGGACCGACCTCTGCTTGTACTACATTAGCTCCATTTCACCCCAAGTTAGGTGGCAATAAGCCATTAAATGAGTTCAGTAAACCATAGTCAAATTGAACCAGCTAGAACCACAACTAAATAAAGTTAGTCTTAGCCGAATCAAAATAGTAGACTAGCTGCAGCTAAAACACTTCTCAGCAAACCGAGTCATGATGCAATAAATTTTATTAGCTGCCACAAAGAATTGCGCCAGCTTGATTACGCAGAAAATTGGTTCAATTTCGCATGGTAGCTGTATGAAATAGTGAACCAATTTTGATAAAACTTTACACAAATGTTAAACTAAAACTATCTGTCCAAAGGACATTCAACAAATTTTATAACATTTTCTTAGAAAAAATATTTACATGATTGGCTTTACTCCAATGAGTTAAACCAATATAACATTAAGCAGACTTAGTTGTAATTTAGAATCTATGGGGAAGATCTAGTATATGATATCGTTTCAATCTAATAAGTTTATAGCTAATTAACTTTCATGAAAATTCAGTCTGTTTATGTACGTTTCTGTTCGTTGCTTAATTTCTTCATTTACATAACATATGATGAGGTCTTAGTGTATTTGAAAATAACTAACGTACCAGGGTGCCCTGACAATATTTCCGAGTGTGCTTGATTGGTATCTTTGAAGTTTCTCGATATTAGATGTACTTGCCGTACCCCAAAGTTGCAAGGCATAGGTCCATACTGGCTTTAAAATTACTTTGTAAAGACGGATTTTATTTTCCAAGCTGAGTTGGTACCGAGGTCCTAAAAGCCAATACATTTGCCTAGTTTTAGCTGTTTTTTCCAGGTAAGCATTCGATCCAAGTACACGCGAAACAAAATACATGTGACATAAATAAAATTATTTAATTAATTATTTCATATTAGTTTACATATCAAAATTGGTCCAATAATTCGAATAGCTACCATACAAAAATGGAATCGGTGCTCTCTCTTTCAAAGAGGCCTGCGCAGTGCGTCACCTTCGAATTGATGGATCATGAGAGCTAGCAGTACTTATTTAATAATTTTGTTTTACCGAATTTCATTTTTTTAACATAATCGCACCAAATCGTTTTTGTTCATATTTACACAATAAAAGTCAGGGATTAAAAGGCGCGATTAATAAAAAATAAAGAAAAAATTGGGGATTGACATATGGGCATTTACATTCTGGCGTGACGTTGCGTTTGTCTACTCACGTAACAATAAAGTACAATTTTTTTTATTGATGTAGAGTTGCGCATGCAATGGAATGAAATGAAACACATTTAAAAAATATTTATATTATTGGATGTTGGTCCCGGCTTTACTCTGATAAATTCAATCAAAATTATATTGGTCGAAAACTGTACGAAACTTTTTTTTTTAATTAAGGCAATTTATTTTTTTCAGCATATCTGTTCGATTTTTAAGAGTTACAAAATTCCTCTAGTCTGTTTACCTAGAGGATTTAAAAGAGTAAAACCAATAAAAAATTTAAAGTTACTACTTAAATGCTTTATTACGAAACTATATTCCAAAATTATTTAACAAAAATGGTAAAAAAAATAAAACCGGACTACTGAATAAATACGCTCTAAAAAGTTTAAATCTGAAATTCAAACTTACCTTTTCCTTTGGTTAAGGTTTTGTTGCTTTACATGCTTTAAGAGAAAAGCTAAAAATAATTTAAAAATTGTTTTTTTGAATTCTATTCTAGAAAATTATTTTCATTGACATTTTTAAAGCAAAGCCATTTTTTTATTAATACGCTAGATAGAGTCATTAAAAAATGTAGTAATCTTCTTCATGACTTTATGACCCCTAGAGGGCGCCATATTTAATTTACTGTGACGTCACTTAATCTGTACCCAGCGGACAATCAAGACGCTTCCATTAATACCGTATCTTCTAAATTGTAAAAAGCGTTTAAGAACGTAGAAGGGAACAGATGTACTTACATGCATAAATATATAATTGCATATATACTGGTCAGACCCATAACCCTCAGTTTTGCATCCCTGTAATTGGCTAAAAAATAACCAAAATCGGTCTTATCATGACCACAAGGCGTTGCATTAAAAAAATACATATCGGCTTTGACTTGGAATAATAAATCGCAAATTTTTGCGTTTTGATCAAGTCTTTTGATATAAAACTTTTTTTATAGTAGACTATAGTTACTCATATGATGTGAAATAAACATTTCCTTTGTTTTATTATCTTTAGTATGTGGCGTTTCGTTACATAGCATGACGTTACTCTAATATCCATTAATATATTTTTTTTAATCTATGAAAACAAAATTTTTAATGTAATATTAACAATTTTAATGAAAATATTTTACTTGTATATTATTATTATAATGTATAAAAAAAAATTTAGAAGATTAGAATAATACAGAATGCCAAAAACAAAAAACTGAATATATTTGTGCTTTTTCTTTGCATTTTTCCAAAATAAAAATTAAATGTAATTAATAAAAAATTTCAAAATATTAAGAATTTTCTTTTTCTTTTACCTATGCCTGTTTAATTTTCGCTAACAATTTCATAAATCAATAGATAAGGGTATCTCCTTTTTGGCGTGACGTTATAACTATATGGCAGCAAATAAAGAAAAACCGAGTACATATTTAAAAATGTTTTTTTGCGCTTAGTTATAAACAAAATAATAATGAATAAAAAATATATTCAAAACTACGCCTGGCGTTACGTGACAAAAATAAAATTGGGTTTGGAATTGGATCACAAAATCGCAAATTTCTGCGAATTGGGCAAGATCAAATAATTGTTTTTATAAGTATTGAAATAATGTTACTTAATTTTGCAAGTTATTTAATTAAAAAAGCTTTTCTCGTTTTTTTTTTTATTAGCCTCCGTATATTTTACGTGACATTACTCAAAATTGGATCTGAAATCTGACCAAAATATGAACTTTTAGCTAGATTTCTTTTTTAAAGGATAATTGATAGATAGAAAAAAAGTTTTATCCGAAATTAAATTATGCAACATCTAACATTCGTTAGAAAAATGGTGTGTACGCAGAAAAAACTTGGGAAAATATTTTTTAAGAACCACTGGCACCAAATCTGAAATATGAAGCGTGGAAATATTTACATGGCAATTGAGGCGTAGGTAAAAATTAACTGACCTGCCCTGATCAGGCTGGTTTTATTGAAACCGCTTCTGGCCAGCTGATGTGCACACGCATCTGTAGGTATCTGTATCTTTTAGTATTTAGTTTCAATTTATGCGTTAAACATCTCAATGTCTTTGATGCATTAAGTCCAGAGTGTAATTGAAATGTGTTAGTGCAGCAAAGTTGTTGGTTCAAGAAGTGCTCAATGCAATGTTTCAAGTATATATTGTACATACACTTACAACAAATCCAACAAGAGCAAATCAATTTATCAAGCAGTTACATTCATACATACACACACATACAAATACATACAAATACATACAAATACATACAAATACATACAAATACATACAAATACAAGTTCCGTAGAGCAATCAAGCGCAAATTTGCAAAGCAATCTGAATCTGCTTGCAATCAAAATATACACTTCATCTACATATATTAAGATCGTATTAATTAAACCATTGAATCAGAAAATTAAGCCAGATACATGCTCACAAGCTCAGCAAATAAAATCTATCTATAAGCTTCAATATCTAGAAATCAAAAAAAAATGAAGCTCAAGCTTTTGCTGCATATACCATACTCAAGGCCAAGTAATTATGATTTTTAGCTAAAAGCAAATAGCTATGGTGTGGGTGAGTAACTGTGTTTTTGTAGCTGTGTGTGAGTTTGTAGCTGTGTGCGTATATCTGTATGTTTGTGTGTGTACTTTGGTACAGCACAGCATTTGAGCTTATGCTTATTGGAATAGCGGCAGACATATCGCTTGGTTGACTATGCCTAAGTATAAACACAGCATGGCGTATACGTGATGTGCCAAAAGAAGCGTAAATATTTAATATGCTAATAAACATATGGCATTTCGTTAAAAACATTATCATAAAACAAAGTTAAGAAAAATAAAAATTTCGAAAGCTCATATTAAGACAAGCAAAAACCGCATACAAAGTTTAAGAGCATCCTACCCGCATAAAACGACTTTCCCTGCTCAAGGCTCCTACTCCCTCAGAGTCGGCACTGCGTCAGTTACACACAACATGCACATTTACACTCATAATTTCATTAGCACTCGGAGCTTTTTCTGTAAGACTAACCCAAAGCAGGAGCTGGAAGGTGTCGAAAGACTGAAGGCCTTTGAAAGCGTATCCATAGGCAACAGAAGGTTAAGACCGTTGGGCATGTTTAAGTTAAGTATCAAAAATGTTAATATGAAAAATACTCAAGCTGTCACTTTTTTTTTGCGGTCTCTGTAATGCATTATAATAAAGTCGATGAATTTGTAACAGAAAGTAGAATGTGAGATTGGTATCCATGTATATATTAAATAAAGAAACCTTTAAATATTTGAAGACCTACGGTTACGATAGAATATCTTTATTTTAGATTTTCATAGAACTTTGGCGAATAGACAGCACTGAAAAATAATGCTGGTGATAATATTCCAAAGGATTCTTTTCGTATCTAGTCTGTAAGGGGGATGATCGCAAGAAATTTAATATTTGGAGAGAGAAGATGACAGATTGTTTTCTTCTCTATTTTCTTACAAACTTTTTCATATACTACGATCAATTATATCTTTTACTCGCTTTTTGAACATTATTGGAACAACCAACTTACTCAAAATAATTATAATTCAATTGAATGAAGCAAAACAATCATACGCCCTGTTGTACATAATTTTGAGATATCATTAAGAACTGCTTGGAATGAAAATAGATTTACGAGTTTGTCTTAAAAATTTTAAATTATCATTTTGGCTTTACTTCAAATATATGTGAGCATGCTTCGGAAAACGAAAAAAAAAAACAAAACGAACAATTTTATTCGGATTCGTTTTATTATATCTACTATTCTATTTTATCTACTCATTTTATTAATTTCGAATTAAATTATCCACGACTATGCTATTCCTATTGCAAGGGAAAATTTTTTTATGCAAGACATGGACCATATAAAAATTAATTCAGAAAACAAAATAATTATAAATATTTATAAATAACTATTTAATTCAAAATTGACATAAATAGAATCAAAGAATATTTAAAAAATCATTTAACTTTAAAATGAGTAGGTACACTTTTCAACCTATTTTGCCAATTCGTTTTAGTTCCTCTTGCAAAAAATCATTTCAAACCATATAAAAAATTCGTTTTGGTGCAATTGGGAGCACCAAACATTCGGTTTCAAAACGAATCCGAATAAAATCTTACTGAGCTGGAGCTGAATACTCCACTAAAGTTGAATTGAATTGAATTGTATAATTTTGCTACTAATATTCATATTCAATTAGTTAATTATATTAATTAACTATTTATTTATTATTAAGTACATTATATCAATTAATTATTTGTTGGCAAAGTTACGATTTAAAAATTTGAATACAAACACATAGTTGCTCTAGTCACTTCTTGGAGATATCCTAATATGCTACATAACAGGTCGTATGATTAATTTCCAAAGAATATAAAATATTTTATATATTTTAAAAGGATTAAAAAAACCTAATCTAACACTACGAAAAATTACTTTTAGGTTCAAATTCAGTGACAATAAAATATATATTTTCATAAGTAACTTAGTTCCTTTTTTGTTGGTCAAACCTTTTTCAACATAGGCTTACGATGATAAATCTTGTCCCAACAGATACCACATGTGTCTTTGAAGAGTAAGTGACAACAAAGATTAATGAATCAAGGTTATATCTGACATTCTTCCAATTTTGAAGAACAGACGTACACCCTTAATAGCCATTGGGATTGTCTATATAACCAACTCGTTGTCTGAGCTTTCTTCTGTATAGGGTCAGGCATGTACAAGTGTTTATTTCTGGTAATGTTCATTAAGATTGCCTATATTACCTACTCGTTTTAGCTTTCTAGGGTCATAGGGTCTTGTTATGAACAGATGTTTCTTTTTTATGATTTTTGTTCCAAGAGTCTTTACAATATAAGGGACAACAAGGTTTTCTTCAGTTTTGAAGAATTGATCATTATAATCAGCTCAGTGTTCGTATCCTTAACCAAATAACTCCTGCAGAAGTTATTAAAGATTAGGGGATTTCAAATTTTATCAAATCATCTTGATATCTGACTTTCCACCACTTTTGCAGCACCAACGTAAGCCTTTTATAGTTACACACACTCAACTGGACTGTTTGGTTTGCATATTATCAATTATCACTAATCATTAATATCATCAAAGTGTTAAATATGCACCCTATATACCTAATTATTAAAGTATCGTTTTAAAATTTCTGATATGAATCTTGTAATAAAAATGTTTCTTTAGGCTGCTACTTTATCAGCTCTTTTTTCAAAAGCTTTGTACTCCTATTACAGCATTATGCAAATGTTATAATAAGCTCGCAAACTAAATCTCACAAAGGAAGAAAAACAATAATTAAACAAAAACAAAACGTACAACCAAAAACAAGTTGACAAAATGTACAAAACAAAAATAATCTTAACATTTTTCTGATCTTATCTTATCGTATCTGGAGATTACTTTTTTCTGTGCTAAATATAAGTTGAAGCCGTATGCTCCACTTGGAGTTAAAGGAAATAATCATCATCATCAAATATAAGTTGAAGTTGCATGCAGATACAGGGTTTTACACAATTCCAATCTGAACTTTATATTTTGAATAGAAGCGTTGTGTGAGAAAGTATTTTCAATAGCAATCAATTTAATAAAATCATTTAAATGGCTTCCACGGCTTAGTACAGAACTTGATCCAAAAGTTCCAAAGTTTAGTCACTCTGGAGTAAGTTTGGCTGGATCTTATCATTCATATTTGAACTAAGGTGTTCTTCTGCTGTATCCTTTATCTTAAACAAGTTTTACTTCGATATTTCTATCATAATGATACGATATCTGTTATTTTATATTTAAATACGTCAACAAAAAAATGAGTGTGGTACCGATAGTGTTCATATGCGAGAACGTATCGAGGTAAAACTTACACTATGCGATACCCACACCTCATACGGTGTGCACAGTGTTCAACTCGATACGTTGAAATCATGCAGGTGAAAACTCATACGAAACATTTAAATGCATCATGAAAGGTGGAATAGTAACGGCAGCCGTAGAAAACCTTAAAAATTAAATTAAAATTAAATTGCACAGGGTATATAATAGTCAGGATGATCTGAATTAAGTAAAGAAGACCGGTGGTTGGCATTTGAAGTGCGCAGGGAGCGGAGCCCCCTAGTACAAATTTAAACTGCCCAAATCGAAAGTTCGGTTATTTTAGCTATTATAGTCTCCAAGATTTGAGCGTTCATACTGACGGACAGATGGATGGACTGTTCTGTTACAATTTTTTGCATCTCTTATTTACCTCTTACCTGCTTATATGTAGTTTCAATAAATTTTGCCCGTTGATTATTATTGTATTTAAAAACTAGTCCAAATAAATTGTAAAGGACCAAAATAAATAAATCTGTGGCTGTTTTGTTATTAAACTGATAGAACACCCTGTCTGATAAAAATGACTAGAGAAATCGATAAAATACTGTTTTAAATTAAGCCGTAAGTTTAAAAACTGAAAAAAAAAATGTTTTCATCTAAATATTATCTATATCTATATCCTTTTTGTTTTCTAGTCAGTTGACTCCAGTGCCAGAACAGTCTATAGACATCTCTTCCACAGAATATATGCCCAATGCTAGTCTTTTCAACTGACTCTATAACAACTTCTGAGGTGTTGGTTCCAGAAGAATCTTATGTTCTCACGGCCTCTCTCCTAAATTTGCTTAATCAAAGTTCGATTATTATTATTGAAAGACCCTATATTAAAAAAGAGTTAAGCGGATAATGCGCTCTCGCTCTTAAACAGCGCATACAGAATTTATATATACTTATTTTTATATATAGTATACTTGTATGCATATATGTATGTATGTATTTTATTTGTATATAATTAGTATGCATGTTTGCACTTTGTCAGACAGTGTAAACTTTTCATTATAAATTGCGCTCGACTTTGGATCAACGCAGCACGCGCCAAGACATAATGGCTAAAATGACTGAAAAAAAAAAAATTTAATTTAAACAAATTTTTAATTAAAGCTTATATGACAAAAACGAAATAAGCGACAAAAAGCCTGCCACATAGCAACAAATTGCGAGTTCGTTGGCCGCCCTCAGCTCACAAATATACCAGATACTCCTAATATTTGCATGGATGTGGGTGTTAGCATCGTTAGATCTTGTTGTTGTTGTTATTGTTGTAACTGCTGTGCTTACTTTGACTGATGAAGATTTATAGTACTTGAGGTTATTGCTGCGGTTGCCAAGGTGCAGCATGCCACCCCACAACGTACACTTGAGGCAATTTATTTCGAGTGCTACGTCACAAGTTCTACTTACTCCCAACAGCAGTATCGTCATCTTCATCGTTGACATCTTTGACTGTCATTTTGCAATCATTGGTGCGTTTCTATGGCTGGCATAGGAGCTGGCGCCGCAGCCGGAGTCGTAGCTGTAACCCAGAGCCACTTACTGCCAAACCGCGACAGTGACAAATTGCAAATAATTTCATTTTGGCTTTATTTGCACTCGATTATTCACTTTAACAAGTCGCTTTAATTAAATCTACTACAACCCCAAAAATACTCGTAGATCTTGCAAAAGTTATGATTTCGTGGTATGCCTAATCTTTTGTGTAACTACAAAAAGACAAAGCTTTTAGCTCTAAACACCTACAAATGTGTTTGAACCCCTTCACAACCCCTTAATAGCGAAGCGCACTTAACTCACAGTAATTAACGAATTTGTATGCACGTCTACTTTTCTCTGTAAACAACTAGGGGCTGTATGAGCGGGATGTCTGTGAGTGCCAAGGGTTGTTTAGTTTATAAATACTAAATAGGGAGTTAAAAAAAAAATGAAGAAAATCGCACTTGAAAAGCTTAAAAGCGCCAAGTGGCAAGTAAAGTAGTCGTACTGCGCCATAAGTAGCTGCCACCCACCCACATTTGGGGCATATTGCAATTTTTACTTTCGTCTTGATAAAATGTTCATGTTGAAGTTACAGCACTCACTAATAGAGATAACAGCGTGACTAATTTTGTTAAGGCACGAACACGAAGATACAAGTTTAAGAAGGCTTAGACCTATCTAAATAGTTGGTGTCTAAGGGATATTGTTCTCACAGATATTTTGGGTCGAGAAACACGAAAATGACTTTTTTTTTTTTTTCTTAAGAACCGTTCTCGAGATTTTTTCGAAAAACATGTTTTTGGGTACTGTTTTCAGTTTTTCGTGAATATCTCGTGAACAAAATGTTTTACCGACATAAAAGGTATAAAGCTATAGATGTGGCCTTTACATAAAATACCATTAAATCGAAAGGTATGTGAAGATTGAGTCAAAATTATTGAAGTTACAAGCCACCAAAGTCGACCATTTTTCAAAATTACAAATTTTCAGTTTGCTTTTTATTAGCAAAATCTTAGGCTCGAAATGTTCGGAAAAGAATTCTCTTTCAGCTTAAAGCTTAAACAATTTTTTTAAGATATTTTCTTGTTAATAAAAAGCAAACTGAAAATTTGTAATTTTGAAAAATTGTCAAAAATGTCATCTTTTTTCGATTTTGGTAGCTAATAACTTCAATAATTTTGATTCAATATTCACATATCGTATATCTCCGTAAAGGCCGCATCAATAAAAATTAATGTCATTTTCGAGTTTCTCGACCCACAATTACCCTAGAAACACTTTTATACGGAGATTGTTATTCCTGTAATCGATTTCCTGGTAGTTTTAAAAAAATTCTAATGATTTTGAAGTTATCTATATATACATTTTTTGCTCAATTTTTTTTTTTAAGTTCTAGGTATAAAAATTATTTTATAAAATTATTACACTAATGAATGAAATAAAAAAAATTATTTAAAAAAAAATTGAAAATGAATAAATCATAAATTTCGCAAAATAATTAAAAAAAATTTTGTTTTTATTTCATTGTGACTGAACTACAGAATATATTTGATTTTTGTTTTTTAATCTAAGTTGTCTAAAAAAATGATTTAAAATTGAATTTTTTTAATTTAAAAATTTTAGTTTTTACCAATGTATTTCCATAAAAGAAATATAACAAAAAGAATTAAAATATCTTTTTTCGTTATATATATAATAATTTTTTAGATTTAATAAATATTTGAAGTTGAATTTTTTGCTCTCATTTTTTTTTTATTTATTACCTTAACGTACAAAAATTTTCGAATCATTTCTTTTTTAAGTTCTTTGTATATAATATTTTTTTTGTTTTTTGGAATATTTTAGACTCTTTCCAAAAGACTATGAGAGGTCCGCGAAATACCAAACAAAAAAAAACTCACGACCCGGACTCATCTCTTATCGCTACCCTTTCCCCGGCGAAGGGCGCGTCTGTTTGCTTTGGGTTCCGTTAATGAATCCGGTTTATTAATAGCCGCTCGTATTTCTTCACTTGATTATACGTATAATTTGCAGCATATCGTGTTCCTCGCTGTTTACTACTTTTGTTACGTCTCTTTTCGTTTGCTTCGTTTCCTTCATTCTTGCTTTATTTATTATCCGCTGCTTTTTGCTGCTTTGGGTTACATTTAATGATTCGCCATTGTATCTTTCTGCTTATTTAGCCCTTTTTTTTGTTGCTCTCCAAGTGTTGCTCATTTTTTTTTTTTTAACCAGAGTGGCCAGAATGCATTTTGTCCATAGATATTTTGGCATAATAAGCAACACTTTTTCTTTACAACAGCCCCTCTCTCTCACTTACGCGCTTTGTATCTCTTTCTAATTAAAGAGTTTGTTGCAGCTTAACACTTGGGCTTAATTCTTGGAATTTTGTTGCAAAAAAGGCTTTATATTAATGAGTGAATTAATAATTAAATAAGCAAATAAGTGAAATACTAATTTTACAGTCTACTAAATATTAACATAAATGCTAATTTTTTGATGAATTTTTTTTTAATTACAGGTAACGAACTGTTTTTATTTAAAGCTAAAACAAAAGTGATGAGTTATTGGGCAAGTATCTTAGGAAATACAATCAATATACAATGTTTCCAATTACAGAAAAAATGCTTTACTTAATTATTGACAGCTGAAACATGATATCTTTTCTAAGAACTGATTTGTACAGAAGCTACAGATGAGAGTTCAACTAATCATGCTGTTTCGAATAGGTTCATACCGAATTCAATTTCGTCAATTGAATGTTGTTTATTAATTAATTAATTATCTTTTATTAATAATAAACATAATTTCAACAGGGCGCAAAAAATGAAACATAAGAAATTTATTGAAGTCCTCAGCTCAGCTTGAGTATTTCACACCTAATGCATGAAAAGTAGCAAAAAGCAACATTGAAATTCAAACAGATTATTATGTTATTTAATACTTACACAAAATCAGAAATACATTAAAATAATTCAAAAAACACCTTGTTTTTCACTCTAATATATACAAAAGTTTTTTTTTAGAAGTCATTCGTATCCTCATTTATATAGCCGCTAGATGGCGCAGATTGTTGAATTTATTTAAGCCTCCTACTTTATTAGGTCGAAGTCGCTTCGTGTTGAGTTAATTTCGCGAAACCAAAAAGATGCTAGCGATGGAAGATGCTTAAATTATTTAATTCGAGAAGTTATCGAACTCGCGCCTATCGACATAGATGCTTAGGTGTAGTCATCTCTTTTTGTTCACTGTAATATAAATATGACTTTAACGTAAAGTTTTGGCTTTTATACCAAAATTAAAAAAACTCAGTGATTAATTTTCGTCTGCTAAGCAAACAGGAGGCGAAGCCCTCTAGTAATTAAAAAAATTAATATTTAAATACTACTTGAGACACTTGCAGAAAAAATAAAAACCTTAGTGAAAAAAATTTGTATCAAATATAAGCTCAGCTTTAAAAATTTAATTCCATTTGAAATATTTTTGCCAAATAAATAAAAAAATACTATGCTATAAATTTACATATTTTTTTATTTATGTTATAGTTATATTAGTTGATTGGCAATCAATCTGTTAAAAATTAAGGTTATAATTCAATAGATAAGAAAACGCAACAAATGTTTAATCAAATTTATAAACTATTCATATAAAAATTTATAAAAATGAAAAAAGAAGTTTAATTTATTGAAGCTTTCTAGCGAAGTTGGATGTGCTTTTAATTTTTCTTGGTGTCTGCCATTTAGGTGGTTAATGATGGTATGTCAAGGTCCTTATGCAGATTTCTGTTCCTGACATACCAAGGGGCAGCTGCCATTTGGCGAAGAACCTTCATTTTTATTGATTGGAGTTTCTATTTCTACTATTACGAGATTGTGTCTAACAACTTGTGTATCCTTATGAAAGTCCGACAAATATAGCTTATGCGATAAAATGCCAATTCGAAGAATACACAAAAGACAAAACCAAAACGTGTTAAAATATTTCTAAATATCATTATTTGTAGTTGAGCGACAAAAATAATTCACATTGTAAAATTTTTCTCGTGAATCAAAAACTCTGAAATACAAATTACTGTTGAAGTTTTAGAAGAATCTTCTATTTATGAGTACTGTGACCATTTCTTCCACTTACTTAAGTCAGCTCCCAAGCCATTATTTTTTGTTTAAGATTTTTTAGTTCAGTATTCCGACGATTTTTTAGATTTTTTGGCTTAGTTTTTTTTTTATTTAAAAACTAAAATAAATATTTTACGATGTGTCCCGAAATGATTTGATCATACCAATTTTTAGCTATATCTGATTTAAGATTTATGTGCATTTTTTTATGGCATGAAATGAGAATTTAAAGAACACAAAAAAACAAAACTTAAACTTAACTAATATTTTTAAAATGCATTATCTGCACTTGAGGCAAAAATTTGACCATATGGCGTATTTTTTTCCTTTCTCTTCAAAAATTGTGTTGAATTTGTAAAAGAATTTACTATTTAGTATTAAAAAAAGCGTGACCATCTATGCCGTTTACTAAGAACATGTTTCCGACTCTCAATGGTTGTTCTCGAATTGAACGAAATGTTTCAGAATTCTTTGAGAATTTATTTTTAAAATATGCTTCACAACAACAATGCTCAGCTGTATGGAATTTTTTGATTGGTTTTAAAAATGTCAGAATTTTTTAAATATATTACACTATGACGTTTTTATTGTACAAATTGTTTAATTCAGTATTCTGCATTTGTTTATTTATTTATTTAAATATATTTTAATAATAATAAGTTTATTTAATAAATATTTTTTTTTATTATTACTAAAAATGTATTATATATTTTGACATATTAAAACACAAAAAAAAAATATAAATTTTTTCATAGAGTTTAAAAAAAAAAAAAAAAAATTTTTTTTTTTTAACATTGCTCTATCAAATTGGAATGATGCATATTCACACCAAGTAAAGAACGTATAAAAATACGTTTTAAAAAAAAATAGTGATTGACATATTTAAGGAATATACTTAAAAAAAAATAAGAAAAATGACATAATTTTTTTTTAGAAAATGTGTTGGCTAAAAAGAAATGAAATATTTTTTTTTAAAGAGCCCTATCGCAACCTAAGAAAAAAAAAATGGTTAAAAAATATTCAGTAGTTTAGTCACAATTCAATAAAAATGAAAAAAACGTTGTTTTTAAATTAAGCCATAACGCCTTTAGTTTAAAAACTGCAATTCTGAACTTTTCAAAAATCGCGGGGTGATAGTTTCCAGTACCTTATCCAGCTAGACCCTTTAAAGTCCCAGAATATGAGTCAATGGTGAATTTTTTTTCGTATGTCGCAAAAATGATTTGGTCACACTAATTTTGCATTATATTGAAAGTTTTATAGAAGAGTTTTGTGCTCTATAATTTTTTTCTAACAAAAATCTTACTCAAATGCAAAATCCAAATCAAATGAATTTTAAATGCAAATAGAATTAAATAAAATATATTTTTTAAGTAAGCTTTTGCTTTTAATTTTTTAATTAAACCCATAAACAGTTGCTGAACTAAGGCTTTTGTCATCGAATTTTTGTCCGAATGACGCATCTTTGATTATTTTCATTATATCTTACATAAATGAACCCAGCCTTTACTTCTATAGGAAATAAAAACATTTATAATATTCACTAATATTTGTTAAATAGCATATATGATAACTTAGTTTTAAGTTTTTTTTATAAATTAATATATAATTTTTTTTCTTTGTTGCAAAGCACTTTCAAACAAAAATCCTATCCAAAAGCCAAATCCAAATCAAATGAATTTCAAAATTAATACCCTTAAAAGTCACATTAAGCAGCAATTAAAAATTAATTAGTTCTTGGAAAATTTCAAATTTGAGCCAATTTAGCGACCAGGTAAAGAATAGAATTAAAAAAAAAATATACACACATTTAGCCAACAAATAAAGGCAAGACCAAGAAACCCTTAAGATAAGCGCTTTATTAAGAGCAATACTTGGGAAATGTGCAAATTGTATTAAATTAGCTGCTGTCGCAACCTAAAACCCAAAGAACAACAACACAAACAACAACGAGGGGAACGAAAACGAGAACAACATCTACAACAAGAACCACTCAAAATGAAATTGAAATTGGCGTCGGGGTAAATAATTTTCATTTGGTAAATTTACTTTAGCCCTAAAACCCTGCAAACCCTAACCAAAAACCAAAACGTAGCAAACCAAACCGAAACAAACCCGGCCAACTGTTTCCTAAGCCTTGCAAGTAATTAGCGGTTAAGTTGAATGTATCTTGGGTGGACTAGAAGTCCAAGTCCGGTGCCAAGGGAGCTAGTCAAAGAGGCCGCGGGTCAAGAAATTTAATTAAGCGCATTGAGTGATTAAAACCATGCTAAATCGTTTAAGCCAAAGCTTTTCGAAACTGTCTAGTTGAGCAATTTGATTAATTAAATAGACTTATTACACATACGCCATGTGTTGCAGCCTGCATTTAAATGAGTTTTATTTTTTTGGACTTTGTTTTTGCATAAATAAAATGAATTATGCTGCATAGTGGTTGTACAGTGTATCAGAAAAGTTAAGGCACAGTAAAGTTTTTGCTTTTTATACTTCGAACTACTAAGAAGACGAGGAATTCATCATATTAACTGAACATATGTAATCCCATCTGAATCTAAATAAATTGTTCTATTTAAGTTTATTTTTCGAAACATTTTGGGGGATAAAGCACTATGCCAAAACATATTTAATACACTGTATATGCAAACAAATAATTGTCAAAAAAAAAAAAAAAATACCGCCGTGCAAACTTGACAAGCAACTTACTTAAATCAAACGTGACAACGTGGCGTATGCGCAATGACAGATTTATATGTGGCAAATGTTTTGGGTAACTATGGGTCAGATAAAATGTGCCATGTACGTGATAAACAAGCAACATAAACAGCCATAAATTTAAATAAATAAATAAAATGTTTTTCACATTCTGTGCGCTAATTGATGTGCGACCACATGGCGTATGCGCAATATTTGAATAGTTTGCTTAATTACGTCAAGAGTTGCGGTTCATTTCAAAATGTAACACTATTATGGTGCCGAAATTTGGGTTATGGTTGTTGTAGTTGTTTGTTGTTAACTAATTACAACATCAAATTGAAGAAACCACATGAAAGCGACCTTGTCATATCCATAATGCGAAGAATATGGCAACAGTAGCAATACCAACAACAAGAATTTTGGCCAAGTAACCACAGCATATGCATATTTGTACCCTTTATTTGTAGTGTTAAAAAGTATTTAAAGTTTTTACAAACCTATGTAACAGTAGGAACTTTGATTTCCAAGAATTGAAAAATTTTAACTTTTCAAAATCAAGGCACTACAATAAAAAAAAAAAATGTGATACTGTACGTTTTTTCTAGAAAAAATTTTATTCCTGTATATCAAGTCTAAGAACTTTCCAATTGAATCACTATGTTCGTTTCAGATAAAAATATTTAACGGTGTGGCTAAAAGCGCATCAGGTGGTAAGGTCTCTAGCTCTTATAGTCTCCGAAATCTAGGTGTTCATACAGACGGACGGACCGGCGGACAGACGGACGGACGAACGGACGGACAGACGGACATATGTCGATCGCTACCCGAGGTTATGATAAGCATTTTGGTATAAAGGACTTGGGTCTGCCACGCCTCCTTCTGTCCGTTACATACATTGCACAAATCTAGTATACCCTTTGTACCTCTAGGTACAGGGTATAAAAAAAAATAACTTTAATAAAAAAAAAATGTAAGAAATTATTTTGAAGTTCTTGAGGGTGGCCCAAAAAAATAATAGTCATATTCACTCTTTATATGGTGGATGTTCTATTTTGAGCTAGCCTTTCTTTGAAAGAACATGAGAGCAACATTTCTGCCCAAGTAATCACAGCATATATTTATACCTTTACTCTTAGTGTTAAAGAGTATTTTGTTACCTAAGTAAAATGGAAACTTCGAATTCCAAGATTTCTAGAATTTTAACAAATATTGAAAATCAGGCAATTCACTAAAAAAAACTAAAATTTATGCATAGCTATTTTGCTTAGAAAAAAATTGTTAGCGATTGTTTAGGGTGGACCTATATCGTGTATTCCCTCTTTATGGAATCTGTTCCATTTTGAGCCCGCCCTTCTTTATGCATAATGCAACATTCCAAAATATGAGAGCAACAGTTCTGCCCAAGTAACAAGTATACGCATTGTTCATACAGCTAAAGAGTGTTTTATGTTCTCCCAGAATTTCAACTCAAGAACTCAAACTTTTGAAAATGAGAAAAAAATCAAAACAAAAACGTTAAAATAACCAACGTTATTCCAAATAAAAAAAAAATTTGGTGGCATTACATTTTAAAACATTGAAAATTAAAAAAAAAATTTAAAGATTAGGTTAGGGTGAACCAAAAATATTTTTTTTAATTTTTGCCTACAGTGGGCGTACAATTGAACCTTTTTTTGAACCGCTCTAAAAGATCTGCTCCATTGTCTTTCTATGCGAGACTTTAACTTTTCTGATCATGAATATTGGAGTCTTTAAAAAAAGCAAGTAATGTCGAAGAGATGAAGTTTTTTCAATCGGCCAAAAATCTGCTACAATATTGTCAATTCTACTATGCGTCAAGAGTGTTAAAAATATGGACAAATGTAGAGAGAGTCGTCGAATTTGGCTTGAAGCCTTATTGAAGTCCCATAAACGAATCGATATCGATATTTTGTTGTTCCAAGTCACACTCGCGACATGGATATATCATATTCAAAGTCGCACGCGGTAATTCACTATGAACAGCAACAGTAGCAACAAAATCAGCTTTTATTTCTTTTACAAGTTTGCGATAGCTAAGTTAAAAAACAACTGGTGATTAATAATTCACAAGCATTTTTTTCCACCCCTGATGTATTTTTGTATCACAATAACTTGCTGTACTTTTATTTTCTGTTGCTAAAACAGCTGTTGTTTCTGCTAGCGCCATCTAGGCTTAAGGTGTATAAAAAAATTTCTTGGCTCACAAGCACCACGTACCAGAAAGCAAAAAAACTTTTTAATATGAAGTTCTGTTATGTCTCGACGATTTTTTTGATGCTGCGTACTGGCTTTATGGCTGAAAAATTTAGCTTTATATATATCAATAATATAAAAAAAAGAAACTAAAACTTATTTTTTCTTTCTAATTTAAAGTTAATTGTTTTTCCCGATATTTGAAAATTTTATAAATTTTATTTCTTGAACAATAGAATTAGAGTCATTATCAACAAAGTTTTAATTTTTAGGGTGGCCCATAAAATTGATTTGTTTTAAGATGATTGCGACATAAACTTTTAAGTAGGTTGTGTAGTTTTTAAATTTTTTTTTTTGCGACCCACCCTGCATCGGTACACTATTGCGCATAATTTGCTAGGTATTGACTTTTTGATAAAAAAAAAAGGGGAGGGCTCAGCCCACAACTGTCACATCGCAGTCGGTCACGCTCGTCTTTAACGTACGTCATTTGTTCATATTAGAAAATAAATGCGCTCCGTTTGTTCATGTCTAATATGTAGATAGAAAATTACTTTTGCGCATTTTGTTTTGCATTTTGATGAGTTTTGTCTACCCAACTAGCAAATATGATTGTATTTAGCATTCACCATATACATATAGCAACATGATGATATACACTCAAAACACTATACACTATTTATATATGTATTACATTTCGTAGGCTGTCCAATCAATATGTCTTGCATGCATTTGCCTATGAGTGGGTTTTTGGCTTAATAACATTTGGCTTAGGCAGTCAAAATCGATTTAACGCTTTGATAAACTTGCCGCATTAAAGCCACAGTATATCTTCGTATCGACCACGTACTCATCACTCAGTAGTCACTAAAATCCCAAGTGCGCCGCAAAGTATGCAGCATGTAACGTAGCTAAGCTTAATGCTCATGTCAAGCACTTACACTATGATGATATACTCATCCATAGCCGTAAACTTGGGCGGCCCAGTGCAGCTTAAGCAGGTGGCTGGTGAGGTGGTGAAGGTGGTGGTGAGCTGGTAATGTGCTGCAAGGTGACTGGTGAAGCGGTGAAGTGGTGCATGGTGGCTGGCTGACTACCACCCGAAGTTTGTTGCCCGCCACCATTAGAAGTACTTAGCATCAATGGTTCATGAATTTAATATTTCATTTATGTGCAACTTGTATCCCCCAGGCAGCATAGCTAGGCTAAGACGCGTCATTGAACTAAGATCTAACGCCAGCCAGCAGCTGTCAACAGGGATTTGTTAAGCTGAGCTAAAGAACTCAAAGCCCGTTTCGGTTTTAATATGCAGCTTTCGCACAACACCAATGACCATTTTAATAATACTTTGTAGTATTTATAGCAGGCAGCAAGTTAGCGGCCAACTTAGTGGACACTCTAGACTTAGTTGCAACATAAATTCCAAATGGTTTGCACTGATTGCTCTTTATAATTACGCTTTTATAACCTAATTAAGGCGTGGCACAGTGCATGTGTAAAATTGAATGCCGTCATTAAGCTGATGCCAGTCAAAATGCTGTCAACGCCCTCTAAAATGGTACCCAAAAATACCCTCAGATGCCCCCAAAATGCCCCAAAATGCGTCAAATGTGCGCTGATTGCCACAACAGCAACAACAAATCAACGCATGGGGCAAGACACTTGCTTGCATAAATTTTATGCTATGAGTTTTGTGGCAGTTTGTTAAGGGCTTTTCGTTGTCCATGTGTTGATGTTGGTGTCTGCATGTGGCACATAGATGATGTGCTCCTCAATTAGGCTCTACCAATGTGACAACATGAGCAACAGTGGGGCAGCTACAGGCCGCAGCTTCATCAGCGGATGCGTCATACGCATAAACATTTTAATGATCTTCTATTGACACACGCAACGCGCAGCTGCAGATACAGTTGCGAGGGCAGCGTGAAAAGTTAGCGGCTTAGAAATTTTTCGTTCGCAAAAATTTGTGTAAAGCTTGAACCAAGGAACAATCGATGCAGTGGGCTACCTGTGGGAGTAATGCCCAACAAGATGATGACAATAGTTTTCGTAATAAGAATAATATCGATTACCTTGGAAAAATCAGTACAAGCATACGGAAATATTATTCGGACTTGATCAGTCCATTCGTTAAAAGTCAACCCTGTGTAAAAGACCTCAACTCAACAGTAACCCTGAATACCCCAAGCATAACTTTCAAAAATACAATCGTAGAAGCTCAGAAAAATTTAAATTTGTAAATGCTCTTTGTACATATAAGATGATGCTGAGAAAACCAAATTTTCTATATGTGCTGCCGTCTCTGCTCGGCCAATAACTTTTCAGCCTGCCCTCGTGCAAACATAGATAAACGGCTGCAAACGCACTGCAAACAACATCAATCGCAACTTATGCGTCGTCATACTTATGTGAGTGAGTGTAATTGTGTGTGTGTGTCATCAAAACTGGTCATAAAAATGCCATTAAAAATGTTTCGGAGGCGCAGCTAAAACAATGACTAACTGCGTAGGCGGCGGATTCCGGGTGCTAGACTCTGTGTTGCATGCTACATATTATAATGTACGTGTTAAATGTGACAACAGCAGCGACTGCAGCATTGACTTCCGTTTTCCACAGATACTAGAAAAACAGATAAATTGAAGATATACTTGGTTTATGCGTTAGAATTTTGCGATTGCCATAAAGTTGGAAGTTTAAGATGAAGTGATTTTTAAATTGCTCAATAATTTGGTTCATTATACACATTTTTTACTAGGGGCGATCTTGTCTACTGCTCATTTTGCTCACCAATCATCCAACTAGGTTTTTGTTTTTTAATTTGTTATATAAATAGTTATTTTCATTAATATTTATATGATATTGTATTTGTGTTATTGGTAGCGGCATCTAGCGGGAGTAACTTGCGAATATAACTTGCTTACGCCATCTAGCGGCCGCATTGAATAAATAATGACGAAGACGACATTCTTCTAAAGCTTTGAGGTGCCAGTATGTAATGTATAACACTAAAGTGCTGTAAATGATCATATCTTTGAGTTTCGTGAATATTGTATAGTCTCAGAAGATGATCTTATAAAGCACCTGTAAAAGCTTTAATTTTTTAGAACGTATACTAAATTTATGGTTAGTTTGCCAGATCATCTAGCGGCAGTTTAACCATTTCTCAGCCAATGCATACTCAATAGATAGATAAAGCTAATAGAAGATAAAACACGCCTGTTATGTTAATCGGACTTAAAATAAAATTTACCATATAATTTCTTTCAAGATGATGCAGACTTTTGTTCTCAGACGCCCGCCTGAGGAACATCTCTTACTGGAAGTACCATTTCCAAAACTTCAATATACCTGACTCACAATCCGAATATTGCGATTTTCTTGCTCTCACAAACCTAGCAACATAGACAATGTAGGAAACACCCATATGTATATACATACATGTATACATATGTATGCTGTCATCATGTTTGTCGCTCTCGTTGGTTTTATTTGCCGCGTTGACAGCTCTTGCCCCTGACCAGGATTGCCGCTGCTGCTGCTTAATGGGCCATGTTTGTCATTTTTATTGCTTTGCAATCAAATAATCACGGTGTCGATTACGACTAGTCGAAAGAACCTTTTGCTTCCGCATGCAAATGTTCCATTTGTCTTATCAAATTACTCATTAGCAACAAAATGTCACAATTCATTTGTCAATGTCAATACATAAATCATTTCCTACTTTCTTTTTCTTTCTTTTCCTTTTATTATCCGACATTTTTGCGCTTTTGTTCTCGACTTATGTAAATTGATTTGACGGTCAGCACATTAGAATGTTTTTACGAATATTCGCAATCCCAAACGAAAACTCAAATAAAACTTTAGTTCGAGTTTGCACTAAAAAAGCTTTTCATGCATAAAGCCCTTTAGTAGAAAGTGAAAAAAGTCATTAAAAAACTATTTTTTGGCAAGCCGTGAAAAAAAAAATTAAAATGTTGTTGGTCTACAAAATGTTGCATGAAATTATGCCATAAAATGTGTGCAGCAAGTTTTGCTAAAACATAAAAGCATCAACTGGTTTGGCTTGCCTCATGTTCCACTCTATAAAGTGCTAGGTTGCTGCCTCTGCCACTGCCCCCAATGCCCAACACATCAAAACTAATTACTTTGTTTTTTTGCATAAAGAAAGAAATTTCAACAGTTGTCGCATTCGACGGAACTGTATTTGCAGCAGTTGCTTTACAGCAGTGCAAAGTTTACTTTAAAGCTGCTGCACAGCTGTTTTTTAAGTCAAGTATTTATTACCAAAGGCCAGTACGCAGCAGCCTGTAATGCTTCCGTACAAAAGTTCACGGTCAATTATTAAAATTGTGTAAATAAAGCGATAAAGCTGAGCAAAAGACGAAGTACCATATTTTTGAAGAATGACAACACTTTTTTACTTTCCTACATTAATAGGGAAGCCAGAGTCACCAAATGTGGTATGTGAGCCTGATAAGCAATGAAATGTTGGCTTTGCTCAAAACAAATTCCCTATTGCACAAATAATATTCAAATTTTTCTTAAGTTCAAATTTCTAAAAGAGATATAAAGCCATTTAACGTTGCCACATACTCAAAAACGGTGTAGAGCCACCAGATCATGCTGCATAAATCATCAAGCAATTGCTTAAAGCTAAGTTCTGCTGGCTTCAACAATGGCATAACTTTTAGCTGCACATTTTGCTTCTCTTTAAACATACACGCAACTGTATTTGTGGCTTGTGCCTTTTGCTTATCTTTATTTATTTTTTATTTTTTTGATTTTACTTCATACAATTGCATAATTTACTTTTCATCTGCTTTTAGATTGCATACTTCGTTGCCCTTCACAGCCGCAAGCTGCCAAGCAGTGTAAGCAGTGCAAACTTGTGGCTTTGGTTTGACTATTTAATGCTCGTTTTTTTTTTTTGCCCCTCCCTTTTTGCCCTCATTGCAATGTAACGGGAATTTCTGTGGCACAATTTTGTGGCTAACTACATTTTAATTGCATTTTCGTTTGCCTTTGATGCAATTTAAATGATTATATGTATGAAGAGAAATACTCAGCTGGAGAGAGCTGGTGAGGGCTGGAGCAGGAAGCCAAGGGATCAGAAATCGCAAGGAAACGTTTTAAAACTTATTTGATGAGTAAAATAGTTATTATTAATAGAGATATTAGTGAGATTATTCTTTGTATTTGATTTGTGTAGTTTTTCAACTTTCCTTCGTAATTATTACAATTTGTGTAAACTGTTTTCTAAAGTTTTTTTTTTCATAAAAAGCTTTTCATAATTGGAATTGTTTAATCAATTTTACTCCACATGCCGTAATGCAAAAATTGTTGATTCTGTAGTTGGGTTTGGCTTGTTTTAAAGTGCAATTGGAAGACAATTAATTTGAATACCTTGCCTATGAGAATTTCGCCAGATGCGACTTAATGAAAACATTCTAGATATTGACTTATTAATTCAGTTGCTTAACAACAAAATTATGTTGTTACAAGCCTTGGATTTTGGGTCGCTGAATCCTAACCCACAGATGCAATTTGTAGATTTGCTTACTTCCAAAGCAAATATCTCCAAAACTTAGGATTCAAAAACCAATTAGTTTGAAAACTTAGCCGTTGAAAGTCGATTTCCAGCTGCAAAATGAATAACTCCAAAACTAGGTGTTTTCTGAGGAGCTCAACTGCAGGACTCTGCACATTCTTTGTCATGTATAGAACGCAGAAGAATTGTAAATTATACGTCGAATACTAAACAATCATATTTTATCAATTTTTATAGCTCATCTTAGGCTTCAATTTAAGTAGCTGAATAAAGTGATGACCAGATAGGAGCTAGGGACCTTGCAGAGGGAGCTTGGTAAAGCAATTAAAATCTTCTATGGATAGCTCTTATCTTTTGAAGTCCCCGAGAGGCAAAATATTATTTTTGTTTGTTAATGAATTTTATTTGATATCTTTGAGATGACATGACTGGCAAATTTATCAAAATAAGAAGGTAAATATCTTTGCAGACAGGAGATATAAATTCTTTACAGACGTCTAATGTCCATAATATTGCTTAGTGTTCATGGTTCGACAGTCTGCCAAAGTCTTCAAGATGATTTGCTTGTTTCATCTTAAACCTAAGAAACATTTAAGACTTTGTAAAGTTGCACAGTCTGTGTAAGTCTTCGAGATGATTAGCTTGTTTTGTCTCAAACCTAAGGAGTCCTTACGTCCCAGATACGAAATCTTTACAGACTTCTAATGGCTATACCATTGCTTGTGTTAATGCTTCGACAGTCTGTCTAAATTTTAAAGATGATTTGCTTATTTCATCTTAAACCTATGGAACATTTAAGTCTTTGTAAATTTCTTACTTTTTCAAGGTTCGACAGTCTGTCTAAGTCTTCGAGATGATTAGCTTATTTCATCTCAAACCTAAGGAGTCTTTACGTCCTAGATATAAAATCTTTATAGACTTCTAATGTACATACCATTACTTTGCGTTAATTGTTCGACAGTCTGTCTAAATCTTTAAGATGATTTGCTTATTTCATCTCAAGCCTAAAGAACATTTACATCTTTGTCTTTGGTTGCTTCAAACTATATGTTCTATGGAATAATAAACTCAAAGAGCGGCATAGAACCAGTTAATAGGAAAACAGGTTCAGTTTAGTTAGTATAACCAATCTATTATTTTTGGTACAACTCTGAATGCACTTTAATTTAAAGTAAAAACTAGAAAATATTCAGTATGTAATTTAATGTAATGCAATTTTTTTCTTAGTTTCTGTAACAATTTAAAACAAAAACTCTAAAAAAGTAACCACAAAAAAAACCAGACCATAGGCCTATTCATTATTGGTATTGGCCATTATGCATGAACATTAATTCGAAATTGATTAACTTTTAATTAGCATATAATTACTAATGATTCATAATAAAATGACCCTAACAAAAAAAAAAAAAAAAAAAAAAACAAAAGCATTATAAACCACATTAATAATTAATTATACATATAATTAATTGCTATGACACTTAACTAAATGTTGATACAAAATATTTTCACACGCTAACATTTAGCATGCAGCATATGGAATCCGTTTTGTGGTCCAGCCGTATCCTTAATATCCTTTGTTTCAAAGTAATCTCAAGTATTTTAACAAAAAACTTTCCAAGCACTAATTGCTTTCGCGCATTTCTTGTGGAAATATTTTATGCCTGGGTCTGAATGAAAAACAACAAATGCCAGCACTCACAGACAGAGAGCAGTCTGCCCTGACTTAGAAGCCACACTCAAGTGGAGCTTAAAGAGAGCCGTCTAACTGTCAGACATATGTATGTATGTTATATACCAGTATGTACTTACTTATATACCATACACACATCAGCTGCATAGTCTGCAAGTCACGCAGCGGCTGTTTTGACAGCACCCTTGAAGAAACTTTTGTGCAGCCCCAAACTGGCAAACAAAAATACGAGTAGTATGTAGGATATCTATACATATCATATGCCAGCCAGTTTGTATATAAATGTACACTGAGCGAAAACTGCACACACTAGATTTTCTGAAAAAAAAAAAAAAAAAATGCTTAGCACTATAGTATTATTATGGAATAGTATATACTATGTATATCAGTTCGAATTCGAGAAAATATTACAATCCGTCGTTTCTGGTTCAAACTGCTTCGTTAGCAAACCAGACGTCTAAAATTACGTTTTTAATTGTTTTTTTAATATTAAAAAAAAGTTTTTGCAATTATTTGTCAAAAAGTTTGAAAAATTTTGCATAAATTAAATTCAAATTGGAAACGAAATCACGTTGAATTGATCAAGAAAAAAAAAAACATGAAATATAAATAGGAAATCACAAGAGAAGCGTTGACAAGAGTATATACCTTTATTTTATCTTAAAATAAAAATTCAAGCTTAAGAAATACGTGTTGAATTTGAAATATAATGTAATTTTTATTGCATTAATTTTAGTGCATTAGGGTATTAATTTAATGTAATCAAAAATCACAAAAAAAAATGTTTTATTGAACTGTGAAAAGCAACGCGAAATTTGTCACAAATATAACGTAAGACCACATTTAATTAAAAAAAGGGCTATAAAATAAAAATTTTTTCAAAGAAAGAAAATGTTATCCGAAGCACAAGCTCAAAAAAATACACAAATAAAATTAAAAGATTCAAAAAGACAGAAGAGGGAAGACAGATGGAAGATGAGAGATATGAAAGATCAGATATGGAAGATGAAAGATCATATATGAAAGATATACGTTATCTTAATAAGGCATTCCATAGTTTTAAGTTAAATAATGCAGGGGTTTTTTGTTAAATTTTTCCCCAAAATTAAATTTAATATTTTTTATTTTTTTTTAATTTCAATTGTATTTAAAGTAGTCTAAGCAGAAAAGGCTAATGAAAAGGCCTGTTACTCTTAATGTATTTTAAATATAAGAATGTCGCACATTATACTACAAAAACAAAAAAAAAAAAAAAATAAAAAAAAAATATATGAAAGATGAAAAATTAAAAATGAAAGATGAGAGATGAAAGATAGATACTTAAAAAAACATGGGATTTATTTTACTAAGGAAAGATAGCGTCCCTAGTTTTTTTTAGAAGGGAAAAAGTCTCTGAAGAACTTGTTGCATCAATGCTGGTATAGAAGACGTCCAAAATTCCGTTTAGTACTCCTATTAATTTCAACGGTCCCCTTATGTCGTGAAGCAAGATGAACTTCGAGCTTCACAACCTACATTTTTAAGACATATCTCAACAATAATTTCAAGATAAACCATAAAGTTTGTACTTCTAAAACTATTTTTGCCAACTACTACACAAATTTTTTTATTGTTGCATACTATTTTGTCTCAGTGTATTTAGATATATTTCAGACATGTGGCGTTCGAGTGCGCTATTTGATTGTTTGTGTCTGGAGATGCATAGCAGTTAGTTTTTGACGTGTCAACACGCATGAATACTAAATGAGCACGCCCAATAAGGGGCCCAGGGCAAGTCCTTGAGAAGGGTTCGAGTGTGCGATGAGTTGAGGATTGGCGTGTAGTTAAATTAGTAAAAACAGCAAAGCCGTACAGTGGTAACAAAGGTTAAAGTAAAAACAAAACCGAAAAGGTGTAGAAAAACAGGGAAAAAATACTGAGCTTTTTACAGGTCTCTATTTTTTTGGGTGGATTTTTACGCTCTGTTTGTTAGCAGTGACTGTAGTTGGTGCTGATGTTTTTGTAGTTGATGATATATTTGTTGTTGTGGTTGCTGTTGTTGCTGCTGGCACGGTATTTGGCTGCGCAACAAGCCGTGCAGAGGACTCTACCATTTGATGTTTGCTAATTTCCCATTGTTGTTGGGATTACTCGGCTATGAGTTCGTGGACTTTTGGCCTTCTGGTGCCTGCGGTTGACTCTTCTAAGCATATTAGTGATGACGGCACCCGGTAATGATGTGGAAAATTATGCAGGGTGCTCTTGGCTCATGCAAATTATGATTGTGTTGATTATGGCGCATTAAAGCATTCAACGAAACGGCAACCTAGTTGATAAGCACACAAAACTTGTGCCAAAGCTTTTGTTTCTAGTGACGTAGACAGAGTGGGGGCTTGTAAGGAGTGACAAAATTAACATATTTCTAAAGGCGACGTGTCGTTTACGTCTCTATTGACGTCTTAAAGCTGCGTGTATGCCACACTTGTTGGTGTTGTCGGGCATAAAATTACAAAGCATTCTGAATGGCATACTTTTAGGCAGTTTTATGAGCGGGGGGTCTCACTAACGGTATGCTAACAAGCCAGTCAATCCACAATAACAAAGGCATAACAACAGCAGCAAAGAAAAAAAAAAATAAGAAAAGAAGCCAAGTTCGAAGGCCAGAGTAAAGACATTAGGGCCAAAGCAAAGTAACCCAAAATCAAGTAAAAGTAACAAAAAAAAATAAAAAAAAAAATACAAAACAAAGAAGGCACACTGAAATGTGTCCATTTTTGCAATTTTTGCATGGCAACATAAAAGCCAGAGTGCCACTAAGTCAGTTCCAACAACAATACCAAGAAAAACCAAAAAAAAAAACAAACAAAATGGCTACAGCCAACAAGCTCCAAAATGTCGCCATTTGCATGCATTGTCAGGCATATCGCAGATATTACGCCACTCAGGTCAGCAACATGGGCATGGTCATAGACATGGGACATGCTACACGGCACATGGAACATGAACACAGGGTCAGGGGTGTTCATGGCATTGGGCACAAAAAGGTCAACTGGTGTGCCACGCAAATTGCCTCGATAGTTGCGTAGGTGTTGAAATTGTGACCAGACTATGAATAAGCTGACAGTTTATTTCTTCCTTTGCTCGATAGATTCTTTTTTTTTCTATTTTCCTTAATACACTTATAAAGCGGGCATATTAGAAGGTGGAGTATCATAGAAAATGGCGCTAAATGTGTAATTTTGCATTATTGCCAACAATATCTTTGTATTGCTTTATTACGAAGTAGATTTATGCTTAAATAAGCTAACAATACGTCTCAGACAAAACAAAATTTAATTTTTGGTAATAAAGCATAACGATTATATCGAATGCAAGTAATAATCGTTAAATAATTTGATAGGGACACACTGAGGGCAAGAATAGCTGGTTCGCAATAAAGGACAAGTGTTCCTAAAACTTGCTTACGTTTTCTTCCCAAAGAAAATATTTGAAACTTTGTTTGGGCGTAAGTTGTCAATAAGAGAACTCGAACGAAGAAAAAGACGAGATGGACATGGATGAATGAATTGGTCTACTGTTTCATACAGCTACCATACAAAAATTGAACCTGTGCTCTCTTTTCATGTACAAAAAAAAGTGAATGGTGCTTTTAAAGGTTATATCAATAACCTTGTGATCGGATTCAGCTGATCAGAATTCATTTAACTGTCCTTCGTCACGGAATCACGATTCGATGTGAGACTTTTTGACTGACATCAAAATAGTTACATAATAATTCATTTTCTATTCGAAAACTTTCAATTCCCAAATTTCACCGCAGCAAAGCAAACATTTACTTCACTTTCAGTTCATAAGCATCATAAAATACAAAACCAAAATATTTCTATAAAGTAAAAATGTTCGACTACTTTTGGTGCTTTTATTGCGGCCTTAAAGAGAGCAATGTGTTTTTATTTTTAATAGCCCTGCTAATAGGCGCATTGATCACGCTTCACATATATACAGGCCGTGCTTTATGTGAACCTTCACCAGGCTCCGACTTCAATGGCAAACAAACTCGGAGCGCCAACAGCTGCACCGCTCTTAATCAAAGCCCCATTAATATTGAAACCAGCTGCGTGGAGCGAGTTAATTTTGAAACACCGATAATGTGGACCAACTATGAGATATTGCCAGCTGGAATGTACATAGAAAATAATGGTAACACGCTACTGTTGCGTGCCGCCTATGGTGACCGCATTCCTTCCATCGCAGGTGGCGATCTATTGGAACGATTTAATTTTCGTGAGATTAGTTTCCGCTGGAGCTGGCACAGCAATGTTGGGTCGGAGCACTCGCTGAATAATAAACACTTTCCCTTAGAAATGCAGTGTGTACACACCAGTGGCTTGGGATGCGGTGATACGCAAATATCTAGTCAGCGTCTATTAATTGTATCATATTTCTTCGATATTTCTACTCAGAATCCCTGTATGGACGTATTAATACAACATCTGGCAGCCGTGCAGCAGGCTGGAAAATGCGTTGAGATACCTCCATTTCCATTGCGCTATTTGATGCTGGCCTTTTATACAGGATTCTTTAGCTATCATGGCTCGGTGACGGAACCACCTTTTTATGCTGGTGCGGAATGGTTTATATGTCCTACCCCGTTGGCGATTAGTGAGCGCCAGTTAAATGAATTCCGACAATTATGTGGACGTACGGGCGCACGGATTGAAGGCAACGCACGGCCCATACAGAATTTAGATGATCGTATTGTTTATTTAAATAAATATGAAGCAGCCAGATGCCGCAAGTAGGGTTCCAGAATTTGAGAGGACAATGTTGTTAATGAGCTTAAAGAATCGGATATTTGAGCAAAACAAGTCATGAATTTACTTCGCTGTGCAAAGAATAATAATATTAAAGAAGGCTTTAGTTTTAAATTTATGTATCTGACTGATCGATGGATATGGCTGAATGGTTTTCTTTTGTTGTTCTAAATATTTTACTATATATTACTTAATGTTTATTTTGGGTACTGCCTTAGGGCGAAGAATCTCTTCTGAAGAAGAGATTGAAATAAAACAACAAAAGTGGGGGACTTAAAATTAATTCTAGCCTCATTTTATAGCTTCTTTTATATCTTTAGATATGGAATAATACATTATTTAAAGGGTCGCCTCGTCTTGTGTCGTCGTGAAAACCGAAAATCATTTTTTTACATTTTCCTTATATCGAATAAATGTATATTAATTTTTTTTTTTTTAATTTCGCTTGTGGTGAGAGAGAATTTTTAAGAACCACTCGACTTAATTTTTTTTTTGGCTATTTTCATAATCGTATTCGTAAAGAAACATTTTTGTTATTACCTCGTGATCTTATTTTTGTAGCGCTTTAGGGTGACCATATAAAAACGATAGAAAAATAAATATAAATAAAAGAACAAAAGTAGGGGATAAAACAATAATTTCTTTTTTTTTTTTAATTGCGGTTGCGGTAAGAGAGTTTTTCAGCATTTTTACTGATCAGGAGCGGATCCAGGATTTGGTAATAATGGGTGTTTTTCACTTCTGTATAGCAAAAAAAAAAATTTTGTTCAGGTTCAGATCGAATTTTTAGATATATCATTACCACTTGCTAAACAATTGTGATAAATCCTTCGTTCACGATATAAGTAGAATAAACAATTTTTTTATATTAATATTAGGAAAACCTGTACTTCACTGCATTTAAAATACAACAAAAGTGTATAATAAGTTCGTTCTTTCATCAAAAAATTCTTTTATTTTTATGATACTTTTTTTCTATTTAGTTGTTGTTGCTATTTCCTGGCTTATATATTTATTTACACACTTCCATTGAGTCGTTATGCGTCCATTGTATTCTATGGTGTAATGTACTGACCCAGCATCAAACATAACAACTACAACAATAACAAAAACAGCGACAAAATCAACACTCAATGCAAATTGAATAGAAGCCATAATGTTGGAAGCACGGAAGGATGGATGGATTGATGTCCGCATGTATGGAGTGGGAAGTGTTGACTGTTGCGCGCCCTCTTGACTTTTAAAGTCCACTTGAAACGGACCATTTATTTAAGAGTTTTCCAAGTACATGCATATAAATTTACGGCTGCCATTATGGAATACATGACGTATGTATTTAATAATATACTTATGTCTAGATTTTTTGCTCACTCGGTACCTCGTAAAGCTGGAAAAACAAAGAAATTCCCTGGACTCCGGGAAAAAAGCAAAGCAAATAGCACACAAGTCGCACTAAGTGTTTACTTAACATTAAAAGTACAAAAAATATAAGCACAAAAATGTATGTATTATTTTTTTTGGGCGCTGCTGACGTCTTTCAAACATGCAATCAAAATCATAATCATAAAAAAGGCAACAAATTTGTTAATCTCATTTTCCTTGCAATTTATTTTATTTAAGAGCAGCCGTGAAGCGTAAAGAAAATATTGCACGGCATACAAATATCGCCACATAAATATGAGCACACATAAATACAAAAGGAGCCAGTGGGTTGGCTACAGTTCAGGGCATACCGACTATGGCATATACTCGAATTTTCCTAAATTTTACATTCAACTTCGATTCGACTTTACAAGTACGATAAAAAGTTTAGGCTATGGTTAGTGAAAAACGGTCATATAGGGAATGGCTAGGGAGGATCCATTGACTTTACTTCCTTAAACGCTTCAAATCCTCTCGCTCACGAATGAGTCGGTGGAACGTCCTTCCGTGAAGCTAAAAAAAAAAAAAGTAATTTGAATCTTACTTGTAACAAGGCTACCCGCATGATGCAGTGCAATTTGCCGCAAAGAACTGGTTCACTTTTGTATGGCAGCTATATGATAAATTGGATCGAGTTTGATCAAACTTCATCGAAATGTTAACTGTAAAACTAAATACAACTGACATAAGTTTGATCGAAATTGGTCCAATATTTCATACAGCTACCACACAGAAATTGAACCTGTACTCTCTTTTCATGTACAAAAAGTGCATGGTGCTTTTAAAGGTTATCTCAATAACCTTGTGATCTGTGATTTTTTGGAGCTCAGATTCGGATTCAGCGGGTCAGAGTTAATTTAACTGTCCTTTGTTACGGAATCACGATTCGACGTGAGACTTTTTGACTGACATCAAAATAGTTACATAATAATTCATTTTCTATTCGAAAACTTTCAATTCCCAAATTTCACCGCAGCATAGCAAACATTTACTTCACTTTCAGTTCATAAGCATCATAAAATACAAAACCAAAATATTTCTATAAAGTAAAAATGTTCGACTACTTTTGGTGCTTTTATTGCGGCCTTAAAGAGAGCAATGTGTTTTTATTTTTAATAGCCCTGCTAATAGGCGTATTGATCACGCTTCACATATATACAGGCCGTGCTTTATGTGAACCTTCACCAGGCTCCGACTTCAATGGCACACAAACTCGGAGCGCCAACAGATGCACCGCTCTTAATCAAAGCCCCATTAATATTGAAACCAGCTGCGTGGAGCGAGTTAATTTTGAAACACCGATAATGTGGACCAACTATGGGATATTGCCAGCTGGAATGTACATAGAAAATAATGGTAACACGCTACTGTTGCGTGCCGCCTATGGTGACCGCATTCCTTCCATCGCAGGTGGCGATCTATTGGAACGATTTAATTTTCGTGAGATCAGTTTCCGCTGGAGCTGGCACAGCAATGGATCGGAGCACTCGCTGAATAATAAACACTTTCCCTTAGAAATGCAGTGTGTACACACCAGTGGCTTGGGATGCGGTGATACGCAAATATCTAGTCAGCGTCTATTAATTGTATCATATTTCTTCGATATTTCTACTCAGAATCCCTGTATGGACGTATTAATACAACATCTGGCAGCCGTGCAGCAGGCTGGAAAATGCGTTGAGATACCTCCATTTCCATTGCGCTATTTGATGCTTGCCTTCTATACAGGATTCTTTAGCTATCATGGCTCGGTGACGGAACCACCTTTTTATGCTGGTGCGGAATGGTTTATATGTCCTACCCCGTTGGCGATTAGTGAGCGCCAGTTAAATGAATTCCGACAATTATGTGGACGTACGGGCGCACGGATTGAAGGCAATGCACGGCCCATACAGAATTTAAATGATCGTATTGTTTATTTAAATAAATATGAAGCAGCCAGATGCCGCAAGTAGGGTTCCAGAATTTGAGAGGACAATGTTGTAAATGAGCTTAAAGAATCGGATATTTGAGCAAAACAAATCATGAATTTACTTCGCTGTGCAAAGAATAATAATATTAAAGAAGGCTTTAGTTTTAAATTTATGTATCTTTTATGGTATTTATTGGTTTTATCTAGGCTGTTCTTTCCTTCAATCATTTTATTGATCTTAAATATGCTGAAAATGGGAAATCTTCAATGGAAAACATTGTATAACTCTTCGATTAATAAATAAAATAAAAGTAGAAAGAGTGCGACCAACTTCATGTCAATTTTGTACTTCGAAAAACGTACAATACAGATACAAGGACGAACGAACATCGATGCCTTTTGTCGTCCTGATAATTTTGTTTGTTAAAAAGGTCTTACTCTCATATTCAAAGTACAGTGTATCATCATGGCAACAGGCTTACGCAGAGACTTTTTTCGGGGACGGAGTGCAGAAAGTTTCAATAAATGCCGCCACCATTCATCATAATTTCAAATGTCAAGCCCAAATGGTCGCCAGGGGGCGTGCCATGCTGAATGTGCTATTTACTTTGCACTTGAGACGTTTTATTTCTGAATTCTAAGGCTTTTGGGAGCATTTGTGAGATTGCAAAAAAAAAGAAAAAAAAAATATGCGAAGGAAAAGACGAAATTTCATTGCAGACTTTTGAGGGTCATATTTAATTAACATTGCGAAATTAAATTGTAAAAAATGAAAAAAAATAAAAAACGAATATTCGGTATACTCGGAAAACCACCACAGCAAGTTATATAAATAGACACTTGACAAAAGATGTTTTATTTAGGTAACGAAAAGTAAATAGATGAGACCAGTGCTATATGACAAAGGACCAGCAATTGGGTTTAGAGAGGCTTAGTTGCAGCTATTTCGATGTTTTACCAACTATTGATACTTCTTGGTAAAGCGACAACTTGTTGTTTTTGTTTTTACCCAAAAGTTGTAAAATATATGTTGATATTTCAGGAAAAAACCTTCAAGGTGGTAAAAAAAAACTTTTGGCAGAAGACGCATTTACTTGTATGCAACTAAATATATAATAGATACAAATTTTTAAAAATTTAATTGACAATGCGATATAAAGCCACATTTTAAATGTTCTTAATTATGCCCCGTAACTAGACTAAGGACTGGCATAGAGAAGAAGACATCAGAGAACCTTCAATGTAATCGTATGTCTGAACGCCTAGATCTTAGAGACGTTAAGTGCTAGAGCAACCAAAATTTCGGATTGGATGAATAACTATTTCACAGGTGACAAGCTTATTTTGTTTGTTCAATACCCGAGTTATATTATATAGCTTCCATTACAGAGCACCAAAAAAAAAAAAAAGAACTTCTAGAAGAATAATTAGTTTGTTTATAGAGATATAGTTAACTAGTTTGGCATTCGAAAGATATTTGAGACCTTCCCACTATACCATATAGCCCCCATATGGCCGCTCAGTCCAAAAAAAAATTAAATGAAACTTATGTTCATTCATTGTTTTGAAAAAGGATAAGCGATAAGGATAGCAACTTTGTTTTTGACGGGGTTCCCACTTTTGTTTTTAATATTAAATTTTTGGTATATTTTAAGTATTTGTTGTAAAAAGTGCGAGGAAAATATAGAAATGTTGGGTATTTTGCATTTCAGAAAGTTTTGCATTTTTGAGTCTTTTATACTCTTAGGTGGATGTATGTTTACTTGGACTCCGCAAGAGCAATGAAGCTGATTTCTTCTTTTTGATCTTATTGTAGGATCGAAAAAAATGTTTTTCTGGGTACATATTTACTTGGATCAAAGTATCCGACTCGAGGAGATCATATAACTCTAAGTCAGAATTTCGAAATACGATTTAAAGTATATGCATGAGCTAGCGGCAAACTCTTGTTTGGTCTAACTCTTTCGTAACATCAAGAATGAAGTCTCAAGTGAAAAACAGAAGTAGCGTAGTCTAGTTTTGCCTGTGTCTTTCGTAGAAGATTTTACAAAATAACTTTTGTTTTTGTAAACTTTTTACCTCGGTAATCTCACGAAGCTTTAAATCTACGTGTTCTTTTTTTGTAAAGGTAAATAAAAAAATCTTTTCTGGTCCTCGTTGTAGACATACAAGAGTCTTCACAAATTATGTCACAACGAATGTGCCCCAAAAAATTTGAAGTTATTACCTTTCATTGCAAGTTTTAACTTACAAAAGTTCTCTTTTCCAACAAACAGACCTCTTTTTTTCTTTTGCATATGCTCCACTCTTTGTAAATGCGCTTTGGTTTTCTTAAAGACAGCTTCTTAAAAGTTCCTTTTGCCTTCTCGTACAAGTTTCTTTAAATACACTCGCTTGGAATTCCTGCCATATCACTTTTACTTGTAAACTACCTCTCAGGCAGACATTTTGTATGCAATTTTATTGCACATTTTCAGCAGTCACGTGCATGTTAGTGCAAATTCATCCTACACGGCAATAAACAACTTCTCCTATACGTGTCCACAACTTAGTAGAGCGCGCCCTAAGAAGTCCTTTGCATATGTCACAGCATTGCGGAACACATCCAACTATAACCAACAACAGCCAAATCCGCCATCCAACAAAAGCTGCGAAGAAAATCCGTTTAAGATGTATGCATGTGGCTCAGGCTTCAAGTTGACATTAAGTCAGCAAAGCGACACAAAGTAAAAGCTGTAGAAGCTGCAAAAAATTAAGCAGATGAGGAAAGAATGTGGAGAAGAGTGGAAACGTTGGAAGAGAAAGAAAGATGATGGGGAGAAGAACGCGTGAGCGAAGTATAAAGAAAAACAACTATGTGTCAAGTACTGAAGCAGATCTGCAAGTTGAAGCACAATATTTTACGCGCTGATGAATGCAAATATAACTTGCCACTGCAATTGTAACATGCCCTTGCCACCCCCGCGTCACTTTGTAATGTATGTCTTGTTATAAACATTCTTATATGCATTAAATAAGCATGTGAGAGCGTAACAGTCGTTAGAAGGCGACTATAACATACACTTTTTACGCTGTTACGTACTTTACCTCATGGAATTTAGATACCAGAGATTTTAAAAGATTGAGAAGCGGTATTTGGAAGTTCTTCTGAAGCTTTAAATTTCTACTTAGAGTCATTACAGATAAAACATTTATGCTGATGTATCGTATCTTGAATTCTCCTCTAGAAGACTTACAATTTTACCACTTGCAACACTGCCGGAAACTGTGCAGCGGATGAGCTTACTAAAAAACCCCCTCTACTACTTCCCTTTCTTCAATAAAAAGAGGGATTGGATTCGAGGTCTAAAAGAGATCAGCATCAAGGCGTTCTAACATAATCTCATAAACCTTCATTAAACGAGGTAATTGGGAGATTGTCTCAGAACCCTAATGTGCCTGGGTTGTGTGGACGTCGGATTCGCATTCAGCAAACACAAAAACATATGTAACATATACATTTTTAGTGTCCTCAGCACGTCAGGGTTAGAAAAATTCAAACACATCTATTAAACGAGAAAAATATTTCAGTACCCTGACAAGCTCGGGATTTTCGGACCTCGGAGTTAGATTCAACAATCCCGAAAACGTGTAGTAAACATGGTCTGACCTCCGAAACCTGTATGAATTTTTTTTCTGTGGCTGCTGCTATTTTACGAGTTCGTGTGTCCGAAGATGTCTTTTTTATGTTGTTGGAGTCGCTCAATGTGAATCCGTCGAATCCACAAAGCCCAGACACCTAAGGCTTTGAAGGGTAACCTTTAAAATACCTAATGGAGGTTTTAGAGCTTATGTCAGAACCTTGGTGTGCTGAGGTTTTTTGGACCTCGGAATCGGATTTAACGGCTCGAAATCCGTATGGGTGTCACATGTAAAGTTCATACCACTTGTTAGTAGTAGTCTGCCAGTAGTCCCAAATTTATTGCAGATTTAGTCCATGTATCCGGTTGATCGTTTTTTAGTCCACAAAGTCAAGCAAGCCTGACCAAGTAGCTGCTTTAAGCTAACCTCTGGAAAGGTATAGGAAATGAAAGCCCAATGTCTAGCTTTAAGATTGCAACTTCAGAATCCTATTATATCCAGGAAAATATATCAAAGAACTTCTTATGACGACATTTTGTGCTCCTAAAGCTTCTTTTGTTTAGTAATCCCAAATCGATTTCTATCTTTTGAGTCCCTATGTAGTGGCAAGCAATAAAGATAAGGAAGAATTAGACCATATGATGCACCTTATACTAAAATTTCATGCTCGTAGCTCTTTTAATCTTCAAGAAACAGGCAATACAGACAGAGGGACCTAGAGAGGGCTTATCATCTTCATCTACCAAACTGATTGGAGTCTTCTTTTCTAAAAGCTGTTAAATACAATAACTCACATACACCCTTTATCCTTTGGTTATAGTGTATAAAAAGTGTTGTTGTGGCAAAAACTTTCTTGCGGTTTCTGTTTGCTTTGAGTTTTATGATTTTCCGTTGGTTAAAAGTTGCAGCATAATCTTTTTTTTTTCTCACACAGTCTTAATAAGACTTAAGCAGTTAATATGCGAGTGTTTAATGTGGCAGGCTGCCTCCAATGCAGTTGTCACTTTGTCGCAGTCATCATTCCCCATAAATCTTGTCACAGATTTCGACTTGTCGTCTAGACATTGGTTGAGCAGGCACTAAGCATAAGAATTTATAGACATAGATACAGTTTTATAGATACACTCACACACACACACACACACACACACACACACACACACACATACTCGTATAGAACTGTTAAGTCCTCGCACAAATAAAAACGCCATAAAAATCACTCATACGCTACGTTGTACGCCATTGTTGTTACTGTTATTGTGGCATTGGCGTTATGCCTAACCTAATTTTATTTGCGCCTTCAAGTCGCGTCTTGATTTCGTAACCGACCAAGTCAAAACCTAGTATTACACAGTTCCATGCAGGAGGGAAGGTGGTTGAAAAAAAAAATTCCAAGGGGGATCAAAAAAATTGGAATTCGATCTATTTTAGAATACTTATTTTTGATAATCGATCGAGCTTGATTCCCAAGGCACCTTAAAGAATTTATATGTTTAATTGGCGGGAGCTCTGTACCCCTATGACGCTCACCCTGGCTGCGTTCCTGCCCCACAGCAATTGTGTGGCAGCTTCATCCAAACAGTACTCAACAATTTCTATAGCATTTGCTGCTGCGCTTATCGACCAGGCAGAGCTAATAAAATGTACTAAATTATGGCAGACTGACAGGACGACTGACGCACATGGAATTGACCAAAGCCAATGGCCATGTCCTCGGCACGAACAGAACTTGTGGGCGTTCACTCCAATACTGACGGCATTTTCTTAAATTAAATCAGAGCCCAGTCACAGTTAAACTTAGCGATAGCTACAGCTACAGATACAATGGGCCAAAGTCATAGAAATTGTGGTACAAAAACTAAAATGGGGCACATAATCATGAAAACAAGAAAACCCAATAGCTACTAGGGACAGCAGCTCCTCGCGTAGAATCAACCTATAAAATAGACGCCCAAAAGTCTGCTATAGTTTTTTTGTATTTTACTTATTTGTTTCATGCTATGTTATTGTCGCATGCTTTAACTTTTGGCTTGGTTTGCTTTTGTCTGTGGCACGAAGCATGCCCCACATGTTCCATGTGTGAGTAAGTGGCGCCTTCATACCAATTGTTTCCTACAAAGTTCAATGTCTGTTTGGCAATTTTTTACCGCCCTGCTTATTGCCAATGCCAACAATAGCACAATAGAACAGAACAGAGCCGACGACATGGTATACATAGAACCTAACTACGCTTGGTTAGCGTTGACTTACAAAACGCCTCTATAGTTTGCACATTTTTCAGTCAAAAAACAAAAAAAAAAATAGAACTACATGCCCCCAAAACATGCCTCTTTGACATTTCAGACAACTTGTCTTTATCTCTGCCAGTTTTTCGGTGTACTACATAGGCTTTGTGCATGCTTCGTTAGCTTTGAAGTCAGTTTTTCAAGGGATTTTTGCTTTTGTTTGCACAATGCAAAATATTTAATAGATATATACAGAACATATAGCTGCATTTGGTCCATGTGTTGAAATGCTGGCTGGCAAAGTTTAAACAAAAAAAAAAGTTGGCCCAAGGCAAGAGCAAAACAAAAACTTGGAAGAGTTGTGCGACAGTGGTATGCCCTACTTTAAATTTAAAAAAAATAAATGCTTTACCTGCGCCAAGTTTTGAACAGATACAAGAGAATGCGGGTAGTAACCAGGTGCGGATCCAGGATTTGATCACACTTACACTTCACTTCGAAGTGTATATATATCAGAGCTCGAAAAACACCCGAAAACCCACCCGTGGATCCAACACTGGTAGTAACACATTTTTGAAGAAAAAGTCAACTTTTATTTTTTTATTACGCTCACATGAGGTTAGGACATAGGATGGCTGAAACATCAAGTATAAGGATCATAACAACAATATTTCAGTATTTTCGAACTTATCCAAGCTATCGAATTAGCTGACATTAGATAAATTATTTGCTCAGTCAGTATAATATCTTTCAAGCCGGATGTTAAGTTTTGAAGCAGGAAGGTGGCTTTTGAAAATTTTTTTTTTTTTTTATTACCTTTGTAAGTTGCGTAAAGTTTAATAGAATTCTATAATTTATTTTTGTTTTCGTTAAAATTTTCTATTGAAGTGGCGAAAAAATTAAGACCCCACAGGGTGACCATTTTCGTGGAATACTTTTTTGTGAATACTTTAAGCTATGACTCCAAATATTGCTTTAAGTTCAAATACAAAAAGAGGAATATATCTCTAGCTCGTATATTTTTGTAGAATTGGGCAATAGAAGCTAGACGGGATGTTCTATAGAACTGGCGAGTTGTACATGAACTTCATTTTGGCCATTATGACCCGTTTTTGGGTCTTTTATTTAAGGAAGGGTTAATTTTTCTTTTTTGAAATATGGCTGTATTTCAATTCTGCAACAATTATTTAAAGTATTTTTCATCGAAATCCATATCTTGTGTCCATCTTTCTGGTAATTTATGACTACCTTGAGCACATAAACTCTGAGTCCATGAAAGAAGAAAGTCATTTTTTGATGCTTTCAGTTATAGATATGTCTATCTTTACTTACGAAATTTATGATTTAAGCCTAATATATACAAGCAAATTAACGTAGAGTGAAATTTTTAGCAAGTTTTTAAAGATGATGCTGTTAGGTATACATTATTAAGCTCATATAATTTTTGCTCACAAAATATTTCAGTTCAAGCATAAGCTTTATTAATATATTTAATATGAGTAAATTTATAGAAAGTGAAATCTTCGGCAAGTTTTTAAAGATGATGACCTAAGACTAATACAGTATTGCCAGTAGCCAGGATGTATAACTTGGAAAGAGGTGATTTCTTCTGAAAATATGGCTTTATTTCAATTCTGCAATAATGAATTGTTCATCGAAATCTATAATATGATAGTATCTTTCTGACAATTTATAAGCACCTAGCTTAAATAAACTATTCATCCTTCGTTGTCAAGATAGAACTAAGCCAGTTATTGAGTTGGCGTGATAAATGGTTCAATTTAGGGTTGCGATCCCTAAATTTATAATTATAAATAAAAAAAATAATATTATAATTTTTGATTTGATTTTTGTTTTATTATTATATTTATTGAATCGATGAAAAGATATTAACGTTAACATCACTTATATGTGCCACCTATAATTGTGCGCCCTTTGGTTCAAAAGATATTCAAATTCAGATTTTATGTTAAATTAAAAAAATGTATAAAATAAAACAAAAATTTTTAGAGTAACGCTTATTTTCAACTTAAAAAAAAATATTTATATAATATAAAATACTTATATAAAATATAAAATTTATATTTAACTACTATTTGATAATTTTTATTTTTAAATAAATAAATAAGAGTCAAAAATTGATTTTTTTTTTATATAATTTAAAAGTAATATTATTATTTTTTTTTTTAAATAAAAATAAAATTGTTTGTTTTTTTTTTTAAATAAAATTATTAATTTTTTTTTTTTTAAATTAAAATAGAATTATTTTTTTTTTCTTTAAAATAAAAATTAAATTATTTTGTTTTGTTTATTGCATTGTATCTTGTATTTTTGTCGCTTTGATTTTTTTTAGACCTCTAACTCTTATTTTTAATTTTGTTTAAAGAAAAGATGAGATTTGTTTATTTGTCAGGGTCACATGCATTGATAAAGTTTATATAAGTTTTAATATAACATATAGTAAGATTTTCGGCACAAAAAAAAAAAAAAAAAAAGTTATTAGAAGGCAGTTCTACAATTTGTACACTACTATTTCGCGTCTTGGAAATTGGTATATTTTATTCAAGCCGGTGAACATTATTTTTGATGAAGCATTTCTGTAATGACCAGAATAAGTTGAAATCAGTGGTCAGGTAAAATGTATCCGATCGACTTCATATTTGCACCTAATATAGATCTCGGCGCGACTCACAAGAATCTGGGACTATTTTTGTTGAAGTTCTACTTGTTTAGAAGTTATGGGCATCTAAAGTTGATAAAAAAAGTGATCATGGATTTCGCTCATCTTGGCTAAGAGACATAGTTTAGAAGTTTTGGGCTGTTAAAGCTTAGAAATAAAATTTGTCCGATTGCATTTATATTTGCACCTAACATAGACCCGTCATAGATTTGATGGAAAATAAGCTACTCGTGTCCTTACACATAAACTTGTCTTTTGTTCATACATTCGAATGGAGTTGTTGGAGGCATTTCTGCCCCCATTCTTGAATATTCTTGGCAGTTAGTATTTGCATTCACGAGCTATATACAAAATATATTATATATATATTATGTTAAGCTATTTGCATCACGAAAACAGTTTAAATACTTGTATGTTTCGAGAAATTTTAGTTGCGGAAAAAAAATTTACATATTTCGAGAAAATATGGTGTCCCCTATTCCTAAATCCAAGTGTTCATACGCACTGGCGGACATGGTTCCATAGATAGCCTAGTCGATCTACTATTACTCTTACTTCCTATTACAAAAAATTCCACAAATCTATAATACACCTGACCCCATGACTGCAGGGTATCAAAACTCTTCATATAAAATCAATGCACTTTAACTGAATAGAGCTTGTTTATTGTTTAGAGACGACTCTCGAACACACATACACACACTCTAGTTGCAACACAAACTCACGCTCGATAAGCAATTTGAGTTGCCTTGATAATATCGTTTTTGTTGTTGTAGTTGCCACATCAGTGAATTGCTTATAAAACACAAGCTTGGCAACTCTGGCAATAGCAAAGAAAAACTAGGAATAAGTTTAAAAATGCAATAACAGAAGAAAAAAAATAAGAAGGAACATTGTAGATAGTAAACATTACTAGAACTCTGTCAGATAAATTGACATTTAAGTGTTTCAGTTTGAGGTTAGCTTTTCAACAATCTCATATTTGAAAGTATTTTCGCAAAGGCAGGCAAGTTGTATGCAGTGCAAGAAAAACTGAAAATTATTTCTTTTAAATCACGAAAAACTTTTTAAACTTTATTTTTTGATTGATTTTTTTCAAATGGGGGCTCAAAATAAAGTAAGGTAAAAGGCTGTGGTCAGGAGACCCCCGAAAAAGTTCGATACGTTTTGTTTAATATTTATTTTATTTTTTTTTTTCGCAAAATTTTTAAAAATGTTTAATAAAATAAAAAAAAAATTGAAAATTTATAAATAAATAAATATATTTCATTTTGTTATTGTTAATAATGTTTTCATTAATTTTAAGCTAATTAATTGAAAAAATTAATTAAATTAAAATTAATATAATATGTAAAAAATATTAAATAAAAAAAATTATGAAAAATATTTTTATATTAATATAAAAAAATAGTTGTAACAAAAAAAATATATAAAACAAAAATTTATATTTTATAACAAATAAATCCTAAAAGATTTATGTAAGTTTCATTTAATAATTTTGGATAAATGGATATTAACAAAAAAAAATTGAAAAATACATATACAAAATAGTAATTAGAAAAAAAATTTTTTTGCTTAGATTTTTTGTAGTCTAATTTAATAAAATTTTAAGGGGAGGTTCTTTCAAATTTACAAAAAATGAAAGCTACATATTCGTAGAATGTCAAAGGATGTGTGTATGAAAGGATTTTTCGATGGGATCGATAATTATAGAAATAGAGCGTCTTGAACGCACCTAAGTCGCTCGCGCTGACGGACGCTCTAAAAACTTTAAACGTGTTTTTCTCGGAACCATGTTTTTCATCCGCATTTCAAGCATAGCTCTTGATCTATTGTTCCGATTCCCTTCATTTAAACCATATTTGAAAGGATATAATTTTTTGTATGCCTTATATTATTGATATACATGAAAAAGTTTTAAATTGTTATTTAAAAGCAAGGTCAAATCACAAAAAAAAAGTGAAAAAAAAAAATTTTTTTTCAAACGTCCACATTTCAGTTAAATTTTCGTCAAAAAGAAGAATTTCATTAACTTCAATAAACAAAAAACATTTTTCATTTCGGTTCACTTCAAGAGGCTGGAGAACTGAAATGCCGGGACGATATTATGCGGGCAGTGAGATTTTGAATTTCGTCGAGAAAAAACCAACCAAAATCAATTTTTTTTTCCAAAATTTTTTTTTTTCACTTAGTTTGTAACGAGACGATTTTTCTATTAGTTTACTTTTAGTTACTTACGATAAAGAAAAAAATCTTTTTTTGTTGAATTACTAAAAAAAAAAAATTTTTAATTAAAAAAAAATATATTCCACGTTTTTAATGATTTCAAAGGTAAAATACCAAAATGAAATAAATAAAATAGCAATAAAATAAAATCGCATTAAATTATATGTTATAACCAATAAATCATAAAAGAATAATGTAATGATTTAATATTTTATGAAAAATATTTATTACAAAATAGCTTTTAAAAACAAAAAAAAACATATGTATATACTGAGCATCGAACCCGACTATAAGTTTGTTTTTTAACTACAATTGTTTTTAGACTACCTCATTTCGTTATGTGACGCTTTTTATATTATATTAATTTTAGATCCGTTAAAGAAAGAAGTTTCAAAAAGTCGTTTTCGTCATATAAATATAATTTGTAATCATAATTTATTTTGCTGTTTAGTGTGGCCGCTAGGTGCCGCTTGTGAGTGGTTATCCTTAGATGGCGCTAGCAAGTTATATCATATTTTTATATAAAAATTTATAATAAAAATATAATTAAAAAGGTTTTTTCTCATTTAATTAAGTAAATTCTCAAAATTTCAATTTAAAAAGAAAATAACGTTTAAAAAGAAAATTTGTGATTTTTTTAAATATTTTTTTTTAGTTTTATTTTTGTTTGTTTTTTAAAAATTGAGAAAATGTGTCAGTTGTCGAAGCCCCCTAAATTATAAAAAAAAAATGATAATAATAGTTTTTTAAAATAAATAATTTATTTATTTTGACTGTTTCGACTTTTCAACGATCTTGCTAAGGATAATCCAACATAGAACTCTAAGAGAAGTTCGTGATTGTGATTGGCGAGCAAGTCAAGCTGTATATTTTTATTTTTTTGTTGCCTTATTTTGTAAATTAATAACTTGTCTAGGCTTATTTTTGTAGTGTACTCTCATGACCATTAAAGTCAGAGAGTATGAAGAATTGCTGGACTGCATTGTGCCAATCTTTGCGCTTGATTGCAAATTCAATTCAATCAGTGCACAATTAGCCACAGCATTATGTCATCATACATCAACTGAGTTAATGGTTGGGGGATTACGTATACAAATGGTGCCACCACTTTGTGATGGCATACCAAATTGTGGAGACGCTGCGTCCATGTGGGAGGCCATATTGGTGTCTAATTAATCAACACTACGATTGCACTTTGACATTATTTTGATGTCGGAAGCAAGCTGTGCACACACACTCACTCACACTAGCTCACTCGCACACTTATACCAACAAGCACTCATTTACATGCACTACATGCAAACACTCACTCAAAAATATACAAGCGCAAAAGCACTAACTGCCGCTTATTACGCATACGCCATATGGTTCGATTATAATGTGGCCAACGACTGCCGCGCGTATGTCATATCAAAGTCTTGGTCAAATCTTTGTCATAAATAAATTGTGGCTACTTAGTGTCTTGAAGTGCTTCAAATCAGTGTGTAAACTTAAAGGAAACCTTAAAGGATATATTGCCTTAGAATCGAGTATGTATATGTGCATGAATCTAAAAGGCAAAGGAGACCCCTTTGAAGCAATTAGTAGTCTGTAGCAGTCATGCCTTAAATAGCCAATTCTTTGCGCTCCGAAATATAAATGTTCTCTTATGTCAATTAACTGCATAAATATCTTGAATAAAAATGGCGTACTTATCAGTCATACGACATGTATGACGTGCTCATAACGTGCTTCAAGTGCGCAACACAATTAAATAAATTTTATTTATTTATTATTTCTTGTTTTTATTTTTTTTAAGTGTTTTTACGTGATCTGTATTAAATGGCAGTTTTTGCATTTCAGTATAGGGTGTTTTTTTAAGAAGACATGAAATATAAAAGGCTAAAATTACGTGAAGCGGTTCTTATTTATAATTGGGTCGCTTAATTTCGATCATTTTTAATTCACAATTTTTTTTTCATATTCGAATAAATTTTTTTTATAAAGTCATATCTTATATACAAAATAATAAATACAAGAATAAATTTCCTTTAATTAAATTTATGGTGCTTTTTAAGAAGGCATGAAATATAAAAGGCATTTTTAAAATTAGGTTGCTCAATTCTGATGATTTTTAATTCTACATTTTTTTTTTTACATAAAAATGTTTGCAAGGTTTGCAACATTAATTTATTGAGTTATCTGTAAATACATAAAGTTTGAGTGGAGTTTTTAATAAATATAATACAAGAATAAATTTCATAGAACTTTTTTGATGAAAATTAAATTTGTAAAAAATTATAGATTAAAAAAAAAAAAATTCTTTAACCAACTCACACCTTTCGTAGCATTGGGAACACAATTATGCCTAAAGGCGCCATCTAGCGACAAAAGCTTGCTTGCGCCATCTAGCGTTCCCAATAGTCAGATAAATAAATGATGGCGGACTGCGTCTTAGAATATTCAAAATTTGTCAGTTTATGCTGTTTTTCAAATATTGAAATGAACTTTTCAACCTTTACAAGGAAGTATTGAGCTTTTAAGTTTAAATTTAAAGCACAAACCTGGCACCCTTTAAAAGCCAAATTTTGAACTTTTAAGTAATTGTATATTTACAGCTATCCATGCAACTTTGTAAATTGTTGTAAATTGTTTTTATTATGCTGTGTTGTTAAGAGCAAATGATATAAAAGCTCGAATAAGGAAGCTTATGCGCATTAAACGAGGCGGTAAACGAAAGACTGGAAATGTTTTCTGTGATGGAACTACTTTACTCACTTAAATACACTACACTTAAAGCAAAGTGCAGTCAATGTTTTTAAATTGATTTTTAGTTAAGTATACGACTAGTATGCTGTCTTGTATGTTGTACTGCAGCATGGTAGGAGTAAACTCTACGATGATTCTGTGCTTCGATTAATGTCTGTATTTAAGTGAAGCTCCTTGTATACTAAAGCATTTTGGGATGTACATAGTACCAGAACCGACATAAGTGCAAGGATACGCAGTCCTCAGCTAAACGGTATGTGTGTGTGTGTTTATGTGCTGGCACAGCGCCCCGTGCCGGTTAAATGCTGTGCTCAGCAAAATGTTAAGGAGAACTCAGCACACGCCAGCAATTTGACATATCCTGTGTAAGGAAAAGTCACTCTGGTCTCCGCTGTAGACTTTCGTTATATAACACCTTGGGGTATTTATTATTGAAAGTATAATATATAGTATATAGTATAGCAACAGGCAAGTTCTGAGAGACAATCTCAGAAAGTGTTTGAATGTGTGTATTTTTCGTTTAATCTGCTTAAATACATATATGAATATGCTGCCGGACCATTTAGCACATACTGCAATCCATAATACTCAGAAATGTGATAAAAGCATTTCATATGCATGCTTGGTATAGATAAAATGTAATAAAAGTACTATAATAAATATGCTTGTATGAGATGGGAAGATAGAGATAAGCATGATACTGCCAAAAATGTTTGCCTAAGGCGGTCAAAAAGTCAAGTTTAACATTATTTAAAGCTTTACAAGGACATTGGACAAAAAACAGATAAAGAAGGAGAGAGAGTGAAAATTTCTGGCGTGAAGACATGTGTGTGGTCCCTTTCTAACATATGTACACAAAACTATAGGTACAAATAAACTGAGTGAAGTAGGTACAGTAGTGTGCAAAAAGCAGAAACTGCGAATAAATATATTGCTATATGCACTAAAGCACTGCTGCTGCATCATCTGGACAACTTTCTAACAGCCCAAAAAACTTTTTCGAGCTGAATACTAGAATATAGAATAATATCGAATTACATAATTGAATTCCTTGTCAGAAAAGTATTCAAAGGAATGAATATGCAAGTGAAAATGTTCCTATGCACACTAAAGCTTTTCTGCTGCAACGTCTTAAAATCTTCTTAGCTACACAATAACTTTTTTATGCTGTATCCTAGAATTTTGAGTAATTCCGCCAAAGTAGGAAATAAAACATTCCGTCTCTAAAGGCAGTTTTTGCCAATTTCTTCCCCATGGGGTTAAAAGCTACATGTATCATATTTATCTACAATATTTCAGTTAGCTGTTAAGATTACTTTGGTAGCTGCCAAAATTCTTCATTTTTCAGACGAATGCAAATGTAAAATGTCGTTTCTTCATGTGTACTCAATAAATTAAAATTCTTCATTTTTCATCTCACTGCGATTGCAATATATCTCTCTCGTTTGCCAAAACTCAACAAATTGGAATTAATTTGCTCTTGCTAAGCTATGCTTAAAATAAATAAACTGCAAATTCTTGCTTGATTTTAATTTTTGCTTTTTTTTTTTTTTGGTTTTTTCTGATGTCGCTCTGTTGTCGCCATTTTAAAAGCGATTTCATTGCCTCAACTTGAATTTGCAGCTATATCCGTCAGTTGTCGCCGCCATCAGCGCCATTCACCAAGCGTTTATCTGATTTTGTATCCGGTTCCTTTTTGCCCTTCCATCTTTTTTTTATTTTTTTGGGGCTTTGTTTGTTTTTTTTTTTTGTGGGGGCTTTTACTGTTTGGTGTCGCCGTTGACATGTGATGCGCATGCAAATGGGTACGCCAAAAGCGGCATATATATATTATGCTCAAAGTACATACATATATGCCAGACAAACACACACATATATTGTACACCCACACATACATGAATACAGACTAATACATAGGCTTTTTTTGTTCATTCAAATGCGAAGATGTTCCACTGTCATCGTTGCCATCGCACCTTTGGCGGTTCCGATTTTTGACGTTTTGTTTTCAATATAACTTGTAACCATAGGGTATATAAGGTGTTATAGATTTAGTCAATTTATTGCTAGTCTAGAATATTAGTCGTCATAATGAACGTCTTCTGCGCGACTAGAAGAGGTACGTCTGGTTAAAATGCAGGATCTTCAGACGCCTTTTCGCCTTCACACCGGCAGTTGAAGGGAACTAACTTACTATATAGTACCTTGTCCACTTATTTGTTCCAAGCATACTCTACTTCTTCTGTTTAAAGTGAACCTTCCAGTCTATTCTTGGTACGCAAATTATTTGATCACTTGCAGTTTAAAATTTACATACGTTTATAAGCTCTTTTAAAAAAATTATACTGCCCCTACGTTCAGAGCCTTCCACGCCATCTTTTTAAGCAAAAAAAAAAACACATGCTGTGGCTGAAATAGGGCTCCTTATATGCGACTACCTTCGTAATCTGTTTCTTATATTGAGTCCACAAACTTTGTTGTGCCTGTCAAAATTACGTCTCTTAGTTCCCTTAAATTTACGACTAAATCGATCCAATTTTGCTATGTATGATAGTTTATTTCATGTCTTATGTATGTGTAGGATTACATAGTTTTATATCTTTGCTTATATGAATATTACTATATACAAGAACCGATGTACAAGTTATGATGGATATAAGAATCAGTCGTTTTTGAAACCCACTCGGTTGACAATTTGTCAAAATATCTTATTCTACATTTTACATAATGTATTTTTATAAAAAAAAAATGTTGACTTCATTTTATTTCCTATTCAGTATAGATAGCCTTTCCAGATGGCCCCAGCAAGTTCTTGTCTCTAGATGGCGCAAACATTATTATATACTTAGCCAGTTGAGTTTATTTCAATCAACAAGAGAGAAGCTAGCGATGGAAGACAGTTCAATTTCGATCCGTGTTGGGGGCAACAATTTGTGAAGTTATTCGTATTCCTATATGCTAAAAAACAAAACTTAAAAAAGTACCCGAATTCGTTTTGGGTAATATTAAAATAATTATTAAATTTACTACAATATTGCACCAACTATTTACAATAATTTTTGTAACGTCATCTCTGATGAACGTTCTTGGACATCATGTCATTTAATATATTCTATTCTCGCAGCCTTGCCTGGTCATTTACTTGGATGCCAAATTATATAGGAAAGATCATGTCCGTGCAATTTGCTGGAGATGCTCGGGTAAAACTAGAATAGTGGAGTAGCTTTTTATAGAAAAAAGCAAGTTTTCTTTAGATAACAAAGTTCTGCTCAACAAAAGCGTTGTGGTGTCAATTTGGATAAATTATCTACAGGGACTCTTTTGCTAGATGTCAGCGCTAGAGAGTATTCCGAATAGATTGATTTAAAATTTTATTTCGTTGCTTCTTGTTAAATTTCTTGCATTTGGCTCGAATGTCTTTTACTCTTTTGACAACAACAGCTAAAAATCTTTTAAGTTTGTCTGCAAACGAAACCTCTTCCAAATGTCAATAACAACGTTACAGATTTTGCTCCAAATAAATGAGTCACTCATAGACTTGGTTTAAAACAGTCGTAATGAGCTTTAAGCTTATATGATACATACTTATATGACTGTATTAAATATTCTGTTTTTCAAAATAATAAATTCTAAGCAAGCAACAATTTTCATGGCCTCCAACTACGAACTGCTAGAAGACTAAGCAGACTAACTAAATGGAAGCGCAATAAAAATGGCGACGAGTCGAAAAAGTTTTACGCCAAGCTCAGTACACACACACAGATGCTTGTTGTAACTCACATAGATACTGAGTATCTTTTAGTACGTATAGAAAAGTACAGCAAGTAAGTAGCTGCACGCACTTGAACTTTTCACATGAATAAAATATTACTTCGAGTGGTGCATAAACATACTACTTATAAGAAAATAGGAAAAAAATGAAAATAAAGGATACACTAGAACTAAAACAACAATAAGATGACGCAAATTTAGTGCAAATTGTTTAAATGCAGCTTAGTGCAATCTTATGCAATCAATTTTAATAAGCTTTTGAGAGGGGATGTTTTTATTTATGCAAAATTCCGTCAAAATATTTTCTTACGATTTTGTCATACAAAGCTTTTTCTAAGAAGAAGTTTTTGTTGTCATGGCATTTATTAGAAAAGTATCTTGCTGCTTGGTTGGCTGTTGAGGAATGTTAAAGACTAGACTTTAATGCTCCAAAAAGACTTAAAAAAAATTAAAATACTGCAGAACCCAAAGCACAACTTCTGCAGTACCGTCCATATAAGAACACATTGCGTATACGCCATTTTTTGTCTTTTGACTCCGACAACTTTCTTGCAAGAGCAATCAAAACGAATTACCAAAATAGTTTCAAAAGTCAACTTATTTTAAACCAAAATAATTTTTTAATATGACAAATATTTTTTCATATTTTTAGATTTTATTTATGCCAATTTTAAGTTAGATATTTATTTTTAATTAATTTATTTCTTATTCAACGCAAAAACTACAAAAATTTTTAATCATTTTCTCTTGTACAGTTTTCGATAACAAAAAAAATTAATTGGAAGCACGCAAAGACGACTAAAATTTATTCGATTTTAATTTGCAAAATTTGGAACAGGGCTGTATAATAAATATTTTCCATATTTTCTCAAAGTTTTGTGTCTACCCGAAGACACGTTTTTGAGGCTCAGTTTCTTTTAAAAATTTTACGTTTGTCAACAAATTACTTTTATATATGGATTTGTTGCACTCTAGATATATATTTAATAAAAATATAGCTTAATTAAAGATATTCGAACATAAAAATGTTGACACTCTGCATGTTGTATAAAATTATATACTAACCATATCTCTTGAAGATTTTGACAGCGAAATCAATTATCCAGTCAAACTTGTCGGTCATTCGAATATGCTTTAAAGACATTTTAAACTCCATGAGGTCTGGTTGATACGATACTAAAACATCAAGCGAGAAGCTCTCCGATTCCATACTCCATAGAAGATTAGACACCAATAAATTGAGTAAAATAAAGATCAGCCTAGAAAAAAATCGAGCTCCCCAAAAGATACAAAAGTTTAAAACTGAAGGTTTCTTTAATATTTTTATTCTTTGCACAGCAAAGTAAATTCATGACTTGTTTTGCTCAAATATCCGATTCTTTTAGCTCATTTACAACAATGTCCTATCAAATTCTGGAACCCTACTTGCGGCATCTGGCTGCTTCATATTTATTTAAATAAACAATACGATCATCTAAATTCTGTATGGGCCGTGCGTTGCCTTCAATCCGTGCGCCCGTACGTCCACATAATTGTCGGAATTCATTTAACTGGCGCTCACTAATCGCCAACGGGGTAGGACATATAAACCATTCCGCACCAGCATAAAAAGGTGGTTCCGTCACCGAGCCATGATAGCTAAAGAATCCTGTATAGAAGGCCAGCATTAAATAGCGCAATGGAAATGGAGGTATCTCAACGCATTTTCCAGCCTGCTGCACGGCTGCCAGATGTTGTATTAATACGTCCATACAGGGATTCTGAGTAGAAATATCGAAGAAATATGATACAATTAATAGACGCTGACTAGATATTTGCGTATCACCGCATCCCAAGCCACTGGTGTGTACACACTGCATTTCTAAGGGAAAGTGTTTATTATTCAGCGAGTGCTCCGATCCATTGCTGTGCCAGCTCCAGCGGAAACTGATCTCACGAAAATTAAATCGTTCCAATAGATCGCCACCTGCGATGGAAGGAATGGGGTCACCATAGGCGGCACGCAACAGTAGCGTGTTACCATTATTTTCTATGTACATTCCAGCTGGCAATATCTCATAGTTGGTCCACATTATCGGTGTTTCAAAATTAACTCGCTCCACGCAACTGATATTTATATTGATAGGGCTTTGATTAAGAGCGGTGCAGCTGTTGGCGCTCCGAGTTTGTGTGCCATTGAAATTGGAGCCTGGTGAAGGTTCACATAAAGCACGGCCTGTATATATGTGAAGCGTGATCAATGCGCCTATTAGCAGGGCTATTAAATATAAAAACACATTGCTCTCTTTAAGGCCGCAATAAAAGCACCAAAAGTAGTCGAACATTTTTACTTTATAGAAATATTTTTAATTGTATCAAGTTTACGATGATTCGTGGGAACTGACACTAAAGAATATGGTTGCCTCGTTGAAATTTAGGAATTAAAAAGTATCCAAATTCCCAGAAATGAAAAATACATTTTAAGGTAACTATGGTGATGTCTATAAAAAAAAAATATTATATCGAATCGTTAAATAGCAAAAGTGCAATAACTTCAGGGAAGAACACTCCAGCATCCTCTGTAGGATGCCTGTGTAAAATCTTCTCGTACTTGAAATAAATAGATTTTTTTTTGGTATCGCTGCATACGAATCCGAGGTCAAATAAACCTCAGCACTTCAGGGTTTTAACATAAACTCAAACACAAACCCTATGAACGATATAAATTTGACCTCGAATTCGGATTCAGCGACCTCAAAAACATTAGCCTGACATGGTATCAGCTCCAAAAGTCGGCTAGTGCAGTTTTCTAGGCATTTTCGTCAAATTCTGTGTGCAGCTTTGACACATTTCGATTCTATAAATATCTGAGCAATGCTTGGGGCATATATCCTTGGAATATGACGCACTAGAGCTTCTGCTCCCAATAATATATCACACAGAAACAAAAACAATTTTTTTTAAAGAGTCTGTCGAACTTTAAGCTAACAGCATATAGTATTCAATTCTTGGAATGGCTGAAGCAAAATTTTTTTTTCGTTCATATTTTGTTGTTATTTATCATTTTTTTTTTGTTTATTTCATTTAAGCGGCATAAATCCTTTTATGCACAGGCGCCTTGGGGAACAAAACGACAAAAAGCTGGTTGAAAACGAATATGTGTACCCAGTGTGCATGTGTGCGTGTGAGTGTGACCAAAGCGACTTAAACGTTTCAGAAAGGCGGCCACACCGACAAACAAACACACTGACTGATATTTATTTTTAATTAATTTATTTCTTATTCAACGCAAAAACTACCAAAATTTTTAATCATTTTCGCTTGTTCAGTTTTCGATAACAAAAAAAAATAAATTGGAAGCACGCAAAGACGACTAAAATTTATTCGATTTTAATTTTCAAAATTTGGAACAGGGCTGTATAATAAATATTTTCCATATGTTCTCAAAGTTTTGTGTCTACCCGAAGACACGTTTTTGAGGCTCAGTTGCTTTTACTTTGCATTAGCAAGCTTTTAAAAATTTTACGTTTGTCAACAAATTACTTTTATATACGTATTTGTTAAACTCTAGGTATATATTTAATAAAAATATTGCTTAATTAAAGATATTCGAACATAAAAATGTTGACGCTATTCCAAAATATTTGCAAATCTTGCTCAGCGTGGACTATAGCTAGTCCTCTTTTAAAATGTTACATTATAGGTGTGTGTATTTCAAAATAACTCACTAGTTACTTATAAATAATTCCACTCTACATTAAATACATTTTACAAAAACCAAATTAAAGTACTTTGCATTTATGTAAATACATCATCTTGAATCATCTTTACTTCAAAATGACATTCTTCACTTTTTGTCACAATTTGAGTTGACTTTGCTATGCAAAAACAGTTTAACAACATAATCGATAGGTCAACATGGAGAACCTTAACTTGCACGAAAGGGTGCATGGCTTCTATACTACGAGTACACTATATAGCATATATGTATGTAGTATATTGAATATGTGAAGCAGCAACTAAAATGTCTCGACAATTTGTGCCAAGTCAACAGGCGAATGTTGCAGCGACCCCATTGACTGCAACAGTGCCACTCAATGCGTCAATATGTTGTCAGCGCAACTTAACCTTAAGTGCAGGAATCATGAAAAATCCAAGAATCAAGCCTTGGTGCACCCTACGCCATGAAGTTCACATACGACTTGCTTCGTATGCTTGAGCAAGCACTGTGTCTAGCTTAAGGGTGATAGGAGTGGGCAGAAGAGCTATAGAGACAATTGCAAAACAGAGCATATTCACTTCAAGGCAGTAAGTGTGACGTAAGCATAGCAGAAAGCGTTAGCAGAATATAGTAAATGTATGTATATAATGCACTGGAATGGTTTTGGGCAAGTTAAGCGCATTGTTTATTTTTCTGCAGCGGAAAATATTTTACTATTTTTTCGTGTGTTAAGATAACTTTATAAATAAAACACGGCGAAAATGAGTAAAGTGGGCCACTTTTTTAATCGATCTCTTCGATTTTGATGATATTTTTACACTTTGTAAAATTCAACTTTAAAGAGTGAATCGAAACTATCTCACAGAAAAGCAGTCCAAAAATATGAATTCATCGCAGAACTTATTTCAGCGGTACTTAAACCCAACACCAACCTTCTGCAAGGTGCAGATGATGAAGATTTTGTCAAAGATGATGCGATCCAATTATGAATTTTCGCCTAGATTTGTAAAAAAAAGTGTAGAGACACTGCAACAAAACACATAGGGCAGATGATGTAGATTTTACTAAAGAGGATCTAATCCAAAGATGAATCTCGAATGGAGTTCAATGCAAACAACGATATATTGTTGTTAAATGACTAAATTTCCGGCGGAATTCAGTGCAAAAATGTGTAACAAAATAAATACTGCAGATTATGAAGATTCGTCTAAAGATGATCTAATCCACAGATGATTCTCAAGCAGAGTTCAATGCATAAAATAAGATGTCGTTATTAAATGACTCTATTTCCGGCGGAGTTTAGTGCAAAAAAGTGCAACAAAATATATAGCGCAGATGATGGTGATTTTACTAAAGATGATCTAAATCCAAAGATAAATCTCAAACAGAATTCAATTCAAAAAGAGATATTGGCTATTGCTGTGACTAAATTTTCTGCGGAACTTAGTGCAAAAAATTTGGGTACACTGCAACAAAATACCTGAAGCAGATGATGAAGATTTTATTAGAAATGATATAATTCCAAAATGAATGGCGAGCGAAGTTCATTGTAATAAAAGTTATTCACTTTTTCTCTCCTTAAAAAAAAGCTTGACGTTGTTCAATGACATAATTTTGTTTCAGTTTTGGAACCAATTATTGTCCAAAGTGTAGAAACAATTAATCAAGTTCTCGTTTAAACGACCTTCTTAATAAACAACTCATTATCTCACTAGAACAATAAATTCCTAAGTTTTCAATTTGTGCTAAGTATTCAATTATGTGCCTCTTTGAAAAGCACAGTCAACTAGCTTATTATTAGATTTAATAAATATTGACTGTATCAACATTGAAATGCTGTCAAAGTGGCGATAGACAGCTAACAGCTTTCAAATCTGTCAACTAACATCATTATAAATGTGCTTAACGTTTATGCGAGTAATCTATTCGCGAGATCAAGAAATCGTAGTGGTATATGATGAAAGATGATGAGATATAATTATGTTGTTAACTTTTTTTTGCATTTCGCATGGTTTTTTGATTATACCATTAGTAATAAATTTAAAACTTAAAACTTACATACGACATTACGAACTGTTTCTCACAGAAAACATTTTTTTGTTGGCCAAAAATGATTAATATAGATGTACAAAAAAATACTGAGGCAGAAAAGGAAAATTAAGTACTATAAAATATTTATCAGAATAATCAAACAGCCTGCACAATTTGTATCAGATGTTGCTTAATTCTTTTTTATCTCAATCTAAATTTTCTTTATCAAGTGTTGACTCAATCTCAAAATTTAGTGATTTCTGCTTTGGATTTCGTTTATCTAAAATTATTCATTGTGAATGGTAGCTTCAATTTTTTATATTTACTTACATAAAGCTTAGGCAAATGGGCAATTGGAGAGATGAAGAAATTTTAGTGAGATAACAAAAGGTGACGATAGGGTATAAGTGTAATGGTTTTTTTTCAACACAATTATCGTTTTCGTTATTTATGTTGTCTATTATACAATTATAATACAATCTATACAAATCTAGCATGTTGTTGAAATTTAAATGTTGCGATTCTTTATTTTTCCACCAAATTATATTTAAAGTTGCAATTATTTTGCGATAGCATCATATTTTCAGATAGTAAGAGATGATGATCAGATTATATAATTTCTTATACATGAAATTTTTAAGGAAACTGTGTTGTGTATTCTTAAGTTTATAGATATATCAGATAGCTAAAGATTACGAATTTTTAAGCCAATTGAGTGTTGTATGTATATGGCAACTTGTTGTTAGATAACGATTGATGATATATGATCAGATGATATATTGTTTTGTACCTAGCATTATTCTGTAGACTGGCTAAAGATGATGAATAGATTATAATGACATCAATATGTCTTGTTTGTGTTTTTTTTTTCTCATATTATGACAACTCCTTGTGGGATAACCATAGCTGATATGATCAGATAATATTATTTAGAATTGAGCATTAATCTTGATTTTATAAATGACATCATTCCCATTCTTATGTTAGTTTTTTTTTTTTTTTTTTTTTAAAGCGCATATTTTCTTAAATCACATTTTATTGCATCATATTGTAAGATGACAAAAGATGATGCTGAGATGATGACTAGAAATTAATAATTTAGCTCGCTTTCTATTTAATATTGCGAAACCGAAACTAATTATTTTCGAGAAACAATTTTGCTCAGGTTAAATAGAACGTAGTTGTTTCAAGATGAAAAAAGTTGACTTATGTATGTTAACTTAAAATGAGTGTATCTCAATCCAAAGCTATCAGTACTTTTGTTTCATCATATCATCTTAATCCACCAACGCCATCTAGTCATGTAACACACAATCTCGTGAGTTAAGTGTATACTTTACTCGACTCATTTCCGGCATAAACTTTTTTTCAGCTAACGAAGAATTCTCTATGGCATGTTCAAACTATCTGCATATCTGTCAGTGTGTCCTTTGTTAGCTTGACGCTTCGTTTGCACATGTCAAACGGTTATTCCAACGTCTGTTTGTCTTCTGTAGGTGTATGTGTGAGAGTGTGTACGATGATGTGCATGACGTCACATTAATGCAATGGTTGCTATTTAATGTAATGTTACGCGTAGCTGAAAGCATTTTCCGCTCAATTAATGCGGTATACAGAGTGTACCTATGGAGCACATATTTTACAAATTTCGTTTGTTTGCCAATCACCAAAATAAAAAATAATGTCATGACGGGTTGGTTTTGTTGTTGTTGCATTTTTCAGCACATTGACGCTGAGTTTCGATTTGTTTGAGGCGCACCAACATGTGCCGTGCTTGTATTATGTGGCATAAATTTCATGTTGAAGCATTTTCCACAACATTTGCTAATTTTGTGAAAAGTCAACACATTTTGCATTAGCCGCAAAAGCGCCTGCGGCTATGCATCAAAAATTGTAGGCACCGCCAGGCTTTGGCGTGTCATGGAATTATGAAATTTTTTTTTTGTTCGTTTTTTGGTGTTGTAAAACGTTTTTCAGCCGCATTGTGGCTAACACGCACACACGCGCAACACAACACTTAGACAGTTAGTAAGGCATATCTACATAAGCTGGTTAAAATGTTACGCTCGTGGATAATACAAAGTGCTTGATATGTGACTCAAAATGTAAACAACTGTTGTTTTTGGTGTTGTAAACTGATCGATAGCAAAGTGTCAAAAACAACAACAGCTACAACTTTAGCAGACACTTTCCGGCAGCCACATCGTTAATTTTCTCAATGGCAAGCAACAAACTCCACAGACCCCACTGTGATTTTTCCAAGCATAAACTTAAAATTAGCGCGAACTTGCTTCCAAACTCTGTCGCCTACACTTAGAGAAACACTTTGCTTAGAAATTTAATTCCAAGTTCGCGAAAAATAAAAAAAAATACACTACTTACCACTTACTATTTTTGTTTGAGCCTTTATCAACACTGGTATGTTAGGCCAGCTAATTCTGCTCCGGCCTTCGTAAAATGATGTCATAAACTTAAGTATGTGCTTGAAATGAGCAAAATGTTCCTAGTTTTCTCTCTCAGTGCACTCAGATATGTGCACCCACGCGCTTGGATTTGCATAGACGACATTTTCCATTTGGTCATAAATTTCATGCTCGCTGATAAACAATAAATTAAGTTCAGATGAAAATGGCAGCCCGGGCTTTACGCTGCCATTTTCACGCATTTTTCTGCTCATACGTGCAAAATTTTCTAAGCTAATTTGTAGCGCGGCCCTCTTTACCCCCTCCCCTCCCAAAAAAAAATTATCAAACTCGTGCGAGAGAATACAGGGTAAATATTTTTGCATATTGCGACACGTACAAAATGTACCAAATGTTTTTACAACGCATCCATTAAATTTGAACTTTTATGCGTTCGAAGTAGCCAATATTTGTAGATGAGTGTGTGTGTGTGTATCTATGAGTGTGTTTTTGTATCTGAGGGTGCGCTGAAAGTTTGCGTATGTTTTTGAGCTGACTTTTTTTTTGTTAGGAAAAGTTTAACGTTTTTATGTATGGATTCCCCCGAATCGTTTGGTGCGTGCTTTTGTGCGCGTGCGGAAACGGAAATGTGCAACAGCAGTTTTTTTTTTGCTGCTACTTTCTTTTCCTGCTCTGCTGACAGCAAATACGGTACGAACTTGCACAGAGGGCCCTCAGATGAAAAACTATTGCAAAAATCAAAAGAGATTTAGAAAATAATAAATGTATTCATATTGGATGAATTGTTTGAATTGAAGCTATGAGCAAAAATCTCAATTTTTAGAATAAAGTTTGGACTTTGAGCGAGATTATAAGAAAAAAAAACTATTTATTATACGAGCACGAGGAAGATTTCGTGATCCCAACAAAATGAGGAGCTTTTTAACATAATATTTACCTCTTGAGATTAACTTATGAAAAAGTCGAGAAATTAATAGCAAGCCCAGTTTTTTAGATTATTTTAAAAGTAGATAAATGAATGCACATAAAATAAAATATTTTATGTATTAACGATTTTACAGAGCAACAAAAATGTATTCACTTTGTCGGTCATAAATGCATAATGACAAAAGAGCAAAGCGGCCAACAACAACTTACACTAAAAAAAAATTGGGTATTTACGTCCGAACCAGACCCTTGCCTACGAAAAGTACGGAATTCTTACCCAAAAGGGTAATAAACACTTGCTGCTCTCGTTGCTACTGGAACATTGAAACCTTATAGTTCATTTCGGTTCATTTCAGTACATTTTAGTTCATTCCAGTACATCTCAGTTCATTTCAGTTCATTTCAGTTCATTTCAGTTCATTTCAGTACATTTCAGTTCATTTCAGTTCATTTCAGTTCATTTCAGTTCATTTCAGTTCATTTCAAGTCATTTCAATTGATTTCAGTTCATTTCAGTACATTCCAGTTAATTTCAGTTAATTTTCGATCATTTCAGTTCATTTCGTTTCATTTCAATCCATGTCAGTTCATTTCATTTTATTTTATTTTTTAATTATTATAATTTATATAATATACCTTACCAAGGTCTTGTGTTCACTTTCCTTTGGCTATAAAATGATAATACATTTAAAATAATTATTCATTCTACACCATACTATGTTCCAGTTTAAAAGATTATTTATCTAACTCTGTAAATTTAGCTGGCTTGCTTTAATTAAAATACACATGTTATAAAAATAAAGCAAATTATTAACTAAATATAATGTACCAAATTCGCTTTTTTTTCGACCATTATGCAACAAATTTTTAAGTATTGTATATTGTAGGTATATGTATATTATTATAATTATATATAAAATTGAAGATGGATAATTTAATTACAAATAAAATAATAAAATTTCAAGTTCTGTCTAGTAGAACTGGAGATATGTATTTTCAATAAAGTAAACAATTTTTTTTAACAAAACGTGGTTTTAATACGCTTCTTTAATACGTAGATGAACTACATATTTTGAGGATACAAAAATTGGAATTTATATTTTTTTTATTTACACAAATACGTTATTCTTTTTTTTTGTTTTTTTGTTAAAAAATGTGTAGATTTTATTAAACAATAATATAAAATTTGGGTAATACTACAACAAAACTTAACATTACAATATTCTTTAATTACTATAGATTAAAAATTATTATTATTGAAGATTTTATATTAATTTACTAAAGGATTCTTCTTGGGAGATCCTGTGGGTGGCACCGTTTTAATCTTCTCATTCGTGCTCTGGAAGACGGTCTTTCTGAATTTAGCAGTCGTTCTTTTAAATTTGGATGTGATCCAAGACGCTCTAAATACTTTTTGGCCTGCAATATAAATTGTAATTAAAAATAAGTCCATATGTACATTTTACTCTTTAGTTGTATTCTACCTGTTCATCTATAAAATTAGAGAAAGTATAAAATTAAATCTAAATAAAATGCCTAAAATCATATTGGAGGAAAAATGCCTATTTGAACTGTGCAATTACGTTATTAACAAAACATAAATATGGATTGTTTATTTGTCATTACAATTCACAGTATAATTTATTTTAAGTATGCAAATATTGCTTTTTTTATAAAATTCAATTTTAAAAGCATATTTTAAAGCAGCCAGTGCTTAGAGCACGCTGTTGTCTGTTTAAAAAAAAATCTCTGCTTCTGTAGAGAATCTAATTTTTAACACAAAAAAAGTCAAAAATTGTCACTGTCTGAGTCGTCTGACTTTTCGTCTTTTTATTTCCTCAACAATGTCGTTGCCGACATTTTGTCTTTATCACGCATTCAATGCAAAGTTCGATAAACTTGGATAGTTCGGTATATGTATATGTGTGTGAGCTTAAGTCTGCCATTGATTCATTCAATTATTCGTCTTCCAGTCGACTGCATGCGATACGGCCACACTGCTTCTCATCTTCTACTCATCTTCTTCTTCATCACTTTGATGAGCGCCAAGTTTGTGCGTCTATCTGTCTGTTGCTGTGTTTTTTCATCTCTGCGTACAAGCTTTGTGGAACTTATTTTACTAGTTTTTTTATTTTTTTCTCTTTGGTCTAGTTTTGTCTGGCCTATACTTTGCTTCTCTTTGTCTTCTTCTTGGTAATTTTGTTGATGTTGCCATAGCGTTTGCTTTTGCTGAAGAAACTTTACAACTTGGTTAAGCGGGCAGCCTCAAACGAAAACATAGTAAAGTTAAGATTTTGATTGGGAATTAGTCTGGTCACTTTTGTGTTGCTTTAATTTAAGCTTACAAAGATTTTGGCTTCAGTTTTTGCTTGATTATTACCAAGTTGGTCAGCGAATTCCAAGAGGTGTTATTTGTTATTGTGTGAACAGACTTGTATTAACAGCACTCTAATTTAGGCACTAATTTATTATAATTTTTACTTATATACTCTGCATGTTGTATAAAATTATATACTAACCATATCTCTTGAAGATTGTGACAGCGAAATCAATTAGCTTTTATATCTTGATCTTAAACTACCAGTCAAACTTGTCGGTCATTCGAATATGCTTTGAAGACATTTTAAACTAAATGAGGTCTGGTTGATACGATACTAAAACATCAAGCGAGAAGCTCTCCGATTCCATACTCCATACAAGATTAGACACCAATAAATTGAGTAAAATAAAGATCAGCCTAGAAAAAAATCGAGCTCCCCAAAAGATACAAAAGTTTAAAACTGTAGGTTTCTGTAATATTTTTATTCTTTGCACAGCAAAGTAAATTCATGACTTGTTTTGCTCAAATATCCGATTCTTTAAGCTCATTTACAACATTGTCCTCTCAAATTCTGGAACCCTACTTGCGGCATCTGGCTGCTTCATATTTATTTAAATAAACAATACGATCATCTAAATTCTGTATGGGCCGTGCGTTGCCTGCAATCCGTGCGCCCGTACGTCCACATAATTGTCGGAATTCATTTAACTGGCGCTCACTAATCGCCAACGGGGTAGGACATATAAACCATTCCGCACCAGCATAAAAAGGTGGTTCCGTCACCGAGCCATGATAGCTAAAGAATCCTGTATAGAAGGCCAGCATCAAATAGCGCAATGGAAATGGAGGTATCTCAACACATTTTCCAGCCTGCTGCACGGCTGCCAGATGTTGTATTAATACGTCCATACAGGGATTCTGAGTAGAAATATCGAAGAAATATGATACAATTAATAGACGCTGACTAGATATTTGCGTATCACCGCATCCCAAGCCACTGGTGTGTACACACTGCATTTCTAAGGGAAAGTGTTTATTATTCAGCGAGTGCTCCGACCCAACATTGCTGTGCCAGCTCCAGCGGAAACTGATCTCACGAAAATTAAATCGTTCCAATAGATCGCCACCTGCGATGGAAGGAATGGGGTCACCATAGGCGGCACGCAACAGTAGCGTGTTACCATTATTTTCTATGTACATTCCAGCTGGCAATGTGTCATAGTTGGTCCAGATCAACGGTGTTTCAAAATTAACTCGCTCCACGCAACTTGTATTTATATTGATAGGGCTTTGATTAAGAGCGGTGCAGCTGTTGGCGCTCCGAGTGCCAACATTGAAGTCGGAGCCTGGTGAAGGTTCACATAAAGCACGGCCTGTATATATGTGAAGCGTGATCAATGCGCCTATTAGCAGGGCTATTAAATATAAAAACACATTGCTCTCTTTAAGGCCGCAATAAAAGCACCAAAAGTAGTCGAACATTTTTACTTTATAGAAATATTTTTAATTGTATCAAGTATACGATGATTCGTGTGAACTGACACTAAATAATATGGTTGCCTCGATGAAATTTAGGAATTAAAAAGTATCCAAATTCCCAGAAATGAAAAATACATTTTTAGGTAACTATGGTGATGTCTATAAAAAAAAATATTATATCGAATCGTTAAATAGCAAAAGTGCAATAACTTCAGGGAAGAATACTCCAGCATCCTCTGTGAGATGCCTGTGTAAAATCTTCTCGTACTTGAAATAAATAGATTTTTTTTTGGTATCGCTGCATACGAATCCGAGGTCAAATAAACCTCAGCTCTTCAGGGTTTTAACATAAACTCAAACACAAACCCTATGAACGATATAAATTTGACCTCGAATTCGGATTCAGCGACCTCAAAAACATTAGCCTGACATGGTATCAGCTCCAAAAGTCGGCTAGTGCAGTTTTCAAGGCATTTTCGTCAAATTCTGTGTGCAGCTTTGACACATTTCGATTCTATAAATATCTGAGCAATGCTTGGGGCATATATCCTTGGAATATGACGCACTAGAGCTTCTGCTCCCAATAATATATCACACAGAAACAAAAACAATTTTTTTTAAAGAGTCTTTCGAACTTTAAGCTAACAGCATATAGTATTCAATTCTTGGAATGGCTGAAGCAAAATTTTTTTTTCGTTCATATTTTGTTGTTATTTATCATTTTTTTTTTGTTTATTTCATTTAAGCGGCATAAATCCTTTTATGCACAGGCGCCTTGGGGAACAAAACGACAAAAAGCTGGTTGAAAACGAATATGTGTACCCAGTGTGCATGTGTGCGTGTGAGTGTGACCAAAGCGACTTAAACGTTTCAGAAAGGCGGCCACACCGACAAACAAACACACTGACACAAGCGCAAAAAGAATCAGACTCGCTTTGCCTTTGGCTTATTTGTTGTATTTATGCCATATATGTATATAAAGAATACACAACACACACACACACACACACTCATTTGTGCATATGTACGCAATACACATATATAACATTTATTCCAGAAATAACAAATTAAAAGAAAAATGTTTTTGGGTGGTGCTGGGTGGCAGCCATAACGTAAAAAAAAATAAAGCAAAAAAAAAAAGAAAATGGCGAATGTTGGTAGGAAGCCGGGAAACGTAATTGTTTGTTGAGGATTTCGTTTTTCGTTGAATTTTTATGCGATTTTTATTACTTTTCAGTCTTTTGCGTCGCTAGGCGCCACAGCTACAAACGTGCAGATACACAGCGACATATAGAGATATACATATATATGTATAAACACACACACATTTCCATAGCCTTATACACACACGCGCTATCCACACTGTGGCCTGGCATTGAATTCCCTTTTAAACACTAAAACAATATACACACAATTTGCAACTCCGAAATGAAAATGAAAATAAAATTTTCCATTTTGTTTATTTTATGCTGATTTTTTTTTTTTCTCACTCTATATATAGTACTCTTATATCCTTTTTTTTTCTGCTTTGGGACTCTTTGCAGGCTCCTACTCCGCCATAGCTCCAACGCCGCCAACAACAACAACAACGACAATCTCTCCCTCCAATTTGCTGCCCTACTTCGACTTTGATGTGCCGCGCAACTTGACCGTCACCGTGGGACAAACTGGATTTTTGCATTGCCGCGTGGAGCGCTTAGGCGATAAGGATGTAAGTACACACAAGCAACAAACCATAAGACCAAAAAAAAAAATAGAAATCCGAAAAATGTGTTAAAGTCAAGACAATATACGACATTGGGATGCTCTGTAACGGAGTTTGCACTGCTTGTATGTAATGCAACAAGCAGTTGCATGCAGTGCAACAAGCAGTTTTTATAGGAGAACATTTATATTTCACCCATTTTGCTGTGGTTCTAAGCTTTAGAACCCTGTTTGCCTTGGATCTAGTTATAAACTTCGTTTCATAACTTCAATTCTGATATAGATTTTATTCGTATGTTGTTAGTGCTGTTGCATTTCTTGTAAACCCCATTAGTTGCCCCGTAACCAGTCATGCCAGATGCTATAGCGATTGAGCGCTGTCAGATAAGGCTTAGGGCCACCACCAAAGCCAGTTTTGTTTGTTAGGCTCACAAAAGACTGCATGTAAAATTTTAAGCAGTTTCTTGTTGAGGGCGGTTGAAGTCGGCACATTTAGGATCGTTACTATTGTTGTATTGGTCACATTTGGTACATTTTTGTCAGACATATGCCGTAGACCATGACGCGTAACTCTGTTATATTTTTCTGAATTTCGCGGCATGGACTTAAAGGGCGAATAGGCATGTTTAAATTTCAAAACTTTTACTAGGCTTTCTGCCATCTGCCTATTAAACTAAGGGTTTTACAGCCTCTTTCCTATAGGTACAGTGTATAAAAACAAAAACCAAAAAAAAAACAAAAACAACTAAAAGTGTACAAAAAAAAAAGAATAACTAAGCACACATACAAAGGCCCTGAGCATGCAGATAAATCAAAATCCTTGCAAGCTGGGCTTCATTTTCAGCGCTCAATCATTGTCTGGCTGGCAGTGATTGGCAAGCCATTGCCAAACAAGATTGAAGGTCGTCATGTTGTTAACCCTTTGGAAATATGCAGACAGTTAGTTGCCCACCGACCACATTGCCCAATATGTCAGCATCAGCAGCACATTAGGCGGCACACGCGCACATAGTGCCCATGGAGGGTGTGGGAGTGGGTCTAAAGAGTTTGTGGGTCTGGTCCCGGGCACCGGGTGGAAAAAGACACACAACAGGCGATGTTATTAAATGGCCAACGCCTGGCAAGGCTTAAGCCAAATTACTGCGTGATTTGGTTGCTTTACCAAGCACTCATAGCGACGCAAATGGAAACGTGTAGGATTACTAGTTAAGGACGCAGTAGGCATACTCTTTATGCATAGGCATCAACGTGAATGTATCAGGAAGCAATAGGCTTCAAAGGTTTTCGAAAATGTATTATGTGTAAATACCATGCTAAGGTAATAGGCCGGAAAATAAATAATACTGTCCAATGCTAAAAAGCCACAAATCTGATAAAAATTTGAAAAAAAAAGGAGCAAAAACTCCAAAAATGTTCTCCTATAAATCGTCAAGATAATTATCGAATAATTTTAATATCGTACAACGATTTTTGGAGAAAAACCATTCTTCGGGAGCCACGTCTGCCAAAATATTATTATTTTTTTTTCTCAGCTGAGCAATCTATATTTTTAATAAGACAGCTTTCACTGCTGCAGGGACAAAGTTTTTTCACATATTTAACCGGTTTTTACACTGGTCATTAGCGAAGAAAAATCATCGACTACTTAATCGTGGATTTCGATTGATATTACTTTTTTAACTATCGAGCTAAATAACAACAATCAGCCATTGTATTATTTTTACGTTGTCCTTTCTTGCGGATTATTACAGAAAATGCTATTGATGGCTTGTAAGCTAATCAACTGAAAAATAGCTATCCAAATTTTTATTTTTTTCGGCTGGATATTTTATACTTTTGTTGGGAAAAACTATCGAAAACAACCGCTACCAAGATATATAACTGGTCTTCCACACTGTCCATTAGCGATGGAAAATCATCAATTGTTTAAACTGTAGTAACTATTGAGCTAAAGAACATAAAGAATAAAGAATTTCTAAATGAATCGATAGTTGATACTACTGTCGAAAATCTTTCTTCACTGATTATTGTCATATATTTGGTGGCTATTGAGTTGAATAACAAAAACTACTTTTGATGCAAAAAACTATCGATAACATGCTCTATCTATCAATCATTGCTATATAGGCTACTGACAAGTTCTATAACTTCCTAGCTGACAACATTGCTGACAATTTCCATGAAGCTTTCTCGCTTTAAAGAGTATGCCAGGAATTGAAAAACCGGAAATGTCGTAGTCCCAACAACAAGCTCAACAGGATATGCGACAACTAGGCAGTTCAGAGTGTGCTCCCTGTGAGTTGGTGTTAGTGAGTGCTAACGAGTGCCAAACCAGCTAAGGCTAAGACGAAATGACTAATTTATGAGCCATCAATCACATGAATGCCTTGCCGTCACTCATTTGACATGTGTACGAGTGCCCAAGCTCTCCCAGCCCCATGCCCTTTGTCCTTCGTTCTATTCCCAAAGAACATGATTCGACCCGAGTGCTTTCCACTGCTAACGTTATCAGCTTTAATTTGCTCAGAGCTTATCAAGCGACAGCCAGGACTCGTTCTAGGAGCGCTGCCGGAAGCGGATGTTGTGAGCATGCATGCTGAGCAAAAGGAAAGAGTGTCAGGGCACACACTCACATACAACACACAACCAACAAACGCACTCCCAGATTTTGGCAACAGCTTAACGCTCGCTCAAGTTTGTACATTTAATTTGAGTTCTTGAACAAGTTCATTAAAAGCATCGGAGAAACTAAATTATATACATTAAGATGAGAGCCAAATGAAATCGATCGAATTTGTGGGTTTGGTTTGTTGTTGTGCTGTGATTTCATGGACACTAGACAATGGCGCCACTGTAGCTACTAGTACTAGCTTGGTCGCAGTCCCTGCTTTCTCTAGGATTAGGAGCCGAGCCAACATCCTTGAACACATTGTGCAGCGCCGCAGTGAGTACATCATCGGCTGCATGCATACGTTCATCCATTTCCACCTCACAATTGCCAACTTCATTGCTGTTGCCAAAGAAAAATCCACGGAAAGGTCCCTGACAGTGACATGGTGCGGCCGTGGCATCCATTATTGCTTGAAGATGTGGTGCACTTTTTGATTTGGTAGCAACACCCAGCTGCAGGTTTGGTTGATCCAGCGGCACCCTAGTCTCTAACTGAACGGGGTGCGTATACATGGAGGCTGATAGAGACGTTGCGTCGCCGCATTCCTGACGGCGACTGGGATTTTTAAAGGGACGACGATTTTCCAAAATCAACTTGATATCGCGCGCTGATTGCCACCAACTGTAGATGAAGAAAATGAATAGAAAATACTTGAAATCGAGAGTAACCCCAACTTACCGATACCAGGGCGTCAGCTGGGACTTGACTAGCATGTATATATTGGCAAAATACACGGTGACCTGCAAAGTAAAAGTGATTACAATGTCTGCTCAAAGAAGCTGCTAATGGATAGCAAACGTACCGTCATAATGAGAAAAAAAACCATCCACGAATTGGTCCACAACTTGCTGGGTCCCCAGGATTGTGTGTGATGCGAATAGTACTGCATGCCCACCAACAATGTGCCAATAATGCCAAAGGCCACCAGCGTCAACAGCGAGAACATCTGACAGTCCTCCTGAAGTGCACGACGGCTTATAGCGCGGGCGTACCAAAGACGCAAGGATTGAATGCAAGTGTAGCTGCAAAGAGCAATGGAGATGAAACAACGGAGACATCAACTGCATCATCTGCAACAACTGCAAAAGCAAACAACAAAGCCTCTACAAAGTGATTAAGCGTTGTTGCTTTTGTCACTGGGAAGCATAGGGCAAAACTTTTGTGATAACATCCAGAACAAAGCGAGGCTCAACCCAGTGTCAACTGGAGCTGTCAGAAGTTGCAGTTGTTATTGTTGTTCTAGCTATTTTAGTTGTCTTGAGTGACTTCAAAGTCACATCTTTGATTAGCCAAAAGCTCAGAGCAATTTACCACTCACCGCAAAGTTTGCTCCGTATTATAGTGAAACTGACAAAGCTCGCAGATGGTGACACGTGAGGTGCTAATCCACCTCTCCAAACAGGTTATGTGCACAAATGTTAGGGAGCCCTTGCACAAACATGGCGACACGAGTCTACAAACACAAAGACACAAACAAAAAATAAAAAATAATGTTAAATGCGCTCGTGTATTAAGCGGAAAATCAAACATGGCGGCAGCAGCCATTGTTGCAAGCGGCATTTTGATAATTCAAGCAAATACGAGGGCAGGTTAAAAAGTAAGCGACCACTTTATCTGCTGTCAACAACGTTTTTCTAATAATTTTATTTCTTTCCAATGATGTCAAAGCCCTAAAATATGCATTCTTTTCAATCAGTGTCATATGAAGAAAATCTCCGCAAAGTCATATGTTCAAGTTTGGAAAACTATATACTTGGTTAGAACGAATCTTACATTATCACATTGGCAATTAAGTGAGGTTATGTTGTCTTCCTTAAAATGAAGATTTGGGCTTTTCTTTTCTTCTCAACAAAAATCTTCTACAGCAGCATTCCTCTTATTTTTTTAGGTCGTTGTATGATTATGATTTTTAAAGTTCTTTAGAATAGATATTCTCTTCAAACCGTGTCATATAGTTTTAACAAAATTTTTATTCGTCAAACCATTACTTCACCATTGCTCTACTTCATTTATGTCTTCCAAGACTGTCAGTATTCCAAAAAAGTCATTCTTTTCACGAACGTTGATAGGAAAAAGAAAAGGAAAAGTTGAAAGAAAAGGTTTTTCCCCCTACCAATGCAGTTATTTCCCAAACTTTCACAAGTACGTTGACTTGAAGAATAATAACTTCCGAATATAATTTTTTTTGAACAGCATTCTTCAAACTTGTCATGATTATATCATTTGAATGTAATCTTTTTTGAACATCATCAAATTTTTGAGAGAAATCTTCAAGTTCTTCTCTATGGACATTTGGGTACAGATGACCTTTCAAAAATTAACATTTGTCAAAATCTTCAAGTCACGGTTTCATTTCACGTATGATCATATCATTCACATCATTGATACTATGAATCTTTAAAGGACATTTTTTCAAGTATGTTTAAAGATATTAGGAAAAGAGGGGCAAAGCCGTATAATAGAGTCAATAGAGATCGAATTTCACGAACAATTTTTGGTCCTATTGGTCTTCAAGTAGTACGTTTCATAGCTGCCCATATTAATTCAAGGAAATCTCTTTTTACCAAACCTGCTTTTTAATTTGGGAAAAAGATAACATACAAAGAGAAACAAATGCGGAAAGTATAGTAGCGAATTAATTCGTAAAACAAGTCTTACAGATTCACAATGGCGTTGTCATATTGTTGCAGCATTTCTTTAATCTTTCATATAATTCCAAGGATATGATTTGTCGGGGTTACCAAAATAGCCATTCTTTTCCCAAGTTTTCCTTTAATTTATGGGGAAATCTTTTTTTAACATCATCTGTTTTGAGAGCAATACAGTATAGCTCCAGTCCTCCAAAGGTATTATTAGTCAAGGTATTTAATACAGATGAACATATTATTTCATAGAAATCTCATTTTACCAAACCATCTTTCAAGTTAGGAAAAAGATAATAGACAAAGAGGTCCGAATGCGAAAAATATGGTGGCTGAAGAATCAATTTGTAAAAAAATTCCTAGAACCTCACAATGGCGGATGCGCTACTTAGTGTAGCTATGATTTGTGAACATTTCCCAAATAGGCATTATTTTTGCAAGTCATCTTTTTATTTGTGGGAATCTTTTTTTTAACAACGTCGTCTTTTTTGAGATTTCATTCAAAATGTATCATCAAGGTCTTTAATATAGACTTTTGGGTACCGATAACCGTTTTACATAAAGGAAATGTTTTTTGATCAATCAATTTTCAAGTTTGGAAAAAGACGATAGTCACAGGATATCAAATCTGAGGAATATGCTGTGTTCCCCATGCTATTAGTTGCGAATTGAAGAATATCTTTTTACACTTGGTCATTTCTTCAAAATGGGAACTCTAAATTGTTAAGTGCCGCTATGTTGTCTTATTAATAAATAAGATTCCTTTATTTTTGGAATATGCTGTCATTTTTGCGAACTATTTCGTACTATATTCTTATAATCCGGAGTATTTTTGGAAATTGCAGTCTGATTAGTTGTGATGTATCCAAGTTTTATCCATAGTATTAAAACGGTGCAAAAAGCTCCCATCATTTCAATTTAGCATCGAATTTGACTTATACCATATCATTCTGAAATATTTCTTATACCCAAATATTGGTTCAATATATTTTCTTCTTGTTCGCGGGTGTTACCGTCTATAATCATTACTTGTCTATCGACGTGTCTATTATTGAATTTTGTCATCTATTTCAAGGGGTAGAGAATTCCTTTGCACTATCTGGGTGCTTCTAATTAAAATGGTTGGTTTATTTAGGTTTAAATTTAGCCATCTCAAAGTCATCAAAGTCTCGAACATTATTGAACTTTATGAATTTTGGCGGGTCTCGCGCAACAGAGGCATAGGTCGATTACCTTTCAACCTGCCTTCGTAAATTCCCATATTCGCTTAAACGGGAATGGAAGTTAACACATTTGTTGCATTAAAAATATATATATATATATTTGTGTCGTTGGCATTACGTTTATTTCATTAAATGCCATGCAATTAATTAAACCAATTTGCAACCGCACACGCACACAACTTAATAACGTTTTATAGTAATTGTAAATGAAATTAAACGGCATCTAATTACAAGAGTTGGAAACCCACCCGAAAAAAAATATACAAATACATATATAGAGATTTCCTCAAACCACCTACTACTCACAGTTCCGGATTATCCGCATTGTGACAAATGCGACAGACCAATGAACTAATGGAAGGCATTGAATCACTGCTCTCCAGATTATTGCATTGTGTGGTGCCATCGACACGTGTTAGCTGTTCTGCGGGGGTATTGACTATGGGTAAGCCCAAGTGTTTTCGAACTAGTTCATGGGAACAACTAGGCGGCTGTGCCTCTTCATCCAGCTGCATACTGGTTTCATGACTCACGGTAGCTGCAACCACCTCATCTAGTTCCATTTGTAGTTTAGTGTCCGGCGTGTAAGGGTTGCCATCAGCTGCTTCTGCTGCATCTACAGCCAAATTTGTCTAATAGAATGCTACATAATAGACATACCACTTACCGCTCTGAGGGCACTCCATATTCTCTGTTTTTCAATAACACTTTACTAATTTTATACATATGCTAATTTAAAAACATTTTTGAAATTTTTATACAAAGCAGTTTTTCGTTATGCAAAGATTGCTTTGATGAAACAGCTCCAAAAAAAAAAAAAAATATATAAAATTCGAGCAGCAGCGCAGCAGGCAAGTTGATACATTAATTGTAATTGACAGACTGGAACCGTGCGCTGTCAGGGTTCCCACGTAACTCCTAACGCCTGCTACCAAATCATTTGGGTTTTTCATCCACATTGACGCAGCGTTTTTGCTTACGCCCATCAACTTAAATTGAAAGTGTAACAGTTACGGCAAATAACTTTACTGGCACCTAGTCTACGTAGTACTACCCCCGTACTGCTCCCACCGACTCCTTTACCATTATGTTTGCATGAGCTGGGGCTTTTGCTTCTCTCAAATGAACTCAAACTTGGCGGCGTACGCTTTTTTTGAATACCCTGCGCCCAACAGATAAAGAGTATTTTAGATTTGAGCCAAGTATGTAACAGGCGTAGGTAGACGTGGCGGACCCTCAGTTTTTGACACCAAAATGGTGAGCATTTTCTTGGTACCCCATTTCATCGATCCTTCCGCCCAGAACTCAGAGACCAGAATGTCTTAACTTTACAAATTTTTCAAAAAATATGCGGGAGGCTTTATTCGAATTCAAATTTCTTTCGATATCTATCAAGTATTTCACTTTCTTAGTTAGTTGGGAAAGACTGCACTGCGACTACCAGCCCTTAAGCTTTTCTGGTCCGAAGACTGCACTGCGACCTTAGTAAGTCTGCGCTGTGACTTTAGGGATCTATTGTGCCTGCTGTCAGCCGTATAGCTTCTCAGGTAGTTCGATTCCGGAATCAAATTTTAATATCTGGGTTGGCTCTAACCGAGTAAAGTTAGTTGCGGAAGACCGCACTGCGACCTTAGGAAGACTTCACTGCGACCTTACAGATCTAAGGTGGTCCGAAGACACTGTGACCTTAGGGATCTATTGTGCCTCCTGCCAGCCCTACACTTTTCCAGCTACTCTGATTCCGAAATCAAACTTTGATATGTGGGTTGGATATTCTTCGAGATAGAGCTTCAAACCAATAGATTTATGATACAACGATTCCTTTTCAATTTTTCAGAATCAACAGCTGTTAGACTCAGCTGTATGTCCATACCATATACAAAAACCTGATTTTTCTTTAAACAGCACGCCCATATTATTCATCTCTCTGTCTATGGCTTAATCGGGGAGAATATACCTAAGGTCATAAATTTTTAAGGGCCAACACAATTTAGAAAAAGGCATTACCCCTTTATTATTATTATTGCACTATTGCCTGTTCCTCCATAACAAAATTTTACGGCTCAACCCCTTCCTATGCAAATAAGTAATAGCCCTCGTGTGAACTCTATAAACAACAAAACGTTGACTTTTTCTTAAAAACCATTTTCCTTGAACATGACTACAATCCTTAAAAATGTGACGACATTATTTTTAATTTATTTTTTCATATGCTAGAGCTTCTCTTTTAAGAAGTAGTAAAAATATTTAAAATCTCACTCTAATTTGCTCCTAGTCGCCCATCAATCGGGCGATTGAGATAGAATAGGAATTGCTATGACCAGGCTGGAAGTTCATTTCTTCTCAGGCGAGTTAAGCGTTTGACTTCGGTAAAGCATCAGAAAAATTCATATTTTTTGATAAAACCGTCTGCAGAGTATTACACTGTTGGGTAACGCCCTAGACTCTTTTTTTTTATGCTACGCCTTGTATAATTTATGCCCGTGCTGTTAGTTCGTTAGGCGTGCATCTTTCCATGCCCTCCGGCTACAAGCCCGCGGCCCACTTGGCTGGCCCCTCTTTCTTTGTTACGTTTTTTGCTCACGTTACATCGTGTTTTTTTCCAATTTTTTTTTTTTTTTTTGCTGCGCCGCCGGAAGCTTGAATCCGCTTGTTCAGGTTGACTTCACAGGATTGCCAAAGTGCTTCTCCGACCGTTCACTGTTGATTTATTACAGCGGTGCGGCCGCATTGTCGGGCGCCCAATGCGCGTAATTTTCATAAGCGGCCTGAGTACGGGCAATTTAGCCGTGCACCAGCTACAACGAAAACAACAACAACAGCAACAAGAACAACTGGAACATCTGCAAGAAGGGGAGGATAAAAGTAGGTAATACCCACCACAAAAGTTTAGACACTCGAAAAGAGCAGCGAACCCTTTTTAATATAGCCATGGCTGTTCCTGATGATTACATTTTTTTTTTTTTTTTGTTGTTGTTGTTGCTGCTGACGCATTCCGAAATCTGTTTACAACTTTGTTTACAAAATGCTCAAAAGTTGAGTTTCATTTGAAGTCTTCATTGGGTCAGTCGGAAACATTTTTATACACTTTTTTCTCAAACTGGTTAGCTAGTATTATTGAATTTTTTTAGTATTATGTGACGCAAACATAAAAGTGATGTTAAGTAAAACAAATAGGTATATTCTTATCCTTTTAGCAAACTTTTTCACTACCGGATTTTGTTCTGGTTCCACGTAGCGAGTGGACTCGACATATATGATGAAGAAAGTCTTAGTGTTACCAATGAAACTTGGAACTTGGACTGCTTTGTAGATCTCTACAATCAGTCATCTTTAGTTTTCAGTCTTAGGCATAACTTTTTCAAAAGCGGGTTTTGATCTTGGTTTCCCTAGCGGCAATAGTCCCTGTCAAGTTAAGTTTTCTGTAGTTGACCAGGTCTATTAGTAAAAAAAAAATTCTCACATTAACTTAACACATTAAAAGGAATGCGTACAGCTATCCAGTGCTAACTTATATGTCCTTTAATTTTATCGAGTTCAACATTTTTATATTGGAATAAATTTCTAGATTCAGTAAAGTAATTCGAAACCATGAAGCCTCATTCAAAACATTTCGGTGTGGCCTTAGATTTCCGAAAATTTTGTAATTTAAAGGTGTAGCATCTTTTACATTTTTTACTATGGAAAAAAAAAGGAAATGAATAATAAAGAAACGAAAATAACATAATCATTGTTAAAAAAAAAACGCATAGAACTAAAACATCTTTATATTTACTCGCTTTATTGAAAAAAATCGGGTTAATATATATAACTTCGCCAATTGTATTATATATACTTATATTAAAAACACCTTTTTCTTATTCAAAACTTCAAGTGTGCAATCAAAAACCATGAGATTTAAAAATAAAAACACGTATGCGCGATGTAGCCTTATATGGCCAGTAAACGTAGGCGTTACCAGATCGATTAAAAATCTTCTGCAAATGTTGCACTTGCTATCAAATCCACTACGTTTCAGCTCTACAAGCATTTCTCAACTTTTATCGAAATATTTTCCTGTTTAGCCCATTGTGCAATGTGTACTAAACTTTCTCCAATATTGGTTACTAAGCATAACTCCACGGAGTTGATAGCTGATAACTTCGAACTTGCAATGAATATTTGTTTTAATATTTTAAAAAAAATTTGAAAAGTAAAAATGAATATGATGACCACATCTCAAGATATTCAAGGTCATAATATTGTAGTTCAAAGAAATTGGTTTTTTGGGCCATTACGCAGCAAAGCAAAAGCGACTGAAAGACAACAAAACTTCATATAAAAAAAATACAAAAAACACTCAAAATTCTTAGCGCGAGAAGATTTTATCTTTGGTACGCAGCTGCAGTGCTGCCCATTTTTTCTGCAATTGACATGTTGATGGCGCCAGCAAAATATCAGCTGTTCTGTTTGAGCGCTATCAACAAAACATTAATGTGCAGCAACTTAGTTTGATAGCATAAACAATGTCGCGTAGGCAAAATAGATAGAAATACTAAAGAGCAGAAAATTTCCCTGATAAATGAAGTTTAATTTCCACGGAAATTCAAATAAAACGGCTTGGAAGGATATATGCAGAGCATTAAACACGCAAACAATGTGTTGAAAACATCCGAGGACATGTGAAAATTCCCCGAAAATGCTGCCGGATTCTGCTCCATGGCTTTGCACTGAAAATTTTTCGCTAAATGTGAATAATTGAATTGCAATATTAATTCACTTCAAAATAAGTATGTCCCTGAGTTTACCTGAGCTTTGCCTGCTCTTGGCTTGTTTTTTTTTCCCACAATTTCGCAAACAAGTAGGCAATAATGGCGTTTTTGCGAAATAAATACCAAGAAATGTTTTCAGTTGGCGAATCATTTTTTCACTTTTTATTATTTTGTACAGTTTCAACAAATTTGAAATTCTCAAACTCTAAATATTTTTAAAATTATCCATAAAACATGATATTCTCTACAAAATCGATATTTTATTGGCATATTTTTGAATTTAAGAACTAATAGACTAATAATAGATAGATATTATGTATGAATATTAGTTAGATGTGCACGAATAATAATTAAAGAAGCCTGAAGGCCTACGTTGCTCCGGCTTACAAACCATTATAATTTAGAATAAATAATAAAAGCTGAAGTGTTAAGGCTCCAAATCTTTCCTGTTTACAAAGTAATTCTTCTGTGCAGCTGATTCAAGTTTAAAAACTTTGGAACCAAAATAAATTCTCAGTCAATGTCTTGCTTGGTCTTGATTTTTAGCTAGATACTACCTTCCCGGTTTTTTTTATTTTCAAGATTTAACTTTTTTTGTTAAAATACCTGTCTAAAGAGCATCCAAACCTCGCCATTTCAAATCTTTAACTGTTTCTTTTCTTTGTTCCGGATTTCATTTGTATTCTTGTTTTTTTGGGTCTTGTCTGCCTTAGGGATTTTATTATAGCTGGCTTTATTGTCTGATAATTGCGCTTAACGCTCGACTGCCGCATAAATTATATGTATTAAAGCATAACGACTTCACATTAAGTTGCCCCATAGATTATATGTAGTTGCCCCATGCAGCACTAACATCTAGTATTGTGGCAAAGTATTACCCCAATGACATTTTAATTTCACTTGGCGTTTGCTTTACGAGCATTACATTGCACTAAATGCAACTCAAATGACCGACATATATAATACTTGCTTATAAGGGGAGTATGTTGTTGCTGTTAAGAGTCCTAGAAGGTTATTCATTAGTTGTGCACAGGCAATTTGTAAATAAAATAACAAAGAAAAACACCGAGTGCCGTGCACAATTTCATGGCTTTTAAAATTTTAATGAAATTTTCACACCATTTCCGGTTAGTGGTTAGTGCTGGGCAATCACAATAACAACAGCAGCTGGCAGCAGCAAAGTTCAGTGGCGTCCGCAGGGGGTAACGCCTTGGGGGCGTCGGATCAATATATCGATATATATATGTCATTTTATGCGTGGAAGGTAACTGCAAAAAACAAAAAAAAAAAGAGTTGGTAACTCTTAGAGTTGTAGAAGTTATGCTTATTTTAGTAATGGCGCCTCGCATGTTCGCCATAGTAAACAGTACGAAAAATGACAAATAAGCATAACACCTCGGAATGAAAAGATAATAAGTTCAATCTTGACATGAATGTTCGTTTTGACATTCTGAGATAAAAGATAAAATGACATAGACACTTTTTTTTTAAAAAGTGGGAGAACACTTTTGAATTTTAAAATTAAAAACTAAAACTGATAAAAAATTTAAAAAAAAATATCTTAAAAATAAAAAAATTAATTTTTTTTGGAATTGAATATTTTATCTATGATGATAAAAAAAATAACGTCAATATCTTCATTCGTTTAGAAGATATGGCTTGTTAAAGAATATTCTTAAAACGCAATTTTCAGTTATCGATAACTCGATAAATAATCGGAAGTTTGCAATAAAATTTGACGTGGTTACTATTGGCTAGTAGCTCTACCAAATCTGTAAAAATCATCAAAATCTGAGAACTTCGCGGGAAAAGTGGTCCGCTTCACCTATTTTACAATAAATACAATAAATTCGGAATATAAAATCTTAACTTAAATGTTTTAATAATATTTACAAAAAAAACTTACTTGCACCATCTGGCGGCTAGCTTTAGTAAACACAGCTTCAACCTTTTATCAGATGATTTGATCACTTAGCGGCAAAAAGTGAAGTATTCCTATACGGTCACACTAATTTTGCCAAGGCACGTGTTATTCAACCTAACGACGAAAAGGGAAATATTCATTTGCGGTCACACTAATTTCGCAAATTCATGTGATCCATTCAAACAAGCAAAACAAAAACACTATCTTATATAATGGAAAGGCAAATCCATAGTTGGAAACCTAGAATTCAGCTAAATCCTGTAACATTCAATATCCTAAAAAATACCAAAAATAATGTTATCGGCTTAGAACCCAAATCTCTCACATTATATAATTTTTTTTTTCTTCTCTTAACCATTACCAACGTTTTACGAGACTCCCGGTCCTATATGCGCCTTCATCCCAACTCGACCACTCAGTTCCCACACTGTGTCTGATATTCAGCACCCCACAAAATTACATTTCGAACACGCCCCTGGCCAAGTCGGCCAAGTGTTTGCACGTACAACAAACTAACGAAATGCTGCGGCCAAGACTGCAACTGAGTGTGGTCCCAGTTTCAAGTTGCAAGTTATAAGGTCTACTATGTGGGTCTGGACAGTCAGCAGTTGTTGCAAGTACTATGTGTGTCGAGGCTTTGCCGTGGTTAGGGACGCAGAAAATGCGTCAGCAAAGTTTTTAATGTATTTTTGCCAAGTTTTCACATACACACACACACACTCACTCATACTGAAACCGCACTAGCTCACACACACACATACACTCTCACGTATATGAAAAACTTGCTTCATTTTCCAGTGTTGCAAAGTGACAAGAAGGCAGACAACGCACACACACACAAACGCTGGATGCAAAAAAAAAAAAAACTGGAGCAAGTGGCGAAAGAAAGTTTTGCGTTTTGCACGAGCAACCAGCAAAGTGTTAAATAATATAAAAACTATGCTTTTGGTATTTATTTAAACCTAAAGACATTACGAAAATTATACCCAGTGCACAAAGTTTGCGTCATCTCCATAGGGAGGACAACACCACGGCCAGTCAGCCAGCCAGCCAGCCAGCCAGGCCAACCTGTGGAAAAGTAACAAATCCTTGAAAGCCATGCGGCTCAGTGCGGCCAGTGCGACAAGGTTAGGATACCAAAAGCGGTAGCTGGATTCGTATTGGGATTGAACAAGTTGCACTTGACTGAAATTGTTTGCTGTAAAGTTGTAAAACTTTTCACTTTTGCCTCAGGTTTGATTTGAGGAAATTAAATATTAAAATGCTGTGCTCGAACATGGCACAACTTTTTAGCAGCTGATGCAGAGCAGCATACTCCCGGCAAGAGTTGTGGATATTCTCAACTAAATTGTGAAAGAACAGGCTATGCTTTTATATGGAGTGGCAAGCAGTGTTGGTTAACGTTTGTTAGTCTCCATCGATTTTGAGTGAAGGGTTTTTGGCATGTTACTCATACGCACTGTGTGTGTAAAGTAAGTGAGAGCTTGGCGTTAACTCGTCAGTTTTAAGCAGATTTTGTAAAAATTTCCAATAGTGCAAGTCACAGTTTTTCCAAGAATAGTGTTAAAAATTTGTTTTTGCAAAATACAAATATAAAAAAAAATAAATTAATTAATAAAAAGCTCAGACCCACACTAAGCCTATCAAACACTTGGCTCGCTTTCGATTTTTAGACAAACAAACGTTTTATTTTGTGGCAAATACTATCAGTAATCGATAAAAATTTTCGCAAATAATGGATTTCATTTTCTTTGTGCAAATTTATGCAATAATATATGCTTTATGCAGCAAAAATAACATTTACTTTTTTTTATGCAAAAATTGTTTTAATTTAAATTTTTTAATCCCTCGAATCACAAAACTATATTTTTTTTCAATTGCTTTCATTTTGTTAAATTTACAATTTTTTATATCTTTCCCCAAATAAATTAAAATTTCCCAAAAAAAACGATTTTATCAAATTTTACAATTTATGCAATAATACGCTTTATGTAAAATAAAATTATGAACACACATACATATGTTTTTCATTCTTATATAAATACTTCTTGCAAAAATTGCTTTGTATAATTTTGTGTCTTATTTTTCTTATTGCTTTTGTTTTATTTTGTAAAATTAATAATTATTCATTAATGCAGGGTTTTTTTTGGTAAATTTTTCACCAAAATTAAATTTAAAATTTTTGATTTGTTTTTAATTTCAATTGTATTTAACGCAGTCTAAGCAGAAAAGCCTGATGAAAAGGCCTGTTAATCGTAATGTATTTTAAATATTAAAATCTCACACATTATACTATCAAATTAAAGAGAATAAAATTAAAATTAAAATAATTATTCACATGCGACATCTTTACCCGAAACGAATATAAATTTTCTGAGTTATCGATTTTATGGAAGTGTTGGCAATTTGTGTAAATGTTAACAATAATTTGCTTTATGTAAAAATAAAACATATTTTTATGAAAAAATTCTTTTAACAGAAATTTGGTGTTTCCTCAAATCACTTCCTTGGTTAATTATTTATAGAATCTTTATCAATATCAAAATAAACAGAGGGAAAAAGAAACCGCCTTGGTGGACAGAAGGTCTAAATCAGTTGCGACTACAGTGTAGAAGTCTCGAAAGAGGACTGCGATTGGACCTGTTACTATGATAATCTTAAGTTATATAAAAAATAGCTGAGGAAAGCGAAAAGGATCTCGTGGAAGACCTTTTGTGGTGACATTGAAAACGTTACTGAGGCATCTCTTCTAAGAAAAATCATTTCGAACTCAAATCAGACTACTGGATACCTCCAGAAGCCTGATGTGAAATGGACAGAATCTAGTGAGGAATCTTTAAACCTACTGCTAGATACGGGTTCGACCAGTGAGCCCACGGTTGATGCGGGGATTAACAACAGGAGAATAGAGCCAGCAATAGAGGCAGACAAACCCAATGTAGAATGGGCAGTAAAGACGTTCAAACCATACAAGTCACCAGGACCCGATGGAATCTTCCCTGGGCAACTTCAATTTTCGCTAGGTTATATTGTCAAATGGCTTATAACTATCTATAAAAGTGTTATAACTCTGAAATACATTCCCACCTTGTGGAAGGAAGTCAAAGTCGTTTTTATACCCAAAGCGGGAAAGATATCTCATGTTAGTCCCAAAGATTACAGGCCTATCAGTCTATCGTCATTTCTTCTGAAAACGCTTGAACGAATCATAGAGTTGAGCTCCGAGTTTCTGGTGAAATTTATCGAACATATGCTGATAAGCAGGTTCGTGAATTCAACGATGGGAGATTCGAAGGTGCGCAGATCTGTCACAAGGGGTACCCCTCAAGGAGGGGTCCTATCTCCTCTCTTGTGGGTTCTAGCGATGAACAAACTCCTGCGGAGCCTGGAAGAGAGTAGACATAAAGTTGTTGCCTATGCGGGTGATGTTGCTATCATCGTAAGGGGAAAATATCCGAACACCCTCTGCGAAATTATGCAAAGGCTACTGAATGAGGTTGATCAGTGGTCAAAGTCATGTGGACTAGGTGTGAACGCCAGCAAAACAGATCTTATTATGTTCACAAGGAAGCACAAACTACCGGAGGTTAGGCCTCTGATTTTAAATGGAATCGCTTTAACATTTAGTGACAAAGCTCGCTACCTAGGACTGATTTTAGACAGGAAGCTACTTTGGAACCTAAATGTTGAAGATAGAGTAAAGAAAGCGGCGATAGCCCTTTACTCATGCAAAAGAGCAGTAGGAGCAAAATGGGGTCTTAAACCCCAAGTTGTTCACTGGATATACACAGCGATAGTGAGGCCAATCCTAACTTACGGAGTTCTAGTATGGTGGCCGGTGCTTAACAACAATAGTGCATTGAAATGCATGAACTCTATTCAGAGGGCGGCCAGCTTAAGTATCAGCGGGGCCCTCAGAACGACCCCAACAGCAGCATTAAACGTAATGTTGCATCTATTGCCATTAGACCTGTATAGCAAACAGCTAGCAGCGAAATCGGCCCTAAGGCTAAGAGAATCTTCGAACCTAGCCATTAGTTCTAGAGGACATTCGGCTATTCTGAGTCATTTTCCGCAGATTCCCAGTACCACTGACTTTTCTAACTCTACTGAGTTAATCTTAGACAAACCATTCAGTGTAAGATTCCCATCTCGTGAGGATTGGGACAATGGTATACTAGACTGTAACAGCAGAATCACCATTTTTACGGATGGATCCAAACTCAATGATCAGGTGGGAGGGGGTGTCTATTCGCAACCGTTGGGCATTAACGAATCCTTCCGTTTACCAGATCACTGCAGTGTTTTTCAAGCAGAAGTCATAGCTATAATGGAAAGTATTAACATCATTAAAAAGCGCGTGCTATCCGACAGAGAAATTCACATATACTCTGACAGTCAGGCCGCTCTTAAAGCTTTACAATCAGGAAGGCTCACATCCAAAACAGTGATGGAATGTAATGAGCTTCTACTAGAGGCTGCAAAATTCTTTACCATTAATCTGCTCTGGGTACCCGGGCATCGAGATATTGAGGGCAATTGCAGGGCAGATGAGTTAGCCAGGCGAGGCACAACGTTATCACTTCAGTCTAACAAGGCGATGATACCTATGCCGCTAGCAACGTGCAAACTGTTAATCGATAGAAATATCACTAATGATGCGAATCACAGATGGGTTCAAACTGGAACCTGTCTAACTAGCAGAAAAACCTGGCCACAATGGAGCTTAAACAGAAACAGCAACGATAGGGGTTCTTACTGGTCACTGTCTTATTGGTAGGCACGCTAGCAGATTGGGGGTGCCTCATTTTGACTACTGCAGAAGTTGTCAGGAAGTAGAAGAGGAGGAAACAGTGGAGCATCTCCTGTGTGGATGCATGGCACTATGCAGGAGAAGACTGAACACACTGGGTTCCGAACTTATTGAAAACGTTACTGAATTAGCAGAAATCAGGATAAATAGGATTAATTCGTTTATTAAATCGACAGGTTGGTTCAGAGAGGATCCAGGGGAGTAGAGAGACTATCCCAAGTGGCATCACAACGGGCCTTTTACAGGCCTAGGTGTGTCGTAAGGCAACCACGTCTATCTACCTACCTACCTACCTATCAATATCAAAAAAAAATGTCTCGAAATAATTGTATCTTTGCAAGTATAAAAATTAAATATAAAATGCGTATTAATAAAAAAATTTCTATTTAATTTGTTTAATGCAAAAAAAAAATATTTTTTTTTAATAAAAATCAAATTTACATATTTACTCAAATCGAAATTTAAAAAAATATTTTTTAAAGTAAATAATTTCTTAAAGATTACGAAATATTATAACAATACATTCTTTTTAAAAACTTTTTAATACATGCAAATTTATACAATTAATTGCTTTAAGTGCAATTAACGCGTCATTAAAGGCAAATAATCGATTTTAGTGCAAATACATATTTTTTTTCAATATTCGAATTAAATGCAAATAAACATTTTTCAAATATTGAAAATATCAAATAATTTTTTTGCTGGGATTTTAAGGTTGCCATGTTTTTTTTTACCTTGCAAATTTATGTAATTATTTAATTTAAATGCGAATAACATATCATTCAGGGTAAATGATTGATTTTAACACAAAATTATTTTTTTTGAAATTCTATGCCTTAAGTAACATGCAAATTTATACTATAAATTGCTTTAATTGCAAATAACTCCTTATTCATGCAAATTATATTTTTTTAAATTTATCATAAAATTCTTTGTCATTAATTTTCTGGGAATTTAAGATTTCAATTATTTTTGATGATTTCATCCAGCATAGTTTATATGGAAAAAAAACAAAAAAAGTGTTGCCAGCTTGCTCGAACTATTTGATATTTTAGCCAAGCGAAGGTTTAATTGATAGAAGCTACACTATGCCATCAATTTTTCAAAGGACACAGGATCGAAGTTTTTCGGCTGGAAAATTTTTAGGCAGATAAAAATGGACTTACAATCGAGGATAAATATAGGCAAAATAATTCAATTTTTTAATAAATCAGTTTTAAGCAATTCATCAATGCCCAAATCTCTGAATATTTTGGCCTAAAACAAGCCGAATCACTATTGAGCAGGTCAGGGCAGCTTCAACAGAGGCGTCTCTAATCAATTATAGGTTCTCAGACTTGGTTTTCCCGAGTTTGACTCAGAATGTTGCTCGAGATTTTTCTTTATTATAATAATCAGCTAGTCCGGAAGCTCTACACCGCTAAAGAAATTCGGCGCTACTACTTTTTGATCGTACCCTGTATGTAAATTTTGTGAATAAAAGCAGGACGTTTCGAAAATCATCTAGTCTTGTCCATTTTGGCAAATGTTTCCATTGCAATCCTTTTTGGACCAGTGTGCATCAGCCATAACATCTTCCACCATAAGCACTGCCATATTAGCCTCACCAAAATTTTATTGTCTGGGATTTCATAATCACGCCATGAAATTTTGGCTCATAATGCAGTTTGGGCGCTTGTATTAATATTCATTTGCCTTTATGAAAATCATTATGGTAAGCAGCAATATCTTGGCGGGGGCATGTTTCCTAGCCCAACTTAAGTTGGCAGAGCCAACACTGCACTGCCTTTCCTCTTGCCTTGCTTTTCATTTTGCAATAAACAAGCTCAGCACTAAACGTCGAGATTTAGAAGGAGTTGCAAGTGTGGCAAAGGGTTTATACTGGCTTTTCTTAACACTGGGTGGCATATAATTTAAATTGGAAACCTTTGCCGGCGCCGGGATTTACAGCTGTAGACAACAAACGGTAGCAGTCTGGACCCAAAAGTCTATGCCGAGAAACATAAAAATGGCATATAAAAGTTTTACAACCGAATGAATTTTATTTTTACGTATTACGTGACCGATTTTATTTTGCCTATTTGTGTACCCAGAACCATTGTCATAGCCATTGCGTCGATATTGGCTATGTTATATGTAGATTTTGGAGCAGTCATCAAAAGGAATTTACGATGTTTATACGCAACAACAATAGTTGACAATTGTCGCTAATGCCAAAAGGATTGTTGTACATATGGTCGTATACGCAATATCTCGTATACGTACATACTAAGCTGTTTGTTTATGCAAAAAGCTCATAGACAAATCAAAAAAATTAATATAGTTGCACGTGTAACTTATATTAATTATAAAATGCGGCGCTTAAAAACTTATGGCATATTTTCCATTTAATGTTGACAGCCGCACAAAATATTTAAAGTTTAATTGCGTCGCAGCCTTGAGGCTATGGCCAATGACCAAGTTCTTTTGGGCCAGGATGGCAATCTCCCACAGCAAAAACTTTTTCCCAGGCATTGTAATTAAAATTGAGTATCACAATAACAGCGGAGCCAACAACAAAAACAACAACAACAACAGGGCCACATTAAAACTAAAGTCATTAAATAAATCTGAAACAATGCGCCAAAAAAAGGGGCACAAAAGTAGCTAAAATACTTGGCCCTGGCCAAACCAAAGCTGCCAAAGCTGCCTAATTTAAGCCAAAGTCTGCAAGAATTTTGGCCAAGAAAGGGCGAAGCTAAAAGTAAGCAAAGGAGAACTGTCCAGAAGAAACATAAAGTCACCAAAATCATGGTTAATGGTTACGCAAGGGCAAAGCAATCAAATGCGAGAAAATGTAATTCAAAGTATAATAAAAATCGGCAAAAATAAAATGGCGCTGCAAAGACTGCAAATGGAGTCAAACCCCGAACGGATTGAAATCCATTTGAAACAATTCAAGGAGCGAACTCCTGGCGCTGCTATACGGTCAATGTCAATTGTCTGGCTGACCTTTGCTTATATTCATTGTGTGTTCTTGGTTTGTTTGTTTTAATACTCTTTAACCGGATGATAATGGGGTATATGTATAAAGTTTATTGCAAGGAAATGAGATCTAGAAGTAGTACTATAATTTTGTATAGCCTCAGCAGCTGCTAGGCGGATCGCTTTGAAAATATGGGCTTTACTAAAAGCATCTGGGAAACAGACTCTAACCAAGTTCTTTCAAACATCTGGTGGCTATCAGAAGAACCCTGAAATTCCCGTAACATCATAACCCATTATCCCATATCTTAAGAGAAACGTGCAGCGTACGAGCCAATACTTAAACCTCGTAATTTTTTTTTAATTTTTTATCGATAAATAAATATTTACGTAGACTTTTCTTTGACAAGCTGTATCTTGTAAGTGGTTCAAGATATTTAAAAAAAAAAAAATATTTTTCAATAAATTTTAAAAATTTGGTCTTACAAAAACTTTTACCTTAAGAAAATGTTTATTATTTTTAAACTATTTTATTGTATATTAAAAAATGTTAAATTAATATATAAAAGCAAATAATTAGGAAGTTATGCTTATTTTTATAATGGATTTTTGGTTTATGAGCTAATTTATTTATTTATTACTTGTTTTTATTGGTTGATTTATTTGTAAATTTTTCTATTTCTTTATTTTTTATTTATTAATTTATTTATATATTTGTTTATTTAATTTTTTTTATTTATTTGCTTATTTATTTATTTATATTTTTTTTATTTATAATTAATTTGTATTTATTTTCTGATTATTTATTTATTTACGTTCCAGTTGAATGTTTAAAAAGAAGTATTAAATAACATTGTAAGCCTTCTAATAAATTAAAGAGAAACATTAAAAAAAATACATATTATTAGACCTGCAGAGTATCTTATAGTCGGTTACCTCCGACAGTCATTGGCTAAATTGTTTATTTTTTTGTGCGTTTGTTTATTATTGCTGCCAAAGAAATTGACACCATTGTGGGGTTAAATGTTGACAGCCTGTGACAGATGCTGCTCCTGTAATATCTACTTTAAAGACCTTTCAAAAATTGTCTGGTAATTTATGTCGAATGTCTTTCTGCTGTTTTATTGTTAAAACATAATCAAATTGTAAGGCCAAGCATTGATAAAGACAATGGGTTATTTTTTTTTTTTTGGTTACTTTGCTTGCCGTCAACGTGGCGTATGGGCAACCCTTTTCACGCCTTAACGTGTAAGGATTATGCGCTTTGGCAACTTTGGCTCGTGTCCGTATCCGCTTGTTGTTGTTTCTGTTGTTGTTGTCGCTTTTGTTGTTTATTTTCTTGCCGTTGATTAAATGCGAAAACAAAAGGAAAATGTTAAAGATTAACGCGCAACAAAACCGCAAAGGAGCAAAGTGAAAGACACAAATAAAAAATAAAACAAAAACAAAAGACTAAATGTAAACTTTGGAACTTGGTTTGAAGGGGTTTCCGGAAATTCCGGCAAAACAGACGCAAAGCTGCTGCTGTTAAACACTCTTGAGCAAAAGTTTTTAAGTGCGGAATTTGTAATTTTTAAACTTTTCCGACAAATACGCATAAGCAAGTGAGCAATATAACAGCCTTTTGTTTTTCTTCTACTATTTTTCTTTTTCAGGTTTCCTGGATACGGAAACGTGATCTGCATATACTGACAGCTGGCTCCACCACATATACGTCTGATCAGCGATTTCAGGTGCGTGACATGAACTGATAAAAACAAAAATACAACCAAACAAAACTTTAAGCCCACATAAGCATGACATGTGTGTTTTGGCATATCTAAGGCTTTTGTATTTTATTCCTAGGTTTTGCGTCCTGAGAGCTCGGCCAATTGGACGCTGCAAATCAAATATCCACAACCACGCGATTCCGGCGTATATGAGTGTCAAATCAATACGGAGCCCAAGATGTCGCTATCCTATACCTTTAATGTTGTGGGTGAGTAGAGTAGCTCTTAGCATAATAATACCCAAAAAATTGAGCCCGAGAGCATGCTTCAAATTGTTGCGTGTTCCAAATTGTTGTCATATTTGTGTTAGAGTTTTTCCTAGCAACATTTCCCCTTGGCTACTTTAACAAAGTATGCGGCCATTAAAGGCTTCTGTGGCATAGCACAAAATTGTATCAGTGTGAATTTATGTATGTGTGTGTGCTTGGTATTATTCTGTTGTATGCTGGTAATAAGCAATGTAAGCACTAAAGCAAGTTTTTGCATTACTCTGCTCGAAATAATCGTAGCTCTTGTCCTGGGGGTTTCCTAGCCACACATAAAACTGCCCATATCGAAATCCTGAAAGTTTGCAAAATTCCAAAAGCACACACACAAAGACACACACACACACGCATACTCATACAAATAAAGCCAAATGTTTTGGTCACAAAACACTAAAGTGATTACTTTTAGGTATAATACCTTTCAAATTTGTTTTAACCAAATACTGCTAAAAACAAGCAACAACTACAATATGTAGATTTTGAAAGCTTAAGCAAGACATTCTCGTCGTATATATGTGTAAGAGTTACGTTCCTTCAGTACCACGTACAAGTACTTGCCCCATCCAAAGCCAATGCTTTTGAGGCTTAAACTCACATATTTTGCTGTGCTATCTTTCGGGCTTGGATCAATCACCACCGCTACACTACAAGTTGTTTGCTACTCGTAGGTACTGAAATGTGGTTAGCTTACACCGCTGCACTAAAATACGACAGTCAGTCGCTTTTTGGATAACTCAATTCATGCACAGGGCTCAATCACCACGGCTGCAGCACAGCACGACATTGTGACGTCATTGCGTTTGAGCTTTCAACTTAAATCGGATACATTATTTTAAATATCTTAAATACTGCAGTCTTTCCATAGTCAGTAGCTTTATGGATAGCTCAATCCATGCATTCTGGTTAATCGCCACCGCTGCAACATAGCACGACATGATGTCAATCTACTTATGCTTTTGACTTAAAATAGATACCTTATATATTACTTTCAATATCTGCATGATAGAATAATCTCAAGTGAGCTTATCTGAGCTCTTATTGTCTCTAAGATCTCAGCGTTTCTACAGACAGATGGCCAGCCATGTCTCCTGACGGTAGCTTTGAGAGATCTTCGGCATCAGCTTCTCCATGTTACATGCATTTTCATTATTTTAACTAAACCCTTATCTTAAAGCTTAAAATTACTAAGTTGGTTGCAGTTTGTACTCCTTTTCTTTAATCGAAAATGACTCTATCCTTTCAACCAACAAAAAAAAAAACATAAGATGATGGAAAACCAAGATGGCGTAGTTTCAAAAGTGACGTTTACTGTCCTGCGGCTACCCTATATCATAGTCATTGCTGTAGATTCAGGTCAATGTATGCAAGTTGGACGGCAAAAAAGACTAGAGAATAGTAGTGTAGCGGTGGCAATTGTACCCAAAACGACACTCATTCAAATTTAGTACACACATTGCGTACTAAAGGGCCTTATATGAACACGTGCATATAAGTTGTGTAGGGTGCATGAACTCGTATCTGTTTTAGTCATTGCCCTTTCAGGCGTTGTTGGTACCAGCCCAGTAAGTACCCACTGAGTGGCTCAAAGCTCCATGTGATTATAAAATTTCAAATTCGATTAGGTGCAAATTGAGCATAATTTCCAACTGTGTGTGTGTGTGTATATTAGTGCGTATCTGTGTGTATTTTGTTGCAGGAACAGCACAAAATGGCCGCTTAAATATCAAGCCCTATGGAGCACAAACAGAGGATATAGCCAGCTAATGCCGGCATTGATGATGTGTTGTGCAACAACAAATTAAGAGTGTCTTATAGTGTAAGTTTGTTGTTTTTATTGTATCTTTGAGATACGTGTACAGTGAACGCTAGTAATTAGTTTATGCCCGGCAATCATTTACAGCCCTAACCCAAACCTACTTGCGTAGAGCTCCAACTTTTGGACAAGCGCTTAGAGGGTCAGTAATTTTAAGGCTTTGCTTCAGTTGAAAATTGTTAAGGTATAAGTAAAATATCTTGCTGAGAGAAGCTTGATGTCTGTGTGTTAAAAAGGCATACAAGCAGACTAGTTATGTGTGTAATTCGTGAGTATAATAGTAAAGAACTTCATAATCGTGTTAGGGCGCTTTAATGAATAGTTGAACAACCGTGGATGACAGCCATGATTTTTTTTTAAATTTCTACAAAAGTGCTGCTTTTTGGGCTATCTTATGTTAATGTTTAGCAGCATATCTTAGCCTACAACGGTTAACTAATAAGTCTGGAATACTTAAAACTGGTAGTCGCTGTAGAGATCTTGTAGAAAAGCTCCTTGAAGCTTAGCTGTAGAATAGCTGAACCTGAAGGTTTCATTTATTACAGTTCTTTAAACTTCGCGTTAACTTGCCCTCTAACACTAACAAAGAACATAATATCTCTATATAGAGGTTGAAAGTAGTTATTTTTAGAATAGTTTGCTGATCAGGTTTTACGTTTTGTAGTGAAACTTGCGTTTTCTTCAAATATAAAGCCGAATCTCCTTCTTCTCTCAATGTTAAGCTATAGTTTAGATCTCGGGTGCTATGTTGTCCGGCCCGGCGGCCTTACCCAACTAAGCGATAATAAGTGATAGTTTGCGTAAATTAAGTTTAATCTCATTCTCATCTGTCATATAATAAGATAATAAGCAATAGCTTACGAAAATTTAGTGTCAATGTCTTTTTCTACTGTTCAAAGAAAATTCTCAACTGCTCATAGAATAGGATATCTCCTTCTTTTCTAGTGAGATGATTGAGAAAAAGCGATAATTTACGCAAATTTAGTGTCGCCTCTTTCCTCTCCGGGAAAGATGACATGATAATAAGCGATAGTTTACGACAAGACCTTTTCAAGTCGGATGATATTATAAAAACGAAAGTTAACACAAACGCATCTTTCATCTTTCTCTTATCATATGATATAATAGTAGTTGAAAGTTTACACAAATTTACTGTCGTCTCTTTCTTGTAAAGTCAGATGATATGATAATTACTCAAATTAAGTTTTATCTCTTTTTTAGCTGCTCATAGAATATGACATCTCTTACTTTTGTAGTCAGATGATATGACAATAAGCGATAATTTACGCAACTACAGTGTCGTATCTTTTGTATTTCGTCAGATCATTTTATAATTATCTATAAATAACGCAAATTCAGTTTCATCTCTTTCTTTACTGTTCGTAGAATATGACATCTCTGTATTTTTTAGTGGCTAACGCAAAAACAGTGTCATATACTTCTTGTCTGATCAGATGATGTGATACAATGCAATAAATAACGAAAATTCAGTGTCATCTCCTCTTTATCTGGTCAGAGGATGTGATAATAGGAGTCAGTCTATGCAATTTTACTGTCGTCTCTTTTTCATCTGTTCAGTTGATTTAATAAAGAGTAATTTCTATTTTCAAAATTTCAATCTTCTTTTGCATCATCTGATTTATGTGCTATAAGAGTTTTAGAACTAATATCTGCTAGAGCTGTGAATAACAAGCAATTTGTGGATGAATGCAACACTTAAAAAATATAAATGCGCATTTGTTAGATTAAATTTTTGATTAAGACTTTTGTTTTCGTGATCGCGCGCTATATGCAGCATATCCAGTCACGTATGCAACAATTTAATATAAACGAGTATGGTATGAGTTATTGTATGTGTGTTTATGAAATCTTGTTGCATTTTTATCGCATCATATTAGCTATGCATTTTGTGCAAAATGATTTGGTGCGGAAGAATGCATTCAATGAACTCATATATTTGATTTTCGACATTGTATGTATGTGTGTGTGTGAGAATATCACATCCCATGAGTGTGTGTGTGTGTTTGTGTGTGAGTATTCTTTTATTGTTTCATTTAAGAATGAAAACTGGTCACATGGTCAAAGACTTTGGTTATTATGAAGTAGATGCATGTGTTTGTGTTCGTATCTGTTTGGACAGTGGAGCATGCAAATTTGATTATGAATGTTTTAGTGCAATAAAAAATATATGAAAAACAAGTAAAATAAGTTTATACGCATATAAACAAAGAAAGAAAACTTGATATGCAGACAGATGAACCCGTAGCAAACAAGTCAGACAGTAGCACAGACTCTCATACAGACACATAGGGTATCTGGCCATAAATATTACATTTTCTGAAAATGCAAATGACTGCCAAACGTCTGTATAAAATACTCCATCCAATTTTTTGCACTTTATGCCCCAGTTTGGCTAGGTTTCTCATTTGAATAGCCAAAAAAGAAATGTGTATATAAAATATTCGACATGCCACTCACGTGGCATCAACAGCAGTGCATGCCACATTTATACAAAGCACAAAAGAATTCTTAGGCACACGGGAGCCAAAACAATTTGCAAATGTTGCGCAAAACTCAGAGCATAATCCTTGGGAGTCAAATGGGATAATTGTTAAAAAAAATCATAAGGCGTGCGGCACTTTTGTATTGGGTGTTCTTTTAAGCACTTTTGGTTTTGAACGTTGAAAGTGGCCATTTTTGTTCTCTTCGTCATCTAAAGAGAAGAAGATCGAAACGGCAGCAACAAGAAAGCATTTACGGCGCTTATTGTGTCATATGCTGTTTGTAACTAATGTGCACGGTTTGTTTAATGAACAAAATCCTTATTAAAAAATTTTTCCCACAAACTTCATTCTTATACATATATAATATGCATAAAAAAAAGTTTGCTTATAAAAAAATCACCCTATATTTAGCTGCAACCAATAGCAGCAGCTTAAAGAGCTACCAAAAACCAGCTTAAAGTGCTACCAATGAGCAGCTGAAAGTGCTACCAAAAACAGCTTCAAGGGCTGCCAATACTAGCTGCACCTTAAAGTGCTGCCAATTAGTTTTATAAGTCAAATATTATCTTCTATACATATAAAAACGAATGTATGTTTGTACGAGACTTATAGAATCCACTATATTGCAGTGTGATTGTGTTCATATTTACAGGCTATGTTCGGTATGTTGTCGAGAAGGTTTACAAGATAAGTATGGACACCTTTCGATAGGTGGCGCTGAGTACTGAGCATAGTTTTCAAATGCAACGAAAAAAACACAGTGTTCACTCAGTTTCCATTCATTTCAAATTTGACAGACGAGCATTTCGAATTGGAAATGAAAATTGAACAATATGATGGAAGCAACCATTTTGAATGGCAAATTCAAAGGAGAAAATGTGCTGTTACCAAGCATTGCAATGATATCAACAGATATGCCTTTCGAATTTAAACGCTTGCAGTTTCCAATACGACTCGCATTTACAATGACCATCAACAAAGCGCAAGGACAATCGCTACAACTTTGTGGATTGAATTTAGAGAATCCATGCTTCTCCCATGGACAATTATATGTAGCCTGCTCACGTGTTGGAAAACCATCTGACTTATACGTATATGCAGCAGATGGAACAACTAAAAACATTATGTACCCAAATGCACTTCAGTAAATAGCATTCAATTGAAAACTTGAATACACAATGTTCCAAAATATAAATTGAATATTGTTGTAACGATATTAGTATTTCTTTAAATTTAGTAAACGGCACAGCAAGGCGTGACGGGTATAGCTATTTTTAATAAAATTGCATGCAGAAAGGCAGCTTAAAATTTGCCTAGGCCTGCCAACTTGTTGACTTTGGGCCCACTGTGCAACTGCTGGCGCTGCCATTGTCGCTGCTTGCTGCAAACACCCAGCACATGACGTTGTGTTAGCATTTTTATGCGCTTATGCAAATAAAAAATATTTTTTTTTTTATACTAAAAATGCCATAAATTTGGTGTAGTGAAAATTCTATTACACACAGGGTCTTCTGCTCCCACGCACTACAGCGCCGGAGTTGACCAGGAAATGTTTGGTGTCGCCACAATGTTTTGAACATCAAGCAGCAGCAGGAGTGTGCACAGAGCTTAAATTTCAAAGTTTATGCTCTGTACTCCAACCTAAAACTCAGACTCGACACGAATCTCACTTGTACAGTGTGTACAAGTTGTCTCGATTTAATTTAGAATTTAAGGCAAATTACCAGCGTCTTGCTGATAAAGTGAGCAAATTGAAAATGAAATTATTTTGTGTAAGAAAACATTTGCAGCGAATTTATAAAGTTGATGTCAGACAGAAGACAGAAGACAGACGACAGTTGACAGCGTACAGATGACTGGGGGCGAGATGATTGTCAGTCAGACAGTCTAGTGAGAGGTGTCGTTGATGCTGTTGAAAAATTTGTTTACAGCGGCAAATGTAATCAAGCGTAAGCGCGACTTGATTTTTTTTTTTCTATTTTATTATGCTCTTGCAAAGGGTATACAAGGTTGAGAGAAATCTTTTCATGTCAAAAAAAGCGTTATCCTAGACACGTTTTCTAGGTTCCATGAATACAAATTGCTAGGTTAAAGAAGCTCACCTCACTAACAAGACGTGCAATAGATAATGCTGTCATCAACTTTTTTATAGATAGTAGCTGAAAAATATTTTATGCTAGTGACTAAAAGCATTTTTCCACGAAACAATCAATTTTTTTTTCTTGAATTATATGCCGATTATGTAGTCATAGACCACATGGGCTGAATTTTCTTTGGACACTCAAAGGCACTGTCAAAGGCTTGACTGTCTGATTGTAAAAGATAAAACGGTCACACTTTTTATTATGCTCTTTCTGAACACACCTGATTTAAAATGCCGCTTTGCAACATTGCTAAACTGCAAGAGTATGCAAACTTTGACTAAGCATGCTTAGTTTTTTTCTCTTTCTTTTTATTTTTCAACTTACTAACTACAGGTATAAACAAAGTTAAAAACAAATTGCAAAGAGCAATGAGCCGCGGCTCTCTATGAATAAACAAGAAGAGCGTAGAGAAAAACAGCGACCCAAACACTGAGTAAGTGGACGGTCGATAAAAGTCAGGTAAATCGCAGACAATGTTGAATGCTCAGCTCCTGCTTGAAGAGCAGATTGCTCATTTCGGTCTACGTCATCAGGCAGCAGTTACTCAGTGCTTGTTGTTGGTGATAGCAGGCGCCAAATTGCATGCAATCAAGCGAAAATAACCCAACAAACTTAGCAGCTGCCACACAATTTGTGCACACAATAAGCATATAAGTATGCTAACACAGATACACACACATAGATACACGCACACAGATACATACTGTAAATGTAGGCCTATATACTTCTATAGTGCATGAAGTTTAAAAATGTTCAGCGCTGTTCTGGTACTCACTTTATATACACTAAACCACTAGGGTAGACTGGGCAGGCAGATGGTAGCTGGCAAGAACGTAACCCTATTTTGCAATGATGATCAGAGAAGAGAAGAATAACGTAGCTTACACCCATAGGGAAATGAATTTTCCAAGGTGCCGCAAAGAAGAGCTTGAGTTTAGCTGCGCAAAGAATATGGCTGAAATAGTGAAACAACTTTGATAAAACTGCGTTTTTATGCATTTCATATTAATCTGAACATTTGTGCAAAGTTTGATCAAAATTGGTCCACTACTTCATATAGCTTCCTTACAAAGGTTGAACCAGTACCGCCATATAAAACATGTTTTGTTAAATGAAGCCCTTAAGTTTAACATTTAGAATTTTAAAAAAATATTTTTTTAACTTTCAATCAATCTGCATTTCTTTTAAAAAATCGTTTGGGGGACTTTTTTTAGACTTACATTTTTTTATTGATGCTACAATTATTAAATTAAGGAAACAATAATTAAACATTAATTATTGTATTTGTTTTACTATGGCCTTAAATAGGAAACGTTTTTTATGATTAGCAATTGTTTTTGCAAGTTCCTAAGCCAAGTAAAGTAAGTGTCAAAATACAAGTAAGGTACTATATACCAATAAAATAATATTCTATAAGTGAGGAAGAAAGGAAAATTTTATTTTTCCAAGCCTAAAGTACAGTGAATTCAGTTCGTCACCTTGACGAAAGTGTTGAAGGCAGCAGTTCCGGCAAATAAAACTTCAAAAAATCTTCTTCAAAACGAAAATCAGAACAGTCCTGATTGTTTGTCAATTGACAGGCCAGTAAATTCAGTTCAATTGCAAGTAACTTGTACAAGTTAACAAAATGCATAAAGTTTTAATACCAGAAATTTGGCAAACCTCAAATATGGGTGTATGTGTAAAACTTAAGTACCTTTATATTATTGTATATCCTCAAAAGAAAGAGTCTGTCTGTGTGTGTGTGTGCTGCGGTTAATAAACTAACAAACCAAAATTATTATGCATAATGCGATTACAGAATAAATTGCATACTTTGGGGAGCTACCAAGTTGCTTTGCAAGTTGGTTTTGTCTTTCCAACGACTTTTCGGCTTTTGTTGCAAGTGTTGCAGTTGTTGCATTTACTTGTTTATTTACTTAAGTGTTTGTTTGGGTAAATAGTTTTGGCACAGCCAGTTCTATGGGAGAACTGACCCCAATCGTATGCAAATTGTACGTGAGCAAAACTTTTCTTTCACTTATTATTATACGCAGCATACTTTGCGGCGCTTTATGTGAAATTCCTTCAGGGCTGGGCTTTCAACTGCAGCACTTAAAACTACAATGCCAAAATGAATTGAGTAGCATTAAAAACTGCATTAAGTTATATTTATGCGAGCACACTTACACTCATATTGCGTACGTCAAGTCGGTCATGGCCGACTTTTGGGTACTCATTACTAGGGAGGTAGTAACCTAATAATGGAATAGACTGCACACTTTTTTCTAAACGAAATTACTACAATAAGTGAGCTGGAAACTTTAGAACTAGTTCTTGATCGTAATTGTTTTTGTGACGAATGAGCTATAATTTTTGAGCCACTGCACTTTGCCACATTTTTGGAAAAAGGTGCAAATTTTCATGAGTGAATATTCTTATTAGAGTTTTATCTCGTGTGCAATTACATAAATACAAATATTGTGATGACAACTCTGAAAATTTGGAAAGCTTACAAGCTCTGATCAACAACCAGCTGGTTACTTGTGACAATATAAAATTGTAATATTTAAAAAATCTGATTTCTTCAATTTATTCTCACATGCCAAAAAACGAACTTGTATTTTATTTAATATATATTTTAGTACGCCAACAACTAATATAAAAATATATATATATATTAATAAAATGACGTTAGCCGAAGGTCTATGCTGCCAGAGCTATAAATAAGCATCTTGCCTTATTAGTTTAGTTTTTAAGCTATTCTAATACTATTAATAAATAAAATAAAATAAAATGACGTATACGTAATATAGCCTTATACTTGAGAAAAGTTTTCGCGTTGCCAGATCAATCAAAAATCTTTTTTCAAATTTTATGCGTATGCAGCCTTATATGGGCGGTTAAGTTAGGCATTGACATAACGATCAACATTTTTTATTCAAATTCTATGCGTGCTATTATTATCGAGATCACCAATTTAAGCTCTGCAAAAGTATTATTCGACGATCATGACAGTCATCGGAAGTGATCAACCGGATCCAAGGAAAGAATACTGGGGACTTTAGGGTTGTTATGAAAATAGTAAAAACGTTACAGTTACAAGTTTTTGTAAACAATTGTGAAGATAACGAAAGAATTTAAAAGGTGTGCAACCAATAATTAGGAGCCTATAAAAATTACGTATACGCGGCGAGTACAAATGTTATACCTGAAAAGCACGATTTTGTTTCATTCCTTGTCATTTCAGTATAATTTTTTTTGGTTGAATACCAACTTGTGCTCTTTAAGTAAATTACTAATTAAATTTGTTTTGAAGGTCATTCTATTGTATTTTAGTTGTAGCACCGGGACTTCTTCTGTTTGCTTAAAGCAAAATTATTTCACTCCATAATTTACATATTAATTAATTTATTGTATATTTAACTAAAAATAAAAACCTTCAAACCTAACATTTAGACAATGAATATTTTATACAATAATGCCAAAATGCTCCATTTGCGCACATCTTCTTAAAAGTATTCCAATCATTCAAAAATTAAGAATTTCTATCTAAAAATCAAAGCTCTTGAAGTGAGAACTTTTCTCTCAATGACAGAAAAAAATTCATGACGTACTTTTGGAATCGATAATTTTTTTTTTATTAAAAAACGGTCGATTTTGAGCGTGAAGTTCTCGATTTTTTTGCTCTGTCTAATTAAAGTTTAATTTATACAATTTTAATATTTCCATCATCTGCGATTCTTTACAATGCAAAAATCCAACTAAGCTTTTAAGAAATCCTTGTAAAGGAATAACATTAGCCATGTATTCATACAGTAACTCTTAGGGAAAGAATCGGAACCTGGGCCATTACAACCGTAAGTCGGTCTTGTGTACGTTTAATTTTAATCAACCTATTTATTGAATTTATTTTGGTGAAATTTTTTCCTGGAACTTCTATCTCTTTTTTCCGAATCAATTGCCGGATAAAGAAAAATTATATATTCATTCATCATATATGTCATACTTCATAGGTTCGGCAACACTTCCTGCTGCACGTAACATACACTCTACCAAACTTAATATACTCTTTAACCCAATAAGTAACGCGTTTGAAAACACTTTGCAGAGCGTGAAAATGGTATGAAAATGAATTTATCTAAGACTGGGCAAAGAAAAAAATAATTGCACAATGCAAAAACTATGAACATAAACTACGAAGGGCACTTAGTACAAATGAATTGTAGAGTTGCCGCAACATGAATCTAATATTTATGTTTGTTCGGGCGTAAGGAAACCAAAGATGCCAGAGTTGCCAGGGTTGTCACTTCCTGCCGCTTTTCAGCGTACTTTTATTTGCGCATTTAGTTTTTGCTTGAAATGCCGCATTGAATTCGCTATTTCACTTGGTTACTGTTTTTTGGTTTCGTGTCAAAGTAAATTCACTTGATAAATTACACAGATATCAACAGCCTCTCATCTTTATAGTGTAGTCATCATCTTAGAACTTGCTGGGTCCGATGATTAATGTCTTTCAGTTTTGCACGATGGCGCTGCCGAATTATTAATAATACATAATAATAGCAGCGCACACATACACACAAGCGCACACAGACACAGTGATTGCCAATTCGAATGGCTCACGGTGCGTATGCGTATTTATGTTTATGATAATGATGTTTTGGGCATTTTCATTAAGTATACGTTGTGCCTTTGTTAAATTTGAAGATTTTGACAAGCAAAGCGTAGAAAATGAAATCTTTTCTCACACTCCCGACAAAAAACAGTCTATTTTGTATGCTGCTACTTCATCAATTGTACGATGTTTTGTCGCTGACTTTTACAAATTGAATTTATTTATTTGATTTGACAATTAATTCCAAGCAATTTGCGCTTCGAATTCTGCGCTACTCTATGCAGGCTACTCTACCGAGCCTAGTCGGCAGCCAAGATTAATGGCTCTAACGAGTAAGCCACGGATTGGCATTTAAAGACTGCGGCAAGCATTTAAATTTCCAACAAAAAAATATACATACATATTTAGTACATAAGCAGAGCTAAGTGGAAATGATGGCACATTGGGGCACACTGTGAAATTGTATGTCACTTAGTTTGAAAAACGAGGCTATAAATATGTTGTTTGTGCAAACATACATCAACATATTCGGGGTAATAAATTTTTACAGTTGCGCCGGCACAAGCCCCAAAACCCAACCAGAAACAGAAGTTTATGTGCACAAACCGATATACTAGACATAGTTAACGAGGGCAGTCTAAAAAGTAATCGTGCTAGTATAGATGACAAGGCTAAATAAAATCTATGTTTTCATACTCGTAAAATACAAATAATCGGAATAACAAATAAAGAACCACTAGAAAAAAATAGTGTTTTTTTTGGGAATTCTGATAGAAGCTTCTTTATGAGCAACTTTCTCCAATTTGGTGTCTTCCAAAGAAAATGATTGGTTGATGGGTTAAATATAGGCCTTCGTTTCATAGATGATCAGATGATTTGAGGGAAATCTGCTTTCACTGTGCCATTTCTACCTATTTAGTCCCAAGCTTCTGAGAATAAGGCAGTTGAGATCTTATCTGCTGGTACCTTGTTTGGTAGAAAAAAAAACAAAAATTTTGCCACATTGCATATATTTTTTGCTAGTAATCAACATCGACACATAGCTTCGAATTTTCAATCGTTATATCATGTTAAATACTATTCATTTGCATTCACCCTCGCCGCTCAGAATCCCTTTTTGAGCTTCTTCAATGTCGATACATTTTTGTTCACTTATGAGGTGTTGTGAAAACAAAATTCTTGGAACGAATACGAAAGCTCTCAACAATTTCCCATTATTTCGATTAAATATTATCTAATACTGCCTGCAGCTTTGAGAGGAAATTCTAAGGAATTTTTTTTCCTTGTTTCGACATTCCCTTGTTCGTGGATGTCTTCAGCTTCCTCACATCCATTTTGGGCCATATTGTTTTTTACTCGTTCGAGTAAGATGCTTAAGGTCTCAACAATCTCCCTCTGCACTCATCTTTCTGGAATGGTTACTTCCCTTAACTCCTATCGAGGAGAACGAGCTTATGGTCTATACTGACGGCTCAAAGACAGAATTGGGCACAAGAGCGGGTGTGTTCTTTGAAAAGCTTTTAACGAGGCTTTATTCCGTCTTTGGTGTAGCTTACGATCTGTACTGACAGTTCAAAGACAGAAGAACGCTCAGGAGCGGGCGTTTTCTCCGAAGAGCTTTTAAAGAGGCTTCTCTCCGTCATCCCCAATAGTGTAGCTTACGATCTGTACTAACTGCTCAAAGACGGAAGATGGCTTATAGGCGGGCGTTTTCGCTGAAGAGTCTTCCACGAGGCTTCATTCCGTCTCCCAGCTGGTGTGGCTTAAGATCTGTACTGGCAGCTCGAAGACGGAAGATGGCTCAGGAGCGGGCATTTTCTCTGAAGAGCTTTCGAGGAGTCCTCATTCCGTCTTCCCAACAGGTGTAGCTTACTATCTGTACTGACGGTTCGAAGACGGAAGAAGGCTGAAAAGCGTTTGACGAGGCTTCATTCCGCCAACTGATGTAGCCTATTTCAGGCCGAGATATACGCGTTTTGGCAAGCGAAAAGTCCGATAGGACGAAAGTTCAAGAAACGCATTAATTCGAAAGCTCAAGGCTTTGTAATGTCATACCACCAAAAGAGATCGTATGCATAACAAGGTAATGGCGCTAAACCCTAACCAATATCACTCAATCACTCTCTGCTTCGTACCAGGGCACTCCGGTGTACCTATTGGCTAGCTGAAAATTTAACCCAAATCAGATGATTGATGATAAAGAGAGCAACGAAATATTTATTAGCCAACCCTCGCATATCCCATTATGCCTTACTAGCACATATATTTGTGTAGTAGAATATGTAAAAATAAATAAAAAAAAAAAAAAGTAAAAGAGCAAAAGGAGTAAAGAAGTTCTTTCCCAAAAGTATGCCATGCGCAAAGTTCATTGCTCTATATATTGTTATGGCATAGGCTTATGCGCGCTTTATACGCGAAATCAAGAACATCCAGAAGAAAAATGAAAATGCATTTTCATGTTATTTTTCCTTACAGTCATCTCCCAGCTCCGCTCCATATACGTTTGCTGTGGCTGCACAAATTTTTGCCGAGCGGTCGAGCAGACAAGCCAATGTGTAAACAAGACTCAGCAGCTGTCAGGCCCTGGTCTCTCAGTTCGAGTCCTCTGCTGGCTTCCCAACTGTTTATCTTGGGGACTTGCAACGTGTGCAACGAGTAACCGTAACCATTACCGTTACGTCTGCCTTGATGTGTTTGTTCCAATGTTGGCAGCTGTCAGCCATCTTTGGCATGTGGCCAACGAACTGAACGGACCGGAACAAAACCGAACTGAACCGAAAAGCTTCTTGTACAAGTAGCATTTGTAATTTTTATTTTTTGTGTTGGTTCTACTTGCCGACCAACATAATGAGAGCTCAAACAGCTACGGATTGCCTTCTTGACTAGCCGACTATGCGTCTAGCTGGACATTTAGAAAATTCTGCTAAGCCAACTTAGCATAAAAAAAGGCAAAAAGCAAAGAGTCAGACAGCAGAAGATTTTTGCGCTAGAAATTCTTTTAATCATTTGCCCCATATAAAACTTTTCATATAACTCGTTATATGGAATGAGATATTAGACACAAAAGACTCTACCAGAGCCAATCTGGAGCGCAGGGATATATAGTGCTTAGTAAGTACCGCAAAACCCTCAAAGAAATTTAGGTATTAGGGCAACATTTCTCAGATAGTCTTATATTTTAAGGCACCCAAAGAAACTGTTCCAAAATCATTACTCCTCTCATTTTTGACATTATTAAAAATTAAATATTATATGAAGAAGATCTATATAGGGTGTTCACTTTGTCGGGCATTTTAGAAGGGCAAAGTTTTATGTTATTCCAATTTTAGTTTTGTGAATTTTCTACATTTAGTCGTGCTAAGTAAATTATCTTTTCCATACATAAGATACTCACTGTGATGAGTAAACGTTTCCATTTATAATGCAACGGGTCCGTCTGCCAATTGCCGCTAACACTTAATCTAATTATTGTTAAATAAGCAATTTCCCTTTGAGGGGCGTGCGTGCGGGTCTCAACACCCCAAGGAAATTTCCTGTTATTGCCACAAGAAATTTATATATTTTTTTTCTCTACTGTCAGCAGGCAGTGCAGAGTTCATGCAGAGAAAAAGGTAAAAAGAAAATTTTATCCAGGTATTTAATAAGCATATACGAACTTTGCATACACTAAATTGTAAAGAAAAACACTTTTCAATCTTCGTTCAAGAACTTATTTATTCGTAAGCCTTAAAAAAAAAAAAATACAAAATTTTTCTTCAATAATAGCTTAAGGTTACTATCAAACTATATATATCGGCAGAGTTTCTAAGCCAGCAATTTGTTTCTTCTTTGTTCTAGCATTTTTCGTTATTATTTTCACCTACGAAGTGATCATTTAAAACCTCATCACAGTAAAAAAAACTCACACAAAAGATAACCATACGTCTCTGCGACGAACTCTTTGTGCATCTCTAGCGTAAATTCAACCCACCGCTGTGGAAAAGCTGATGTTCCAACTGAGAGTGAAAGTTTCGTACAGTGACGATCGTGAGAGAGCGAGAGAATTAAATAACAAAGTGGTAGATAAAAAGCAACTTAGGTATGCACTTTGGAAGGTTATCAGAGTAAGGTGAACTAAAAATGTAAAGCAAAGCACAAAAGCCATATGCGGGGTCTTTGCCACATGCCCGCAGCCACACACACACGCACACATATAAGTGTTACCACATGAAATTACCTGGCTCTGCCACAAACCCACACACATATATATGCACACACTTATATACTAAGACACCATATAGACTAAGCGGATGTGTGGTGTCGACATATACACACTCACACCCACACAGCTGCAAGTGTGGCAATAATTTTTGGCCATTTTCCTTTGTCGTTGCGTCTGTGTGTTCTCCAAGTCAATGGCAGCCAGCAGCAAAAGTCATAGACGGTTAGCTTTTCCTGCCGCAATTGTTTTCCCAGGTCGCCCTATATACATATGTATGCGTGTGTGTGTTCCAGATAATCGGCGCTATATACAAATCCCATCTGGAGTTTGCTTAGCTTTGTGTTCTTTTTATCGTGACTTTAGCGCATTGCTTTTGCCATTGATATTTTATTTTGCCATTAAGTAGAAAAGAAATACCTTTAATATCACTTGAAAAATCTCAACTATTAACTGCTGGCAAAATCGATTCTGAAGTATATACATAGGCTTAAAAAAAAACTGTAGTGGCAATTCTTTGCCTCCTAAGTAAACCCATAACACTTCAAAAAAAAAACCAGAGTAAGTGTGGGTTAAACAAAAAGGGAAAACTGAAAATAAAAAAATAAAAGCAAACAATCTTCAGTTTCATTCCTTTTTTTTTTTTTTTTTTAAATTTGAAAAATACGTCAAACTCAAACAGTAAAAAACTAAATTTTTAAGTAACAAAAAAATGTGCATGTTTAATTTTTTTTATATGATTAATAATAACAATTTAATACGGATGCATGAGGCATCTGGTATCCCTACTATTGTCTGGAAGATTTATTGCTAATCCATTTTTGTAATTAAGAAGTTTTTGGAAATCTCTTTATACTGTTCCTAAAAAGCTAATATTTAGTTCTTTGTGCAATTTTAAGTTGCTTAGGAGATATTGATATAGTCCACAATGTTAACAATGTTGCACAAAAACAGCAAAGTACGAAAGTTGAAAATTCGAAATAAAATTTATTTTACTATTTATGTTCGTATAAACATCATTCACATGCAATCGAAACATAATAATAATATCTGAAGCCCTTCTTTAGCAGATATCACGATACACATTCACAAAAAATTTACTTCAAGAAAATGGGAATCAAAAGCACATTTATTAATTGTAGGAAAATCATGTAAGTCTGCGAGACGATGACATTTTCATTTTTTACCCTCTCTCTCTCTCTCCTGATCGCCACTGCACGAAATCCTCACTCTCAGTTTGCTCTGTGGGTATCACCGGCTTTTCGATGGTTGTTGTTTTTAGGCGTTCAATTGACTTTATTCCGAGAAATGCACAAAGAGTACGTCGCTGAGACGTATGGTTATCTTTTGTGTAAGTTTTTTTTTATGTAAATAGTTTTAAGTTAAATTACATATTTTTTGTTTGAAAAAATAGCTAAGTAGCCAAGATCAGAGAGAGAAGCGAACATGTTATTAGATTCGGAAAGCGAACACAGCTAAATTAATGTGAGTTAAAGCAAAAATGTAGATATCATGCTTACTACCAAAGTAGATGAAACTATCGGTGTGTGAGATGAAGACATACCTTTGTAATATATGAGTGAAAAAAAGGTGCAGTGTACACATTAAAGAAAACCAAAAAAATTGGAAAGCCATCGTAATCGTAAGCCATTTATTGCCATAACATGAAGTCTTCAAATAAAAAGTCTTTGAATCTCGGAGATTGTACTAAGACACTTCCTTATCAGGTCTTCGGATGACTAAAACACAGTTAATGTCAACGCTATCGACAACCTTGCTGCATAACTTACATAGTGCTTTACCTTTACAACGTTCGTCGCTCAAAAAAAAAACAATTCCCTATTAAAATGGTGGTCATAGATAAAAAAAAATAAAGTTTTTTAATTACGATTTGTCAACATTTCTTTCAAAAATGTGCTTTAAGGATGGAAAAAACAAAGTAAGTCGCCCCTAAGTTCGAAAAATCTTCCAAAAATAAGGAGTCTGTTTTAAGTTTAATCCTTTTATTAGTATTGAATACATGTACGAAATTCAAATCTGGTGAATATGCTAGATGTGAAGACAACACCCAATCAAAATTTATACCATATAACTTCGTTTTCATCTTTTTTTTATAAAGTCGATCGAAATTTCATTATTATTGTTAATATTAATTTATTATATTATTTAAAACAAATAGTATATTTTATTAACCGAAATGAATATGAGTCTTCTTCGGAAAAAATGAACAACAAATCAAAGCGCTGATGTTTTCCACAATCATATCGTAATCTTGTTTTGACAGTAATTATGGTTTGTGTTGGTCATCAATTTTGATAGAAATTTTTATGATACATAGTGTAGTAAACTATGTACTATGTAATAAAATCCTAAACTGATTGCATATTACTTCCATGTTGCACGCAAGGAGTCGTAAATAGACATGCAACCATTATATGTGTGCATAATTTTTTGCTTTGACAGTCCGTATGAAAAAGAACTAAGTGAGCCGGCAGCAGTCAGAACATCATGACTATAATATACCCCTAATTTATAAAGTTTTTAAACAAAATATATACGAATGTCTTTATAATTTAACGATATATGTTTTGTCTTGCTATATATTTAGCTAACGATAACTCGATAAATAATCGGAATTTCATGAGGCTAACATTGGCTAGTACCTCTTCTATTTTTGTGAAAATCATCAAAATCAAAGAGATCGATTTAAAATGTGATCCGCCAAACTTATTTTCATCCTTATGTATTATTTCATGATAATCCAACAATTAAAAACTAACACACGCATGTAACGTGTCTCTCCCAAAAAGAGAGCGCAGATTAAATTTTTGTATGGTAGCTATTTGAAATAGTGGTCGAGTTTTGTTCACACTTCACACAAATATAAAGACTAATATGAAAAACATAAAAACACGTAAATACATGTTAACTTTTTTTTTTTTTTTTAATTAACATGAAAAATTTGTTCCGCTGGTTTTTAGTTTTAGACTAAACATTTTTGTGAAGTTTTATCCAAATTGGTCTACTATTTCATATACATAGCTATCATACAAAATTGAACCATTCTTACTAACGCACTGCTTCAAGTCTATTTTTGGGCCTTCAAGATAAAAGGCCTTAAAATTGTTGCTTATAAAATTGTCTACGGAATATTTCATTAGAATTTAATAGGTATTGGTATTTTTGAGATTTATTTATATTGACTACACTCACTGGAGTATAATCAATTCTGTCATTTTTGTATTAACTATAAAATTTGCTGATTGTGACAGTTTTCAAATAAAAATATATTTAAAAAAAAAAATAAAATTTGTCGACTTATTATTTTCAATTTATTTAAATGCTTTCTCTCTATAATATAATTTATGTGATAGTTAAAATTTGGTTACAAGCAATTAAGACAGATATTTAGTTATTCATTTATTTTTGTTTTATATCTTTAATATTTAATTGTTGCTTAAAGCTAGCTCGATTTTATAAGGATAGAGTTAAGGCTTAACCTATGCAACTGAATCATTTATAATGGGTATTCGAAAAAGTTCGGTTACAAATATGACCAAAAATTAAACACATTTTTCTTATATTTGAGACACGCTTTATTAAACCAAATATGAGCCGTTTTGATCGATAACCTTTAGCCATTCTTGGGCTTAAGCCTTTATTCCATATGTGTAGATCTTATGGATATTCTGAGCGAAAAACTGATCCAAGTGTGTTTTGCAGAGAGTTCTGCAAAGATCGAAACAAATGATAATCTGAAGGTGCAAGGTCCGTGCTATATGGTGGATGCATCAAAACTTCCCAGCCAAGCTCTCTCAGATTCTGCCGGGTCATCAAAGTTGTGTGTTGTTTTTCGTTGTCATGATGGAACACTGGCCGTATTAATTGAATTGCTTGCTTCAATGTCGGTAATTTTTGACAGTAGAGAACAGAAATGGACATTCGGGTTATTAAACATCAAGCTTCTTTGAGTATCCAGCTTTCTTCAAATGGTTGATAACTGTTTGGTGATAAATACCTAGTTCCCTGGCAACTGACAACGTCCACGCTGCTTATGTGCCGGTCTTACTCAATTTTTTCCATGATTTCATTGACTTTTACATCTTTAACATCAAAATTATCAGATCGAAAGCGAGCAAACCACTTCGCTGCTGTTTTTTTTAGTTACAACATCATCCCAGTAAACTTCACAAATTTTTTCAACAGCCTGCGACGCATTCTTACCTTTTCTATAAAAGAAAAGCAAAATATGATGATAATATTCAGAATTTTCACTCATTTTTGAACGTATATAACTTTTCACAGAACAATGCGATTTTAATAATATCTGCTAACAAAATGAAGCATAAAACTTTCAAACAAGCTATAGCATTGTCAGATGCAGTGAATATTACCAGAGATATTACATTTAAGAGCCACCTAGCGAAAATTTGTAACTGAACTTTATCGAATACCCAATAATTAAGCTATTAATTACTTTTAAATGGTAACAGTTCCAAATATTAAAGTGTTTAATGAAAAGAACTTTTTTTAGTCATTGTACTAAATTGAAAATAAAAATATATTTTGACGTATGTTTGCAAGATACCTTAACCAAGTGTTGTCCTTTTTTTCATTTGCGTAATTCTCATTTCATTTATGAGTCAAAGGTTGCGCCATTACTCTTGACTTGTCGGAAACGATGATCAAATATATGAATATCAACTAAAGTTTTTATCTTCTACTAAAAAGTCTCAGGTGGATTGAATCCACTTTTAGAGCTTTCTGTTAGATAATCCACGTTTGTGTAGTATGGGGCTAATAAGTATTTTTGAGTTATGTATCGATATTGCTGATAATACTCATATCGGTTTATCATGGCTTAGTCGTAGAGTTTTTCTAAGAGTAGAATTTTGTGTATCTAGTACGCTTTCCGGCATCATGTGCAACGATGTATCTCAGCGACAGCATCTTTCAAAATGGCTGAGTTTTTTCACTTACGAGAGTGGGATTGTGCAATTGGGTTTCCATAAATTATTATAGGGGCTAAAAGTACTCTTAACAGTGTTCCTCCAGGTCAACCTTTGGATATAATAATAATACCCTGACTTGACTATTTTGCCAGTCGCCCCTAGGTGGAGCATGGGGGTCTCTACTAATAACTGTTTGAAGAGAACAGGAACCTACAGTTTATAGCCGAAGCCAAACGGCGGTGTCTTGAATTAATAGAGATTTTCTTGGGAAAATAGCGTGCTATGCAATGCACCAGTGCCTCTGCGTGGAATCGAACCACCGACCATCGGGTTACAAAGCGAGTAAGCTACCACAACGCCATCGATGGACCCTACGGATATAGGATATAAAAAATTGTTTGGTAGCAACGACTTTGCTGCAAGCATTGATGCAAAACATTTTCCGTGCTACAAAATAATGCGATTTATAAAGGTAATGCGCACAAACACACAAAAACACACACACACAGACACTTTCACATAGAGATCTAAAAACGGGTCCTAGAATATGTGGCAAAGTATTAAGCCGCATGCAAATCAACGGCCCAAAAGTATGCAACACTTTTTTGTGTGTTCCATTTGTCAATCGTGCCTTGCACATTTTCAATTTTTTTTATTTCAGTATTCCGCGCTTTCACTCTCTGTTTTTCTTCTTTTTTTTTTTGAGATTTTCCTTATGGTTTTTTCGCACACATGTGTATTGAATAGCAAGCTAATGGCATTTCACATGGCGTGAGAAAACTCTGGCAAAGTTTTAGATGTCCATGGGTCTGTTCTAGACATTTACAAGCCAAAACGCAGTCAGACCAGGATTGTCGGTGTTGTTGGGGATGTTGTTAGGAATGTTGTTGATGGTGTTGTCCCTGCTGATGTTGCCGTAGTTTATTTCGCATAGCTTTGCGGTTATTTAGTGCTACGTTGCGCTTGTAAAGAAAAACCAAAGTTGTGAAATTGCACTACAACGACTCTTGTGGAAGGTCTTTCACTGCTGGCATACATATAGAGAATCACATGTGCAACTATACGAGCACATAATCATGTAGTATATACCTAAATGCATACGGGTGAAAATATTTGAAGCGGGTGGGAGACATTTAAAGTCGATCTGTTCGTTTTTAATGTTTATTTACGTGTATGATAGCTTGACTAGCTTATATTAAGCACGTTCTTTTTTCACCAATATTCCAATTATTTATCGAGTTAACGATAACTGTATATTTTGGTAGATTTTCTTTAACAAGTCATAATGCGAAAACGAATTAAGTTATTTCAATAAATTTTGAAATGAAGTTCTTTAACAGAGCATCGATTGAAGTGGTTGAAAAGGCGTCATGTAACGATAGGTGCCTTGCTGTGAGAGTATCGCGTAGACTTAAAGCTATTGTGGTAAAGGGTAGCTGACTTAGTATTGGCCCAGGCGTGATTCTCAAATTAAACTATTTGGTATATAATTCTGTTTTAATTACCATTTTGAATATAATTTTTTATTGAATATATAGCTCACTTTTTTATATCATTTTTTTAATCACTATTTGGTTCATATTTTTCTACGTAGTATTTATTTTATCTAATTATAGTACTATTTATTATTATTTTTTTAAATTTTAAAATTTAGAAAATTTATAAATTTTAAACATAATCTTTAATTTATATTTATCATATAATTTTTAATAAATATCTACAGAATTTTTAATATTAAATATTAATGAAAATTATAAGAATTTAATTTTATCTTACTATATGCAGCTAGTATTTATTATCATTTTTTTTAATAACTTTTTTATGCATAACCTTTAATTCATATTTCTTGAATAATTTGTAATAAATATCTAAACATTTTCCCTGATATAACCTACAAGATAACTTGTTTTATGGGATATTTTTGTGATTTTTCAGAACCCTGACGTGCTTGGGTTTTTTAGACTTACGATACGGATTTATAACCTAGAAACTCCCCATCAAAATCGTTTTGGAGTCAGTTTTTGCATTGAAGCTTTTATACCAAAAGTGTTCACTTAATCCGATTACGGGATCAAGGAAAACGTATGCGGATTTATGATTATTTTAGACTATTATAAGTTGTTTGGTACTATGGTGAACATTAGGGACAAAAAGCTTAACCTCCTTAGTCACACGAATTTTACAAAGAATTCACATGCATTAAATGTGATATATTATCTAAGCCAAACGCAGTTTACTCTTTAACTTTAAAATGAAGTAAAAAAAAAATTATTTTTTTTAAATTAATAAAATTAAAAAAATAGCTAAAAGTTATGATAATTTGTAATTTTAAAAACAAAAAATATTTAGAAATCTTTAAGCAAAATTTTATAAATAAAAAATTTTTTAATTAAAAAAAAAAAAAATAAATGCTTTAATAAATTTTTTTTTATTTTGTAAGTAAAAATAGTTAAAAATTATGCAAATATTTAATTTTATTTTTTTTATTAATTTTAAAATTTAAAAAAAAAATAGCTACGAATTATTATTTTTTTTTGTTTAATTTTAAATTTAAAAATTGTTAATTATTATAACATTTTTTGTTTAATTTCCCAATTTTTTTATATCCATATTTTATTGTTTATTAAGGCAAGAAATTATTAAAAGCAGCTTGAAGGCCTATGTTGCTCTAGCTATGAACCGTTTATAATTTTGAATTAATTTCGACATTATAATTATATAAATAAATAAATTAATCACTCAAATATTTATTTATTTACAAAAAGCTAGCTTTTACGGAATATTTATATATCAATATAGTCGTATATTATGTAGTCATTGTCTTGTCAAAGAAATGCCTACCTTAGTCAGTTATCGATAACTCGATAAATAAACGGAATTACAAAAAGGTAATTTTGGCTAATGCATATATGAAAATCCTCAAAATCGAATACACCGATTTAAAAGCTAGCCGGCTTCACTTATTTTGCCCCATATATATTAGAGGCACTATACATACATATGTATATGCATAAAAGTCGCCTTGATGTCGTTTAGTAAAATTGGAGCAAAAACGAGTTGTCCATGTGTGTGTGTGTGTGTGCCCTATATGTATGCAGAACTGTGTGAGCAACTGTGTGTATATCTGTGTGAGTATCTGTGTGTGGTATTTGGTTTCTACTGCTGCTGCCATTAGCATAGAAGGAAGATTTATAGCGTGTGTGTGTTGCCCAAAAGTAAACCGCTCTAGATTTTAAAGTATCAACAGCTTAGACATTTTCTATTACCAGAAACTGTCGAGAATCATAAACATTTAAGATTCAACATCACAATATCTTGCTTGGAGCGCTGTCACGGCCAATACTTAGCTGATATTTTTGACAAAGGCTGCCGAACATTGACATTTTGTATATTGTCTGCTTTTCTTTTATATTTGAGGATTTTGTGAATTTGAAAAGACATTTTTGAACATTAGCAGGCCAGTTGATTGAAAACACATTGTTTGAGCTCACTTAAATGAAAAGGCAGGTTTGGTTAGGTATACCATTCGCTCTTAAAGTTGAAAATCTCTGCCATTTATAATATAGTTGTTCCCGAACCTTCTTCAAGTTCCAAGTAAAATTCCACAACTAAGCGAAGGTTAATAATGTGAGCACATCAGTGTTACCGCCTTTCCAGCTTAAGAACTGCTTTTCAATTGTTGGCTTTGTAGAACCAGGTACACCTTGTTTTCCACAAACGCCAACTCTGCGTATGAGTATTATTTTTGTCTATGTACTCGTATGTACGTTGGTAATGTGTGAACATATATGAAAGTACTTTTAGCTGCAGGCATAACAAAAGCTTATCACCGACATAATAGAGACACGCGTCCATGTAATAAAGTAGATGAAGCCCTTGTTGTAGCGCGGGAAGGTGGAGTGTGGGGTTTTAGGAGAACTCGCGTTTGTACGTTATCATTAACATTATGCATTATTATCATGGTAGAAGCGTTTTATGCCAGTTTTGTCTAGCAAGCGCCACTAACACGGCTAACAGAGCCAAAATGGCCAACAAAATGGCTAACAAAGTGACATAAATGACTTTTTGTTGCGCCATTTTTATGTGAGTCTCACTTTTTTTGTTTTTCGCTCTCTCTCATTTACAGAACTCAAAGCGGAAATCTACGGCCCCAGCGATTTAATGGTAAAAACTGGCAGCGATATTAACTTGACATGTAAAATTATGCAAGGACCGCATGAGCTGGGCAACATATTTTGGTACAAAGGTGCGTATGTGTAATGTTAATGAAAATAAAATCAGCAGCTAGCAAGAAAAATTAAATTTTTTCAACCATGAAATTTTTCTCGTTCTCTCTGCTGTTTAAAAACGTTCCAGGCAACGAAATGCTCGATGGTAAAAGTGAAATGAACGAAATCGACAGCTCTCTGGCACGCATACGCGTTGAGGACGATTGGTCGGATGGACTCACTTCTAGGTATGTAAATAGTATGCGTATAATGTATGTAGTCAGTCTCTCGAGGTATTTCTGTTATTTGCATTGAAATGCCGCGCACTTAATTAATTCCTGGTCCCAAGCATGTGCATAATAATATGTTGAAAATTTAAAGTCTTTTTATTTTAAGTCGCCACACACTCATATTTGCCATTGCTATAGAACCATGACTTTTAATTTGCCTCCAATCTCTCGTGTTCCCTGCGCTTCAGGCCGCTGGCAGTTGCAGTTGAAACTAGTCAGTTAGTTAGTTGGCAACATGCATGTGATCATAGTAAGTTTATGTTGTTAACTAACGACAGAGACGACCATAAAAAGCAGGTGCAACTGCTAGACATGAATGCCTAAAGAAGAAGCAAAAGATAGCGAGGCATTTGTCCAGGATTGAGATGGGGGAAAGTAGAATCAGAGGCAACGGCGACAGCATTCGCACACATTATCCTGTCACATAAAGTAGCAAAGTTTTTAACTTTTTGCTGCATAACTGTTACGGCTACACTTTTTTTTCATCTTTCTTTATAAGTATATACTCTTACAGAAGCTATTTTAGAGTTGAAAAGTAAAAAGATCCAAAAGACACACTACGAAGTACAGTCAGCTAAAGATGTAAAAGAAAGGAGCTATTGAAATAATGTAAAGTAGTTAACAAGATGATATAAATCTTATGCAAGCTATTTAAAAGATATGAAGATATTTAAAGAAGATAATATGTATGATAATATAAAAAAATTTCAATACCAAGGAAATATTAAGATAATATCTTTCAGCGGTCAATTTGGGACGAGATATTCAATGAAGATGATGTGAATTGGTTTCAATGAATATATCAAGTTACCTTGTTTGTGAAGTGTAGAAGATCTTCAGATAATCTAAAGATATGGCCAAGATGATGTCAATTTGTGACAAGATATCCAAATGGTATGACGACTAAGTAAAGATGATGTAAATGGGTTTAAATAAACCCAGCCAGCTAATTTCAAAGTAATTTAAACTCAATATGAAAATTATATGTAAATGAAGATGATAATTAAGTTGATAATGTAAAGATGACATCAAAAAGTTCTAAATTCAAGACAAGAAAATAATTAGATAATGTAGAAGATTTTAAGATAATGTAAGGGTATGGCCAAGATGATGTCAATTGGTGACAAGATATTCAAACAGTATGACGATTAAGTAAAAATTATGTAAACGGGTTACAATACTCTCAATATGTATATAAAGATTATAATTTTATTAGATAATGTAAAGATGAGTTCAAAACGATCTCAATTTGAGACAAGAAAATAATTTGATAATGTAAAGATGAAGTCAAAAAGATCTCAATTTGAGACAGGATATGAAAACAACGTAACGATTATAAGAAGATGATGTGAATAGATGATACTGAAAGCACCAAGTTACAATCAAAGAAATTTAAACCAAATTTGTTATAAATATTAAAAACAAATATCGTATTTAAAATCAAGATTAAGAAAAGATTGACATAATACAGTAAAGCAGACAAGATAATTTCAAAATAAGATATGATTTCACGACTAAATTAAGATGATTTGAGCGAAATACAAAAATATTTTGACAACACTTTGTTATCATGTTATAGAGATGGTTAAAGATGAATTGATAATATTGTAATGATAGACATCTTATTGCAAGTTGGTAACCAAGAGGGTATAACGAAATATTGTTGATTTAGCGATATTATAAAAATACAAATTTTTAAGAAAAGGTAATATGAATGAGTTAAAATCGTCATTATAGCTGTATAGTGGTGGTATAAGATGATGTTAAGTTTACAGCAAGATATTCATGGCTGTTTTCGAGCGCTGACGTCATAATAATATTAGGATAAAATCGCTGCAAAATCAAGATGATATCAAGATCAAGACTTGAAAATGAGATAATAAGATAACATAAGATATTGAGGGCAAGTTAATAAAACTATATTGAAAATTACTTTATGATAATCATAGTATAAAATCGCTGTAAAACCAAGATGATATCAAGATGAAGTGAAGATGAGATAGTGCCAACAAGACTGTAAGTAGATGACCTTAAGATTAGATTAAAAGGATGCCCAGTTGGTATTAAAAAAAGCCAGGATAATAAAGCTACATGAATTTGGCGTCTTGGTAATAATAGGATAAAATCGCTGTAAAATCTAGATGATATCAAGATGAAGTCTTGAATATGAAATAAAGACAGCTAGAGTGTAAGCAGATGACTTTAAAATGAAATAAAAAAGATGCTCAGTTCATATTTTAATAAAGGCAAGATTATAAAGCTAAACGTCATAATACTATTAGAATCAAATAATAGAAATAAAGCTAACAAGACTGTAAGTTTTTATTCAAAAAAATCGCTTTAAAATCTAGATCCAGTCAAGATGACGCCACGTTGATATAATGATTCAGTAAGCTATTACAAGATGATAAGAAAGTCTGCTCAGTTGATACATCTAATGCAGCCTACAAATACCAACAAGGCAGAGTATGTTGTGCCTTTTAACAGACATACTCGTAGCATTAATAATAATGATAGTGTAAGGTACGCGTATAATCAACAGTTTGCTTTAATACATAGCTATAAAAGATTTTCTCGCAAGAGTATATAAACTTTGCCTGAGAATTAGCTTTTCTTGCCGGCTTCTTCTTTCCACTCCCCTGCGCCGCTTCACTACTTTGTGCACATTTTATGTTAGGTTGTTTTTCTTTTTTAATGTTTTGTTGTTGCTTTTGCTTTTCTTTTGACTGCAACATGGCTCCATGCATTGCTTTTTGCCATTCACTTTCATGCGGAACAGTCATACTGCAAGTAACCCTTAAACCTGATCCCTCACCCCCCTCGACTTATGTATCTTTGGTGCTGTATAGCTATTCCTGTACTGTTTCCGTTTTCCCACAGATTAAAAATCCGTCGCGCCATGCCCAGCGACACCGGGAACTACACTTGTGTGCCAACTGTGGCAAAAACCTCCAGCGTCTATGTGCACGTAATTATTGGTAAGTACAAGGGGCTACGGGGCTACAGGGAGCAGGTCTTGAACCGGAGTAGTGTATTTATTTGTGTGAATGCGAGTGTGAGTTTCCATTTACACTTTAACCAGTTGGCGTGTCTGACAGTTTTGCATGTTTATGACGGAAGTTGGCTGTTAGCACCGCGAAAACCCGTAATGCCCGGCGCTTTGCAATTTGCACATTTCACTAATGCCAAGTGCACGGCTGGCTGAATGGAGGGCTAGATGGGCTGGTATTACGGTGCTCCCGCTCCACGGCTACAGTAATTGCATTGCTTGCATCAGCCAGCCCTACATACCATATACACTTGGCACATATTGCATACTCATGCATTGTATTTGGGGCACTACATATTTCGGTCTCTAATGGGGTTACCTTGTTTATTAGTGGCAGCCATTTGATGTATGCTAAAAAGAAAAACCCAAACAATGCGAATCTACGGAAATTACTTTTCTTTTGCTCGTAATTGAAAAGCCAAAGCCAATAAGCTAGTCCGTTGCAGATTTAAGCTTAGAAGACTTAAGATATTCAAGAGGAATCAAGTTGCATGTAGCGATAAGGACAGCCATATACTAAACTGCTTACAATGCACTTGAATGAGTATGTGAGTGTGTGTGTGTGTTTGTGTGTATGTATATACACAAGTACATACATGAGCGCGAGTGTACTTATGTGCTCAAGTGTGCATGTAAAATAACAAGTTGCATGATTTTTCCCTCATCATACTCTGCAGGAGTACAGTAGTAACAGCTCTTAAAAGATTGTAGCGCATTCGAGGAGGATCTTCGCAGACCCTTTAACATAAGGGTATTTCCAATTCCTCAAAAAAGGAAAACAATACTTTAGTAAAAATTTTAACAAACGAGCTTACTACGTAAAAGATTTTTGGCGAAAATTCGCTTGGCGTGACGTTACAAAAAACAGAAGTACATTTTGGCTAAGATTAAAAAATTTCAAAACCTCTTTGAACCCTCCTTGGCACACCTACTTTAAATCTTTGGTCTTTAGTCTGATTTGACGAGAATGACTTACAACTCCGGTGTTCCTACGTCACTGCTGGATATTTTCTACCAGTTATAAAAAGTATTATAACATAAAAGTAGGAAAAGCAAAAGTGAATTATATTGCATATATTTTCATTTAAAATATGTAGGGATCCAGAGAGATCCATGTGATGCCGAGTGTACCTCTTTTCAAAACTTTTTACAGTTTTTAAGAAAATTTTCCCAAATGTTTTTGCCACAAATAGAAAAACAATAAAAATTTGGAAAACTACATGTTTGGCCAAGTTGTTAGCTCAAAAAGAAATATGCTTAAATGGTCTATAAAAGGACTCGTTTGCCCGTCGGAGAGTCAAAACAAACTCTGCCCTTAAGGATTTTGTGCCTCTTAATCCGAATTCGAGTTAACGTCACAAAACCCCATAAAACGAGGTACATTGGAGATAACCTCAGAAACCTGTCGTGCTGGTGTTTTTTCATTTCACCTCAAAAACCGCCATTAAAAAAGTTATAGGGTATATATATATAGGGCAGCCCAATCACATGTAAAGTTCACACGAAATTTTTTTTGTGGGCTTCCCCTACCCTTGCGGTCTCATAAAGAGCTTATGTACAAAAAAATTTGAACCTTCAACCTTAAACCAATTAATTGGTTATACTCTACTTTTTGAATTGGTCATATAATTTATTATAATATAGTAATATAAAATAATGAAAATAGTTAATAAAAAATTTAAAGTAAATATATGTAGCCCTATAGGAAGTGTTATTAGTGCATCTTTAGTGTATTTGTTATGCCAGAGAGCATATGAAGGTGTTTCATTGACTTTTGTACAGAGTTTGGGCTTAGTTTAATTAATAAAACAAAATGGTAAAAGAATATTAAGGGTTAGTGTAGAAGCTCGTGGTCTATAAGTTTGAGTCACTGAGTAGATCTCCAAAATATCTATATAAATACTTTTTTTTTTTTAAAGATAATGTATTTACAATCTATAACTTGGACAATAAGTAAATTTTTTGGAAATTAGAATTTAGCAAAGGTCCAATGAGTAATAACTATTTTTTTTTAAATGCTATTAACTCAATTTGAAAATGATAAATCATGATTGCGTTTTAATTCCCTTTGTTGTATCGCTGTCATCCAAGAGGCCTATTGCCAAAACATTCGATATATAAATACGTTAGTGTGGTACCGATTGTGTTCGTATGTATGAACGAATCGAGGTGAAATTTGCACTATGTGATAGCCACACTGCATACGATGTGCACAATATAAGTTTCACTTCTATACGTTGAAATTATGCAGGTGAAAACTCATGCGAAACATTAAAATGTATCATAAAAGGGGGAATGCAACGGCAGCAATAGCAACCCTTGGACAACAATTCACTTGACATTATTTCAATTTTGTTGTTCACATTTGTTTCAATATTTGATTGCATTGATTCTTTGTTGCAATAGTTGTTTTCCAGAATAATTTGAAATTTTGGATAAATTGCAATTATCTATTGTTAAAATTAAGCCATTTGTGCAGTACGAACTTTAGGGAAGCATTACAATAGTGAAAATGGGTTTTTAAGAGTGAATAATACAAAAAGAAAAATTGAAACAGAACAGTATCAAAAGAGTCACTGTCAACGTTTCTATTCCAGTTGCGAATCAGAGCAGCATGCAGGTCGCTGCTGTTCCAGAGTATTGTAAAGTTGGGCATGACCGACTGTAGCATGGCATTGGGATGAACATTACGGAAATAAAGAATTGTACAGGGTATAATAATATAATAGTCTTGATGATCTGAATTAATAAAGGAGACCGGGGGTTTGAGTGAGAAGCACGCAGGGTGCGGAGCCCTCTAGTATGATATTAATCCATCAAACCCAGTAACTAATTTATTGTATATTGGTATAGAATCTACAAGTTAAGTGCCTTTATGCAATTTACGTAATTTAAGGTCTTTTTATTCAAAGATTTTATGATATTGCAAAAAATGGCGCAAAATGGGTTCCTTTTTATGGTATACCAGCCATCTTTCTGTCTACTGACCTTGGCTATATCGCTATTATTTTCAAATAAAAAGTGATAATTTACATAAAAACTCATACCACAAAAAATAAACTTACACAAAAGATGACGATACGTCTCTGCGACTAACTCTTCAGAGTTAAGTCAAAGAACTACCATCGAAAAGCTGGTGATACAAACTGAGCAAACTGAAAGTGAGAAGCTCGTACAGCGACGATCGTGATACATCTTGCCGACGTAATCATCGTCATCTTTCTGGTGTGGGGAACACTCATAAATCGTTTTCCTTCCAGCCGCAGACGAAGTGCCCTTACTAGGCGTTCCATATGATAGATTCTTCATGCCCTATTACCTTGTTTGGGCAGACTTTTTCTATCTATACCCTTATTGCTATTTTGGAAAGTCGGAATTTTAGTGTTTGCCAAATTTCATGCTCCCACCTCTATTTAAAAAGAATATTTTTAATGCCAAGCAAAATGATATGTGAACATAGCATTAGAGTGTGTACGTTGCATGCGTATACATATATCCGATTAGTTACCATGACTTTTTATATTAAGCATACGCAATGTGGCCATGTTTATATGCTGCTGCTGCAACTATACAATCGACTTATTATTATAATAGTTGTATATATATAGATATGTTTTATAAACAGCTTACGGACAATTGGCTTACAATATTTCTTCTTGTTTGTTGACACACAGGGGAACACCCGGCGGCCATGCAACACAATTCGAGCAGCATGAATAGCAGCAGTTTCTATTGCGGCATTTGTTGCATGCTACTGAGCATAGTATCCTGCTGCTTGCAACACTTCTATGTGTGTGCGATGTCAACGGCGGGTGAGATGACGTCATTGCGGCATAGGCGAGCATTGTGTGCGAGGACTGCGGCGAGGGTGGCCACTACAGCAACAACAATGGCGAGCACAGCCAGCATTAGGCAAATTGCAAGATGAAGGAATTGCCAGCATTGCAACTAAGTATTATCGATAGTAGCGATAACATGACTCGTTATACTCACAAATACATTCACAACACACCCATTTACACACTCAAAGTGATGACGAATTAGTTAAATATGTTATGTCTATGTTGTGCAACCCTTGGGCCGAGGATTGCAAACAAGTGCTCCCCAGTGGAGTGCTTTGAATCTTAAGTATTCAAGCTGCGGCACCTAGTTAATAAAAACTCTATATCTAAGTGTTTAATTAAGTGTATTTAAAATTAAAACTAAACTTCATCACATAACTCAAAATGCAGCATATTAAATATATATATATATATAGTTTATTATAAAGCAAAAAAATGCAGCAGACCTTTAAAGTATCGAAAGCCTTTTGTATTTAAATACTTATTTTTTCTAGTATTTCAAAAAACACACAAAAAAATACCTAAAAATTGTATGCAAATACTATTTAAATACTAAAAGTATGCATTACTTTTTAGGTCTGTGATACAGGGTTACTTTAATGTAACTATCGGTAGCAGCCAGTATCGATTTATTGCCAGAAATGTCAGACAATGTCAGCAATAAACCATCGTTTAATGGTAACTACAAGTAAAATCGAACAACAACAAAATATACTAAAAAAATACTAAAAAGTAGAGCACATACTAAAACAATTGAAAACATTTTGCAACTGTTACTGTAAGTGACAACTGTACGATACAGACGATACATATAGTACATAAATACACTATATCCATGTGTTTTTTAATGTATGTATATGTGTAAACATTTTTACTGTAGTATTACATAAGCTACATAGAGAACATTTTCATTAAAAATAAGACTAATTAGCTATAGTAAAATGCTTCAACTTTACGTTCTTTATATATTTCCTCAAAAAAAGGAATAACTTTGAAGATAATTACATTTTAAATTGACACTGTTATTTTGAAATCTTACCATGTGACTGTACTTTTTTGTGAAAGAATTTGCTGCCAATTTAAAGAACGGTGTATTATAAATACTTTGATTCCGAATTTTAATTTTATATACTATATTTTCAAAAGTTTGTCAAGTAAAGCTGCTTGACAGAGCTGAGATCATGGTCGTGTGGTACATTGCGATTCTTAATATCGTGAGGATGAAGTAAAAAAAAGGTTGCTGAGTGTTATGGTATGGAATAGCAAGTGAGCGTTCTTATTGCTGCTTAATCTCTCTCTTAGCTTAACCAATTTGAAGAGTCGATAAAAAGTGTTAGGTGCGCTACGGGCAGATTTGCCTGACCAATCTTCAAAGAAGTGTCTTCCCTGACACTGGGTGCGTTTTCTAAGATGTGCAGGGCAGTCGCATAAAAGCCAGCATGTAATCTTCATCTTATCTCCGTAGCTTTGACAGATGTCGTGATGGGGAACATTTATTTTTTCAGCCATTAGGCCAATGATGCAGTGCCCTGTTTCAACTCCTTTTACTGAGTGTTATGGTATGGAATAGCTAGTGGGCGCCCTTATTGCTGCTTTGAAGATTCGATTAAAAAAACCAGGTGACCAATCTTCACAGAAGTGTCGCTTCAGTCGCTTAATTGCTGTTGGATGTAATCTTCACCTTAATTTTTTCAGCCATTAGGCCTATGGTGCAGTGCGCTGTTTCAACTTCTTTTACCATTCTGGTCCTGTCCTAATGGAATCGCAAAAGTTCGGATGTTCGTTTGTTGTGTTTAATCCAAATCCTTAGAGTTTAGTTTTCTGTTGCTTCTTCTGTCTTTTGAAGCCTGTTCTTTCGACGATATATCGATTGCTATGCCTCCCAATCTGCTCCTTGAATTGTGCAGATTAAGACCGCGGAGCAATTGTTCTTAGGACTGAATTTGCAACACCTGCATACGACTACAATTTGTAGCCGCAGCAATACCACAAATCTGTTCGCTATAGAGTCATATCGGACCATTATACTAGAGTACTCCATCCTCTGGTGGCATATTAAGCAGATACCGGTCAGGTAAGCCTCCTATATAGACTGATATAAAGGTATTTTGTCTGTGAGGGCTGCACTTTCTATCTGAAATGCTACAGTGTTCATATGCTTAAGCATCAAATAAGGATTTGTTTTCTTTGATAAATTTAATTTTAAAATTCCAGCGTTTGTACCAAGCAGTTACACATAAACATAAAGACCGTGAAATAAAATCTAATCATCATCAGCTTAAGTCGTAAGTTGGGTCTTAAAGAAGTTTTCGTGAACGTGATTATTTCAACTTAAAATGTCAGATAAATAAAAGTTGCCGTGAAAATCTCGACTAAGTATTGCAATAAAATATTAACAGAGCCATGCTTTTGGTATACATGCTTCTTAAATCTGTTTAAATTGTAACGAACGTCCAGCATCGATGTTTTCCACAACTTTCGTTAGTGGCTCAAAATAAAACAATGTTTAAATGCCACTTGGAATCAGGCTGTTCTGTTTTGACAGACCACAATAAAGCTACTCTTTGGACTACAAAATCAGAATCCCTTGAGGTAGCTCGGAATAAGAGAGTTCAGCGTAGAATTTTAGAGCACACTGTAGGTAAATAAGCGAAGGTATCTTGAGCGTATCATATGTGGCTTGTGGGTCAACCTGGTTTAGATAGAGACACACTAGGCTAAGCCCATCAATAATACTAGACAGGGCAGATCAATAGACGAAACCGAAAAGTTACCAAAAACAAAGTTTTAGTAGTGGCAATAACTAATCTATACAATTTGTCACAAAACAATTGATTAATGTGTCGATAATTTATCGATCATATATCCTCAAGGTCCATAGTGGAAGTCCTCAAAAAGTAAAAATAATTTTTATAAATTTTAGTCTACATGAGTCACAAACAAAAAAAAGCTTGATTTTTAGGCAGCTTTTATGTAAGGTAGTCTCGATCCGCATCTTTTAAAGTATTCATTCGATTTGAATAATTATTATGGCACCGATTGGTTTAGAAAAGATTTCACCTAATAGGCTTTTTACACTGAGCATAGCTGAGCGGAACGCATGGGATTTTTCGAAGGTGTTAAAAAACGTGTTCGCACTGACAATATCTAACATCTACTATCTTGCTGTCATATTGACAGGCTTACACGTAAAATCAGCAAATTGTGAAGAAAATTAAAAAATATGGTTTATAATCATAACGACGACGAGCTGTTGGACAATGCATCGAATATGCAAGTGCCGCGCCCGCGAACGCTTTGGATGGTTGTAAGTTTTGTGGTTAAATTTTTAACTTTAATTCACAAATTTATAATTTAGAAGCGTTATGGCATGTTTTGGGAAAAGAACGTATCTGTAAGTACAGACTATTTTTTTAAGGCGAGCTTCCGGATGGAGCGAAATGTATTTTCAATACTGGTGGATAGGCATAAACTGTTGAACAAAAAGAATACAAATTGGCGGAGTGCAATTCTCAATGAAAAATAAAATATTCGTAATTAATACACAAATTAATTTATTTTTAATTTAATTTATTTTTCCAGTCTTTATTACATTACAGCCTTTTTTTAGCTTTGAGCTACGCATAGGATCAAGCTCGGCTTGGTTTTCACGTTTTTGCCGCTTCGGAGTGGTTTCTGCGACCACCTCCACGCAATCGTCAGCATCAATTTTTTACGCACCTGCGATACAATTTAAATTAGTGATTCATTTTGATTACATTTAATTAAAAATACAACTTCTCGGTTTCTGTTTCATTTTGTTTTGACGTTTAAAAGTTGCCAGTCTTTTTCGTACACATTGTTTACATTTTCACCGCGAACGACTAAAATTAAGAGTTGCACAGAAAAATTTTCGAATATACTTTCATCGGGACACAATAAGATAGGAACAGCTCCACAAGATGTTGCAAGGATGTTGAAACTTTCGGAACGCCAGATTCATACGCAACATCTTCGACATAAGATTTTAGATGTCAGATGTGCCCCAGTGTAAATGGGCTATAAGGGATACCCGTTTAAGTTATCAATAAAACTCGATAAAAAATTTAGAATATGGAATCACGAGTTCCTATTCCCTGCGAGATGGAGAGACGGACGGAAGAGCAGATTTGAAAAATATTTACTCGTTTGTAAATGCTGATTATCAATAAATAGATATGCCACCTCGGCTTGTTACAAATATTAACACGAACTTTTTTACCTTAAGTATCGGTAAACTTTTGTAAACTCTTTAATCGCTCCTCAGTTTTGTCCCAGTTCTTGGCTACCAGTTCCAATTTGATCTATCTTTAACTGACTACAAAAATATCTCTCAACAACAGGTGTAAAATTTAGTTAAATTAAGTTTGCCACATGGTTTATATATAACATTTTGTCAGGCATATATATAATTATTTTTCCAAATTTGTTTAATTTTCAGGCATTCAAAGAATTACAATGTATGTGCTTGGCTTTTTATACACATTTATTCACTTATATGTAATTGCTGTAAATATATATAACGTAGTAAATGTCATAAGGAAGTTTTGGCCAAGTTTTCTTAACTTAAGGCTTTTAATTTAATTTGCCAAATTTCCTGCATAATTTCTTTTTTGATAGAGACAATTTAATAATAGGTACATATAAAGCAAAATATAAATATAAAACAATTTGCATTTGTAATATTATTTAAATGTGTATGCTCAACAATTGTTTTTAATTGTATATAGAGACGTTTATAGCTAATAAAAAAATAATTAAATCATATAATTAAATTGAAAATGGAAAATGCAAAAATACATTATAAATTGAATTTATGAGACCTTCAAACGAACAAGCATTGTATATATAAAACAAAGTAGCAAACATTATTTTAATTTATAAAATAAAGATACTATAGATACAAAATGCATTATATACAACTAAGAGATACATGAATACCAATTAAAATTTTAAGCCCCATTATTAGCTGTATGTACTATGTATGTCTAACAATGTGGCAACAAAAAAATAATAAAAGCAACAAATTGCTACAACTCTATATTTGGCAAATGCAAATAAAAAAGAAAGTAAATAAATTTAATACATTAAATAAAAGTAAAAATAAAACTCACAATGCATCAAATAGAAAAATTAGTTAAATTTTATTAAACACAAAAAGAAAAAAAAAGATTAAGAACTACTTATAGCTAAGCACTTGAGCATTAAGGGTCAGCTGGTCACACTGCCTGGTTTAGTGTGACCAAAAGGCTAAATGAGTATTTGTGATGTGTTTCTATGCGTGTGTGTGTGTGTATAATAATAATAAGTAAATATAAAATTTTGTAAATAAATAAGATTTTGGCATAAGCTGCAAGCGATAACTACTATTAAATATAAAAACAAGCATACAGGTTACATTTAATACATAATAACAATTATATATGTACATGTAAGAGAAAGATGATGAAAAATAAGACAACAGCTGGCACATTAGTTATATAAAACTTGAACAAACACAATAAACTATGTAGTATATAAACTAAGTATATGTACAATATATGTCAAAAACAAAACAAAAAAAAAAACATTTCACGGCTATGTATGTGCGCAAAAAAAAAAACAAAAAAAAAAATCCATACACACACACACTGAGAGAAATTTAAGAAACTCAAGAATAAAATTATGATTTAGAAAAATTCATGCAAATTGTGTTTTGATTTGTTGCGTCTTAGCCAAGTTTCAGCTATTACTCATACAACCTGTTTTTGGCCTAAATCAACTTCTAGCCGTTATAACGCGTTCGTTGACTTGCTCTAAATTGAAAGATCTGACTAATTTATTTTAATAGATTCGTCAACTTTTTGATAGCTCAGTTTTTGCTCAGAATCCAATATTCATATCCATTATCAAAGTAGAAGAAAAAAAACCCCAGAGAATGTATAAATAAAAGCGTATTGAGAAGCAGCTGGCTTAGTATTTTAACACTAGGGTTACCCTGCGGGCAGCTACAGCTTTTATGATGAGTGTATTAACTAAAATTTGGATGCTGCTGCTCTTTGTAGGCACCTGGGCGTGTCTACAAGCTGGTGTGTTCTAAAACTTGAGCTACACTTGAAGTACTTTTGCTTATTTATCAAACTTACAGCTCCTGCCACAGAAGCCCAGACCGAGAACTATGTGCACATCTATAACATAGATCAGTCCACGTACGAGCGTCTACTAAAGCTTACCGAGGGCAAGCATACCATATCAGAGGCACGCATGGTTAGTGGAGGTTTTGGTACACTAGCCAAGGATTTGAGTTCCGGCTGGCAGTCACTGCTGCGTGTGGTCGGTCTACAGACAAGCAGCAAGTCAGCTGAAGCAGCCCAGGTTGACTATGATAGTCAGCCCTTATGTGTGATCAAGACCAGAGAGGGAGAGGAAAGCCAGCGCGGCACCGGCATGGGCAAGGATGCTGCCTCCGATAGCATACTAGCCGAAGATAATGCCATTATTAACTGCGTAGTGGTGCTGAAACCCAATAATGAGCAGCCGCAGCAGCTGCCAGCTGCTCCAGCAGCTAGTGAAGCAATCTTTGTGGATCCCATTTGGTACAATGTTAGTCCTGCTGACATCTTGTCTAGCGATACAAATGAAATGACTGCTGCCAAGGAAAATCTTGAAGGCTCTAAAGTGCCCGAGAAACCAGAGAGCACAACCGCTACAGCTACCAAGTCCAGTGTAAGCCAAGAAACAGTAAAGCAGCTGGCGAAGCACAAAACTAAAACCAAATCAAAAGCTACCAAGTCAAATAGTCGCAGAGTACTACCCAAGCCTCACGGCATGCTCCAGGCCATGATGCAACGTTTACAACCCAATAACCAAAAAGCGGTAGCGTCTAAGGTGAGCGCATCCGAGTCGCGTCAATATAATGGCTATCCGCCAACTACAGACTATAACCCCTATAGTCCCTATGGACCGCCTTATGGTCACTCACCGCAATATGGACCAGCCTATGGCCCTCAATATGGACCACAGTATGGCCAGCAATATGGTCAACAATATGGTCAACAGTATGGGCAGCAATATGGTCAACAGTATGGTCAGCAGTACGGTCAGCAGTTTAGCCAGCTGCCGTCAGCTTATGGGCCACCAATTCCACCACCTGGTTATGGTTTACCTTATCCATATGCACCCTATGCACCTTATCCGTATCTAAATGGTGAGGACAATGACGAAGAAGAGCATGAAGAGCCGGAAACTGAAGATAACGAAGAAGAAGCAGAAGCAGAAGAGGTGGAAATTGCTGAAGATGATAATGAGTATGATCACTATAATCCCTACGAATATTATTATAGATACGGAATGTACTATTAAGCCCATGATATTGTAGCTCCAATAAAAAAAAACAAATCTCTTGAAATTTTAAACAAATGTTCTATCTGGGCGTGGAAATGTGAAGAAGCTCTTGTGAGCTGTGTCTGATGTTCTTCAAGGCTTTCGGAAGAACAATTATCGTATAGCTTAGGCTAACTGCAAAAGTTTGTTAGATAGGAGCTTATGGTTCCCAGGGCGTCAAAGTTCTCTTCCATTTCTCTTTTATCTTTCTTTTTTTTTCTGCTGGTTGCCAAAATTTTAATCCAAATCTAGATGATACAGCAACAAGTCCAAAAAAGACGCGTTACCTGCTTCCGTAAGAAAGTCTCATTTGTGCAAAGGTAGGTAGATGATGACAGATGCTGAGAAAATTTCTATTAGGTTATAGCTTAGGCGAGTCTTCTGACATATATTATCGAGTACATCGAGTATATGTGACCCAACATGACACTGACCTTTTTGACATATGGTAAATAGGTTGAGTAAGGTTAGGAGAAAGCTATAGTTAATGACATCGTTGGTACCTCAAGAGCCATAAGAGTATTATGAAATATGTTTCGATTATGTTAATTCAGTGTTTGTAAACTCGATCTACCCATCAACATTCACTTTCGAAGCGTCATCATCTGCAGTCATTATTCTTACTAATATCTACTTTGGTGACATGCAGGCAGTGAGCTTAGAGTATATTCACAAGAAGAACCAGAGTATGGCATTGGAAAGGCGACTGTCTAAACGCCTCTTTTAACCTTTTTGATGCAAAAGAAGACTGCTGAGACTTTGTCCTTCCCACAAACTACCTCTTCATTGTCATCTTCAGCTGCTTCATCCCTAAATGGAACATGATCCCGCTAGCTGACTCGATGGATGAACCGAAATCTGAGACCTACAGCAGCGTCTCTTCTCTTGAAGAAAACAAATTTATAATCAGTCAAATTTTTCTCGAATAGTCGCTAAGCTGAGGTAACATCGCGCTTGGAACGACCAATATCTAAACGATCTGCATAGACTAGCCTGTCAATATTTTTTATGAAAGGGCGTCTAACACCGGCCGTACTTTGCATTAATCTGAACATTTAATTTGAAGAAGGCACAGTAGATAGCTCGCAGTTTAATGGTCCATAAAATGCTGCTTTATAGTTGATTTTATAGGATGACGATTTGAGTCTTATTCATTTCAAAAATTTGTTGTGATGTGTAATTAATTATGTGAGAGAACTTATCGGCTCCCATAACTTGAATAGGCTCGAGAAAATATTCTAATTAGGCAAGAATTCCCTTAGGATACTGACTAGGTTGCTTACGGCACATTGCAGACTCAAGAAACTCGTGAATTACATTGGCAGCTGGAATTCCAACAAATGTACATAGATTTCGTGAAACTCAGGAGCAAACCTGCCAACACATACTTGCAGAGTATGACCCTCTGGCCAGAAGAAGGACATCCCTCTTCGACGGGCTTAGAATATCGATGGCATCTGACTAGACCCAGCCAAAATAAATAAGTTTGCCTCGGATATTATGCTAGTTGATGAGCTTCAGGCCAAGAAAGCACGATTGTGCTGTTCCTAAGGGTCAATATTACTATAATAACGTGAGACTATAGACTTCATTAAAGATTAAAGTCTCTCCCAAACACGTATGATATGATCTCTTAGTTATATTTTAATTAAATTTTAAAAAAATGCAAATTTTTTTACATTTTTTAACAAATTTTTACCAAAAAAAAAAAATTTAAATATCTTCATTTGTTTATTTATTCGATTCTCCAAGAACAGTCTTCCAAAACTATTAGTGTTCAACAGCCCGATAAACAATCGTCAAAAAATCTATCATATGAGTAAACATATGACATCGAAATCGAAGAGATCATTTATTTTCCACATTTTTTATTGATATTTTTAAGCCACGGTAACTCCCAAATCTAACCCTTATCTATGCATTTTGATTTGAAACCGTTTCGCTGCCCTAGTTACGTCAATCAATTCTTCGGGGTGTGTCCTAACATGGTAAAAATAAAACGCCGGAATGAAAGTATAAGATATAAATAAAAAATTAGCGACGAATTAATATGTTAATCAATATTCATAAAAGTATTTTAAGTACTGATCTGAGATAAGCCACAAGCGCTTGTTCATTACAATAAATGAACACGAACCTTTTTTCGGTTAATTTTACATAATATTTGTAAGCCATCAAATTAAATGCCTCAAATCTGTAAGCACTTACATGGAAGGGCGCGTTATTCGCGCACATAGCTGTCGGATCGAATCCAGATTAGTTACGATAAGTTAATGATATCCCACAGAATTGGGTCAATAACTAAGTTATGCGCATACCAATTTGTCAAAAACTAAACTGTTTTGTTTTTTTGAGGCAGACTGATTAAACTAGTTATGCTGCGTCATCTCCTCATTAACATCAAAATGTTGGATATGGCCATCATTACCATCACTGCCTATTTAATTTTATGCCATTTTGGTAGCTTTGTCTACGAAGAAAGAAATCTATAAAAATCAGATCGCAGTGTTGACAGAAGCTTATTCGCTCGCGACGTTTCACGAATAGCGCGAAAATGAATATCATAAACTTTCTGGCAGTGATTGCGCTGTGTACTGCTGTGGTAAAAGCTGGTGAGTTGTGGTCATCTTTATAACAGATCACTTTGAGTTAACCTTTGTTTCTCTGCTTCATTAGCATCGAACCGTGTGCGCATACATCAAGTGTCACGTGCGGAATATGATTCTCTTTTGAACTTAGCGGCGGGCAAGCGTGAGGTGGAGGAGGCACGTTTGATTACCAGCTCATTGAGTAGCATAAGAGACTTGGCGGTGAGGTCGGCCAACAGATTGTTACCTTCGATCTTTGGTTTAGGTGGTGAAGCCAAAAAAGGTTACCCATTGTGTGTGATAAGAACAAAGAACATGGCTGTTGACACAAATGGTGACGCACGTGTCATTAGCTGGAGCAGCTCGGATAATAATGGTGGTGAAGGTGAAGGTGATGATGATGATGATGATTCGCATGGTGGACATGGTGGTGGTGGACATGGTGGTGGTGGACATGGTGGTGGTGAACATGGTGGTGGTGAACATGGTGGTGGTGGACATGGTGGTGATGGCCATGGTGGTGATGATGAGGAGCCACCCAATGTCAACTGCATTGTCGTTGTTAAGGTCGAGAACGAGGACGATGTTAATGTAAATGTTCAAGACAATGGCCATGGTTATGGTCACCGGTGGAATGGACAAAAACGTCATGGCCACAGACAATATGGCTGGTCTGCACATGAAAGTGATAATCACAAGTATCCACCGCTACCAATTTATCCACCATACTTACCACCCTATGATTACTATCCATCCGGTGGCTATAACTATCCACCACCACCACCACCACCATATCACCGCAGTCAGATTGAAGATGACACAGATGAAGCAGCACATGATTATGATGACTACGATGACTACTATCAAAAGGTGAAACAGAGTAAGAAGAAAAGAGCTCGCACCAATCCCTCAACCGGCAAATCTACAAAGCGACAAAAGAAACGCGCACGTGCCCATCAGCCGGATGCCTATCAGCCAGCTAGTTATCCACAAATGGAGTACGCCTCAAATTATCCAAAAGTTTCACGCAACTATGGTTTGACCTATCCGGCGCCTGTTTATGTAAAGCCGCCACAAACCGAACCAAATACGTGATAATTTAAGCTACTTATTCGACTGGATAAATAAATAAATTTAATTACTTGTTTAAGAACGGACTCCAGTGTTTCTATGACCAAGTGCTGTACTTGGTCCAAGCTTTTGTGGGTTGAAAGATTTAGCGTTCTAGAGCTAATTAGCAACCAATTGCGTTTGCATAATCAGCTCCAATTAGCGTTTGTTGAAACAAAATGTTCAAATTCCGCTTAAGAGCTCATAATCGGATGAAAGTCAACCGCATAGTGGAGCAAATGCCACAGAATTCACTTTCTAATCGCGGTCTCATTGGAAACGTTGTCTCTTTGTATTGCACATGTTTGTGTGTGTGGGTTAGAGAAGACTTTAAATTGTATCTGAGTATATTGGTGTGATCCAAAGTGTTACAAGGTTCAACGTGCAAGCGGCATGACAAGCAGAATACAACGTGTATGTTTTTCTGAGCGGCAAAGCTGCCTGTGGCAAGTAAACAAAAAAAACTGCGTTGCATTAACTCATGTAGTGCACACACAGATACTAACACAAACATACATTGGCCTTTGTGTTGCAGTTCCACACAATGAAACAACTACAGCAATAACAACAAGCACAATGTTAAGGCGTAAGAGAGCTTAAATTAAAAAACAACTCAAAATATCCGCGGGCAACTTTTCAAAGCAGCGAAAGTGTTTAAGCGGTTGTTGTTGTTGTTAGTTTTGCTAGTTATACCCTTTAAGAGGCTCCAAACATTTGGCTTCCACATAGAGATAGAGGACCACGGTTATGCTTTAAACAACACTGCAAAGGTGTACTTAAATTTTTTTTCAATTTAAAGATAAAAGCCCAACATAGAATTAAATAGACCTGACATAGCCCATAACCTAATCATCCGCGATCAAGTTGTTTGCGACGATTTCTCATTTGTCAAATTAGGATAAGCGGCTAAGAAGTTGTGAAGAAACAGATGAGCAGGGAACAGAGCTTATAGCAAGAGGACGATCAAGACGTTTCCAAAGATATCTCATTGTCAATATAGCCTATAACCAGAGGACGATCAAGACATTTCCAAGGATACTTCATATGTAAAATTATGATAAGCGGCTTAGACATTATGAGGAAACAAATGAACAGAGAACATAGGCCATAACCAGCGGACGATCAATACGTTTCCAACGATACTTCGTTTTTCAAATTATGGCAAGCGGTTTAGAAGTTATGAGGCAACAGATGAACAGGGAACATAGCCTATAACTAGAGAACGATTAATACGTGTCCAACGATACCATATTTTTCAAATTATGATAAGAGGCTTAGAAGCTATGAGGGAATAGATAAACAGGGAACTCAGCCTATAACCATAGGACGATCAAGACGTTTCCAACGATACCTCATTTGCCGAGTTATGATAAGCGGCTTACAAGCTATTTGCGAACAGATGAACAGAGTACTTAGCTTATAACCAGAGCACGATCAAGACGTTTCCAACGATACCTCATTTGCCGAGTTATGATAAGCGGCTTAGAAGTTATTTGCGAACAGATGAACAGGTAACTTAGCCAATAACCAGAGGAATATCCAGACGTTTCCATAGATACCTCATTTGCCAAGTTATGATAAGCGGCTTAGAAGTTATGAGGGAACAGATGTACAGAAGAGTGCACTTTATCTCAAAAACGGATACTTATTTAAAGCATCACATGAGCTTATACATTGATAAACGAATATGCTGACTTTTAACCTCCAATATCTTGAGACTCGCCCAAGAGATTCATGGAGTCCAGATTTTAGAATGCCACGACAAAGGTTCATTCACAATTATAGCTTGTTCCAAGATTGAACTCTTTTTACCTTTTTTTTGAAAGAAATATATTATACTAAAATATATTATTTATTAAATTGCGATTAATTTATTGCAAATTTATCTTTCGTATAAACTAAGGGAGCATTAGATCAGCAAAGAGTATATTAACTTCTGTGCCTCAGAGGAAAATTTATTTCTCTCGTTCTAGATTGTTGTTGTTGTATCTGTATCTGTGTCTGTCTATGTATCTGTATACGTGAGTGCATGTGTGACGATTTGAATGAGTATTTGCAGTTAAGTGCAAGTGCATTGCATCGATGGAAACGCACGGACAGACATACACATACACACACATATGCACACTCACAAGCGACGTATGTGTGCGTTGCCTTTGGCCTCATTGCTGCATGTTGCATGTTGCCTTGCATTTTATACTCTATGCACATACAAATAGTTAAAGGGTATATAAAGTTCCTTTAAAAGAAGTGTATACATACATTTTGATCAACATGAATAGTCGTGTCCATAAGTAAAATACTCTTCTGTCCGCTCTGGGATTTTTGATAGCTAGAAACAGTTAGTTTGGTATGCAGACTTTTTATTGGGTAAGCAGATTCTTCCAAACTTTGTCATGTCCTTCCTGGCCATGCGATGAAGAACACTGAAGAACGCCCATACGTAAGTAAGGGGAATACTACTTTCATAAAAAAAACTCGGGAATTTGTTTTGAAAATTAAGGTGTTTTCAGATATAAAAAAAAATAAATTAATTTAATAAAATAAAAATTATACACAAGTTCATTAAAAATTTTATAAAAAATAGTAAGTGATATATTTACAAAAAATACTAAAAGTAGGGGGATCCACCACTTCAGTGCTTGTACTATACCCTTGTACCCTTGGGTCTACTAGAATAGGCCATATTTCTAAAGTGTTCATCCGGTTTTCAGCCGAAAATTCTATTGCGGTGAAAGGGAAGCAAATACCAGAAAACTCAATGCAACTAAAGATTTAGACCATAAAGAAACAGGCAATAGGGAAAGATAGGCGGAACGATAGACAAATAGACGTAAGTGGCTAAATCTATTTCTTTTGTCGTCCTGGGCCCTTCGTTCTTAAGTTTTTGCGCAGTAACTCAATATACGCTTTATTGGTAATTTATAAACCATGGTATAAAAATTATCTTTAGAAAAACTATTGTCAATTCAAAGCAAAAAGTACAAAAAAGAAGCTCTACCGAGAATTGAATCTGGTTTTAGATTTAACACAACTTTAAAAGTTTTAAAGCTAATGCTCCACCAACTCAGCTACCTTTATTTGTAGTCTACTCAATGCTCTCAGCATACCGCACACTATTGCAGGAAGCAACATCGACGAAAAATCGATCTATCGATGTTTTTCTATTCTATCTATATTATGGTATAGATGTATATTGATGTATCTCAAATTACTTTTAAGATTGTAAGACGAACAGAATATTCTTTTTTTATAATATTTTAAAATAAACTTTTTTAAAATTGCTGATACATCGATGTTTTCCAGTTAACCCTAGACCTGTCCTTCATCTAACCCGTCCTTGGGGCACTCAGTGCCCCGTAGTGTATTTTGTATGAAAAAAAAAAATAATTAAATTTGAAATTCATTCATCAAAAATATATGTTTTTCCAGCGCTAGCTTACACTATTAAATAACTGCCAAGGGAACAGTTTATAAAAATCTTTGATCATATTTGAATTGATTCACTTTCTGTTGTCGTACTAATTTGTCAGAATTGGTTAAGTTATAGCAGTAGGTATCGGGTAAACAGTTCGAAATTACTTAGTCTTTCAGCTTAGAAGATTTAAAGATAAAAGTTTGTTAAAGGTCTTCATTACTGCCTGAGATGAATCATTAAGACCAGCCGAACTCGAGTAGCTTATTAGATAGCTGCCAGAGAAACGATTGAAAGAAATTCTCAGTCATATTTATATTAATTCATTTTTTGATCCCGTTTTTCTCAGTATCTACATCCATGCAATTTAGTTTCTCAGCTTTTTTCCTAAATGAGCCGAACCGAGTGAGTATCAGAGGATCTCGAAGTCGTACGTGCCCGACGTAAACGTAAGCAATTTTCTCTACTTCTTATTCTACTCGTATGCGTATGTACTATGGCATATATGTGCGCGTGTGTGTATGTGTGCCATCTATATACAGCAAAATAATTACTTTCATATCCAGCGGCAATTAAATTCATTTAGTTTGGCACCAATTTTAACCCAACAACAACAACAAAGCTGACAACTTGCTTGACGTTGCATGCTCTTAATAAGACATTCATTCATTCATTCAGCATTCAACGATTGCTGCCTGCTTGAACCCGTAACTGCAGCAGCCCCCGCCCAAAAAAACACAAACCCTTGAAACCGAACACCCCACTCCACGCTCAGTTCGAAGCCTACGCAATTGTTACCCGCTTCCCCCCTGTCTGGTCGACCAACTATAAACTATGTCAACTGTTGGAATTTTTTTTTTTGTTTTTTCTAGTTTTAGCCAGAGGCCTTTCACTTGTTCAACAGCTTGTTTTTCAAGGACTCTACACATACCCTCTCATATGGGGGGTGCTATGTGCCGCACAGTGCTGCCCATGTTGTTCAAGTGCTGCCAAATTGTCGAGAACCTTTGCTGGACTCGACCATGACTAACTGTTATGGCAATTTGATGGATGATTCAAACTGATTTCAAAGTTTTGAGTCATTTAATTGCTTTTTTCACACTTGCTCATCAATTATTAATTATATATTATAAAGTATTTAATGAGCCTATAATTGCACGCTTTGCTTTGAGTGTGTGTGTGTGTGTGTGTGTAGCTTACAAATCGTTTAGATGAATTATATATATAATAAGTATGTATAACTTGGGCCTTTCAAAAACTTAACCGACCGAGAAGCTAATGTCAATTTAAGGGAATATTAATGCATGTCTATCACCGGAAGTACGCACAAAAACACATACACTGCGCTTGAGTGGAATTCATTTTTACCAGGGCGGAAAATTGACAAGTGTCTTGTGGTTGGGTTGGGCTTGTTTTTGGCTTCGTTTACTTGGTGCTTACAATGGTGGCTTGCTTGTCGTGGTGCAGTGGCTTAGTTGGATGGGATGTGGTTGGGAAAAATTATTGTGTATTTATTTATTTACCTGATAATATACGCATTTTCCAAACAAAGTCCTCAGTATTGAATTAATTAAAAATACTAAAGAATGAAACAAAAGAAATACGAATTTTTATTATATTTCAATAATTGTGAACAAAAATGTCACGTTCGAAATATTACGTTGGACAGTAGTTAAAATTTTATTTAAAAAAAAAAAAATACTAAAGAATTTTTAATTAAGTAAAAAATAAAGCGACATTACTGCTGAAGATTCATTAATTAAAATATTCCATCAATTTTTGCTGAAATCGAACGCTGCAAAAACTAATCTATTTTTTGTCAAGTTAGAATGGCGTCCTTTTTTGCCAGTATCATTTTATCCGGACATAGCCTTAAAATCAACTTTAGCCATCCATTACAGTGCGCCCCAATAGATTTTAGTTAAGTATTTATTCAAAGAAAAAAAATATTTGAACCTAGGTTTTATTTCACTTTGAAGTTGTCCGATGGTCACGTTCAACATTTTGGAAATATATTTTTTTTTGTGAATCCAAATACTAGGTCAAAGTAAACGGTTTCAAAAAAAAGGTTGCGGGGCTTTTAAGGTTAGTATGTTCTAACAGCGGATTCGGATTCAGATATTATCTCATACTAAATTTTGTCTTTTATGAGTAGAATTGCACCTATTTCTGTATATTTTGAGATGATTAGCAGCGCACCATTCTTAGAAGTTATTTGATCACACTAAAAACTTCTTCAACTTGCGTCATCTGATAGAAAGAAGCAAAGTCTTACATTGTTGGCATACCAAAAACTGTTGAACTGTTGATTGATCTCCCTGAAGGGATGGCAATCAATTTAGTAACATTATGGAAGTTTGCGACAATATCTTTTTTGGTAATGGCTGCAAAATGCGACGATAGTAGGAGATGATTTACCTCTCCTGCTAAAGTTATTAACTTGCCTTCCTTGTTAAGGCACTGCCATTGGATATTTTTCCTTAAGGCGGCACAGACAGCTTCTATTCAGTAAAACATATGCCCCATTGCCGAAAAGGTACCTACGCCACTGTCGCAGGGGTATGGGGTATGTCAGACGGAGCACATTAACCCGCGTCGACGCACGCCTACGCATCATTCACACTCGGGTAGCCTTACACCCACACACACTCACATATGTCACACAATGATATTTATACAACAAGAAAAACCGTAGGCGAATTGTACACTAGTGTGCGTGTGCGTATGTGTGTGCTTGTGTAAAAGAACAAACATAACAAGCACATAACGCACGTCAATCAAATATGGCGTCAAATAATCATTAAAACACACACATACACACTCACACTTGCCTATATAAAACATCAATGTATTTTAAACTGCAAAACGTAAAATGAGTGGTTTTCATGTGTGTGTGTGCGTGCGTGTTTGTATCTGTGTGAGCAAGTTATTGCATTTGTGTTGCTTGTCATGTAGTTGTCATTGTTGTTGTTGTTTTTGTTGATTTGGTGGTAAAACTGATTTGCGGTTTCGCCATTTGGCTTATTCCCTTTAACAAATGGAGTTTGTTTATGAGTTTGTGTGACTGCACTTATTAACAAATGTTTGTAAAATAATATGACGTATACGCCATGTGGCAAGAAATCTTTGAAATTAAATATTAATTATAAATTGGTTGCAATTAAATAACAAATACCACAAAATAGGTTGTAGGTATGGTCGATCAACGCACAAAATGATGGAACAATTAAAAATTTTTTTTCAGTTTTTTAACATCAGTGACAAAGTGAAATAATAAGAATATAATGATTAAACAAAACTCCATGCTTCTTCAAAATTGCATTTATTGGGATCAAAAAAAAAAAATTTTTTTTGGCCTGTTTCTGCAAAAGAAAATATATATATATTATTCTAATCCAAACTTTTTTACAATAATATTGTGTATACGGCATGTGGTAACTAATTTTTGAAATTAAATAATAATTACAAATTGCGGCAATATAGATCAATAGATAAAACAATGGAACTATTATAAAAATTTAATGAATTATAATGTATCCCATTAATGTGGGGAAAAAAATGATTATTGTTTTTTTTGTGCAGCATGAAATTCTCAACTCAAAAAACTCGTATTTGATGGGAAAAACACTAAGAAGCCTTTGAGAGTGTCTGGACCCTAACATCCCGAATCTCTAAACAAATAATGCCACCAAATCATCTGTTTTTGATTCAACCTTTTCCAATCTATACGATTTGGCGAAAATAAGTGAAACGGAACACTTTTCAAGTCGATCTCTTTCTAGCCCTATAAATTTCTATATCCTTTATTAGACAATGTTAATTTTTTAATATTCACCTACAAAATTAATAAATTTGTTTCATTATATAAACAAAATATATGTATTCTTTTAAATATTTCTAAAATATTTTATAATTTTTGTTAACATTGTTGCATTTTTATTATTTATATATTATAAAAATCGATAAAAAGACATGTAAAATAAAATGGACATTTACATCTTAAATATTTATTTATTTACATTAGACTAAGTATATATACTAAATCTAATATTAACGGAAGAGTGCGAGCAACAAGGCCATGTCATATTTTTAAAAAAAAAAACTTTTTTCTAAAGTGGTTCTCAAATATTTTGTAGTTTAGAACAACACAATAATTTTCTAGAAAAGCAATTTGCGGAAAGAAATTGAAATTTTTTTTAGACGGTTTTCAAATAAGTCGGTTCAGAATGAAATTTGTTTACACCATTAAAAAAAGCTATTCGGTTGAAATTTTAAAGAAAAATATTTGTATTAACATAATCTGTTAGAAATTTAGCAGATTAATGTATTACTTCCTTTTTTTACATCGGTTTTTCTGGAACGTATCTTTACTCAGTGCAGTATATATTTATAGTACATGGCCCACAAGCCTCCACAAAATATAATTATCTTCATTATAAAAGTTCAAAAAATTAGCACTTGCCAGCCAAAAAAGAAAAAGTTATGTATAATAAATTACTAATAACATTTGATATTAAGTATACGCCATTAAGTTGTAGTTTCCTGGCCGTTCTAATAAGTAAGTACCTTATTAAAAAAAAGGCTTGGCATATATTTCAGCTTTATCTGAGTTTATTTATTTATTTAATTGTTAATTAAAATATATTATACAACTATATACTTGAGAGCTACTAGCAACAATGGCTACGACTTATAACCAAAGATTTACGTTATTAAATCTTTTGAGTTTTTCAGACCTTAGCTCCGTTTTTTGATAATCCCAATAAGCGCAAGATGAGTACACCGTCTCAAAAACAATTTTACATCAATTTCATTTTTCGCACTTTCACACCTTTTTATAATAATTACACATACTTTTTAAAACACATTTTTGTACAGCCCTTTTTATTCTTAGTTACAAAAATTACGTATACGCTAATTGGTACACGAAATAACTTAGCCATAAAAAAGTTTTGCGGAAAAACAAAACAAACGCTTAGTTTGTAAAAAAATCAAAGTATTTTTTTTTTTAGATCAAACAAGAATCTTCGGCATGAAAAGCACGTCATTTCCAATACTGGGGATTAGTAACTTATGAAACTCTTTAAAGTCACGTTTTGCTCGCAAGCTTTTAACAATTTTTTTTGTTCTTTGCAATTTTCTCCAAGTGTAGAATACATCAAGCATATGCTGAACACTAACGAGCTGTGATTTTGACTTCACCTTAGTAGGTGAGAACGAGAGATGCCTGCAGTGAAAACAATAACAACAACAACAACTTGAAATGTTAGTCCATGCGATTGACATCAATTAAGTGCCATAAGCGACACAACAGTCAGTCAGTCACTCTTAACCAGTCAACCAACCAACAATCCTAACCATCCTAACCAGCCGAACCAACGAACCAAAGCCAGGAAGCACACACATCCATGGAGTAAGTCACTCGTTCAGTGCAAAGTGCAGGGGCTGCAGTCTGTCAGGTGTTATGGCATAGGCATACTTTTGACACAGATTCCGGACTAAGCGCGAGCTACAGAGGCAGAGATTGATTGCCGCCACTCAATTGCCCCGAACCCAACGGCAACGCCAACGGCAACATCAAGTGCCAAGTGGCAACCTTTGGCTTAGTTTTGCCAGCGACTTCATCCGCAGCAGCAGCAGCAGCATCGTTACACGCATCGTTGCGAACTGACGTTGTGCCTCCGAGTTGCTAGTTTTGCTTTTGGCATGTTGCATATATTTTTTGTTCCATTTTTTCATCATTTTCTCTCTTTTTTTTTCAGGTTCCCCTCGATTTTTCGACAAGCGATTAGAATAAATTGCAACATGTTTGCAAAGCGACATTTTGCATTTGCAATGCCATTTTCATATAAAGCCAACGGAGAGGGGGGCTTTACGCATCCATTTGACACGAGTGGCATAGCGTTCAGTGCTTCAAGAACTTCTCAATCAATGTTTTGCAGCAGAGTTGCCAACCTACTATATACACATGAAACCGGCACGGATATGCAAAGCGGAATCCAAGGCTTAGGCTTGCTTTGGAGACTTGAGTAACTTACGATTTGAACTTTGGCCTATATTATAATATAATGCCAAGTACTGCATACTCCAAATCTTAAGTTACTTATCCCAACTCTAACAATCTTCAAGATCTAGGAGTACATACAGAAGGAACAAGGTGTTTTAGTTGGGTGGTCTAATGTCTCCTTCTTTACAATACAAACATTAGCCTATTATTCCCCTTGTCATAATATAGAGGGTTTACCTAGTTTCTCTCATTTAAAAAATCGAAATTCGTCTAAGACAATAATTAATTAATTAAATAAAAAAAATTATGTAATTTTAATTCATAATGACTTTTACAACCCCAATGGTTTATTTACAATTTGTTATATTTTTAATCCTAAAAACTTTCATCGTTTTCGTACTTAAACAAATTGTATCTTAGATTCAGAGAGAGTGAGAACCACAACAAATGCGAAAAACATGTACTTCAATTTTCGAGTAGGGTGACCAGATTCAAATATATATAGGGGTGGAAATAAGTGAAGCGGATCACTTCTTGACTCGATTCTCTTCGATTTTGATTATTAACTATTAACTACTAGCCAATATTAACTTCGATAATGTTTTTTTTTTTAAATTCCGATTATTTATCACTTGATAACTTTATCGACACTTGAATATTTAGTTAGACTTTTCTATGACAAGATATATCTCGTAAACGAATATAGATATAGGAAAAAATTTTTTTTCATAAAAGTTGAAACTTTGAATAAAAAAATTTTTTTTTTAATTTTTTACGAAAGTTTTTTAATTAATTTAGTTTTATTCTCTTTAATTTGTTAGTACAACGTGTGAGATCTTAACATTTAAAATAAATTAAGGGTTACAGGCACAGACTTTTCTGCTTAGACTACATTATATACAATTCAAATTAAAAACGAAATAAAAATTGTGAATTTAATTTTGGGGAAAAATTTAACAAAATACGCTGAATAAAATTTGAATAAAAAAATTATTTTTTTAATTTTTTTCGAAAAAATTTTTAATAATTTATTTATTATAATTTTTTTTAATTGCCGTTTTCTCTAAAATAAAAATTATCTTAGACGACAAATATCTCGTAAACCACTAAAGATATTTGAATAATTTTTTTTCCAGTGAAGTATAAAACTTTTGAAAAAAATTGAATTTCACATGCCTACGTACATATTGCAGTCAAATAGTTATTTCTTATAAAATTAAATTATTTATAAAAATTGTAATATTTATTGGGCAAGCTTAGGACATAAAAATGTCATTCAATCTGTTTTTTTTTTTTTTTTTTTAAATTTGGAACAAGTAATATTTGTTCAACGGAAAGGTATTAAAATGCTAATTATATATTATAAATATGCAACTTTTTGTAATACACACCTTAGTTCAAAAGTTACTTAAAATAAAGTTTTATTTTCAATTAAAAAAAAAAAATTAAATAAAATTAAAAAAAAAAATATTAAAAATTACTTTTATTTAATTAATAAAATCAACAATAAAATGTAAACTAACATGTATGTTATAAACATATAAAAATGACAAGATACAAATTAATTTTAGTTTTTATTCCGGTTTTTTATGTTTTTGTCTGGATTTTGTTTAAAATATATTATTCGGACTACGAAGTAAAAGATATGTGAAGGAAGATTCGGATTGTTGTTCGATTAAAATTTTTAAATTTGAACTGCTTCTAAATGTATGCCTTAGATAAATTTTGAAAGTAATTATGGTTTGAGTAAGTCTTGAAGGGGTAAAGAGACTTAAAAAAGGATACTGCCCATATACTAAGTTCCTTTGGACATTTGCAAACGAATTATAGTGTACAACATGTAATTTAAAGATTTTACTAAAAAAAGGTAAACTTTTGAATACGTGCTATCGAAAAAAAATGGTGTCAGTTGGCAACCCTATTTCGCAGTCATATGAATGTGTATATGAGTGCCTTTGGGTGTATGAGTGTCTGCTGGCGGTGCAGAGTTGTACAAGTTACAACAATTTTGAGTGTGTGTAATCAATTTGAATGGTGTCGGAAGTTTTTCAATACATCTCTGTGCAATATATTCAATTAAAATTTTTGTGAAACTTTATCTTTCCAAGTGGGGCAATCTATAACATACAAGCATATACTATTCATTTAAATGTGAGTATACAAAATACATATGTATGTATATACCATATGAGTATATGCATGAAATCCTGTCTATATTTGCTTTATGCTTTGGCAAGCATAACTATAATTTGTAGGGGCTTTCAAAAATATTCTTTTCAACTCTTTGATATAGTTTGAGCTGACAAAGGGGTTGTGAAATAAAGCCATCCATCGAGATCTTTTTGTGTAATAACTTAAGCAGGTACATAAAAAAATGAGAGTTACTTTGACAAAATATCCTTAGAGTTTAACGATTTTCATAAATGGAAGGAACCAAATTTCATATCGTTAACTTTTGAGTACTACAGTGAATTAAAAAGAAAACGTCACCATGACATTTAAAAAATATATTTTTTTTTAATATTTGTCTATTTGCAATCTGGCGAGAGAACGTTCTAAAAATATTATAAAATTTTAAAAATTTAGCAGCCTTAGCTGTGCTTGGTTAAAATCAATTCCAAACTTAATATATATAAAAAATTCGTATTTTAATACATTTTTTTTTAAATTCAAAGTTTTTTTAATCTTTTTTGTTTTTATATAAATATCTCGAAAAATAATTAAAATCTTGAAACAAATGTACGAGGTTAATATTGGGTAGTACCTACGTCAATCACTTAGAAGAAATCGAATTAAAAAATTAATTTAAAAAAATTATTTTCATAGATAAAAAACCGAAAATAAAATTTTATACCTAAATATTCAAATATCGAAAGCTCAATAAATAATTGGAAATTAAAAAAAAAAAAATTTCCTTAGTATTTATATTGGCTAGAACTCTACCACATCGAAGATATCGAATTAAAAAGCTAATTATTGAAAAATAGTATAAATAGGATTTTAAAATACACAAAAAAAAAAGTGTAACAAATATTTTTTTATTATTAAATAAAAAGTGAAAAATGTTTTTTAGAAAAAATGTATTAAAAATATTTTTTAGTTTAGTCACAATTAAAACAAAAAATTAAAAACTTATATTTTTTAAAATGAGCCTTAATAAGGAGCTAGAATCTGAAATTGTTTACCTATGAAAGGAGGAGCGTTACTTTTTAAAAATCGCAGGGGACACTGTATGCTTATAGTTTTAAATAAAACTGGCACATTATAAAAATAAATTAAGATAGATAAGAAAATTATGACTAAGAAGGAAATAAAGCAAATAATTAAAAAATAATAGCTAGATAAAACTTAAAAAAAAAAAAAAAATTATTTATTTTAAATATTTAAAAATTTTTTGATTTAAAATTTAAAAGTGATCTTAAATATATTTTTTCTAACTATTTAAGAAAAAATAACTTAAGCTAAAAATTTTTTTTTTTTAGAATGATTTAAAAATTGTATAATTTTTTTAATTTAAAATTTTAGGTTGATCTTAACTTTGCTCCAAAAAAAATTAAAGCTACAGTGCAGGAAAAGACGTACATGATGTGGCTTTCGGCAGGCATTTATTTTATTTAAGATTTTTTTTTTTTTTCGTTCTAAAAAAAATCTCTAACTTCTTTTAGCTTCATAAATTTAGGCTAGATTGGATTCCGAGTAAGTTCGCTACTTATACACAACTTAGAGAACCAAGAACCTGGGCGCAGCTAGGTGAGGGGGTTTCTGGGTTTGTACCACCAAAAAAAAATCAAAAGCTCAATAAATGCGTACTGTTTGAAATTAAAGTTAATTAAGTTTTATAGCAAATTATATTTTTTTTGTCCCAATGAATTTCTCGCTAAGTTCTTGATGTTAAATAATTTTTTACGAAATCCCGATATTTCGAAAACTAGAACCACTTTTGCAGTTGAAAAAAATTAAATTTAACTTTCATATAATTGATCGATAAATTGCAGGGAGCACTTAAGAGAAGACAAAGTTATGATGACGTAAAGTTTACTTCTGCAATATGAATGACAAAATTGAAATTTTATATAAAACTTAATCAAAAATTGTTTAGCAATGCACAAAAGATACAACATATTGTAAAACAAACACACACACATGCACACGCACATGCACACAGATACTGACAGAAATTGAAAAATAATAACAAAAAGTTACCTTGACAGCTGCTGCAGAGAATCTCAGATGAAGTTGTTTTTGCCACTGCTTCAGTTCTAATTTAATACGATGAGTTTTTTAATTTATCTACCAGAACGAACCACCCGCTGATGTCCTTACCTGAGTTGTTGTTGTATCTGTCCTTGTTGTTAATGTATCTCTTGTTGTAGTTGTTGTAGCTATTGTTATTGTTGTTGTTCTCAGTGACATTATTGAATCTGAAGGCAAAGCTTTGCATATTGTATGTAGTATGTACTATATACTATATATTTGTTGGATTGTTTGTTCTACATACTTGTTGCTATTGGTCGCTTATATCAAAGTTATTGTTGTTGTTGTTGGCGTTTTTGTTCTTATCTTTGGCGTTACTGTTATTGTTTGTATTTAAAATTTTAATAAAATTGTGCCAGCAGCGAACAGCACTTGATGCACTTGCCCCAACATCGAACCAGCTTAACAACAAGGATGAAGGATAATCGAGAAGTCGAGGGGAACGAGTTCAGTAAATCTTATTATTTTATCCTTTGTTGTTGCACTCATGTTGCTTGCCAATACAAAACAACAACAACAATAACAACAGGGGCAGCTGTTGATGGTTTTACAAATATTCTTGCACATATTTTACACTCAAATAAATTCTATAGGTACTAACGAATTTATTTTGGTTTGCTATCAAATGAAATGTTGAATATTTTGATTTTGTAAGTGAATTTTTTTAAATGAATTTGTTTTAGAAACGTAAGAACATTCTTTTGAATCTTAAGCTACCAACCAGTCAGAAATAGCTGCAAGTTGAAGAAAACAAAACCTTAAGGGCCAGTCGATACACAGAAGGGGCCAGTCCATACACAGAAGTCTCATTTTTGCGCCCAACTAGGGGCCAACTAATGCGACTGAACTTGGTCCTACATACGTATGAGATAAGAATTGAAGTCGGATAAGTGTTGAATTTTTTTGATTTTATAGGGTGACCAGACATCAATAAAATTTTTTCGATTGATATATTTTAGAAGCTGTTAGATTTACCAATGACTTTACACCGTGAGAAAGTTTGCGCGTAAGTACACTCTTTTGTATCTTTAGCTACCAAGCAGAAAGAAATCAAATGGCGGCCAGTATCTTGGAAGATGCAGAAAGGGCCCAACTAGGGGCCGACATTCGCATAAGATAAGGATTGGAGTCGGGTGCTGAAAATATTGTTCAAACAGTCGTATTTTGCCAAACAAAAATCACAGCCATCAAAGCCATTGCAATGCTACGCTGTTCCATAAGTAGCCTTTAAATAACAAAATTAATTTCATATCTTCCACTATTGTGTTTTTTTATTTATAATAATTTTTCTATCGCTCTTATCTTTTCAACCTGTTTAATTTAACCATCTGAAATTTATTTATTTATCCGCTTTAAGTTGAAGCTTGAATGAGTTGAACATTTTTAATTTTTCATTGATGTCCTTCAGTTAATTACTTTTAGAAACTACTAAAGAATTAAGTAAATATACTGCAAAAAGAATTTATTGTGTGCCTGAATTTCCATTGCCATATGTTTTTAAAGCAATTATTTTTTTAAAATAATTTAATAACTTTGTGGAAAAAGTAGTTAGGCCTGAACTCTTTAGATTTAAAATATAACACTCCCCTTGTACTTAGTAATATTTAAGTTTAAGTGAATAAACTGCATTGAATTAAGAATTTAATTATTTTAAATGTGTTACTTAGCCGAGCTGACAGATCTGAATACGAGGGTTAAATTTTTAGTAGTTTTTTTTTTTTACTGGATCTCATCAAAGCACATTGAACTAAATTGCCAAATTTTTGGAAAAATATTTGCAAAATGCTTGTACAGAGTTGATGGATTTTGATTAAACAACACGCACAATATTTGCACAAAATTTTTTATCGATCTGGCAAGGCCTACTTTTATTGCACACTTGAAATGTTTTATAAAAATATAATTGTGGTACAGTTAAACAAAACTTATTTGTAATGTTATAATTGTAATACAATTGGCGTATAACATACAGGAATTAATTTAAACCTTGATTGCTGTTCTTATTTTACTTACTCTAAGTTTGTTCTTCGTCGAAACGACTACCTTAACACAAATAGCATACTTTGTCTTTTTATTTTATTAGTTATTTTATTTATTATAAATAAGAAAGAATGTTTTTTTAAGCTTTGGTTTCAACGTTATGTAAAAAAGTAACAAAAAACGACTTCATGTTTCTAGGCAGCTTTTTAAATTATTCATTTTTTGCGTCTTTGCTTTGAAGACGGTTAATGAAAAAAATTTTGTAAAACATGTTGAGGTAGTAGTTTACATTTTGCTGTAAACTAGTGTAGTTAAAAAAAAAGTTCTCACTTTCCAGTTCATTTTACGTTCATTTCTCTTAGTGTAGTTGTAGTTGCTTTTGTTCTTGTTGTCATTATAAATCTGCCAGGGTTACGGGCTGGCAGGGATTTTGATTTTGCTGTCACTTTGGCTTGTGCTGCAAATGCCCGAACAACGTCATATGTCAACTGCATCAATATTTGCATTTTGATTGAAACTTACAAGGCAACATGCAACATGTATGTGTTTGTATATATGTGTGTGCGTGTGTCTGTCGTTCTGTGAGACAGTATGGCAGTGTATGAGAGTGCATGCCACATGCATGTTGCCACACGCTAGAAATTTGCATATCTTGAGTTTAGTTGTTTATACATTTGCTTGTCTCAGCAAATGTCTTCATTTGACCGCCAATGCCAGCAGTTGCCAACAGTGGGTTAATCACACACACATACTCACACGAAGATATCTACCAGGGGTGTAGTTAGAAAGGGATGATATGGGAGATATTTCCACCACTTACAAAACTAAAGTTTGTTCTTAAAAATCTGTTTAATTGAGAAAAGTATAAGGTTTGAAAAAATGAAATTTCTTCATTTTGTAATCTTATCGATAACTCTCTTATCTGTCGAATTTTTGAAAAGTTAAATACATAAATAAAGAAACATGGTGGTATGTGTGTAATAAATGAACTTTAAAAAATTTGCTTCTACTGAAAAAGGCTCGAATTCTCGAGATGACGCTAAGTTTTGAAGCCAACACTCTGCCAACTTAGCTAACCCCATAATCGCTGAATTGCTGATTACGATTATCTTCGATATTTATCATCATTATGTCCTTTATCTCCCACTGGAGCATAGGGTCACAAAATTATGTTTTTTTGAGGTTTCTGCTATATTTGAACTAGTGTTAAGGTAACATGAATTTTGCACTATGCCATGTCGCTAAGAGGATCAAAGAATTTCAGAATTTATGAGGAAATCGGCGCAGCCCGAAAACCTCTCTGAGACTCTCCCCTCCTAGCCGCTGAACGCTCTCCGGGACTAGCCTTTATATTTAAAGGCATTTCCCTATCCGCAACCTGTGACCCGTCCGGTTGCCTGCAGCTCGGCTCACAGTACACCCCTTATACCGCGATTTATTAGATATTTATGCTTCGATTAAAAAGGAATTTAATTTGAATGCAACAATCGAATAATTAATTTATTTCTCACATTTGAGCCATTTGGCGGTGGAAGAGAAGCAGAAACTGTAACTGACTGGATATAAATATAAGAAGTCCAAATGTCAAGTTTCAAGAACCAGGCGTTCATACAGTTCCTAACTTAGGACGGACGAACATTTGTAGACAAATTTAGGAAGTAACTTTGTTGGTCTCCTTCTTTATACACCGAATATCTTAAAGTAAATAAAAGACAACTACATCGCAGAGTTGGATCTCATTTATTTTTGTACATACAAATTTATTTTGCACCCCCTTGAGTAGCTGGCTACGACTTTGAAATCCTCAAAGACAAGCTTTTGACTTTAAGACAAACATATTTGTGTCAGCTACATAGAATTACAATTTGAGCTAAGATTTTTGTTGAGCATTTATACAATTATTAGTATATACATGTATACATATATATTTATGTGTTATGTATGTACTTGTGTGCATGTTTGTATGTTTGTCAATTACTAATGCAGTTATGCTGTTCATTTCACTTACAACGAACATTAAATACAGACACCAACAACATGAAAGACTCACGTACAGTGGAACAAATAGACAATTTGGGCATTTGGCCAAAAACCAGGCAGTAGTAGACAGTCAGCCAAGCATTTTATGTATGACACAAATCGACAAATCCTCTGTTTAGCACCGCTCCACACCCCGCCCCACAATCATTACAAAGTGCAGTCCACAGCAGTTATACCTATAGCATTAGGGTAGTCCGAACACAGAGATCTCTCTCTGCTCTTTTGGGCATACGGACGGCTTCTGCTAAATTAGGTCAAAATGCGTTAAATTCCATACGCAATTCCCAAATAAACAAGCTCACCACCAACAACGACAGCCACACAATAACACCAACACGCAAACACTCACAACAACATCCATTCCAGGACACCCACTTTCGCCATTACCAGCTTTCACACAAAATGGCTCGTTGAGATTTCAATGGCGCACCCTGATGGCATAACTAAAGGCATCGCATATGACTTGGTACGACTGGAAGCGACATTTTGGCCAGTTTCCTGTTGCCCTGCCTGCTGCTCCGCCGTGGGGCTACGAAAATTAATTGGTACTTGTAAATGGCAAGGATTCAAAATGGAGGACACACACGCATGCGTGTAAAGTTCAGTAAACGCCTGCCGGAGCGATAAGTTTGTTTAATTAAGCTAAGGTTCCACTGCTGCAATTGTGCTTCTATGTATTTGTGGATATGTGTGTGTATGAGTTTTGTGGCTCAGTGTTTGTGGTGATTATAAATATCTACGATAAAGTGTCTCTTAATCCAGGCAAACAGGACATTGTACTATGATTATGTACGGAAGAGCTAATTGAAATATAAAATTGGGAAAATTGGAACACAATAAATATGTTAAGTAGGAGCATAAGGCGCAAAGGTTTTTGATCGTATGTACTTTGTCACACCGACACCTCAAAAAATAAAGAAGAGGCAGATTGACACGGCTTTATCTTCAAAAGATTTCCCAATTTGGTTGTCATGCGTCTGTTAAGGAGAGATTTAGTCTTACTCGACTCGATCGAAGATTTTGCGAAGAATAAAACAACAAAAAGTATAGTTTAATCTTCAAGTATTTGCTTATACCTGTATGAGCAAATAAAATGTTCGACCAAATAATTGCCACGCAATAGCACGCAATACCGATAAACGACTTCATTATACGAAGCAAATATTTGCTCGAAATTGTATTTTGGTTTTCAGTTTTGAAAAAATTTGGTGCAAATTTTGTATCATCACAGCGACAATCAAATATTTGCCCAAATTTTTTTTTTAAAATTATAAACTAGCTTAAGGACTAAGAGCGGTGGCTGCGATGGCCTTCTACCCGTCAGAGTAGGATAAATATATGTTATGTAAAATTTTTAATTAGGTGGTATATATTTTCTGATTAATTTATTTGCCCAAATATTTTATGAATTTCGACCAAATACTTGCATTGTGTAATGGTAGCTTATTATTTAAAGTCTGTCATGACTACGTAGCCTTCCTTTCCTTCAGCATCAAAATTAGCGCCAGTTCCCCTACTACTCATGGAGTTTAAGTCACATCCCCACTAATAGCATCAGCGCTAAATATATATCTCAATCTCAATATATATTGATTTAGAACATATTTGTAGCCATTCTACAAGCTAATTAAATTATTTAATAAAGACAGAAAAGAAGACTTTCTAAAAAATTTGTGATGCTTATCAGCAGGGCCGTAGAGAAAAAATACGGGACGAGGGGCTAAAATGTTCCGGCCCCTCTATTACACCTTCAGCTTGAATCACGACAGTACGACAATAATTACACCGGGCCCCTGAGAAAACTCCGTGCCCTGGGGAAATCCCCCCTTTCCCACATCCCTCTCGACAAGCCAGCTTATCACAGTCATGGGCTGATACCTTTTGGAATATTTTAGTGTTCGATGTTGAAGATTTAAAAAATGCAAGAGTTGAACTTAAAAATTGGCCTGCGTTATGCACTTCCACATACTAACCAGCTCAATATGGAGGCAGCGAATCAAAAAATATGTGAATCGGAACAGAAGATTGGTAGAATCCGAAGTTTGAGTTAGATTTGCTGGAATCAAGCTACTCTTTATATGCAGTATGCATCTACGAGCCTATCTCAAGATTCAGGGCGCAACTGCTGCATCTAATTATTATACAATTTTTCAATTACTATTAAGTTGACTAAATGTTCATTAGCACGATTATAGCGCCTTGAGATGGCAGTCCCGTCTAAGACCTAACCATGACCAATCCCTGCCAACTGGCTTCACTTCACTTGGTTGTTTATCGTAATTAATTTTGTGGATCTTGTTTGTTGTGTGGGTGGGTGTGTGTGTATGGGCTGCAGCTTTTCATTAGGAAAATTGTTGATTAAAAAATAAATAGAATAAAAAGAAAGAAAAACAAAAACCATAAAGAAACAAAGATAAAGAAAAACTGAAGAGCAAGGCTTATGGCTGGAGCTGACAACTGTTGGCTTGTCAACTTATCGTCTAACAGGCTCTCAAGTTTATTTTTTGCATTTACCCCTGTTACACTCTCTGTCTCTGTTATATTGCCACAAAGAAAGAGAGAGAGAGAGAGAGAGCGGAAAGAAGTGTCTACGTCACACAAACAAGGCTCTTCTCCGCTCTTTGCTTATCCAGAGCATAATCATAAAAAGTTATGCGCTTGCTAATTTGATTAATGGCATTTCCTTGGCCGCAATCCAAATTCATAATGACTCTGGCTGGGATATTATTATTATTACTTTTAATTACAACAGACAACTTCATTATGCCTGGCAACAGCAGTGCCAGTAATAACAAAGGCATTGCCAACAACAACGTCACCAACAAACAGGATAACGCAAATTGTTGGAGTATTAAAGCAATAACATCTGGATATCAAGCGGCGTAAATCAACAAATCTAATTATTATTATAAAGAATTTTGCAAAATAAATGCTTTTCATAGTATTTATAAATGTTTTGCTGCAATCTATGAAATAAACAAAATTTTGATAAAAAATTGTTTTTCTTTTTAAGGCTTATATGGATTTGGGTATCCTGTACCCATGGGGACATCGTATTATTGAATTTATATAGAAGGAAATGTTGCGGAAATATATATTTATATATGTATAATTGGAATCAGAAGGTTTTTATGAGATAATACTTAGTCTCAGGAGAGTTTAGTACAAACTTTTAAAGATTTTGAGGCCAAACTCTTATTTTGTTTCCAAGAAGTCTTATATTTTTATCTATATCCTTGGAGACAACTCTCTAAAAATGATTAAAAATATATTGTAGTCAAGATTACTTACAAGCATTGATTTTTAATAACTTTTTATCAGTGGCGAATTTACTGCACTAGGGTGTTGTATATTAGATCAAATGAAAATTTGAATAGCTTTCACTGATTGACTTTACCACGTAATGATCTTTTCAAAGGTGAATCAATTCAAAATTCTTAAAGCCCCCATGGCAAAGTCCAGGATTCTCCACTGTCAAAGGATTTAGGTAAAATATATCTGTTTTACTTAACCTATTACTTCCTTTCATAAAAAAGCTACGGCTACCTGGAGCATATAGACTTATGTGAGCCTAATAAACAAAATATGGTTGACGTTTTCTCAAAATACACTTACGCCAAGAACACACCAATAATCATTTATATAGCATTGCAGAACTTGTAGTAGATAATCCTTTTTTGTGAAAAAAACATAGTTGTAGAGTACCACACTGTTGTTACTGGCAAACCATTTTAGACTTTCTATTTTATTTAGTATTGAATGCAAATTTTTTTCATAATCAACTACGATAAAAATGAAAAAGATATTTGTTGATTGACACAATCAATTTACAGTACTTCCGTTTTTGACGGGTATTAAATTCGGCTTAATTTTTTACACAAAAAAAATTGTCAAATTTGTGAAAAAATATTTTTAATATTTTATGTTAAAAGCTTCAAAATAAAAGATATTGTTGGCATTTTTAATTGAATATAATTTGAACAATTTTGTGAATAAAGTTACGGACTCGCCTATAGCTTTGTACATATAATGTCGGTAAGCTGGGCAAGGTACACTTTTTACTGTAAAAGAAAGGATAGCCAAATAACTTTCACAAGGTGGTAAAAAAAAAGAAATTTCAAAAAACTGGTACAAAATTTGTAGCACTGAAGCATCATCGTAAGAAGTCCGCTGAAGATGATAGCCAAAACTTGGCATTCTGATGGGATCCTCGCTGGCACTTGTCTAAGATATCTCCTGCTAAACTGACTGTCTTTTTGTCTTTCTAAAACATCAGTAAAAAAAGTCTTCACTGGGGAGGATTGAACCGGAAAAGCACTATCTTGAATCCGCCATTGATCAACAGCTGTTTAGTCTTTATACTCAAATCTATCAAAAAAGTTTAGGTTAGGTTCAATAGGCTTCTCGGCTTTAAGCGAGCTCACAATTGTGATACCTAGTATGTTTAAACGTGATGTTTTAGGAGATGTGACAGCTGCTGTATTCTCGATCTGTCTTGATTCTGATTAGATTACACTAAAGTGGTATTGAGTTTTTGAAGATGTGTTATATTGAGGATATGCTTGCTTCAGTCACTTAATTTGTATTGATATTACATGTTCCTAGCTTTTCTCTTTCACTAGCTCTTATTAAAAATAAATGTCGCTCATCCACAGCAAAAGCATTTTTAATTATATACCTCTAGCGTATGTATAAATTCTCTACAAATTCGAATTCACTTAATTTTTTGCTTTCTTTTCCAAAAATTTTAATCCAAATTACATAACAAATTTCCGTTTTGAAGCATCCACATAGTGCACAACAAAAAATGCTTCTCTGTAAATGTAATAAAGCACTCAACCCTACTTGTTACTTAAAATGCCAGTGAAAACTTTTTCAACACTAGGTTTTTTAATAATGAGCTCCAAGTTGATTTTACATAACCAAGCTACATATTGCAATAAAAGAAAAGGCAAAGAATTTTTGGAAGCGTCTTTATGATGCCGAGTACTTTAGATATATTCAACGTGCTGCCAGCTCTTTTGTGGCAAGACTCTTACACTTAACTCTTATTCAACACTGCTTAATAAAAGCGCTGCTGTGATAACAGTGTTGGACTACGTGTGTCTAGGTCTATGTGTGTGCGTGGAGGGGAGTGAGCGCTTGTGCCTTCAAGGTGTTTGTGTGGTGCAGCCATAACCGCAGTTTGCTGCTTTCTTATGCTCGAGCATAAATTTTCCAACGAAATGGCGGAAGTAATATTTTTCATATCAGCATACGTTGCGGCTGCTTCCACAAACATATAAGCAAATAAGTATGCTTATGCACAGTCAGAGTAAAAATTATTCAGACGCTCTAAACTTTGAAATTTGAATTTGGGAAATTCTAGAAAAATATGGCTAAAAATTTGAAAATCTAATTTTAATGTAACAAAGCAAAGCAATCAAAATCGACTTTAACAAGATTTGAGGTTAGGTAAGCCGGAAAATTTTATTGGGACAAATGGGGGCCAATATATGAATCCTAGTGAAAAGCCAGCCCGTAAAAGGGACCACACTTTTATGATCATAGCACTTTTTTGGCCATCGAGAAATTTGACAAAAATATTAATTAATATAAATATGACACTTGTTGAAAATGCGTTATAAATCGTTTCATGTAAGAAGGGGTTATAAAATTATTAATATTCGGCAGGGGCCCTCTTTGATGATATTGATGACTGCTTCCCAATGACTTCTCATGCTTGTCACAATACTTTTGTTCACTTTGGAGTCCATCTTGTGCCACTCCAAAGCTATAGCTATTTTCAATAATTGCTGCGCTGTTAATGGCTTCTTTAATATTATTTTTGTTTTCTGTGAACACGGGAATACCTTTGTTCATTTTGGAGTCCATCTTGTCCCACTCCGAATCTAGGGTTATTTTCAATAATTGCTGCGCTGTCAATGGCTTCTTTATTATTATTTTTGTATCCAGTGAATATGGAAGTTAAATCAGTAGAATAACGAAAAGTTTTCCGCTGCTAGCAATGATAGCAGGATCAACTATTATTATAAAAATTGAAAGATAAAAAAAAAAAATATGGCGTGATTTTAAATAAAAAAATAAGAATATTTAACTATTTTTCCCATATGTTTATTTTTAAATCAAAAAGTAAGTATTAAATATCGAATTTATGGAGTAATTTAATAATTTACCTTTTTTTTTTTTGGATAAAATACGATATCTTGTAGCTTGTAAATTCATTCAAAAAAATGTTCCCTTACATATTTTGCTCGGGCTTGCGTATTTTTTAAGAGCATACTTATTATTTATTATCATTATATGAATATTATTATTCAACAAGTGAAATATATTCATTAAAGTCATTAGTATTTAATCCAAATATGATATTTTTCATACTAAATAAATTTATAAAATTTGACTAACATCACGACGGTTGATGACTAGAAAATGTTTTTTGATTTGATGACTTATCTTAGGTGCATTATTAAAAATCATACTAAACAAAAGTTGTATGCCTAAAAACTTACCTAATTAAAAAAAAATTGTGTTTGGTAAATTATGTCAAGACCCACTTTGACTTTAAGTAACGTAACGCCGTGTGCATGTTAGCTTGTATCTTTAAATTTATATAACCGAGTGTTGTCTTTTTTTTACCCGACTACTGTGAAGAAAAATTAGGTTTATATGTTTGACCGGTATGTTTATCTGTTCCCACGTTACTTCTAAGACGTTTATCATAATTTGAAAAATTAGGTGTAGTTAGAAGCGTTTTGATAATCCGCTGGTTATAGCCTATAAAACGTAGCATATGGCTCCCTCTAGAGGACTAATGAAACAGTGTTGCCTATCAAAGTAAAGGCCTTAATTAGCTTACATACATTTCAGAAATAATATATAAATTGTTGACTGTTGCTCGCGGCTGCAAGAAAAGAAGTCGTCTTTTCGATTTTTTAACTTCTATTTCTTATTAGTAAATATAGTAAGTAGGTAGGTAGGTTAGGGCGGCAGTTGGGACTTAGCGTCCCAACTCACTTAGTGAGAAAGTGCAGGACCATGCTTTTCGTGGTATTCGAACCCACAACATCTGGGATGATAGTCTAGTGCACTGCCGCTAGGCAATCGAGCTCGCTTAATATAGTAAGCAAGTCATGCAAACGTAACGTCCCGCCAAAATGGAAATGACAATTTATGACAACGGCAACTGTATTATAATAATATGAATAAATAGTTGTTTCAGTGTAAAATCGTATGTATTTCAAATCTTTAGTATAAATTACGTATACGCAACGTTGCCGTAGATGGGCGACAGAGATTGACAAATGATATACATGCTATCATTATCAACTCCACCACGTTTCAGCTCTATACCAACACTTCTCTACATTTGTCCAAAAATTTTTATGTTTATCTGACAACACTGGTCTAGTACCTTGGTCTAAATTTTTTGGGATTTGTGCATATATAAACCATGATTCCAGCCGCATTCAATTGAAAAGTAAAACGTGTTTGAATACTTTTTGTGCTGACTGTGTTTACGTATCTGTGTACAATATAAAGCGACGCGTCGTAACGGTGCTTGGTTGAGCTTTTGCTACGCGTCGTAGTTGCTGTTGTTGTTGTTGTTGGTGGGGCACCGGAAGTGCGCCATGTTTGTTTGGCCGCAATGCCCAGTTGGTAAATTTAAATGCTAGTACTTATGTGCGTGCTCATCTTGGCCAGACGACGAAAGATTCAGCCAGACCAACCAGGCCGTCATATGTAAAGTGGCTGGTATATAGAATATATGTATTTAAATATATATAGTATGTATATGTGTTTGAAGATAGCGCATATAATATTTAGTGGCAGCTGTTGCATAGCACATGCATGTGTATGTGTGTCTGTGGCAATAGCAACTAAGACCTTTTGTTGTTATTTATGCAACGGAAAGGGAAGTTGGCTCCAAAACGTTAGCACTAAGAAGTTTCCTAGTGTTGGCCATATGCGGAAGTTTGGCACTTGGCGTGCACACAACCACAATCAAGCTCCCGCAAAACTGCACCAAGTCATCTGTTATAGATATAGCCATATGTACTAGTGTGGTGTATGCTATGTGTGTGTGTGCCCATGCTGGGTTATATTTTAAATGCTTATAATTGGAAGCAAAGATGCAGTTACCAGTTACCAAGGACTTGGCTGTTTCTTCCTTTTGGAGATTCGTGCCAAAGTTAGCTGGCTTATGCAATTTAACTCTTGATTTATATGGCTCGTTGCATATTTTAATTAAATAAACGCTGGTTCCGGCCCAATTGATAAAGCGCAAGTTGTGTCAGTGGTGTAAAAAGGGGGTAAAAGTGCTCTTTGGTACAGATGTTGTAAGTAAAATTAAATTATGCTATATAGATAGAAGATTATTTCAAGGTAATTCCCAAAAAGTTTTGCGCCCCTTTGTACTAAAACCCCAGCTACACCACTGTGCTGTATGTATGCCAAATAATACCACTTGTTAATTATTGATTTATGCATGATACTTTTTAATTTGTGCTTAAATATTTACTACAAAAATCTGCAGCTTAATAAAACCAAAAAAAAATGTCTTAAATATTGCGGCTTATAATTTATGATCATGCCATGTCAGACACATATCACCATAAATAATATTTATTTGTATGTTTACCTAACTAGTTAGGGGCAACTAGCAGGGCTTAATGCCAACCCTTAACCCTTAAATGCCGACAGCAGTCTAGGCCCAAAACAACAGACCAAGCGACCACATGTCGAAGGAACCTTTTTGCATGCGGGACCCTTTTACAAGCGGTTTGATTTACACACGGGGATATCATTAAAAAGCTCAAAAAAAAAAAAAAACAAAGCACACACACACAAAATGTTTAAGTTTACCACAAAAAAGTATATAGTAATATATATACCTACTATATGATGTAGGTGTGTAGAACGGGTTTAGCTAGGGTTTTGTAATATATGGCTATTTGAAACACTGGCAAACGATTAGAGCAGTAGCTTTCACTACGTTGATGATGATGATGATGATGACTATGTGTGTGTGTGTGTGTGTGTGTGTTGGAAAACCTACTACTATTTATTTATTTTTTTTTTTTGTGGGTTTCGGTCATTTACATAAAGTCTGCCCAAAACACGCTCACACATGTCGACAAAAAATACTACACCACCGACGATTATCCCTTTTTAATAGACTCATAAAACGCTTATTAACTTTTGTTGCCTTTTGCCCCTATGCCAGAAACAACAATAAAAAATTGCATAAAAAAAAAGAAAGCGAGTTTCATGCAAAAACATTATACTATAATACTTTACGCGAAGTGCTTTTTTTTACATTAAATTCATTTCTTTATCAATTTATTATATTTTCCATAGTTTTTACATGAATTCTACAACGGATTCCACTCCAACAACATTCGAGTACAAAAAACGAAGGAAATTACATTTGACATTAATAAATGGATGTGAGCTGTCGCGTTGGTCCAACTTGCCACATGATGCCAAAAGTTTCGTTTTTCACTTTATTCTACATTTTTTATACATAGTACTATACTTTAAATTCTCTAAAGTGTTTTAGAATTTTCGGAAAGTTTGTGACACATAAGAAGAACTGATTTCGTGAATGAACAATTGTCTGAAAATCAAAGAAACGAGCTTAAACTAAGAAGTATTTTTTAAATGCTATTTCTCATAAATTCTTCTTTATATATCAAAATTATCGTCGATGAACAAGACTTACAAACCAACTGTTTGAAATTTAAAGCAAAACTCTAATCATGTGATTGAATATATCTACAGCCAAGTGACGACTTTCTAATAATGAAGAAGTCGACATCAGGTTCTTAGAACTACATATCCACAAAAAAACATGCAATTTAATTTGTTTCTAGATGGAACAGTATGTCTCTATAAACGAAATTTGGTCAGTTTGTGCCGTTTCTGTTCTTTTGAACAGCTGTTAATATTTTTTTTACAAAAATAATGGGGCAACACTGTTTTGTTACGACAGCTGCGTACTACAATTTTGCGAGCAAACGTTTGGTTGTTTTTTTTTTTTAATATGAAATTTGTTTTTGCTTGGACGGGTTTTTGACTGCCGCGTAAAAGGCTTAACACAGTATCTCTTCTTCCAAGTTTCTCAAGGAAATATCCCTCAATACATTTTTTTTCATTTATCTGCGCCTTTATCGCAGGTGAAGACAGTTAGTTTTTTCTAACTTAGTCCTTAGACCTCCGCCATTTTGAGTCTATTTTCCATTGCAAGGTGTTCAAAAGTGTTTCTTTAGAAGACAGCTATTTTTCTTAATAATTTTCCAATGAAGTTCTTTACAAAAAAAGTGAAATTGGAATATTAATTTAAATCTACCTCACATTTCAAGAGTTTTTCTAAGAGTTTCTTCAAAAGACATACACTCTTTAATAATATGACGACGAAATTCTTCACAAACAAAGTTCAATTGGAAAACTTTTAAAAAAGTTCGTGGCTTTGGGTTCTGGAAAAACAATGTTAAGCTCCTGGCAGCCATTTCTCTAACTTTCGTGAGGTGTTACAATATTGAGCTAATGCACGAGAAAAAAAATCAAAAACCTCAAAATCGATTCTTTTGATCTAAAAACAAGAATTTGCGGTGTCAGAAGTACAACAACAGCGATTATTCTATTATATTAAAGACTTAATTTGAGAGTGTTTAATTTAAAAAAAAATCGATTGATTGTGGATAGCTTTTAAAACAGAAATTCTTAATTTGAGATGGCTTTGTCTTTCACAGTCTTTGTTAGAATGTTTAGTCTTAATGCTGAGATTGAGAGTAATTTATTCTTTACTTTAATATACTCAAAAAAACGAAAAAAATCAGTTTCTTAACGCTTTTTAATTTTAAAAGTATTTTTTTTCACCAGCAAGTTAATGTTGACTTAGCAAGTGAATATATTTTTGAATCATTCTTTTAATCTAAGTTGTCATAAAAAAATTGTATACAACTATCTAAAAAAAAAAAAATAAATATTTTTTTTAACATCGCTTAAAAAAAAAAAAAAATTACATGTTATTTTTCTATTACTTTTTTTTAAGAAAAAGTGGTTTTTTTTTCAGTTCGCCTCTTTGAAAAACTGGCTATCACTTTTTGTAAAAAATAAAAGAAAAATATTTTTTTTTAAATAATTTCTTAAAACAAAAGAAAAATATTATATTTATCAGTTATTTAATTTTTAGCAACTAAATATATAAGTCAATGTTGTATAAAAAAATTAATTAAACAAAATATTTTTTTTTAATAACATTTTCTCAAAAAAATAAAATGATATTTTTTTTATTATTTATTTTTAACATCGCTTAAAAAAAAAAAAATACTTGTTATTTTACTATTACTTTTTTTTAAGAAAAAGTGATGTTTTTTTGTTAATTCGCATCTTTGAAAAAGCTAGCTATCACTTTTTGTTTAATAAAAAAAAAAAATATATTTGTTTAAATAACTTTTTCTTTAAAACAAAGAAAAATATTATTTTTATCACTTATTTAAAGTATAGCAACTAAATATGTTAATCAAAGTTGTATAAAAAAAAATCAATTAAATAAAAATTTTTTTTAGTAACATTTTCTTAAAAAAATAAAATGATATTTTTTTAAAGAAACAGAGATGTTAAAAAATATATTTTTTGTTAATTCGCATCTTTGAAAACGCTAGCTATCACTTTTTGTTCAATAAAAAAGAAAAATATATTTTTTTAAATAACTTTTTCTTGTTTTGAGGAGACGCTATTTTGTGCCACCTTTGGCCAAATTATAAAAAATATTTTGATTTAAAATAATAAGCCGGTCTAATTTAATATACACGTGCGTGTTTATTAAGTGATCTGTTTGGAGTAGATCGAGCTAGCGCAAGCAGCAGCAGCTGCATGCGAAAGCTCGACTTGAGCGAAAGAGAAAAAGAGTGGTAAGCAAAAGCTCCCGCTTGAGTAAGTTCTAACGCAGTAGAGCAAAGCGTAGAGCGCGATTAAAGAGAGTATGCAGCAACTGCATTTACATATGTACTGAATGTGTTTAGTTATTTTTATACCCTGTACCGTATGGTACAAAGGGTATATTGTGTTTGTGCAAGCCGAAAATGTATGTAACGTACAGAAGGAGAAGTCGGAGACCCCCCAAAGTTACCTAAAGTATGATCAGAGTGACTAGAGAAGTCGATATACCCATGTCCGTCTGTCCGTCTGTCCGTATGAACGCCTAGATCTCAGAGATGGTAAGAGCTAGAGCAACCAAACTTTCAGATAAAATCCCTTATTAATCCATAGGAGACAAGTTTATTTTATTTTTTTGATATCGGGACTACATTATATAGCTCCCATAGGGGTGTTTCAGAGAACCTCGAAAAAAAGCAAAAGTTTTAGATGGATAATTCGTTTGTTTATGAAGATATCATAACCAAATTTGGCAATCGGTAGTTTTTTAGAAACCCCCAGCATTGTACCGAATTTTATCAAAATCGGTTGACTATATCATTTAGGTCCCATAGGATCGATCGGTCGAAAATTTGTTTTTTGTACAAAATTCGTTGTGTTTCGTTTGTTTATGAAGATATCATAACCAAATTTGGCAACCGGTAGTTTTTTAGAAACCCCCAGCACTGTACCAAATTTGATCTAAATCGGTTGACTATATCATATAGCTCCCATAGGACCAATCGGTCAAAAAATCGTGTTTTGTACAAAATTCATTGTGTTTCGTTTATTTGTAGAGATATTGTAACCAAATTTGGCATTCAGAAGTTTTTTAGAGATTTTCAACACTGTACCAAATTTTATCAAAATCGGTTGACTATATCATATAGCTCCCATAGGGCCAATCGGTCAAAAACACGTTTTTTGCACAAAAATTCGTTGTGTTTGGTTTGTTTGTGAAGATATTGTAACCAAATTTGGCATTCAGAAGTTTTTTAGAGATCTTCAACACTGTACCAAATTTTAGTGGTACAGGGTATCCCAAAGTCGTCCGCGCCCGACTTTAACGTACGCCATCTTTATGATATGTGTTTGTTATTGATATGTTATGTATTAGTTATTGCAATGTTATGTGTTTGTTATATTCTGCTCCCGACAAGCTATATACAAATTTTTTTATGACAATTTACATTTAAAAAAATTAAATATTATTTTATTATTTATTATCTTTTTTAAGAAAAAGTGATAGCTATAAAAAAAATTTGTTTGTCAATTCGGCTCTTTAAAAAAGCTAGTTAGTAAATTTTCTTATAAAATAAATATTATTTATTAAAAAGAAAAAAATACATTTGTATAAATTAACCCTCCGATTAGTGAGAAGGTCCCTGGGGACCTTTTTCATTTTCAAACTTAAAATACTCTTTGATGGTCTATGGGAAGTATACCCGATCCCCACATGTATTCCAAGGAAATTTTATCTAGAATCGTTTAAAAAAAATATCAAGGCGATCCGACCATTAGTTTAGTTTTTATTGAGATTTAAAGGTGATTAGTACGGGAACGAGTGAAAAGGTCCGTTGGGACCTTGTACTGAAACTTCAAGAAATCATTAATAAATGCACTTTCTTTTGGTTTTTTTTAAATTGTTTTGTTGTTTGAACACATCACAAACGTGTTCTTTGAACCACATATGATCCCTTTACCATATTGGGCTCGCTCATCACCGAAGACATGGCGTACATCATAATACGCGAATCAAATCCAAAGGCAGGGAAGTGACAGCTGCATGGAATTTGGCAAATCCAACGAAGACAAAGGAATGGAAACCAATCACTTTGAAAGAGTTCGATGCCTTTTTGGCTATTATTTTGTATGCTGGACTCACTAAATCGAATAGTGAACCTCTTACAGAGTTATAGGGCCCAACGCTTAGTCCGATATACAAAGCTGCAATATCATCAGATCGTATTGTGTGCATAAAACAATGCCTTAGATTTGACAATAGAAATACGCGATAGCAGCGACTAATCGACAGCAAAACTGTGGCTATTGGATGATATTTGGCAAATGTTGCAGTCTAACTTGGCAGCAGCTTGATGCACTAACCGTTGATGAGTAGTTATTCCCATATAGAGGCAGCACCCGCTTCACACAATACATTCAGTCGAAGCCTGCCAAGTATGGTATAAAGATATGGTGGTTGTGCGACTCGAAATCATTTTATCCTGTCAAAGGAATGATCTACTCTGGGAAATTGCCTGACCAGAAACAAGAATTCAATCAAGGGCAGAATGTTGTACTTTAACTTGCGGAGACATATTTGGATGCAGCACCATTTATGCTGACAATTTTTTCACATCTTCGGATTTGGCGCGTACTTTGATCAGGAAGAAAACTGCATATGTTGGAAAAGTGCGCTCGAATAAGACATTTGTGCCACGGGTGTTCCAACAGCATATTGTTCGGCTTCAACGAAGGCGATATGGCACTATGTTCATATGCGCCCAAGAAGGACAAAGCGGTAATTTTTCTGTCCACACAAAATTATACTTGTGATGTGGACATGCAAACTCAGAAGCAGAAGCCGTTTGCTATTTTGGATTACATGGCGAACAAATCGGGCGTTGATACAATGGACCAGATGCTAGGCACACAACATCAACAAACCGCTGGCCACTGGCCATGTTTTATAATATGGTGGACATTGCTGCATTAGCTGCACTTATTATATATAACGAAAAACAATTGGCAACACCAAACATAGAGGAACGAGCGCTGATCAACCGCATAACCGCATATCGATGGATACGGAACGCAATGAAAGTATTTGATGTAAAGGTAAGAAATAACAATTCTAATGTTCAATAGCAAAATAACTACATATTTTTAGATATTACCAAGACCGAAAGAAGGAGCTGCACCGTCGTTTGCGCCTAGAACGAACAGACCGTCATGTCGCCTATGCCGTTCTGAGTACGGAATGCAGCGGAAAACAAGGGCCTATTGCTATTCCTGTAACAATCCACTTATGTGTGCACTTATGCATCGATGCTACACCTGCACACAAAATATATTGGACGAGGGAAAATCTACACAACCATAGTTTTTTAAGCTTTTTTCATTTAAAACTCATTAAAAATTATTAATATTATTAAAAAAAAAAAAAAATACTCTCTAAAATTCATTATTCATTTATAATTAGTAAATAATAATAAAACAAAACAAAAAAATTTTAAATTTAATTTCGTTTTCCTACAAAATTCCATACAAATAGAAATAGGTCTCTGCGGACCTTGTACCTCGCATAAGGGCAACGAACGACTCACTAATCGGAGGGTTAATCGAAAAGTTTAAAAGCTGCTTTTTTTCGTATAAAAAGATCTGTCTACTGAATTATTACTTTTCGTTTAGTAAAAATTTTTTTTAACCAGCAGGACCCTTTGCTTGTGAACAGCTGCATAGTTCCAAACGTTCCAGTTCCTTTTGTTTGTAGCCAGTGGTTCATAGAGTTCCCTGTAAGTTCAACAGATTATATTCTCAAGTTACCCAAGAGTGTAAGTGTTTATCGCACAAAAATCTGAATCTTGTAGCCCTGGAGGCACAACACTCAAACCAGTTCCAGCTAATTCGTAATTTTATTTTCATTATTACACCGATAGCTAGGAATCTAGTAAACACCAATTTTTCTATGCTAAAAAAATGGTTCTTACTAGAAATAGAATATTCATATTTGACGTCATACTGTTGGAACAACCTAAGCTAATTATATTTATTTTAGTAAATAGGACCATCAGGGGTCCTGTTGTGCGTATGGTTGTGGAGACCTTGGAAGGGGTGACCGGAACAGGAAGCGGGCTCACTAGTGGTAAAGACGTGCGCGAAACAAAGCCGCCTGGAGGGACGTTATATGTCAATTCGTAACCCAATAGCGGGTTGTCATGTTCAGTTCAAGAGAAGCAGGAGTGCGGGAGACTATGCGCCATAACATTATTATTACTATGTAACAAGACCTTCCTAGAATAGTTATTGCTCGAAGCAAAACAGGACAATAGGGTTTCGTCATATTGTTGTGACGTAGTGTGGCCACACAATATATGTATTAATAATACAACATTTCTTAAAGAATCTATATAAATCCTAAATAAACAATTAATATTCAACTTTGAAATTTTTTAACAAAAAATGTTTAAGAATAAAAAATAATTTCGTGTTAATCACATAAAATCGACATGAATAAATTAAGAAAGAGCAACTAAGCTTCGGTTTGCTGCATTTGTGTTTCCTGTACTTTCTTTTTTAAAGATTTTTTCCACCAAACCAACGCATGCATTTTCACTTTTAAGGTGCAACCAACTATGCTGCTCCTCCAGGACTGCCCTGCTCTACATAATGCACAGCCATACAAATGCTGATTGCTGCAAAACAAGATAAATGAAATTCTGATGCAAATTTGATTTGTTTGTAAATGTTCGACGTTGCACTCCAAAGTACCCAAACTCCGGATCGAAACCACACGCAAAGGATACAGTCTAGTCGGACATATGCAACTGTTGCAACATGCTGAGCTAGAGTGGGATGCAGCATTGTGCGTGCAACATGTTGAAAGTACAGGGTTGCATGTAGCGCAGTTGACATTTTTATGCGTTTATGATTAATTATGCAATTTTGCATTTGGCTTGGCTTTGTCTCGGATACGGGATACGGATATGGATTGCTACTCCCACTCAGCTTGGGCATTAAGCAGTTTTAAGGTCTCTATCGCATCAATCTGTGCAATGCCAGCGAATTTCTCGGAAAAGATGCTTTGTGGCAGGAGATATGTGCAACCAATTGCTACCTACAATTATTTTAGATGACAACGAAAAATTCCAAAAAATATGCATAATAGTTACTTTGTCAAATGAATGCAATAAAAAGGCTTTTAGCTCAAAATACACAAAATCCATGTGGCAACAATCTGAAATGATAGTCAGTGTAAATGCATAAAGGAAATGGGCACAGAAATTAATCACTGTGTATCATGCGAATCATGGAAATCATGGGAATCATGGCCATCTATAACTAACTAAGCAAGGAACGTGAGCGCAGCGCATGAGTTGGGACTAAAATGTTGCAACATACAAACAATTGAATAAATGAAGGAAAAAATAATTTAAAAATTATTATAGGTTATATAAACTATCAGATACACTAAAGTTGCATTAATATAAGGATTTAAAATAAAGTAAAGTAAAATTAAATAAATAAAAAATGAATAAAAAATAAAATAAATAAAAAATTATAGAAAAAATTAAAATAAAAAAATAATGAATTAATAATTGTAAATAATGATTATAAAATATACATCACATATATATATATATTGGCTAGTTTTAGGAATTTTTAATATAAAAAACGCTTAAAATCGAATTTAAATTTTCGCTTTTGACTCTGTATGCAGTTGGTGCACAAGTGCCTGGTTTTCGATCAATTGGTAATGTTTCCTGAACCATGTCGCAAAACTGTTTATGATTGCAAAAACCTTTTGCCCTTTTTAAACGATATCAGTGTAGAGAAAATGTAAATACAAATGAAGCATTTCCCAGGCTAAATGATGAAGTCTTCTTTGCATGCAATACGCCGCAATGATTTCCACAGACCCAGACAACAGTTCCTACATATATGTGATGGCAACAATATAATACTGACCGGCCCATTTGTGGCACGTTTCAGTTATTAACACGCATTGGGGCGCAACCAGCCAAACATGTCTGGCAGCACCGCTGTTCCTCTGGTCAACTTTGCATATAATGTGCATACTCTTCGCAGGCAGTGTGAGAATTCATGCTAACGTGACCAATATGCTTGTCATTCCTGCCATAATCAGCTTTTACCACACCGCGAAGTTGCCAACAGCCAACAAGCAAGTTGGCTCCAATTTGTCCTATCGTCAGAATGGCTCCTGCGGGTGTACAAAGCTTGGTTCACGGACTTGATTGTCCTCCGGGTAAGTCATGTCATTAGCTTAACTGGGCTGCTTAGCTACAAGCAAATCTTACCTTGTTGCAAGACTTTGCCAAATTGTTGCTTCAAAAATCAGAGATGAAGGAAGATTGAGCTATTTAGTTGTTACTTGGAATTCAGAGGAGTTCTCTGCGTTCGTATATAAGTAAATAGCTAATATATTTAGAGTTAGGTTATAAGGTGACGTCATGGGAACACCGTCAGGAACTAAATTTTCATGACAGGAGGGGCTGCCAGATGGAAGCACTTACAAGCAGCATTAACTACATCATTGGGCATATTTGTAGCTTACGTCAATTATTATGTATCTAATTGTTTTTCATATTTAATAAAAAAACATAAAGAATAGGAAATCTTTTTTTCAGTAGTCTAATGGGTTTGGCAAAAATTAGGCCTAGACAATGTTGGTCCCATTTTAGCCTGTCGCTGTATCGACTGGTGTGTCGGTTGATCTAGGGGTCGTCGTTCTCCAGTCTAAGGTCTCGGTGGAAGGTCGAATACCTTACGTACCAGTAAGCGATTTGAACAAGCTGAAATACCCTATATCTATGCTACTTCCATATAGGTGCCACCATCATATTATAGATTGCTCAAAGGGAAGCGCTTAGGAATTGCCTTCATCCCCTCGAGAGGTAATACTTAGCGAAGGTACCTTAAGAGCCAAGCGGAGTGTAGGTGGTAGGTTTAGTGGGTGCGGCAATACAAGTTCCATACTTTTCGCGTTTTCAAGCTTCGCACATCTACAACAACAAAAAATAAATCTTATTATAGATCGCTCTTTTGCATCAAAATGGAAGAGGGCTGCGGTGGTTTGGTAGCCAGTTAATGCTTTCTAGCTTTAACCAGCTTCACGTTTCTATCAATATGTAAGCCTCTTATCCAAGGTGACCCCCAAGTACTTGGTTTAACTCTGTATTTCCAAGAAATTGCTGGTACCTTCTCAATATCCATAATACTGCCCGGCACTTGTTGGGGTTCAGAGTGACATTCCACATATTTCTTGTATTCCATCTGCTGCCATATACTCGCATGGGAAGCAGCAAAATAAGGCCTGGTCATCGGCATGTTTTGCTATTAGCTTTCCACTGTCTACTAACCCATCCAGCTGCCTAGGAGTGGGAATGCCCTCCGTATAAAGGTTGTAGAGCTTCGCAGCGAGAATCCTTCCTTGGAATTCCCGCTTTCATTTTGGTAACTGAGAGGGTGTCTTTCATTTTTACTTGAAAGCTACGGCCAATAAGGTGTGTTTTCAGGACGTAGAAATGCGGAGCTGGCAGAAGACTGTATAGCCAGACTTGGTCAAAAGCCTGTTCGACGTCCACAAATGCTCCATAGCAATATTCTTTGTCATCAAACGTCTGGAGAATTTGCTCAATTGTTCCATGTCCTTTTCAGATGCCAAACTGGTAGTCAATCTTGTCTCTCCCGAACTTTGAATAGTGTGAGGAGCAAGCTCACACTGAGTCACATTTTGGTTTGCCGTGTTTAAGGTTCATGACAAGCCAGGCAATTTTCCATTGAGTTCCGAAATGCCCCTAATAACAATACCACAAAAAGGAAAGCTTTTTGAGGCAGGGCTTTCGGAGTAACAAGACATATCCCGTCAAAATTCGAAGCCTTGGATCTAGTCAGCTTTTTGATGACTTCCTTAATCTTCTTTAAGCGCACTGTTCTACTTAGTGGAATCATTTGGAGTGGACAATTGAGCAATTTACGAATCTGATCCTGGACAGGATTAGCGGAGTAAACGCTTCTCGAAGTGTTCGGCAAAGGCTTGGTCCTTTGCAGAGTATCAGTAACTGCCGTTCTGATGTTATAGTGGGATTATACGACTAATCCCTAAAGTTTGCAACAATATGGTATATCAATGGAGGGAAAACTATGTCTAGATCAATATACTCTGTCCTGCTGGTAATTTTGGGGTGACTCCAAACTTCAAACTTGACAAACTACTTGCCCTTTGCACAATGCACTATGCAGTGTATACAAACTACAGCGTTGCCATCTTCAATAATTAGAGTTACCAGCTATAGGAATTTAATCGAAAGATGCTTAGCTTTGTGTTTTCTTCTATGTAAGGGTATGGCTAAAATAAACCCTAATGCTATGGCAACAACATCAAAGGCCTAGTTGAAATTTATGTTTACTATAAAGCGTTTCTCTAAAATACCATGTGGGCTGATACTCTAGATTTGTTTGAGTGTATGGTTGCCACACATGGATGTTAATTAATCCAATAATTTCAGCTATGTGCATTGTGACTATTCAATATGGCTATGCTTTTCATTAGATATTATGTAAAATGCTTTATTGAATCAGACAGAGTCCATGATTATGTTTTGCAGTATTTTGGTTTTCGATAGACGCGTGTTTGATAAATTTGTGGCAACGCTTGTGGTTTGTGGGCAAGCCAATTATATTTGGATACAGTAATACATGTATTAGGTTGTACTGGTATGCACATATACTATAATTAAACTATGTTTATTGGATTGTCTGGCGTGTGCATATAGTATGGTAATAAATGAAAAATAAACCATTGCTAACAGATACTAGCGATTGTATCGAAATGAACATTTATAAATTGCTAATTGACATGTAAATAAAAGTGAATGTATGAATGTATTGAATATGTTGAGTGTATGTCCATGTAAATTAATAAAAACACTTATATAAAAGTTGTAACAAAAGTCAACAACAACAACAACGACAACAAGTGATTGAAAATGGAAAATTGAAAATTCCAATTGTTGTGCAAATTGATTTCAAATGTCACATAAATGTCAAACTTCCGCTTGATGGATACAGTATACAGTTTTTGGATTTTTTGTTTTTGCAGTGCTGCCGAATGCGCTTAGTGACCAGTTTATCGATTGGTGGTGGCACACAGCTCTTGACTTCTGGTTTTAGTTAGATAAATGATTCGTCAGAGTGCGATGCTTCAGTCAGGCCATGAATTTAGGTGAACACCAATCAATAATCATGTTCGGTCAGCTACAATCAATTGTATGAGTGAGTGTGAGTATGAATGTGAGTGTATGTGAGTGCGAGTATGAGTATGAGTGTCTGTTCATGTGGCCTGTTGGGGCATGAAAAATGAGTGATGGCCAAAGCAGCAGCCAACAAACTTGGCCAGCTTAGTCCTGGTCCACTTTGATTTACTTGCACTGTAAATATGTATATGGAGTAGCAGTACTCTATATGGCATTTGGGTCTACGAAAACAAAAAAAAAAATTAAACGTACTGCCTGCGGTAACCGACATTCTGACACAAATCACAATGGCCACTGGCCGCTGGTCAGCCATTTTAAATGCTCCGGCTATATGTAGTCAAACTTTCGGTTTTGTGACCATTGACACTAAATGAATTATGGGCAACTTGGACACACTTACACATAACTTGACCGAAACTTGTGCCAGCCATCCAGCCAGCCAGCCAGGAAGCGCTGGCACACATATTTTTTATATTATATACATAAGCATACACATATTTACAACAAGTAAAAGCTTGTGCTTCAGCGACGGGTCCAGGAGGGGTAGCTCAAGATCTCGAAACTAACCCGAAATAATTTCTGTTGTTATCGCACAAAATGTTCAAGCAGTTTCTGGATTTTATGAAATTTTTGGGCAACGAATAAATCGAATTTTTGCTTTTTCACTTCGAAACCGTTTTTGCTCAAAAATTTTTTTTAGAATAAAAAAAAACGAAATGTTATAGACTACGGGGCTTTACCACCTGCTCGCTATACAGAAGAAACTTTTTCATATTAAAGGCCTATACGCAGAACGAAATATTTCGCGCGGAATTGCAAAACTTCATATAAAAAAAAAATCCCATTTGGGATATCCCATTTTGGATATTTTTTTTTATATGAAGTTTTGCGATTCCGTGCGAAATATTTCGTGCTGCGTATAGGCCTTAAAGAAACAAATTTATATATTTACTATACTTAAATCTAAACAGAATAATTAGTGATAGAGATGAGCATGACGACGATAATAAAAATAAAATATAATAAAAAATTATTTAGGCAAAGCGAGCCGGACAAGGAATAGAACATTAGCGTTTTTTGTTTCAGGCCAAAAACTTAATCGAAGTAGATTTAAACTCAAAACTTTTCAGCTTCATGACAAAAAATTTTGAATAAAATTACACAATTTGGCATGAAAATTCGTAAAAATCCAGAAAAATAAACAAAAGTATTTAATAAACTATGGGGCTTCGACTCCTGCACACATCTCACTATCGAAGAAAACCTTTTTTATTTGAAATAGAGAAAATCTATATTTACTGTACTTAGAATTCTATGTCTTAAAAACAGAAAAATTTTTAAGAAAATCATTTTATATAAAACGAAAACCTCACTATGCATCGAACTTCCGCTTATTTATTTATTTTTTTTTTTTTTGGTTTAAGGGGTCTACGCAGAATTCAAAAAAATTTCGCATGGATTGACAAAACCATATAAAAAAAAGTCCCATTTACGATATCCCATTAGGGATTTTTTTTTATATGCTTTTGTTCTATTCTGCGTATTGGCCTTTAGGCCGAATACTTCATGACATAAAATTTTGGATGAAGAGACAAATTTTGCTTACAAATTCGTAAGCATTAAAAAAATATACTACAATATATGATAAAAATACATAAAATCGCCCCCTGCTTGCTTCACCTATCGAGCGCTCCTGACAAAAAACTTTTCTTTAACATAGTACAAAGTAAACTGAAAAATTAAATAAAATCAAATCTAGATAGGTCTCTTTCGGAAGTCAAGGGTCAAAAAGATTTCCTTTTATTGTCGGCTGACAGCAGGCACATTAGAATGGGATTTGAAGACTCCGTATCTATCTTAAAAGCTAAGTTTCAAAACTTTAAAAAATAATTTTTTAAAAAAACTGAATGTTGGCGATGAGCACGAAGACTATGAAGAAAACTTTTTTATATAATACTGAGTTATTATACTGATGAAAAAAACGGTCTGATTTCAAGATTTTTGGTCATAAAATCGTGACCAAATAAATGGTCACGAAAGTATCGCAAGATATTTTTTGTTGTCAGTTTAAGAATAGCGTTCTTGATTTAAGACTTTTATTTCTTAATTCAAATTCATTTCTTAATTCAGAAAAACATGCTTACCAAAATTGACGAAAATGTTTTGAAAATTTTGAGATTTTATTTTTATTTATAAGACTCTAAAATGTTATTTTTTGTTATCTGGAACCATTGTAAAATTTTGTAGGTTTTCAAATTTTGTGTCTTCTTCTCACATTTGATTTAACGAAAACATAAAACTAGGTTGAGTCAAAAAAAAAGAGAGAGAGAGGAGTTGGGATTACGATCCAGTTTTGATTACCTAGATACACGAATTTGTCGAAAATTTTGGATATAAGCAATTCTAAGGAGTATAATAAATGTTTTTGAAAACTTTTTAGATGAACTTGTAAAGAGATTTTAGGAACACAAAGAGTTGTAATTGGACAAGAGCTGTACTTGAATCTGAAGCTACGTATTTCAATGGCGCCATAGTTCAAAAGAATTTTAAAGACCTTTACAAGCAGCAACTTACTAAGGTTAATATTATGGTTGTATTAGGAAGAAAGAGTTGCTGTACAGCAATAAGCAAAGCAGGGAGCAGATCTGTAGGAATAAGAATTTTACAAGACTGTTCAAGTCTCTCGAAAAAAAAGAGGAGTGAACAGTTCTCAAGAACTTAAGTCTAACATGAAGAAATGGAGAAGCTTGTAATGAGTTGTGTGTAATCTAAGTAACTCAAAAAGACTTTGCAAGCCAAATTAGATTTTTTTAAATATTTCTCGAAAGAAGCGGCCATCTACCAAGTTTTTTACAGGGGTATTTACTGATTCCTGAATTCAATGCCAATAGTTGGTGCTGCGATTTATACGCAAATTGAAGTCTCCATGGACCACATTCAATACTAGATATACGCATCATAAAATTAGAAGAACCAATCGGTCATACACAATTTTTATTTCTTAAAATATTTAAAAATATTTCTGGATACTCACTTCGTTGACAAAAATGCACAAAAGCAAAATTGCAGAAATGTGCAACAATAGGTAACTTATACTCAAATTAAAAAAACAGTAATGTCCAACAATAACTTGCACGAAAAAATTTTGCACTTCTGCCCAAAGAAGACTCTTGACTCTCTCACAAAAACTTTTCGTAATCAAAACAGCATAATTCCAAAAAGGTACATTAAAAGTAGTACCAAGCTATTTTAATCCTTGAGAACCCATCAGGAACATACACTTAAGCAATCAGAATTTGGATGTAATAAACCAAATAAAAAAAACCTCGCCATATGACACTTATAACAGCTGATTGTTGTCGCTTACCTTGTAAGTCGGGCACTTCTTCACTTTGGGCACGTCGTAATTGGGGCACTTCTGCATTTTTATATTTCTGCTCGATAAATTGTATGCTTATTTTATTTACTTAATATCAGAGTGCACATAAAATGAAAATTCTTTTGAAAGTGAAGGGGTAAAGTTTTTTTGTACTAAAAACAGATAAACTTATTTCCACCCCTCCAAAAATTTTCACCAGTTGCGTCACTGTTGTGTTTGCATGTGCGTTGGAGCTGTTTACCTGCCGGGAATAACAATGTTGGCCATGTTTCTCTGCTGCCAAATTGCACGGCTGACGTATTTAATCGTTCTCATATATTATCGCATGCGATTCAATTTTATGGTCTGCGACAATTTTATGACCAACACAAAAACCAAAAAAAAAAACTTTTGCATGCTGTGTGGTGCCACACGTGTGTGAAAAATAAAGATACTTATGCCAACAACAAAAAAAAAGAAAACAGAAAAATTACAGACAAGTGAAGGCAGAAAAATTCGGGATTAGCCGAGACGCTGACCGAGAGTGGGATACACTGCAGCCAGTTGCCCCAAAAAAAAATGCTGCAGAACAAGTTATTTATGGATAACTTAATGATGCGTGGAAGTGAGTGGCTGATATGAAGAGAAAAAATCAACATTTATTGTTTGTTGGGCTCACATTAGTCTACTTGAAAAATTGGTGGCTCTACAGAAAGTTGTCGGTATGCGCCCAGCTTTTCAAAAGTTTTCAAACGATAGTATTCTCGCTAACGAGGGGTTCCAGTAGGCCAAACTAATGCTACTAAGACGGAAAGTGACTTAACATTGGCATAAATCAACAAACTTCAGCTGTATTTGAAAAACAGCACCCAACTACTTAGATCTCATAGACTTCGAGGTCTGTATGTTCATGTTCTGTACAAATCTGTCATACTCTTGTGCCTACAGTTGCAGGGTATAAAAATGTCTAGCTTGAGACACTGCACGCGCCAAACTGTGCGGGATGGATTTTGACTCCGGAACCAAGTCTTATTATTGCCACGATTGCGGCTGTGGTAGTCACCGCCATATCTGTCCACTGCTGCTGTTCCGTATGCTCACGGAAGCATAGAATCTGGCAAGGCGCATTTAAGATTAAACAGCAAATGTCATTAAAAGTTCCGCACACTGACAGAATTTGTCAGACATTTGTCAAATTCGAGCATATCAAACTTTTGTCAACAGCAACTGTTGTCAAGTTGAGAGCTGTGGCTGTTTGTGTTTCGACTTTTCAGGCCAAAAACAATGCTACCAAGCAGGGCGGCAGCAGCACGGTGAAGAGCTGTGCAGAGTGGTGCAAAGTGCCAAGGAGTGTGGTGATGAACGGTAGTAGTAGTGCAGGGGAGTCCAAAAACCCAAAAACAAACAAAACATAAAGCGAAATTCGCGATAAATCAACGATGTTAACCAACAGCAGCCACAGTCAAATAGAGATAGGGCGCAGCCTAGAGGAAGACACACCAGCAGCAGCAGAAGATTGACCGTGTTGGATTCCGGGCTTTGTGCAGCACAGGTGACAGCTACACGGTTGGAGTAAGGTAGAGGAGGAAAGGCGCACTCATGTCAACAGAAAAATGTTCCGTCTGCAGCTACACAGTCAAACTAAGTTGGGGGGGGGTTTGACGACGGGTTTTTGGTAGCTGAGTATGAACTTGGTCTGTCGGATGTTGCTTGTTCGCTGTTGCTTGTTGACTCTCTCTCTCTTTGTTGTCGTTCCGACAACTTCATCACTCATTGGCAGAACAACATGCGCTGACATTTACAAATTATGATTGATTGCCCCGGATGGGATGATCATTGTGTTGAAATCAATGTGACTCATTTCAATGTGCATACCTAATAATGACAAATAGTTGCAGAAGATGATCATCAACTAGCAAAGCCAATTAAAAGACAGTTACAGTTAGGGAAAAGGATGTCACAAGGTGACATTGTCAATAAAAGTCGATATGGTCTTTTATTATAAGTGGGCAAAATAGTTGCCTATGCTGCAAAATGTATATGTCATTTAGAATGTATCAAATTCATTGCATATATGTATATTCTAGTATTTGTGTCAGTTCGTTGAAGTAATAGATGCAGCAGTTGTTGACGTGCTGTTGTTCCATTCCAGGCTCGAAACCTCCCTTTCCACCAACAACAAACCACGAAACTATACCTTAGATGACGTATTACACAAGAATGCTCTTTGGCTATGGAGATTCGAGTAGATAAAGATTTCAAGGCTCCCCACTTTCGTGCTTCCAATAGAGACCGGGCCAGTTCCTGCAAAGACGCCGTAGGGAATCTAGTAACAGATGTCCAAAGCACGCTTAGTGTATGGAGAGATCAGTTTTCGAGTCTGCTTAACAGTGACAACGGTGCAGCAAATACAGAAAGTGGTCAAGAAGAAACAATCACTGACAATGGAATTGTCGTCTCACCGACCGACTACAACGAAGCCGGTTCTGATGGCTTACCAGCAGAGCTGTTTAAGACAGTCAGCGAGGAGCTCATGAAGCGCATATACCAGCTCCTCTGCAGAATATGGTCGGAAGAATGCATGCCCAGTGATTGGAATCTAAGCGTCCTTTGTCCAATACTTAATAAGGAGGATCCTACGATCTGCGCCAATTACCGTTTAATCTCTCTACTTAACATCACATACGAGGTCCTTGCCAGTATCCTATGTGAAAAATTGAAGTCAACCGTCAACCAACTGATTGGACCTTATCAGTGTGGCTTCAGACTTGGTAAGTCCACCATTGACGATATATTCGCATCACGGGAAATTCTGGAGAAAACCCTGAAAAAATTGAAAATCTGACGCGCTGGAGTTTCTTTATCCATACGAATGGCATGACTGGCTAGCGGAGCTGCAGGATGTTTATCCGCTTGGTTATGTCAATGTCTCCGTAGAGCTCAAACATACAGACTACCGCATTCTATCATAAAGAGCCAAAGATCTTACAGAGTACTTAATCAGCCAACCAAGATTCAGCGCCATAAAGCAAAACGGTTAGCAGGAGCTTCTTGTAGAGAGTGTCGTTCGCTGGAAGAGATCAGTTTTTCTCAAGAGTAATTCTCCATTAGTGTAATTCTCCGTTTGATCTCCATGCTGTCATCGTTTTTCGTTGTGACGATAGTGCCAAGGTAGACGAAATCCATGAAAAATATGGTTTTTAACTGCAATCGTATAGTCTGATCACATTTGCCTCCAGACCTATCCTTGCATATTATTTTCCAGTAGCTGCAAAAGCTCCGGTGATATCTCGGTTAGCACGAACGACTATGTCCACATTATCCGCTTAACAATTGTCCCTTCAAATGTGTTCCATCCATTCGTCCGATTAATGACATATCAGGCAGCTTTGGTCTTTGTCACAGTACGCACAACAGGACCTTGTATGCGATGGAAAGATGACCGATACCATCACATACCGCGAGGTCAACTTTCTTGAGGGAACGACTGAGAACAACAAGATTCCATTTATCAGGCATGTTCTCCGCTAGCCATATACTGCCCCTATATGCACCCTTCCAACTCATTACCTACAGTCTTAAGTAACTCTGCAGATAAATTATTAGCGCTGTCAGCATATTTATTGTTGAGTGGCTTAAAAGTAACCCAGACTTCCTCATGACACTTCAACAACTCATTTTAGATTGAGGGCGTCGAGAAATTTACATCGCTGGTGGCATTGTGCCTATCATCACCTGTCAGTAAATCGTAAAAATGTTTCCACCTTCCCTAGTGCATCTGCTTCGAATAATAACTCTCATTATATACCTTACCGAGGTACCTTTAAAAGTATAATTAATTCGTGTAAAGGAATGTAGCCGGCAGAGAGCGGCATTTCCAATCCTATGAAGTATATATATTCTTCTACAGCCGAGTCGATATAGCTAGATCTCTCACTCCATCCGTTTAAACAAAATTATCTCGGCTGCTATAATACCTAAAGTTCGTTCATCCAGGTCAATACCTTGTTACGTTCCGCCGCAGAAGAATATCTCGATTTGCATCGAAACTATTAAATCCACTTAGTCGAAAAACTAAAAACTATATACCTTATTGCTTCGAAGAACATGATTAAAATCGGATGAAAATTTTGAAGGATCTGGAATAAATGTATCAATTGTAGACGCCCTACCCTATAAACTGAAAATCTTGAAACCGAATTAGATATTTACTCTTGTAAACTAAACCTTTTCACTTACTAAAGATTTCGATTGCAGCTAACTCTCAATCATTTTGAAAAATGGCTGCACTTAAAGTTTCCAACGAAAAAAAATAAAAATAAATAAAGTAAACGTTGAGCAATGCTTCAATGAGCCGCAAAAAAAAACACCTTATTGAAAAGAAAAAGACACACGAGCTCAGCAAAAAATTTACTTTGTAGTCGTCTTTCATAAATCAACAGAGCAATTTAGAAACACGACAGCCCTGAGTTGTTGCGCCTACACCTTTGCACAAAACAAGATGGAGGACATTGTCCTGTGGGTAATTGGAAAGCACGCGCGTGTTTTTGTCAACCTAAACCTGGCAACAGGATCTCCGGCTAACTGTACGTGGTTGCTCCGTGTTTCATCGTGCTCGAGGCCACATTTAATAAATCATAAATTGCCAGTTCGAGGCAGATTGCAAAAGTTAAATGAACTTAAAGTTGGAAAGCAGCTTACCTACTTGTAGAACAATTTAGAGTAAGCGTAGTGCTTGTTGCTCCTTTGGAGTTTTTTCTTTGCTTTTTTTGGTTTTTGCTACTTAAATCGCCCACTTTACATATTGATTGGGGGTATTAAGTGTAAAGTTTGACAAGCTGCGTAGATTTTGCTTAGTAATAACTACGATACACAGGCAAAAGTTGGCTTTAGGTCGCGCATACGCAGTGTATGCCAGCAGCTCGAGCTGCTGCTAAGTGTCCTTAGCAAATGTAGTGTCAATGCCAAATGGTTTCACTTTTCCAGCTTTATATCCATTGTCATTGACATTCACGGTGCGTAACGGCTAACACACACAAACACACACAAAGTTGGCTAAAAAATAAAAAAAAAATAAAGTTTTATTTTTATGTTGGCCATAAAATTGGTGCATGCATGAATGCTGCTGCTTCTACACAGAGAGAAAAATTCCATACAGAAACTAAGTACTCAAAAAGTAAAAGAGTCAGTACATATGTTGCATGTTAATGTGCAAAGATTGCCTGAAGTACGATCATATTTAATCACACTACTTATATTGTTACACAATAGTTTGCTTTAACTAAAGCTGCTTTTTTTGTTAATTATTTTTTTTTATAAATCTTTATTTAAACGCACATTTATTTTTAAGAATTGTTGGAGTCGCCTAACCAGGGTATGTCTGAAGTCATTAAATACAAATTATACTAGAAATGACAAGATTAGTTCTAGGTTTACGATTTTTTTTCTTTGTGTATTCTTGTCGATGGCTCGAAGCTTTGGCTTTGGCTCTTGGCACGTTCTAGCCGTTTCTATTGCGCTGCCTCTCTTGTTGCACTAAATCAAAGTGTCATCTATTTTGCGGCTTCGCAAAAGACTCTAATTTATTTAGGCATGCGTATTTTGCTTCACGTTTATGGCAAGATGGCTTTTATGGCAACATTTCTGGTTTTTGCATAACAAATTTGCTTAGTGAGTGTGCAGCGCTTGCTCTTTAAAATTGCTTGCCATTTCATTCTAATTTAAGGCCGTCAATGGCCAAAAAAGATGCAAAGTCAAAAAAACGAAATGGCAATAAAAAGCGAAAAACGGTAGCTCAATGAACCGCGAAAACTGAAAGTTTGCAAGAGAGAGACAAAGAGAAAATTGCAATAACAATTTGGCACAAACAGATTTTAACGAGAAAAACATTCAAACAGTTGAATTTTGTAGCTTTATTTTTTGGTGCACGGCATTTGCATAGAAAAATTTCAAATTAAGCTAAAAACTGAAAAATCCTGTGAATTGCTTTCTCCTGCCATTTTGTTGTTTTGCTAAAAGAAAAGATACAACAAATGAAGAGCAAACAAAAACAAAATATTACTTTTGGCACAGGTCTACTATTGAATACGCTGTAGTTTCTGTTTTTTGTTCGCTCGATATCAATGCTAGACTAATTGCAATCGAAGTAAAATTTTATCGAGAATTACGATATCGGAAATTATCGATCGTGAAATGTTTGATTTTTCAAATATCGGATCGAGAATAAGTTTGGGAATTTTCGCCTATTACTCTTGGGGCAAACAAAGGTCACCACCTAATACGCGAAATCGAAAACTGTAGAAATTATTCGAGTTTTTTCAATTACGGGGGAGCTCTCTTAGTATTTGAAATACACAATTTTTCTAAGTCGGTATGAACAGATCGAGTATATAATAGGCGAGTCTTTGGGATGAACCTCAATAATTACCCCGGATGATAATATTCATTTAAAAAAAAAGAGAACTCATGATCTGCCACGCCTCCTTCTGCCATTTCGAAGCAATGCCCATCTCTATAATACCCTTGACCCTTACACAGATACAGTGTATAAAAGCTCCACAAAGTGTGTGCAAACTGGCTGACAACATTGGCAGAGTTCAAAAGTACAGCCAGCCACAAATGCGTAGCTTACACTCAACAAGAGCGAGTGATTGCGGCAGTGATGCGAAGAGAGAGATAGTCAGATGAAGGAGTTGCAGCCATGGCCCTGAAGAGGGCGCACAAGTGTCAGCTAGTCTAATGACAAAGTAAATTGTGTGCATTTGCACTTGAGTTAACTGTAAGCTCCAAGCCAACAACAACACAAACAATTCCAGACTGGACGGCGCTATATGCTACTTGTATATATGTATGTAACTCCATTACCGTCTTTATTGTTATTTTCTATAAGATTTCAATGTAAGCAACAACACAAATGTTGCAGTGTTGCCTTGAGACAAAAGATGTTTATATGACTCTACGAGAGATGAAATAATTGAAAAATTTATTGAAATGCGTTCCAGAAGTTTTCAGGTCTTATATATGAAATTTTTTTTTATTTTTTAACTAATTAAATTCTCTAAATAGTAAAAAAAAAAAACTATAAATAAAAAATGTACCAATATAAAAAAAAAAATTAAGATGAAGAAAAAAAATATAGTATAAATTAATAAAACTTTAAGGAAAGGAAATCTGAAAAATATTTAGTTCGTATTTAACTTTTTTTTATCGTTTTTAGTGTAATTCCTTGAAAAGCTTATATTTAACAAACAAAAATAATTATTATATAAAAGTGTCGATACACACTGCCTTCTTAAATGTTTGTATTCTATTTTGACTATAAGTGTTAAATACCGTGCGTATGTCCGATTAATTTTTTTTAACAATATCGCAAACATGTATTTATTGGCACTCCCATTTTGGCGTGACGTTACGTACGACAAAATATAAAAGAAAAAGGGTAAATTTTCAGAATTTTGTATACCTACTAATTTAATAATTATGGAGCACTATATTTAAAAAATCACAACAATCGGTTTTAGCGATTAAAAGATAGACACAAAACTACGCATGGCGTTGCGTTACAGAAACTAGATGTGGGTTTGTGCCTTGGACTAGGATTTCAAATCGAAAACTTCTGCGAGTTTGGCGCGTTTTTTGGTATACAACTTTGTTAAGTATAATTCGAAATATTATTATTTATTTATAATATTAAATTAAATATATCGTATAAACAAACACTAAAGAACTAGAGTACCAGAAACAATGGCCTATCACTCAGAAATAAATAAAATAGTATTATATTTTATTTATGTACAATTTTTCTTAAAAATATTAAAAAACAATTCGAGTTTTCCTTAACTACATCGCAAATGTATAGATATGGGCACTTCCATTTTTGCGTGACGTTACATTTATGCATTCTACATTTATTTTTATTTTTTATACTTAAGCATCAATTAGGTAGCACTATATTTAGTAAAAAAAAATGACAACAATCGATAAAACTAAGCATGGCGTTACGTTACAAAATATATAAGTGAGTTTGGGCTATGAACTTGGATTACAAAATCGAAAATTTCGGCGAATTGGGCAAGTATAAAACTTTTTTTGGTATGATCTGAAACATTATTATTTACTTATTAATTTAATAAAATTATACAATAATAAACTTAAGAACTAGAGTACCTGAAATATTGGCCTATGACTCAGAAATAAATATAATAATAATGAATTAATCAACTTCGCAGATTATTATATTAAAAAATCTTTTTATCCGGCGTTACGTTACATTTCGCGGCGTTACTCAAACTTCCATTTAAAATTGACTATCAGTAATTTTTATAAAAACTATTTAACTCAAGAAGAACATCAGTTTGGCTTTAATTTTAATAGCTTTAAGAATATATGTGGCATACATAATAAAAAAAGTGTAAACATGTTCGCAACTCAGAAACCAGAAAATAGGTTTTTTTTACCACATAACCTCAAAAAATTAAAAAAAAATATTGTACATAACAGGTTGTCCAGTGATCTTTTTAAAAAAAAAAATGTTGAGAGTCGTTGAATCTGAACTCGAAGTCCAAAGAACCCTAGCACGAAACGTCACGATCATATGGAAAATCTTCAAAAATATTCCGTCGCTGTGTACAATTTTTTTCGTGACCGCTTGCCCGGCGAAGTTTTTTATATGTTTTGGGGTCGCTTAGTCCAAATCCGGGTTAAAAAAAAAAATGGTTTCTGAGATATCCTCCACAATAATACTTTTTATAGTGTTTTTTCGACGTTATTTTAGAACCCTGGAGTGCGGGACTTCTTTGGACCCCGAATCTAAGAGAATCCCACATATATAAGGTTCACACCACTTTTTTTTTAATAAACTTTTAGCTTTGTTGCCCAGTTTTTTGCTATCTTACAACCTTAGTCTTGAGGGCAACTTTAAAGTCTATACTTTAATAACTTTTTAATATTTTTCTAAATTATTAATATTTTTAAAACATATTTTTATATAACTTTTCGGTCATGGTTTTACTTTCTGTGAAAATGCCACATTATTATAATAATTTTATTTTCATTAAACCATAAAATTTGAATTAAAAAAAAACCTAAAAATTCTTTTAAAAATTGGTTAGTGGTTAATCAAAGAAGTATTATTTATTTATTTATTTATTTATTTATTTGAGGGGTACAACTACGTACAGTTGACATTATATTATAAAAAAGTACATATAAATTATTTAGAAAAGAAAATAGAGCGAGGGAATTGATATGAACTAATCCGCGTCTCTAGCCCGATGGGTGATTATAAGTACGAAGAATTGCAATTTAAAAAATCGCTCAATTCATCCAGACTCACTATCAACTATTATTATCCTGAGTTCTGTAAGTAGCTCAAAAACAATATCCCGATAACAAAGAGACTTACATAAACGTAGAACTGCAAAATGAGTTTATATAGGACTCCAGTTGTTGCAGTGCAATTAAGTAAATGCAATATATATAGAGGTAAGTAAATCCATTCAAATGTCAAAGGCCGCAGACGGCAACCACAGCGCACAGGACAGTGCCACAAATAATTTATCAGGCAAATTTTAAACGCTCCCCCTTGGTAAGGATTTACAACAGTTGCAATTGTTCCTCTTGTTGTTTTTGTTGTTGTATTGTTAATTAAGGTAACAAAGAGGCGTTGGCATTTTGCTTGATTGCCTGCCTGTCGCTTATTCGCTTAACTTTCGCATATGTCGTTGATTCCTTAATCCTTTCTCCTCCTATTGCTATTATTTTTCACCACCGAAATACTCCACCAACGGGCCTTGTTTCATTTGCATAGAGGCGCACCTTAACGCTGAAAACTTTTGTTGCCAGCTGGCAAATTAACATTGTGACTGTCCACTGCACTGCAACACTTGCAACACTGGCCAAGTCTGCCAGTAACCGTCTACGTCAACAACAATTTGACTGCCAGTAGGCAGTGAGTGAGTAACTGAAGTTTTTTTTTTCCATGTAGTGTTTATTTTTATTTACTTTTCCCAAAGAGTATCTCTGCCAGTACAACTCCCACTACTTTAATCGTTTCATTCCTTTGTGCTCTGTTTCTCAGCTAACTTTTTCGATTCCTTTGCCTTCTTTCTTACTTCTCATTTTTTTCGACTTTTGTGCATGGCATTGCACTGTACTCCGACATTGTCAAAATGTAAATTTGTTGCCAGTCGGAGTGTTTACGGTTCGAAGCACTAAATGTCAACAGTTTTCATAAATCTTCCATTGTGGACATCAGCAGATCTGTTGGCTAGTGTTATCTCTGGACTGACTTTTTCGGTATAGCTCTGCCGGCAATCGTTTTGCCTTATCCCACGACGAAGCTATCTTAAGTGGTCTAAGTGCAAGCTGTCACTCTCTCTGAAACTGGCAACGGCATGTTGTTTCGCCTACCCATAAATCGAGTGAAAGGGTACATGGAATTTATGCGACTCTTTGTTTAAGCTCAATTTAGTTGCAATAGATTTCTAAAAATTTAAATAAGTTTATCAATTCAAGATAATCTTGAGATCTGCTAAGAGAATAACAAATTAATATGGCGACTGAAAAGATTCAAACCAATCGATATGCCGAACAGGCAAATGCATTAAATAATAATCAAATAACAATTTATTTAAAATAGGTTTAGTTTAAAAAAGTATACATACATATACCTAAGTATATATATAAGATCAACTACCAACCCAAGTTGCTCTTCATTTATAACTTTAAATTGATTTCTATAGTAATAGTATATGGTATAAATGGTCAACTGCTAGAAATGTATACCATATATTTAATTTTCAAAAAAATTTTATTCTGATAATTAATAATTAAATAATAAAAAAAAGCGGTTAGAAACGCTCAATGTAGTCCAAAAAAAAAGACTTTCTTGGTTGATAGTAGTGCTGGAAGTAAAATCGATGTTTTTTATTTTTTTCCGATCATCGATATTTTTATTTCGATTTTCGATTATCGACCAAATCCCATTACGGACAAAATATGGGCAATCAACGGCATCCACGTCGCAGACACTTTTCGCTTTTTAGGGTTGACTCAGTTTTGGCACTGCGACAATATTTAAATGTCGAAAACATAGATTCAAGCATGTGCCCATTGAATTACTTATGGACTGGAAGGTAATACCTTTTAAAGTTTAAGCGGAGTTCGCTTAAATCAGAAAACGTTGACATGATTTTATTTAATAACCATAATAAAAGGATCTCAAATTAGTTTGAAAATTATGAGAATGCAATTCTGGCTGGAACACAACATTTGTTTGTTATAACTCACAGGCTCAAAAAAAAAGTGGTGTAAACTTTACATGTGACAGAGGCACCCCTTATGGACTTTGGGCAGCTGAATCCGAAGTCCAAAAAACCACGATCCAAGAGTTCTTAGATAATATCCAAATTATCTCGATTTATGGGACTTTTTGGTGGTTATCCATAACCCATGTGTGAAGGAGTTTTTTTGACTTCGAATTCCGCTGCTGAAAATCCATAAGGGATGCCTCTGTCACCTTTTAAGCTTACACCACTTTTTTTTGTGGCCTGTATTATCTTTGCTTTCGTTGTATAACCTTTTGGGTTGTTATTTATTATTTCTTTGCTTATTTTTCTATGAAATGTAATTAATTTTGAGATATATATTATGAAAATATAGTTATCTCTTGGTTTGTTTGTTAATTCCATTTTATTATTTGAAAATACTTATATAACCAAACCAACAGATGACCCACTCTGAATTAATTTACATCGACGTATCGAAGTTAAAAAATATCGAAATCATCGATGTTGGCCAACATCGATGTTTCTCCAGCACTAGTTGATAGAGTACTGCCTCATTTGCCACCAATTGAACCACTTGGCTGAAATCAGTGCAATGAAGTAAAATAATTCTTTATAAGAAAGTTAATTCAGTTCAATTGAGTCCCTTCAAAATAAAAAATATTAGCACAAGGAACCAGTTCAAAAGCCATTTCTTAATACGCATACATATATTGACAATTGTAAACAAAAAAATTTTAAATTAACTAATTAGGCGAAATATGATTTTGTGTGGCTTGAAAGCAATAATAAATTATAAAAAAAAAAAAATATAATAATAAAAGTTTAGGGAAGAAGTTACCAAAAACTCCAAAAGCTCGTTTCTTGAAATTTTTTTCCGGCGTATTGGTTCAAGGGTTAAAAGAATTACCAAGTAAATATAATGTAGTACATATGATACCAAGTCGTTCTTTTGTTTATTTTTAGTATTAATAGAAGTAATAATAATATATTTAAATAATAATACAATAAATAGTATTAAAAATTAAAAGAAGAAATAAAAATTTAAAATAAAATTTTGTATTTGCAAAAAAAGCTTCAAGATCAATCTTTTGTTCATTACGTTACACAACCACACAAAAAAAAAAACAGTTTTTAGTTTACTAAAATTTTCATATTATTATTATTATCAGCTATTATTATCATTATCTCTCTCTCTCGCATCTCATAAAGAACTTGTTCTTTTATATTGACATTTGATTGACAGCTTAGAATTAAATCAAAACCAAGAAGCTAGTATTCCATTAGATTTGAGGTACCTCGCAACTTATTACAAAAACATTATCTTGAAAAAGTTCATTCAAACTAGTTCTTTTGAATTGACAATGGGTGGTTTTTTATTGACTCTGCTTGGTTTAAATTTAAATCCAACTACATAGTGTTATAGCTGCTAGTCTACATTGTAACTTTTGTAGATTTAAATAGCTCTTAAAAAACTTAAAAGTTGTAAACTAGTTCATTTGTTATTAGTTAAAACAGTTTGTATTATCAAAAAGAATTGGAAAAATCATTGGAAGTAAGTTCACAAGCCTTAAAGCCTTCAAGGAATTGGACTTCTCTACGATTTGAACCAGAGAGTGGCGTTTCTTCACTTGTGAACTGCGGCTTAAAAGACAGAGTAGGAAGGGAATCGCTGTGGTTGAAGCTGAGCACTGAATGAGAATTGGGCATAATCAGACACGACAAAGTCAAAGTATATGTTCCAAGACCGTTCAAGACATGCCTAGACATGGCATACTATATGCTACCTGACCAAAATTTCCAGAACTCAAGAAATGGATCGATTCGTAAATCGCCCCAAAAGCTTAAAGCTGCATTTAACAATTTTTTCCGCTAGATGGCGCAAGCGTAAATATATAATACAAATCTTCAGCCGTGCTCCGGAAAACGAAAAGGAACTAATTTCATTCGTTTTCGTTTTTGCGTGCTCGCAATTTCACAAAGTGAGCAGGGAGTGAAATCCCCTTGCGCCTTATTTTAGTTACTTTTAATAAAATGGCTTTATCTTTACTTGCAAGCGCATTGAAGCGAACTTGTAGCTTCAAAGTAGTATCTATAGAGTACTGCAAAGTCCAAGTCTTAGGATACCATCATCTGTCATGGGTTTTTTTTTTAAATTTTTTTGTTTGACAATTGTCATGTTGGCTTGTTTGCTTATGATGTTGTTGGAGTCTTCGCTCAACTGTTTTTGACAAGCTAAAAAAGATAAATAAATTTCCAAAATTGAATTGCAACTGATTCTAGAGTTTGCAGAATTTTGTTGTTGCTCCCAATACGCTTAGCATCTAAACCATAAATTTAATTAATTTGCTTATTATATTTTTTTGATGGCTTAGACAGACTCCAGAGACAACAATTAAAGAATGTCAAAGATTTTTATGCAAATATCATATTTTCTATAGATACAAACAACATTATTTGCTAGGTTATATGCAAATTTTAACTTTCACCTCTAACACATTGATATGCAATATGCTGACATTTTTGTTGAACATAAACAGAGGCTGGTCAAAACGGAGGCACTTTTTGGCCAGGTCAATGTGTCAAAGATCACACAAGACATGGTTAACCAATAAAAGTATAATTTATTTATAAAACAAACAGCCTGACAGCCAAATATCATAAACATATATTAGACAATAGATGATGAGCCACAGTTTCGCCCAAAAAGTTGTTAAGATGCCGTTTCTAAGTTGTTGGAACCAGTTTTGAACGCGTGAAGAACATTTCGCTTTGATGACATGCAAATTTTCTAGCGGTTGGCTAAAAGCTATCTGAGTGTGACCCAAATTAAAAGCCCATAAATTTGCTTGAATGTTCAGCTATCGGTTTAGTACAGGGGCCGAGCCTTAAGCGCTTGAATTATAATGTCTAACTTTGTCTAAGATGTGGCGTTTATTGCAACTTTTTTTATGGCTTGTGGCAGGTAACTAACAGGCATGCCAGAAATTAAGGCAACAATTAAATACACAACATTTTAAACTAGGCACAGCCCAGCCACAAATACAGCAACAACAACAACATTGGCGACGTGCACCCGTGCGCGGCGCCTTCGATGTGCATCTGTATGCTTACAACAAACCCATAGTGCTGGCGGGGCAGCAAACCCGTAGTCATGGTTGGGCCTCCGAGCAGCGCATGCAGCAGCTTTTGGAACAGCTCGCCGATACTAGTGGTCGCTCCAGCGCAGTGCAGCTTAAGCGTCAACTGAAAACTACAAATACGTCCAATACTGAGCACTATTTAGCCACCACAATTGATGAACCACAACCACGCAATGATATTGGTAATAACAACGCAGACTCTATAATTGTAGCTGCAAGTACGCAGAGTGGCAACACGTTGAGAAAACAATTAAGTTCCAGGGTTGCATTGAACGAACATCGAGTGCCAACAAATGCGCAACGCAAGACCACAAACGAGCCCACAACAATGGCGGCGGAGGCGGCCGCGGCGGCGGAGGCGGAGGCGGCTGCTGTTTTACCCATAAACAAGCAATTAACGCCACCGCAAATGAATTCCAGCAGCAGCTTAGAGCAGCAGCAGCATGCGCTGGAAAATTTATACTCACAAGAATTTCAAGTGGAAATTCTGGGTGAAAAGAAAATTGTTAAGCTCAACAGTTTGCCCGAGCAAACGCCGCCAGAGGCCACCGATTTAGTATTAGATACCACAGAAGTTATGGCTAAACAACAGCAGGAGCAGCCATTAAGACTTAAGCTGCAGTTACCACAGCTGGACACAACAACAGCAGCAGCTGCTGCAAACAGCAAGAAACTGCTGCACAGCACTGCACATATGAAATCCAATTACGTTGCAAATGCCAGCAACAACAATGCAAATGAGCAGAACGCTGCCAGATCGCACAATAAAATGCAATCAAAGATGGCTACAAATGCTAGCAGCTCGTTTGAGTCCAGCTCATATCGACCAGAGGGGTCCTTGGAAGATGTGGATAGCACTGACATGTTGACTGCTGACAGCTACAGTGACAACAAAGTGAAGAACATGTCGCTGGCCGCAAATGAAAAGATATTGCCAGAGTTTTTTACAAACATTGGCAACACCAAAAAAGCCGAGCATGTGACAGCTACTGAGCAAAAGACAATTGGCACTGCAGCTTATGTGGCAGCCACATACACAGCCACACCAATGCAGCAGGCGGATATGCCAACGACGCCATTGCTGCTATTGAAAAATGATGCCATTGATGTTGCGAAAAGTGACAGCAACGCTGACAGCAGCCTTGAACACGATGTGCAGCAGCTGACGAGCCTTGTCAGTACAGTGGATTCCAAAAGTGATGACTCCATGTCTAATCATCAAATGAAAGCGAGACCCCATAATGAAATTGATACAAAATTGAGAGCAACAACGAAGCGGCCAGCAGCAGCAGAGCAGCCCAACTCCAAGTTGCTTGCACCGGAAATCAGCATACGCAACAGGAGCAGCACAAGGCGTCCTCCACGCAAGTCCGACAACAATGTGGCCAAGCTGGCCAAGGGTAAACGCAAGGGCACGCAACGGCGTCCGGTCGACACTGAGGAGGAAATTGAAACGACAAATTGGTGGCACATACTACCATATGCGGAAATTAGAAAATTTTTGAATACGATTTATGAGAGCTTCGACGATGATGAGTGAATATGCGAAACCGGATATGTATGGATGTGCGAGTGGGTTAGCCAACACTGACAAGGCTACTCTACACTGCTCACTGCTCACTGCTCACTACTCAATACTGATTTCTGACAACCGTCCGGCAGCATTGAATTGAATTTCCGTTTGTTTGTCATACGCTGCTCTTATAGATAGCTGACAAGTTTCTGTACTGATTGGGACTACATACTTGGAAAAGGGTACAATTTATGCAAAGAAATAAAAATAAACTATAAAAGGAATAAATGTATTTGTAGAGCTTTTATCTAGGGTTTATGGTTTATTGTAACATTGTATGAAGAAAATGTCGCTGATAATAAGACTATTGACTTTTAAGTTATTTTTTTTGTTCTTCAACACTTTTCGCAACTAACTGAAAATTTTGTTGTAATATATTTATATGGACATTTTTTTTTTTCATACAATTTTTTTTACGCCAAACGTAATGTAGTAATGAATTTTTATTTTAGCACTATTTTTTATATATTTCGAGGCCCCGCAACAAATATAATCAATTAAAATTATATTTTCAACATATCATCTTCTCTCGAAAATACTGAATGAATTAATTAAGAATTTTAGCTTATACTCAAAATTGTATTATATTATTTATTTATGTACAATTCAAGGTAAAACTAATCATTTCTTTTAATATTTATTTTATCCTAAGCTAATCATTCCGTTTACTCACCTGAATTCTATATACTTCATGATCCAACATAAGAAGGTGACGCAACGCGCATGTCCGCTATTTGTGTATCTCTGAAATAGGGAGCACAGGTTCAACTTTTGTATGGTAGCTATATGAAATAGTGGACTAATTTTAATCAAACAGTACACAAATGTGCAGACTAATATATATAATATAATAATAGAAGTTACTAAAAAAAATAGACTACCCAAAAATAGTTTATCGGGTTAAGAATGTTATGATCGTATCATGTGCATGAAGGTTTAAAAAATTTTTAATATATCGTGCAGGCACATATGGGTATTTCGACTCGACGGTTAATGATCTAGAATATAAATTCTTTTTAGGATTAGCCTAAAAGATGCCAATTATTTTCCTTTTTTTGTACCCTGTACTTTAAGCAATGTCCTTCGGACTGTATCGCCATTACCTCGAAGATCAAAAGAGCTAGGATTTAGGGTATCCACAGGAATCTGAACAACCTGCCACAGGTACTTTTTTTTTTTAAAACTCATATGGGTAAAAATTGTATTAAAATCGATTGGGAATTTCGGGTAGGCACAATAGCTATAAAAAAATAATTATGTAGACTTATATGGGTCATACATATATAACATGTTTTTACTTTTTGAGGATGCCAAAAGCCAGTGCGACGCCACTTTCCACAGACCTTCCGTTTAACATAACCCATACAACAAAAGAAATTTTTTTTTGTTTATCGATTGGGTACTTCGGTACGTATAAGCAAAACTGAAGATGCCTCCCTATAAAGGTGGTGGACTGTTCTTAGAAGTCTCCTTGCGAAGCTATTGCGATGAGTAGTCAGCCTATCATTGTACCTACCGGAGAAAAACAAGATTTCCTCCTCTAAAACAAAATAAAAAAAATTTTTTACAATTGACCAAATACGTCGTCATGCTATATAATATAGTTATATCTCTCACAAAAGTAAAATTTTTTATTTTATTTTTATTTCATTATTTAGCTTTTTTTTTATTTACAAAAAAATACTTTGCGCTTTTGTGTAACCTCTAAAGCTACAAATAAAATTATTATTTTTCTTCTACTTTTATTTAAGATGGACTTGTTCCTCTAATTAAAATAATGTACCTACTGATTATTTATTTATTTACAATTGAAAACTAATAATTAATATAAAATATAGTAGCACTAGCAACTAAAATAACCTATCGATTATTATTTATGATTCGGGTATTAGAAAACAAAGCGAGCTTCTACATTTGCTCTAACTTACAACTATAACATATTTAGGGTATTCACGCTTTGTGTTGAGTTGAGGAGTATAAATTTTTTTGAAAAAGTCAACAGGCCAAAGCATGAACAACCCCGTTGAGTTTTATGAGTTGAAATAATTGCAGAAAAATCAAATTTGAGTTTGTGCTTCTTCTTTCGTGTGTTTGTTTACATTTACGAGACTAAGCGTAAAGTGTGTTTTGAGTAAAACTGTTGCTAAAGTGGCTTTGGATGAAATTGATTATATTGATGGATCGTCTGCTAAAACAAATTCATCGAATAAAATCTAAATTTTGTTTAATACAGTGACTATGGGGTTGCGTGGCGACGCACAAATTGATAAAGTTCTAGATAATTGTCTAAGTCAATTGACTGGCGCCAAAACGTGCTCAGTTCCTTCGATGACAAGCGATTTGTTCAAATGCTGAGGGTAACTCCACAACAGTTCCAGCATATATTAAGCCTAGTACATCTATTTTTACTCTTTTATTTGCGCTTAAAAATGACAAATTTTGTAGTGCTGAAAAGGCGGCAAATTACCATATTGTGCAACACTTTCTCAACAACTCAACAGCGAAAAAGTAGACTAGGGTCTGGGTTGAGGAAAAGTTGAGTTGAAAGTTGAAAGGGTTGATTTACAGCATGTATTTGTTTTTGTAAAAGTCCTCAACTTTTCAACTCCTCAATTCAACACAAAGCGTGAATACCCTAAATGAAATACTTCAGCACGTTCATGTGACGATAACTTGTAACGGATAACAAGTGACGATAATACTGCAAAGCTCATCACTTTTGATTTCTAGACTCAAATTTGAGTCACGCAAGCTCATTAATATTAAAAATGAATACATTAAAATCATAAATCTAAAAAACATTCTAAATCCATTGAATTAGACAATTATATGAACTTAATCATATCAAAAATAAACATAATAACATTAATTATACCCCAAGCTGTGATAGATAACATTTGTGGGGTATTTAAAAGGCTATTAATTAATAGATACATAAACCAACTGATAAAGAGCGTCAAAAATCTTGTTGACAGCCTAATAAAAACGAAAACCAGCTGCTGCGGCTATAAGTAGTCAAATATATTCAAAGAGGTTAAAGTTGAAAGTGGTTCGACGGGTTTTCGGGTTACCATACCGAGCTACATTTATTTACATTTACGACCTTTTCTTTGGATATAGGCATGTGTGAGTGGGAGTAGGTATTCGCGTAAGACGGTAGCTCCAAAAAAACTCAACAAAAACAAGCAGTGCAATAAATTTATTAAACTTTCATATTTATTGAAATACATTTTTTTTTGTTTACTTAAGTATAACAAATTTGGTGCGTAGCTTTCTTCGGCTACCTCTAAAGCGCAGTCTCTTTTTGGATTGTTTTTTGCGAAATTTCTGGCTGCGCTTTGGTAGCAGCTCTACTTCAGCCAAGATGAGTAAGCTGTGGTCATCACTAATGATGGGCACTTGGAATAGTTGCTGCATGGGCGCCTTTGTGGTATTTGTCTCCAGCGGCATATCTTGCTCTGCTGCAACTGTAGCTGTTTCTGGCAGGGTCACACTAAATGTATGTGCCCCATACAAGTGCAACTGCACATCACACAAATCCGGAAACAAGCTGCATCGTGCACTTGCGTTGTTAGAGATTAGCGCCACTTGTGTCAGATTTAAGCTGGATATTTGCTGCACTGCTTCTTGGAATTGCTCGGCTTCGTTAGGGGCGCCCAGACAAGCGTATATGAGAAATAATACTAAATACGTCAAGTGCATGGAGCACATTTCAACTGGTTTGTTGGCTGTCCGGACTGTGACTGTGAATCCAGTGGAAAAAAGGCAGCCAAGTATATCAGTATATCTGAGTGCTGACTCTTGAAACCAGTTTAAGTTTGCTTTCAACGGATTTTTGTTGATAGTCGCAAACAATACGACATCAAGCGAAGCTTTAAGTGAAGTACCATGAAGTACTGCAAAACAATCAATAGATCTCTAAAGAGGTACGATATAATGGCAATGTGGAACTACAATTACAATTACAAAGACTGCTAGTTGAATTGTTAACTTCATTGTTTATTGGGTGTACAGCTAAAAAAAGATATAAATAGTTTGTGCCATAATGACCCTAAATTCAGTTAGTTTCATTACGCATACGCACAGGTTGCCACAACGACGCAGGCTTTTGGCTGAGCTGCTTTGGCGCTTCACCGGGTGTTACCAGTATTAGTGGCGTGCCATGACCATCAGTCAGTCTTACGAATTGTGCATTTGTGGGTTTAGCGCAGAGATTGGGAAAATAACGACATAAAGCTGAGACGGATTCTAGCGTAGCATTGGAATTGGACATTCTGGGCGGTGTGGTACTGGCGTCAATCCTAGGCATCTCAGCGATAAGCTTTTCGGGATTACGATGCACAACTACACGAAATGGTATGTTTGGCATTGAGCTGTCTAGTTGTTGCTGTTGCGACTTTTGTCTTTGACAATCTGGCAACTGTGGAAACATTATGCATGCGCCATATGGCAACGTCATTGTTGCTGCTAGTTCAGCTTTTGCTTTATCTGCAGTTGCAGTCTGGTTTGCAGCTACAGCAGACGGCGTTGTCGTTTCTGCCGCTTTAATAGCAGCTGGCAACGCTGTTACTGTCTCGTCATTAGAAGGCTCTGTTGCTAAGACTCCATCATCTAAAGTAATCTTAATTGGCTGTAATGAGCTTGTTGCAGATGACGACGGTGCCACGGCAGCTGTGTTCACTGTAGTCGTTGAAGAACCTGCTGTAACTGTGGTTGTGGCTTCAGCTGGGTTCATATTTTGTGCATCATCTTTTATTAATATGGTCGGCAGAGGTTTTACTGTAAGCTTTGGATCGACGCTGCCAGTAGTTTTATCTGCAGAACCTGCTGTAACAACAGTTGTGGTCTCAGCTGGTTTTACTTTTGTTGCAGCAGTTGATATTCTAGTCATCTTTGCATCATCTTTTATTAATGTGGTCGTGGTTGGTCTTACTGTAATCTGGGGCTCAGTTGTGCCAGCTTTTTCATCTGAAGAACCTGCAGTAAATGTAGTTGTTGTCTCCGCTGGTTTTACATTTGTTATAGCAGATGATATTACAGTCGTTTTTGCATCATCTATGATTAATGTGGTCGTGGTAGGTTTCACTGTAGTCGTACCAGCTATTTTATCTGTCTTAACATATGTTGTTTGAGTCGGCAATGTCTCTGCTTTTTCATCTTTCTTCTGTGAAGTTGAAAGACCATCATCTTTATGCAGCGCATTGGAGCTTGGTTGCTTCGTTGTGACAACTGTTTCACCAGTCTTCACAGTTACTATGGATAGCATGGGCTTAATAGTATCATCTTTCTTTAGCGTCATCTCGTGGGGTTTCAATGTTACAATTTGAGCTCCGGAACCAGTTAGCATGGGCTTTATAGCATCATCTACCTTTTGCGCCATCTGGTGAGGTTTCACTGTGGTTGTTTCAACTACTAACTTATTACTTGTTGTAAGTGTACCAAAAGGCTTTACTGTATTATCTAACTTAACGGTAGTCAGTTGTGGCTTCACTGTAGTTGCTGTAGCCTGCACTATTTTCTGTGAGACGATCTTTGTTTCTTTAGTGTTCACAGGTACAGTATTCACTGGTATAATAGCAATAACAAAATCTGGCTTAACGCGGGTAATTTCATCTTGATTTAGTGCAAGAAGATTTGGATGTTTTGTATGGGTAGTAGCTATTTGTAGAACATCTTTACTTACTGGTTGTTCAACAGTATTTTCCACATCAGAAGTTTTCAAAACAACATCGACTAATGATTCAATGATTGATTCAACGGCCACATTTGTGGCAGCTTCATCTACAACTTTAATAGACGGAATTGTAGTAATCTGCTCCGGTGGCACAGTTGTAGTTTCTGCGCTAAAATCAGGCACAGATACAGCCAGTTCTAATTGTTGCTCAGTGTTGGGATAAACAGGTATATCCACTTCTGGCAGAGATTCAACCGCATCTAATTGCTGTTCAGTGTTTGTGTACTCTTCCGCCACAGCTTCAGCCAGTTCTAATTGTGCTGATATGAACTCAAGTTCAGGTTGCGCATTGACAGCTGGTTCAGTTATGTCCTGCTGTATGCGTGGTGGAGCTGCTGGAGGCGCTGGCCAAGCACCACCATGGTAATGCGGATGTTCGTATTGCTGCCACAAGGCCTGATTGTAGTAGTAATTGTGCCAATAATAGTCATCCAATTGTTGTTCATATGCAACGTGAGACCATCTATTCGGCTTTGGCTTGGGTTTAGGTCTGCTAGGTCTACGATGTGCTGGTCCACCACCAATAGAGTTGGTGAAGCTAGAGTAAATCTTTCGTAAATCCCAGTCTGGTAAACGCAAATTCAGGGTGCTACGGCTGCCTGGTGACATTCGCACCGACCAGACCGGACAAGCCGCCAGCAAGAGCAGCACGCACACACGCACTATTAACATTTTAAATAATCGATTAAAAATTCGATTAAGACGCTGTAGAGAGCGTCGCCGGCACAGGCAGTGAAACGTTTCGTCTAGAACTAAGCTAAAATAACCAAGACACTTATGTTTTTATAATGTCATTCCAGCAAAACCAATTTGGAAAACTATTTGGAAACTCTAAACAATAGAACCGTTAGCTAGAAGTGGCACGTTTAGTTATGGACAGATACTTATCAAAATTTACCTATAAAATTAACATTTTTATTAGCTGATCTTTGTGAAAAATACAATTCAATTTGCTGAAAGCTAAACTTTATAGAGTAGGCTGAGCTGGGCTAGCCAACATGGTATAGATACAGCTGTGGTCTGGGTCTATAGACCACATAGTTGGTAAGGGGTCGAGTGTGTGTCGGTTGAGAAGCAGCTGCTGGGGAGTTGGGTGCGTCATCTTCTGGAGCTTTTTGTAAAATTTTTGTAGGATAATGATCACTGCTGTTGCTCGTCAGTCGCTCATCCAGCTCATACTTAATGCGTGAACCATTCTTAAAGTCTATATAATCATATTCGCCATCATCATTGGTATTGAAATCCTTTTCCAGTGAAGGTGGTGTTATGCTGGGTGCCTCCGTTGTGGTTGTTGTGGCACTGGCCACCTGAGCCAAGAGATCCGCCAACACACTGGGCTGTATGGTGGGATTCGTCTGCTGCGCGCCTGTTTGCAGACCTTGTAATAAGCCCTGTATGAACTGCTCCCTAATCATAGCCATGTCCGCATTATTAAGACTAGCGGCTGGCGCGTCCGCTTGCACTCTGTTTGTGAGCACGGCAGTCTGACTAGGTTGTCTTGTGGGCACACTATCACGCATGGGACGCCTTGAGGGCACGCTATCCCGCATGGGACGTCTTGAGGGCACGCTATCACGCATGGGACGTCTTGTGGGCACACTATCACGCATAGGCTGTCTTATGGGTGCCGCCAACTGCTGCAGTGCACCCGGATAGGCAAGTAGATAAAGCAAGGGTAGCGCACCCGTACGCTGCTGTGTCTTGGTGCCCGCCGACTTGGTTACCACTGCAGCTGCTGCAGAGGATTGCCAGCAGTTTAAGATGGCGCCTAAACTCAACAAAAACATAAGACAACGAACCGAACTCATTTCGTGCTAAACGTTAACAAAACGCGTTCATTGACCAACTAAACGTTGAAGCTCTTGTCTTTTGCATATTAAGCAGTTTTTCGCGAAAGTACCCGAACCGCTAATGATCCATATTTAGTTTGGTGAAATTTATAGCTAATGACTGTTTCACCCAATACGGGTTAATTTGGTGAATGTATCAGCATGATGCTACGAATTGCTAAGCAAAGTAGAGACAAAGGTTTAGTCAGGGTGTGTCATACAGCACCCGCCGCAAACACTTTTGAAGTCTTCTGACAACAAACTTGGTACAAAATAATAAAACTTTATAGATTGATTTTTTATGACTATTAAAAAGCATTTGAATTACTCGAAACTCCCACCTTGTTTTTTTAATGCTTTTGTCTTTCCAGATCAACACAAAAAAAATGAGCACCTTTTTTTTTAAACTGAAAATGATGTATTAAAAATAATTTATTGTCTTATACAAATAAGTATATCTTTATTTTTTTTCAGCCCACAAACAATTTTACTATACTTATGTATTAGGGGTTTCACCACCTGCACACTTCGGTTGAAAAACCAGCCAGCCCATAAAAAGATAAATGAAAATCTTGAGAAAAAAATATATATGTTTAATCTTTCGTTACGTTCTGAAATTATCCGCAAGGGGGAGCTAGATAATAAAAAGAACTACACCAAATTTTGAAATTGTTCGCAAGAGGAAGTTAACAAAAAATGTAGAGGGTCCACTACAGGCGCGGGGAAGTAAATCTATCGCACTCTTAAAAAAATTAGGTGATAATCTAATAGGCGAGATAACTAAATCGCTTCACACTATAATTATTTTAAGAGATAGATTAAGGTGGGGTAAACCCGACAGTGTGGGTATTTAAAATTTTTAAACACGTTGTTACTCAAAACTCCAATTCTTCTTTGTCACTTTTTTAAACTCTGAACTTCTCAACCCAGCTTGCTTCTTATAAATACTAGACTAACAAAAAACCGAAAGAATTCTTGTTTTATAGAGCGTTCTTCTACATGGCCTTTGATACCATCATTCATTATTTACATATTTATGAGCCAAAAGTCAAAGTGGAATCCCAAATTTAAAATTCAGACAAAGTTACGTAATCGTCGTCATAGATGACCTTCCAGTGAAAGTATGACAGCGATTTGACATTTAGCTGCAATAAAACAGCATGAGATTAAGTTTATTCACTTGATAAGTTTAGACAGTTATGGGCAGTTACCTACTCTGGAGACCAATTTATTCCGCTGGATGTTCCGGCATACTATTAACATATATGTGTTCGTTATCTGTTTGCAATAAGGCAAATCTGGAAGTTTTGGAAGCTGGCGCCAGCACATCCTGATCTTTGTGTGCACGTCTCAGGTTGATGGCAATGGGTTCTACACGATTTGAAAAGCGATTAAGCAAATTTTGTAGAATATTACGGAATGACAGATTACTGCTGCCACTTGATAAATTAAGGTTGCCACTCTCCAAGGGTCTGATCACTTGCACGTTGCCACTGCCCAATGAATTGGTGCTGCCAGATTGATAAGGATTTAATACTTGAACGTTGCCACTTTGTAAGGTGTTGCCAGATTGAAAAGGATTGAACACTTGTACATTGCTGCTGGAGCTACCTGTTTGATAGACACTGCTACTCTCCAAGGGTCTTATCACTTGCACTACGTTGCCACTGCCCAATGAATTGCTGCCTTCTGTCTGATAAGGATTTATCACTTGTATATTGCCACTGCCGTATGGATCTGTAGATTATACGTCAAATCTAAGATTTTTAAAGAGATCGTATACCAGCATACCTTGGCGTGTGCTTGATAATTTGGGCCTGCTAACTTTATATGCACCATCATTATACGGTGAGACAATTTGAATATTCGGTATGTCATTGCCCGAACCACCAAAATCCAGCAGACGCGCATCTAGAGGTTGCCGTAAGGAGCGTCCCTTAATGGGCTGGAACATCAAAATCAGGTATACCACTGATGCGGCGAACACGCGTGTGTTGGACATGGCGTACTCTTACAACAACGACATCACTTTAGAAACTGTGACGACAACCCGACAAATTTTAACATTTTATAACATTTTTGGGTCAATAGAAAATGCCAGATGTATGTTGAAACTTAGATTTATCAAGACATTCATTAATGAGCAGCACAAAAAAATCTAGAAATCTATGCAAATATGCATCATGATAAGAGAAACTTGCACGACCATTGGTTCAAGAGTGTCAACTCATCGCGTAAATGTATTTATCAAATTAAAAGTAAAATGATTTTTGGCAAATATTTTGCGAAAAAGCTTTTACACCTTTCAAATTTGCCATATCATCATCTCCACCAAACTTGATTTTGAAAAGCTAATGTTGGGTTCAGTCAAAGTTCTTCTGATGTGTTAAGATGCTTTTTTGAAGAGTCTTTTCTTTAATCAAACTGAGTACGACTTACTTAGTCTCTAGATAGAACAATAATTCCATTATCTGGGAATTCCTTGTCCGGATCATATAATCGAGTCAATCTATTTAACCCATTTTAACCAGAATTACACTCTATTCTTAGTTTAGTCAATTATTAAAAATTTCGATTACAGATTAAAGATCTTCTTTAAAAAATCGATAGTTCCGAAAACGTCTCTAAAATATGTGTACCTATGATAGTCTTCCAAGAACGCCCGGAACGTGCACTATTCATCCAGTTCTGATGGTTGGGGAAGATTCCACGGTCCTGGAATTTTCTAGGGAGCCAGTAGATTTAAAAAAAAAAATACTATTAAACATTTAAATTCTTCGAAAAAAAAAGTTCGCTTGAGGCCCTTCGCTAGTCACCACTGGGCCCCTGCTTTTCTCTCGACGGGTTAGCCACATATTAGAAGATTGTATTATGTAATATTAAAACACAAGTACAGTCAAAAAAATTTAAAGTTTTTTAAAATTGTAAATAAAATTCTGCAGAATTTTCTGCATTCTCAGAAACCTGAGGAGCTGGAGGTTTTTTTGACAGAGGTTTCGGATTAAGCGTTACCAAAAACATATGAAGAATATTGCTGTACAATCGGTTTTAAAAAAAAAAAGTGTAATTTTTTAAGGTTAGAATAGAAATAAAACTCATTGAGCCAATTCTTTTAGCGTTTTTTGATTCAGCCTGTCGAAATTAATAAGAAAACTGATCAGAACACTTTTGTTTTTGTGTAGCTGTGTTTCAATAGGGATGTTTGGCTGTATCGCGAAAGTGAGGCCAAATTTTTTTTGTAATTTAATTTTAATTTTTTTGCGATCATTTTGCGAAGATTTCCTTTAAATCGAAAAATTTTTGTTACTTTAAACCATATTGTCTATAACTCGAAAACTAAATCTTTTAAACTAAGAAGTACATAACCGTCATAGAGAACAAAATTGGGAAACGCCAGTAAGTCAACCCGGACTAACTAGCGATCAGATTTGGGCCTAAATCAGTGGAAGATGCTGCTGAAGAAGAACTGAATCCATAAACTCGGTATTCGGACGCTGGATGTGTTGGTCCAACATCCGGATTTCGCAAAAAAGCAATAACTATACTCATAAACTATAAACTAGCTTTGAATAGATAGCCAACGCCTTCAGCTAAAGGAATGTAACTTTAAAAGAAACCCAAAAACAATTTCTCCCATAGTAAAAAGTCTTTTTAATTATTGGTGTTACAAGCCTCCAATACCCCAAAACAGTTTTTCAATATTTACCAAGAACCCTTTCCCTGTCGAAAGTTTAATATCGACATATCTATTCCATTTGGTTGCAAGTTGATTTTCGTTAGAGAACTTTGGTAAGAATAGCTATAAATTTTGCCCCGAAGACGCAATAAAACCAATCTTTAGGTAAATATGGGGTTACTGTCAAAAATTTGGTATATAGACACATTCAACATATTTTTCGGGACGTCTCAAATCGGAAGAAAACTAGAGAACGTAAGGTAAGAAGAGCGTATATTGAAATCGCGATTGCCCGGCTGTAACCGATGGCTGTTTTATTTAAATTTCGTTTCCTATTGTTTTATCTGGTCACCCTGTATTTGGTATGCATCAGTCCAAACATTATCCGACATAGCATACTCGTGTTGGTAAATGTTCGAAGAAAAAATTAAAAAGGGGGAAGTACAGCATTTTTGAAAGCTTAAGTTAAAGCTTTCTTTATCGTTATGTGATCACTCCAGAAATAGTAAAAAAATTCACAAAATTCTTTGCAGACAAAAAAGCTGAATTTTTCGTTCTTAGAGTGATTTCATATTTAGTCTTAACGCTGCGATTAATTTGTTTTTATTTTTTATTATTTTTTTTATTTATTTAAGGAAAATCGATGATGAAAAATTTTAATAAAGTCTGTGGTGATATAATCTTGTTTTGAGTTAATTCGATTTTTTTTAACGTTGCTCCGATTATTTTAAAAAAAGTTGACGCCATTTCGATCGTTACGGCTACGAATTCTCTATAGTTCCCAAATTTCCCATTTTGTCCCATAGTAAACATATTTGGTGCAAATAGATGTACTAATTGTATATGAACCCAATTCTGACGAATCGAAGTTGTTCGACTACTTGTACAATACTAGAAGTTAAAGTCAATTTCTGATCTTTTTCCATAAAATGAATGAATTCACCATTAAAAAGGCATTTTGAAAGTTGTTCATTAGAGAGCCGGGGTGAAGAGCAAGAATGCCGAAGCAAAGGAAGGGCTTAACATTATAAATATGAACTTGAAATTTTAACTGATCAACATCTCTAACAACTGCCTTTAATTTGTCAAATATCTCAACCGTCGAGGTGACGAAATTCTTTTCTCACAAAGTTATTTGCCCTTCCATTTTTTTTGTATTTTATTTTATTTTCGGCCTATTTGAAATCTTATGTTTCGCACCGTTAAGTCATACCATACAATGATCTCAAGAGATCGAAATCAAAATATAACATATCAATTTCGCTGAATATTATCAGCTGTTTTGCATAAGAATAACATGGTGGTTTATCTGCCTCATTTGGGAATAAATCAAAACACTAATAAACATTTTGTTGTTAGTCCGAATTGCTTTGAGCTGTTATACTTTGCATATAAAAAAGGGCAAGTCAAACTGGGTTAATGCCTGCAAGAACGCTACGGGGGAAAAGAAATTTTTGAAGAAATTGTAGCTTCTGAATCAATGAAGTGAAACATATTTATAAAAACGGAACAGAGAGTCAATGCGAAAAATAGTTCGCTTACAAAGTAGGTATCTATCAGATAGGCAGGTTTGTTTGTATAAATAGTATCCGAGTTAGGAGACTTCAATCAGTTCGAATCGAGCATTGGCAAAATGCGTGCTAAATTGGTTCTAAGCCTATTGGTAGCGCTCTACTGTGCTCTGAGCGTGGCCAAAGAGAATGCGATTTATGAGGAGTACGGTCGGGACGTTGGCAAAGCTGAGATTGCGGAGAGCATTGAAGATGCTGAGAGTGCGGCATATTGGAAACCTGCATACACCAATAGTGTCAGTGGCAGGAACGACAACGACAACGAAAGTTGGCTTGATTTAATTTCACCGAAATCTATCAGAATTCAAACGTCACAACCTACGAAAAGACCTAGGCCCAGACCACCTAAGGGTGATGGGGGACACCACTATCCGGGACATGGACAAGGACATTATCCTGGACCATATCCACCACCACCACCTCCACCACCTTACGGTCATGGACACTATCCAATGGGTCCACCATATCCTTATCCAGGCTACCTTCCGTATTATCCATACTATCCACACCATGGACATCATCATCATCATCATCCACCTGGTACGCCCGGAACACCTGGTGAAACTCCTGGCACACCAGGCACACCCGGACAAACTGACCCGGATCCACCATCTCATCATCATCCACATCCACACCCACATCCATATCCGTATCCATATTATTATCCTTACCCCTATCCATACTATCCAAAACCACCACGCCCACCACCAAGGCCCGACTATGGCCACGATCATGATCATGATGACGATGACGATGGCGATGATGAAGACGATGATGATCATCAAAGACCCACTAGAGTCTGTAAGAAAATCTACCCGATTGGCACGATTTGCATTTAAAAATCCAGAAACTATGCATACGCACGAATTGTTTAAATAAATAAAATAAACAATATAAACAAATTTGAAGTTGCTCTTTATTTATTATAAAATGTATACGCATTTTATAGAGTAAATAGAAATTGGAATTCAAAGTATTTTTTCGAAAAATAGTTTTACCGAACGAATGTCGGATGTTAAAGAACTTATTAAAAATAATTCGCAATATGGTAAAATTTTATTAGAGTAGTTCGTCATAGGGAAGTTCGACTGTAACAATTTTTTGGAGTCGAGTTAGATTCCAAACAATTTTATACCTTAGAAAATAAAAAAACTCGTTTTAGAGTAGTTTCTTAGATTCGAAATCTTAGATCTGATATGTAAAATTGTTTGGGATCTAACTCAACTCCTAAAAACTAGTACAGTTCTTTCTTTGTCGAACTATTCTACAACGAATTTTTCCATATTACCATTTTTTTCAAGTTCATTAGTACGACTAGTAACGAATTTCTATATAAATAATTTTCTGATCAATATTGACCTCTAAAAATGATAACAGTCGAATTACATGTTTTGGAATGGCTCACGATAAAGGTACATAGACATGGTCTTAGTAGTAAAAGCCGCTGTAGAACATATATTTTTTTTTCGGGATTAACATAAATTTTCTTTGAACTCTAAAAATAAACAAAAAATACTGGGATATTATCGAGTACCATGATATTCTTTGGGCATTCATCTAAGTCGCTTTAAAATAGGTAGTTTTGGACTAAACGGAAATCAAGAATTGGAAAATACTATCCTAAGACAATTCCCATATCGTATTTTTTAGCAAAATAGTTTTTGTATTTCTTATTAAAAATTCTATAACTTATTTAAAAGATCATGACTTGTTTCAAAATGTCTAACTATAGTACTCTTATTAGCTTTTCTTGTTTCTGTCTCAGTTTACTATATCTGTGCCTGCGGGAACTCACTGCCACCTCGGATTCTACCGCATTAGCTTCCGCAGGCTTTGCTGCTTCCAAAACAATCATAGAAGGGTTCACCAAATTTTCGAGGGCTGCATCTGCAGAACCTGCTGCATTGTTGATGGCCGATCTTACTTGGAGTAATTGAGAAACTTCAGCGGTTACATGTTCTACATCACTTGGGTTAAGGTTTCTGAGCAAAACAGTAATAGGCAGCTGTGCGGAAGATTCGGTTTCAGCATAACTTGTCCCCGCTGGCTCTTCATAATCCGCAGTTGGCGAGTTGAGATCCTTGATGACAAAAGTTATGGGTTGCTGTGCATCTACAGGAAGTGGTCTCGGGCGTGGCCTGGGTCTGAGTCTGAGCCTATATGGTCTTGGTCTGCGCTGCCAGTATGGAGGTGATGGCGGATACCAGTAGTCTGGTTCGGAATAATAATAGTCGCAATAATGCGACGGGTAATGCGGTGGATAGCGTTGTGGATAACGTGGCCAATGTGGGCGATAGTAAGCATCTGCGTCATGCGTACGATTGGGTCTGTGATGCCAGGGTGGTGGACGTGAATATGGACGCGGATAGCCAGGCCTGGGATAATAATGCTGACAATAATCCGGCGGATAGTGTGGTTCCTCAGGTGGTTCCTCCTCCGGTGGTTGCTCAGGAGTGTCCACAACAATTTGTACAGGTTTTATTCTTATGACAGGCACTTGAATTGTGAGTTGGCTTAGATTGACATTTGGCGCCGAGACTACAGCAAAGCCCATGCAAAAAGGAATTTTAAGATTTTGTGTCACTAGTACAAGTGTTAGTATTAAAAAGTTGGGCACTTTGGAACACATTTTAAAACCGACGATGATCACAACCTTGCGGCACACAATCGATCAGGCAACTGTTAATGTTTGCAATCTATTATCAGTTTTTGTACATTTAGAGACTAAGCTAATAGAATAAAACATTCGTAAATTAAGCAAATATAATGAAGAGATACAGTTTCGCATAAAATTTAGATTTTATTTTATATTTTAATGAATATTTCATAAATCAAAAAAAAAAAACAAAAAAAAAAACATAAAGCGGGCACGGCAGTTCACTTTTGACTTTAAAGTAGTTTCGCTTTCACAAACTCTCGCTGAAATCTGTGGGGCTTATTATTAATTTAAGCTTTAAGTTAAATAAATATTGTTTTAAAGCTGACTTGCGCATTATTATAATTATTATTATTATTATTTACAGACTGCACGGTGTTTCGAAGTACGTCAGTAATACAAATGTAATTACATTTTATTTTAAACATCTAGCAGCTGCGAACAAAGGTTTGCGGCTATTTAACTCAAATAATAAATAAGCTCACAGCGGCCATGACAATAACGGGAATAATAATTATCAATAATAACCGTTTTCAAAAGACCATTTTCATAACGGTAGACACGCTTATAACTGTAAAGCTCCACAGGCGTGCCAAAAATAATTTTAAATTTTCGTTGGCCCAAGCTCATTAGCACAATTGTCAAATTCAGATTTCGGTTGATAAATATTCGCCATTTTATTTATGGTCACACTTTAAATGGCTTTAAATTCAATATACAAAAAAAAAAAAATTTGAGCAAGCAATTAGTTCTATAAGTTCTCTAGAAATGCAAATTTACAGAAGAGATTTTCACAAACCTACAACAGTTCGTTGACTTGGGAATTTTTGTGCTTTTTTTTATTTTTCATCTGTATTTCATCTGTATCTAAGCGTTACTCATCAGTTGAGTGCGCAAGCATTCAGAACAAGTTGAGCGATAAATTTGTGCTACTTTTGAGTTAGAAACAAGTAAGCAAGATTTTGTATTCAAAGTTAAAACAAATAATAAATCAAAGAAAATCTCTAGGCTGGGTATGTCTGAGTGAGTGTCTAGTCAAGGCGTACATTGACTTGCAGTTTAAGGTAGTAAGTAATGGCTCAAATAACAATTACAGAGTTTATTGCTGAATTTACTTAGTTGAAATTGAAATTGTTTTGTCCGATTGAAAAATATTTGTCATCTAAGGCTAGTAAGCTATGAAAATGCATTGAATTACACTTAAGAAATAGCCATGAAGATTTAGAAGCTAAGGCAGAGTGTACTCGTCGATTGATAAGAGAATATATGCATAGGCACGGGTAAAAATACGCGAAGCGGGCATGATAGAGGTCTTTGACAATTTTCATCTCAGGCACTCTTACTTAGTCAGTCTTTACGGGGAAGAAGGCAGTATAGTTGGCTCCGTTCCCGCCTATCATTGCATCTACTGGAGAAAAACCCGGAAAAAAATAGGCAAAGTACTTTATTTTGTATGATTGGGTACCTCTAGCATCTTGACTCAGGGGAGAGTCAAAAGAGTTTTTAATGATTTTTATATGTACTTACGTCCCATTTGGGATTTTATTTACATGAAGTCTTGTCATTCCGTTCGAAATTTTTGCATGTTGCGTATGGACCTTTAGCAAAACATTTGTTTAAGGTAATCAGACGTGCTCTGGAAGCGAAAACGAATAAAATTTTCGAAATCGTTTTATTTCACATATTTGGTGCTCCCAATTTCACCAAAACGAATATTTTATGTGGTTTGAATCCGACTAATTTATTGCAAGAGAAATTAAAACGAATTGACAAAATACGTTCGAAAATGTAAGCATTTTAAACTGAAATAACATTTTAAATATTTATGCTAATTTGAAGTGAGATGATATTATAATTATTATAAATAATTTTTTTTCTGATACAACACAAAACCTAAGACCAAATTTGGGCACATGATCTCATGCTCGTACACACATTGGCAAATCGATAACTGTTAGGTGAGTCAGGGTTGATGTGGTGCAACCAAAAAATTTTCCTTGTAATAAAAATAACTAACTTCTGGTTAATTTCGATAAATAAGCTATTGAGAAAATAAATGTCATTTCTGCAAAGTTAACAAATTTTGAATTAAATGGCGTTCAGCAGTGCCGAAAAGGGGAAATAAGAGAAGGGACATATATGAAAAATGTTATTTTGGGAGTACACAAAAATAAAACGAATACTAATTATTCGTTTTTGGAATTCGGAGTATGGCTGAACATTTAAAACTCTCGAGTTATCTGTATTTTGCATTCAATTTTCAAATTATTGAAATATCAATGATTGAGTGAACCTAGTACCCAAAAGCTGACGTGTACAATACAACAAAAATGTATGTATGTGATATATATTACTCTCATATTCTCCAAAAAACAATTTTGGTGGCAGATCTATTTCAGAGAAATAAAAATAAAGAAGCCTAAAATATAATATTTAATTTATAATATATGTAATTAATAATAATAATTGTAATTGTAATAAAATTATAATTTAACAATTATTAATTAATATTTTGCATAAAATTTTTACAGAAAAAGTATCTCTCCTTAAATATTGAATGCAAATTGTTTAATATTTTATATACAATTTTTTATTAATATTTTGCGTAAAATTTTTAAAGCAATGGTCTCTCCTTAAATATTCTAATAAAATGATATTATTTTTCTTGGAAAATGATAAGCGAAAAGAACTTCGTTCTTGAAGAAGGTTCCATGATAGCATAGTTTTTTTTTTTATGAAACAGAAAATATTAAAAAAATTGAATTTGAAAGCATCAATATATTTTTTTTCATTTAATACTTTATGCTTCATAGAAAAACATATGTTTTCGATCACAATAATAAGATAAAAAGGGATCTCTAAGTAAATCATATATTGATAGCTTGATAAATAAAGCAACTTCGGAAAAAAGATTAAGTTAAGAAAGGTACAAGTTGAAAAAACTTTTATGCTTCATTTAAAAACTATGTATTCACCTTTTTTTCTTAATTATACAAAAATTGAGGTAGAAAAATAAAAAGTTAAGTAAATTGAGGTAAAAATAATCGACATCGAAAAAAACGATTTTAAACTGGCTCCTTTTAGGCATTTTTCTTAATATGGTAACCTAATGGAAATTAAAAACTACTTTATCTTTCTTAATGAATTCTTTTCATATAAAATTATTTTATTGCTTCAGAGAGTACGAATATTTATGTAAAACCCAGTTGGGGAAGATAAGATAAGAAAAACTAAATCTGGTATTACAAAATTTGCTTATTAAGTCTTCTACTTTAATTTCTTTCTTCTTTTATTTCTTATTTTTAGCTGCCATGACTGACATAAAACAGTTTTTTTCATCTATCAAAACATTTTAGTATGCCCTTTGTGGTCTTAATAGTTTTATTCTGGCTATAATTTATAAATTTTTAATGTAGTCATTAAATAAAACCCCTTACATTTTAGGAACTTGCTTTAAAAATAGACCAAACATCAAACTGAGCTGGAGACTATTTCTTTAGCTGTATATGGCACATATCCACTACTTATTTTTTATTAAGAATGACTATATATAAAAATCCATTTACATAACAGCAATTCAAGTTTCGTCTATGTATCTTCTGTTGTTGTATTATTTATGTTTGCCAAAAAATAAAAAGAGCAAAATACTAAAGAGCAGACAACAACTACACAAAGCTCTATGCCAACTAATAGGCGACTTATTTATTGACTTTTGTAGACTTTTTGGCGACACTAATTAAATGTCCGCCAGTATTACTAAATCAAAACAATTCAAGGCCTCCAATGCCAGAAACAACAAAGAATCCAAGAACCACAGACTAAATAGAAAGCCTAAAGAGTCATTCAGGGACAGTAAGTTGTCAGTTATGTGACCAAATAGCAGTTGTCTCTGTTCCCATGAAGGGGCTGAATGGGTTCTCTCTGTGTCTATTCGGGAATATCGTAAATTCTCAGTGTTGTTAAAAAACTTTGTGAAAAGCATAAATCTGAGAGCAACAACAGCAGCCGGTGGGGGAAACTAACGAGTCCGAGGCGCTACTTGGAATCATTGAAAAGTAATGCCTATAAATATGCTAGAGAAATTGTCTGCTACAAGTTTATGCATGTTTGAATATGAATGTGTGTATGTATGTGTGTGTGTAAGTCAACGGACTTCAGTACGAAGGACTAGTCCATGATAAACGAATTGTGAGGTTACTTTGCGACAGGAGTACATCAATTTTCAATCTATCATTTAGCCTAAAACCTATGGTTCAAAGGTATGAAAGGGTTTTCCAATCTAGATAGGAGCAGAAATAGTATACCCGCAAATCTTTATGGACCTTTTATTAACTTATGTAATAGAAATTAATTAATGAAATAAAACTATACATAAAGATAGCGTATGTTAAAGTCGGGCGCGGATGACTTTGGGATATCCTGTACCACCACAGTGCAAAAAGATATTTATTTGTCTTTGGTTACAGTTTTTTCATAAACAAGCGACAAACAGACGAATTTTGCACCAAAAACGTTTTTTTGACCCATCCGTCCTATGGGTGCTATATGATACAGTCAACCAAATTTGATCAAATTTGGTACAGTGCTTGGCACGTATAGAAAACTTCCCAGTGACAATTTTGGTTACGGTATCTTCATAAACAAACCAATTATTTATCTAAAACCTTTTTTTTTTCGAGGTCCTCTGATACACCCCTATGGGAGCTATATAATATAACTCCGATATCAAAAAAAAAAAATAAACTTGTCTCCCCTGACATAATAACGCATCTAATCTGATAATTTGGTTACTCTATGTAACCATCTCTGAGATCTAGGCGTTCATACAGACAGACAGAAAGACAGACAGACGGACATGGGTATATCGACTACTCTATTCACCCTGATGAAATAGCATTCACGCCCGGCAAAGAAAATTTCTCAATACTCTTTATTTCATTCATCTATTTCTATTATATATCACATTTTACTGACATTTAAATTTTTTGCTTCTTGTAATTCGCAACTGCTTAAAACAGCTAGTAATATAAGCTGCAAGTTCTGTTTTCATGAGTTACAAACATTTACTTTTTTGTTTTATTTTATATTTTTTAAGCATTATATGGTTTATTATGCTTTCGTGTCTTTGTTGCGGTTCCGTTCGTCGATCATTATTCTCCCTGCAAGGGAAAATGGTCGCTGCTAGGTAACAGACGTCGCAACAGACGGAACAAATATCCTTGCTAGTTTGTGAAGATTCAAGAATTGTGTCGACAGGGGCTCCCATATGGTTAGTGGAATGGAGTCCAGCGGAGACTGTTGGCGTAAAAAAAAGAATTTCATCTCAGTTCTCGGAATACTTTTTGGATCTTCCGTCTCTAAATGCAATACAGGATTGCTCACGGCAATAATGTGCTTTCCCAAAAATAATTTTTCTGATGAAATGTGCAGCGACGTCTCCAATTTTTTCCCCGATGCAGTCAAATCTTTTTCTATGCCCAAAGTGGCCATTCCACCTTGTATGCTTAGTTTTGGCGCCGAATTCGTAAATATCGTCAGTATCGATACAAAATAGTTGACTTCCAACGAAAGAATATCGATATTCCGATATATCGATACACTATCGCCCATCCCAGTATGAACGCCTAGATCTTGGAGACTATAAGAGCTAGAGATACGAAACTTTACCAGCTGCTGCTCAGAAGATGAAGTTTGTTGAATCATGTCAATATCTTCCCCCGTTCCCGGACAGTAGATTTTCGCGGTTTTTAGCCACACCGTTTAATATTTTCACCTGAAATTTAACAGAGCGATGCGTGTGGTTACATGCATCTGCGTGTAAAAAATTAACAAAATCGGAACAGCAAAAGTTATAGTCAAAAATGTACAAATTTTACCACTCCTTGCCAATAAACTGCGTCAATTTTGACTCTACGTATTTATGGTTACGAGTGACCAGAATCACAATTTTTGGTAAGCTGATTCATGTGGCTCTAATGAACAAATCCACATCCAAGTTTTATCGATGCGGTCCCCCCACCCCCCGCAATCAATTTACCGTGTTTTCTCCCACAGCCCTCAACATTCCAACTTGAAACTTGCCCCATGTACTTTAAATAACTTTTTTGACGTAACTATCGAGTTTCATCAAAATCGGTAAAACTTTACGGAATTTATAGGTAAAAATATCAATTTTCACCAAAACAAAAAAAAATTACAATTTCCAAAATTTTTTCGAAACATAAGGTACAGGATATTCCACTGTCGGGCACCGACTACTACTTTTTATATGAAGTTTTGTTTTCTTTCAGGCGGTTTTACACTGCTCTTTAGCAATTTTTTTTTTGTAAACCTGTGTAGTTCATTTTCTTAAGTAAATTGTAGAGCTTTGATGTCTTTAGTCGCATTGGTCTCATTTATTAATCATCATAAGGACACATTTGTTTTAGAAAATATAGTGCAGCGGTGGCAATCAAATCCCAACAAAACAAAAGTAGACAACACACACAGTGCGTACTGAAGGATGTGTGTGTGCGTATGTTTCCATTGAGGAACAGAACACACTCAAAGTCAAAGGCAAAACTTTTGCGCCCAAATGAAGGTCAACAGCGTAATTTGTTTATTTTACGCTGGAAGCATGCAGCGATTGATGCCGCTCCTCTGCTGCGCCGCTGTCGCTGCGCCTAGTTATGAGTTTATAAAAGGACGCCGCCGTGAAGATAAGCTACAACAGCATAGATGTCGGCAGCGACGCAAGCAGAGCGGCAACAGACACGCTTCAGTAGCATTTTGAGTGGCAGCAGCTTGTTGTTATTTGTCGTTCGTTTCACATAGTGTGGCAGCAGCGGACGCAGGCACAGCGGCAGCAGCAGCAGCACTACAATTATTTGTGTTTACTGTAGCATAACTTGAGGCTAATGAAATGAAGAGTCGCCGCAGCTGGAACATCTAGAAGAGAGTGGAGCTCCTCTGTATGATAAATCGATATGAAATGAAGTGGCATGCGGCTTATTGTTTAAACAAACGACATAATTACTTGATATCGTCCAAAAGCAATTACCTACAGATTACCACGTAATTTATGAAATATTCAAACCAAGCCAGACCAGACCAGCAGCATAAAACATGAACGATCCCCAGTTTGTACACTCGCACATAACTCAATTGAGACAAGGACACAAAAACGCATTGCAAGATACTGTGTGTAACTAACTGGGATAAGTACACTGAGAAAAAAAGAGTGAGCGCCTTTATAATGACCCTAATGAAATTGATTCCATTTGGCTATCTTTCAAATGTTACCACATTTTGTCAGCAAATTGAAAGTGAAAAAAAAACTTGGTTTTTAAATGAAGAATTGGGTAAAGACTTAACTATATTTTAGAGGCCGTTTTTATTAAAGATAATGAAGTTTTTAATTTTTTGTTGACACATAGAAATCATTCTTGAAAATTGGCACTATTAATTAATTAAGTTTTTAAAAAAAAAACAATTCTGAGGCGACAGGATGCCAGTTACTACCAAGCAGAAACCTTCGCTAATCGTTTAGAAGAGCGCTTAACCCCTTTTAGCCTGGCCATGGATGAAGAGTTGGACCAGCCACACAGACTCCAAATGGCTCTCCCTATTAGTCCCATAGGTATTGAGGAGTTTAAGAACGTCATAAAAAGCTTCCAAAGTCATGACGGCATTTAGTCTACTACCCCGACAGTCTTGCCTACGAAAGCTCTCCATTTTATTACATTGAAATTCATTGATATATTAAGGACACAGCACTAACCCACAATGGAGGATTGCCTGGTTCATTATGGTCCGACAACCCGGCAAAGAGGAGGGAGGCCCAGTCAATCAGACTCCTACGCCCGCTAAACTTGAGGATATATTAATGGTCAACATGTTTGCTGAACACGGCGACTTTGTTCCATAAGATCAATTTTGGCTTAGAAAAGGACATGGCACTATCGAACAGGTGCACCGAGTCTCAGGCCATGTCTTAAAAGCGTTTGATGTCAGAAATGCTGTCATGGAATAAACTTTGATGTCAAAAAATCGTTTGATAGAATCTGGGTTGAATGTCTTATGGCACAAATTAAGATCTCTCTCACAGCTCCATACTTTAATATCTTCAGATCATACCTAGGTGGCAAAAGATAACAAGTTAAAGCTAAATATGTCCCATCTTCGGCTAAACCAATGCCAGCTGGGCTCCGTCAGGGAAGCGATATAGCGCCGTTCCTAGGAGCTAACTTGTAGAGAGCGAAAAAATTTTGATATCAATTTACGCGGATGATTTGGCAATTTTATCTGCTCTGCAGCATGTGAAAACAAAGCAGCAGATGGGATACAGGAGAGCTGGGCTCGCAGATGGCCTTGAATCCTTCCAAGTACCGGGCTGTGCAATAAATGCTAAGCAAAAAGAAGTCACCCGCTATATGTCTGGGCAGCCAACCGCTCATAGTGCAAAAATAAGCAAATTACCTTGGGGACACCTTTGGATAGGTTGATTACTTTCAGACCACAAATCCTAAGTTCTAAAAAGCTGTCGGCTTAAAATGGCAGAAATGTACTGGCTATAAAATAAACCCAGCCCACTCCCACTACGTAGCAAGAGAGCGTGTTACAACGTGATAGTGGCACCTACCTGGAGGTATGCCATTCAGATTTGGGGTATGGCGGCTCGCACGGTTTCATGTTCAGACGTTGCCATACAAGACCTACCGCCTTATCACAAAAAGAGAATGGTACGTAAAAAATTCGACCTTGAACCATGACCTCAGAATTGAGAGGTTAGACCCCCCAAATTAACAAAAAGAAATCTACGCAGTTTCTTTCTTCATAAGAAAATGAGATGGGGGCCATCAGGCAGATCTGTGGGCCCCACAGATTTTCGGCATATTGTTGACGGTTATCGATTGGACGTTCTAGTATTATTTGGGAAATCTAGGAAACGAAGTAATAATAGTAATGATATTGTTGGGAATGATGCACTGCGAGCCTTAGGATCTGTTGTGTTCCATACTAGGCCTAGAGCTCCTCGACCAGACCAATTCCCGTAACAAATACAATTATTTGGGATGCCTCTACATAGTCAGATGACATAGTGCATCACAATTTTATGTCCTCCAAATTATATATATTCTTCTTCTGACTTCAGTTTCACACTCTGGAAGTCTGCGTTATAGATTTTCTCCCCAATTTCTATTTCCCCAAAGCTACGATGCCAATATTGCTCAGTTGATTCCTGAGTCTGCAGTGTCCCCTACGAAGATCCATTAGTATTTTAAGGGATTAATTTCTCAATTGTCAAATTTTCCTGAACCTATTCACGGCTTGGCTTGCCGTGCCGTTCCAGTCTGTTATTTGTCTGAAACTTTCCGCTTCCCTTGGCAGCTTTTTGGTGGTGTTCCTGCCGAGATCCATCTTATGGAGACTATGTTCCTTTGTTGCAGATAGTTGAGCTTGGCTCTGGTTTCCCAAATCAATTTCGAGAACGCAGTATCTACGGAACTGCTATGGTAGATGACTCGATAGATAATGACCTCAGAGATCCATTAAACGAGTACATGCTCACGATACTACAAAAAAAAAAAATAAGAAACTCCTGCGCTTTCTATACGAAACAACTCATGACGAGAAGAAAGGACTGACTTTATGGCTCAACAAAGCTCAATTTCAAGGCCCTTCTGGATAGCGTTGGTACTTTAGAGGAATCGAGGAGTAACCGCGATGCATTTTATTCATATTACAGTCTTGCTTTCTTCATATGCGCCCTGTAGGTAAGGATGACTTTAACAAAGTTAGGCCTCCATTATGTTCTCTTTATAGTACTCGACTTTTTACGCTTCAGAGAAAGTCCTTTTACTCTGTTAAGGGTATTCTATATTTAAATAACCTATGTATATAACCCATTCAAAATCTATATTGCATAGTTAACTTACAAAAAGAAAAAAAATCTTCTTATTTAACTTTGAGCGGCTTATTTTTTCAAGTGCATATATAGTATGTACGTCTGTATGTACTTGCACTAGGTATGTACATGATTCCTGCCATAAATATGCCAGAGCTTAGCAGCAACGTCATAGCATAGTACCATAAACTGTTTGCCTTTGAGTTATGCTCTATCTCAGATTTAAATGTAAATATCCTGGTAGCTAAAATGCTGGCAGGCGGCCATTTTTATATGCCTGACAAGCGGGAATTCTTTTCTTTTTTTGTTGTTTTGGTAACATATCTTAAAGTCTAAAATTTTTTTCCTTTTTTTACTGTGCCCGATGCTCAACACGGTTGTAAATATGCGTAAATGTTTCTTGGCAACAACCGGAAGCCGTACACTTGCTGAAAAGGAAACACAAATGAAGTTACCATACCAATTTACTTACTTAGCGGCCATTTTGTGTTGCCAAAATATTTTAATGCCATGGAAAATTGATGCAGCAGCTTTAGTATGGCTACTCTTTCGGTTATATATTGTATATAGACGTATATTTATATAGCTGCTAGGGTATTATTGATTTTAAAGCTTTTTACATTTCACAGAAACAATATTTTGTCTGACTTAAAATAATACAAATACCATGGAACTGTGCTTTTTTGTTGGCTTAAAAAAATGTGAAATGGTTGGAAACGGAATAACGACCGTGGAATACTCTAAAACCAGTATACCCAAAAAACAAGTTTTTACGGCGGTAAAGCGATTTGGGATTTGTTTAGTGAAAATGTCAATGTTCTTTTGTTTATAAGGCTCACATGAGTAAGCAGCTGTTTGGTGGTATGTCCGTGTAATAAGCGGGTGCTTATTAAATAAAACTTTATATTTTGTAGTTAATTTATATATTTTATGTACACGTAATTTTAGGTATGCTTGTACGCCTTGGTGGTTGATGCTCAACTGAGGTTCGCTCACTAGAACCAGCAACACGCCAGGGTTACAAGATTACTTTAATTATTATTTAATTTTCTTAATTTTATGCCTTATGTTTTTAATTTAACACTAATGCCTGGACCAATCTAACTCACAATATTTCTCAGGTGGACGTACCACTTCGGGTTTGATAAAACGGACCGGGCATTCCAGTATCACTATCATCTGACCCGGATGCTCTTAAAAATTCTTCCTCTGATTCACTAGTACTCGAGAGTGTTTGATTATTTATATTAGTCTGTGTTTCAGGAATCATATCTCTTTCATTGTCAGTATTACAATAACTTTGATTAGGTGCAACTATTTGAATTTCTATCCTTATTATGTTATTACTATCATTGGTGTTATTATTTGTCTTAATATTTTCTTCAAACATTATTTCACTAGGATTAAAATCCTGATTACAAGTCTTAGCAATAAAACGACGATTACGTCTGTAATGATTGTTAAATAATATATGACCGATCATTTACAATTTTCACAATTTTTCCATAGTGCCATTCATTTCCATTTTTCTTAAAAATAACTAAGTCATTCATGTTTAATACAGGTAACAATTTTGCACCGCGATCATAATAATACTTTTGCTTTTTTTCCTTTAATTTGCTTTGAATGTATGTTTCTTTTAAATCCTTCCTAATCAACAGGGAGTCTGACACAGGAAGTTTAGTTTTAACCAGTCTACCAAAGAACAGTTCCGTCGGTGAGAGTTTCATACTTGCTACTGGCGTTGTATTATATTCAAGTATCTGATACTGAAAACTATCTACGTTTTTTCCCTCATAGCATCGTTTCAGTATATTCTTAACAATAGCCATTGCTTTGTGGATATCTTGGACTTGAGAATTTGAATTGGACATTGTATTTACTAGCGAAATCACCAAATTCTGCCGAACCAAATGGACTATTATCACTTCTCATGATGGTTGGATATCCGATCCTATCAAAAATTCCTGTTAATACCTTTATAATATGACCCGATGTTTTATTTTGCTGCTTTTCCGATATTACAAAATTTGAATATGAATCAATCAAAGCTATATAATCCCGACCTGCATACTCGAACAAATCCATGGCTACTAATTGAAACGGATACTTTGGTGGTTCTTCTTGTACCAGCGGTTCCTTTTGATTACTGCGCTTGAATTTTTCACATACACGGCAAGATTCTATCAGCTCTTTAATTTGTTTATTCGTTGCCGGCCAATAATACCTTACTCTAGCACGTGCAAGTGTCTTTTCTATTCCGAGGTGAGGTTCATGTAACCATAGCAGTACTTTCTGTGGCATATTAAATGGAATGACTAACCTATGATTCCAGAAAAATAGACCGTTTTCAAAATGTAACTCCGATTTAATTGCATGCAATTGCCTGCCCAGGTCATCAAGATGATGATATCCTGGCCAACCATCTGCTGCAAATGCACAAATACGCTTCAATTTGTCATCCTCTTCTAAGTTTTTACGTTAAAGATCATAATTATCTTGAGTTACACAAACGGTTTTAGTGAGCGTATGTATAACCCCTGACAATCCTTCAATCTCCGATAGTTGGGCACGAGATAAGCAATCTGCAACAAACATTTCTTTGCTTGGCTTATAGACAATAGTCATTTTTGGATATTTCAGTAAGAACATGAACATTCGCAGCAGTCGATATCCCTTAAAGCTAGTGTCTCTAACGGTTTATGATCACTTTCCACTGTAAACTCTCGCCCATATAAGTAGAAATGAAAGCGTTGGCATGCAAAAACAACTGCTAGCAATTCTTTTTCCAATTGACACAATTTTTGTTCACTACCACTGAGGGTTCGGGAAGCAAAAGCCTCAGGGAGTCCATTTTGCACTATGACACAACCCAGTCCATCCTTTGACGCGTCTATTTGGACAATAACTGGCAGTTTAGGGTCATAAACCGCCAATATAGGCTCTGACGTCACAATACGCAACAACTATTACAGTCCGCCCATACCATAGAAGCATTCAGGCCCTGTGGATGGTATCGTAACACCATTTCTCGCCAGCTCATCAACTACTTCGTGCTCAAGAATGTTCTTATGTACTGGGATTCATCTAAAGGTGACTCTAGTTTGTCTGGCTCTGGTTTCCTGGCTTGGTTTCAAAGTTTCTTTCAAAGTTAATTATCGAACTTAATAATTTTGCCACCGATATGAATAACTGTGCCAAATTTTTGCCAAGATGGCGTTTATAATAGCGGCATGACGTAAATCACTTCAATTCAGTAGCTGCCTGTTACATACTACATTACGCAAAGCTATAATACCCTTAACCCCTTAGAGACAGTGTATTAAAACTTGTACACTTTTTTGTCTATAACGAATCCCCGAGCAATTTACAGTCTAACAAAAAGTTATGACCGACGTTTATATATCTATATACTTTTTTTTAGGTATTTTTACGTTTTCAAATATAATTTGCAGTTAACAAATAAAGCCCATAACAATAGATGTCTGCGTAGGGCTTTTTACTTGCATTGTGTGAAATTATTGTGAAAAAGTAGTTCACTTTTTGTGTTAAACGTTCTTTTAGCCCAATGGCTTTTCATTTAAACGAAAGCTTTTCATATAAAATTTTATTGTCTGCTTCTGGGCGCATTTAGTTAAACTTAAATACAATAAATAGTCTGAACAGAGAGCACAAAGAGCGGGCAAGAGATAGCACTAAGACTCTTTAAAAAAGCCAAAGGGCATAATATATAAAACAATTAAATTTACATTGGATTATAGATTTAAAAATAAATACTTTTACATATATATAAATATGTATGGCATCAGTGGTTTGAATATTTTATGTAATTGCTATTTCGTTAGAACTACTACAGAATATTTAAAAATAATTTTGTAATACTAAATAATAAAAGCTGAAAGTCATAGTGCAATAAGCCTTAGGTGTATTTTAGCTATTAATTGTTCAAATTCAAACGAAATACTTAATGCTCAAATTTAAAATGATTTCCTCAAGAGCTTTAAAACTATTTAAATATATTTAAGTATATAGGTTCTCCTGACATAACAAGGAACATTTGATTCAGCTTAAGTAATATGTACAGCGCGTAGTTATATCAACATTGTCAAAAACAGTGTGACCCTATCTTTTATACTAGTTCATTTATTTTTTATTTATTTAGTTTGAAAGGGTTTAAATTATAAGAAAAAGAATTAAATTAAAAATGGAAAATAGAATGATGAACAAATAGATATTAACTTATCCGCGTCTCTAGACCGCTGGGTGAACGCTATATGTAATTAAAATGGGATTCTTACACAAAAAAATTCCTTGTAATTTTTCTAGTACATTAAACTTTAAAATAAAGGGTCACCAATCTTGAGGTTTTTTTTTCAATAAGCGTTTTTTGATAAACTACGCGGGAGTACTGTCAAGTTGTCATGTGTTTTTTATTCAGTTTTCATTGCCATTTCATCATCGAAAAACTTACACCCGAACAACGTTTACAAATCGTACAATTATATTACGAAAATCTGCGTTCTGTAAAGAATGTTTTTCGCGCGCTTAGGGCATTTTATTGTCGCCATAATCGACCTCCTCAGACCACTGTTCGCCATACCATCAACAAATTCGAGACCCAATTTTCATTATTGGATGACACTCGACCGAATAGACTTCGTCCGGCGCTTAGTTTATGGGCCGGTGGAAGCATCGGTCCATATTTCTTCAAAAATGACGCAGGTCAGACCGTAACCGTCAATGGCGATCGTTATCGCACCATGATAACGTATTATGAAATTGAAGCCCGAGATCTCGATGACATTTGGTTTCAACAAGTCGGCGCTACTTGCCACACAGCCCGTGAAACAATGAACATATTGAGGAACCAATTCGATGAACAATTAATTTCACGCTCCGGACCGGTGAATTGGCCACCAAGATCGTGTGATATCACACCATTTGACTTTTTCCTTTGGGACTACGTGAAGTCTAAAGTGTTTGTGGATAATCCAGCTACGATTGAAGCATAAGAGGCCAACATTACCCGTGTTATTCGCGAGATACCGCCGATTATGCTCGAACGCGTCATCGAAAATTGGAACCTCCGCTTGGACGAGCTACGGCGCTCATGCGGCCAACATTTGAAAAGGATTATTTTTAAAAGTGAATGGCAGAAGGGCTCTTTCTATTGGTAATAAAGATTGTCCGCATCATTTCAAATATTTGTGTTTTTTTTTGTTTTAAAAAAAACCTCAAGATTGATGACCCTTTATAAAATAATTTTGCTAGAATGTGAAATCTAAAAAATATTTATATTTTACAAACATACACCCGAAGCATTTATTTTGAAAAACAAAATTCCATTTATATTAAGGCAATTGTTCTTATTTTTTTATACATTAATGTCCAGAAAAATTTATTAACTGCCAGAAAAAAGAAATAATAAATTGCATTAAGCCCGAATTTTTGCAAAAAATTACTCATTTCAACAAGCTGATTTTTAATTACTAGAAAATAATGATTCATCTTTTTTAATACATTAATTAATGATAAATTGCTTATAACCCAATTTTTTGCATACATATGTCCAAGACAAAAGAATTATTTACATAAACTTAAAAAAGCTGCGACATATGCAGAAACTAACAAAGGGTTAAAAGATTTAAAAAAAACCCAAAAAAATAAACGAGAGTCGTTATTTTAAAAGTTTTTAATTTTGAACTTCAACTTAATAAAAATTAATAAAATAAAATGTCTAGTTTTTAGAAACATAAAAAGCGCGTGATTATTAATGATAAAAGCAGCATGTAAAAAATTCAAAATATAATTCTTTAAGGTCATTGCTTTGTTATAAAAAAATATATAAACTTTTAATAGATTTTGCATTCATTTTATTTTATCGACTTTATATAAGAATCGCCATAAGTCTTATGATTCCAGTAATTGATAAATACGGTTTACGGACTTTTTAAAATTAAGAATCGCAGCTACCCAATTAAGTCAAGACTTGTGTCTATTAAATAGAACAATGTTCAAATTTTTTTTAAAACATTTAATACTTTAATCATCAACGAATCCATATACAAATGGAAATAAAATTGATTTAATTTTTGGAACATATGGTAACATGTAAATTAGAGGGCTTTACCTCCTGCCGCACGTCAAAACCAACAGCACTGAAGGGGATTCAAGTTTTATTTTTATGAAACAGATAGAATGAATAAAGATGGCGTACGTTAAAGTCAGGCGCGGACGACTTTAGGATACACTTTTTTTAACCGATTGATCCTAGTGTGGGGGGGGGGAGGGGATACCTAAAAAACTTCCGAATGCTAAATTTTGTTACGATATTTTTATAAACAACCGAGTTATGCCCTAAAAACTTTTTTTTGATCGATTGGTCCTACGGGAGCTATATATAGTAGTATATAGTAGTATAGTATAGTATATATAGCTAGATATAGTCAACTGATTTCGATAAAATATCATAACGAAACAGTACGAAGTTTGCACCAAGGTCGGTTTTTTGACCGATCGGTGCTATGTGAGCTATATGATATAGTTAACCGATTTTGATAAATTTTGGTACAGTGACCCCTATGGGAACTGCATAATGTAACCCCGATATTAAAAATATAAAATAAACTTGTCTCCTATGGAATAATAAGGGATCTAATCTGAAAGTGTGTGCTCTTACCATCTCTCAGATCTAGAAGTTCATACGGACGGACAGACAGACAGACAGATGGACATCGGCTTATCGACTTCTCTAGTCACCCTGTTCATACTTTGGGTAACTTTGGAGGGTTTCCCACGAATACATCTATATGTTACATACAGTTTAGGCTTGCACAAATTTAATATACCCTTTGTACCATACGGTACAGGGTATAAAACTTACACTGCTTTTGGTATAAAATAAGAATCGAATTAATATATATTTTCTTAGAAAGAACAGTTTACAGCTAAATGTATCCTCAACATTTATTACTCGTTTCCTTAGTAAAATGCTTAGATAAATTTTAATTTCGAAAAATTCAATTACAGTACAGTTTGCCCCTTATTATCGTGAGAGAAAGACACAAACGCTAACACATTGGTTTTTTCGATATTCGAAAATACGATAAACTTTATACCAAGTAACATTTGATCCTGATTGTTACATTCCTTTGATTAGTTTTATTTCATATCATTTCCAGTTTCGAACAAGTTGTAACTTTGTTATTCGTTAAACAACTTGATTGAATTTTCAAAATAAACAACAAATGCCCTGGTGTAATATTACGATGCTCACGTAAAGTATCGATAACTTTCATCATTTCGTCAAAAATTCGCCTTTTATTTCATTCCAAATTCTTTAATATACTATGCCAAGGGTATATGAAGAAATAAAACGCAAGCACATTAATTCAAGCCGAAAAGTATGCAACATTAATTAACACTGTACAAGCAACATCTGGCAGTTATTTGTAGAAAAGAAAGTTTCACAGTTCAATGTGCTGTCAAATTCTTCATTTTCAGCAACTCAATGTTCCAATTTCGTTATTGGTCATTAACTTCTTGTCATAACCTTTCATTTTTGTGCTACACTTTCAAGTCCGATGAGTTTCGTGGTAAATGAGTTTCTGATATCTGCCATTTAAGCAAGACGTTGGACAATGGACGTCGTCTATTGCCGGGTTCGTGTCGATTTGGAAATGTTTTTGCAGCATACTTTGCGGCGCCCAGCAACAGTCCAAAAACTGTCACAATGTGTTGGCCCCAATGTGACACAGTTGGCGGCCAAAGACAGCAGAAAGGCAACAATGGCAGTTGGTTGACGTTAAAATAATCAAAATGCGGCCAAAACAATCGAAGCCATATTGAAATGGCATTAACAGTTTTGTTTGCTTGTTGGCCCGGCAGACTGCTGCAACCATTTTCTATTTTTTTTTTTGTGTATTTCTAGGTTTTGTAGGTTTTCAATTTGGCTTGGATTTATGTGATGCTGTGTCGATTGTGTGGTTTTTTGGTTGAAACTAAATTCACGTGGCGACAATGGACAAGCAGCCTTTGCTCTATGCTCGTAGCTGCAGCTTGCCACAAAAAAAAAAAACGAAATGTCCGCGCCAAAATCCTCAACACAAAACAAAAAAAACTTTTGTATTTACAATGCTTTTGGGCGTTTTTATGGCAGCCCAGCAACATCAACAAAAAAAACTCAAAAGTCTATGCCAAGGCGCGAAAACTAAAGACTTACACACAGACTCACAGGTTTAACACGGCTACGCACACATAGATACTCACACACACACACACTCAAGTCATTGAAAATGCCTTTTCGGCTTTTCCTTTTTTTTAATTTCTTTAAGAGCCAAACAAAAATGGCAAAATAAGCATAATTCCAGGCGCCATAAAATGAAAAAAAATATAAATAAATTTACTACATTTAAAAAAAAAAACAAAAAAAAAATGGAAAGCTGGGCCAGACACTCAAGCAAAATGGCGAAAAACAAAAAGAGATAGATAGAGAGTACAGCTGCTTAATGGTGTGTGTTTGTAAAGCGTATGTTTGGCTGTAAGTGTCAGTGTGGCAGTGGTGTAGTAGCAGGGGGCTTAGGTTGCAACTCTTTTTAAGAACAACTTTCGCCAAGTTTTGTGTGCTTCAATAACCTTTTTAATAAAAGAATTGTAGAGTATAGAGTTCTATAGAAATTGGTCTAGAAAAATAACTGGTACAGTTGTATCTGGTACACCTTACCTTATGAGTTCCACGTGCGAATAGCATTTTCACGAGTAAGAACTTCCCACTTTTCGCACTACATATCAGGAGTGCTTATTTTTGGAAGATAAAGTTGTACATCTTTTATTTATATACAATTTTCGAATATTCAAACCGTTTTTAAGGTGCAGGAAAAATTTTAAAATAGTTTTCTGTGCCTTTTGTGCGTTTGCATATCTTGAGACGCGGTTATGATATTCAATGTAAATTTTTAAATTTCTTTACAAATTTTAAAGTTGCAACGAGTTGCATCTTATTCTCTTCCACCCCGAGGAATTATGCTTATTGTTTCAATATTACAAGGTACTAAGTACTATGGAGACCATTAAAAGAGTTATAAACTTTATCGCAGTAAAGGAAGAACTTCTTAGTTTTAAAATTAAAACAAAGCTAGTTACTAAATATAAAAAAATTTATTTCATACGACTTTTTAAAAAAATACAATTTTTTTTATGAGTTTTATCTGTTCATATTTTATGATTCATACTTTTTTTTCAAAAGTACAGGTAGCTTTTCTTTAAAAATAAAAAAAAAAAAATTAAAAAATTTCTATAGTAGTTAAAAAAAATTACACAGATATATTAATCGTTTACGAGATAAGTCTTAATGAGGAATAGCATGCCTAACTAACTCGATAAATAATAAGAAATTGGCATTAAAAATAATGACGAATCTATTAAAATGAAAAATATATCGATTTACATTATATTCGGCTTAGCATTTTTTTTTATATTAAGACAAAGTGTTTTATCGATTAAAAGATATAAACCTAGGTTACAAAAAATTTAAGTGTGTGTTTGAGTTGGATTTGGGATGTTAGGTAATTTGGCAAAAAACTAAAACAGAAGCTACAGGTTAAATATTTTTTTACTAACTGTTTAGAAAAGTCCAACCATAAGCTTTTTGAATTTTGTGTGCGACTACAATAAAAAATTAAAAAAAAATTGAATTATTGCTAATCGATAATATTGATGTTTTTCATTTCATTTATCCCTACATTAAATCCATCTACTATTAGGGACACGAAACCCCCTTTTGATTGCTACTGTCAATCAGGATGCTTTTCGCTGCCTGTGAGTGCGAAATTTTGAAAAAATTAAAACCATTTTTTTATAAGATTTAAGTCGCAATAATATTTTTTGAGTAAAAAAAACTCTTTTGTTAGATATTTTTAAGTTTAAAAACTTAATGGGTCTTAAAAAAACATAGAAAACTATTTTGTGTGGCGGATAATTCATTTAAAATTTACTGCGGTTTTTAACAAACACACAACTCATAATTTAATTATAAAAAAAAAAAATCAATTTTCCTCTCCAATTTTTGTAAGAATTTTTTACTAAAATAAAAATTTCTGTGAAAATATAAATAAACCAATTCAACTAACATCACATGAACCCCCTAGCAGTAAACAAACTACGCCACTGACATGGCCAGTGGCATTTTTCTAGGCTCTCTGTGAAAATGAATTAAGGAAAATTTTACGACTGGACTGCTTGATTTTCAACACATTGGAATTCGAAGAGCAGCAACAGCAGCAGAAGATGAAGCTGATGCCGCTTCCAAAGCCAAAGCCAATTTTGATGCTGTTTTTGTTGGTTTCCCAACCTATCGATGCTGTGGCCAGCCAAACGAGTGTGTTAATGGTCTCCGCATGGTTCTGCAATGTCCGCTTATCTGCTTTTATTTTTATGGAGTTTTAATTATTTCATCTTCTGAAAGCTATTTGAATCCCGTTGTTGCCACAGTCGCTTTTTACTTTTGCTACTATTTCTTATATTAAGAAGTGCAAATGGAATTATTCAATAATATCAGATAATTTTTATGAACTCATATGAAATTGGAAACTTCGTAAGCTCGACAAGTTGTCTTTGATGACTGCTGCTAGTAGGATTATAAATGATGCACCATTAAGAAGGCTGCAACATGTTGCAATGGGATAAGCTGTCATGGTGATGCAATGCGAAGGTCATGTGTTCTAATAAGGATCAAAATATATATGTTTTCTCAATAGTTTCATTTCATTGTCGGGAAAAAAGCGGAAAAGCCCGACTATAATATACCCTGTATTCTCGACAACTAATTTAATTGTATTGTATGCCGATCTTGATACGCTTTGGAGCATGATTTGGTTTTGAATGATCGAATGTTTTCTACCTTTAAAGATTTAAGAGTAACATTAAAAATCTATTGCGGGGTCGTATTTTTCAAAAATCAAGAACTCATATTGGTAATCTGTGGCAGTGCTACCCTAAGAAACCGAATCCAAAAGACGCCAGCCCCAAGCGTTCTGAGATAAACTCCGAAAACCCAAAAAATATTTTTTCGAATTATGCTTTCCATTGACTATTTTTATGTGAATTTTGGGTTCCAAAATCCGAATCCAAATATCAAAAACCCTAGCCCGTCAGGCTTGCGATTAGGAATGTATTTTGGAGGTTATCTCCGAGCGTAGTAGGGTTTTTGGACTTGTAGGTAGCATGGTCTGATCTCCGAACCCGAAAAACGATTTTTCTGTCAGGCTTCTAGGTAACTTGCATGTACCTGTCCAAACACTTACAAGGGTTTTTCGGAACTTAAATTTGACACCAAAAACTTGTGTCAAACATGGTCTGGCCTCTGAAAATCGATTTTTTTTTTTGTGCTGCAGCATAACTTTAAAACACGCCTTAAAAGACCTTTTTCGAGACCGGTTGTCCGACGTGGATTTTCCGAGGTGTAAAAAACCCCGGCGCATGGGGCTTCTGAGATGACCTCCAAAATACTTCTGTATATGGAATTATTTGGGTTATCTCTGAAGCCTGGAGTATTGTATTTTTTTTTACCATAGATTCGGATTCAGCTGTTTAAAATTTTGTTCAGACCACTTTGTTTTTAATTTTTTTTATAATCGGTAACCGAGAAATCCAAACCGAACAATTTTGTTCGGATTCGGTTTTGCGTGCTCCGGTATCCGAATTTTTTGTCGATAATTTCCTTTTTTATTTTCGATACATTTGTATATTTCCCTCGTTTTTATCGATAAATTCACATATGTTTTGGTATAACCAGCTGACTGCCTTTTGTTTAAAATTTGCAAATATTGCAAAAATGTCATTTATTTACTCAATTGCTAGTTTTGAAGCTAAGAGAAGGAATAAGATTATGGAGAATCATATCCTACTCGCTGCTTTTGTGATTTCCCCTGCAATAAATATATGTATTTTTAAGCATTAAATTCTTTTGATTAAATATGTACTTAAATTCTGTTTGTTGGCGCGAAATTTTTGTTTGATACAAAACAGCTGACATGGCTGCCGCAGTCTTGCATCTTTACATATAATTTGTTTATGTTGTTTACATATAATTTTCATTAAAACATTGCTAGTTTTTTCTTATTTGAATATTAAATAAAATAACACAATAATAGTATTACTTTAGCAGCAATATTTATTGAAATTAAACAAGACTTATCTATTTTTGTTACAAGGGAAATTTTCGGCCATGCGATATGCACACATACACAAACAAAACAAAAATTCGGCTGGCTGGGCATGCTAATTTTTGGGTTGAGTCAGAAAAAAAATAATTAAAAGTAAATGTCAATAAATATTCAACTTAAAGTTAGCATAAATAGAATCTAAGAATATCAAAGAATATTTAAAAAATTATTTTAATATAAAATACGTGCTTTTTTAATCCTATTTTGGCGATTCGGTTTAATTCCACATGCAACATACCATTCGGTTTCAAAGCACATGAAACGTTCGGTTTGGTGGAAACGGGAGCACCAAACATTCGGTTTCAAAACGAATCCGAATAAAACATGTGGATTCGGTTACCGGAGCACGGCTGATTAAATTTTTGTAAATTAGGGTATTTTGCGTGTAGAAGAAGACGCCGAAGAACCGTCAAAAATACCTCCATTATATCCGATAGGAAAGTAGAATTTAATATTAACTTTTTTGTCTGTATGAACGTCTAGATCTTGGAGATTATAAGAGCCAGGATAAACTTGGGAGTTAGACTCCTTATAAGTGCCGGTGGATCAAGTGAATTTTTTTAATATAATAATAATTTCAAAACGTTTTCTTTTCAGTTTCATAGTTACAAATTTGTTCGTATTGTAAAACTAATTTTAACCACACCAAAAATATCGGGGATAATCGCAATATAGTATTTTAGAAGCGAAAGTATGTGGCAAAAGCATACAATAGAGAGATGTCTTGAGACTAAGGTTTGTTCTCCAGTCGAGTAAAATTTATTTTGTAATGTGGTATTAACGAGGCTTTTTGCCCAAGAAAATCTCCATTAATTCAAGACACCGCCGTTCGGATTCGGCTATAAACTGTAGGTCCCTGTTCTCTTCGAACAGTTATTAATAGAGATCCCCATGCTCCGCCCAGGGGCGACTGATAAAATAGTAAGTTAGTGAAATTATTATTAATATTAACGAGGCTTTTGCCATTTATTTTATTTTATAATATGGAATAGGCATTAACAATACCAGAAGAACCTATGTTTTGATTAGATTCTTGGATTATAGTATGTATATGTAGCGGTATCCCTTTCGCCAAGTATAATCTTGAAATTCACTTATAGTCTTGTACTCTTCTAGTGCCAGTAGCTACAGAAGTGTATCCAAACCAACATTTCCCACATTAGGGTACATTAAAGCGTCGAAAACAAGTTTTCCAACATTTCCAATTCCAACAAAAAATCTGACCTAATTGAATTCTACAAGTAGCAAAAATTCAAATGCAGTTTGCTTTTACTTTCGCAATGAATTATTTTTATTGTAAAGAAAAATTATAATTTTTTTATGAATACTGACCCTAACTCATGTTTCAAAGCTATAAAGAGATTATTTTTTTTAAGCTTGTTAATGCATGTTTAGCGTATTTTTTTTAACAAAATGTTTCTGCAAACCAATTAGCCATAATTAGCAGCTTTTCAAAGTGCAGCAATTGGATTAGTTGCCACATTCAGGCATTTAGTTGCTAATTGGACAAACTCATTTGACAATAAATCTCACAGTCCTTGCGTAGATGCAGATACTTTGCATACCACAAATTTCAGTATATTGATGCGGTTGCAGTTGCAGGTGCTTAACCAAATGCTTTGGATATCTGACATGGTTCATAAACTGCATACTAGTACGCATAAATACACACAGTGACATATACATAGACAGACTTCATTTGGGGGTGTGCTAGAAATCTCCGGAACGATTTGGCTTTGATTTGATTCATAAGGGTTAAGTAATCCAAAAGTCTAAACACGTCTTATTTGGTCCTCTCTCCACGATCGAGTGACTGCTTGCCTTCGTGGTGCACGTCAGAAAAACTTATTTTAGTCTGTTCTCACTCATTTGCTCTCTCAGTATCTATACTTTCAGTGTGCCTTGCTCTCGCTCTTTGTACTCTTTACTGCAACAAAAAAAATACCATACAAAATCCTATTATACCATGATTTAACAATTAGAAGGTCACGCAATATGCAGGCTCGTTATACGTGTCTCTCTGAAAAAGAGAGCGCATGCGCAATTTTTGTATGCTAGCTATGTGAAATAGTGGATCAATTTTGATCAAACTTCATACAAATGTATAGACTAATATGAAAAGCATAAAAACACATAAATATAGGGTGTGCCATCTGTTGGTTTGCTTTTTAATTGCATTTTATTCGTATATTTTCAAAAAAAATTGCGACGCTGATAATGTTCCGTGGGCTTCAATTGTTGCGTCATTTGAATCTTGTAAGCGTGCAGATCCAGATCTACATGCGAAATTAGACGTTAAGTGGTCCTAGCAAGGTGTAATTCTTGCGAACGATGGCGCGTCGATGTTAACGGCGACTCATCGAAACTGGCTTTAACTATGTTTTTTTCACAGAACGACCATTTTTATAGAGCGTTTGTTTCACTTTTACGCGTTTTTCGGAAGTTAAACGCTCCATGACTAAAACTGAGTAGTTTTGAGCTTGACTTATGTCGAAGAGCATGTTATGAGTGTTTAACAACCCATCCAACAGATGGCCCACCCTATATGTGATAAAATTTTTTTTTAATTTTTTAAATATTTCTGTCAAATTTATTAGCATTTGTGTGAAGTCTAATCAAAATTAGTCCATTATTTCATTTGACTACCATACGAAAATGGATACAGTTTTCTTCGCAACCAAACTCGCACACTTCTTTGCAACACCTTGTCAAATTCATTGCATCATCATATTGTACGAATTTGTTGTATAACATAAAATTTAATTGTTTAAAGCAGAACCTCCTCTGATCATGTGTTAAAGCTAGCAAGAAATAAAAGATTTTCTTCTTTCAGTCACAGTATCTCAAATTTCATTGCCCACTCAGGCTTAATATCCTTTGGTGGACCGGAAGCTAGGCATGGCTTTAAAGGTAGACAAGATTTCTCTGGTTTAGAGACCACAGCACAATTTTTCCACTTATTTAGAGGTGATAGAGACACCTAAATATATGAAACAAAAAGCCTGCAAATTGTTAGCAATAGTTTTACGGTTATGCGTCAATGATTGACAACTAGTCGAAAGAAAATTTTTCACTTCACACTAAAATACATATCTCTTCTCCCCATTCGTAGACGCTTATACTAATGCCAAGCCATTGAGACCGCCGATAAATGAGACAAAATGGCGGCTAAGCCTAAACGTGACTCTAAACTCCATTTGCAACAAGTTAACATTAAACGTTAAAGGCCATTTATGTCCCGATCTAATGCACAGTGTGGCAACATTGATGCTTTTTTTTTTTAGGAAAAATTCTGTAATTTGACAAATTATTATCGAGTTGGCTCCATGGTTTTGGTCTGAAAAATTTATGCCTCAATGCTATTGAAATATGTAGCGCACATGTAGTGGCGCATCAGTCGTTACAGGTGGCACTTACGTGCTCAGCCTCGACAAGTGGTAAGTACGGCAAGGTGGCAAGATTGTGCCGTAGTAGTAGCCGTAGTCGTGAGTCTATAAAATCAGTTGTAGAAAAAATTATTTATGGCACTGGCAGTTAGGGAGTGATAAAATATGATAAATGCCTTAAAATATGCTTAGACTTTTGTGTACCTGGCAAATCAAGGTGCTGCACACAGATACACACACACGTACACACACACACACAGATACTTTTGGGTAACATTGGTTTTGTTAACTGCGGCATGCATAATTTAAGGCAAATTGACAATAAATCACATTGCTTTTGCTTGCCCCGTAAAATGTTAGCAGCCTAAAAGCATGCTGCAACTAGACGCAGGTGTTACCAACATTTCACATTTTGTTGCCACATGGCAACAACAAATACAAGAGCTGTATCAGCAACAATTCATTTACACCATTTTGTCATTTTTATTGTTTAAAAACGTTTTTGCGCAACACAAATTTAGATTTATTTTAAGACAATTTGATTGGCGATATCCATTTTTTTTCTATCTGTTCAGCCAAATTTTATAAATCTGCGGTCAACGCAGCTGTAGCACCTACAAAAAAAAACCCCCGAAAATCTCTATAAAATGTATTTCAAAACGCGCACATACTCATATGTATATATATACTTTTGCTATATATGTGTATATGCCAAAAAAAATCACAAACTGCCAAATCATTTTTCAGTCATGGTCAGTCAGTGTAGCCTTCAGTTCAGTCACTGTGACAGGGAGCACACGTGCACGGCCGAACACAGGTGACGCCAATGCATGTAATTAATCACACGACACCTAGCCTTAAACAAACCTTCACACACAACACACACACTTCGTTATGGAAAAGTTGGTGTAGCGCTTAAAGCTTTAATCCGCTGAGGCACCTAGGCAGTAGTACCAAAAAAAATTAATTTTTCAGGTATCTTTTTTCCGAATGCTCTTTATATTATTATTGTTATTTATTTATTTGAGGGGTACAACTACGTACAGTTGACCTTATATTATAAAAAAGTACATATAATTTATTTAGAAAAGAAAATAGAGCGAGGGTATTGATATGAACTAATCCGCGTCTCTAGCCCGATGGTTGAACTTTTTAATGATATGCACCAACTCACATCAAGAACGGGCCAGAAACTTGGATTTACAATATTAAATTTGAAAAAAGGAAGCAAGATAAAAATTAAACATTATATCGCAAAAAGAGCCAATGGATCACCGTTGACCAAGTGGGCGACTCATAATATAGGATTAGTCAAGGATGCTCGAAGTGGCAAGTCAAGGTGATTTAAGATAGAAGAAGTGATAGATTGAATAGACCGTTCGAAAGAGAGGAAATTGTTAAAGCTATTATAGTTGGAGCATAAGACACGGAAAGGATCGTGCAAAGCATAATTTGATCTACAAAATTGTAAGGCTAAGGGTCGAAAATTACGAGTTACTCTGGATGGTATGGCAAAAGTAACTTTGCTAACAACAGTTAACAGTTTATGCAAGAATAACACGCCGTGGCATGTTCTGCGATGATTTAAGGAAGGCAATTTTATAAGGCGAAGTCTATCAGAATATGGCGGCAGTCGGATATTTGGGTCCCAGTTTAAGCCACGAAGTGCAAAAAGGAGAAATTGCTTTTGAACAGACTCAATCCTGTCCTGATAAAGGTGGTATTGAGGGCACCAAATGCAGGAACAATATTCCAAAATTGGACGGACGAGAGAAATGTAAAGAAGTTTGGTTGTGTAAGGGTCGTTAAACTCTTTAGACCAACGCTTAATAAAAGCAAGAACACCTCTAGCCTTATTCACGATGTTGCAAATATGGTTATTAAATTTAAGGTTATGATCAAACAAAACACCAAGGTCAGACATGCGTTCTAAGGTAGAAGATTCTAAAGAGTAAGTAGCCAAATAAGGAGCAGAACGATAAAATGTCATAACGTTACATTTTGTCTTGTTGAGAAAGAGTTGGTTGATATTGCACCAAGATTGCATGTTATCAAAATCATGCTGAAGAAGTAAGTACTTATTATTATCGGAGTAGGACATACAGAGTTTAACATCATCCGCATACATAAGAATGTGAGAAGATGAGATTACCTGAGGGAGATCATTTAAAAATAAGTTAAAAAGAAGAGGGCCTAGATGGCTACCTTGAGGTACCCCTGACGTGACAATAATTTCTGTAGATTCGCAGCCTTTAAAAACTACCTTCAGGACTCGGTTGGATAAATAGGACGATATCCAATTTAAAAGACAAGACGGAAACCCCAGACGAGACAGTTTAACAAGTAGAAGACTATGGTGTACCGAGTCAAATGCTTTACTAAAGTCAGTATAAATGACATCAGTTTGTTTTTTTTTGCGTAAAACCAAGAGACGAAAGTTCTAAAAGGTTAGTAGAAGTGGACCGACGTTTTACAAACCCATGTTGGGAATCCGACATTAAAGAACGACAGTAGTGTTGCAATTGTGAAGTTACAATCCTTTCAAAAACTTTTGGAATTGATGAAAGCTTGGCAATACCGCGGTAGTTCGCAATGTTGGACTTGGAACCTTTTTTGTGAATAGGGATAATGAAGGATTCATTCCAGATGGCCGGAAGATAAGAATATTTTAATGAAGTGCGGAAAAGAACAGATAATGGCGTAGAAAGAGAGTGAGCACAATGCTTGTAAATAGTTTTAAATAATATATAAAAAAGAGAAAATCTCTCTTTGGAACTTGAGTGAAATTTTAGACAGGACCGCCATATTATGAAGAAAGCTCAGTGTTCTTCAGTAGCCTCTCCATAATCTCACATCTAATGCTTCACGTCTTAGCCAGTTAAGCGCATTATTTTTAAAAAATGCTTTTAGGCTAATTTAATTATCTGCGCGAGATACTCCAATAATTGAAATTAAACAGACATTTTACAAACAAGTTAAGTCCAATAGTAACTATTTCAACAAAATGTTCGCCATATTATATCTCCAGTTACTATAAACTATAAAAGAAGTACGAGGGCAGTTTGATAACTCAGTGACCTTTTGAATTTTCCGCTTAGTAACTTTAAATGCAACACTACTTCTTTCAAATACAATACATTCAGTTAATAGACTCCTGCAGAACCTGCTTAAAAGCAGGCTTCGTCCTTAAGTTTGCGTTTGACGGCCATTGTAAGCGGGCTATCTCTTAAATATTAACAAAAATTCAAAAAATTGAATTTCGTCTTCTAATTATGCATTATTTTTTGCATAAAAAAAAATATCACCGATATCAAGGAAAGACTTGATAAATACTAAGTGGTTTACTGAGTTTCCCTGTGGTCGCAACAGCACAGGTGACGCTAAACGCTCACACTAGAAATCAACGATAACATCTATAGAATAGTTACTATTCAATAGTACATGGGTCTTGAAACCCATTCGATACTTGTCAGTATCGCGAATATATTGAAATAAAGAACTGGTTTTAAGTGATATCTATAATATATTAAATTTTCCTTTTTAATAACATTTTTAATAAATTAATTGTACTAAGCAAACTAAACTAATTTTAAAGGGCTAAAAATTAACAAAAAATAATAATTAGTTACTAACCTAATAAATCGCTTAATAACTAACTTGATAGCCCTAAGCCTTTTGTTACTGTGCCAATAAATTCTTTATACTTTATAATTAATGATTTATCTTATAATTATATTTTTTTTACTTATTCTCAAAAATTTGTAATATAATTTGTGAGATTTAATTTACGGAATATAAAGAGTTTTTTCTTCTAGTCTTTTCTGCTTAAATAGTATTAACATTTTTAAAAAATTATGTGAACAAAAATAGATAAAATATTTTTAGAGAACAAAAAAATTAACAAAAACCCATGAAAAATTTATAACTAACTTACAAACTAACTAACTAATTTAAAAAAACTAGTTTATTTCTAAGGTGTTTATGCCAATCTGTTTAAATGCAAATATGAGTAGTCAATACATCGGTTTTTAAAGCTATGAAGTAAGTGAACTAATCTTTCTGATCATAAAATTATATAAAAAAAAAAATATCTTAATTATAAGGTGATTGTGCTTAGCTACTTATATGCTAGAAAGCGCCTATAATAAATCAAAATTTAGCTTTATAGCGCTACTAGACTTAAAATTGGTTTCGGATAAACGATATATCGAGAACCAATATGCCGGAATCGGCTGTTCAGCTCGATCCCAAAATGTTCAATATTCAAATCGTAGCGCTGCGATTGCTGAAACTCTGCAATAAGCGCAACCTTAGTCCCATCTGTCCCATCCACCATAAGCTCCAGATCTGTCGCCTAGAGAATACTTTATGATTGAATCGTTTAAAAAGGTCATCATTAACCTAAGGAAGCAATATAAAAGTAGGGTATCGGCCATGCTCCGGAAAGCATGGGAAAAGGAGCAAATGGAATTTTCGTTCGTTTTCGTTTTAGCGCGCTCCCAATTCCACATTTTTTGCTGTCGCTATTTTCCTTCTTCCATCTTTCGATTGAAAATAGCCACGACAATGCTGTTCTTATTACAAAGGAAATTTTTCGTATGCAAGACATGAACCATATTTTATGCCAGACATGAACCATATGAAGGTATTCCAAAAACTCTTTTTGAGCTGTGCACGTTATTTTTTGTGTTGAATAGGTAACAAATTTTTCAAATTATTAATCAATATCTAAATTATTTTTTTTTTATTTTAACAAATTAAGTCTAGTATTACTAAACTTAATATCCATTTAACAAGTAGCCGCTGGGGCCTTCGACTCGAAATATTTATCTTAAAATAGGCATAAATATATTCTAAGAATATCAAAAAATGTTTAAAAAATTATTTCAGTTTTGAACCTATTTTGAAAATTTTTCTTAATTCCTCTTGTAACAAAGTAGTTGGAGTCAAAACATATAAAAACTTCGTTTCTTACCAAATATGTGATTTCAAAACAAATTCGAAAAAAATATTCGAATTCGAATTCCGTAGCTCGGCCGTATATTACTAAACTTAACATCCATTTAACAAGTAGCCGCTGGGGCCTTCGACTCGAAATATTTATCTTAAAATAGGCATAAACATATTCTAAGAATATAAAAAAATGTTTAAAAAATTATTTCAGTTTTGAACCTACATATTTTGAAAATTCGTCTAAATTCCTCTTGTAACAAAGTAGTTGGAGTCAAAACATATAAAAACTTCGTTTCTTACTAAATATGTGATTTCAAAACAAATTCGAAAAAATATTCGAATTCGAATAGGCAAAAAGTGTATAAAAGCTTCAGTGTCCCAGTATGCTCTTCGCTCGCGGTTTATATTCGCGATTTCTTGTTCTTCGAGATATTCCACGTCTGTTGCTTCTGAGACGGATTCCAAAGCAGCAGCAGCAGAGCAGCGGCAGAGGCTCAAGTGCGGCGCATGCTTGAATTGAAGTACTTTTCAGACAGCGGCGGCCACTTAATTTTGCGCACTTTTTAACAGTTGCCCGCATACACACATACACATCACTGAAAACGCACACAGATACTCACACAGATACAGACATATATACAGACGTAGGTGGGATTTTTTTCCCAAGATGTTCGGCTTGCTTGATGTCTAGCTACGTGACAGGTGTATGCTGGCATATGAGTATAATTTACATGTGTGTGCGTGTGTGTGTTTTTGTGTGTGAGTCAAAGTGCATGTGGCACTTGTTGCCACTCGAATCATGCAGGCAAGAAACGGAAGCAAAGAAACCAAAGCAAATGCCAAGAAAATCATTTGCATAGCCCGTTTGACATTTTTCTTTGCACAATTTATGATGTGTCCGTGCCCCATGGTTATTGTAGCACTCTAGAAATTTTTCACAATTTTTAAGAAGTTTGCCTTAATCTTTGACTGAGTCAATGTTTGAGTAGCTGCAGCTTGAATTTTTTTTCAGTTTTTTGCTTTTAAACTAGTTTTGCATAAAAATATTATTTTTGACTATTAGCCTGATTTTCGATTCTCTTTTGACAAAGTTAGCTTAATTTTGAATTTTTTAAACTAGTTTTAAATTTGATCTCATATTTTTAGGTCAGTAGTTTTTCTTTCAGTGCACAATGGGCCCGCGTTGCCAGATTTTGGCCAAAAGTCCCCCTAGAAGAAAGTCAAAATTTGGACAAAATGACAATTTAATATGATTTTACATATATTAAGGTATTCTGTGCAAAAAAAAATTATTAAATTATAATTAGTGGTTTTTAAGTTATTGGCAATCAAAGTTGACATTTTGTATTTTATGAGCTTTCGCGATAATTTACTGAAAAAAAAACCTGCATTTACCATGATACATGTAGCTATGAAATTTTCATTCACTTTATTATTTCTAAATATTACTTCAGAGAAAAATTCAAATTGAGCTTAAAAACTTTTTGGTTTTAAATATATTCGAGTAGTTATAAAGATTTTGTTGGTTTTTTTTCCCATTTGGCTACTTTGCTTTAAAACCAACAACCACTCGATATTTGATCGAAAAAAATTTGATAAATTTCTTCACATGTTTTACAACAAAATGTAATTCCTTCCGATTTTCGGAAATTGAATTTTGTATCTAAAAAAGTTGACTTTGAAAAAATGACCCCCAGGAAATTTTACTATTTTTTGAATTTCTTAGCTGCCTAAAAGTATACTTTAATACCCATTTTTTCAAAAGTTGTACTAAATTGTAAAAAAATGTATTATACAACTTGAAAATTTTATAGCATACTTACAAAGATGCAAATCAATATATGTAAAAATTATCAATTTTGACGAAAAAACGTCAAAATTTAAATATGGATTTTAGTCATTTTTTTTCGGAAATTAAAAGAGTATGCCAAAAAAATTATAACTTTTAAAAACGAGATTGATTGTTGGTGTCGCCTTTTTGTAATTGGCTTGACAAACTGAAACTGTTTGGGGCTATAACTCCAAAACCATTCAATATTTTTGGTATAGGCTATTTTTTCAATGTATATGGAGCTCAAATCTACCTCTGTGTAAAATATTGTCCAATTCCAATGAACAGTTTTTTTTTTTAATTAATTTAAAAATTTTAATTTTTTTTTTTTAAATTTTTTCCAAGTTTGGTCTGGATTATCTATATCTTAAAAAAATCTGAGGAAGCTCAAACTTCCCAGAAAAATATTTAAATCCTTTACGAACACGTGTGTAAAATTTCATCACTTTAAAAAAATTGTATGGAAATTCCAGATTTTTGGCCAAAATATGACAGTCTGGGCCCACACTGCAGTGTGATAAAACTTAAAATCATGTGCATCTTTAAGGCAGTTATATACAAGCTGCAGAGCTTAATATTTATATATTTCTTTGAAGGAATTACGATAAGACCCAAAGAGTTGATCATATTTTTAGTTTTTAGCAGTCTTCCAGAGCGCTTTATAGTAGACACTATCAGTAATGCCACAGAAAACAATTTCTCTTAAGTTTCTCTAAAATTCCAATTCTTGGTGCCACAGACGCCCCTTCAAGACGGTTTTAAAATCTCTAATAAATTTGCTAGAGATTTGATAAAATTCACCAATAAAAACAATTTTATTCAAAGAAAGTGTTACTTATTTAAAAAGGTTATTCAATTTCTGATTTATCTGTATCTCTATATTATGATATTAATTTTTACAACATTTCTATTAAAATCTCTAGTAAATATTCCAACGTGTAAAACCGTCTCGAGCTAAGGAGTTGCCATCAAGTAGGAGTATTTAGTGTTAGACATTTTTAAATCGAAAGAAAAACTTAGTTAGTTGAAAACAAATTCATTTTGCCATTCACAATGCTACTGACAGCTGATGGCTCGTAGGGTTGTCACTCAAACTCATATGTTGGGCATGATAAATATTCAAATTTTTTTATCAGCAATTCAAAGCGATAAGTTGCAAACTATGCCACAAGTTATAGACTAATCTCATAATAGATTGACCAAATAAATTGAAATAAGTGCCTAATTTTACTAAATATAATTTTAAGCATAAAAATTTGGAAACAATTGTCGGAAAAAAGAAATCTCTAAGTTTTCTTTAGCATTTACGTTTTTTACTAGAGATTTGGTTGCAAACCGTACCCAAAATCTCTATAGATTTCTGTCTTAAAATATCTTTAAATTTCTAGCATAACCAATTAATGCTCTAAATAACAAATATTAAGGATTTGGCATTCAAAATAGTTCTACAAAAAATATATGTATATATAGATAAATGTGTTGTTTTCTTTTGTCTGCCTCTGTCATCTGTGTCTGTGCAATTATTTGCTAACAATTTCAAATAAACTTAAATTTGACAAGTAAAATTTTTGTTCTTTTGGCCATGCCAAAAATAAATATGCAAAAAAACAAAGCAAGGAAATCCAAATAAATAAGAGAGAAAAAAAAAACAGCTCATTTGCTTACTTTGGTCGATTGGTCATTGCTGAAGGACATCGACAAAAAATCTCTGAATAGGGCGACACACACACACACACATTTACACTCATACACACATACACAGTCACTATATGAGTTTGTTGTTGTGCTAGGCACACGGCCTATTGCATAGTGCACAAGGATATTTGTACTGTTTGTGCTGTTTGCAATTTCCCCGGGGAAATTTATGCAAATAAAATAACAAATAAATTTCACAATTTCATGTGCACAACAACAATATTCAACATTCGGGCGGGTCGGGGCGTGCAGTCAGTAACTCATTCATTCATTCGTACATTCATTCATTCATTCATTCATTCATTCATTCGTTTATACACTTTATTTCGTTACGTTTGGCTTGGTTTGGTTTCATTTCGATTGCTCTGCTTTGTGAGGCTCTATATATGTTTTATGCATACAGTATATACCTATATACATACTTATTTGTGTGCTTGAGTGTGAGTGCACACATGTGAGTGTGTGTTTCAGCCATTCAGTGCTGCTTGTTTGTTTATTGTTGTTGTTATTTGACTGAGACTCGATGGCTATTTGCATACAATAAATAGCAGCACCCATTTGACCAAATGCAGAACTTGAAATAAGCAAATTATTGGCAGCATGCGTTTTCCATACCTTTTACTTATTGAACAAACGGGTATATTAAAATTATCGGAAGGAACAGTATTTTAGTTGGTATGGGTAAATTGAGCGGCATGAATAGCCAAGATGGAGACCAACCAAAAGATAATCAAAATGTCGGATCAGCTGAAGAATTTTCAATTTATTGCTCGTTTTGTGTAGCCGCAGAACTTTGTGTTGCTAATCTGGAATGAATAAAATACCTTAAAGTTTTTAATAGCTGTACAGTGGGCTAAATTGCAAAAATTTGTCGAAAAAAGTCGAGAAATGCTTGTACAGAAACTTGTTGTTTTTTTTTGTATTTTTAATCGATCTATGTACGCCTTCATTTAGCGCTCGGGTAAGGCTGCATTGCGTATACGTGTTTTTTTGTAAAATCCCAAAACAGGTTCTTTTTGCTAATGATAGCACACATAACATTTGCACAAAATGTTTAATAGATATATCTAAGCTTACTTTTACCGCTCATGTAAGGTCATATTGCGTATACGTATTTTTTTATAAAGTGGCGTAATTTTTAATTGCAAACGCGAATTTTTTAAAGAAAATGTTTGCCGTTGTCGAAATGTCAAATTAAGGACGAAACAATTAAAATTTTACAAAGCAAATTGCCGTGCCTAATTTTCTCGCTTTTTCGATATCTAATACTACACTGAACATAAATATTAAAGATTAAAAAAAATGTCAAAACTGTAAAAATTTATTACAAAAATATTTTGCGCACAGCAAAATACAAATTAATGTTCGGTTAACCTATATTATTTTTCGAGCTATTCTTTTTGTATACATATTGGGTATTATTACCATTGTGCCTTGCTTTAGAACTGCCGTAAAATTCAACTATCTTCAAAACTTGTTATTTATTATTCTACTCTAGTCTTAACTGCATCTGATCCACTGTAAATAGGTTAAAATTTACTGCTCCTGTGGGCTTTTGAAACAATTCTCGGAAATTATCGCCCTAGCCAAGTAGGCAAAACATTATTGAATTAAAGAATTGTATACTTATCAGTTTGTGTGTAGTATGATTTGACCAGATCTTCTTGCAAAGATGACCATTATAGTTTGTAAGGATCTATTTCCAATAGTCGTTTCTCCAAGCATAGTAAAAGGTTTCCAGATCTCCTTGCAAAGATGACCATTATATTTTACAAGGATCTCTTTCCAATAGTCATTTCTTCAAGTATAGGAAAAAAGTTAAATCTGGAAAATATGATGAGTAAGGTTACGTTACGTTATCGCTGCCACGTAAGTCCTTCTTATTTTTCTTCATATTAAGCTATATGAATCACTGGCACTATTTGGTCTTGGCCTTCTTAGAATTCGTTTTCTTTGAAGAAAATTCCTTTACGGGCCCAAGTTTTACCATAAAAGCATCGGAAACAGACCTCCCACAAGATCACATAGCACTCCATTCAAATACTTACATGTTTGCCGTCAACTATGAACATTCTCTCGGCAATCAACTGGCCGACAGCTTCCTTATATCTTAATAATAATTTCCCTGACTGACTATTTAGTCAGTCGCCCCTGGGAGGAGCATTGGGGATCTCATTTAATAGCTGTTTGAAGAGAACAGGGACCTACAGTTTATAGCCGAATCCGAACGGCGGTGTCTCTTAATAGAGACTTTCTTGGGCAAATAGCGTCTTTGAGCTAGCGATGCCAGTGCTAGGCAAATGTGTCAGTCCTACTGCGGGGATTCGAACCACCGACCTTCGGTTTGTAAAGCGAGTACGCTACCATTACGCCACCGACGGCCACCCTTATATCTAAATATTGGCGCAATATGTTTTCCAATCCTTTACAGGAAAAGCCTAAGTACTCAGCAATGTCGCACATATTCGTTTGATTTTGAAAGCAATCATTTGATACAAAATTCTAACAAAAATAAAATAAGACGGGGCTCCGCTCTCCGCATGCGTCATTTTAAGACTTAGCCACTATGGTATCCCCTGCCATCGGACTTAACAATAATCTATACCAACATTTAGAAAAACTAATCGAATTGCAACTGACCTGTCGGCATGACATGTTTAAAAGTTTATTTGCTAGGACACCTCCTTTGATAACCTAAAAAACTTTTTTAAGAGAATCTTTATATTGTAGCCCACATGAATCTATATATCGATTTTCGTGACTGTAGCGTCTTCACAGAAAGTTTGAGAAACAACACGTTTTTAAAGGATCTTCTAGGCAAAGGGGTCAGAACTTGGACGGTTTGTGCATAGAACGCTCAAAGTTCCCAACCGATGTTAATAATAGACCTTACATCCACGGAAGAGTAATTAAATAAGGAATGCATTTGGCAAGTAATGTGCTGCTTAGAAAGCTTTTAGGAAAACATTAAAAAACGGTTGGGGGGACTAGAAATTGATAAAACTAGTTTACAAATTTAACCCTTTCAGTCCCGAATTAAAATGGGAGTACTTAAAGAATATTTGACCCTAGAATTATCTTATTATAGCCCCAAATAGTCACAGAAAAAAATTTCAAGGTCCTGGGTATCCTGGTTTGGCCCCACTGAAATGTTGCCTATAGGCAACATTGGGCTTGAGTGGCACTTTCAATAAAGTTTGATTAAAATTTATGTTTGAAATGAAACAAATCAGTTTTTTAGTGGATTTGAGCATAAGTGAACGTCACACTTAGAGCATTTTGACCGGGGATATCCAGTTTTGCATAGTCTGCATCTCCCTTTTGTGCCCCATTGAACCCAATGTTCAGTTTTGTCAAATCTGACCACTTTAAGGGGATCCGGCACATATTTTTTTTGTATTTGGGAGCTGAGGTTTCCGAAAATGCAGGTGATGCTGCAGCTGAAGAACACAGCGAAAAGTCAAAATTAAAAATAAGTTGTGCTGGACGACCTCTTTTTCGTGAAGACTATTGATTAGTCGAGCGGAGCAGTTCGTTCGCAATATCGAGCTGAAAATTTATAAGGGGCATATGCGTGGTCTGGTCTGGTCTTGTGTTTGCTTTAGATCTCTGCGGTATTGCAGCCAACTATTCACCACTGCCATGTTTATGCACCAAAAAACTAAACCATTTATTGGAACGATGATGGATTTTATACAATTCCAATAACATGTCTGATGTGTCCTTTCGACACCATCGTAGGATCTGCGGCCTAATTTACCAAGTTCATTTTCTGTCTTTAGCATACAATTTTTAAGACGGTTGTTGCGAATCGTACCAACGGCTAGGATACTTTTCTCTTTTAAAGGAATCATTAAATTTACTGAAGTGATCAAGTTTTAAAAAAATAATTTGAAGTTTTGAGGCTCAGGAACACCTGAAGCTGAAAGACAATATCTGATCATATTCCAAGTCAAAAGGAATTACAAGTTCCTTCTCCAACGTAAAGACAGAAGTCATAAATAAGTCCGCATACTCCTGCCCTCGAAAACATTTTGAAGCCCAACCTATGTGGCTTTTTGGCACTTAAGCTCCTCTCCATTATTTTGTTCCAAAATTTCGTCGTCAAAGTACATGGAAAAGTATGATTGTATTGGTTCCTTGGGTGTTGAACCATTTAACCAATTTTTCCATGCAATAATTTTATAACACGCAATCGTTTCATCATTCGATTCCCGGTTACTGTTTGGATGTTCACTCCTCCTCATCAACTCATCTTCAATAGTTTCGCCTTTAGCAACAACCTCCTGAAGCGTCTCCTCAATGAAGTGTTCCAAAGTGACAAGTGTTTCAGATTCCTCTGCATTTTCTCCATCGTCTTCGTCTCCAGAGTCATCCCAATGAAACTCGCAAATATTTTGTATTTCTGATCGTGTTAAGCCCGTTGGTTGCATTTCTAGCATATAAAATATGCAGGTAAGAAAATAAAATAAAACCAAATTTGTAAGTAAAGGTGGTTTAGTTTGGTGTCTGGATGTTTTCAAAGTCGGTGTTGCCTACAGGCAACATTGGGCCTGAAAGGGTTAAGGGTCATCGAGAGAACCTTCCTAAAAAAGTGTTTAAAATGTATCGACAATAAAGACAATTAGATCGAAAGGTATTGATTGGAACCATGTACGGAAGTTCACAGCAGTATGTTCGTTCCTGGCTCCATAACATCTACAGTTCCTATCCAATTTCGAAGATCTTAGACTCGAAATGTTCGTAAAAGAATTTTTTTCGACTTTGGTTGCCTGTAACTTGCATAGCTTTTACTTAATCTGTACATATTATATATCACTGGAAAGAGCACTTTCATGTCGATACAACATTTTGTTCACGAGATATTGAGGATTAACTGAAAAAAGTGCCCAAAAACATGTTTTTCGAAAATATCTCGAAAAAGGTGCTTAAGAAAAAAAAACAGATTGTCATTTTCGTGTTTCACGACCCCAAATTACCCTAAAAATATAATACATTTTTAGGAAGGTTAATTTTTTCGTGTAAACTAGTGTAATCTAGAAAAAAACAAAAAAATATGTATATTATGTATATTATACATATATTATGTATGTCTGGAGGGGGCAAAAAAATTAAAAAAAAAACTAATATAAATAATTTGCTTTGTGCATTCAGAAAGTAAATAAAAAAATCAATTTATTGTCTTCAATCGAACGAATCCGAAATAGGTCACGAATTCCCTCGATTTCATTCAATTTAATACGATTTGTTTTACTTACTCTCTGAATAAACAAAGCATATTTTTTCCTAATTTTACTTTATAATGGTAACAATCCCCTAGATAATACTCATAAGTAAAAATAAATGTCAAAAATGGATTTCTTCACATTTGCCTAAAGAAAAAATTACTTTTTTTGACGAAGTTAAAAATTTTTTTTTTTAAAATTGAATTTTTTTTAAATGCAAAATTTTACCTTTTATTGAAAAATACAAAAATAATTGAAATATCTTCATTCGCTTAGGAGATATGGCTTATCAAAGCAAAGTCGAAAATCAAAAATCTCATTATTCAGTTATCGATTAATCCACTAATATTAGGAATTTTGCAAAAAAAAAATAATAACATATTTAAAAATAATTCAAATTGAAGAAGTCTACCTAAAAAGTACCTCTAGTGTCTACCAAGCCTCCTTCTGCCCATTACATGCTTGAAAGACTTGAATTCGCACGAACTAATTATACCTTCTTAACTTTGCTGCAGTGTATAACAACAGCTTTGTCATACGTATACGTAATATAGCACTGTTTCCAGGAACTAAATATTTTGGTACAACACTGTACAGTGTATTACATTGTCGCCCTACATAGCCTACGCATTTTTTCAGCATTGAATGGGCTACTTTTAGTCCAGGCTTATACATAAGTACTTACTACCATATGTACAACAAGTGCTGCTTATATATACCACTCTAATATGCAGTTGTTAAACTCTAGCAAAATGCTGGCAATTAATTGCAAATTGGCAACAATCTTGCGTCTAGACATATAGACCCTATAGCAATCAAAATTGCAGCAGATTACAAGGTCCTGGCTAGTTGTAGTTGGTAGCCATTTTTTATTTGGCACGCACACAACAGCAACAAAAAACAGCCAAACTTTAATTGCAAAAATAGCCTTGGGCTCAAAAGTTTTTTAATCATAAATGTGCGTTATGTAAAATAGCTCGATGACTATTTTTAGAAGGGCACAAGCACATAGACACACATACACACACGCACACTCACACTCACATGCGCCATTTTCACACTTATTTAAAGTGAGCGTAAATTTAATAATAAGCAAATATTTATTGGCGGCAGCTAGACACACACGCACATACATACATATGTATATATAGATTCAAGTATATAAGGATGTACTTTTCAGTTTGCCCTTTGTCTATGTATTTCTTGTTGCTGTTGTTGTTGGTTTCTTTAGTCCATGTCGAAATGAATTAGAGGCAACTTTGTCGGCAGCTTGCTCCTGAAAGTATGCAAAAATTATTGAAAATGAACATTCAATTTATTTGCAAATGGCTTGCTATATATTTTTCGAACAGCTTTCGCCTTGTTTTTTCCGTTTCTGCTTTTTTTTTTATATAAAATTACGCCGCAGAGCACAAACCACATGCATACACTCATACATGCTCTCACACCAAACACACACACGCACTCATATGTTGTTAGAAAACAATTGGCAAACAAAAGAAAAAAAAAAAAGAGAAAACAAAAAGTTTAGGGATAACTGAAATGTGCGCATGAAGGCGCCAACATCTATTAAGCTTCAATGGAGAATATAATACGATATATATGCAGATAGATTTGTTTATGCACTAGGAAAAAAAACTAAGTAACTATTATGTGAAACGAAAGTCCTGAAAAGTATAAATATATGGGCAGCTGCTTACCATGGTCAAATAGTCTGTATCTGATCCGGTATCCAATTGTTTCAAATTTCAAAAAAATTCAAATTTTCATTTACCTGGCAACCCAAAAATTTGTATAAGAATGTAGGAATGTATACTCTGCGCAACAACGAACCAAGCACGAAACTTAAACTCAACTTTAATATAGAAAAACTTGGTTTCGCGTGGTTGGCAAAATTTAAAAAAAAAAAAGATGAAATAATATAAAACATAGTATTAAAATGGAAACGGAAAACTTAGCAAAAATACAAATACTGTGCAGTAAAAACTAACTTTCACCCAATGTATCTAGGTAAACATATAAAAAAAATTGCGTATACGCATTGTGGCCTCATTAGCCATGTGCAATTTTGAGGGCAGCTGCAAAATGCCATGAATGGACAGGAAAATTTTTGATGACTAATTTGATTGCCTGAATCTTTATTATATATATATACTAAATAAATACATATAAAAAATTGCGTATACGCATTGTGGCCTCATTTGCTATATGCAACTTTGAGGGCTGCTGCAAAATACCGTGGATGGACAGGAAAATTTTTGATGACTAATTTGAATGCCTGAATCTTTATTATATGTATATATATACTATATAAGTACATATAAAAAATTGCGTATACGCATTGTAGCCTCATTAGGCATGTGCAACTTTGAGGGCTGCTGCAAAATACCATGGATGGACGTGAGCATTTTTGATAACTAATTTGAATGTCTGAATCCATATTATATATATATACTATACACTTTGTTTAATTTTTTTTTTCGTCTTTTATTTATTGCATTTATTGCACACTCTGCTGTTCGACACACTTAACCAGTGTTACCCTAAAAGTTTTTTTAAGTTGTTTGTTTTGTAAGTTCATAGAAATCAAATAATTTTTTTTTCAAGTGTATGCGTAAGTAAAACTTTAGTACAATTTCCCACTGGCGCAAAAATACTTATGTTCGCCATGGCTTAGTGTTATATACCAACCCAAATATATACATATATATATAAATTGAAATCAATAATTATTTCCATATCATTAGATGCCAGGCTAAATGAAATGCTAGGCAAAATGTATACATAAACAAAAAGTCCTTTACGCATATTGATATATTGATATATTGCTGGCTTAATGGCAAATTTTACGCCAGATGTTGTAAAAGTTTCTGAAAAAAACAACGCACAACCTTCCAAACAAAAGGTGTAAGAGTTGAGTGTTGAATGTGTGTTTACCACTTTTGTAATAAATTTTTGTCGCCTGAAATATGTATAAACAAAGTAAGTACAAAAAACAAAGTAAATTTTCCAATTATGACAATGTTTTGGCCATATAGCTACTATATATACATATATGAGAAAAACCATGTGCAAAAATACTTGAAGAAAAACAACATTACAAAACACTTGAGCTGTTAAATGAAAATACACGAAAAATGTAAGCAAAATAAGAAGCTGTTGAGAAAACAACCTTCAGAGACTTAAAAAGGTGAGAATTCTCAGTGAAATTGTCAAGCGAATTGCTTGGTTCCTCGCACTGAAGGCGTTAATAAGCACGCCCACATATATGCGCTCATGCACACAGTTACTCACACACACACAGACATACACACACACACAGACATACACGTGCCGTAACTGATTTGGCAGCTGATTAAAATTTAAAGCCCAAAATGTTGAAGTGAGTACAAAAACAAGTACATTTTGTTAAGCAAAATAAACAAAGCAATGCAACAAAATGTAAAACGACTTAAGACTGTGTGTGTGAGTGTGTGTGTGTGTGTGTGATCACATTATATACATATCATATGTAATGGAAGTACTTGAGATTTTCACAGAATTTAAATGAATTATACCGCACGTGTTTTCAAAACGCTCCGTTGAGAAAACAAACAATAGACACATGCCACACTGCGTATACGTAATGCAAGGTTCTAGCTGTCAGCCAAATTGGCTGAATTGTATTAGACAGCCAAAAAGCTGAAAAAACAAATCACCTTTAACAACACTAAGTCTATGCCGTAGAGCTAAGCTCAGATTATGATTTTCTTTGATATGAGCGCCTTAAATACAGTTGAGAAAGTCACACGGGATAGACATAATATTTGATGTCAATCTGGTTTTTCACAAAGTTAATATCTTGGTTTTAAATCTCGACCATCAATTTGATTTTTAATAAATTTGAAATATTTTTGGATACACTGAGGAATGAGTATACATAATCAAAGAATTTTTAATTCTGTTGACAACCTTGGTCGTGGTTTGCTAAAAGTCTTAAATTTTTGCCAATAAATTTAGTCACAACTATGCAATACATAATGCATCATTTGAAAAAAAATTAAAATAAACTGAAGCATGTTATATTTATTGAAATTAATTTTATTTCATTTTTTTATTAAAATTTATTTAAATAATTTAATAAAAAATTTTTTTTTTAAAACTAAAGTTTTTTAATTTTTTTTGTTTTGGTTGAATGAATAAAGAAATAAGTCAAATATTTGCTAAAGAATTTAAATTTATTTTTAAATATTTTTTTGATTGATTTGAAAACAGGCATAAGTAAATTTAAATAAAATAAATAAAGTTTTTAGTTTGTATACAACTATTTTTTTGTATTTTAGGATAGTCTGAAATTTTATATAAAACTTAATAATGTTCATTGATTCGTTTTTTTGTTGAACATTTTTTTGGGCTATTTAAATAAAATAAAATAAAATAAAATAAAATAAAATAAAATAAAATAAAATAAAATAAAATAAAATAAAATAAAATAAAATAAAATAAAATAAAATAAAATAAAATAAAATAAAATAAAATAAAATAAAATAAAATAAAATCAAATCAAAAAAACAAAGTTTTCAAAAAAATGATTTTGAATGTTTTTTAATTTTTATTCTTTGGGTTTCTTGGATAGTCTGCTATTATATATAAACCAAAATAAAAATAAATGATTTGCTTTTAAAAAATTTTTTTTGTAAATTGAATAAAGAAATAAATAAGGTTAAGCAAAATAAAATAAATAAAGTTTTCACGCACAAAAATTTAATTTAAATGATTTAAAGTTAATTAATTTTTATTTATTTTCAAGGATAGTCTGTAGTCTAGTATAAAACTACTATGAATGATTTTTTTTTTGTAAAGGGTCTAGCTGGATAAGGTGCTGAAAACTGCCCCCAGCGATTTTTGAAAACTAATGATGGGCTTCGATGCATAGTGGAAAAAAAATGTTTCTCAAAAATTTCAGGTTTTAAACTTAACGCGTTGCGACTTAATTTTAAAAAACATGTTTTTCGTTTTTATTTAATTGTGACTAAACGACTAAACACGTACTTTTATACGTTCTTTATTTGATGTGAATATGAATCAAATCGATTTGGTGGAACAATGTTAAAAAAAAATAAAACTCAAATTTTTAAATTTTTTTTGTTAAAATGTATGAAAATAAATTTTTTTTTTTGTCAAATGATGTCAAAAGTTATAATAAATTTTTGTGATATTTTATATAATACATACTTCTTGTTTTTATGATGAAAAAAACTGATTTATTTTGTAGGTAAAAAAAATACAATTTTTACTAACAAGAATTTAATTTTAAAAAAATGGTTTAGAATTTTTTATTTTTGTTTTTTTGGATTGTCTGAACTTTTATATAAAACTATTGCGGGTAGAGAAATAATAAAGAAAGAATTTACAAAAAAAGCAAAGGGCTTTATTTAGTTTTATATAAAATCTTAGACTATCGTATAAAACCATATTATTATTATATAGTTATATACAAAAAAAAACTGCAATAATTTATGGAAGACATAATCATGACAAAAAATAATTTACTTATTTATTAATAAACAGCTTATATACTATAACAAATAAGATAAAAGCTTATTTAAAGAAATAACAGTTGTATAAGCTCGCCCAATTTGTAAAAATATTCGTTGATGTGTGTACTTAAACATGTACCTATTTAATTAACACTTTTTGCTAAGTTATTAATTAATTACTACGTTAACAGTATAATAATTAATTAAGCTCTACTATAGTTATGTATAGCATACGCAACTTGAAAAAAATTATGTATACGCCATGTCGAACTGTCGAACGCTCTCCAAAATTTTTTATTTAAACGCCACGCCTCAATGTATTTTTTTAGAGAGTATAATTCAAATTTGAATCTTTATTTTTTTTGAATGTCAAAGACAGCTATGGGCTTTGTGCCCTCAAAAAATCCCTTTAGAGGGAAATGGGTTGTAGTTGGTAGGTATAGAGGGTCACATAATAAATGTCCCAAACTTTTCAGCCTTTTCAGCTTACCAAAACTGTAGAAACAAATAAATAAAATTGAAAACATGCCGAATTTCAGGTAATTTCGTGTAGAATTCCCTTAAACTATGCAGAGGACCTGTCACAAATTGTGCTCTGGATAATATTACTGTTTGTTGCAAATTATTGCAGTTATAATTGTCATTATTATTATGCAGTGCACACAAACACCAACAACTTGAAGTCAATAGGGGCATTTCAATAATTAATACTCAACTTTGCTGTGCAATTGTAGTTTGCAGTTTGCAGTTTGCAATTTGACCCCAATTTATCAAGTTTGATTTATAATAATGCTTCAACTCCGTCTGCCACACCAGCTGCAGCACCAGACCAAAGTTATCCTATGGTCGATGGCACAATGCAGCCGCCCACAAACAGTGGAGCCGCAGCCGTAGCAATTCTCATTGTAATTGGCGGCTGCCAGGGAGCGCCGAACTGTATATTTGTTTGCCTTTTACTTCGTTCACCTGGTAACAACAAGCAATTGCACTTCACTCGAACCCGATTAAGGATCATTGGAAATGGTAATACATATATGTATGTCTGTGTGTGGGATTGGAAATGAGCGGGTGTATGTGTGGGTGAGTGCTTGTGCTTGTGCTTGTGTCCTGGGCGTAAAGTAAAACTGGATAAATAATTGATGGCTATAAACGAATCGCAGGAAACGGCAACTTAAGCGCAGCGGGTACCATTAGCTCACATCAAGCAGCCACAAATGCAAATGAGTGTCATTAAGAATCTCTCTGGCTCTCTCTGTTTCCCAATTCTTTCTTATGTTTCTCTTTCTTCGGGCATTTCTTTTGTTACTATCTTACCGAGGGGTGTTCGATAAGTTAGGGAGTTTCTGAATTTTTATGTGGAGAGAAAAGCAATATCTTTGAAGACTTTGAAAGCATTTTTTTAGTCCCTTGCAAATAAAAGGTTTTTTTTTCAAATTCCTTAAAATAGGCTTTCTTTAGGTATAAACTTTTTTGGGGGGCTAAGTTTAGGCAATAAGCTGGATAGTTGTTTTTTTCTCAGATCAAATAACTTTCGACTGTGGGTTAAACTCTTCTTTTACCCAACACCTTGAGGCAAGGGATATAGTAGTATAGTAGTATTAACAATAAATGATAACATAGAAAAGAAGATGCCGGAGACCACCGAGAACGACAAGAAAAATGGATTCAGCCATGTCTCTTCGTCCGAGATAGGATAACCAAACATATAACATTCGGACTGCTTATATGTTCCGCCAGCTCATGTATATATATTTTTCTTCAGATACGCCGTCTTCCACCTCCAAATAATTTCAAAGCGCTAAAGTTTCTACATTTTTAAAGTAAAAGCTTAAATTTTCATGGGTTAAATTGGGGAAAGAGTTAAATCTAAAAACCAAACCTTGTTTCGTTCAAGTTTTCTAACCCGGCAAAACTTGTCTGGATTTGTTATTTATTTATTATCCAGTTCACTAGTTCTGCGGTAACTGGTGTCTCCAAATATTTTTCCCGGTTTTCGGTTAATGGGCACAAGAAGTTTATTTTCTTTAACTTTTGTCCAAATTTAAGAGTTTGACAAAAATAAAATTATTCAGCTAATTCCAAATTGTCGTCTATATACAGATGCTTACTAACAAAGAGCAGTGTCCTACGTTACTAAGCGATAAATTAAAAAATTCGCAAACTACACAAACTGCCCTCGTATATATTTATATGAATATCCTATTTGATTACATTCTACGCTTAATTGACAACACCATTTGCAGCTCATTGACATACAGCGCGTATGCGTAATGTTTTATCCAACTGCCAGTCCTTTTAATAGCCTGTTGCATAAGGAAAATATACTGGTACTGGAGTCCCCTTGGAACATATCACAGTTATTAGTTGGCAGCCCTTAATTTTCTAATTTACATGCTTGTCATGGTATGTGTTAATGTATATTTGTACATATGTATGTGTTTACACATAAGCATGGGACTATTAAATATAGCCAGGGTTAAGCAATTTATGTAACCGTGTAGAATAAAAATGTTCAGACTCCAGAAACTCATTTACGCAAGAATCAAGTCTGGGACTAAGAAGCCGCATTTTAACTAAGCTGAGTATGGTCACACTGTCATAAGAAAAGAAGGGCACAGCTCAGTATTTTAAGTTAATCAAAAATCGTTGCTCTTAAAAAAAATTAAATGGCTGATGCGAAGGATGGAGTTATATATCCGTTGCGAGATAGCCATATTGAAATTCGGCTTTTTCTTTATCTATTACAGTAGCTGAAGGGGCGGCCTCTGGATTTCTTGGTTGAGCTTCTATAGTTTCAACTGTCCGCTTTTTGATGGATCGGCTCTTTCTGGCATCTGGTCGAAGAGATTTCTCTTCCGACTTCATTCCTTGGCGAGTAGCTGCGCAGGTATAGCCCTTTGATATCTCGAGGGAGCTTCTTTCCGGTTGGATCGTCTCTTTTTATCATCTGGTCAAAGTTTTTTTGTATCTGTAAACGCTTTTTCCCTAGCTCACTAGTTGCTCTGTTCACTTGGGCCTTAGTGCTGGATCATAAGTTCTAAGTTAGGATTTTGCCTTTTCAATTTATATATGGCGAAACGTCGAATTTTTTTTCAAATTTTTTTGCCTAATAAACAACAACGTTTGGCAATCACTGCAATCCCATTTACTCCAGTAAACTGTCACCCTTGAATATACCTGAAGGCTCAATCTTTCCAAACTAAATTTGTGAAAATAATGGTTGTGAAAACTTTATCCCATTTTCCTTATTATACCCTTTTTATATATTACATCACTAAAACATATCATATAAAACAACATATATAAATTTCTCAGATGAAAAGCGACAGCTCAACACTGTAAATAATATTGTTCTTATACTAGCTTAAGAAAATTTGTATGTATGATAAATAAAATAAAAAATAATAAATAAAAATAATGGTTATTCTTAGGAACAGTGCTTGAGGGGCCTCCACTCTACAATCGGTTAAATGTTATAATTACGTACCACGTTGTTCCAAGGAAAGGGCACATTGAAATATTTTGTAAAACAATCCAAACTTCACATATAATTAAGTTCATTGACAGCGAACTACTATATCTAGCGTTGTGATCTCAGCTAAATCTCAGAAATGTGTAAATGACAACTTAATGGAGTTGGCTGAAATTTTGACAGTCATGTCTGATTTCTTTGACAAACAACTCAGCCGAGTAACAGGTGGAAATTAATAATAAGCAGTTAATGTTTTAGTATCTGTATTGAAGCACTCAACTATGCAATATAATTTTACGATTTAAAAATCTTAAATATCTCTCAAAGTTTAGAGACGCCTTCAAACACACAGGCATAAGGATACACAATGTGGCACTAAACATGTCAAAACTTTTTGCAGTAATTAGATTGTAAACTTGGGAGCTACATTCTCGATGCGTGACATGATGAAGCATGTAAACAGCACGCAGTCGAACGCCAAAGACACAACCAACAACACCAACAACAACAACAACAGCAACTCCAATTGAGCTTGCAACAAGCGGCATAAGAAGCTGTTAGCGACAAGCTTGTAAAAGTGTAAACACCAAGCAATAACAAAGCACAAGCCGCACAACTGAGAAACAGCAAAAGTCAGACAAAGAGAGGCAGGCAGGGAGAGACTAGCAGCGTGGCAAAGAGAGTGAGAGTGCTCTGTGGGTTGGCACAGAGCTTGCATATGACAGGCGAACAGACTGTATGTAGACCTAATGCTGGGTTTACACTGCTTCGTTGAGCGTCACAATTGCACTGCATTTTGGCACGGTGCAGTGTAAACAATCAACGCATTAAAGCAGTTCTTCGATTCTTCTACAAATTTAATAGATTTCGGCAGAACAATTATGGTTACAGAATTTTAAATTTCTATACAGTTGAACGTTACATAAAAAATTCTCGAAATAAACATTATCATATCTATAAATATCTTAAAAAATATTTTTAACAAAGACAAAAATTTTATTAAAATCTGTCCTGAGTCTTCTACAAATTTTTAACTAAAAATGTGTTTTTAGCAAAAATTACAAATTATTTTTTTTTTCGGTTTTTAGCATTTACTAAATAAATCAGTTTGTATTTAGATTTAATATCTCCACAAAACTTTAAGTTTTCAAAACCCTCCAGCACCTCATAACCCATTTCTGTAGCAAATTATTTTTTTTTTTAATTTTTCTAAAAATGGAATGGAAAATTTTATGCCTATGTACTCAAAGCCCTATTTTCCAGTGGGAGATACTGGAAATGATGATGATGTACTCAAAACATAATTTGTCCGGTTTTTAAGAGTTCAAAAACAAGAATTGGAGTAATTAAAAACCATGTGCTGCATGGATAACCTAATTGCTTAGCAATATGGTTTATTTTTTGCTACTTCTTTATGTTCGAAGTTCGAATGTAATTGTTTTGAGATTTTATATGAAACCAATATTTTTGTTTTTTTTTCAAAATTTAAGTGGAATATCTTAAGCTTATGTTCTCAAAAGACAATACCTTCGGGTTTTTGGGAGTTTTCACAAAAAGAAATGGAAAAATTCAAGTTTATGTACTTAAAAGACAATATCTACGGTTTTCCTAATCAAAACAATAATTTTTTACAATGTTACACAAACATGACATACGATAATTTTTAACTAAGAATAACTTCCAATACACAAAATCTGTTTTTTTTAAAAAAAAAAACTTTAGTGTAATTAAAACTTTACTTGATATTTCGGATTGTTCATTTTGTTTTTTTTTTATTAAAAATATTACTTAACAAAAAATATACAATTTTTAAAAAAATTTATAAAACAAAATTAATTTCCAAAAAAAAAATAAATTATAGCCAAGTCGTTGTTTTATTTATGACAAAACAAATATATAAATAATTTATAACAGCTTTGCCAGATCTGTCCAATTTAAACATAAACTTGCTTTTAAACTCATAGTTCACAATCCATAATGTGCAGTCGTGTATATTTGTGCTTCTTCAAAACGTGATGTGACACAAAATCGCCAGTGTAAACACCTGTAACATATGACAAACTTTTTCACAGTATATCCTAGTGTAAACTTAGCATTAGAGAGCTGACGGGGGGCACATATCATAACACAAGATTCACACTTGCCTCAATCTACTCAATTTGTTGCCAGTTAAACAACACTTTGATTCAATTTGTTGCAAGTGAGATGGCAACTCTACGAGTGTATTGATGCCCAGTGTCTACAAAGTGTTGCATACAAAATGCGTTGCGAAGCCATTTTACTTTGCTGTGCGTGAAGCTATAAAAAATTTATATAAAACTCAACTTGCAACATATGCAAATTTACATAAATGATATATATATGCTAAGATATTTTTTAACTTAGTGCATGTGTGTGTATGCATAATTCAAGCTGCTGTACACACACTCATACCCTTTATGTAGCAGATTTAATTCAATTTATGACTGAGTTCAAATACATAAATTAACAGTACGGCATGTAATTGTTCAGCCAAGGTTTGCGATAACTTGAAACCCATTTTTGAAAACGTATGAAAGCAGCACATACAAACCTACACACGCATACATAACAATTACATAACAACAGTCTTTATTTACTAAAAACAGCATTCATGCTCATTTGAATGTTCTCATTACTTAGTTTGAGTGCAGAACGCCAAAATTTGTTTTTTGGCGTTCTTTCGAGAACTATAAATATGCAGCTGCAAATAGTTAACTAAACGAGATGAAGTAATGTGGGGATACTCTTTCAGCAGAATTGAAATTGGTTTAACAAAACTTATATCACCCGTGGCTTTCCGGCAAAACACTTCAGTTCACTTTTGAAAAAATTTTCTAAAAAGTATTTAACTTTTGAAATATAGTGAACAAATTTATGTCAGTTGTATTATGTTGTATGCTTAACATTTGTGTGAAATTTGATCAAAATTGGTATATTATTTCATATAGCTACCATATAAAAATTGAACCGGTTTTCTGCGCAGCCGAGCTCGCTCAATTTTTTGCGTCACCTTGTAAAATTCATGGCATATTCATCATAAGCACCTGTACCATCTGTACCATTGTAAAATCGAAAGGTATTAGATCTAAGAAGAAGCATTATGTTAAAAAAAAATAATTGGTCATTTAAAAAAAACATAACTAAATGTGCATTTCGATGTCACCAAAAATAAAAAAAATGTTACGCTTTTTTTGCTATAATTGAATTATTTTATTAATGAGTAATATATGTGCTCTCTTTATGAATATGTTTTCTACATATCCTATCAGTATCCGAGAGATGCCAGACAGTATAAATTTTTCGTAAAAAATTTTGCACAGAAAGTAGCCTGAGCCTGAATGATTGTGCAGATTTTCATGCCACTTTGTTCCATCGACAAGCAGTTCGATCTACTGTAAGCAGTTCAATAAGCAGTGCCTACTGTAAAGCTTTACTATTTGGAGCAAAGCAGCTTGCAAATTTTGTTTCATTAGCTAGCTAGCTGCCAGACGCACAGGCATAAATGATGATGCTTTTAGTCTAATCAACTTAAATTCTGTCAAGCTTCCTTCAGACTCTTATAAGCCTTGCATAATTCCACAATACCCTTGATCCTACAGGGTACAGGCTGTATAAAAACAAATTCGCGCATAGTTTGGTAAGTAACCTCAAAACATTCGGTCATTATTAACTGCTGAAGCGGCGTCAACACGGAAATTCACATCAACATTGGTTGGGTCGTGCATAATTGGATCTGACCAATCCTACAAAACATAGGCGTCGGATGGAACCACAAATTATGCGCATTAGGCATTGTCCAGCGGCCATTGTTTTCATTATTTACATTTTAATTCTAATTTCGTGATAAATAGACCAGGCTAAAATGCATTGTCCGTATAAGTTGTTTTTGTTGTCGCTGTGGTTTTAATACCCTGCACCCAGCGTGTCAAGGGTATTTTAGATTTGTACAATTTTGGGAGCTCCAGTATTATTGTAGTATCGTTGTTATTGATATAGTATACTACGTCACTTGATTCGTCGTTATGAGTACAAAGATACCAGATAACTTAAGAGCTACAAGGATCTTCAATGAAATTTTGAAAGTATAATTTCCCAGTTTACGATCGCTTCCTTATCTATCGGGTGGTTTTTATGTCAGAGCACTTTTTGGATCCTGCGACATTCAAAACTTTTGGAAAATATGGTCTGTCACCTCTGGGAGCCAAAAACTTTCATGTCTGGCTAATTAATGTAAAAATTTGATACTTTTCGTAGAATCAAATTCCATTGCGGAAATATATGAGTTTAAATACTCAATAAATTACATATATAAATTAAGTAAGATCCGACCCAGGTGGGATTAATATATCATTCAAATTTCATAAGGTGAACGAAATTTGGACAGACGCTGACAATTTTCTGTATACGAATCTGCACCCAACCCTCGCAAGCGATTTTTCTTCAATATGGACACAGCCTTCAATTGTCCTATTGATTCTTGTTTTGGAAAAAACGACTGCAGGGTATTCAACTGTCCCATACAAACTAATTTCAAATTGTTATTGTTGCTCTGGTCAATGCTCTTGTTGAATTTCAATTAAGTTTGGTTAACAATAAATTACACTAAATGCTAAATAATTGATGACCAACACTGCACTTTTGGTAGAGAGTTCCAATGTATCCATGTGTCTATCTGTGTTTGAGTGAGTTAGTGTGTGTGTGTTTGTGTGTGACTAAATTGTAACTAATTAAGCCGCATCAAAAGTCTCGGCTGCTGCTAAAACAAAAGTCAAATGTAAGTGACATAAGCATGGACCCATCCCTGGATTATATGTCGTTGACTTTTGTATTATTATTATTATTATTATTATTGTAGTTATTAGAGCACACGCTCCAGCACATTTCTGCACACTTACATAGATGGCACAATAGGCCATAGCAGCTTTATATGTTTGCGTGCCTAACTATTGTGACCCACTGGGGAAAAGCGACTTTAATACACAGCTACACACATAGATACACACACACAGATACATACATACATACAAACTATTACAAACTGGCATGACCAGTAGCTGCCGCTGTCATTGTAAGTATCCAATATTTGAATTTAGTAACTGATACACATTACAATGGCCACTTTGGAGCACAGAAGCATATCAAAGATGCCAAATTCTGGATATCGTTTTGCAAAATTGCCACAATAAATGCTAAAATGTGATTGCGACTAATATAATAGTGTCGCTTGACTTTGACTTCTTTCTTCTTGAATGTATCTATATGCCACAGATATATGCCTGCAGCAGACGTAGAGCACGTACGGGGCACTTTTAGCTACATTCAATAGTATTGAACCCTTTTGGGGCTTTTGTTAGGAAACAGCAGTCCCAGCAAACTATCGGCAACAGAGTTCTATCCTGTTTCTTGGTCCACTTGGCCAAATTAGCAGCAAATAGAATTACCTAAAGAAATGAATACAAAACACACATTTCTGCATATGCTATCTATGGAGATAAGATAAGATGAGGTGAGATGGGATGAAGTCGATTCCTACATATGACCATAAGTTCTATGCAACTTTAATAAACTGCCGCAACCAATTTAATACTACTTGCCGCAATACGTGTGTTTCGTTTTGTGTTTCTGTGTGGGTGTGCAACAAAGGGATGCAATTTTTTGTTGAACCAAAGAAGTTCATGAATCTTCAAAACGATCCGAATAAAATAAAAAGTAGAGAAAAGTGATTTAAAATAGTTTTTATTCATGAGATGAGATGAGATGAGATGAGATGAGATGAGATGAGATGAGATGAGATGAGATGAGATGAGATGAGATGAGATGAGATGAGATGAGATGAGATGAGATGAGATGAGATGAGATGAGATGAGATGAGATGAGATGAGATGAGATGAGATGAGATGAGATGAGATGAGATGAGATGAGATGAGATGAGATGAGATGAGATGAGATGAGATGAGATGAGATGAGATGAGATGAGATGAGATGAGATGAGATGAGATGAGATGAGATGAGATGAGATGAGATGAGATGAGATGAGATGAGATGAGATGAGATGAGATGAGATGAGATGAGATGAGATGAGATGAGATGAGATGAGATGAGATGAGATGAGATGAGATGAGATGAGATGAGATGAGATGAGATGAGATGAGATGAGATGAGATGAGATGAGATGAGATGAGATGAGATGAGATGAGATGAGATGAGATGAGATGAGATGAGATGAGATGAGATGAGATGAGATGAGATGAGATGAGATGAGATGAGATGAGATGAGATGAGATGAGATGAGATGAGATGAGATGAGATGAGATGAGATGAGATGAGATGAGATGAGATGAGATGAGATGAGATGAGATGAGATGAGATGAGATGAGATGAGATGAGATGAGATGAGATGAGATGAGATGAGATGAGATGAGATGAGATGAGATGAGATGAGATGAGATGAGATGAGATGAGATGAGATGAGATGAGATGAGATGAGATGAGATGAGATGAGATGAGATGAGATGAGATGAGATGAGATGAGATGAGATGAGATGAGATGAGATGAGATGAGATGAGATGAGATGAGATGAGATGAGATGAGATGAGATGAGATGAGATGAGATGAGATGAGATGAGATGAGATGAGATGAGATGAGATGAGATGAGATGAGATGAGATGAGATGAGATGAGATGAGATGAGATGAGATGAGATGAGATGAATTGCTTTTTGATTAGCACTTATTCCTACCTTCTTCCTTACAATGCATACTTCACGTCAGTAAAAGCTTTTCTGCCTGCTAAATATGACCACTCGATATTAATCCTATTATTCTTTGAATTTCTCGTTCCTTCGCATACGGTAGTCATAGTCAACGCTTAAGAAGCAAACTATCTTCAAGTGTTCTTCTCTACTAAACACCCCTAAAGTATTTGCATCAGTGTCACCAATGCTTTAGCAGAAAAAAAAACTAGTCAAACTTTGCAACACAGGAACTTTACTTGACTGAACTGAAGCATTCTGTTTCCATTTGTCGTTTTGCAACCCTAGAAATAACCAACATTACACGCTTCAATTTATTTATATTTTTTTCATTGCTTTGCTTTGGTCTACTCATATTTTCTTGTTTTTGCCATACTATATGTGTGTATCTGTGCGTATATCTATATGTGTTTCAATGTTTGTTGCTGTTTGCGTGAAACATGGCCGGCTGACGGCTGTCAATAACCATTGTGGTGGTCATACATTGTCCCAGCTCTGCGCTTATGTCTACTAAATTGGTTCACTGGATTAGTATATGACTATGGTAGATATGTGTGCGTTAATATAAACATACATATACACATTTGTATGCATGTATACGTCAATTGTGTAGGTAAACGCTAGCACATGACTTTGGCAGCGTCCAAGATGTTTATAAGCAGTCTTCCTATGGAACGGTCTCTGCCTACGTCATCGTATCCTTCTGACTGCTCTTTAATTGTTCTAGGCTTTAATTTTTGGTTTTTGAAATATGCTACTCTTTTTTGTGTATAACTTAAAGCTTTGTTATATTACAAGCCTTTGTGGTCATGGGTGTGTGAGTATGTATGGAAACAGGGCCGGACTGACACATTTGGGCGCCTTAGAGGCGTTGGAAATATGCAGGAAATATCGTTAGTTATTTATTTATTCAAAGATTACAATAACACACAGTTAAGCTAAGATTATGGAAAATAAGTAGACTGAGCCGTTAATGTTAATTAATCATCTTTCAACTGTTGCGAAAATTTTTGATTAAGCAACGCTTTTTCGAACATTCCAAATTTTGAAGCTATTTTTATGTTGTGAAGTGACGCGCTTGGTATAGTGGCCCCGTCGACCCATGCCCCAATCCGCTCCTGTTTGTGAAAATAATTGGACATTTTGTTGTCCATTTGTAAAAATGTCTCTTGTGTTCACAATACGCTGACAAACGAACCAACTGAGTGAGTTTTCAGGCTTTAAAAACCTTTTTGTACAATTCCTTGGAAAAGGCACACACACAGTGTGTCAAGTTAGCGAAGCAACAATTTACTACGCTACGACTAAGAACACACACGTATACACAGACAGATTTATACATATCCTTCGCTTTCATTTTGTATTTTCATTTCCTTTACCCAATTCACACACAGCCGTGTTAATCCACACTAATTTGTTGGCCATAATTCACTTCCACTCAACGGCCAAAAGTTTCAACTTGACCCGCCATGGAGTCTGGATGTTGTTGTTGTTGTTGTTGTTTAGACCTAAACATTCACAGCGTGATGAATATCATGGAAATTATCCTTTTTAATTGACAGCTGTTATGTGGATTTAGCTGCAAATACAGATACATTTGCAGAACGACCGAGTTGCAGATACAGCCACAGATTCAGATACAGATACATTTTGCTTTTGCGTTGACTTTAGTCAGCCCCCAGGCGGCTGGCATTAAACCCTGATTACGCGCTAAATTTATTTTCTGACCAGAGCCAAAAACCAAATAAAACTGTTGCCAACGCACAAGGACTAACAAATGAGTGTGCCTCATGCTGGGGCATTTTTATGGCCTTTAAGTTGTTGCAACAACGTGGGCTGAGGATTACATAAGTATGCGCAAGCAGAACCAGACAGCAGCCAGCAGGCAGCAGCCGATCCTTTGACGCGCTACGCACACGCACACGTATCAGTCTAGCGGCATAATTATATATGTATAGCCGGAATGTTATCCTTCCGTAAGCGTTAAGTCCAGACCCCGCATCCTGCAGCGCTGCCACTTCGCTGCTTTGCGTTTTTATTTTTGTCTAGCGATATCATCGCTAGGATAGCATAATGAAGCGACGACTGCGACGTGGCATCCTTTTGAGCAGCGGCATAAATAAAATAACAAGCCAAAGTCCAACTTGCCCCAAAGCCGTGGCACCCAAATAAAAAGGGCCAGCTCACTATAGGCCACACAAAGGCAATCAATAGTCGAGCTGGTCCATTGAAGTCCGGGGAACTGCAGCGGAAACTAAGCTCAGCGGCCTTACGTGCGTCGGATTTAATCGATGGACTTAGTTTATTGTTTTTTCCAAATTGAAAATTGAAAATTCAAAGCGCGAGTCAAATGAAGTGAAAAATGTTTGCCTCGTGCCACACCAAAGTCGGACGATTTTATTTGTTTTGCTTCTAGGCAAATTTAATTTCATAAATATTTGACATTTTTGTTACTGCCGGAATTAGCTAACCGGCGATTTATGAAACGCTATTAAATTTTCACTTAATGGCTGCCCATATTTTCTACTAAATATATTATATAATTTTATCTAATCTCAGCGTTATGCTTGACTTGCTACAAAAAAAAAGTAAATACAAAATACAAAACACAAAACACAAAACCCAAGCAGCTACATTTTTTCTCATACTCAGATGCAACAAGTTTTTCATTGGAATTTTGCGCTTTAATAGACAAGGAACAATATTCCAACTAAGCTGTGCTTGCTTTTTAAAGCTCCTTAAGTACTAAGTGATGGGTATTTCGTGTAGTTTGCACTGGTCGATTTCCATGTGCAGGTTAAGTTGGCCCTTAGTGCCTACCAAGAACTTGGAGCACTATCAACTTAAATAAGCTTTACCCCAGCCATAAAACGACTTTTGTAAACGCATTGATTTTCTTGCTGTTTCTAATATAAATTTTTCTCAGTTTTATTTAATGAAATATTGTTATAAAACAAATTCGGCTATTTACAGATGCAGATATAAAAAAAATTTACGGTTTCATTTTTTTGGCGAAACCCGCAGAATCCGGCCCTGTCTTGTTGGAGTTGTTTATAAGAAAACATCGGTGGCTTCGAACGACACGAATCCGCCCCTGACTATGTGCCGTCACAATTTAACAAAAATATTTTATTTTTTTACTTTAATTTATTAAATTTATTTATTATATGCAGTCGAAAAAAGAAAATTGTTATTTTTTGTTATTTTTAATTTTGTTTAGATCCATTAATTTCTATTTATTTGTGATAATACGATTATGTACAGTGATTCAAAATTTCCACTTCCTTTTAGGAAATCCCCAAATCCGCCCCTCAAAAAATATTTAATATTTTCATTCCTTATTTATGATAATACTATTATGAACAGAGGCTGATACCAAATTATAATTTTATTTGTAGAACTTTTAAAAATGAATAAGAAATACTTATATAGGGGAAAGGCTTGTAAGTTGACACAGCTTGTAAGTTGGCACACCTGGTCGATTTTGGTGCTCCAGCAATGAAAATACCAAAATTCCACCTCTCTTCAAAGGCAAATACGGCGTAAAAAATTTTAAAGTGTTTTTGATGCGAACAGACTCAAAAACGCCGCGTGTGTGTGACAAAATATAAAAATGTTTTTTAAAGGAATCGGAAAATAAAAAACATTATTTTTGATTGCGCTCAAAAAGTGATCAAATCAAAATAAAAAATCAAGGAAAATATAACGGTATATTTATATTGATGCCTATGTGTATTCAATGTCGAGATATAGCTAAAAAAGTAATGGTGTGTCAACTTACAAGCCTTTGCCCTATATGTAATTTGGGGGTACCGAAGCGCCAGTTTTATGTGCAGAGGCAAATGTATATAAAAAAGAGAATTTTCGAATTTTCATTTGCATTTTAGAGCTTGTTAAAAATTAGTAAGAAATTCATATTCTTCGGGTGGCCCGAATGCACCAAATGCGCTCCTGGCCATATCGAGTGGCAGTTTTAATAAAAATTATTGAATTTATTTAGTTTTATTCATTCCTTTTTATTTTAGAAACTCAAATATTTCCCGGACTTAGTGCAGTCGTAGTTAAAAAAAAAAATATATTGCATTTTATTTTTCAGTTTTACAGAGTAAATACATCTATGTTTTCCTTTTGTAATACGATTATGTAGAACGGGTACCAAATTTTAATTTACTTATTAAGACACTTTTATATTTCGGGGCGTCAAAAGCCCCAGAATCCGTCTCTGACTATATGCAGTTGTAGCTATAAAAATATCTATTTTATTTTATATAATTTATTTCAGTTTTTTCTGTACCACATACCAATTTTTATTCTTTTTTTTAATAGAAATACGATTATGTACAAAGGCAGATATTTATACATAATAAACTGATAAGCTAATTTTTAAAAGCTTTTCAAAACTTTTGAAATGTTAGCAACAAACTTAGTTATTGCGCGGGTTCCAAAATCCGTTCCGAAATATTTTTTAACATATTAATTAAAATACAATAATACTATAGCAAATAAAACACTAGGGCAACGAGTAACTAGACCTTAGACCCTATCGAACGTAGCTGTTCGATTTCCTTGAATATTTTACAAATCTTAAGAAAGTTAAATATAGACTGGATATTAGTTTTGTTTACTATTGCAAGTAGTGAAGATGATGATTGCCTTATATTGTTAAATCCAGTGAAGATGTCAAGTAGGCCTGTCCGCAGTATTGGCACGTTGGGCTTAGATTGCCAAAAAGTTTTTGGGCATGGGTTAAATAAAATTAATGGCTTTAAGGCTTTCCACACAACTAAGGTTATAATAATAATTGTGAGGGGAAAAGCTGCACTGCGACCCTTAGGATCTATTGTGCTCCCTACTAGCTCTAGAGCTCCTTGGCCAGTCCAATTATGGAGATAAATTTAATTATCTGGGATAGTTCTAGTCCAGTTACGTCGCGCATCGATATTCTGTAGTCGCCGAAGAGGGATGCCCTTCTTCTGGCGAGAGCGTCACACTCCGTTAGTATGTGTTGGGAGGATTCCTCCCTTATTTCACAGAACGTACAAGTGTTAGAATCTACGATGCCCATTATGCTCAGGTGTTTCCTTAGTCTGCAGTGTCCCGTAAGTAACCCAGTAAGTATCCTAAGGGAATTCTTGCCCAGATGGGAGATTTTCTTGAACCTATTCAGATCATAGGAACCGAGGAGCTGCTTGGACTGTTGTAAACCAGTCGTGCCAATCCAGTTTGATTGTCGTCTGGATCTCTCCTCTTCTCGTAGCAGTTGTTTAATGGTGTGTCTGCCAGTGCCACAAAAGGGTTCAGGCCCCATTAATTGGTTCGCAATTGGGCATGGGTTAGTTGGCAGTGTCCGACACGTAGCCGCGAAAATGCACTAATCTTTGTACGGGAGCAATTCGTATGAAAGGGTGACTGCGAGGCAAGTTTACAGGTCTCATCTGCTGATTCATTGCCAACTATTCCTTTGTGGCTAGGTAGACTTAGTGTGTGCATCCCCTATAGAGTTGATTATCTGATTATGGTTGCTAAGATTTTTGACGGCTTCTATGGAAGATAGGCGGTCCGTGCAAATGGCGAATTTACCTTTTTGTTGTTAAGCAAATCGAACTGCATGAAGAATGGCTGTTGCTTCTGCTGTAAAAACCGAGCAGTAGTAAGGCAGCCAGCCAGCTGATATTCTCGATCCAGATTTCTCTATACAGGCAAATGCATTTACATTATCATTCTTTGTTCCATCGGTGAACAGCCAATTTCAATTGTTAAGGTGGGATGATTCATCTTCAAAAGCTCCACCGGGAGTGGAATTGTTAGGATGATTTTGCAATGTGGTTATATAGGATGAATAGCGTAGTAGCCAAGGTGGCTGTTTCGCTGTGAAGGTGGGATGATGTTAAGTTCCTTGCATAATGCTGAATATCGACGGAGCGTAGATAGAATTCGGTATTTTCTATTTTGCGTGATCTTGCGGAACTCTATTTGAAGACATTGGTTAGATGTACAGAGTTCTTTGGGGATTAGTTTAGCAGTGATTTCTTTGATTAACGATTCCACTGCATCTTGTTGGAGAGATTGGAGTAGTATTGGATTTGTCGTTCCACCCGAAAATGGGAAGCCCATACTGAATTTTTGACAATATAAGGGCTCTTGTAACGTTTATATGAGTATTAACATTGATAAAAGAGTTTTTGCAACTTAGATATTTTATAATATTTAGCTTCCTGTGTAAACTTAATTTTAGGTGGTTACAATGTTGCCTGAAGGAAAAGTTAGATTCGAAAATAACTTCTAATATCTTAAGAAAAATTACTCTTTCTATATTTAAGTGGTTAAAGCAGACACCATTATACGTACAAGTGTTTTTTTACAAATATGAAGAGTTTTAAATTAAGTAGGGGATAAAGTAGCACCTGAGGACTGACCCCACTGAATTAAATAGCCTACAATGCGCAAGATATTTGGTTACAAGATTCAAATTTTCGAAGTTCCCAACCTTTTCTTAAATTGTTTAAATTCTATTTAAACATTCTAGAAAAAATATTACTATGGAAGATATCAATTTACTCATGTTGCTTTTTTTCGACTGTTTGCGAAAAGTTTACATAGCACCTTTTTACAGCTTATTTTTTGCTTGTTTTATAAAAAGCAAATTTTGCAACACAAATTTCAATTAAGAAACTAAACTGTATATTTGTTTATATGTTTTTTGCATATATGCAATTATATTTGCTATTTGCTGTGTGAATAGTAAATAAACTTGGATTTTTCAAAATTAACTTATTGGTATCTTTCAATGTTTTTTTCATGCACCAATACACCTGAAAAGAGAGGAAAAAAAAACAAACCAAAAATATTCCGAAAAAGAAAGCAGAGAGGAAATGAGTGAAAATAACTTTTACGTTGCAAACATTTTTTGGCACAATTTCTAAACAGAAAGGAAAAACTTTTGCTATTAAATGGAAATAGAAAATTTTCTTTTGCCTCAAGCTCGAAGAACTTTCCAATTTATTTGTTAGCAACATACTGAAACTCGAAGCTGCTACAACTACCAAAATATGAGTCTAAAAGCTTAAGTTTTGTTGTTTTAACTTGCATAAAGAATGCATATTTAAGAGTAGAGAGATTATGCATTATACGCTTTTCACAACAGCAGGAAATCTATTTTATGCATAAAAGGTAAGTGTAAAAACAAAGCACATTATTACATAGTTAAGTTGGAAAACCGGATCAAACGTGGAAACAAACTATATTTTAATATGTATTAAATTTGAGTAAAATCCGTGAGATGAAGATGATGCGCCACAAGTCTTCATGCTATATGCTTGTCGTCACCTTATAGAAAATCTTCATCCCTATTGATTATAGGTTTTAGAGGGTTAGAGAGTTACTTTAAGGTTGCCGAAGAGATAAAGCATAATCTTAGCCTTAAGACCACGATGAAAGACTTGCTTAAGATGATACACCACATTTGATCTCTCAACGGTGAGAAGTCTTCTTGCTATATAATTGCCGCCAGCTTATAGAAAGTCTTTATGACTAACGATTTTAACTGCTTTGTAAAAAGTATTCTAGGGGTTGCACAATTCAGAGGTAATGGCACTAAAACTTTAAGGTTGCCACAGAGGTAATGCAGAATCTTAGACCAAAGACAAAGGTAAAAGTCTTCCATGGTCTTGAAACCAGACAAGGGTGAAAGAGCTAGGAGGAGTTACTGCCATATGAGCTAAAGGGAGAATAACAAGACGCAAAGCTGGTGGCCATAGCTGATGACACTGGACAGCCATGAAATCAACAATAATGCTTGGGAAAACAGTTCGTCGCTATGGTCCAGAAAACTAAGGTGGCGTCATAATGAACATTCATGTAAAATTTGACCCTTTTATCTTTCAATTCCGAGGAGTTATGCTAATTTGTCATTTTTCGAGGTACTGTATACTATGGCGAGCATTCAAGGTGCCATCACTAAAATAAACATACCTTCTACAATTCTAAGAGTTATTTATTTCTTTTTATTTTTTTGTTTTTCGCAGTGAACTTACACGCATAAAATGACATCAACACTTTTTTTTTTAAAGTGGGAGATCACTTTTGAATTTTAAAATTAAAAACTAAAAATGATAAAAAGTTATTAAAAACAAATCTTAAAAATAAATAAAATTTTATTTTTTTAATTTAATATTTTATCTATCATGGAAAAAAAAATAGCGTCAATATCTTAATTTGTTTAGAAGATATGGCTTGTCAAAAAATTGTCTAAAAACGAAAAACCCAATTTTCGATCGATAACTCGATAAATATTCGGAATTTTGACGTGGTTACTATTGGCTAGTAGCTCTACCAAATCTGTAAAAATCATCAAAATCGGAGAAAGTCGGTGGAAAAATTGTGCGTTACACTTATTTTCACCGAATATTATAATGAGTGATTTTCCATGACTCTGTTTTCGATGTCGAAATTCGATAATATAAATTTATACTAAATGGCGAATCTAACAGGGAGAAGGTGGTTTCAAAGATAAATATATTTAAAGGTAAGATAAATTTTATATTCACTGATATTTTTTTGTTGCTGATTTCGATATCGAAAGTCGATAATAAAATAAATATTAAATAGCGGAAGTAATATATCGGATGTGATTGAAGAAAAAAAATTTAATTTTTAAGAAATTTTCTGTACAGTTATTTTTGTTATTACTGATTTCGATGTCGAAATTAAATAATTTAAATAAATACAAAACGGACGCGGACGTGGTTTCATTGATAATTAAATTTATAAGAAATTTTATATACAGTGATTTTTGTTGTGGCTGATTTCGATATCGAATTTAAATAAAAAAAATAAATAATAAAAAATGTAATATAATTTATAATATCATCTTAATTTGGTGGTTTTTAAATTTGAGCGGAAATTTGTGAAATTCAACATTACATATTAAACAGAAGGAAATTGATTTAAAACCAAATAGTGACGTCAAAGTTGTAAATGGGTTAAATTTTGTTAACCCAGTTTCCTGGAATTACGGAAATTTTGGAAAAAACCAAGATCGCTTGCCTTAAAAATGTGCCTTCAGTAGCTATTATTCAAACATTATATGCCACATCTTCCAAATTATTTGATTGAATATTATTAAAAAAAAAAGGAAGGTAATGAAAATAACAATATGTATAGAATATACAACCTTTTCATTTCATTGATTGTTATGCTCAAACAAATTGCATTTTGTCGGGTCATTTGGTCAATTATTTTGTCATTATTAGACAGCCGTATAATAAATAGAGCATTATCGTTTGTCTTATATATTGTTATATCGAAATTCATATCGCAGATTTTCTAACAAAAATATTTCATTCACAAAGGCAACAATAGGCTTTGGCATGCTAGTGGAAATTACATACATATATACCATACATTCATATGTGTTTATATAAAGCAGTGTGTATGTGTGCATTTATGAGCATTAACAATTTATGGTTTTGTAATATTTCAATTTCATTTAACAGATGTGAATACATTAATATTGTTTTTGTTTCAAATACAAAGCCGGTATTATATTGAATTGCAAGCGAGGGCTAGCTCAAAAGTATCTCACGGAGGGAATGGAAATTTATTGCAGCAATAATGAATGAGTTTAAGTAGACCGTGTGCCGCGATTGTTCACAGTCCAAAAGAATGTGTATCAGTCCTACATATGCAGGAGCTTTCTTCTCACATCGTTGCTATGTACTGAACTTTAATCCATCATAACCCAAGCGAAACCACCCATAAGAGACCAAACTTCTTTATATTTCTCTCGTCCGTCCAATTTTGGAATATTGTTCCTGCGTTTGGAGCCCTCAATACCACCTTTATCAGGACATCATTGAGTCCGTACAAAAGCAATTTCTTCTTTTTGCACTTCGTAGCTTAAGCTGGAACCCAAAAATCCGACTGCCACCATATTCTAACTTGTTATTCTTGCATAAGCTGTTACTTGGCCTTATTGACTCCACTGTACTTCTTAACAAAGTTACTTTTGTCGTACGACCCAAAGTAACTCGTAATTTTCGACCCTTAGCCCTACAATTTTATAGATCTAATTATACTTTGCACGATCTTTTCCATGTCTTATGCTCTAATTATAATATTCTATTCTATATACTATTTCATAGTATAAGGTCAACTGAGCTTACTTGTACTCCTTGAATAAATAAATAAAAAGATAGCCGATGTGGATGATGAAAACAAATTTTTCGATGGCTGGACATATGGCAGTTTTCTTATTTAAGTTATCTATATGCGGTCTGTGTAGCAGCTGGAGATATTTTTTATGGAGAAGCCAACCAACCATAACCAGGCCAACGCCTGGTCACCTTTATCAAAGGACTTCTTGCGATGATGTAGCATGTTATTGAAAATACTTTTTTCAGCCTCTTGATTGTGGTAGCCATCAGGGAGCCCTTTCAATAGCCTATTAAGGTGCAGATGCTTCTACAATCTCTGTCAGTTCTCTAGGGCTGTAAATGTCCGCCGTATACTAATTGTATAGGAACAGGGCTAGGACGTTCCAGCTCCCATTATTCATATCGAATATAGAGCTTAATTTGTTTTAATCTGGAAAATTGGACCTGGAGCAGACTCTGTCAAACGCCGGCTGAAAAGCTATTAACTCGAAAGTCTGATTTTAATGGTCTCGCACTAGAGCTTAAAAAAAACGTTTTCTTTTAACGAAATAATAGTCTTTTTTCTAGAGATCATCTTCCAATAATATGCTCCTCTATAAAACATTTAAGATCCTGTACAACTCATTATTTTAAAAAGTCATACCAAAATGCAGCGAAATGAAAAAGATAAAATTGAGAAATACAAAAACTTTTCAGCCTGCCCTCGAACGTATGTCATTAGGCCATTATAATATCTTTTATTCCAATTCTAAGCTTTGGGAAGCAACAGTTTAACAAACTCAAATTGCTTTTATACACATTAAATTTCTACGCACATTTATATAAAAAGCAAGTCAAAATTTAATAAATAGGGTTACACAGATTGTCACAAGCTCGCACAGCAAGAGCGCATAGGCTTAAGAGAGAATTTCCCATGCTGCAATTCTCTTAAATATGCTCGAGTTTACTCTTTGCAGCTGCGCAGCATTGAACTCTTTGTACATCGCCAAAGAAAAAAAAAAGAAACCGAAATTTCTCCTAGGTCTGAGTCTTTGGAGTCAAAACGTGCCGCAGCAAAAATGAATTTGGCTAATTTCAATGCACATCCATCTACCTTATATATTATAGAAAAACACACATATATAACTTGCCTCAGGTAATTAGAAATACCAAGGGTGTCGTTGTAGCCGCTGCCTTTGTCGCTGCCGGCCAAGTTAAGATGCCTATATATGTGTGTGTGTGTGTGTATGGGTTGTCCTTGAGACCACAATCCTGCCACACCGAACAAACCCAAAATCCGAAAAATCTCTATATGAAACCAAAAACGGAAGCTGCCAGAGAGCTAGGCACGCATGACATGTGGGCAAAAAGTTTTGCTTTTACTTTCAATTTGGCGAGCACTTGCCAACAACAAAATAACAAGTGGCAAAAGGGCTGTGCAACAAAAAAAAAAAAATAACGCATTACCAACTTTACATGAGGGCAGACTGATAAGTAATCGGTCTAGCAGCAAAGGAACCATTTATGAAAAAAAAAAAATTATACTCTCAGTGCTTTAACTTATTTATGATGCTTAAAAGTTAGTTTTTTTAATTTTCTTTTTTTATGGTATTTTCTTAAACGATTTTTTTTTTTAAATAATACTTTAAAAAAAAAAACAATTTTCAAAATTTTACGAAAATGTTAGTTTTTAAGCTTTAACATTTTTTTTTTATATGAAGTTTTGTTATTCCGTGCGAAAATGTTCGAAATGCGTATGGGGGTTTACGCGTTACGTCTTAATTGATAAAGAAAAAGGAAGTTTTTTAAAGTACGGTCTTAAATGATTTTTTTTTAATTCAAGTGTAATGTATGCTCTGCAAAGAATATGGTTTGTCAAGCTCTTCAATTCGCAGAAGACATTGAAAAAGAGAGGGTATATAGAAACAAAAACTGTCAACAGCGACTTAACAAATTAATGATGCACACCGATTCAAAGAAAAAAAAAATCTGAAAATTTCAGTTTTCAAACCTAAAGCACTAGGAGTTAAAAAATAAAAATTAAATTATTAATAAAATAATTCAATTATAGTAAAAAAAAACGTAGGGTGCTTAATATTAAATGTTACAATTATTTCAGTAGTAGCTGTTTATAAAATTAAGGTCATTATGAAAATATGTATAGTAAATTGCACCCCACGCTTTTTTTACTATAATTGAATTATTTTATTAATAATTTAATTTCTAATTTAATCTTATTCCAAATTAACTAGTCACAATTGATTGTCGGAATTTTTTATTGCTGTAATACAAACTCTTGATACATCAAAATTATTTTCTACTTTTTAGTTCGGTTTACTATTAATGCGTGTTTTTTTAGTTTTTTTAAACTATGTATAATTTTTTATTTTAAGACTAAAATCAAACGTGAATTTTTATTTTCTTACTATTTTTAAGCTTGTTCATTTATGATTTTTTGTTTAATCTAAATTGCAATTTTTTTTTAACCAATAATTTTTCATAAAAAAGAATGAAATTTTCTTAAATTTAACGCAACACGGCCTGAGGTTTTTTTTTAAATTATTATTATTTTTTAACATTTTTTTTCAATGTTGTAAATTTTTTTGAACTAGTTGTCTATAAAAATTTCTTGAATTTTCATATTATTTCATAGTAAAAAAAATTTCCTGAAAATTTCTAAAGCGTAGGAGCTTTTTTTTCTTTTTTTTTTTTTTGTTTTTTTTTTTTGTTAAATTTACGTTCTTTAACAATTTTTTTTATCTAAGCAGTAAAAAATAATTTTCTTTAATTTTATTTTTTTTAAGAAATATTTTTATTTAAAATAAAAGTACAATTAGCTTAAAAAAAATTGTTTCAAAATCGTGTTAAAAAAATAATTATTTTGCATCATGTCTTTAATCTGAGTACAGTGAAGTACCCTCGATTTTCTTCAGTTGGTACAATGAACAGCTGATTGCCTCATCAGCCCAGCTTCGCAAGGAGAGTGGTAGAAACGGTCCCATTAAGTAGACTGAAGGGGAGATGATGTAAAAATCTCTTTTTTCTCTGAGCATAAATTATTAAGATTTACTTGGAACTTGCAGATTTCTTAACAATAAAAAAAATTATCTTTTATACATCCCTTAGACATACAAAATTACAACCAAAATAATTAGAGCTTTAAAGTAAAAAATGAAAAAAATTATAAGTAAATTTTATATTTTTTTAAGTATTCTCTTTAAATATGTCATTCGCCATTTTTTCTAAACACGTCTATATGATGCAAATATGACTTTAATCTATAATCTATATAAATATAAAATATAAAAAATAAACCTTAATTTATTAAAGTTTTTTATACTAAATTTTTCTCATATTATGGAGAATACATATACAAGAAGAACATTTTTTACACTTTAATGGTTAATATTAAAAATTGACTATTGCTCAACAAACTTTCTTTCTACTGATATATGGAATTCGTAGTTCTTTTTTTTTGATTGCTTTGAATCATCAAATAGGTCGAATATCTCCTACAAATATTCAAGGGATATCGAGCCGCCTGGTGTAAGCAAATCGATAAGAATTATTTTAATGAAAAAAGGAAGACCCTCCTTGACCCCTTCGGTATTGATTCCCCGGTCCTAATATCTCAAAAAGAATATTTCACGGATATCATACCGCCTGGTTCAAGCAAACCGATAAAATTTATTTTACCGTTATCCCGAAAAAAAAAACCATTGACATCACCTAGTTGTTTGAAAGACCTGCCTTGGCCTTGTATCGATTCCTTGGTTTAAATCGCAAAAAAATATTTCACGGATATCGTACCGCCTTGAATTATGCCATTGATATCACAAAAATCCAATTCCAACACCTTGTTGTCTGAATTATCCGTCTTAAGTTTCTCTGGTATCAATTCCCTAGAATAAATCCCCTACTTCTGCTTGACAGCAAGTTCCAAGTTTCACGTTCATTATGAAACGGCGCATAGAGTCATTTACATGGGAGTTGAACATTGCCAAAGACACCATTGCAATGATTAAAGATTTACGTTTTTTGTCGAGAAACATAATGGGCAGACAGTCCAATTTCTCCTATTTAAATATTGGTGCAGTATGTTTTCCACTCGCCACCTGACTCATGTGAGCCTAAGCGATAATGAAAAGTTGACTTTTTCTTAAAGCATACCATACCTAGCACCATTTGACAGCAATCAGCTGAAATGATTTTTTTTGATGATGTGATTCCTTGGCTGGGCCGATAACTTTTGAGCCTACCCTCGTTAGTGCTAGGGTTTCTGTGGCCAAAGCGGTAAATAGCCTTAGGCGACTCACACCAATACCCTTTTACGTGTGAGGTTATGCGACACTTTTACAATAAGAGAGCAAAAAAAAATGTGCGCCATTAGATTAGGTAACTTCAAGGTTGCAGCTGTCAAACTTAATACACACACATACCCCCAAAACACGCCCACATACGCACACATTACAACACTCACCCACACGCCCACGCACGCACATAGATACTATCTAAAGTTTTGGTACTGAAATGCAGCCATGGGGCAAAATTACAAGCTTTGCTCTATATATATGACCTTAAGTGTCAATTCATTGATAATTTATAATTTTTAAGCGCTGATACAGCAGCAGAGCGCATTATAAATATGTATATGAGTGTGTGTGTGCGTTGGTATCTGTGTGGAAATGCATACGTGTGTGTATGTGTGTATGTCCTCCGGTTTGTTTGGGTTTTTTTTTGCTCGTCTATCTTTACTGAGCTGCCCAGCGGCAGATGTCTCTCTTATTTTTTTTTTGCAAAGGCATTTTTGGTATTTTTTTTACGTCCCACGTTCCAACTCAATTGCTTTGTGGCAGTGTAAGTGTGTATCTGTGTGTTTGTTGGGATATAACTACCTTTTGGTTAAAGTCGTTTTTTTCACTTTTTTTCAGGCAAAACCTGCTTTGCGAGTTTAAGCTTTAACTTAAACTTGTTTGTACGAGTATACGGGGAAAAACAACGATTTTGATTTTCTCCAAACAATCTGTAGAGTTTCTAGTCTGTTTTTCGCTCGTTAAGCTTTTTGGCAGAATACTGATTTCTAATCGAGAAAACTATTATTTAGGTAAACTTTTTCTTATCAAATCGTATACGATATAACGTTAAAGCAATTAAAATTGCACGAATTATGTTTTTCATTGAAACAGAAAATAACAAAAAGCTTCGTTTTTTTAAATTTCTTTATATTTATCTAATATTTGTATATTGATATTTTAGATTTCATATAAGCATATAATATGTTCTCGGATTCAGCGCAAAAAGGTAAAAATAAAAATAAAAAAAAGGTAACCCAAGTGACCATAAGCTATTTTGTATATGTTTTTTCACATGTTCGTCGTTTCGACGAAAACGACTTTTAATTGTTTGTTACTCAATTACTAAAGCACTTAATGTTATGCAGTTAATTGTTCATCAAATCTTATTCTTTTAAAAATATAATAAATATATATGTAGTACATATACAGTACAGGCCAAAAGTATGGATACCCCTTCAAAAATAGCGTTTTATCGAAAGCAAATCAATTTGTCAGCTTTTCTTGGTACATGTTATGGCGAGTTCACTTTTACTGACTAGTTTCCAATGGTACTAGAACAATAGTGATTTTCTTGAAAATGTGAATTTTTAGCCTTGATCACTGCGGCACATATTTTTAGAATTCTTTGGACGAGATTGTTAAGTGTTTCCACTAGTAGGTCTTGCCACGTATCCCCGAGACATTGTCATACATAAGGATTGCAAATGGTTGCAGATCTCTCTCACGACGGTCGAGCTCATCTCATAGAAGCTTTATAGAATTGATGTCGGGGTATTGTGACGGCGAATCCATGATCTTGGGCACACCAAGGTCTTCTTTCTATTTCAAATCGCCGGTACACAATCCCGAAGTATTGTGTTGTTGGAAAATAATCCCTTAGCAAACCAAATCATTTCCTGATGGAATAGAATGTTGTTGATATGAATCTTTCGTGAGTTTTCCATCAATTTTCTTGAGTGAGAAGCAATTCAAAACCATTACAGAACCACCACAGTGTTTAATTTTTCGGCGATACATTTGGATTTGAGCCGCTCATCTGTTTGACAACAATCTTTGCAATAATCCGATCGACCATTCTTTTTTCGTGCAATATCCGTTTGACCATACCATATTCAAAGCAATTCGGAGCAGAATTCGAATTTACTTCGTAGGTTGATTTGGATCGGTGTGTCTTGAATATCTTTAATAAGTGGCTGTTATCTGTTTTGGATGTTTTCCACGTCCAGGTCGGATTAAGTATCTTTGAGACCTTCAATATTTTTTCGATTTCGGAGTATGACGATAATATCAATTGACAGTAAAGTTAATTTATTTATCATAATATTTAAACATCAGTTATGTATATGTAAAATTTAAAGAGTTTAGCTTATAAAAGAACCTTTACAACTAAGATGCCAAAATTATGTCGTGTGAATTTTATTTATGTAAAATTATAATTTAAAGGCAAAAAATGTGAATAAAATCCTTAAAGGAAAAAAAAAAAATATTAAATTTGGTTATAGCCTGACTGATATTTTCATTAATAATTGAAAATAAAAAAGTTATTTATGAGCCGAAATTTTCTTTAAATAGGCAAATAAATTTATATTTGTATTAAAAAAACAAAAAAAATACAAAACAATAGCATTTCATTATAAAACATTATGACAAAGTTTATATTGTTTTTGTTTTTTTTTTATAACAATTTATTTATGCAAAAACAAACAGTCTCTTCATTTCCTAATATTTTCTGAGATCACTTTATATAATAATAAAAATCATTAGAAAAAAAAAAATTTAAAATAATGTTTATTTAAAATATTATTATTACAAGAGGTACAAAGCCCAACTTTGTGATCTCCAGAAACAACAAACTATATAAAACAAAAACACCTACGATCAAAAAAATCCTACTAAGCCGTATCTTCGTCGTTTTGACGATACCTTAAAATCTGGTATGCGCTCAGCGGAGTGAAAAAAAGGCATACCAGCTACCACAAAAAAAAATTGAAGCACGAGAGAGAGTGCGTAGGCAAGAGAGAAGCGATACTCGTCGATTCGACGAATATAGTGCGTCTAGCTTTTATTTATTTTACTATTATATTTTCGTTTATGATATTAACTAACACGAGTTCGAAATCCATTTAAAGTGTTCATGTTTTAAGGCACATACGCAGTTCGAAAAATTTCGAACGGAATGACGAAACTTCATAAAAAAAATTCCATTTGGAATTTGAAGTTTAGTTACCTTAAGATTTACAAGGTATATTTTCTAAGAAATTATCGATTAGATTACATTCATTTATTTTCTTAAATACATATCTTCAAATACAAAGCATACATGAAGCCACAAGTTTAATTAGCAATTAGTTAGTTTCATTTACAAATTGGCAATTTGTGCTCATTAAAGTTGTTATGGAGTGATTTGTAATTAACAAGTGTTTCCAATAAATATGTAGTTGGAGTTGTCTGAGTTACGCATAAGTAGCATGAAATTACTTGGCAACAAATCGCACATGACAAAGAAGCAAACGAATTGTGAAGTACAACGGGAGCCTGGGGCGTCTGCCAGGACAAGGTTTGCACAGAGTGATAGATGCAGTATGCGAGTATATACTCACCTGCCCACGACAGCGAATAAAAAATAGGTAAAAGATACACCCACACAGATACATCCCTGCAAATACTATGCAAAATGGCGTAAGCAGGCAAGTTGCAGAACGTTTGTGGCATCGCCATTGCACGATGCCAATGCAACTTATGCAAATTTATTGGAAAATTCTTTGTAATATTTTTACGATTTCCACTATTTTTTTTTTTTCAACAAGAATTTTTTCTTTTGCTATAGATTGTATATTTGACTGTGAATGCGTTTTGCCTGCTTCTTCGTTTACTTACTTATTTCGTGCTTACTTCTTTCTTATTCGTTTTATTTGTATACATATATATGTATATGTACTATATCTTACGTCTTTTACAGTTCATCTTCAATGTTATTGTGTGTCTTCTGTTTGTGGTTGGGAAATGCACAAGAAAATGGAAAATAGAGTATGAAAAGCAGGCAGTCAAGCAAATGTTTCCTAAGGGTGCGGGAACTCTGGCAAAAGATTCTATATATTTGCATTTAAAAATGAAATCCAAGTTATTTTCATGCTTTAAGAATTTTCCGTATTTTTCTCATTTTTTTTTTTTTATGGCCTCTCTTTTGCATTTGGCTGAATAGGCGTGTGAGGCGTTCTATGTCAGTTCAGGCGTTAAGAATGCAAAAAATGCGAGATTCTTATATAAGCAAAGAAAAGCAAAGGTATGCAAGAGCATGATCCGAGCCCGACGCATATTATGGTAAATGAGCAGGAGGTGGGTAGCTTTAGTAGTTTTTATTTAATTTTATTTTTTTGTTAAGGCATTTAAAATGCATCAACCTTACCGGTGAAGCCTGTTTAAAAGATCTTCGAAGCCTTTAAAATATATAGGGTGAGCCATCGGTTGTTAAACACTCATAATTCGGAACATTGCCGATCAAAGTCAAGTTTAAAACTACTCAATTTTGAGTCATGGATCATTTAACAAATAAACAACCCGTAAAGGCGTACTATGAAAATGGTTGTTGTGTGAGAAAAAAATAGTTGAGGCAAGTGTCAACGAATCGCCGGGAACATCGACGGGCCATCGTTCATGGTGACTACGCTTACAAGATTCAGGTTACGCAACAATTGAAGTCCACGCAGTGACCATTTGGGCGATATTATTTTTCATATATAAATGAGTAGTTTCAAGCTGGCATTTTGTATAGGGAAAAGGCTTGTAAGTTGGCGCACCTGATCGATTTTGATGTTCCAGCAATGGAATTTCGATGGCAAATACGCCGTAAACAATTTTAATGTGTACAAAATATAAAAATTGTTTTCAAAGAAATCGGAAAATAAAAAACATTATTTTTGATTTCTCTCAAAAAGTGATCAAATCAAAATAAAAAATCAAGGAAAATATATTTGCTGAAACTGAAATTCAATGAACTTTTATAATCAAAAAAGGTTTTCGGACATACAGTGAACAGACAAAATTTTGTTCAATGCATTCGAAAGTGGCTTCAAAAATGTAAGTTGTCACACTTTTTGGCTTGTATGTTGTCACACATCTATTTGACTGTTTTATTGTGTGGAATTATCATTGAAACTAATTTGAATTGTTTTTAGTGCATTTTTCTGTCATCTTCGGATATATTTTTTCAATATTTTCCATAACAATTCATTTTTAGTATAGGATGTCGACCAAGAAAAACCGTTCAAAAAAACACAATTTTAACTTCTTGGAAAGTTAAATTTTTCTTTATTTTTTTAAATTCAATTTAATGCTCAGTTAAATTTAAAATCAATAAATTTTCATAAATATTAGCAATCATGCGTTTTTATATCAGTTTTCCCAAATTTTCAGCGATTTTTGCAGGTGTGACTTACAAGCCTTTTTTTTTTGGTGGTCGTTTTCAAGCTCTTTTGAAAATTGTCTGTAAAATGCTTACTTTTATAAATTTCAAATGATTTGCTCATTGCGGATTATAGCTCTTTCTTCTCTCTTTTCAACGGTGTATTTATATTGATGCCTATGTGTATTCAATGTCGAGATATAGCTAAAAAAAGCTATGGTGTGTCAACTTACAAGCCTTTCCTCTATATATTTGCCCAATTTTGTTTTAAAATATACAAATAAAATGCAATTAACAAACAAACCAACAGATGGCCCACCCTATATACTATATATGGTCACGAAATGATAATGATAAAAAGGTTTCTCCACTTTTTGTGTTTCAGATGCTGTCAAAGTGAAAAAGTTTGAAATTATTAATTATGTTAGGAATATCGCCATAAAAAAAAATCACGAATCCATTCAACATCTTCCATTGTTAATGCTTTATTTAAATTTCTTGTCATTTTAGTTGGAACTTTTTAGCTCCTAATCTGCTGTGTATCTTACAGATTAAACAGACAAGACTGCTGTAATACTCCAGCCCTGGTAATACTACACTACTACAGTTATGGAAGTATTTGTGTCTCTATGTGTGAGTAAGTAAATCGCTTTGATGCTCTTGACTCGTTCCAATGCCAAGAGCGGCCTTGCCTGCAATTGCTTTGCATATCTTTGCGATACAACTGCAAAGCATTCCATTCCATTTCGTTCCCACTGCCGGCTTTGTTTACAGTCCCACTCTGCTATTTTTGCAACTTTGAGCAGCAATTGCATATAAAACAATTAATCAAGTTGGCCAACAACAATGCATCATTGTTAGGAGGGGGTTTCAGGACAGTCAATGCTCGTTGTGTGTTCTGTTGCCCTTTGGTTTTTCGGCGTGTGTCGGTCGGTGAGGGGGGGAGGTTTTTGTGTACATGGCTTTTAGCTAAAGCATTGAATTGGCCAAATGCAAGAACTAACACGTCGACTACAACAACAACAAGTCCGAGAGCAATGTTTGGCCATCATTAATTTGTTGGCCAATTGTTTGCTAGCTGCCTTGTTGGCCAACCGTCAGTTACCAGCCAAAGTTGCTCAATGTTTACACACTCACATACACACACTCACACACAAACTTACACTCACTTAGTGTGCATAACTATTTGCCTTTGTCATTTGGCAATTTTCTACACGAAAACACATCAATTTGTGCGACATTTTTATTGTATTAGATTCTATTGGAACATTTTCTAATATTAATTGTTTTTCTGTGCTAACTTAAGCTGCTTAGCCAAGTTTTTGAGGGAATCTTTGTGGGGGGCTACTTTGCTTTGCACAATTAATTATAATAAAATCATTTGTTTTCCCGTTTATGTTTGCAACAAATCCATGCAGCAGTCAAACGAAGTACTAGATTGCTGGCATTAGAGATTAGCAGGATACTTTAATGTACTTCATACAAGTACTTCAAAAATACAAAAACTCAATCGACTGCTATTTTCCGCATTACTTATGGTGAAAGTAGCCCGGAAGCTGTTTAAAATGTAAAGAGGTTTATTTGGTTTATTCTCACTCAATGTCTTTTACTTGTGGAGCATAGGACAAATCTATGCAACATATAGAAGGAGATGGTGGAAACGAGTAAGCTCAGCTATAGAAAATAAATTGATATACATTTGCAACACATTTACTATTTGTAAGCAAACAGCTGATTTTACCTAACTATTTGTTTTAGCACTAAAACAAAATATGTGCTGTTACTGCTGGCGCCATCTAGCTGCCAATTGCACAAAAGTGGGCAGCACTCTTTGCTCACAAGCGCTACGAATACATATAATCCTTTTTGCGCAGAAAATGAGTTGCAGTTTTTTCTTTCAGGGCTTTGTGCCAAGCTGCGTACCGGTCTTTAAGAATAAAGTACTCTCAGTCTCAGCATTAGGACTAAACATTCTTACAATATGCTCTTTGAGATAATTTTTCCTTAAAATCAAATTAAGAATTTATGTCATAAAAAAGCTGTTAAAATAAGAATTTTATTTTCATTAATAGATTAGACCTCTGACATAATTATTATATTATTTTTTATATTTCTCGCCTTCATACCTAACAAATTTTAAAGCGATATACTATTTACACCAATTTCAAAGTTCGGGGGATATTTTTTTTTAAACCTACAAATCTTTAAAAATTATTAGCGATCCAAAGTATTCCAAGAAGCCTGTAGATTTAAAAAAAAAAACACAAACTAATTTTAATGCAATATAGCAACATATTACCCGCAAGTAGTCCAAGAATCCCAACGATCTAAAAAAATATTATTTATAAAATAGTAACTTTGAAAAATCTCTTGCGTTGGAAACACTGAGTGTGTGCAAGCTGAAAAAAAATGTGAAGCTCTCGCCTTATTTTGAAACAATGTATTATTTTTCATTTTTTAATTATTGATTAAATTATTTTTCATTACAACATTCATAATGCGATATTTACTACTGCGCCCAACTTTTCTCTCAACGGCCCTGGCTACAGAGTATCTCAAAGTCAACCGCGCTCGACGTTCGTCATGTGTTTTTAGAGTGACCAGATGCAATAATTGTCAAAATTACCTTGCATACACAATGCCATTCATGTGGCATGAAAATAAAGTCCAAATTCCATTGCAGTTGATTTCTTAAAATTTCTGTCCCTATGGTAATTATCTGGTCACATACTAGGGGACCCGGTAGATGAAATACACTGGAGGTGCGCTTAAGGTGCTCAAGACCAAGCTAAATTAAGTCTTCACAGAAGCAGTCGATGTCGGATTTCTAATGAAAGAGCGAGATATAGGCCACTCACGGCGATGATTTGTTTGAATCGTACGGATATCGTAATACCTTCCATTTAGAAGATACTTGAAACTGGGAAGAAGAATGGAAGGGCGGAAAAAAGATAAGTTTATATAAAAATAAATAAATAATAATAAATAAATTTAAATTAAAAACAATTTTATTTAAAGCGTGTGCCAGAGATAAGCTTGAAAAAAATGAAACTGTGACTTAAAAATCGATGCATTATTTTAGAGTGTCTACTTAAACTTATAATAAATAAACATAAAATATTCACATTTTCGAGTAAATACAAAAATTAATTTTATATTATAAAATGGCAAGAAATTTTTTAAAGCTATTAAAGTATTTTCGTATATGTATACATATCCATATCAATCAATCACAATCAAATGTTTGTTAGACATCCAATTAATGTTATATTGTAAATCTCGTAAGCTTAAGTTTCCTCAAATCTTTCAATAAAGTGCTGCATCAGCATAATATATACGGTTGCACATACCTAAATACCTCATTTTTGGCATAAAGTACTTTCATTTAGATCAACTAAATATAAACGCAGTATTGGTGCGCTCTCTGTCCAATAAATTTATATCCTTTGTGCCTTTATTAAAACTGGGCCAAGCAATGTGCTTATCGTCTTGAACAACAACTGATGAATAAACTAAATTGCCAAGACACTTGCAACTGGCAACGACAAGTGAGCTGCAACCTGAGACCTCCTAACCAAAACAGTTGCAACATTGCATTAAAACAGACACATCAATTTGCATATAATTCACAACCGCCGCGACGATGCACGTCCAATGTGTGTAGAGCACAAATTGAGCATCGGAGGTACAACCGAATTTGGGAGATTCCAAGTACATAACAGTTTCCAAAATGCAGTGCCGTGCTAATTTAATTAGCTGCCACTGCAACTGCCACTTGCCCCGTTTAGCAGCTCTTTCAAAGGCAAATCCAGGGGCAAAGGCAAAGGCATAGGAAAGTTCTGAAGCAGCCGCATCAGTTGTCGCAAACTAATTGAAATTACGGCAGTAATAAACGAGCACAAGTGTCTTTATAAGTGCACTGAGAGAAATTGGAATTGATTAATGATGTAATATAAAAAGCGTAAAAATTTACGAAAAGCCAATAATTTTCAATGCAGTAAATATTTAAGACACAAAAGAGTTAACAAAAATACCTGATTTTGATATCTCTCTAATACATAAAAAAATATTGTGACGTCATCGTCTCTGTTATCAGTTATTTTTCTGTGCGTTGTGTCCGCTAGATGACCCAAAGAAGTTTTTGCATATTATTGTTTAATTATTCAATTTAAAAAAGGATGACGTGGAGGAGATGTTTTAAAATTATTTCTACCAAAATATTAGTTCTATTTTTCAGATTTTTTTTCAGTGTAGATACGTTTTAAGTTTTGATTCGATTACTTTTTAAATTTGATAACTACTAGGTCATTGCATGTTTTATGCATTTTACATTTTAAGAAAAAACTCCTTGAAAGGTTTATTTATTTAATGAGTTAATATTTTTTAGTTTTGGAAAGAAGATAAAAGACTTGTCCATTTACAACAACTTTTTAGGCAAAAGTGTGAGAAAGTGATGTCCACTTACTGTACAATGCTGGAACAAAGGCAATCTTGAATGCTTAGTAATCATATTTCGGAGTATTATCACAACATACATTTTACATAATTAATGATTTTTCATACTTTTTGAAGTTTTGTTACCAACAGTAAGAGATCTTAAAACTTTCTTGTGAGTTGTGATAAGCTCATTGTATCTTATAAAGTAAGTATAGATTTTTAAAAAACCACAAACTTCATTATTCACAAAAATTTCTGTAGTCTTGAAAAATATTTGGCCATAAAGACTTAAATCAATCTTATTTAACACTAGATGGATGATTTTTACGATGAAAATTTTTTAAAACAATTTTTTTTTTTAAAAATGTGTTTACCTTTTTTTCGTTATTCATATATTGGTTTATCTTTTTTGTGTACAACTTTAATATTGCAATGAGCATCAAGTTTTTACTTGATAACGAAATTGAAATTTTCAGACAAGCTGAAAAACATAAAATAAGACTCATGTTTTCATGGAACATTTTTGAGATAAAGAAGAACTAGATTATGGAGATATCGATACGTTTGATCAAATGTGCAATGTTTTTTTTATATAATGTTAGGACAAAAAGTTTAAAAAAAATAAAACTTGTATTGTAATAAATTAAATTGCTAATAAAATTAATTCGAGGTCCTATGCTCCACTGGGAGTCAAGCATAGTAGAAAAAGGAGAATCGTAGTCGTTTCAACGAAGCGCAATAAAAAAGTACAAAAAAGTTCTTAATGCAAACCTTTTCACTTCAAGCCGTATATTGCTTTAAAAAAATAAACAAAAATACAAAATAAATGAAAAATTAAAGTTGCCAACACTGTGAGCTTTTAATTCGTGTTTTAAGCTAGCGTTTAAAGACCAAAAGTTAGAACCAACTAACCTCTTGTTTCTCTCAGTGCATGCATGTATATGTTTGTTCGTGTCGCTAAGTCAATCAGCCAGAGAGACAGTTAGTCGGTTAGTCAGTTACAGTACACACATACACTCACAAACAGACACATACTCACCCATGCATACTTATATATAAAGCATACGATTATATAGCACACAAGGGCCTTGAAAGGCCTTCAACATAACATTGCATAGAAATTGAACAGTGAGTACAGTAGTATCAAATTTGAAAATTTTCAATTAAAATTCCCTAAAACAACGCACACACACACACACGGATTACAACGCGAATTTCAAAGTCATTCCAGATGAATTCGCTGTAAAAATGTTCACGTTAGTTTGGCAACATGAGCGAGCATTTTAGACAGAGACTGTTGCCAAATCAATCAAACGGTTAGTGAGTAAATCAATCAGGCAGTCAATTGTGCCTTGTGCCTGTCTGTAGACTTCGAAGCATAAGTGTGAGTGTTGTTGCTGCCACGCCCATTCGAAAGAGGCGTATATGAAGGCGCCCAAGGCAACTTGGCTGCCCAAAAACCATATAAATCGCGATTGTCTGCAGAGTAGTTCTTGCTCACTTGTTGTGCAGTTGTTGTTGCATTTGCCAGGGGCGTAGTAAAGGGTTGGAAAGGGTTTTGGGGGCTGTAAGCAGCCTTTATCATAGATTGCCATATTGGTGCCAGAAATGGAAATTGGACGGAAATGGCGAGGAATGGAATCGGGACGACAATCTCACGGTTGCTTCAAAAATATGCGTGTTGGGCAAGACGGGAAGGCATAATGCGATCGGGAGGGAAATTTCGCAGATACTTAAAAATCGCATGGGATGAGCGGCATTTTTTCACGATTCCGAAATTTTGAGAGGTCTCGGCTTTGCAATTTTTTCTATTTTAATATAGTTTGTAAAATGAATATTTTTTAAAGATCAACTTATGGCGTTTTTTTTGAGGATATCTCCGAGTCAGAATCGATTACATTGGTCCAACTGACCTTATTGAAGAACAACTTAGACGGTCTTATTTTAAGGTACATCTGTTTTTTGTATTATATCCTTGTACTCTTAACAAATACCTTTAGCGCATTGCAAAAAATTAAGGAGCGGAATCAAGACTCCGCGATGTGATTGAAGCGTATTTTTAATGTCTTTCGAATTTCCATCTGTAATATAAGTACAAAAAATTTCCTTTCGACCCCTCTTGACCAGCACCATGACAGCATGACAGCAACATCGATTGTTACTTTTGTGGCAAGTTTGAAAGCACAAATTCTTTTTGCGCAATGTACATTGCCTTCGAACTCGAGCAGTTATTTATCAAAGGTTAGCAATTTAGAAAATATTTTTAGTTCCGTTGCAGGACTTTAAATGAAATAACATTTTGTTACTATTACTTCTTGTGCACAAATCACTTGCAACAAACTGTAGACATGCAACAAAAACATTAAGGCATAACGTCATCAAGCCATCTAAGCTCCATTCGTTCCATCGCCATTTACAATTCTATAGCGGGTTTGGAACTGCTATTAAGCAGGGGCGGATTCACAATTGAACAGGGTGGTAATATCTATATAGTGTAATTTTGGTTGAGTGGTGTAAACACTACGGAGGGATACTCCACTATGATCCGCTACTGTTGTTTTCACTTTGCCAAAGAAAGAGCAATCTAACTTTCGATTAAGCTTTTACAGCAAATTGCATTACGAAATGAATTTAAGTATTTTTAAATTGTTTAAAATTGATTTAATAAGTTTTGCAAAGCTTCAGATAAAATGAAGTACAAATCAAGCCCGTTTAGATTTTCACTTTCACTAAAATCAGGTGAATGCGAATTTCAATGAATATTGATACCAATACCAGTAAGGGTAGTTGAGTTGATGGAATTTCGGCATCAAAACTTTATGTCGCGGCGTCTTGAGACCAAGGTTCAATTACCAGTCGTGAAAAAATTCATTTATTTATTTATTTTTTTTTGTAGTGCTGTTTTTTGCACCAGTTGTTTATGTGCAGATATTAAATTACTCTGGCCGCGCCAGACTTACACCTTAGCAATATTTCTCTCTTCAAGCTAACTTAATTATGAAATTAACTGCAAATTATCAAGCCCCTATCGGTTATCACTTTCACTAGAATCAGGTGAAAGCGACTTTTAATGAATAATGAAACCAATGCCCGCAAGGGTAGTTGATTGATAGAACATCGCGACCACTAGAGACCATGGTTCGATTATTTTCTTATTTATTAATTTTTTTTTTGTACTGCTGTTTTTTGCAGCAGATATTAAGTTACGGAACAACGTGATGATTCTGGATTTCTCAAATTCGGCCACACCAGACTTACACCTTTGCCATATTTCTCTCTTCAAGTATCTGCTGGGGTCAACGCTCTTCAATGGCATCATCTATATATATACTTCCATCGATAACATTCTTGTGCAGCATCATCTCAATAGCTGTTCAGCTTTAATGAAAGTAACGCATAAATTGATAAAAAAGAATTTTTAATAACCTCGATAAAAATTCCAAGCCTTGGGCAGAGGCAGCACCTTGATATAAAACAAGGGCGCGTTTAATGCAATCGATCGTAAGACCTTTTCATATCGTTATTAAGCTTTTAGCGCGCATAAATTTCACATTATACTAAATGCTTAATGACCAAAAAGTATGCAAAAGTCATCTTTGCAGCCATCGCCATTTTTCGAAAAACACAAAATTTATGCTCTTGTTAGAACTCTCAAACAGATACACCTACACACACAGACAGACAGGTACAAAATGGCTGCATCGTGTCCATTAAACGCAAAGAAACTCATCATAATTGCTGAATTTTTTTTACATCAACTTTAGAGTCGCATAAAAAGCAAAATGGCGACAGCGCGCAGCTAAATATGCTATTAAAAATATACCTTTCTAAGGTGGCGTCCAAGGCATCCAAATTCAAGAGAGTTTGCCGGAACAGGTTTGGTTTTTTTTTTTTTGTTATAATGAGTTTCTTACATTGATAGCTTGAATTATGTTTGGAATATTAAGCGCATTAAAATGGCATCGTCCACTTGCGTGATTTTGCATACATACAGCAATATTATCCATCTTGTTTGGGTACTGGAACTGGACATTGAAAGCCAACGTAATGTTGGAGCTTATGCTCTCGAAAGCCAATTTACAGCAAAGATTGGCTAGACAGACTAATTGCTCTAAAATTAAACGATAATGGTGACTATCCAGGCTATTAGCCTGAAACCTGTCGTAAGTGTAAAGCGGAATCTAAACTGGTCGGGATGAACACAGATTTAAATTTAACATTCTTACAAGCTAAATGGAAAGTGCAAAGGTATTGTATTGTAAAGGCAAGTTGCACGATGTTCTATATATGCCTGGACAACAAATGGAGTACAGTCGCACTCTGTCCTCTCTGTAAGCGAAGAATCCTCCTAGTTCTAAGTTATGTTACATTCAATTAAATCAATTGTGCATATAAATCCTATAGCGTCTCGGAAGTGCGTATTTTTCCCCGCGAACTTAACTAATAATAATCATTATTTTATCCTTGGCGTAAAGTTCTCATGAATGCACGAAAAACTCTTTGAATATCCAACATTTTGGCGCCCAACGTGGGGCACAAACCCACGACACTGAGATTAAGAGTTTCATGCTCTTCTAAATGAGTTAGCTGTATTAGTATTTTTCAAAGAATATTTAACGAAAGTAACAATATTTTTTTCATTTAGGTATTTTTTTATATAATATAAAATTTACAATTTTATGTTACATATTTACAATTTTTAATTAATATTCCATGTATAATTTGTAGTAAATTAATTTTTCACCTTAAATAATAAATTAAACTTTTATTATTCATCGTGAGTCGAAGGCCTCAGTAGATAGTGCTGTTTAAATTAAAACTAAGTTAAGTATTAAATACTAGTTTTAAATTGAATAAATAAATATACATCTTGAAAAAGGATAAGCGAAAGGAACTTCGTTATTTATTATTTTTTATATCAATTTCAATTCAATTCAATTTATTGCATTTTCATATTGTTTTATAAGGCTTATGCTTTTAATATACATATTTCTTAAGAGCTCAAGACCCCTGCCTTTTTCTACTTTGTTATAAAAATGGAAATTATTATTGTTCTAAAACTACGTGCTTATTATTACATTTTAGGGAAATATTTAGAAAGGAGAAAAAAAACCCATATTTTTTAGAATAAAAACTTAAAACTAGAAGAAAAAAGAAAAAAAGAACTAAAAACTAAAACTACTTATATCTATGTTAAAATAACAATTGGTTAATGTGATTATAGTTTGAGTATCTACATCTATCATTAAAGTTAAGGGTCAGTAGGGCTAGTCTATCTGAAATCATTTCGACATTTGCTTTATAGTGCAGATCTGGGGTGTGATGGTGCCATGGAAGCTTAAAAATCATTTTTAATAATTTGTTTTGGATAATTTGGAGCTTTTTAATATGGCACTTACCCAAATTGCACCACACTGGGGCTCCATAAAAAATTACATTATTTTTTATATCATTTAGTGCTTCTTATGCAATTTTTTATCAACATTTTGTGTATAATATTTAACGAAACCATTTTTCTACTAAAGTAAACAAAAACGTACCGCACCCTAGTTTTGTTCATCATTTAAACCGGATTGCTAATTATTCCAACATTGTCGCTTTTTCTTTCATTCCCAAAGGCTTTTTTTGTCTTTTACTGCACCTTCAGCGAAAATTCTTTGTTTTGGTTTATTCTTTGCTCTCAAAGAAAATAACTGTGTTTTTTCTTGTCATTGTGTCTGGGAATTTGGTTACATTTTATGGGTTGAGAGAAAGCTCGAGAGTACATAACTTGTCAGGCAGTTGGCAGTTTCTTATTTCAAGTATCAGTGTAGGAAATATTATCATGCTGCTCATACACAATCGTATTTGATATTTGGTGGGTTTAGCGAATTGCTTGATAAAAAAGAAAAGGAAAAAATATATTTGGAAGAAAAATCATTTGAGGCTCAAAACGTATTTCAGTGAGTGATTTCGGAATTAGTAGTATAAACATATTATACTCTTTTAGGGACACTGCCGCTTGGACAGCGTATGTACGGCATGAGCTTTAAAGACCTGGATTATTTGGCTAAAACTGTTTACAGTCTTTGGAAGGCCACACGAAACACAAAAAATCAGCCCTCTCAAACAGTCAATCTGCATTGGAGCAAGCTGAAATCTTCGTAGAACACCCCTTTTAGACTCTCAACACGCTCAATAGCCTACAACAGATGTAACTCCCGATAAAAAAAATCGGACTGGAGGAGAAGCGGATGATTAAAATGCTTTCAATGTTTGAGGCTCCGGATCATGAAGGTATTTTTCATGCTATCCTGCGACCCCTTCTTTTCTTTTTATAATATTGGTCTTCCATGCTATTGCAAGGGCTCAATAGAAAATTGCCTGGACAATAATGATACATAAAATCGTACAAACGGAGTATGATAGCGAGTCCCAACGTCAAATCTGTCTTCTTACCACACTTTTCAAAATCTGGGAAAAATTGTGAAACGACCATTGAACATTAAATTTTAACTCGAATCCTCCAGGCTTTTGACGAGAGGGAGTACTGCTATGGAGTCTTCGTGGGTCGCGTTTGCTAGAGCTCCTCTAGGCAGCTGACTGATATCGTAGAGAACACCAAATTAATGAGCAATATCTACTCTGGTTTCTGGATATTCCCTGCTTGAAAGATTTGTTCGCAGGTGGGACATTACCTGTAACTCATTCAAGGGCCGGGCGGAGCTGTGTATATTGCGAACAAAGCACCTAACTGCAGCATAGGTAGACAGCCACAAAGAGAGGCCAAATACCTAGGCATCAAGTTAGACAGAAAGTTCACATTTAGACCATGCATTCAGCGATAGTTAAAAATGTGCAACCCATAAGTCGCCAGACGTGCTAGGGTCACTACGACCGCAGTTCTCTCCCTCTGAGACGCAAGATGTCAATTTACTCGGAGGTCGCCATCTAGATCTGAGGTATGACGGCACACTAATAAGATTTATAACTACTAGAATATATTTAAAACCAAAAAGTTTTTAAGCTCAATTTTATTTTTTCTCTGAAGTAATATTTATAAAAAATAAAGTGAATGAAGATTTCGAAGCAACATGTATCATGGTAAACGCAGGTTTTTTTTCTGTAAATTATCGCGAAAGCTCATAAAATACAAAATGTCAACTTTGATTGCCAATAACTTAAAAACCACTAATTATAATTTCATAATTTTTTTTTCCACAGGATACCTTAATATGTTTAAAATCATATTAAATTGTCATTTTGTCCAAAATTTGACTTTTTTCTGGGGGACTTTTGGCCAAAATCTGGCTACGCGGGTCCATTGTGCAATGGTAGATTGCCGAGACAATCGGCTGACGAAAAGTCTCCGGAGATGCTAATCCGATAAAAAAGATTGAAGAAAAGTAGCTTTACAAACATATTATTAACTAGGAAGACAAAAAAAAGCAAGAGGTCTCCAATTTGTCCAAGTTTTGACTCCCTGCTAGGGACAAATCAGTGTGGTTCGGCGAAACCTACAGCTCGTAAGAACAATTGATTTTTGATGAGTTGCATAAGTAAAAAAAAAAAAAAAAAAACTAGGGCTTTCAACTTTAAGATACATAAAAGCGCAGCACAATTCTCTTCTTATTTATTAAGTTTTTGTTACTGTAGCCCTAACAATAATAATGATTCATAATAAAAAATAAAAAATTTCTACACATTCAACTTTTTTGTGAAATATTTGAGACATCGCAGATTTTTTTAAGATATGGATAATCCAGACCAAAATTTTATAAATATATACAAATCATATTTTTTTTTAACTTAATTTAAAAATAATATTGGGCAATGGGAGGTGCACCCAATTTTATACACAGATAGTGTTTCACATAAATAGAAAAAATTGTATACACCCAAAATATTAATCAGGTTTTGAGTTCGAGACCCAAATAGTTTTAGATTTCGTTTTAATAGTTTTAAATGTCGAAACCAATTTTAAAGATCATCTCTAACCATCAAACAATTTTAAAAAAAAATCATATTTTTAGCATGCCTTTTTAAATTCCGAAGTAAGAAATATGCAATTATTATTATTAAAATTTTTCGTCGAAATTTTTGTGATTTTTTTTTAACTAAATAAATAAAAAAAATCACATACAATATTCTAGGGCTGGCCAAAACTTGGGGACAATTCTTAAAATGCAAATTTTAAATAAAGAATTCAATTTATGGCAGAGTTTGGCATTTTGTTGTAAAAAAAAGAAAATTATGAAATTTATTTCGATCAAATATGGAATGGTAGTCACAGGTAGCCTTAGAGCAGAGTTACCATATTATAAAAAAAGACAAAATTGTAATAAATATTTTCATTTATTTAAGAAGTAAAAGCTTTTAGTCTCATGTTCATTTTTATTTAAGTAAATAATATTTAAGAATAGCAAAGTGAGATTTCCTAGCTGTATATATCGTGGTATTAATTAAGTTGACAAAGGTCAACTTTGATAGGCAACTATTAAAAAACCACTGAATGCAAGATAACCATTTTTTACCTTAATATGTCGTATTTTATATGCAACAGTCTTTTTGTTCAAATTTTCGCATATTTTTTTTGAATATTTTAACCAAAATCTGGACCATGCGGCTCAGTTTGTTAAGGTCATGTAAAAACTTTAAACAGCTTTCAAAAGTCTACTACAGCATATGAAACTTAAAAAGTAAATTTAATTCTTTCTTATTAAAAAGTAAATATATTATATAGCTAAAGCTACTCAAATTTTTCCATTACATAAATGTTTTACAAATTAATGCAACTTTCATGTAAGTAGAGTAAGTACTATGTATACATTGCAATCTACACTACTTACTTTAGTAACTCGAAAGTATATAAAATATTTTCAATATAAACTGCCAACAAGATTGCTCTGACTCTGCCTCTGTCTGACATTGATGTTGTTGTTGTTGTTGTTGCTGTTTCTGGTGCTCGTTCTCGTCCCGGTACTCGTTCTGCTGCCATTTAAGCAACGTAACTTGAAATAATCGAACTCATATATAATCCGAGCATGCAACTTTCAGTTCCCAAACACCCACAGCTGCCAGTCGCATATAAGGGAATTTATACTCACATAGATACACACACACACACTCAGACAGGCTTCTGACATACACCCACTATGTGTGTGTGTGTGTGTATGTGTGTGCAGTTTGGCTGCTCCTTAGCATAAGTAATAAATGTACTACGCCGCATGAGAGAAATCGCTTGGAATGGCAGGAAAATAAATTATCGAAACTTCGATTTCACTACTAGCACGCCATATAAGTTTGTGTGGTTACACCTGCCCATACACACGCCCACACGCCCCCAAAAAAATACCAACCTATACTCACCCAGCGAGCTTGCTCCAGTTTCATTTTATATTTTATGATTTTCTACATTTTTATACCCTGTAGCCGATGGGGTCAAGGGTAGCTTTGTGCGACGTATGTAATTGGCATAGATAGGCTAAGTAGATCCCGACTTGGGTATTAACGAGTATATTGTGTCCAAGTTCATCATCGCCCAAATCTCGAAGATTATAGCATGCAAATAATTTTTTTGAAAGATACCTCCTATCTCATAGAACCCGAAGTTTCATGTTGTTTGTTCGTCCGTCTGTATGAACGCTTTGATTTCGGAGATTATAATAGCCAGCAAATTCCTCTGACAGATAAGAAAAAATTTTTGACGGCTGAGATTCACGGAGTGGGCTATCTGCCTGTTTGAAACATGGTAAAATTATATTTAGCATGTTAACTGCTAAAATCATGAAGTTTGGATAAAAAAATATGAAAAGACACAGGCAATAGTGTACCGAATCCCCACTCCTTGGCCTTCAATATGCAACCGATGCCACTGTATTAACCGTTTTTTTACTTTTTTTGCCGGTCTTAAAATTCCGGAGTAAAAAAATAAAACGATTTGAAAATGTAAGAGTCAATAACCCATCATCACCGCCCATTTTTCCCATATACATAGCCAGCCCGAGCTTCAGGTGGACCACGCGACGTTCAAATGCAATCCTTTCCTCACCAAATTGTTTATTTTCAGAAATATCGTTAAAAACAAAATTCTTCGCCTTGGATTTTAATATCAGACAAAACTATGAAAATAAGGCCCACTCTAATGTACATGCTGAAGGCATAAGAAGAGAAAAAAGCTCGTGTGAATCTAATAAAGAAATATTGTTGTCATTGAGTTGGTGTGAAAAGAGTTTGTGGGCAAGGAGGATCCTTAGTAGTCCAGACGAAGTGTACAGAACCATGTCTATAACCCATGGTGAAATATTAAAATATATCTTTATTCTCATTTATTGGGAAACGACACAAGACGACCAGTAAATTTTCCAAGCAACAAAAAAAAATATTCTACTCTAGCAATAAGGTGTTTTTCGTATACCTCGGTAACATAGAATACTTAGTCCGGAAAAGCATTATTATTTAGACATAAAATTGTCAGTCAAGCCATCAAGGAAAGCATATTTTAAATGCCTTATTAATAATATAGCACTCGAAAAAACAAACCCGACTTTCGGATCCAGAGGTCAAATAATGTTTTCTTTATATTTTTGGGGTCGCTGAGCCCAAATCCGAGGACCAAAATATTTCATAACGTTATGCTTTTAAAATTATCTGCAAGCGTGCCATGAAAGGAGATTATGGAGGTTGTCTATGAATCCTAAGATATAAGATATCCTGCAAAATACCTCTTTTTATGGGGTTTTTGAGGTTATGTCAATGTGCTGGGGTTTTTTTTGATCACGGAATTATATTCAAGGATGCCAAAAACAGGAACAAATCTGAATCCGAAGCCGAGGGCCAAAAACTCCCAGCACGTCAGGGTTCCGACATAACCTCAAAAAAACCAAATAAAACGAATTATTTTGGTGGTTATCTTAGAACCCTAACGTGCCCAAGGTTTTATTCTAATCTCTAAAAACTTTCGACAACATTATTTGTCGAGACCTGTTGTCCGGTCCGAGGTCCAACCTCGAGGTTAAACCTCAGTTATAAGATAATCTCCAAAGCACCTCGCTTTATGTCCGAATCCAGGCGTGCCAAAAACAGATAAAAATCATCGTCGAGCATTGGCTTCGAAAAACATTCTTTATGGGGTGTTTTGAGGTTACACAGCTACACAAAAACAAAATTTATATTTAGGTTCAGAGGCCAGACATGTGTTCTATTTGTTTTGGGGATCGCTGAGTTTGAATCTAAAAACTGTAATTAAGTCCTAACTGATCTCTAAATAAGCATTAGCTGTAAGTTGAACTTTGTAAAATCTATATTGACCCTTTGTGAAAACCAACACCCATATCACCCACGCAGTGCCCACAAAATTTGTTCCTCTTTTGAGTAGATAGAGTATCCCAAAAGTCGGACACCTTGACTACCCATTGAAATTTTTTGTTTTTGGGTTCTTGGTAAAGCCAAAACGCCAGTAATATTATGGGCTCAGTTTTTGTGGCTTAACAATTTTCAAGTAGATTTAACTTAAATAACATGCACACATTAAGTATTAATGCCTTTGGCATTGTGTTAGTATGTATCTGTGCGTGTGTGTGCGTGTATCTGTGTGAAATTCGAGAGAAATGTGTAAATAAGCCTAGGCCTTGGCTGACCCAATGTTTTGCCTTATCAAAAATAGATTGAGGTTAACTAAATATTATAGTTGGTGATGGTCTAGTGTTGGATTTCATTTCTAAGCGTCGTTGGTCAGCAAGGTCACAGCCATGTAGTGGTTGTACATACATAGTACTAAACACATATGTATTTATCAATTGTAACATAAATTCCACTTTATGCGCCGTCATTGGAAATATTTTGTGCTCGGAGCAGCTTCAATCCTCCATAGGGACAATTGACATTCGCCGTTGATATCGCATTGCCTGGAAGCTCAAGGCTAAAAATAAAATTCACACAAATCGCAGAAATGGTCTGTTGCATGGTTGATGATTGTCCTCGGGGTAAGGTTTAGTTTTTAAAGCGTGTGCACAAAAGCATTGCATATATATATGTATATAGGGGCGCCACTGGCATTAGTATTGTCTTTTTATCCCATTGTGCCACAGTGGGTCACAACGTGTGTGAGCGACTGTGTGTGTGTGTGTGTGTGTGTGTGGGCAGGTCATGTCAAGCAAATGTTCAACACTGTCTCATTAATCATGCCGTCGGCCAGTTTGTGCACCATGTTGTAAGTGTATGTGCGGGGTCACCTTTCTTTTTTCACTTAGTTTGAACAAGCACCTACCCACTCCTCTCCACACTCATTCCTTCTCAATCTCGTTTCCCTTGTGTTGCTTGTTCTTTTCGTTTTCTGATTAAAATTCAACTTTTGACTCGTGCATTGTAATGGCTGACATCATTTGCTGCTGCTGCTGACCACCTGTGCCAGCTGTATACCCCCTCCCAATCCCTTACAGATACAAAGACACACCCACCCACTCAGGTCTATGCAGGTCAGGCTCTGTGAATTTGTGTAACACGCTCGGGGCGGCAATCTTTCAAAAAGGCATAGAAAACGCATAGGTCTAGTAGCAAAGTTTTTCATTTGCTCAAAGGCAAAACTTTTACTCCCGTACATGTGTATATACATATATATTTTTTTTTTTTGAGTACGCATTCATTTATTTAAAATTTTTAGCATTTTTGTTGCCTACTTTTAGGCGGCGGCTTTTAGGGTCCTTTCCATACATACACACACACTCGGTTCATGTCCATTGTGCAGCTGTCACGTCCGTCATCAGCATCAGCTGTGGAAAGCAAACAAAATATACAAAAAAAAAAAAATAACAAAATAAAAAAGAATCCCCAACAACAACGCGATCTCCGGCTACAGATACGTGCTGCGCCTGTGTTTGTGAACGGATATGCGTGTATCTGTATCTGTGTGAATCTGTATCTGTATGTGTGTGTGGAAAATCGCGCTTTGTGTCTGGCATGTACGCTGGTGTGCTTAGAGCTCCAGCTGTGTTTGTTAGTTTTCATTACAGGCGCATCAATGCGAGGTGCGCTTCAGAAGTTTCTAAAGGTGCACAAGTAGGTAAAAATAACATATGTACTATATGGGGTAGTTCAGATACCAACGAAAGGGGTGAGTCTCTCTTTAACTATATTATTAATAAGAAACTTTTGATATGCAATCGAGGTAGGGGGCCCACCTTTGTGATTCGTAATCGACAAGAGGTTTTAGACATAACTTTGGTCTCAGACTCTCTGTATGATAAGATAGATCACTGGATGGTATCGAAAGAACATTCATTCTCTGATCATCGATATATAGAATTTAGGCTTCAAGAAGTTTCACAGAAAACCGTCAAAAGTAGAAACCTGAAGAAGACAAATTGGCAAATGTATTTGCACGAACTAAAGGATTATATTCCTGAAACCCCTTCCTTTTATCCTACCAATAGTGAAGAGCTAGATAGCCTTGTGGAGTCATTCACGAGGGCGTGTAAGCGAGCGCTGGATAAAGCCTGCCCCTGGAAAATAAACAGAGGGAAAAAGAAACCACCCTGGTGGTCAGTAGGGCTTAATCAGTTGCGATTACAGTGCAGAAGGCAATTCAATAAAGCGAAATCCTCACAAGAGGATAGCGATTGGACCTGCTACTATGAAAATCTTAAGTTATACAAGAAGGAGCTGACGAAAGCTAAAAGCACCTCGTGGAGGACCTTTTGTGGTGATATTGAAAATGTTACCGAAGCTTCTCGGCTAAGAAAAATTATTTCGAACTCTAAGCAGACTACTGGATACATTCAGAAGCCTGATATGAACTGGACAGAATCTAGAGAGGAAACTTTAAACGTACTACTAGATACACACTTCCCAGGCTCGACCAGTGGCCACATGGTCGAGGCTGAAGTAATCAATAACATCATAGAGCCTGACAAGGGCATCTTAGACCTATTTACGGAACCCAATGTGGAATAGGCAGTTAGAACATTCAAACCCTATAAATCATCAGGGCCTGATGGAATTTTCCCGGGTCAACTTCAATATTCGATAGATTATATTGCAAAATGGCTAGTAACTATCTATAAAAGTGTACTTACACTGGAATGCATTCCTGCCTTATGGAAGGAAGTTAAAGTTGTTTTTATACCCAAAGCAGAAGTACTATTCTCCCTTCGCAACTAGCGAGTTTACAACATGCATACTGTAAGGGGAAATCCACTGAAATAGCTTTAAGCACACTTGTTACAGGAATTGAAAAATCATTAGAGAACAAGGAATTTACCTTAGTAGCGTTTCTGGATATTGAGGGTGCTTTCAATAATATCCACATGCTGGTTAGCAGATTCGTGAATTCAACGTTAGGAGATTCGAAGGTGCTCAGATCGGTTACAAGGGGCACCCCTCAAGGAGGGGTCCTATCTCCTCTCTTGTGGGTTCTAGCGATGAACAAGTTATTGCGGAATCTAGAAGAGAGTAGACATAAAGTTGTTGCCTATGCGGATGACTTTGCCTTGGTTGTAAGTGGGGAATTTCCGAATACCCTCTGCGAGATCATGCAACGACTACTGAATGAGGTTGATCGGTGGTCTAAATCATGTGGGCTAGGTGTTAACGCCAGTAAAACTAAACTTATTATGTTCACAAGAAAACATAAACTACCGGATGTTAGACCTCCAAATCTAAACGGTATCACTTTAACATTCAGCGAAAAAGCACCCTACCTAGGACTGATTTTAGACAGGAAGCTGCTTTGGATAGAGTGATATATAGTGAGATATAGAGTGAGAAAAGCGGCGATAGCCTTTTACTCATGTAAAAGAGCAGTAGGAGCAAGATGGGGTCTGAAACCCCATGTTGTTCACTGGATTTATACAGCGATAGCAAGGCCAATCCTAACCTACGGAGTTCTGGTGTGGTGGCCGGCGGTGAACAAAAATTGTGTACTGAAACGTATGAACTCCATTCAGAGGGCGGCTAGCTTGAGTATCAGCGGCGCCCTTAGAACGACCCCCACAGCAGCGTTAAACGTTATGCTGCATCTATTGCCGATAGATCTTTATAGTAAACAGAGTGAAATCGGCCTTAAGGCTAAGAGAATCTTCGAATCTAGCCATTAGCTCTAGAGGACTCTCGACTATTCTGCGCCAATTTCCGCAAATTCCCAGAACTACTGACTTTGCTAACTCAATGGAGTTATCCTTAAACAAACCGTTCAGTGTAAGTTTCCCATCTCGTGAAGATTGGGACAATGGTATACTAGACTGCAATAGCAAGATTACCATTTTTACGGACGGATCTAAACTCAATCAGGTGGGAGGGGGTGTCTATTCGGAATCGTGAGGCATCAACGAATCCTTTCGTTTACCAAATCATTGTAGTGTCTTTCAAGCATAAGTCATGGCTATAATGGAAAGTATTCGTATCATTAGAAATCGAGTTTTAACCGAAAGAGAAATTCAGATCTGTTCTGACAGTCAAGCTGCTTTAAAAGCACTACAATCGGTCTTATTAGTAGGAAAACTTGGCCGCAATGGAGCTTGAATAAAACCAAGCAACTTTTAAAACTTAACAGACTTGACATAAGAGAGGGTAGACACGCCAATAGATTGGGAGTGGCTTATTTCGACTGCTGTAGAAGCTGTCAGGAGGTAGAGGAAGAGGAAACAGTGGAGCATCTCCTGTGTGGATGCATGGCACTATGCAGGAGGAGACTGTACACACTGGGTTCCGAAACTTTTGAAAATGTTACTGAAGTAACATCAAAAAAGATTGATTAATTTATAATTTTTTTAAACATTTATAATTAATTTTTTTTTATATTGAAATTGACGAATGTTTAAAAAAAAAATTAAAAATAAGTTTCATTTTTTTTAACTCTTAAATTTTTTTTTATTTTATTAAAAAATAGTTATTTGAACTTTTCTTAGAAATAAGAATAATCAAAATTCAAGAAACCGACTTAAAAAGTTATATTCTACACCAGGGCCGTAGAAAAAAAACTCCGGGCCCGGGGGGAATCCCCTCCCCCTTCCTACTCCCCTCTCGAACTATTGACCTTTAAAACAAAATGCTATAGAACTACTAACAGGACTTTAAACTTCATTTTCCATTCGTTAGAAGATGCTTTTTAAAATACGAGATTTAGCAGAAATATAAGTTATCTAAAAGGGAAGCCGTTTTTTGACAACTTCATCGACTAAAAACCATTCTTCGAATGTTGTCTAAAATCGTTAGTTATGTTAAAAAAAAAAAGTTAATTTGTATATAGATTTATTTAAATTTCAATTAGGGTCTGAGGTCTAGTTACTCGTTGCCCAAATGTTTATTAGTTATAGTACTGTTATTGTATTATAACTAATATTTAAATAAATAAATAAAATTTCAATTTCGAAAAAGAGTAAATTTCAATCAATAATTTTTTTATATTTATTCAGTCATTTGAGATAGCGGCAAATTCTTTAAAATGGCGCTGGAACTTACAATTGAACTTTCAAAATATGGCCAACGTGAAAGTCGGTCAACTTCAAGATACTCTATACTTTAGAAATACAAAAAAAATAAATAAAAATTGCCTCGACTGGAACTGGAGCATGAGACTCAATTCAACATTAAGTTTTGAGGCAAACGCTCTGTGAATTGGGGTTCTTTTATGTATGCCTGCAATTTTACCAAAGCATTTTATATTGAAATAATTTTAAAAATATTCTTTGATATTCTTAGATTATATTTATGCCAACTTAAAGTTATATATTTATTGACAATTATTTTTAATTATTTTTTTTATACAAAATCCAAAAAATAGAAAGCACAGCCAAAACGACTTTTCTATCATACACGAACACATGAGAATAAGTGTTTTAATTTTAATAAATATTGTTGTTAAAGTAATATTTTTTTGTAAATTTATTTAAAAGATAGAATAATAAAGAACTAGCAATATTTTAATGAAAATTAAATGTAAAAACATATTATATAGTTATAAAGATGGCGTATGTTAAAGTCGGGGTCGGACCCTGTACCACTAGATTGCAATAAAATCCGGTATATTTAAGAACACCAAAATACATTTGATTGCCAAATTAGGTTACGATATCCTCATAAACAACCAAAAACTGACGAATTTTGAACCTATGGGAGCTATATTATACAGTCAACCGATATTTATCAAATTTGGTACAGTGCTTGGGAACTATAAAAGACTTCCGAGTGTCAAATTTGGTTACGATATCTTTATAAACAAACGAATTATCCATCTAAAACTTTTTGTTTTTTTTTAGGTCCTCTGAAACGCCCCTATGGGAGCTATATAATATAACCCCGATAACGAAAAAATAAAATAATCTTGAAAATTTTGTTGCTCTAGCTCTTACTATCTCTGAGATCTAAGCGTTCATACAGACGGACGGACGGACAGACGGACATGGGTATATCGTTTTCTCTAGTCACCCTGATCATACTTTAGGTAACTTTGGGGGGTCTCAGACGTTTCCTTCTGTATGTTTCATACATTTTCGGCTTGCACAAACTTAATATACCCTTTGTACCATACGGTACAGGGTATAAATAGGTGCAACATTGCGCCAACCATGTCAGCTGTTTTGTATGAAACAAAAATAATTTCGCGCCAACACAACAAGAGAATTTATCGGAAAAATATGGGAAATATACGAATTTATCGAAAATTAAAAGGGAAATATCGACAAAAAAAAATGCGTTTTCCGGTGCACGCAAAATTGAATCCGAATAAAATTATTCAGTTTGGTGTTTTCTGAAACACGGCTGACTATATTGCTTAGCTAAAACTTCTATTCCATTTACTCGAAACTAGCAAATGCCGTTTAATGAATAATTTTTCAGGTAAAAGGCCACCTACCAAATATCGAAGTCAACCATGGTAACTGCATCATCACAGGCGTCCTTTATGTACTTTAAAAAATTTAACTTTTCCCCCAAACTCCATTAAATTTTCGACTTTTTATTTTAACCGAATTAATCGGCAAAATTTTATATAATCCCTGGCATAAGTAAAGCATACTCCCAATGCTGTGATTTTGGCTCAATTTTAGACAAATAAATATTTTATGCTGATTATAGTTGATTCAAATTTGATTCAAATAAATCGAAATTGGTCATTAATTTAACATACACACTATTTCCATTATTTTTAAGCTTTCAAATAAAACATTTATTTTTAATGTGTATTTAGCAATTTAAACGCTTTGCAATAAAATTAATAATGCGTCAATACAGAGTACTATCATAATAGCCAAATCATCATTATGATTATTGCCAAATTCAGCGAAAAAAAGTTACACTCGAAAAAGTTGGTGACCCTATAAATTTGGGAAACACTTTGGTATCACTTACTATTAGAATCAACACGCCTACAAAAATGATTGCACAGTGTAACAAGTGCCATTAATATGACAAGAACTTTTAATGCCACCCTCGCAGACAGGGTTGCCACGAAGCCAATCTATACCGATTTTTTATTTGGTCGCTGCTCACTCAAATTGCCATCAATATTTACATTTGACAAATGCAATTGCCGAGATGCTCACACGCTGTTCCAATCCGTATCTCGAATCCAATGCCAATGCCAGGTCTACCTGCTAATTATGTCATTAAATTTGCACAATTTGCTTCCCATTTCAGGGGCTCAGCCTTTGGCATCGATTGAAAATTAGAGCTTTTCACAGGGGGGTATAGTTAGTGGCAGAGTTGCCAAATTTAGATAAAAGCCTGCACAAATATTTATTGTGCAAGGTTTGTTTTAGTTTGTTCTTTTCAATTTTAGTTTTTCGTTTTTTTTCGTACTCGTTTTTAGGTACTCGTTTTTCCATGCAAAACTCTCTTGACTTTTGCACTTTAAATGCGCAAAAAGCATTTTGCAAAAGAGAAAAATAAAGTAAATGTCTGAAAAAGAAGCTGGAAAAACCATTTGCTGTGCAAATAGGAATCAAATATACTTTAGTGCACGTTAAATGCAACTCTGGCCAACTACGTGGCCGAGTTTCGGAGTTTCGGGGTTTACTGGTTACTGGTTCGACGAACGACTAACGACTTTTTCCAGGGCAAACAAAACGAAACAAAGCGCAAATTATTTATTTCACGTTGTCTCGCTAATTGAGATAAAATACATTTTAATGTTTAGCCAAGTTTGCACTGAAAGCAATGCATTCAAATGGAAAATTCTATTATGAGTAGAAGGCTGCAATTCCGTATGGGACTTCGAAAAATGAGTTCCCCCAGACAAGCAATGAGATGCAGTTGAAGTTGCTTTGGTTTTGCAACAAATATATTAAAAATATGTCTAATTGAAATAAGGAATATTAATTTAAAATTATTGCATGATTTTAAGCAATTTCAATACATAGAGGGTGTTTTTTTTTAGAAATTCTTCGTTAATACTTAAGCTGAAAACACAAAGTGGCATATACTTAAGTTAACTATTGGAGATGGAAAATATTTGGAGGCGTATGTACATTGTGGAGCCCCTAGTAGACCCTATAGGGATTCTGTTGCGGTCAGTGTCACTTTGGACTTCCTGATTCTCCGCCGAAAAAGCTTCATGTTTCAGGATGTATCAGCAGTTCATGGGCAGCTAGTGGTTTCTCTTTTGGTTAAGGAGGGTAAGACAACGCCCGATATTTTGGTAATTGTTTTTTGTTTTAAACAAATTTGATATTATTGTTTAATAAAATAACAAATATAAAAAATAAAAAAAAAAAATTAAATTAAAAAAAAATACATATTATATTATTTCCTACTTTATATCTTACAAAAGGTAACATACCAAACCTTCCGCTAGGAAACCTTTTCAATTCTTCAAGAGAATGTATGTATATCATGAAAATTTTAAAGAAATTCATTATGATTCAAGGTACAAATAAATAGGTCAACTTAAGACCTCAGTCTGCTGAGAGCTACTTAGGACTGTTGCTTACCAAATAAGAATTACTTTAAAAAAAAGAAACAAAAAGTTTTTATATTAAAAAAATTAAGCTAAGTGTCTTAAAATATTTTCATTGGATCCATTTGTTTTATGTGGTAATAAAGTTATTTTATATGATACGCACACTACATCATTACAAAAAAAGTATTTCTTTTTTTCATGACTTAATGCCCACCTTTTCCGCCATTTTATTTGACATCATATAGTCACCAGCGGACAATCAAGACGTGTCTAAAGATACCTCATTTGTCAATTTATGATAAATGATTTAGAAGTTATGAGCGAACAGATGAACATACTGGTTAGGATCAAAAAGTAGTTGAACTGAATTAATTTACATTTTTTTAACTATTCGGTAAAAAAAAATAAAAAAAAACTTACCAATTGGTAACAGAAGTATCTGTATATATTCGGATAGCCAGGCGGCAACTGAGTCCCTCACCTCTTTGATATCATGTATGAAGTCGGTGAATAACTGTCGCTCATCTCTGGAGGAGATGTTTTCAAAACACCTCATCTGAATCCCGGGACACAGGGATATTGAGGGCAACAGCATTGCAAATTAAGCATAAAATCCCATTTTGCTCACACTACTAATCGAACGTGCAATCGAATATCCAATACGAGCAGAATCTCACGGCAAACTTGGCCGGTGTATTGCAGGAAAAGAACCGAGGAACTTTGCTGTTTAAATAGAGCTCAATGCTCGAAAGTTATCCGAGCAATCACTGGACACTGCTTAACGCTCCCCACCATGACTTCTGCAGAAGTTGTGACGATGAGGAAGAGCTGGAGTACCTGGAGGTACCAAGGTTTCGCTTCCCCAAGTCATACTTTTGTCATGATTTATCCCAGCACTCAGAACAGAGTCCAAAATGCCTCTTAGTGCTTATTCAGGCCACTGGATGGTTGTGAATTAGAACATTAGAGGACCTACTAGTGGGGAAGGGTGGAGGAAAGTCCACCATTGCGGTATCACAACGGGCCTATCTTTTGGCCTAAGTGAGTTGCGACGTGTCCCAGCTGCCGCCTTAACCTAACCTTACCTAACCTAACTATTCGGTACAAAGCCTTAGTAATCATCGAAATTGCACTCTTAATCTACAACAAATCGCTTTCCGGGATGCCCTTCAGAGACGACATCGCGGCCCTTGACGACCAAGGAAAACGTCCCTTAGAAAACGTCTACGGCGCTGTGTCAGTTTCTCTTGGGGTCCCGCTTGAGCCGAGAAAAGAGAAAGAGGTCAGATCTGGACTGTAAAGGGGCTGGGACAGTGTAGCAACCCTGTACTTGGCCAGAAGCACAGTGAAGCTTCCGAAGAACGCGTTTGCGCAACCATCAATCACGTTCACATGAAACCTGTCATTCACAGTTTGTCCAGGGGGTACAAACTCACTGTGAACCACACCACGACGGTCAAGAAAGCAGATGAGCGTGGATCACGTGATATCACTGCTTGAGATTTGTTTACATCTTGGATCGCGACAACACTTCTTAACTGAGGTTCATGGTAATTGACGTGCTCAATCTTCTCTTGCCCGCAGGAGAATAAAAAAAATATGCTACCAAGCTAAGTTGGGCTGAACGCCATCGACCTACTGCTACAACTAGCTTACGCCATCTAGTGACAATTGCTTGCGCCATCTAGCGACGAAATAAATAATGACGGGTACAACGAAGTCAAAAAAACTTTTTTATATAATTGATAAAAATCTAGTTGATAGAAAGTCCTAAAGTGTTCGACAAATTAAGCGCTTGCAGTCGGAATTCAGAAGTACTCGGCTTCTAAGATAAAAGTCTTTAAGTCTTCTAATTGCCGTTAAAAATGTCAAACTTAGTAAAATTGGTTTCAACACACTAGTAAGTAATTGAGCAGAGCCCACATCTCAAGCTGTCATTGGTGAATTGGAAAGATTCAAGCTGTGAACAATACCAAAAACAATGACAAAAATAAAAATATTTCAGCAAAAATGTAAGTTGCTGCGCCAGCAGTCGGAACAAGTACATATCTGCAAACCACATTTCCAGTGACAAATACATCGAAGCAACAACTTATAAAATCCTAAATTTTTATCTACAATATATTTTACGCTGACAAGGGGTATATGGATTTAGGTATGATATTTGGTAGTAGAAAAACTAACTTCAGAACTTACGAGAATTACTGAATACTGAAAAAAGTCAGTCCATACCGCATATGAAAGATTTTTGAGTATCTTTTTATTAACCACGTTAAGAAAATTGGGCACTATGGTCCAAAAAAAAAAAAAGATAGGTTCTGGAAACTAACAAAATTTATGAAAAATTAAAGAGAAGTTTCCAGGTCTTAAATCAGAATATACATATGTATATCAAAAATCCGTAATAGGCACACATGTAGCTTACAACCTAGACCCTAAGAGCCAAGTCTCACAAATTTCAAGGGCGTTTATGGTATAAATTTAAAAAGTAAAATAGGATTACAATCGTGGCGCTATAGTCAACCTGCAAAAAAAAAAAAGGTTTTTTATGATACAGTAACAAAAACTGTCTAAAAATAAAGGGATAGGGGCCAAAAGATTTTGGAGTGTATGTAAGCTTCGATAAACTAAATTTATGCCTGCTGGTTGTTCATACATATTTGTACCCTAGTTTTCTTCATTTCTACTTTATTTATTTGTTATTTTCTTTATTTTATTCTTCCTTTAGAATTTGAACAATGCGCTTTTTTGCAATGAAGCTGTTTGTCAGACAGTATCTATTCTTTATATGTATATGTGAGTATAAAATTTGTGAGTGCATATATTTTTTTTTTGAAATTTATTTTTACTAGCGCTGCAAAGTATGCTGTACATATTGCCATGGTTGCCAACTAAAGCCAGACACGCAAACAAACAACGATAACGATAACAACAACGAAAACAACTCTGAGTGAGCTGAAGAACAAGAACAAAAACAGCAGCTGCAGCTGCCACACTAACAAGCGGCAAATCGTTTTGCACTTATTGCCACACATAGTGGGGGAGAGTGGAGATAGGAGTGAGCGGTTTAGACACGTTCCACCCACAAAACAATAGCTGGAGTTAGCCGCAAATTTAAACCAAAAACGAATTCAAATTCACATTCAAGCCAACCAAGCTGTCAGCCATGCTGTATTGTGGTCAACAATTTTGATTGTTTTGTGGGTAGGCAGTAGCTACACTTGGGAGTCTGATGGGCGGAGTTGAAGTTTGAGCGCCATGGGGACAGACGTTACGACGGAAGGAGTCTAAAAGCAAACATTTAATTGCAGATGCAGTTCGTGCAAACTATGGTTTTGCCTACTGCCAATTCTTTGTCAGCTTTTATGCGCATTACTTGTGGAGTAGAAGGGTATAGTGAGTTCAGCTTGACGTATGTAACAGAGAGAGAAAGATATTTCTGAAATTGTAAAGCATACAAACGGGAGATTTTTCTTTAGCAACGCCTGTTAAGCTCAAAAGTTACCTACAAGCAGAATTTCTAGATTTGATTGGATGTTAGATTGAGGATCTTTATCATACGACATTTGGTTCGGCAGAACAAATATACACAGTCAGTTTCAAAGTAAAGAGGACTCTGTCGATAGGGACAATTCTTGTGGCGCCATCTATATGCGGATATAGGCGTTCAAAAGATACATCCTTTCCAGTCTAAATTTCATGACATTTAAAATTATGGAAGCGGAATTATTGCGTTATAAGTGACAGTATGTATGTTTGTGTCATCGGTATAAAACACGTCTTTTTCGTTTCTTGATCGTATTGGAAACACCACATTTCGCCACCAGTAAGAATATTGTAAAGGACGTTTTCGTCCTTTTTGGCCTCTTCAACGATTTGGATTCTGCGCAATTTTTGGTAGTCAGTCAGCTTGTGCGGCACAAAGTGAGCACACACCTTCCGATAGCCCAAGTGGTAGGTCAAAATGCGATGGATCGAATCTTTGGACATTCCCAATTCCATTTCCATTAAACGCAACGATGATTTTGGCTGAATTTTGTGAAAATCACGCACTTTTCCGATGTTCTGTGGCGTAATCACGAATTTCGGCCGATATGGAGGTCATCATTGATGTCTTCAGGACCGTTTTTAAAGCACGTATACCACTCGTCACGCTGTAGAAATAAAGGAAAGTGCAGTGGATAGTATTGCCGCGATTTCTTCAAATAAATATAAAAGGAAGCACACAGGAAGCGGAACCCCTTAGTTTCTTTTAATCTTTTTCAAAATAAATTCTACCTCAAAAGATGGCGTACATTGAAGTCGGGCGCGGACGACTTTAAGATACCCTGTACCACCACATTGCAAAAAGATATTTATTTGTTAAATTTGGTTAAGATACTTTCATAAGCAAGCGAGAAACAGACGAATTTTGCACAAAAAACGTTTTTTGACCGATTGGTCCTATATATATAGTATAGTATATCAAATTTCAAATTCAAATTTGGTTACGATATCGTTATAAACAAACGAATTATCCATCTAAAACTTTTTGTTTTTTTCGAGGTTCTCTGCAAAACCCCTCTGGGAGCTATATAATATAACCCCGATATAGAAAAAATAAAATAAACTTGTCTCCCCTGACATAATCACGCTTCTAATCTGAGAATTTGTTTGCCCTAGCTCTTACCATCTCTGAGATCCAGGCGTTCATACAGACAGCCAGACGGACATGGGTATATCGACTTCTCAAGTCACCCGATCATACTTTGGGTAACCGTGAGGGGTCTCCGATGTCTCCTTCTGTATGTTTTATATATTTCCGGCTTGCACAAACTTAATATACCCTTTGAACCATGCGGTACAGGGTATAAATAAAAAGAAACACAATTCTCAGGCACCGCCTCAAGTAAAGAGTATCCCACAGTCGTTCACCCGCATAAAAAAGGCAATTTTTAGTTGTCAGTTTTCAGCAATTGGAACTGCAACTTGTTGCATCTCTATTGGTATTTGTGTCTATATTTTGATTGCGCGGCTTTGTTGGCTCGCCAATCAAACAGTAAACAATCATAACTGCTCGTTTGCATACCAATGTGTCTACACAGTAAAAAACAGTGTTGCCTTAGTAAGCCAAAAATATTTTAAATGTGTGGATAAAAGGCGAACCTAAATTAAAAACTGAATTGTTAAGCCTTACTTTATGGTGCAAAACTTACTAAAGATAGCTCTTTTTTTTTATCTGCTATGATTGATTGATGATGGTTGAAGCATCTCCAATTTCAATTGAATAAATTTCTTTGGACGGACAGGACGACACACATGTTAAAATAATATATGTATTTTGATATTCAAAACACTTGAATATAGACCTTGTGGAGAGTTACTCTTATTCTTCAAGCACTCACTATTTGGCTATAGTGTATATTAAGTACGTATCTCTCCAAAAAAAAACGTCTAAAATCTCAGCACTGCATTACAAGCTTCAACTCTCACATCATATGCTTTATGCACTTGCCAAAAAAATGTTGTCTTAATAAATAAAATAAATTCCAACTAAACCCTTTCCCTGCCGAATGACTCCCCAGACTGAACTGGCCTGACATTTTGACAGCTTCCTTGCCTAAGCCCAAGTCACAACACATAAAAGAGCCTACATAGCACATACCTTTACATTTATAGATACTACGTATATTTATTTTCACTCACCTAATGGCTTATATACCATACATAGCAACCCTTTGTTGCAGCAAATAAAAATTTATGGCAATGAGCCTGATAAATAACAAATAGCAAAAGCAAAACAAATACACTGTAAACAGCCAAATAAAATATGGCAAATAATCGCATCATAATGCCTGAAAAGAGCGGCTTTGAGTGTGGGAGAGAGCGAGAGTGAGAGAGACTTTAAGTAGCCTATGCCACAATGCAGCAGAGTATTATTTATATGTGTGTGTGTATATCTGTGTGTTTGTGTGTGTGTGTGAGAATACTCTGGAGACGCAGTTGTATTGTGGCCAGGCTAAGAGCTGCCAAGCCAGCCAAACAACGCAATTTAGCTCATAAAATACACACACAGACAGCAACGTACACACAGACACTCACACACGCACAGATACTGCCACTAACTCAGCAAGTTGCGTGTGGCACGCTGCGTATACGCATTCTAAGCACATTTAAAACGTCGCACAGTGGTCGAAATAGTCAATCAAGCAGAAATTAATTAAATTTTCAAGATATTGATTGGCATGAATTGTATTTGTTTGTTTCAATTAATAGGCATTAAAGCCCCTCAATTATCCCAATGTATATTATCTTAGTATTTTTACTTTATTATCAATTGGTTTTTTTAATTTTAAAATTTATAAATTATTTCTCAAAAATAAGTATTTTCTTTGGTATTTCATAAAAACATTTAGAAATTGCAATTAATGATATGACACAGTTTTAACTGATTTAAGGACACAACAAACAATTTTTTGCAAGTACAATTTTGCCTATGCTTTATTAACTTTTTAAATTTAAAAATTCTGTATAAAATCATCTAAAGTTGGCCCTTCTCGGGACATAGAGTTAAGAGTGCAAATTTCGATTATTTATCGATTAATTCTTTCTCGTTAACGAAAAGAGATACTCAATATTTTTTTTACAAACTCTGAATTAAAAAAATGTGGTACAGTCGAGGCGGTGCACGACAGTGGAATACCCTGTACCTTTTGTGTCAAAAAAATTTTTCCTGCATATTCCATCTAAGAACTTTCCAATTGGAATTTATTTTTTTTTGGTGAAAATCGATATTTATACCTATAAGTTCCCTAAGTTTTTACCCATTTTGATGAAACTCGAATGTTACAACAAAGAACTTATTTAAAGTATACGGGGTAAGTTTCAAGTTGGTATGTTGAGGGGTGTGGGAGAAAACACGGTAAATGGATTGCGGGAGGTGGGGGACCGCATCGATAAAATTTGGATATGGATTTGTTTATTAGAGCCACATGAATCAGCTTACCAAAAATTGTGATTCTAGGTCACTTGTAGCCATAATTGCGTAGAGTCAAATATTGACGCAGTATATTGGCAAGGAGAGGTGAAATTTTCACATTTTTGACTATAACTTCTGTTGTATTTGTCCGATTTTGTTCATTTTTTACACATAGATGCATGTAACTACAATGCATTGCTCTAAAAACCGCGAAACGCTACTGCGGGGGAACGGGGGAAGATATTGACATGATTCAACAAACTTCATCTGCTTAGGAAATATGCGCACCAGCTGGTAAAGTTTCGTGTCTCTAGCTCTTATAGTCTCCGAGATCTAGGCTTTCATACGGACGGACAGACGGACGAACGGACGGACATGGCTCAATCGCTACCCGAGGTTATGATACGCATTTTGGTATAAAGGACTTGGGGTCTGCCACGCCTCCTTCTGTCCGTTACATACATTGCACAAATCTAGTATACCCTTTGTACCTATAGGTACAGGGTATAAAAATGTTTTTAATCATAAATTCTCTGAATTAAAAGATTTAGGTGATACTCGGTAACCACATTCCACGTACGTCAAAAAATCCCGAAAAAGTGTGAAAATCGTAAAAAATACCTAAATTTTACAGACATTATTAAATTCCACGTCTAAGCCTTTAAAAACATAATAGACTTGGCCAGACCTCAATCAAAGATGCTCTGGGGCAAAATTTGTAAATAATATGTCACAATCAAAAAAAAAAAAAAATAAGGAATTTATAAAAACCTAAACCGCCAACGTACAAGCAAAAAAATGTCTGCGAAATCCGAAAAAAAATCTGTGCTCAAGATACAAAATAAATATAATAAAAATAATTAGTTAAGATTAGAATATACGGTTTTAAAATCAAATTAAAAACAGTCAAAAGAATAATGGGATTTCGTTCTGTGCATATCCTGAAAAGATCAACCTTATGTTTAAATCGCATAAGTCTAAATCTTCAACTTTATTTATTTAGTGCCTAATTAATGCCTAACATTTTTTATTTATTTTTTTCTTTTTATTATTATTTATTATTATTAATACGCCTCATGTTTGTTTTTTTTATTGCCTTTTTAATATCCTTTTTTAAAGCGAAGTTAACGCTCTTAACCGGATGAGTTAAACATTTTTCTAGCCATATCTGCTTTTCTTTTATGTTATGAAAATGACAAAAAGTTGTTTAAATAATTTAAGCAATAATTTCTATGCTACAATTTTCTTATGTTCTTATAAAAAGCTAAGAAGCTGTCAACTTTCAAACATAACTTTAGTAACTACACAATACCTTTTTTTTAAAAGCCAAACAAAAAGTTAAGAACTTCTAAAAATTAAATGTGTTTCTCTTGATAAAAAAAAGTTTGTGAAGTATGCTTTTAAGACCAAAATCTCGATTTTTTGCCACTTTTTTTTATCTAGCAGTTTTTTAACATTAAAATACATTTTTTTCTAATTATATTTAAAATAAAAAAAAAAAATTTGTTTATTTAATTATATTTTAAATAAAAAAGTTTTTTTGAAAACTGACGAATGTGATTAAAAATTAAAAAACAAATTTTAAATAACTATTGTTAAATTTAAAAAATTTACTTTATTTTTTATAGACTGATCATTCTAAAATTTATTTTTGTACAAAACAATCATAAATACCTAAATGGCTGGATGTGCGTACCTTAAATATATTTTTTTGATTAAGGCCCATACGCAGTTCGAAAATTTTCGCACGGAATGACAAAACTTCATACAAAAAAAAAACCCCCCAAATGGGATATCATTCCGTGCGAAGTTTTTTGAATGGCTTATGGGCCTTTAGGTTGAAGTTATTAATAAATTTAAGCTAGTTTGAAGATTTCGACCACTTTAGTAATGAAAGGTATACTTAAAAAAAAATCATATATCCAGGCTAATCTCTGGGCTAAATTTCATCTTTTTAGGTTAATCTCCAGTCTTGATGTACCTTAAATATTTTAAATTTAGGTAGAAGCACTTTAAAAAAAAATTTTTGTTTCTTAAATAATTTATTTTGTAATAGTGATCCCTGGGCTTAATGTACCTTAAATATTTTGAATAAGGTTGAAGTATCTTTTTCCTTTTTTTTTTTAAATTAATTATAATGTTATAAATGATATAAGCAAACGATAAAAAAAAACTTAAAAAATCATCTTTTCAGGTTAATCTGTTGGTTTACATATGAAAAAAATATGAATAGCAAAAAAAAATGTTGTATATAAATTTTTATAAAGCTCGTATTTTTTTAGCTTCCCCTAGCGCCACCTCAGTTAACGCAAAAGATCCCTTAGCTGAGATTATTAAAAAGCTAAGTTGTTTCGACAATTTCGACCACTGTGCGTCATGCGGCCATTGCTTCTTAATGCATATGGCAAACATTTTCGTTTCGCGCCATTTTATGGCAGTTAACAATGCTTTTTGTTGGCACAGTGGTACTAAGGCGGTTTAGGATTGGGCGTTTCTCAATCCCCCTCGGTATAATAATGACAACTCGTTTATTGTGGCTTCAAATATGTGTCTCAATGTTTGACTTGTACTTAGCATTTGCAGGCTATTAAACGCAGTTGCAGAAATACATTAAATATTTTTTAAATATGTCACAATGTGAGTATATGTATATACATATCTTTTCAAACAACCTTTAGATTGATACATTTAAGCTGCTTGCGAGCAACTTGCACATGGTCTCTCAACAAAATTACTTTATTTTTTTTTTTTTTTTTCTTGACATTATGTACGAATATAAGGTATCGCTCCTAGTCGGAGCATAAGGCCTTATTTATAAATAAATATAGATTTTGCTCCTGTGACTGATAAGCCGCTTGTCCACAAAAACTTTAAAAGCAGTAAAAAGTGTATGAAAGCTTTAGAAGATACTAAGCAAATAAAATGTAGGAGGTACAACTTGGGAAATATTTTTTTTAAATTTTATATATATGTCGGGTCAGGATTATTTTCTAGCAAGTTTTCCATTTTGTCTTTGATAAAAAACTGTGCGTAACAACGAATTCGCCGTGCTGTAGGTTGCCGTGATCAAAACTCAAACTGTCACACAGCTTCTTTGTTCGTTTTTCAAAAGACCACACACGTAGCGAGCTCATACTGCCTTCTCACTCTCACTACAGCAGCTACCATGGGACTACGTTCAGCAGCAGCTTACATTTGTCCTGCTCTAATAACTTTTCAATCAAATCTGCATGGCATGTCAATCAAGAAGAATTTGGGATGCAGTCTTCTTTAATGAGTATAATCTTAAGCAATTACAACGTGGTGACTATCCTTTTTGTTTTGCTTTTTGAATGTTTACTATCGGCAAAATTAATTAAAGTTAAAATTCGACTTTCGGAAGTTTTTGTCAAGCCAATAATCACTCTACGAATTTCTTTACAAGCATCATAATGGGCAAATGGGATTCCTATTCCCAGAAAAGCGAGATATATATAAGATAACTATTTAAAGTTATTTCAATTATATTGGGAAACTTAAACAGCTGTTTGACATCATTTACATCTTAAAAAGTACAAAAATCATGTTCAGCCTTTTAAATCCTTACATTTTGTATAAAAAATTGTATGCCTCTGTACATTCAGTACCCGCAATTGTATTAAGTATTCGCAGTGTGGCTGCCAAACGCATAAAACTTCAGCTGAGCAGGTTATTGTTGTGTATCTATTGTCATTGTTGTTGTAGTTGTTTTTGCCTTAGCCGTCGAGGTGTAACTTTTATTCAACTCGTAACTTTTAACGCTTTTAGCTGTTGATAGCCCAAAAGTTTTCAACTTGGACTAGCAACAAAGATATCAGGGAACCAGAGAGACAAGGAACACTGTCAGACGGACTGATATCTAGTCATAAAGCTTTGTAATACTCAAACACTTTACTTTGGCCCACTTACCTTTGTTATTAATGGATTTAATTAGCGAAAACACATTTTTTGTTTTTTAATACTTATTAAACGGAAATGGGATGTTTCCAATACTCTGGTATAAATGTGTCCACATAGTGATGAGCTTGAAATCGTTGGGAAGCAAATTAAATATGTAACCTAAATTAAGTTATTCGAGCATTTTTATGCAGAAATTATAATTTCCATTCATAATATTGTAGAAAAAATATAACTACAAAGAAAATTGAATAAATTTTCAAAAATCTTTTTTCTATTATTAATTCATTAAAGTCTTTGTTAGAGACAAAAAATCAAAGGTATCTCAAAGGATAACTCTGAAGAGCTATTGGTCTGGCAGCCATTCTAACCAAAAATGTTATAAAAGACATAAATAAGTCAAGTGTTTTGGTCTTAAAAAGTCTCGACTATAAAAACTATTAATTTTTTAGAGATTATAAACAGGCGCAAAAAATCGATTTTTATATTGGATTAATATTTTTGAATTTTTAGGCATTCGGTAAATATTTCTAAAAAATGGTTTGCCCATTGAAAATTTGTATTATAAGCAATTAAAGTTAAAAAAAAAAAGAAAACTTCCCAAAAATTAGTGAAAAATTGAAAACTAAAATCATAAAAATTATAAAATATTTTACCATTTTCGACTTTTAAGACTAAATATAAGTTTACAATTCCTAATTTTCTTTAAGTTCAATTTAAATTTAATTTTAATTGAAAGGGTCTAGCTGGATAAGTTACTGGAAACTGCCGCCAGCGATTTTTAAAAACTAATGATGCAGTTGGATGCATATAGCAAAAAAACAAATGTTCGCAAAATTTCAGTTTTTAACTAAGTTACGGCTTAATTAAAAAAAAAAAGTGTTTTTCGTTTTAATTTAATTGTGAGTAAACTACTGAATATTTTTGAACCAATTTTTTTTTTATCTGATATATTTAATTTCTTTTTAACCAACACAATTTCATAAAAAATATGAAATTTTCTTATTTTTTTTTTGGTATGTTCCTTAAATATCTCAATCACCATTTTTTTTATAAAACACGTGTTTTTATAAGTTCTTTATTTGGCGTGGACATGAATCAAATCGATTTGTTGGAACAATGCTAAAAAAAATAAAGCAAAAATTTTTTTATGTTTTTTTGAAAAAATGTATAAAATAAATTTTTTGTCAAAAGATGGCAAAATTACATAGTTTAATGCAAATAATTAAAAAATAGTTTGTTGAGCAATGTTAAAATTGTTATATTTACCTACAAAAAAAATCTTTTTTTTCACCATATAAACAAGAAGTATGTATTCTATTAAATATTATAAAAATGTATTATAATTTTTGCAATCTTCTGACAAAAAAAAAAACATTTTTTTTATACATTTTTTTAAAATAACATTAAAAAAAATTGTTTATTTTTTTAACATTGGTCCACCAAAATCAATACTTAAAAAATAATAAGAAAATTTCATTTTTTTTTTAAGAAAATCTGTTGTTAAAAAAAATTAAATATTTTTTTTTTAAACAGCCCTAATTTTAAAATTTAAATATAATTTTTATAATAAATCATAGAAGATATATATGCCTACATATTTATTAAAATTTTAAAAGTAAATATAAATTTACTTTATTTTACTTACTTTGCTTAATTTCTTTAATTTATATTATATTTAATTTTAAAATTTAAATATAATTTTTGCAGTAAATCATTCAAGATAATATATATTTATTATAATTTTCAAATTAAATATAAATTAAGAATTCCTTAATTTCTTTAGAGTGTAAGTTAAATTTGAATTTTAAAATTTAAATATGATTTTTATAATTAATCAAGATAATATAATATCCCTTACGGAAGCATTTTTGGTTTTTAAAAATTAATGAACTCACAACTCTAAAGTTTCTTTTGTTGTTTAAAAAAAAAATTCTGTGCAAATTTTGGATGTTTTAAATTAATTTTTAAATTTAAAAATATATATTGTTATAAATCATTGATGCTAATATAATATTCCATTTTAGTTCAAGACCAACTGTATAATACAATACAATTCTCAATCGTGTGAAACTTATAATTAAATTTAAATTTCATTTTCAAATTTAAATAGAAATTTTATTAAAAATCATTTAAGATAAAAGAAATAATACATAATAAATTAGAAATAATTATTTTCAAAAATCCAAGCACTTTATTTATACTTATATAATTTATATAAATGTATTTAATTTAAAAAATATTCTCTCCAATTTATTCTTTGGGTAAATTTAATCCTAATAATATTAAATATTACATTTTTTTCAGCTAAAGGTTTAGTTTGGTTACAAGGTTAAATGACCTTTTTACCCTTTGTAACAGATCACAAATAAAGATTTCTCAAGATAAAAATAGACACGCTTCACTTGGCTATGAGCTAGGGATGAGCATTAATGATTATTATCTGTTCGGAGCTCCAGCTTCTAACCCTTTTAAACGTGATTGTTTTTTTGTTTTTTTTGTACATAAATTAAGCTTTATTTATTTTTAAAGAATTTATGCTTTTGTTGAAAAATTAATGTTTTTTTATTCAGAAAAAAATTTAGTTGACATAGGTATTTAGGCTTAAAATTATTTATTTTGTTAGTCATATTCATAAACACATCCACACAACTATGAACACATATTAAAATAAAAGTTAGGCCTAAACATTCCAATTGCAAATTTAGTTTAATATTCGTTAAAAATTTCATTACTTTATTTCGTTGATTTTTTGAAAATAAAATAAAAAATTTTAAATATTTTTTGTATATTCCAATAGCAATATATATAAAATAAGATATAAATAATGCTAGCTACTTTTTGCATTGATATATCGATCCACATATATTTATTTAAGGCAGCACTCGAAAAAAAAGGAAAACAATTTAAAAATATAAACACAACTCGTAAAAAAAAAATATGTCGCCCACATTATGCTGGAGTGTAAACAAGGCTTCAAGAGGAGCACATACGCACAGATACTCAAACACACAGATACACATACACACACAGATGCACACATCTATAGAGACATGGAATACAAAAACAGCAGCAGCGGCAACCTTATGCGTCACTTGCTCGGCAAACGGAAATCACTAAAGGCGTTTCCTGTCACATGTACATGCGTGTGTGAGTGTATGTGTTGACTGCAACAACAAATGTTGTGAAAATCCTGAAAGCAACACAGATACACACACATGCACCTATAGATAAGCCAGTACGATAAATGACTTTTGCTGGGGTCAATGGGTCGTTCAAGCGTCCATATTAAATGTCAGCCATGCTTGTCATAATAGACAACACTTTGTACACACATATACTCATATATATACATATGTATATATATGCATATGTATAGAGCTGGCTCAAGATTTTTATGCGACTATAAGGAATTTTTCTAAAAGATTTTCTTTTAACGCCCCACAAGCTTCGCATATAAGTAAGCCTCTATTGTTGTTGTCAGAGCCAACCATGAGCCTTGTTAAGAAAAAAAAAATAATATGCATGCCAACATTAAATAACTTCAATCTACTTTAAAGGACTTGTATATTCACTCACACATAAACCCACTCACACACACACACACGTACTCATAGAGACCCATAGACAGGACGCGCTTTTTGGCATCTTGACTGAAATAAGCCATGCATAACTTTGTACACTCCAGCTCAACAAAATAGGTCAACATTAACTCTTCCCACGCGGAGGGCAATAAAACGCCTTTCAAAATGTTGAAATAGAAGAATTTGTTCGGCAATTGCTTTTAAAACGTATCTGCTTTAAAATAAAAATATTTCTAATTTCTAAAAAAAATAATGTCATAAATATAACTATTTTTGATATTAAAAAAAATTCGAAGAATAAAAAAAAATTATTAATTAAATAATTATTATTTGATTTTTCGTCGAAGACAATTATTCGCGTTTCACAAATAGTACAGTAAACGAAGGCTCAAAAACGACGTCAGCTGGACAAAAAAAAATACTTAGTTGATGAAACTTTCATGGGTTTCAGACCATGACTCTAATTAGATAAGATAGATATCATGCAAAAGCCGTACCAACTTACATTATCAGGGGGTGGTACCACGACGCAAATACGAAAATTCGGTTTATGACTTAGAACAGAGTCCCAAACCATCCCTGAAAGTTTCATCAACTAAGTATTTTTTCCCAACTGAAACTCTTCGTTTACTGTAGCACTACAAACTACGAGTATAAGATGTTTCAGCAGATATAGGCTATATATAGACAGATTCTAAAGCTGGAATACTATTGGCAGTTTTGAATATATTGTCTGGTTTTTTGCAACGATATTTTTTTTTTGCTAAAAATCCATTGAAAAATGATGCTCACTTAACCTTGCGAAATTCTCCTATTTGTTTAACTTGTAACTTGAAATTATTATTTCTATACAGCTTTTGCTCACGAAGCAAAATAATGAAAGCCGCACTACTTACACTCACATTAAAGTCGAGTCGTTCCGACTGTACTATACTAACATTTCGACTTAAATATCATTACGTATTGATTTACTTTAATCAATGAAAACTATTCCAGTAAAATTATAATAATAATAACTAAAAATTCTTTCTAAAACTTCAATGAAGCCACTACTGGGTATAAACAATCGATTCCTATGCACTATATCGTGACTGTAATATGCCCTTCCAACCGTTGGGTACAGGGTATAAACCACGCACTGCTCACACTCACATTCAAATACGCGCAAAAACAAAAACACAAAAGCAGGACAAGCTGCTTTGTCTTTACATTTGCACACAATTAAAACGCAGACTAGCCGAGCCGTTTGCACATATTGCCATTAATACACAAAAGAAAAAGAAAACATAACAACAAATTCGAGCGCAACTCCTCACACACACACACACACACACGTATGCTTGCACTTTTAACTTTCACTGCACAAAACAAAAAACAAAAACAAATAGCTTACATTTTTGCGCGCACCTTTTCGCACCCACGCATACAAATTTGTTTGCCCTACCTTTTTACACTTTTCTATGCCAACTTCTTGGCGCACTTTATTAATTTTATTTAATTAAACGATTTAAACAAATGCGCATAGTTGTTAACTACTTTTAATTGTTGCTAACAAGTGCACTAATTGTTTTAACATATTTTAATCATTTTTCCGAAGCATTAAATTATAAATTTAAAAAAAAAACTGCAGCGTTCAGCGTTGCCAGCTGTTCAGTTTTCAATAAGAAAATAGTTTTGTTCTATGAGTCGAGTTGGGTGAACCAGTTAATTTTACTGAACAAGTTCAAAAGTTCATTTTTATTTAGTGATAGAAGTCGTTCTTCTCGTTCAGTTGTTCGTTCTTATTCCTCTGTGCGTTCTTACTATATTTAGTTGTTCGTTCTTATTCAGTTAAAATTAAATTGGATAAGAAAATTGAAATTAAATTTAATATTCTTTAAAAAAACAACAAGAATGATTGATGTTTAATATTGAATTGCAGTATGTACTTACATTTGGCTGTTTTTGCTTCGTCCAATGCACTGTGGGCCCAGATTTTCATATTTTGGCCAAAACCCTGTCATTTCCATAATAATTTTTTTAGAGTGATGAAATTTTACACAAGTGTTCCTATGGGATTGAACTATTTTTCTGGGAAGTTTGAGCCTCTTCAGAGATATAGATAATCCAGACAAAAATTGGAAAAAATTAAAAAAAAATTTTAACTTAATTAAAAAAAAAACTGTTAATTGGAATTGGACCATATTTCATACAGAGGTAGATATGAGCTCCTCATACATTGAAAAAATAGCCTATACCCAAAATATTGAATGGTTCTGGAGTTATAGCCCCAAATAGTTTCAGTTTCTCAAGCAAATTACAAAAAGACGACATCACCAATCCATATGCTTTTTAACTGTTATAATTTTTTTTTGCATGCTCTTTTAATTTCCGAAAAAATTTGAAAAATCCATATTTAAATTTTTACGTTTTTTCGTCAAAATTGATAACTTTTACATTTTTATACCCTGTACCTATAGGTACAAAGGGTATACTAGATTTGTGCAATGTATGTAACTGACAGAAGGAGGCGTGGCAGACCCCAAGTCCTTTATACCAAAATGCTTATCATAACCTTGGGTAGCGATTGAGCCATGTCCGTCCGTCCGTCCGTCCGTCCGTCCGTATGAACGCCTAGATCTCGGAGACTATAAGAGATAGAGACACGGAACTTTTCCTGCTGGTGCGCATATTTCCTAAGCAGATGAAGTTTGTTGAATCATGTCAATATCTTTCCCCGTTCCCCCGCTGTAGATTTTCGCGGTTTTTGAAATTTAACAGAGCGATGCGTTATGGATACATGCATCTATGTGTAAAAAATGAACAAAATCGGACAAATACAACAGAAGTTATAGTCAAAAATGTGCAAATTTCACCTCCCCTTGCCAATAAACTGCGTCAATATTTGACTCTACGCAATTATGGCTACAAGTGACCTAGAATCACAATTTTTGGTAAGCTCATTCATGTGGCTCTAATGAACAAATCCACATCCAAATTTTATCGATGCGGTCTCCCCACCCCCCGCAATCCATTTACCGTGTTTTCTCCCACACCCCTCAACATACCAACTTGAAACTTACCCCGTATACTTTAAATAAGTTCTTTGTTGTAACATTCGAGTTTCATCAAAATGGGTAAAATTTTAGGGAACTTATAGGTATAAATATCGATTTTCACAAAAAAAAAAAAAAGTTTTTAGATGGAATATGCAGGAAAAATTTTTTTGACACAAAAGGTACAGGGTATTCCACTGTCGGGCACCGCCTCGACTGTACCACATTTTTTGATTTGCAACGTTGTACGTATGCTATAAAATTTTCAATTTGAAAAAAATGGTTATTAAAGCATTTTTTTAGGCAGCTAAGAAATTCAAACAATAGTAAAATTTCTTGTGGGTCAATTTTTAAAATTCAACTTTTAGATATAAAATTCAATTTCCGAAAATCGGGAGGGATTACAATTTGTTGTAAAACATGTGAAGAAATTTAAAAAATTTTTTTCGATCAAATATCGAGTGGTAGTCGGAGGTACCCTTAAAGCAAAGTAGCCAAATGATAAAAAAACCAAAAAAATCTTTATAACTACTCGAATATATTTAAACCAAAAAGATTTTAAGCTCAGTTTTAATTTTTTTTTTTTGAAGTAATTCTTATAAATAATTAAGTGAATAAAGATTTCTTAGCTACATGTATCATGGTAAATGTTTTTTTTTTTTTTTCTTAAAATTATCACGAAAGTTAAAAAAATACAAAAAGTCATCTTTGATGGCTAATAACTTAAAAACCATTATTTAAAATTTAGTATTTTTTTTTTGCACAGGATACCTTAATATGTGTAAAATCATATTAAATTGTCATTTTGTCCAAATTTTGAATTTCGTCTGGAGGGCTTTTGGCCAAAATCTGGCCACGCGGGCCCTTTGTGCAATGCATCAAAATGATTCCACAGTGAGCAGTATTTTCGTTTGCTTATTGTATAAAAATTAATTTGTAACACTCGATCAGTGAAAGAGGGCCATATTAGTGAAAATGTAGACATACTTAGGAAAACTAAGACCAAAACAGAAGCCAAATAAGGAAAAAAAGAAGGAATAACTGAATAAGAACAGTATTAGAAAAATTAGACAAATAGTACAGTAAAATAATAGTATAAGAATACTATACGAATAGTATAACCGGCTTCGCTGGAAAAGTTTTGTTGAGGCATTATGCTCCCTAGAGGAGTGAACAAGGAAAAAAATAATTAGATCAAAGAACTGAATACCAACGAATAAAGGAATAAGAATAAGACAAAACAACAACTGAATAAAAATGCACTATATAGGTGAACGTATTTAGTTCGTACTTTAAAGCGAGTAGTTAGTAAATTTATTTGTGCATTGCAAACAAGTGTAAAATTAAAAAAAATTAAAATTATTGTTAATAGTGTATTAAAAGTTGTATAAGTGCTTATAGCCTCAAGTGCAAGTTGTTAATAAGCTGGCTTAACAATATTTGCAAATGCGTGTGTGCGCAGCAGGCTCAAAAAAGCGACTGTCTTTTTTGTGTTTTTTATACCCTGTACCGTATGGTACAAAGGGTATATTGTGTTTGTGCAAGCCGAAAATGTATGTAACGTACAGAAGGAGAAGTCGGAGACCCCCCAAAGTTACCTAAAGTATGATCAGAGTGACTAGAGAAGTCGATATACTCATGTCCGTCTGTCCGTATGAACGCCTAGATCTCAGAGATGGTAAGAGCTAGAGCAACCAAACTTTCAGATAAGATCCCTTATTAATCCATAGGAGACAAGTTTATTTTATTTTTTTGATATCGGGACTACATTATATAGCTCCCATAGGGGTGTTTCAGAGGACCTCGAAAAAAAGCATAAGTTTTAGATGGATAATTCGTTTGCTTATGAAGATATCATAACCAAATTTGGCAATCGGAAGTTTTTTAGAAACCCCCAGCACTGTACCAAATCTTATCAAAATCGGTTGACTATATCATATAGGTCCCATAGGATCGATCGGTCGAAAAATTGTTTTTTGTACAAAATTCGTTGTGTTTCGTTTGTTTGTGAAGATATTGTAACCAAATTTGGCATTAAGAAGTTTTTTAGAGTTCCCAAGCACTATACCAAATTTGATCAAAATCGGTTGACTATATCGTATAGCTCCCATAGGACCAATCGGACAAAAAATCGTGTTTTGTACAAAATTCGTTGTGTTTCGTTTGTTTGTGAAGATATTGTAACCAAATTTGGCATTAAGAAGTTTTTTAGAGTTCCCAAGCACTGTACCAAATTTGATCAAAATCGGTTGACTATATCATATAGCTCCCATAAGACCAAAAAAACGTTTTTTGTACAAAATTCGTTGAGTTTCGTTTATTTCGCAAAGAAATATCTTTTGGAGTTTGTAAGCAATATATCGGACTTGATTGCAATGTGGTGGTACAGGGTATCCCAAAGTCGTCCGCGCCCGACTTTAACGTACGCCATCTTTTTTTTTTTGTGTTTAAGTTAATTAAAATTGCAAGAATTTATAAATAATGGCCTTTGTGTACAAAAGAAGCATGTATATAATCTGCTTTTATCCGTGATTGAAGTTAATATTTACCAAAAAAAAAAAGCAAGGATTATGCAGGTAAGTGGCCATGCTTTTTTACATACCGCAGGGCACGCAAAAATTGGGGGGGGAAGTAAAAGGATTTTTAAATGTGCCCCCTCCGCTCTCTTGGCTAACTGACGGCCAACGCTAACCATTTATTAATTTTGTTGAATAAAACATTAAGTTTAATTATTTTGAAAGGATATTCATATTAATGCAAGCATAAATAAGCTAAAACTTGCTTGCGCCATCTAGTGGCAATTAATTGCATGCGCAGTCTAGTTGTAAATGTTTACTTGCGCCATCTAGTGGTTAGAGGAAGGCGATGCACAGTGGTGCTAATGAAGCACTAAGGCCGGAAGTAAAATGTTTTTGCATAGTAATAGAAAATAGCAAATTTAAACACTTTTTTTTTAATATTTTAAATATCAGTAACACAAATAAACACAGCACATTATTTATTATTTAATACATATTTTGAACTTTTTACTGGAATCAAAATAATCTTTTTCGTCTTTTAGACGATGTTCGAATATAAATGTTTTTTTTTTTTACTTTAATAATTAAAAATGTAATATTAATAATTATAATATTATTTTTTATTTTATGCAAAGTTTTTTGTATGGCTCTGAATGCTACAGTTTTATATTATAGGAAACCAGAATAAATTAATGCTAAGCAATTTGGTTTGATACAGAACTAATGGAGCAGATTTGAAAATACTTGAAAACCCTATATATTATTTGAATTTTTTAATAAATATTTATTCAGCTTTTAGAAAGGAATTCGCACTTAAAAATTGTTTGCTCCTTAATGTTACAATTATGAATTTTATCTGATCCGCTTGAGAAATATTTCACTATTTGATTCTTCCTCGTATCCTATCGAAGTATGACCCAAACTGGTCTGGCAAATAAAAAGAAGCTTATTTTTTATTAATTTAAATAAATCATTTTCATATAAATAATAAAATAAAAAAGAAGCTTATTTTTCATCAATTTAAATAAATTATTATTTTCCTTAAAACAGTTTTAGCCTAGAAAGTTTAAACAGGTAGCTAAATTTTTGTTAACTTTTTTAAGAATTATAAGTAAATGGGCCTAATAACAATTTTAAAAATGTATTTTGGGTTGTTTTTTTATTTTCTACAAAAGTACAGTGGGCCAGATTGTCATATTCTGGTCAAATGGTTGGCATTTCCAAAATAGTTGTTTTAGAAAGATAAGAAATTGTTTCTGCTTAGTTTGAGCATCATCAGATTTTTTTTTATAAAAGATATTCGCAGAAATTAATTTATTAATTTAATATTAAAAATTATCAATGCCAATTGAACCATATTTAATACATATGTCTCTTAGACATAAAAAAAGAGAAAAGCTTTGTTTTTGATCATTTTGAGCCGCATCAGACAAAAATATAGAGATGTGGGTGAATATAAAAAAAGCGGAGAATACATGAAGTAATTTTTTACCCTTTCTGTTTTTATTTATTTTAAAATTTTAAAAATTAAAACACAAATGCAATTATTTGCATTGTATTACATATTAAAAACCAGTTTCAAATATATAGGAAATATTTTGATTCCATGAGCATTTTGCTTCAAGCATAAAATACTTTACTCTCAGCGGCCCTTGGAACTATGCTTATTATCCGAATCAAATAAATTTCCCAGGAAAATTTTTAATCAAATGAATTCGTTTTTAAAATGCTTCCATCACAATTTTAGTTGATGAAATACGTTTTATGCTAATGTGCACAAGAATGGAAAAGTTTTAAAAAAAAAAATTATTTTTATGCTTTTCGTGGCTTTTTATAATAAAGTCCACAAATTTTGGAAATATTTATTTTGTTACAAATTCCTAATACTTTGTGTAGGGCTAGTAACAATTACTAATTACTTAAAAATAAATGTAAAAAGAACCCAATTTTTTTTTTCAAAAATCCATATCAGGATTAATAATCGAAATTTTACGAAAAAAATTTGGGAGATTATTTTTTTGCATCGGCAAAAAAGATATTGCCCACTTACTTTAGTGCTGAACCTATTCAGTTGTGTCGGAGTGTACACTCTCTTTCTTTAAAAAAAAAATAGCATACATTTGTGCTGGCGGTTTCACTTACATACTTTTGACAACTGCGTTTGGCCTGACACATAGATACACTCGCACACACACATGCTTACACGCATATCCTGTATCTGTTGCTGCTCCTTGTCGTCACTCTATTTGGTAACATGCATAAGTATGTAAATAAACACATACATATATATGTATATTGTAAGTCTAAATAGAGATTTTCAGTGCTCGATAATGTCCCATGGATTTACATACTACTCCACATGTGATCGCTTTTGCATTTTACGTGGCTTAGTGGAAATGTTTTCAACCATTGGATATCCACAAAACCTTAATTCTATAAGCTATATATGTACATAACATTAGTGAGCAGCAGTGTATAAGTAAATAAAAAAAAATGTTCAAATAAACCAACACATATGTACAGCGACAACTACACTAAAGAACACAAATACGAAAAATATATATATATTATATTTGAAAGGCTTGTGAAATAATTGAGTCCCAAAAACTGTTTCATTTAGTTGAAGAAAATAAGTTTTCAAATTAATTAATGCTTTGTATATATAAAATTCTTCTTTTTGAGTTTATTTTTAAATGAATTTAATACGCATAGTGAAGCAAATAAGAGGGAATTGAAATGGGGTGAAAATTCGAATAAGTTATAAAAGTTGTCGGTATCTGTATCAAACAAATAGCTAGTAGCGAATAGTCTCAATATAAAATTGATATAAATTGAAAATGTGGAATTAAAGCCAATGGTGAGTAAGAGGTGACTGAAAGTTCTAGAAGTTGCATATTTTCAAAATATTTGATGCAACAATAAAACGATTAATCGGGTTATATATTATTAGGGAAAGCTGCACAGAGACCCTTAGGATCTATTGTGCTTCTCTTAAGCCCTAGAGCTCCTCAACTTGCCCAATATCTGTGAAGGCATTTCCTTCTTTTGGCAAGGACGTCACCTCAGTTTGCTGTCAAATATAACTCCAAGGTATGTAACCTCCTTGCTCCTCAAAATAGGGCATCCCCTAAGGCGGAGTTGCCGCATATTCAGTAGTTTGTATCTTCTAGTAAATGGTTCTACTACGGTTTTGGCTGGATTTAAGTTGAGACCGACATGCTTGGAACAATCGTGGGTAATATTTAATCATCTCTGTTCTATGTCACAGAGGGTGTCTTCGAATTTGCCTAATGCAATAAGGACAATGTCGGGTTCGCGCTAATAGTAATATTGACGCAATTCCCGATAAAATTATCGAGCATTTTGCAAAACTCGAAACTGGCGGCATGGCTATTTGAGCTTATGACTTTGTTCAAGGGCGGATTCAGCAACAAATTTCAAAGGAGGCCAATTGTTACTCTCAATGGAATTGCTGATTGAGTAAAATAATTATTATAAGCTATGTAAGGAAGATTTTCTAAATTTTAAAGAATTTTAAGTCCCACCAAAAAAACACATAAATAAAATTGTTGTTCAACAATAAAGTCAATATCAAGAAGATTGCCTTATAAAGCAGAACATTATAGTCAAGAGCCCAAGTCTTCACCTTATATTATGACACCACAGTCGCGTCACACATTACAAGCACGCTCTCGCGGTCTTTCTCTCTTTCTCACCAGGCCTGTCTCTGCCTCACACTAAAGAGGGCAATCTACCGCAAATTAAACTCATTTCCGCTCTAGTTCCTCTCGTGTAGAAGTTATGGCCATTTATAGTTGAGAAAAAAGTGATCTCAACCTAAGTTTATTTTCGCTCTAGTTCTTCTCGTTTGGAACGTGTGGCCATTTAAAGCTGAGAAAATAGTGATCACGCTTATTTTTGCTCCAGGTCTTCTCGTTTAGAAGTTAAGGGCACTTAAATTTGAGAAAATATAATTTGTCCGATTGGCTTCATATGTGCACCCAATATAGAATTTGACACGACTGAGACAAATCTGGGCTTATTTTTTCTCTAGGCTTTCTAGCTTAGAGGTTATGGCTTCTTAAAATTGAGAAAAAAAGCTTCTTTTCTTGTGTAGAAGTTATGGGCATTTAAGTTTAAAAAAATAGTAATCGCAAAATAAGCTTATTCAATTAGCACTAGATCCACTCGTTTTCAAGTTATGTGCATTTAAAGTTTGTAATGAAACAAAACGTTCCGCCTGGGTCTCGAACAGACCTTATCTGGCTTCTAAAATACTATATACCTGTAAATATATTATATATATTATTATATATGTACATTACGACTATCTCCGATATCTACATTATTACACTCCTCGCCAATTGAATAGGCCACCCTATTCCCTTTGCATTTTCCCATAGCTCAAGAGCAAAAGTCTAAAACTCAAGAGGAATCCTTCACTAAACTCGGTTCGAAAGCATAACCTGGACTTCGCAGTGTCATCGGGTAGTCTTCTTAAACGAAAAAAAAATTTTATTTCGATGACCCAGATAGATATTCAAAGAAACTCAACATTTGTTACCAGATCGGTGTATTTCTTATTATGGAACCACTAAAATGAAATTTTTGTCAACAACAAAGAATCTGTTGATAAATTGGAAGAGGCACTTCCTTGGTGTACCTATGACGAAGTGATCATGTTTTTGTACGTCGGGTTATTACAACGTATGCAGAGAGCCGAGATTGGAAGACATTAAGCTGGCCACACTATTCACAGAATATCTTCTAAAATGTTTGTGAGTGGTTAAAATATCAAGTTTATAGATCAGCGCAATATAGTATAATATATTCGTACTTATCCAAGCTATCAAAGTGGCTTGATGCTCTATTTTAATAAATTATTTGGTCAATTCGTATGCTTCCCTTCCAAGCCGGATGTGGGAAGTTTCGGGGCAGTCTCAAAAGACTATTGAAAGTTTTCTATTTTCCTGTAACTTAAAATTGAGGAAAAATTTATGTTGAAAAAATCGGAATTCTATAAAATGTGTGTTTTCGTTGAAATAGCACAAAACTAGGACCGTACAGTGTGACCGTTTTCGGTAAATAACATTTTGTTAATACTACAAGACAAAATGTTTCTTGTAAAAATGTTCTATTCAAGTGGCACTACAGCAATTCCGCAAAGCAACTGTGTGAAGTATCTTGGATTACATCTCGATCGTAGACTCACATGGAAAAACCATATTTCAGCAAAACGTCAGCAACTTGTTATAAAAACAAAACGTATGTCCTGGTTAATAGGCCGAAATTCACAAACAAGCCTGGAAAACAAGATTCGACTCTACAAAGCAATTCTAAAGCCTGTGTGGACTTATGCTATACAACTGTGGGGAACTGCTAGTAATTCAAATATTGAAATTCTGCAGCGGTATCAATCCAAAACATTAAGATCCATAGTTAACGCTCCTTTTTACGTGTCTAATGCATGCATTCATAAAGATTTAAATATTCCTTTTGTAAAAGAAGAAATAATCAAATGTAGCAAAAAGTACATTGACAGACTTCACAACCACGAAAATAATCTAGCCTTAAATCTAGCCGATAACAGTACAGCAGTAAGAAGACTTAAAAGACTGCATATTCTCGATCTCATGGATAGATAAATTGGTCACATACAACATATGCTAAACACGATAGTAAGTTTCGATGGAAACTTGCTATTATATTAAAATTGTATTAATTATTTTAGTAAATTTACTTAATGTCTAATAAAGACAAATTGTAAATAAAATGCAAAAAAAAAAAAAAAAAAAAAAAAAAAAAAAAAAAAGTGGCACTAAATACGGACTGCATTGTGTGACCGTTTTCGATTACTAAATTTTCTTAATAGACAGTGTGCATTCAATTAGGACCGCATAGTGTGACCATTTTCGGTTAAGAATTTTTTGTTAATACAAGAATCCTAATTCTATAAACTGTTTTTCTCGTAATAATGTTCTATTCAAGGTGCACTAAATAAGGACTTATCCGAGCATTTATACAGACGAATGGACAGACAAACGAACAGATTATATTCATTTCTTTTGTCCTGCTGGCAACTTTGGGGATTCATGGCGTCTCCTTCTGTATGTACTGAGTTGGTTGTATTACTATGAGCAGTTTTCTATGATTTATTGGGAAAAATAGGTGAAACACATCTTAATCAAAATATTGCCCATTGTTTTTGGTAGGGCCAACGTCTTTAGAATACTGTGTAGCGGTTGGGGAAAGACGTATCATTGAAGTGTCTTCTGATAAGTCTGGCGAACTATGGCCGAGCGTTGCCATGTTGAAAAATTACGTTGTGGCCTCTTTTCTTCAATAAATGTCAATGTTAAATTAATTGTTGTTGTTAACGCTGTCTAGTAAAAGTTTATTAGACTTGAGTAGCTCATGGAAGATCACTTCAAGCTGATCCCAGATGCACAGCATAAGTTGCTTGCCATAAATATTCGGTTGATGTACACCGAGGTTGACGCATGGCCAGGCATACTCCACGATTTTCTACGTATTGGATCCAAAAATCCCTTCCGATTTTGCCTTTGGATCAGCTGGTTTAACATACCTTCAAGAACGCTGGAGAATTTTAAATTGAAAATTGTTCTTACTTTTTGGTCACAGCAATAGACGATATAGAATAGAAAATAATCTGTTTCGACACTCCAATATTCAATATCTTTGCTAGGAAACGTATTCCAGTTAAATCCTAAATTAAGGAGCAAATTCTTTTTCTGTGGTATCTTGAGACTTGCAAATACTCTTCAGATATGGAAATCTGTATAAGTGAATGCTACCCACTCAGCACTGAGACTTGAAATATATGTAATATCTAATCTCTAGTATCTTCCAGAATGAATATGGTTCTGGAACAGTTTCTTCGTATTTAAATGTTTATCACTCGAAGGATAAGATGCAACCTCAGCACTTGACAAAAGTGATAAAGTTTTCCATAGAAATGTTGATATGGCAACACTTTCTTGAGCTTTTTTGTACAGTTTACTCCGCAACTATTTCATAAATTTAAAAAAAATAATCATTCACACATGCTCTTTTAAAGATGTCACTCTTTTTCATAAAAAATGAATAAATTTTGGTTTTATTCACTTTTCAACTTACCATTTTATTTGATTAATAAATAATTAAACGATACTTTCATAATTGTAAATTACATATATTTGTGTTTCAAATAATACTTAAGTACATATATACATTTATGTTTATATATATTTTAACATATGTCGCTCATAATTCAATAATTAATGTATTTATTTAACAAATAATTTTATGACACCAGGCGTTAAAATGTTTGTTAATACAAATGTTTATTTTTCGGTAAATCCAATGAAACGGAAAATTTACACTTTACAATAATTAATTATACAAAATATTTTTATTTTAAATTTTGTTTCTCTTGCTTGACGTTTGCTAAACTTTATAATATTTAATTTTAAATTTTATATTTGGCACAAAGTTGACTATATAGAAAACCTTTTTTTTATTTTTGGTTTGCATTATGTTACATTAAGTATGTACAAAGAACTTGCCATAAGCATATATATATATATAGATTAGGTATGAGTATCTTAAAGATACAAAACAACAAATTCAAGATACTCTTATATATAACATATATGGCATGAAATTATCATGTATAAATAAATTTATGTTTACGTTTGAATTTTTCACTTTCAAAATTCTTCAAAAATTTCCCAATGAATTTCCCAAAAGTTCACAAAAAAAATTATACTCCTTTGATTTCTGTAAGTAATCCCAAATAAAAAATAACTAGACACATTCTTGTGAATTCTTTTCCAAAACTATGCTAATAAATGAATCCCTTTTTGTTTTGTAGTTAGGCCTAGAAGAAGAAGAAAAATCTTTTGTAAAACTTTCCTTAAAAAAATTCCCCTTTCTTTTTCTATAGATCATTTTTATTTAAAAAAGATTATATACATGCACTAAGTAAATAATTTTTTTTTTATTCGTTATAATACTTATACTGCCGTCTTTAAACTTACTTTTAAGAAAATGTCTCCTTTTCTGTTGCCCTAGATAATCCTTATCTGTATAAAATAATACATACTCGTTAGTTTATTTCAAAAATAATCTTTCTTTCAAAATGTTTATATGCAGCAATATGTTTTGATTTTTACAATTTTTTGCATGATATGGAAAAATTCTTAAAAGCTTTTCAAAATAATAATAGATAATGCGATATTCGAGATATATAAATATCTGACAGATACCAAAGTTGTACTTTATAGTATGTTTGCTGCTTAATGGGAAGTTATTTTGCAAATCTTTGCACTTGTGGAAAAAAAATTATTAAGAAAAAAATAATAGACATGATTGTAATTTTTGATAGTATTTTTTTAAATAAATAAATTAATTTGCAATGCAATAAGTAAGTGCATTAACTAATTATTTTTACCTATTTTTAAAAAATTTCAATTTTATCAAAAATCCCAAAATATTTGTAAATTTTTTGCCACATAAATAAAATCCTTAAAAAAAAAACGAACTTAAACGAATTTCCTAAAGTCACAAAACGTTTTTCATTTGAAAAATTCATAAATCCCAAAATATGTGTAAAATTTTTTGCACATAGGATTTTTAGAAAATTTAAAATTAATATATTTCTTAAAAGAATTTTATCAAAAAAAAACCAAAGCTATTTTTTTCCCTCAAAGGATTTTTATACAATTTTTTTTATTTTTACTAAGCCAATCGATTTTTTTTTAAATTTTTTTAGAAAAAAACGTAAAAAAAAGGATTTAATTTGAAAAATTGAAAAATCCCAAAAGTTGTGTTAATTGTTGCCACATATGATTTATATTTTGTTTCATTAAACCAAATGAATTTAAACGAATTTCCTAAAGCCAAATACGTATATAATTTGAAAAATTCAAAAATCCCAAAATACATATTTTTTCCACATTTTTTTCCCCATAGAATTTTTATAACTCTTTACTAAACCAACCGAATTTTAAATATTTTTTTATCTGAAAAAAAAAAAGATATTTAAACGAATTTCCCAAAGCCGAAAATCGTATTTAATTTGCAAAAAATTTCCCATTTTCAGAAACTTTATAATTTTTCTCTTGGCTATAAAAGTCCCTGTCTAGGACTTAAGCTGAAAAAAACGTATCAGAAATCTGTATGAGGGTATATAATGCACTTTGCAACATTTTTACTTTGGCAGCAAAAATACCAAAGTGACTAAGTATATACAAATACAGTAGCCGGTAACTATATAGGTATGTCAGGAGCGGACTCAAAATGTGAGGGGTTAACAAATTTTGTGTAGTAGTATATTTGTAAGATATCTTAGATATTTGGGGATCCTCACTGAATCCGCTCCTGACGCATTGACATGCAGCTTTTGTTTACTTTTGTTCTTGGCTTAAATAAAAATATAAAAATTATTTCGTTTACATTTCTAAAGAGGGCAGCACAAAAAAAAAACAAATGAAGCGCACAAAGCAACACGAAATGAAATGAAGCAAAAACAAAGTGCGAAAAAAATACAAACGGAATAAGAAGCAGCAGCAAACAAGTAATAACACTTGACGCACGTTTGAATTTCCGGCACCCGGGTACGTGCCCGGACCCATTCAGGTGAATCCAAAAGAGCAGGAACAAAAAAAAACAAAAAAAACTAGACGAAGCTCTCTTGACGTGTTAAATTGAATTTGAGTCCGGATGTGGGCGCTGTTTTCTTTTTTGTTGTTGCTGTTGTTGTTGGCAGACTGCTGCCGCTCGTTTGTGCCTCCGGCGTTTGGTGTCCAGTACGAAATGTGGCGTTGGGGGTGTTTAGCTCTGGTGCCGCCACTGGCGCCTGCAGCAGCAATTGCTCCTGGCGATGTGCGTGCAGCAATTGTCGCGCCAACTGTGATATATCCCGGCTAAAACTATTGCCATTGTTGCCACTCCTGCTGCTGCTATCCAATATGCTGGCAGTCGTGCTCTTGCCAGCAGTCGTTGCTGGCCAGGCCAACGACTGTTGCAGCAATTCGGGTAGATGCCATTCCTCTAGCAGCTCAGCGGCCAACGTATGCGAGTCCTGCGCTAGACGCGTCAGAGTGTGCAGGATACCCTTGACGCAACGCCGCTGCGCATCGCATTCGGCACGTGAGCCGTATGTCTTGTAGAATTCCGTTTGGTAAACGGACGTGATGAAATTTATGATGATGCCATTGGCCAAGTGGCTGTGGCACTTCTTGTTCAATGACATATTGTGTAGCATGGCAACGATTTGCTCCTGTAAACGATAAACCAAAGAAGGAAATTGTTGATGAGCACGGCAAAAATAAAAAAGAAAACAAGTGTTGGCGTTATGGGATTGAGTTGTAACGAACATAAGATACACTTAAAATCAGAGTTGTGGTGGGGACCTCCGGATTTCCTTCCGCTTACTAATTTTCAAGGCAAATAATGTAACGAGCGGAATCGGGACGGAAAAGTTTACTTGGAACAGGCGGAACGGGCCGCAATTTTTATTCCCGATTACATGAAAATTTTTGGTACATGGAAAATGGTGGATTGTAAAACTTAAGGATACACAGATTTTTGGTTGGAACAGTATACTTAACATCTTTATTGTGACCTGAGGGATGGGATCGAATTATTTTCCCGATTACATATATTTGCATACCCCATTTCGTTACGTGACGATATTTCTACTGCTTTATTCCAAAGAAAAACAGATTTACAAGAAACGGAAGCCTAATTTGTTTAAGATGTTGCACCTTCCAAAAGAGCTGCCGGAAGCAGCTGATTAAAAAAAAAAACTGATATACTCTTCGAAACTGAGGCTACACTGTCTATACAGCAAAACATGCGCATATACACAACAGTCACTGTGCCATTAGGGGAAGGGGGCCAACTTTATATCAAGGATGTGGGCAATCGTGCGTGTGTGTCCTGAGCAAATGAAAAATCTGTTAGCAGCCGTCTGGCCAGGCAAATAATTTTGGGTTGCTACAAGCAAAAAAAAAAAAATTGCTTTGCAAATGCAGAAATAAATTTTACGAGCTGGCCGCGTTCACTTTCAATCTGCCCGCAGTTTCCATCTATTCCAAGCGCTGCTACCCCCACCCAATACCCAGAAATTCCTGAGAGTTATGGCCTGGGCAAAATGTATACGAAATGCTTTCAATAAAATTACTTACATAGAGAAAAACGCTGGTTGGGCACGAGTGCTGCTCCAGTGTGGCAATCAGCTTGAAAATGGCCTCATTGGACATGATGGAATAGTGCGAGGTCATCTCCATGCGACTTAGATTATTCAAGGCGGCGGCACACAACAGCAGCGTCTGTGCACAACAGCTGGGTGTAAGCAGCGCAGCCAAGCCGGCAACAAGTGTCTCTGCGCAATCCTTGAGCCCACTAACACGATGCTCGGCGCCATGCCAGATGGCCGTAATCTGCGCCAGCAGTGAGACGGCCTCACGACGCTCTATATCACCACGTTGTGCGCCCGTTTGTAGTATATCCCGCACTATCTCTATGCCGCCGCAGTTGCCCAGCTGCACTATGGCCTCCGGTGCACAGCAGAGCGTGGCCAGCGCACGCAGCGCCAAGGCGCGCACGGAGCTCAGCTTGTGATCCAGCACAATGAGCAACAAAGCACGCACTGCCTCGTTTTGCACAAAGGCATCGGTGAGCGAGGCAAAGCCATCGTAGTCTATGTTCATCAGCGTTGCCACCATGTTGATATTGGCGCGCAGCAGCAGATCACAGCGACTCTGCTCAATGCTTAGCACCAGCACGCGCACCAGACGCTTAAAGATCAGACGCAGCGTAATCAGCGTATAACGCTTAAGCAGCTGCACATCATCCAGCAGTGACTCAAGATTTATGTAATGCTGACGCTCCAGCGAGTAGCTGGTATCCTTGGTTACAATGCGTATCTGCTCCAGATGCTGCTCATAGCGACGCCGCTCGCTGCGGTCCTCATTAAAGAAAATGCCGCGTCGCTCCAGCGTGCGCGTAAAGTCCGCCAGATGTGCCAGCAGCTGTGCGGCGCTGGACAAAGCTTCCGGCAGGCTCGCGGCTTGAATGCCCCCAAGCAACCGCTCATTGCGCTCAAAGTCGGACTGCAGTGCCAAGGCCTGCTGCTGCAGCTGACGTATGAGCTTGGCCACGGAGTTGGTGGTGATGGTAAAGTTCTTGTAGGCCTGCTGTGCTATGGACTTGGTCTGCAGCGTGCACATGACTTCCTGCTCGCAATTCCAGCGCGTTGCACGCAGCCAGTTTTGTATGGCGGGTGTTTCGATCAGTTCATAGGCGCTGGGGGGTGCACACTTGCTCACAGTTTGCGCCTTGGGCGTGCTGGTGCTGGCCGTAAAACGTTGACCACTGGTGCGCAGCGGTGACAGCTCAAATTTAAGCGTATCATCAGGCTCTTCCGGCAGGGCGCCCAGCATAACCGTTTCATTGTTATATGGTGGCGGCGCCTCACCTAGATATACGGTCTCATTATTATATTCCGGCGGCGGCGTTAGTGGCGGCTGCTGTTCATCCCCGCTGTCCGAGTCTGCCGCTAGCTTGCTAGCTCGTCGTGCTGTAGGCGACAAGTGTTGTGTTGGCTTGCGTACCAGGCGTTTGCGGCGTCTGGCTGCCGGACGTGGTGGACTGGCTGCATTTAAATCCGGCAACTGTTGTTCCACTGCTGTGTTCACGTCGTCGAAATTTAGCTGACGCTGCTTCTTTTGTGGCGTTGCCAGCTGCATGCTATCCAGTTGCTCAAACAGCTTGCTGCGGCTAGCCTCCAAGTCTGCATCATCCAGCTGACTTGTTGACGCATTGTGTGCACCACTGAAGGAGATGCGTCTGGTGACGCTCACCAGCGGTGAGTAGAAGTTGGAGTTACCTACGCGTCGTATAACAGTGGGCGGTGTGGCAACGCTGCGCATTGAAGTGGGTGAAGCTGTGCTGGCATTGGATTTGATGCTAGTTGGCGTAGTAGCCAACCCTGCGGCTGCAGCTGGCGCACTTCTATGCGATTCTTCATTGTCGGAAAAGCCAGAATCCTGAAAATCATTCCAAATATTAGTCAGCCGTCTGCAAATGTTTCGCTGATATTTACCTGACTACGCAAGCTTCCGGGGCTGTCATGTTTGCTGCGCCATGATAGCTTTGAGCTGTTCTGTTCATCGTCCACCTCCTGTATGCAGGATAGATTGCCGGCATATGGCTTATGGTTGGGCATGTCCAGTGAATGATAGTCGCTGTTGTTGTTGGGCTGGGGTTGACTGTAATGCGAGTAGTAACCGCCACTGGTGAAGCTGCTGCCAGTCAGTTGATTGTCTGAACCCCACCAGACTTTGCTGTAGCTGCGTTGGAATGCCATTTCGCCTGAAAATGGACAACAAATAGTGTTGGTTATGTGGTGAACGACAGTTTGTTAAGAAAGAGAGGGAGAGCAGCGCATAGAAACACAAATTCAAGGTGACTTAATTTCGGAATATGTGATTTCTGAACGTCAGTCAAAAGTGAAGCTCTGCATAGGCAGTTCGCACAAATGTGGTGTTTTGTGGGTTATTGGCAAATAGAAAGAGGATTAGATTCAGGTTCTGGTTCGGCCTATACCCGAGACTCTAATTCCAACTGTATTTCGGTATTCTGCTTTTGTTGAAGAACATTTTAAGAAGTCGATTATTATATTTCATCTCGAGCCATAACCCAAACGATTACTCCAACTAAAATTCAGCTTCCTGCTTAGATCCCATTCCTCCTAAATAAAACCCTCTTAAGATTTTTAATTTAATTTTAAAACCAGTTTTATTATTTTTTTACTAAATCGATTTCCATCGATTTCCACATCAACCGATAACTGTCTAGTCTCTTAAAACTTCGACGTCTGCGAATTCGTCTTTTTTGTAAAATTAAAAAATTAACTCATTTGTTTTATGACTTAAATTTAATACTCTGCAATTTGCACAGAAATAATTTATTTTAGCACATCGTTTGTTTAAGGCCTTGGCATAAAAGTGTCAGCAGACTGACAGAAAAGTTACGTAAAAATATTTTTAAATCATATGCAGGAAGCCTGAAACTGTAGTAAGTGGCGGAGCAGAGTGAAGTGAGGGGGCTACTGCATGACATGCATATTACATTAATATCCGTTTTTCAAAAAATTAAATTTCCGTTTTGCGACACAAATCATTATTTTAATCAATAAATTCTTTTTTTGTGCCTTTTTTATTCATTTTGTACGTTCATTTATAATGGTGTTCATTGTTTTATTTGTTCACTTGTTTAAGGTTTAACTTTGACCTTAAGAGCTTTAAAAGGCAATATAAAATTGTATCAGTTTTTGCCGTGGAGAAGGTTCAATGTACTACAACAACAATAATGACAAAAGCATGAGCAACTCTGACATAACCTTAATTGGCTTATAAACTCTTCAACCAAGTAAATAGTCATAGTACTTGGAGCTTTGTCATTACCCGTACAAGCACCGTGGGACTAAGGGAAATCCTTCGATTTATTATTGTTCAAAATTGCCTCTCAAGCTAAAGCTAAACGTACACTTAGTTGACGGCACATAAATGCGAAACTTTGTATTATATCAAAATAATATTTGACATATGACAGAAATAATTACGTATTAAAGCTTGTACTAGAGCACAGAAAAAAGTCTGCAAGTAAAGTCGAGCCAAATGCTGGATACTCTAGACCAGTTTAAATAGATGATATCTGCATCATAGAGTTGATCAGGATTTATAGGCTGGCGCTTATGAGTTATGTTGCTTTACAGGGATGCAAGTCCCTAATTCCTTTTCTTCCCAGCAGATTTTCACCAAAGTTAGCAAAAACAATTAATTTCAAAAGTTAGAACTTTAAGGTGAATTTAACGCATCACTGGCCACAGTTATTATGGCAACTGTTTTTCCTTCAAATGACAACTTTTGGCATATTGTGTCATATTTTTGCTTTCTATTATTATATCGTTGCCATATTATGGTAAAAAGTTCCACGAAATCTCAAATATTTTGACATTATTAATGACGATTTAGTAACTTTTCTTTTTAGCATATGACAACTTTTGGCATATGGGGTCATATTTTTATGGTAAAAATTTCCAAGCCAGGTTAAATATTATAACACAACATCTATTCTTAGGAAGATATGGCAACTCTTTTTTTTGGCATATGACAATTTTTGGCATATACTGTCATATTTTTGGCATATGGTGTCATATTTTTATGTTAAAAACTTCCACGCCAGGTTATGCATTATGACAATATGGGCACTTTTATGAAGATATGGCAACGCCTTGTTTGTCATATGACAACTTTTGGCATATACTTTAATATATTTGGCATATGGTGTCATATTTTTATGCTAAAAACTTCCACGCCAGGTTAAATATTATGACTCTTATGAAAATATGGCAACTCTTTTTTTTGGCATATGACAACTTTTGGCATATAGGTGTCATATTCCATGTTAAAAACTTCCACGCCAGGTTAAATATTATGACAATATGACCACTATAATGACAATATGGCAGCTGTTTGTTTTGGCATATGCTGTCATATTTTTGTACTTCCATAATGGCATATGCTCAATGTCCCATACCAGCATACCATGTATTATGCTAAACCAACCAACCGTTTAAGAAGGGCCTTCAGCCTGAGAAAGAGATTGAGCTGAAGAAGGACAAAGAGAGTGAGAAAAAGAGAGGCAGGCATCAAATCAGCTGTTGCTGTATGCATAATGTATGCCTATAATTTACAATATAATTTTGTAATAATTTCAAAATAATTGATGTGACACAAAATGGCAGCACTGGCCAAAACATTTATGCAGATTTTCGGCCCAAATGACTTTTGGTCTGGCTCTGCCTGAACTTTACACCCCATGTATCCCATGTGTATGTATGTATTTGTTTATATACAACAGTATATATAGCACCTGAATGTCTGACAGCTAGTATACATTTAAAGCAGAGCATAATTCTGGGCCAGATCTTAATCCAGCCCTCCCTCTAGTATATGCCAACTGCCAGCGCTACAGCCGCTCTTAACTCAGTTGAAGTTACTGTGGAAATGTTGGCCAACAGTTTTTGGCATTTATGCAAATTAAATAAAGTAATTATGCCGCACATTTGTGTCCTCGGTCCGATGTCATTAGGCATTGGTAAGGAAATGGTTTTTGTTTTTTGGCTTAAAACAAAAATTAATGTACATTTCACTTTGTTCTGTGGCATTTTACAAATGTCAGTGGTTTTTTTCACATTTTTTACAACGCATACATAATTTAAATGTTTATAATAAATTTGTATATTGGAGTTATGGAGTCAAGCTCTGTGGTCCGAGAGATTGGTTTTGGCTTACGAAATTTAAAATACTTCAAATCTTTAAAATGCAGTAAAATACAAATCAATAAAAACAAGCCCGTCGGAAATGTATTTCCCTCAACTTTTCTGTTACTCACTTACGGTGGTATTTTGCGATATTTGATTCACTTGACTTTAAGCTAGTGAATTCAATTCACATACGTCCCAAAACTTTATTTGAATGCAAAACTATGTTTCTTTAAGATCATTAGTGGTGTATACAGTTTTTTTTTTTTTCAACATTTTATGATGATACTAAATTTTTGCATATAAGCTATATTTGCATTCAAGCGGTAAGTGGAACATGCAGTAAGCGGTTATATGCAATTACTTGTGTTAAATTGCATCAAAAGCTATAAAAAAGTTCCGAATTTAATTCACATGCGTTTCAAAACTTAATTTGCATACAAAACTATGTTCTTTTGAAATAGTTGGTATTGAATACAATAATTATGGCTTTTATCCAAATTTTTATGATTAGACTGTATATTTGCACATAAGCGATACTTGCATACAAGCAGTAAACGTCATCGGCTATATGCAATTTTTTCTGTGCAAAATTGCTTACAAGCAATATTCACATTTAACAAAATGCATTTGGTTTCAAATTTCTGGATATATCGCTATAATTATTATATTATAAATGTTATATTATTATTATATATATTACATATATTATTTATTGTATACATTATATATATAATTTTAATGCAAAACTATTTTTCTTCAAAATCTGCATATAATAAATAAAGCTTTTATCAACATTTTATGGTGAACCTAACTTTTGCTTATAAGTGATATTTCCATATAAGCAGTAAATGGTACATGCAATAAGCGTTTATAAGCAATAACTTGTTTTCAAATTTTCATATAAGCAATAAAATGTTATCAGCATGTAATTCACATAGGTTTCAAAACTTAATATAAATGCAAAACTATTTTTCTTTAAAGTCTTTACTATTGCATATAATACATGCAGCTTTTATCATCGTTTTAGGATGAGATGAAAGTTTGCATATAAGCTATATTTGCATACAAGCAGTAAACGGCACATGCAGTAAGCTGTTATATGCAATTGTTTGTTTGCAAAATTGCTTACAAGCAATAAACAAATTTTTCTAACGCCCATTTTGTTTTACTTTATTTTATTTCTTTATATAATTATAAAGTCGAAGTAAATTCTAAATTATAAAAGGTTTTGTGGTCAGAGCAAGATAGGCCTTCAGGCTGGATTTTTTTTTGTATTTTAAATTCCTGCATATCTCGCTAAAAAAATTTTTTTTTTTTAAATTCTCCTCTGTGCATTAATATTTTTTTCTTGCTCTCTTTCTCATGAACAATTTTGGAACTTGTCTTGGTTCATATATTTTTTATGGCTAACTCAAAAACAATTTTTGGAACCACGGTTCATATAATTTTTATGGCGCCATCTACCGAGCGATTTTGGAACTTGGTGTGATCTTACCATTGAAGTATGTCTGAGCGAACAAAAATTACGTATATGAAAAGAAGGGGGACAGGGGTTTTATAGAAACAATATTAAATTCCATTTTAATTTAAAGATTTTTAGTATAAAACATTCGTCATATAGCAGGTATACTGTTTAATCGAAATGTATATCTTTCTATTTACAAGCTTAAAGCTTCAAAAAGAAAATGTACGGAAAAAAAAAATAAATATAACAAACGCCAATAGAAGTAGAAAAAAAATATTAATGAAAGTTGATACCAAAAAACCTAAAAAAAAATTTTATAAAGTATTAAAAAAAAATTGCATTTAATATTTTATTTTTTTAAGAATTATTTTTCTATAAAAGAGTCCCTTAATTTCATTTTACAACTTTAAAAAAATATGCAAAAACTGTATTTTTCTGTTTGTCGTTATGTCATAAAAAAAAAAAAAAAAAAACACCATTTACAATCCGCAAAAAAATCGTGAAAATCCTTTTTTTTGGCGTTTTCACGCATACTATGCCAAATAAGCAAATAAAAAATTATTTCTTTTTAAACTTTACTCGTATTTCAATCACATTTTTAATAAATTAATTTAACAATTTGTTTTAAAATTTTTTATTAATACAAAACCGATTGGTATATTGAGTGCCTGCATTGTTTGTTCAATATCCTGCATGTTTGTTTATGCATTCTGGCCTTCTACAAATATTGACATTGTATGGCGCACATTTGTGAAAATATTTATTAAAGTATTAAAAAAAATCAAATTTCTTTTCAAAATAAATCATATTTCAATGTACAAATAAAGGATTTTTCTCGTAAAAGCTGTTTAGTCAACACAATTGCATTATCAAATAATAGTTCAATAAAAAAAAATTGCTTTTTTTTTTTGTTCAATGCTAAAAATTTGTTGGTATTTTATAAATGCGAATATTTTGTGATTTATATAAAACTAAAATAAAGGCAATTTAATTAAGTGAAATACGTGCTGTATGCATTAAAAGCAAAAAAATATATTTGAATTCAAATTTTATAATTAAATGCAAATAATTAAAAGTTTTATTTATTTAATAATTTTTTTTTTATATATAATCAAAATTTTTTATTTATTTTTTACATTGATACATAAAATATTATAATATATTAATTAAAAATAGGGCGATAGAATCATTTTGTTAAAAAAAAATTTCAAAAATGTTCTACTTATTTTGTATTTCATTTTTCCCCCAAATTGATGTATCTCATAAATATTTTTTTAAGTAAAGGAAGGCTTTATAAAAATGGTGATTGACTAATTAAAAATTTTTTTATAGAAAAATTTAAGGCTCAAAAACAAACATCCAAATTGATAACTGAATTATGAAAAAAAAATATTTCTAAAATATTTATTTGTTAATTTTTTATTATTATTTCCAAAAATAAATTATTATTATATTATTATATTGATATAACATAATAATTAACGAAAAAGGCGATGAATCCAAAAAAATCTATTCATTTTTTTTAAATTTAAAAACACGAATTTTGAAATTATTATTAATATATAATTATTATAAACATTGCTTCACCAAATTGATTTAGTTTATAAATATTTTTATGGAGTCAATAAAGGCTTAATGGGAATCTACATAAAAGCGTGATTGACATATTTAGGAACATACTTAAAAAATGTTTATTTTCTTTTTAAGTGAAAGGTAGTAAATACAAATCTTTAAATAAGCTTTGCTGATAATTTCATTAATCAAAAAATATTTCAAAAATATTCAGTAGTTAATAGAAAAGATTAAAAAAAAAGTTAACACATTTTATTTTTAATTTTAATAACTGAAGTTTTTGGAGTTTTTTAATAATAAATCGCTTCGCTTGTTAGGCAATTTACTCACGAATTAAATGAAAACTAAAACATTTTTATTTTTGTCGTCTTTTTCAAAATCTAAGAATTTTAAGAAAATTTTGTTGTTTGTTTTTTTTTTATTTCTTGGGGTATTTATTTTGTGAACTATTATTTTTATTTATTTTCTGAACTCATTCAAGCTTTTTTCACATTTAATAATTAGAATCATTTTTTTTTTTTAATTTCTGTACGTTATTGACAGTTTTTCTATCGGTAATATTTATTTTAATCATCCAGTTGAAAAAAAATGGCATAAGCAAGTTTACTAAGTCCAAAAACAAAGTATTTTGGAACCATTTTTTTTTCTATAAATTGATTTGGATTAGCCAAACTCATTAAAGTATTTTTTTTCTACCCTATATTCTAATAAAAATTATTTTTCTAAAAAAGTTTCTACGAAAATGTTAATTTTTCTATCGGGTAACAATGTCATTTTCAAATTGAAAAAAAAACATTGGGAAAAAGTTTGTTTTTATCGGCTTGAATTTAAAATGTATAATTTTCAGGAACATTCAGCATTATTATTTTTTAAAAAATCCTGGGGTAATTAAAGTATTTTTTTTACCCTATATTCATAAAAAATATTTTTTTTAAAAAAATTTCTACGAAAATGTTAATTTTTCTATCGGGTAACAATTTCATCTTCAAGTTGAAAAAAAGGCATTGGGAAAAAGTTTTTTTATCGGCTTAAATATAAAATGTATAGTTTTCAGGAACATTCAGCATTATTATTTTTTAAAAAATCGTTGGGTAATTTTTTCGTTCCTTAGCCAACTAAACCATTATTATCGAAAAAGATTAATTTAAAAAAAAAATCCTAAGCTTTTTTATCGGAAACTTTTTTCATAATCATCATTATTATTTAAATTTTTTTATTGGCTTAAATTTGATAAACAAATTTATCAGAAAATTTTTTTTCGATAAATTGATCTACATTGTTTTTTTTTAAAGTTTTTTGGATAATTTTTGTATCCTGAAGCTAGGTAAACCATTGAATATTTTTTTCACATTATTATCAAATAAAAATATTTTTTATTCAAAAAAAGTTTCGCCCTTTCACACACTAAATTTTATTTTTTGTACCGGTTGATTGACAATAAAAAAAATAAATAACAAAAAAAAAAAAGTTTCTATGTAAATGTGTATTTGATTTAAATTGGAAAACATTTTTTATTTTTTTTAGTTGGAAAAAAATGTCACGCCCCCACCCTGGGTGACCAACCCTAGTCAGAAAATTCCGACCATTTTGACCAAGCGTGGGATTTTAAAGACCCCCCCCCCACCAAAACGGGCCCCTTATGTACTTATCGGTTGACGGCCCATAAATAAATAAAAAATAAAAATATATTCCACTGCCCAAAAGTAGGCAACATAAATTTTCAACAATATTATTTCTTATTTTTATCGATAATCAGCCAAGTTTAAAGCCAACCGTTAACAGCATAAAGCTTATACGTAAATATGGCGCAATTTTCTTGTACATATGTATATACAGTTTATGTGTATAGTAAAATATACAGCACAGTCCCCTATCCTGCATTAAAATTAATATCCTGCAGTTTCTGCACTCGTGGCGATAAAAAATTAACGCTACTTAATGCCAATATGGAAAATCATTAAGTGATTTATGTAGCCGAGCCAGAATATGCTCTGGAAATGCTGCACGTCGAAAACCAACACACACATATGTATATATATTGTACATATATAGCCATTTATACGTATGTAAGCGCCATTTATTCTGACCAATTAATATTTACAGTTACTGGCCGACATTACGCTAAATGTCCAGCCAATTATATGTATATAGTATATGCGTATGTTTGTGCTATATACCGATTGGTTATGCACATATATATAGCACTATTTATGGAAAAAAATCAAAGGTTCCACACAAGGGTAATTGAAGTATAAAAACTGCACTATCAATAAAAAATCTACTCACTATTATAGATTCAATTTTCTACGTACATATAGTATATACATACATACATGCATACATACATACATACATACGAGTATAGTGCAATTAATATAAATAATAAATTTTATTTTTTCTTTTGTTATTGTAATCTGTTCGAGTAGTGCTGACAGTTTGAGTGTCACTGGAAGTTGGGTTTTTTGTTGTACAGTAGTCACTGGCATGAGTGGAACTTGTATAGTCTGCTCACAGAAGAAAGCCAAAGTGATTGTTGAGTCTCCAAATCTTGTTCTGATAAAAAAAAAAGTCTTAGGCATCTAATTTTTTTTCAAAGCTAAAAGCTTTTCCAAAGTCTTGTCCACGGAACCTCTATTAAAATATAGTTGTTGATACACAAGATCCCTTACACCTCATCTCAAAAAAATTGTTATTGAATGCCATCTAAGACATATTTGGGATGTTCACTTTGTCAGGCACAAATGCATAATGGTGAAGAGGCAACAACCTACACTTAACACAAAGGGCATTTTTGCCCGACCCAGACACTTGACTGCAATGAGTAGAGCATTCTTGCTCAAAATAGTGTTGAAAAATTTGTTTCTAATATTTTGAATCTGAAATGAAAAAATATGCAAAAAATGCACATGCAAATTCTGAGCCCAATTTTCACATAAAATACGTTTTAATTGCGTCCACTGTACTTTTTTATCTGTCAATTTATTACTTTTTTTCTTTAGATATACGTATACTCACAAGGTCCAAAAAAATATATATATTTTTTTGTTTTTCCCATTACGCACAGAAATCAAATAATATAGTATACATATACCCGTGTTTTAAAATTTTTAGTTTTTTATTAGATACATATATACAAGGCTCATAAAATTCATAATACATACATACATATGTGCAACTATGCGTAGAGAATAGCAAAAATATTTTTTAGTTTTTAATTTGATTTAGAATTGCCTTTTTGCATTTATGTATATTATTTTAAAGCATATTCACATATAAAGCACATAATTAACATTAAATTTAACTAATTAAGTTTGCCTAAATATAAACATATATAATATATAGTAGTTATATAGATATTCACTGCCTTTAACATAGTAGTAGTAATTTCCAAAGGCCACAGGCTTGAAGCAAATGTCAAGAAACGTAGCAAAACATAAACAAATCAATATAAAAAAAACAGTAAATAAAATAGAAAGAAACCAGGTCTATCAATATCTAGTAAATACCAGAAGTAAATAATTATAAATTGTAATTAAGAGGCAGACATTCGGGCAGCACGCGCTTTCCTTTCTTTTTTCTAGTTTTTTTTCTTTTTTGTTCTCTAACATTTCATTTACGTACAGCAGGAATTTTTCAAGAGTGTGAGTAATTGTATCTGTGTGCTGTTTTTGTCGGTGTATGTGAGTCAATTAACAACGCGCCACATAAATTTTAATATCGAATAGTATTCGTTTTTATTCTTTCTCCTTTGCATTTTGATTTTGTTTTAGTCGTTTTTTTTAGTTTCTATTCGCTATTCGTTTAATCATGATAAACGAGCGCGACGTTGCGTATACGCCAGCGCATGAATACTTTATGGAAGCAACAAATATCAAACCGAACCCAAAGAGGTAACAGTAGCTCGGCACAGTGGGTAGGGATAGGTATGTATATAGCCAGCACCAATTTGCATACATATGTATATACGTAGTTTCGCATATAATTCATGTCAAAGGGGGGAGTGAGCTGCAGCCATCAGTGCTTCACATCATTCACCAGCAACGTGGAGGTGTAGCTGGGTGAGCTTGCCTTGATGACAGTCGTCTTTGTCGTGGCTATTATCGGTTTGCCGTTCGCATCCGGCTGCAAAGCATCCTCCAGACAGCCCACCGTAGTTACCTGCACGCTGGTCTTGGTCAGCTTGGGCGTGCGTGACGCTGGCGAACGGTTTTCCATATAACCCGTGGACTCATCGTCACTATAGTCACTGGTTACAGCGCTGCTGCGCATGGAACTGCTGTAGGAGTGCTGCGACGTAAACTGATTGCGACTGCCGGCTGCATGGGCTGCTCGGCCATTTATGCTGTTATTATTATTGTTGTTCGTAGATGCTGCGGATCCGGAGGAGCGCTGCTGCAGTGTTGCCGTGGAGGCCGCAGTTATATCCTCCTCGGAGATATCATCAAAAGCTGGCGGCGGCGTGGACATGCCCGATAACATGGTCAACGTGGGCGGCCGCGCTGAGGTCAAGCTTTGTGAGGGCGTGCGTTGTGGTGTGCGTGCCTGGTTGGTCGAGGTCTTGCGCTTCGACGGGGAATGTTTGAGCGGAAACGTGGGCGTCTTTTTGAACACTTGCTTGCCCATGGCATCCTGAAAACGTTTCGCATAGAACGAGGGCCGACAGACAGAGACAGTGTCACCATTGTACAGTATGCTCTTAAAGGTATGCTCCAGCTTTTTCTCCAGTCTATACGACTGCAGTATATCAATAATGCCAATGTATAGTATTAAACGCTCATCGTTTTCGGAGCGCGCGGGTATGCCACCGGCAGGCACATTTTCATCATCCTCCAGTGTGACATCCATGTCGGCCGTAATGGACTCCATGGCCGTAGAGTGCGCCACCAAACGCTGGCGATTCATGCTGCGCGTGCGATTGAGCGCAGCGCCCGATGTGCTGGCACCTGCTATGGATGCAGCAGATGCTACCGTAGGCAGCGGATTGCTATTGATTTGCAGCTGATCAGCTTCGGGCGCATCGTCTGCTGCGCCTATAGTATCCTTGCGCTGCAGCTTGGCGCGAGCATTGAGTATGCGCTCCTCACGCTTCTCCTTGGTGGCAATATCCAGATTGTGTATGCCCACCAGCAGCGAGTAGTCCATTATTTGAAAGCTTTCCAGCACCATGCAATCGCGCTGTATGGTCTTCATGAGCGCATTGTACTTGTCCGTCTCCAGAAAAATGCCATTGGGATGATGCTCCTGAAAATCCAAATCTTTGTATGTAGGACTAGCCTTTTGGCGTTCCGCTTTCGAGGCTTTGCGACGGAATGTGGAGCCTTTCAAATCGTACTTGGCATGCATTTTAATGTCTGAGGGCAGCAGATTATTCATAGCCACCAGGCGCACATTTTTGGAATTGTAGTGAAAACAGTAGAGTCCAAAGAACTTGGGTAGCAAAGTGCGCGGATTTTGCGATAGATTCATATAATAACCGGGTAGCAGTTTTTGCAAAAATTCACACTCCTTCTTTTGCACCGTTTTTATAATAAACTCATCGTCATCGGTTAGATAGAATATAGAGCCTGAGGCGCCCGGATTCGAAAGCTCCACAAGCGGTGAGGCGCACATAGACATAAGAAAATCATCCGGCGCTATGCCAAACAGATCACGAAAATAACGAAACGCTATGGGCGCATAGACTTTGAATCTAAAGTCGCTGTAATGATGCGCAGGCGTTAGCGAGGAGCCATCCGGTGGAAACGATATAGTTTCCATTTCCCAAAAGTCATTCATTAGCAAATCTCGCTTGGGTTTGCTGGCCAAGCTGCCCACCGTATGTTGTATGCCCAGCTGTATGGAGCCCATAATTTGCTTGGACTGTATCTTTTTGTACGTAACCTCGCCGCCCTCTGCCACACGCCGATGACCAATCTTTTTCTCAGCTTTGCCACCCGTAGTGGAGGGATTGCGCGAGACACTTGCATCCAGCGTGGAGCTGGCGCTACGCAGCCTGGACTGCGGCTGCTGTGTGGCAGCTATGTTATATAGCTCCTGCTGCAGCAGTGCTGTGCTTTCAATGCCACCATGTGCGGCCGCAGCTTCTCGAAACAGCTGCCTTGAGGTGCTGGGCTGCGTGCTCAGCGGCGTGGTTGGTGTCAAAGGCGGCACTGGCGATTGCGTTGCATAATCGTTGATGGAGTTGCTCGAATTGCTGCTCAAAGGCAGTGTGAGCGAGGGCGTGTTGTTGTTGTTGTTAACATGGCTCATTGGTGGCGTTGTTACTGTGGTAACACTGGCCGTCACATGCTCCGTGCGCAACTCAGTTTCATCCTGCTGCTGCTCCTCCTTGTACTTCCCAGCCATGCTGACGGGCTTAAGCTGCAGTTCCACTTTGGTATCCATTGGTGATAGGTAGCCTGTACAGCGTAGACGTGGGTGAAACAAAAAGAAAGAGAGAAGAGAATATTTGCAGTGCTTTGCCAACTGTGAGCAACGCGTTCAATTGCAGCAGCTTAATTTAATGTAAATGAATGAATGAGTGGGTTGGTTGGATGAGTGATTGGGGGCATGAGTGTGCGGCTGCAGCTACACCCATGGTTAGCAAAAAATGAGCACGTACATAGATTTATATAAATGTTGCTACGCATAAGGAATGCAACAATATGCATTTAATTTGGATGGATTTGTCATACAAAATTGTATGGAATACTTTAAGTGAAAACTTTGCCTCAAAAGCATGACTCAACTAAAGTTAAAACGCTTTAAAAACGACTTTAGCTTATCGTGGGGCTAACATAAAGGCGAATAAGCAATAAAAAAAACAACAACAATGAGAGTAAGCAAATAATTTTATCATCATGGCGCTAAATTAGCACAAACAGCTGCTAGCTGCTCTTCAAACTGTAGCAGCGGCGGCAATCAAACTGTAGCGCCTTTAAAACTGTAGCCAAACATTTAAGCCGTGCGTTTGGCCAAAACTGGGCCAATTGCATTAGTTTGTAATAACCAAATGCAGCTTTTGTAAAGCACTACGTACACACATATATTTATGTGCTACAATAAATGGCCAAATAAAAGGTAAAACAATTGTTTCAAGTATTTGTTATAGCCAAAGGCCAGCTGGCCAAAATGGCAAACAATAAACAAATTAATATAAAACAGAAATTGTTTCATTTTTCTATTGAAAAAACAACAAAATGTGCGTTTAGCTTAAAAATAAAATATTTTAGAAATTGATTTGTTGCTTTTTTTTTTTGTTTTTTGCATATTGGAAAAACACTTTGTGGCCATTTTATGACTTTTATGTGTTTATTTCTGTACATGTCACACACTTGAACGCATGCTTTTTATATACCTACCATCGAGTATTTATATTAAATATATTATATATACCATGATAATATCTGCCGTATGCTTGACAACCAAATGAAAAACAACAAAGTTTTCATATTTCTACTGAATGAAAAAATAGTTCCTGTTCTTTTTGCAGTACATATGTGTTTGTTGTTTTTGTTGTTATGTCAAAGTCTTGCACATAGACAGAAAGATACAATATTTGAAATGTGGGCGTTGTGTGTGTTAGAACTCAATGGTGGGTTATCATACTAGTGTTATATATTGATGAATATATAGCATATTATATACTGGATATATAGTCGTCTATAGACTGGTGATGAGAGAGTATGTGATTTTAAATTCCCTCTGGGTCCCCCAAAATTACTGCCCTGTTCTCATATAATTGAAGGATTCCGCTAACTTTGTTCCAAACTTGTCACATATTAAGGTAGAGCAGCATTATTCTGAGCGCTCGGAACGAAAACGGCATGGAATACGAGATGCCGCTTTCTGGACTCTCCGAACGCGAAAGAATTTTGAATGATACCGATTACGAAAAATTTCACCCAAAACTGAAAAAACTAATTTTGGGTGAGTTTGGAAGGAGCGGCACAAATTTGAAAAACGGCAATAAATAAAATGTATATTTCTGGACGCTCGGAACGCGAAAGAATTCGAAATCACATTGGCTCTCGAAATTACTGAAGAGTTCACACATAAGTGCCGATTTCGAAAAATTTCGACCAAAATTGTCACACATTGAAGAAACAAACATTTTGGATGAGCTTGGAGGAAGCGGCATACATTTGAACTATTTACCACGGAACGGCAAGAAATTCACAAGGCTCCCGGAATTACCACCCAGTTCAGATATGGCATAAAAGTAAGATGATATTGAAGGAAAAGCATTTTGAGCGGGTTTCGGACTTGCAACATTATTTGATTTACCATGGAACACTATAGGAATTTTAATTTCCGAAATTACTCTTAAATTTAGACCAAAGTGGCGGACTTAAAAAAATGTCACAAAATTTCCCCAAATTGATGGAAAGACCTTTTTCCAGGTTTAGGTGAGCAACATATGTAGGTGTAAAAAACGTTCTCTTGCGTTCCGAAGTTATCATCGAGTTCAGATATTACTGGAGAAATGCAATAATTTTCTCACAAAATAGTAAGAGATTGAAGGAAAAGCATTTCTTGCGTTGTTGTGAAAATAATTTTTAAAAAAAGCCATGGAACTGTATGGAATACTAAATGAACGACTGTATCTTGACGATCAGAAACCGAATTTAAAATTCCCATTAGACTCGAAAATATTAATGAGTTCAAATATTACTGGCGGGTTCCAAAAAAGTAAGAGATTGAAGGAAAAGTTGGATTCCGATAATTTTTCGTTATTAAAGAGACTGAAGGAAAAGCATTTCGTGCGTAATTTTGAAAAACCATGGAACTGCACGCAATGTCAAACCAATGCCTGTATCTGGACGTTCGGAAAGCGAGTTAAAAATTCCCATTACACTCGAAATTACTAATTAGTTTAGATATTGCTGCTGGCGGGTTCCAAAAAATGGCTTCAAAAAAAATAAGAGATTGAAGGAAAAGATGAATTCGGAAAATTTTCTTACAAAAAGGTAGGGGATTGAAGCATTACGTGCGGGAATTTGCTAATGAGTTCAGATATTACTAGCGGGCTCCAAAAATGTACTCGAAATAAGTAAGATTGTAGGAAATGGTGGATTCCGAACATTTTCGGAGCATGAAAGGGATTGTAGGAAAAGCATTTCTTGCGAGTTGACTCTTTCTGGGCATTCGGGAATTAAAAGTATTTTAAATTTCCTTGTTGATGCTGTGTTCCGAAAATCTTTTCGTCAAAAACATTGAAGGAAACCAAACACTAGACGCCAGTTTCTGGACGCACGAAAATGTATTGAATTTCCTTGCCCGTTGCCCATCCTCAGCTACAAATAAAGCGTGAAATTAACAATTAAGCTTTAAAATAACATATTTGTGGCAATTAAATGACCAACACTCGTAACAATTACGTTAATACATGTATATATGCGTATATATATATGTCATGGCACATGGTTTTTCATACATAGCATGTGTTTATAAACAATTTTTAATCGCCTTAAGCCCAGACAGTTTGGCAGGCAGCCACAGTTTGGCAGTCACTAGGCGGCTCATTGCTGAATCACAGCAAGCTCTTTTATTTGCAGTGACATTACAAACAAATACATACATATATGTACATACTATATACACAAAAATTTACATATTGCTGTTGTTGTTGGCTTGTTTATGTGCTGGCAATTAAACGCGTTGCTTTTGTTGTTGATTGTATATAAATTTATTAGCGTACTTACACAAAAAAATTATGCAGCAGTCAAAGGTCAAAGAGTATCTGTGTGTGTGTGTATGTCTTTTTTGCAACAAGTCGTTGGCGCTGCTGACGTTGACGTCGACGTTACTCCAGCTAATACGGCTGGCAGCTTAGGTAATATTTATAATGTATATGATGCTCAAATTTTTTTTTGTTATATTTATGCCGCCTGCTTGCTGACTGCGCTGCCTGCTTCTTGTACTATTTGTATTTGTAGCTATGTACATATGTGCACACAATAAACATACAGCACGATCAATTTGTAGACTTTGTTGATTTATTTATAGGTACATATATGTAGCATTTGTAAAAGCGGCAGTTTTCGAATTCCAGTTGATAAATTGCTATCATAATTTGTATTTCCGATATTTTTGTTGCCCAACAACAAATTCAATGATGTCTTTTGTGAGTGTTTGTGTGTGTGTGTGTGTGTGTAGCCGCGATGACGTCGTCGCCGTCGTCGTTGTCGTCGCAGTCACTTCAAGTCTCAGCGGCAGCGGCAAAGGCGCTATCTTTTTATGTTTGGCACTGCAGCTGCGACCAGCGCATAATGATTTCTTTGCACGTGCACAAAAAATATTTAAATTAAAACACTTTTATTTTAAACAAAAGTTAAAATTAAAGTGAAATTTGTTCCACAAAATTTTACTTTTCGCTGTTGTTAAACGCGAACGCGCAGCTGGCCAAGTCATACGCGCAGTGTTGTTGTTGATAAATGACTAATCCCGCAGTGCGGTACTAATTCACAATACTAAACTATCGATAATACGTTTTTATCGTCATGTATTTTAGTTTACTTTTTTTTATAAAAAACACTCTTTGTACTTGCTTTTTAAAATTTTAAAACAAAAATTAAGCACATATTTGTTTTTTGTTGTTTGCTAGCAATAAGTTTTAAAAATATTTATTAAACATGTTACACATCGATAACTAGTTAACACGCCTCAGTGTTGGGCAACTTAACACAAACATCGCAGCGTAAGCGCCGCTAGGCCAGTAAAACACCAGTGCACGCGTTGCTCAACACTTTTTAACATATGGCTGCAGCGCCATCTGCATGTCATTTGTCGCGGATCTTACAAGCAAGGCGTTTTGCATAGCGCCATCTACTTGTCATTTGTAACTGATCTGAGGCAACCGTTTTTCAAATTCGATTTGAAATTTTTTATTTTGCATTTATTGCCAAAAAACGCTGCGCCATTTAGGCCAAATGACTGTAAACTGCGATAAATAATACAAAACGTGCGCAACAAAATCTAATTAAAAAATATAACACAGATAAGACTCATTTAGCCGCCAGCATAACTAATTAGATTAAAGCTAAATACAATACAAAACACGGCTCGTTGTTGCCTGTGCGTGAAGCCAAAGCCAATGCCGAAGCCAGAAAATGTGTGTTGTTGACCCACACTCCCATAGACAAACGCACACACACACTCGAGTACATATATATGCATACACTTCATTGCATATACAGTCATACCTGCTTATGACGAACTTTGCTATATGAGGGCTTTTTTTTTTCATGTATACTACTGACTTTTTGGAATAGATTTAGGGTATTTTGATCTACCTAGAATGAATTGAACTGCCTCTACTTATAACGAATTTTTTTCAAATAATTTTTCGTTACGCATTTGAGTTATATTTCTAAAAAACCTAACTTATGAGACCTCCAAAAAATAAAAAAAAATTGTAGTTGACAAAGAATACTTACTTACTTATGATACTTACAAATTTTATAAATTATTTATAAAATAAATAGATTTATAGGTGGTAGGTCGGATTTACCCACACTGTCGGACTTGCCCCACTTTACCCTAAAAGTTTTAAATGATTTTACTAATTTACTAATTTCTCTAAAAACTTAAAAAAAAAACCGTCTATTTTCTAGAAATTTTTTGCTACCACACAAATTCACTTTAGCTTATGTTGACTGTACACACTCCATAATATAGATATGTACACACATACACACACACACACACCCCGAGGGTGTTAGCCATTAATGTACAACAACTTAATACACTCATTAGCAGCAGCGCCGAAGATGACGACTGCGCCTCTGTGTAATGTAATTTGCAATTGATTAAAAAACCACATTATATAAAAACGTCTTATAATCGATATATAAGTAGCAATGAGTAATTTAAATAGAGCTCAGAGCCAGTGGCTTAGTTAGCGGGGTAAAGCACTAAGTATATAAATTCATTAATTAAATAATTTTTTATTGTTAAATTTAAAACAAAAAAAAAAATATCACTTAGTTTGGTTGGGTGAATCATTTTTTTTTTTTTTTATTATTGAATGACATAATGACATAAAAGCTTCATTGTATTTTTCAGGCCTGAACCGAAGCTGCTCGAAATTCCGGAAATGACGATTTAAAATAAACGAATTGATCCTTTCTTAGAAGTAGCTCGTTTTCAAGTCGACCGCAAATCACTTCAATAGAAATGAATTGCCATAAAAAAGCTTCATAGTTGTGCTAGCAACATTTTTGCATTTAAGGCTTTAGAATGAAATTTATTGCCAAAAGAAAGCTTGAGTCCATATTTGACGCAATCAGCTTTGATGCATATTAATAGTGTAAAAAAATTAATAAAAATGTGGTACAGTCAAGGCTATGACTGGCTGTGTACCCTGAAAAGAAAAAGCAAAAGCTCAACACTTAACTGACTAAAACTGACTTAACTAAAAGTGCGTTCACGCTGTAGTCAGTGCAGTTTTTGTGCAAATTTGCAACAGCTTAGCTCCACAGCAACCGTGAATACACTAAATGTCTCTCAAAAGTTAGGCCAAAAAGGGTATTAAAAATATCTGTGTTAATTTAGTTAGGCGCAGTGGCTTTACCAAAAAATACATTTTTTTACAGACATTGTTTTGGAGTTTTGTTGTGAAGTCTTCTTCCAACTACGCCACTGCCCCAAAAACAAATGCTTAAAGCAGCCGCAGCTGGCGGCTCATTAAAATACAAAAAATAAGCAACTAGAAAATAGCTAACAAGTTGCTTCCAAGGAAAAACTCTGGCGAAAAACGTTGATGAGGCGGTGCTCATTATTGATGCCCAACAGCAGCAGCAACAACAACAAAAGCCTGAAAGACTTTGATGACTATCAAGAAATTGTTGCCATGGCGGGTGTATAAAAGGGGGCGTTGTGGGCGTGGCTGCTGCCAATGCCACGTAATAATCACACGTTTTGTTGTTGCTTAAATTATTTACAAATTGCATTTATAGCAACAACAAGAAGAACAATGAGATTACAACAAAAACTGGTCAATCTGGGTGTGCTGTAAGGGATGGAAACGTGTTCAGGAAGTCAATCGTTCAATTATGTTTTTTTTTTTTATTTAAACTTTTACTGCGTTTTACTCAAAAGCGTTAAACGATTTTATTGTTGCCATTTTTGAAGAGTTTGCGTTGTTAAAAAGAATTGGTAATTATAATAATAAGCAAAATATATCGATAAAAATAATCGAAAGCTGTGCTGTCAATTTTCCGTTTTGCTTCGACAACAAAAAAAAAAACCTAATTGGAATCAAAATCTTTAGTTGATATGAGATCACCTCTATTGTTATTTTCAGATGAAGTCCTCAAGAAACCCCTTGGGGCATCATTATTCTAATATAAATGCATCGGGCAGTACTCTATCAAAAACATGGGAATTCCATTTCGATCTCGATTAATCTGGTTCAGTCGAAAACGTGTCCGGAACAGATCTGAATATTATAGATTTATTTTTGTATTGTGATTTTTTCTTGAAAGTCTCGGATAACGTTCACCACTCATCCCATCTATTCCAACCAACTAAAACCATAAATTCACTGTATGTCATAAAAATAAGATCCAAACCGGGAATAGACTCCCTTAACGAGTATGGAATATCAGATTTCCAGAACAAGTAATAGAAAAACAAGCGTTCTACCCTGAAGAGCCCTACCGCTCTCAGGGACTCTCTTTTTATAGAATTTATGTTTTTAGCCAGAGGATTGGCCCATTGATTGAAAACATCTGGAAAAACATTAAATTGCAATAGATGTAGCTCAGGAATGAATATAATGGGTGTTTTTTTATGTGTAAGCAATAAATATGACAAAACTGTCTAATATAGTGTTGTGCCAAAAATCTCTTTCAGAAGACTTAAAAGGTGCCATCCAGGGAACCTTCCTATGAGATTCCTTTAAATAAGTTTAAACGTTTTAAAAGCACATATAAATATGTATATAGATATTCCTGTAAATATTGTTTTTTTAGATTAAAATTGGAATTTATTTTCTTTTTTATGTACATCTAGGTTGAGCTGCCAAGATTGTTAGTAGGGAACTAGTTTAATTATATGATATACAAACTTTTTTATAATACAAAAAAAAAAAAAATTCGAACGAATTTGAAAATAAAAAACAAAGTGAAATTTTTGTAGACAATTTCCATCTTCTTGGCCAAAAAGGACATTGAAGAAATTTCCTTAGCAGGACTGTCTGTGCTCCAATGAGCGAGAGACTATAAAGTAGTTCTAGTCTATGATATTTCTCAGTATTCGAAGAAACTCATCAGATATGTCAATATGACTATGGCACACTACAAAACGGGTGTTTTTTATGTGCAATAAAGCTAAAACTATGCCACAACAGATTTATTCACTGTTGTACTAAAAAATCTCTTACGAGAAAATTGAAAATTTTAAAAAAAAATTATATTTTGATAGCTATTTTTTCTATTTTATGTAACTGACATGAGGTCTAAAAGGACTCACTCAGTATTAGGTCCAAAATTGCTTTCAACAATTTTAAAACAAAGTGCAATTTTTCAGACCAAAAAATCTTTTAAGTCAATTTTAAATTAATAGTATATTTGCTCTGCAGATTTATTTTTCAGTGAGTTCCAACACAAAAGCTATTCTTCGACTTCAAAGAAGTATCAACAAGAGTGGCTTAATTTTTGAAGATATAACGTAAATATTTAAAGATGCTTTTCTACATAAAAATGATTGACTGCAAAAAGCGCTTACTTTCTGGTTCTGCCAGAAATCTCTTTCAACTAAAATTCAAATTTTAAAGCAAAGTGAAATTTTTCACTCAACTTTACACTTTACACTTTATGATGTATAACCAATATACAATCTATCAAAAGGACTCACTCGTTGTACCGAATTTTAAACCAACAGCCATATATAATTTTTATAGATATATATTTTTGACGAATTTTTAATGAGCTGATACATATGATTTCTGGAACGCGCCCACATTACCTTACAACATTTTTCTCTCAGTGCAGCTTGTTCAAGTAAAAATCGAAAAATTTACTGAATCAGGTTCAGCAATTTTTTTTGTAGCCCTTAAAAATAAGCACATTAAAAATATTAAAATTTTCCATTGCTGCCACTTTTAACTAATTGACTTTAAATTATTGCCCATTTAATTAGGAAAAATTTCGAGGGCTTCTATTTACGCTATCGCATTTTTTTTTCTAATTAACTGATAGCAACTTAATAAAAAGTTTATATGTAAATTTTTTGATAAATTTTTCTGGCATTGCAAAAACTTGTTTCCAAGTTCTGGGTTAGTTAACGGCCATATCTAGAAAAAATTAGAAAAAAAATAAAAAAATAATTGCTTGATATGAAGCAGCTTTTAATTGCGCTTCATCAATTCACTTTATATAAAGACAACGTTCTATACAATGCATATAGATTCTTGTAGCCCTCTCTTTATATCTCTAGCCAAGATATTATGTATTCAAAGGCAGTTCATAATTTATTCATCACACGCCGTGCCACACTGGCAACAACAAAAGCCGCGAGTAACAAAAAAAAAATATATACAGCGACATTTAACGGTATTTTGGTTCCAATATATACGCCCAACAAAATTCTTTTATACATAGTACATTATCTGTTTATATACACATAACGTGGTTGCTTTTTTTTTTTTTTTAAAATTTTGTAACGCTGATAATAAAAGCGATTCTCATAAATTGTGTAACCATTGACAAAAAACAAAAAGACGAGAAACCAGAAAACTGAATAAAAAAATAATATTTTATATTTAAGTACAATTTTTATTGGGGTCAGTGAAAAGTCCGACAACAATAATAAACTTATGGGCCCATCGAATTTTCAATTATAAAGCCAGTGTGTACAAGTGAAATAAATTGTAAACTATATATGATTATTTACGACTTTTTAAATACCTGCAACTTATGATTTGCAAAATAAATTAAAATATAAATAAACGACATAAATAATAATATTAATTTTAGTGGCCATTGCATATAATTGCATTAAGCACATGACATTTAATTAATTTGTGATCATTAAGCGCCGCTTCATTTTATATATTATGTTAATATGCCGCACTTAAGCCTTTTATTTTAACTGATTAAATGGTTTAATGCAATGAAAATAAGTTTAATAAAAAATTAATCGTTGAATTAATTGCAATGATATGAAATGGTCAGTACCCAAGGAATCAATCAATCGGAAATACGTCATGCTAGAAGAATACAAAATTTTTCATCATGGGATACCCTTATGTATAGTGTATAGGTACCCCCCGTACAAATTAAAACAAAATTTTTTTATTTTTTTACTAATACAAATATGAAAGCTTCAAAATTGCCTACTAGAGTTAGCAAGAAAAGAAGAACATTTTTTTTTAAATTTTCGGCAAGACAAAAAAAAAATGGCGGATGTGGACAAACTGTCTCGAAAAATGCTCTGAAATTTTTTGATATCATGTTAGCGCAGCCACACCAAAAAAATATATAGATTTTCGGGTTCGGGTTAATTTTTATACCCTGTACCTATAGGTACAAAGGGTATACTAGATTTGTGCAATGTATGTAACGGACAGAAGGAGGCGTGGCAGACCCCAAGTCCTTTATACCAAAATGCTTATCATAACCTCGGGTAGCGATTGAGCCATGTCCGTCCGTCCGTCCGTCCGTCCGTCCGTCCGTATGAACGCCTAGATCTCGGAGACTATAAGAGCTAGAGACACGGAACTTTACCTGTTGGTGCGCATATTTCCTAAGCAGATGAAGTTTGTTGAATCATGTCAATATCTTTCCCCGTTCCCCCGCTGTAGATTTTCGCGGTTTTTAGCCACACCGTTTAATATTTTCATTTGAAATTTAACAGAGCGATGCGTTGTGGATACATGCATCTATGTGTAAAAAATGAACAAAATCGGACAAATACAACGGAAGTTATAGTCAAAAATGTGCAAATTTCACCTCCCCTTGCCTATAAACTGCGTCAATATTTGACTCTACGCAATTATGGCTACAAGTGACCTAGAATCACAATTTTTGGTATGCTCATTCATGTGGCTCTAATGAACAAATCCACATCAAAATTTTATCGATGCGGTCCCCCCACCCCCCGCAATCGATTTACCGTGTTTTCTCCCACACCCCTCAACATATCAACTTGAAACTGACCCAATATAATTAAAATAGCTTCTTTGACGTAACTTTCGATTTTCATCAAAATCGGTACAAATTTACGGAACTTATAGGTATAAATATCGTTTTGCACCAAAAAAAAAATAAATTCCAATTGGAAAGTTCTTAGATGGAATATGCAGGAAAAATTTTTTTGACACAAAAGGTACAGGGTATTCCACTGTCGGGCACCGCCTCGACTGTACCACATTTTTTTTTATAGATAGTGTCCATATTAACTTTGAATTAAGGTTTAGTGTGCCTCAATTTTTTTTACTTTTTTTCGAGACACTTTTCGTATATGTGGTTTTTTTTTAACTATTGTTTTTGCCGACCTAGTAAGCACATTGAACATATTTTTAGGCACGACTTTTCTTTGGAAAGTAGTAACAAATTTCAAAATAAATAAACAAGTAAAAATCGAGTAATTTGTTACGAACTGTGACAACATTCAAATCAAAAATTTGTTTTTTTGTGCTGGCCCAAAATTTTTATATTTTTTTTAAAGATAGTTTCTGTATTAAATTAAAATTAAGGTTTAGGGTATCTAAAATTTTTTTTATTATTTTTCCGACTTTTTCTTTGGAAAGTAATAATAATTTGAAAATAAATAATTAAGTGGCAATCGAGACATTTCTATCGATTTGCTCAAAATGTTTAACTATAAAACATTTTTAGGGTGGCTCAAATATTTAAGTTTTTATTCAAAGATAGTTTCCATATTAACTTTGACTTAACGTTAAGTGTTCTACAAAGTTTTTTATTTTTTGTACACTTTTCGTATAAAGGGGTCTACGCAGAATGCAAAAAAATTTTGCATTAAGATTTAAGTTCTAATTCCTGTGTTGTTCTCTAGTATGCACATTGAAAAATAATAATAATAAAGTAAAAAAAGTTTTAAGCTAAGTAAATTCATAAAAAAATTGAGTTGTTGGTTGATAGTACAAAATATTTACCTATAAAACATTTTTAGGGTGGCCCAATTTTTTTTTATTATTTCTGGATAATTTTCATATAATCTTTAAACGTAGCGTTGTTTTTTTTCGAACTTTTCCTTCTGAGCCACTCTAGTGTATATGTATATTTTAGAATAATTTCCTTGCGTTAAAAGAATTCGGAAGGAGAAACCACTTACTAAGCTAAGTAAAAAGAAATCAAGTCGACTTAAGTTTTGTTACATAGTGTACATCCTAGGTAATTTAAAAATAAAATAAGATGTTTTAAAAAATAAATTAGTTAATTTGATTCGATCTTATTTGAAGATTAAAATCGAAAGAATAATAAAGAACAAGTTTGACAACCTTAACGTTCTATTTTGCGCTAGAAGTGAGAGGAACTGCTGATAATAAAAACAAACCATTGATGATTTTATAACCTAAACCTTTTTAATTTATACAAAAAGAAATACATAATATTAAAAGATAACAAACAATTTGTTATGGATAATAAAGATACATAAACTGCTTAAGATACAACAGCTTATAGTCATATACCAAATAAATGCCAAATCAAATTTGTCTAGCCGCTAATTATTCATATACAGGGGCGGATTCAGTGGCGGTCAGCACTACTCCAAAAAAAGTCAAATAAATATTTTTATTTACTTTCGGATTCCACCAAGTATTCAATTTTTGTTTTTTACAAAATTTCAAACAGGCTTCTATCAGAAATCACACTGAGCATATATTTTGGGCACCCCTTTTGTGGTGCAGACGCTCCTGTGCTCATCATAAAACTTAATTTTCTGTTACTAATTTTATACATATTTAAGCTAAGCAGTCAAAGCATTTAAGTAAGCCAGCCTAAAATCATATTTTTTATTTGTTTCCCACAACATAAGCCATAAATTGTAATTTAAAATTTTTTCTTTAATTAGTTGTTGGTTGCATGTTCAGATCTGAAGCGGGTTGTACTTAATTAACCAATACTTGAATTATGGAATTATTAATCAGCATTTAATTTGTACTTGCCAAAATGCATTCAATTTTAATTGATAAGTGCAAAATAATATTATTTAAATACTTTTTTGTTTTTTTGTTGTTGCGTTTATTTCAAGAGTTGAACAATAATTTTTAACACAATATTTATTGTTATTTCTCTTTTATTTTTGTGACTGTTTTTTTTTAGTGCCATATTGATAATGACAAAAAATTATTTATGCACATACAAAATTGTTTGTTGTTGTTTTGGCTTATAATTTTAATTAATTGTTGTCAATTAAATGACAAGGAATTAAATAATAAATCAGCTTTTTAAATAATTGTTTAATTATGTGGCAGTCAATATGAGAGAGGCTCTCCTAGCGTTGCATGCTATAGTAAATATGTAGTATATAATACATATAGTTAAAAGACGTAATATATTAACATGAGTCAGCAGAAAAAAACATATTTTTTTATTTATGTGCAAGTGGAATTGAAATGAATTGTTAATTAAATGTAACATTTACAGTAGTCAAATGTTCAGTGGTCAAATAAATAATGGGTTATAAAAAGTAAGGTGCTGCTTGACATAATTTATATCAACAAAAAATAAAAAGCTCTAGCTTTAGAACGAATAAATCGAATAGGTAAATTACTGTAACTTTGACTCATTCAGCAAATGTTTTGAATACACGATTCGATTGCACGATTCCTAAGATGAATTACCAACTGAATCAGACAGTCAGAAGAATTCAAGATGTTTACATTATACTAATACTATCATATGTCTAAAAACTTATATCTGTTTTTCCTCATCCTATGTGCTACTGCAAAATGATCGAGTTACAAGATCGTCAGCAATAATATCAACAAAACCGCACGTTCTATTATCTGTAGACTAAAGCTTCATTGAGTCATAAACAGTGCCGGATTAAGGCATGGGCCAAAGTAATAGTGAGTATAGAACGTCTTACTGTTTGAATACCTTTGCTGAGATCCCATCAAAATTCTATTCTATAAATTTATATATTTGTACTCTTGGAAGGGATTAACTATTTCACAGGTCTTATTTCAAAGAGCAAGATATTAGTCACCCAGTGGCAGATCGAGAAAAAGAGTATGAACAGGGCTTCATTTGTAAGAAACTGCGTATTCGGCCCTGAAAGCAACAGTCAGTAATATTTTAATGTTCGTTTTAATTCTATAGGTAGTTCACTTATTATGGTATGTGTAGAAATTAAACTTATTGCATAAAAACTTTTAAAACAACATTCTTTAGCACTAAAAGCCATTTTACCAAATTAAACTCTCCAAATAAAAAAGCTCGTGAGTCTCATGAAAAAAATAATCGTTAAAAATGTAAAAGAAAACTCATAGAATTCTACGTTTGATAACACGATTATCATTTGCTGTTTATTTTTCCATCGAAAATTGTCTCCGAACTAACATGGGAGATGACTAAGTTGGTCATCTGACTCTTCTTAGTTTAGCAAGAGATTAAGCTTGGGACCAAAATTTCGAGCATATGTATACCAGCGTCGCCGAACGAGCATGACAGAAGATAGACGTGGTCATCTGAGTCTTCTCAGTTTGGCAAGAGATTAAGCTTGAGGAAATTATTACCATCTTCTCCTAACTAGTATGGCAGAAGAAAGACGTGGTCATATGACTCTTCTCTCGTCGAGATTATTGTTACAATCGCCTACGAACAAGCCTGAAAAAAGACACACATCTACATCTAAGTCTTCTCAGTTTGCCAAAAGAGTTTAAATGCGCGGAGGATATTTAACCATCGCCTCCGGACTAGCATGGAAGAAGGCAGACTTGGTCATCTGAGGCCTCTTAGTTTAGGTAGAGATTAAGTTTGCTTACTAAATTTCGAAGATATTATTACGTTCGTCTCCGAACTTTCATGGGAGAAGTCATCTGACTGTTGGAGATGGAAAGAGATTAAGCTCGTCGAGAATATTATTAACCTCTTCTCCGAAGTAGATGGGAAGATGGCAGACATTTGTTTGCCAAAATATATTTAGTTTACAAAGGATAACCATCATCTTCGAACTAAGATGGAAGAAGACAGACTTGGTCATCTGACTTCTATTTGTTTAGCAAGACACAAACTAAGTTCCAAGGGTATTATTACCTAAACTAGCATGGACAAAGACTCTTCGAAATTTGTCAAAAGAAGATTAAGTTCATAAACTAAATTTCGAGGATTTTATTACCATCATCTCTGAACTAGCCTGAAAGAAGGCAGACATGCTCATCTGAACTTTCTAATCAGTGTGCCAAAAGTGATTAAGTTCGCGGAGAATATTATTACTATCGTCGCCAAAATAGCATGGAAGAAGGTAGACTTGGTCCTCTAACTCTTTCTATTTTAGCAAGAGATAAAGTATACGAAATAAATTTCAAGAATATAATTAACACAATAGTAGGTTTCAGTGGAAATTTACTATTATACTTATATTTCATTGATTATTATTTAGTAAATTTACTTATTGTCTAATAAAGACAGATTGTAAATAAAATATGAAGAAGAAAAAAAAAATAGAATATTATTATAACTTTTCGCAAATAGAAAATTCTGAAATAATCGAGCCAGCTACATAATCTAACACGATCGCAACTTGCTAATAATATTAAGATTCTTCTTCTTCTTTGTTCCATTCACTCTTAGTGGAGCATAGGGCCTCATCAAGTTTAATCTGGAACAACTACTGTAGAGTAAAGTTCTTTTTTTGAAGAATTCAATAAAATAATAATTTAAAAAAAAAACAGTGAAAAAGATTGCAAAAGATGAAATATATGTATGTATATTAGGGTGGGTCAATTTTTTTCGGTATAAGGGCTCACTCGGATTTTGATTCTTTGGGTAATTCTAAGCAAATTTGCCCAAGAAACTATGGGTCTAAAATGAATTTCGAGTCGCCCACTTTTTCAAAATTTTCAAGAAAAAAAACCGAAAAAAATCAAAAACCAACACTAAAGCGCCCTCTGGCGGCACCCAAAATTAAAAATAGATGTCAATAATGAATTCCTCGACCCCAAAAACCCCCAAATTCACATTTGGCTAGAGAAAAAATATCGATTTTAGGCCTTTTCAATGAATTTATAAGTCGATTTTTGAATATGTCGAAAAAAACCTATTTTGAAAAAGTGTGCGACTCGAAATTCATTTTAGACCCATAGTTTCTTGAGCAAATTTGCTTAGAATTATCCAAAGAATTAAAATCCGAGTGAGCCCCATAAGGTTTTTTCGGCCCCATACAAATTGAACCGCCCTAATGTATATGTATGTGAAACTAAATTGCAGCAACGTTATAAATTATATTTCACAAGCTAAATAGGAGCCGTGGCTTGGCCCTCAGAATCTTCAACAGTAATGCTTCTATCTTCAGATCGTTTTACATTAACGATTGAGTTACGAACCACAGACTAGATATCTTGCACTTTTTTTCTTACACTGTAGATTTTTGTTTTGTAGTTTTGACTCATTTTAGCAAATGTTAGAAATAGATTCAAATTACTGGATTGCTTGAGTAATGGATACACTGATTAAATGTCAACTGAAGCAAGTGCCAATATTTTGGCTTATATGGCGCATTGACCTTTCATTGGAAAAACAATTCAATTAAATTGGTAAAGCTATGTACAAATGATTTCCGTTTAAATGCAATACGTTTGTCGTAACGGTAACGCACATATACATCCATATTTAGCTTAGCAATAGTTAACACCCGTTGCTTTCAATTGTTTTGTCATTGATACTCATCATCTTTAGCAGATGTGATTGTCATCTTGTGCATTCACTGACCAACTTGGTCAGCTTCTAAGCGGACAGGTTTAGAGCACTCGGTGTGGCCAACAACATGGCTTTTAATTGTCATCTCTGTTGCAAGCACAAATTGTAGCAAGCTGCTGAAGAAACGTATCAACTTGCAACCGACATGTACTTAATAGTTAGCAGCGCTTTGTAATCAACTTGATTGTAGCTACACGTAATAATGACACCTTGCTTGACTTTTGCGGTTCCAAGGTATCCGCACAACATCGCTAAGGGGTTTATCATATGGGGCTGGCTAACAACAAATAGCATAAACAAACTTGTACGTTTACAGATAAAAGACTTGACGATGGTTGTTTTTGCAACAACAGCAAGTCATCAAAATTGTATCCAGGTTCGTTGGGAGCTGCCCCATTTATAAGCTGCTGCGCTACAGCGCGTATGAGTCATGGGATCTACAATACTCATACGACAACAGAACATAAAGATATAAAACACAAACAACTGGCTGCAAAAAATTCCTGAGTCATAAACGGCGCTTCAGTAGTAAAAAAAAAAATAAAACAAAACCCAACAAAGCTGTAATTATACAAGGGCGTACCTATGCGTAAGCTTAAAAATATCTAAAACCTATTTTGTTTTGTAGTTATTGATAAGCATAGTCCCTATGGATTGTTTTGGTATGTAGTATGTCATAAGCCCCAAGTAGTATTGGGGTCAACACTTGTAAAAGCTCAAATTTTTATGTCTACACTTTTATGGTCAACTTACCGTTTTTAATGTCTATAAACAAATATGTAATCCAACTTAATATTGATTATTGTGGCTTTTGGCCTGCTGCCGCAATGATAATGCGCGACACAATATGATAAATATAAAAAACTTTATTACAAGCACGTGTTAGACAATTTTGGTCGGTCTGGGTGTTTATGCGCTACAAAACCACAGCACGCACATTGTGTAAATATGTATCTTTGCACTTTTCTTTTTGCACACGAAATTCACTTCCGAAAAAGTAACTTACAGATACCGGCACGAAGAAACGTACTAAAAACAAATAAGAAAACTCAAAAAGCCGCGCGCGAGTATTAGAAAAGTTGACGAGCGCTAACGATCGCTTTACGTCTGCGCTGTTCGAACGTTGTTTAGTGAGTGTGGCTGAGTCTGACGTGAGTTTAACGTTTCACGCTGACGCCGCTGCCGCTGCATTGTGTGAGCGCAGTGAGCGTAAGCGAGTCTACACTCGCGCTCGCTCTCAATGTGCAGCAGCGTGCATTACCTGAACTGAGCGGACAGCTGGCTCTTGTTGTTGTTCTTCTTATTTATTTAATCATATTGTACATGTTCCGCATAATGCACCTCTTTGTTCTAGTTGTTGTTGCTTTGTTGGCTCTTCTGCTTGTTTAAGTAGTTCGTGGTGTGTTTGTTGTTGGTGGTAGTTTTAGTGCCGTCTCTTATCACATGCCATACGTAAGCCGGCAGCGGCAGCGGCAGCAACCTCACAGCTGTTTCTTGGCATTGTTACCGTTTTACTTTAGCTGCTGCCAAACCAGTAGCTCCCTTTGCTGCCGCACAGTGGGCCAAATATTCAAGCAGCAGGCATTTATTAATAAGTCAAAAATATGGACTGTCTCGCTGCTCGCAAATGCGTTGTGAATTTATTTATGTTTGTACAATGCACCTTATACCAAATCCTTGCCTATAGCAACTTCTTACAGGAGCAGAAAACTCTTTTGTGAGCATTTTTTTTTTACTTCGTACAAATTATGTACCACTATAATAAGTGATACAAATTGGGCTTATAAATTTAAAAATACAAGCAAGACTACGCTTTACAAAATATAGAAGTGAATTTTGACTGGGATTTCAAAATCACAAATTTCTGGTATTAAATTTTTTTTAGTAAGATTTAAAATAACGTTAGTTCGTTTTGCAAGTTACATTTTCTAGTTTTTTTGTTAGCCTTAGTTTTTGGCGTGACGTTACTCAAATTTTAATTAAAAATTTATAATTAATACATTATTTTTTGAAACTTTTTAATTAAAAAAAAACCATTTATTTTGGCTTCAATATTAATAACTTTAACGAATATATTTCAGTTACTGAAAATCATACTATATACTATATACTCAAAAATTATAAAAGGAGGATACACCCAAAAATAGGCAAATCTGACAAATTATGTATGAACTTGTAGCATTGCAGAATAAATTCTCGCCTTATTGTAGTTAGTAAAAGCCAGTTATCAAAAACCAAAAAAAATTTCTCGTTTTATTTACTAGCCTTTAGCGTGGCGTTACTCAAATTTTTAATACAATATGTTTTTTTAAAAACCCTTTTAATTAAAAAACAATGATTTTAGCTTCAATATTAATAACTAATGAATATATTTAATTTATTGAAAATGATACGATAATGATAAAAAATTATAAAAAGAGAATGCTCCCAAAAATAGGCAAATCTAACCAAATTATGAACTTTTAGCTGTGCAGGACATCTTAGAAACTTAATTGTGAGGAAGTCTTCAAACTTTTTAGTTTAACAACTTTTGATTATTTTCTTACGTATTTTTATTCACAAATACTTGTAATTTATAAGTCATGGTAATCCACCTGTGAAAAAGACTAAATAGAAAATTAGTTTCATAAAAATTATTTGTTTTTTACTTTTTTAAAGTATATCAACAAAAATCTGTTACTTTTATTTGGATTACACTTTAACATTTGTATTCCTATGCAAAATCTTTTAAAAATATTTTTCTGTTTCAGACTACAAACACGTTGGTCCGAGGCTCTAGAAATATAAGCAAAAAAAAGGACAATAAAATGTAAGTAATGGCAATTTTTTCTTTCTTTTCTGCAACTTGGGAAGCCGCCCAAAACAAGTTTCACTTTTTTATTATTAGGTGCGCAACTAAGTTCCCGCTGTTTGTCAATAGATGGCTTTAGCAGAAAGTTCTGGGGGATTTTGACATACCCAAAACTACATAAACGAAGCTTAGGCATATGGTAAGCAAACTGCTATGGCACATTAGTGAATTTCTTTTTGCATTATTTACTTGTGGTTGTGTGAAAATGTCTAGTTTTGTGCCAAAAAATCATCATTTGCGGGAAGTGTTGATTTTCTTGTTCTGTTGGAAAAAAACGGCAGCTGAAGCGCATCGAGAGGTCCAAAAAGTGTACGGAGATGCTGCTCCAAGCGAAACAACGTGCCGTGATTGGTTCCGTCGCTTCAAAGACGGTGAAGACCCAAAACCTTCGAAGACGCTGAATTGGAGGATTTTGGATTTTACTGCATGACAACGCTCGGTTTCACATTGCCAATCCTGTTAAAACCTACTTGGGAACGCTCAAATGGGAAGTCCTACCCCACCCGCCATATTCCCCAGATATTGCGCCGTCCGATTTTTACTTGTTCCGCTCGATGGCACATGGTCTGGCTAATCAGCAGTTCCATTCATATGAAGATATCGGAAAATGGCTTGATTCGTGGATAGCCTCAAAAGTCGAACACTTCTACCGTCAAGGTATTCGAACTCTGCCAGAAAGATGGGAAAAACTTGTAGCTAGCGATGGGCAATACTTTGAATGAGTCATTGATAACCATTTTTTTATAATAAAGTTACATTTTCATCACAATAACAGCGAGAACTTAGTTGCGCACCTAATATATAAAAATTAATTCAAATACTGTTGTATACACATATATATTTAATATCTTAAATAAAAATGAAAAATAGAAAAATAGCTTAAAGCGCGAATTTCGTTTCAGAACATAGGAAAAACAAAAACCAAGTTTGAAAAAGAAAATAATAAAAAAAACATATATAAAATAAAAAAAGTGCCATTGACAAAACGTGTGTACATTAATGATAAACACCAGCTCATCACGAATTTGCTAGTCTTAATTTAATAAAAAAAAAAAACATTAATTTAAAGGCAAATGTATATAATGAGAAGCCTCTCTGCCGGCTTGTGCGCATTTCATCATTTTGAACAAATGAGCTAAATTATAGCTCTAATTAATATAGATGAGATGAGAACTCAAGCAGTCCGTAATATTTCGTATGTGCTATATGAAATAACAAATGTCTAAAATGCTTACAATTAGTTTTAGAAGTTTAAGTAAATATAATTAAAACTGTTGTGTGATTACAAATGTAATTAATTTTACTAAATTTTAGTGATATGTTTGGTTAATAAATTATGAATTTCAAGCACTCAGTAATAAATCAGTATGCCAGTACAAATATTTTAAGCTTTTTCATGCGTTCTTATAAATTTGTTTATAAAATTCTAATACAAAATAAAATAATTAAAATTTTTAATCAAATCCAAATACCAACGTTAAAAAAAATAAAAATTATTTGTTATTGCGCTAGGCATCCCAAAAAAGGCAAAGCAATTAGTTGCACAAAAGAAAACAAAAGTCAATAATAAAATGAGTAATACGTTAGACAAAAAAAAAAAAAAAAAACAATACATTGTCGGCACTTAAAATTTGACTTAATCTGAGATAAATTGATCATTACGACCACTGTGCGCTGCCTCGCTCTCCCTCTACCTTTGACTTGACTATATTTTTTGTTTGTATCTTCTTGTGCGCTCTTTTGGGCATGCGCGCATTCCATTGACATTTTTGCTCAGCTGCCGTTTTATTATGAGACTGAGATTTGTTTTTATCGTATTTCGTTGCTGTTGTTCTTCTGCTTTTTTTACTCTCTTTTGTGTAATTACGTGAAATATTTTTGGCGCTTTATTCTTTGACAGTGAATTCTCAACAAGTTTTTATGCGCGATAATTTACATAATTTACGCCCCTCAACCAGCCAGAAAATTGAATAAGTTGTCAAATAGAACACGCTCTGGGTCATACCAAAACTTTTGCAACGTTTATTACAATCTCAATCACTTTTGAGTGCATGCGTCCCAAAGTATGAAAGTATTTCCGTTTCGAAATCTATTTTTTTCGTTTTTCGATAAGTTTATGGCATTTATGCAAGTTTTAAAGTCTGATAAGATAGCAACAAACTGTTCGATAATGTGAACTTAATTTTTTAAGTCGCCATGGTTTGATTGATTTGGCTTATTTACCAGAAAGATAATTGGTTGTATAGTTACATGCATTACAAAATGTGTACAAAGTACATAAATAGTAGTATAATAAATTCTTACTACTTATGTATGTATGTATGTTTAAGTAGCGCTGGGTTATGTCTTTCGATTAAGCGCTCTTTCGTCCCCTAGTGAAATTTAATACGATTACGTCAGTTGTTCATTATTAAAAACAAACAATTTGTTGATATTGTCTGTCCTGTGGAACTAGGGGAAGTTCTCTAAGGGCTCCGCAGATTTGAAAAATCATTTTCTTTATTTAATAATATTCCATTTTCTAAATATTGATTATCTCATTTTTTAAAATTAATTTTAATTCAAAATTTAAATTCGAAATTGATTGATATTGAGTTGCAATCGTAAGAAGTATTTCATTTGAAGCGATTTTTTTCGGAATTTTAAGAGCTCTAACAACATCGCTGAAATAGAGTTGAAGATTATTTTTTTTGAGATAAAAAGAAAAAAATGATTTATATCCAATATAAAATACTAGAATATTGGAATAGTCCAAAGTTCGTTTTAAAAAGCACATTCCACAACTCTAGAAATTTCCTTTGAGAAAATTGATTTCTTTGTTGGGCTAAGTTTGACGTCATCTACACCAAAATGAACGCTATGGTACGAAATTCATTCCTAGCAGAAAGTTGTTGTTTGTGGAAACCCCGACCTATAAACCACTCGATCTAATTAAGTTCCGTTCGGATCTACTTTCACGGCAGCTCTTCATTTGTAGCTTATACAATTTATAATTATTGAAAACAATTAAGAGCAATTTTACAATTGAAAGCACAACCCACCTGACAAACAATTAAAGCGACCCACGCAGAATTATAAGATATTTTTTTGTTTTGTGTATAATTTTTTATCGGCTACTTTAGTTTTGATGTAAAGTATGTAACACATAAAGAAAAACATATAAAGAAATACAGTTGAGCATACATGCATAATGGTAAAGGTGCAAAGTATCCAACAACTGTCATTCAAAAAAAAAATGGTATTTATGCCCACCCAGATACTTACTACGAAAAGTAGAGATAAATTTAAAAATATATTTTTTATACAAAAAAAGGATTTTAAAAAGCACCAATATCTAGGAGATTTTTTTTATACCGATTTTGGCATATATATATTTTTAAGTTATAATTTAATTTGCAATTTCTTTGGAGGGTTGCGGAAGCAAAAACCCCCCGAGGATCCGTTACTGCCACAAATATGTATCTGCATGGTGGATCGAATGGCATATTTTTATTTTAAAAATCAAAATTTGGCGCATTTCTGGTAAAATATTGGCACAATGGGCCATCTCAAATGCTCTTGATACATCGAATCTTATAAAACTTTTTTTTTTTTGGGACATTATTACATTATTTATGTTCCATTTAACTTATTTATTTTAAAACACCCTGACATTTTAAAATATTTCTCAATACAAAAATTGAAAATTACGCTCCAATTAAGATGAAAAAATAAGAGAAATAAAGGATTAGGGCAAACAAATAAACTTCAACTTTTCTGTATATGAAGTTTTGTCATTCCATGCGAAATTTTTCGAACTGCGTATGGGCCTTAACACAAAAAAATTGTTTCTAAGCACTTCGCGTTCAAAAGAGATCGTTTTGCTATTGAAACCAAAAATTTTCGGTTTCAAAAGTACTATTAGATGTAAGAATATTTAGTCTCAATGCTGAGATTAAGTGTTACCTACCATTATAATTAAACGGGTTACATCGTATACACTTATAATGGTGAAAAACCTTTTTTTTTGCATTATTTTTATGTACACACTCTTCAGATTGTTTGACTTGAGATTTGTGCAAGTTTTCCCAAGTTTTCACTTTTCGATTTAATTTTCGGTAGACTACTTTATCCTCTCAAAATCTTGTCCGTGTATCAAGCATTTACATGCGTAACTACATTTACTGATTTCTTAGATCTCATAAATTTTTTTTTTTAACTTTATTTCGTCAAATCTGTTGCTCACGAAAAGCTTTCTTAGATCTCCAAATTTTTTTTTTTAAATTGTCACTGAAAACTTTTTTTTGTCAAGTTCTGCGCTTACGAAAAGCATTAGAATATAGGTTAAATAAAAAGGAATTTATTGCTTTCAGATTTTCGGTGAAGATGCCTGTTAATTTACTATTTATTTTTTATTTATTTTATTTTTCACACTGTATGCTTAAAGTTATAATTACTATTATAAAACTAGTGTTTATACAATATAGGTGAAACATACTCTATGAGTCATGCTTCCAGCAAGGTATGTCTTGAAAAAGGTGACGACGCGAGGTCGCGACGGACGTATTACGTCACAATTTTAGGCATTTGTATTGACAAATTCAATAAGATATCTTTAAACTTTGAACAATTAGATAAACCAAGGCAATTTTTGGATGACTGCTTTTTCCTAAAATCTTGCTAAAAAATTTCATCTTTTTGGGCAAATAAGTGAAAAAAAAAATATGTAGAGAGAAATTTTATTGTTTTAAGTAAATTCGAACTCAGATTAGGTGAGCTTCACGTTTTTTCTGAGTGTAAAGGTTTAGGTTCTTCTATTAGTCTCTTAAAGTTCAACCAAGTTCAGTTGGCTTTTAAAGCGTATTTAAACGCTGTCACATTAAACTAAACACATAAAGCAAGTGCTATTTAAAATTTTACGGCAGTTGCACTTGAAAAATGACAATATTAGTGCCATGTGTTGGAGGTACTTATATGACTGACACAAAAAGAATCGTAATGATATTTAAAATTCCAAAGTTTTGTTGTCTATTTCCAACTATGCCAACATCAATACAAAAATTCCAACAAAGAAATGCAGAGAAACAAAAAATAGTAGAAGTTCGAAGTGCATAGGAATTTTCTTGTAGAGAAATCTAATTTGTCAGTTCAAAGACCTTTACACTAAGGCACGTGGCACCCACGCCGACAACAACAACAACAACTAGAACTAGAGACTTGAGAGCGCTGCACAGGATCTGGCATTCCAAACCAAGTTGCAATGTTTACATTGCATGTGGATAGAGAGACAAATGTGTCAAGTGACGTAGAAAACGTGAGCTCGAGTAAGCGAAAAAAACGAAATTCGACAAAAAAACAAACAGAAATGTAATCAATGAATTTTTGTCACGTTAACGTAATGTACTGCTGGCAGCTGCCAGAGCACATGAAAAACCCGTGTAGACCTAGGAACATAAATTGCAGTTGTTGCTAAGAGGGCGCCGGGCCTGGAACGGGTGTGCTCAGCAGATTTGGCAGAGCAACAACAAACATAGCGAGTGGTGTATAAGAAGCATAAGAAGAAAAATCATAGATTGTGTACACACACAAAGGGGTTCGCACAGCTGACAGAAAATGTCACTTCGTTTGCAGCAATTATCCAGGACTAAGGATTCGACACCCGGCAGCTGCCTTTGGCCTCTGTGTGCGAGTGTGTGTGTGTGTGTGTGTGTGTGTAGAGAGCAATTGCTCAATTGCATGTTGTTGTACACGTTACCCCCTCTCACTGATGTGTGCCTTATGCTCTGACTTCCGCATTTCACCCCAAATACAATCGAAATGCATTTCTGTCTCAGCGTCTGCCAGCTGTCTGCGCCCTTGCTCACGCCGCCCTACCCTCTACAGCACGTGCTATCCCATTCTAACGCTGCACCTCTGCCACTCGCTCTTGCATAATCTTTAAGTTTACTTAACCTTATCTTAAGTAAATGCTGCCATTTTGGAGAGCATTTCGTAAATTTATGCTCAGCTATTTATGGTACAGTCCATTTTAGCGTTTTTAATGGGCTTGTGAGTGCTTTCCGAATTTATTTTTAATTCAAGCTTACGTATAATTAGTTGACGTTGCCGTTTGACGCCAAACACAGACAATAACAAAGACAAGAAAAGAAAACATAAAATCAATCTCAAGACCCCCGTGTGTTTATAAAAATGACTCATGCGCATTTTATGCGAATTATTCATTTGTCAGTTAGTCAGTGAGCGAATGAACGCGTGATGAATGAGCAGCGCGATTGAGTGAGTGAGTCCGCTGAGCTGCTCAGATTAACTTAGGACTGAAAATGAACTGTTGCTTCTTTTTCTTCTTCTTATCTAAGCTTAAGTTTGCTTTGGAAATGAATAAATGCTGTAATTACAGTAGCAGCTACAAAATTAGAACCGGTTTATCTTATTTTAAATTTAATCTAAAAATATATATAAAAAGTACTTGTGTATCTATTTTAAGCTGCACGTGTATTCGGAATTAGTAAAACATTTTCGTTTCTAAAAACAATTTATTCACTATAAGGGTTCGAGAGGTTCGTGGCAGAATTTTTTTACCGAAATTTTCAAAAGTACGTACATTTATATGATTTGCGATTTCCTTATTTTGAAATTGCAAATCCAGCCTGTGGACCTTGAGATATCATAGATGATGTAGCAGATTTTTAAAGCTTTTTTAAGCCTTTTTATAGGAAGTCCTTTCGCAAGTCTGATACGATGCCTTATAAGTCGTTCATTGTAGCGGCTAGTGTGTTTTATTGTGTGATTAAACAATTTTTTTTCATACATTTATTTAAAAAAATATTCAAATTTTATTTTTTTTTTTTAAATTTTTTTTTTGTTGTTCCACCAAATCAATTTGATTCATATTTTTAAAAAAAATCGCTCATTGACGTATTTAAGGAACATTCTTAAAAATAATAAGAAAATTTCATATTTTTCTTAAAATTAAATATTTTTTTTTATTAAATAGCCCTATTGCCAACTTAGATTAAAAAACAAATTGGTTCAAAAATTTTCAGAAGTGTAGTCACAATTAAATAAACACGAAAAACACGTTTTTTAAATTAAGCCGCAACGCGTTAAGTTTAAAAACTGAAATTTAGCAAAAAATTTTCATTTTGCCATATACATGGAACTGCATCATTAGTTTTCAAAAATCGTTTGGGGCTGTTTCCAGTACCTTATCCAGGTAGACCCTTTGTAGAAGAATTTAAAATTATATACATATTATAATATATTAAAAAAAAAAATAAAAAAGGGAAATTATCAAATTTTTATTCGTGGGTACTGATCCAAAATGATAAATTATTGTAACGCTTATGTATAAATTATTTTGGAATTTTGGTTGTTTTAAAGAAAATAAAGACAAACTTAAAAATGTCATATAAAAAAATATTTATATTTTATTTAAAGAAAATAAAAATATATATATAAAAAACTAAAAATTTACCTTTCTGGAAGATTTGTTCAAAATGAGTTGAAATTAATATTTAAATTCCAATTTTACATAAACAATTGTTTACACGACACAATTTTTGACATCTTAGTTGTAAAGCTTCTTTTTTAAGCTAATCTCTATAAATTGTACATATATAAATATTATGATGAATAAAAAATAATTAATATTTAAATTATTTGGGAATTTCGATTATTCTTTTAAAACATTATTATAACAAATATCGAAAGACACAAATAAATATATATAAAACAAAAAAAATTTATTATAGTACATCTAGGTTTCTTTAGATTAGAAAAGGAACTTAAATTAAATATATTAAAAAATATACAAAATCAATTAAAATTTTTTTTTTTTTTTGTACTCTGGGCATTTGCTTAAAATGAGATGATATACATGAGACAAATATTAATATTTAATTACTTTTTGAATTTTGGTTATTCTCTTAAACCATTATTATAAACATTTTTTATTTGTAACTATTAAAAATAAATAAAAATAAATAAATAAACATTTTTTTCTAAAGACAATAAAAATATACAAAAAAATAATAAAATATAAGTCTATTTTACTTTAGATATAAAAAATATATAAAATATAAAAATATAAATACATCTTCTCATTTTGTACACGTTCGCTTCTGTGTGCGTTACGTGATGATTTTTCTATGATTTCTGCCTAAGCTCCGTAAAAGATTTTCGTTCTAATAGCAAATATTAAAATATAAATCTATCCATTTTTCAAAAATTATTGGTCCAAAAATTCGTTTCCGAAATAAACGCATTCTATGAAATAAAACTTCCCAGAGTTTATGGGAAAAAATTCATGGGACATTTTCTAGTTGCTGTGTCGTACACTTATAAAATATATTATCTGTTGCTTTGACTCCAATTCCAACTATAGAAAAGGATTTTTTCTAACAGAGCTTGCTAGAGTGGCTAGAATCAATAAATGAAAAATTATTGGAGCTATGGAGACAACGCTCAGGTTAAGCTTAATGGCTGCTAGATGTGGAGTGGTCCGTCAAGCGGTTGATGTGCTGCAAATGAAGGAAGGCCTGTAAGGCTTTTACTAAATTCACCCAGTATGTATCACCAAACCCCATTGGTATCATCCCGCTCGCAAAAAAATCTTCCAAAACTATAGAACCACATACATCTAAATCTTAATTACCTTGTTATATCATACCCTAAAAATTTCGTATTTGCTGGAGTTTACTGTACCGCTTATCTTATAGCATAATAAAAATACCAAGCTGGCGAAAAATACGATATGCACGCATAAAGGTATACGTTACCATATCATATCAATATTGCATTTCGCGTTCCAATATTGATCAACGTTGCGCAATTCGATGCGATCCGAATCAATTTGACTCCTTTTGGGAACTGTCAACAACCAAAGCGTTTCAAATTGCATACTTTATTTTTTATACTTTAGTTTTTCTTGCTGTTTGCATACTTTTCTGCATTTTCTGCTGCTTCAGCTTTTCTTCTATTTTTCCGTCGTCGGTGTCGATGTCGACGCTGACGTCGCTGCCACTGTGAAAGCCCCTTCCGTCCGGGCGCTTATCTGAGTGCAGCGTTTATGCCGTCCGTAACTGTGTCATCATAAAATCGTATAAAAAATTGTGGCACTAAAGAAAAAAAATAAATTTAACGAGACGGCAGAGACAAGCAGCGCTTGTGCCGCCAATGAAATCAAGAACGACCGCAGTCGACGTCGACGCACTGCAGCAGACTAGTGGTGAGTAAGTGGTTCAATCCGAGCACGAAAAGTGCACGCTGTTATTTTCGTACCTTTTGAAGAGTTTAGTATTTTTAGGAGACACTCTTTTAAACTCAAACTAGTGGGAGGGTTATAGTCGAGACATTCTGATTATCATATAACCTCTATTTCTTTAATTTCTTAATTTTGTTGGCTTTAACTTCTTCAACTTCTTCTATATATGTACCTATACGAAAAATGGGCCTAAAATTACAAAAATTAAGTTCTATACCGATACTCGAAAAATTGAAATCCGATTGACGATATATCGAGAGTCAAATATCGATAATGAATTTTCAGTATTGAATTCGAAAAGTTCTATTTTCAGAATGTCCAACCTGTATCGCAAATCCCTAGTTTAAATTTGGTTTGTTTTGCTATAATTCTGTACAAAAGACATTTAGTAAAAATATCGATAAAATATCTTTTTTCGTATTATTATTTGACTTGGTTTCTTGCGTGACGTTTTTCAAATTTCTAACAGCATTACTTTATTTATAAGTTCTTTTTAAAACTAACTCTATTTTAAAAAACCAGATGAGCCAAACTTGGCATTCTGATTGGTACCTCTCTCACCTCTAAGATATCTCTTGTTAAACAGGCTAAATTGTGGCTCTGACATGACCTCCAAAGTTCTTCGTTCCCGAAATCGATTGACGATGTATCGAGAGTCAAATATCGATATTGAATTTTCAGTATCGAATTCGAAAAGTGCTATTTTCAAAATGTCGAACTGGTATCGCAAATCCCTAGTTTAAATTTGGTTAGTTTTGCTATAATTCTGTACAAAAGATTTGTGCATACCAACTTTGGGTTATTTAGCTCTTATAGCCTCCGTAATTTTTGTTCATCTTCAGACGCTCAAACAAACTTGGCTATACAAAATTCTCAAGTAATTCGATTCCCTCAGTCGAGATAGTTTAGAATCAGAAGAACGGTAAGTGTGTTTTTCTGAAGCAGTGAAAACAAAAAAAAAAAAGGAACGAGAAAGAAGAATTTTTTTTGGTTCTTTTACGATATTGAGTGATGTAGCCTTTCTTCTTTCGGAGATCTGGGCAGCCACTTGCGTAAACATCATGTGTTCTGTTTAAAGGTTTGATTTATGTGTGATAAGATCCTTAAATGCATAGATGTTGAACATTTTTTGCCAATTTGCGACTTCCTTAGCTTTTGTTTTTGCTTAACAGTCGTTAATTCACTAAAATTTAAAAAAATATAATGATTTCAACACTAAACTTAAGATAAAAAAAGATTTTAGCTTGAGTATTAAACAAGGTAACTTAAAATTCAATGCCAATCATACCAAATGTTTAGGAATAAATGTTTTTAGCAAAAAAGAGGTTAAAGCTTTTTTTTGCAAAGGTTAAATTTTAATTCAAGTGGTTTTTAGCGGACAACTTTCAAACTTCACGAAATTTATCCAAGTGTAATTAATTATCGTCATTATAGAAGAACTTGAACCATAACAAAATTAGATACAGGTATGTGCATGCTAATATTTAATTATTGTTTTTTAAAGAAGAATATGAGCCGTAACAATATTTTTGCGCGACGTTACGCTTGTACGACAAAATAGGACAATAAAAAAGTAAAATGCTAAGTTTTAATATAAATTAAGTAGCACTACATTTAGTAAAAAAAAACCGATAAAATATCTTTTTTCGTTTTATTATTTGACTTGGTTTCTGGCGTGACGTTACTCAAATTTCTAACAGCATTACTTTATTAATAAGTTCTTTTTAAAACTAACTCAAGAAAGTAATTTCAAAAAACCAGATGACCCAAACTTGGCATTCCGATTGGACCTCTCAGACCTCTAAGATATCTCTAGCTAAACAGGCTCAACTGATGCTCTGACATGAGCTTCGTTTTTGAGGTTATATCAGAAGCCTAACGTGCTGGGCTTTCTTAAACCCCGGATTCCGATTCAGCGACTCGACTCTAGCACACATATCGCAAACACATTCTGACCTCTGATCCCGGCAATCGATTTTTTTTTTGGGTGGCTGTATTACAACATAGTCGCAAAACACATCACCAAACTTGTTTTCAAGATCGATTTTCGGGCAATGTTCTTGGGGTCGCTTAATTCGAATCCGAGATCAAAAAATCTCCAGCACGTCAGGATTCTGGGGTCAGCTCCAAAATAACTCGATTTATGTGGTTTTATCAGGTTACGTCGGAAACCACGAGTGCTAGGGATTTTTTTAGACCTCGTGTTCCACAAGAGTAGCCCTGGCGCATACAAGTTGACACCACTCTTTTGTTGTGGCCCTGTGTTTTAGGAGTTAAGTTAGATAGGTCGAGATTTGGACCATTGTGCTATCGTATTGTTAAAATTAACAAGAATCTAAAAATTTATTAAGCATTACAAAATTTGTAATATCTACAAATTCATTTAATTTCATGTCATTAGCAAACATTTAAGCAACGAAATCCAAAAAATTCGATTGTTTGGCGTTCCCACGCCACAGCATTTATGCTCACCTCTAAAACAATATGCAACATGGGCAGCAACAAGTCTCTGACATTTAAGTTGGTGGCAGCTTTTCACACGCCACCCAGAGAACCAGCCGGACCAACACCCAGATAGATCTCTATGGCGGTGCAACCGAGGAGATACTCAAAGCGAGAGAGACAACTTGTTTACCTTGAGTCGGTTGCCAATGCGGTGAAAAAAAAAAAAAAAAAACACCAGCCAGATGAATAAAGTTGCTTAGACATCAAGCCGTTATCTTCGACTGAGTACCGTCGAGTGCATTGACATTGTCAGATACAATGAGTTTGCCCTGCAGCTGGAATTGCATTTAGTGCATAGAGTAAGTGGAGGAAGGGGGACTTTGAAGACCAAATTGTGTATGGGATATGTTTAAATGTTGCAACTGTTGCAGCATACATATAGTACACAAAAGTTGCAAGAGAAATAGCTTTCAAATTTGCCACGGAGCCAATGAAAAGAGTTTAGTGCTGAGATTTTTAAACATATTTGAGCTCAGGGGGCGCAAAGTTTTTAACCTTGGCCAAAAGTGTTTATAAAGTGTGTTAGTTAGTTGGTTGGTGGCAGCAACAACAACAACAACGCTGGCAAGTTTTGGCAACAACAAAAAAGAGAGCTTATTATTAACTTTTATGCAGCTAAAAACAGCTCAGCGGGCTTATGTACATACCTACATATGTTATGGCATTCGCAAAGGAGAGGTGCAGCGTGCGGCAAAAGGGGGTCGAAGGGAGTGTTTTTTGTTCACGGAAAGCTGTGGCAAGTGCATAAAGTAAGCTCATTTAAGTATGCTACGTATTTATTACTTAAAACAGATGTTCTCAGGAACGGAAACAAGGGTGTCCGTACTACTGTGGAAGTATTTGAGTTCATTAAAAGTTTTGAACGTTTTTCGTAAGTCTTTGAAACACTGTATGCTACTCAGTACATCATGGTTTTAAACTTTAAATCAGTCAAGTCTTTTAAATTTGATTTCTTTTTAAAATTAATATTTTAGTAAATTTTCCAACCAGAGTGGAAACTATAAGATTTGTTTGAGACGCTTCGTAAATTGAGACGTTTTTCGTAAGTCTTTGAAACACTGTATGCTGCTCAGTGCATCATGGTTTTAAACTTTAAATCAGTCAAGTCTTTTAAATTTGATTTCTTTTTAAAATTAATATTTTAGTAAATTTTCCAACCAGAGTGGAAATTATAAGATTTGTTTGAGACGCTTCGTAAATTTTGCTTTATTTCTTGAAACCAGGTCCGCATCGCAAGGCGTAAAAAATATGAATTTAATTTTTCACTTTCAAATATTAAAAATAATAAAAAATTTAAAAAAAAAATCGAAAAAAAAGGGTCTAGCTGGATAAGGTTCTGAAAATGAAGATGAAAAAAAAACTTAGATTAAAAAAATTGGTTCAAAAATATTTAATAATTTAGTCACAATTAAATATAAAAGAAAAACACGATTTTTTTAAATTAAGCCGTAGCGCGTTAAGGTCTATACGCAGCATGCAAAAATTTCGCACGGAATGACAAAACTTCATATGAAAAAAAATCCCTCTATTTAAAAACTGAAATATTGTGAGAAATTTTTTTTATTTTGGCTCTATCATTAGTTTTAAAAAATCACTAGGGACAGTTTCCAGTACCTTATCCAGCTAGACTCTTTCCAAAAAGCTAAAATTTTTTTTAAAATCAAAGTTTTATTTTTCATTGAAAAAAACTCAAATATCTTTATTTGTTTACGAGATACATCTTATAAACGAAAAGTCCACTTAAAAAGTTAGTTATTAATAAATCGATATATAATCGAAATTAAAAAAAAATGTAAGATTTTAATATTAAGTGTATCACTTAATACATTAATATTTGTCAAACTGTTTTGAATATTTGTAAAAAATATTCCATAATTGTAAAAATATATTTTTTTTTTAATAAATATATAAATAATATAAATATATAAATATAAAAAATTATTTTTAATTTTTGTTTAAGGTTACGAAATGAAACTCGAAAATCTTCGAAAATTACATGCTAATGAGTTGTATACATTTTAATGAAGCTTTAAAAAAAATCGACTTTTCGAATATTTTTCGAAATTTTTTTCAATATTTAATTGTTTGAAGAATATTTGTTACTTGTACAAATATTCTTGAAATATTTAGGTAAATATAAATGTTAAATCTTATTTTATACATTTTGCAGATAAATATTCGATAACAATTGTAGGAAAAAACGCTGTTTTTCGGGTACATAACCTCAAATATCTTAAAATCCTGACGTGATGAGCCAATTCTAACCACGGATTCGGATTCTACGCAGCAAATTACTTCGAAAATGACCCTTAGCTTTCCAACAACTGACATGACCCCGGTATTTGTTGACCTGTGAAATTCTCAAGACGTCGAGGGATATACTTCGTAACTTTGAATAGCCATAACTTTGCGAAAAAATCGTAAATGATCGCTTGAGCTTTTAAATTAAATGGTAAGAGTAGTACTAAATGATGTAATTAGAGTGACAGACCACAACAATTTTTTGCACCCTGTAAATAACCTCAAAAGTTGGAAAAAACCCCGCTTTACGGGTACATAACCTCAAATTTCTCAAAATCCTGAAGTGATGGGCCAATTCTGACCCCGGATTCGGATTCTACGCAGCAAATTACTTCGGAAATGACACTTAGCTTAATTAACTACATTCATACTTGTTTTGAAGTTCTTATTGAATTACTTCTGTGAGAAGAATGAGAAAATAAAATAAAAAATTAATGTATGTTAATATATTGATTGACTTTCTTTAACCCTTTCTTTGCAGCAATTCCAGAGCAAATATGGAAAATAATACATATATATTTAGAAAATTTAGATTAATATTTTTAGTAGATATTTTTTAGAGGCTACATAATTATTTTTTAACTAGAAGCCTCAACATTTCATCTATTAATCGAATACAGATCTCAAAATTATTTTGTCAATTACATTTTTTCGAAAAAATTACAAATAATTAAACTGACCTACTAATGACCAAAATTTTAGAAGAACATTATCACTTTGTCTCTTTCCACTAATCGTTCGACTGTGCGCCCCTTCCTTGATCCGTCACTGTTTTTTTTAGTGCAGTGGCGGCATTGTTTTTGTTGTTGTTGGGGTTTTGCTTTGAAGTTGTCATCATTTGCGATTTTACACTCACACATGCTTTATTTTGTTTTTGTTCGCTCTCTTGTTTGGTTGGCTTTCTTCTTGTGTTGCGTTTGTTTGTTGCAAAGCTTCTCGCGGCAGACACACACTCCCACATACACATGCATGCTACATGCTGCACTTGAAGCATATTGTTGTTAAACTCACAGCCACTGCACAAGAGCAGCAACAACAACACTAACAACAAGAGAGCAGCAACAATTACAACAGCAACAACAACAACAACGATAACAACGATAAAGCAGCGTTGAAAAATCACAACTTATAAGTGTTGAACAACGCGGTAGAATGTAACATTGTGGCGGCCAGTGTATCTGTGTGCGTGTATCTGCTGAGTCACATTCGTGTGTGTGAGTTTGTGGGGAGGTGCTGACAAGCGCAATAAGTTAACAATGCAAAGGCGCTTGCTTTATATTAACAACGAACTAAAAAGCGAAAATAAAATTGTTGACAATGCCGCAAAACAAGCGAAAACATTACATAATGCACTGCAGCTATGTGTGTGTGTGTGTTTGCGAGTATCTATGTGCGCTGAAATTTATGCTGCAGAAAATAATGCTCGCAAACTTGTGTTTGCTTTAAGAGCCAAGCGAAAACTCTTTTCACTTTGCCATAATGGCTGCTTATCTGCGTAAGCAAATGTTTGTGTGTGCTGGTGTATGCGTATGTGCTTGTAAAAACATATGCATGTGTGCGTGTAGCTGTGTGTGTTTGAGTTTATGTGCGCTTGCAACAACTCGTTGCATTTGAACAATGCCGCCATTGTTGCTAAGACAGCGACACAACAAATTTTTGCCACTTTTGATACTGTTATAAAACGCCATTTTACTAGACTTGCGTATATGTGTAAAGTATCTATGTATGTGCGGAGTATCTGTGTCTGCGCGCATAGCCGCTGGGCTGCGTGTGTGTCCTTTGTGTGTGTGCTCGTGCAAAAAGCCAAAAATATTTGAACAATTTGCGCTGCAGATTTCTTTGGCAGCCGCAGCCACAGCACAAGCAAAAAAAAATCTCAAAAGGTTGTCTATCTTCGGGCTCTAAAATTTGTATACTCTATAAGCAATTTTATTCTTAGTTATTTAAGCAGATAAAAATATTTTGTATTGCGGAAGAGTAAAAATTTTTAACTCAAAGTATAGTCCTTTATAAAAAATCCCAACATTTTTCCAAAATATTATTTTTGGGGATACATAAAGCGGAATCTTCTCTACATCTTCGTGAATAAGGTGTTTTAAAAATTACTTTGCAGATAGCGAATATAGTTGAATTGGAAAAAATGTTCTTCAAAACTTCGCACGGCGCCATCGATGTTTAAGCATTTATGACATACAGTAGTTGACAAAAGTATTTTGACATAAGTAAAGTAAGACTGATTAAGTAATTTATTATGATTTATTTGATGAATAAAACAAGCTGAGAAAAATTATATACTAAACTCCTCATAAAGCATAGGTTTATTATTTTTAATATTATATTTACAAAAATTAAAAGATTTCATTCTTCAATGATAAGGAATCGTAGTCAGTCTTTTAGGTCGTCATACTGTAATTTGTCAGTTACTTTATCGGAATATGAAGAGTTTATTTGAAAAAAATACTAACTTTTCAACCTCTGAAAGTGTAAGAAAAGCTTGTTAGTGGCTTCGTAATAATGAGAAGATCATCTCAGCGGAGCTAATTATGTCTATAACGCAGGTGCGGATCCAGGATTTGGTCTTACGGGGGGTTCTTCACTTTGAAGTGTATATATATCAGAGCTCTCAAAAGATTGGCAGCCCATTTTTCCAACAACCTAATTAATGGTGCTCCACCACGCTTTAAAAATTTTACTTGTTGTCAGGGTTGAACCATTTATATCGGGCGAATAATAAGGTAAGCAAAACCAAAGTCAGGAAACTTATTGTCATAGTCGCTTGCCAAAGCGCAAATATAAAAAGAATATTCAAAAACGAATTTTGAAAATTGTATCTAACTCAATAAGGTAATACAAAACAACTTTCTGGTTTTATTTCTATCAGTTATCTCATTGTTACAATTTTTTGCACATTATTTTTATATTATACAATATTTACCTTACCTTATTTATAACCTTGAAGTAAAGCTGGAGAAACAACGATGTTTCGATATTTTTAACTTAGATACATCGATGTTTAGATACATTGAAGTACATTTGGCGGCCACTTTTTGAACGCTCAAATTAATTCAGAGTGGGCCATCTGTTGGTTTGGTTATATAAGTATTTTCAAATAATAAAATGGAATGGAACAAACAAACCAAGAGATAACTATATTTCATGTGAGTTATAACAAACAAATTTTCTGCTCCAGCCAGAATTGTAGTCTCATAATCTTCAAACTAATTTGAGATCCATTCATTATGGTTATTTAATAGAATCATGTCAACGTGTTTTGATTTAAGCGAACTCCGCTTGTTGCTCACTATATTGCCAGCCTTGCTAAGCTTTAAAAGGTATTACCTTCCAGTCAGGCCCGCCGAGAGGGTGGGTGAAAGGGGGGATTCCCACCGGGCCCGGAGTTATCTCAGGGGCCCTGTTTCATTTCTGTCGTACTTTTCCCCCCGGGCCCGGATTTTCTCTCTACGGCCCTGTTTCCAGTTATTCAACAGGCACAAGCTTGAATCTAAGTTTTCAACATTAAAATATTGTCGAAGTGCCAAAATGATGTTTTTTTCTAAAAAAGCGAAAAGTGTCTGCGACGTGGATAACGTTGATTGCCCATTTTTAGTCCGTAATAGGATTTGGTCGATAATCGAAAATCGAAATAAAAGTATCGATGATCGGAAAAAAATAAAAAACATCGATGCATCGATATAACTACCTTGAAGCATTAATCTTTTATTTAAGTTGTATATTACTTTCATATATGCGGCTCAGAATTAGCGATTTTTCTTAAAAAAAAAATAACCTAAATGCGTTTCTCTTACAATTCAATGCGAAAAAAAAATTTGTATGTTTTAAAACAACAAAAAAAAAATATTTTTTAATTAAAAAAATTTTACAATCGAAGAAAGTTAGTTTTTGTGATGTTGAAATTTTGTTATTTCTTTGAGAAATATGCCTATTTCAAATTTGTTAAGTTTTAGTGAATAACCATAAGGTTGATTGTTTCGCAGCTCAAAAAAACCACATTACATATTTTAAAATTTATAAAAAAAAAAAATTATTTTAAATAAAACAAAATTTAAAAAATCTTTTTTTAGTTCTTTGGGATTTACACTTATTTAAAATTAAAAATAAAAAATTTCTCAAAAATAGTGAAAGTTCATATATGGGAACTTCCAAAATGTCGAACTTGAATATTTATTCATATATTATATATTTCATATATGCTTGGCTGAAAGATCTTGTGTTGCACTATAATTGGTGATAAGTTTTATTTAGGGATGTGTTCTGGTAAAAAGATATTGACGAAAAGGAAGGCATTCGCAAGTGACAAACATTAGAATCTCTATTTCAGCTAAATACTCGGCCGTGCTCCGGAAAACGAACCCGAACATTTTATTCGAATTCGTTTTGAAACCAAATGTTTGGTGCTCCCAATTTCACTGCAACTTTTTCCGGAGCTTTTCAGTTCGGCTTCAACCTGCCTCTTTCAGGTGTTACGCGGGCGGCTTGTCTACGGCTGCCTTGTGGATTGAAGTCTAACGCCTGCTTTGCTAGATCCTTTGCGCAGAGTATGGCCTAACCATTTATATTTTCTGCATAGAATTTCTTCTGCAATAGCTGGTTGCTTAGTTCTGAACCAAAAAATAGTATTCACAGCCAAAATGAATTTTTGTGTGTTTGGGTACGTAACAGACACGAACACATGACCTATTGGTGCCACAAGGTTCCCGCAGTACACAAAGAAAATTTTCCTTGTAACAAAAATAGCTAAGTCGTGTTTAAGTTCAATAAATATTTTTGTGTAATTTTATTTAAAAGATAAAATAATAAAGAACTAGCAATATTTTAATGAAAATTAAATGTAAACAATATGTAGTAATAAAAAGGTGCAGAGCTGCGGCAACCCTGTCAGCTATTTTGTAACAAACTTATATAAAAAATGTATCGGAAAAATTAGGGAAATATGCGAATTTATCGAAAATAAAAAGGGAAATATCGACAAAAATTCGTTTTCCGAAGCACACAAAAACGAATCCGTGTAAAATTGTTCGGTTTGATTTTTTCGTTTATAATATTTGAATGAAATCAACAATTGCTCAAAGTTAAACAAATACATTAAACAATTACACCAAACCAAAACTCTCTAATAAAAATATTAAACTAACAACCAATACAGACTAACAAATACCCTTCAAAAAAGTCTACTCGATTTACGCGAAATCTGGGATTCTTCATCCGGCTTACTCTCCCGAACAGAGCACACAAAACTCCTCCGCCTCCGCTTGGGACACTGCCATCTCACACATAGTCACATATTTAATAAAACAAATAAACAGCCCCACTATGCAACTTCTGCAACACAAACACCACCATGTACCACATCCTTACTCACTTCCTGAACACCAAATAAAAATACTTTGCGAACTCAAATTTACTCAGCGCTATTTCCGTACCAACACATAAAAACATTTCCAATATTATTAAATTTATACAACATGATTTATTTATTATAAATTGTATTATATAGGTATTATATAAATACTACCAATTATAGCCGCTAATGCTAAATCAGGCTTGAATTATAATTTTAATTAGGTAGCAGGTGTTTATAAATAAATACATTTTAACAAAATATATTTGAGAATTTTGCTCAACCATATCCCATTGTAATTCTTTTTATTTATTTATAAGTATTAATTTTAACTGCTGTCGCATATGATATTTTATACACTATGATTAGTAGATGAAATTATGTATTTACGTTGGTTCATTCTTTTCAGTTTAGTAAAAATTTCATAATTTTTATCTAAACAAAAAATAAAATAGAATTATTCATCAAGTTTTTTACAAATATGCTGAACTTTATTCTTATTTACTAATTCAAATCAATATCAATTTCCCTTATTTTTCCGAAAAATTCTCATGTTGTATTGGCTCGAAATTATTTTTGTTTGATCCAAATCAGCTGACATGGTTGCCGCAGCTCTACACCTTCTTATTACTATTTGTTGCTCACATTTAATTTTCGTTGAAATATTGATAGGTTTTTATATTCTTTACATTAAATAAAATTACACAAAAATATTACCATACCAAAAATATTTATTCAAATTAAACACGACTTAGCTATCTTTGTGTAACGCGGGAATCCTGTCGCGCCAATCCGTCATGTGTTCGTGTATAATACGTGCACATACCCAGACACAAAAAATTTCGTTTTGTGTTACGCATGCTATTTTTTGGGTTGATTCAGAAAAAAAAATATACAATTAAAAATAATTGTCCATAAATATATAACGTTAAGTTGGCATAAATATAATCTAAGAATATCAAAAAATATTAAAAAAATGATTTCACCACAAAATTCGTACTTTTTTAAACCTATTTTGCCGATTCGTTTGAATTCATTTTGCAACAAAACATTCGGTTTCATACCACATAATAAATTCTTTTTAGTGAAATTGGGAGCACCCAACATTTGGTTTCAAAACGAATTCGAATAAAATGTTCGGATTCGTTTTCCGGAGCACGGCCAAGTATTTAGCTGAAATAGAGATTCTAATGTTTTGTTAATATCTTTTTACCAGAACACATCCCTAAATCAAACTTATCACCAATTACAGTGCTACCCAAGATCTTTCAGCTAAGCATATATTCAATAGGACCATAAAAAATTATTTATGTAAGTCAAATTTTTAAGAAAATTCTTCGCAGACGTCGCCTTTCCGGATAGTAGACGACTTTGTCTGCCTAAATTTCGAATTTCATAAAATTCGTGTTGCAAAAAACAGAAAAAAAAATATCTTAGAATAAGGTAGCAGGAATATTTGACATTTCACATTATTTGGCCAGTCAAAATTGAAGCCAAGATGCAAGTCCATTGATGTTATTTTAAAAGGATCTCTTTTTACAATGTCATAAATAAAACGTGTCTGTTAAACATTTTGAAATACTCTTTTTGTAAGTATTAGAATTTTCCCCACTTGCTCTATGGTACTTATTTAAAGAATGTGTCCCATTATTGTGTGCCACATTTCACTTTGTTCGATAGTACTATCGATAGTATCGATAGTTTCAAATATTGAAGTCTAAACTATCGTGTGGTGGCACTATCGATAGTATCCCACCACTACCAGAAACTGTTCACAATTGCTTATATCAATGATTTTTTTATAATCAAATTTATACTCAAGAATAGTAAAAGATACTACTATCGTCGCGACGTCTGTAATATCGATACCAATGCCGTAAAAACTTTCGATAGTTTGCTTGCTTGCAATTCGTTGTCATGATCAGATAAAAAAAAAGTTATAACAAAAGTAAAAGTCGTAAACTTGTAAAGTTCAATACAAATGCCACATACTCTATAGTGTAGCACACAGATACATATGCCATACATACAACCATACACTAATACATACAAAACTTTCGCTAACAACCTTTTGCTTTACGGCCAATGCATATGTGTGCCTGTCTGAGTGTCTCCTCTGCATATTGGATTCGCCTGCGTGTGTGTGTGTGTGTGTATCTGTGTGAGTGCATATGTTCGTATCTGTGTGTGAGTGTGGATGTATCTTTATGCGAGCGTGTGCAGCCACCCAATGCCTGGAACTCGTTTGGCATCGTTAAGCTTTTCCACTTTCCGCTTTTGTGTGTCGGCTGCATTTTTCGTGCTAATATCGTTAAATTGTTATTACAACGTAGTTTTTCCTTTAAATTTTTGTTTTACTTGCTGCTGCAAAAATTATCGTTAGTTTTTGCAATAAGTTTTTTTTTGCCTTTTTTTTTTTTTGGTTTCCTCCATCAGGATTTCCGCTACATCGTGTAAAATTAATTGAATGTTGCTCTGCACAGATGGCTAGCTGGCCGTGTGGCGCTTAATTTAGTGGGGGGGGTCCAACCATTAGTTGGGTTCTGTAGTAGTCTGGTTTGGTGCGGGCACTGGAAAAATTTAATGCTGCTAATTTGCTGATTTTTCATGTTATACGAGATGTGAAGAAAAATATTTGATTTTACGCTCAAAGTAAATTTCAAAAAATAACGAAAATTTGTTTTAAAATTGAAATAAAAACCATACTAAAAATTATTTTTCAAAGCAAAGTTTACACACTCCTAAGGAACATTTGCTGGCTGCTGCATGAGTGCATTTTGCAAATATGTATTAATAAATTTTGAACTATTTCCCATGATGAAGGAGAGTACACTTAACCAGATGTACAGACCTACAGTTTTGTAACTTTAATTTAATCTCTCTTACCTTTACGTTTGAGTTATTAAGCATTTGAAAACAAAAGAATCCATAATTTTTTTAATAAAGCAGCAGTACCTTAAATTTATTTTGTTTTTTTTTTTCCTTGCATGGGTTCCTTACAAACATGTGGGGCACTATTCCGCTTTCCGCATGAATATCACTAGGTCTTTCGTTGGTATTGACATTAGAATGAAAGTGACTAATCCGTTCCATTCCCATGTGACTGGCTCTGTCCCACACCAGCGCTGGGCAGTCACATAGAATATGTCTGGTGGTTTCATCGCCCTCGAGACAGAGTCTATACTCTGCAGAATCCGATAGGCCCATTTTCTGTAGATGGTATCTAACAGTGTGGTGGCCAGATAGGTATGCTACCAGGAGTTTTTAGTCCGTTCTGCCAAGACCTTCTGTCTTCATCATTTTCAGAGGTTTGACAAGCGCTTTTGCTTATCGCAGCCCCGGTAAGGAGAGCCAGTATCTCCTATGTTCTCATGCAGCCCATTTGTATACCAGTGCCACAGAAAGGCGCAGGAGATGTAGTCAGGGTGGAGGCACCCTGTCGTGCTAGATCGTCAGCGATCGTGTTACCATCCACCCCAGAGTGTCCAGGTACTCAACATAGCACGACTCTGTTCCGGGAGGACAGGAGTTGGAGGTAATTATGCCATTCTTTAACCATCCTGGAGGAGATGCTCCATGATGATAATGCCCTGATAGCAGCATGGCTATCTGAGTAAATACAGATGTTTGCTCCCCTAGTTCCCTTGTGAAGGATACTGTGGGCGCAGTTCTATATGGCATGAATCTCTGCTTGAAAGACGCTGGGCCAGATACCCATTGCAGTAGAGATTCTGGTGTTGGGTGCAACGACTCCAACACCTACACCCTGGACAGTTTTGGACCCATCCGTAAACCATTGTAGCCACCGGAGGTTTCTACAGGGGTTGCCATCAGCCCAACCCTCCCGACTTGGGAGAAGAGATCTAAATTTCTTGTTGTTAAATAATTCCGTGATCATAAGATCTGATCTAGAGCAGATCGATATGTCAGGAAGGGAATGTATAAGTGCGGCATGACCAGTGTCACTTACTAAGAGTCCAGATGTGATCGAGATACGTAGTGACTCCATGACAGCTTAAATTTCAAAGAAATATGAATTTTTTTTAGTGTTTCATAAATAATACTGACTTTAAATTTGCTTTTAACATTTTAAAACAAATCGAAATGAGCATAGGTAAAATCAGTCGCTGTCTTCTTTGAGAGACCCTGTAGAATCAAATCATGTATATGAATCTATGTAATACATAGTAAAGTAACTAAAAAAAAAAAATAAAAAAAAAAAATTTTGCTTCAACTGAGAATCAAACCGGGGCCTCTAGACGTCGCAAAGTTAAGTGCTTAGCCCGACACTCTATATATATTATATTACAATTATCTCTTATATTTTGGGTCCGATTATTGATTTTATTATTATTTATCGTATTTTCGCCATAATATGTAGTTGTGTGGCAAAGACTAAGGATGTATCGATATATCGTAGTATATATTAAGATAATATAAAGAATGAATATTCTGTTCTGGCCAGAATTTTCGTCTCACAATTTAAAATGACAAAATCAAAAGAAATTTTTTGATACCTCGAAAATTTTTTGAATAATCCCTATAAAAACGCTTAGGAATAGCACGCTTGGCATATTTTTTCAATACATGTATAACCGCAATTTTTTATAATCTTATTTAAGTCTTGAGTTTTTCTCCGTATAATATAAAAAAGTTTTTTGTTGTGTCCATTTTTATATGTAAAAAATGAAATTTGGATTGCAAAAAGTTCCAAATATGTAATGTTGATATACTTAAAATTCAAAAACACAAGAAGAGACAAATCCATAGAAGATCCAAATTAAAATTAGTTTAAAATAAAAAAATATTGAAAATTAAGAAGAAAAGAAAGAAGTAGAAATTAGCAGGAGGCAGAGACCCTTATTGTGATGATACATTAATTTAAATTAATCGCCTCAAAATTCTAATCAAAAATACATCTTTGTAAAAAAATTTGAAAATTAAGAAGAAAAGTTAAAATTAAGAAATTAATGAGAAAAACAGATTGATAGAAAAGAAAACGCGCAGCTGAATGTTACAATAACGAATCAAAGCGAGCAGAAGGCAGGGACCCTTATTGCGATGATACATTAATTGAAATTAATTAAAATTTACTCAAAATTCAAGCCGAAAATCCTTATTAACGACTGTGTAAAATTCAAAAGGAAAAAATTTAGCCAACGTAAAAATGGTCAAAATAAAAATTAAAAAATTAATTAGGAAAACAGATTGAGAGAAAAGAAAACGTGCAGCTTAAAAACTAAAGGTAACTTAGTAAAAGAGCTGGCATCTTCGGCCTTTGGCCAATTGTTAAAAATAATTATCTTGAAATTTAATTCTTTAAATAAATACATTTTTAAAAAATGCAAAAGGAAAAAATGTGGTTAACGTTAAGATCAAAATAAAAATATTCTAAAAAATCGAGCATTATTATTATTATTAAAAATCATATAATCATTTTTCAGTAAGAAATTTTTCTTAATTTTTGAAAATAAATTAATTTGACCGGAATTTCGTGACAATTAATTTGAACAAATATGAAATCACAAAATTGCTCTACTTTTTAGAATATTTTTATTTCGATCTTCTTAACGTTAACCACCCCTTCAGAAAATATAAACAATGTATTTATTTATCAACTGAAATCTAATATTTAGTAACTAATAGGGGAAGGGCTTGTAAGTTGACACACCATAGCTTTTTTAGCTTTATCTCGACATTGAATACACAAAGGCATCAATGTAAATATACCGTTGGAAAGTGAAAAGAAACAGCTATAATCCACAATAAGCAAATCATTTGAAATTTATAAAAATTTTACAGACAATTTTTTAAAAGAGCTTGAAAACGACCATAAAAAATAGGCTTGTAAGTTGTCACACCTGCAAAAATCGCTGAAAATTTGAGAAAACTGTAATAAAAACGCCTGATTGCTAAAATTAATGAAAATTTATTGATTTTAAATTTAACTGAGCATTAAATTGAATTTAAAAAAAAAATAAAAATTTAACATTCCAGAGAAATCAAAATTGTGGTTTTTTGTGATCGGTTTTTCTTGGTCACCATACTAAAAATGAATTGTTACGGAAAATATTGAAAAAATGTATCCGAAGACGGCAGAAAAATGCACTAAAAACAATTCAAATTTGTTTCAATGACAATTTCATGCAATAACAAAGTCATATAAATAACATAGCAATGTAAAAATATTAAATTAGAAGTGTGACAACTTACAAGCCAAAAGGTATGACAACTTACATTTTTGAAGCCATTTTGGAATGCATTGAAAACAATTTGCCTATTCACTGTATGTCCGAAAACCTTTTTTGATTATGAAATTCATTGAATTTCAGTTCCAGCACATATATTTTCCTTGATTTTTTATTTTGATTTGATCACTTTTTGAGCGCAGTCAAAAAGAATGTTTTTTATTTTCCGATTTCTTTTAAAACAATTTTTATATAATATTTTGTCACACACACACTGCGTTTTTGAGTCTGTTCGCATCAAAAACACATTAAAATTGTTTACATTTATATTTGCCATCGAAGACAGGTGGAATTTTGTTAATAAAATTATATATTAAAAAAAAAACACAACTAGTGCGCTTGATCAAAGCTGCGGTGCTTAGCTAAATTATTAATCGATTTATTTTAACACCATTAAAAATCGACGCCCATCGATACCGTTGATGATGCTAAAACTCAAAGATATTTAATCTTTTTTTCGTATTTCGATATTGTTTTCCAGCTCTATCGCATGGATGCGCGAAGCAAAGTATCTTAAAGTAGTGCAAACTGCACCTTATTCGGTTTTAATATATATATATATATTTATATATAATATTTTTCTAAGGTCTAGTTACTCGTTGCCCTAATCTTTATTAGTTATAGTATTATTATTGTATTATAATAAATATTTAAATAAATAAATAAAAATATATAATACTTTATATTATATTTATACCGTGCAAGTGCAAAAAATGCTTCGAAATACATATGGCTAGTGCTCAGTATATACAACACATTCAAGCATATTCTATTATTGCTCTACATACAGTAAGTATATATGCTTTGTTTTTCTGTTATCTTATCAGCTGTCTTTTCTGCGTTCCTTTTAAATTTTTGTCTGTTCGCATTCCCGAGTTTTTCCGATTTTCCAAAAAAAAAAAATCTCAACGTGAATAATATTTATTTATGCTTGAAGCTTTTAAATACATTTTGCGATAAGCTCATAAGTTCATATTTACCTCTTTATTTACTTAGCTGTGTTTTACATTTAGTACCTACATTTATATGTAATATATATGGTATGTAATACATGTGTGTGTTAAACCTTGAGCAAGCAATCAAAACATTTCCCCTTCCCTCACATGCCTTATATGTTACATAGTACTATAACTGCTTGATAAATGCATATGATAGAATATATGCTGGCTGGACTTAAATGCTTGGTAAATATTTACCTGAGTATAAAGAGAGTACAACGAACTTGTTGGAGTGTTCTGAGCGTGACGGGCGATATTCATTTTTTATTCATATGTAATAAATACCCATAATAATGCTGTGTATAACAAGACGCCACAAAGTATATATGTTTTACTATTATATACAAAAGATTAATAATTTGCGCTTTGTCTTTAGTTGTGGTATATGCATGTGTGTGTGGTTTATATACAGCAAGCTTCACTTGAATGGGTACACTAATAATAAATTTATTATTAATTTCATTTACGCATTTAAATTTTTGTTAAAATCTCAAAGTTGTAAGAATGTTTTTATTTTTAAGAAAACAATTAAATTTATTTTTGGAGTCAGTCTACTGAAAAACTCAGTAACTTGTTGTTCAAACCTTACAAAGTAGACAACAACAAAAAATTGCACAACACAAAAGGTTTTTAAAAAAATCTATTAATTTATATTTTATAAACTTAAATATTTTCTGGCTAAGCTAAAAGTTTTTTTTGGAAAAACATTATATTTAAAAATTAATTAAAAAAATAAAACTATATCGAGGGTGGTCTGATAAGTAATTAGCCTCACCGCCCGATGGCGGACCAGCCCCGTATACGACTATATATCTAATTGCATCGTTAAATAGTTAGAAATATGAAAATAAAAAGAATATAAACAAATAACAAAATAAATTTAAAAGTCTATACTGATTAAATATACGTTTTTACCTTAAAAAGCAAAAAATTGTTTTAAATTGTTTAATTTAAAAAATATTAGTGTTCAAAATATTTTGCATGACTAAAAAATTTTTTTTTATGTAAAATATTTTGCGTTTCTTACAAGTTTAAAATGATTGGAATATGTCTAAAACAAATAAGAAAATTTGCTTAATGTCAAATATGGAATTTTAATCATAGGAATATACTTAAAAAAAATAAGAAAATTTCATTTTTTTAAGTAATATATAATACTTTGATTAAATTTCCGTTTCTTACATTTATGATATTTTCTTATTTTTTTTTATGAAAATGTGTTGATTGAAAATACAATTTTTTTTTTAAGAGCCTTATTGCCAACTTATATTTTAAAAAAATTGTTTCAAAAATATTCAGTAGCCTAATCAAAATTACATAAAAAGTGAAATTTTTTTTTTTTTTTAATTAACGCATAAAGTTTCAAAACTGAATCTTTATTTATTAAAAATGGTTAAGATAATTTTTTTATTTAAGAAAATGTGTTGATCAAAAAAGAGAAAACTTTTTCAAGAGCCTTGTTGTCAACTTATATTTAAAAAAAATCGGTTCAAAAATATTTAGTAGTTTAGTCATAATTACATAAAACATGAAAAAGCCTGTTTTTTAAATTAAGCCCCAATGCGTTGGCGTATGAATCGAACTGCAATGTTAATTTTTGAAAATCGTTGGGAACAGTCTTCGGTATTTCATCCAGCTAGACGATTTTAAAGCACAAAAATGAAATTATTTAAAAAAAAAAAACAATTAGCAAATATTTTTTCTTCTAAATCCAGAAAAAAGATTTTGGTCTTAAAAAGCTGACCCACGCCAACCTTAATTCTTTCAGCGAATTCATAATTTCAAGAAAAATTTAAATACCATACATAAAGGACGAGTTGAGTTTGTAATATACTGGGATAAGATATTGGCATAAGAAGACATTTTATGACATTTTTTTAACTCAAGACGTTGCAACGTAGTATATAATAGTATTAATATTTTTAGAGTTTATATAAGTATATATTTTATATATATTAAATCCGGTCATACAAACTCTTTATTCAATTTATACAGCGCATAAAATAAATGCAGAAACTTTCTATTTGATCCCTCTAAATATCGTTACTGGATTAAATGTGTTAGATATCGGATACTGACATCGAAGAGCTCCCAAAGTTACCTTCAATATGCTCAGGAGGAAAAAAGAAACGGAACCAGACCTGTCCGTCTGTTTTTTTGAACGTCTAGATCTTGAAAACTATATGAGCTAGGATAACCAATCTTGCAATTTAGACTACCTATACATTCAGCTCAGATGAAGTTTATTTTTGTTATTCTGCGACGCTCCTTTCTACCCCCAAATGATTTAAAAAAAAAATTTTCTATATTTTATTCCAAGTATTCCAAGGACTTATGCTTATTTGTCATAGTTGACCATTAGAGGTGCCATCAATTATAGAGCATAAAAATTTTTCATTCTTATTTTTAAGAAAACCCTAATAAAAATTTAAAATTTCGGAAAAAAATAATTTTTTTTTAAATATTACAATAAAATTTTTTTTTTTTAATTTAATCTTGTTTTTTAAAGTTTGAAGTCTTATTATTCAATAATAAAACAACTATATGTCTAGTCCAAGAAAAGTGTACCCAAATATCGACAGCTCTATAAATAATCGGAAAGCTATAACTTATAACTTATAACCGGCCATCTGGAATGAATCCTTTATTATCCCTATTCACAAAAAAGGTTCCAAGTCCAACATTGAGAACTACCGCGGTATTGCCAAGCTTTCATCAATTCCAAAAGTTTTTGAAAGGATTGTAACTTCACAATTGCGACACTACTGTCGTTCTTTAATGTCGGATTCCCAACATGGGTTTGTAAAACGTCGGTCCACTTCTACTAACCTTTTAGAACTTTCGTCTCTTATTAATCTTGGTTTTACGGAAAAAAAACAAACTGATGTCATTTATACTGACTTTAGTAAAGCATTTGATTCAGTAAATCATAGTCTTCTACTTGTTAAACTGTCTCGTCTGGGGTTTCCGTCTTGTCTTTTAAATTGGATATCATCCTATTTATCCAACCGAGTCCGGAAGGTAGTTTTTAAAGGCTGCGAATCTACAGAAATTATGGTCACGTCAGGGGTACCTCAAGGTAGCCATCTAGGCCCTCTTCTTTTTAACTTATTTGTAAATGATCTCCCTCAGGTAATCTCATCTTCTCACATTCTTATGTATGCGGATGATGTTAAACTCTGTATGTCCTACTCCGATAATAATAAGTACTTACTTCTTCAGCATGATTTTGATAACATGCAATCTTGGTGCAATATCAACCAACTCTTTCTCAACAAGACAAAATGTAACGTTATGACATTTTATCGTTCTGCTCCTTATTTGGCCACTTACTCTTTAGAATCTTCTATCTTAGAACGCATCGAGAGTGTGTCTGACCTTGGTGTTTTGTTTGATCATAACCTTAAATTTAATAACCATATTTGTAACATCGTGAATAAGGCTAGAGGTGTTCTTGCTTTTATTAAGCGTTGGTCTAAAGAGTTTAACGACCCTTACACAACCAAACTTCTTTATATTTCTCTCGTCCGTCCAATTTTGGAATATTGTTCCTGCGTTTGGAGCCCTCAATACCACCTTTATCAGGACATGATTGAGTCCGTACAAAAGCAATTTCTCCTTTTTGCACTTCGTGGCTTAAACTGGGACCCAAATATCCGACTGCCGCCATATTCTGATAGACTTCGCCTTATAAAATTGCCTTCCTTAAATCATCGCAGAACATGCCACGGCGTGTTATTCTTGCATAAACTATTACTCGGTCTTATCGATTCCAATGTACTCCTTAGCAAAGTTACTTTGGTCATACCATCCAGAGTAACTCGTAATTACGACCCTTAGCCTTACAATTTTGTAGATCTAATTATGCTTTGCACGACCCTTTCCGTGTCTTATGCTCTAACTATAATAACTTTTACAATTTCCTCTCTTTCGAACGGTCTATTCAATCTATCACTTCTTCTATCTTAAGTCACCTTGACTTGCCACTTCGAGCATCCTTGACCAATCCTATATTATGAGTCACTTGGTCAATGGTGATCCATTGGCTTTTTTGCGATATAATGTTTAATTTTTATCTTGCTTCCTTTTTTCAACTTTAATATTGTAAATCCAAGTTTCTGGCCAGTTCTTGATGTGAGTTGGTGCATATCATTAAAAAGTTCACCCATCGGGCTAGAGACGCGGATTAGTTCATATCAATTCCCTCGCTCTATTTTCTTTTCTAAATAATTTATATGTACTTTTTTATAATATAATGTCAACTGTACGTAGTTGTACCCCTCAAATAAATAAATAAATAAATAATAATATAAAAATCATCGAAAACGAAGAGATTGATTTAAAAAGCGATTCGCTAAATTTTTTTTGAACGATATACATATATTTTTGATACCGAGCAAAGCACATCCTAATTTTAAAAATAAAAGAACATCTTATTGTTTGCTACATGCATAAGCTCTGGTCATCATTTTGTTTGTCAACCGTTTAAGATCTTTTGCTGTATCTATTTAAATGCGCCGCAGTGCATGTGAAACCTTTTGGAGGCCATTGCATGGCAACTAATGATGTGGCATTAGCTTGTGACAGACCCCCAAATGGGTCTGCAACCTGCCAAAAGTTTTCTTTCACTTCAAAGCGCCACTTGCGTGTCAGCAGCCAGTCATAAGTTAGTATGTGTATCTCTACATATGTATATATGAAATATGTAATATGAAAGAAAGCTTGTGTCACACACACACATACATACACATAAATATATTAATGAAATGAAATTAGAATGGCTCAGAAGACACGAGTCGAGGCAGGACATGTGCCGCCTGTTTCATTCGTGACCATTTTCATTTTATATCAACGATGAAAAGTGAAGTATTGGCCAGAAGGCACTCAAGTGAGACGCGGTAAGGCACCAGAACCAGAACCGGTACCAAGACCGAGTCCCTAGAACCACAAGCAGGACAACTGGCAGCGGGTCGGGCGTGTGGCAGCCACACGTTCTTATACAGTAAGAGCAAGTATGTGTGGGTGCTGTGAAGCGTATCCAAGGCAGCGTCACACACACTCACACATGTACATATTACATCCTTTGCCTATCATGTGCCAGAAGCCTTTCTGTTAAGGAGCCGACATTTCGGGGCGGTTTCGGCCAAGTTAAAGGTAAATTAAAGTCGACTGAACGTTTTTCAAGGCACATTATCGTTTTTTTTATATGCCCTTTATTTGAGGAATACGGGGTATATTGGATTTGTTTGAACAAATTTGTATCGCTCAGAAAAATAGGACATCTGCCTGTCTGTATGTTTTGCGTATTGCTCGAAGTCCGAAAGAGCTTGAAGTAAAAAATTGTATCTAATGGTTCGTTTTATGAACTAGTTCTTCAGTTTTTTTCTCATTTTGCTCTCTATTTTTCAAGTTAACACTCGAAGAGTCTCTTACAGAAAGTTAAATCTAATGTGAACAATAAAACTATCGTCTTGGATAATTCGGTGAAGAAAAGAACATGCCCAGTATCGTTTAGAAAAATTAAATAAAAGTTAATCTATAAGAATATTTTTTTTATCATTTATGTTTGATAATGAGCAAATTTTATAAATATAAAAAGAATGTCAGGATTGATGGTGTTAAAGTAAGTCCTAGTATTGTAATAGAATACTATTTGCTTGCATTCCATCTTAGACAAATCGTTCTGGATGGTTCAAAGCAGTGTTGGAAATTTAAAAAGATTCCTTAATTAATTCCTTATATTATCTGAATTTAAGCTTCGATATATCGATACATCGATGTTTTCCAGCACTGGTTCAAAGTATTAAAACTTTTCAGACGTCTAACCCGCAAACTTCAACAATCCTTGATCTAGGTATCTTCGAGATACTTTGCTTATTTCAACTATAAAACTAGCAATTCGTTAGTGTATATAATAGTCTGTATATCCCGACTCTCTTTTTTTTCTGAAAATTTTCTTTGTTGCTCTGTTTTCGGTAAGGTTCGCCAAAGGAAATTAAAATGCGCCTCGACAGCTGTGTCGATAGTTGAAGGAATAAAAAAGTAAAGAACACACATCAAACTATTAAATTGTGGCTATACATTTGCCCAGACGCCATATCTTTTCCCTTTCGACTTCCTCAAACGGAAATGATGTGCTCTTAATGTGATTTTCTGTCTGACACTTATGGAAAAACATTTCTCTTAGTTGATGACTTATCAGTGTCTTGCTGTATGTGTTAATGTCAGTAACAGGCTTTTTACCTTTTGAGCTTATCTGCAACCAAATAGACCGTTAAGCCCGCAGCCTAATGGATATGAGACGAGACGTACTAAGCACAAAGGCTGCTATTCATATCAAAGAGTTTACGCAATTTTTGGCAAAATGTGCAAAAATTTGGTGAACTTTTTGGTCCTTTGACTTCATCAATCAAAAGTGCGAGAAATCAAAAATTTATGCCTCATTGGCATCATTGGCACGCTTGGCCGCATTGGCAGAAATAAAGGCGCGATATGGAAAGACACACAGACATTCGCATATTTGATTGCATATGTGTAGCTGTGTGTGAGTGTGTGTGTATGTCTGAACTGATAAAAACCGCAGCTCAGCGTCAGGCGTCAAAGTTGCCGAAAAATAAGAAAATCGCATAATAAATCTATCCAATAAAAAAAGAAGCTGCGAGTATCTGTGTGAGCATCTTTGTGTATTTGAGTGTGTGTGTGTCTTTGTGCGGTTGACTGCACGTCCTAGCAATGGCCACAACGAAAAAGATAAATTCTATTAACTGACATGTCCAGGCCCTACTGTCATATACACTAAACGTTAACCACGCACCTTAAGCTCGTTGCTTAAACAAAAATATATATATTCTAAATATTTTGGGGCGAAAATAAGTGAAACGAGCCATCTTTAAAATCGATTTTGATGGATTTTTACACATGCCATAGAGTTTCTAATTAATGGAGTTTGTGAATTAAAAAAATTTTATTTTGCTATTTTAAAAACAAAATATATTTTTTTAAATTTATTTTAATTTATCAAATTATTAAAAATAAAATTTAAAAAAAAAATTAGTTTTTTAAATAAAAAAGTAAAAAAAGAAATGTATATTTGGGCAGTTTTTCAGAAGTTATATGACAAAAACGAATAGCGATATTTGTAGTTATAATTTCTTATTTCAATGGAATTATAAAGCTTAGGATTTGAAACAAAAATTTTATTTTTTATTTTTTGTTTTAATTTATGATTCATAAAAAACAAAAAATAAAAAAAAAATATTTTTTATAAAAAGGTCAAAAAAATATTTGTTTAAAAATAAATTTTTATTAATTAAAATACTTTTTTATGGTCATTTTTTATATTCTAAATAATCAAGTAAAAAAGAAATGATATAATATAAATTAAAACAATTTTTTTTTTATTTTGTTTTTAATTTATGGATCATAAAAAACAAAAAATAAAAAAAAATATTTTTTATAAAAAGGTAAAATAAACAAAAATTTGCGTAAAAATTAATTTTTATTTATTAAAACGTATTTTTGTTTTTGAATTTTTTATGGTTATTTTTTATTTTTATTTTTTCAGTCTTACACTCTTATGTTCGGACCTGGTAAGTTTTCCCGTGTTGAGTCAAATTAAGCTGCAGACTCCACTCCTGGTGGTGCTATTCCATCAATTCCTTTAAGTTTCAGCTTTGCAACCATACTTCCCCAAAGCCCAAAAGCGTTGGTTTCCCGGGAAGCGACTGAGAGAGCCATAAAAGTAGCTACACCCAATTTCTAGCTGGCATCGTTTATGGTTAGAACTAGATCTGATCGCCTTCGAACCTCTAACTTTCGTTCATGTTATATTATCTAAATAATTCAACAATTGAAAATTTACTTTTTCATATGTAAAATAATTTTTTTTTATGTTTTATTTTTTAGGATTTAAAAAATTCAATAAAATTTATAAAAGCAAATTAAGAAAAACTACCATACGAATGTAATTAATTAGAAAAATGCTAATATTAAAAAAAGTCCATATTCCTCGTATGTCGTTCATACATACAATTTTTGGTTTCTCACCCCTCGCTCCTATATTAATTAGTTACAGAATAATTGCTTGAGAATATGGATGTCCAGATGCCTCGAAATACATACGATTTCATTAAAATTTTTCACAAGTTCTCTTCAGCACTGTAGTGTTTGTAATAGTTTTGACTTTAATTTTTTTTACATGTTTGGTGTTCTCAATTGCATCAAAACGATATTTTTATGTGATTTGAATCCGACCGCTGTGTTGCGAAAAGCAAAATTTAATTATTTTAAACTCAAATAATTTGTTTTAATGAAAAAAAGTCTACACTAACAGTTACTGATAATCGAAACTTATTACATTTTAGATTTTAATAAATATTTCTTGATCTTTGACTTGTTGAAAAAAGTCTAGCCTAATTTGCAGTAATTATAATATAATATAGGTGTTTTAAAAATTTTAAATTATAAAAAATATCTCCGTCTTTGGCTTATTGAGGAAAAGTCAGTTCAGTTATCGGTATTATCAAGCTCAAAATTTTAACAAAAAATTTTAATTTTAATAAATGTGAAATTAAACTGTACACTAATTTGAAGTTATCGATAAATCGATATATAATCCGATTTTTTACCAAAAATGGTTAAGTTTCATAAATATCTCTCCAACATAGAAACAAAAATCATCAATATCAAAGAGATCTATTTAAAAATGTTCTGTTTCTGGTATTTTCACCCATATGTAGCTTTATAAAGCATACAGTATTTAGGCCCGCATAGGGCTGCCAAACCGCAAGTCAGTTACATCACAGCACCCACTCACCCGCACACACACACACACACATTTATTCAAACACTCACTCACACTCGCATTCATTCATTCACACACTCATTCACTCACACAACCGTGTGCTTAGTTGATTGCGGTGTTGTCCAGCGCCTTGCGCTCGGCATTAAATTTAAATGAATTTGAAGTTGATTTGAATGTGCAACATTCTGTTCCCCAAAGTAGGCAACATTCTGAATGTGCTGAAATATGCATTACCTTGACATGTGGCCAGGTACAATATTTTTGAGTTGTTGTTGTTAGCATTGTTGTTGCTGGGGATTTTGTATACACAAAATGTTGTCCCAGTCAGTCAGATGGCGAACACCAAGGCAGTCATATCTAGAAGAACAATAAAATGCGACGCATGTCATAAAATGTGGCCAAGTATTTGGATAACACATTTAAGCTTCAATAAGCATAAACCCGATAGCTTGGAGCTGCAAAAGCTGACTGAGCCGGGCTTATCGTGATACAAATAGCTGAGACAAAATTCGCGAAATCAAAAAAAAAGTCTTTAATTTCTTGATAAAATGTTTATTATTTGTTTTTTCTTGAAGCTATTGTATTGCTATGTGGGATGGATACCTTGCAACCATCTAGTCCAGTTTCGAATTGTTACTTTAAAATTTTAAAGCTTCGGAGCACTTAGTGGCGGCCTTTTCCTGATTGACCACGGCGCTTCTTTATTATGGTATTTTAAAATACACAGCACTGCTTGAAATTGTTTCCAAAATCGCGAATACAATCGCAAACCGAAAAGAAAATGATTTTGGGGTGCGCAGTTCTGTATGTAGTTGTGACTAGAAAAAAAACAAAGGTTGAGGTATGAGCATTATTATACTCTAGCAAGCTAAGTTCTTGCATTAAAAAGTTATCATAAGTCCCAAAAAAGTCACCCATATCTAATCACGAGTCACTACAACTCTGAGTATTAGCTTGTCTCTTCTGTATATACCTGAGAGATGAAAAGTTATAATACCCAAGTCCCAAAAAGACGCCAACGTTAGGATTTAGGATCAGTTTCACTCAGGCCACGAATACCAGATATGTATGCCTGCATCAGCTTGGATTAAAGACTAACCTTTAACTCTCACATAAGACACTTGGTCCGTAGCTGCCGATTTAGGGCCAAAAAGCTAGAGCACTACACCAAAAAAACTTTTAAAAAGCAAGTATTTTAACCAAATTTGTGATCATGAAAGTGAATATAGTGCAGGGAACTAGGTCTATGTGGAGACCTAGGAAGTAGACACCTTGGTCTCCTTATCAGAAGATGCCCTGGATACAGAAATGCCTCTACTTGATAGAGTAGGTAGCACTCAATAATATTGATCTGTCAATATTTTAACTATTCGACTTGATTATCACACAATCCAGTGGCGTAGATCGGGGGATCAAGGGGATCAGTCGCCCTCGTGATTTTAAATTTTACATAAAAATACAATTGTCCAATAAAATTTATGTTCGGTACTCCTATCGAAATAGAGCCATCTACGTCATTAATACAATAGTCATTTACTTATAAAAATCTGGCGAAATTGATTAAAACAAAAAATTTGAAATATTTAGATTAATAATAAATTTACAAAAAATTAAAATAATCGGTTTCTTTGTGATATTTCAAAAGATATAACATTTACTATCAAAATTCGATTTTCAAATTTGCTTTCGGAACGTGCGCTGATCTGCCGTTTGTAGAATTTTGAAGCAACTAAAAAATAGGCCCAAACTGAATTTTTTTTTAAAAAAAATTTATTGAAAGTTGCAACATTTTCAAAAATTTCAATTATGTTCCCAAAAGTTTCACAATTCAACTAAATTTTACAGAATTTTCTAGAACCTTAACCATTTATGAAAACTTTTAAATACATTCTTATATGATTCCTTTCAGATTTCAGCTCCTACATAGTGCAAAAAATATTTAAAGGATGCATTTTGGTACAAAGTGCTCATATACAATGCAATCGATTGTACAAACGGATCGATAAACTGCCGCGTTGTACAACCAGTCTCATGGTATAGGTTGAGCAATAGTACAGTCGTCAACAGTAGGGGGAACAACCTCCGAGGCTTTTCTTGCACCTTTCATTGAAGTCGATTTTTTAAAGTGTTAGGAACCTGCCGCGCACTTTAGTTTCCCAGCCAACGGGTGTTAGGCAACAATCTAGAGAGAACCACGAGGAGGTAGTGCGTCGGCTTGAGAAGAGTAGGGTCCAGGATCGTGCTGGCATTCGCCAGGTTGAAATGCAATCAGACACTTTGCCTAGTGTACTCTCCCTCAATCTTGACGGTTAGATCAAGTTTATGGTGTGCTCCAGTAGAGAATCGTGGCGTCACGATTCTCAGCTAACTGCAGGGAGCGTAGCTTTTCTGTCAACGAATTTGTTTATCTTGGCTCTGCGGTAACAAACATCAATAATATCAGCCTGGAGATCAAGCGAAGAATAACTCTTGCCAACATGTGCTCAGTAGGCAAATGAAGAGCCCTCTCTCGTCAGACATAAGTAACACTCTATAGGACACTCATCCTTGCAGTTCTCTTATATGGCGCAGAGGCCTGGACGGTAGCACAGTCGGCTGCTCTTGGGTGTTCGAGAGAAAGATTCTTCGCAAGATCTTCGGTTCCGTTTACGTTGGCGATAATTATCGTGCTCGATGGAACGGCGATATTGAAGCGAATAAGCATTCAGCGACTTCGCTGGCTGGGTCATGTAGTTCGTATGGATGCGGAAACTCCAGGAGGGAAATGTTGCACCAGTTAAGAAGAAGATGGATTTTTTTTGCAAGCTCTTAGGTCTCTTATAGGGATACATGAATTGCAACATTTATGGTCACCAAAAATGGTGCCTTTTTGGATTTCTCTCAGGGGTTTCCTGAGAAGTTTGATAAAGCCTTTCCAGTTGTGTGTTTAATTTCCTTATATCCTCAGGGGTGGTCGAAATCTATCCAAAGAGCTATAAGCCGAGCCAATTTTGTTTGAAAATGTAAAACTAATTTTAAGTCAAGACCGTCTTCGGATTTCTGGCACAACTCCAACTGTTCAAAATCTATTTTTGGTACTACTCACACAGCTGGCAAGGATAAGAACAAAACTTCTACCTTAACTTGCTGACTAGTGTTTTAAGTAGTTCTAAAAATGGAACAGATGTATCTTTATCTATTTGCTATTAGGAGTCACACATCTTTATGCCTTTTACATTAGATAGATACTAGTATCATATCAGCACATTAAAAACGACCTCTACAACGTTATATCTACAAAAAAAAAACATCATATACCGCTGCAAGTTGCCAAAAAGTAACGGTTTTCTGGTGCTCTATCCATAATTACCACCACTCTGCAAGAATATGCGCACCTACAAATGATATAATAACAAAAATTTCAACCCCCGGCGGCAATCAACAATTAAAATCAACGCGAAGGGCAGATGTTCGCGCAGGACACGCTTAAGGTACGCAGGACACATGCGTCCAGGTCTAGAGAGGGTTCTATGTTTACCCTGGAATATGCGGGTTGCACTCAAGCACCCTTGAAAGCATTTATTCCTACATGCGAGTACATATTTAATTACAAGTTAGCTTCAACTCGTTCATCAAAAATGTATTTCATATGTAGCTGCCTCAGTTTTCCTGCTTTCCTGTGGAAAACATTGCGCTTTTGTTGAATATTTTGTATTTTACTTTTTTTCATATGTTTCGGATATCCTCGATGAAAGTTTAAAGTGTGCGCATAAATTTCCTTTTATTTGTATATTTTGTTCAAACATATTGTACAATAGTCCAGAATGTTGTGGGTTTTGTGAGCATTTGTTTTGGGCATGTGAAATATTTTATTTAAAATACAAACTGCAAGAAATATAATAAAAAATATTTGCCTTTTGTCTTATTATATTTACATTTTTCTGTATTCAGTACTGGCCAGGTCAATAGAGTTGTGGCCACATTGATTTGGCAATAAAAGTAAATGTAATATATGCAATAAATTTATTAATCAATTTTTAAGTCAGTGGCGTAGGTAGCTTTTTAATTATACAATTTTCGTTGGTGTTAAATAATCGGGAACGTTTTAAAAAAAAAACAAAATCTAAAGAACGAAACTGAAAAAAATAATTTGGTCTTTGCCTAATTGAATTTATAATTTTTTAATGATTTTTAAAATATTTTTTTTTACATGCGATCTGAACAATCATAAATGTATATTTTGAAAAAAAATAAAATTATTAAATATTTAAAAGTTTGTAAGGTACAGCATTTTTATGCACATTTTTTATATATTTATTTTATTTTTATTTTAAAAAATTAACTAGTATTTAATACTAACGAGCTAGCTAGTGGGGGCCAATTGTAATTGGTCAGAAAAGGTGTAAGGTTTCTTAAAAAAAAAAAAAAATGTTTGCCCGAATTAGGCCCTTACATTAACTTATTCTATTTATGAATGATTGTCTTTTTACACTCTTTACTTTGTTATCAGTAGAAAAAAAAAAAAATTTTAATTTTTTTCTTAATAATATTCCAGAAAAAAAAAAAAACAATTGTATAAAAAGATGGCGTAGGCTAAAATCGGGCGCGGACGGCTTTGGGATACCCTGTACCACTAGCCTGCAATAAAATCCGGTATATTGCTTAATACCAAAATGCATTTGATTGGCAAATTAGGTTACGATACCTAACAACCAAAAACCGATGAATTTTGAACCAAAAATGTTTTTTTGACCGATCGTTCCTATGGGAGCTATATGATATAGTCAGCCGATTTCGATCAAATTTGGTACAGTGCTTTGGAACTATAAAAAACTCGCGAATGCCAAATTTGGTTACAATATCTTCACAAACAATGGAAACACAACGAATTTTGGACAAAAAACGTTTTTTTGACCGATTGGTCCTATGGGAGTTATATAATTATATAATGAGCCGATTTCGATCAAATTTGGTACAGTGCTTGGGAACTATAAAAAACTCGCGAATGCCAAATTTGGTTATGATATCTTCATAAACAAACGAATTATCCATATAAAACTTTTCGTTTTTTTCGAGGTCATCTGAAACACCCCTATGGGAGCTATGTAACGTAACCCTGATATCAAAAAATCTAGCTCTTACCTTCTCTGAGATCTAGGCGTTTATACGGACGGACAGACAGACAGACGGGCAGACGGACATCGGTATATCGACTTCTCTAGTCACCCTGATCATACTTTAGGTAACTTCGGGGGGTCTCCGATGACTCATTCTATATGTTACATACATTTTCGGCTTGCACAAACTTAATATACCCTTTGTACCATACGGTACAGGGTATAAAAATGATCAGCACGACAAACTGCTCGATTCTGCCATCTCTATCTGTCCATATTGCCTGTTTTCCAAAGACCAAAAAAAGAACAAGGAACAAGAATTTTTACCAAAAGGTACGTCTTATGGTCAAGTTTTTCGATTGCATTCATTTTTTTTATGTTGTCCCTCATTTCCTTCCCTCCATAGAATTTCACTGTTAACTCCCGAATTTTTGTATCAATAATTTTAAGGACACCGAATTCTTTTTTGAAAGCTGCTCTGTGGGTGCAAATTTAATTAAAATCGTTTGGGAACTTTCCAAGCTTTAGCCAAATATAAAGAAGTCCTAAAGAACATCCTGGAGGTAAATATGGTTGAAGTGAAACTATAGTCACCATAACCGGTATATAGACTCATGAAGGTTACAATATAAAAAATCGTTTTACTTTTTGGGGATGCCAACGCCCCAGTCCCCTTAACTGCTTTTCACTATTTATCTACGTGTAAAGTTAAAACTCGATACAGACCTTCCATTTAACGTGACACATTCAACAAAGAAAGTGTTTTTTAAAGTCGGTTGGGAACTTTGGTAGTTATAGCCTATTAAAAACATCCGATAGTCACGAAAATCGGCATGGAGACTCATTTCACATATGGCTTCACATGCCCTTAAAATCGGCGATATGCCGAGTGCAACCATTCCCCGGGCGTTGGCGTGTGAAGAACGCAGAGGCCGGAGCACCTAGTTTTGTAATAAAATATTAACTTAATATTATTCGTTACACGTTGGAACTACTGCTGGAGAAACATCGATGTTGGCCAACATCGATGTTTTTGATATTTTTTAACTTCGATACATCGATGGTTCGATACATCGAAGTACATGTGGCGGCCATTTTTTTAATACAGGCCACAAAAAAAGTGGTGTAAACTTAAAAGGTAGAAGAGGCAAAAAACTCCTTCACACATGGATTATGGATAACCACTAAAAAATCCCATAAATCGAGATAAGTTGGATATTATCTAAAAGCCCTTGGATCGGAGTTTTTTGGACTTCGGATTCAGCTGCCCAAAGTCCATAAGGGGTGCCTCTGTTACATGTAAAGTTTACACCACTTTTTTTGTGAGCCTGTGAGTTATAACAAAAAAATATTCTTTTCCAGCCAGAATTGCAGTCTCATAATCTTTAAGCTAATTTTAGATCCATTCATTATGGTTATTAAATAAAATCATATCAACGTTTTTTGATTCAAGCGAATTCCGCTTGTCGCTCACTAGATTGCCAGCCTTGCTAAACTTTAAAAAGTATTACCTTCCTTTTCGACACTAAAATATTGTCGCAGTGCCAAAATTTTAGAGACTTGTTTTTTTTTTTCTAAAAAAGCGAAAAGTGTCTACGACGTGGATGCCGTTGATTGCCCATATTTAGTCCGTAATGGGATTTGTTCGATAATCGAAAATCGAAATAAAAATATCGATGATCGGAAAAAAATAAAAAACATCGATGCATCGATATAACATCGATGTTACTTCCAGCACTAGTTTAAACGTGTCCAAATAACTTCTCGTCACACTGTATACTACAAGCCAAGACTATTTATTTTTAACTGAGCTTGCTCAAGCTTAAGATGATTGATTGATCTCTTTGCTACCCCCCTAACTACGCCACTAATTTAAGCAATGCTTCAATCAGCTTTCATTAGGCTTAGTTGTACATTCGAAACCTTTACAAGTCACATTTCGATAATAAAACTTGCACATTTTTGCAGTAAATGCAATAAATTGACTAAATGAAATCAATAAAATCCACTTCAATTGCTGTAATTTGTGGCATTTGCATTCGATTGACCACAGCAGGCAGGTAGACCAGGTAACCACAATGGGAATACGCTCTAAACTTGCATGTCTTACATTTTGTTGGAGTTTTACCTAAAACCAATTTTATGCAATAAATCAAATGGTATTAATTTTCCAACTTGTACTGTTGGCTTAAAGTGCCTTGAGCCGATTTTCAGGTTTTCAGGTTTTCAGTTTTCCATTGAATACATCCATTATTGCAAATATAACTCTGGCAAAGAAGCCGTCAGTTATTTATAGAGTGTTGGCTTGTCAGAGAGTAAGTAAGTAACATTTTAATTTGTCAGTGCAAGTGGCTCAAAGTGATTAAACAGCTGCCATGACCTGGAGAGCTGGGCACACTGGCACACAGACTGGATACATTCATTGTTTATGCAAATCCCCGAGCACTCGTACACATTTTACACCTTGGTTGTAGTTGCCAAAGCCCAGGGATAATCCGTATTAGTTGCTAAAAATCTCTGCAGCATATTGAAAGGAGCGGCTTTTATTTTGATGTCATTGCACCATGGACTCGCATTTGTTTTTCTATACCTGGCAACTCTGCCACAGACAACAACAACCACAAGCGACAAATTGAATTTGTTGCGTTTATTTTCTAAATGTTAGTTACAAATAAAATGCAATATGATGCTACTTGGTTTAAAATGCTCTAAAATATGCATGGCATATTGAAATTTTCATTTTTCAATTCATTTTATTGAGAATTGATGTCTGATTCTTTATTTATTTTTTTATGTATGTATATGGTAGCTTTGTCAATGTAGTTGTTGCCAATTGCAAGAATGTGCAAACATTTAGCCACAGGAGTGCCGCAAATAACAAATTGCTTGTCATTTCCATTCATGTGGCTCTACAACTTGGCGGTTGCAACTCCTACACTCTCTCTCTAGGAGAGAGAGACTGCAATCGATTGCATCTGCTGCTGCTGTTGCTGCTACCGTTTGAGTCCATTTGGCAACCTTGTGGCCATGACATGGCATCTACAATTTCAATCTCGATTAAAATTCATTGAATCCCTTGCATTAGTTTGCCTTTATGTCTTCCAACTGACAATGGCAGAACCAAATGCTGCACAGTGGTGCAAAACCAATTTAACCTGATGCACTATGGCTGTGATTTGCTCTCCTGCGACATCGTTCAGCGACGTAAACTTCAATATCCTTAGTATTGATCCTTCAAGTACATATTAGCATTAGTATTGAAATGTAGGTCGCATTAATGTGCCGACCATTGAAATACAGCCCTTGGTTTAGGATCTTAGTTATTTTTTTACCCCAGTTGAAGACACTGATCAATCACAGAATAGCCAACTCTAATAATAAAAGTATATTAATATAATAAGAAAAACTGCACTGCGACTTTTATGACTCTTTTGTGCTCCCTACAATTGACCTTGACCTCCTCAGCCGTTGCAAATTCCGAAACAAACTTGATTATCTTAGTTGGGTGACATCAATAATTCATGAACTTGTTCAGCTGCTTTCTGAGTCATCTGTTGTTGTTGTTGTTGTTGTGTCCTTTATCTCCTTTTGGAGCATAGGGCCTCAGTGATACATTTCCTTCTGGTACGATTATGCGCTGTTGCTTTCAGCTCACTGCATGATTTTCCTGTTGAGTTTATTTCGCTGTTCAACGTTCTTCTCTATGTTGTTTTAGGCCGCCCTCTTTTCATTTTGCCTGGCGGATTCCAGTCCAACGCTTGGCGACAAAATTCTGTTGGCTCTATGTGGCCGATCCAACGCTATTTGCATCGGACATCGGTTCAATTTTTCATCTTCTATATAACTCTTCATTGCTTATTATATTTGAAGCCGTTGCGAATTGGCTTCGCTCTAATTAACTATGTCGGGCGAAATACAGAGTAATATGTTCATCAATTGATAAATGCGTGACGAAAATCCCAACTTGCTTGAACTTCTTTTTCAAAGCCGGAAGCCCAAGATCCGGTTAAGCCTACCAAAAGTACACGATCTGAAGAAGTTTGTGATAGCCAGAAAGAAAAACAATCTCGATAAAGCGAGACACTTGTTGTTGATTGGTGGTGAAAATTACAGAGTAGATTTTTCAGTTAGAAACGAGAGATCGTCCTAGAATATCCGAAACAGTTATAATGGGGTTTCACTGGCTACAAATAACATAAAATTAGAAATGCAATGATTAAATATAAATAAATAATTTTTAGTGTACAGTTCAAAATTTGTCCAAAAAAGGTGTGTACACATACGCAAGTGTGTGTGTCAGTGTGTGTTTTGCAGGGTGTCAGATTATGGAGACGAAGAAAGATAAAAAATATATCTTTAAAACAAAACAAAAAATGGCAGCGATATCTCACACACAGGGCGCATAAGAATTTTTTGAAAATGGTGCTGCGTGTACGCAACAGAGGAAGAAAATTGGCTAAGAATATGTTGGAAGGATTCCTCCTCTTTACCACACAACCTACAGGTATTACAATTCACGAACTTGCTCAGTTGTTTAGTGAGTCTTCTGTGTTCCGTGAGTAACTCAATAAGGGTATTTTTGGAAATTCTTGTCGGAGTTTCTTGAACCTATCCAAGTTATAGGGAGCGAGAAGATGTTTGGCCTGCCTTATGCCGTATGCGCTCTGTGCTTCGTCTAAATCTCTTCTCTACTCATTGGAGCTGTTTGGTGTTATGCCGCAGAAGCAGGCCTGTTGACAGTGTCGGGGTGGTAGGTTCCCCCGGGCCCAGAGTTTTCAAAATAGTTGAAAAAAGCATTAAACATTCAAAGTTTTTTGAAAAAAGCTTAGGGCACGACGGTAGTCAGCAGAGGGCCTGAACTTTTATCTCGATTAAGGCCTTGTAAGGTCGACCGCTTATCGGTTATTTCCGTTCGGGAGATCAGTGAACAAAGTACAGATATTAATTTTCCACGTCGTGTAGAAACTTTTTTTTGGATGGACTGTTGTTTTCTATTGACCATCAATTAGCTACAGTATTCGAAGGATTTCATCTATTTAAATATTCTGTTTCCTAAACAAAGTACACCGATTAACTTGGAAATCCGCCTGAAACTTATTTTCAGATTCATTATCATCACAAAGCCGAAAGGAGCAAAGTCTAATGTAATCTATCCCTTAATTGTCAACAACCGCATTGAGCATCTTTATATCTGGAGCTGCATTGTCCATCCGTATGATCTTTAAATGCGTTGCCAACTCTCAAAATGCACACATGCCTTCCAAACTGTTTTTATCACAAACAATCTAAGAGCTTCTAAGTCCGATGTCCTGCGTTTAAGTAAAAGGAAGAGGATGAGCGTCTTGTCTTGTATCGTCTCTAACCCTCATTTAACAACTGAGACCAAGGGACAAGAAGGCAGTCCCACCAGTTTGATCTCTATTACTTAGTCTGCTTTAATTTTCCGCCAAACCCAACCTAACTGATTGTCTATTAATTGAAGCAAAAGCCTCGGGTGACAATCAACCAAACTGCAAACCGACCAACTTGCTTCCTAGCAGGTAAGCAAACGGACTGCCAACCGATCAACCTGCAACCCTTTTCCACTAGAAACCGGACTGCCAACCGAAACCGGTAAATACCCCGACTCGTATGGCGATGGCCAAAAGCACAGTAATGCGACAGTGTCTACATGAGATTCAACGATTAATCGAATATTTTATTCACCGAATACAAAACTTTCTTGGTAGTCAGATAGCAATTATTTTCGCTCATTTTATATAGTATTGTAAGGCGACAAATCATGAATTTGAAAATTTATATCCTTAGAAGTTTTAAATATTGTTTGTAATTTCTCATTCCTTAAACACCTTACGCTTTAGGGACACAGCGAGCACAGTGTAACTCCATCTCTAAAGGCATTCGTTCAAGTGCTTGTCAACCTTGTGAAATTTTTCCATCGCGTGAGATTTAGTCGCAGACACAGTCCAATTAGCATCTTTAATAGAAATTTCGAAATCTTCGCAACTAGAATATTTGTAAAAGAACTAAACACTTTCTCACTTCAGCATTTACTGAAACACTACCCAACCTATATTAAGCCCACAATCCTTTAATTTGTCTTAAAAGAAAAAAATGTTACCTAGCTCCAAATATAGACTCTTATATCGTTAATTTGGAATAAAAACACGGAAAAGGCATTTAGTATCAGAATATCTTACAAATTTTATTCAGCTTTCTGAATATTCAGCTCCCGTATCAAACTCAATACCTTGCGCCGCTGTAGCTTATCGTTAGGAGTCTTGGGTAGAGCATCCACAAAGTAGACACCGCCACGTATGTGATAGGCACTACTCAGACGACGTGCCACAACGTCTATAACATCTCCAGCCTTTAGTTGCCGTCCTTCAACGCTGCGCGTGCGCACCACAGCACAAGCGGTGAGATTAGTGGAAATCTCATCGGGCACGCCGAAGACACATGCCTCACTTACACCCGGCAGACGCAGTATGAACTCCTCAATTTGCTCAGGATAAATTTGAAAATTGTTATACTTGAAGACATCCACATCTCGGGTCTGTATATAGAGATAACCATCGCTGTCGATATAACCAATATCACCAGTTTTAAACCACTGACCATCTGCGGTAAGCGTGCGCTGTGTGGCCTCAAGATTGCGATAGTAACCAGCCCATTTGTGACGCAGTCGCGCGTATATAATGCCCACCTCGTTGATTCCCAGCGGTGTGCCCAGTTTGTCCAGTACACGTAACTGAACATTGCGCATGACCTTGCCTTCACTGCCCAGTGGGCCGCCCATATTCTTGCTGAGGCCGCCCATCTCGGAGCAGCCATAGCCAGGCACAAAACGGGTACCAACAATCTCGTACATGCGTTTGGCCACGGCCTTGCAGACCTTTGAGCCGGCTCCTATCAGCACCTGCGCCGACTCCAGCTGCGCTTTGATGTACGGCAAGGGCTTGTCACATTTGGATAGTAGTGCAATCTGATGCGAGGCCAAGAAGATAAAGGTTATCCTATGCTTTGGCACAATTTCCAGCAAATAATCAACTGTATAGGGACGGCTGGTGATGACGCGTTTGCAGCCATTGAGCAGAGAGGCCAGCAGTATGATGGTGCCAGAGATCCAATATAGCGGACTGAAGGACAAAACAACGGTGTCTCTGGTATAGGCATTTGGACTGCAAAGAGAATTATTATTATTTTTGTTATCGCAAACCCGACAAATGGAAGAAACTATGGGCCTGCATCAATCACTCTGCAGATAACCTGGTCATGGACTATCATAACAGGGTTACAGCAATACAGTCAGTTAGTCGAATCAATCGAGCTAGACATGCGAACATCCCAGGAAATCAATTTAAAGAAATCATCGAGTAGGAAGTGCCCTTCTGCTTGCAAAACTGGAATAGCTAATCTCAGGTCTCTCATACTCACTGACCTTGTGGACATCCTACTTGGTTCCCAGTTCTTCCAGAAAAGAGAATCTATTTATGGCTTTCATGACTTTGCTCTCCTTCAAAGTTATACCTAGCTGTGGTACTTTAAGTTGGAAGCAGAGAACACTTGGTTGGTTCTTCCTATGTGGAGCATAGGGCCATACTTGGTTGGGTAAGGGATTATTATTATGATTATTTCATCATTCATAAATTTACGATAACCTATCAAATCGGCAAGAGCTCTTTTAGGAAACTGACCGCAGACTGAATCTACGCTGGTGCACAGTCATCAGAGAGACCAAGCATCCCTAAGATTCTTTAACTTTTATCGGCTCAAGAAAATATATCGAACCGGCATGAACTCTATAGGGAACCTAACTTCTTTACTAAGTGGACATTGTGAATTGTGAGCATTCTTGAGTTGCCCGTTAAGCACCTGCGCTAACACCTCTAGGTTTTTCGACTTTACCTGGTTGGATTTTGTATTGAATATAGGAGATTGCATTGATCCCATGGTGCTCAGAGCAGTACCCCCTCTATTATTATTACTTAGAATGCTTACTTTTTGCAATTGGCAATGAGACTTCTATGCGAGCGAGTTACACCTTTGGGCATGCCCGTAGTGCCTGAGGAGCACACTATCAGCGCTGTATGATCACCATGTAGCTTGGGGCAGGGCACATAGCTATAAACATAAGAGTTTATATTAGGATTAATTTATCTGTAACACCAATTTGTTTTAACTCACGAGACATCATTAACCGACTCAAATGAACTTAATAGCTCCCGAACATTGGGCACATCATCTCTGCAGCCATTGACCAGATAGACCAAAGCACGGTTAGTCAAACGTTCATTAACACATTGAATCGTGTCATAGTTTTTAACGTCACAGAATATAACCTTCGGTCTGGTAATGTCGTACATATATTTCACGGTTTCTATACTCGAATAACTATGTTGGCAATGTGCTCCAAAATCAAAACAAACAGACCACAAACTGACCTTGATCGAATTCCGGATGCAGTGGATTGATGGGCGTGCCGCATAGAAAAGCTGCAACCACTACGCCCGTCAAATACGTAGTATTACTAGCGGATATGCCAATAACATCTCCACGATACAAGCCCAGCTGCTTGAAAGCTAAGGCGAGGGCTTGACTTTGATGCAGCAGCTGCGCTCCTGTTAGCTCTTCACCCGTCAGATCATCGACCTGTAAAACCTTGTCCGCATTAAGAGTTAGTATGCGTATGGCCACTTCGCCCAACGTCATCTCGGCGCCAAAGTAATCCTTGCCTCTGGGGCCCAACCAGATGCGCTGGGCCGCATCGTAATCCACCACACATGAGCTGCTCATCTTTGTCACGTTTCCAATACAACACTAACTGTTTTATTGCGACTTAGGTCGGTTTTATATGCCCCATAGATGAAAAACAAAAAGTTGCTAATTGGTTGGGCACGGTATCGTCGTCTAATTGGATGCTGATTTCTTGATGTGGCATACGAAATGAAGTGATGAAATGATGATTGGACAGCATTCTGCGGCAAGTTTGTAACTCAATTTGGAAATGAATTCTATTTCCAGTTTTTCAAAAGAAGGGAAATATTTGGAGCAAGTTGAAGAGCCACATGCGTTAACCAACAACTGTCTTAACTTTTATTGTAAGACTAGGGGGCACCGCCCCCTGCGTGCTTCGCGCTAGTAAAATCTATCCTTGCTGTCTCATTGAGATAAAGGATTCGTTCATTTCGAATCGTTAATAAAAAACAACTTCTCTCCACACAAACTTTGACCCGTCTCTCAGACCTCCTTCCCAATGAAATTGATTTCCGTAGTTCCAAAAAAACAAAAATTTCTTCTTCCTGTATTTATCGTCCTTATTATGTTGGTACTGTTTACTTTGTGGACTCTAACTCACTTTTTTCAAGGATTTACAAAAAAGTTTTTAATTTTAATATACCGCTTACTTCTTCGCTACAGGGTATAAAACAAATTCTTGTTACTTTGATAATTTTTAATAAAAAATAAACGGATTACTGTTGAAAAAAATCTCTCTTTGCGGTTGAGAATTAACTTAATTAAATTAATGGTGGCCTACAAATCTGGACTTACATATAGGTTCGAATATGACAATGGAACCTCAAGTAGTAGTAAATGAATTAGAGAAAGACTTTTCTATTTTTATTTTTTGGAACCTGTCAATATTGTTAAACGTGGTCTGGTTGCATTGGATTGACCAAGTCATTGCGCAACGTTCTTGCGTCCAATAAATTTATTTCTAAGATCAACGGGTTGGTGCAGATGAAGATGCAGGTGTAGGAAGATGTTTTGAAATACTGTTTAAGATTTTGTAGTATATATTTTTATTTTAATAACATTTCAGTTACATATATTTTAAAATTTTATAAAATGTGCATTCAAAGTTTAATAAGAGTATTCCAGCTCCAGAGTATTGCTTGCTCTGCAAGTTTACTTTCGTTTTAAGCTCATCCCTATAGAGCAGTTTTGTGATCATAGTTATCCTTAAGATGCTGCAGAATTCTGCGTCGCTGTATTTTCTTGTTAGTTGTCTTGGGCAATTCGGACACAAAGAAAACCCCACCGCGTATGTCAAAGGCATCACTTAAATGTTGCTCCACAATGTCAGTCACACACTTGGCTGTCAGTTGCTGTCCCTGTGCATTGTCTGCACGTACCACGGCACAAGCAATTAGATTTGTGGAAACGTCATCTGGCACACCAAATACGCCCACTTCATGGACGCCATCCAAGTGCAATATGACATCCTCGATTTGCTTGGGATAAATTTTCAAGTTGTTGTACTTGAAGACATCTGTGTCGCGAGTCTGAAAGTGCAAACAGCCCGCACTGTCAAAGTAGCCATGGTCACCGGTATGCAGCCACTGACCGTCCGGAGTCAGCGAAGTCTGCGTATCCTGTGGATTGCGATAGTAGCCACCCCAGCGATAGGTCAGACGCACATGTATATGTCCCGTTTCGTTGGGACCCAGTGGTGTGCCCTGCTCATCCAGTATGCGCACCTGTATGTTGCGTAAGAGCTTGCCCTCGGTGCCCACGGGTCCGCCCACGTTCTTGCTAACGCCACCAATTTCTGAGATGCCATAGAGCACAACAAATCTTTGAGTGCCGAGTAGCTCATACATCTTGGACCAAGTGTTTTGCGGCACCTTTGAACCAGAGCACATAAGGTTTTGCACGGAAGCCAACTTCTGACTAATGTCCGTGCGCGGTGACTTGGCCAGCAGCGCCATGTGATGTGGCACCGTAAAGACAAAATTAATCTGATGACGTTGCACAAGCTCCAGAAAGTAATCCACGCTAAAGGGGCGGCTGGTTATAATGCGTTTACAGCCATTGACCAGTGAGGCTAGCATGGTAAAGACGCAGCTAATCCAGTAGAGCGGACTGAAGCAAAAGAGCACCGTCTTTGCGGTAAACAATTGGGGACTGAGAAAGATATAGATATGTCAGTATTATGATCAGTTTGATTGGTAGTGCTTACTCACATCTTAGTGTTGTTGAGCAGACTGCGATGGGAACGCGTAACGCACATAGGTAAGCCCTTGACGCCGGAGGAGCTTATAATAAAGGCCGTATCATCACCGCTCATGTGCGGGCAGGCAAAGCTAAAAGTATAATTGTATACAATAATTACTTTATGGGATAGACTAGGGCACTTACAGTGTCTTGTCATCGTATCCACTATTACCATCCTGCAGCAAATCCGGAATATTACGCACACCTGGTATACTGCCATTAAGCAGTATAATCTCTGTTTTGAATTTCAAACAACTGCGCACTTCTTTTATGGTTTCATAATTGGATTGATCACAGAAGATTATTTTGGGCTTGGTAATCTCATACATATAGATCACAGTCTCTGGAAGAACGAGATAAATATTAAGTAATGCTAGGTAGGCTGAAGCGAACTCATGGGGTTCCTTAAAAACAAGACCAGTATGGTAACAGGAGTTATTACAGGGACTGCACCTTAGGCCTTATAGCTATCAAATCTTTCCCAAAACCTTGCTTCAAAGACCTGGTATGTCTTGCAAGTTTGCCCAAAGCGGACCTGACTTTTTTTTATCGCATGCTCAAAATGGCCTGCGGTGGGTGCTATCCTAACCAACCACATCACCACTTCTCACAGTTCTTTGTACTCCTTACTCCGACTGAGATCTCCTGATCGAAGCAGCCTAACGCTGATCAGTAGAGACTCATTTAACCTAGTGCCTAGTGAGTGGATGGGAAAATGCAAATTGTTCGGGATAGCGGGTAAACTGAAAGAATTGCTCGGTATTTTTGGTAGGTATTATTTATATCATACATAAAGGCCACAGTCTCTCTAAGGTTAGGCTATGTAGGCTGAACCTGTAGGACTTTCGACCTGTTGGTTGGATGAGAAGGGATAGGGTGTTTGGTGAATGTAACTAAGTACGCTGAGCTTAACTTAAGAATGTGTGTTGGATAACGCTTAACTGCGCACTTGCACTCCTGAGCTCAGTTTAGCTTCGTTCCTCTCTCTTTGAGCTCTGTTCACTTACCCTTGTCAAACTCTGGATGCAGTGGATTAATAGGTGTTCCATTAAGCAGCGCTGCTATTACAACCTCCGTCAAATATTTTGTATTTTTAGCGGAAATTCCCACTACATCACCGCGCTGCAGCTTGAGTCGCTCAAAGGCATGGGCCAGTCGACGACTTTGTTGTAAAAGCTGAGCGCCCGTAAGTTGCTCTCCAGTGACGTCATCGTACTGCATCACCTTCTCTGCATGCAACTTGAGAATAACCAAAGCCACCTCGCCCAGGGTAATATCGCAACCGTAGTATTCTTTGTTTTTGGGACCCGACCATATCTTTTGTACGCTATCGTAACGAGTATCGGCCATAATGTTTGTGTTTGATAGATGTTTAACAAAATGTTATACTAACTGCGTTTGGCATAAGTGTGTCCCATATATATAGGAAAAATCAATGAGCAGTGTCCAAAGCTTGCTAATTGATTGAACAGGTTTTTGATTATCACCAGCGAAAGGTACTAAAAAGTGTGTGTGCACACTCAAACAACATTGTTGGTTTATGGAAAGTTCTTGAAAGTTATCGCATATGTTTGAACCACTGTGCTGGCTGCCAATTGCATAATTTCTGCGATTAAACACTGTTCGATAGCGTGGCACGCGTACGCCATTTTGTATCCGACAGATGCACGCACATGAACATTCATGTCTGCCGTAAACTGCGGTAGTTTTCCAAAGAGCACACGCTTCATTTGCGTGCTTAGTTAAGAAATCAAGCGTGTGTGAGTGTGTGAGCTGGATCCAGTACACGGAGAAATCACTTTAAATGCAAGACATGCAGCGCCAGGGACTCCATCTCTAACGAAGATTGCGTCAGGGTGTACCAATGCCATTGAAAGTGAAACTTTATGTTGGGAAATAAATAAAAAAAAACTTGCCAACGACGACAATGGAATTACAAAGGAAGCTGGGAGGGTATTGGCAATGTGAAGTCGCGGAGAAGTACAGACGGATGTGTGTGATGTCGTCTTCGTTAGTTGTCGTTAGACAGTTTCAAGGATAGATTTGAAGCCGTTATGCTGCAGCTGTCGAGGCGGTGTCCAACGGTGGGTTGCTCTGTAGACATTTTTCTTAAGAAAATGTCTTTATCCGTGCCAAATTTTTATATCGGTTTTTTTTTTCAGCGGTATGGGCGTGTTTAGGGATTGAGGATTGCTAGGGCACGGGATGGTGGGGCTCTGCCCCAGTAGTCTACCTACCAAAATAGTCTCTCATTTTTTTCAGAATGGGACACTTACAATGTGTTGAAAAATCTTGTTCAAATGATTTTGCTAATAATTTTAAAATTATGGGTAGACATAATCCTGTTAAAGCAGTTTCTAGTATTTTTAGTCAAAGACGGAGCAAACATCTTAATGTACAATAGCATTTTGCAGTTTGTTGTATCATATCTTTAACGAGTTGGGTGTTCAAATCTCTATGATTATCTTCGTTCCGAAGGTGCCCTAGAGATCTCTAAAGATCTTTTATTCAGTTCACTGGTAATATTGGAGTTCTTGCTGCTAGCGATCCCCCACAGCTCAAAGCAATAAGTCCAGATCGGGTTTGGAACGTTGTTGTAGAAAAAGTGGACTTTGTATTGGAGCTTGTAGAGAAGAAGGATGAAACATGTTTGACTTTACCTTTGAAAGCTTTCTTTCGATTGCAAAATTTTTTCACCACAGCATTCATAGGATCGGGGCCGCTTGTTTCCGAGATCAAGGTGTTGTTATAGAAGGACATGTCTTATAGATAACGTGCATATTTTTATCACATTTCGTGTCCTCAGCTTTTATCGTCTCCGAAGGTAAATATAAAGGGTTATGGCTCAATCGATACCTCAAGAATCTGTGTCAAGATTATGCGTATCCGACGATGAGACGGACAAGACTCAAGCGCTAGGCAAGTCGATGCAGACTATTATGGTCCGCCATGCTTCCGGCAGTTTTTTGCCGGTCGAGAGTAATTTTTATTGATTTTACGCTAAAGTGTCAAGAGTATTGCATAGTTTTAGGCGCATTAAACCACTTTTGCTTTAATTGCTAATGTTTTTATGTAGAACGAAAAAGCCATCAAAACTTAATTAATTATGTTGCAGCAACAAAGGGTGTTGGCCACATGCAAAAGCCAACTAACTCAGGCCGAGCGTTAACTTCCTGTTTCTCTCCCAAAACGTCACCGGCATTAAACTACTTTGCACACTTTATGGCTTGGCAGGACACTCCAACAACAACAAGAACAACAGGAATACCAACAACCAGACTGATCAGCATACCAGGGCGCTGCAACTGCTAATAAAAGTTTTGAACAACTTTTATATTGCCCTTTTATGAGGTCATTAAACAGGCAACCCAAGTTGAAAGCAAACTAAACCAAAACAAAAACTAAACTCAATGAAATAAACACATACAGCTACAGGAAAAACAACCCAACAACTTAAAAAATAAGTAGAAGAAAAAAATAATCGGTACCGCAGCCAAAGCAACTCTGTACCAGTTGCTAGAAGAAGCAGCAGCAGATAAAAAAAGCAACTCTGTGTGCCTTGCAGACTTATATTTAAACTATTTTCAAATCTCAGCAATTAAGTGCACCAAATTCCGCGCCATCAAGTCAACTTACAGTGACAGTACTATCCAAAACCAGCTTACCTAACTACTTGAAAATAAAAAATGACACAAATGGCTAACGTTGTAAAGAAAAAACTTATATGAAAATAAAAGAAGAGGCGCCGAAGTTGCAATACTCTTAAGTCGTGTTCAGACTGTGATTATTTATATTCTTAGCTACAAAATGTCCAAGTATCCAAAACCCTTATCACGACAGGGTTCCAATTTTTGAGCATTTGGGGACATTTTACTATTGAAAACGGGACATTTCGGGACATTTTGAAACTAAAAACGGGACGGTTTCGGGGACACATTTTTTTTATTAAAAAAAGTATTGCGTTCACAAAACATGAAATAAATGATTGTATTGTTACAAAATATGGGTGGAAAATAAGACTAAAGATGGCGTACACTAAACGCGTTTGCACTAAGCACGTTTTTTTGACCGAGCTATGTGATACAGTCAACAGATTTTGATCAAATTTGCTTGAGAATCCTAAAACACTTTCGAAACTATATGGCTAATCGGTCCTATGGCGCTATATGATATAGTCATCCGATTTTGATCAAATTTGGTACAGTTCTTGGGAGCTATAAAAAAATTTCGAATGCCAAATTTGGTTACGATATCTTCATAAGCAAACGAATTATTCATCTAAAACTTTTTGGTTTTTTCGAGGTCCTCTGAAACACCCTTATGGGAGCCATATGATATAACCCCGATAACAAAAAAATAAAATAAACTTGTCTCCCGTAGGATAATAAGGGATCTTATCTGAAAGTTAAGTTACTCTAGCACTTACCATCTCAGAGTTCTAGGCGTACATACAGACGGACAGACGGATATGGGTATATCGACTTCTCTAGTCACCCTGATTATACTTTTCATGCAACTATTGAGCTGTAATGCTATGTACTATATATTAATATATTTATACATACAGTGCTTTTCAAAACTATAGGACACCTTGAAGTTATATCTTTTTTTGTGGAGGTGATCCAGCAAAGCTTTTTTGCCACAACTGTCTATTATTGGACCTTTCGATTTACCGTTAGACCTTTATATTATTGCTTCACACGATTTTTCGTAATAGGTTATTCATTGACATGCGACTTTTTCTGCAATTTTAAGCGTTTCATAGCTACAGGACAGTCTTTCATAAGGAAATGAAGTAAAAGGATGGCATAATTATATTTTATTTTGAATCACTTTTTGATCGTTTTATTGTAAAAAGCCGCAAGGTATGACTTTTAGTTTAGAGAATTATGGCTATGTCGTTATTGTAGCCAATAACGACATGGGGATTAAAATGGTCAAAGTGTATGAAAAACATATAAGCCGATAACATAATTATATTTGGGAATTCTTTAAAAACATTGAAAAATAAATAATAAAATAAGTAAAAGGTTATTAGTAAGATTTCGGAACGCTAAAAACGAATAATCTTAAAATTCATCATATTCTTCCGTTTCTTGCTCAGAGTCCAAAACTATATATTGGCAAATCCTCAAGAAGTGCCCACGCAAGATACATGTCAGGATGTCTGAATCTTGGACCATTACAGAAATGCTCGCCATGATTTCGTTGTTGTAACTAATTTTTAATTGGCGTGCTTTTGCGTAATTTTTTTTGTGCATGTTTCAAAGATTCTCCTTATGTGGTTGATTGTTCTTATATTTTCCAATGAAAAAAAAAACATTAAACTCATCTTCTTCTCAGCGGAGAATAAAATGTTTTTGGGACTAGTTTGATACCATTCCATTGTAAAAATACGGCGAAACCCTAATATTTTAACAGCAGCCTCAATTCAAGTAGATAAACACGCGAATACCTTCTTCAGGGCGACTCTTACGGTCTGACAACCTGTGAATTTTCGTTTACTTTATTTTTTACTTATTTCTCAATGTTTTTCAAGAAATTCCAAATGTAATTATGTTATCGGTTTATATGTTTTACCTTGCGTCGTTTTATCATAAAACTATCAAAAAGTGATACAAAATTAAAATAATACATACACTTAATTTCCTTATAAAAGACTACTGTCCTATAGTTATGAAACGCTTAAAATTGCAATCCTATAGTTTTGCAAAGCACTAAGCTGAATTTTTATTTTGATATAAAATGAAAAATTCAACGCATAAAATTCCGGGACATTTGGCTCGAAAACGGGACATTTTCAGGTTGTCCCGGTGTACCCGAGCTTCTCTTCAGGACACGGAACAACTCGTCCGAAAACGGGACATGTCCCGTAATACTTATAGCCCATAAAACGAAATATTTTGAACGCTGTGTAAGAAACCTGGCGTGCTGGGGTTATTAAGACTTTCGATTCGAAATTATCGATTCCAAAAACATTTGTTTTTTATTGGAATGACTTTTGGATCCGGATGATCATCTCTTTGCTCGGTGCAGAAGAAGCAAAGTTTCGCGAGGCACCCCACAAGGTGGAGTCATTTCAACGCTTCTCTCGAATCTGGTACTTGAGTACCTCTTTCCCACACTTGAGCGAACAGGATGCAGGGTGGCTTAGGCAGATTCTGATATATTCTAATGGTAAGGGGTAGATTTCTTGGGGTCAACCCTTAGAAGACTCAATTAGCGTTCTTCAGTATAAAATATAAGATTCCTAAGTTAATCCCTCCCTCCCTCGCAGGAACATAAATGAGAGGATCTTTAGAGGCAAAATATTTGCTCTCATCGAAAAGAAACTTTGAGCAAAAAATAAAGAGAGCTCTGCGTGTGCAATCTAAGATACATTAAAAGATCGCAATTTCTTAAGCAGTGACAAACAGCTTCTAGAACATGGGGAACGATTCTATATATAGAGTATAAAAAACAAAAATGAGCATCGCGGAAAAGTTGGTGAAAAGCGTGCTCTTGGCTGACCATCTCAACCGACCTACTCAACCAGCTGGCCAAGCGGGCTCAGCAAATGTAATCAGGCTCAACATTATAATTAACCACAAATGCAGTTATGGCCGCCATGACTACACGCAGCCCGTTGCTCCGCCCCGATCCGACTCGTCCCGGCACAGCACGAATGCCTCCAGGCAATATGTTGTCACAGCCTGCTCCTGCTGTCCCTACGCTCTCTGCCTGTGCGGCCTACACAGATCCCTGCAGCAGCAGCACGGCTGGTGCTATTAAAACTTTTGCGACAAGCAGGCGCAAAAAAAAATTACTTAATTAAAATGATTGACTAACAGAAAAGTTTGTGCGAAATCATTTTTGCTTTTTTTTTTTTACTCTGCGGCCTCAACTACATAGTACTTTTCCGGAACAATAGTTCTTTCCGGTTATGCTGCTTGGACGTCTACGTTTTGCGAGCTGTGCGCGTATTTATTGTTTGTCTTTAGCTCGGGGCACTCGAATTTGTAAGAAGCGGAAGAAATGGAGCTCGAGTTGGTTGAGGTTTTTAGATATCTGACCAAAGCTGGGGGTGTGCGCATAACCATCTTGTTGTTCGTCTAACAAATTAACGAACGCCTCAAGTGTTGTGGTAGTTGGTATATGTAACCCACATTTCCCCCCCCCCCCCCCCCACCCCCTGTAGCTTGCGCCTGGCTGCTGAAACTTTGAAGTGTTAATGAATTGTGGATTGAGGGGGTGAGGGGTTGGTTTAGACGTTGCAGGGGTAACGGTTAGCATCTTAAGCTATATGGTGTAATGACCCTTGGTTTTTGTGGTTAATTTTCTTGTAATTGAAATTATGATTTAATTTAATTTCTTGCCTTTGCACCGTTGCCGCAAAGTAGACGCAAGGCGAAGTGACGGCGAAATAAAGCAAAATGGATGATAATTGCGGCTACAAAAATTCTTTAATACTTTGGTTGGAGATAAAACTTGTTAGGGAAAAAACTGCTATGACTAAAGTATGACATAGGAGACAAGTGATTTATTCATTTCAGCGGAATCGTATTTGGACTTAGAAGTTACATTTTCTTTTCTAAGGGCACTGCGTTCCGATTAGGTGAGTTTTTTACGTCATCACTTAAAACTAATAAAGCTGTTCCTTTGCAAAATGTTAGCAGAAATGTCGTGTTAGCTCTCTGCTAACTCATCAGCAGTGTCTTCCAGATCGTACTATTGGAACAAGAAGGCTCTCTGAGACACTGCGCATGGAGTGGGAAGTGTACGCGTGCACGGGCCACCGACGCTATCAGGATCAGAAGGGGATGAAGTGAGCCTCCAGAGAGTTGACCGGCAGTTGGCAGCCCTCCATAATCTTAGTGCATCCTGTTTATCAACTGTCTGACAATCATCTGCCCTACACGAAGATGCCGCGGTACTAAATCCTTTGGGCAGACTTTCAACCTTTTGCAAAAACTACCAAGCATCATTTGTTCTCCTGCACATCTTGATGTCTTCCTACACCCGCTTTTACTGTTCACGTTTCTTACGTCTGCAAAGGCTCCTCTCTTCTGACCTCATCTGCCGATAGTATTCTCGCATCTGCAAAGTTCATCTATTGGCATATTTCCTTTTTGCAGTGGCTTCCCAACATTACAAATCGTACCAAGTCCACCGGCGCTATCAGGTTCAGAGTAAGCTCCTAAGATAGTTGAGCGGAGATTAGTTCGGCAGTCCGCTGTGACCAACTTTTCCATTAAAATCGCCAAGGACCTTAATGTCATGGGCTGGGCAATGGCCATAGGCTGTCGTAGAACGCATCATTGATCTCATCGTCAGCCGCAAGCTGTTGTTCAAAAATTTTGCGTTGATATGAATAGTTGACAGTCGACAGTTCACTGAAGTAAACCAGGAGACACTGTTTTGTTATTTCCTTCTAACCGCAAATCTGCAACCGAATTCACACCACTTCGATAGGCAGCTACAAAAGAGGTCATAATCTGCTCCCTCGAATTTAATTCAAGATGTCTTAGTCTGCTCCCTTGCACCATCCTTTATCTTTCCATCGTACTTTTTGGATGGCTTTTACATCAGCTCTACATTTTTTGAGAGCGTCCGCGATTTAGACACCATTCTATTGACGGTTCACATATTAGGTGCATATTCTTAAATGATAGTCGCTTATACATTTAAGGTGGTCTTAAACATAATTGGCATTCGAGTCCGTTTTTCCTACCAAATAAGTTTCATCCCTTTCAAATATAATAATAATAGATTCAATTCAACACATATTTCCTTTATCGACTCAAACGCCTGAAGCTGCCTGATGAGTTGAGCGAATAGCCAGAATTTTATCAGGCGGTTGGATTTTGGCGAAACGATTTCGAATAACGAGTATTTTAATAACGAGTTTTGACTTTTTCCTAGCACGAATGATGATTATTTCCTTTAACTCCCAGTGGAGCATAGGGCCTCTCGGCTTCAGATATATTTACTTGACTGATCGGTAGTTAAACATGAATGTTGCACCTCCAGATCCGATGTGCATTCCGCCGAAGCGGGAGGTTCGCTTATGTTAACTCCTGGAGACTGTATTTCCATATCATTTTCATCTGTTGGCGATTTGTCGTTTGATAATAATTCAGGCAATGGTTATAAGCGCAAAAACTGGAGCTTTGTGGGTACTGCCAACCCTTTCTTGACCAAGCGCATGTTGGGTAGTAACCAAATCTGACTAAGGCTGTAGTTGCCGCCGTTGCTCAAATCGATATGGGTCACCCGCCTCCAATCCCTTGAACGCCATTATACCCTGATGTCGTCATGTTCCAACTAGCCCCGGCTCTTAGAGGCCTAGAGACGCTGCCGTTGACTTTGGTTGAATTAACTAATATATGTATAGTGGTCTTCCAGGCCTCCTTTGTTCACCTACCTTGCCGCCCACTGGGGTTGTTTACCCAACCTTTATAAGCTGAGCTACACCTTATCTGCAACTCGTGTTGCTTCGCATCACTTCTCCGTTTGACCCTCTGGCACGAATGATCTTTTAAAAGTCTGTACTGACACTTCTGTTATTCCAACAAAATCGGTGAAGTCCTTTATGGTCAATCGATTTTTGAGCACCAACTCTTCGAATGGATTGATGTGTTGTTCTTTAGTTGATTCTCGAACCTCCTTGAAATGTTTGAACGCAAAAATAGAGATAATGTCATGAAATTTCCGAGACTTCTCCCTATCGAAACACCAATGCAATTTAAATTAAAAATTTTTAATTCTTTTATTTAAGATTTTTTCTAAAATAAATATTTGCTTTCCTAATCAAACTGCAACAGACATATTCATATATGTTACATGTATTTACATATATACTAAAATTAGTAAACAATCAATTGCAATCACAGCGGAAGTGCTTAACGTGTATGCGTTATTAAATTATTCATTGAAATTATATGTTTAGGCATGATTACAAATCGTTACAAGACTAATAATCCGTTCAAATGAGCAATTAACAATTAATTAGGACGCAAGTGTTACACTCAAATACACACACGTACACACACAAACACGTATATGCATAAGTTATTCCTATTAAAACACATAAATGTAACAGGGTCGTAGAGAGTTAAGCTTAGACTTAACGACCTTTAATTGCTAATTGGTGATTGCAGTGTCTAAAGCCCCCTGCTAAACTACGCTTATGCCATATTTGAACAGCTTTGAATATAAGCACACACACTCATACTTAAGCACTTATGCATACAAGTGTGCAGATTTCGGGCAAATCCCTTTTGGCATATAAAAACCATTTAATTTAAATGTTGTTCAAATGTCTTAAAGTTTTCGACACTCTCTCTGTCTCGCTGTCAGCCGGATGCGGAAATGGGCTCAAAATTTTAATTATAAAATTCACACATATGCTAGTACCGTAATGTAACTAGTTAACAGTTAGCGACCATGGCGTTGGCGTCACTGTTCGCGTCGCCGTTGCCGTTGGCGTTGATATTTGCCGCAATTGCAAAAATTCATATAAACGCATACACACTTACGCTCTCACATATACACATACCTAGAAATGGCGCCAATAGTCAAAAGCGCATTTCCGATTGTCAACGACTGCTTTGTATGAGTGCGTGTCTGTGTGTTTGTTTGTGCTAGTGTATAAGTAAGTAATTGCATATGTGCTTGCTAGTAAGGGATACCTGGCAATTAAAATGTTCATTTAGTGAATTTCCCTTTGTTTTGCAGCATGTGCGCATACAAACATTTATGTACGTGACTGTGTGTGTGTGTGTGTGTGTGTGTATTTATTAGTATGCGCGGGTGTGGCTTGTGCGAGTTTTTTCTATACCCTGCATTTATTCGCTAAGGGGTGCATTAATTTTTACCTATGCAAAGTGAAACGAATAAAACCCATAAAACAAAAAAACAATTGAATTCCCTTCTAGATTAGACTGGAAACCCAATGTCTGCTTGTCATCTTCTGCTAGCAGTCTCCTCCAAACTGCCTGCGAAAAGCTGCTCTGAGTAATCTTATGGATCTGTTAAATATCTTCGAAGAATTTGGAAGTTTTATACCATATAATATCGTTAAAAAGTTCACCCATGTGGCTGAGGACGCGGATTAGTTTGTAGCTATTTTTCCATTCTTTCATTTCTTTTTAAATACATTTTTTTGTACAATGTTGTACTGTTTTACTAGATATTATGAATATAAAAATAAATAAATTGATGCTAAAATTATAGTTTCCTTTCGTTTCGGTGCCTCAAGATTCAGGCGGCGAAAATGTTTCCCACGCGTCCACTTCAGTTAGGCTGAGGAATCATCGGGACTAGTGAGAATCATGGCTTAGTGCCCCTTTCTTATCTGCTGAAGAGCAGAGCTATGAAGAGCACTGCTCTGGTTGGCTGAAGTTTATTGGTCTTGTTGTCCAAGAAGTCATAGCCGGTTGACTTTTTTGGCTTAAGCAGTTTAATTTGATGTATAAACTCTGGTAGCTCTGAGAAGGTTGATATGAACCGTCTGTGAGATTGATCCGAGTGAATCTAACATCCAAACTATCAGCGAAGGCCTCAGCCTTTTATTGACCAACTTCGAGAAAGTTTGCCTTTAGAAAGGATTTGTTAATATTCACAAAGTAAAGTTGAAGAATGCTCCTTTTCAGGAGTTTATAAATATGGCTGCGCCGACTTCTTATTAATTACCAACCAATTGTGGGCATAAAAGATGTCTTACCTTGTCTCGAGTACAGTGTATATTGTAGTCGGTATGTGTCATGCATGTTTTTTTTTTGTTTTTGTCACGTGTTCTTGTGTGGGTGACCTGCAACGTATCGCGTTTATTTGTCATTGCCCATTATTGGCGTAATTGCTCATTAGTAAAAATTGAAAATTAATTAATTATTGCATACTTTTGGGGCAAATTATTTGGCGCAGTGTGAAGATCTGGTCGATGATTGATTTACCGGGTCGGAAACCCCACTGATAAGGTCCAATCAGTGCTTCGGCATATGGTTTCAATCTTTCACACATAACGCTCGAAAGAACCTTATATGCAATTGGAAGGAGACTACACGATAGTTCTCAGGTAGTGCGGCATCACCTTCAAAATGGGGCAGATCGTGCTGATGTTCCAATCTTCGGGCATGCTTTCCATAAGCCATATTTCGCAGATGAGTTGATACATGAACCTTACCCGATCTTTGCCTCCAGCCTTGAACAGTTCAGCGGGCAGGCCGTCAGCATTTTATTGTTCTTAAGTCTTGACTTCTATATGACTCGGGACCGGTACCTCATTGTCATCGTCGATTGGAGTAAGTAGATCCTCTTCTCCGCCGACGGTACTCGGATCATGTTCGCCAGCCAGCAGGCTTGAAAAGTAATCCCTCCATAAACTGAGCAACGTTTTCTGTATCTGTGACCAGATTTCCATCATCATCCTTGCAGGCAATGGCTCCCACCTTGAAACCTTGGGTCCGACGTTTAACCCTCTGTGAAAAGAGTCGAGTATCATTCCTTTTCGTGTTCTCTTTTCTTGCGTCTGAAAACGCACTTCTCTTCTCCTTGTCCTGTAAACCTTAATAACAGCTCGAGTAGCTCCAGCTTGCAGTGTTCTTCGGTAAGCGATGTCTTTTGCCGCTGTAGCTTCACGACACTCCCGGTCGTACCATGTGTTCCGTGGTGGGGGCGCTGGAAACCAAGTACTTCTTCCGCCGTAGCGCGCAGGGAGTTTGATATGTGCGCCCACATATCGCTGATGTTTCCACGTATAGGAGAGGGCTGGCTAAGCAAGCCTGAGAGTCGAGTGGAGTGTGCGTCCTCTGTCTGTTGCGATTGCAGCTTTATCGCCATACTTCGTCGCAATGTTTTTGACACACATAGCCTAGTGCGTACCTTTGGTGCAATCTGGTGATGGTCAGAGTCGATGCTAGGACCCCGACATGAACACACGTCAAGTTTGGTGGATGCATGCCTTGCATCGATCACAACATGATAGATCTGGTTCCGAGTTAATCGATCAGGAGAGAGCCAGGATGCTTTGTGATTGTCACGATGATGAAATTTCGTTCTACTTACTACCATGTTGTGGGCAGCAGCAAAGCCAATTAACCTAAGACCATTGCTCGTGGTGATCTCATGAAGACTAAATCGGCAAACTGTTGCACCAAAGACTCCTTCTTGCCCAACCTTGGCATTAAAATCAACAAAAAGGATTTTGATGTAGGCATTCATCTTTTTCTTCAGTAGGAGAATGAGCACAAATCAAGCTGATATTGAAAAATTTGGCAGTAATCCGGATCGTCCTTTATTGGCCAGAAGTGAGAGACACGATCCCGCAACTTAACACCAACAACGAAGCCACAGCCAAACTCATGCCGTTCCGAGTCGCAGCTGTAGTAAATGTCACAGTTGCTCTTTTTTATACATCCCTGTCCTATCCATTGCATTTCCTGGATAGAGGTAATGTCAGCGTTAAATTTTTTTAGTTGTTGAGCAGCACCAGGTCTATACAGCGTTCGTACATTCCAAGTGCATACTCTCAAATCATTGTCCTTTTTAGTTTGCGATGATCAACCACAATAGGTCGAATCCGTTCCGATGCTCCTCTTGCATTTGTCATTAAAGAAATCTTTTTCCATAGGTAGATCTCAAGTCCTACGCCATAACCTAATTTAAAGACTTAGGAAAACCCGCCGCTCGCTTCGTTTAGCCACCCAACAGTTGTTAGGCGACAATCCAGAGGGAACCACAAGGAGGTATAGCGTCGACTTGGAGAGAGCAGGAATAAGGATCATTTTGGCATTCACCAAGTTGCATGCAATCAGACACTTTGCCTTGTATACTCTCCCCCTTCCCCGCATTAAAATTCTGTTAACGTTTTTAATATCCCATATTAAATGATAAACTTTGTTTTCTGTTTAAAAAAATTTTAGTACAATCAGCCGTGCTCCGGAAAACGAAAAAGGCAACCCAAACCATTTTTTCTGATTCGTTTTTGCATGCTCCGGAAAACGAATTTTTTGTCGATATTTCCACTTTTATTTTTATAAAATTGGGCGCATTAAACATTCAGTTTCAAAACGAATCCGAATAAAATGTTCAGATTCGTTTTCCGAAGGACGGCCGATTTGTCGGGTATAAATGCCTAAAGGCAGTTACAACGAGTCAAAAAGGTAAACGACTTACAACGAAAATCTGATATTATTTATTTTGGCTTTCTTATGAGAAGTTTTAGAAAAAGCTAAAGTTGTTTAACAGAAAAAAATTTGCAGCTGCAACTACCTCCGTAGTTAATACTTACCCTTTTGTTTGTATTGTAATTTTCTGTTGGAAACTTTGCACCTTTACCATTATGAATTTATGCCACACAAAGTGAATACCCCTAATATTTTTCATTATTGATTTGCAGGCTGCTTTGCGTCCGAATTCAACAAAGTCTGAGTATCTTCAACCATAGTAGTGATTTTAGTATCTTTGTATGAATACGCTTAATTTTCAATAGTGCATGAAGAAATATTTAAAATATTTTTTAAAGGCTTAAAATAAAACTTAATTTTTAATTCTACCAACACTGAAGTAAATCCCAGTGTGTAGTGTAGGTAAGCTACGATAAATTACCAGCTTAATATGTAGGTACATATTAAAAACAACGCAACTGTAGCAGAAAACTCAGAAAAAAAAAGAAAATTAATTTTCCAGAAACTCCATCCATATAATATTTATGCTAGAGTTGCAAAAATAAAACAAAACAGAACAGAACAAAACAAGCAACAATTCAATTCATTGGCCAAACGCCGTCGACTCCATTTGAGTTGGTCAACACTGTTGACCAAAGGACAAACTTTGTGTAAACTTTATCCAGAAAGAGAGCGGGGGGCAAAAAAAAACAAAAGCAATTCTTAGAGATTGTCTGTGCAGTGGAAACGCTTAAGCAGAAGGGGGGGCCAAGAAAACGAAGAAGAATGGGACTGCAACTAACCACAGGCATTCAATTCAACTAGAAAATACAAGTTTTTGTTGTAGTTTGTTTGTACTGTTGCCTTTTTATTAGCCAAAGCAAAGTACAGTACGATGCAAAAAGCAGCACACACACGCACAGTGTCTGCCAGTGTGGATAAATAATGAAAATACGGCACAGTGCTCTCAGTTCTTGCGTAAATGGCTGCGGTTTGCAGCGCGCAAAGTAGCATTAACAGCCCGCATGACAGCAGCAAAAAAGTCAAGGCAAGTAAAAGAAGCAAAAAAAACAACAAAAAAAGTTAAAAATCAACTGCATTTAAAGTTTTTAGCCCGAGTTGGCAGGACAGCCCCCAATACAACTCTGTGCTAAGAGCGCGACGCAGCAGCAAAGCAATTGGAGCGCAGCAGCGGCAAAAGTTTTTACTAGCAACAACTTATGCTGGCTCTCTGTTAAGTGCACACTCACACACGCTTAGTGAGAGAGAGAGAGAGAGAGAGAGAGAGTGAGAGCAGGGGGGCCAGATTTCTGACATAGAGAGAGCGATTACGATACGCACAAACTTTGTTTAATTTAATGCCTGCAAATATTCATTAATTTGTCTTGTTTAGTATTATTTAATTTTTGCTTTGCTATGTATACACTTTTATTTTGCATAATTATAATACATAAAAATGTTTCAACTTTAAGCTCTCTGCAAATTTATAATCTTCATCATTTATTTTATATCAATGCATAAAGTTCATTAATAATGTAAAACAAAGGTAACTCATAGATAGCAAAAAATACGAATGACGTCTAATTGGAATTTTTGCATACTAATTTGACATTAATGAGCTGTCTGTGTCTGACTTTTTGTAATATCGATCCACTTTTGTTATTGTTCAGATTTCAAATGATTTTTTGTTTTTATTAATTTTGTTTTGATTACTTTTTCATTTATTGTTTTCGATGGCTTCATTGAAGCATTTCAAATCGAACTCACTATTAATGTAATTTATTTTTGTGAGTAATTTGCTACAGTAAAGTCTGGAAAGTTTTTAAACTGTAGCGCCATTTAAAGACGGTAGCTACCGAAAGAAGTTTTTTTTATGTTATAAGGATTAGCATGTTGACGAAACTTTTTAAAAAATAATTAAAGGGTCTTTGATGCTTCAAAGCCCAAGATCGTAGAAATAAACAAAAAAAAAATACTACTAAATGTATAGTAAACATTATGTAATTAGAATCGAAAATCAAACTGAACTTTCCATTATTTTTTCATTTTGAGCCTAAAATATAAAAAAAATAAATATAATGAAAATATCAAATATGTATAATCTTTATTCATCATAATATTCCTACATCAGTTATTAATTAAGTTAAGCTTATAAAAGAAGATTTGCAACTAAGATGTTAATATAAATAAAAATAAATTTTAGAAAATATTAACTAACACCAATTTAAAAGGGCTACTCTTAAACAAGGAGAACAAAATTAGGGGAAAATAATATATACAAAATAAAATATTTAAGAAATTTGTTTTAGGCCTATAATTTTTTAAATAAAATTTATGAAATAACTATTATTTTATAATTTTTGTCATTAAAATTTAGAAAATTTTTGAACTTAAATTAAAAATTATGAAAAATAGTTAAATATAAATTTTTATTTAAGAATCGTGTTAAATTTTATAAAACAACAATTACAAAAAAAATTTCGGGGTCGCTAATCGCGAATCTGGGGTTCGAATTTCAAAATTACAAAATGGCGGACCTAAGATGGCTACCGAAAACATAAATAATCATTCTTATGACCGCCATTTTGTAATTTTGAAGTAAAAATTGAAGTGTGACGAGGGGGTGGCTGGTTTGACAGAGAATGACCCATATACATATATGTACTATATATAATCTAGATGTTCATCTTATCAAGGAAAAAAAAAATAAAAATGTTTGATAATTTGTAAAGAATTCCGAATTTTTTTGTTGAATAAAGAGGCGTATTATAATGGTTTTTCCATTTCCATAACATTCCAGCGATGCCTAGCATGTTCTCAATACTAAGGATCTTACAAAATAAAAATTGAATTTCAATATTTTAGTAAAAATGTTATTTGCCATCAATTCTTATTTTGTGGGAACCTTAGCATTAATTCTTAAGGATATGTAAGGCATCAATTAAAAGATATTGATCTGTAAATCACATAAATTCATCAAATCTCCTTGGTTCAAAAGATATTTAAATACCATTTACATACATGGAGCACAACACAAGCAACACGCAGAAAACTACAAGCGTTCCTCACTTGGGTTACAAACGAGCAGCTACTTGATCTAGCTGATGCAGAAAATGGTCGTAGATTGGCCACACGCTAAGGCGGCCAGCGCAAGACATTGCAAGAGCAGCACTCGAGTGGAATCCGCAGGGCCATCGACGCCCCGGAAGACTCCGAAACACCTGGATAAGAATGCTCCGAAATGAAGGAGCCAGCTCAAACTATTGGCAAGAGACAGAAGTAGATGGAGAGAATTGGTTGACGCCTTATGCTCTTTTCGGCCTTTCATATAGCATAATCACACTTCTATACTGTATGAATAAAGGATATATATGCATATACATACAATATAACTATAATTTTTATTTTTTTAGAACTATTTCGCGATTGTAAGTAAAAATTTATACTAGGGGAGACTTAAAAAAAATGGGTATTTCGTCATAACTTCTTTATTTCTTAATATTTTAACACCAAATTTTGATCACCTTCAAAGTATTCGCCATTGACCACAACGCACTTCTCCAAACGATTCTTCCATTGTTCAAAACAGTTTTTAAATTCACTCATCGGGATGTCCTTTAAGCCTTCCAGCGATTTTTGTTTCACATCCTCCACAGTGGTAAAACGCTTTCCTTTCATATTCCTTTTGAGTCTGGGAAACAAAAAGAAGTCACAGGGGGCTAGATCCGGTGAGTATGGGGGGTGGACAATCGGTGTCATGGCGTTTTTGGTCAAAAATTGCTTCACGGAAAGGTCAACAATTTCACAGCCGCGCGTTGTTCTCGTCAATCTGCCATTACGTTTTCGCCGAAATGTAAAAAGTTGTTTTACTAAAAAAAATCTCACAGGCGAACCGATGTTTATCCTTTTTGGGATAGTCCTTCCAAAAATATGATGACTTGAACTTTCTTTATCGCTATGTTTTTTTTTTTAATCTCACGGAGTTTGAAAGTGAGAAGTAAGTACTTATAATTTGCTTCTTTTTTTTTTTTTTGATCTAGAAAAGATTTTTCCTCTGCCCAAGTCGAGAGTGCTCGTGTAAACAAGTTTTCAGTAATAAGATTATCCCGTACGAAAAATTAATGACCGACCTATACTGCCTCAAAGCGTTCTACTTCATCAGTTTTCACTATGCACAAATAGTTCAAACCAGTTTTGTTTACTGACCCTATTTTTTGTGTGGCTTACGTTTAACTTGGCATCAGCTAACGGCATTACCCAAAAATTCTACCTTGAAATGTGTGTCAGTGTGTGCTCGTGTTTTTTTTTCGGCATTGCAACAGACTCCGCAACACACGTCTGAGCTGCCACAACTCACTGGCCCTGCCACATAACTCTAACTCTGCATGCCGCGTCCTCGAGCTTTTGCAACAAAATTTTCCAAACTCATTCTTGCCCACGGTGTCGAATGTGCTGAATGTCCTTGTCGGCAACGAGTTACAACTGGTCTTATATGTAGGTTCCATGTATATAACTCTCTGGTAGTGGTTTCTAGCTAGTGCAGAGCAATTTATTTCGCGCGCCTGGATTCCTGCTACATGAGTTTTTCCTTTTTTCATTTCCAATGTAATTAGCGAAGTTTACTTTTGTGTATTTTACTTTCGCTTTTTCTGTTTTTTTATACACTGTACTTTGGGCACTAGGGTATGCTAAGTTTGTCCAAAAAAATTGTTGTGGGGAACAAATTTAAAGTGAACCTTAACCTTTGTTCTAAAACTATCAGGACGACATTGGAAATCGATTTAGTCATGTCTGCCCGTATTGTCTGCTTCTCGAAAACCATTAGGACTAGGAGCAGGCAAATTTCGCAAATTTTTACGATACCTTAATAAACAAATAAATTATGATCTTAAGACTTTTTTTGTCAAACGATCTGTCCAATGTCCAATAAGCAAAAGAACCAAAACTCTTTTTTTCGATCAATCGTTCGAATGGGAGCTATGTGATATAATAAAACGATTTTAATAAAATTTGATACAGTTCTTGGGAGCTCTCAAAAACGTCTGAACGCAAAATTTCTACGATATCTTGACAAACAAACGAATTTTGCCTAAATAACTTTTTTTTTGAGGTGTAATACTCGTATGGGAGCTATATTGTGCATCATATGTCATAACCCCGATATCGAAAAAATAAAATAGGAAACGAGCCGTGACGTTATAAGGCATCTAATTCCAAAGCTGGGTTGCTCTAGGTCTTATCATATCCAAGAATTCGGTGTTCAGATAAACGGATGGACGGACAGACTGACAGGCGGACATGTCTATGTTAATTTATGTTGTACTCCTGACCGTATTGGAGGTAACTTTAGTCAGTCTCCGAAAATATAATATAAGCTTTTTTCCAGTGACGTAATAAGTTAACTGGGTTGCTCTAGCTCTTATCATGCCAAGATCTAGGTGTTCAGACAAACGGATGGGTTCAGTTGGTCCGACTGAGGGACGAACTTAAAGACGTACGGACATGTCTAGATCAATTTATATTGTGTCCTCCTGACCGTATTGGAAGTTGTTTTGGTGGCTCTCCGATATCTTCTTTTTGATGTGACATACATTTGCACAAACTAAATAGACCACTTATCTTTTATCTTTTTGTTTTTGATCGCGATATTCTTTTTTTTCACAATATAAAAAATCATATTAGTTTTATAGCATACAGTACTCGAAAAGACTTTCTTCTTGCTTTTCCCAAACAATTCTTTGTACCAAGTTAAAGCTCGACACAGACGTTCTCTCTTTTCAAAGCCCAACCATAGCTGCTAATTTTATAAAAAGTGTTTGGGATTTCCAGAAGTTATAGCTAAAAACGAGCTGTTTGTAAAACTGGAAGAAACTACTGTCATCAAAATCGGTACGTAGAATTATATTGAATAAAATATACAAGATCTAAGTTGTCTCCGCAAGAGTTTGTCACAACCCTTCCTGTCGTCATACCCTATCAGTACTTGCAAATTCTATTAAAACTGGTTGGAACTTAGGGGAATTATAGGTGAAACTTTAATTTCCGCGTGCACCACCCCCCAGTCTCTCCCAATTTTTCTCTCAGAAAGTTGAAATTTAAAGATAGTTGTGATATAAACGTGCTACAAAATCAAAGAATACTGTGAAAATTAAAAGAACTACAGGGTATTTGAAAGTCGGAATGTACTGTCTAACTAACTTATTTACTTTTTTCATGTTGAAATTTTGTTGGATTTTTATATATTTTTCTAGGACACAGCTGTCATGGCAGAGCACACAACTGAAAGAGAGCGCACTTCAGAGATTTACTTTCATTAACGTTTGATTAGTGCGCTACTTTTGCTTTGACTTTGGTATTGTTCGTTGGTTAGGGGGAGATGTAGGGGAGCTGCCGCTGCTGCATATTCAATGGTGCGAAAACAAAACATGGCCACGTGCCACATGCAACATGGCCAGACCGGGTTTTTCCATGGCACTGAGTGGAAAATTCTATGTCAATTGAAAACGTTAAAATCACTGTTTAAATTTGCATACATTTTTCAGTGGCCGCAGGATAAACGGGGGCGTTGCGGAGACAGGTCACAGGATAACAATATCAGTGCACACCGACTTACGTACAGCCAAAGAGCGCTACCGCGCGCATACATAAAACATAAGGATAACGAACGCTGCCGGGCTTCCAGAAGCCGGAGAGAAGCTGCAGTTGCCGCAGGATTAAAATAAACACACACAAACACATTGTATAATTAAAATTGCATTCAAATGTAAATGCAAATGTTAAGGACAAAGGCGTAAGGCAAACGCTCAAAGATTAGAAAATTTGTAACTGCCGTAGGACTTAGGACTTGCACGAACCTTTTTTCCATGCACTCTTTTCTTGGGCCGCAGAATGTTGCCTCTCATTCATGTCTTCATTGATGAAATTTAAAACATTTGTTTTTATGAATGGCTTGAGCGCAATCCTTTTAGTCATTTTTATGGCACATTAGCGCTGAAGGATGCAGGAAGGTTGGGTAGTACACGCTTAAGCCTAGACTAAGCTAAAGATTTGTCGCACTCTTGCGGCTTGCAGGCTTAAAGGAGACACAACTATCAATCAGTTGAATGGGTAGAAAGAAATCTTCGGTTCATTGGACTTTGACCTGCTCTTTAGGTTTTAAAAATGAATCCTTAAAAAAACGTTGAACATCTGTTGCTTTATAGCTTAAAACTTACTATAGAGATAAACTCATTGCAGCACAATCTAGTCTTATATTTGATTACTTGGTCGATTGTCGGAATTATATTAAAAAAATATTATTTAATAAAATAATATTAATTGATACAAATTTTCTTTTGTAAATTGACATTTTTTTTTGTTGACCATACAATTTGGAACTTGCTCTAATTTTAACAAATGTATGAGTGTTATAAATAAAAATTAAAAAAGTATTTTCAAGCTTTATCGAAGAGTAAATGATTCCGAAAAATCAATTTTACAAATGTATTTGCTGAATCTGAAAACATTTAATTCTTTAAAATATTCCAAAACTTTTTTTTTAATTATAAAATCGAAGTTGCTACTTCCAAAAAATTAATAGCTCTAAGGTATAATATACAAATTTTACCCAAAAAATTATTTACATTAATCTAAGCAGTTTCCAACAAAATTAAATTTTTTCGAAAATTAAAAAAAAAAATATGACTATAAAAAAATAGAACGTTGTTAGGATGATGTAACTGCTTCTTTTTTTTTAACGTTGTATAATATGAAAAACTACAAAAATATATTCTAATACTCTAGTTTTGATCAAAACTTAGGCAAGGAACAAGTTGGATAAGAAACAAAAACTTGGCCCAACGACTTTTACAAATTAATTAGGCAGTTCGATTTGTAGGTAAAAATAACAATGTTTTCAAAAAATTTTCAGTTTTTAAAGCTAACGCGTTACTGCTTAAGTAAAAAAGTATTTGTTAATTTTTATTTAATTGTAGCTAAGCTACTGAGTGTATTTAAAAAAATTTTTTTAGCTAAGTTGGCAACAACGGATTTTAAAAAAAGTATCTTTTTTTTGAACAACAAATTTTCTTTAAAAAAATAACAAATAAATTTTTCATTTTTTTTAAATAAAAACGAGATTTTGTTATTTTTTTTAAAATAAGTATGTTTTAAAAATTGTCAAACACAAATTTTTGAAAAACGAATTTTTTCCTTATCGTGTTATAACTAGAAAAATCGTTTTGGTGCAACAATGGTAAAAAAAATTAAAAAACCATTTCGGAATGTTCTTTTTAAACCAAAAAAAAATTCTTCATTTTTTTAAATATGTTATTCAAGATTTTTTTATACATGTCTTTTTATCTCGATTTTTTACTGTTTCTTTTTAAATTGTAAAAAAAAAAATGTTTTTTTTTTGTCAAAAACCGTCAAATTAATTTTTTTACATTTTTTTTTATAACCGCACTATGCTCTACTTAAAAGCGACAATAATTTATAAATTAATTGATATTTATTGTAAACTATGTTGTGAATTTGTTAAGAAACTAATATTAATTTTTAACAGAATACAAATGCATTGTTTGTAATATGAAAAAAATGTTTCAATTTGATAGTTAAATATTTTTTAATTGTTCCATATAATATATTCCTATAATATTTTATATAAAATCAAGCATGTGCTGTGTAAAAATTTCGTAATTTTTTTCACGTGTAATATTAATTCAGTAAATAAAAAAAAAAAACTGAAAATTTAATTTTTTTAAGACAAGTTTTGTTAAAAAATAAGACAATTTTTTTTGCAAAGCCTTTTCGCCACTTAGTTTAAAAAATGCGTTTAAAAATATTTGTTAAATAGTCACAATTAAATAAAAATTGAAAAAAAAATTTTTTTTAAATTAAGCCGCAACGAGATCGTTGAATCGCTTGGTTTCAGTTTTTTGTTCCTTATCCAGACTAGACACTTCGAGTAAAAATTGGCAAAGAAATTTAACTAAATATAAATAATTTAAAGCTAGCAAATAATAAATAAAATTTGAAAAAAATTGCAGCTTTCAAACGACTGTTGAATACCCTGCACCAACAAAAAAAAAATAATAATTTCACCTATCAAAATTTTGCATGGATACATTAAGGATTATTAACCAGGTGGCTTTGAAGGATCGAATATAAACATAAAGAGACAAAATTTGTCTTACTACTGGCAAAGAGCTTCTTTTAGTAACATTTTGTGTCTCTTCATGTACAGGGTACAAAAAATTGTATAAAAACTTTGCCAGACATCGGCTTCAAAAGCTTAGACTTTATTGTATTTTTAATCGATTGTGTGTGATAAAAAAAAGTTATTTTTAAAATTTTAAACGAAAAAAACGACATCAAAACGTCTGATCTCTTAACATTAAATCGAAATAGGAGCATTTTGAAAGGATTTTTACTTAAAAAAGTCAACCAGAAATTCCGGAAATTCTCCCATAGTGCGTAAAATATTTCTTGAAAATACTTATAATGCAATTATTTTATAGAGTATTTGATCTTTAACATCGTTTTTGATGGGCAAGATATACACACACATGAATATACTGTGTATAAAAATGGGTCAGATATACACATAAATACACAATGTATAAAAATCGGAATTTTCGCAATACTTTTCGAGATATCGGTTGCAAAAGTATTAATTTGAGAGCAAAAAAACTTATGGAGTTATTTTTTTGAAATAAATTCAATTTTTTTTAAATGATTGTTTAAAGGAATCTATGAAAAACTGCCCATACTACATTTTACCGAGAGTGTACGCCAAGGTTGCAATGCATATACATTTTTGGTTCCACGTCTTAAGCCAGTGTACTGAACAAATATATTTGCTGAACTGGTCTTAATATGTGGCAAAGACCAATTGTTAATTTGCTTGAATGCAATCATAACACGCAACGAACCTGGTCGAAACCTAAGAGTATTAACAGCGGCATGGACAGCCTTAAGGCGACCAAAGCCGTCGTATGCGATAAGCAAATTGTCCGTATGGTGGCATTGTCCTGCTTGCTTCGGCTTGGACACAGCCTTGCCTTGGCACTGCTTACATGACACAGGCCATTGTTGCAATTGTTGTTATTGTTGCAGCATATTTGCACATGAATTATCACAGCGTGGCAACAATGCGTTTCCTGCAGCTTTTGTTCTCGTCGTATACTATATGGATTTGGTATTGGGTATCGGGTCTCAAACAATTTAAAGGCTTGCGGCGAAAGGAGTTCTGAGGCTGAGGCTGTGGCGGAGCTTGGTTTACCCGCCCTATAGCAATTGAAATTTATTTTCCAAATACCACGCATACTTCCGTTGCATATGAAATGTCGTTAAATGTGCGCCAACATATTGAATTTTTATTGAGCTGCCTGCTCCGATATACAACTATCGCCTCGGCTGGAACGTATATGCATATGGGTCAGAATAAGTGAAGCGTGACTAAACACTAAGCTTGTCCAACCAGGCCTAACGAGAGGGGTTTGAGAAAGGGGGGGGTTCCCCCGATCGCGGAGTTTTCTCAGGGGCCCGGTGTTATTACTGTCATACTGTCGTGATTCAAGATAAAGGCGTAATAGAGGGGCCGCTACATTTTTCCCCCGGGCCCGGATTTTCTCTCTACGGCCCTGTGTCCAACTATCTACTATCAGCTATACCTACAACCCTGTCTTCTTTTGGAGATTTAATACGAGTATCATAGTTACAAAAGTCCAACCAGATAGAATTATTCACAGCTCTGAATATTTAAAAAAAAAAAAAAGAAATGACGTCTAAATCTAAATATCCAATTTCGAAAATCGCTCGCTTCATATATTTTAACCCATACAAGGCGCATATTGAAGGCGTTTGTGGGGCAGAGGCAATATGTTGCAGTTATGCGGAAAATGTGTGGCCAGAAAATGTTTTACATATATGAATTCATTGAGTTGTGCACAAACGCGGCGCAGGATTACAATAATAGTAGTTCTAGTATATGGTTCCAGAAGGCCCGCAGTTCTAGTCAGCATAGTTGAAGCGCGGCAAGGTGCAAGCAGCAAATGTTGTCAACGCATCAACACGCTTGTTCCACAGTTGACATGCACGTGCCCAAAGGCCAACCAACAGGTAGGAAGCAGGATGAGACACAACGCTGCGGGTTACATTGACTTTAGCCATTATTAAGCGGGTACAAGCGCTTCGTTTTGGATCTGTCCCTAGTCGGGTCTTGGCAGCTGTTAAAGCAGTATCTAGCATGTAAATACGCAAATTCTAAAGCTGCGGGTAGTTTACCTTAGTTAGTTTTTTTTTTTTTGGCTTGTGGCACACGTGCGAGGCACACGCCTTGCATCCTTTCATGTGGCATGTGTGGCATGATGCCGATGTGCTGTGCGGGTATCACTTGTCGCCGCTACTAAAGTCTAATTGAAATGCAATGGCTGTTGGTTTTTTCATGGGGCAAGTTGGGCACAAGTTGCACGTGCAACGCGTCATTGAGATGGATTAGTTATCACTCAATTAATATGAGTCAAAGTTGAAGTTGCGCACAAAGTTAATTTTAGTTGCAACATTCCCCCATGCATCATAATGTGATTGGAATGATGGAACTAATTTGTTGCCACAACTTAATCAGCAGAATGCATAAGTAAATATTTGCATATACAGTTGAACCTCAAACAATAGACCTAAAGCGTTACTGGACTTTACTTTAACAAATCTAGAGAATCTTGGTTTATCGCTTGTTTGAGTCTATACCAGTCCTGCAAACTTGTTTTGACTCATCCCATCTGGCATTAACGTTACGTGATTATAATCTAAGGCTTTTCCGGAATTTAAGGTTACGGATCTATCTTGATCGCGTTTTCTTTATTAGATCTAGGGTGATGAGTATATGGGTCCTTCTATGGAGTCTAAACTCTCAAAGAATAGAAATTCCGAGGAAAGAATGAAGAGAGCTCTGGATGCTTCCAATACCTGCAAAGGGACCTTCGGTTGGATATTTGGGACGCAATTGAATATTATTCACTGGTTGTACACAGCAGTCGTCAGACCTATGCTTACCTTTGGGGCGTTGCTCTGGTGGAACCCGGCTAACACCAAATCCCACATAAAGAACCTTCAGAGAGTACAAAGAGCGGCCTGTCTGGGCATCACTAAATGCTTGCGATGCATCCCTCACTGGATTCTGGTGACACTTTTCTGAAGTACGTGGCGGTAAAAAGCGCTATAAGATTCCTGGCATTAAAAGTTTTCCCGTCATCCACGTCTAGTTATAGCAGTGTCCTGAGTTAGGTATACATGTGGAGATCGAGGAGTTGACTGCTGTTTCCCAGCTCAGAAATGTAACTACAAGTTGTTCAAGGTCTTTCTGGAGATAAAATTGAAAGTGAGAAACTGCCATTAGGGAGAACAAGCTAACGTTCTAAACAGACGGCTCCGAAGACGGAAGGCTCTTCTTGGAAGAGCTAGCGACGCAGCTGTCATTTCTTCATACCAGCGTATTTCAGGCCGAGAACGACAAGACTGATAGACACCCTAGACGAAAGCCCAAGCAACGTATCTATTCTTATCGACAGCCAAGCTGCTATCAAGGCTCGAAGACTAAGCTTATTTGTAACAAAGTGGGGGCGCTAAGCCGTATTCGGTGTCAGTCAATCACACCGGAAACAAGGAGCCGGACGAGTACACCAGGAACAGATAAGAGTTCTCTTCAAGATTTTATTTTGGAAAGTACAATGATAGTCAGAACCAAGGCAGAATAATAAGGTATTGTCCAAGCGTACACCGAACTCCTGCAAGAACAAGACTTGGATGGTGACAGGAGTTGTAATGGGTCACTGCACCATAGGCCAAATCGCTGAGAGGATGCATATTCCCCATCACCTGCTATGTGCAAGATCTGCGCTTCTTGGAAACAGCACCCAGTATCTTGGCAAACCCTTCTTTCAAGATCTGAGCTGTCAGGAAAATCTGCCCATAGCAGGCCAGGGACATCCAACATTACCTCCCACCTTATTCCACTCAGCAAATACAACACCTCCCACCCTCCCTTACCAACACTCCTTTTACTTCCTCTTTACGCTATTAGGCATAAAAATAGACCGCACTGTCTCAGGGGGATCTCGGCCTGTACCAAGCAGCCTAACCCCATACCAAACTTGACTTGGAATAAAATAATTTATTTTTGGAAAAACATTTTTTTAACCAATCTCAATTCATGGTTGAGCATCTTTTAGCGTTGTAGTCATTATAGGCTACGTTTAGCCTGGCAACGTCGTCTTCGACCCGAGAATGTCCTTCTATCGTTATAGAAAGCGGGTTTCCCTTTTTAATTCTAGATGTTATTTTTATAAAATTAAAAAACGAGGAAGAATGCTATCCCATATTTAGGAAGAATCATCATCAGGTAACTTTCTCAATTGTGGGGCCAACAGTTCGACCTATTTAAAAAGTTTATAAAATTGAAAGAAACCCGTATTTTAGATTCCTCAAAAAAATGGGATTGTTGACATATCGGAGTGGTGCCCACTAATATAGCATGGGTTTATGCTACTTAATCTGGCTTCAGCATTTTTTTGAAGCTAAAAAATAATTTATATTTTGGCTTCGTGAAACACATTTAAGATACTTTTTTAGCTGTTTAAAGGTCATAGATATTATCTTTTTCGAGGGCTGACGCCCTATAGAGGTTAAGTCTCAACCAAAGTGCCAAAAAATGTAAAGGCCCTAGCAAAACAAGATGAATACGAATTTGATTTTGGAATTTATTAATTAACTTACATTTTTTTTTATTATCTTAACAAAATTTTGCGCTTTAAACGTAATAAAGCTTCAAAATTTTTCATACATTTAATAAACCTTAACTGTGCCAACTTTAAACCTAACTTCACAAATTTTAAAAAATAACTCTAACAATATTTTCCAAAGTACTTATGACAAGTAATTTAATTTCTCAAAAAATGTTGTCTTGTTAGATCCCACTGTAGTTTTTAGATATATTGCAAAGCACTTGGCTTTTCCCCAGTTTCCAGCAGATAAACGTCGCAGCTGGCAATGGAGTGCAACAAATCGCAAGACAAGTTTGCATATTAATGCAGAAAGCAATTGGAATAGCAACAGGAGCAGGAACAACAACACCAGGACCAAAAGCAAAATATTTCCAAGGGTAAGCGTCAACCGCAGAATTGGCAAGCTACAGAGACGAAAAAAAATAAAAGAAATGAGAGAAATGATTTCATCTTTTAAAATGGAAATCTCAAATAAAGATTTTTCTTATTCTCTGTTTGCCTGCTGGTTTTGATTGCATACCAATGAGATGTCACCTAAATAAAAATTTGCTTAAAATAAAAAAAATATTTTATAAAAATCGTAAAAATAAAGAAAGACCATTTTAAATAATGTAAAACTAAAGAAAGACCATTTTAAATAATGAAACACTAGTTTGGGAGACTTAATAAATATTACTGAAGAGTGTTGAATAGTTTAGTTCCCTATAGAATTTGGGTTAATAATAAATCTATTAAAAATGTTTAGTCGCGGCATTATTATCATAAAATTTTTAAGCTTTATGAGACTGCCGTTTAATTTGTCTATAAATTGAATTTATTAAAAAAATATTTCCTTAAATCAGGTCACACTGTTATCGACTCATGCTCTTTTGTTAAACAAGCCGAAATTTTCAAAACGATGCCAGAGCGCAAATGAGGTGAAACTATTCAACTGGAATCGAATTGCGGTAATCGATTTTTTCAATATCGAAACAAGAAACTTGACCTTATAAACTTTTTATGAGAGCTCAAACTTTTTATTTGTTATGATTTCCGACCTGTGTTGGAAAGCGCATCAAAGACTTTGAAAACTTTGGAACCTTTTTTGGGAACGATTGCTCTCAAGTTTAAAATTTAAAGAATTAATTTTTAATTTTTTGTACACGAATAAAGAATAAAGAATATGTATATAAATATGATAAAGCTCGATGGATTTTAATGGTTGGGAATACATTGAGTCTTGTCATTACTATCCTAACTTGTTTGAGCTTTCTAAAATATACATAGTGTTGCAATAGTGTTGAGCTAACAATATTTTTGATAGCTTTGTTTTTAAATCGGGTTATTACAAGAAACAATGTATTAAATAATAAAGGTAGTTAATTGACTTATGTGCGATTACTGATCTGCATTGGCAAACCATTAGACTGATTAGCCGTCAATATGTAAAGCGTCTAAATGCAGAGATCGGCAGCGCAGCAGCCGACGTACACAATGCGCTTGCGCGAACGTTGACATGTTTAAGAGAGAGGTTCATCAAGAGAGTTCTCTTGCCGCGCAGGGCAAGTTACAATATATCGAGAATAATTATTGTATAATGTCTATATAATCTAAACAGGAAAGCAATGGGAAGAATTATTTGGTGCTCTCAAAATTCTCAAATTTTATAAAAAATTAATATTAAAAATTATGTTTAAAAATTTAAAAATAAAGTAATATATTCTCAACCGTGCTTTTAAGCATTTTAATAAAAATCGAAAAATTTTCTGGCTTCAAAAATAAAGTGCCTAGCTATTTTTCCTTAAAAATTAAGTCAAAAAATGTTAAAAAGTAAAAATTAAAAAAAAAAAACATTATAAAATTAATAAAAAATAAAAAAATAGTTCTTCACTATTTAAAACTTAAAATTAAGTCGAAAAAATTAAATTTTCTTAAAAAATTAAATAAATAAAAAAATTATAATTTTCTAAAAAATTAAATAATAAAATGTTAAACTCAAAAAATAAAAAACTATTTTCCTATACAAAATTAAAATTTTAAATATCCTAAAAAATGAACTCTAAAACTTTTAAATTTTCTCGAAACTTACATCGGAAAAATTGGTTTTCCTAAGTAAAAAATGTAAAAATTACTCCTTATCCTTAAAAATTAAATACGAAATTTTTAAGCTTCAAAACAAAAACAAATTTAATCTCAAATCTGAAAAACAAAAAAATATAAAAAAGTATTGCTAAACTATTTTTCTTTACAAAATTAAATTCAAAAATTTTAAATAACCTGAATATTGAAATCTGAAAATTTTAAGTTTCTGTTTATGCAAAATCAAGCTAGCCTTAAGCATAATTATAATATGAAGGAAATAAAGCACATTAAAAATAAATAAAATAAAATAAAACCTAATAGGCCTGAGTTTTTATCCTACAGAAACCCCAAAATATTAAATTATTAATGTTAATTAAAAAGTTCCTAAAAAATGAAATCTAAAAATTTTAACTTTCTTTAAAAATTTTGGGTTTTTTAAATTGTAAAATTTTGATACACTAAATTTACATCATTAAAAATTAAATCAGTGGATCGATCATATATCTTTATTTATATGTATAAATTGGTTAATAAAAGTAACATTATTAAATTACATAAAATGTTATAAAAAAAAAAATAAATGTTTGGCTAAACTATTGTCTTCAAAAATTAAATATAAAAATAAAAAACAAAAAAAAATCGGCTTATAGCATTTGAACACATTTCTGAAAAATTGTTTTCAAAATAAACCCGAAAAATTAAAATTTTAAATATCTTAAAAAATAAAATCTAAAAATTTTAAATTTCATAAAAATCTAAATCTAAAAATTTTAAGTCGTAAAATTTGTTTATAGAGTTTTGACACATAAGTACATGTATATTATAAATGTATGTATAAATACATTTCTGACAAATTTTTTTTTAAAAATCTCCATCATTAAGCACACACTGTCTGTCTGAAGGTGAGCAACACCTGTGATCTTATTTAATCCTAGTTATGAAATAATCTGCTCAATGGCAATTCCATTAGCCAGGCCACTCAATATTCGTTTGTCATTTTGCTTAGCATGAAATGTTTCCTATATGCTCCTTTACTCATGGAGGACATTTTTGTTTTTCGTTTTTTGTTTTTTTTTTCCAACTTGCAAAGGCATTTAAAAACCCATTAGCATTGGCATGACACTTAAAAGAGCTTTGCTTTGCGATATTCTCCTAGTCTCTCTGGCTGTCCCTCGTCTCATGACGAGGTGCCTGAGTATCCTGTGCTGGTAGTGTCCTTCTGAACATTTGCATGATTTTTGCACGATTTACGTAGAGCATCTAATAACCGTAGAAAATGGCAAACAACAATGACAAAAACGGCAATGTCCAATACTTACGGACGGTCACGTTCTCTAGAAGCTCCGGGTACGTTGACACTGCTCTAAGCGCCTTGGCACTGGACTTGGTTGTTTCTCTGTTCTCCACTCTCTCTCGTTGTGTCTCCCACTATTTAAGTTTGCCTCAAAATGGCAAACTAGTGAGCAAATTGCTGGCCATTTCGCTGCACAGAGAGAAAAAACGCATAGCATTGGATAGATGTTGACGATTCTTCTTCCGTCTGTCCGTATATACATCGGGATCTTGAAGACTAGGTACCTTATATTAAATAAGCAAAAGTTGCACTTTCTTAGTACGCTAGTTTTTGTTCCCCGGCAGAGAATTTCAGGACTATAGACTATCAGACTATAAAAGTCGTTTATAGTACATACAAAAATCAGAAAAATTGCATGAAAGCTTTGAAGGACAAAGAGTATTAAATTTTGAACACCTACTGGAGGCTGCCTTGTCCGTCTGTCCATATTTAAGAATTTAAGGTCCCTACGTTAAATAACAGGAAGTTGCACATTCTTCGTACGCAAAATATTTTTCCTATTTATGTATACCCATGCATGTAGATACGAAAATTAGAAAAATGGGATAGAGGCTTTAAAAGAAATTGAGAGACAGAGAAATTTTGTTCTCCTACCCTATAAACTGTAGATGTACTAACGTATTTGGTATATGGACTCATGTGAGTCTTATAATCCAAAACAACCAAAAAAAAAATTTGTTCAAATATTTGTATGATATGGCTTGTCAAAAAAACGCAAAAACCAAAAATTTAAATTTTCAGTTATCGATAACTCGATAAATAATCGGGATTTAGCAAAAAAAATATATGTGTTTAATATTGCCTAGTACCTTTATTAAAAATGTAAAATCGAAGAGTTCCACTTTAAAAGTGGTTTCCTTTAATTCCATTTGGGCTTTCAACTGTCTTTCAGTCTTATATATTAAATTGAAGATGATGGAGCAGGGGAAAGATTGAAAGAATCTTTCTATTCAGCATATATATTTAAAGTAACTCAAGCCCACTTCAATCATATCATTTCCTTTTTTTCTTTTGAGCACTCGGAAACTTAACTTCAGTATCACGATTTTCTCTCTGTGTACTGTTGTTGGCATTGATGGCCACAAGGGTATCCGTCAGTGAGTGGGTATTCAAATTCTTAATTTTTGTCGTTTTATTTTGATTCTTTTTATAAAGAAATATTTTACGCTTCCCTAGTGATTTCTTGTTTTGCGCTCTATAATTTCACTTAAATTCAGGAGTTGAGCAAACTTTAAGTTTTAACAAATTTCCATAACTCGTAAAAAAGCGTCAACGAGCGCACGAAACTAAAACAAGAGTAAATATATTTGCAAAGATAATTTAAGTAATTTTATATGTCTGTAAATAACTTTAAGTTACAAATGAGTCGATACACTTTTAATAGTTTAGTGTTGGAAAACTTTAAACTTTTGGCAAAAGTTTGCAACGATGGATAAACAAAAATATAGTCCACAGCAAAAGCAACAAAAACAACAGCCACGGACTTGGCCCAAATGAAAACCGGGCGGAAACCAGGCGCTGGACTATGGGAAAAATTGACAAGCCTATTAATAAAAAAAGTAAATGTTTTTGAAATTTTTTGTTGATAATACATATTAGCGTTAAATGATTCAAATTGCCAAATATTGTTGCCTAGCAAATGTGGTATGGCACTATGGCAAGTATTTCAACCAAATGTTCTTTGGGAATAGTTGTTAAATTTTGAGCAAACTTTATTTGCTCATTATATATTGCAAATATTTGCTTCGCCATTACACACTCTCTGCATATTAATAATATAAAATTCTTTGATGCCAATCAAATATAATTTTTTTCAGAGACTTGTAGATCACAAAAAAATCGTTTCGGAAAATTTTACTTTTTAAGTCTAACGCGTTACTGAATTTCTTTTAACTAATTATTTTTTTTAATCTTAATCTTTAATCTTTTTTAATCTTAAAAAAATGCAAAAACATTTTCATTTGTTTTTTGATTCTTTGTTTAACGTTTATTTTTAACAAACAGGTAAGGTACATAAATAAATAAATAATGTTTATAACAAAGATTAATAAATGATTATAGAATGTACATACTATAACTATTTATAGTGGGGTTGTATTGAAAAAGATATAAAAAAACAATGCATAACTTTCACTACACTTTACAACTTTCCTTTTATGATATAAAAATGAATCAAATAGATTTAGTGCAACAATGTTAAAAAAAATTAAATCATCAAAAAATATTTATTTGCTCTAGCCGATTTCTTATATGAGCAAACAAAATGTTTATCCAAATATTTGCCACCAGAAGAAAAGACTTCATTATAGATTGAAATTCTATTTGGCAATTACGAGGCCAAGACAATTTGAGCAAATATTTGACTATTAAACTGGAAATTAAATATTTGTACATTGATTGTCAGTTTGAATATCAAATATTTGCAAGGAATATTTTTTTGTATTATATTTTGAGCAAATATTTCTTAAAACTCGACAAAGTTACGCTACTTAAATGACCAGACTGACCTAATTTATCGATTAAGCTATATATCCGTTTACTTGATTGCCCGTATTGCCTGTTTTTAGAAGATCAAAAGAGCTTGTAGCATGAAAATGTTTCATATTTTTTCTCTTCACTTAATATTGGTCGTCTTTCCCCAGAGTACCTTTTAGTGATTTACTAAGAGATTTTACAAGCTGTAAAGAAGCTACACTTATATCATCCTATTTGAAAATCTTTTTGTAAAAACGCAACAGCCATCGAAATCGATAACTCAGATATAAGTAGAAATTACTTTTACTTTTTGGGAATGAAAATCTGTTTATCCCACGTAAAAAGTTTTCTACGTAAAAATTATGATATTATAATACATACTGGAGTTCCGAAAAACTAAAGATTACCCGATTAATTTTTTTTGGTTTGTCCTTGATGTATTTATGTACCTAAAAACATGCTAATGAACTAATGAGCTATTACTTCAAAAAATTTTAGAACGCCCAAAAAAAATAAATGTGAAATGGAATATTAAAAACAAAAATATACCAGTTGGATATGCAAATTCAAAGTACGACTGGAATATAATAAAGAAAAATATATCAGCTGGATATAAAAATGCAAAATTCGACTAAGTTGGCATTTGCTCCACTGTGCGCTGTAGGTATTGTTATTTCAGAGGTCAGACGCCAGTTAAACAGAGGTGTAGACAGCTCAGTCACACCCACACACCCACACACCCATAGAGTTTGTAAAACTTTCGACTACTCGTAAGTATTGTACACAAATGCACTTTTCACAGGACAAAAAAAAAACCCCAAACAAAAAACGAGCATATAGGTACGTCCTTGGAAAAGCACAAAAAGGAAAATAAGCCAAGTTTTTCTTTTCAATTTTAACTTCTGACAAAAGCGCAAAAGAGCAAAAGCAACGTGCAAACTTTTACACAAAGCAGAGCTTTGGAGCAAAAGTTACCAATGTAGCGGCATTATTAGAAATTGAATTAGATTTCATTCGCCATCATGGAAATGCAGTTTCAGTTTGCATCCAACTGTCACAGCAGCACTCATAATAATAAAGAGTAAGAAAGAAAAAGAGAGTAAAATGGAATACAGTCGAGACGGTGTCCGACAACGGGTTACCCTATACCCTTTTTTACGGAAGACAATTCCTGCTTATCGTAAAATTGTAACTTAAGTATTCCATTTTGCAGTGAGATGATATCGATGTCTGTGGAAAGTTTTAAGTTCCTACTTTTTGAGGTGTGTGGAAACGAATACACGAATATGCACTTTTATGAGTTTACTATGTTAGAGACGTGCAATACCAATTCGATATTTTAAACATCGAACCTTTTGAAGTCTATAATGAATATTCGATAGCGATATTTTGGCTCCGATACCAGTTTTAATTCTTTTGTCGTACCCAGAGAAAATATAGGAGGAAGAGTAGTGTTAGGAGATCCATATAGATCGAAGACAACTCGCTAATTTGTTCTGGTAATGTAGAAGGCGAGCTTTGTAACAGTTAAAAAGCTTGTAGTAGCCTTAGTTTAACGGTCTCCAGTCTAATACAGGAGTAATAAATTAAAAAAAAAAATTTTCTAACATTTGGCGTCCGTTGCTCATTTTTGGGTCGAAAATGAATATTCGATAGTGATATTGTAGTTCAACTTTTCTAGTATCGGTATAGACATAAATATTGATTTATTGCTAGTATTACTTTTTGTCTGTCGCTAACTCCATCTAATAATAGAGGAGTAATTCATTTTTAAAAATTTCTTGGTAACATTTGCCGTCCGTAGATCATTTTGGGGTCAAAACTGAATATTCGATACCGATATTGTTCTCGATACATCGTTGATCCGCTACCAATTTTTCTAGTATCGGTATAGACTTAAATATTGATTTATTGCTAGTTTTACTTTTTGTCTCTCACCTAGAAGTTAATATATGGGAGGGAGAGGAGTAGAGTCAAGAGATCGTCTATGAGACCCCTTCACAAATTGGCTTGGTGATGTAGAACACGTTCTTTGTAACGATTGCAAAGCCTGCCTAGCCGTCTGTCTCCAGACTCAGGTTGCGATGGAAGGGAAAAGTTTCTGGCGTAAGAGTCAAATGCAATAATAGTGAAACCAGAGACAATAGCATAAAATTTGGTCACCCTAACTTTTTTGGTTTCGGAGATATAAGTCTTCATACAGACGGACTGAGGCTCCTGACGTAAGGGCTACGTTATATCAAACAATATAAAAAAATTCTTTTAGTTCTCGAGGGATCACCAAGTTATAAATGCTCATTCAGTCGGACGAAAAATAGCTCCATACACACTATGTGAATCTATAGTACTCCGTGCTTTTAAGGGCATAAAAAGTGGAATCAAAACTAACTGTAACTGAGCCAGCCAATCGGCAGGCATAAGCTCCATACTCGATGTTGCCTCTTACACATCGTTCCACACATGTCTCTTGTCTCCAGTTGCATAGAGTCTGACTTTATTATTTCTGACTTTTCTGCTTTCTCTCAAGTTCTTAAGGAATTTTGAATAAGTTGCATCTTTTGCCTTTTGATTTGCCTACACTGCTAAGTAAATGTTAGCTTTTACTTGGCTTAGGCTGATGAGCTTTGGGATTCACATAGATGAGTGGATACAGTGGAACTTGTCAATGACTAATTTTGAATACAGGCGTTGTCTTTAAGTTGTCATTTAAAGGGAACGATATAGTTATTGTTTCTCCATGAAGTTAATACGCTTGGCTTAAATCAATTTCTTCAATAACATTGACACTCCGTATATAGTAGATCCTAAACATGAGTTTTGAATCTCATTACGTTTTTTATTTTTTTTGAAAATATGAACCAACTATTTACTTGCAAATCAGAAACAGATAGATGATGCATTAATTCTACGTTGTGCACTCACAAATAGTATCTTGTCGGGACTGATACGCATATTGACATTATAAAAAATATCATGTTATTTTAACACTAATATAAAAATTTAAAAAATTTAAAAGTAATACTGCCACAAAATTAACTTATTTTTTTTTCGAATCTAGTGATTTTTGTTTGAAATCTAATCTCTGTTTTTATAAATGTTAGCTTTAAGCAAATCTTCTACTTTCTTTGGCTATAAAGCAAACCTTTAAAATTGAAAATTATCTGAAATGTCAAAAGTGCAATTTTTTTTCAAACCATCTTCGCTGACATTAACTTGTTTAAATTAAATCTTTTATTATAAAAATAATTCAATTCAATTTCTTGATTTACCCCAATATTTCGATTTCGTTTTCCTAAATATTTACATTATATAGAGTTCCGCTTATACAATAGATTTACAACTAACAAAAATAATTCTTAATAATCGCATTAATTTTTATAATTACATAATACCAAAAACGAACGAAACCGTAAGATATTTTTCAAAATTACATTTCATTACATTTTAAAGTTAAAATAAATAAATTGTAACGACCTCTGGCTTTGTCCACAACAACGGCTGGGATAGCTCAGCTATACCCAAAATAAGTGTCACAACAAATTTATAATTTGCTGAGACTTTCTATGTTTTAAATAAAACACTTTAGCACATCCTTTAAGTTTAAAAATAAATTATCCGCCTTTTTGCGGTCTAGTATCACAGTACACTTAAACCGATCCCACACGCTCTCTGTCCTGTACAAAATAACATCTTTAGCAAAACAATATTTTGACATAACAAAGTTATCCTTATATCTAACAATATAAACAATTTAATTGAACATAGGTACTATTATTAAAATGTACATAATTTAAAACAAAATATTAATGTTTCAGTTGCATAGGTTTTATACCTCGACTCTGTTTATACTAAATTAAGCTAGCTTTTAAATAATAATAATAATAATAATAATTGAATATATATATACTGCCCTTTTGCGGCGATACGCTCACCCAAATGTTAAAAACTGGTAGCAAAACTTGTTGACGAATACGTATCAACTGCGACACGGGCTCGCCCGGAGCGCTACTAATTAATTATATTCTTATTCTCGTCCTTTGTGACAACTCTTTATTTAATTACACGAAACGCCTTTAAAGTTGCGGCACTGACTCACTAAGACTCATCACTTATTTCACTAGATTGTCCCACTGTTTTTACTGTCTTCCTGGTACTGTCCAGATTTGGCTGCTGATCCGCCTTATATGGGCCTCGATCGCCGCCAAATCCTGGAATCCCCGCCTAAACGTATACTAATAAATCCTACACGGCACTCTGCTTATCTATCTAAAAAAAAGAGAAGAAAGAGTCCGACGTACCTAACACTATCTCTATCACCTACTCTACACTTACACCTATGCACTAATACATTTTCCTACTCACTTATACAAAACAATAAAAATGTGGTACAGTCGAGGCGGTGCCCGACAGTGGAATACCCTGTACCTTTTGTGTCAAAAAAATTTTTCCTGCATATTCCATCTAAGAACTTTCCAATTGGAATTTATTTTGTTTTTGGTGCAAAACGATATTTATACCTATAAGTTCCGTAAATTTGTACCGATTTTGATGAAAATCGAAAGTTACGTCAAAGAAGCTATTTTAATTATATTGGGTAAGTTTCAAGTTGATATGTTAAGGGGTGTGGGAGAAAACACGGTAAATCGATTGCGGGGGGTGGGGGGACCGCATCGATAAAATTTGGATGTGGATTTGTTCATTAGAGCCACATGAATGAGCTTACCAAAAATTGTGATTCTAGGTCACTTGTAGCCATAATTGCGTAGAGTCAAATATTGACGCAGTTTATAGGCAAGGGGAGATGAAATTTGCACATTTTTGACTATAACTTCTGTTGTATTTGTCCGATTTTGTTAAATTTCAAATGAAAATATTAAACGGTGTGGCTAAAAACCGCGAAAATCTACAGCGGGGGAACGGGGAAAGATATTGACATGATTCAACAAACTTCATCTGCTTAGGAAATATGCGCACCAGCAGGAAAAGTCTCTAGCTCTTATAGTCTCTGAGATCTAGGCGATCATACGGACGGACAGACGGACAGACGGACGGACGGACATGGCTCAATCGCTACCCGAGGTTATGATAAGCATTTTGGTATAAAGGACTTGGGGTCTGCCACGCCTCCTTCTGTCCGTTGCATACATTGCACAAATCTAGTATACCCTTTGTACCTATACGTACAGGGTATAATTAGCGCGCCAAGCTTAAAGGCCGCTATACCTTAACTATTGTTGGTAAGAGAAGGCGGCAAATTGCCTCCTCACAAAATAAATAAATAAATCGAAACTTATACAAATCAAAGTTCAGTCAGTGGTAACCAAATTTTCGTTTTTTAACTTTTTCAAATTTTCCTTCCTCTTATAAATTCCGTACAGTTAATTTACATTCGATTAATCATTTTTCTGAACAATATATAGGGTCACTTTTCAAGTCGATCTCTTCGATTCTGATGATTTTTCCAAACGTGATACAGATACTACCCAATAATAGCATTGTAATTTTTTTTTGTAATTTATTTTTAAATTCCGATTATCTATCGAGCTATCGATAACTGAATATTTAGGTAGGATTTGCACTGACCAGACATATTTTGTAAACGGACAAAAATTTTCGAATCATTTTTATTTCTTCAATCAAAAAAAATAATTTTGAATCTTAAAACACATATTTTTAATTTAAATATTTTTCTTTTATTTATAACAATTTATTTTTTTCAATTTAAACGCAAAAGTGATCTCAGCTCAAAAATAAAAATGAGCACATTTTATGTGCGTGAATTCACTGCGATAAACAAAAAATAGGTAACTTAAGTAATTGAGGAAGTTATGCTTATTTTAGTGATGACAGATTCAATGGTCGTGACAAATAAAGATAGCTGCTTCGCTACTCAGAAAATTATTAAAAAAAATCTTTAAAATCAAATAGAACGTCATAAAAAATTGCCCATTTTACTTGTTTTCGTCCTTTAAACCTTTCAGAAAAATTGTATGTACAAGCAATATAATATTATAGAATAATAAATAAAATAATTTTTGGGCATAGTATAAAATTATATTTAAAAATTATTAGGTTCATATTTTTACTATTTTTTCGGAGCATTTTGGCCAAAATCTGACAATCCAGACCCATAGTATATCTTATTAGTTTGTTCTTCAGAAGTATGACTGTACATATGTTTACGTATACGTTATATTTGTGCACATTCTCACTTTGCACTATATCAACTTGCATTTCATCAAAACTTTCGAATTTTTACGAAATTATGTGGCAAAGTAATACTTCTGCAATCACGTACTCACAAATATTTTAGATATTTTTGTTAATCCTTTTAATTTTAAAAGTTTTACAAAAGAAATATAAAAATCAAATATACGCAAAGTTTTTTAATAACAGAGCTAAAGAAAAAACAAGAAACATAAAGCTAGAGTTGATGACGTCGCAGACGATCCGACCCGGAACAAGTTATCAACTTGGTAGGAATAAATTTAAGCATAGTTAAAATAGCGTTTGCTGTTGCACGTCTTGCCTTATGCTGCATTTATTTGGAAGCACCTTCTGCCCAACAAGAACAACAACAACAATAGAAACAACTGCAGTGACTTTTCACTATTTGGCCAAATTGAAAACTTTGCTAGTTTTACAACAACTGCTGCAGCAAGTACCCGCAGGGTGACTCCATATTGGCAGAGACTTGGACTCGTAACCAGTAATAACTAAAAGTCTGTAAGTCTATAACTGACGGAGTAAAAGGGAACGGGAGGAGCATTGGGTTAGCTTGTTGCCGTCCACTCAAATGCAAATAAAAGTAATAATAATAATTTCTTTTCAATTTCCTCAAAGCAAATAGCCAAGAGCAAGAATTTCAGATTTAAGCCAGCACTGTGGACTCTGAACTAATACACAAACAAACATACAAATGAGAAAACCTGACTAACTGACAAACTTGCAACTTACATAAATCCGCATTCAAACAAATTCCTACATTTTGCCAAATATTACTCATCTATTTGAGTTGCTTTTATATGCTTTTTTTGGGGAGGGGGTAGGGAATTGTGCAAAAATTTGCACAGAAATTTGCATAATTCCGAATAAACAAGTAGTTTGCTGCCATTTTGTTGACGCCATTTTGAGTGGCTGTCAAGAACCGTTGTCATTGCAGTCATCGCAGCCAACTTCAAGTAGTACATCCAACCAGTTGGCCATTTTGTATCACTATCAAAGCAGCCAAAAACAACAATGATAAATATTATTTCCAAGCAGAAAGCGTAATAATTCTTGCTTTTAAATTTGATAATATTCTACTACTGACATTCTCTGCAATTGCCACTTTGTCATTTTCATGTTAATAAATTGGCTATATCTCTGGCTAATTTTATTACAAATATAATGAGAATGAAAAATAAGCAAAGCTAAATTGTTTAAAAGTAAGCAGAATTAGACAAAAATGATTGGTACTCAAAGCGAAGTAACAAAATAAAAGTTGTTTAAACTTGAAGGTAAAGAAAGTCAGAATAAAGGATGTTTTTTTTAAGAGCTTACCAACTTTAACGAAAAATTAAAGAATTAAATGAAATTTGACTTTTGTTTAGCCCTTTCAGTCGATAGAGATAAAAATCTGAAAACTTGTATGCTAGCTAATTTTGGGTCGCTGAGTACGAATTCGGAAGCTTTTTTATGGTGGGGTGGCTTCCCTGAGCTCCGCGTGTTGTCCAATAAGTTGTACAATGTGACTCTAGGTACCATACTTTTTGGTTTCACATGTAATTATTTCTCTTAATGAAAATGATTTTAAATCAGCATTTTTAATAAATTAACATTATTTTATGTGAAATGAAATAATGAAAAACAAGTTTGAACATAAGAAAATATTAAATTTTTTAACAAATAGTGAAGGATTTTGAAGTTCATAAAGGCATTTTGCAACGGAAAGTGTAATTTTCTTCTACTACCTCCGGCATATGCGTAACTGGATCCAGGCTTTGGGCTTTATGTAAAAGGATGATCTTTCCGGAGGTAGGATCAGGATAGCATGAATTAAGTGTTCATCGAGTCCAGATACTTTTGGAGTTCTCACAAAGTCAATTTTATTGTCATTTGAATGTGCATTATGCAATGGCCAACTTTTTCAGTGATGCAAATAAATCTAATATATATTTATCTTCTATTTTATTGCCTCTGCAGTAGTGATGAGCAATATTTACGTACCTGTGATTTGTCACAAGTATTTTAATGTAACGAGTCGTATCAGTGACAAGTATTTTGTCACGGTGACAAAATACTCGTGGGTAACATGAGCTGTTACAAAATGCGAGAGTATTTTGTCGCTGCGAGAGTATTTTGTCACTGCGAGAGTGTTTTGTCACAGTCACAACCCAAGATGACAAAATACTCGTGGATATATAAGTTCGTATGAACTGCGACAAAATATTCGTAAGTAGAAGATCCTATGACCTGTTACAAAATACGCGCCAAGTATTTCCGTACCAATAGTAACAAAATATTGCAAGAGTAAATACTGCAGATAAATACTTGAAGCTATATTCTGCATTTTGTATATTATTTTATGAACGGTTACACAATAGGTGGCTAGTATTAATGAATGCAATAGTTTCGAGCTATTTGTTGCGATATGGTACGGAAATACTTGGCGCGTATTTTGTAATAGTTCATAGGATCTTCAACAATCAATTTATCAAAACATGTTCAGAGGAAACATGCAACGTGTGAATTACCCAAAGCTGTAAGATATTAATTTTTTATAAATTATAAATTTTATAATTTTTTGTTTTTAAAAGCATAATAAAAATCAGCGATATTCTTTCGTAAAAATTTGATTATGTACTCGGTGTCACTGTCACGACCTTTTGTCACTGATATTTTTTGTCACAGTCACAGTTGTCGCTGTAATTGCAAATTCACAGTATCGCCCATCACTACTCTGCAGTATTTTCTATATGCTATGTAAAGTCAATAATATTCAAAATTAATATGGTACTGTATCATTTGATTTACAAAATCCACGCCTCCGCTCGCAATGTAGATATAAGCATATCTTTTGACGATCAACTTCAATGGGCCTTTTTAAACAACTTTTCTTTCCTAATTACGTTGTCTTTGATCCCAATTCCAAATCAAATTGAGCACTTTGTTCTACAGCCATCCTATAAATATATATTTTCCATATGCACCAAAGTGATACGCCCCTATTTAGCTTCAATTTTTCACCTGACAATGGAAGCTTTCATATCAATTAGTTTTAAAAGTTCCTGCTGTCTATAGGAAGATCAATAATTGTCAAATTAAAGAATGTGTCCCATTGCATTGTAAGGCATTTGTTTGGCCAATTCCACTACAAGAGGGCAACTTTTGGTACAGCATAGTAATCGAATTAGACAATCTTTTATACTATTGTTGGATATACAAAGCGTTTTTTGTATAGACATGAAACTTCAGTCTGGGCGGTACGTTAAGGTTATATCATAAGAAATTATTTGAGATCGCCGACAAAACAAACGCACTTCTTACTCCTTTTAGGTTCTATGCACAACTGACTTTATTGAACTTAACATAACTTAGAACTAGGTGGATGCTTGGCTTAACATAAAAGCTTTAGAGAGAATATAAAGCGCAACTTGCATTGAGTGCATTAACATTGAGTGATGATCGTATTTTGATATTTGACAAATAAGTGCAAATTAGAGCTTTAACTACAGTGGTTGAATGATATGGTGAAGGCATATTAGTTTGACCAAACAACTATTATATCCTTTTTTTTGTGGAATGAATATTTTGATCTCTGCGATATCCTCGTTGAAAATTTCGCTTTCCGCTATTTCAATATTTTTTTTTTAGACCCATGTCAATCGTTACCATCGCATTCCGACAGATCAGCTAAAGCTGCATAAGTTTTATTCTCAGTTAATGCGCTATAATCTAATGTTATTATCAATTGTTATAAACAATTCAAGAAAATTCAGAGAATCTCACTTTGGAAAGCCGAAAAATTCAAATTACAATACTACATGAGTCGCAAATCGGCATATTCCCGGTGCTTTTGTCCAATGTATTGGACCACATGTTTTGAAGCAGCTGAGCCTTACCATTTGAGCTATCCTTTTAAAAAATGTTTTTAATCGTTAGCATACGAATCATTTCATACTCTCAATTTTTTATTTCGTTATATGATATCAAGTACTTCAATTTTATAAGCACTGAATTTCATAATTTTTTCGCGGAACAAAGTTTTGAATTAATGTAAACGCCCCGGTAAAATTTTATTATGGAAATACAACGAATTTTCATTTTTATTTTCTATTGGACGCTTCTAAAAATATCTCCACCAACTGTGTTTGTTCAATTAACGTGATTTCGATAAGAAAAATCGAGAAAATAAATATTTCCAATGTATTGGACGCAATGAAGGAAAGGCTTACAGAATTTTAATTGCGGCAAGCTACAAAATCTTTCGCGAGAGAGGTCCTAAAAAATATTGCTAGACAGAGGAAAAACTTATTTATATAATCTCCCATAATTGAATTAAACAGCCGTTCTACGGAATACGAAAAAACCAAACCGAATAATTTTATTCGGACTCGTTTTCTTTTTTTTTGTCGTTATTTCCCTAATTATTTTTGTTAAATTCGTTTATTTCCCTTATTTTTCCGATAATTTCTCTAAATATCTTTTAAATAAAATTAAACAAATATATTACTGTAGCAACAATATTTATTGAAATTAAACATGACTTAGGTAAATTTTCTTTGTGTAACGTGGCAACCCTGTTGCGCCAATCAGTCATGTGTTCGTGTATGATATGTGCACATATCAAATCAAATTAGTTTTGGGTTGTTCATGCCATTTTTTGGGTTGAGTCAGAAAAAAATAATTAAAAATAATTGTCAATAAATATATAAATTTAAGTTGGCATTAATATAATCTAAGAATATCAAGGAATATTATTTAATTATTTAAATCACATGAAAAATGCAGTTTGGTGAAATTGGGAGCACCAAACATTCGGTTTCAAAACGATTACGAATAAAATGTTCCAATTCGTTTTCCGGAGCACGCCCGAATAATATATTATCAAATCTTATCAGGTATTTTTAGGATTAGCTTAAATCCAGCATTAAACAGTTTTAATTTAAATAATATTTCAAAGTACAAATAGCTAACAATAATAGTGAGATGAATTCGTAAAACCAAAAGACAAATTTTTTTATAATTTAGCAACAAATATAAAAATCTTCAATTTATTATGATTTAATTGCTATTTTTACAGAATAAATCAAAAATGAACACTACTCTCAGTAATCGTATTAAACCCTAAACAATAGTTTAGCCTTCGACTTAAAATTCCCAGATTAAAGCTTATGTTTTTTTTATTTAATAAATAATTGTATATTCACAACAATTAGTTGAAAGCGCTTAAAAAGAATAAACTATCGATAAATTAAATTAAGCTTAATAGCTTATGTAAAAAGTCGAACCGAAATCTAATGTAACTTAAATAAGTGCAAAATTATTTTAAATATTTCAACACTATATATTTAGCTTTTATTAAAAATATATTCATTTAATTGCCTGCAGACAAACGTAATTAATTCATGTATAAATTTAAAGTGAGCTGCGAAAATCCAGTAATATTTAGCATTCCACAAAAACTAAATAAATTAAATTGTTTTGGCTGACCTATTTATTTTTAATAGCTCTAGGCAATTCAAGGCAGACAATATAAAATATATGTGTATATAGAATATGTCACAAACTTACCACATAAAATCAGTTGCGCTGCACTCGCTAAGTTTTTGCTACTTGAAACTTGCAGCATTATTTCAACTTTGTTGCAAGTACAAATCATTAATGAGCCTGCAAGCTGCGCAGTCAAAAGTCTAACTAAAAAACAAATACAATAAATTCAATATTATGCCAGGCTTATGTCAACTTTTCCCCCATGGACAAACATATATTTAGTACGTATGTAGCACAATACTCGTGCTATGTATAAATATTAACCAATGCCTACGCACATTAAATATGCTTACTTACTGAACTCAAATACATATTTGTTGTTCCCAAGTCAAAAGTTATCGTTTGGCAAACAGCCGCCAGCTCTGGCGCAGCGACGCGACGTCAGCGTAGTCAACAGCAGCGATGCCGACAGCGACGTCAATGTCGATGCCGTTGCCGTTAACCCCAGCTAGGGAGGTCATAGCGAAAAAAGAATTATATAAAGTCGAAACGTCTCCAGAAAGTGGGATACCCTACACGCATTTGCCATGCTAAATAGAGACCAAAGTCAAATATTTTTTTTTTTTTAATACGTTCACCTGTATCTTTATATAAAATGTGGTTACCCTGGCTTACCTAATTCGTAATATACGTTAACTACTGAAACTGCAAGTTTTTAAAAGTGTTGATGGAAGACCTCCGAAACTGATAATAATTATTTTAAAAAAAAATTTACTTAATGGCTGTCCTGAGTCAAATACAAAAAAAAAATCACCCATTATGCTCGGACTAAATGACCTATGAGCTTGATTTAAGTTTCATTTGATAGATCATTTTTTTCCCCATACACAGAATGACTTTTAGAACGTGATCAGCGAATTCTCCTAATAACTCATTAGGAAAAATCCTTTGGGGTCTCCAGCTCCTATGGTTACAAACTTTTAGTGTTTATTACGAAAGGACAGAGAGACAGAGCTATATCCAGGCCCGACGAGAGGCGCTGGGGGAAAGGAGGGGAGATTTCTAAGGGGCCCGGTGTAATTACTGTCATACTGTCGTGATTCAAGCTAAAGTTGAAATATAGACCCTAAGCTCTCAATGAAAAAAATTGTACTTAATTTTTATATTTTTTAACTTATTTAGAGAATTTTATTTAATTTTGTCATATTTCTTAATTCATTTTCCAATACTCTCTTGTTTATCGAAAAAGCATGTCCAAAGATATGGACAAAAAGGTAAAGTTTTCTAAGAAAATACTAAGAGGATGTTTAAAAAATTTTACGTCAGAAAGAAAAATTCTTTAATGTTTTGCTTTAGCTAACAAGGTCTCTAAATTGGCAGTCACACCAGTTTCTAAAGAATTTTGAATATCTTCCACCCTTGATTTCATTGTATCGCCAACAATCCATAATTCTTACGTGCTCCGAAAACCACGTGTTCATACAGATGGGCGGGAAGGCAGAAATATCTCAGGCGATTCCCAATTCAAATTAAATTTTTTTAAAGTTTTATCACTCCATAGTATGAAAAAAAAATAAAAATTCATAAATATATAGGGTAAGTTGGGGCAAACCCGACAGTGTGCTTAAACCCGACTTCCCACTGATTCTTTAAAAACGGCAATACTGAGCGAGCTCATGCTAGTGTTGTCGTGTAGAGCATTAAAAATAGCAAAAATGGTAGCTTGACAGTTGTCTGTCAGTCTACAATTAGATCTCAAACTATAAGAAGTATATTTTTACGATTTTCAATTTATTTTTTGTGTATATTTGATTACACATTTTTTCTTTTTAAATAAATTTATCGAAAAAAAAAGATTGGAAATTTCATATAATGTTTTTACTCGCGTCCTCATGAAAAATGACACAGTGGAGCAAATCCGAGCTCTAACTGGTGGGGCTAACAAGACGTCCAGCCCGAATGAAAAATACGCCAGCAAGCTATTTGGATAGCAAATCAAATAACTTTACTTAACTATTCAATCCAATCATCCTTTATTGACATACATTCAACTTTCGTTTCGATTTATATGTTGTAAACATTACGATTTTTTTTAAATAAAAACATTCAATTTTGTAAAACAATAACAAGCTGTTGAATTAAAATCAAAAAATCATGAAATTTAAATCATATCTGTGGGGTTTACCCCAAAATTTTTGAAAAGGATAAAAATTGTCTTTTTTTAAAAATTGTCATATCTGAAAAATTAATAATGGTCAGAAGAAATCCGTAGTTCTAGAAAGTTGTGTATTAGCGTTAGAATAAATTTGGTATTTCGGACGAGTTGATCCGATGTTTGGCAGTGTTTGCCGGAAATCGCCAGACAATAAAATCATTGCGCCTCCAAAACATCTCGAATCACTGCGCAGATCTTTCAGTGTTCTATCAAGTGCTTCCAATGCGCGTTTGTGTGCCATTGTGCATTCGTCCCAGATGATGATTTTAGACGCTACTAAAATTTTGGCTATTGCGGAGTGTTTCGCAATGTTACATGTTGGTTGTTCAATATTTTGAAAGTTTAACGGCAATTTGAATGCTGAATGCCGTACGGCATCCATCTAACAATGTGGCTGCTATTCCAGAAGAAGCAACTGCTACCGCAATGTCGGATCTCACACGAACAAATGAAATGTCTTCCCTTGCAAAATGGTGGGGGGTATAAGCCACCATTTCCATCTTCAATCGCCTTCATTAATGTATCATAGGCTTCCTTCTGTTTGGGATTCAACAGAGGTACATTTGTTTGAACTGAACGGTATAGTTCATTACGATCATAATCCCGTTCACGCTCCAGTTCTCGATTAAATGCGTCATTGATTCCACGATCTGGCGCTGGCAGTCCTAAATTGACTAACAAACTGCCGCAAATGAGATAACATATGTCTTCAATCAATAGTAAAGCCTGGTTATGCATCTCCTCATTTGCCTCAAGATCGGGATTTCTTGAACTGACCCGAATTCGATGTAAAATGTCTTTCCTATATTTTTTATATGGTTAGATATCTAACAGTCAGAAGGAGTCGTGGCAGACCTCATAAAGTATATATATTCTTGAGCAACATCAACAGCCGAGTCGGTATAGGCAAGCCTCCCTATTAGTAAAAAAATCTCAGAGACTATAAGAGCTATAGAGCTGAATTTTTACCAAAAGATGCTCATAATAGTGACGCAGATGAGGACTTTCGATTTATGTCGATATCTGACCGCCAGCCTCCATAAGAGAATTTCGTGGTTTACTTCTTTATATATGATTTTTTCGATATTTTATGCGTTACTCTGTTAACCACTGCGGAGACGAATCCAACAGACCATAGATCATCAAAATCGGCCCAACCGTTCTTGAATTATAAATGGTGTAACTAACATAACTTTTAACTCTCTTTTATATATATAGATTTTTAATTAATATTTTATAATTTTAATACACAAAACTTTTCTTAAAATATTCTACGAAACTTAAGTTATTTTTTTTATATAACGTGTCATTTACTATTTTATGTACCAGGGATCGTAACTCTTATAATTTCTAGAATAGAAATCATCAAATATTTAATACTTTTTTTAGTTTTTTTCATCAAAATTGCATAATAACAATTATTTTTTTGACTTTAAAAATAAAAATCTTGAAATAATATTTAAATGCGAATTTTTAATTAAAAATTGCAAAGTAACTCTTATTTAAGATTAAGCGGAATAATCTTTGTTTCTGATGGGGGTCCCATGGTCGCACCCTAAATTTCATATTTATTTCGTTTGCTTAACACCCAAATGACAGACTTAAATATTAAAGCAAAAACATATGCACAATCCTATAATACCCCTGTCCCTTTGTATGCAGGGTATAAAGAAACGAATATGGCGGCGCCGCCATTTTGTTGCTGCTGCTGCTGTTTATGACTTGCGTTTGCAGCCATAAATAAACTTATTCTGGCAGGTAATAATTTTCTACACAGCACCTCCTGTACCCCTGCCCTGCCATCTTTCAGGCACCCTCTCTAAGCCTCGCTTTCATAATGTTAAAGCTTATTTAATTTTTCAAAACGTTGGCTGGTTTCAAATTAATTACTTTACGGCTAGGATATTGATGTTAAGCCTTGAAATAAACGTAACCACCTATTTAAGCCATTTCAGCCGGAGGCCAAACTGTCAATTGCAACGTTAAAGCCAAACAGAACTTAGAGTTTTGTATACCTTGTGCATAATTTTGTGCAGAGAATTGTAGCCGGGGCTAAATATGACCGCAGGCAAACTGCTGATTATTTCCGAACCCCCCAGGAAACGCTAATCCCTGATGCAATTTCAGTTTGGTTTTAGGATATGCATAAGAAGCTTTTGCTATACTGTGTGGATATGCTCGCAAGCGACTTTACAGATTTTAATGGGCTTACTAATAAATTTAAAAATGACCATAAAAACATACTGCCCTTCAAGGACACTGATACATGGTATGCATGTCCTCTAAGGTTTCTATGTAGACAAAAGATGAAGTATATTTGCAATTTAGTTCAAAGCAGGCTACAAAAACCGCATGCCCAACAGATGGCGTATATGTATTTATAAATGTTTTATGGATGTATTTTTTTAGTATCGCCCCAACTACACAGTGGCGGTCATAATATTAGTTATGCTACTAGTTCAAAATAGGCAGTAAACCTATTGGATATATGTTCTTTTATACATGTTGGCAAGAATTGCATATATATTAGACCTAAATCATTTTAGTAGTTTATGTGATAGTTAATTTTTTTTAATTCCATAATTTTGAACGTTTTTCGTCAAAAAATGAATTGTTTTCCAATCACTCTTAAAAGCCTTTATGGAACACAAGTATGTCTCGTAAAGAATTGTCTTATATTTTAAATAATTTTATCAAAAAACGCTTTTGGTGGGCTATATATCTATATCTTAGAATATTACTATTATATATATATTTTTATTTTCTCACACCTCCTTTTATAAATAACTGACATATTGAATGTAATCTATATATATAAAAAGAAGTTACATTTCCTTGGTAATCTTATAACTCAAGAACCGCCGAACCGATTGATACAAAAATTTCGTTCCCGTTAGAGTTCGTTCCCATCTATGAGGAGGTGGTTTGTGTGAAGTTTGTTTGGAATCGGTGCAGCCGTTCCTGAGTTATGACATTTTACCGCAATAGCACTGGTATATTTGCCTAGCACTGGCATCGCTAGCTCAAAGACGCTATTTGCCTAAGAAAGTCTCTATTAATTCAAGACACCGCCGTTCGGATTCGGCTATAAACTCTAGGTCCCTGTTCTATTCGAACAGCTATTATTAGAGATCCCCAATGCTCCTCCCAGGGGCGACTGACTAAATAGTCAGTCAGGGAAATTATTATTATTATAATGGTTTCCTCTCATACGAAATGCCTGTATGGGAAAAACAACAACAAATTTACAGACGCTTATGAGCGTTTCTGTTGTACTGTATAACTGTATATGTGTACACAGTTGTCAAATGTGGTTGTAAGTGCATTATGTTAATATTAATTTGCTGTCATTGGAATTCAGTTGACAGTTATCTTATATGCTTTGAGTTCTTTTATATCGTGCTTTCGTTGCGAACAGACATACTTTTGGTGAGTGTTAACCATGTGTTTTTTTTTCATACACTGTACCAAAATCCAGTGCATCGCTTGCGAATGGTACTTAAGAAATTCGAACTCAAACGAAAGACCGTAGGCCACCAAAGCAACAAACACGTCAGCCGGCTGGAGAAAGGACTCCTGGATCCACTTAAGGCTTAAGTGAAGATCACACAAAAACAATTTCGATGGGTTACAAATTTAATTTAATCCAAATTCCAATTAAAAATAGTTGTCTAACCCGCTAATATCGGGCAGGACAACGTCTGCCAGGTCCACTAGTATTTTATATAATTGTTTTTCATTACAATATATATTTTTTCTTTAACTATATGCTATGTACATGGTCTATATAGTTTTAATATCTTATTACTTTTAAAAATGTAAATTTTATATGTCAAAGATTGAGTACCTATCTTGTTCAGTGCTTTGAATAATAAATTTTGTAACTAATGTTTATAACAGTAATTAAAGAATACTGTCTAAAATAAATAAACAACTTTTAAAAAAAAAAACGCCATGTGACCGATCGGTCAAAAAAATCGATCTGCTGATCAACTAGACCATATGCCATCGAACGGAACAAGTAATAATCCCACGACGTAATATCAGGGGAATACGACGGTTAGGGTAGGACTTCCTATTGGAGCCTCTCCTGGTAAGTTTTATCGAGTTCGGCGTCTTGAAGCCGAGGGTTATCATGCTATAGAATCATTTTTTCATGCCTCTGCTCGCATTTTGGCCGATTTTCGTGCTGGACTCAATCGCATCCCTCCGACCTGGTTCTACTCAATACACAGCATAACTTGCGTAATTATTTGGCCTAGCCGACGACTTAGAAGCATAGCCGGGCAGTCACCATAATTTTTTTTTTTTGGGCTGCATCTGTTGTTCATATCTGTGAAAACGACGCGTAAAGTCCCTATGCTACATGCGTTTGACAGAGATACTCATCGAATATCAATTCTGCGTCTTGTAATGTTTTTGGTCATCCTTCACGCGGACGGTCGACAACATCTGAAGCGAAGAAACCAATCACGGCATGTTGTTTCATTTAGAGCAGCATCTTCTTTAACTATCTGAGCTCTCGATGCGCTTCACCACGCTTACCCCATCTAAGGAACTAAGTTGTTCTGAAGCAAAATTTTTTTACCCGGTAAGTTTTTTATAAAAAATTCGAGCGTTCCGTTCTCGATGTAAATACTAAAGGATTGCACGACTTTGTTTCATATTTATATGCATACGTTATACGTTGATCGCCGATTTGGGTAGCGGTTGGTATTATCCGTCTGCTAGAGACTGAATATTTTAGCAGCAAATAGGCATTATCCGTACGAAGGAGAATATTTTCAACCTTTGTCTATGACTAACCCCGTTCCACCACGTAGGAGTGTGTTAAGGATGAGACTATAAAGTCCATCTAGTTCCAACTTGGCTTAGTTAACTGGTGCCTAATAAAAAAATTTTTTTGTGATAAAAACGTGTCAACCCTGTTTTTGGCCAGAAACTTCCTCACCAGCAAACACACCTGGCGCCACAATTTCACATGGTCAAATCTTGGGTAATCATTTTTTGGACGCTACCGTACGAAGTCCCAAACTCATTAACACTCAAATGAAGGTTTGTGCGCTGCTTAAAGTCCAGGAGCGACTTTACTTTGGTCACATTTTCATCAATCCTTGACGTTGGTGGTGGACCAGCACCCGCTCCTCTCAGACAAGCTTATGCCACTCGTACACTCTGTATAGCATATATTATATATTCACCAAGAAAATGCCCACATAGCAATGGTGCAAGTGCTGCGCAGGAATTTTTTTTCAATACTTGGCTTGGTTTCATACTTTACTCAACCAAATTCTGTTCCAAACTTTTTGGCAGCGCGTTAGAAATCTTTCAGGAAAGCTTTTAACCAACTGATTTGTCCATATTTCAATTTTGCGTTACCGTATCACTCTGCAAAGGAAATCAACATTTTTCTGTTGGTTTTATTCTACCCCTGGGTGATGCCAAAACGCTCTGAAACCGCAGGTTTTATCATTAATTAACTACTTCCTAAGAAAACAATATTTATTTATCATATTCACAAACATCTGGCTTTAAATATTGGCCAGTACTAATATATTAGCCGCAACTGTGTATCATAGCAAGTTCAATACACTCCATGTTTTATTTAGGCATAGACATAATGACTATTTTATGAAGTACGCGCCAAAAACTTTGGCTGGAGCACAAAGTCGTGCTGATGTTGCATGCCTCATGCTCCTTGAAGCAAGATTGTGCATGTTTTGTTTTTATTGTCCTTTGTTCCCCGACTGTGTATGTATTTATGTAAGCTTATTTAAGCTTATTTAAGCCATGTTCACGTTCACATGTGTATGCTTGTGTGTGCGTGCTAATGCGGTCCAAACTTTCATCTTTGTTATTGCCCATTTAGGATGTTAGCTTTTCCGTATCTGGTGCTTTATGGTTCAGCGCTCAGGAATGCCTGTGCTGGAGTTTAATTTTAGTTTGCCATAAATGACCTAACGTCCGAACTTGTAGGTATAAAGAACCTGTCAATAACTGCCCATATCGTTTGTATATTATAAATCTTAAGCTTTCACATCTCCAATAGATATAGGCAGCATCGAACTCAATCAGTTGCAAGGCCATGTGGTCATGCACACCCCGCAGTGCATCACTGCTCTGTTTTTGAGCGAACAAAGCCCAGATCATGTCCGGCATGCAAATGTGCACCGGTTACCTGCAGTTGCATTAGCGTGAGTCCTGTTTGCATCCTCTGCAACAGGACTACCATCTCCCAGCAATTGTTTGCTATTTAGCAGTTCGTTAGGTCCAAATATGCAAAGCCATGTATGCACTGGACCACGGCTTACTGACTAACTAATTGCTTTAGGGGCTTAGTTTATGTGCTAGCTACTTGTAAGTGAGAAGAAAGACGTTGAATTGAATCAGAAGAATAGGTGAATAGATGAATAGATGGTTTAATTTATCCCTCAATTAACAAAGTGATATGCATGGAGATAAATAGGATTGAGAGCGTGGTGGAACATCTTGAAGTCTTGTCATTGTTTATCAATTTACCTTGTTCTCGAGTTAATGAGGCGGTTTAAGTTGTTAAAATTTGTGCTGAAAGTTATCAGGATGTCCAAGTAAATCCATTTGTCTGTTCATCCGTCCTGCCGCGTGTCTGTCTGTCACTCCGTTCTTAGAGGAATAAAGGGTGCATGAATGAACAATATTAAATTTTGTTACCAGTTCCCCGTATCATATCTATGTAGTGGGCCCCCTGCTTATCGTAAAAGCCAACTTAAAATGGACGCAAAATTGATGGAAGAATATGAAGTCAGTGTTGGTCAATACATTGGTGACAAATAGTGCTGGCCAAAAATAGTAGTTCAAAATATAACTTCAACGGAGTAAAGCAATACCTATACTAGATGTAGTCACCCGATTCAGACCAAACGCGGCATATTTATATATCTATTTAAAAGCCCAAATAAGTAGAAGACGGTTTCGGGTTATATTACAGCTATGTGATATTGTTGTCCGATCCAGATCAAATTTGGCACATACTATATATGTATCTTCCTAAAAAATATCTGATTTTGTTCAGATAGAAAGATAAATGATTGAGATATGACTAAAATTTATTTTAGATATATGGCAGCTGGTTAATATATAGAGTTCTGATTCGGACAAAACTGTTTCAGAATATACTAATTTGTTTCCACTAAAGAGGCCAATTCGACCATTGTGCCACGTGGAGAATCGGCTAGTATCGTGGCTTAATATGTACTCGAATGTGAATAAAGCTTCGGCTTGACTTGACATTGCGCCTTACGACCGAATGCCGTGACTCAAAGAACGACAGGGGTTTTAGGATGTCCACGACCCAAACCAGGGGTGAAGTCACATGTATGTGCAGTAGCACCGTGATTCAAATCCAGCTAATGGATTCTGATACTTAAAATAAACTCCGAAAAGGCGGCGTGAGAGACCCCCCAAAGTAATATCGAATAGACATGTCCGTTTATCTGTATGTCCGTCCGAATGAATGTTTTGATCTCAGATATAAAAAGAGCTTGACAAAATTTTAAGGTTATAATTCTTTTGTAGATATCGTAGACAAATCCGGCGTTCGAAAGTTTTTCATTCTTCGTCTGACTATATCATGTTCGGATCGGTAGAAAACTGTAGTAAGACCATAATTCGTTTGTTTAGTAGGATATCGTAACTAAATTCTGCGGTCAAAAGATATTTAAAGTAGCAAAGCGCATACTTTGTTGTGATGATATAGGGTATCTTAAAATCGGCTACGTCCGACTTTAACGTTTGCCATTTTTCTATAGGCTAATCTTGTAAGGTACAAAGGATATATTAGGCATGGTTCCTAAAGTATGATCAGGGTGACTAGAGAAGAATATAATACATTTTTGTCTCAGTCGACAAATGGATATCACATTTACACTAAACGAATCATATTCGAAATCGTACATCAAAGCTGTGCAAAAATTTTTCATTATTTTGTTGGAAAAATCCGGGATCCTGAAAAAAAATATATATTTCTAAAGGAAATGTAAAGTCTATATGATGAGTTAAGAAAGTTATGACATTTTTAACTTATATGATAGATTTTATATTTCTTGATAGGCATTTCAACAATACAGACGTTTACCATCCTTGTGGAGTTCGTCATTCCATAAAAATCACTCAGACGCTCTAATAACAGTCTTTCAAGAAACGGTCACACTCCATGAACACTCCTCACTTTACTTTAAAATGTTGAAGAGAGTTCTTTGTGTAAACATGGCTTTCCTACCATGAAACAGCTTCATTCTGAAGAGTTCCAGCTACTTTGCAGAGATACCAAGACGATCCACCAATGTACGAGGGGTTTCCTCTGCAGAATTTCAACTCCGATTCAAACTAGTCGATTTAACAATGCTGTTTGTGGTTTTAGAGGAAAAGTATGAATATGACGATAAATCGATTAAATAGATCGCAATTGGAATTGACATCTAGAACAGGCATGTGAGATCGAAAAAAGGATTAGTTTCTCACGCTGGATCTTTAATCCAAATAATAAAAAGTAATCTAATTTCCAGAAAAAGGTTTGGTATATTAGCGGGGATGGCTGCCCCACAAAACTTTGCTGTCAGTGTTAAGAAGCTTTACAGTTGTCTTTGTTAACCTTAAATCCATCAGGCAGTTATCCCCAGTAGCGATATACCCGCCCCATTCTTCGGTTCTTCGCCTATATGCGTTTTCTTTACAAGTCTTCGATCAAAATAAACTTTAAGGTATTTGTAGTATTGGTTTCTAATAATAATTAATAAAGTAGCTTTAGACAACTGTTTCTGAATTCAGAAGAAATACTTTATTTTTAGTCAGTTTTGCAACACTTGTCAATCTCAGTGAGTTATATTTATTATTACTGAAAAAAATTTATAATTTCTCCTTTTTATAGAATCTGGTTTGTTACCAGCGTTTATAAGCTTATTGAAGATTTATGACTTGGTGCTGAAAAGAAAGATTATTGCAATGTTTGGATATTTGTGGTTTGGTATCGTGGGCATCTATGCAAAAATGTTTGCCGTAGCCTTCCAATCGGAAATACTTTTGATCCTGCTCTGTTGCAGTATAACATTGCTGTTGCTGGTACATTTCCATACGGCACGTATCGTGTACTCGGAATTATTTAGAGCTGTCAACGCTAGATTTCGTGGAATTCAAAGACAAGCGTCAGCTTTTAATATTTCGCCCGTAAATGTGCATCTACGTAGCTCCTTACAAGATCTACTGCAATGGAACAACTATGATATGCTGCCAGAGGCTGTGCTACTGGAAAATAATGGCAAAGCCGTAGTTATGCGCATTGTCTACGGTGACGAATGCAAACCCTATATAAGTGCACCATGCTTCAATGGCTGCTACTACCTAGACGAGATTGCGTTCAAGTGGGGGCGGGAGCGTTGTGAGCATTCGATTGAATCAAACAACTTTTCAATGGAAATCCAAGTTTTGCATCACAACAATGCAGCAATAGGCACTGCTCCCGAATATATAACCGTATCGTACTTATATTCGTTGGCCTTACATAATAGACAATTGGAGCAGGTTGTGGAAAATCTGCGCAGCATTAAGCTTGCCGGCTCCTGCATAGAGCTGCCACCCTTTGATGTGGGTTCCTTGCTGCGTCCCTTTAATAACAACTACTTTCGATACAGCGGCATCTATGACAATGGCATTATTCAGCTGCCCACCGATTGGATAATCTATCCACAGGCTTTTTTCATAAGCTTGGAACAGCTGCAGCACTTTACCCAACTGCGTTCCCGAGATGGTACTCGCATATTTCAGAATGCACGACTGTACCAGCAGCAGAGCACAGTACACTTTATAAACATTATTTGAGACAAAAAAAAACAGTATTGTATTTTTATATTTATATTTTATTTTTTATTGTATGTTAAATTTTATAATATTAATTTCTATTTGCCATAGACTATGCCCTGTGCGTTGTTTGTTTGTATAAGCAGTGTACCTTGAGCTATATAGAATAAAATAAGTAAAAATTAATTAATTTTAATTTATTATAAAAGATTAGTTCTGACTACTTACGCTCGGGTGCTGCGCTGGCCAAAGCCACAATAAGCGCCAACACAAAACCGCAGATCTGGAAAGCTTTCATTTTGGTATAAAGTTGTATTTGTTGGAACGTTTCTGGACGAACTATATTCATCAGCTAGTCGGAGCGATGTTTATATAGTCAAGCCACACAGCAGCCGCTTGGGCTTTGCCCGCTGTTCTATAATCTTATCACATAAAAAGTGTGGGAAAATACAAAAATGTTGTTTACCGATAATGTGCAAGCTTTCCAAGTAATTTATAAATTCAATTTTATAAGCCCAACATGCAATAAAAATCAATCATTTACAGAAGTAGCGAAATATTAGAATTATTAATTTTTAAAAATTCCATAAACAATAAATCTCTCTAAATCGCATAATTAAGTCGATTTATTAATTGGGAACCAAGTGGCCTCTTTCAAACGAATTTTTATACACTGTACCTACCTTAAGATGCAATGGCTATATAAGGTTTATGTAATGTATGTAAAAAAGAGGAGACATTGGAGAACGCCCAAAGTTGAATAAAGTAGTCGTCTCTCCATGCGTTCGCACCTGTGCACGCCTAGATCTGACAGATGGGAAGACAGAATGTTTTATACCCTCTACCTTATGGTACAAACAAGTGGAAAATGTCGCAAAAGCGTTTTCACAAATTGAGGTTTTACTTTTGCTTATAAAACCAACCAAAAGCACTATTCGTAAATTTTTGAGAGCTTCCTAACACGGCACAATGGGCCCAGCCAGATTTTAGCCAAATGTCCCCAGAAGAAATTCAAAATTTGAACAAAATTATTATTTAATATGATTTTACTCCTGTGCAAAAAAAAATATTAAATTATAATTAGTGGTTTTGAAGTTATTGGCACTCAAAGTTGATGTTTTCTATTTTATGAGCTTTCGCGATAATTTACAGAGCTTCAGAAAAAAAAATTGAGCTTAAAACCTTTTGATTTTAAATATATTCGAGTAGTTATAAAGATTTTGTTAGTTTTTTTAACATTTGGCTAATTTACCTCCGACTACCACTCGATATTTGATCGAAAAAAATTTAAAAATTTCTTTATATATTTTACAAGAAAATGAAATTCTTCACGATTTTCGGATATTGAATTTTGTATCTAAAAGTTGTATTTTAAAAATTGACCCCCAGGAAATGTTACTATTTTTGGATTTCTTAGCTGCCTAAAAGTATGCTTTAATAACCGTTTTTTCCAAAGTTGTACTAAAATGTAAAAAAAATTTACAATTTTGAAATTTTATAGCCTACTTACAAAGATGTAAATCAAAAAATTTAAAAATGATCAATTTTCACGTCAAACGTAAAAATTTAAATATGGATGGAAATTTATTTACTCGGAAATTTAAAGAGCATGCCAAAAAAATTATAGCTTTTAAAAATCAGATTGATTGGTGGTGTCGTCTTTTTGTAATTGGCTTGGCAAGCTGAAACTGTTTGGGGCTATAACTCCAAAACCATTCAATATTTTGGATATAGGCTATTTTTTCAATGTACGTGGAGCTCATATCTACCTCTGTGTGAAATATGGTCCAATTCCAATTAACAGTTTTCTTTTTTAATTCAGTTCAAATTTTTTTTGGGTTTTTTTAAATTTTTTCCAATTTTGGTCTAGATTATCTATATCTTAAAAAAATCTGAGGAGGCTCAAACTTCCCAGAAAAATAGTTTAATCCTGTACGAACACGTGTGTAAAATTTCATCACTCTAAAAAAATTATTATGGAAATGCCTGATTATTGGCCAAAATATGACAATCTGGGCCCACAGTGCACTACACAATATTTAATTAAAATCGGTTTAATATATTTTACATATGCCCCCATGCAAAGAATCGGTCGAAAACACGTATTCAGGTCATAATTTGTGGGTTTTTCGTTTGAAATTATATGGGGCGAATGTAGAACAGAATATGACAAAAGAAAAAAAAATATGAAGAAGAAAATCCATTTTTTTGCAAAGACATTAAATTTTTTTTTCCTCTTATTACTCCTCCAGGGAGCTTAGGGCTTCTACAAGAACTTTCCACCGGACTCTGTTAGGCGCAGTTTGCTTTGCTGTGTTCCAGCTGATGTTGTGTAGGGACGATTCGTTAATGAATGTACGTCGCCAGGTTGCCTTCGGTCTTCCCACTCTTCTACCTCCTTGAGGGACATCCTGAAAATGCTGCTTCGATCTTTCCTGAGGGCATGGCCGATCCAACGCCACTTGCGTGTTCTTATCTCGGTGCCGATAGGAACTTCACTTGTACAGTGCCATAGTTCTGCGTTTGATATCCGATTGGGCCAGAAAATCCCGCATATAATCATTAGGCACTTGTTGACAAATGACTGCAGTTTCGACATCATTCTTGGCGGGGTCAGCCACGTCTCGCTGCCGTACACCAGGATGGATTTGACGCATGCATTGAAGATTCGCAATTTCGCTCTTCTGCTTATTTGCTGGTTTCTCCATATGCGGAACAAGCGTCCAAATGCTGATCGCGCTTTGTTGAGACGATTCTCTATATCCTCATCCACCATGAGAAGCTATAGTGTTACCGCAGAAGGTTATGCTACCTTGGCTGGTGTGGTTGAGGCGCATCGCTTTGGTTTTGGATACGATTATTGAGAGTCCAACTTTGCTGGCCAGGATCTCGAGGTCATTCGCTTTGGCTTGGATATCACAAAGTTTATGAGAGATGAGGCATATGTCATCCGCGTAATCCAGGTCTTCCAAGTGACGGGTGAGACCCCACGTAATCCCACGCCTAGACCTGCATACATCTCTCATAACCTCGTCAACTACTATATTGAATAGTAGTGGTGATAGGGGGCATCCTTGCCTAACACCAGTGTTTGTTTGGAAAAGTGCACTAATTTTCCCATTGTGTAGTACCGCCAAGTCAGCATCATCATACATCGCTTTTATTATCGATACGATGTTGACTGGCACTCCTTTCCTCGCCAATGCCCGCCATATCGCCGCTCTGTCTACTGAATCGAAAGCCTTCTTGAAGTCGATGAACAGGAGGTACAGCGGTGAGCGCCAATCCACAGCTTGTTCGGTTATTATGCGTAGTGTGTTAGCCTGGTCTACGCAGCTCCTGTGTGGTCTGAAACCTCACCTGTTCATCGCGTATTGTTGGCTCAATTTTTCCTTGAAGGCGGTCATTCAGGTAAACGAAAAACCAAAACGGATAAATTTTGTTCGTTTTCGTGTGCTGCCAAATCCGAATTTTTTGCTGTCGCTATCTACTCCGAAACATTTAGATCCGGCAAGTACTCCAAATGTGACTTAATTGTATAATTATATTTTTCTAAAAACATCATGTTGCTGTTTGGAACAAATTCAAGTAAATACAAAACTGACTACTCAGAATTTTGGCCAATTGGCGGATGAAATTAGTCTAAAATTAAATATGAAACTAAAAGAAATGGGTAAAAAAGTTCTAACAGCAGGGTCAGAACCGTAGTTCTAAGTGACCTTTGATACATTAAAGTTTCTTGCAAACTTTCAATATATCATGAATCACACTGACAATCGAATTCGGGCCACCCTAACCCAATTTTCGTGCTATACCTGTAATTACCAACTTTAATCAGTTTTGCAGCCTGTTTCAACTATGGCTTAATTTTGACTTAGTACCATAAAGCATGACTGCACTCTTGTGTAGCAGTAGTTTTTCCTCTGCCTTTTTTTTTGCTCTCTATTTTCCTTTAAGAGTGACTTTTTTTTTTAGTAGGAAACACTTTAATGCTGCATTGGCAATCCAACAATTTGAGCAGTCCAACCTTCTGACTGACCATTTGACTAGAAGTTTGCGAATGCATTGAGGCACATAGTCAAAGAAAATTGAGCTTCAGCTGTAATTTTGCCCGTTTTTCTTTTAATCTGACGCGCTGGGAGAATTTTTCATTTCGTTTTCAATACGCTTCACGCTTACCAATACTCTTAAATGAAAAATACAAAAAAAAAAAACAAATGCTAGATATTAATTCTCGATAAACGCCCTTGGCCACAAACATGCGAAATTTTGTTGCGCTACAAAACTTAGTTTGCAGGATAAGAGTTCTCATCCAGTTTACAGCTGCGCCACAAAGTAAGCTCTAGAAATTTCGCTTTTCTTATTTTCTAAATGCCCCCGATAAAGCACTGGCAGGTGACTTTTGGCTACTTCCAGCGTAATGCTAATACCCGCCAATTCGCTTTAATATTACACATGAAAGGGAATGTTGGTTTCAGGGGCGGATACAAAACAAATTTCAAAGGGGTTCCAAATTGCATTCACAGTCCTAGAAAATGTTTAACTTTTCTAAGACACAAATAAATTTTGAGGGTCTCCGCTCTCGCACCCCTTTTTTAAGGTACGCTTCTGGTTGGTTTGGTAGCTGCTTTTGCTGCAACTGCCAAAGAAAAATTAGCAAGAACAAGCAGAAAAATTGTGGAAAATTCTTTTGGCCAGCGGCTGCTTTTGGTAGCAAACCCTCTGCACACGTTCAGAAACCAAAATCAAACAAGAAAACCGAAACAATAGCAGAATTCAGTGGAACACTGCAGTGGCACATCTCGAAACTTCAGCAGCCAAGTTGCCTCAGAGCCAAGCGGAGAAGAAATGCTGCAGTTGGGAAAGACCAACTATGGGATACCGTGCAGTCATTGCCCAAAGAGACTCCATATATTCAGATGAGCTGGTATAGAGTGGGTACGAATTAGAAATTGGCTGAAAACTGAGAAAACGTCAAAGTTTATTTATTCATATAAATCAGTCTACCAATTTTTTTATTTTACAAACTAAATAACGAATGTGAAATATTGGGGCACTTTTTAGGGAAGCGAAATCTTAAATTGAAACTTTTTCCTCCGAAATTTTTAGCCGATCCTAGGAGTTCGTGGTAGCAAGAGAATTTCTACCTGATAATTTTTTTAGTGCGAGTAATTCAATCTTGAATAAAGATTTCATAATCTACAATGAAAACTTCACAATCTACATCAGAAATGTCAAAAATCGCAACCTCGGGTTGAGTTCTCAAAATATCCAATAAAATAAACAAATATCCAAAATGATTTAAAAGCATTCTGCTTCAAATACATAGCTCACCATCTCGTACAGAAATTTCAAGTTCTCCATTACCATTATTGGTTTCAAAATATGTTATAAAAAGTCACAGAACCACAAGCATGAATTGAGATTACAAAATCTACGGTAATTAAATATCCCATAAGATTTTAAAGTATCCCGGAACGATTTTAAAATCTACAAAAGAGATTTAACAGTATACTACAGAAATCAATTAATCTCCAATGGAGACTAAAAAAAACCTTTATAAAGCGGCCAACAAAGATTTCATTACATATCTCTTGTCGAGATTTAAAGTGCTCCAATAAAGGTTTCAAAATCTTTAACAAAAATTTTTTTAAAACAATTTCCAAATATCTAATAGGTATCTTGGAGAGATTTTAAAGTCTTAAACAGAGGTTTAACAATGTCCTAATTCTAAAAACTCTCAACATCTTTAACAAATATTTCAAAAACCTATTTAAAAAAATAAAAAATCATAACCTCGACTTGAGATATACAAAACATCAATAAAATTTCCATATATGCAATATAATTCAAAAGTATGCTGCTTTCAATCGATATTTTCCTTTTTTTTAAAGAGATTTCAAGTGCTCAAAAAAAGTTTTCAAAATCTTTAACAGAAATTTCAAAATTTATAAGAATATTTCCAAATTTCCAATTAGATTTCAAAGTATTTTGAAGAGATTGAAGAATATTTAAAAAAGATTTAGCAATTTCCTACAGAAAATTAGCAGTCCCAAATTGAAATTTAAAAAACTCAATGGAGCTTCCAATGGAAATTTCACAATCTCAATTCAAGATTTAATAAATAGAGATTTAAAAATCTTTTGAAAAAATTTCAAAAACTTATATAAAGAATTTCAGTTTCGAGTAAAGGTTTTTAAAATATTTTATAGAGATTTAAAAATCTTTAAATTTAAAATCTTCAAAAAATGTGAGTTTAAAATTTGCAATAAACACATTTTTTAGCATCTCGAAAAGTAATTTTCATATCATCAAAAGAGATTACAAAATTTCCAATATAACAAAATCTTCAATTGAGATTTTAAAAAAAGTCCAACATTTCAAAATATGAAATAAATAAATAAGATTTTGGATTTTCTGTAGGAAGTTTTGGAATCTCTTTAGGGTATTTTATAATCAATTTTAGAGATGCAAAAAATTTTTTTTTAGATTTGGAAATCTCTATTTATTGCAAATTTTAAAATCACTATGGATGATTTTGAAATCACTGTAGAATCATATCTACATATGATTTTGAAATCTTTATTCGAGATTGTGATCCTTTTAATAAGTTTTTGCATTTTTATACCCTGTACCGTATGGTACAAAGGGTATATTGTGTTTGTGCAAGCCGAAAATGTATGTAACGTACAGAAGGAGAAGTCGGAGACCCCCCAAAGTTACCTAAAGTATGATCAGAGTGACTAGAGAAGTCGATATACCCATGTCCGTCTGTCCGTCTGTCCGTATGAACGCCTAGATCTCAGAGATGGTAAGAGCTAGAGCAACCAAACTTTCAGATAAGATCCCTTATTAATCCATAGGAGACAAGTTTATTTTATTTTGTTGATATCGGGACTACATTATATAGCTCCCATAGGGGTGTTTCAGAGGACCTCGAAAAAAAGCAAAAGTTTTAGATGGATAATTCGTTTGCTTATGAAGATATCATAACCAAATTCGGCAATCGGAAGTTTTTTAGAAACCCCCAGCACTGTACCAAATTTTATCAAAATCGGTTGACTATATCATATAGGTCCCATAGGATCGATCGGTCGAAAATTTGTTTTTTGTCCAAAATTCGTTGTGTTTCGTTTGTTTGTGAAGATATTGTAACCAAATTTGGCATTAAGCAGTTTTTTAGAGTTCCCAAGCACTATATCAAATTTGATCAAAATCGGTTGACTAAATCATATAGCTCCCATAGGATCGATCGGTCGAAAATTTGTTTTTTGTACAAAATTCGTTGTGAATCGTTTGTTTGTGTAGATATTGTAACCAAATTTGGCATTAAGAAGTTTTTTAGAGTTCCCAAGCACTGTACCAAATTTGATCAAAATCGGTTGACTATATCATATAGCTCCCATAGGGAAAATCGGTCAAAAAAACGTTTTTTGCACAAAATTCGTTGTGTTTCGTTTGTTTGTGAAGATATTGTAGCCAAATTTTTTAAAGATCTTCAAAACTGTACCAAATTTTATTAAAATTGGTTGACTATATCATATAGCTCCCATAGGACCAATCGGTCAAAAAAACGTATTTTGAACAAAATTCGTTGTGTTTCGTTTATTTGGCAAAGAAATATCTTTTGGAGTTTGTAAGCAATATATCGGACTTGATTGCAATTTGGTGGTACAGGGTATCCCAAAGTCGTCCGCGCCCGACTTTAACGTACGCCATCTTTTTTTTAAAGATTTTGAAACTTTTATTGCAGCGCATGAAATTTCTATAGGAGATTATGAAATATCTATTGGAAGCTCATATAGTTTTTTTTTCCAAATCTCTGTTTGAGATTGTTAATTCTCTTTAGAAGATTGCTACATTTTTTAGGAATATTTTGAAATCTCCATATAAAATTTTTAAATCTTTTTTCGATATTCTGACTTTTTTAGTTTTTGAAATTAATGTTAACCTCCAAAAGAAATTCGAAAAACTCATTTATGTACAGACGTATTAATTGAATAATCCTAGGTCCCAGGCTATCCTGTTACAAACTGACGCCCAAAAGCAATGGACACTCTTAAGGTGCAAGGTTTACAGGCTTTAGTAGCTCAGCATAGTTCTACTTCAAACGTTGCCAAAGGATATGCGCACATAAATTGTTGTTAGCTGGAATTTCTCAGTTGCGAAATCAAAAGGATTAGGTTTTAAGACTTGGCCAATTGCTGCCTTTGGACTCCTGGTGGCTTAGCTGTTATAGTCGCATTCCGTCTCGAAATCAACACCAAGCGGCCAAAAGCATCGATGCCACCAAGCTTAACTTCGACTTGACGGCATTGTCGATGTGGACGCCAAAGTCGACCTCAGATTCGCCTCCAGTCATTCCGTTAACCAGCCAACTTCTATTACAATTTATTTCAGGCGTAAAACCAGCGAAGGAAATATTTGCGGTAAAAGTTTAAAATAATTTTTGATGTAACGAAGCATGCAGTGTTGTAAAGGGCCAAAAGGAGGGTGGGATTGAGTATACTGTTGGTATGGAACAATAGTCCACAACGACGACGAAATAGTTTTCGCTTGGAAAATTGTTTAAAGTTTTGCCATCCTATACTGGCTTCATATAAATATTGTTGCCGGCTGTTGGACCCTTGCCGTGCTCCCCAACTGCTCGACGGCACCAATGTTGCCACTTGCCACTACTATTTGTGTTTGAGTGGCCGCAGTTGTGGCAGGTCCCGGCACAATAGACGAAGAGTCTCCATTGTTGTTATCGTTGTTGTGCCTACAATTCGTGTTACCCGGCGCGGCTAAACAAGTGCAAACTGCCACTTTGGCAACATTTTAAAATGGCTCAACTGCAACAGGACATTCTGAAGCTGCCACAGGCGTTGGGCAACCAAGTAAATAAAAGGCGCAGCAACAAAAGCTATTTCAATTCCGGCTGCACAAAATTTGGTATTAACCAAGACTAGAGACAACGAAAAGTTAACTATTAAAACCAAAGCGCTTTACACTATATTTTGTGGAGCGGGTATTTCTAGTATTTTAAGATCAAATGTGACATCTGCATATTGACAGTTTTATACTCGAAAAATATTTATGAATAAAAAGAATATAGTTTCTTCGTCCACATGTGCATTTAAGAAACCCTTTCCGAATTAATAAAGTATATCAAGTGAGTTTCAATAGCTATATCGGGGCTTAGACACTTGACAATACTGTCATTCTGTGACATTTGTTTTCGGCCATGAAGCTCTACCGAGTCCAGCAAAATGTTTAAAATATTAGAACGGATTAAAATTTTGGTGAAAAACTCATTTCATTATTGATGTAAGTACATATTTGTACATAAGTATATATACAAGGCATGATATTAACTACTAATTGGTTGACATGATTCTGGATGACATGGCAAGTGTCACAAAAGTTCTGAAAACGCGTTATGTCCAGAACAGGCAATGTCAAATAACTGCCAACTTTTAAGGCCATTCAATTTATTCTCTGGACTTATGATCAAAAACCAACAACAATTGATCCAGCCCAACTTATCCCAACAAGTAATGCAGTGTATAATTAACCCTACGTAGTCAAGTGCCCCGTAATTAATATTCGAGTTCTGTCTCCGATATCAGTTTTCAAATAAAAAGTATATACTTAGTTAATACAAGCTTTATAGAAGGACATATACAAAACGTAAATACAAGGTACATTTTTTTATTCAAGACACGAACCATTTTGGGTTGAGTCAGAAAAAAAATAATTAAAAATAATTATTAATATATATCTATTTTCAAATTAGCATAATCATAATCTAAGAACATTTGAAAAAGTATTTTAGTATAAAATACGCTCACTTTTGAACCCATTTTACCAAATCGTTTTGATTTCTCTAGTAGCAAAGCAGTCGGATTAAAAACACATGAGCAATTCGTTTTGGTGAAATTGGGATCACCAAACATGTGGTTTCAAAACGAATGCCTTGTCAGCAAGTCAAAGAAGGCCATTTAAATTGTATTAATTAAAAAAAGTAATATTATTGCAAATATTATACTCTTATCTGAACTACAAAAAAATTGCTTACGTTAAAGTCGGGCGCGGACGACTTTGGGATACCCTGTACCACCACATTGCAATCACATTGCTTACGAACTCCAAATGATATTTCTTTGCCAAGTTTGGTTGGAACAAACGAAACACAACGACTTTTGTTCAAAAAACGTTTTTTTTGCCGGATCGGTCCTTTGGGAGCTATACGATATAGTCAACCGATTTTGATCAAATTTGGTGCAGTGCTTGGGAACTCTAAAAAACTTTCGAGTGCCAGATTTGGTTACGATATTTTCAGAAACAAACGAATTAATTATTCATGTAAAACTTTTGATATTTTTCGAGGTCCTCTGAAACACCCCTATGGGAGCTATATAATAGAACCCCGATATCAAAAAAATATAATAATATATTAATATCCCATACGATAATAGCGGTTGTAGCTCTTACCATCTCTGAGATCTAGGCGTTCATACAGACGGACAGACAGAAAGACGGACATGGGTATATCGACTTCTCTAGTCACCCTGATCATACTTTAGGTAACTTTGGCGGGTCTCCGACATATGTATGTTACATACATTTTCGCCACAAACTTAAAATACCTTACGGTACAGGATATAAAAATCAAAGTCATATCTTATAGAGCCTCTGAGCCTGCTTAATTAACGAATTCAGGTCATAAAATTTTACCAAACAATGTGTAGAATTTGTTTCAGGTACATTTTTTTAAATTGTTTCAATATAGGCTTTTTTGTCTTCAGCATAGTTTCGAGGTTTTTAGCCATGCTCTCAAGACTTTGGGCTGAAACTTGCCAGAGTTACATGTGAGCGATTATTTTTCTGTTCCAATGATTTGAACAAAATAAAAATTGTCTATAAAAATTCCTATGAATTCAAACTCGAATTTTTAAATATTTTTGATGAAACAATTTTTTTTATAAACTTTTCTCTAAAAATTATCAAAAATGAAAAAAGTCTTATACTCCAAAAAATATGTATATAAAATTTTTACAGAGTCGTCTATTTTTTACTTGAAAGATATTTACAAACAATTTTATGCGTATCAAAATTGTGAAATCACAATTGATTGATTGATAGAATTTAAAGTAGAATCGTCCATTTACGATGCTTTACATTATTTTCAATTTAAAAAAAATTTTATCTCCAAATAATATCTTATTCGTTTCCGAAAACGCAGTAAAAAACTTTTTTAAAAAGAGGAGATACCGAATAAATATTTTTTGGACTAAAAAAAAAAAATCTTTACTTTGTTGCAAATACCAAAGAATATAGAATAAACAGAAATTCAGTTGAAAACTTTTTGGATTTTAAAAATCTGTTTCTTACTTTTTCGCAAACATCTTTAATTTTTTTCGCCTCATTCCCGTTTTAGTCGCTTTTTATATTTATACCAAATTTTTCTTTTTTTTTCGCAAAAATTTAGAAAAAATTCCAATTTGACTGTAATTAACCTATAGATAAAAATTTTGTTCATTCATAAATGTTGAAGTTTAATCTATTACCAAAAACAATAAGTGATCCTTTATCAAAATCGGTAAAAAATCGGTTTTTTGCTGTAAAAAGATCGAACAAAATATTGAATTATTGTTATTATTGCAAAAAGTACAAAAAATTTTAGATCGCAAAAAATAGCGATTGTTCGAAATACCAATAATTTCCATAATGTCTTGAGCGGGTCGCCGTAGAGCCTTCCCTGTATATATTTGTTTTTGGCCAGAAGTATATTTTTCTAAACTAGCCTTAACAACCTTTATCGGCTTAAAGACTGACGTATGGCGTCCATTCAGATAGTGCTTTCGAAATTAAAGTAGTGGTCAGGTGGTGACTATCGACGGTCCCTAAGCGCACTCTTTTTGGTGGATATGCCCCTGTCACTATCCTCCTGTCGTATTAAGGTAAAGAATCAACAGCATAAGTATCTTTCTCCACTCTAATGGTTGGTCTCACATATCGGTAACAGTTTTGGTGAGCAGCCAAAACGTCAAAACGATGATAAGTAATAATCCTTATTTCGAAGTCAAATTTTAATTCGATTAATGTATTTTTAAGGCTGTTTTTGAATTCATTTCAACGGATCCAAGAGAATGCAAAAGTTAATAGACCTTAAGATTTAAGTAGCACGAAAAACGTTTGCGATGAAAAATCTCTACACGCGAAACGTCAAAGACAGCCCTCGCATCCAAGACGCATTGATAACAAGTTTTGCGCAAATTGTTATTAGCAATTAAAAAAAAAAAAAAAATCTCAGACTGGAATCAGCAAATGAGTCTTTTTGCAAATAAAAAACTGCGTAATATTATAATAATGATATAGTAGATGTAAACAACGACCATAACAATGTGATGGCTCAGTGCACGTGTGAATGGAACCGGTTGCAATAAGTGACTGATAAAACGCAATATACACTTGAAATCGAATACTATGCAAGATCTCTCTTTGAATTACTGCTAAATAGAATTAAAAACTGGTAGCTGTGTTTTTTGTTTAGTATTTACAAGTTTTATTTATACATTTGGACTAAGAACAGATTTAAAAGTAGTACTTAGTGTTATCCATAACATTTCTCCATTTCCCCATTTCAATTTCCAAAGAATTAAGTTAACCAGTGCGAATGTATTGAGTGTTGTCAGTCTGAACAAGCACAGTGCCGGCTGTAAATATAGAATGCAGTTCCAAAAAAATTCATATTTTAAGAAATTCAAATTTTTTTCAATTTTTAAGACTTACGTTCCGGCTGAGGTTGAGGCACGGCGCTGGTCAGAGCAGCGAACATTGCCAAGAGCAGAGCACAAGCGCCGAAGAATTTCATATTTGTAGTGTTTAGTGAAAGCTTTTAACTTTGATACTGTTTTGATTTGCGAAACGAACGCGCTTTTATACCCGCCTCGAGACTTGGGAAATTCCTATCAGCTCTGGGAATTCGCAGGTTAATAGATCGACGGCATTGCAAGTGAATACCTAATTATCGCTGCTCAATCAGCTGTATAGAATATGCTTGTGCGTCTTGGTGCCAGATCGTAATGCAAGTTTTATAAACAACTCTTGGGACTGGGATTTTCAAGACACTTTTGCTGCAAGTCTCAAAACGTGAGCTGAGGGTTTCAGTATCAGTATCAATTTGGGTTAAGTTAATTTTATTTATCTGGTTTTATGTCGCAATTCTCAAGACTTCTGGTTCTATAAAAACTTGTTGTTTACTTGAGCAAATTATTTATGGATTAAAAGTTTTGCTGAAATTGTTGGCGTACCGGTTTATATAGTAGCTAACTTTTTTAAACAATTGGGTTTTTCTTTATATTTTAAGTAATAATTTGCAGAAGACGCATTTAAGTGGCTTCAAAAAATCTTCATTTTGTGCGAATTTGTTACAAATTTTGATCATTTTCTTTAAAGCTATGAACTATTTTAGGACTATGCCGGAAATCTCACTATGCCTGAAGTTGTTTCTGGTCCATCCCTAATAAATATAATTTGCTTAAAAACGTTTTTATTATTTTTTTTTTTTCAATTTATTTATTTACAATCTGTCCAAAAACAATCAGTAAATTACATAAAATTATTTAAACAAATGCAAACTAGTAGTAAACAAAATAAAAGAAAATTCTGATTTTAAATCTGCTTGAAAGATCAAGGAAATGAAATCTTAAAAAATTGCATCGTTTTAATTATTAGGCACACAGTATTCAGCTAATCAAAGCTGATATTTATATATTTATTCATATTTCTTTTTATTTATTTAAAGGGTTCAGTTGATCTCAGATTATAAAAATGTAATTTTTTAAAATAAGTACTTTTTACTTTGAAATAGTCTATTAAAAAAATAGTTGATAGTCTCGTCTTTTTTTAATTTTTATAAAATAAATATGCATAAAGTTAACGCAACCCTGGGGGCTGCGGTGGGCTTCTTTCCAGACCCGAAGCTTTTTAATGTAATAAGCTATGGACACGTCGATATTCACCACCTGACGCTATTTTTCACTCGATGGCTGAGAGAAGAATTCTTTTTTCTTCTTTGCGTGAATTTTTTCTTACGACTTTGAGATAGCCTGTACCAACAAAACCAACAAGTAAATAATATAACGCAATAACAAACAAAAAAGTATGCCACAAAAAACTTTTTTTTCAAACGATTGTTCCTATGGGGCTCTATGATATAGTCTAACGATTTTGATAAAATTTGAGAATCATATCAAAGCCAAAATTTGCATAGGATATCTCTATAAATAAATGAAAATCAACTGAGTTATGACCTTAAATATCTTTTGGCCGATAGTCCGTACGATGGTTCTTTATTATAATCAATCGATTTCTATAAAATTTGTTAAAGTGCTTGGGACCTTTAAAAAAGTTCTGAACGATATCGCCATAAACAAAAGAATTACGCAACTAAAACTTTATTTTTTTTTTTCAAAAAATAATCTCACCCTATATAATATAACCTCGATACGGAAAAAATAAAGTTAACTTGTTTTCCGTGCAATAATAATGGATCCATTCCGAAAGTTAATTTACTTTAACTCTTACCATCTATAAGGTCTAGGCGTTCATACAGACTTTTAGACAGACATACGGTCATGTCTACATCGGCACCTCTAGACACCCTGATTATACTTTTGGTTACACTGGGGGGACGTCTCCTTCTCTATGGTACGTACATTTTCGGCTTGAACAAACTTAGGATACCCTTCGTACCTGTAGATACATGGTATAATAATAAGACTAATATTTTGGTGGCGCTCAAAATTTAATTTTTCATTCAAAGAAAATGATTTTTTCTGACGAGTATTTTTTGAAAAATAAAATTAGAAGATTCAAAAATTTAAATTACTGAAGTTTTGCATATAACCGATTATTTAATAAGAATTATGATTTCTGGTAATATGTAAAAACGACTTGAAACTTAAAAAAATATAGCAACAATGTTGTAAATATTATTTACAAAGAAAACTTAATATGCAAATTTAAAAAATGAGAATTATTATTTGCATTAAAGGCGTATTTTTAGATAAATTTTGAAAATAATTAAATTTGGCAAACAATAACTTGAATTTTTCGATATAATAAAGTATATATTTATTGCTCAAACAAATTTGTGATGTATTTATTTATTAACAAAATTAACTTATAATAAAAATTACAAGAATTCTCGTTTAGTTTCAAGTCAAAGCATAAGCGGCCTCAACCTTAAAACGATTTTATAATGCATGCTAAAGTGTTTCAAAAATAGGAGTGGAGACTTTTTTTGAATGCGTCGATTCAAATTTTGGGAATAGCAAAATATTGAATATTCCTTTAATAATTTTTTAGTTATTTTTTTATACTCTAAAATAAAATCTTTCGGCCCTTGGGACACTTTAATATCTAAGTATGTAGTGATTTATAGGATTTAAGGCAATCGACTCGGGTTGGGTTGTACCAGGTTCAAAAATAAAAGTAGGCACATTTTATTATCTGTTGAAATGTAACAAATATTGTATTAAAACGTCAGAGATTAAAGCCGATTTGCTGCATTGATTCCTAGAATATCTTTTGCATCAAAATTCGTAAAATTAAATTGGAACCGGCAGGCTTCACCTTTCCAAAACAGACCAATCCGTTCAAGATAAGGTATCTGTTAGCCATGTCTATCTAATATTAATATAAATAATTTTGAATAAACTGGTTAGATAGAAGATAGAATTACAGATACAATGAAGACAGCAATAATTTAAACAAAGCAATAATAGATTTTCCAACTAAAAGCAATAAAATGCGGTATTAATTAATATTTACCTATGTACATATCTCCTACCTATAACCCATAAATATGTTTATAAGACATAAACTAAGATATTTGCATACTGGTAACCTTACTCAATTTAAACCATTTGTAATACCTTATCAGTGCATGTTCTAACGGTCATGACACTGGTATTTTCTATAATATATAATATACTATAAACGCATATACATACATATACACACTAGATTAAATATTCTTTGGAGAATTCCCCAACTCTCAGCTTGCGATTTGCGCTATAAAAGCTCAGCTGGAAACGTTTTCATATCATTCAATAATCAAACAACAAAGCATCATCATGAACTGTTTGAAAATCTGCGGCTTTGTCTTTGCTCTCATTGTGGCTTTGTCCAGTGCACAAGGTGGTTAGTATTACAAAAACAAAACAAAAAAAATACAAATTTATTAAACTGCTAAATTTTAATTTAATTTTGTTATTCGCAGCAACCCAAGTCTTGAAAGCAAACGGGCACACTTTGATACAAACTGACAGAGGTCAATATATTCACAAAAACTAGAAGACATATGTTTTTAATTTTAAAGCTGGCTGAGAAATAAAGTATTTTTTGTATAAAATCAAATATGATATTTGTTTATTTAAATTCAAGTTGCAGTCGTCAAATTTAAAGCTTTTTAAAAGCACAGTGGGCGAAATAAAATAAAAATGAAATAAAATAAATTAAAATAATATAATATGAAATAAAATAAAATAAAATAAAATAAAATAAAACAAAATAAAATAAAATAAAATAAAATAAAATAAAATAAAATAAAATAAAATAAAATAAAATAAAATAAAATAAAATAAAATAAAATAAAATAAAATAAAATAAAATAAAATAAAATAAAATAAAATAAAATAAAATAAAATAAAATAAAATAAAATAAAATAAAATAAAATAAAATAAAATAAAATAAAATAAAATAAAATAAAATAAAATAAAATAAAATAAAATAAAATAAAATAAAATAAAATAAAATAAAATAAAATAAAATAAAATAAAATAAAATAAAATAAAATAAAATAAAACAACAATAACAGATAATGTGCATCAACGGTGGAGTCAATAATGAATACAGAAATTAAATAAAAGGAATTTCCGGGCAGGGACTAAGCGTTAAAGGACCCACATTCAAAAAAATGCCTTTGGTATCTCCAAAAAGTAATACGATTTCTTAAACTTTGTTCTACATAAATCTACTTGGCGATAATGAGGACTACTGCATCTACTTCACAAACCGTTTTTTTTTGACTACAATTCTCGAAATTCCCAAACAATATCTTGCAATGTTCAAAATACTCAAGCAGAATTTTATCTTTCTACAGAAATTCATGAGAACCGCCATTGAGCATAAATAGAATATTTAAAATTTAAATAAAATAACAAAAAATTGAAATATTTCCAAAGCAAATAGTCACGTTTTGTTGAAAAATTAGAAAGATTCTTTTTTAATTTTGAGTATATTACGAACCATCTTGGGCTTTAAAAGCGGCTTTTAACCGATGTTTTATTCTTTTCGCAATATTATTTGTCTCTTTGGAGTCAATAATAAATTATTTTAAATATATATTTTATAAATTATTTGTGTTTTTTAAATAAATTATGATAAAAAAGATAAACAAGGAAAAAAAACAATTACGTTCAAACATAGAAAATACAAAAAAAAATGTTAATTTGAAATTTTTCTCTGAACTTGTTTTTATTTATATACCTAGTATTTATTGTGTAATTTCTCAATTGTAAAGGAGGAGTACAACTAAGTTCAGTTGACCTTATATTATAAAAAAAACTATAATTTATTCAGAAGAGAAAATAGAGGGTATAGAATACTATAGATAGATAGAGCAGGAACAATATTCCAAAATTGGACGGACGAGAGAAATATAAAGAAGTTTGGTTGTGTAAGGGTCGTTAAACTCTTTAGACCAACGCTTAATAAAAGCAAGAACACCCCTAGCTTTATTCACGATGTTGCAAATATGATTATTAAATTTAAGTTATGATCAAACAAAACACCAAAGTCAGACACACTATCGATGCGTACTAAGGTAGAAGATTCTAACGAGTAAGTATCCAAATAAGGACCAGAACCATAAAATGTCATAACATTACCTTTTGTCTTGTTGACAAAAAATTGGTTGATATTGCACCAAGATTGCATGCTATCAAAATCATGCTGAAGAATTAAGTACTTATTATTATCGGAGTAGGACATACAGAGTTTAACGTCATCCGCATACATAAGAATGCGAGAAGATGAGATTACTTGAGGGAGATCATTTAAAAATAAGTTAATAAGAAGAGGGCCTAGATGACTACCTTGAGGTATCCCTGACGTGACCTTAATTTCTGTAGATTCGCAGCCTTTAAAAACTACCTTTTGGACTCGGTTGGATAAATAGGACGATATCCAATTTCAAAGACAAGACGAAAACCCCAGACGTGACAGCTTAACAAGGAGAAGACTATTGTTTACCGATTCAAATGCTCTACTAAAGTCAGTATAAATGACATGTTTGTTTTTTTTTTCCGTACAACCAAGATTAATAAGAGACGAAAGTTCTAAAAGGTTAGAAGAAGTGGAACGACGTTTTACAAACCCATGTCGGGAATCCGACATTAAAGAACGACAGTAGTGTTGCAATTGTGAAAAGACAATCCATTCAAAAACTTTTGGAATTGATGAAAGCTTTGGACTTGGAAACTTTTTTATGAATACGGATAATGAAGGACTCATATTAAGTAAAATTACAATAAAACTTAAAAATAAAAACAAATTTAGTTTATGTAAAATATTTCTCTGAAGAAATTATTATTTAAAAATAACATGTTACTTAACATAAAACGAATATTTGAAAAGTTATTAAATAAAAAATTTAGTTATGTTGGATTCAAAATTTCTAAGGCTAAATAAACGTTTTTATAAAAAAATAACAAGGCTACAAAAAGTCAAATTACTAAACGGAGTCTAATATTTAAAAAATATAATAGTTTTTCCAGGTTTTGATAAAAAAAAATTAATGTCTTAGCAAAATAAATCAAAAACTACCATTTTGACCACAGTGCGTCGTTTTTAAATTCAACGTACGTTAAGCGTCGTTAATATTTTGGCTTAATTGTGTGTAAACACTGTCAAACCAGCACGAACACATAGCTGCTTGTGGTGCTTGTGGTCGTTCAGCTGACTGCTTATTTTTATTTATTTGCCCACATGTGTACACACTGAACACGATCGTCTGCTGCAAACAGCTGTTGCTTTAATGCATTTTGTTTTGGCGTCGACTTTAGCGCAACATTTAAAGCAAATGCTTTTATTTATAAAACTAAACATGTTGAATAAGATTTAAATGCATTAAACATTATTAATTGCGCTGCACAACAACTCAGCTTAACAATAATTGCCGCATTTATTATTTATAATTAAAGCGCGCTTTGTAAACAAGCAGCTTAGGCCAAAGGCGACTTTATAAAATCAATAAGAGTACATACACAGTAAGTACATAAGTATGTTTATACACATATATGTAAAAATTAACTATATATTTGTTTACTTTGCGGCTTGAAGTTGCCGCCAGTACTGCCCAATGCACATGTCATTGGCATGCTTTGGCTTCTGGTACTACAGACACCACATGACGTTGTCTCCGGGGCAACATCATCTTATCGCGGTCTAGAAACAACAGCACAGCCAAGGGTTAGCTGCAGCCGTGGCCAGCTTTGCCAAGTGCCCTAGGGCACAACAAATGCAACAACAGGATTTGGACAACCGCAATCGGGCATCATCAACGCGCCAAGCAGACGGCCGTCAGTACAATTTTGACAACGTCGACGCGCGCCAACGAACCACGGAATTAGAACACCCCGCTGACGCTGAAAACCATGACAGCACCAGAGTTAGCTGCAGCTCTAGGAGCTGCCGTAACTGCAACATGGCCACCAACGCCGCCTGCACCTAAAAGTCTCAACGCGCTGCTGCACATACCCGCGCACATGGAGCTGAGCCAAATTGAGTTGATCTATCGGGCGGAGGGTAATGCAAATTTGGTGCTTGCATTGCCGCAATTTAAAAAAGTTTTACGTTTGCCAAAAATGATATCCAGCAGACAGTCAGGGCAGCAGAAGCAACAGCAGCACAGTCGCCAGCAGGCGGAGCCGGAAGCAAAACAACAACAACAAGCAGAGCCAGCGCGACAACAGGGGCAGTTCCATGTTTCCGCTCCAACTAAAGCATCAAGCGCAAAAGGTTCGTCTGCTAGTAGTAAACTATAACTGTATGCTGGTTTGTGGCCATTTTTTTTTTTTTGGTTGCTCTTGCTTTATTTGCAGCCGCTGCTGTGGCAGGAAATGGTTGCGTGCAACTTCAAACACCCAGCGTCCAAACCAACCAAACGCACCAAAATAGCCTCAATACCAAGCGCCAACATACACTTTGGCTTCCCATCTTCATCCCGTTGCGTCTTCCTGCAGGCGGCCAATTTGTGTATTGTGCTTTGGGTATTGCTTGGTTGGCTGGTTAGCAGGCAGCTGGGAGCTGGCTTTTACTTCCTTTTTTCATTGCAACAAATGTGTTTATTTCATTTATCTTATTTCTTTTTCTTTTTTAGCTGGCGACTTGACAATGCCGGATTTTATGGCTTATATCGAGATAATACGTCGTCTATTAGGAAATGAGTTTGTCTGTCAGGCGGATATTGTTGCCATACCAAAGGAAAGCGATAGATTTTGGATAAACGAGCACATACGCGCCGCAAGACCAAGTGAGTTCGACGAAACATGTTCATATCTTTCAACGCTGGGAGAGTGCATGTGTGGGTGTGCTGGTCCATTGTGGCATAGTTGCTGCTGTTGCACAAGAAATTGTAAATTCCCTGATTCTCCGCTTTTTTATTTTTTTTTTTGTACATTTTGTATTTGATCAGTGCCACTGCATTGCATCCGCCTCGGCTGCTAGCACTTTGTGCTTTGGCTTGGTTATGGCTTAGACTTTGGCTGTTGTCCAAGTGCCTTTTAAGCCAACTGAACTGCAATCAATCATAAACGAGCTTTTTAGTGCGGCTGCATCCCTTTCACTGACATTTACGATGCACACGTTACACATGAGCGAGCTTCCAATGCCAAGCCCCCAATACTACGGTTACGAAAAATTTTACTTCAAAATAGTTTCGGTACACATGGGACTGATTAGTGCCAAAGCTGCCTGCCGGTTCCCATGCTTGACTAGCAATAGTCGCTTCAACCATATATCAAAATTCGTTTTTATAGCTAGCTGCAGCGTGTAGCGTGCCGCATGTAGCGTAAATGCGAGGGTAGCCTGACCAGTAGGTGCTGAACTAGCCTAGAAGGGACTACTTGAGTTGTATACTGCTGTACAGCGGTTCAACGCTAAGTGGTTGGCGTGAGTCTCAAGTCAGCTCAATGTAGCGTGAGGTAGAAGAAGGTTATTTGGAGCGACTACAATTTTGCTTTGAATATTTATAGAGCAAGTTTTGGTTTGGAATGCATTCTCAGCATCCGTTCGTACCCAAGCGGCTGAAACTTTGACAGCAACTTGCTAATAGAAAATGCGAACCAAAGACTAAGCTTGCTTTCTTGACTAGTCCAATTACTTGTCAGACTGCCCCCGTTTGATGTATGTAGTTGTAGCAACAGGCGCTCCAGACCACACACACACACACACTAAGCCGCGCTCAGCTGCAATTTATCATCTTTGTGGGACATTGCGCGGCTAACCCAGGCGTCTATATATCAATAAACGCCATCTAACCATGCCCTTCCATACTTTACATTCATGTTTGTTGCTTTTCTCATCTTTCGCTTTGTTTTTTTTTTTTTTTGTACAACAGTTTCGCGTCTGGATAAGGAATTTGTTGGGCAATTCGGCCTGCTGCTGCCAGATGTGACCCAATTGCCAGCCACGTTCGATGTTTTACTTGCCAGTTTACAGGTGAGTGTCTGGTCAGCTAGCCAGCCAGCCAGCCATCCAGTCAGCTATCCAGTCAGCCAGCCAGCTAGCCAGTCCTCCAGCGGTTAAACGTGGCATTCCAGCGTTACCGCTTTGGCTGACCAAATAAATTGTATATTTTGTACAAGGACAATATTGGCATTTTCGCCATATGCTGGTGGCACTAAGGCGGTTTTGTTTGCCTCACTCACACCCAAAAATCAGCAATACGATACACCAATATAAACGCTAGTTTTCTATTCCGGCTTACCCCTGCGCGTCCATGCTTAGGCACATAAATCAAGCTCGATTCTTTGTTTTGAATTAAAGTGGGCAACAGTGTAAACACTTTGTTGTAGCAGGCAGGCTTCACTGTAACCATTCCGTTTGTATGTGTGTGTGTGTGTGGTTATAAAAGACGCCCGAAATTGCTTTGAAAGTGCTACGGGCTGGTGAACGTTGGTTGGTGCTGTTTTTTTTTGACCACTTGGTATATAGAATTTATGGCTTTGGTGGCATAGCATTGACCGAAATAAAATTGCGCTTGTGTTGGCATAAACAAAAACCAAACCAATACCAATAACTAACGCCATATTCAGCAGAGCTAACCAAAAAATATTTTCGCAGAGTTCTTAAGAAGTCTGCAGCGGTTGTATTCTCAAAGTGTCCTTTTACCATTTGGAGGTAACGAGCTTCAGTTTACTACCTCAGCGATAAATATGGTTTTAAAGCATCTCTTGGTGTAGAATGTTGTAACCTACAGTTTTAATATTCAGAAACAAAAAAAAATGTAAAAGAGCGAGGGCAGGGTTTAACGAACAACTAAAAAAAAATTACTTTGAAAGTTATCTCTGAAACTTAACCCGCTCGGGCTTCTTGGACCCCGTAATCGGACTCACCGACCCCAAAGAGATATACAAAATATCGCCGGACAACCGGTCCCCAAAAATAATTTGTAGGGTGTGTTTTGGGTTATGTTATAGCACAGCTATTCAATAAAAAAGCGACTTGCGGATCCAGAGGTCAGACCATGTTTTCTCGTGTTGGGGTAGCTGAATCACAGTACGAGGTTCAAAAAAGCCAAGCACGTAAGTGTTCTGATGTAAGAACGCCATAAAAAGAGGTATTTTAGAGGTTATCTTTGAAACCTGCCGTGATAGGGATTTTGACCTCCATCCTAAAAACATACAAAAAAATCTTCGAAAAATCAAACGATAAACACCCATACGCCAGCGACTTGAGGATGCAGAGGTCAGACCATGTTTTCTGAATCGCTGAACCCGAATCTGAGGTCCGCGCCTTGACATAATTTTAAGAACCCCCAAATACGCGGTATTTTGGAAGTTATCTCAGAAAAAAAGTGTTGGGACTGTTTTGACCTCGATGTCCGATTCAGCGATCCCAAAAACATCACCGGACAAGCGGTCTCGTAAAAAAAACTTGTGGTGTTATTTTTCGATAGAACCAAGACAGCTTGGGCTAATTCTGATAGCGGATTTGGACTCAACGCGCTATAATACATAAGAAAATATATGTCTCGTCCCCAAAATTCGGAACTTTGTTTTGTTTGGCTGTGTAAACATTGTTCATAACGAAACTCGCTAAGTAAACCTTTGATAGTAAGTAAATTGGATTTTGACGAATTTTTCTAAATTCAATTAAACCAAAAAAGATAAATTTTTTAATAAAATAATTTTTCTGAGTTCCTTATCCCTGGCTGATTTTTTTAAGTACAGTCGAATTCATCCAAAATAAGAAAAAATGTTGACTACTAGGAAAATGTAATATTTAATTTTAATCGGACCTCTAGAAAAACAGACTGAACACATCAAAAATGTGTAAATTCCGAAATAAACATTTTTCCGGAAAAGAAAGTTTTTTGCCGTTGCTTTCTCAAACCACTTAATATCAAATTTTGCATACCAGGAAAATAAGATGAATTTTTAATTAGAAAAATAATCTATTGCAGATATATGTTTGTTAATAAAGAACCAAGATTTTTGCTACATATTTTAAATACAGCAAAATCAAAAAGATAAATCCTTTTAAAAGAAACATTTCTCTGGAAAAGATAATTTTAAATCTGAGCCGTAACGAAATTTAATGACCACATCAAAAATACCACCAATTAAAAAAAAAAGAATTGTTTCGGAAATTAAAGTTTTTGTTGCTGCAGATTTAGATTTCTCTAACTTCCCCATCCCCGGCTTCACTGTATCTCGATTTCGACAGCAGAAATCATCCGAAACAACACCTATTAAGTTGAAAAATGGTCAATACTAGCAAAAGATGAAAGTTGAGATGATTGAAAACATTCAAAAGCATTCATAAAAAAAAAAAAAACAAAAACCAATATACGTTAGGACTAGCTATGACAAAGACATTTTTTTTTTTGCGGTAGGGAGGAAGAAATGCCTTTACGCATTCACTAACAGCGTCCCGAAAGTAAAAGCCCGTCTTGCCCAGGCAAAAACCTCCACCCCTCTGGAAAGCTATTGAGCGGAGTCATTACATCAGGGGGTAGGATCTCTCTTTATTGGTATAAAATCTTCGTCGTTAGCCTTCGACGAGGCCTCGCCTTTCTTCAGTACTCGCAGTTCTGGACTCTCGTCGGTTCTCTCTTGTTTCTCGGTTGACAAGATCTCGCTTCTTGCAAAAGACATAGAGTCATGGGGTTTTGAATAAGACCTCTTTGATAAGAAAGAAACTGGATGTTAAGCAAAGTCAAGAAGGTAGACTCCTTTAAAATTATATTTTTATATTGTATTTAGAACTCAACTTGCACTTAAAAAACACGATTTGACCGAAAAAAACCAAACAGATTTTAATAAAACAGCTTCGAATCAGAGCTCTCTGATGATGACAAACTAAATGGGCTGTTTACTTCATTCCTTTAGGGCTTAGCAAGATGGAATAATGAGAATCCCTTTTTTTTTTTCTTTGATACCTTGTCCGTCACAGACTACAATATTTATCAGGCGTATTAAATATTAGAAATCGATTTTGTCGAATTTACAGCAGAGCTCCTTCAAAAACACGCAAGAGAAATTTTCACTCTAATTAAGCCTTGGAAAGTGTAATTAATAGGGAGTCAAATTCTGTTTCAATTCGACAAAATCAAATATGAAATGGATTTTTTTTTTTTTTTTGCAATATCTACATGTTTTTGTATCCATTGCCAAAAACTTGTCAATTGAATGCTTTTAATTGTGGACTGCATGTTAATTTTCAATTCCAAACCATGATATACATACGTACATATATAGGATTTTCCTCGTGCTGGTACTCACCTAGGTCATAACTCATCATGCAATCTGCAACAGCCAAAAAGAAGAAAAAAAACATTTGTTTTATGTCTTTGAAAAAGCAAAAAATAAAACGACATCAACTGCAGCAGGAATACCAACAACATCAACGTCAGAGTTGGAGCCATGTCGGCAAAGGCAATTGCTGGCAGTTATAGTTGAGTTCAGGTTCATGTTTCTCGGTATGAACCTGGCCAACGATAACTTCATACAAAATGGCTGCCTATTTCGTGCTTTTTTTTTGTTTGTATGAATTGTAGAGCTGCATTTTCAAGTCAAAATGGCGTCAACGACAAACTGAACATGGAATAAAAAGTTTGCCATTGCCAGTGCCACCAACTATTTTACGCTTTTTGTTTATATCTTTTTGGTTTTAATATATATACTCTATATGAGTTGAGCACTCTTAATTTAGTATGTAATTTGTAAAGCATTTAAGAAGTGTGGTTTCAGCATGGTTAATTTTTTATAAATTTCGTTCAAGATTTTGGCAAACGTAAGGGATTTCGGCTCGATAATAGTGACCTGAGAGGTGTCAACCACAGATGATCAAACATGTTTTAAAAACTTGTGAATGCCTGATTGTATCTTTATTTTCTTTGCTATAATTTCAAAAAATGTCAGTGGAGTGCCTCAAATCTGTTTCGAATTGAATTTAATACAAAAAGAAGAGTGGACAGAAGGTAGAGTAGCTAGAGGGCGCCCTAATTTCTGCCTAGATATATAGATGTAGATGTGACAACCAGATGCAGCAACCAATTGTAGTTCCGCCTTGGTTCAGATTGTCTTCGTAATTTCCAATATAATAATAATAATTTCCCTGACTGACTATTTAGTTAGTCGCCCCTGGGTGGAGCATTGGGGATCTCTATTAATAGCTGTTCGAAGAGAACAGGGACCTACAGTTTATAGCCGAATGCGAACGGCGGTGTCTTGAATTAATAGAGACTTTATTGGGCAAATAGCGTCTTTGAGCTAGCGATGTCAGTGCTAGGCAAATGTACCAGTGCTACTGCGGGGATTCGAGCCACCGACCTTCGGTTTGTAAAGCGAGTACGCTACCACTACGCCACCGACGGCCACATAACATCCTTATATACACGAGAGCTGCTGGTACCACTGGTATACCAGATTGCCCAGGTACCCAGCTGAGGTATCGAGTGATACTGACTGAGTACGTTTCAGATCAATCACCCTATTACGTATAAGCTTACTGCTCATGGCTTGAGATGACAGCGCCTTGATAGAAGTTTGGCTGTCAACAAATATCTCGGCCTGAAATACGCTGCTCCTGTTAGGTAGACGGAAAAAAAGCAGCATCGCTATCGCTTTCGAAAGGAGGTCTTCATCCGTCTTCGAGCCGTCTGTTAGCTCGTTCTCCCTAATGGGAGTTTCTCGCTTCCATTCTTCTCTCTCCGGGATGATGCTGTGGGTCAGCAGTCACTCTCCTTCGTCATGGAGTATGCCCAAATCAGATAGGATACTATTGTGACTCGAAATAGATAACGTAAGAAGATTCAGAGTCATAGAAAAGATGCACAGCATCTGAACGCAGTTCAAGTTTGTCAATTTATGTTAATAGTTTGAAAGCCAGATTAAGCTTTTTGCTCTTTTGTTCGGTTGGTCGTGTTTCTACCGCGCTCCGGTTACTTTTTATTTTTTATAAAAAAACCCTACGAATTTTAACCAATCTTTGTTCGCAATAACTAATAACTTAGTGGTGGTTCATATAATTAAAGTGACAAACTCAAAATAACTGCAACAGTGTTAATTTAATTGCTAAAACATTTTGCTTAAATTCTAAACAGTGCAATTTGTTGTTGCTGCTCAATTTTTGTTTGCATTTTAAGCTCAGCCTAGCCGCTCAGCTTAGTTTTTGTTGTTGTTGCTTGTTCCTCAGTGCGAGCTTTTATTTCGTGCGGCGCTTTGCGTATTCTTCTTTGTGCTGCGCTCACCAACGCTTTCTTGTTGTTGCGTGCATCTCTTCTTTGCTTTGAGCATACGTATTTGTTGTTGCTGAATAACTGCTGTGTTTATAAGCTTTGGGTCGCTTATACACCGTCAGACTCATATACACTGTCTGTCTGCTGCATCTTTTGTAAATAATCATCGCCATGAGTGACCTAAAGATTTGTTGTTATCCATCTTGTCAATGGAGCGGTATACAAACCGAAGCCTGTGTTGCATGCTGGATGTGCGACAATATGGCTCATTTAAAATGTGCCGGTCTGACCGGCCGTGTCTTTGACTTTATACGTGAGGGCAAAGGCCTAAACTGGACCTGCCCAACTTGTCGTTCCGCTGAAGTTGAGATGAAAGCCTTTATGCGCCAGACGAAACTGGGATTTGATGACCTTTATAAGGATTTTCGTTCTCTACAAGATAAGTTTTCTTCAATTTCAAGTATGTTTGGCAATTTGCAGCTTATGAGAGTTTCACCTAAGCGCAAAAAGGCAAACCTACCAGCCATTGAACCAACTTTAATAAATTCTAACCCTACAGGGCTGGACTCGCCTATAACTCCCCGTCCGTCGCAGCTTATTTCGTTTGCTACACCTATACTAGTTCCTTCAGCCGCTGCTAGTGACACGGCTAGTGCTGTTGCTGTTGACACTGGCGCTAGTTTGACTGTAGCTTCTACAGCTCCTACCGTTTCTGTCGAGTCTGCCACTACGGACTGCGCCACTAACAGCGTGACTGATGCGCCGTCCTCTGTCATCATTTTGAGTGGAGTCCCTATACCTGCCGCCCCGCCAACTGCTGACCCCTCGGACTCATTGGTAGGAGTGGCTCCTAAAAAGGCAATCTTCGTCTCCAGGCTAATGCCATCGGCTACTGAAAATTGCATTAATCAATTCGTTTGCGAGAAGCTTAATATTTCTCCAAATGAAATTGAAGTATTTAAGTTCAATTTTAAGTATAAGCGCGATATCTCTTCGTTTAAGATTAGTGTCCCTGATTCTCTCTTTTCTGCTATACTTAATCCTTCATTCTGGCCTACTCATACTTTAGTGCATGAGTTTATTAGAAAACCTAAAAAGACTTTAGCATCTAATGTAGCTTCCTCTACAAGTGTAGTTAACACAGCTTCAAAAAACTAAATTCTGTTCTTACCATTCAATATCAGAATGTTCGTGGTCTCCTCTCTAAACTTAGTAGACTTTTCACCAATAGCGTAAATTTCGATTCTGATATTATTGCTTTCTCTGAAACCTGGCTTAATGCGTCTGTCTATGATTTTGAGATTTTTGTTAGCTCCTATGTAACCTACAGGCTTGACCGGTCTCCCGGTCGTGGTGGTGGTGTACTCATTGCTGTAAATGTAGCCTTAGAATCTCATTTACTATCTCTAAATTTTCCAATAGGCATTGAGTTCATTGCGGTAAAAGTGTTTTTTAATAATTCCTATATCTATTTTACTTGTTCCTATATACCTCCTTGCTCCGACTTGAGTGTATATCAGAATCATCTCACTGCCATTCGTATGGTGGCTGATTCTGTTGGTACTCGGGATCAAATTGTTGTCTTAGGCGACTTTAATCTGCCTACATTATATTGGCTTAGTTCAGTCAATTCTAGTTTTCTTTTTCCATCTGGTAATCATGAGTTTGTTACAGGACTGATTGATATCTCTCTCAGCCAAATAAATTTTATACATAATTGCTCAAATAGAATGCTTGACCTCGTTTTTGTCAATGATAATTCTGATTTTGAAATTTCTAGGGTCTGTCCGCTCTCCGTACCCGAGGATCCGTACCATCCGACATTACAAATCTCTTTAAAATTTAATGGTCTCTACCGAAATCAGCCACATGCTCACGCTCTTCGGTATCGCTGCTTTCGCAAGTCTAATTTTGTCGGTCTTAATAAATTTTTGTCCGAAGTTAACTGGTTGCCTTTGTTGACTACTAATGACCTTGACTTATCCATTTCCAATTTCTATCGGGTTTTATACGCTGCTTTTGATCTCTTTGTCCCTTATTCTGTCCCGGCTCCTTCTTTAAAGCCGCCTTGGTTTACTACTAGTCTGTCCTCTTTAAAAAATCGCAAGTCTTCTTCTTACAAAAAATTTAAGAAATCTGGATCTCCTGTCGACTTTTATAAGTTTTCTATTTTACGCAGCAAGTTCGTCCTTCTTAACAGAATTTGCTACAATAATTATCTTTCCCGCTGTCGGCTTAACTTCTGTAGTGATCCTAAAAAATTTTTTTCTTTTGTTAATTCTAAACGTAAATCTTCCTTATTTCCTTCATCGCTATATTTCAAAAATGAAAGCTCTACTAACAATTCTGAAATCGCCGACCTGTTTGCGAAATTTTTTCAAACTACCTATTCTGTCAACCCTAATTGCATTGACCTTAACTATCCCTATAACCTACCACATTCAAATCTTATTGCTTATCCTGAAATCTTCGAAACCGACGTTTTACAATCCCTACTGTCCATTAAATCATCCTTCTCCCCTGGCCCAGATGCCATTCCTAGTTGCGTCTTAAAGCATTGTGCTCACTCTCTTTCTACACCATTATCTGTTCTTTTCCGCACTTCATTAAAATATTCTTATCTTCCGGCCATCTGGAATGAATCCTTTATTATCCCTATTCACAAAAAAGGTTCCAAGTCCAACATTGAGAACTACCGCGGTATTGCCAAGCTTTCATCAATTCCAAAAGTTTTTGAAAGGATTGTAACTTCACAATTGCAACACTACTGTCGTTCTTTAATGTCGGATTCCCAACATGGGTTTGTAAAACGTCGGTCCACTTCTACTAACCTTTTAGAACTTTCGTCTCTTATTAATCTTGGTTTTACGGAAAAAAAACAAACTGATGTCATTTATACTGACTTTAGTAAAGCATTTGATTCGGTAAATCATAGTCTTCTACTTGTTAAACTGTCTCGTCTGGGGTTTCCGTCTTGTCTTTTAAATTGGATATCGTCCTATTTATCCAACCGAGTCCAGAAGGTAGTTTTTAAAGGCTGCGAATCTACAGAAATTATGGTCACGTCAGGGGTACCTCAAGGTAGCCATCTAGGCCCTCTTCTTTTTAACTTATTTTTAAATGATCTCCCTCAGGTAATCTCATCTTCTCACATTCTTATGTATGCGGATGATGTTAAACTCTGTATGTCCTACTCCGATAATAATAAGTACTTACTTCTTCAGCATGATTTTGATAACATGCAATCTTGGTGCAATATCAACCAACTCTTTCTCAACAAGACAAAATGTAACGTTATGACATTTTATCGTTCTGCTCCTTATTTGGCTACTTACTCTTTAGAATCTTCTACCTTAGAACGCATCAAGAGTGTGTCTGACCTTGGTGTTTTGTTTGATCATAACCTTAAATTTAATAACCATATTTGCAACATCGTGAATAAGGCTAGAGGTGTTCTTGCTTTTATTAAGCGTTGGTCCAAAGAGTTTAACGACCCTTACACAACCAAACTTCTTTATATTTCTCTCGTCCGTCCAATTTTGGAATATTGTTCCTGCGTTTGGAGCCCTCAATACCACCTTTATCAGGACATGATTGAGTCCGTACAAAAGCAATTTCTCCTTTTTGCACTTCGTGGCTTAAACTGGGACCCAAATATCCGACTGCCGCCATATTCTGATAGACTTCGCCTTATAAAATTGCCTTCCTTAAATCATCGCAGAACATGCCACGGCGTGTTATTCTTGCATAAACTGTTACTCGGTCTTATCGATTCCAATGTACTCCTTAGCAAAGTTACTTTGGTCATACCATCCAGAGTAACTCGTAATTTTCGACCCTTAGCCTTACAATTTTGTAGATCTAATTATGCTTTGCACGACCCTTTCCGTGTCTTATGCTCTAACTATAATAACTTTTACAATTTCCTCTCTTTCGAACGGTCTATTCAATCTATCACTTCTTCTATCTTAAGTCACCTTGACTTGCCACTTCGAGCATCCTTGACCAATCCTATATTATGAGTCACCCACTTGGTCAATGGTGATCCATTGGCTTTTTTTGCGATATAATGTTTAATTTTTATCTTGCTTCCTCTTTTCAACTTTAATATTGTAAATCCAAGTTTCTGGCCAGTTCTTGATGTGAGTTGGTGCATATCATTAAAAAGTTCACCCATCGGGCTAGAGACGCGGATTAGTTCATATCAATTCCCTCGCTCTATTTTCTTTTCTAAATAATTTATATGTACTTTTTTATAATATAATGTCAACTGTACGTAGTTGTACCCCTCAAATAAATAAATAAATAAATATATATGATATTACACCACAATTTGTATCAAGCTCAGAACTCCGTTCTTTTTGAATTGTCAAGAAAAATTCCGCTTTCCGTAAATTTGGGAAAGCTACCAAAATTGGCATAGTTTCTAGAGCTTATTTAAAATAATTTTGTACTTTTTTTCTAAGCAATTCCATACTCAGCTGTAAATCATTCCCACAACTACGTCCCAGCACTCCAACGATCTGTATAAAAAATAGTTACCCATTGTCATGACAATCTCAAATTTTTTGCATTATTTAGTTAAAAGAAAACTCTGTAAGAGCACATAAACTTCGTCACCAGGATGTAGCCTTTTTCCGCTCTTGTTTTTTGTTACCTTTTTGCTGTTGTTGGTTTATGTTTACTCCATTTGCTGCTGTGTGCGTGAATTTTACTTCTTCTTTTTTTGTTAAAGTAACTGTAGGTTATTTCACCTTTTGTGTAACTGCAATAAAGGATACCAAAACAGAGAAAAAATTGTGAAATAAGCCAAACGAAATAATTTGCAGGTAAAGAGCACGGCGACGATGAGGACAATAACAACGCTGGGAGATACATATGCCATCGAAATAAAACCGAAACAAGGCTGGCTGCTGTTGCCAAGTGATGTCAGCGATTTATTTGATTTAAGGCCAAAAGAAGGCGGTGAAGGCGGGCAAGGCGGAGCAGCAGCGGGTACAGTAACAAAAACAGCCAAGTTAACAGCATCGCACTGTAGGTGTCGATATTGCAGCATGCAGCTGCTAAAGGTGAGTAGCAAAAGGGGATTGCAAGTGGGTCAGGAGCGGAGCCAAGGGTGTCCTGGGGTTCTGGAGTTTCCAACCGTCGAAATAATTCAAGTTTTATAAAGTTTTTACTTACCGGTCAGAAATCATACAGTGAATGCAAGGATCTAGTCGGTTAAGAAAGAGCATTTAAAAAAAACAAAACGATGTATGTATATCGATTCGTTGGTAAAAAAATGTTTCTGAAAATTCCAGTGTCTAAAAACCGAACTAAGTTTGTGGTGAAAATTTATTTAAAACAAGAACTCGTTCATTATTATTATACCATGTACAAAGAGTATATTAAGATTGTGAAATCTTCTGTTTCTCGAAGACTTCTGGGAACTTCGGGACAAAGGAACGCAACCTTTAGTCATAGACTGCATCAAATATGCATCCAAACTCATTCGTTTTAAAATCGTATGAACACTGCAGAAAGCAAGGAAAATACAGGGTGTATCCCGATCTAGATGTCCCGACTGAACTGTTCTCCTGAGAAACACGCAGGTGGAGGAGCCCCTATTTCATTACTTGTGTCAAATCGATATACTACTACATATATTTTATATATATTTTTTATTTTAATTTTATTTTATTTTTTTTTATATTTTTTTCATTTTATTTTATTTTAATTTATTTTATTTCATTTTATTTTATTTTTTTTAATTTATTTTATTTTATTTTATTTATTTATTTTTTAAAAATATATGGTACTTTATGCTAGGTTAATGAGCTTTAACTACTGGCCTAACCAAAAACATATTTAAATTAGAGTGGACCGTTATTTTAATTTAGACTTTAAAAAAGCATTATATTAAAAATTAAAATTAGAATGAGGAAAAAAATTGATGTGAATTAATACGCGTCTCTAGACCGATGAGTAAACTTTTTAACGATAAAAAAGAAATAAAATAGTTTTACAAAAATAAATCTTCAAAAAATTAACAAAAAATATTTTTTTAGCTTTTATATAAAACAGTGCCACGGTACCGGCTGGTGAGTAAAGCGAGCAGGGGGCGAAGCGCCTTAGTTTATTTAATTTAAATTTTCTTAAAATTAGGTTTAATAATATTCAATAGTTTAGTCAGAATAGATTAAAAAGTGAGAAATAGTTTTATTAATAAGAGTTTTAAAAATTAAATGTTGAACAACAACTTTTTTACGTATGAATCGATTTACACCAAATTCTGGGTTTTTTTCAAATTCATTGACACTACCCGAAACCAAACGAAGTTTCTTTCTTTAAATTCTCTACAATCGTTTTGCGCACTTTTTATTTTCCTAACCGACTGCACCCTTTAGACCCCCCAACATTTTTGTTCTGGATCCGCTCCTGAAACTTATTTCTGGATGCTGCATCTGCAGCTGTAAGTCATCACACCGTTCAAGTGCTGGTCGTATTTTCATCTTGTAGTGCTTGCTATTATTGAATTTTGGGCATTTATTTTTGTGTTATTCGATTTTTCGTACTTAAACGATTTTCATCTGTATTCTCAACGTTTTCCTTTGTTTTCCGTTTGCAGCTGAAGAATCATAAAATCAAACGTTTGGGCACTTATTGCCCCTTGGAGCTATTTTCTGGGTAAGTACGAATCTTGGGAAAAATGCAATAGTATCAGCATAAGAATTTTTAAAATCAACAAGTATATGTTCCGTAACTACTGGTGGCTACGGATTTTTGAGGTGCAGCACGGCTTTAAGTCATAAATTTCAATCTGCTCCATTTGCGTGTCCTGTCGTGCTTCATAATGCCAACACTTTTGGGCTTCTGGCAGTGGTGCTACCTATGCGCTTTTTTCCTATAACTAACCTTGTAACCTGTAACCCTGTAACCTTACCCAGCGTGTCTTACATTGCATCTGTGTGTGTGTGTGGTACGTTGCACGTTGCATTTGTGTGACCGCGTCTGCCATTTTTGCTCTGTTTCCTTGCCAGCTTTTATTATTATGGCCAGGCTAGGCACAGGAGCTCGACCAGAAGCCTGGCTCTGTTCATTCGTTTATTTGCGGCCCGCTGTTTTAAGTCATGCGTGCATCCGTGCACGAAATTCAATTTGCTTGCGCTTTCATTCCGGTTTACCGCCTTTGCTCTTTCTCCTACTCCTCTCTGACTTTTCCGCATCTATATTGCATGTATAACTTTATAAACTTGTGCCATCCATATATGTATGTATGTGCTCTATATATATATATATATATATATGTATATATATGTAGGTATATTTTTTATCATTCTTGTATTTACGGCCTTTGCACCTTAAAAAAAAATGTACAATAACTTTGTTGGCTTTGTATTTTTCCTTTTTTTGGGGTATTTGTAGTTTAATGCTATTATTCCGGGCATTCTACGGTTTATATATATTTATTTTTTGTTCCTCTTCTTGTTTTTTTTTTTCATTTGCTGCTTTTAGTGCACCCGGCCGTATGCTTGATGCCTTGGATGCACTTTTCGCCTGCCCGCAGAATAATTTACGTGTTTTTCGGAACGGCAATTTGATTTACGGTGATCATGCGAATTCGATTTCCTGCGAGGAATTGCATACTCAAGTTTTTCGAGGGTAAGCCCAAATTTTTTTTTATTTTTTTTTTCCTTGTTTATTATGTGTTTGTGAGCTTAATTTAATATATTTTTTTCAGTATATTAAACTGGCCACAAGGTCAGCACTTTAGTTAATACATAAAACTTTCTACAGTAGAGCTTGCAAAAGTATACCAATAATTTTTTCGCATAAAAAGAACACATTTTTCACTGTTGACAGACGTATTTTTTTAGGAATAAGTTAAAGCAAATGACTTTTAAAATTGACTTGACCTGGTAAATTTTTTTATGAGAATACTAAATTGTGGATCTTGCATTTTTTTTAATGAGACAAAGTAGAATGTTATTTTTATACCCTGTACGCAAAGGGTCAAGGGTATACTAGAACACCAGAAGGTGGCGTAGCAGACCATTTGTTCTTTAAGGCGTATACGCAGCACGAAATCGCGCGGAATCGCAAAACTTCATATAAGAAAAAAAATACCATTCGGGATATCCCATTTGGGATATTTTTTTTATATGAAGTTTTGTCATTCCGTGCGAAATATTTCGTGCTGTGTATAGGCCTTTACGCCAAAATGCTTATCATATCTTAATAAATTTTCCAACTGAAAACTGCTTGTATATTGTGTAGAAGCAGTTTGGCCTTAAATAATAAAATTTCAATGATAATATATACAGAAATACATTTTTTCCGAGAAAAAGGGTACAGGGTATACATATGGAAACCGGTTGGCTTTATTTGTGTGGGTGTAAATTGAAATGAATGTGCCTTACGGGGAATGGGACAAGATATCAGCATGATTGGACTAATATTTTCTGCCTAAATGTCTTTGTTTTTATGGTATCTTAGAGCTAGGTGCATAAGAATGGACAGACAGAGTTGATTCTTTTGGGTACAAAGTATGAAAATTGCAGCCACAGAACCAAAAAAAAGTTGATCCTATACTTCTTGGATTTCCTAAATAGCTAGGATTAGAACAACTTAGAAAATTGTTTTTATTAGCTAAACAGAGTTCTTAGTAAATCTCTTAAAAAAAAGCGCTTTAATAGCTTTGCGGTGTTTGTAACTTTATTTTTTATTTTTAAAAGTAGTTTCCGAATGGATAACACTGTTATTTTGTGGATTTTCCGCCATTTATCTTGGTAGCTCAATCAAGCTCGCTTAAACTCTGCCACCCAAGGTGAATCTTATTTGGATTAAGGACGTTTCAATTGAAAGTACTGTACCACATAACGAAAATAAAATTTTTTTCATGCCGGTAAATTCATTGAGAGTGTTCTTTTTTCTGGTCTCAAAACAAGTTCTTCTATTCCAAAAATGAAAACAATTTATTTTTAAAAGAGGCCAGAAAAATATTGTTTCAGTGTTAAATTAATATTTTTTTCACCATTTTAGATATTTTCCAATATTATTTTTGTTCTTAACATACTTATTTTTAAGATTTCTTGTTCTCAAAAGAAGTGGTTCAAAAAATGAAAATTACACTAGTTTACAAATTTTAGGGTCATCAAGTCAACCTTGAACCTTGTGGTCCTATGTTCCACCTTGGAACTCTAGGAAATATATATAAGTGAACATTGAAAATGAAAAGTTTATTAGGTTAATTTTGGGTCGAGTAACACGAAAATGGCATTCATTTTGTTTTCTTAAAAACCGTTTTGGAGATTTTTTTCGAAAAACATGTTTTTGGGTACTTGTTTCTGTCAATATCTCGTGAACCAAATTTTGTATCGACATAAGAGATAAATGGATCGAAAGGAATTGATGTGCTCTTTGCGGTGATATACGATATGTGCAGATAAAGTAAAAATTATTGAAGTTAAAAGCAACCAAAGTCAAAAAAAGTGTAATTTCGAACATTTTTCAAAATTAAAAATTTTTGGTTTGCTTTTAATTAAAAAGAAAAATTACCAAAATTTTTTTTAAGCTTTGACCTAAAAGAGAATTTTTTTACAAACATTTCGAGCCTAAGATCTTCAAAATCGGGTAAGCAGTGTAGACGTTATGGAACCATATACGAAAAACGCGATACAAAATTCTCTTATGTCGACACAAAATTTTGTTCACGAGATATAGATTGACATGTTTTTCGAAAAAATATCCCAAATGGTTCTTTAGAAAAAAAAATGAAATTATTATTCGTATTTCTGGACCAAAAATTATCCCGACAAACACTTTTATACGAAGATTCAATTTTCGTGTAATTGAGTGCTTTTTATTATTAAAAAGAGCCAGAAATATATTGTTGTAAGATTGCTCATATGTGAAATCGAAATTGTGGTCACGATTTTAGATTTTTTCCAGTCTAATTTTAATTTTAAACGTTTTAATTTTTAAAATTTTTTGCTCTTAAAAGAAGTTTTTGCATACTAGAAATAAATAGAGGAAAGGCTTGTAAGTTGACACACCATAGCTTTTTTAGCTATATCTCGACATTGAATACACATAGGCATCAATGTATATATACCTTTGGAAAGAGAAAAGAAAGAGCTATAATTCACAATAAGCAAATTATTTGAAATTTATAAATTTTCAAAAGAGTTTGAAAACGACCACCAAAAAAATAGGCTTGTAAGTTGGGACACCTGCAAAAATCGCCGAAAATTTGTGAAAACTGAAAAAAAACGCATGATTGCTAAAATTAATAAAAAAATTTATTGATTTTAAATTTAACTGAGCATTAAATTGAATTTAAAAAAACAAAAAAAATTGAACTTTCCACAGAAGTCAAAATTGTGGTCTTTTGTGATAGGTTTTTCTAATAACCAAACCACTGTATGTCCGAAAACCTTCTTGATTATGAACGTTCATTGAATTTCAGTTCCACATATATTTTCCTTGATTTTTTATTTTGATTTGATCATTTTTTGAGCGCAATCAAAAATATTTTTTTTTATTTTCTGATTTCTTTAAAAAAATTTTAATATTTTGTCACACACACACTGCGTTTTTGAGTCTGTTCGCATCAAAAACACATTAAAATTGTTTACGGCGTATTTGCCATAGAAGACAGGTGGAATTTTGGTCACATCAAAATCGACCAGGTGTGCCAACTTACAAGCTGTGTCAACTTACAAGCCTTTCCCCTACAAGTTGTTCTTAAAATGAGCAGAAAAAGTTGCATCAAGTTAGTTCGCAATTAAGATGGCGTTTTTTTAATATTTGGCATTCGTATCATTAAGATTTTTTGGTCTCAAAAGAAGTTGTTCAATTCTAGAAATGAAAACAAGAATCGTTTTTCAATATTGTGGACAGTCTGAAATCAAGATTTTGGTGTCGATTTTTTGTTTTTTCCAGTTTTATTTTAATCTAGCGCTACTTTCGTGACCACTTGGATACAATTTTTTTTACCAAAAATCTTGAATTAAGACTGTATTTTTTTCAGTATTGAAACCACTGCTTGTTCTTAAACCGATTTAATAATAAATTAATATAATAATTTCCAATATGGTGCTTTACAATAAAAACAAGCCTATATATAAATGTAGTCATTTTAAAGTTTTTCCTAATAACTAAAAATTTCAGATTTTCGTCTTTAAAGTGCCATGGTTGACTAAAAAGCAAATCACCGCAAAAATAGTTTTTTTTTTGCGAAAATATTTAAAATCTTTTGTTGTCACTTCACTGCCTATTTCAATCCACTTTTATAATCACTTCTCCATTCAGTGCTTTTAAAAACACTTTTTCCATATTCTGCTAATATTTTATTATATGTTAGTCTAATCTTTGCCAATTTTGTTGCCAATTTTTGTTATACACGCAAATATTCAATAAATAATGCAAACAACATAAAAATACCAAATCTCTGGTGCCAAGCGTTAACAATACTATTTTGATTTTTGTTTTTCTATTTTTATTTCCATGCTACTCAACACCTTTCGACACACATACACACACACACAACCATACACTCACAATAACGAAAAAACGGAATATGCATTGAAAATGCTAACAAACGAATTTTTCGAAAAACTGACTCTGAAATTCTCCAGTGAAATTATGGTGCTTATAAAACATTTGTTGGTCGCCACTCTGCTCAGGGAATATGGCAGCCACGTAGCAGACGACAATGTGAACTTAGCAGCTGCAACAGAAGCAGCTTCGAGAAACGTGGAATCCAATCCAGTTGGGGAGAAGACAAAAGCTGAAGCTGCTGAGGTGGCAACTAAATCCGGAACTGGCTCTGGAGAGGGTGGTGGATATGGCAATACTGGTAATAGTGATGGTGGTAATAGTGGCTTTGTCAAAGCTGTTGCTGCTGCTGGTCAGCCACAGTATTCCTCGAGTGCAACAACAATGGAAGCTGCTGAAAAAGCAAACCAACGGCATACAAAGCGTATCAGAATAACAGCAAAAACATCAACAACACCAACAACGGAGCCAAAACAAACAGCAACAACTACAGCAACAACAATGAGCTGGACAAAGTCAACGAATGTGGTGGCAATGGCAACTCGAACGGAAACAAAAACGGAAACGGAAGCAGAGGCGACTCAAGCACAAATCAACAAAGCGGAAATATTCCGCTTACCAAAAAATTGTGTGCTGCAAAAAATTTTAAATTTACAATTGTTGGCCAAGGTGAGTTTGCACTATAGTCGCTCTAATGTTTACCTTGGCAAAATACGAGTACAAGAAAAAATAACAACAACAAATACTGCTGGAAATTCTAAGCCACAAAAAATTTGGGAATACCAGTCGTTGGAATACGGTGGTATAGTTTGTACCCTTTCATATTTCTAAGATATTTAGACTATTTTTAAGTCACTACCTTAGAATTGTGGGAATCAGAAGAAAGTAATTATTGTTAGTAATTCGATACATTTTTTCTCTAAACAAAAAAAACTTTCAAACAAGTCCAAGCCGCTTTTGTGCAGTCTAAAAATTATATTACTTAGTTATTGAGACTGAATGTATGTGACTAGTTTTAAGTCAAAAATTGCTTGTCTACCAAGCAGTTTTCAATATGTTTTTTGTTTCTATTTATATTTCTTAGATATTTTGTCTGAAAGTAAGTGGCAAGTTTTAAGTCCCTAACTTAGAAGTGTGGAATTTACAAATAAAATATAAAAATAAATTTTACTACAAACTCGAGACGCTGGCTGTCAGTTGTAAAAAAAATCGAAACTGCTTTTGTGCAGTATAGCAAGCAGTTCAGCCTCTTTTCTTTTTAAATTATATTTCTGACATTTTTATTTAGCCAGATCATTTTTTCTGAGATATTTTGTCTGAACGTATTTGAAAAGTTTTAAGTTCTTACCTCAAGCAGTGTGGCAATCAGAAGAAAGCAAATTCTACTAGAAAATATGAGAAGATGGGATACAGTCGAGACACTGCCATTTACGTTTCCATAAAACTCCAAACAAGTCAAAACTGCTTGTTTATAGTTCAACAAGCAGTTTCCAATCGTATTCTACTAGAAATTTTTGCCAGAAAATGGTATATCACATACATTTTTGCCGTAAAAAAATTTTTTCAAAGACGAAACTACTTTGGTTGTATGTACGTGAGGTCTTAAAAGCTCATCTTACGAGGCGTAGGCAAAAGAAAATAAATTGTACTAGTAATTTTTGCGAGTAAACGGCATATAACATACATTTTTCCCGAAAAATTTTTAAAAGTTGAGTTCGTTGAGTGCAACAGCCAGTTTTCAATTACATTTTTGCTGTCAAAATTATGATTTTAGAAATTTTATATATTTCGAAATTAAGGTCAAAAGGATTTTTTTTAAATTGCTTAGCAAGTTAAAGGTTACGTTAAGCAGTGTGCAAATCAAGAAGAATTCAGGGAAGAAATAGAAAAACGACTAGAAAATCTTTACAAAAAATTGGATAAATTCAAGGCCTTACCCAGCAGTGGTACAAATATATAAATAGTTTCAAAGCAAGCCCAAACTGCACATGCAGTTGTAGGAGATTACTTTTGGATATTTTCACTGATTTGGTTGTGGTTCAAATCTTGTGGAAATTCAGAAAAACAAAAAAATCCTTAAATTTGATAAAGACGGGACGATAACTTTGATAATTATACCCTGTACCGTATGGTACAAAGGGTATATTGTGTTTGTGCAAGCCGAAAATATATGTAACGTACAGAAGGAGAAGTCGGAGACCCCCCAAAGTTACCTAAAGTATGATCAGAGTGACTAGAGAAGTCGATATACCCATGTCCGTCTGTCCGTATGAACGCCTAGATCTCAGAGATGGTAAGAGCTAGAGCAACCAAACTTTCAGATAAGATCCCTTATTAATCAATAGGAGACAAGTTTATTTTATTTTTTTGATATCGGGACTACATTATATAGCTCCCATAGGGGTGTTTCAGAGGACCTCGAAAAAAAGCAAAAGTTTTAGATGGATAATTCGTTTGTTTATGAAGATATCATAACCAAATTTGGTAATCGGAAGTTTTTTAGAAACCCCCAGCACTGTACCAAATTTAATCAAAATCGGTTGACTATATCGTATAGGTCCCATAGGATCGATCGGTCGAAAATTTGTTTTTTGTACAAAATTCGTTGTGTTTCGTTTGTTTGTGAAGATATTGTAACCAAATTTGGCATTCAGAAGTTTTTTGGAGATGTTCAACACAGTACCAAATTTGATCAAAATCGGTTGACTATATTATATAGCTCCCATAGGGCCAATCGGTCAAAAAATCGCTTTTTGTACAAAATTTGTTGTGTTTCGTTTGTTTGTGAAGATATTGTAACCAAATTTGGCATTCAGAATTTTTTTAGAGATCTTCAACACTGTACCAAATTTTATCAAAATTGGTTGACTATATCATATAGCTCCCATAGGGCCGATCGGTCGAAAAAAAGTTTTTGATTAAAAATTCGTCTGTTTTTGGTTGTTTATGAAGGTATCATAATCTAATTTGGCAATAAAATGTCTTTTGGTGTTCGTAAGCAATTTACCGGATTTTATTGCAAGCAGTGGTACAGGGTATCCCAAAGTCGTCCGCGCCCGACTTTAACGTACGCCATCTTTTTTTTTCGATTTATTGTTTGAATCTGTATCCAAAAAACCTGGGACGTCAATGTTCTCACAAAACCTCCAAAATACCTTTTTTTTGTGTGTTTCGGTGTTATTTACGCTTATCCGGGAAACGAAATCTTCAAACTGTTTCATCGCAGTCTAACAAGCAGTTTTAAATCTGAACTTTTTTCATGTCTAAAACGTGAAAACTTATTTCGAATAAACTTTTTTAAATATATGATTTCCAACATCTACCTGCTCATACAGACGGACGTGGCTCAAGCGCTATCCGAGGTGATGCTCATCACGTTTGCTTCCGTTTGTGGCACACATCACGCGTATTCATGACGCGCAAAGACCCCATGCGTCAGGGTATACAAAAAAAAATACTACTAGAAATTCTAAGCAAAACACAACAACTGCTTGAATGAGTGTCAGAGTTAGTGAATAAAGCAATTGGAATAGGCAAGTGCAATTGAAAGATGGCATATCTAGCATTTTCAATCTGTGGTAGCAACTTATTTTTTCAAGTGTAGCCTAAACAACTTCAATAAGCCATACAAAACACAGCAGAACGGAAGAGAAAGAGACAGAGTGAGTGAGGGAGAGTGGTCGGAGTGCTCTATAGATAGACCGTATAAAAAAAAAAAAACTGGTACAAGTAGGTGGTTAGGTGATGGTGATATTTCAACAATACTTGAAGCCAGTGGCATTGCCACAGGGCACAAAACGTGGCACAAAAGTGAAATTGAAAAGGCAGCTAAACGACTAACGGTCAGTGGGATTTGGTAAACGTCGCTCACTTGGCTGCCAGCCAACACCGGACAAGTGCTAGCCCTACTCCTTCACCTCCAGCAGCATCGCCAAGTGTAATAAGGTTTTTGTTTCCTTTTGTATGGCAAAGAATTCCACTGTTGGTCTACGATCTAACTTTGTTTTGCCATTCTCGATTGCAATTACAGCGGCATTTGCGCTATATGTGGCAGACGGGTTGTGCCGAGAACTCAGCCTCCAGCTACAAGGCACTGCATTCCCTGCTGGCTCAGAGCGAACTGAAACACCTTGCGCCGGAACAGGAGTATATGCTGGGTGCCACTGCGCTGGACTGCTCGATAATGGTGACGTTTCAGGAAATAGCACATTGTGCGGATAAAGGGTAATGTGTCAGGATTCATTGTAATGGCTAATAAAGTGACTCATCATACTGTCTATTGAACATTCTAGCGTCAAGTCTGCGTCGGAGTCGGAGGCAGGGTCAGCTCAAGCCTCATTGTCCTTGGCCATGCTGCCGAATCTGCAGCCTTGGCATGTGCATTTGGACCAGTTTAAGCGTGACTTCTTAACCAAAGTAAGTGTACTGGATCTGGATCCCAAACCGGATAGTCATTTTCATAAATTTATAAAGCAAACAAAAGAAATTGAAAATTGTTCAAAAGCATTTAATTAGTTAATAAATAAAGCTTACGAAGACATCAAAACGAAAAAAAATCAAACACCAAGGCACATTCAATGCGGCGCGCAGCAAACTGTGCTACACTTTTTTTTATACTCTTCAAATTGGTCAGAGTATTAAAAGCTACTTAAGGAGTTTGTAACATCATTGGTAAAAAACACTACGGATTTTTGCTTAACCTTTGAGTTTTTTGGGACAAATTTCCACATCTTGATTTAAATAGATCGTTGTAATTAAAGTTTCTTAAGGAGTTTGTGACGTCTTTAGAAATTAAATAAATTTTTGTTATAAAAAAATTAAGATTTTTGCGCAACCTTAAGATTGTTCATTTTTTGGAATAAAGTGCCACCTACTAAAGCAAATGTATCGTTGTATTTACAATTAAAGAAGTTTGTAACGTCACTAGAAAGTACTTTTTTTTTTTCATTAGAATTCAGATTTTGACGTAAACTTTTGGGGATAAAGCGCCAGCTATTAAAGCTAATGGATCGATGTATTTATAGGTAAAGGAGTTTGTAATGTCATAAGAAAATAAGAATCTGTAAAAAAAAATGATTTTGGCGTAGCCTTTGACTTTCAATTTTTTGGCATATAGTGCAACTTCTTGAAGATCGTTGTATTTAAAGTTTCCCAAGTCCGATTTTGGTGTAGACTTATGACCTTACATTTTTAGTGATAAAGTGCCAGCTCTCGAAGATAATGGGTTAGAGTATTTAAACTTGCTCAAGGAGTTTAAGACGTCAAAAAGTTGAATCTAAGAGTTAATTTTTTGAACAGGAGTTTTTGAACGTATAGTCGAAATTTGGCTCTGTTTTGATTCACATTTTCACAAAAATTTTTTAAAATTGAAATTTGCAAATTTTTAATGTTTTTGTCTTTATAAATAAATTCAAATTTTCCCAGGCTCAATAAATATACTTGCACATAGTCATGTTAAACTTTTAATGCATTAAGATAAAATGTTCAGAAAAAAACTTTAAACGAACTCAACCAACAGGTGTCACGATTTAATAATTTTAATTTACCTTCTATTGTACAATATACTGTTTTTTCCATATCAATGCATTAACTGAAAAACTGTTTCCAACTAACGCGTTACGAATTTTAAAAAAAAGTGCTTTTCACTTTTTATTAAATTGTGACTGAAATACCTAACATTTTTGAAGCAATTTTTTCTATCTAAGTTGGCAGCTTTTTGCTTAAAAATATTTTCAATTTTTTTAACATATTTAAAAAAAAAAAATGAAATTTACCTATTTTTCTAAAGTAAAACTAATTTAAATATGAACTTTTTTTTTATGCGTATTTTTATTCCTCCTTTATATGATGTGAATATATCAAATATTTTTTCCTTCAAATTGTTATGACAAATTTTTTTTTTACTGCACTCCAAATATTTTAATAATTTTTCATTCACTGTTTATATGATGAAAAAAAATTTAAATATGGGCGACCGGAAGACGTCACGTTGAAAAACAAAAAAACAAATTGATTCTTAAAGAGTATATGAGAGCCTTTGCATGAACCTCTTATATGTAGGGGAAAGGCTTGTAAGTTGACACAGATTGTAAGCTGGCACACCTGGTGGATTTTGAAGTTCCATCAATGAAGTTCCACCTGTCTTCGATGGCAAATACGCCTTAAACGGTTTTAATGTGTTTTTGATGCGAACAGACTCAAAAACGCAGTGTGTGTGTGTGACAACATATTAAAATTTTTTTAAAGAAATCAGAAAATAAAAAGCATTATTAATCAAGATAAAAAATCAAGTAAAATATACTATGTGCTGGAACTGAAATCCAATGAACTTTCATAATCAAAAAAGGTTTTCGGACATACAGTGAACAGACAAATTGTTTTCAATGCATTCCAAAATGGCTTCCTTTTAGCTTGTAAGTTGTCACACTTATATTTTAATATTTTTACATTGCTATGTTATTTACATGACTTTTTTATTGTTGTAATCCCTTAAATAAAATTAACCATTTATAATGTAAGAAATTCGAATTTTTTTTACAATTGGCTTAAAAATATTGAGTCACACGCGTTAAGTTTAAATTCTGAAATTTTAGGAGAAATTTTTTTAATATAAATTAATTTGCATTGTTAGCTTATAAAAATCATTAGACCCTTTGTAAACTGAACTTTGAGTATGTGTTCATATTTCTATTACAACTACGTGAAGCTCCAGGGGGTGTGGGTCTGGCGAAGCGTCACGATCATATGGAAAATCTTCAAAAATATACCGTCACTGTGTCACAAGGGTGGGGGGGTGTCTATTTTGACGAAAATCAGCGTCACGTAGTTTATGCATGATCCCTTGGTGGTATATGTTGTCGACGTAGAAATGTTAACTTGAAATTCAGCTTAAAGGTAGTGATGCGAGCTGGAGTTCCTTAACTTATGGTATAGTTTTTTTTCCTATAAAATATTGATATTGAAATATTTTGTAAGTACACTGATAAAAAAAATGCTGAATTAAGATTTTCAAGATTTTGAAATTTTAAAACAAGATCATAATTACTAAAGTAAGATCAAAGATCTTGAAATAAGATTAAAGTTCTTGAACTAAGAAAAAAAATATGACCAAAAACATTAAAGGAATAAAGTTTTAAATTTAGATTTTTATAAGAAGTAGCTGCACCTAAATGAGATGCTCTATAGCAAAATCGTCGAAGAACTCAATATCTCGGTAATCGATAAAATTGCTTTATGAATAATCGGTGCTGACCTGTTCCATTGCAAATAGCAAATACTTTTAGCAGTCTCTCTGAGAAAGGATTCTACAAGCTCTTAGGAACTTATAACTAATTAGTCAGGACGAGTGAAGTATATATCGCAATTACGCATAGAGCATTACGACTTCGTTGGCCAGCAGCCTTGTTCTAATACATATACTTAGGTGTGTGTGTTTGTGTGTGTTTCGGAATTCTGGTCGCACCTCTAAAAACGTTTTACCGCAGCTTGACAGCGAAAAGGCAAACGGCGGCAAACAAGCCACAGACCAAAGAGCTGCGCGGTTGTTGCAGGGGCAAGTGCTCCCTTGAACCGTCCGCGAAAAAAAATGAGAGAAAAAAAAAGCGAAATATATGTATAACAAAATGGCAGCGCACATGCCGTGAACACTCCTTAATTAATTTCCATGCGAATGCGACGTTACGGCAGGAACAGAAACAACAACAGGCGAACATACGTTGTAAGGGCGCCGCAGGATATGTCAGTTACGGGCCCTATGTCTGTGTGTGCGTGTGTAGGTGGCGCCACTGTCTCATTTTTTTTATACCATATTTTATTTTATTTTTTGTTTTTTATGCAAAGTTATGCTGATGGGTTAAGCCCGCGTTGTGCCAGTTTTGTGGCAACCTCCGTCAGGCGTTGTTCTCGCTTCCCGTAAAGGACAAACTGCAGTTGCATTCGTATTAGTTTTTGTATTTGTGTGCAAAGTAGTTGTAAATTTGCGCAGATTGAATTAGACTAAAAGTCGAGATGGGCAACAAAGTTGTGACATTCACCGAACACCAATTGGACGACTATCAGGTGAACTAAACACTTGCTCCTGAAATTTATTTATTTATTTTAATTCAAATTACATTTCCTTTTCTACTTAAAGGATTGCACGTTCTTTACACGCAAGGAGATTCTGCGGTAGCATTCAAGTTTAATTCATTCAATGTATCACGGGGCGTATGCTTTATGCGGCACACAAACTTAGTCTCCAGTTAATGGCGTGCAGGACAAACCATTCGTATTATATTTTTGGCGTAGGACATAATAAGCAAAAACTATTTCATTTCGTTTTCATATTCATATTATTGCCATGTCAAATACATGCGGAGCGTAAAAGCAGGGCATCCTCCATTGTTTGTGCATCCTTTTGTTCGCCATGTTAAAGACTAAAGAGCTTGAGAGCATGCTTTTCATCAGGTTTTGGCTCTCTCTGTTTTGTTTATATACCCTTCCGGGTGGTATAATAGCATTGTTTTGCAATTTATTTATTAAAAAGTTTTCATTAGAACAACAAAGTTTATCCAGTAGTGTCAAAAGACATGAAGCTAATAGCATTGAAAAAAAAAACTATATGAATCAGTAGTCATAGCGATGCATGAAAGTAAAACACCCTGCAGCACTTTTTCCAAAAAAAAAGGAATTTTTTGAACAAAATTTTTCATTTATGTGTAAAGGATTGTAAGTGTATTCTAGGAAAAGGATAACTGTGGTGCTGTGGCAGGCGTATTGCAGCGTTGTTTTGAAAAAAGACAACGTTTCGTATTTTTTTTAGAGTCATATGATTTTACATATTTTTTTTTAATCAAAGTGAAATTTTGTTGAAGTTGTCTATACCAGGCGTACAAGAAACGGTTTAAGATATCAAGAAGAATTCAATTAATTCGACTATGTGCGTATTGTGAGGATTTTTTGGCAAAAATTTAACATAGATAACCAAACATAGCACAATCGAGGTGATGATAATCAAACGGATAAAAAGAACTTTTGGTCAGATACACCTCGTTCTGGCTGTTACATTCATTGCACGAATCTGTAATGTCCTTGTCCCAATTTGTACGGGGTCTTTACACTGAACATTTCCAACATTTTTGAAAAACGAGAAATAATTAATACAATGTTTCGCTTGTTTTTTTTCATGTGTCTAGTCGTCTTAGGAGAACTTTTCAAACAATTTTGTTATGCATTTTTTTATATTTCTTAGAAGTTAACGTGGTTAATATTCAAAAAATTTTGACATAAAAGTATTTGGGCGATTTCGATAAATTAGAATATATAAAATTTGTAGTCAAAAATTATATTAAAAATAAATTTTCTTAATTTTATATGTTCTTAAGCCTATAGCTAAATATTTTTAAACGTAGGACATTTATTTATTTATTTTTTTATTTTATTTGAGAGGTACAACTAAGTTCAGTTGACCTTATATTATAAAAAAAGTAGGAAATTGATATGAACTAATCCACGTCTCTAGCCCGATTATAAGCAAAAACTATTTGCAATGAGTTTACAAATTTTTAAGGAGAAAGTGTCAAGATACTCGTAAACTTTAGAAAGAATTACCGCTAAGCCTAAATACCTTTCCACACTTAATTTTTTTTTTAATTTTAATATTTGGATTTTGTCCTACATCACCAAAATACAATGCTCTAAATGCAGTTTTTTGAAAAATTTGAGAAGTGCTTTTACAGAGCTGAAACTTTGAAATTGGACCCTTTTTACAAAATTTTTGATCGCTCTACTTTTACGGCCATAGCCACACTGCGTATACGTATTTTTTTTTAAGTATCTTAATTTTGGTTTTTTAGAGTTGTGGAGTTTTCATTCCAAATAACATACGTATATTTGCTAAGCCTCAGACTAAAACAATTTACAATAAATACATTTAACAAATATTAAGCAAATACTTTTTATCATTAGAAGGAAATCTCTTATCGAAGCTTAAAGTAAAAATCGTCACGTAACGAATAAATGTAGTAAAAAACAAACTAAAAGTCGAATCAAATCCCAGTTTTGATTGTCCATATGAACTTGGAATATAATTTTTTTTATTTATTAACTACTTTGTAATAAATATTTTTCCCAAAATATTAAAAGAACTTAGTTGTCAGCAACAAAATAAGGCAGACTACAGTCAAATGTACTTAAAAAACCAAATAAAAGTTTCCTCGAGTCGCAGTTTTGATTCCCAGTATACTATATAATTATTTAATTCCTATTTTGTGTTTATTTTTTTTTCAACTCTTGTTAATAATTATCTTGTATTAAATAATCTTTAAGGATTTATTTGTTTTAACAAAATAGAGAAATCGTCACGTAACGAAATGAGGCAGCCTACCTAGAACCCTAGGTTCGATCATTCATATATAAGTACTTAGAATATAATTTTTTTTAAATTTAATAACAAATAAATAATTGTCCTAAACTACTACCTAAATGAATGTTACATTAATTTTTAAAAATTTATTTGTTATTGTATATAATTTACTATTTTGTTTATAATTTTTTTTAAAACTTTTTGTATATATTTTTTAATAAAAAATTATTTTTATTTTATACTTTTTCCATATAGTAATTTACTTTTTTTTAAATTTATTTAATACAATATAGAGTATTTAATACCAATTAATAATAATTAATAATTTGTACATGACTAATTAATAAATCCTTAAATATTAAATTAAAATTATATTATTTACCTTAAAAAAAATTAGCGTATAGATCTTCGCTACGACGGAGATCCCATTTTTTAAAATTTCCCTTCCAACCGTAGCCATGTTTTTTCCTATTTTAAAGTTGAGGGTATGTTTTGAGCTTTTGTTGCGTATAAAAACCAGCTGTTGGTCAGAGTTTGCATACTTGTCAAAATCGTAGGGTTGCCATCACACTAACACTATCATCTTTTTTACATATGTTTTTCAATTTTCTGTCATACCGAATGTTTTTTTCAATTTTTTTTTGTGTTATTGGTTTATTGCAAGCAAGCACCTGGTGGTTGCTGATTAGTTAGGGTTACTATCACACTATTTTTTTATAATGTAAAAAAAGCATCTTAGCCAAGAATAAAAAAAAGAAAAAGCTATAAAAAATTAAACAAAAAACTTTTGTGTGAAATTTTTGTATATTTTAGTTTTTATCCCAATTGGGATATCCCAAATTTTCGAACTGCGTATGGGCCTTTAGTTTGAAATTTATCCATTACGAATAAAAATTTAACTAGAAGCAAAAAAGCACCTGAAAGTATATAAACAGCTGATAGCGACTTGATAGTGTGAAGACAATTTTCTTAATTTCCGTATTTTGAACAGTATACCCCGTGTTTAAGGTTAAAGAAAAATTAATCTCAAAAGAACATTTATAATACCCATGAATTTTTAAAATGCTGATAAAGATCGTAAAATAACTTTATCCGTAAGGATATAAAAAAGTCAATGCGATAAAGTTAGTTTTCCCTCTTGTTTTTCATTTATTATTTATTTCACAGCGTGCATAAACGTTTTCGTGAGCTACGTCCGGATTTGGTGCCACGCCAAATGACCGAGGGTCAGGCCTCAAGTGTCAAGGTTCCACGCGAATGCATTGAGAAAATGCCGGAGTTGCGTGAGAATCCATTTCGCAGACGTATCTGTAAGTATAAAACCCAAATACTCGCTCGCATTTATAACCAAGAAAATAATCTGTACGCCCATTTGCCACGCCTCCAATGCCAATGCGGAACGATGCTCCGCCATATTGTGTGGCTCTCAGGCGAGGCCTTCTCACGCGATGGTCTGGGTAATTTATCCTTTGAGGACTTTTTGGACGCGTTGTCCGTGTTTAGCGAACAAGCGCCAAGAGACATTAAAGTTTTCTACGCTTTTAAAATTTATGGTAAGTTTCTGGCTCCGCTGTCTCTCTCTCTATATGAGAACTTTCTCTGCGCTTTTGCCTTCTTTTTATTCTTTGCCATTTTTGTTGTTTGCTACTATTGTTGTTTCTGTCTTTGTTTATGCATTTCCGCTATGCGTGTGTATCTGTATGAGAGTGTATCTGTGTCTGCTGGCTTTTGTATCTTGTGGCATGCAGAATGGAACGCATTGCGTTGGTTTCTCTCTGTAATTTGTGGCCATGTGCCATTGGCTGCAGCCAAAGTTCAAGGCCAGTCATAAATTCTAATAAGTATTTTAATTGAAATTTAAATTAGAATTAAGCAAAGATATTTCTTAAAGCTGACAAATTAACTTATTTCAATAAAAATTTGTCTTTTTTTCATGGGCTAGCACTGCGTGCTATTAGACTGTACTCTAAATGCTCAGTTAGAGTAGCTGGTAACACTGGCACATGAATTTAATTTAAGCCAGTATAATAATTAGTCGAGACTTCCCTTTACTTATACTATTTTTCCTTAGTTTCCATACTGTTACAAGTAGTTGTTAAATTTTCATAAATTTGATGCAGTTCTTAGGAACCATTGACGTATCCTCGATGTTGGTTTTATTTACTATAGCAAGTACATAAGAGGGTATCTGGTTTGGAAAAGGTGATTGCCATGCATTGTCGAATCCTGGGCAAATATCAGGCAAGAGGACTATTGTTAAGACCTGCCCTCAGTGTTGGCACGTTTGGGACTGATTGCAAGAAAGGAGTTGGGAATGAGTTAGTTGGCAGTATCCAATACGTAACCGCGAAAATGCACTGATCCTTGTACGGGAGCAATCCGTTGGGAGCTTGACTTGAATCAGTTTGGTAGAACCAGAGATATTTGCTTTTAAGTAAAGACACTTTTTTTTAATTTCGAAAAGAGGTTTTTTTTGAAATATCTCGAAATCTGTTTAATGAAAAAATTGTTGAGCTTCATTTTCGGTTTTAGCGTGCCATTTTACTACGGAAATGACTAAAACATGTTGAGGATACAAAAATTTATTAGTTACCTGCAGCGCGTCCCGAATGTAGGTGCCCATGTAGGTGAGCTTCTTACAAAGTATGTTATAAACATTTTTAATATCTTGAGTAAGATAGCATGCTAAAAATTAAATTTTCATCCACTACAATATGTTTTTTCTATTCTACCACCTTCTTTTTTAAAAAAGGAAAACAAACATAAGCAGCGCAAAAATTACTTAATTATAGTTACATGTAATAAAAAAACAATTTCCTTTGTACAATAAATAACCAAAAAAAACCTTTTCTGAAGTTTAAAACAGCTGAGTGTTAGTTAAGAGCTCATTGTTGAGCATTGAAAAGAGCAAACCATTCATAACCTTTCTTGTAATATCCATCAGGGTTCAATGGACAATAGAAACTAGAACCATAAACAATTACTTGTGCATCAAATTAAATTCAAAATTTTGACAACAATAACCTTTGTATACATATTTTGAAATGTCTGTCAAAACATGACAGCTTTAAAATATACTAAGTACACTGTGCAAATGCTCATGAAAGCAAATAATTTATTGAGTGAATTGGGGTGTTCACTTTGTGTCGCATTATTGCTTAATGGTAAAAGGGCAACAACTATTTGTACTTTCGAAAATGTGCACTTATGCTCGATACGCATTCTTTTGACTACGAAAAGTAGGGCATTCTCGCCCAAAAAGTATTATAAAAAGGTTCAATTATACTATATACTACTGAAAATCACAAAATATGCCTATATTGTGTTGGCAAATATCCAAAACTTTATCTTTTCTTCTTTTAAATAATATTTTTCTCACTCTTGTTACTTTTCATCCTTGTTGCTCGTACAACTTGCTTTCATGCCGCGTTGTTAGGGTTGTTCACGCCTTCACGCAATTATTCCCGATAAAGTATAAGTAAAAATTATCGAATTTACAGACAACCATTTTTCAAAATTACACATTTTCGGTATGCTTCTTATTAGGAAAAAAATGTGTAAAAATTATGTTAGGCTTTAAGCTGAAAGAGAATTCTTTTACGAACTTTTTGAGTCTAAGATCTTCGAAATCAGATAGGAACTGTATATGTTATGGAACCATGTACGGAAGTTCCAATCTTCACTGAATCACACTTTTGTATGAAAACTACTGTAAACTAGTGTAATATAGCGTATTTTTTTACGCAATGTTTAATGCATTCCTTATGTGGTACATTTAGGGATTACCCTTAATTTTTTTTGCTTTTACCAAAGGCGTGGCGAAGAGAAGACACGGGTGCAGTCCGCATACTATAAAAAACGAAAAAACAAATGTTTTTTACATAAGTTTTATATATGTAAATATATATATATAATTCACCCATATTTTCCACAATTTTTAACCAGTTCAGATTCTTTTGTAGGAAGACCTTTCTCACCAGACTTCTCGCTTATTACTTTTTTTCAAGGCTTCACAAACATATTTCATATTTTCCTATGGTATAAGTAACACATTCCGTTGAGTTTGGAATACAATTAATTTTTTTAAGTAAGCTTCCAGTAGCTTTAAAACTCTGAAAAAAAGTTAATCATTAGAAATTATTTTATTGATCTTATTTTTTTACATCACCTCTTAAGCTTCTTGGCCGTTTCTGTTGCACAGTGTATAGTATACCATGTTTACACAAAATACTTTGTACTTTTGCATAACTTTATAGATTTCGACCAGGATGGCTTCATTGGGCATGCCGACCTCATGTTCTGCCTAACAACAATGACCAAAAACGAACTAAGTCCCGAGGAGCATCAGCAGATTGCCGACAAGGTAATCGAAGAGGCCGATGTCGATGGAGATGGGAAGCTATCAATATTGGAATTCGAGCATGTAATATTGCGTGCGCCCGATTTTCTATCCACATTTCACATAAGAATATAAAATTTTACATATAAAGCTTCAATGTGTGTATTGTTATGGGGCTTTTGCTTAAATTCCATCAATTTGTTTATTATACTTGGTGTAGATGAACGAGGGTAGTTTAAAAAATATTGGACACAGCCAAATGTTACCATTTTTGTCTAAGTTTCAGCCCCCTATGCAGCCCTGCGATAAAAACCAAAAAAGACAACAACTTTAGTATTGCAGTACGGAGCGATCATACGATTTTTGATGAAGAACAAACGATGCTATTAAAATGAAGAATAACAGAAGAATTTGGACAGCTGAATTTGAGAGCGGATAAACAAACATTTTTATTGATATTTAGCGATATTTGGCGATGTCTGCCGACACTTGGCGATGTTTAATTGCAATAGGAATATATTTGGATATGTGAAAATTATTTTACAAATGCATGTAAGATCGCGATATTCAGCGGTGTTTGGCCTTGTCTGCCGATATTTGGCGATCTTCCATTGCAATGGGAGGATATTTGAATATGAGAAAATTATGTTACAATTGGGTGACGCGATGTTCAGCCATGTTTGGCATTGTCTTGCTATATTTTATCGATGTTTTATTGCAATAAACAATTTTTGCCTCGTTTAACTGTGTAGGTAGCTTGGATCCATTACAATACATTAGAATTCAATGACCTCTTAACGCAAAAGGTTCTATGTCAATATGATTGTACAACATAAACATGGATTACCTTGAATAAATGATCCAGAGTGAGATACAGGAAAAGGTGATGATGACGACTTTGAATAAAGCAAAACGATAACTTTATATAATCCCGTAATTTTCACAAAATTTTGTACTTAATAAAAATTTCCGAAAATTTTGTAAGAATTGCATTGAATGCTGGAGTACTTAGAATGATTTTAATATAAGGTATAAAAGGTATGACTTAAATTACCGTTTTTTTTTTAAATTCTTAAGATACAGAAAATGATTATTAAATATAGAAATAATGTTAGAATTAGGTCCTGCTCTTTTATAGTTTCGCGGCGTTTCATGAAGATTTTGAAAGATTCAGAAAATGATATTATATAAAGGTCATGATTCAAAATAATTTAAATGAGAATAAGGTCCGGCTTCTTTTGTAATTTCTCAGAGTTTCTTGAAAACCTTGATGATGATATCACATAATTTAAAACTAGGATTTTTTATTCACAAGATGACATAAATAATTATAATTTCTTGCTGTTTTTAACATTTCTTAGATTTTCTTGAAGTATCTTAAGACCTAGCAGATGATATCATATCACGGTCATCAAATAGGCAAGAATGTTCCTACTGTTTTATCGATTCTCAGAGTTTCTAGTTTTTTAAAAATTATAAAAATTAAAACAGAGTCCTGCTGTTTTATTTTTTCCCAGAGTTCCTTTAAGATTCTAAAGAACTAGAAGATGATACGATATTAGGAACTTAAAATAAATTTTTAGTACCAAACTGATATAAATAAGAATAAGTTCTTGCTGTTTTAGCGTTTTCCAGAGTATTTTAAAGTTTCTTCAAATCAAAAAGAAATAAGCTTTTATTTATAAAATAAAAAAAAAAAAAACGTATAGGGCGCTGCCCTTTTATTGATTCTCAGAGTTTCTTGAAGATTTATGATATGTTATTAGCTCATAAAAGAAGCTTCTATTTAAAAAATTATATAAAAAAGAAAAAGTTTCCTGCTATTTAATCATTTACCAGAGCCTCTTGCATAATCTTAGGATCCAGAAGATTATTATTATACATTTTATAAATTAAATTTTTATCCCAAAAATAAATGGGTCACCTATGGTCCATTCTGTATATAAGTCTTACAATATGTTTTAATTTAAAAAATGGTAAATATTTAGCTTAGCTTTTGAAGTTTCATGCAAAATCTTAAGATGCAGAAGATAATAATATACCTATAGCTCGTGGACTAAGCTTTTATTTAAAAAATTTTAAATATAAAAATTAGTTCCCACTGTTTTGGATAGAATGTAATAAACATCCCCTTTTACAAAAAGATTCTAGGCAAATATAATGGTAAGAAGACAAACTTCAAAAAGAACAAAAATCGTTTTCAAATTGACGAAAATTATTATAATATTTAGGGCTTTATCGGGACGGTCCGAAAGTGTCTAGCAAGTTATGAAGTTAAAAAAAAATTGTTTCGGTACGGGCACGAATTTCCTTTACCGTTCCCAATCCCTCTTTACGAATTGGTGCCCCAACCACAATTTGCTCCGCATTTAGCCAGCTCTGACCATTGTAATTTTTCTATCGTGAGAAATTGAATTTAATTTTGAGAAAGATATTAAAATAATTGAAGTCTTGAGAATTAAAATTTATATTTTTTTTGTCTTGCACAAAGTTTTTTGCTTTTAGCTAGTACGATAACTTTTCAGCCTGCCCTCGTGTAAATGCGAGTGTGTGTGTGTTGGCGTGTGTGGTCTGTCTACTGCATTGGCTGGCCAATTGTCATGACAATGTTCATGTCAAATGTCATGGCAGTGTAGCAGGTATTATAAAATTTATAAAGCCATATATGCATTGCAGCCGGGTTCCCAGGTCCCCAGGAGTCAAGCCGGCAACCACAACAACAGCTCTTGCAACAATAACAACAATGGCTGCAGCTACTTACAACAGCCGTAAACATGCCTCTTTTTGTTGCAATTGTTGTCGTTGTTGTTGTTGTTATTGCTATTGGCATTGCCGCCATTGCTGTTGACCCCAATTATAGAGAGCAAAGTAGTCAATGGATGTGCTCTATGAGTATTTGGCCAGTGGCCCAATCTCCAATGCCCATTGGTTTCATTTGGTTCAGTTTTTCGGGTTTTTGGCTTGATTCGGTTCGCTTTGCTTCAATTTATGCGCTGACATTTGTTGGCTGTCAAACTTTTATCAATTTGCCAATTTTGGCTTCAACTTGTTTGTGGCAAATTCATTTTGGCGATTTTATTAGCTACCAAAAAGCTACTCAAATGCAATTATTGTAATTGCTTTTACGAATATGCCGCACTTTATGTACCACCACATAGTATCTAGTGCTATCTACCTAAAACTCTCCTAACTCCAGACTATAAACTACAAAAGTGTGCATCCTTTCTGTATCTGTGTGTGTGTGTGTGTGTGTGTGTGTGTATCTGTGAGTCTGTTTGTCTGTTTGGTTTTTGTGTGCAAGTTTTCCAGCTAATTGACTTCACTCTAATGATGTCTGCAAAAAGCATTTGGAATGTAGCTCAGTTGCGCTGTGGCTTCGTCGTTACAACAAGTTCTACATAGCACTAGGGTCCAAAGAGCTACCCTTTCAGAATGCTCCAGCAGACAATGAGATGCCACATAAATTACAATTTCTTGCGAATATATAATATAAAACCAAATAGAGTTGCTAATTTATGTAAAAAACAATACTTCCATGACCTTGTATAGAAAACTATATATTATACGTTTAATAATACTTTAAAAAAGTTTTAAAATAAATGAGATGCATTTTTTACAGCAAGCCCTACCATGATGCTTTTAGATCGTTTTTTTTTCAAAACGCTCATGCAAAAAATTTTGTACATGATTTACAACTGCGTCCAAACACTGTGCAACAATTTATTAGCGCGCTGTATATAAATCCGAGCTAGAAAATATCCAGCACGTCGGGGCTCTGAGATAACTAAATTAATAAATAAATTTTTAAGGAGATAACCTAGAGAAGCCTGGGCTGCTCGAATCTTTTGAAGTTTGGATTCAGATTAAGCGCCCAAACACGAAAAGGATAGCTCCTGGCGCCTGTAAAGATCAGACCAGTTTTGTTTTGTGGGCCCTTTTTATAGGTTAGTCAGCTAAATCAGTATCCACCTAGTGAATTCTTATTGGGTACGGTTTTTGAGGCACTAACAAAAAACATAACGTTAAGTAACTTTTTAAAATCTTCTCTAACTTATAAACGAAAAGGATTAGGCGCATCGAAAAGATTTTTCGTCCGATTCGGCCGTGCTCTGAAAAAGGAATCCGAATATTTTATTCCCAATTTCACCAAAACCTATTTTTTATGTGGTTTGATACAGACTACTTTGTGGCAGGAGGAATTAAAACGAATTTGTTCAAAAGTGTACGCATTTTAAAGTGAAATAATTTTTAAATATTCTTTAATATTATTTCATTATAATTATGCGAATTTCAAGCTATATTTATTGAAAATTATTTTTTTTTTCTGAATGAAGCTACAAAAAAAATATTTACAACTCAAAACGAATTTTTGCTATACGTTCACAAACACAAACATGGTGCATGTCTGGCATAAAAAATGGTTCATGTCTTGCATAAAAATATGTCCTTTATAATAAGTATGTATATAAGGAAAAAATTACGATTTGCTAGCACGCAAAAACGTAATCGAACAAAATTTATTCGTTTTAGTTTTACGGAGCATAGGTGATTTTGTTCGAAAATAGGGCCAGAACTATTTTCAATGATTCCTTTAAACGTATTTGGAAAAGATTTCAATATAATTATAATTTTAAAAATTTAATTTGACCAATATTAGGTTACACCGGTTGACCCCTGGGGGGAGTCACACATAGACTGGATAGTCTATTTTTGATAAATGACAAGGTAGTTCTTTGGCTTTTTAGCATAACCGGTTAGGCCACGTTTCTACTTTTCGACATTTTATGGCTAAAAAATGTTTTTCTGCAGATCGACTCAAAATGCCGTAAAAACCTAATAAGTCTGCCGGATAATACGAATAAATTTAAACTGATATTTTTTAAATGTTACAGAATCTGCAATAAGCTAATTAAACTAAAAACAGTTTTGAAAAAAATTGGCTTAACTGGTTATGCCGCTGAAATGCGGATGATGTACCTATATGACGATGATGTTTATTGGATGCATTTATAGAATCATGCTTGATGATATAGAATCTGCTTTTTTAATCGTAATACTACTTCTTGTCGCTTTAAAAAGAAGTTATGTGGTTCTTTTCATACATATTTTTCGAATTTTGGTTGACAACGATCTAAAAATTGCGAAAATATTCGATTTTTAATACAGGTAGTGAAAATTTGTTTAATAAGTACAGCAGTTATTGGAACACACTGAATATAAGATACTTTGTAAAGATTGTAAAATTTGGTAGGTAGACGAGTTAAAAAGACCGAGACAACTAAGGGTTGGCAGCCCTTAAAATTTGGTTATAATATTTTAAAAGTCTTTTAGGGAATCGTCGAATAATTCGAACTCAAATGCTTATTGGGTTTTTCATTTACCAATTCAACTCTCGAAACATAGTCCTAGCATAAGTTATGTTAGGTTAGTTAGGATACTCGGCTCAAGCCGATATCTTCCAGAGACTTTAAAGCCATTGTGATGTCTTAACATTTTTTTTTTAAAGAAACGGAAAAAGGGTTCTGGCAAGGGGTCGAAGATCTGTGGGATAATTAGTGCTCCTATTTGCTGCCCTTGCTAAAGCATTTTAAGGTTTTCATAAAAAGAAGCAGCTTCCCTAAGTGCAGATTCGCCAGACAGCCTAGATCTTCAAAGAATCGCTTAGCCAAGTGCAAGCTGCGGTTCCTAGCAGCTGTTCGTTGCCTTCTATTCTCTTCTCATCTCCTACAACAGAAGTCTTTGGGAAAAACATGCTTCATCTTAGCCATGAGGCCAATGGTACAGTGCCCCCTTACTATTTCTATCAACATCCCAGACCTAATTCTAAGTCCTTGAGTATATTAAGTCAGTTAAGTCAGTTACCTATAGGCAAATTCGAAAGCACCTTCTGTGACATAGTACATTGGATTAAATATTGCCTAAGATTCACTAGAAGGTACAATCTGTCCTCCGCCTTAGGGTATGCCCTATTATGACGAGCAAGGAAGTTAAATTCCTTGGAATTATATTTACAAGAAAACTCAGGTTCCGCTCTCAGGTAGAAAACATGACAAATAAATGCATAAGAGCTTTACACATCTACAGAAGGATAGCCGGGTTATCATAGAGAACATATTCCAAGATTATCCGCTGGTTATATGTAATGGTCATAGGGCGGATGCTCAACTATATAGAGGCTAGCCTGTGTATGTTGTGCATGCCATGATAATGGGATACATCTCGACTACGAAGCTGTCGCATGGAGAGCTTTGGTGGAGATTACCTCTGTCCAAAATTATCTTAAGAGTGTATAGAGGCTAGCCTGTCTATGTTGTATATGCCATGATAATGGGAAACATCTTCCAAGATTATCCGGTGGCAATATCTAATGGTCATAAGGCTGATGCTCAACTACGGAGCTGCTACACGGAGATGTTTGTTATGTATGCCATGAGAACCTATCCTACAGCAGCAGTGCAAGCACTTTTGGAACTAGATCCGTTCTATTTCAGTCGAGAAAAGGACTTATACTTAGGAAACACCTGGGTATGAAGAAACCTCCCAACACACAGAGTGCGACGCTCTAGCCTGAAGAAATCCATCTCTCTTCCCTCTACGGAGGGCAAGAGTTGACCCGACTAGACCCAGCCCAAATAGTGTAGTCTGGATATTGAGCTATTCGAGGGCAGGAAGGGAGCACAATAGATCCAAAGGATCCGTACATTTTATTTGGATTTGTTTTTTGCGTGTCCCAAAACCGAATTTTTTGCTGTTGCCATCTACTCACTATTCGCATAGCCTTACACATTTCACAAGGGAAATTTTTTTATGCAAGACATGAACTATTTAAGCCATGGACCATATAAAAAATTCGGTTTGAGTTTGAGTGATTCAGAAAAATATAATTTAAAATATTTATCAATAAATATTTAACTTGAAATTGACATAAATAGAATCTAAGAATATTTAAAAAATATTTCAGTTCACAATGCGTACACTTTTCAACCAATTTTGCCAATTTGTTTTAATTCCTCTTGCAATAAAACATTCGGTTTCAAACCACATAAAAATTTGCTTTTGTGAAATTGGGAGCACCAAACATTCGATTTCAAAGCGATTCCGAATAAAATGTTCGGGTTCGTTTTCCAGAGCACGGTCAATTCTTATAAGTAGATGCTTCCAAAGAAAAAACTATAAATCTGTCTTTTGATTGCACTGATCTAGAGCATATAAGAATAGCGTATGTAACTGCTTTCATAAACCACAAACATTATGGTATATAGCTAATATGCTCACTGATACATAGTATTGCATGTAATTAGGATTTGCCAAAAACAAATTTGTACAAATATTGCATTTACATATGTAAATAAATAAATAATATTGCAATTTACATACACTGAAATCAGTTTTGTTTTTTTTATTCTTGAAATGTTATTTAAATCACGTTCAATTCATATTTAGTTAAGTTTAATTTATGCATAATTACATACATATTACAATAGTATTTTTAAACTTATGCTTAAACATTACAAGAAAGTCTATTACAAGTATGTAATACATAATTGTAGTAAGTACATACATATAAATATATATATGTAGTTATATATATATATATATTTGTTCAATGTAGGAATGTGTAGTTATATATATATATATATGAATATATATATTTGCAGTACTTGTTTTTATAGTTTAAATACATTTAAAAGAAATCATCTATAGCATATAGTAGCAAGTATATGTCAGTGTATTTCAAACTGTAACTATTAAACTATGTACTTTTTTGGATTTTTTTTATTTAAAATTCTTTATGTTTTTCTTGTTCTTGTTTATTACTATTAACTTTATAATTATGTTGGACATTTTACTATAATTCGTTTATGTATGGGCATAGGGTCTATGTAAAGTTTGCTTCAATTATGCATTTTTTTTTGTTATATGTTTATTTGGCTTAAAACTAAATTAGTTCAGCAAAATTAAAAACTAATAAAAAGGCTATACACAAAAACAACAACACTTAAGTTTAGGCTACTTACGAATTATGTACTAGTACAAATGCATACATGTATGCCTTATATATAGTATATGTATATAGCTGTTCCAAATGTACCAGCTCTGATCTGCCGCAGATAAGAACTGTCATATCAAAGCTAAATAAAATATTCCAAATTATTGTTATGCTTGAAGTATCTTAATATTCATTTGTTTTTTTTTTGCGTCTTTTTTTTACAATTTCAGTTGACCTTTGGGTCAACTTCTTAAGCTTTATGATAATCAAGCCAAAACTGGCACAACTTTTTGCATTTCGTATACAGCAGTTTCTCAATTTATCAATCATTAAAATTTTAGCACTAATTTTTTTTTCAATATTACAATTTAATATATATTTATATATATACTCTTTTGCAATTAATGCTAAATATTTAGTTGAACTAACTTGAACTCGAAACACTTTGTTCGAGCTGTTTGCTAGCACTTTTTTTTAAATTTTAATTTCACTTAAATCTATAATGTTTAATACATTTATATAATTGTTTATTATATATGTTTCTTTTTTTTATGTTTAGCTTTAAATTACTTTTTGTGGCTAAAAATAGCTTATTCAATGTCTTCTCAAGTTTTTATATTTATTCTTTTAGCAACTTATTTCTTTCGTATACATTCGTTTACATTCATTATAGTCTTTTTTAAGTTTAAAAATAAATTTTAACTTAATTTCCCATGTTTAAATTTTCACATAAAACTGAAATTTTAATAAGTATGCGTGTAGTTGAAAAAAAAAGTTTTGAAATAAATTTGTTCAGTGACTGTCAAACTGTGAGCTTTTATCTTTTAAAAGTCATGATTTCCACCACAATTGGAGAAACCGTAATCCGAAAAGCTTTCAAAGCTTTTCAACAAATTTCAGTAGACCGAATTGTGGTGCTCATAGTTATTATGATGATGCAAGTATGACGGAATCGCCGTGGCATTCAACTCGGAGGCGCGTCGTCGCAGCGCGGCAATGCTGTGACCCCGCCAAACATCTTCCTCGGTGGCGGCTCCTGACGGCGATTGCATGGACTGATGGCAATGCGGTTGCAGATGGCCACTGTTGCTGCCTGCGTCCTGCTGGCCAGGACCAGTAGGCATGCCGGCCATACCATTGCCAGGACCAACGCCGCCACCGCCGCCGCCTCCGCCGCGTACGTTGTTGCCTAGATCACCCAATCCTCCGCCGCCTTGTTGTTGCTGCTGCTGTTGCTGATGTTGTTGTTGCTGCTGTTGTTGTTGCTGTTGTTGCTGCTGTTGTTGTTGCTGTTAAAAAAACAAAATAAATTATTTAATGAATTAATTAGAAATAAAAAGAATGTACGATTGCAAAATAAGTTTAAATCAAGGGCGGCCATCTGCAATTATAAAGCAAAGGATGGCGACATCTATTTCCCTAAGACACTAGCGCCATCTAGCGCTAAATAAATGCGCATGTGGTAGCTTAATCCATGGCAGCAGAAATTACTTTCTTTAGCTTTGAGATGAGATGTTCATGCCGATTCTGCATTTAAGCTCCGCATCACAATACAGTTCAACTTTATAGTTGCAATTGTATTATTTTCAAAAAGTCTTTTTTTTATATTTTGTTACTATAACAATAAACTGCATTGTTAAATGAACAACTAGGGCTAGGAATCAACATCCAGAACAGGCCTAAATAAAGAAGTTTCTACAAAGTCAATATTTTGAACGATTCCTTGTAAGATTCCCGGCTAGTGTTAGTATACTCAAGAAAAAATTTCTTAACAAAACGAGGTGATAGCAAATGCCTAACAACAACTACTAACAACGAGATTTGTAGAGCATACTTTTTTGGGCTTTGTTTTTTTTATCTAACAATTCACAACTGATATACACTCTCATGTGCTTAAATTGGAATTCGTGTCAGTTTCAAATATTAGGCCGTGCGTCATTTTTATTATTGATAGATATATTGTTGTTTTCTTTTTCTATAACGTTAGAATTTTCTTTAGAGAAGCATTTTTCTAATAGGGTTAATGTGATATACACTCATGATGGGATTACAAATTAGAATTAAAATGTATTCTGAATTCTCGAATTGCTAAGGTCTAGAGGATGATATTTGTCTTTGTCTTTGCTTATGACCTGAGAGAACAATCAAAAAAACAAAAACTTTCTCGCTCGAATCCTAATGCTTAACGTGAACGAAGGATTTTTTTTTCGTATTTTCGTATTTTTATTTTTCTGAATAAAAAGTTGTTTTTTGAAATTGTTAGAAATAAGTTTTTACAGTTTCAAAAACAAATTTTGTTCACGAACTTGTTTTCAGGATTAAAATAATGAAGCGCGCACCGGGTCGCTGTTAATAGCAATGATATAGGTTCGAGTGCTCAGATCCTTATGAATCGAATTTAATTATATTAATAGTACAGTTGACTGTCTCTAAAAATGTCGATTTGGATATCCAGTATCTTAATCTTATTCCTGAGAGTGTAAATGCAGGTGATAAGTTCGTCGCATAACTATGAAGACTAAAACTTTTTATTTTTAAAAATTAAATAATTATTGCATATTTAATATTGCAGCTTTAATATTTGGCTGTTGCACTGTTTAATATATAGGGTGCGCCATCTTGTGGTAACCGATCATAATTTTGAATAAAAAAGACAATAGCTGTCCGTTTGATATGTTTGAGGGCGTTTTGGAAGCGTCATTTCTGTACAATTTTTACTAGGAGCCATTACACACCGAAAGAAAGAGCCGAAATTGTTAAACTTTATTTTCAAAATCAGTCCTCAGTTACGAAATGTGCCAACACCGAAGACAATTCGCGAGCTACCGTCCAAATTTGAAGAAAGTGGTTCTTTGGCAACGTCAACGACTAAGATTAAAGCACATCCACGTCGGAGTAATGAAGCTATTGATGCTAAGAGGAAGAGGACGGTGAGACACCAACGGTCAACGGAGTGCGATATCGGGCAATTTTACGAAATTTTTTGGCGATTGAATTGCATGAAAACGACATTGAGCATTTTTAATTTCAAAGGATTTATTGAAGCCAATATTGCCTGGTCGATTGATTTCAAAATACGGTGATTACGACTGGCCACCACGATCACCTGATTTGACTTCACCGGACTTCTTTTTGTGGGGTTACTTGAAAAACAAGATTTATTTCAAAAAAGACCGCTCAAAATCGCGGGAATTTCGGCTGAAACATTGTTTTTGGCCACAAATAAAACCCTTGGATTTAAATTCCAATAATAAGCCGACCTTGTAGCTCGGCACTATAATTTGTTTTACATTACCACTTCAGTGTGGATTTTGAGAGAAAAAAAGAATATGAAGAATATGCTCATAGCGAACATGTATATATGTACATATGTGAGTATATCATTTAAGAGAACGCATAGATTTCAATTACTGGCTATATCATAAGTTTGTGTACAGCAACTTTTATGTTCAATAAGTTTATAAATGTAATCTTCCCAAACACATTGCTCAAAGTGATGAAAAGTGCCGAAAATCGGGCCAATTTGTGTGTGACTGCAGGAGGTGGACATTTGGTCGACATCATTTTCAAAAAGTGACTAAACAAATTGTAAAAGTCCAAATTTACTAAAAATAAATTGAAACTAAAGAATTTTTTGATTTATATTTATTTAAAAAAAAACATCGGTTACCACAAAATGGCGCACCCTGTACTTTAATTGAATTTTTATATTGGCTAGTTTAACTTGCCTACAATAGATGGCGTGAGTGTGGATGATAAATAGGATCGCGCGCAGTACACACAGATGGCGCTGCTTTGAGAGAAAATGTGGCAACACCGAAGCAGTATTGCCGATAGGCGAGAGTGCGATAAACTCATCGTTTTGTTGCTATCGGCACGAGCCTTAATCGAAGCATCTATCATCACACTCTCTCTCTCGTATCGCGCCGAACTTATTAATATTAATAAAGATATTAGTTATTATTAGCAATCAATGCGTTTGATTGCTAAAAAAATTTACCATCGCCAGACTTGACGAAGAGAAATTTTACCATCGCCAGACTTGACGAGGAGAAAATTTACCAACGAGGAGAAAATTTACCATCGCCAGACTTGACAAGGAGAAAATTTACCATCGCGCCTTCTTTTTGTTTTGTTTTGTTGGCTTGTCATTAAAATCAATTTTAAATTTTAACCAGCTACAAAATTAAAAAATCTACAAAAATGTGCGTGCGTTTGTACAATTTCTCCATCGAGAGTTCTCGACTAACGTAACACTGTACTACACGGTTGCTACTTGGCACAATAAAAAATGCCAAACTTTTTAAGAAGCAGACTAAATTGATTTTCACAAATTTACATTGTTTTAATTAACATTTTTATTATAATAAATAATTTATATGCGTTGAAATAAATTACTTTGAATTAAAGAAAAAAAAAAGTATAAGAAAAGTCATATTGCTGAGTACAAGAATAACAGAATCAAAATTTAAAGAAGAAATGGGTTGCGCACTCGATGCTATGGATGAAGTTTGAGGAATGAACCTAACGCCACACGAACCCTCTACCCAAGCAGAATTTGGTGGCTTTCAACCATTCTTGTACACTTTTTTTAAATGTCCCAAAATAATTCTGGACAAATCTGAATTGTAGTCAAGACCAGAACACCCCCTATCATTACAATTCTCTTATATGGGCTTAAAGCTTTTCATAGTAGTTTTAATTAGTTTTTTGGGCCAAACTAAAGTCAAGTTAATTTAAAAAAAAATTATGAGCACAAATATGCGGCTTTTCGGTAGTTAAGTCCACGCATCAAGAAATTTCGGTAAAAATTGAGAGTAAAACTGTAATAGCAATATTCGGCCGTACTGCGGAAAATTAATATTTTGTTTTATATTTTATTCAGATACGTTTTGAAACCAAATTTCACCAAAACGAATTTTTTATGTGGTTCGATTCCGACTACTTTGTTGCCAGAAAAATTTTAACAAATTGGCAAGATATGTTCAAAACTGTAAAAAGTTATTGAAACATTTTTTGATATTCTTAGATTATAATTATGCCAATTTCAAGTTAGATATTTTTTTTGATTTAATTTAATCCCAAATGAATTTTTTTTTTTTATATGAAGTTTTGTCATTCCGTGCGAAATAGCATGCACAACTCAAAACAAGCTATACGTTCACATACACAAACATGGCGCATTTCTTGCATAAAAGATGGTTCGTGTCTTGAATAAGAAAAATTTCCCTTGCAATAAGAATAGCATAGACGTGGTAAATTTCAACCGAAAGGTGTAGAGCTGTGCTAACAAATGGTAAAGGAAGCAGACAGCGACAGTAAAAAATGTGGAATTGGGACATACAAAAAGGAAAACGAACAAATTTTATTCGTTTTCGTTTTTCAGAACACGGCCATATGGCTTTAAATTAAAAAAATCAATCCAGCATTCATCAATTTTGCCTAAATTATTTTTTGAAAACAGTCCAAGAATTAACTGGTTATGTCTGAACACAGAAATATTATTTGTAGCCCCAAAAATGAAAAAATTGAATTCTGGTTCAGCTGCGGCTGTGTTATTATAACCTCTTGTAGGCAAACTGCCTCTATACTAGACCACTTCCCCTAAAAACTGCACTAATTACAAGAAAAAGTTGTGTTCCGAAAAATCCCAACACCCATGGGTTTAGAAATAACCTCGTCAATCCCAAAAAAGGAGGTAGTTTGGAGGCGATCTCGGATTCGGGTTCAGCGTCTCCATTTGGGTATCCCTGTTTCCCTGTTACATATAAAGTTCACACCATTTTTTTTTTATTGCGGGCCTTTGTTATCCAATTTGTTTCATTTATAAACAAGCTACCAAATATTGTATGTAGAAACGTTGACATTTGCAAAACATGCTCTTCGCTGCAGTACGCCTACAGTCCCTAATGTATCAAAGAAATATTCGGCGTATAAAATTGTTTTTTTTTTTTTTTTGAAAAAGTGGTTTCAGTTTTTTTTTTTTTTCTAGGATTACTTACCATTTGTTCGCCATTCAATTCGTTATGACTAGCATTTGGCTGCGTGGAGAGCGGCGGTGTCACCGATGAGCAAGAGTTTATATTGGGCGGCGTGGCGGTATTGTTGGGCGAGCCGCTGGGACCACAGCTCACGCCCCCGCCACCGCCTACTGTGTGCTGATACATCATCGAGTCGCCTAAGTGAAGATAGATAAATAAGGTGGCACAGTCAGTATGGTTGGGTGTGACGTAGTACGCGTATATAGTTCGATTGGTATCGCTGCCAGACAGGCACCAAACTATGTGTATGATATAGGTAAACAACTACAAAAAACCGAGAAACTGTAACAATGAAAACTTTGCAGCAATACCAACACCAACCGAAAAAAAATATAATAAAAATTAAAAACATGTCTCCAAAATGTCAATTAGCACAACTATACGAAATCAAATAAAAGCAATCTAGAAGACGTATATAGTACAGTGTATATGTATATAGTGTATGTAGTATATATGTGCGTGTTGTTGTATAATGAAAAAATGCCTTTGGGTATTCCTGAAAATTAAACGACTGCCTGTTAATTGAAGAAACAAATAAGCCAAGATGCAGCACAGTAAAAAAATGAAATACAAAAAAAAATTGTCGAAATTTTTATGTGTTGGCTACCGAAAAAAAGTGTTATGAGTTCAAAGAAATGAAAACGTCAAGATCTTGCTCGTGTTCGAGCAATTCTCAAGAAAACTGGAAACGTCAAAAAATAAAAACAAAAAAAAAATGTCAACACATTCTGACTGTTTGTTATGAACATGGAATTTTTTTTTTTTTTTAGTATATATAGGTAACATGTGATGCGTTGTACTGACTGTTAACTAGTATATAACCTAAACGTACCCAAAGCATTTAAGCCATAATGCTGATAACTGCCAGCACCCATGGCGGAACCAATGTTAATGCCCGAATTCAGGCCGCTATTCAGCGTGGACGAAAGCGGTGATGATTGATTTAGTTGGCCAAAACCTTTACACATACACACACATATACGAGCGCGTATATATATATATATAAAGAGAGAAGAAGCAATTAGTCGCAAGAGAGCAGCAACAAGAAATAAATAATTAGTAAGTCTTAAAGGCGAAGAAAAAGTTTAAGATATTCTGTGTGTGTGTGTGTGTGTGGATAATGCGTACCAGCTGTCATGGGACTCACTCCCACGCTCCAGCGATCTCCGCCAAACATGCCTGTGCCACAGAGCCCATCGCTCATGGCTATGTTGGTTATATTTGCGCCAAACGGTGGCAAGCCATGGGAGGGCAGCAGCGCGCCCGGAGTACGAAATACATTGGTGGTCTTCTTGCGTTTCTTCCACTTGGCGCGTCGGTTCTGAAACCAGACCTGCAAAGTCAAAAAACAAAAACAAAAAAAAGGAATAATCAAATGGCAAGTTTTTTCCAAAATAGTAAGAGTATAGGAAACAGGGAAAAACTGACAGACTCAAGCTGTCGTCTTTTAACAAGACGATGCGGATTCTTAGTCTACGCATTTGTTTTCTCTTTTTTTTTGCTTATAGTAAATCATCTAAAATTCATAAAAATTTGAATGAGTTATCTTCATCTTAGAAAATAAGCTTCGAACCAAGAAAAGACTGGTAGCTATATTTTTCTTCTTTACCTAGAAGAGAGTAGATAGAAGGAAGAATTGAGGTTTAAAGACATTAAGAGTCCCATCAACTCATCTGCAAAATGCAGAAGGATTTTGAAGTAAAAAAAACTGTATTACAAGGTGACGCACTCTCCATTTTTATTAATTATTAAGCGCCAGAGTGAATAAACCTTCAGACCCAGCTTCTATGGAAATGTCTTAACATAAATAGAATTTGCAAAAACTTTTGGTTTTAATAGTTAAGTGTTTTCGGGGAATAATTTGTAGAACTGAGACGCTTAGGACGCGATATTCTATGCTTACCAAAGAGATAAAAGTAATTTTTTCAGCTAGTGCGAGAATGGTTCATCTATCATGTAAAATAGGCGATATAAGATACCTGGAGTATTTGCTAACATACGCAAATATTTGCTCAAAATGTATAAAATATTTGGTCAAATATTCGATTGTCAGTATGATGATCAAATATTTGCACCAAAGTCATTTTTCAGTGCTGCCATCACTTAGCAAATAATAGGGCAATCATTTTGTTTGCTCGATCAGGAAAACGGTATGAGCAAATAAAAAATATTTTAAGGATAAACTATTCTTTTTTGTGCAGTTTATTGGAAAATAGAAAAAGTAGAGAAAACTGCAAGAAGTTATGTGTTTCTTTGTTGGACACGATCAATCAGTGCTTCCTATAATCGAAAAAGTTACTCAAAATGGCACATTTTTGATTAGAATGCTTTCTTTGGTGTTTTTATTCTCATTAAAGAAGATTCTAGATTCTATAAAAATCAAATTACAAAGTCAACATAAACTAGTTTCCGCACGAAAAATAATATTTATGATAATAATTGGTTAGTGTGTCATGGCAGAACAAATATTTCTCATACGAAATGAGTAAATAAAATTTGCGCACCATTTATCAGGTGTTTACCGAAGAATATTTGGAGCAAATATTTGCCATAGTATGATACAGTGAGCAAACACCTTTGTTCAGCACCAATGTTTGCCCAAATAATTTTATCAACCAAAAGAGCTATTATTCGCAATATTTTATATTTAGAACAACAAAAAAAAGCACATATTTTTTTTAAGCTCTTATACCTTGCCCTTTATTGTAAATTTTGAACAATAATTTTTGGTTAAGAATTGGCTTCCAGTCACGAAATTGAAAATTTTGCTAATTCAGAGTCAACAAAACTTTGTTTTTTGTACTTGGCACAAACATTTGACTTTTAAGGGCTGCAAAAAAACAGGGGTGCAATCCCCATCAATTTTTTTAGTATGGACATTTGTTCTATTAAAAAAAAAACTTAATCGGTAAAATATGACACGAACAAAATTGTATTTATGCCTTAAAATCGCCATTTTATACCACTGTGCAATGGCAGTTTATTTACGTAGTTCAACCTAATTTTGACTGAACTCTTTTTTTTCTAAAGAAGTTAAGTAATTTTTTTTTTTTTAAATGTGGCGGAAACCAGAGATATAATACAAAGATATACAATCTGTTTTTGTCAACCAATTTTCAGTGAATGACAAAGTGAGTAACTTAAGTTGTTTCCAAAACTTACTTCTAGTTTAAATCGCCATCTTTGCTATTTTCAATAAAATCATTTTCAAAATGTCTTGCTTCCTGTGTGTGAGCATGTACATGTGTTTGCTGCTTGTAAAATGTATGTACATGGTCTTAATCGAGATCAATTACCGTCGTGACAGTCCAAACATAAACAACAACAACAACAACAACTGCAACATGTCTCGGCAAACACTCACAAACATAGCCCCTCACTCCACATTACATGTGTGTGCACAAGTTCCATATGTAAATTCTTTGTTCTAATATCTATAGGCGGACCAATTTGGCCAAATCTGCCCCTACAAGTTGCGGCGACTGTTGCTACATCTTTGGCCAGGCCAACAACCCTTTCGACTGTCTGTCTTTTGTTCTTATTGATGTGAGCCTTGGCTCTTTGGCCAATTTCCATGGCATAGGAAAATGGGAAATTGGCATTTCCATATGCATAAGAATGACTATGACTTGTTATCCGGCAGACATGTTGAAGTTTTGACAGTTACATGGGCCAAAAACTGTTGGCCGTTACCATGTGTGGCTGCTGCATATATATAAGATAATATTGTATAACATATTAGGATGCTTTTAGGAACCAACTATTATGACCGCTCCTAATGGGTTGACTTGGTTGGCTTGCTTAATGTTTGTAAAAATCTAAATAAAAAATTGATTGGTACAAAGATGCGTATTACAAAAAAAATTTTTCATTGAAATAAATTTAAATAAAATAATTAAAAAAAACAAAAAATAAAACTCAAGGATTGAAATTCAGTGAATAAGATAATAAAAATCAAAAATTGATTACAATTAAATTATTTAATTTTGTTTGGCCGCGATTTTACTCTAAGCGCTTTAGATATATTGAAAATCAAAAAAAAAATATGTATATTTTGTTCAAAACAATTTTTTAACTATTTTAGGTATATTGTACTAACATCAAAGGCCTCTGCTCGGAAATACAAGGCCATTTGGGTCTAAGACGGATCCATCAAATTCGAAACGAGAACAAAAATCTGAAATATGCTTTCAAGGAATCATTTCATTTATCCTAAGTTAAAGATGTAAGTTTTGCGTTTGTCGAAAAATATAAATTTGTGAACACCAAAACTTATATTTTGTTTTTATAAAAAAACGTTTGATAACTGTCAAATATATTGGCTGGATATCTGGCAGCCGAGTGTGATTTGCCGCAACTGGAATCATGGTGTAGAATCAATTATGATTTAGGAAGCTTTTAGGAATGCGGGAAAGTCTCCACAGTGCCTTACTCCTACCACGACAAATGCGAAAATCTACTTGGACCATTTATAAAGGTTCCTTATTGATTTGCTGGAGAGCAATATGAGGATAATTGGATTATCCAGCAAGACCAACCCCAATATCAATATTTAAATGGACGGCAATCATATCCGACCTTAGTCCTGTCATAGACTGTCATAGCAAATAATATTCAACTATTTCTACAAAAAGGAACGCTAAATCGGATAATGGTCTACATAAAAGAGGCCTTGCTTGAAAAAAATCGTCCGATTTTGCTTAAATGTGAATATTAAAAAAGTTTATTTGCCAAATAAAGTGCATTTGCTTAGCTGTTTCGAAGAACTCTTGGAATCGGGGTTTCTTTTCTACCACAAATCCAACATCGTGACACATATGAATGGTATGCTAAATTTTCATTTTTCAAGCTTTTCTACTGATTCTCTATAAAATTGGTCAGTATATTTAAAGCCTCATTGGAAGCTGTAGAACGTTGAAGAACGTGGATTTCATACTAAAATTTAACCGAATTGAATTTTATTTTCCATGACGCCCTTTTTTGTTATTTTTTAGCTAACAAAATTAACACAGCTCACCAATCCATCGCTGCAGAACAACCTTGAACAGACGGAATCAGCGCAAATATAAGCACCCAACCTCCCTCTACCAGAGAAATTACCGAAGCTATCAAGAGTCTTAAATCAGGGAAGGCTCCTGGGAGTGACGGCATTCCAGCTGAGGAGTTAAAAGCATATCCAGATACGACTGCAAAACTCCTTCAGCCAGTTTTTAATGCAATTTGGCGCGAGAATCGTCTTCCTGCGGATTGGCTTGAGGGCATCCTAGTGAAAATCCCGAAAAGGGCGACCTATCACTATGCAGGAACTACAGAGGCATTATGCTGTTGTCCATACCTTTCAAAGTTCTCACTACCGTTCTGCTAAAGCGTATAAATGCCATCCGAAAACAGCAGGCAGGCTTCAGAACAAATCGCTCCTGTACAGAACAGATCAGTACACTTCGAATATTAGTAGAACCAGTCAACGAATGGCAGTCGTCTCTCCAGCTGACATTCATCGATTTCCGCACATCTGGAATGCGTTGCATAAAGCAAAAATCCCCCTGAGCATAATCAATTTAATAAAGGCACACTAAGAGGGTTTCAAATGCAGGGTTCTACACAACGGAAGCTTGTCTGCACCTTTTTCAACTAACTCTGGAGTCCGTCAGGGCTGCCTTCTGTAATTTCTAATCGCCATCGATGATATCCTACGCAATATACTAGACGGAAAAAACAGAGGCATTCCTTGGACGTTTACGGAGCAGCTTGAAGATTTACAGTACACCGACGACGCCTGTTTCCTTTCTGTTCGACAGAATGATATGCAAGGTAAACTGGACGATCTGGTCGATGAAGCTGGTAAGCACGGTCTCGAGGTAAATGTGGAAAAAACAAAGGCTTTGAAAGTGAACGCCAACAGACATGACGACTTTTTAATCCGTAATGAGCGCATCGAGCTAGTGGACTCATTCTCCTACCTTGGTAGTGTCATGGCCGCAGACGATGGCAGACATAGAAGCCAGAGTGGCTTAAGCCACAGCTGCTTTCGCGCAACTCCGAAAGATTTGGAAGTCCAATTTTCTTTCGACAAACACAAAAATCCAGATATACAAATCAAATGTGCTATCCATTTTACTTTATGGGAGTGAGTCTTGGCTAACAACAGAAGCTATTCTTAGCAAACTACAAGCCTTTGTTGGCCAGGCCCTTGATTGGAACCTGCAGGGCAACCGAAGAAGAGGGAGACCCAGAACCACATAGCGCCGAACTGGTTTGAAAGAAGCACAAGAATCAGGACGTTCCTTGAGCAAAGTGAAGCGATTCGCACAAAACCGATGCTTTACAGAGGCCCTATGCTCTTCAAGGATTTAAAGGAATGAAAGAAGAGAAGAATTATGAATAATATTAATTTAAATTTATTTTTTGAATTAAGTAGATTTTCTCAATCGTAATATTATAAAAAGTTATGTATAACAGAATTTACATTTACAGCTGAAATGTAGTTTTTTATAGGTTGAATTTATAATCTCTCAATGGATCTCAATCAATCTTGTTATGGACGTATTATAAATTAAAGAATTTGTTTGTTGTTTAAGTCAAAAATTCAGAATTTTCTCCAACTTTTATAAATTTTAGAGGCCTAAAAATTTACGCAGATCGGATTTTAAGCTTTAGATATTTTATTTAGATAGAATGGCAATCAAGAAATGAGTTTTAAAGATTTGTATGGTACAATACTGTCAAAAAAGGAAAAAGTAAAAAATATGACCTAGCTATATGAAATACCTTCGGATCTTCTTTGAATCTTACAGTTTAAAGAAAACTTTTTAGTTTATTGATATCGTGAGACTTTACAGAAGGTTAACAATGTAAGCAGGCTGAAAACGTAAGCAGCAACAGTCAGTTTAAAGTCCAACTGCCAAAGTATTCCATGTCTAAGCATAAAAGTCCTAATACCGATCCCAACTTCCTTAATGCGTTACCAGCTGCTTGACAAAATCCATAATGACACTCAAGGCGTAGAGGAAGCAGTGTACAACAAGCAAATCAACCAAAAAAATTTTGCACCAACAAGTGACTGACTTGTGACATGGAAACGATTTTGGTTCTGTGCATATCAAAAGCCAGCGGCGCATCCATATCACATTGGCTGACAACTTAACCGTGCTTTTTTTTCCAACTCACATAAACAGCAACAAAGTCATGGTATATTTATAGCTCGTAAAGTCAAAGCGAAAAAAAGAGCTCTACTATAAATCTCGGGCCAGTAGGATTCTGTCAGGAACCAAACAAAAAAAAAAAAAAACAAAAAACACTTTAATGTCGCTGACATAAGAGACAGGAGCTAGATTGTCTGCGATGCCAGCCACAACCAGACGGCTAATGGCAAAGAAATAAACAAAAACTCAAACACTCAAAGTACACACAGATACTCACACTCACATATAGATACACCAACACACAGAACAATACAGACAAAAAGAAAAATTGCAACTTTTGTATAAAGTAACTTTACTTGTAGCGCTGATGGTCCCTCGTGAATTTGTCATATGTCGGTCTTGCAGTCTGACATGCACACACAGATACATAATACATGCGAGTGTGTATCTATGTGAGAGGGCTCAACTATTGCCTGATTTGGTGTTTTTTTTTTTTTGAAGCAAAAGTCAAATGAATCAGATCGGCAACTAAATATGCGCGCAATGTTACACTGGGGACATTAACACTGTTACCAAGCGGGGTGGTTCTCTTATTACAACAACAATACCAACAATAAAAACAACAACAACCAACAATAACAACAACGACCTTGACTTGTTTATGTTGTGTTTTTTTTTTGGTACATGTTTATGCGTCGCTCTATTCATTAACTTTTAATTTAATAATTTAAGACACATTGTCTGACTGTCTGCTTCAAGCGCTTTGTGCACTGGCGTTGTACAACACTCCAAGCCAGCTGAATAGAACAAATTTAAATTATTGTATTTATAAGCTCATTTTTTTTAAAGTTAATTATTAAAAAGTATGCACACAATTACAAATTATGGGCTACTTAAAGTAGTTAAGCTATAGCAGCGGAAGCCTTCAGCTTTTTTTAAAGTTATTAAGATAATTAAATGAAAAACTAACAAAACACTTGCAGAAATAAAATCGGTTATATACTTGCAATACCAAATCCGCCGAACCGACGTAATAGGTAATCAGGTGCTTTGTTTTTTAAGGACCCAAATATACAAAAAAAAAAATTATTTTTAACGCTAGCTCTCACATTTGACGGATTTTCAAATAACAAGTCAGAAATGCCTCAAATATATAATACACTTTATCCAGATTAAAGGAAGGTAAAAAAGTGAAGACAGAAATTGGAAATGGTATAAAAGGTGTTTCTTCTGATAAATCATATATTAATGGTAAAAAGTACGATTTTTCCAAGAGATAGGAAATAAAAAAAATTGTTTCTTTTTTATCAAAATAAAAAACTAATTAATTAGAATATTTTTTTGATATTTTTATGATTATTTTCTTCTTTTTTATATCTTAAAAAAAAATTTACATACGATAGTAAATGTAATTTTATTTGTGTTATCGGGTTATCTGGGTTACCATAACTGGCGCTTCTGAAATTTTCTAACAAAAAACCTTTTCACAGTATAAAACTTGTAACGAAAGTTATGAATGGTATAAAGTCATGAAAAAGAATGAAAATTTTTGTGTAGGGTATTTTTACCCAAAAGAGTGTTGCAAAATACGCCAATATCCACCAGATTTTTTTTAGCGTTATTGGTAAGTGCTTCTGTTGATTTAAAACGCTATTTGTAAACATCCGCCAAAGAACGATTTAGACTCGTTTTGAATTATTTGATATTTTAATTTAACTATAACGAAATACGTGCCTGACCTGGAAATAATTGCACACTAAATTTCTCTTGCTTAATCTTTTCAGGATCATCCAAAGATTCTAAAACCAAAAAGTGACCTCCCCCTCCCGTTATTTGGATAACCATTTATCTCGAATTCTATCAGTCGTAAAAAAACACTATTAGGACACGAAAGGTTCAAATCAAAAATGAATTTTGCGTTTTTTTTGTGTTGAAAGGTATACTCAGAAGTTCATATTTTTGGCGGCAGAGGGCGGCAAAGTTACAAAAAAGCAGTTTTTCGTATTTTTAACTACCCCTCCATTGCTAAGTTTGTTCAAGTCGTTAATCGGGTATTTTTGCCTTTTTGTATTTATACCCGACAAAGTAAACGTAAATTACTTTTACGGATCAAGAATTTTTATATAATATATCGGCATTTTAGAAATCAAAGAACAAATATTGATCTTTTTCGAAAAACCTTTATGTATATATATGGAATATGGTTAAGACAGACCTTAAGCTTTTGCCAGTTTCTCTACAATTAGATTTTCGAAAGGGAGGTACGGAAAGATTCGCTCATAGCAATATTGAAACCAATGCCGAACCAATTTTCTGAATCTTCCCCTTAATAATTTTATACGGTGAATGGTTACGCCAGATCGTAAGACTAGTTTGAAACTCTAAAATTAGATATTCGAAAGAGAGGAAGTTTCTTCATATGTACTTAAGCTCAAGTAAGAATATTTGGAAATAGATGCCAGTAAGCTGCTGCCCTGTTGGGACACGCGCATTCAGTATACAAATACAAAAAAAAATTAAAGTGTTCTATTCAAGTGACGAGTGCTGTATTGTTTGTTTGTATATGTGCGCTGTAAATTAAATTTGCTCGCTTTTTATTTTGCTGGTGACTTTCGCATTAAATACATTATGTGCTGCCTACTTTGTGGCGCACGTTCTCTCGTTCTCTGCCTATGTAGTGTATATGTGTATTTAATACATGCCCCTTTGTTATTGTGCCTACACTTATTTATTTATAAACTTTTTTTTTGCCTGCTGTTTTTTTTATTTTTGTTGATATTGTGTTGTTTATTTTTTTGTGCCTGGTAATGCCCCGTGAAAAGCCAAAAGTCATTGCCTGCTTGGCAGCGCCAGACCTGCCAGACCTGCCAGACCAGCCAAACCCAGTTCGAGTTCCAGTTCCAGTCTCTGCTCCAGAAGCATTAAATTGGCATAACGTGCATGACGTGCGCCGCACGTAAATAGGCGTTAAAATGTCGGTTAAACAAAACATTTATTTTTTATTATGCATATGGCCATATACATTTTTACATATATGCTAAAGCTGCTGATTTTTGTTGTTGTTGTGGTTTGCGTGCTAAGATCTTAGTCTATATACGCGTATGTGCACGCCATGTAGACAGACAAGATTATTTTTGTAACTGTGTGTCTGTGGGTGTGCGTGTGTATCTGTGTGTGTCATTTGTTGTTGTTGTTGTTGTCTTCTGTGGCTGCGCCCATTTAAACGCGCCTTATGCAGCGTTAAATTGTGTGTGTGTGTGTGTGTGTTTTGACGGTTAATTTTTTAAGCTTTGCCCTTATGCATAAATTATACGGCGTTGAGTGTAGCTCGGAAAATGCGTTTGGGAATTCAAAATCAGAAAAAAAAAATAATAATGGGCGTGTGAATATATATAGGGTGCACTGTGTTTTTGTTACTTACAGATTATGCAAGAGTTTTTGATTTATGATGAAATTAAATTGGCTAGTTGGGCCACTTGTAAGCAATTTAAATAACGATATGATCCAATGAACGCGTAATTTAAACAGTAGGTCATAAAAGCAGGTAACACATAAAAATTTATCGATTTGGTAATTTCTTAAAGAGCTTGATTGAAATAATGTGGGGTATAGTTAAAGATATGCCCGTCAGTAAAGTATTTAAGTAACCTTCGCCCTGAATAAATTAATGCCTGCGTATGATTAAAAGGAAAATTGACTATCAACGCCTATGTTTTTTTTTTTTTATCAGATCTTATACAACGTAGTCTTGTCATGGAAATGTTTATTAGAATTTTTATGCCAACCATAACTTTTATAATTCCTATAGCCTGTACTAGGGATAAAGGATATTTTAAATGTATTGAATATAGAGAAGGAGACTTTGCAGAAAGTTACCTAGAATATGATCTGGAGGAGAAAAGAAATTGATCTAGACATGTCCGTCGGCCCATTGCACAGTGGGAGAAATGGCCAAAAAAGCAAACAAAAAACTCAACAACAAATTTTTTTTTCCTTACATATTTTATCTTTCATCTTTACAATTCCCGGAAAAGTATATGTACTTTTAAATACATTTTTATTGTTTTATACGGTCTAAATTTCTTTCCGCTAGATAGAGTAACCAAACTTTAAATTGCCCATTCAGAAGAATTTTATCAAAATCGGTTTATCATAATCCCATCTTTCGAAAAAAAAGGTTTTTAGGGCATAACTATTGTTTATAAAGACATTGTAAGTTTTTTCATTATCTAAGCCTAGTTGGATTAATATCCATTCATTTACTTATGTGTTTGTTTTGGTGGTACCGACATTTGTTTTTAATGATTTTTTTGTGATTCTAAACAAAAGTCAAAGTCGTCATAAAGGAGAATCAGGGATAGGAGCTATAGGGAGCTACAGAGGCTGCCTACCGAATAACGTATCTGAACGTGTTAGGGTTGAAACGCCTGCTTCTACGAGTATGTAAGATGAACTTTATATTACATATGATTCTTTTATTATCGTTTGTAATATCTAAACGCGAGCTTAAACTACATTGGTAGTTAGTTAAGTAGATTGCTACTGATGATGACTTGGTATGATCGGAAACGCTTCGTTTTTCTTTATGTATACCCCTGAGCTATCGAACAGATTTGATTTCAGATAATAATAGGGATAATGTAGTTATAGTTATAAAGGAATTATACCGATACTGCTACTACACAAACGCTTTTATCCCTAAATGGTTCAAAGTAAAAATTTAAACCCCAAAATGAAAAATTGCAAAAAAAAAATTTGACAATTTAAGTGAATTCCATTTTAACTTCGGTAAAAATTGGGAGATTGGTAATCTAGATTCTTTTTACTGATGAAAGATTCTGGATGTTAGTGCCAGTTGGGTATAGCAAAGGTAACATTTTTTTTACTTTTGCGCAAATCTACTCGTTTTTTAATAACAAGATATTGGTAAAAAAAAAGAATATTAAATCACCTCAAATGTGTTTTGAACAAAAAAAAAAACTTTTTGAATCTTATACTTTAAGACTACAATACAATATCGCAGATGAAAAGCCGTCGCTCAACACAGTAAATATATATTTTTTATATACTAATTTAAGAAAATGTTTATAATAAGCAATACATAACTGACTAACTAACTAAAACAAAAAAAAAAAGTAGTATAGGAAAAATGTATGTGTCTTAAGCTTTGAAAATTCTCATATGTACCCATTCTCAGTGACCCAAAGCTTGATTACGTATATGTATCTGCGCTCGGTTTGCATCCTGCCAACAAAACTTTATTTATTGTTATGAATAGTGCATTTTAACTTTGATCATAAACTCAGTTTAGCCTAAAAAAGAAAAACTATTCACCTGCACTAAGCTCTTAAATTGCAAGATACAAAATCATAAAAGTAAAAGATACAAAAAGAAGAATTTGCTGCCATATGTTTCTAACAAAAGCATTTTCATGTTTTGACTTTTAATTTGCACTTTTTGCTTACTCAACTTTGTGGTTGCAGTGGAAAAATATCCAACCACCAGAACCACAACAAATCAACAAAGACAACAACAACAGCAACAACAACAAAAGCAACAAGGCGACAAAAAGGCAGGAAACTGTTGCAAATAATAAATGAGTCAAGTTCATGAAAAAGCAATTTCTTGCGGCAGGCCACAAATATAAACACCCAGCAGAGACTACGTCTGGTGCCGGAACCAGAGCCGTAAGGTGTCAGGCCCAGGGGCTTGCCACACGCGCACACACCCCGCTCATAAGGGCGGAAAATGAAAGCAGAAGTCAGAAATTAAGTAGCTGCCAAATTATATGCAGCAGTAGTTGCTGCATTGGGGTGTCCTGCTACAAGGATAACAAGTGATTTGCTTTGATTTCAGTAGCAGGCATTAAATGGCCAGCACAATGGTGTCAAAGACTTGAAGGCTTTTTATTATGAACCTGTTTATGTTGCAGAGTACCCGCTATAATGGTTTTGCTGTCATAATGCGCCTTGATTTAGTCTATTATGTGGTTTGAGGGTGTGAAATTAGTGAACACCCCTGATGCGCAAAGATCTGGCAGCGTTGGGCAACATTAATTGCACATTATGCTTAATGGTTTATTAAACAGCTGCTGCAATGTCAGCAAAAATGGGCTTGCAGCTTTTGCAGTTTTACAACACTATACAATTTATATGCAAGCCCTTGGAGTACATAGAAATGCACTTAGCTACTGCCATAACTATTGACTACTTGAAAAACCAATTTCCAATATACATTTTCTGATAACAATCAGATAGGGCCGATACTCCTGCTCCTCCAGCAAAGCAACTCTGTTCGCGCACAAAAACTAACAACAATAACTGCAGCAGGCAAAGCTTGTGAAAATGCAATCAAAATTCGATTAGCTGCAATGTAAATATTATTTATGAAGCATGCAACTGGCCAAAACAGTCAAGCCACTTGACAGGCTGCCAAAGTTGCAGCACAGAGTACTGCTCCGCAAGTTGCAAGTGTGAGCGAGTGTGCAACATGTCATAGTTGCAGTCAATATTAATAAAACGCTAGCCAGAGTGAGTACAAGCTATATGGCTGCTGCAAGCCTCTTCTTCTTCTTTTTTTTTTTTGTTTTTGGTTTATTGGCAATAAAAATCTGGCCGCAACTGTTGGCTGTTATTGTTGCATAATCAAAAATCAATTTGGCACAAAAGCTTATTGTACCAGCTTATTGCTTTTGCATGTACCCTGGCAACCCTGGCAACATAACTGACAAAGCTGTGTATTGGCCACTCAAAGAGGGCAACAACAACAACAACAACAACACTGACAATCAAATCTGTTTGTGTAACCAGGCCTGTAACTGTTTTTATTGCCAAAGGCAGTGACTAATAAAATGCCTTTGATGTTGTTGTCATCATCATCTGCAACATCTTTATCAACAACTTCATCATCTGCAACTTCAACTCAACAATCTTTTTATTATCATTGGTTGTTGTCTGTTTTCTCATATCTTTTAGTGCCTGCTGGCCAATATACATAAGTATTTGCTGAGTGGTTTATGAAAATCGCTTTTCGGCCAATATCTTTTCATTCTTTTGTGTGTGCATACATACATATGTATGTTAATACAAATAAAAAAAAAATGAAAACAAAAAACAACACCAAAACTGCATATAAATTCATTCATACATATGGCGCTCACACACAGCATGTGTATATACTTTGATGCTTATGTGTTTGTGTCTGTTTGTATGTAGGTCGTGAGGCACAAATGGAGTCGATTTATTTTATGTTATCCTTTAAATCCTGCTTTACGAGCGCGCCAAGCGACACTTGCTGCGACTGCCTGCTGCCTGCTGCCTCCTGCAACTGTCGCCCCTTCATGCTCTTCAGCTTGTTCCATTCCATTGCCTTTTGCAACTTGGCACGTCAGTTATTTATTTGTACAGACCCAACAACAACAGCCCAATGAGTAAGAGCCCCCCTCGCAACAGCCAACCCTACGTAACTGGTACTGTAGCTATCCCTGTGTTACTATTCTCATCTCTCTCTTATGCCCGATACAGATACAACGCCCACCACTCGCAAAGTGTCTCTGTTTGATAGACATGGTTGGGCATTGGTATATCTCTGGGGGGTTGGTTCCTGTCTTTTGTAAGTACCACTCTCTTCTTCTTTTGCTTCATCTTGCTGCTGACAGTAAGCAACAGAAACTATTTACCAATATTATTCCTTTTTTTTTTTGGCTGTTGACAAAGGCAAAGAAGCCAAGAAACTTTCAGACAGCTACAGCTTTTGGTTTATTGAAAACAAATGAAAACTACGCTGTATTTCCATTAATAGAAACGAATTTTAATTGAGGGTCTTCATATGCTACTGATTGTAACTGTAATTATGACATTTTGTAAAAATGCAACGGAAGCTCATAAATTCGTATGACATGGTTGTTGAAGGTGTTTCTAATATTGGCAATATTTTTTGGAAAATTTTCAATTTCGTTCAATAAGCTCAGCAACCTTCCCATGCATGGATCTATGGGCAAGCACGTAACTGCCCGCAAAAACCTAATGGTGATATTAGATAGGATGCTTACCTTTGAAAGACACACAACAATGGTTCAACATGTGATGTTGTCTAAAGCTGGCAAACTGACATAGCCCAAAAATCAGCTGGCCCTCTTCAACAAGATGACTGTATACAATACTATCCTGAGTACGTTTTGGAATCGCTGCCATATGTCATATAAAAAAGATCAAGGTAGCGCAGACAAAATTACCTAAAAGTACTAGGGACATCGGAAGGGACGTAAGAATTTCGAAAGTCGTTGATGTACTGCAGCAGTAAAGGAAAAGTTATCTGTAGCGTACCTTCGCAACCGAATGTGGCAAGGCGACTTACACAAGAAGGCCATAGGCCATAATCGAAATGTGCGGGCAAGCAATAGAAGACTGAAACAGTTTTATCCCTAGGATCATTCTACTACTTCTAAAAGTGTGTTTTAAATATTTTTGTGTCGCCCAAATTTCTTTATCCCTATTAAATCTATTTACGAGAATGACGAGTATGACGGACTCGTACAATGTACCAGGTTTTAATGCCCACAATGTAGCCACCATTTCTTAAGGTCCATTGTGGCACCTTCAGCACCAAAATTATGAATGAAAAATTTAAATTAGTCTTAGCTTTTGAATTCTTGTTTTCGATGAGTATTTTTTCAAAACCACTGCAGTATGCTATTGTAAAAGGAATCGACTTCACTGACATACATAATGCAACTACCAGCCAACAATCCCAGATCATAGCGTCTAAATGTCATTCAGCTCTGGCGTACTGCAGCTAAGTCAAACCTCCATAGGTTTTAAACCACTGAGAATAAGGTGCTTTGCCTTATTTCTGGTTATGAAAGCTACGTCAGTAAAGGAACCTTGCATCGTGATCTTGTAACAATCTGAGTGGCGCAGGGGACAAGATTTTATCTCCAGCAGATACAATGAGCTGATAGCCCAACGTAACTTGTGTGAACAGTCTCAATTAGAAGACTGCAGACTCGATGCTTCATCTACAAGAAAGCATTTTGTTGACATGAATTTTGGCGATGTCCAAAAATACCCCAAAACATCTTTATCGACTAGATCAATCATGTTCAACTATTTGCTGAATATTTTTAAAAGACGCCAGACTTTCTTCTCTTGAATTTCAAAAGCTAAAATATTCATCATAACTCAATTTTATCAACGTTCTGCGTAAGTGCGCAGTTCTTCAAGAGTCCTTAGAGGTATTGAAAACTCAGATGGCTTGAAAATTTGATCGCACGCAAAAAACGAAATTAAACCATGAATATTTTTGTTCTGCAATTTATAACAACTTCCGAAGAAGACTAATTCGACAGGAGCTGCGGGTGACGGACGAATTTCCTGCAGGCCGTCCAAAGTCGACCATAAATGCGGAAAATATCGTTGTCGTGTACGATGCACCTTAAAGTAAATGGTCGACTTGGGCATGTCCGGCCATGACGATACACTTGTAATAACAAATCATTCTTTACTACGATAATCGAGCGCTGAAAACATCTAATTGACTTCCAAGCATTTCTTTTTCCGCACATCAAAAATAAGCTGTGTGATCAGCGTTTTTCTACTCCTGGAGAGGCCGACAATCCAAGATGAAAACGTGTTTCCAAAATGGGTACAAGAGGTATTAACAAGTGCGTAGATCTTCATGCAGAATAATTTGAAAAACAATAAAGCTGATTCTTAAGTTAAATAAAAATGTTATCATTGTCATTAGCAAAATATTGTATGAGACGTAGAGCTACGAAATGTTTTCTAAATATGAAGTATATCGAACTAATTCACATTCAGGGTGTTTACTTTGTAGGATAGAAATGTAGAAGTGGGCTACCCCAACAATGATGCACATATGCAAATGTTCGAGCCCAACAAGGTGCACAACATCAATTTGCTTTTTTTTAAGTGTAATAAAATGTTTATGTTAAAAAATTTATATTGAAAAGCACTGAAGTTTGAGTTTGTAAAGAAAATATGTGCACACTTGGCGTCTTTTACAACGCAGTTTTGGGTAGAGGTGCCATACTTTTCGTTATCAAAGGTCTGAGTGTAGCAGAAATGCATAACTTTCTTAGTCTAAGTTGCTGTTGCACAATTACGGCATGTATGCCTTTCTGCATTTCTGCACGACAAATCATCAGATCAATAATCAAGTTTTAAACTAGTTAAATTTTAGACTTTTTTATTTGCTTAATAACTAATTGAGTTTATATTGAATTTTTCTTTTTGATTCGAATTTGAAAAATAAATAGTCGTCGTCAAAACACACGAAGCTTGCAAACTTTGGCATGTATTAATTTTTTTTTTTTAATATTTTTGATTAAACACCAAAATAAACAAATTTTAAAAATTTAAATTTTAGAGCAACCTCTTATATTCTTATTTGTGGAAACTTCAATTTGCCAGCTTGTACAGTATAAATATATTATATCTTGTTTTTGGGGTGCACGCATGCAGCGCAACCCCCAAAACGCCGTGCATTTTTGGGTGGAGCATGCGCAGCACCCAAATACCCCAACAATTTTTTTAGATATATTTTTTTTTGTGGAAAGTTTAGCTATTTTTTTGTTGGACAGCAATTGCTTTGCAAAGCTGTAGATATAGTTTAGTTTTTATGTTATTCAACTGCTTGGTGTCTTCTGTGTGTATGTGTGTGCTTTTTTTTAGCCATTCCATTTGCGTCCCCGGCAGCTTATCCCCGACACTTTGGCACGCCATTTTCACACAAACATTTCAATGAAAAGTATCAAGGAAATTGCTTTTGAAATTGCTTCATACGCCATAAACAGAATGCGTGCCAGATTTTCTTTATGCTCTTTATGTGCATTTTATGTGCTCTTTGTCTGCCGCATTTTTTGTCTGACAATCTCTTTAGATAAATTCAATTTTTAAGCTTTTGCCTTAAATTTGGCATACTCCGCTCTGCTGCTCTTTCAAAAAAAATCTAAAGCTCACTAATTTAGCTTGAATGCTTTTGTTGCTGCTGCTGCTGCTCTTATGTTTTTGCATAATTTCGTTTTTGGTATTTCAATTAAAGTTTAATTAAAATATGATGCCATGGTTATCCCGCGCAGACAAACACACACACACAAAAAAAAAAGATGGCGTGCTTCCGTTGAGCGGAAACTGGCTCTGCTCTGGCTAAGAGTATGTAGCTCGGTTTTATTTGCTTTTGAGCAATGAAACATTTTTCATTTTGTGCAATTTTTGTGCTCTCGCCTTTTTTTGTATCTTTTGCTATGATATTTTGCTTTTACTCGACAATTTGATTAAATTTGGTAGACGTTTCTTTTCAGGGTTTTCTTTTTGTTCTGTACCTTTTTATTATTGTTTGTCAAGTGTATCTATGGCATGCCTTTTTATGGTTTATGGAAAATAATAATAACAAAATATGTTCAAATATGACAGAGAATTTCTTATTTAAATTACTAAATTTCAACCATTCTTATTTTTTGTATATTTCGCTAAGAAAATGGGTTTAGGCTGTGTATTTAAGAGGCAGTAGGAAGCGTCGTATATTGTGACCCTCTAGAAAAAGTCTTTACACAGCTGAATAAAAAAAATAATCAATTTTCGAGTACGAAGGTCAGACTATGGTTAATATACTTTTTTTGTCATCGCTGAATGTGAATTCAAGATCTCGAGAACGCTAGGACGACAGGGTTCTAACATAACCTCAAAAAATGACAATGAATTTTTTTTTGTGTATTGCATAACCTTAAAACCCTATTAGATATTTTTTTGATTCCTAGTGTCCAATGATGCTTGTTATATGTTTTGGGGGCCGCTGAATCTGAATCCAAGCTCTAAAAAAAACCTCATATGTGTTCCGACATAACCTTCCAATTCCCAGGAAATACTCAATACAATAGAATACAAAATTTGATACAGATAGTACCATTTTTTTTTGGGAAGCTGGATGCAGGCTAAATCATACAGTTTTGAGTAGCTTCGACGAATTAAAATTTTTTGTGTTTGCAAATTTGATTTTTTTCATCTGCGTCAAAACTAGAGGTACTTATCTTTATTGGTTTTAGAGGGAAGATAAAGTGGGTTCTTCGATTTAAAAAATTGTTATTTAAATAAATTAAGCAAAGAAATTGTATTCAATCTTTACTGCTGAATTATCAGGCTTTATTCATACTTAAAAAATTAAATGTTGTAAAATGTTGAAAGAGAATGCTTTAAGGACGAGCCACTTTCGAGACTTTTTAATTCCTTAACTCATAAGAAAAAACTCAGGATTTTAAGTTTTAAAATACTTTTAAGATCTATGAAATGCATTTGGACTCCAGTACGTTTTAAGAAGATTTAAGATTTAAGGTATGAAAATCGTCCATTGACTAAAAAAAAGATATTGTCAAAGATCCATAAATTTGATTTGAAGTCCAGGCCGATTAAAGAAAATTCCAGATTTAAAGTTTGAAAATCCTCAATTCTCTAATAAAGATATTTTTTAAGGTCTAAAAATTTGATTTGCAGTCCAAAGCATTTTAAACTCACTTAATTTAAAAAAAAAATTGTAGAACACTATTACATAGTGTATACCAAATCTTCGAAAAGTTTTTGCAAAGAATTTAACTAATTTTCTTTCTTACCACTGAGCTACTTATGGCTATTTATTGGACTTAAAAGACAGAATCAAGAACATCGTTTTGACTTGATTTAGGAGACATAAGCGGCATCGAAGAAGAGTTGAAGAATATTACTACCATCGATATTAACAACTTTTTCAAGAATTGAAAGAAGAGTTGGCATATGAATTACTTGAAAGGAGCGAGACTGACGTTTAGTATAATAAAGATTTTCTATTTTACAAACCAATTTTCGGTTATATTATTTTCAATAAATGCAGTATATATGTAGTTGTAGTCTAGTCAAGTAAAAACTTCAAAAACTTGCTTAAATCATCGCTCATTAATTGCTCATCTTTCGTATTTTTTTTTCTACTAAAACCTGCGAGACCTCGAGTCCCTGCGCCCCCAATGGGCTATTAGAAGGGCATTAGTTGTCTCAGCAAATGAATTAGTTCGCTGCTGGCGTTGCCATAATTTATCACTGCCTGCAGTTGGCCATTTTGTTTTGGCCAACGCCAATCGATAAATGCTTCAGTCTCAAAGGTAGACACTTCATTCATGAGCAACAAAGTCTGCCTCGTTTTATGGCACAGTTTTTTTTTATGTCCAAAAAAAAATGTCTTTAAGTTAAAGTTGTGCAAAAAAATCGACACGTTTAATTTGAAAGCATATGTATAACTTTTTTTCTATATTAGATAAACAATCCGCAAAATTCAACACCAGCTGCTCTGCATCCTGTTTAATTTACAACATTTCATTTCACAGCATTGTGTTAATATAATTATATATTATTTGAGATTTGATTAATCAATTTCTTTGTCTTAGGTGATTTCGTGAATACGTTTATGAAGCGGGCAAGCTTGGTGAAAAAGAGTTCAAAATTAAGAGTTACGCTCAACTTTAAACTAAGTTTACATCTGTGTTGTTGAAAATAATTAAGTCTGCTCCGGATTTTGATTATGATTATTCGATTTAATATTAATCATTATGATTACTTGATAGTATTGTTCAAATTTTGCGAAAACAAGTAATCGGAACTGTGAAGAAAAGTATTGGATTTAAAAAACGGAATGGGCATAAAAAGTTCCCAACTCAGTCCAAGTTTTTGTACAGAAAAGTTTTTGGAAAAAATAAGGCTCCGTTTTTTAGTCTTTCCAAAAACTTTATGTTTCAAGATTCTACAATGAAGCAAAGGTTCCAAGCAGTGTTGCCACCGCTTCGGGCGCTGCACGGAGTCTACATGTAAATTTCTTCCGGTAATGACAAACTTCGGAGTAGAAAAAAGATGCTTTTAAAATATTTGAAATTGCAGCCGAATTAAAACGTATATTTGAGCTCAAAACTTTTGGATAAGTAAAAAAATCGATCCTTCCGCTCTATGCTCCACGTAAGATTTAACTTATTTAATTTTTAATTTATATTTATTGTAAGTTATGTTGTGCAATTGCCAAGGAACTAATAGGTTGCACCGATTGACCCCTGGGGGTCAGTAGTAATAATAATATAATATCTATGCGATTTCGAGCGACTGTTTAATAAAAAATGTAATCAAATTGATCGACTGTTTGGCTAAGATCTTAAGCTCCCTAGCTTCTCTTGAAGAAAAATTATTGCAAACTTTCTAACTAAAAAACGCATATCTATTAAGAACTGTGCAATTTGGCGGAAGTTCATTAGACATTTTTTTTAATAAGCATTTGAATTACTTTCTAATCACACCTAAACCTCTCCAACCAGCTTTCTCTAGGTCCATTATTCACCAAAATCGTCCAGCGAGCGACTCTCTCTGAGCGAAGTGACAACCCTAGTCCCAAGATAGTCAAATTTTGTGAACAGAAAACTTTAGGAGCGATTTCGAATCTTTGCTTAAAGCCTATATAATTATGTATTTTGCGGACAAACTTTTTGGAACACTATATCTCAGAGACCACATATCAAGAAGCCTAAAATATTATCAGAATTGAAGAAATACTTTCAATAGAAATTAGAGATATATTTTTAACTGCAGAATTTGCGGTGTTCCCAAAAGTCCTGCTTTCACTAAGATTATCAACCTTGATGAGAATTGTTTTCGAACTAGAAATGGAATGGATGTATGTATAAAGAAAAATCAATCAGTTCAATTATACAAAAATCCCACGATAGAAGAAATTTTATGCTTAATGGAACTGACCGCACTAGAAAAGACTTGCTCTACCAAATATATCTGAGTAGTTATTTCCGATTGATTTTTTATCGCTAAATTCTATAGTTGATTTTTTGTATAATATAATATAACAAATAATAATTTAATGTGCTTGTAAAATATTAAAAAAAAAACAACTGATGCAACAGAAACAGCAAAGTTTAGTTCACATTGGGTCTAATAAAGGGTATTCACGAGGAGTTGTAAACTGCATCAGGCTCCCTTGTTTGCTCCAGTTAAATTTATCAAAATTCGCTTTGCTTATTATTTTTTATATCAAAAAATGATTAAAAAACACACCAAAATAATGAAGGGTTAATAACAACGCAATCAACGTACTTTGCAACATTCCTCAACTCAGGATCTAGAAATAGTGTCTAGGATGAGGAGCTTCCAAGTTCTCAACTAAACAGCAAACGTTAATACCTTAAATGTGCCTCATAGCTGATTGTGTCGTAACATTCTTATCATAAAATAATGTTAAATAAAATCTTTGAAATCTAGTATATTAACCCCATTACCCTATTTTGCTATAAAGTGTAATAAAATTCTACTTAGCATATCGAAGTTAAGGTAAGTAGACTCATATGAGCTTTTTAAAAATAGAAGCAATAGTGACCTTATCTCAGTGCAAACTCTTTACTATCCGCAACGACATTGCCAATTTATTTTATTATCTTATCATTTAGTGTGCTTTGAAGTACACTTTAAAAAATATACTCAAGAAATGGATTCATTTATATAGCGCACATGATTCCTAGTCTCACCAATTGGATTTTCTTACTAATTTCTTAACATATCAGCATTGTTCTGAACTTATCGAAATAACTGTTTGAAATGATTTAAAAAAACTATAAGTCGGCAACTTCAACTTGTAATCAAATGCATATTATATGCCTAAGCTTTATATAGCACACTCAATTAAATAATGTAAACCAAACCCTTGCACAGACAATCCCCAAACCCTCTAAAACTTTTAAATGGTTGCCTCTGGCATTTTAGTTGCCTGGCACCATACAATATTGTTGCCAGGCAAATTAATCATGTGAGAAATTCATTTAGCGTTTTGCGGCACGTGCTGACCGCCACCTCCAAATAGCTGCCACTGCCACAGCCACAGAATACTGCAACAATTTAATAAACAAACCAATAAATGTAAAACACATCAAACTAAGCCATGGCAATGCCTTCAAATAGACAACAACTACACTACGGCAATAACAATAGCAACAACAATATTTGTTTCAGTGTAAAATCATGATAAGTCAATTTTGCGCGCATCAGGGGGGAGTGCATAGGGGGTGGGCATCCGCCACTCGCCCACTCACGTGTCAATGCACAGGCGACCACAGAAATGGCCCAGAACATAGCCAGGATTTGCTCCGGCCAAAGACAAACATATTGCCTAGCCATGGGTGGTGCATGAAGGGGGCGAAGTGCTAAGACGCTTAAGGCGTTTAAATCGTCGATTTCTAGCTGTGAAACAAACAAATTAAAAAAGTGCCACAAATTGCAGTAACCCTGCGTCCCCCTTTGGCAACACGCTGTTTTGTCATTGTATTTGTAAAGTACACAGTGAGAAACTATGGCTCTGAAAGCCTAAAAAAATGTTTTAAATATAACTGATTCATGAGATATTTAAATTAAAATATGTTTTTCAATTTTTAATTCATAAAAATTAATTTTAACAAACTTAACAAATTAATTAACAAAAACTTGGACTGAGTTGGCAACTTTTTATGACCATTCCGTTTCTTAAATCCAATACTTTTCTTCACAGTTCCGAATCCTTGTTTTTCAAAATTTGAACAGTAGGCTTTGAAAGAGAGTATTGAGCTAAGACCATTTTATGCCAATTTCGGACTCATCATTATACCGATTACTGAGTAATTCACCAAATTTCCAACAGTAAGTGTTTAAAAAAAATACTATCAAGTAATCATAATGATTAATATTAAATCGAATAATCATAATCAAAATCCGGAGCAGACTTAATTATTTTCAACAACACAGATGTAAAGTTAGTTTAAAGTTGAGCGTAAATCTTAATTTTGAACTCTTTTTCACCAAGCTTGCTTATTTAAATTAAAATATGTTTTTTCAATTTTTAATTCATAAAAATTAATTTTTAAGTTTTTTATAAATGAATAATCAAGGACTATCATTTTTTCAGATAGAAGTCATTTGAAACAAATTGTATGTTAACGGTGTTACTTTCATACGCGTAACTTTTTTTAACCCCGTAGATCTTAATGCAAACAAAAAGTGTGCCTCTTGATCGAATTACAAAAATTAGAGATTTTAAAAATTACAAAAGTTAGAGATTTGACCTATTACATAGGCCACGTGTTATGGTATTAAAAATAAAAGAAAGATAAAAGGAATCCCAAGACCCTCTTTATCTTAAAAAAAAAAAAATTCTGACAAATTTTGGATACATGTTTAATGGATATATGAATTCGCCACGATAATTTCTCTTCTTCTTCAAACTCTCGAAAAATAAAATAAAAAATATAAAAATTATGTTTAAAAAATTTTCAAAAATTTAAAAGTCTAAATTTTATTTTATCTAAATCCGGCCACATGAGCTAAATTTTTTTAATAAATGGAACAAAATCAAATTTTTTAGGGATGTACAAATTAAATCAATTTTTTAGTGAAACCGGAAATTTAACATGAGTCATGATAATTTTAAAAAAATTTTAAGTCAATAAAAAATCTTGATTACTAATAAAAAATTATGGTTAAGAAATTTTCGAAAATTTAAAAGTCCCGAAATTTTATTTTTCTTAAATTCGTTCCATTTTTCCCATATATAATATACAAATTTAAAATGGTTAAAAGAATTCTCATAGAAAATCTCGAATATTTTATTTCTTCAAAAATTTTAATTTACGTAGATCCGTTCCATTTTTCAAAGAATAACCAAAAAATACAATTTAAAATGGTCAAACAAAAATTCTCATCGAAAATCTTGAAATAACTGTAATAAAATAAATAAATAATTAAAAAAATTTCACAAATGAAAAATTCTGAAAATCTTGTTTTTACTAAGTTCGTTTCAGTTTTAAAAGAATCTCCCATAACATAATACATAATATAATGCGCTCAAGCACATTCATACATATAATAAATGGTGCCATATGAATATTTTTAATACTATTCGAGTCACCGGAAATTCTTCTTCTTCTTATGTCCTGTTACTCCTAGTGGAGCTTAGGGCCATCACCGGCAATGAGTCCCCAAAAACTTTAGCTTATTCTTATAATTTAAGTACAATGTTCTAGAAATTTTCTCACTGTGTATTATTTGCTAGTGTGTGATTATATTTGTTAATAGCATTAGAATGTGCAGCTATTTTGGCCAGCCACATTTATTAAATTATATTCGCTGCATTATTAAGCAGGACAACGACTTTCAGGACCTTTTTGACTGACTTGTTGTAGTAGTATATAGTAGCTACTAGCTAGAACCATAGTACGTGCGCTTCATAACTTATGCACATGCCTTCCACACACCTACAACACATATATACATATAAGCATGTATGTATGTGTCTGTGTGTGAAAGCCCCAAAGTTGGCCGACTTGATTTTCGTGCTAATACGGCGTCGCTTTTTGGCATTTATGGAGCTGTCTTTATGCCATCATTAGCTGCAAATCCTTGTAGATTGATTTAGGGCCAGACGTGTGTGTGCATATCTAATGAAAGGCAAACGCTTAAGCTGCCATCTCTACCCATACATAGATACTATCTAGTCTAGCTACATAAAAGTTTTGTGGTTTGTCTTTGAATTCCAGCACTAGCTAAAATTTCAAATTCTTTCACTTCTACGTATTTTTACTATAAAACATAAATATTTTAAACATACAAAGGTCCAACATATACATATTCGGAAAAACAGCATGAAAACTTAATTTATATGCTAATTTTATTAACAACAGTAACAGCAACAAAATAAGCCTAAACTAATCCTACAAGCTGACATTCTATAAGCCCTAAAGCCAAAAGAAAAAAAAAACACATCAGGTCAAAACAACAACAACGTTGAAAAATCAAACATTATATCGTGTTAATAGCAAAAAAAAAAAATACCGACGGAAAGTCCAATGTGTGCTCGGCTCTGACAACAGACAATCCAATCCACCCCGCGCATACAGGGAGCTACGCAGCCCTTGTAACCCTCCGCTGCGACAATGAACCCGGATGATACATTAACAGCAAACACTGATACGCAATTATTAAAACAATTTATCAAAGTTGCACGGCCACATCCGGCGCGATATAAGCAAACAACAAAAAAGTATCTGAAAGATTTGCGTAGCTTAGGCCAGTGGAATTGAAGATACTCTTGCTAGAAAACAACGATCTTGTCTAGAGAAGCTAGTAAAAGGCAGTCTGGATTAGGTAAGTTATCTTTAGAAGGCAATACATTCGTGCTATTTAGGATGGAACTTTCCTATAAAAGATGAAGTGTTAAGCACAACAAAAATATATCTGAAAGATGGATTAGCTGTGGCAGGTGGAATTTTAGATAAACTTGCTATACAACAACGATCCTGTTGAAAGGCATCTGTTGAAAGGCAGCCGCGATCAGGTACGTCATCTTTAGAAGGATATAGACTGAAGCTTTCATCTAATGGATATCGTGTCAAGAACAGCATAAAAGTATCTGAATTTTGGGTTAGCTGTAGCCGGTGGATATTTAGATAGACTACAACGATCTTAACAAAGCAGATTTAAAAATGAAGTCTAGATTAGGTAAGTCATCTGTGGAAGTGTTTTCTTGTTATCTAGAATAACGCTTACTATAAAAGCTGTAGCTTTCCTATTTGGGAACAAAACAAGACTATCTCAAAGACCGTTTGACCGTAATTGTAATTTTTATATATATATATATATCCTAGTTAGGTAAAAACGATCTTGTCTAGAGAGTATTAAAGGATAGTTAACCTCATCAATTATCTGTAAATGTTCTTTCGTGCTAACTAGAACTTTCCTATTATATGTAACATGTTGAGAACTCACTTTTTTTGCGCTTTAGTTTGTTGGTTTGAATGTCAGTTTCACTTCTCCAAAATTTGTGAAACACGAATTCGAAATTTGAATACAGCAATTGGCTTTATCTTATGATACATGATGTCTTTTCGGTAAATTCTCAAGCCTGGATTAAGCTTGGGAATCAGTTTTATAGCACTTTTGCTATTTTTTTTCATTTTTGCATTAAATTTTATAATATTTCGATTAAAAAGTGTAAAACCTTCCAAAAAATTAAATAACTTGACTAAAAAGAGGGAATGAGGAACCAACCCTAAATAAAGTACAATCACTAAGTTCAGTGAAAAGTCAGAGAGAAGAAGCCTTTATCGTTTCTTCGACTTGAGACGAAGTGCAATCTACCGTGTAGTGTTCGCATCCCCAAACTTTAAAGATAATTTTTTGAAAGGGGAAATTCGGAAAAGTATATTCTCAAAACAATTTTGAATAACACACGACTTCTGCGTCACGAGTTTTTTTATGTCAAGCATTAATTTTTCAATGCAAGTTCGCTATAGGGAAGTACGACCTTATGCTAAGTACCACGGTTTTTTATTCAATTAATACTGCAAAAAAAGATGCAGCTCGATTCCCAAAATTAGCGGATATCCGCCCACTGAATAACATTTATATAAAATTTGAAGGGAATTCGCATATGATTGATGCGATTCCTATTTTCTCCTCATACAGTCGATAACATCTTTTCGGCGTAGAAATTAGTTGGATAAAGGCTTTTCTTAAGAAATCGAGTATTTCTACCAGTTTCATTTTTTGAAAGTGCTCTCATAGCTTAGTGAAGTTTTAAGAAATTGAACGTAATATGAGTTAGGTTCCTACGGTGCATCGTCGTTATATACACCTTTAATATTTTAAGTGATGCTATCTTAAGTTTCTCACTCTGACTGCGGGGTTGCAATAGAGCCCAAATTATCAAATAAAAGTTATTAAAAAATGAATATCAATTATTTTTAGTAAATAATGATGTATTATAAAAATAATGATCCCTTGAATTTGTATTAAATAGCTACTAAAAAGATGGCGTACGTTAAAGTCGGGCGCGGACGACTTTGGGATACCCTGTACCACTGCTTGCAATAAAATCCGGTAAATTGCTTAAGAACACCAAATGATATTTGATTGCCAAATTAGATTACGATACCTTCATAAACAACCAAAAACAGACGAATTTTGAACCAAAAATGTTTTTTTGACCGATCGTTCCTATGGGAGCTATATGATATAGTCAACCGATTTTGATAAAATTTGGTACAGTGTTGAAGATCTCCAAAAAACTTCCGATTGCTTTTTTGACCGATCTGCCCTATGGGATCTATATGATATAGGCAACCGATTTTGATCAAATTTGGTACAGTGCTGGGGGTTTCTAAAAAACTTCCGATCGCCAAATTTGGTTATGATATCTTCATAAGCAAACGAATTATCCATCTATGGGAGCTATGTAATGTAGTCCCGATATCAAAAAAATAAAATAAACTTGTCTCCTATGGATTAATAAGGGATCTTATCTGAAAGTTTGGTTGCTCTAGCTCTTACCATCTCTGAGATCTAGGCGTTCATACGGACAGACGGACAGACGGACAGACGGACATGGGTATATCGACTTCTCTAGTCACTCTGATCATACTTTAGGTACAGGGTATAAAAATAAGAAAACTGCAAATCTAAGGACCCGCATTTTACATTTTGTCCATGCAAAGATTTTCTATCTTCGACCATATGAAATATGGTTCATTATAAAAAGTGTTTCAATGGGCGCCCCTGGATTTCTTATAGCTCCCATCTGGCAACCCAGTGACTTTTTCGACATCCGATTTGACTGACGTCTTCAGTATATTCCGCCATTTCACTATGGAAAGATAAACGATCCAACAAAATTATCCAAAAGAAGGAAAATTCGACTTCTGTAGTGCAAACTTCAAAATGGTTTTGTAAAAATAAAAAAACTGTCCCATATGGGCGCACTGAAATTCATAGGAGATATTGGAAGCTCCAAGATATTCCAAAGCGTTCGTTTTTTACCCTTTACAAGATGATTAATTTTACAGCCAAAATTTGTCAAACGAGTATAAAGACTACTCTATTTTTCATATTTTTTAGTAGTTTAGTTGTTGTCATATTCTATATATATATTATATATTCTAGAATGTGTTGCCTTTATTCGTGCTTCAAATCTCGTTACAAATCTTGGACGTAAATTAAGTCATAATATATTTTCAAAGCTATTAAAATTGTTTTATTGCTTAAATGTTGTAAATCTGTGGCAATATTTATTTATTTTATTTTATTTAAAAAAGAATGAATAGCAAAATTTAAAAATTTCGTACAACTTAATTTCTTTTGGCCAGCTAAGGACCAAAACTATGAGTGGAAATAGGCATACTGTCAGCTAGCTGTGGGCTTGAAATTTTGTAAAAGATATTTCTAATGCATCAAATCACGTATTTTTAAAAATGTCTTTCAAAGTTTATCGAAATAAAAACAATTGGTAAATATACAAAAGAGCGTCGGCAAACAAAGTAATTTTTATACGTTATAGTAAAGCAAACATCATGACAAAAAAGATAAACTCTCTCTTGATAAGTAAACACAGAAATGGACCTAAAATAAACTTTTAGCACTAAGGTAAAGGTGTCACTGGGGACAAACGCATGAGTCGTGAGGCTGGCAGCCTAAAAGCATGCAACACTTTAACCAGCACAAAAATATGGTGCACTAATTGTTTTTGTTAGAATTGTTATGCTTTGATGTGGACAATAAGATGGTGATACCCAAGCTGGACCAACTTTTGGCATTTATTTAAACCACAAAACAATTCCGGCATAGTTTTATGTGCAAAAGCTTAAGATATAAAAGCACACCAAAACACACACACACACACGCATCTGCAGATACAGATACATTTACACTGTATAGATATGTCGCCTGGCGCTGCTTGGGATTTTATTGTATGCATGAAACGGAAGCTTAAACACAAATTTAATGAAGCCGTAAATTCGATTGTCGCATAAACAAACTCACCCGCATGCAAAAGTCCCGGGCAGAGAGCACAGAGCACAGCACGGAACTTGCCACCGGAAACGAGCGAGGATAATGCGAAAAAGGAGCGGGCGGGTGTGTGTGTGTGCGGCTTTGTTAAACTTTTGCAATGGCTGGCTGGCTGGCCTCTGAAAATTGACTGTGGCAGCGCGGGTCACAAGTCGCACTTGTTTTTAATACACACACAGATACTCACACAGACACAAAGTGGCAGCAATGGCGGCGCCTAAATATGACTTTATGAGCTTTAATAAAGTATAATTTTGGTAGCTTAAATGGCGCTGCGGCGAGCTGCGTCGCCACACAAAATACTAAAATATTTTTTAAAGTGTGACCAGCTTTGAATTTAAGCAAAGCTGACAGCTAAAGTTTGAAGTTTTTGTTGGGTTGTTGCGGTTTTGTGCAACACAAGTGAAATGTCATGTTGAACTTAACCAAAACTTGCCGCTAACTGGCTAAAGGATTGGCACAAAATTGACCGCGCAAAGTTTTTGTATTGACAGACAGCTGCCGCTGAATCCTGAATCCTGAATCCTGATGCAATCGCACCGCAAAACATGTTACATTGACCATAACCCATTGTAACTTACCTGTACGCGCGATTCCGTCAGACCAATGCGCATGGCAATCTCCTCACGCATGAATATATCCGGATAGTGTGTCTTGGAGAAGCAGCGTTCCAGTTCGTTTAGCTGCGCCGGAGTGAAGCGGGTGCGATGACGTTTCTGCTTGTTTTTGTCCAGATGCTGCAAGTCAGTGAGAAATGCAGCTGCTTGAGTAAGGCCAGTTTTAGATACATTTGCATATATACGATTATAGCGTATTATATAAGTAAAACAACAACAACAATAACTACAGCAATGTGGTTATGGCTACTAACTAACCAAAAACCAAAACAAACTAAGCCAAAACTAAATTAGTCTACTTTAATAAACTACATTAATTTTTGTTTTTTTTTTTTTGTTTTGTAAATAAAATCACACTTACTTTTTTTATTGCACATAATCATTTTTTTTTGTATATAAATTATTCGTATTACACAATTTAACACACATTCAAAATTTGGTTTGTTCAATCATTGTTCGAATTGGTTTGTTTTTTTTTTATTTTTAGGCATAGTTTTTGAGGAAAAAAAAAACAACGAAAAGAACATGTATTATTAAAAGGTTTTTGGTTTTGTTAAACTTGCATTTATATTATATTATATATATTTATTATATATATTTTTAAGTTTAAAGTTTTACGTTTGTTGTATTTGCGCTAGAAAGTCACAAAAGTAAAATGGTTTTTAGTTCATCATGCTCACCTGATCCTGTTGCTGCATGTTGTTGTTGTTATTGTTGTTGCTGTTGTTATTGTTGTTGTTGTTGCTGTTGTGATTATTGGCACTGTTGAGCGCATTGGAGGCGTCACAAAGTCCACCACTTATATGCAAACGTGCCACACCCACAGATCCTGCACCGCTGCCAGCACCGCCGCCACCATTCAATGCCAGATCAGAGACGTTGGCTGTGCCGGGCAATTGACCAAAGCTATTGACACCCGCGTGTAGTGCTGTCAGTGCCGCTTTGGGTAGATCACAATCTTTGGGCCCTGTAAAGTTGCAAGAGATTTCAATTTACACATGGACAGAGCATTTTTTGATATTAATATGGTAGCAGTGCGCTACGGCGCTTTGGTTGCACTTGTGACGTCATAAAACGCCTGCTTGTGAAGGCAAACTTATATTCTTTGTTAGACCTAGTTGGTTTATAGCAGAAATTCATCTTCCTATTAGCCACTCCACATATGAATTGCGTTGATGATTCTTTGAATGTCTCTTGTCCAGTTCTATGAGAAATCCAACTTTTCGCTAGCTTTTTATAGCTGCCAGTTAACCAAAGCTACCTAGACATTAATATTTCCATACTATTGGGTATAATTCTAAACGACTATATTTCTATAAAAATATTACGTCGGGAATCCAACTTTTTTCTAAATTATTATGCGCGGCACTCACTCTTAACTCCGCAGCTGTCAATGTTCCCATTCTTTTAGGTATGCGTTTTAATTGTTTAATGTTCTACGTCCACCTCTATGAGAAAACCAACTTCTATCTACCTTTTTAGACGCTAAGAGCGCGTTAATGATTCTGCCACAAGTCCCAAAGGCTTACCACAGCCATTGATATTCCATCCTTTCAGGTATGGTTTCAAATGACTAAGTTTCTGTGAAAGTTCAGGGGTAAGTCCAACTTTCTTCTAGCTTATTATGCACAGATGATGAGAAATGGGTCCTACTCTGGGAGACATTATAGGGTTAATATCCCACGTCCAACTCTATGAGAAAACCTACACGCTTTTTAAGTAGCTTTTCAAAGTAAATGAGTTGAAGATTCTTCACCGAGCTAGAAAGCTCTCCTACTCAAAACTCCCTATTCAGTGACACATCCATCTTCTCAGGTATGGTTCTATAAGGCTATTTTTACTATTATTATTAATGATGGGTGTAAAGATGTACTGCGACCCAAATGGATCTATTGTACCCCCTTCGCGGCTTAGAGCTCTCCCAACAGTCCAATGGCCTGCATATATTCCAGTATTTTGATTGGACTTAGGGTAACAACGATCTCCGGTGGGAGAACGTACATGCCCAGAAACTTGTTTCTTTTGCTGATGAGGGCCATGCATTCACATAGTAAATGCATTGAAGTTTCTCCCTCCATTCTGCAGAATCGACATAGTCCGCTATCCGCTATGCCAATTTTGTTCAAGTGACTGCGGAGCCTACAATGTCCCGTAAAGAGGCCCGTCAGGATCCGCACGGTCTATAAGGCTAAGTTTCTATGATATTTTTTGTGGTAGAAATCCAACGTCCTCCGATGGTTCTTTCTTAAAAAAGCAGCAACTGATAACCCCGTACAAGTTGACATTTCAAATCTATTAGTCCCTATGCTCACTTTCAGGAGAAATCTAGCTAGTTAGTCATTATTACACTCCGGGACTAAATGCGCTTATGATGCCATTGATATAACCTTCCTAGGCAATACTTAAACAGATTAATGTCTTGACACTGAGATTCTATGTCGGGGAGTTTCCAATTCTCTCTAGCTTATTAAACGACGCGTATAATTGTGATGATAATTTTTTCCAAGCTCCAAAGGCTTACCAATATAAAACACGTAAAAACAAAAGATTTTGGAATACTTTCAAAAAAGTAGTATTAATATGCACACTTAAGAAGCTAAGTTTAATACAAAGTAAAATAATCACAAAAATGGCAGATGAGACACATAAAAAAATCTTATCGTAAACCAATTTTACGAAAAATAAAACTACTTATTATTGTTACCGATTGTGATGTACGGATCATTAATATGAAAATAGCGCGTCCAAGCGGTAATAACTAATTAATTAATTAAACAAATTTTTTTTCAAAAAGAAATCAATGGCCAATTAATGGCCAATTTTACTGAAAATAATTTCTACAAATTATGATGTACGGATCACAGATATGGAAATACTGTGCCCATAAATGCAAAATTTATCCATATTCTAGTAGACATACGTACAATAAATGAAAATTAGCAATTAGACCCTTTAGCTCATTATAGGTCCCAAAATGATCCATCATTCCAGAGCTTAACTAGATTTGAGTAGTGCTCCCCATTTTCCTTATTAATTAAAAAATTACAACTCTTGTTTAATAAAAAATTAAACAACACTATGTATAGTAAAACATCTCTGATAAAAAGCTTTTGCGCAGCACTGTAAATATACTATATATTGTTCATATACCAGCTTAAGAAATTTGAATATTAAGGGCATTTCAATAAATAAAACACCCTCTAACAAAAGTGCAGGGAATTGCTTGAAATAGTAATCCAAGATTAAATTTTCTCAGCTGTTTTCTTGCGAATAAAAAGCTGGCAACAATTGTGACGTCACTAAGGTCACCTTTTAGTTGGTTTTTATCTTATGGTCTATCTATTCCCCTGTACGCTTATTATAGGGTGCTTCATTGAATTTTTTTTGTGAATTTATTAGTAGCAGGGTTTTGGTTTTCGAAGACCGTCTTTTTCTAATGTTTCCTTCTAAAAATATATCAACAAATCTCTGTCTGTCATACAAAATTTTAACATTTCACAAATACTTATTTTAAACTTTCAAGAATTACAAATATCGCTATGAAAATAGCTTGTATAATTTTAAATATGTAATCTGCTTCAATGGATTTGGCATAACTTTTTGGGATTGTTTTATGGATTTTTTCGCCACTTATATTTTTTATGTTGTATTACTTTATAGAGGAACCGAACAGTATCGCTTGATAAGAAGAAGTTAATTGCACTTTTTGATCTGAACTGCTGACGCAAGCAGTTGAACAAATATATACAAACAAATATTTATATGTAGTATGCACTGTTAATTATAAGCATTAAATTTTAACACTCACTGTAATTTTTAATTTTAGGCCGTTGGCTTTTGTTAATAATATTGATGCTAACAAAATTTATTTTGCTTATAATTATTTAAGCATTTGTTTTCAATCAATGCTTTAATGCTTGCTTAAATAAATTTCATTTGTAATTTCATGTTTAATATTTGTTATTAATTTGCGTAATTAATGTTAAATTGCACGTCAACAAAATTACAACTTTGCCCGCGTTGGTAAATCCTTTCTACACTTTGATTTTTTTTTTTTGGAGCTCCAAAAACGCTCGAAATCTTAAAATACCGTCGACGTTGACGTCTTCCGCTGCCAACTGAAACCGAACTGCGGCGATCAGATAAATTGAATATTTCAACAACCTGTCATTCAAAAGATGCCAAAAACAGTAACTGAGAAGTTATCGACTAGTCGAGCCGGGGTGCAGAAGGAAGCCGAACAACAATAACAAAAACAACAACACGAGAGAGGTGCGATACCTTGCTATAAAGTTGCACACACACACACACACACACACACATATACTTGGACTCTCTCTCACACATATGTGAAATATTGACAACGCGTCGAGCGTAACCCCTTTATAATGCATACCATATAGTATATACATATGTACATATATATATATTTTACCTTACTTGACTACGTAACTCTTTGTTGTTGGCTGTGTTTTTTTGTTGTTTTTTTTCGTTTTTTTGGACCTGCTACAACAAACAGCAGCACAAAAACAACAACACGGTAGTTCAAAGCACACAAATACACACAGAGGCACACACAGATACAGCATACACATAAAAAAGAATCATAGGCAAATACAAATAGCAACAACAACAACAACAACCACATACATATATAATGTACTATGGGGTAGCAAGATTTCAGTCTCGAGCTCAGTTTGGCTTTAACGTTGGATTTTGGGTTTGGGCCTGACTCTAGATCTGCTATGCTCTGTGCCGACAACGTTGTCGAGAAACTACAACTGGAATTTTTAACATGTACATGCGATGCGATCCAATGCGTTGCCAAGAGATGCGCTATGGATTCATATACTGTACATTGGATGGATACAGATGCGCTGCGATGTCGGATAAAAACAAATACAATAAGAGAAACAATAACAAGAGATACAAAAAAAAAATGTAACTGAGCACGCTCAGCGTTTTTTAACTCTTTTGTGATTCGTTTTTCCATTTTAAAGGGTATTGAAGATAGTGTATATGCCTTTTGGTGTAAAAGTTGTGACACACATTGACTTATAGTCAATGTAGCTCAGACTCGAGAACTACCGAAACGGACTACCTGGAGGAAGTAAATTAATATCTTGTAATAACAAATCAGCCTATCGCCAACAAATATGATAATAAGAAATATTTTAAGTAGCTAAATATACTTGCCGAGTTGCGTCCGAATCAGACGACTACATTATAAAGCTTTCATAGAACACAAAATCGGTTCTTGTCATATCTCCGTCATTTATCATTCTATCTCAAGTAAATCTGATATTTGAACATATTTAAAGCAGACAGATATAGCTATCATATAAGCCGAATAGATACATAGGTGAAATCGACAACTGTGCATGCATGGGTAATGTAAAATGAAAGATATATTTCCAGTTGTAACTTCTTTCTTTGAGCTGTTGGTAAGAATTTTTGTGCAACATTACTAAACAGTCCGAAGCTCCCAAAAGAAATGGGCTTGCACCCACAGAATTATAATTACAAAGAAAAGCATGGTCTGCGTCGTGATATTGCGTTTTGATATTGTAGCTTTAAAAATGTGGAAGTAAACCCCAAAATTGTATTAGGATATCAAAAAACTGAATGCAGGTAGACAATTATAGTAAATCACGAGAAACACCATGTGGGAACATTTCAAGCTACTGTCCCTTATGGTATTGGAGATATAGTTCCCATCATTTTGCCATAAAGCTTGTGGGAGTCTTTTATGTTGATGCTACATACAATTTTATTTGCATTTCCTTAATAATACTCTTGTACCAAAAGAATATATAAACAAAATTTTGTAAAAGCAAAAAATAAATTGAACATAAACATAATTCACAAAACAGATTGTTTGTTTTTTCTCAGAAAATCTCGTTCATTACTATCGAAAAACTGTGACCAAAGCTAAAAACAAAATATAAAAGACCACCTCATTACCCAATATCATCTTGCTGACATACTCCTATATACGTACATCAGGTGCCTATTATAAGAGCTTGCTGATGTGGTTTCTTGACTGGAAATACTTTTCAGCTTGCCCTCGTAGCTGCAAGAATGTCCGAAGCCCTGCTCGAATGTTAGTTGCCTGCTATTAAACCTTTTTCCTATATGAGAATTTTTTGATTAGCTGGTCTCATCTGAACGTATTGCAATATGATGATGCAAAAATATAAGCGGCATTTATGTTGGTCTAAAGCCGCCACAATTTCCATCCTTCATTTGCTCTATGTGACTGTATTAGCCACGTTTTTTTTCATACTGCTCCTCATCATCTTTCCAATTAGGATGCAATTTAATGATATATTGTACTTGGCCCTGAATCTCAACATATAAAAAGTATTGTGAAATTTACGTGTGACAGATCTATCCATATGGATTTAGAGCCGCTGGTCCAAGCAACCCCAATCAAAAGGGCTCTGAGATAACCTCCTTTTTTTCGATTTGTGGTGTGTGAGGTTGATACTTCAGGGATATGACATAACCTCAAAGATGAGACATGTTGAAGATTATCTCAGACACTTTATAGTGCGAGCAAAAGTATATAAAGTAAACATGGTCTGAATTCCGAACATGAAAATCTACTTTTTTTTTGTGTGCCTGTGTTATATTATAAAAAAACTTCAAGAAATCCCACAAAATTGTTTTCGACTCCGTTTGTCCGGCGTTATTTTTATATGTGTAAAAAAACCGAGCCCTTCAGGTCTAAATACTTCGTTTAATAGGGGTTTTGGGTAAAGGGGTTTTTGGACCTCTGATACGGATTAAGTGGCTCAAAAACCAATCCATGTAAAGTTTACATAAAAAGAAGGCGAAGTTTGGGAATTATTTGTGGCATGATGAAAAGACATACAAACTTCCTGTTTTGATTGTTAAATGCGATTTTAATTACTATAATTGAACATTTTTATCTCGACGAAATTCAAAATGGCGGCTCTTGTCTGCCTCTGCACGCAGAACATCGTCCCCGCATTTCAGCTCTCCAGCCTCTTGTAGTAAATAGAAATGAAAAAAATTTTTTGTTTATTGAAATTCGCTATGGCTTATACAAAATCAGAATGAGTTGTGACGAAAAATTAACTAAAATGTGGACATTCGAAAAAAAATGTGTTTTTTTTCACTTTTTTTGTGATTTGTTCGCGTTTAAAAATAACAATTAAACAATTTTTCATGTATATTGTTAGTATAAGCGATACATAAAATTATATCCTTTCAAGGTTTAAATGAAGGGACTCGGAACAATAGATCAAGAGCTGTGCTTGAAATGGTTCCGAGAAAAACGAGTTTAAACTTTTTAGAAAGTCCCTCAGCGCGCGTACTTCGGTACGTTCAAGACGCTCTATTTCTATAAATATCGATCGCATCGAAAAATCCTTTCGTACACATATTCTACGAATATTCGAATTCACGACTAAACTTGAAAGAACCTCCACTTAAATTGAGTGTTAATCAAATGTTTTTTTTTCCCCCAAAGTTTAACCACACAAACTAAAGATATATCGATAGTCAATAAGATATCTGATACTAAGGTATCACTTGATTACGCATATCTTGACGAATATGTATTGGGACTTTGGGTTGAGTTCTATTGAAAAGAAATAGGCGAGTAATTAATTTTTTCTTGGCAATTTCAAAAGTTTTCCCAAGATATCGATATGCGAGCGAATGCATGCGTCAGTATTGCAAAATTTTTTAATTTCAAAATTATACTACACTAAAGCAAACACAATACTTGCTGTCAGTTTAACGTCAAATTTTAGATTTAATAGTAACTTGAAAAAACAAAAAGGTCGTGACGATGAATTTAAATCTCTTCAGCAAAATCTGCTGTCTGATTACCACTTTCACAGAGAGCAATGCGTTCTTGTTCTTGATTTGCATATTGATTACTGGCTTAATCATGTGGCTTATATACAACAACTGGGACCAGGGCGAGATGCTCTGGTCGCGCAAGCTGTCTCAAGTACCCTCCTACGCAGAGCTCTCACTCATCATTTCCTATATGTTTCAAATTTCCAATGAAAATCCCTACATTGATGTGCTTATACAGCACCTGGTTGCAGTGCAACAGGCTGGTCAAGCCGTGGAGATACCACCATTTCCGTTGAGCTATTTGATGCCAGCATTCTATACAAGATTCTATAGCTACAATGGTTCGCTGACTGAACAGTTTGGTCAACGTGGAACCGAATGGTTTGTCTTTCCTGAGCCCTTGGCGCTTGGTGAACGCCAGCTGGACGAGTTTCGTCAGTTATGTACGTTTGCGGGTGGGCGAATTCGACGAAACGGAAGACCCGTGCAAGGATTGGACGGACGCCGTGTGCTACTCAATGAATATCGTCCTTAGAAAAATTAATCTATCATTTATACAACTTTTTAATACTATTTTTTGAGTGAATTAAATTTTACACGATTTCAAGAATATCCATAATATATCGATATGTCAGTGTATCCACACGTTAATATGGCAAAATTATCTACTCTCTCGTTTTATTTATTTTTTTTTGTTGTTACTTTGATTCTTCGACTTTGACTCAAACTAAACATTTACTCATCGCCAGTTAATGCGAACTTATGGCGTCGCTGACGTAGTATCTTTTGGGTTTGTGATGTCATACATGACTTGAGGATGAAACTCAGGAATTGCAGAAAATATGCATTTATGCAAATTAGCTGGCCCAAGTAAAGCTGTAGGCGTAAGTAAATAGCTTCCAACGGAAAGTGTGCACTTTTCCTGGAAGTAAAAAAAAAATATACTTCACCAAATATAAAATGCTTTCAATTGCGAGTCACTCTGCCGCCGACTTTGATCTTAGATCTCAGTTTGATCTTAAACATACAGATACAAACGGCATCAATGATTTTTATTGTTTCGAAATGGACTTGTTAAAATTTCGGCAACTTCAGAGAGTTAGCTACAAATGGGTTAAGTTGCAGCAGCAACAGCAGCCGCGGCATTAACCCATTCCAGCTCTAGCTAACAGGTGTGAGATACACACACACACACAGATACTCAAACACACAGATACACACAGTGGCTTAGGCCACCTCCCGGAACCAGCGTCAAGCAACATTTTGTGCAATTTATGCTGCCAACTTGATAGATCCCAAAAATGAGTGCAATGCCTGACGCCAGGCCATATAAAGTCATAAATTGAAATTTATTTTTCAGCTTTTGTCTGATGATAGCGACATTCCCACTTTTAATACACTGTAAAGAGATGAAGCTAGGGGTATTATAGATTTGTGAAATGTTTGTAATAGATGAAAGTGGGCGTGGAGGTTGTTTTCGCCGAAATGTTCTGCATTGACACGGGTGCAGTTGAGTTGCAGCTATAACTGGGAGACCATAAAAGTCAGAGAATCCAAATTTTAACAGAAGATGCACGATGGGCGGCCATACGGAGATACCAATACGTTACTTAAAGAAGCATTGCAGGCGCTCTTTGATTGGTAAGCAACCAAGCGATTAACAAAAACTCAAATGTGCTCTACGTTAGGGTCGAAATTATCAAGATATCTTAAAGATGCCTAAAAAGGCGTAAATTTATATTCATATTTTAAAGCTCCCAGATCGATTGAGCAAAAACTATTGTTGTAAATATATGAATGAACTCAAAGAACTCACAATTAATCCTGCCATTTTGTTACATCTATTACATTAATTATCTTAATAAAGATAAACAATAACTTAGAAACTGCTTGCTCGACTGCTTTCAAGCAGTTTGTTATTGCAAAAAATAAGTAAGCGTCAACATTAAAGCATTATACACTAAAAAAAAGTGTATTTCACAGTCGCGCTGATACAAATTTGTTGTTATTATTGTTGTTTTTTTTATTATTAACTCTTTTTCTTTTAGTGACTCTGCACAGTCGCTTTTAAAGCATTGCCAGCAAAGTGCTAATTTTTACACATACACCAAGCTCGGCTACTGTTCATTAGCGATTTTGTGACGCGACTGGCGGCGATGTCGTTTACATGGTAGATCCCGAGCTTATCTGGCCATAAGTATTGGAAGTATTGGGCTGTTTTGTCAAACGGGTGCAAACATTTAAAATGTCGTTTAAACTGAAACTAAGCTATGACAACAAGGCAGGCTAAGTGCGGAGGGTTAGGCTGCGGGCGGGGCTCTGTTTGGTTTGTCTGTTAAGCGGTCTGTTGGTCAAGTAAGTTTTTTTGTTTATTTGCCGTCGTCGTTTTTTTTTTTGTAATATTTACAGTTAACAGTTGCAGCTCAAATGCAACACTGCTTGAACTAGAATCGTAATAGATGACAACATTGGAAAGTAGTACTAACTTACGCACTACTAGTACACTCGCACCAATAAGACAACACACACACACACTCACATCGACTAAGTCAGACTTGCTCTAGTGTCGTGATTATTAAATTTAAGGCGCGGTGTTAGGTGTGATATGTGGAATGGAATATATCTCCCGTACAATCCATAAAAAAGTTACGCTCGAAAGCATTACTGTTTGTAGCTCCAAAGAAGTGCGACTTTTAACATTTAAGTGTGTTGCTTCCTTATGCCTGTGTGTCTGTGTGTGTGTGTTGTTTTTTTTTTTTTTGTGACAAGATTAATGCCAGTTCGTCTTTAGTTGTGGTTTCTTTGTGTATAAGCTATAGCGTATAGCGCCTTTTCTCGAAATCGCACTTTTGAATTTCACCTGGCTGCGAGTATCTCACTCACTTTGGCAATCAACAAGTCAAGTCGAGACAAAATCAACTTCGATTTGGCATTTGTTTTTGCTTACCGTTAGCCATAACAGTTGTCAGCAGCCGTGTTGTATAACACATAAATATGAAATTACAACAATTTTGCAGTAGATAGACCAAGAGTCGAGTATATAAAAGTTAAGACAGTGAGTGGAAAAGTTTAATGTTTTAATCCGGTTTGATTTTTATTGGTTTTATGCACCACATTTCATGGGTGTAGGTGACATAGTATGTAGGTATTCAAAAGAACTTACGGAAAACACACCAACAGGACCAGACATCGAAAAATCATTTCAACTGCTTTAACTCCAACAATAAGACCTTCCAAAAGACCGCAAAAAAATCGTTCTTGAGAAAGAGCGCGAAAAGTGAGAGATGCTTAGTCGCCAAGAAGCTATGCTATATTCTTTGAATGTACAAAAAGCTACAGCAGACGAAAAATAATTTTAGCAAAAAAAATGTTTTGTGTGTCATTGAATATCTTGATGCACGGTCATGAAAAGCCTTGCAAACTTCTAAAATTAGGCATAAAATGCCAAAAAGAAATATTCATAGTAAGTTTTATCTTATACTCTTTCCATTTCGAGAATTTATGCCTATTTGTCACTATGACGATGTACTAAGTACTATGCATTCAATTGGACGTGCCATCACTGAATAGCTTCTCCAACTATAGAATGCGTAAATATTTTTTTTTTGTGAATTCAGGCGCATAAAATGTGATCATTCAAATTTTTAAAATAAAAAAATTTAATACAGTCGAGGCGGTGCCCGACAGTGGAATACCCTGTACCTTTTGCCTCGAAAAAATGTTTCCTGCATATTCCTTCTAAGAACTTTCCAATTGGAATTTTTTTTTTTGGTGAAATTCGTTATACCTATAAGTTTCCTAAATTTTTACCGATTTTTATGAAACTCGAATGTTACGTCGAAGAAGTTATTTAAAGTATATGGGGTAAGTTTCAAGTTGGTATGTTGAGGGGTGTGGGAGAAAGTACGGTAAATCGATTGCGGGGGCTGGGGGGACCGCGTCGATAAAATTTGGATGTGGATTTGTTCATTAGAGCCACATGAAATAGCTTACCAAAAATTGTAATTCTAGGTCACTTGTAGCCATAATTGCGTAGAGTCAAATATTGACGCAGTTTATTGGCAAGGGGAGGTGAAATTTGCACATTTTTGACTATAACTTCTGTTGTATTTGTCCGATTTTGTTCATTTTTTACACACAGATGTAACCACAACGCATCGCTCTGTTAAATTTCAGAAAAAAATATGAAACGGTGTGGCTAAAAACCGCGAAACTCTACTGCGGGGGAACGGGGAAAGATATTGACATGATTCAACAAACTTCATCTTTCCAGGAAATATTCGCACTGCTGGTAAAGTTTCGTGTCTCTAGCTCTTATAGTCTCCGAGATCTAGGCGTTCATACGGACGGACGGACGGACGGACGGACATGGCTCAATCGCTACCCGAGGTTATGATAAGCATTTTGGTATAAAGGACTTGGGGTCTGCCACGCCTCCTTCTGTCCGTTACATACATTGCACAAATCTAGTATACCCTTTGTACCTTTGTACTTTGTAGGTACAGGGTATAAAAACGGCAGCACAAAAAAAATTTAACATGTTTTTACATTAAAATAATTTTTTTTTTGAATTCCTTTATTTTTTTAAATTTATTGAAAAATGAACATTATTTAAACATACATTCGCAAAAAATAAATTATCGGCCGTGCTTCGGAAAACAAATCTGAACATTTTATTCGAAGTCGTTTTGAAACCGAATGTTTCACCAATATTCTACTGAAATAATTTTTTAATATATTTATTTATTATATATTATGCCAACTTCAAGTTCTATATTTATTGACAATTATTTTAAATTATTTTTTTACTGACTCAACCCAAAAATAGCATGCACTGACAGGGTTCCCGCCGTACACAAAGAAAATTTCCCTTATATCAAAAATAGCTATGTCGTGTTTAATTTCAATAATATTGTTGCTAAAGATATATAAATGATAGAATAAAAAAGAACTAGCAATGGTTTAATTTAAAATGAAATGTAAACAACATATGGTAATAAAAAGGTGCAGAGCTGCGGCAACCATGCCAGCTGTTTTGTATCAAACAAAAATAATTTCGCGTCAAGACAACATGAGAATTTATCGGAAAATAAGGGAAATTTGCGAATTTATCGAAAATAAAAAGGGAAACATCGACAAAAAATATTCGTTTTCCGGAGCACGCAAAAACGAATCCGAATAAAATTGTTCGATTTGGTTTTTTTGTTTTCCAGAGCAGGCTTTTAAGTAAAGCAGGGAACACGATTTGTAGCATCCGCAACGAAAAACCAGATTTTTTTAATTTTACTGCTTTGATTTAAATATTACATATTTTTTTTTTTGAGAAAAGAGAGTTTTTGTGCGCTTTAGGTGTAAATGGTAACTCTCACATAGTTGAATATTTTTGATTACTATGCAAATTTCGCTAAAAATTATGCAAAGTCACGATGACCTTCAAACCAATTTCTGTTTTATTTTAAATTCCGCAAGGTCACTTTCGATACAAATAAATTTTTTCACAGAAATAGTTAAGAAAAATTTTAATATAATTTAAATTAACTTCAAAAAACTGTTTTTCAGGACGCAAAAGGTATTATATGAAAAAATTATAAAAATGAATCGGTTCTTAAGTAATTAAAATTATATAAATCTGAAAAAAGTGAAATAAATCAATTTTGTAGTAAAGGAAGCCAATTTAAGAAACTGATCTAAGCACAAGAAAAACTAGTACACGTGATACATCCTCTAAAGAAAAATGCATGCACCTTGACTATTGGGTAATTGGGCAAAAAATTTCTCATTTTAAAATTTTTTAATTTTGTTGCCTAAATTCTATGAAACAATTTAGTTCGATGAGTTAATTTGAAATTTTGAAAAATATGGTACGATGATGGGAAATTATTTATTTCACATACAATATCGTCGGCTCTACTTATTCAATCGATGCAATTTTATTATTTGGCGGTTTCGTTTGCCAATTTTTTAGGACTTTTCAAAATAATTTTTTATTTATTTAATATTTAAGAAGTCAAATTTATCATCTTTTTAAAAAAGTTTAAATCAAAAGATAAAATATAAAAAATAAAAATACTAAAATATGTTATACTAATCTTTATATTAGCGTTCTTCTCCACAATGAACTTTTTCAATAAAATTTAGTGTTCAAACCATTGGAGACTTTTGTTATCTCATTTTACTGTATACATTGATATACCAGCTTAAAATATGTTTAGGTATAATTATTACAAAAAAAAAAACTTATTGACGTATTATTAAATATGATTATGCATAATTTTAGATCAATCATTTAAATGCTGTCTAATACATGGGGCTTATTTTCACATAACTTCGTACCTCTAGTGCGCTAAATGTTTTCTAACAATACATTCGACTGTTTTCGAATAGAGCCGTTGCAGCAACAGGCCGCCATTTTGAAGGCAACAAACACAAAATGAAAGCCAAACCGCACAAAACGATTAATTAATTAAAATTGGCAAACATGAATTTATTGCGCAAGCAATTTGGACAATTTGCGCAAATCAGTTTGTGCGTTTGTTATTACTATTGTTGGTGTATTTGTTGTTTTTGTTGCTATTCCAGATGTTGCGTGTGCGCGAATTGCAGAAAATCCAAATACCGCAAAATATCTGCCAAAGTTGACTACACAACTCACACAGATACACACGGACACACACACATAGACATTACAGTCATCACACGCACGCAATGTGCATAATTATTGAAATTTGGAAACTGTGCGGTTTTTAGGCATCGGAGTCTAGTAAAGCAATTGCAGCCGTATCCTTAAAACCGCAACACTATGCATCGGCTGCATACACGAAACCGCAAAACATTTCAATACCATATACGAGGGGAGTGGGGCTGTTGCAGTTGCAGTTGCATATCGCATATTTCACTTAAAGAGGCGACCACAAAAATCCCAATGCAATCGCAAACTAAAATAGTGTTTATACTCAGACCTCTACATAGTACATAGTATTATGTTTTTGAGGCCATTATTGCGATAATACTTAGTTCGCGATGAGCTGGCTTAGTGCTAAATACAGGGGCGGATTATTGACATAGACAAAAAAGGGAACGTTTCTTTAATTGCATAGGGGTTCAGCGGTTTTAATGGTAAATACAAAGGCGGATTTATCATAGAGGCAAAAAGATAACTGCCCCGTTTGTTTTTGGGGCGCCGCTTTGTCTAGGGGCCCAGTATTGTCTAGGGACACCATAAGCTGATAGACTTTAACTTTTTACAGTATGTAAAATGTGATAGTGTGACCAGATTTTGTATTCTTATAGAGAATTGGAAACTAATCACTTCATAAGTCAAAGAGGATAAAATATAAAGAAAGAAAGACTGGACCCATGTCCGATACAGAATTCGAAACTGTTTAAAGATATTCAGCCTGATCTTAAAAAGGAAACGGTGCGACTCAAGTACTTAGACGAACAATAGCACACTATAGCACTACTATGCCTGATGAAAAATCTTTTAAGCTAATTTTTTAAATCAATCAAAATTTCAAATGCATTGAACTCTTTGGAAAATTATAGGTGCTTCATGAAATTATTATGAAATTAACGCACAAATATGTAAGTATTTAAAAAAAAAAAATTTTAACTGCAAAAAAAGTGTTCAGAAAAAAATAAGAAAAATTAATATGTTAAAACATTGATAATTTTAATATTTTTTTAATTATTTATATTTTAATATTTTAATGTTTAATATATTTTTAAATTAATATAATAATGCCCACTGAAAATATTTTCCAAAAAAATAAACTGTGCTAGAAAAATTTCAAAACAAATAAAAGAAGATGTTATAACATTGAATATTACAATTTTTTTAACTATTTAATTTTTAAACAAAATAATAGTGTCCATTGACAATAATATTTTTCAAAAAATATTTATTTTAAAATGAAAAATTTCAATATATTGAATTTTTACACATACATATAAGTATTTTTTAAATTCTTTTACTTGTTTTATTTTTATGCAACTTTAAACTAAATGCAATAATGATCTTTAGAATAAAATTTTTTAAAAATTAGATTTTCAAACTGTGCTGGAAAATTTTTTTTTAAATTATTTAATTTTTAGTTAACTTTAAAACACATTTTTAGTTACAAATTTTTTCCTTATGATAGATGGAAGGCCCCATAATAGCTTTGCATAGTGGTCCCTATATTTTATAATACGGTCCTGGGTAAATATTTAATGCAAAATCTAAGGGGCATAAACTTTTAGTAAACATTTTTACTTTTTTGTTCCTAAACTCGCATACTTGACGCACTAAGTGAGTTAAAGATGGCAAAATGGTAAATTGGACAACCTTAGAGATATATAGGCGTATAGGCGAAAGAGATGTTTTCTTTGGAACATTAGTTAATTGGTTCACATCTTTATATGATCCCTGTTTTTTTTAATATAAATGGTGGAAGACTAAACCATATCTCTTTTACTACAACCGCTTAGAATGCATCTCACATCATGTCTGTAATCAATAGGGTGGCCGCCGCTACTATGGAGGATTTTTAAACCGTCGATATCAAAACCGCCACCCACTAAAAAGTTTCCTTTTTACCTGCATATAGCGCCTGTAAAATTTAAAAACGGTCCGAATGTATTTGATGGTCGCGGGAATAGGACAACTTTTTAGTGGGTGGCGGTTTTGATATCGACGGTTTAAAAATCTATTTAAATTTAAAAACAAAATTAAGACCAACTTGCTGCTTTCCAGATTCTTGGGTTTTCACACTATAAAAGTTTGCCGATCGAGGTTTGATACAGTTTAGTTCTGAAAATGAATTTTGATGAGGATATCCATCTAATTCCTTCCATGCATACCAATTTACTAGAATTGTCTACAGCAACAATTGATTTTCTAACACTTTTACGACAAATTTCTTTCTTCGTAAGTTTAGGACTGTACCACAAATTAAACAAAAAAGATTTATATAAGGTTTCTCTTTGACAGCGAAAGACTTTACCATATCTGAATCGCAGTATCCAACAAAAATGTATCTGAATGTCACTATATTTGAGGAGTGAAAGGATAGAAAGATGTAGAATATGAGCGATACATGATATCGACAAAGGGTTATATCTTTGTTTCAATTTTTAAAAATTCACATTAACCGACAGTTTCAATTGATCTCAATTTTTTGTTGTTTAAAATTTATATTGTACATACAACTTCCCATTTCTAATTGAAATTTTTAATGTTTATTAGGCAATTATGCAGCTTGTACTAGCATATATGGAAACGAGTATGAGAATATTAAAAAAATGTGATACAGTCGACAGTGTAATACCCTGTACCTTTTTTTGGAAAAAATTTTATTCCTGCATATTCCTTCTAAGAACTTTCCAATTGGAGGTTTTTTTTTTTTGGTGATCGATAAAATTTGTATGTGCGTTTGTTTATTAGGGCCACATGAATAATCTTACCAAAATTTGTGATTTTAGGTAATTGACATGATTCAACAAACTTCATATTCTGAGGAAATATGCGCATCAGGTGGTAAGATTTGGTGTCTCTAACTCTTATAGTCTCCGAAATCTAGGTGTTCATACAGACGGACTGACGGACGGACAGACGGACATGGTTCAATCGCTACCAGAGGTTAGGATAAGCATTTTGGTATATAGGACTTTGTACCTATAGGTACAGGATATAAAAAATCGCCTAAGTCGAAACTAGAAAAATTCTTGACTAGGGTACATGCTCGTTCATTTCTAATAAATTGGCAAATAAATATAATCCTCAAAAACTCCAATGCACATTTTTTTTCACAACCAATGGACTTCAATCACATTAACAGCTGTTATTGAAACAATTTTTTGCTTTTGTAGTTAAACATATAGGGTGCGTTTTAAGAGCGTCCAAGCTTTAATTTGAAATAAAACAAAGAAAATTGAATGTAATTTTTATTCCTTTTGTAGGTCCACGGCATACAAATTATATTTGAGACTTGATTACCACTACTAGCTCTTTAAAAATTTCAGGTGATATTTTATTTATTGCATGAATTATATTGACATCCAAATGCTGGAGATTTGTTGGTCCGGTAGCATAACACATGGATTTAACGTACTCCTGATGAAAAAAGTCAAGAATCATCCAATTACAGATCCATTTCGTGAAAATGGGGTTTCAAGAAATTCAATTAATCACGGTTATCACTCCGTATCCATTTAAATAAAAAATATGTCCTCACCAATAAACAAGATTTACCGGTAAAAAATATGATAGATATGCAAACCAAGATCTTTACTCAAAATTTTCCATGTGTTGGACGAAGTCGGAGTTTCTGAGAACGGCAGCGTCTGGATAAATTGGAATCATCGTCATCAAGAAGCGATGGGTTCTTCGGTACAATCATTTCTTAATCTTGTTGAAGGCCTGAGCCGTTTAGTGGTTAAGCGGTCCAAAATTGTTCAATAATTTGTTGAATAGCACGATCCGAAGTACGATTATTTGCAGTGCTCTATAAGTTTTGTAATATGGTCCATGGTTATTAGCCAAAACATACTGATTAGAAGTTGATAGTTTCCACTTTGGCATACAGAAGGTATCCATATTGAAATATCGGATAAGCTAAAGAAAAAACACCCTATATATGTATATAAAGCTATACCAAGACAACATGTGGTCTACTACTAGAAGAGTAGTGTATATATTTGGCTTCCCGGCTCTTTTCAACATGCCACATCGTATGGCTAGGGTGTACAAATCTTAAGCAAATTTCGGACTTATCTATGCCGCCTGACTAACTTATGAATCTGCAGAGCTCATAATAAAGGCACAAAAGTAAGATCATGTGATACAGACACAGACACTACATCTTTGGTATAGGGTATATAAATCATAAGCAAATTCTGGACTTATCCTGATTTTAGATAGAATGAAATCATTAAGTCATTTAAAAAAAATAGCGTTCGCTAAACAGCTGTTTAGCCTTCTCAATGGAAAGCAAATAAACTAAGCCGATAGGTGTATCAAAATATTTTTCTCATCACTTTATACCAATTATTGACGGCATAAACGTGAGAACATTTCATAGTTGGCGCTGAAAGCGATTTCCGCCTGTTGTGCACAAATTACAAATGTAATCACGAAATTAATTTAATTAATCCTGGTCGAAAAGTTCTGCCAAAAATGTTTATTTTCAGTTAATAGAGCGACCGAAAGCTCGCGATTTAAGTTTTTCGAGAGATGCAAATGAATGGTGGTGTGGGGATGGGTAGACAACCTGCGCAGCGTTCCAGCTCTTTTTTGTCTGCCACACTCCCTCTCTCTTTCTCTCTATTTTGCTACCTCTCTCTACACACTCTCATTTAAACATATTTCTTTTGCATGCAAATTGCGCTTAATTGTGCGCGTTGTTTTCTGCCTTGGCGTCGTCTGTCTGTTGGGCGCACATGGCGTATACGTGTTGAGCAAACGCCATATGCAAATACAGCTGTAGATTCTATTTATATATATGCATATATACATAGGTATGTACATGGTTGTCTGCGTATGTTGTGCTTGTTTGTTTGTTGCTGCTGGCTGCTGGCATAAGTAAAAGGCTTAGTAAATTTATTAGGGGTGCTCTGCAGTCAGGATTTGTGGAATTTAAAATAAGGATTTTATTAAAGAAAGCAAAAAGCGGCAGCCATTATTAAAATTTATAGTTTTCGAGTGCCATATTTGGTGGGTAAGAAAGCGTGTCTGGCAGCATTTTTAAATATAATTTTTTAAAGCGCTTTTTTAACGTTTGCGCAAATGTGGCAAGCTGAACTAACAAATGCTGCCAATAAAATATATGCAATGAATTTTTATTCAATATTTTTGCATAAAATTTATGGCACAAGAAAAGCTGAATTGGTTGGGAAAACTGCAGCGCAGCTGGAAAAGCGCGTGTGAAAAATGGCTATAAATTAATAAAAGTAATTAATTATATGCTATGAACAGTTGAATGAGCAGCATTGATAAAGCCGCAAGTTGCAGCTACAAAAAAAAAAAAACAATTAAAAAAATGCAGGCCATGGCATGCAGTACACATATTTTATATGTATATATGCAAGTAAATAACGAGTATGTGCAACATAAAGTTGCATGCCGCCTGCGTAGTGCAAGCTAAAAATTGATTGCCGAAATTGAAAGTGCTTGAAAAATTATCAACAATGTGGTAAAAAATATTTATTAATATGCAAAGATAATTATGTGTGCGTTCAATGTACAAATGTAATTTACAATTTGCGGCATATTTAAAAGAGCAATTATGCCAATTAACACACATCCACTTACACTTGCTCATATAACTAACCTTGTTCACACCCACAACAAATTTATATAGCACACATACATATAAATACTCCTGCTACATATATGTATATGTGCATACAATACATAGAAGTTAGTTAAATACAACTTAATTATTGCTAAATGCACGCGACAGCCGGCGCCAAATTGTTAGACGTCTCAATTATGGACCATTTAGCGGAGACGCCGATGACTATCCATCCAATAACTCGGAAGTAACTACATTCCACTCTAAACGTACCCACGGATATACATATATGTATCTACGAACAGCTGTGCCATTTCGTATGCTCAAGAAATTAGTTTAATTATGGCCAACTGCCTAACGTACAGATTAATATACATATTATTATATATTAGCGTAATTCACTACCCGATCTTAATTACAATATTATACGCTGCGTTGAGCTCTCCATTTCAGCCAATACACTCCCAACGAGCCTCTAATCTTTCCATTGTTTATTGCTCTCAGTTAGATATTGATTAGTTGTTGACTTACCCAGCACATTGGCCCCAAGATTGTTCAGCATGTTTGCCGAGAAATTCCGTATCGATAAGGTCGACAGTTTGTCAGCTTTTCGTCTTTATAGCACTTGCCAGTGAAAAAGCGATGGACGCTTTGCAGGATTCAATTTAATTGAATTGCGTTTGGATTTGGATTTGGATTTTGGGAAAAACCGAAATTCGTACTTTATTATTTTATAGATGTAGGTTTTGTGAAGAATCCAGTGGTTCCTCTCGTATACTTGTCTATCACAGTATGTTTGGTTTTTCCAAATGTCTTGCAAATTACATTTCAATAGTTTTTAGTAGCTGCAAAGGAAAATTGACAAAAAAAGCAATATAAAATTTATAAGAATTAACAAATCGCGAGCAATCCTTCACTAATTAAGGGAGCTCCTTTTAAACTATTTATTATTTTTAAATTATAGAAATTTAGTTCTGTTTGAATTCCTTTTAATTATATGAATTTAATTCAGTCTGAAGACTTATATGTTGCTTCGGCTATGAAACCTGTATAATTGAGAATAAATTTCTACTCTACAATTATATAATCATGCATAAACAAAAGAAATTTAATTATTTAAACCATAAATTAGTTTTGATAATAAATTTTTAACTATTATTTTTATGGAGGATTAACTAATGGACCAAACACTAACTATTTTTCTTTAAATGTGGAAAATATTAATATCGATCTTATAGTATATAAGATATCGAATTCTTGTTTTGGGTAAAATTTATTTATTTATTTATTTATTTTACTATAACTAATAAAGCTGTTGTACAACGAGTAACTAGACCGTAGACCCTTGGGGTAAAATGAAAATAGTTTAGCCCTTCTAGCCACTATGTTATCTTAGTTTGGTTCCGGGTCTTAAACCTATGGGGCTGCTTTGTTTACGAATCTCAAGCTGCTTCAAGTAGACCTTTACATCTAAATTATGAGCATCGTCATTAAATATAATAAAAATTGTATATGTCTAAGTCAAACTGTTGTGGAGAAAATATATTAAGAACATGTTTAAAATCATTTCTTATTTGGTGAGATCCTTAATATTGATCCTTCAAGAACATATTGGGTATCGTTGGAAAGGCATTGAAGTGTTAAATACTTGTACCAATGCAATCTGGCCCATGGTTTCAAAAGTTATTAATATTCCATTTTAATTATAAATTTTTAAACAAATTGCGAATTAACTCTTCTTTTTACTTTATAAAATTAAAATTGAACAATAATTTTTAATTAAGTATTTTTAAATATTATTATTTTTATAATACAGTAATATTATAACTAATAAATTAGTAGGGCAACGAGTAAATAGACTTTAGACCTATTTTGAAATAAAAATTTATGTTTGACGATTATTTCAAAATTTGTATTTTTAGCTAAAAAAAACAAGAATTATATTTGAATTTTTTTATGGCTAGTGTTTTCAAAAAAATTATGTATTGTGGCTTGTACTCTCATCTTAAGAATTTTTTTCGCTTGAATTTTTCAACTTCATAACTTTTATTTATGAATGCTAATATTAAGCAAATTCCATTTATTTTTTTTCGGTATAATGTAAAGGGTTTTCCTTTATAAAGGAAAAGTAAAGGGTTTTTCTTTATAAAGGAAAAAGGGTTTATGGGTCTAAACGCTCTTGGCGAAAGAAAATCCTTTCAGACATTTTAATATTGTGCATTATTATATAATTCACTCGCTTTTGGTTTCTTGAAAACATAATTAGTTAAATAGTAAATTATCGATGATAATGATGATTTACTTAGCATTAAATAGAATATTTGTTAATACAAAAACATTCGCGAGAATGAAGCAGCCAATGAACTGGCTGGACTTATAGGACCTAAAACATTCTGTGGCATTAACAGGCACACCACCAAACAGCAGCTTCGAGCAGAGGGTAGATCCAGACGAGAAACAGACTGGATCGGCACGGCTGTGCAACGGAAAGGCAAGCCACTCCTCGGCTCCTTTAACTTTAAAAGTTTCAAGAAAATATTCCAATTGGGCAAGAATTCTCGTAGGATACTGACTGGGCTGCTTATGGAATACTACAGACTCGGGAAAGATCTGACAAATTGGCATTGGAAATTGTGATACAAGTATGAACTTTGAAACCTTCAAACACATGCTTGCAGATTGTGACGCTAGTGAGTATATCTAGGACTAGAAGCGGCACATTAGATCATAAAGGTCGCAGTACAGCATTCCCAACAATATTATTATTGTATTCCTCTTAGATAATTTGTGCACCAGACATCGCCTTTCAGTTCTTCTGAAAAACTTTATATCTGTCAACCCAGCTAAGTGGCTTAGCAGATCCTTTGCAACCATATAGAAACATTTTAACCAAAATTATAAAAAGATATAGGCTATACAACAGGATAACTGAAGAGGAGTTTATCCACTAACCACTCTCAGCTACCAAAAAATAAGGCTTGTTATTCTGAAAACTAGAGAACTTTTGGTACTGAAGCCAAGAAGACGTGCTGCAGGTACATGGTAGTTCATGTTTACCATTCCTTTAAAGCTTAACTTATTGCGTGAAAATATTCTTTGAACTACACATTTTTAAAATACTCTTCAAACTATTTATTTTTCACTAAAATGCTTATAAATAAATATTTTTGTAGCACTACACTCCTTATCTGAACACACAATCAAAATTCGCTTTCTTTATGTACAAACACTTTTAGTGGAATATCTTTTTTGATGCCCCAAAAACAAATTGTAAACATAAAAACCCAAATAAACTTATTTAAGTGTTATTATATGAAACTCACCTCACACCGTTGTCGTCGTCGTCCTCGTCGTCTCTTGTCTTAAGAAAAAGGATCAAACGACACAGATACAGTTCCAGCTGGCAAATCGTTTAAATTGCCATAGTAAATTTAATTAAATGCCTTGACCATAAAAAGCCAAAGAAATTAAGTCGAAGTCACTTGGCCGGAAGTTGAAAAGTTAAGGTAACACGCACACCATGCCACATCATGGTACACACATACACTTAAACACTCAGACCACACACACACACACACACACACATACACTATTTTAGACGTTTAACGTAAGAAAGGCAAACAAGAGTGCACGCAAGCAAACGGAACTTGTACCATTTATTGATGAAATGTTTGACCAACTGACAGCCGGACAAGGTCCACTGACAGCCAAAAAAAAACCTCAAACTGTGTGTATGCAGTTTGGGCTACAATTTGATGTCTGCGCTGTTCTGTTGGGTGCGGTTTTTGTCTTTAGACGTTTTCTAACTTTTATTTCTTGGCTTAATTGATTTGATTATTGAGTTTACTCGACACACATTTTTACACAATGCACTTTGATTTAATTAAAACACGCTTAAATATTTTATGCGCCACAAATGAACAACAGTTCAACGGAACTTGTTAGTAGACTTTTGGCGACGGCTTTTTATTTAATATATGTAGGTACTTTCTTTTGGAAATTCGTTGATATACGCAACTTGTGAACGTTTACAGCCGTCTTGTGAAACGAAACGCGCTATGTTTGCCAAGCGAACTCGCTCGCATTTGAGACAAATGCGAAAAAATCAAAACGAATTGACTCTCTACTGATGATAACGTCGTCGCTGACGCTGACGCGAGCTGCTTCTGTTGTAGTTCTGGCGACGAATTCAATCGCAATCGCAATCGCAATAGCAATCGCCACCCACCAGCCCCGACCGGAACACCCCCAAACACTTGTATATTTTGCAAGCAGTCGGAGCAACCCCTGCTCGGCATTGCCAAACAATCGACAAGCGTACCAAAAGCCAAAAAAAAAAAATAAAAAATTATACCTAAAGCAAATCAAGAGCAACAACAACAACAACAAAAAGCTGGTGTTATCTGGTTATCTTTTGCATTGATTTGCGCGTGCGGGCAGCTAAAGCCATGCCATTTCAATATGGAGGTCAAGGTGGCGCAACAGAGACAAACATACTGCACAGCTAAGCGCCATGTGTTGGCCATTTTGGGCAGCAGCCTATAGCTGTCTCGGCTAGCTGTGCGTGCGAGCAGCACAACAGCTATGCGCAGCATGTGTATGTGAACCGCAAGTAACGCCCTTAACACTACTACTAACAGCTACTGTCTCTTGGTGGGCGTACACCAAATGGCTGACGTTGCAGTCGATATGTCTGCGATTGTACAACGTAACCGATAACGTCTGACTATATCCGTATCCGGCAAGGAGCCGCTTTTGAAATTCTAACTGCCAAACTGTAGACTGCTGCGCGCCTGTTACATTGGCTGCCTTGGCTCAGCAACAGCGTAAGGCTGTAATAATTTTTATACATAGATAGATACTGCTAGCTTTTTTTTTGTTGCCAATTATTAGCATTGGCTTCAAAGCGATCCGTAAATAGTTTTAGCTGCCGGTTGCTTTGGCAACCTGCCGCCTGCACACAGTTATTACCAAAAGTCTGCGCATGAATGCAGGCAACAATGTTACCTAGCAATAGCTGTACGGGGTTGGTTGGGTAGCCTGGAGTAGTTGTACCGTATGACTGTTGAAACATTGGAATTTGTGTTATCTTGCCGAGCTTTGTGTTTTTAATAAGAGCACAAAGCGCGTGCCAGTAAGCTAGCTAGCAGTGTGTGAGTGAGTGTGTCTGTCAGGCTGTCTATCTACTCTGACTGTCTGACGACGACGACAGCTGCCGTAGCGTTGCCAGCACGTGTCACTCGCTCTTTACTCACCTGTTGTCGTGCGTCTCTCTGGCGTACCATCAGGCATCATTAAACATCAGGCAAATGTCGTCTGTTGTCAGTGTCCATTGTTGCCATAGTGAGTTTTTCATTTTTTCGGGTTTCGCAAATGCTTTACTCTAAAAAGTGCACATGACTGAGTGTCTTGAGTGTTCTGAGTGTCCGGAAGGTACATACCCCCCAAAGGAAAAAAACCAAAATTTGGGTTCCTTACAATTTTTCAACAAGTTCAATGTGTTGGGTTGTGCATGCTAATTTTTGAGTTAAATCAGAAAAAAATAATTAAAAATAATTATGAATAAATATCTTACTTGAAATACGATTTATGTGTTAGCTTATAAAAGAATACTATACTAAACTAATACTAAAAAGACTAATCGATTGCATAACAGATGACATTAGAACAATCGGTATAAGAAATTGAAAGGAATTTCCTCAAGATCGGGGCGAATGGAGGAAGATTATAGAGAAAGCCAAAACCCACCCCGGGTTGTAGAGCTAAACGATGATGATGATGACTATACTTAAAAACTTATTTCGGTACACTAAGTACACTTTTGAATAGTCGGACTTAAAACACATAAAAAATTCGTTTTGGTGAAATTGGGAGCACCAGCAATGTGAAATCAAAACTAATTCGAATATTTTATTCGTTTTGGTGTTCCGAACCCGGCTGATTATTCTGAATTTCAATATCTTAAAAACTATTTCGATTTGAAATGAAAAGTATTATAATAAGCAAAAAATTTTGAACTTGATCTTTACGTATAAACAAATAACTAGAGTCCGGTCAGGGGAACCCGTCAGGAACGCTATATTTAAGACAATTTTTTTTTTTTTAATTTTGGGTATCAGTTTTTGTATTGACTGAGAATTGAACCGATTCGGGATTCGGAGGCCAACTCTACACACAGCTATGCTTTTGTCACAATCGATTTTAGTCTATTCGATATTCTCACGCATAAGGCACAGCAAACCTCTTTTCGTTACGTGACGATTTTTTACCATTTTACTCTAAACTGCGTTAAGGAACGTCTTTCCAATAAAGCTTGTATTTCATGTTTGATAACAAATTTTGTAAGTTATGAATAAAAAAATACTTGGATCACAACGTTTTAGTTTGTATAAAATTTAATTTTAAATTCTCGATTCTTGCGTATTTTTTTTTTTTTTTTTCATACGAAAACAATTATATGATTGCGATTGACCCCCTTGATCTTTCACACTATCTACGCTTCTGGTGCTGGTCTTAGGAATAATGAAGTGCCATCAAGAGTCAAGCTTTACAAAAATTTCTGCCACATAAATACAATATAATATTTTTTTTTAATTAATGCCTCTTTTTTCAAAAATATTTCTGCTGTAATAAAAAAAAATTCTTAAAAAAAAAAGCTTTTTAAAAAAAAAATTATAAATATTGCTAGTAAATAATAAGTAAAAATTTCTTTTTTTTAATAATTCTTTTTATTTAATTTAAATTTATTTTCAGGCAACCAGTATAGAATTTTACTAAAGTATATTCTAACAAATTAAGTATTTTATTTAAATATTACGACTATTTATAATATTTACTACTTACTGTGGACTTGGACTCTCATATAAAATTATTTAATTTACTTCAATTTTTGTTATTTCAACAAAACAAACTTCTGACTTTTATAAAATATAAAATATGATCAAATACAAAGATATAGGCGTATAAAATAAATAAAACCGTGCAAAGATATTATTTTTACTACTATGTTAAAGCTACTTTAGCCAATGGATAGATACCAACTGAAGCACTCTTATTTATGCATAGGAGTGCATAGAACGAATCATGAGATCAGGAGACCATTCTCCAATACATTTTTGAAATACATTGTATGATAATGAGTCAAGATTTGAGAAAAAATTTTCGGATCTGTATATAATGAAGTGAACAGCATCCTCTATAAATTGTGATTGTCAGAAATAATTTATAGTAAGTATCAGAGAACTGCAACCTGTATCTTTTTTTTATTCACATCGGATCATTGACTTGAATTTTGCGTTCAAAAGCGGTATCAGTCACTATGCGGTTAAATCACCTGCGCTCATGTGGTAAAATGCGACCGGTTGGCAGCTCTGTTTTTTGCGGTAAGGTATCTCAATTGACCGGTTGTCATCTCGATTTTTTGCGGTAAGGTATCGAAATTTGAGTAGTTGTCAACTAAGTTTTTTGCGGTATGGTATCGCCATTTGAGTAGTTGACATCACGGTGTTGGCAGTTAGTTTTAAAAAGAAAAGGATTTTTTTAAGCAAAATGGAAGAAACTGCAGTAACAATCGCCGAAAAGGTTAAAAATGGATCATTTTCGCTGTCTAGCCGACGAAAGGGCATAGATGCGGACTTCGGCTTGTTTTGGCCTCGTGTCGGTGTAAATCAGAGCTCAACAGCCCATAGACGAAGCAAGTCGAAGTCGGCAATTTGAGCACAGCGGAGAACAAAATTATTACTCAGTTCAACCCAGCTGTGTGTGTTGAAGCAATGCGGTAAAATCAAGTCAGTCACAATATACCGCAAATGACCGCATGATTGAAAACTGAAAATGCGGTATGACCGCATCCTGAACGCGTTCGGAAGCATTTTGCTTCGTGCGGTACTTGAAAAAACTGAAACCTGTCGTTACCTCATCCGACTGGGAGCGCATTTTCAGAAACATGTGGTAGGTATATAAATTTCTCTATTCTTCATATATCTTTATAGTCCATTTTTACTAGTAACGTTTTAGAAGTTTTTTTTTACATAATAAGCACAATAACTTAAGTTAACATAATTTTGTAATATTTTAATATTTCGTAAAAAGTTTTTTTATTTAAAATTTTTAGAGCATTATTGCATATATATTAACTAGGTTTTATTATAATTTTAAGTCATATTTAATTGGAAAACTAAACATTCAGAAAAAATGATTTTATTATAACTCTCAAAAAACTCTCAATTTCTTACATAGAATTAAAATGATGAGCATCAGAAATAGAAAATCCAAATTATTGTTCGATTTTCGTTAGAAGCATTTCTTTTAAAAAATACTTTACATACTATATACCTCAAATTATTACCAAGAGTATCTGCTAGTTGTCATATAAAAAAAAAAGCTTTGTAATTTGTTTCAATGTGCATGTTGTCTTTTGTTTATTAGCGAATCTCTTGCTCTGTTTCTCTATTTTTTTTATGTATTTTTAATAAGTTCTTTTTTTCACATTTGTTGGAATTTTATAAATTTTTGCCTGCTACATAAATGTCAAATAAGGCTATAAGGAATTTGTGATAATTTAAACTTTTCATAGCAACAGCAAATATTGTATATTTACTGCATATCCTACAAAAGTATTTAGATACAGAAGAAGCCAGCAGATACAAATGTCATAAAACTTGAGATATTTTTTTATTCTGTACATTTTGTATGTAAACAAACAACTCTGGCGTTAATTAGTTAGATAAATTGAAGTTCAGAGAAGAGCAAACAAAGAGCACAAGAAATAAATATAAAAATAAGAAATTTGAATCGTTCGAACTGACTACTGTGTGTGTAAATATACAAAGAAAATATAGCATGAGCATAAAAACGTAAATGTATCTAAAACCTTTTTGCTATTTACTAGCTTATTGTTCAAAGTTTGAGTTCTTTAAGCTTTTGAGCTACTGGAAATAAAGTAGAGAACTTCGTGAGTCAATAAAGGCAAAAACTCAACTCTTTTGAGCTTATATTGCAATTAATCTTTATCACTGGTTAGTGCATAATGATTAAATATCTATTGTATTAACAACACTTTAGTTTTTTTTATGAACATTCATCAGCTGCTGAAGCTCTGCAATAAAATTTCGTCTTGAGTTTGACTCGAAAAACACAATGACTTGGCATTCACTCATAAATGAAGTAATCTATCACATCGTTAGTGAAATACAAAATATACTCAAAGTTGGAAACGGAGACCATCAGTTCCCAGACACTTGGGCTACTTTTTCCTTTTTCAAAGCAGAAATTAAAAGGATTAAGAGCACAGAAAAAATGCAACAACGATATCTTGTTTTCATGACATCCATTCAAGTTAGCCTAAGACAAACTTGTTTTACGATGCAAGCCATTCATTTGTCACTACAACACTCATAATAGATATGTACATTCATTTATAACATTGCATTCATTCCTGCATTCATTCTCGCATGAACGTGCCAAATGCCGATATTAATTCATTTATGCAGATCTTTTAAATTTATGAAGCGATAATTATATCAAAAATTTTATATAGCTCATAATTATTTTTATTAGTTTTTTTATTTATATGATCTCATTATGTAAGCTTAGGTTTCATATGATTCCTTAAACATTGATGGGTATTCGAATTAATGAAAATAAATGGATGATAATATAGTGCCGTATAGAACTCTAACAAGCTCCTGGTTAATTTTGTTGTTCAAGTTGTTTCGCCGAGCTGTTATGGCCATGTTGTCCAGTAGTGTACAGTTGACCAGAAGAGACAGTTCTGACTAGCCAAAAATAGGTTTTCGAAAATTATTTAATATTTATTTAAAATTTGTGATACAAATCAAAATCTTGTTCGATACCGATCCTAAATAAATTATGGAATCGATCAATGTTCAGTGTCATATCTAAAATATTCGATGTACAAATAATTGTACCTATAAGTATTACACATCCCTAGCTTCAAAGCTGTTATCAAGCCACTCACGATGTGACTGTTTGTTCAACTTGGCTGTTTATCGAGCAGGCTGTACAATCGATTGCATCATGTGTGGAATCGCCGTAGGAAGATTTCTGTAGTTGTACGACAAATGAAAATGTTTTAATTTTTCAATAAACAACCAGTCGTATCGTATGAGGCCTGGGTAACATCAATGCAGCTAGGGATGTCTGATATTCATACGATTATTTGTATATCGATTATTTCGAGCTCGCTGCTGAAAATGAACTCGATACAAATTTTTTTTTTTTTTTAATAATTTTTTTTTATAATTGTGATCCAATCTTTTTCAAATAAATGGTAGACCATCGCCGATCGTAACAGCTTCGCAAGAAGATCTATAAAAACGGTTCCAGCAGGTGCTTCAACCATCTCCTGCTAACATTCCCTTGAAGACGGCTTAATTAAGAATACCCTTTGAAACGATTACACCACATTTTCTTGGATTTGTCAAATTCTTAACAAAAATAAAAATTTTTTAAAAATATTACTTTTCAACTTAAGTAAAAAGGTCTTTTCAACAAAACGAAAAAAAATATAATAAATTATTTTAATATTTCTTTTTGTGAAGTTTTTATTTGATTTTGAAAAATAAAGTAGATCATAATTTATACAAACGCATTTTTTTTTGGTTCCTAGCTTTCAATCAAGGACATTTTTATAAGCCAAACTGTCTGACTTAACTTCACCCATTTGTTATATTGGTTTCATATACCATCATTATTTTTTAAAATACCTGTAACACATTTTGTGGGTTTGTACTCGATTTATTCTACTTACAATATATTTTTGAAAAACAAATTCTATCTGACATTTCCTGAAAGCAGCAGCCCCAAACGCTTTTAAAAAATAACGCGATTCGCATAAAACTAGGGGGATTCACCCACTGCGTGTTTCGTACGAGAACCATCGTAAAGAGATCAATATTCTTTTCAAGACATATTTATTAATTAATTATTAATTAGATAATTTTTAGTTACAACTGCCGAATTCCCAGAGGATTCGAATAACAAACAAAAAGGGAAGGGTCTAAAATGACATATTTTTAACTTAACTGTTAACGTTTCCATCCTATTTATGGGGCATAATATTTTTAGTAAAAAGGTTCATCACTGACTTCGTAGGTAATAAAATTTTCCTACGATTGAACGGGATAAGATATCGAAATAAACTAATAAACTCAATCTCAATTTTTTGAGCTCTGTACCTCTTATACTTGCTTACTTACTAACTGCTATCCTTTTCTCCCAGTAGAGCATAGGGGCTCAAAAAAAAACCTATTATAATTACTGATATGCTTTTGTTTATAAGGATGGACAGTAGGGTGGCCGCCGCTGGTATATATATGCAGGCCGGCTGCATAAATTTGGTAAGTTCTAAAATTGATTAAAATGATTAATTACACTAGTTTACAAATTTTAAAAAATGTTGGTATCCTTAACATGTTTTAAACGTTGCCGTAGTAAAATGACATGCTTAAACCGAAAATGCTGTCAACAAATTTTTTCATGAAACGGACTTTGAGATATTGCGAAAAAAACATTTTTCGAAATTAGAAAAAAAAAAAATTCCTCTACATAACAGCAAATATCTCTGTTTGTACTAAACTGATTTCGATAATTTTGGAACATGTTTTTGTCAAACTTACAGTTTGGTCGCTATTTATGCATTGAAATTAAATTTTTTCGTAATTATACCCTGTACCTATAGATACAAAGGGTATACTAGATTTGTGCAATGTATGTAACGGACAGAAGGTTGCGTGGCAGACCCCAAGTCCTTTATACCAAAATGCTTATCATAACCTCGGGATTGAGCCATGTCCGTCCGTCCGTCTGTATGAACGCCTAGATCTCGGAGAGTATAAGGGCTAGAGACACGAAACTTTACCAGCAGGTAAAATCCATCTTTCCAGGTGGTTCCTGGAAAGATGAAGTTTGTTGAATCATGTCAATATCTTCCCCCGTTCCCCCGCAATAGAGTTTCGCGGTTCTTAGCCACACCGTTTGATATTTTCATCCGAAATTTAACAGAGCGATGCGTTGTGGTTACATGCATCTGTGTGTAAAAAATTAACAAAATCGGAAAAATACAGCAAAAGTTCTAGTCAAAAATGTAAAAATTTCACCACCCTTGCCTTTAAACTGCGTCAATATTTGACTCCTCGTAATTATGATTACAAGTGACCTACAATCACAATGGTAAGCTGATTCATGTGGCTCTAATAAACAAATCCACATCCAAATTTTATCGATGTGGTCCCCCCACCCCCCGCAATCGATTTATTTAAATAAATTCTTTGACGTAATATTTGAATTTCATCAAAATCGGTAATAACTTAGGGAACTTATAGGTATAAATATCGAATTTCACCAAAAAAAAAAAAATTCCAATTGAAAAGTTCTTAGAAGGAATATGCAGGAAAAATTTTTTCGAGATAAAAGGTACAGGGTATTCCACTGTCGGGCACCGCCTCGACTGTACCACATTTTTTTTGAGCTATTTTCGCGCTCATCAAATACTTTCGGATCGTCTTTAAATTTTACAGGCGCTATATGCAGGTAAAAAGGAAACTTTTTAGGTGGTGGCGTTATTAAAATCGTCGGTTTAAAAATTTGCTATACTAGTTTCGGCCACCCTAATATACACCTTATGAGTTATGATACATTCGTATCTTTAGTACAGGGTATAAAAATGGTCCTGAAATGTTGGTTCCAAACACGTATGATAGCCGTACGCAGAAGTTTGGACAAAGTAATGTTGCCTTACATATGACTTTGTTTAAAAATATAGAAGGCGTTTTAGTTAGTTAGTGTTCAAAATTAAGCTCCTAGTTGGAGCAAAGAGCCTCTCAAAGGCGGTTTAACACCATCATTTTGAAAGCAAAAATATTTACGCCAGGAGATATTTATTTATAATTTATTGCAACCCATTTAGGGTGCAGCAACCATTCAATCAACTTTTTAATTTATTCGCCTTCATATGCAAATTTTTATAAAAAACTGACAAATTCCTTACCATGGCCTCGAACTGAAAATTTTTGCATTGAATGGAAATATTTTTATTGCATAATTAATTTAATTGAAAATACGTATACCTATACATATCTGAGAAATCTTTCACTCTATGCTCTTCCCATTACAGAGGCCCACAGCAAAAAGAGATGTGAACTGAACATGTAAGAGGGGTACCCATATTGATTTTAGGCCGCTGAATCCGAGTATCAGGTCCGAAAAAGCCCAACATCAAAATGTTTTGAAATACCCGCAAAAAATTACATAAAACGAGATTTTCAGGTGGCTATCTCAGAGACTGAGGGGCTAGGATTTCTTTGAGCTCGGATTTAGTTTAGCGGTTTAGCGACTCCAAAAACATATATAAGAAAAATGTTGTTTGGTTTTCTTAAGTTGAAATGTAGGGTGGGCCATCTGTTGGTTTGGTTGTTAAACAGTCTTAATTCGGAACATACCCTTCCAAAGTGGATGCTCAAGTTCCAAAACTACTCAATATTAGTCATGGATCGTTTGATAACCGAACAACGCGCGAAAGTGGTACAGGCGTACTATGAAAGTGATCGAAGGATCGAAGTTTCCATGCGGAACTGCATTTACACGCTTACAAGATTCAAATGACCATTATCAGCGTTGCTTATTCGTTCAATGGATGGAACAGCCAGAAGAGTTTTCATCGAAAATTACGATGTTCGCATACGGGCCTGTAGAGCCAGCTGCGGTGGCCATTTGGGCGTTATTATGTTACATACATAAATGAGTTTTTTTAAACTTGCATTGGGTATATACATTTGCCCAATTTCGTTGGAAAGTAAAGGAATAAAATGCATTTAACAAACCAACCAACAGATGGCCCACCCTATACAACCAAATAAAAATAGATTGTCAGGTTCGGAGGTAAGACCATGTTTACTATGTGTTTTTGGGGTCACTAAATCTGAGGCCGAGGTCTAAAAAAATTGCATTACGGCAGTGTTCTGACTTAACCTCAAAAACTAGTTATTTTGTATAAAAAGTATACCAGAAAAAAAACATTTCAGTTTGCTGTGTACGGCCAGTACAGTAAAGTTAAAAAAAAAAATTCCAAATTTCGATACCAACATTGCCGATATTGATTTTTTGTTCGAATTGCAGAGAATCGACATCGAGTTTTTCAAAACACTCAATTCGTGGGTTCGATTGTTTTGTTTTTTGGTAACACACAGGCGTAAAAATGATTCGACTTGCACATGTCAATTTAGATACTCTGTTTTTTTTCTTTCATGTAGCGCACGTTAAACAAACAGTGACTATAAATCGTGAAAACATCTCACTTCAGTGTTGGCGCATTTATTAGAGCTTCATATTGTTAAACGTTAGGCTTGTTTTTTTTTTCTTAAATTTTTTATTTTTTTTTTGTTATTATGTTATCAAAAATATTGGGTGTGTTAATTAATCAAAGGCAAAAAACATTTAACGCTGAGCTTAAAAAATTTATTCGAGTTGAATTTCACAATTTTGACGACGAACCGCAGCAGTTGAAAGTCGCAATAAAAGCTGCAGCTGGAACATGTGACAAACCCAGGCGGGGCAGCTTAGATTTAGGTAGCACACTTTTCATGCCACATACAGAGCTGGGAACAACGTGGCGCAAAGCTTTTGTACATGCCTCGCATGAGCTGCACATAAATCACTTTATCAAATACCAAAAGGATATTGGCAACTGACAGGCTCAGTCTGAGCTACTGGCTTGAGCTGGGCAAAGACGCGGCCTTTGGGCACGCTTGGAATACTAAACTCTTTGGCACTTGGCATTTTTGACTTTGACAATCGTTTAAGCTCGCAACCGAAACTAAATCCAAAGCTCTGTCGGGCACATACAAAAAGATTTCAACAAGTACGTGTTGGAGTGCTGCAAGCCAACATAGAGCAGTGGCATGCAACGCCTAGAAGCGCCACAAACAACAATACGCTTTTAAGCCCGCGCATAAATCAAGCGCACATGTCCATGTAAAAGATACATCCAAAAGATACGCAAGGCATCAAAAGTTTGGCGCTGCGCTTATTGAAAGGATAATCGATGGCAACGAAAAATGTATTAAAGGATTTGCTGCCACAAGTGGCAAAACGTAAAAGTTTAAAACTTAAAGCAGCCACTCACTCAGTCGCTGCCACCCCCCTTAAGATGCCCCTGCCGCACAACAAGTTGCACACAACCAACTTCTCAATGCAAAGATGTCGACGAACTGTGAAATGCGGCTGCGGTGATTTTAATTGAATGATGAATTGCGCTGGACATACTTGACGCGCTCGGGTGGCATTGTCCTGACCCATGTCCTGCTGCTATTGCTATGGCTTTTAAGACGCAGGGATTCGCAGTCGCGCCCCATACCCACACAAGGACCGCAAAATTTCTTTAGTTGGAATGAAAAGTTGTCAAAGGCTGCTGTGACTGCTGGGTCGGCGATCCCAAATCAGCACAGCGCCTGGGTTTCGCCTTTCGGGTGCACCGATAGAGATGAATACGAATAATCAGTCAAAATTTATGACAAGCGTACCACAAAGTCAACTTAAGCATTTAATTGACACTGGCATGCGAACCCATGCCTCATGTCCATGTCGCTGCGTACCCCCAAGGACACTGTTTGAGCTCCTGCTGGTAGGAGTGCTCCCCGTTGACTACCAAACTGGTAGGCTAATTAGCCAACTGACTGTTAGTCATTGTTTTTTTGTGTATCTCTTGCCACACAAAACCCAAAACGATTTCTCCTGTTTTAATTTACATGCTGGACCCCTTTGGGTCCAACTGCAACCATATCGTTGCCAAAAGTCCGTGTCCGACTGACTGATGGCTCTGCCTTTGCTGCTCAGCGGTAATTTGTCTAGGCGTCATCTTCAGTTTGGGCCCACTCTCTCTCTCTTAGACGCCTACGCAGCATTTTGTTGACAAAGAGCTGCTTTTACACTCAAGTAAATTTTTTTCTTTTTTTTATACATATGTATATGTATATATTTTGTATTATTACCTACTTCAAGTTGTTTGTTTGTCTGTGGGTTTGTTGGCTTAGAATATTTGTGCAATGCGCATGGAAAATAAAAATGGCCAAGTGAAAAGCTCTACCAAAATGTTGGCTTTAGTGCAGTTCCATGTAACGCATTATTCTTGCTTAACGCTTTTTTTTTTGTTCACTCTGTCTTGGCCTTTGTAGCTTGTTGGCCAGGCTCTCTTCAAGTACTTTCTGCAGTACTTTCTATAGTTGTAGCATCTCTTAAGATTTTATTGTTGGTTTAGGCTTTTCTTTTGTGTGCTTTAGTCTACAATACCTACATTTATAAATTATAAAAAAGAAGATTTAGCTGATATGAATTAAATGATTATTACTTTTTCGTGGTTTGAAATACTTTTTTATAAGTTATGTATTTTACAATTATTTTATTATTATTTTAATTTTATTTGGTACAGTGCTAGCGAATGCCAAATTTGGTATCGATATCTTTATAAACAACCGAGTTATGCGACGTCTTTGGGACACCCTGTACCAACACTTTGCAATCTAATCCGATGTATTGCTTAAAAACTCTTAAAGATATTTCTTTACCAAATTTGGCTACGATATTTTTATAAGCAAACAAAAAATTCGAATTTTTCACCAAATGCGTTTTTTTGATCGATCGGTCCTATGGGGGCTATATGATATAGTCAACTGATTCCGATAAAATTTGGTACGGGAACTCTAAAAAACTTCCAAGTACCAAATTTGGTTACGATATCTTCGTAAACAAACGAAACAGAACGAAGTTTGCACCAAACAAGTTTTTTGACCGGTGCTGGGGATCTGTAAAAAACTTCCGAATGCTGAATTTAGTTACGATATCTTTATAAACAGACGAATTATCCATCTAAAACTTTTGGTTTTTTCGAGGTCCTCTGGAACGCCCCTATGGGAGCTATTTATATAATGTAACCCTGATATCATAAAAATAAAATAAACTTGTCTACTATGGAATAATAAGGGATCTAATCTGCAAGTTTGGTTGCTCTAGCTCTAACCACCTCTGAGATCTAGGCGTTCATACGGAAATTGAAATTGTATTCAACTTAGGGAAGCAGAGACACAAAGTTACCCAAAGTAGCCCTTATAATACTTTTGGTAACCTTCGGGATTGTCCATCGTCTAAGGAAGCCGATATGGACATGACCTTCAGCCCGAGCATCTGAACGCCTAGATCTTAGTGATAATAAAAGCTGGGGCAAATGTAGCATTGAGAAGTTTCTCGAGTTCCCAAAAACTGTGCTAAGTTTTGTCGTAATCAGTTTACTATATCACACAGCCCCATAGGACGGATTGGTCAAAAAGGAAAAGGTTTTTGGACATAGCTCATTCAGAAGTTGTTGGAAGTACCCTAGTACATTACCCAATTTTATAAAATTTGTTTACTATATCATATAGCCTACTAGGACCAATTGGGTAGTACCCAAATATATTTTTTATACCATCCTTATCATAACGCCGGGTAGCGATTGAGCTATGTCTGCCTGGCCGTCCGTCTGGAAGTCCATCCGTCCTTACGAACGCCTAGTATTCGAAGACCACAAGAGCTACAAACACACAAGCTTACCAACAGAAGCGTATAGTCCTTCTTCAGATCAAGTTCGATATCTTGTCTTATTCTCCCGTAGGGAAACTTCGCAATTTGCAGCTACGCTGTTCAATAATTTGATCTTGAACAAAGCTATGCGGCGTGGACGAGATAGCCTTATGTGGCCCTAAGGAACAAAACTCAATTTATATTTTTTGATCGATCCATCCACCGCCCGCACTCGACGTAACGTGTTTTCTAACTCACCTTGAAACATCAGCACTTTAAACTTACCAAAAATAATTAAAAAAACCTTTACGACTTAACTTTCGGTTTATATTTACGCAACTTATAGATATAAATCTCATAAAAAAAAAAAGTATTTTCAAACTAAAAACTGCTTGTATGCCGCGTAAAATATTTTTAAATATATCGTTTTCAAAAGTTTTTGGTGTACATTACTGCTATGTCGAGTTTGATTTAAATCGGTTCAGTTATTTATTTGTTTCTTGGGATGATACAGGGTATCTCAAAGTCGCCCATAAAATTAGCTGACTCTAATTCGAAATGTTATGTATTTTTGTTTTATCTCTTCTAGTTCCGCAAGTACAGTCGAAATTTGTCACAGCAAATAAGAACGCTAGCATATAATTGGTTCGTTATATAGAAAACTCGTTGCACAAAAATTTTATTATATGATATTTAAGCTTTTAATGTTAATTTAAAGATATATAAATTTTGTTTGGATTACATTATTTGTTACTCTATAAAATCTACAATCTTTAGAGATTTAAACACATTAAAGGGTATGCTGTGTCAACTCACAGTAAAAAGTTAAGTGAAACTACATAATTCATTCATTTTTTGCAAATTTACTTTTTAATTGGTCCCCAAAATAGATTTATTTTTTTCTCGTTATGAAAAATGTTTTGAATGCGCAGAAAAACATTATTTGCAAAAATCATTATACGAAGAGCAAAAACCTATATGAATTTATGTCGCTGCTAAAAAATTGTTAGTCATACAGAGGAATTCAGGCAGAGTACTTCGACTTTATTGCCATGTTTTTTAGCTAGTACCAAATTGCTGATTTTTAAATTACTAAAGAAAACAATTTTTCGAAATAATTTTGTTCGTTAAAATTGTCTTTCAGTTACGGCTTGTTGAACTGCAAACTGCACAAAAAGCACAGCTTTATGCACTGCAATTAGTTTGCACTGCTTGCTAAAAACAAATTGACAAAATCATTGACAACATTCAAAATGCTGGCAAAACAATTTTAATATATCACGAGCTTCAAGGATTTACAGTACTTGTGTTGAAAATGTTAGACAATGCAATATTTATTTGATTTATTAATTTTATATATTTTTAAGCGCGATATTTAATTTTGCAAAAAGCAAATAGATTAGAAACGAAAAGCTTTATTTCAAAATTGATTTGCACAGGCGCTGCTTGAAATACACATAATAAGCAGGGCAAACAAGCAGTGTTATTATGAGTTATGAGTGCAAAATAAAGCCGTTATGAAGCAGTGCACGGCTCTTCACGCAAGCACTGCTTTGCACTAACTGGTGCATATTTTGGAGAGTTTAAGCTCTCCACTTAGCCAAGTTTCATACCAGAGGTGAGTTTTGTTTCAAATTTGGAAGTTTTATACTTAAGGTGAGTTTTGTTTCAAATGTTGAAAAACAAAATATGCGACACAGCAGCCAACAACAACTTAACACGATAGAGCAGTATAGGCGACGGCGTTCGGGTTTTTCTTCCATTCTTTTTGCACGAGCAAAATCCCAATCTCTTGTGATCACTCGCTGAAAAATTTTTCTTAACGACCAGTTGTTCCACTCTATGTATTTTTCTACTCGTTGGTAAGATGTTCAGGATTTGGAAATGTTTTGTCTTCGAAAAGTATGTAATGTGTTGTCGTGTTGCACAAGTAAATTCGAAGATATTTTTACAAAATTTGTAAATAATGAAAACCTCTTTGAAAGATGTTGGCAAAACGAAAAATAAATTATTTATTTAGTTGTTCGAAAACTGTGCACTGATTTTCACTGCAATTTTGTTGCTGTTTTTCGTTTGTGCTCTCTGAACTCTTGCACTTAAAAAAAAAGGGTATGGGATGGATCGCGGACACGAAATTTTTGTGCACCACGTGTTAAATGTGAGTATTAAGGCTTCGATTGCAAAGAAAAAATAGTTTCAACCAAAAACAAAACATTTACATGAGTATATACTATTTTTTTCAGTGTACATAATAACATGAAAAAATGATTTGCTTTCGATGTGTTAGTGTTTTTCTTTCATATGTGTTGGTGTTTGCTCTGCCATAAGCAGCCTTTGGGCAACAAAAATGAGCCACTTTTATTGTTGTTATTTGTAATCATAAATTTTTGAAGGTGCAAAAAAGGAGGCGCTAAGCGGCAGAGTATATTGCGTGAGCATTATTTTGCACACCAACACAATCCAAACGTTTCCAAATCTTGGTAAATTTGTCAACTACAGGAACTACGGCTGTAAGAAAGAATTGTATCTGTTCAAGCGATGACTTGGAAGTCACCTGCTTGCATCACAATTAGGGTATTCACGCTTTGTGTTGAGTTGAGGAGTTGAAAAGTTGAGGAAAAAGTCAACAGGCCAAAGCGTGAACAGCCCTGTTGAGTTTTATGAGTTGAGTTTTCTTCTTCTTTCCAGAGTTTGTTTACATTTGTAAATTGGTACAAATTACATTAAAATTCAAAAACTTGAATTAAAAATTCCGAGTCAAAGCATAAAATCTAATTTATGTAGCTACCTGTATGGATTTTTAATATTTTATTGCTGTGAAAATGAAATAATTGCAGAAAAACCATATTTGAGTTTGTGCTTCTACTTGCGTGTGTTTGTTTACATTTGCGAAATGCTGCAAATAATTATTTAAATTAAAAATTTTGATTCAAAAATGCCAAGACTAAGCGTAAAGTGTGTTTTGACTGAAGCTGTTGCTAAAGTGGCTTTGGATGAAATTGATTTTATTGAAGGTTCGTCTGCTAAAACAAATTCATGGTACAAGGTGGCGCAAAAGAAATCACCCTATTGGAAGATGCTCTCATTTTTGTAAATGGCCGCCAATATCAAATCTGTTTTGACATTTGTGGACTAGACAGACACAGAATACAAGTGAATAAGCCATGGAGCGATACACTCCCCAAGAAAGCGGAATAATTGTGTCTATTTTTTTTGCGTAACAATTCGTCTGTGGTGTTGGCGCAGCGCGAATTCCGTCGCCGATTTCCCGGCCGTCCGACACCAACTGCGCAAACACTGCGCCGTTTAGCCACTAATCTTGAAGAGTATGGGACCACACGAGACGTTGCCAAGAGTGGCCGGCCCCGGAGCGCCCGTTCTGCCGAAAATATCGCCGCTGTAGCCGAGGACGTCGAAGTGAGCCCCAAAACATCGACCAGACGACGTGCCACGCAATTGGGCCTCAGCCGGCGGTCCCTGCAACGAATTTTGGTCATTTTTGGTCAATTTTGGAATTTCATTTAGAAAAAAAATAAGAGCCAAACAACATCGGATGACTTCTTTTGCGCCACCTTGTATAAGAACTAAATTGTGTTTAATACAGAGACTATGGGGTTGCGTGGCGACGCACAAATTGATAAAGTTCAAGATAATTGTCTAGAAGACATGAATGCAATAATATTAAGTCAATTGACTGGCGCCAGAACGTGCTCAGTTCCTTCGAAGACAAGCGATTTGTTCAAATGCTGAGCGTAACTCCCGAACAGCTCCAGCATATATTAAGCCTAGTACATCTATTTTTATACCCTGTACCTATAGGTACAAAGGGTATACTAGGTTTGTGCAATGTATGTAACGGACAGAAGGAGGCGTGGCAGACCCCAAGTCCTTTATACCAAAATGCTTATCATAACCTCGGGTAGCGATTGAGCCATGTCCGTCCGTCCGTCCGTCCGTCCGTCCGTCCGTCCGTCCGTCCGTCCGTCCGTCCGTATGAACGCCTAGATCTCAGAGACTATAAGAGCTAGAGACACGAAACTTTACCAGCTGGTGCGCATATTTCCTAAGCAGATGAAGTTTGTTGAATCATGTCAATATCTTGCCCCGTTCCCCCGCTGTAGATTTTCGCGGTTTTTAGCCACACCGTTTAATATTTTCATTTGAAATTTAACAGAGCGATGCGTTGTGGATACATGCATTTATGTGTAAAAAATGAACAAAATCGGACAAATACAACAGAAGTTATAGTCAAAAATGTGCAAATTTCACCTCCCCTTGCCAATAAACTGCGTCAATATTTGACTCTACGCAATTATGGCTACAAGTGACCTAGAATCACAATTTTTGGTAAGCTCATTCATGTGGCTCTAATGAACAAATCCACATCCAAATTTTATCGATGCGGTCCCCCCACCCCCCGCAATCCATTTACCGTGTTTTCTCCCACACCCCTCAACATACCAACTTGAAACTTACCCCATATACTTTAAATAACTTCTTTGACGTAACATTCGAGTTTCATCAAAATGGGTAAAAATTTAGGGAACTTATAGGTATAAATATCGATTTTCACCAAAAAAAAATAAATTCCAATTGGAAAGTTCTTAGATGGAATATGCAGGAAGAATTTTTTTGACACAAAAGGTACAGGGTATTCCACTGTCGGGCACCGCCTCGACTGTACCACATTTTTACTCTTTTATTTGCGCATACTCCAACAACAAGTAATTAGATCTAATTCACTTAATTTCGCACAAAAAAGTCACAATCTCTTTTTACTTGCGTTAATGCAATTTGATTATTTTAAATTTGGCGCTTACTTTTTTCAAATGAGTATAAGGTAACTCGTTGCTTTTCATATAACGAAATGGCTAAAAAATGACATATTTTGCAGTGCTGAAAAGACAGCGAATTACCACATTGTGCAACACTTTCTCAAAAACTCAACATGTAAAAGTAGACTAGGGTCTGGGTTGAGGAAAAGTTGAGTTGAAAGTTGAAACGCAGGGTAGATTTACAGCATGTATTTGTTTTTGTAAAAGTCCTCAACTTTTCAACTCCTCAACTCAACACAAAGCGTGAATACCCCAAATGAGATAATAAACCGCATGACCTAAAAAATTGTGAAATTCTTATAGGACAAAAAACATTACAGGAAAATGGAGGGTATAGCGCAGAGCAGTAACTGAAGGCGGCTCTAAAGCTGCTGCTCAAAATAGTTTGTTGAATAAAATAAAATAAACAACTTATAAAATTGGCGAAATTTGTGTGTGTTATATTTATTTATAAAATTAAAATGCGAACTACAAGCAGCTTAATTTTTACTACAGACACGAAAAATAAACAAAACTGCATATAAAAAAAATGTGGTACAGTCGAGGCGGTGCCCGACAGTGGAATACCCTGTACCTTTTGTGTCAAAAAAATGTTTCCTGCATATTCCATCTAAGAACTTTCCAATTGGAATTTATTTTTTTTTTGGTGCAAAACGATATTTATACCTATAAGTTCCGTAAATTTGTACCGATTTTGATGAAAATCGAAAGTTACGTCGAAGAAGCTATTTTAATTATATTGGGTAAGTTTCAAGTTGATATGTTGAGGGGTGTGGGAGAAAACACGGTAAATCGTTTGCGGGGGGTGGGGGGACCGCATCGATAAAATTTGAATGTGGATTTGTTCATTAGAGCCGCATGAATCAGCTTACCAAAAATTGTGATTCTAGGTCACTTGTAGCCATAATTGCGTAGAGTCAAATATTGACGCAGTTTATTGGCAAGGGGAGGTGAAATTTGCACATTTTTGACTATAACTTCTGTTGTATTTGTCCGATTTTGTTTATTTTTTACACATAGATCCATGTAACTACAACGCATCGCTCTGTTAAATTTCAAATGAAAATATTAAACGGTGTGGCTAAAAACCGCGAAAATCTACAGCGGGGGAACGGGGAAAGATATTGACATGATTCAACAAACTTCATCTGCTTAGGAAATATGCGCACCAGCAGGTAAAGTTTCGTGTCTCTAGCTCTTATAGTCTCCGAGATCTAGGCGTTCATACGGACGGACAGACGGACGGACGGACGGACGGACGGACGGACGGACGGACGGACGGACATGGCTCAATCGCTACCCGAGGTTATGATAAGCATTTTGGTATAAAGGACTTGGGGTCTGCCACGCCTCCTTCTGTCCGTTACATACATTGCACAAATCTAGTATACCCTTTGTACCTATAGGTACAGGGTATAATAAAAAACGCTCACAAACGTTTGGTCACAAAATGTTCTTGCAGCTGGTATGTAGACCAGTGTGCTTGTTTTTTGATGCCAGTAGTAAACCATAGATGGCGCACTCAGCAAAAGCAGCTGTTCGGTTTTGGCGCCATAAATAAAACTTATGTGCAGCTATTTATTTTGGACGCGAAATTTATGGTTGGTCGACAAAATCGTTGCGGATCGTTGGGAAAGGATGAGAAAATAGCTATAATAATAAAATAATTTAATTGTAACATTAATGTGCGTTAAAATACGTCTAAGCAATTCGTCCACACTCAGCTCTGCGCATTAAATATGGGGTCACCCAAACAATCCGCCTTTTCCTGGGTTTTGCCTCCTCTCGTCGCTTTTTTTCCTCATCCAACATTTCAATGGCAATGCATGTCATTATTATAGCATTGTTTACACAAAGTAACATAAGTAATAAACTTTGGCGATAACTCATGTTTTTATGTTTTATTTCGCGCCTTTTAAAAATTTGCTATTTGTAAACAAAAAGCAGCTGATTATCGATAATAATTGTGATAAATTGCACATTTTGTTACTAGAGACACACTGTTCCTTTCGTGACCAAAATAAGTCGGTCTTTTTGCTAGGTGGCTTTTTTCGTGTCTGCGTCTAGCCCTTAAAGGCCCCTACGCAGACACGAAAAATAAACAAAACTTCATATATAAAAAACGCCCACAAACGTTTGGTCACAAACTGTTCTTGCTGGTGGTATGTAGACCAGTGTCGCTTGTTTTTTTGTTTTTTGATGCCAGTAGTAAACCATAGATGGCGCACTAAGCAAAAACAGCTGTTCGGTTTTGACGCCATAAATAAAACTTATGTGCAGCTATTTATTTTGGACGCGAAATTTATGGTTGGTCGACAAAATCGTTGCGGATCGTTGGGAAAGGAGGAAAAAATAGCTATAATAATAAAATAATTCATTTGTAACATTAATATGCGTTAAAATACGTCTATGCAATTCGTCCACACTCAGCTCTGCGCATTAAGTATGGGGTCACCCAAACACTCCGCCTTTTCCTGGGTTTTGCCTCCATTCGTCGCTTTTTTTCCTCATCCAACATTTTAATGGCAATGCATGTCATTATTATACCATTGTTTACACAAAATAGCATAAGTAATAAGCGTTGACGATAACTCATGTTTTTATGTTTTATTTCGCGCCTTTTAAAAATTTGCTATTTGTAAACAAAAAGCAGCTGGTTATCGATAATAATTGCGATAAATTGCACATTTTGTTACTAGAGACACACTGTTCCTTTCGTGACCAAAATAAGTCGGTCTTTTTGCTAGGTGGCTGTTTTCGTGTCTGCGTAGGGGCCTTAAAAGACGGCTGCTTTATGATGTCGCTGCCATTTAAATTTTGCGCCATGTAAACAAACAGAAAACAACACAGCTGTTTCTGGTCTGAATGAAAACGATTCGAGCTCAGTCGAAATCCAGAACACCATTTGTCGGAATGCACTCGTTATGACTTTTCAAAACGAGTCGAAATCTAGAACCGGCTTGATTAACAAAAATAAAAATTGTTTAAGTTCTGTAAAATTGTAATTATTAACCATTAGCTTTAAAGAAAATGTATATATTTAAAGGGAATAAAAAGTCTATCGTGAGGTATCACGATATTTTGTTTTAAATATCGATAGTATTCTATGTTTTTGCAGCACCATTTGACAGCACTGGTTTTTATTGGCATTCTCTCCACACTTTGACGAATACTGCTGTGTTGTGCCGGAATAAAACTTTTTCTTTTCGTGTTGGGAAAAAATAAATTATAAAAGTAATTAATTATGAACCGTGCACGTAGAACCACTGACAATAAGGCCTTTGTTGCTGACGGCGTTTATGTAAGTAGTATTATTTCAGCAAATTTTCCAGACCATTCATCTAACAGAATCGCACATACTTATTGTGGGTAAATATGTATGTACATACATTATATCTATAAGCAAATTATAAGAAAAAACAAAACAGATGTTTTGGTTTAATGCCGCTTGCATTCATTTCCTGCTGCTGTGCTATTTTGATAATTTGCATTTACAAAAATCCGCATACAAAGTACACAATATAAAAAAGATTGCGTTGATTGCCGTCCCGAGAAGCTACCAGTTCTTTACGAACAATATTGATTTCAAAAAGCAAAAGAAACTTTTTTAGATGCCAAAATGTTTTACCGGAAATTTTGTTTTTTGTTTTTCTTGTTCTTGTATGTGTGTACATTTGTATGCACATACATACATACATATGTATGTATGTATTTTGACTTCGTAGCCCAGCAGTTCTACTTGGATCGGTTGCTTCCATCCATATGTAATTCCATACGTGATTGTGACACCCATGAAAACAGGCATGATTTTGAATATTTCATAGAGAAGCCATGAATTTCAGGCATGCATATGAAGTCCTATGACATGCCCGCCGCGTTAAATTCACCCCTCGAAAGCACGTAGTTGAATCTAGAGATTCATAGCTGGTACTTCAACATGCATGTGTTTTCACCCCTTCGTCATGTCTGAAGAGAACTGCAGGGAAGTTACAATTAAATATATAGACCCACGCACAAATGCACATGCAGCAGGTCTATAACCTTAAATCTCATTGACGAATGCAGGTGATAGTCTGGTGGAGCCGGTTCTGGGGAATAATCGGGATGGGATAGCTCCTGCCAGTTGGGTGGTGCCCAAGCAGCTTTGAAGGAAAATCAAAAAATTAAAATATTTAATTTTTTTTTAAAAGATCCGCCAGTTTCGAAGCCATGAAACGGATATTGATTCTGTTTTCAGCATTTCATAGTAGACAATATACCCTTCATCAATACGCTGCATTTCCGACACTTGTTAATGGCTGGCTTAGTAACAAGCATCGGCTAGCTTGTTTTACGATTGAGTAACTTCCTCGTCTTCAAAATGTTTCTATATATGGTTTCCTACATCCTGGGCAGTTTAACATTTCAGTCACTAGGGTCAAAATTGTCTTAAGACCCATACGCAGTTCGTAATGACAAAGCTGATAAGAAATCGCAAATGGGATTTTTTTTTTATATGAAGTTTTGTCATTCCGTGCGAAATTTTTCGAACTGCGTATGGGCCTTTAAGCGATATTTCCGATAAAGCATGGTCATCATACGGCTCTGCATGCCAAAAAAGCGAACCGAGACTTTTGGAAATAATTTGAAAGTAGTATGTACATCATACATATGTTCAAATTGCTGACGAGCAAAGCGAGTATTTAAGGTAATAGAGCTAGCATGTACACATCTTCAGTTATTTATATTATTAGAAAAACCAATTAGTAGTAAATATTTTTGCATTAATTATAACACTATTTTTATTCATATAATTTACAGCGCACAGTAACAAAGTGTGTGTGCTTCAACCCAATTGTGAATTTATTTGCAATAGCCACTAAAAGCGCCTTCATCGCAAGTGCTTAGCGTTGTCCACTCCATTGCTGCGCGTTGGTCAACCATTACCATCCTAAATCCTCAAATCCGTAAACTCAAACTCATCCTTAGACTACGCTCAGTTTTGCAGTGTGGCACAATTTACAAACCGGCCAGCAATTAGTTAAAAAAGCTGGATTTGTGATTTTCGGTACTTTTACGGCTACTGTAAATTCTTTCACCTGAAATTGCAACTAAAATAATTAGTTTTGCGCTACATAGCAATGCTCATTTACTTTACTAAAAGTACCCAAACGATACACCGCCATCTTCAATATCAAAACTTTTAAAGATTTTGGCGCTTCCTAATGCCGCACTCAGAGTGCCTATATACATTTACATAGAGCACTGCGTAACTGGAGCAAACAAATCACAAAGTTTTTGTTTTTTTTTAACAAGATTCCTTTCGGCTTAGGCCAGGGGTGCCCAAACGCTGCTTATGGAAGAGCAAAAACCAATACATACATATAAAAGATGGCGTACGTTAAAGTCGGGCGCGGACGACTTTGGGATACCCTGTACCACCACATTGCAATCAAGTCCGATATATTACTTACGAACACCAAAATAATTTCTTTGCCAAATTCAGTTACAATATTTTTATAAACAAACGAAACACAACGAATTTTCTTCAAAAAACTTGTTTTTGACCGATCGGTCCTATGGGAGCTATATTATATAGTCAACCGATTTTGATCAAATTTGGTACTGTGCTTAGGCACTCTAAAAAACTTCCAATTGCCGAATTTGGTTACGATATCTTCATAAACAAACTAAACAAAAAGAATTTTGTTCAAAATACGTTTTTTCGACCGATCTGTCCTATGGGAGCTATATAATATAGTCAATCGATTTGGATCAAATTTGGTACAGTGCTGGGTATCCCTAAAAAACTGACAAACACCAAATTTGGTTACAATATCATCACAAACAAACGAAACACAACGAATTTTGTACAAAAAACGTTTTTTTTGACCGATTGGTCCTATGGGAGCTATATGATATAGTCAACCGATTTTGATAAAATTTGGTACAGTGTTGAAGAACTCTAAAAACTTCGGAATGTCACATTTGGTTACAATATCTTAACAAATAAACGAAACACAACGAATTTTATAAAAAAAACGTTTTTTTGACCGATTGGTCCTATGGGAGCTTTATGATATAGTCAACCGATTTGGTAAAAATTTGCTACAGTGTTGAAGATCCATAAAAAACTCCCGAATGCCAAATTTGGTTACAATATCTTCACAAACAAACGAAACACAACGAATTTTGTAGAAAAAACGTTTTTTTGACCGATTGGTCCTATGGGAGCTATATGATATAGTCAACCGATTTTGATAAAATTTGGTACAGTGTTGAAGATCCATAAAAAACTCCCGAATGCCAAATTTGGTTACGATATCTTCACAAACAAACGAAACACAATGAATTTTGTAGAAAAAACGTTTTTTTGACCGATTGGTCATATGGGAGCTATATGATATAGTCAACCGATTTTGATAAAATTTGGTACAGTGCTTAGGAACTCTAAAAAACTATTGTGTGCCAAATTTGGTTACGATATCTTCATAAACAAACGAATTATCCATTTAAAACTTTTGGTTTTTTTCGAGGTCCTCTGAAACACCCCTATGGGAGCAATATAATGTAGTCCCGATATCAAAAAAATAAAATAAACTTGTCTCCTATGGATTAATAAGGGATCTTATCTGAAAGTTTGGTTGCTCTAGATCTTACCATCTCTGAGATCTAGGCGTTCATACAGACAGACGGACAGACGGACATGGGTATATCGACGTCTCTAGTCACCCTGATCTTACTTTAGGTAACTTTGGGGGGTCTCCGACGACTCCTTCTGTATGTTACATACATTTTCGGCTTGCACAAACTTAATATACCCTTTGCACCATACGGTACAGGGTATAAAAAACACTTAACACATCTAAGCGAACCGTTTTTTCATGTTATTATGTGCACTGAAAAAAATAGTACATCCTCTAATAAATATTTCGATCTTCGTTGTAACTATTTTTTGTTTGCAAGCAATGCCTTAATACTCACATTTAACACATGGTGTAAAAAAAATTTCGTGGCCGCGATCAATCCCATACCCTTTTTTGTAAGTGCAAAGTTCAGAGTGCACAAACGAAAACCAACAACAAAATTACAGTGAAAATCAGTGGGCCAACAACAGATATACGCAAGAGTTGTTTCTGTGCTCATGATCTCACAGAGCAAAGAGAGAGAACTCGCGAAATTGTTTTTGTAATTTGCATTGGCATTGAGTGATATACAGTTACGGCCGTGCAGTCCATAGCCCAAACGGGCACTTTTTTGTTCGTGCATTTCGGTTTTTGCACGGCAGACCGCTCTCCATTTGCCCAGCTCTGCCGAAGAGCCATTACAAAAACAAAAAGAGCCAGATGAGCAATGGGCCTGGGTACCCCTGGTTTAGGCGTTCAGAGAGTGTTTCGACTGTTACCGAATGCAATCCGTGAAGAATTTGACTGCGTCCGTTTGTGCAGAGTTCGAGCGCATGCGTACAATCTTTTTATTAAATGTGCCAAACATTTGATCAGTGGCGAACAGAAACCATCATTAGTTGGCACGTGGTTTCATCACGCAGCGCGTGCATCATACGTTTGGGCACTTTGGTTGTAGGAATGGTCATGGTTATTCCTGAACTATAGTTTTTTGTGGGAACCAGCACCAGCAACCCGACATGCCGCCTAGCTGCCATGGTCTGCCATGGTTCAAATGGCTTGTAAGACATTTCGATTGGTAACGTCAGTAAATCACAATGGAGCAGGTCTGCAATCCTGCTATTTAAGCATAAAAAGTATGCGAAATTGTTATTAGAGAGCAAAAATGTGCATATTGTTATTTGGTGTCTGAAAAGCTAATAACATTTTTTCGTTTAGAATCCAAATGCGGCGGAATTACCACAGTTGGCTCAGAAGGTTGACGAATCTATGCCATTGCCGATTATACACGTTAAGGAAGAACAAGTGCTGATGCCACAAGACGAAGATCCAGTTGTGACAGACAATAGCGACAGTATGTGCTTTAGTCTGAGCGAGGACAACAGCAATGGAGGCAAAATACCATTCAAGAAGATCTTTCAAAAGCGCAAGAAGTCAACTGGTAGTACTATTTACAGCAATAATTACGCTAAATTTTATTGATTTAATAATAATAATTCATATTGCTTATTTTTACAGAACGCACACGCGATAAAAAACTGCGCCAGAATCGGCAGCTGCGCAAATGCATGTTGCCCAAAAATGCCTTGATGGCACTTAGAGAAGTCAAGGGCATCACTATTAGTGATTTCACTATTAATCACGATGTTGATGGCGGCTTTACGGCCATTGTGACAATAAACGCTATGCAATACGAGGGCAAAGGGCAATCGAAAATCGCTGCCAAAAATCTTGCCTGCGAAAAGGCATTACGTGACTACATTCTGGCCAAAATGGCGCCCAAGAAGAAAAAATTGCGCCAACCAACTGATGCGGGCACAAACGAAGTGGATAATGGTGAAGAAGGTAGCGCAAACGGTAACACCGATGCAACCAAAAAACCTTACGATGAGCTGCCCATGTTAAATTTGGCTTCATTTGCTATATATAAACTATTTAATGAATGGGAGCGCGAGGGCTTTGTTGTACCCGAAATGCATCCATCAACGGCCAATGCACCGAGCCAGCCAAGCATGATTAGTCCAGCCGCGGCTGCACCGGCAAAGAAGCCAAAGAAGCCAAAGGAGCCAAAGAAGCCGCCAAAACGTAACGAATTGCCCAGTGATTACGCAACTATGCATCCGGCTACTTTAGTTTGTATTGTAAGTTTCTAGTTTAACAACGTATTTCCACGGGCAGCTGCTGTAAAGCAAATGTTACAACTGCAATCCATATTTATTACCACGCGTGTTACACGTGCCTAATGCACACAAAACACATATCAAAATCGTTCTCGGGCTAACTTTGTTCCGCAGATCGTACTCGAATATCGATATTCTGTATCAATGTGTATCGAATGAAACCGATGCGGAATATCGATGTATCGTCGCGTATAAATAATTCAACATAAACACACAAGTGGCATTTGTCAAGTGGCCATTCCATCTTGCACGCTTATTGAAGGAAAATATCGATATCGGATATATCGCCGAACATGGATATCGATACAAAATAATTTATTTATTTATTAAAAAGAAGGTTAAACAAATAATTTCTTAGCCTACTACAAATTTAGGAGCACTAGCTGCAAGGCTTTCAACTAAACGATACAAAATAGTTGACTGCCAAAGAAAGAACATCGGTATCCCGATATATCGATACATTATCACCCATCCCTAGGATACGGTACAAGGTTAAAACATTTGTTTTGTAAACGAATCTTTATTATATCTTTGCAGATGCGTCCAGGCACCACTTATGTGAATTATGGCTGCTCGGGTGAGAAACAAAATCTTTTGCATCGTTTGGGTGTTATTGTGGACAACCAGGAGTTTACAGCTAATGGACGCTCAAAGAAAATTGCTCGCCGCAACGTAGCTGTCAATGTTTGCAATTGTTTGTTTGGCACAAATTTCTCATATGAGGAGTTCTAAGTATTATTTCAACACTTTGACATATGTACACAGTTTTTGTTTACAAATAGCAAATTTTGAAAAGGCGCGAAATAAAACATAAAAACTTAACAGAACAACTCCGGATAGATAAGTTTAATGAAATGGAGAAAAACTTGGGAAAACAACTGGCTATTTTTAAAAATCAAGCTATTTTATCAAATACGGCAGTAAAGGCTAGTTTTGTTGTCAGTCAAATATTGGCTAAAATAATTAAACTTTGCGAATGGAGAGATGATAAAAGAATGTCAGACTGCTATTGCAGAAATAGCATTTCCTGATAAAATAAATATTATTTTAAACATTAGTTTTTCAAGATTCACCATTGCAAGGAGAATTCAAGACTTGTCCGAGAACATAGCAACAACGCTTCGTGAGAACGCATTGCAAAGTTCGAAAATTGTGGAAACAGCATCTTTTGCAGAATAATGTGTCTCACTTTCCACATTTAGAAAAAGAAAACGTTACTACTTCTCAAAAATACGCAAAATATATAGACATATTTATCAACGAATTTCAATTCCAAATGTTCAAAGCTGAAAAGACAGCGGTTTCCATGAAAATGGCTTAGGAGTCTAACACAAAATCTCAAAAATCTACCCTTTTTAACCAATGGAATAGAAGCATTTTGGGTGTTATATATAGTTAGTTTTACAGTTTGCAGTATAATAATTTGATGCAGTCGTAGCGGTGCCCGACAGTGGAATATCTAAAAAGAAGGAATTACTTACATCAAATTTTAAATGTATATTTAAAGGATTGTCGTGGATAAATATTTACGATGGTATGCGTTTCGTTAGCGGCTTACATGACTTTGCATACAGAATCTTGTGGGTCTAGATGGTGGTCAGAAATTCTAAAATTTTGGACTTGTATATTTTTTTCAAAGTTTTCATCCGATTTTAATAGCTTTTTCGTTTTCTTTTTACTGGAATATTTGTTTGTTAAAATTTGGTGTATCTTGTCTTATGGTCTCTGAAGTCTAAAGAGTTCATATGGATATGGCTCAGTCACTACCAGAGGTGATGTAATATATATACATTGCACGTAACTAAAACACGGCTACAGAATCTAAGACAATTTAAAAAATTATCTTTCCAGCTTGTGTTCTTTTTGAACTTGTCCTTTGTATAACCACCGTTTTAGCAACGAGTATAAAAGTAGATACAGTGGAACAACTGGCCGTTAGCGCTTACACACTGGTTTCTCTGTTGAGGAAAAATTGGGGTTCGGGTTTTTCTTCCATTCTCTTTGCACGCAAAATCCCAATCTCTTGTGATCACTCGCTGCAAAATTTTTCTTAACGGCCAGTTGTTCCACTCTATGTACTTTTATACTCGTTGTTTCATACCTAAGGTGAGTTTTGCTTCAAATGTTGAAAAACAGTTGAGTGCAAAACTTAGCTAAAAGCGCCATCTATGGCGCTGCTAAATACGCAACAGTTCAGAGCGACCCTATTAACAACCATGCAGTTTTTTTTTGAAGCGGCGTAGTAATATTCAATAGATTTTTTGCAAAAGGCTTTTCAAGACAATTTTTGTTATATAATCTGTAGCTGAATGGTTGAGGAAACACAAGAAAGGAAACAATTGCCTTATAAAAACTTTTCAAAGTAAAGGAAATCATTTAATCGGATTGCTTATTTTTGCCGTATGCAAAAGGGTTATGTCCTAAGTCAGTTGGTTTGTGCGATATGAGAGCAGGAGGCATCTCAGGGCCATAGCTTATCAAAAATTTTCCCGCAAGAAGAAGTAGTTTTTCGGCTAGGGTTAATTTCTCTATATAGAATTGAGTTATTGCTGAGAATTCACAAATTATTCAGTTGAAATCAATCAACATTGAGTCCAAATTATGCGAGATATGACGAAAAATTAGAAGGCTTTCGCTTAATATTCCAATAAAAAAATATTATATTAAGGGTTTTTTTATTCTGAGACTAAAACTACAGGGTGTTCCATCTAAATTTGAACCGTAGAAGTTCGTTATTACTTTGACATTCCCACAATCCGAAAACATTGCCGGAACGCCTCCGTATAGAAAGTCCTAATGCAGCGCACAGTAGTTGATTTGGCCTATTAAGCGAAAGAAAATTTATCTGCCGTGCTACGAAAAGCGAAAAAACCAAACTGAACAATTTTATTCAGATTCGTTCCGGAAAATTAATTTTTTTGGTCGATACTTCCCTTTTTTTGATAAGCTCGTATATTTCTCTTATTTTTCCGATAAATTCTCCTGTTTTGTTGGCGCGAAATTATTTTTGTTTGATACTAAACAGCTGACATGTTGCTTACATATTATTTTCATCACAATATTGCTAGTTCATTATTATTCTTTATTTTAAATAAAATTACTCAAAAATTTTACTGTAGCAAAAATATTTATTGAAATTAATCACGACAAGGGAAATTTTCTTTGTGGGTACCCTGTCGCACTTAACGTCGCACAGTGGCACGGCAGCCGCAAAAGCGTTGCAAAAATCAGAATTTTGATGAAAACATTTTGAAAAGTCAATACATGCATCTGATTTAGAATTTTCCAAGGATCAAGCAAAATAAAAATTTTATTCAATTAGTTTAGTTGCCACAGCCGGTCAAAGTTGAGTATATTTTCAACTATAAAAAAAATCGAAATTTGTAGCATAAAAGTTCATGTTTATGATTGTTTTGTAAAAAAAACTATGCAACCAATTGCTAATTTCTTGATTTCTATAAAAAGGTATATGAAATTTGATAAAAATTTTGATAAATGCCTTTCTTATTAATTTTTTTACCTACTCTAAAAAATGTATTTCCTCCTTTGTCCAACTTTGGCTGTAAGGCCAGTAAAATTGCAGAAACCCAACTCCAAAATATGCTGACGCAGGTATAAGAACAAGAACACGCAGTAGATGCAGCCACTAAATTTAGAGTTGTTTGCTTATATTTTTACTTACAATAAAATAAAGCATACCTGTGACATTTGAAAAAAGAAGGATTAATCATTTTAATTTTAATAATTAATTAATAATTTACAATAACACATATTGCAGTGAAAGTATCTTTAAATATAATTCGTAACCATTGTCTTTGGAAAACTTTAAAATTTAAACTATTTGAGTTGTTCAGAAACTCCCAAAGCGCGAATGAATTCGTTTCGGCCATCAGAAAAGAACTTAACGTTGAGAAAGGAAATATAGAAAAGTTTGATACCTTAAAAGGCAAACTTAATCTACTTTACGCCCAAATAAAAAAAAAGTGGCAAGACTCCCATCGCTGCCGAGAAAATTTGATTGAGAAACACGAAAACTGGCTAAAAGGACTTAGCTTCCTCTTCAGATCCACTAGTTGCATCCCTTAGACAAGTGAGATCCTATACAGAATTTACAAGTAGTTATTCAAAAGAAATGTGAAGTCTTTTGGATATTCCTTGAAATGTAAATGTGGATGTTTATTTTACAAAAAACTACTGATAAGACACATTATGTAACATATTATAATAAAAAAGCATTGTTAAATTAAATTTATTTACTGAAACATAAAATTATGAACAAAAAAACATATCATCAAAATTTCTTTATAAATGAAAAAATATGTACTTACATCCAACTTCCGCAACATATTGCGCAGCTCTCATATAACATATCACCATGTATGAGTACTTATTTTAAAGCCTGAACATTTTTCTTTCGAATACAATTTAATTCATTAAAATATCTAAATTGGTTTAGAAAATATGATTTTTGCCTCGCTTTTTCGGCTTCCGTGCCACTGTGCGTCGTTGCGTTTTGGCTGTGTATGCTATTTTTTGGATTGAGTTAGAAAAAAAATAATAAAAACAATTGTCAATTAAGTTGGCATAAATATAATCTAAGAATATCATAGAATATTGAAATAAATATTTCAGTATAAAATACGTATTTTTTTAAACCTATTTTGCTGATTCGTTTTAGTTCCTCTTGCAACAAAACATTCGGTTTCAAATCACAGGAAAAATTCGGTTTGGTAAATAAGTAACATAAAATCCGAACAAAATGTTCGAATTACCAAGCTAACTCCAAATTTGTAACTATGCAAAATTTTATTTTTTCTAATGCGGCAAACAAAATCGCTTTGGAAACCCACAAAAATTTTGATACGAAACCTGGCACGTAATTGTTTTGTCACATTTGCTGCTTGACACAGCTTTGAATAGTACGTAGGCGTTGTTGTTTCCTTCAAGGATCTCTTATTTATGTCAATGATACTTTGTGTATTGTCGCTCTTGCACACCAAACACTTTTCTTTCTTTATTTTCCCAACCGCAACTACTTAAAATTGAAAGGAAATCCACACTTTGACTGTCCTTGCTCTATATACTCGTACGAGTATGTAAGTACTTATCAAAGCCAAAGTAACAATGTGTTAACAAACAACAGGCAAAACACGTAAACGCCCTTAAGCTGCTAATGAGAGCCGTGGAAACCTCACAAAGGTCGCATGCTGTGATAAGGATCACATGCCGAATGATCCTGTGCAGTTGTTCAGTGGCATGCAACAACAAAAAACAACTGAAACAACAATAAAAACAACTTACAGTAGCTACAGACAACATGGCTGCAAAATATTGCAGAGTTAGAGTGAGAGCGAGTGCATCGCCTTGTTGCCATCTCACTTACTGCGCATCCTTTTTAAAGCATGTGTGTGTGTGTGTGTGTGTGTGTGTGTATATATATGTATGTCCCTAAGCATATAGCTCGCTGTTCATTTAACAATTACTTGCACACTCGGCTTGTAAAACGATGTTAATCCTGCCGCCTGATTTTCAAATTTGTAAATATCTGTGGCAAAAAAAAATTCAATGCCAGCAGCCAACCTAAGCGGATTGGTCTAACAAAGTTCGCTTTTCAGCTCGGATATGTGAATCAGTGAATGTTTGATGTCCTGCGGCGCATACTATTAGCATTGAGTGTCTCTATGTGTGTGTTTTCAGATCCTAAAAACATAATTCAGACAATATTATCACTGTCTAGTAATTGTGTCTGTTATAATGTGTGAAAATTTACACCGAGTGAAGGGAGCCCGCTGCGCCAGATACTGATGGACTGACTAGACAGATATTCAGTTCGTCAGCTTTCTATCGTTCATTGGTTTAATCAGCAAAGCGGTTAAGTGATTTAGGGGATTTGCCAAAATCAAATTCAATGGAAGGGTGCAGCACTAAATACCTTGAAAGTGTGGGTGTTTATGCAGACGAGTGACTGAAATCTGTAGAATACTGTACCTTAATTTTCATAAAAAAAGACTAAAAAAAAAGAATTACTCGGGAGGCTTCCTAAATGCGGAATATCCTTCATCTATTTTTCACAAAGTAAATAAAATAATTTTTGAGATGATGTAAATCAGTGATGGGCAGTCTCTCAATTTACATAACTCGCGAGGCTATTGCACCAAAATCTGCCGCAGCGCAGTCGGCTCATATACGGTCCAAGTGTGTGAAATCTCTCGCTCGTTTTGGCTTAATTGCGGTTCTTGCTCTCTCGTGCGCTTTTGCTTACTGCGCTGTTTACTCACACAAAGAAATGTTTCTTTGTATGAGTTTTGCCCATCACTGATGTAAAGGATTAATGGGGAAGGGAGAAAAAAATCAGCATTTCGTTGTTCATTAGACTCGCAGCAGTCGCTGTAACAAATTTGGTAGTTCCAGCTTATTTATTAATAAAACAAATTGGAATAATCTTGCAGTTAAGGCGGAGGGCTTACGTTTTCAACCCATTTTGCCAAAACTGAGGACTTTTATAATATGGTTGTAATGCGTAAAATCTGGTAAAGAACTGTGCAATAAGTGGACATCATTCAACAAACTTTTCCTGTGCATTCATATTACATATTGTTTGAAATTTTTGGTCACTAGGTCTTATGGTCTCCGATATCCAGGTGTTCATACAGACAGAGTACAAAGGACAACAGCTTAGGGTCTATCACACCCTTCTATTAAAATATTTAGTGGCTAAAACAATGTTTTGTTTACTTAAGAGTCTAAAAAGAAAGTATGTTAAGCTATGAACTAATCCGTATTACTAACCCAAACTTTTTAAAGTTTTATATCAAGCAGTAAGCTAAGTAAGTAAGTGCTTTGACCAAATGGGTGGCTCATAATTCCGGATGGGTCAGGTATGCTTGAAGAGGAAGGTACACGTAATGATAACTCAAAAGAATATTAGACGACAATAATTGTTTAGTTATTATAATGACGTAGCAGGTAATACTTTTGACAAAATAAGATTAAGCGGCCGTGCTCCGTAAAATTAATCCGAGCCTTTTCACCAAACGGTATTTTTAAAGTGGTTTGAAACCAAATGTTGCAAGAGGAATTAAAACGAATCGGCAAAATTGATCTAAAAAAGTACGCAATTTATACTGAAATAATTTCAAAACAATTTCGCACGAAATGACAAAACCATAAAATAAAATTCCCATTTGGGATATACCATTGCGTATAGGCCTTTAGACAAAGAAAATTGTCCTTGTAACAAAAATATTCATAATAATTCGATTAATATTGTTGCTAAAGTAATATTTTTTGTAATTTTATTTAAAAGATAGAATAATAAAGAAATAACAATATTTTAATGAAAATAAAATGTAAACAACATATAGTAATAAAAAGAAGCAGAGCTGCGGCAACCATATCAGCTGTTTAGTATAAAAAAAAATCGAGCACGCAAAAACGAATTCGAAAAAATTGTTCGTTTTGGTGTTTTGTTTTTCCGGAGCACGACAGAATATTCATATTGTTATAGTTGAATTTCCCCAGATTTGTTTTTTTGACAAAAGGTCAATTACTTCATCTGGATCAATAGCAATAGCCCAGTCCCATGAATTAATAGCAAAAGCAGCCAATTTTTCGTGGCCCACTACATTTCGAGAAAAAGTTTGCGCTACTGGATCGAAAACGATCGCAGCCAAAATTGTGAGATAATAATTTATTTCGCAAAATTAAACTCCAATAATTTCTACTGAAAGATTGTGACAGACATTATGTCTTGAAATTAGGGAGTAAACTTTTCGATTTCGTCAACTTTTTTCTAGCAGCAAATCCTGAAAGGGATTATCCATAAATTACGTGACGCTGAATTTCGTCAAAATAGACCCCCCCTCCCCATTGTGACGCAGTAACGGAATATTTTTGAAGATTTTCCATATGATTTTTGTGTCCCGTGATGCTTTGCCAGACCCACCCTCCCTCCTTAGAGCGTCACGTAGTTTATGAATGATCCCAAAGAGGCACTTGGGAAGAACATCTTCGTTGACGTTGAGCATCGTGAGTTTGAAATATTCTTCAACAAGTTTGGAGATTGGTACGGTTCGGAAATTTCAGCAAAACACTCATCTGCAATTTTTTGTAAGTTTCTAGAGTATTCAATATTATATGCAGCAAGGATAAATAGTTTGAAGGAATAGAGACAACGGAAGAGCTAAGCTTAAAAGTTTTCCCATACAATGAGTTTAACTAGAAAATCAATTTTCTATTCTGCTGGCAGATGGGTTGATCTTGTAGCAATTATCTTCCACGATTTACCAGGAATTTCTTTTATGTTTGTGGCGATCAATTTACAAAGATCGACAAATATAATGAGGCCGTCATGTGTTGTATCGCAGAGTTCAAAAAGTCATTTCTGCGTATTCTCTGCAGCATGTACCTTTATGATTTTCTTTAACGAATGGTTTCTCATTAGATCAAGAGAAGTTTCGATGACTTGCACAATGAATGAATCTTGCATTATCAAAATCGAAGAGATCGACTTAATATGGATGTTCTTCTTCATTCGTCACTCTTTTTCTTACTCACAGCATGGTTTCTTTGAATTTCTTGGAACTAAATATCTGCGCTGTATCAGATCTTATGATCACGGAATTATTTCACTTAAAACTTATACCTATCTGGACACCACACTGTAAGATAGCATCTACAGAAAATGGTCCAATCGGATTCTTCAGAGCGTAAACTCCGTCTCGAAGACGATGAAACCACCAGACATATTCTCTGTGATTGCCAAGCGCTGGTGTGGGACAGAGTCTGTCACATGGGAAAGGAACGGATCAGTCCTTTCCATCTTAGATCAATACCAACAAAAGACCTACTGCTATTCATTCGAAAAGTCTTTCCATTAATTTATAGGTACGGTATAAAAGATCTTCTGGTCGCAGTGCCCCACCTCTTTGTGAGGAACCCATGCAGAAAAAACACCAAAAAACTTCAAAGTAACCTTGCATTAACAACACTTTTCTAGGACCTCGGATCACTGCAGAGTTTCCAAGGCCATTGTTCGAGCAATCCAATGAGGCTTCCTATTATATGCTTACCTATTTCACAATTGAGAGTCTTATATGCGCAAAAAAGTTTTCAAGTGTTTATACAATATTATGATCCGAAAAATAGAAGGTCACGCAAAACGCAGGTCCGTTATACGTGTCTCTTTGAAAAAAAGCTAGCAATTTTTAAATTTTTCAAACAAATGTGCAGATTAATACGAAACACACAAATACTACATAATGGCCTATGTTGCTCTGGCTTTAATTACTTTTGTTTCCTAGAATTCATTACATCATCATCATCAGTGGTTTTTACAGCCCAGGCCGGGCTAGAACTGCCTCAAGTTTTTGTCTCCAATGATCACGGTCTTTGGCTACTGTTCTCCAGTTACGAACTCCTAGCTTCGTAGCGTCCTCGTCGACTCCATCTATCCACCGTAACTGCGGACGTTCTCGTGCTCGTTTTCCAAAAGGTTCCGCTCTTAGTATTCTTCTGAAGCGTGCTAGTTTTATGAAGGATACTACATTATGGTCGTTGTACTGCTGGTACAGTTCATGGTTATATCGTATACGCCAACTTTCTTGTTCGAATACAGAGCCCAATATTTTTCGTAGAATTTTCCTCTCAAATTCATTTCTAAGATACAATAATAAATAAATAACCTCCTGTTCAAATTTATGTCAGTTTTTTTTTGTTTTACACTAACCATTTGTGTGAAGTTTAATCAAAATTGGCTCACTATTTCATATAGTCACCGTACAAAAATTGAACCAGCTTACTGCGCAGCCAAACTCACGCACTTATTTGCGCCACCTTTAAATAATCATTGCATATTACTTTTTTTTTTTTTTAATATCGAGATACTTCAAAGATACCAATCAAGCATACTCAGAAATATTGTCAGGACACCCTGGTATGTTAGTAATTAGCAAATACACAAACACCTCAACATATGTTATGTAAATGAAGAAATTAAGCATCGAACAGATACATACATAAACAGACTAAATTTTCATGAAAACCCATTAGCTATAAACTTATTAGATAATAGCGCAGATACTAGACGATTGAAGCGATATCATATCCTAGATCTTCCTCATAGATTCTAAATTACAACTAAGTCTGCTTAATGTTATATTGGTTTAGCTCATTGGAGTAAAGCCAATCATGTAAATAATTTTTGTAAGATGTTATAAAATTGGTTGAATTTCCTTTGGACAGATTATTTTTAAGACTGCTGTTTTGGACCTGCCTGTCTCTATTGGTATACACAACCACAGTGTTTCACTTTGATTTGCGTCATATTTTATAAATTCCTAATTCTTAAAGCAGCCATTCCAGTTGCAGCTACTGCAAATGCTTTACAGAGTTAAAATTTGATTTCGCCTCGGTTTGGTATTAACAAGCTGCCAACCAGCCACGCCTGCTTTTTTTCCATGGCTTTTTGACTTTTAACGTAGTTGTTTTTTTCGGCTTTTGGCCTAGAGCAAATTTTACTTTTGGCCATGTTTTTTTTTTTTCCTACCAAAAGAGCGCTCAATCAAATTCGCGTGAGTCTAACAAAGTTTTCAACGGAAGCGGAAATTTATTTCGTATGTTTGAGTGTCAAAATTGGTCTGGATCGTTGCAGTTAAGTGGTTTCAAAGTTACACCAAGCGTGCTGCCTAGGTTTGGGGCATAGGGTCTACAAATTTAACCCGTAGACGACACAACTACAAATCAATTAACCCTTAACGACATGCATTGGCTGACCAAAATCACAACAATTGCCAGCGGGGGCATAATACATGAAAATATTATTACATATTATTATTATGGTTGTTACGTGCACCCTCAAGCTCTATATTCAGGATTTGCTGCTTGTTCTCTAATAAGGTTAGAAGTGTACTCTGATGCCAATGCCGCCACATGCTTACCCAGCAATTTGCGTGCACAACAAAACGCCTAGGGCAATATGTGCCGATGTGGAAGGTAGGAAGTGAAGCTAAACTTTTGTAACATTTGTGGCACGTTGACGCCCACTGCGAGTTCGAGCATCAAAGCAACTGAATGGCAACAAATCAATGCAACAATTTGATAAAAATGTCATAATTGAATCAGAAACGACCCAATCCTGACCAGGGGCATATTAAGCAACCCTAAGAGTTTGCAACCAGCCCAGAGCTAAGGGCGTTGCAACATCATGTGGGCAGGGGGGCGTTTATCTGACTTTTGTGTGTTTCCTTTGATGACTTTCAATCATAACTTTATGCTAATCATAAATGTATCGGCAAGTGTTGGGTTTCCGTAACGCCTCAAAATGTTGCGTCAGTTTCTGGTCAAATAAACTACTCATTTTTTTTTTTTTGCATACTTTTTCTCTTTTAATTATATTTTTTGGGTCGCAAAATAGACAAGTTGCGCTCATAATAATTTCCGTTTTAATGCTCATTTAGAATTTTGTTTGCAAAACTAATTAATATCCTTCATTAACTGAGAGCTGGCGAGCAACACCGAAAATCGTTGTCCCGAAATGCAACAGGATATTTGTGCAAGTAATTTCCGGCGTTGAAGAGTTTTTAGCTGCGCATAATTAATTTATGCAAAATAATCGCAACACGCAGACAAAATGCAAATAAATTGCAAATTTGTTTTTCAAAATAATTAACTTTTCTGTGCGTTTAATTGGAAACTTTTTCAATTCCCAAAATTTCACAAGAGCCAAAGCAAATATATATCGTTTGCTCTCAGTTCATGGCAATCATCAAATATTATTATTGCATAAAATAGTAACCTAATATAATTACTCACTTTGTTTGACGTCATCATTTGTTACCAAGCTGTTGACCAGCTGGGTCATGTTCACCATATACTCTGTCAACGCTTATATATAGGGCGACCAGATGAGAACAAAAGGAAAGCAAATTTAAATAAAACAACAACGATGAGGGAGATCAAATTGATACGTGTTTTATCTTGAGGCTACATTCATGCCATTATGTATGAAGTAGAACATCATTCAAATGGCCTCGGTTTCGCTTATATTGAAGTGTTTTCCTTGGCTTCAGTTTTTGTACCGCAAAATAAGGGTTGACTTCCTGCCGATGTCCACTTCAGCTGATCGTTGGCGATTTAAGGTCCAAAAGAGTGCACTCATGCTTATATTTTTCAGGGTCTCTCTTAGAGCGGTCGAGAAGAATATCTTCATTGAGAACATTTAACTTGGATAAAAATGCAATCTATCATAATGCTCAAATTACTCTTTTCATATTATCCATTTAATATTATAATTTATTTTTATTTATTATTTGTGACGTAAGAAAGGCGCTGATTAAACGCACTAAACAAATAGTTCCGAAAGCAAAACAATCTGAAAAAATATATATGCACATTCAAAAAAATTAATTTTGAAACTAAAAAAAAAATAATAAAAAAGAAAAGTATAAGAAATTATTTTTATCTAAATTTGTTATGTATAAACCATTCAATATTCATGAATAATTCAACAAACAATATAATAATATATATTATATTTTAATCTACATACCTGTATTATTACAGGACTATGACTTCGTAATAAATTATTTAAACATTCGATTTACATTATTTTCATGTTTTATTGTAAGTTTGTGGGTTTTATTGCCTTAAAAATCGAACGGATTTATTAGAGATTATTAGCGAAAAGTCGCAAGCAAAAGATTATTGGCTACATGTTTTCGAAAAATGCTAAATGAGGCCTTTCATTTGATACGCAACACTCCATAATGAAACATGTTGTTTCTATTCATGACTTAATGTCCACATGAGCACTCATATTTAATTTAATGTGACGTCACATAGCCAGGGCCGTAGAGCCAAAGTCATTCAATTACAACTTTCGCTTGAATCACGACAGTATGACAGTAAAAAGATGAAGAGAAAACTCCGGAACTAGGGGATTAAACTCTTTCTTGAGGAATTCTACAATTATATTCACATCAGAGAGAAGAAAATTGGAACCTCCGCATGGACGAGCTACGGCGCAGTTGCGGCCAACATTTGAAAGGGATTATCTTTAAAAAGTGAATGGCAAGAACGGTTCTTTCTATTGATAATAAAGATTTTCCGATACATTTGAAATTTTTGTGTTTTTTTTTTTATTTTAAATAAAAACCTTAAGATTGATGACCCTTTAGTATAAGTAAAGCTAGCATTTCAAGATGCAAATATTTGCCAAATATGCAAACAAAATTTAGTCAAATATTTGACTGTCAGTATTATGCATAATCAAATATTTGCAATAAATCTTGGCCAAAATTTATTTGGCCTCGTGTTTGCCAAACAGAATGTCAAGCAAATATTTGCTTCGACTACTGCTTGCTGTAATCTCACATATACATAATGCTGTGAATTGTGAATGATTCTTTCCGAAAACTGATTACCATGCGATCTTTTTGATCTTCATTAAGTAAGTTCAGTAAGCAAACCGTCCAGGACTATATATCACGTAAATAATTCTATACATTGCGATCTTGGTAGACTTTCTTCTAACTCTTCAAGCTAAAGAAGTTACTCCTTTAAAAAGAATAAAATTTCTCTTGCGGTCCAAACATTAAGCGCAAATTCTTTTATTTCACCCTTCTTTCATAAGCCACCTGATCCCTTTATTTTCTCAAAGCAATTTTATAGAAAGATCAGCTATATCTTCAGTCAAGATTTTTTGGCTATGAGCAAATCTTTAGCTGCTTTATAAATAACATTTTAGTTAGGTCTAGTTTTAATCGAATTACGTTTCGAATTTCAAATACTTCATTCATTCTTGGGAACTAATATGGTCAAGTACAGCGTGACACGACTGATCAAGCATGGGTTTGATCAACGTTAGGTGGTTAGCTGGCTTGGTAGTTTGATTTGCTTAGGTTACGTTAGTTTGATTTCTGTACCAATAGTAAAGAATCTTTATTTCATTTCTTCAAGGTCTCACAAAGACTATTTTCACATTTTTTTCCGAGTCTTGACATTTAGCGCACTAACATTTTAAGCGCCCACTTGATCGAGTGGGCAAAGTGAACTAGTTCCGGTTGATATGAATCAGGCTGCTAGGATAAGTATCATTTCGTACTAGATGTATTTCCTCTAGTTACGGAGAACCCATGTATTTATTGTGCACTTACGACTAATATTAGATAAAGTTATTTAAGCAATGCCAATTTTTTTCTTAATTAGGATTGCTTGCAGACTATAGCTACATAATATACTCAGCCAAATTTTCCGCACAATTTCATTGAGTTGTCGTTTGCAACAACATAGTTTGTATATAATAATCCACTAATTAGACGTTCAAGAAGCATTAACCCATTGCAGCCGGCGTACAGACCATAAGGTTAGGTCTGTTGGGCAACTCAGCAGGACACATGTGTGCATGTGAGTGAGTGTGTGTATCTGTGTGAGTTTTAGTATCTATGTGTGTGTGTGTGTGTGTATCTGGCTCTATAATTTCGTTAGTGCAACGGAAACTGTTGCGGACATGTTTCCTTTGCCTCCACAAAGAGCGCCCGCTGTGTTGCCGCACCCCTCGCCTCTGTACGATATAAAGCTGTCCTGCTTCTGCTCCTACTCGTCATTCTGCAGTGCGTAATCACAAGTTCGTAGCCTTGTTCCAGCTTATAATTATCAGTTCAGATTGGAGTAACGAACACATTTTCGGAACCCAAATGTGCCTATCCAAATGGTTTGAAGTGTATGCTCTGAGTTTGAGTTGTAATTAGTTTTTCATTATGTGTGTGTTGGCAAGTTGATGCGACTGATGGTCATGCCAGGTTCGGGTGTGCTCGGATGTACCTATGTTCCAGAACTGTGCATAAACATGTTCATAGAACAAATCGTATATGCTTCGATTTGCTGCAATCGCTTTATTCGTTTTGGTATAAAGCTGATTACACACATGAAAAAAAAAAAATATAATCGAATATACAGAAACATACACACAAGCACACAACGATATACAGTCCGTGCAGAAAGTATTCGTATGCCTAAAATATGAACGATTAACTTTGTTTTAATTATTTATTTTGAAAATAAGATATTCTAAATTTCTGCTTGTTATAACTTATAACTTTCTCTATATTTTAAAATATATATATTTTTTGAAAATGATAAAGAAATTATTATTGAAAAGTGAATTTAATAACCCAAATTTCTGCATATTTTTAGTTAGAACTTAGAGTTCAAGATTTTTTTTTATTTGCAAATTTTCAAAAATACAATTTATTTATTAAATGCAGTTTTCTGAAATACTGGACTTGCCAATCCATCGCTGGAAACATCATTGACAGGCCAGTACTCAAGTTCAGGAATAATAATTTGTTACTTATTAAGTCTTGAACGTATCTTTAGCTATGATTTTATTATAAAGAATAAATAATTATAAAAGGTTTATTAGCCAGAGAAACATAAGCCTTAAGGCTGTAATTTTAATATAATTTTTTTGAGGTTATGTCAGAACCTCGACGTGCTGATCAAATTCGATTCAGCGACCTTAAAAAATTCAGTAAAAATGGTCTGACTTCTGAAACCCAAAGCCGGGTTTTATTTATGTGACTGTGAACACTATCCTCCACAATTGTCAAAATTCTTCGAACACTGCACTGTGGTCCATACGACCACGCCCAGCCTCATCTTACCAATGGGACATTTGCCTTCTGTTCAAGATTCGGCTAAAAAAATCAATTTGAATTCCCCAAGACATCCAACTAAAGAAACTAAATGTTGAATAGTATTAAGATATTTAATACAAAAAAATCTCTTTTTAGACCTAAAAATTTGGCTTTGGACTTTGTGAAGGATTCCAAGCGACGTCTTTTACCTTTCTCCATGGTATTGATGTTTTTTTAGTTGAAAACTCTCTCAGTTCGTCTGAGAGACTTTCTTGTTTCAAAGGATTCTATTGGGTAGTTCCTTAGTATTTGTGTAATTAAATATAATACTACTGGGTTACAAATCCAAAGAGCGGAGTAAAGTTTTCAGTAGCTTGCAATGATAAAAATAACAGCTGGGACTATTATCTTTATTCCAACTTAAGGAAATGGAAAGAGATTTCTTTTGAATGATGTATAATATCTTTTTTTAGAGTCTTGGACAAAAAATTAAAAAAAAAAATTTTGACATAAAAATACCTGAGCGCAAAGTTAAACAGCATTTAAGCTATCAAGGTGTACGAATAAATTTTGCGCTGACTGTATGTACACACACACACAGAGGTTTTAATGAAACTGCATTTGCTGCAAATCAACGCTAATGAAATTATCAAAAACAAGTTTCGGTTTTTACGAATACAAATGTCATTTGCCATTTGTTGTTGTTGTCTTTGTTGTTGTTTGGGAGCAGCAACTCTATCAAAATATTTTCACTGGCAATTCGCTGTCTATGTATATATGTATGTATTATGTGTGCAAATTTCGTGTTTTGAGAACTTAATTGAATTCCAAATTCGCAAATAATGCTTTATTTTTGCCTCACAATGCGTTCACTTTTTTCGCTAACTTTTTTCACTTACTTTTTTTTATGTGTTGTTTATTTTGATAATTTAATTTTTCAAATGTTTTTAAAAGTTTGTTCATGCGCAAATTTCCACAATGCACCCAAAGACTTGATGGGCTTAAATTGCAAAACATAGAAAATTTATCAAAACGCAATTAAATTTCTAATTCATAATTTAAAAAAAAAGCGGAAATTATTATGCAAATGAATACGTTTAAATAGCTGCAGCATAGCACAGATGTGATCTGCGAACTAAAACGTGCAATTAATATGAAATTGTATTTCTGACAAAATTAATGAATTTGCTTTTGTTAAGAAAAATATAATTTTTAAATTCATTTTTATTGTTTATATGCATAATTGAATAAAAAACTGAAATGAGGTGTATGTATACAGGTCATATTTAAAAATTGTAGCTTTTTTAAAAGGCACTACAATAAATTTAAATTTTAATAATCGCCAAAAAATGAAATGATTAATCATTATTAAAAGATAATTAAAAAAAAATTAAAAGGATTGTACGAAACAAATTTGGAAAAATTTTTCCGACTTTTGCATTCCCGACTTATACTATTGAAAGTTTGTGTCAAATTACATAAATAAAAAATGAATATTAAGGGTATTCACGCTTGCTGTTAAGTACAAATGTACAGTGCTGAGTTTCAACTCTCAACTCAACTTTTCCTTAACCCCGACTCTATTTTAGTGTTTAGCTGTTGGGAAAAAGTATTGAAGCATTAAAATATGATGTTTGCAAAATTTTTAACACCGCAACTATATTATCACGGTTGATTTTTAAAATAAAAATCACGATATATCTATCTATCCCTTGGTTTTTTAATAGAACTGCCTTCGCCTTCTTTGGTGCCATTAGTCCATTGTTAGGACTATTCCTTTGTCTCAGTATCCAATATGCACTTTTTGAAATAAGTACTTTTAGTCGGACGATCACCCAATTCCATTTTGTGGATTTTTTCACCATTTCTGAAGTACACCCAATTCTATTTTTACAGGGTTTTCAAATAACACGTTCTAGAAAAAAAATTTTTACACAATTTCATTCGAGAAAAATATTTTTATTAACATAATCTTTTAGAAGTTTAGTTAGAGAATTCCCCTTTCTAATTTATTTTATAGCTGCTTACGGACTGACTTCATGTCTTCTTTAACACGTCTTTTTTTTAACACGGTTTTTTTGGAACGTATCTACCGTGTAAAAACAGAATTATGTGTAGTCAGCTTTTTAGGGCGACCATGGCAATTTTCTCTCTTGTCAACCAAAAATTTACTATTGTTTACAAAGGAACAGAGTCCGCAAAAGTCCAATACATCTCGGATGAATTTTCAATTGAAAAAATGGTATCACATACCGATGTCCAAAGAGAGTATTCTCTAGTAATAGCGGCCCATAACTAACTTCCCAATGAAATCAACACAAAACATTAAGCTAAAGTTTTTAAAATTCGTTGCTTTCCAATTTAAATTTTTTTTTCTGAACATTTACCAACGCTAGTATGCTAGGTCGGCTACTACGGCTCTCGTACCTAAAGGGTCATCAATCTTGAGGTTTTTTTTTTTTAAATGAAAAAAAAAACAAAAATTTTAAATGAATCGAAATATCTTTATTATCAATAGTAAGAACCATTCTTGTCATTCACTTTTTAAAGATAGTCCCTTTCAAATGTTGACCGCAACTGCGCCGTAGCTCGTCCATGCGTGGGTTCCAATTTTCGATGACGCGTTCGAGCATAATCGGCGGTATCTCGCGAATAACACGGGTAATGTTGGCCTCCAATGCTTCAATCGTGGCTGTACTATCCACAAACACTTTAGACTTCACGTAGCCCCAAAGGAAATAGTCTAACGGTGTGATACCACACGATCTTGGTGGCCAATTCACCGGTCCGGAGCGTGAAATTAATTGTTCACCGAACTGGTTCCTCAATATGTCCATTGTTTCACGGGCTGTGTGGCAAGTAGCGCCGTCTTGTTGAAACCAAATGTCGTCGAGATCTCGGGCTTCAATTTTAGGTAGCAAATAATTCGTTATCATGGTGCGATAACGGTCGCCATTGACGGTTACGGTCTGACCAGCGTCATTTTTGAAGAAATATGGACCGATGATTCCACAGTTGTTTTGAGTGGATGTAATGGCAGCTCTTGAACCTCTTCGGGTTGTTCATCAGCCCATATACGGCAATTTTGCTTGTTGACGCATCCATTGAGCCAAAAATGGACCTCATCGCTGAATAAAATTTTGATTGAAAACAGTGAAAAAAAGATCGCGAATTTTCGTATTATAATTGTACGATTTGTAAACGTTGTTCGGGTGTAAGTCTTTCCATGATGAAATGGCAATGAAAAACTAAAAAACATGGCAAATTGACAGTATTCACGCGTGATTTATCAAAAAAACCCTATGGAAAAAAAACCTCAAGATTGATGACCCTTTATTATATATTTATATATCGCCGAGTTGATTGTTAAATTTTAAATTTTAAAAAAAAAATTGGAACAAAAAATATACAAATTTTTTTAAAACAAAAAGAGCCTTAAAATGATTGTTAGAAATTAAGATTTTAGAGATAAGCTTTAGCAAAGAAAAACCTACCTTTATATACGTTATCAATAACTCGATAAATAATCGAAACTTACAAGGTCAATATTGGTACGTTTTCGTGTAAAAATCATCAAAATCGAAAAGATCGACTTAAAAAGTGGCTCGCTTCACTAATAAAGCGAATAATAATAAAGGGTTTTCCAACAAGAGGTGTTATTTTGAATCACCCGGTATTTCGGTAGCTGTCACTTTTGAAGCTTTTCTTCTTTGACATTTGACAAGTAGAAACTACGCCATTAATAAAAATGGAACGATACACGCTTCAACAACGCATTGAAATTATTAAAATTCACTACAAAAATGGTGAATATCTTGCAGTCACAGTTCGCAAAACTAAAGCATTTTTGGGTCGTCGTGAAGCACCTTGTCGGACCGCAATACAGAAATTGGTGGAAAAATTCGAGCTGTTGGGACAATTTAGTGATGTGAAGAATAAAACCCGTGCACGTCGCTCAAACACAACTGAGAATATTGCTGCTGTAGCCCAAAGTGTTGAAGAAAACCCAGGTTTGTCCATTCCTCGTCGTTCTTTGGAATTGGGCATTCCACAAACGTCATTAAAATGATCCGGAATTCCATCGAAAAATCATCTTGACTGATGAGGCCCATTTCCACCTCGGTGGCTACGTCAACAAGCAAAATTGTCGCATCTGGGGCTCGGAAAACCCTAGAGTTATTGTTGAGAAGCCTCTCCATCCTCAACGTGTGACTGTTTGGTGCGGTTTCTGGTCCGGCGGGGTCATTGGACCTTACTTTTTCGAAAATGAGGTTGGATCAACAGTTACGGTGAATGGATTGCGCTATCGAGAGATGATTAATGATTTTTTAAGGTCGGAGTTGGATGGTATTGATCTGGACAAAGTTTACTTTCAACAAGACGGCGCTACGTGCCACACAAGCAACGAAGCCATTGCTCTTTTACAGGAAAAGTTTCCGGACCGTGTTATCTCTCGAAGAGGTGATCACAGTAAGCCACCGAGATCTTGTGATGTAACACCTTGCGACCTCTTCCTTTGGGGCCACGTGAAAGATAAGGTCTACGCCAACATTCGTGAGGCTATCGAGGACATAGGGCAGCCACTTTGCGATTTGGTTATGGAAAATTTCATGAAAAGGATATGGTCCTGTAAGCGTGGTCGTGGTGGCCATTTGGCTGATGTTGTTTTTCATTATTAACGGCATACCTTCCTCTTTATTATGATATAAACAACCGATCATTTATCTCAAAAAATAACACCTCTTATTGGAAAGCCCTTTATATATAATATAATATATTTATGCAGTCGGAAGGCGTCTATTGCTCTGGCTATATAATCTTTATAACTAAGAATTATCATGTGGCTTATAAATTTATAAATGCCTATATAATAATATATTTATTATATCATGCAAGTATGTTATATGGCTTTTGTTATTTGGATACACAACTTTTTCGTAAGCTTCTTTAGAAATCACGTCTGGTCTCAAACTAAATCCGTCATAAAATAAAAAATACAATATGCCAAATTTCTTTGTATTTAATTAAAATAATCTATAACAATAACCTTCACTATTGAAAAAAAATAGCCTTAAATAAAATATACAAATAATAAAACACTTGAGTATGTATCAAAGTATCTCTATCTTTTGACTTTATTTCTTGCAGCAGATGCAGCAAGACAAATATAAGAGGCATCAATCAACAAGTTTAATTGAACGTAATTACAATAAAAATGCATGTGTTGCCAAAATCTTGAATAAATCTATATGAATATCTACATATAAGCAGATAGTCACTTATGCATAGCCAAGTGGATGACAGTAGTAGTCGGATTTGTGGCACAGTTTCCTGCAGCAGAAGCAGCAGCAGGAGAAGACAGACGGCAGACAACCGCAAAATAAGCTACGTAGTTGCTTACTGAAAATGGCAAGAAAATGAAATTAGACGAATAGAATGACGATGTAAGTGCCATGAAAAGACGTTAAGATGTTCTAAACGTAGCAAAAGTGGATGCCATGCAGCAAGCCATTCAAAATGAAGACCAAGACGAGAAGATGATGATAAAGACGTAGAGATGATGATGCAGATGATGAAGGTGATGAGTATGATGAAGGCAACGGCAGCGTTGGCAATGACGTAGCGCTTTATATATAGTCGTTGCTAAAATTGAGGAAAATTGCATTTAAGTGTTGCCGTTTTCATTTAGCCGCATGAAAATGTATGTGTTTGTTTTTGTGGGGGGGTTGCCTCAGAGCTGCTCCTTTTGTGCATGGAAAATTGAATGAATAATTGAGAAAGCGAGCGGATGATGGCATTAAAATCTATGGTTTGATGCAGTTGGTATCTGTGTGTGTGTGTGTGCGTGTGTGTCTGTTCGAGCGTGTGTAAATGCACAGCTAATGAAATATAATTGCTTTGATTAAGGCAACACAAGATGCCACCACCACCACCAAAAACAACAACAACAACTACAGGAATTACTACAAACTACAGCTGCACAGTTTGCATCAAAAATCCCAGTGCGTTGATTAATTTATTAATCATTAAATATTGCTTAATAAACGCCATTTTGTAATTATCTGCGTATTTTTAATTCAATTAACTTTGTGGAAATACCCATGTTGTTTGTAATTTTTACTTTAATTTCTTTTTTTGTCACTATTTGTTCACTGTACATCAATTAAAATATAAATTCAAACAAATAACTTTAATTAAAAACTGTTATTGCAAAGATAACCGCAAATGGAAAAACTGAACTTGTAGAAAAAACAATTTTTGTTTGCAGCAAAAAAAAAACAAAAAACAGAAAACTTGTTTGAAAAAAATGTCAATAACGAAATTTATATGAAAAATGTGCAAATATATATGTGCAGTAGTACATTAAAAAAAAAGTTGAAAATTGCACGACTTCCGAATACTCTTACAACTATATTTCATTATGAAAATATGCTTTATGCTACTAAAGTTATAGAACTCTGTATGATGAGATGTATATATTAACATATTAGGGTTGTCAAGTTAATGCAAAGTTGGCTTATATGCAGTCGTCATGACGAGCTCTTAAATTTTTCTATATGGACGATATCTTACATTTTTTAATCTTTATAAATATGACTTAAACATACTTTTTTTTTTTTTTTTAACTTTGCTTATTGGATCCAATCAATACATACAGTTTAATAAGTAGACAATATTCTTAACAAAAATGAAATTGAATATTTCTTCACATACTATGTTCTTGTGATTCCTAATATGACATTACCCCTAAACGTCTATTTATCTAACTAAAAAATGGTATAGCAAACAAATTTATTTATTTCAGATAAAAAAGATAAAAAAAGTACCTAATATAGGTTTCCTTTATTCCAAACATAGAGCCTCAATGTATACTTTGCTTTATAGACCCTAATATGAAATATTATCTTCCCCTCTTTATCAAACTACTTTTGATGGCCAACACGATTTTTAAATGAACACTTGACGAGTGTTTTTGAACTCTATTCTAAAAAGAAGTTCTCAAGAATGTGAATTATTCACTACTGCTTCTCTAGATTTAGATTTTAAAATATAATATCTTCATTTGTTAAATTTTCTTCATTTAACCATAATTATTTTGCTTAAAGCCAGCCACTAGATTTATTTAGAATTACTTTTATATTCACAAATCTGGTATACAAAGCTTTTTTTTACAAGAATTCATATATTTTCCGTAGGAAGTATGGCTTCAAAAATCTTGGCCCAAATATTTGATTTTTAATTTACCTTGTATATGGCGGCTCTTTCTATAGATATAATGAATAAGTTGTCCCTTTATATATTTAGTGCAATTTGCTTTATAAAGTGCTGTACTAAAAAAAATGACATCGCAGGAATTTAATGTACTTAAAAAAAATATATTTGCATTACATTTATTTTTATTTTTTTTAATTTTCAACAAGGTATTTAGTTTAATGAATTCAATTTTTCTCTTGTTTGGGGTATCGTAAATCCAGATTTTCTTCTATACATACTTGGGAAATAAAATGAACGAGCGTTTTGAGATTTCGAGGCAATAAGTTCCTATTTGGAATGATGGGAACCTATATATCGAGTTTTCTCGAAATTGTTAGTTCCCTACTACTTAATAAAATTGCCAATACATTTTTAGTTACAACTTAGCACTGTTTTAGTTTCAATAAATAACAAAATACTGTAATCCCAAAGAATGTGTCTCATCATCTTTCAATGTAACCTCTTTTGCGCTTCGTCAGACGTCCTGGCAAAGTTAGCATTCTCCTTATCGCTACATGCCTGCAAAATATATAAATAAACACAAACAAAATGAATGAAAATTAATTTGAAAAACTGTATACAGAGCCTGGCATTCGTCGCCGTGCACCCTTTGCCGCACGCCCCTGGCGTACTTCCTTTTTCAATTAAACGCCACCATTTTCCATTAACGAATTTGCATGCATGTAAAGCGTACACTGTATTTGTGGGTGAGTGTTGGAAATCGCGCCGACGGCAGCAGTCACACAGTCACCAACACTTGACATACACACACGTTGTATATATGCATATACCGAGTACATAAAAGCCTAGATGTGTGCGTATGAGTACCCATGCCCATGTCTGTATTTCTATAATAAAATTAAATTAGAAGACCAGAAAATTAAATCATCAAAGCTTGACGTCTGGCGGCTGCTGCTCTAAAGTCTCCGTCTATGGGAGAGTAGTAGATTTTTGCTACCCAGCAAACATTTTTTTTGCTTAGAAATAGCTAACAGGCAGCAAAGCGGAAATGTGTGATTTGTAATCGAAATTGACATCATGTAAGATATTGTGAGCTGATGTGTAGTAAGATATGTATAGTTTTATATTTCTGTTAAATAAATAATTATGACAAGTAGAGCACGAGTGCTATGCCTAAAGTCAATTTGTTGGAAATAAAAATTGTCCCCGTACTGACTTTGAAACGCCATTTCTTCTACTTGGAGCAAACGAAACTCCATACATTCCTTCAAATATAAACTTCAAATATTAAAATGAAATGAAACGTATATCCCTCCAATTTCTACTTTTTGTAGTCGAATTATCCGAAATGTGCCAAGTTGTAAGTAGATTTAATTTAAAAAAAAAACATCTCCTACAAACTTTGAACCAAATGTAGTTGTAATTTTTCCATGAAGAATTTTAGACCTCCAGTTCTTAATATTTCGGCTGCGCGTTGATCGCCAATTAATCAGTCCGGTCTAACAGTTTTATATATATTTCGAAATTTTTCGAGCACGAGAAAATAGAAACTTACTTTTTAAGATTCATTAACTATGAAAATATCAGTTTAATAGAATCATTAAACAAAACAATTCAAAAGTCTACTCGGAGAGATATTAAAACTTATGTCCAGTTATTGGTTTCCTAACTTCAAAAAATATGTATCTGTCCGTTGCATAAAAGAATCCTAGATATCACATGATTATGTTCATTGAAACAACATAAAATTTGAATCAAAAAAATTTCTAATAAAAATACTATTATGTTTCGAAAAATTCCCTAGAGATACGATCTGACGTCTGCCTCTAATAATAAACGAAAAGAGCTAAAGGAAAAATTCTAGAACATAGCACATACGCGCCGGAGTGGATAATGGACTGGAAGCACGCAGGTGGCGGAACCACTACAATCGATTTACTTGGCTTTTTTTTTTAATATGTGAAGTTAGTAGACCTTTAAAAAGTCTACAGCCGTTAAATCACAAAATCGGATGAAAACTTTTTAAAAAAAAATATTCCTCAAAACTGAAAAAATTTATCTCTTTTAATGTGAAATGTTACTTGGTAGTAATTCGAATACCGAAAATCTATTAAATTAATTTCTATTAATCTCAAAATCTCCAGAAAACCATATATTTTTGAGGTTTCCTTAGAAACTCCACGTGCTTGGGTCTTTTTGCCTCAGATTTAGCTAGGCATTTTGGAGGTTTCCTTAGAAACTCCACGTGCTTGGGTCTTTTTGCCTCAGATTCAACGACCTCAAAAACATAATAAAAAGTAGTATTAGACAACAGGATTCGAAAAAGATTAATTATGGGGTGTTTTAGATTATCTTATCACACAGCTACACAGAAAATAAATAGATTTTCAGGTTCAGATGTTTTGTATGTTTTTTGGGCTCCCGTGTTAAATAATTCCAGCACGTCGGGGTTCTAACAAAACCTAAAAAATCCCACCAATCGAGGTTTTGTTGAGGTTATATTAGAAAGCTTCCTGGGGTCTTTTTGACCTCGGATTCGGATTCAGCGATCCCCAAAAATATTCACAATAAACAACTTAGCACAAACGGTCTCGAAAAAATGTTGTTGGTTTCGGATGCACCGCGTCGACATAAGCAAGAAATCACATATCTCATCCCCAGATAACAATACTTTTCTTTGGTGGCTGTGTAATAATAATAATAATCTGTCGGGTACTCTAGTATTGCATAAATAAAAAATATCATTAAATCCCAAAAAATATAATTTTTTTCGAAAGGATATACTCAATTTTAGATGGTCTCAAGTTTTGTTTGGACAGAGTAGTAAAAAAAATGTTGAGCTCAATTAAATTTATGTATTAAAACTTTGTTTTAAATTTGTAAAATAATGACCTATGTATAAATGAAAGCCATTAAGATGGAAATAGAGTACAGTTTCAGCAAATTCATATTAGCATCGTGTTATAAATAGATGGTTCACTTGGGATTTAGATACAGCATCGAGAATATAAAAATTTGCATCTAATAAATAGAATCACTAAAATATATTTATTATTATAATAATAAATTTAATTGAATATAATTTTTTTAAATAAATAAAAAACAAAGCTTTTTCAATAAAAATTATATGTGTAATTTTTAATACTACTTATAGAAATGCTAGATAGAGAGAACATTTTATTTGTTACTCAAAGCAAAAGGAAATTAAAGATCAAGCTTTTTTATCAGGTTAAGCACCGAACAAATTTGCTTGTTGGGCTTAACGTGTATGTGCATGTGTATTTGAGTCAATATAAAATGGCGTAGCAGACACACACTCATACTCATAAGACACACACACATCAACGCACTCAATCTGACTCATATATGTTATAGCCCAATTTCCAAAGCGACAGTTACGAGTTCATTAATTTTTCCTTTTTTTTTCTTTTCGTTTTCATGCAGAACCCACAGTGCTGTGCCGCCCACCACAGTCCCATGAATTTGGCTGTCTGAGCGGCCAGGCTAGGCCAGATCCAGGTCCAGTTGCAGGTTCATGTTCTCTAGTGCTGCGGTTTTGGCCAACAATCCATGTATAGAGCAACAGCAACATCAAGAGCACCCCTATGAGCAGCCAAACTGTGTTTGTTTGGTGTGAGCAGCATCATAAATTAAATTCCTCATCAACTCAAACTCTTTGCGCGCCAATAAAGTGACAGAGAGTTATTTTCATCACTTTTTCAATGGTCCACCACACCGTATGTCCGTGGCTCTATATATGCATAAGTGAGTATGTGAGTGTGAGTGTGAGTGAGTGAATGAGTGTTGTTGTTTTGGCCGAATAAGTGAGCGAGTGTGCGTGTGTGCGTGTGTGAGGCATTAAGCAGTTTAAAGCGCCGACGCGCTCTTCATTCCGCTCTCTGCAGCATGACGACTGGTTTAGGCCACGCCTTGTGGCAAGCACACACTCATTCACAATAACACACTCACACTCATGCCAGTTATTAAGTAATACCAACACGAAAAACTAGTTTCATTGTGTGCACAGTGCTTAGACATTTGCGCATGCGTGCTGCATTTTGATATAATGTTTGAGATTGGGTTTTATGATTGGCATTAGATTTTTTGATAAGATTAAGTGCAGCTTGTTGTAAAGAATAACTAATGTACTGATTGCGCACTAATCAGAGTCATCAAAGTGTGCAGCGGACTCAACTGTCAGACCAATTAAGTTTGTCTGCACTTTGTGGCTATGTGAACTACAGGTCGTATGCGTAATTTCAATTAATATTTACATACAACAACATGGCGGCGGTCAGGCACCAGGCTTGACAAGCAAACGAAAGAAACAACAACAAAAAAAAAAAACAAACAAGCAGTAGAAGAAACTTCAATAAATTTGTACCCCTTAACAGTTTAACGATAAAAGCAAACTAATTAAAGTACGAAGAAGAGAAATTGCCACATAATAAAGCAAATTAAAAGCAAATTAATTTAAAACAAAAAAGTAAACTCTGTGGACGTTGAAATGAAAATGAAGGCAACCCAAGCCAGGCAGACGACACATAGATACACGCATACACACATAGATACACACACACACACGCACACTCACCCATTGCTCTTGCTGCTGCTGCTCTACTTCAATTAAGCTGTGCGCCAACAAGGCAGTCACCCAATGAGCACACCAACATACACACACACACACACAGTCACTCACACTCACGCACTCACTTATACACACTCATTTGTAGCGCGTAATTACGTTTGGCAAGCTCGTTATGCGTAAGAATAAACGCGCATTAAGAGCTCATTAGTTGGCACAAATCGAATCGTTGGCATACAAACGCAGTAGAAGCCCCAACCCAACCCAACCCAACACCAGGCACCGAGCATCGGGTACCAGCAACCAGGATCTGGAACGCCGCATGAGGGCCATGGCAATGGCAACGGCAACCAACTCCAACCAATGGTGCGCTCTCTCTGTCTCTCTACTTTCTCTGCCTCCGGCTGGCTTTCCTTCTGTCTCTGCTGTCTGACGTTTTCATTTAACGTGTAATGGAAGATAGCGCAAAAGAGTAAACGACTTAAATGAAGTGGAGCGTATACAAAACCACAAGTCATGCACACCTATACACCCAAACACGCACGCACACTCATACACATTAGTGGAGCTCATGGTTAACAGGAAGTCTAGTTATAAAATTTTGAATGGTGTTCTTTTTTTTACTCTCAAATGTATGTCGGACGAACGACGTCTTCGTCTTTATTATGTCGAACTTTTATATGTATTATAAAACTTATTTAATTCAGGAGTTTAGTTTCCTTTAACTATTATACAACTTTTAGAGTAGAAACAATTTATAGTTCAATAGTCCTGAATTGAAACCAAGATACTTTTAATAGCCTATACCAAAGGTAAGGAGTATATTAAATTTCTGTAACTAAGCAATAATAGAGAGAAGTAGGGAACCCACCAAAATTATCTTCAATATGGTACCTAAGAAATTGTGCTTATCCGTTCTTCTGTATGAACGCCTGGACCTTGGGAGACAGAAGAGCTAATGTTAACCAAAGTTAATATTCATTGTCCTTAAGTGAAAAACCAGATCAAGTTTATTTATTTTTTTCTCCCATGACTCCTTCCTCTATGTTTTCTAAAATACAATTTTAAAGCTTAAGGCAAAATGCGGGAAATAAAAAATCTTTCGATATATCCCAAATATCTTAAATGTCGGGATAAATCTACTATTTGGAGGCGGGAACTTGAATAGGCTGAGCGGTAAAAGCATATAAAAGGTTCGCTGAATTGATACACTACTTGGCCCTATTATGTTAAGGTCATAACCTCTAGAGACCGTGTTTCGATCTCAAGTTGAAACATTAACAATAGTTATGTTACTATTACATACAAACGTAAATAAAGTTGTAAGTTGCCGTATAATGTCATTTTAAAGGGTTTCTCAAAGTCGTCAGGGCCCTAATTAAAAGATCGCCATATTTTATCTTATCCGCCTGCCTTAAAAAAAATCATCCAGATGTATTTTTGCTCTGCCTGAACCGAAAATTATCTGTTACTTATAAAGGGACCCAAAACTGAAAGACTTTTGCGTCTTTACGCAATAAATATTTTTTTTTAATTAACACATAGGGAGTCCAAATTTCTGGATTGGTTAACCTAGCTCTTTTATTCTTCAAGATTTAGGCGTTCATACAGACTGATAGTCGGACAATCGGACCATATGTATTTCCTTCCGTACACCTACATTTCCAAAAAATTAATATACCCCACTGAAGTTAAGTACAGGGTAGCATTTTACTAACACAATGATTTTTCTTTAAGAACGGACTTCTTCAAAGGTGCTTAGGTGAAATGATAGAAAAATTGTCACGTTGCAAAACAAGAAATATTTTTTATTCAACATTTTATTTAATATGCTAGGCATAGCGAAATGATTTCAAGAACCTACTTCTTTAATGGAATTAAAGTGCTAGGATAGAAAAATCGTCACTTAACGAAATGAGGTTGGCTGTGTGCGTCTGCGTGAGGGTATCAATTAGACTGTACAAAATTATGTATTGCTCATAAAATCTTTAAAGACGGTTCGAGTCCAGGTTCGAGGCTCAGTCGAGAACAATTATTTTGTTATTTTTTTTATTTTGATATATATAATTCTTTATTTGATTCCCATTTTGAATATAATTTTATATTTTGTTCATAATTTATATGTACATAATTTTTTCACTTAGTGTTTATTTTTTTGCAATATATAATTTTATATATTTTTTTTTATATTTATTTGTGGTTTATTCCTACATTTTCACTAATGCTAATAGTAGATAATTATAATTATACAGAATTTAGCAGATGAAATATTATTTTTGATGAAATTTTATATTTCGTGTTTTATGATAAACTAATTCTTTGTATTTTTTAAATTACTTTTTTTCATTTTCATTTTTATTTATTTTCATTATTTTTTATAAAATATTAAATGTAACTTACATAATTTTTTTTTTTATAATATTTCATTTATTATTTTTATATAAGTAAGATTTCATATAATTATAAATAAATCAATTTTTTGCAGTAAATATTAAATGCTCTCCTTAGTATTCCCCGAATTTGCTGTAGTTTTAAGTTTTATTGTTACTTTTGCTTCGAGGTTTTCCAACGCCATTTTCTTTGCCCAGTTTGATATTTGAGGCTGCTATTTTTAAAACGTAATTAATATATATTCAAGCTATATAGGTGCTTTAGGCAAAAACTACAAATAAATGAAAAACAAAAAAATGAATTAAAAAAAAAATTAATATATATTGTATAAATTTTTTAATAAGTAAATTTGTGTACACATAAATTGTGGAACAATTATACATTTGCATCTGGGAAATTGCTGGGAATTCAAATTGTATCTACGATTTTGTTTGACTTTTTCTAGGGTCGATCGTACTGTGCGAGCTTCATCTGTGTACCAAGGAAAAAAGAAGCTTGTCTGATATTTAACCAATTTTGAGCATTATCTTGGCTTGAAGTTGTGTCCTTTGCGAGGCTTGAAGTATAAAGGACTTGTTTACCACAAAAGTTCACGCCTGCAACAGCCCTATTTCCAGTTCCCTATTAAAAACTCGCTTCTCATAGTGCAAAACGTTTTCAAACAACAATTTGAATATAAGCAAAAATAGTTAACTACTACAAACTTAATAATATTAATAATTAAAATGTATTGTCTTTAATTAAATATAATAAAATAATTATATATGTTAATTTCTTTTAATCTTATTAATCTGTCACATGAACTTTTCATTACCATGAAAAATTCAATTACATATATGCATACTATAGATATAACTAACTATGTTATGCATATAACTAACCAAATAACTATGCAACTACATTCGATAATAATGAACTAATGAAATTTTCAACTTACTCTTTACAACAAAAAAGAGATTGAAATTTTAACTAAAAGTATCTACAGATATTTCAGCTACCCTTACTCCAAGCCTTGTCGATTTCACAGTTGGTCTGTCTCTTGAGCGATTTGTGCTCTCAGTTTTGCGCATTTTCTGGCTACATACAAATATATGTATATATACACACAGATACAAATACTATGTGCATGTATTGACTCAGCAGTAAGTGGAGAAGAACGTAAAACGGATACATAAGTGGATTTTGTTAATATCCTGCTATTGTTACAAATTTGCAACTGATTGCGCAAAAGACAAGCGGACTGTCTCTCTGTCTCTCCGTCTGTCTGGGAAATGAAGTTAAAAGGATGCAACAAACTTAGAATCCAAAGTGAGGTTATGATAAGACAGACGGACGAACGGAGAGACAAACTAATCGATGCTTAATAGTTGGATATTGGCAATGCAGTGCAATTTTGTGGCAGCTTATAGTTAGTTGGCTAACAAATTGCAGTGGTTGAAGTTTTGGTTTTAGCCTGAAACTACCTGGCGTACTATATACATATGCTAATGTGCTTCTACTTTTAGTAGAGATATAATTTGTATCTTAAATATTGACATATGAAATTATGCAGTTGATACTATTTAATATTTCATTAATTTGGAATATGTTAGTTAGTGAGAATTGTTAAAATATTAGGAGTATATACATATATATAAATATATATTATATAGTTTTGGTAAAATTACCCCTATAGACATTTTTCGACATTTATTTTTTATTTGTAAAAATTGATCAAAAAAATTTGATTAAAAAAATTTGGTTATATTACTCCAGTGGCGTAGATTGTGCGATCAAGGGGATCAACATCCCTCCCAATTATGCTTTTTGTTTTGCTATGAAAAATAAAATTGTCCAATATAATTTATTAAAAAAATGAGTTTGATCTCCCATTGAAAAAAAGCTATCTACGCCACTGAATTACACATATATTTTTATTTTAAGAAAATTTTAAAAAAGAAAATGATGTAGATTTTTTGTAAGAAAAATTTTAGTAATCATATGCTGCCCCTTTATAATCGCACAAAATATAGAATTCAATTCAAACTTTTTTTCATCTGTGCAATTTTGTGAAATCTTTTTTGGTTATATTGGATCAAGAAACACTAAAACGGCATTTTTTTCCAAAAATATGATTTTGGGAATATCTCGTGAGCAAAATGTTTTACCGACATAAAATACCATGTGGCCATTATGACATATGACATTTTAGTCCATTTTTCAAAATTACAAATTTTCAGTTTACTTTTTATTAGAAAAATAACTATTTTAAAATTTGTTTTAACTTTAAGGTCCAAAAGTTCGAAAAATTTCGCACGAAATGACAAAAGTTCATTTAAAAAAAACATCGCAAATGGGGTTTTTTGGTTGTTATGAAGTTTTGTCATTTCGTGCGAAATTTTTCGAACTGCATATGGGCCTTTAAGCTGAAAGAAAATTCTTTTGCGAACATTTCGAGACTAAGATCTAAAAAATCGGGTAAGAACTGTAGCTATTGCTATGGAACCATGTACAAAAGTTCAAATTTTCACTCCATCACACTTTTGTACGAAAAAAACATTTTTTACTCAAAGTTTTTCGTTTGCATTTAGTTACGTCTTCATGAATTTGCTTCCAGCATTTTTCGTTTTTAGAATCAAAAAACCATTTTCATTTAATCGTATAATTATTTCACGCGTTTTTGTATGCAGTGTATTATAGATATTATATATTCATCATTTTTGATGATTTTCTACTCGATATTACCTATCCCCTTTCAACCTATAAAATATTACGTTTTGCGTCCCATTTTTTTGACTTAGAAGCCCTCTTTCTTTTGTTTCTTATTGCGAGCTGTGTGGATTACCTATATACGAAAATTTAAAGGCACCAACTATGTTGAAATACTTCAATTTAAAAAGCTACAAAAATTAAAAATTGTTCTGCAAAAAAATGTGAACTTACGAACTCAAATTGATTTGAAATTTTTGATCGTAAGTTGAAGAAGTAAAAAGTTAGAACTAAATTTTTTTATAAAATAAATAACTTACTAAATTATTATAATAAATCCTAATACGATATATTTAATATTTTTTTTTTACTATTGCAAGAACTTAACTTAACTTTTCAAAGTTTGTATATCTTTTGAGATCTTCAGTTCCACATGGAAGATTTATTTTATTTAAGAGGTTGTATTAAAAAAAACAAAACATTACTTATTTTTAAGAATTTATTCAAAAAATATGGTCTACGTAAAAGTTTAGAGGGGGAAAAATTACTAACATAAGTATACCCTATACTTAACTTCAGTGGGGTATATTAATTTTGTGGAAATGTTGGTGACATACAGAAGGATATTCATATGGTTAGGAAGACAAAGGAAACTGATAAAGGCATGTCCGTCCAATTTTTCACTTCGAAGTGATGATATCAGAGGTCACATAACTCCGTCAATACATTTATCCAACTTTAGTGGGTCCGAAAACCCAACGTGGATCTGCAACTGGTATATAAAGTTGCGTTAAAATCAAAAGGTACAGGCTGTCTTAAAGTCGGTCGCGTCAAACTTAAAAGTTCGACAAATTTTAGAAGCAGAAATTTTTTAGTTGACCGAACTCTCAATCTTATTCACAAACATTATGCTATGTTGAAAACAAATTAAATTTAATTGAAATAATAATAATACATTTTATAATGTATCAGAATTTTTTTAGGAAATAAAGTCGATTCAGTGAGCAGAAAATAAGAGCAGTCCAGGTTAGAGTTTCCGGTTTCGAACAGAATAGGTCTTTAATTAGTTTGCAGCCATAGTTAACTAACTAGTAAGTGCCAAAAAGTCTAATTAATTTTTAGAATCCTCAACTTTCAAACATATTAAGTGAGTGTGACGTCATAAGTAGCGTATATGCAAAACTTCGTAATATCTTAATTAAGTTCTGAATGCCAAGCTTCAAAGTACTAGACAGTAGTAGTTCATTTTATTAGTTTTATGCTACATAAATTTTAGCAGCCAAACAATTTGCTTTGCATACCAAAACGTACTATAAACGGTGTAAGCCCCCCAAAGTGAAAAGAAAAGAGAGATACAGGAACCTTTTGCAAGCCATTGTCAGCTGCTACAATGGATGCGACTGCCACCGTGTGGCATGAGTAGCGAGTAGCTGTGAGTGCGAATGTATTCGACTCTTTAATGCGAGAGTGCTTCTTCACACATTGCGCAACAATGGGTCGTCATCGTCATAGCACGCGTTTTACTATAAGCAGGGTGTTCAGCTGGCAAATGGATGGATTTGGATTTGGTGTATAGAGTCCTTTGTGCTGAGAGAGAGCTGCGCGTGCTCTTGGGCGCTCTTCGCTATGCTGCGATGCGAGCGTGTTGCGTTGCGTGTGTATTGGTGAGCGCAAGCTCCGCCCTATAAACAAACAGGCACACAGATATACACATACTCACCACCTTGGACAACCGGTTTCCAATTTGATTCCAGAACTCAAGTTGCAAGTTGCTTGTAGTCTAGTTGCCTGTTTATTGCCAACTCTGCGCTGGCACGGTGCGCTACGGTTACGGTTGAATAGTTGAGTCAATAAATACGGAATTGAAAGTGTTTTTATTAATGTGGAGACTACTGTGCTGAAGCGGTCTGCTATATAGAAGAAAGACGTCAAAAATGCACAACTTGGGATCTTAAAAGGCATAAGAAAGATTAATTTTATAATAAATATATAAAAGTGTGTGCGGCTGTGTGTGTAAGAGTGTGTGAAGTGCAAAGATTTTTAAAAACAACAACAAAAAAAAAAAAATATGGATATAAAAACCACAGCAGCGCCCTTGGCTGCTACAACAGCGGGCACGCCACCTTGTGCAACTGCCGCATCCGGCTCACCCAATGCGCCGGGTTCACCCACGATCTTAGCCGGCGGCATGTCCGCTGAGCTGCATAAACAAACATTTCAGCATATTTTTGAAAAATTAGTGGCCAACAATGGCGGCCAACAAAAGATGCCACCCAAGCAATTGGAACACTTGCGTCAGCTGCTGGGCAATGTGCGTGATGCCAAGAATCTGCAAATGATTGTAGAGAAATTTAAAAATTTGGAGCAATTTCAGGAGCATTATGCAAATCTGGGCAACAACAATACTGTGATCAGCGAAGGTGAGTTATAAGCCGACGGCTGTCAATAGCAGTCTCTTTATGGTTGCAGCTGATTCCCGCTAAAAGCTCAGTCTAAACTGATTTAATTAACACAAATTGCATGCAAACATGCAGGACAGTGCATTGTTGCGCATACCCCCCGTGGTGCAGCTGCAGCAGCTGTAGCTTGGAGCTGTTTAGCTGCAGTTTCGTGTTCACAGCAATGTTTCTGAGCATTAGAGCTGTAGCATGCAGCAGTGGCACGTACAGTTGAAATAATTTGCAAATTAAAAACTAATTGCAAAAGCACGCAGCAGGCTGAAGGACTCACTCACATATATATGTAGGCACGTCAGCCTAGGCAATTATAAATATTTTCATAATTGATATACAAGTTTGTGGTTGTTAGAACTTGAGCTTATCAGCTTTTATTTCTCGGTATTGTTGTTTGTTTAAATTATATTAAAAATACATAAAATGGCCGAACTAGTTTCATGCAGCAGCTACAGCAAATGACTGGACAACAAATATGTTGCATACATTTGTGCCACACTGTTGCCTGTCATGACAAAGCCACATTATCCGCATTTTCATATGAAATGCATTTTTTTCTTGTGATTTCAGCCAAATGGCCCAATGTGTCGCTTAAATGTAATTACAGCTTTTAGCTCGTTAAAATGGCAAATAAAGCTGTGCCACATTGAGGGGCAGGCATTGCCTTGTGCACTACATTTTAATACTTTCGAAATTGCTGACAAATTTGCATAGTTTCCGTGCGACTAATTGACTTTTTATACGCTTATGGCCAAAACTGTTGGCAAACAGCCTTTTAATTTTAATGCCATGTTGGTTGAACAAAAAAAAAAAGAAATAGTATCATTTTAATAACTGCATACTCATTTGTACATATGTATGTGGTACTATGGTACCTATATAATATTATTTTATTTCCGCTTCACGCAGACACTGAAATGGCGCTCAAAGACAATGCACGCAAATTTGGAGCAGGCGGTCAGACCTTGACGCCACGTCACACCATCGACGCCATTTTGGGCCTAAAGAATCGCGGCGAGAGCGGCGATGGTAAGTTTTTGAGTATGTTTCTAAACAATAATTATAATTAAGTATAATTTGTTATAACTGAAGCATCGTCAATCAAGCAACTTTCGCCTATTATATACCTATTAGGCTTGGCATTAAACATAGAACATGCCACAAATTACTCTGACGTCATAAATTCATATTATTATGTATACCCATTTGTTCAATACAAAAAAATTGGCCTTTATGATAATAATAATCGCTCAGATTACCTCTATAAGTATCCACACTTGTATCAGGGAGATTATTGGAGTTTTGGGTATAGACAGCGCATCTTTCCAAAATACACGCAATATCTGTATCAACGACAAGTTTGACGATTCATAAAAATATATGTAGTTTTAATTATTTGCATAATAGAATATAGTTTAAAAAAATAAAAAAATATTTCCACTAAAACAAAATAAGATAAAAAGACGTGTTATAAAACAGGATGACTAACAACATATTTAAAGAACATACTTAAAACAAAGAAAGATTATTTTTTTCTGGACTAAAAAAAAATTATATAATTTTTCAACAATCATCATAAAAAAAAGACAACTTCACATTTTTAAAAAAATTCAATTTAAATAAAAATTGGTGCTTGACATATTTTTCATATTTTTTTAAAGAAAATTTCTGCGTTAAAAAGTAAATGAAAACATTTTTTTAACGCACTGTTGGCTACTTGGTAAAAAAATTATTCGAAAAAAAAAATATTTTTTTTTTTTAAATTTGTTAAAAAAAAAATTTGTGCTTAAACAAAAAATTTTGATTCGACATATTTAAGCTTGAAAAACTTGATATATCATATTTTTTTATGAAAAATAAAAATTTTCAAATTTTTAAAATATAAAATAATTTATTTTTTTTAAATCATTAAAAAAAAATTTAGAAAATTCCATACTTTTAGAAAATGTGTTAGTTGAAAGAAAAAATTTAAAGAGCCCAATGGAGAACTAAATTAAAAAAAAATTAGTTCAAAAATATTTGGTAGTGTAGTTATAATTAAAAAAAAAGTGAAAAAATGTTTTTATAAATTAAGCCACAAAAAAGTTTAAAAATCCTTCTATTTTATCCATTAATTAATAGAAACTCCCGATTAAGTATAGAAAACAAATTGTACTTATGTATATAGATCTATATTTAAAGCCGTAATTTCTTGTGGCGCACCAGTCTGCTCAGATGTAGCTAAATGTCATCTTAAAAAACTCCAAATAACACAAAACAAAATATTGATAGATAGACTTGCTCGCATCAGCCATCCGACATCCCATAACTTTAATTTAAGATGTATATACTCCCCATACCCCCATATTATTGAGTTTGCTCGGTCATTATTGTTTGTAAGGTAGTTTTTGTGTTTCGTAAATAAAATTTTTGTTTTTTTTGTTTTCTCCAAAACAATAATGTTAATATTTAAGTAGAAAAAGTATTAAAAGCCTGAACTCTTAACATTACCATATTATACACAACACACTCTGAAATATTATAAATGTGTAATAAATTGAATTGAATTGAATTGAAATTAAGCCATAAAGCGTAAAATTTAAAAACTGAAAGTAAGCGAACAAATTTTTTGTATCTAACAATCGAGCTGCATCAATACATTTTTAAAATCGTTGGGGATTTTACCCATACACTGAAAAAAATAAACACTGAAAAAAAAAATACTGTATTTCGTACTAGTAAATCCTCATTTAATTTGGGCGCAAGGACAAAAATCCTAAATTGTGGAATACCGATCTAACTCTCGTAACTCCTCATCTACGTTCACCAACACTCAAAAAATTCAGGCAAAACAAAAAAAGTGGGGCTGCTGAACTAGTAAAGCTTGGATTCTTTTTAGAAGCTTTTTATAGGCGGTTTTGAGAAATTTCTATAAAATGCAATACAATTCCTCAAATTGGATAACCCATAAAAAATATTTCACTATAAATTCCTTAAATTCGTTTTTAATGAGCAAGCAATAAATTTTACTATAATGAGCAAGAGTAAATTTCAAATAATCCTTTTTATCGTTTGCAAAACATATTATCAGGGGCTCAATGAGAGTCTCTCAAGTCCAGAGGTAAAGTAGTTACTCCAGCCGAGTCCTTCATCATTGTGCGCGCGATAACAAAATATATAAAACTTGTCCCATTCTTTTGCAAATCGTTATCTTCAGGCGATAAGGCGAGTCTCTCAAGTCTCAAGATACATTCGTAATTCTTCAGCCGAGTCCTTAAGCATTGTCGCAATTAAAAAAATATATCAACTATCATCCCATCTGTTGCAAAACGCTATCCTCACGACACAATGCGAGTCGCTCAAGTCTTGGGGGTACCGAGTCCTCAAACATGTTGCGCGGTGCCGTTCTGCCAGTGTGTCCCTAATAACTTATTTATTCTGAAAAAGAATGTCATTTACTATGACAGCTTCACGAGAGTTTTCCAATACTTACCAAATTCTTTTGTAATATGCTGTAACAGTCGTCTCTTCTAAAAGAAAAAAAAAATTTAATTTTTTTGTAATAAACTATATTATATGCAAACTTACCACGTGCCTTATTCCGAGTAAAAACCCAAATTATTTTTTTACTTAAAAATTTTGAATTTTTTTTCCTAAATATTAGGTGCGTTCCAGACGAAAGCCAAATATTAAATGAGCTTGATAAATTCAAAGTCGTATAGGTCGAAAATATGCTAGGCAAAACAGCCTACTTTGACCAATTTTTTTGTATTATTACGTACTAGTATTTTAAAGCAAAGCTTGCTTTATACGAAATTTTACAATGTGCCCATAATGGCTATAGCAGTACTATTTATTCGCTGTGGTAAGTAGATTTAAACTGAGCGTGCCACTCATAGGAATATAGACGATCCGAACACTTCGCTTTGATCGTCATCCCTCACGGGTTTTGGAAAGCACTCTGAAGCACTTTTTTCTTTGATGCCCATAAAAAAAATCTGAACTGGGTAACTTAGCCCAAGGATTGATTTTACTATTAAATTAAATCTGTACACAGGGAAGAATCAAAAAGTAGCAGGACGGATTAATTAAAATTTTTTATGGAACTATTCGTACTACATACTACGTGACCCAATTTTTGAAATTTTTTACCCCCATCGGCCCCTTGTATGTTTTCAACGGAGCTGTATCAGTGCCATTGACGTCTCGGCGCGGAAAGAGGAAGAAGTCTGGCGGTGCTATATTCGGGGGCTGGGCCAACGTGGCAACCCTATGCCAGAAACTTCCTCACAAGTAGCTTGGTGTGGCACGGAACGACGTCGACTTGAAGCTTACAAGAATCGGCAATATCTGCCCGCACGCGGAGAACGCCCACGTTAATTCTGGCATCCCGGAGGTGCAAGCCCCCTGTGAACCACACCACGACGGTTCCAAAAGCATATGAGCATGGATTCGACCCATGAATTGTTCATTCTGACTTTTGTTTGACGAGGGGTGTTATTTTTGTAGCACTCGGCGGTTTTCTCCCCGAATTTGAAGCAAAATTTGTTGAGGTAGCATTGCCAGAGATTTTTCTCAACCTTGGATCGCGACAACACTTTTTAACAGAAATTTAAGAGCATCGACCATGTTACTCCGCTCTTCCCTGCATGCGACTGGAAAATATATCGAACTCTTCGGTAAGCTACTCACCACCACGAAAGTGGTCCCACCAAACTTTTATAGAAGAAACGACTATATAATATGTTTGTCACTCCAAACAATTTCAATTTCTTAAAAATGCAAAGAAATAATTTCAACCAAAAAGTAACCAGGGATGCTGTAAGATGAAGACATTAATCCAAAATCAATCTATAGAATTTTTTTTGTGTGTAACTTAAAACACTTTGCGAAATGTAACAAGAAGAGGTAAAATAAATAAAATATAGATAAAATATTCTTAAAATAAGTTCTCAAGACATTGATCCAAAATTTATCTATAGGTACATTATTTTTTGTGCGTTACTTAAAACACTTTGCGAAAGTTAAAATAAAGATAAGTACTTTGAAAAATAATATTAATATTTTAGATCAATAATTATAGATTAATATACCTAAATATTTTATTCATAATTTAGCTTTATAACACATATATTTTTTATATAAGTACATGATTCATATAATATTTCTCTCAATGTAATTCTCAACATTTAATTTCTTAGAGAAAATTACACAATTTAATTTTCACATATTCTTAGTAGGCTTTGACATTTTTCTCATTTAAATTTTTCGTATTGTTCAACTTAGCTTAGGGTCCTAAATTAGACTCCTAGTTGGAGCATAGGGCCTCAAGGGCTGGAATTAGTTAAATCAAAATTAAAAGCCCTTTGGATGCTGTCCTACCCAAACATTTATATTTTTGAAAGTCTCTGGAAATTATAATAGAGAATAATTACCAATGGGACTTCCACCGTTTAGTATCGGAAATGCATTTCCAACGAAGGTATTTATTTAAAAAAAAAAATTGGTTCAAATCCTTTGGGGTTGCTAAAAGCATCCAGATAAAGCGAGATAGTCAGGTTCAGAAGCATCAGAAGTCACTATATGAGGTAAAAAGCTAACTCCGTCTTCTACAACTGATCGTTCTCAAAACAAAAAAAACAGTAAGTAAATAACTCTCATAACTCTTCATCTACGTTCACAAACACTCAAAAAATTCAGGCAAAAAAAAGCCCCACCGCTGAACTAGTAAAGCTTGGATTCTTTTTAGAAGCTATTTATAGGCGGTTTTGAGAAATTTCTATAAAATGCAATACAGTTCTTCAAATTGGATAACCGATAAAAAATATTTCACTATAAATTCCTTAAATTCGTTTTTAATGAGCAAGCAATAAATTTTACTATAATGAGCAAGAGTAAATTTCAAATAATCCTTTTTATCGTTTGCAAAACATATTATCAGGGGCTCAATGAGAGTCTCTCAAGTCCAGAGGTAAAGTAGTTACTCCAGCCGAGTCCTTCATCATTGTGCGCGCGATAACAAAATATATAAAACTTGTCCCATTCTTTTGCAAATCGTTATCTTCAGGCGATAAAGCGAGTCTCTCAAGTCTCAAGATACATTCGTAATTCTTCAGCCGAGTCCTCAAGCATTGTCGCAATTAAAAAAATATATCAACTATCATCCCATCAGTTGCAAAACGCTATCCTCACGACACAATGCGAGTCGCTCAAGTCTTGGGGGTACCGAGTCCTCAAACATGTTGCGCGGTGCCGTTCTGCCAGTGTGTCCCTAATAACTTATTTATTCTGAAAAAGAATGTTATTTATTATGACAGCTTCACGAGAGTTTTCCAATACTTACCAAATTCTTTTGTAATATGCTGTAACAGTCATCTCTTCTAAAAGAAAAAAAAAATTTCTTTTGTTGTAAACTATATTATATGCAAACTTACCACGTGCCTTATTCCGAGTAAAAACCCAAATTATTCTTTTACTTAAAAATTTTGAATTTTTTTTCCTAAATATTAGGTCCGTTCCAGACGAAAGCCAAATGTTAAATGAGCTTGATAAATTCATAGTCGCATAGGTCGAAAATATGCTAGGCAAAACAGCCTACTTCGACCAATTTTGTTTTACATATACCAGAATTTTCAAGCAAAGCCTGCTTTATACGAAATTTCACAATATGCCCATAATACATATTATTAGTATTAGTATGTGTTATTCGCTGTGGTAATTTTAATTAGTTAGGAGCGGTTTATAAATAAATAAATTCGATGTGGTAAAGGATTGCTCTTTATAATCTTCCTTCATTCCCTAGTTATACATTTGCTTTCAATTTTTTAATGCACCTAAAGCTGTTTTCTTTTAAGTAAATTTAAACGGAGCGGGGCACTCATAGGAATATAGACGAACCGTCCACTGCGCTTTGATCGTCATCCCTCACGGGTTTTGGAAAGCACTCTGAAGCACTTTTTTCCTTGACGCCCATAAAAACAAAAATCTGAAAGTAGCGGGGCTTTGAAATCCCGAACCTCAACAATAAGAAATGCTTCCTCCCAAAGAACATAGTAGAACGCAAGATTTTGTTGGGCTTGCATAGCTTATTTATTTAAGTATTTATATAATGGGTAACTTAGCCCAAGGATTGATTTTACTATCAAATTAAATCTGTGCAAGATTCTGTATATATAGGGAAGAATCAAAAAGTAGCAGGACGGATTAATTAAAATTTTTTATGGAACTAATCGTACTACTACGTGACCCAATTTTTGAAACTTTTGACACCCCTCGATGACCACCAAGAAGTATTCTGATACTGACTTTCTAGAATCCCCTTCAGTGATGCCGTGACGGCCGCTTGTACGTTTTCTACAGAGATGTGTCAGTGCCATTTGACGTCTCGGCATGAAAAGAGGAAGAAGTTTGGCGGTGCTCTAGTTGGTCTGTTGGGGGCTGGGCCATCGTGGCAACCCTGTGCTTTGCAAGAAACTTCCTCACCAGCAGCTTGGTGTGGCACGGAACGATGTCGTCTTGAAGCTTACAAGATTCGGCAATATCTGGCCGCACGCGGAGAACGCCCACGTAAATTCTGGCATCCCGGAGGTACAAACTCCCTGTGAACCACACCACGACGGTTCCAAAAGCATATGAGCATGGATTCGACCCATGACTTTTGTTTGACGAGGGGAGTTATTTGTGTAGCACTCGGCGGTTTCCTCCCTGAGTTTGATGCAAAATTTGATGAGGTAGCATTGCTAGACATTTTGCTCAACCTTGGATCGCGACAACACTTTTTATCAGAAATTTAAGATTATCGACCATGTTACTCTGCTCTTGCCTGCAGTCGTCTGGAAAATATATCGAACTCTTCGGCAAGCTACTCACTACCACGCCACTGGTCCCGCCTCCCTTCTATACAAGAAACCACTATATAATATGTTTGTAACTCCAAACAATTTCAATTTTTTTAAATTGCAAAGAAATAATTTCAACCAAAAAGTAACCAGGGAGGCTGTAAAATGATTAATACATTTTTGGTTGCATAACGAAAAAAGTGGCTTGTTATTTATTGTAGATACCATACTAGCCAGTAGCGGCGATATACACGTTTTATCGATAAGGATGATTGTTTAAGCGAAACTGCGAGTAATAGCGTTCAATAAATTAAAATTCCGTGGCCACTCTTTTTGCAAGACAATCCTACGCCTCAACGCGAGTCTCTCAAGTCCAGAGATAAAGTTGTAACGTCTCTAGCTGGGTCCTCAAGCATTTTACGCGGTAACAAGTACAATCAAAATTATCATCTCATCTTTTGCAAAACGCTATCTTCACGCCACTAAGCGAGTCTCTCAAGACTTGGGGGAGCATTCGTCCTCTCCAGCCGGGTCCTCAAACATGTTGCGCGGTGCCGTTCTGCCAGTGTGTCCTTAAAAACGTATTCATTCTGTAAAACAATGGCATTTATTATGACAGCTTTACGAGGGTTTTCGAATACTTACGAAATAAATGGCGTATCAATTGTGTAAGTGCTGCTCTTCTGAAAGAAAAAAATATTGGTTTTTTTTTTTTTCTTAAACTATATTATGTGCAAACTTACCCTGTGCTTGAGGTGGAATTAAAACCAAATAATTTTTTTTTTTTTAACTTAAAAAAATTTTGAATTGTTTTTTTTTCCCAAATATTAGGTCTGTTTCGAACGAAAGCCAAATGCTGAATGAGCTAAACAAAATCGAAACTGTATAGGTTGAAAATATGATAGGCATTATAGCCTACTTTGAGAAAGTTTTTAAAAGATTGTATAATAGATTTTTAAAGCAAAGCCTGCTTTATAATAAATTTGGAAATATACCCGAAATACCTACAACATAACTTTTTATACGCTAAGCACTATCTGTGAAATGGTCTTATCTTATTAAATCCTTAATATTTTTGTGTTAGAAGTGCGAGTGGATTTCATTAAAATAGCTTTAAATAGAGCGCGGTACTCATGTTAATAAAGATCAACCGACACACTGAACCACTTAGTTATCACCCTCAAGCTCTTAAAAAAAGAGTTGGAAATGGGAGGTTCCTACGTTTGGTTCTAGAAAGCACTATAGGAAGTGCATTTTTTAAATCTCTGAAAGTATTTTTGTACTTTGAATTCCTCGCCAGGAAATGTGTTGCAACCAACTCTAAATAATCGATAACTTCTTATGTATCTCTTACTTTATTTTTTTTGATAAATTCGCCTATTTCCCTTGCTCTAAACAGCTGCGCACCTGAACATACGTAAACATTGAAAAAATGTGCTTTATTTTCTCAAGCAATATTTGTTCAAATTAATAAAGATTTGCCTTTTTTTATTACAAGGAAAATTTTTTTCCAACAGATCAACCCTGTCGCAACTATCAGTTATCGATAGTCCAATGTGAGCATTCTGAATAGGAATTTTCGAAAATGAATATGAATGCTAAATGCATTTCGTTTAACTAAATACTGACTAAACACATAACAAAAACCAAAAAAATAAACCCCAATCGATTTCAATTACAGCCAAAAATACACTCCTGCCTATATTTATCGACTACAATAACAAAAACAACGCAAAATCAACAAACACAATCGCAAAATTATATTAACATTTCTTGGCTTTCTTGTTGTTTTTGTTCCAACTACTGGGCTAAGAAGTTGTTATAAATGGCCCAGAAGAGGGCTGGCAAAGCGTCTACGTTTACACTTTAAGGAATTGAGATGCACGACAGCTGATAAGCAATCAGTAAGCGGTAATCGTTTACATGCCAAAAAAGGATTAGAAGTGGCGACCATTTCTCCTTGCCTTTTTGGCCAATTTCTTTTTTTTGTGGGCGTTTTTATGGCTGGCAATTTGTTGTTTATGATATGAGCTCCTGGCATTTAAACTTTTATTAGATTTCTTACCCATGCCAAAAATAGTTGAAGGCTTTATAACTGGATTATAGTTGGATTTATGCGCAGTGTCAGTTGGCGATAGCGCCAGTTGTTTTTGGGGTTAAAGCGTTTTTGCTTATGACGTCGAGGTGTTGCGCACGTCATATTTAATTTATTACAATTTTTGTTTTGATTGCCTTCAAGCGATTGTCATACGCCCATGAATTGTGAGTTGTGAAAAAAAGGTGGTTTTAAATAGTGATAAAGACTAGGCTTAAGGGAACTACAGATTTGCGCAATGCGCATATGTGCGTCCGACTGTCCGTCTGAATGAATACCTTAAACTTGTCAAGCTCAAGCGAATAGAAGTTTTGTGAGTTGGATCGTAACCTAGCTTGGTGGTTATACATATGCTTCTGTGCACCAAAAATGAATCTAATCGGACTTTTTCCTGACTATTGGGTATTGCTTGTTTTTTTTTCATATATCATTTATGTTGTTCTGAAACCTTAAGTGCAATGTTGCACAAAAATACTATGGACTCCAGCGTGAACGACTTTTTTGTTCATTTATGAATTTTGAACTAAACTAGACACAAGTTGGCGAAAATTTTGAGATAGGAGTTGAGACTTAATTTTTTTTTTTTTTGCCTTCATACCCCTTAACTTATCAAGTTGCAAAATTATAGGAAGCCCAATACCTCAACCAATTTGTGTAAAATTTTAGGAAGTTTCGGAGTTTTGGATAAAAGTATCTTTTTACCACAAAGCGTACAAGCAATTTAGACTTAAAAAAATTAGAGTAGGTGTAAGCAAAAAGTTGCTAAATAGCCTATAGTTTTTTTTTAGGGAAAAAAGATGCAGTTAAGTGCTGACGTAAATGCATAATGGCAAAAATACCCGAATATCGACATGAACATGCCTTAAATTAACGTGAGCAACCAAAATCAGCAACAAAGAAAACCAAAACAGGATAAAAAACTAAACTCGTAGGTACGCTTTTTACAACACTTTTCATAGTCAAGTTTCTGAGTTGGGCATAAATACCCATTTTTTTAAGTTTTTTACCATTATGCCCATATGCTCAAAAAAGCCAAAACCGTAATTGCTTCCCACTGTGACGCACCGCCGAGCCTATATTACTTTTTTTTAGGCATAAAAGCTATTTGATTATTTCCTTATTGCGCTTTCAATCAAGCTGTTAAATAAAAAAATGCTAAGAAACACATCAATTAAACTTGTTGCAAAGCAATTAATTCGATTAAAATATTGCATACATAGCTAGAGACAACACGATGCCAGGCTAAATTGTTGCTGATACGCCCTGTAAGCCGGCTGAAAACAACAATATGTGTTAACAAAATGGCGCTTTGCAAAAAGCCCCACAACAACAAGAGCACATAATGTGCACATAAACAGCGCACCCAAGTTAAATGGCCGCAAATTAATTAAACGTAAGATATACTATATACACAATATGATTGAATGAGCTTTAGCGTTGTAGGTAGAGTTGCGGAGCAGAGTTGCCAGGTTGCTATTTGAGTCATAATTAAACTGCGGCTAGACACAAGCTGTCAAAAAGCATTTAAAATGACAGCTTGCGGCGGTGGCGTCCAAGGCGATTAAATAAACATATACATTCGCATTCACTTACACATACACTCACTCACGCTCACTCATACTCACTCACACACACTGACACATTCATTAAATGCATAGAACCGCGCTCAAACCCACACGGAGACGCTGCAGCAGCACAAGTGCATTAGGCCACAATAAGTGATGTGCTCTGCATCATTAAGATCAAGATAAACAATGCTGACAAGTGCGAGGGCAGGCTGAAAGGTTACTCGAATAGTCAAAATAAATAAAGGAAAACTTTTTTGGAAAGAAATTCATTTTATTCAGTCGCAGGCAGTTTACTCTAAATATAATATAGACTTATAGCAATACATTTCAATCCAATTCATTTAATTTCTTGGATTTAAGTTTTATTTATATCTCTTAATCCTTGATTTCGGATCAAGTTCGTATCAAGCATGTAACTAATAGAATTAATGAATTGAGCGTTTTCGAATGATCAGTATTTATACGATATTTTGACTTTTTAACTACTTGATTAAATATTTCACATATTTGTATATTTCAATAATCCACGCGATTCAAGGATGTGCATTTCATTTGAGAATGTCTCCTATCATTAAGTCCTTTAGAAAACAGATCAGCATTAAGTCTTTCCAATAGCTCCAAATAATATTTCTCGGTTATTGTACTGTCTAGTTAAATGTAATCCATATCAATATTGACACCCGCATCCTTGCTCTTTGATGTGTTTTAACGTATCCAAGTTGCATCCACAGCTACGAAACAACGATGAAGAGCTTCTGCATGTACATTTTATAAGGCGAAGGCAATAGAATCAGAAGGTAGTCGGAAATTTTTTGTCTTGAAAAGCATAGATGCAACTCAACTTTTGTGTTTCGAGAGAAAAAAATGTCGAAAAATATATGGCCCTGTTAAAGTACCGGATGGCACCAACCGGATAAGATACAACCATGAACTAGATTCGCTAACAGGACATGAAACAGTTATAAGATTTGTTAAAGCGCAGAGAATAATGGAAAGAATAGCTCGTAAAGCCTTCGTATTGAAACCGATTGGAGGAAGAAGAAGAGGGCGTCCAAGGGAACGATGGCTGGAGGATGTAGAAGCCGATCTCAGAAAAATAGGAGTCCGATGGACAAATGGAGAGAGATTGTTGCGGAAGCTACGGCCACCAAAGACTGTAAAGCTAAGAAGAAGAAGAAATCGAAAATTTGGATACCAAAAAAGAAGGAATTTGTCCCATCACTAATATGTACTGTAAAGACAATATTGAGGGCTCCAAACGCAGCAGCAATAATGAGAAATCAGGCATACGGGGCACGACAACGCTCAATTTCTGCGAATAATGCAAATAAAATTGCATACATATATGCAAAAAGGACGCCACGATGGGGTCGAGGGAGAAGGAATCTAACCAGCCGTATTTGACTTAGTACTTTAGATGTTCACATTTTTCATACGTGAAGATAAGTTTTACATCATCCGCTTAAATAATGTAAATATCTCGAAGAGTTTTTTGAAAAATAACATACAATAAAACGAATAGAGACGATATAGACAGCTTGAGGTGCACGTAACATAATTAATAAAGATTAACAGCCCTCAAAGATGATCTTTTGCATAAGTTTTGATAGATAGAAAAAACTTTAATTTAAAAGACTTCCTTCACGATCACCATTAATGGTATATAGGGTAACACTGGTGGCTGAAACTTTATATTGAGCATACAAAGAATGTTGAATGTTGGAAAAGAGAACTATTTTTTGTTGCTTTCTCGCTATGTAGCATTTAAAATAATAATATATAATAATAATAATCTGTACAAAAAATTCATTCTTTTTTCAACTTTGCTTGAGATTTCAAGCTCGATAATCGAGTCGAGTCACCATACGATATCAACCTCTAGGCCTGTAGACTCCGACCGCGAGTGGCAACCCCAATATAGACCTAACAAAACTTAAACGAAATGTTTGTTGACGTAATTTTTTTTTGCTAGTTCAATTACTTTTCAGCCTGCCATCGTACTCACTCACATTCACACTCTTACACTCACCTACACGCTCTCTCAAGTGAAACGATCCATCGATCCACGATCCACGATCGAGAACTTGCCGCAAAGCTGTTAAGCAGTTGACGCGGCATTAAATTGAGCATTAAGTCGCTTAATGATTTTAATGCGTGTCCAAAACGGCGTTGCCAGACGTCCGTCCGTCCGTCCGTCCGTCTGGATGTCGCCTTGGCTTCAGCGAAGCGAGCTAAACGCGCGTCGGTGTTGCGGCTTATTAGTCGCAACAATGTTGCCACAGTGCACAGTGGTGGCAACACATTACTGCTCTCCACTATGCTCCTCTCCACCACTCCACTTCACTTAGCCACACTTCAGTTCACTCCACTTTAGCTGCTTTTATATGGCGCATGATTGACAGTTTTGTTTATGGCTTGTTTCGATTTTTGATATGAATTCAAAGCGATATCTATCTATGTATCTTGTGTGCCGCCGGAAGATGCCAGTCTGTGCATTTCCTCAACGCTCTTTTAGTTTCTACCTGTTGAGCTCAATGACTTTCAAAATGAGATGAAAAAAAACAAAGTACAACCCGGCCGTAGTTTGAGCTAATAACATTTCAATTAGGCGCTTGTGCCGCGTCTAATGGCCAAAAAAAAAACAAAAACTGTCAAATCATCTGAGTGACGCGATTAGCGTCAATTTGTCGCTTTCTTTGTGCCAGGCTTGAACAATTTCACAGGAAAATTGCGGCAATTTGGTACAAGACAAGGGTTGGATGCTCCTCTAACATCTAGTTGTAGTTCATATTGTAATCCCCAATAACTAGGCCTTGTTAAATGTTTATCTTTTAACGAAAAACTGCTCTGAAAGGTTGCCACTGCTACGCCCAGAAAACTTCAGCGCTCTGAGTAGTAGCTGGCTTAATTTGAACCTTTTAACATTTCAACTTGCCTTGTATTCATAGCCAAATTGTTAACAACAAATTTCCAGCTGCCAACTTTAATTGCCACAGCTAATGGCCTGTAAGTCGTAAACAAAATAAAATCATTCCTTAATTGAAGTGTCGATCAGATCAGCTGAGCGGAGTGGAGTTTTTTTTTTTTTTTTTTTTAATATTTATGAATGAATATTGTTCGAAACATGGCTTGGTATTGAACTTCCTTCAATTGATGCATTTAAATTGCCAGAGACATGTACCTTCGTAAGTGTCAAGTTTATAGCAAGTCAAAAAACTTAGATCTTTGTGAAAAGTAATGCAAACGAACTTATGAATGAATGTAGAGCTTGATCATAAATCTAAGCAATTGACTTGCCTGAAACCAAGAATACCCGAGTAACGACGTGGGCAGCCCTAACAAAAAGGCATATATGTAAAAGTGCCTGACTAACAACATGAGCAACTAGCTGTTTGCAAGTGTCCTATTGTTTAATTTTTCAATACAATAAATATTTTCTGATCTTCAACTGCAAAGCAATTGCAACTTGTTTCTTTTTTTATAATCAGTTGTTTAGTTTTCCAATTCACTGTAAATACTATTAGTATAAAAAAAAAATGGCGTACGTTAAAGTCGGGCACGGACGACTTTGGGATACCCTGTACCACTGCTTGCAATAAAATCCTGTAAATTGCTTACGAACACCAAAATACATTTGATTGCCAAATTAGATTATGATACCTTCATAAACAACCAAAAACAGACGAATTTTTAATCAAAAACTTTTTTTCGACCGATCGGCCCTATGGGAGCTATATGATATAGTCAACCGATTTTGATAAAATTTTGGTACAGTGCTGGGGGTTTCTTAAAAACTTCCGATTACCAAATTTGGTTATGATATCTTCATAAACAAACGAATTATCCATCTAAAACTTTTGCTTTTTTTCGAGGTCCTCTGAAACACCCCTATGGGAGCTATATAATGTAGTCCCGATATCAAAAAAATAAAATAAACTTGTCTCCTATGGATTAATAAGGGATCTTATCTGAAAGTTTGGTTGCTCTAGCTCTTACCATCTCTGAGATCTAGGCGTTCATACGGACAGACGGACAGACGGACATGGGTATATCGACTTCTCTAGTCACTCTGATCATACTTTAGGTAACTTTGGGGGGTCTCCGACTTCTCCTTCTGTACGTTACATACATTTTCGGCTTGCACAAACACAATATACCCTTTGTACCATACGGTACAGGGTACAATTATAGACACCCTTGCAGAGAATGGCGAATTTTAAACCACTATTTTGGGCAAGAATGCACCACTTTTCGTAGTCAAGGGTCTGAGTAAGGCAAAAATACTCAAATTATGATTGTATGTTGTTGCCCTTTTATCATTTTGCGAAAATGCCAGACTATGGGCTAAGGAATTTAGAATGGTTCTGTAACCGAATGAAAAAAGTCAAGAATTTATGCATCTATAACTGGTGCTTCAACCAAGTTTATCTAAGCCTATGATTTGGATACGCTTGGGAAATAAATTATCCCAGTTTCATTAAAGAACGAGGGTTGTCTTTCAAATAGGCTTGCAAAATTAAATTTTCGTGAGCTTATTTTTTTTAAACTTTTGATGATACGGTTGTCGACGGTGAGGAACCCTCAATTACAATAGTGTCAAGGAAAGGGTCTGGCCGAATAAGGAGCAACAAAATTAAAATTGATTCATAGGCTGAAAAACCTGTTCCTCGATGTTTCAGTTTTTAAATTTAAGGCGTTCAGACTAAAGGCCTATACGGAGAATGGGGTCTACGTAGACCTCTTTAATTATAAAAAAACTTGTTTTTCAAGCTACTAAATATTTTTTAACCTTTTCTTTAAATTTGACTTGCCAGAGGCAATATGAAATAATAAAAAAAATATTTATTAGCTATCACTTTTTTTTAGTGAAATTTTAATTCTTTTTTTTAAATATGTTCCTTAAGTATCTAAATAAACGTTTTTCGCAACATAAAATATAGATTTGTTAGCAACCAAACTTTCGGAAAAAAAACTTTTTTATGTCACGGAAAGCAAGTTCATTTTATTTTATTGATATCAGTGATATATTATATATAGCTCCCATGGGAGTATTCCAGAGCAGCTCGACATAACTAAACAACAATCAAAACACAGTCGAGGCGGTGGCCGACAGTGTAATACCCTGTACCCATTTTCTCAAAAGAAAAATTTATTCCTGCATATTCCTTCTAAGGACTTTCCAATTGGAATTTTTTTTTTTTGGAGAAATTCGATATTTAAACCTATAAGTTTTGATGAAACTCGAATGTTACGTCAAAGAAGTTATTTAAAGTATATGGGGTAAGTTTCAAGTTGTTATGTTGAGGGGTGTGTGAGAAAACACGGTAAATCGATTGCGGGGGTGGGGGGACCGCATCGATTAAGTTTGGATGTGGATTTGTTCATTAGAGCCACATGAATCTGCTTACCAATATTGTGATTCTAGGTCACTTTTAACCATAATTACGATGAGTCAAATATTGACGCAGTTTGTTGGCAAGGGTGGTGAAATTTGTACATTTTTGACTGTAACTTTTGCTGTATTTGTCCGATTTTGTTCATTTTTTACACACAGATTCATGTAACCACAACGCATCGCTCTGGTAAATTTCAGATGAAAATATTAAACGGTGTGGCTAAAAACACTACTGCGCGGGAACGGGGGAAGATATTGATATAATTCAACAAACTTCATCTTCTCAGGAAATATGCGCATCAGTTGGTAAAGTTTCGTGTCTCGAGCTCTTATAGTCTCCGAGATCTAGGCGTTCATACGGACGGACGGACATGGCTCAATCGCTACACGAGGTTATGATAAGCATTTTGGTATAAAGGACTTGGGTTCTGCCATGCCTTCTTCTGTTCGTTACATCCATTGCACAAATCTAGTATACCCTTTGTACCTATAGGTACAGGGTATAATAATAAAATATACATACTATATGTATCATCAAATTCGATGTCTAGAAGTTTTTCAAAGTTCTCAAGCACTGTGCCGAATTTTAAAGAAATCGTTTAATTATATAATATGGCCCCCATACGACCGATAAGTCGAGAAAAAGTGTTTAGGGCATAAATCGTTTATTAATGAAAATATCGTAACCATATTTGAAAATAAATAGTTTTTTTGGACTAACTAAAAACTATGCCAAGTTGGATCGAAACAGGTTATTTTTCAGTTGGTTTAAGATACAATATCGCTTTTTAAGGTCCAAATTTTTTTAATCAGACTTGCTTCAAACATAAACTTCTTGATGGATATTTATGTTTTTTTGAAGCTTGTTAAATTTTACATAAAGTTTGTCCAAATTAATATAACATGGAAAACACTAGACATCACTCAATGTCACCTCCAATATGGTCACGAGGACAAAAGAAATCGAAATAGACATTTCCTACCGTCTGTATGAATGCCCAGATCTTGGAGATTATAAGTGCTAGGATAACTAAACTGGACACTTGGGCTACTTATATGGGCAGGCTGATTAAGCTTTTAATTTTTCGCTACCCCCTTTCCGCTGACCAAAAATTTCAAAGCACAAATTCAAACTATATATATAAAAAATTTCATTCGAATAATACGAATATATACGAAAAAAAAATATAGGGAATAATCGCAATATAATATTCAAGAGGCCAGATTTCGAATTGCCTCAGTGGAATATAGAAGGTTAGCTAAGTTGAGTGTGGGCTTCAAAACTTAAAGTCAATTCGGGGAGTTTTTTTTTTGTTTGTTTCTTATTGTTATCATTAAACACATACATACAGCTATAATGAACGAACGACTCCATGTTCCCCCATATTTTAACTGGGCCCAGTAGCCCAGTGTCTCTGACACTTTATCTTTTGGATAAATGTTCTTTGTCCAAAATCTAAACTCAAAAAATGCTTTATTAGGTACTACCCAATAGTTTGCTGGCTCCATAAACGAGTAACCACGAGTAGTTACGATTATATTTATTCATGTAAAGTTACTACATTGGCTCAGACCAAAAAAATTTTTATATCAAGCTCTTGACTTTTATTTTTACTCATTGTTCCGGAACATATGGGTTTTTGTTTTGTTCTGCACTCACTTAATTAGCTCACGCACTCGGTGTGGGCTACTGGGGGGCTACTGTCTAAATTGGCAATGGACCTCCCGGCGGGTTTACACCATTTAAATAGTTTGATTATTATTTTTATTTTTTTTTTATTTGCGTCTTTTGTGCGTCTGCGTTTGCCCTGGGAGCTACCTCATTTGCACTGTGCTTGTAATTTTAATAGCATTTTTTTTTATTATTATTTTTTTTTTATTTTATGCTGCCTTATCGATTTTTTATACACTTTGAATTTTGTTTTGTTGTTGCTGTTTTTGTTGTAAGTCTCTTTGAACACTTTTATTAATTTCATTAACGCCACAGTGGCACAAAAGTGACCCGCTGTGCGTGTAAATTTCTATTGATGGGTGAAAATCTTTTGAAGGTTAATTTAAAGCATTTACAGTTATGGGCGATTTTCTGCGTACCGTAAGCGATTATAAAGTTAATTAGTCAATTTTTGCGCTTATTTGATTTGACCCAATTAAACGCTGGAAAATTACTATGGGAAACTAGTAAGTAGAGGTCGGTGTTGGTAAGCACCATGAGAAAGAAGTGTTAATAAAAATCAATAGAGCTGAAGCTAGAGCTAGTACATTGGTTATACGTAATTAAATAGCAAATGAATATAATTATATTTCATTGTGCAAGACATAATTACATTAGGGTTGGGTCTATGAAATCGAACTAACACTTTGTTACATGCAAATTACAATATAAGTAAGTAAGTAAGTAAGTAAGTACGTAAGTATGTAGCTAAGTAACTCACTCGTACATCAAAAAGCAATTACACAAAACTCTATCAAATAATTATAGACATTTAAGCCCACAACTGACTGCGTAATTGGATTTCAGTTTTTTTCCCTTACTATTTTGAAAACTTCAATTAAATGGCAAAATTGAATTTCGTTGGTTACACAAACCATTACAACAACAGTCACAGCAAAAAGTCAGTTTCCCGAAACTCCGACACAGTAGCTCCTAACTCACATACACAGAGCGAGAACTAACGACTTCCTTGCATGTCACGTGATATGTGCGTCTGCCCCGGCCTCCGTACTGCATTGGTTTTGGGTACGCCCGTCAAACTAACTAGTTTACACCAACGACTAACTAGTCGACAAGGGCGGGTTGGGGTTTATGAGTCCGTGAGTCCATGACTCCATGAGTTCTAATGAGGCCAGGCTCAAGAATGTGTGAGACGTTAGACTGCAGAATTTTTATTGTGGCACATTGTAAATATGAGGCGACTAATTGAAAGCCGTTTATTAATATGTGCCAAGCTGGTTGCACGTGTCCTTGCCTCTGTCTATAGACTCATATATATACTCGTTTGTTTGTATATATATATACTATATGTGCATTTGGGAGTTCAAATTAAATAACACGTTATTATTAGGCGGGCAGGCAGGTAAATAAGCAGACAGCCAAGCTTTTAAATAACCTTAAGGGGGCGGGTGAGCAGACAGCTTTATGGCATTTGCTACCTGTCTGCGGCTACTAACATACACTGAGAAAAATAACTTACAGAAAATCTGAATCTGCTATGAAAATCATTTGGGGAAGTGGCTGTATGCAAAAGCACTTCAAAATATCAGAGTAACATACAATTTCGTAACATGTTCTTAGAGATACTCAGATTTCGGTAACTACACTTTGAATACAATTGGGACTAACCAGAATTTTTTTTGATTCCACCTTGTAAACATTAAATTTTGTAGCGAACTAGTACAAAATTTATATTTTGTGGAATCCCTAATATTGATTGATATGTAGAACTAACCAATATGCCCATTGGTTCAAAAAATATTTAGATTAAATGTGGGACCTTATTATTGATCTTTCAAGCATCGACGGAAAGTAACTGAAGTCTACATTAAAAAAATACGCCAAAAATTACAATGAATAAAAAAAATTTAAAAAAAAATTAATTAAATGAAAAAAAATTAAAAAAAAAATTCTTTTAATCGAAAATCATGGATTAGTTTTTTTTTCAATCAAAAACCAAAATTGAACAGTAAAAAAATTTATTTTAAATTTATTTCATTTATTTTTTTTTTTTATTTATTGAATAAATATTTATTTTTAATTTATTAAATTAAAATTTATGTTCAATTTATAAAATATAAATATATATATACCTACCTACAATATATATAATAAAAATTAAAAAAAAAAGAGCTAATAAGAGTGATTTTTAAATAAGAATTGACATTTTAAGAATATTTCCTAATTTCATAAATTTAAAATAAAAATTTCTTATTGTTTTGGTTTGTGCTTTAAAAAATATGATGTACTGCACTATCATCTAAAACACTTTTTCGCTTTGTTTTTTTTTAAACCTCATAACGCTTATTTGCACTGCCTGAAATAATTAAATATATAATAATATAAACCTGAAAAATATAATTATATAAACGAAATATTTTGCAAATAGGATAACACTAATTCCAAATGAAATGGGAAAACTTCCTTATTCTTAACTTTTTAATTTTTAACTTTTTTTCTGAGTAACTAGGCATGTTTTTTCCCATCTTACCATATTATATTTCTTTTAATATTTTTATATAATCATATATTTGATAATATTTTTTAACTTGTAACGTTTGAATGCCTAATAAATAAATTTTCCATAAAAAAAATACACGTAAAAATGTTCAAATCTTACTATATTTTATTCCAATTTTAGTACTTATAGCTAAATTTTTCTATGCTAGTTAAAAGAATTGACATTAAGCAGAAAATTATAATAATTTTCAAGTCGAAAAAAATTTTCCGCTGTTATAATTTATTTTATTTTTAGGGTAATTCAGTTCAAAATATTTATAAAGCCAAATAAGTTTTTTTTTACATAAATTGGTAGTTCTTTCAGTTATATTACATAATATTATATAGTTATATAATTTATTATTATGCGAAGTATCTTTTGCAGTTAAATTGTAATCCCAAGTTCCCTAATATTATTCACCTTAAAATTTTTAAAGCCGGATAGTATTTATAAATGAGATTGAACCTTCTAAACTTTCTACCGGGTCATCTCAAAAGATAATTGATTTTTAGTGCAAATCAAAATAATTTAGCACCAACAAAACTCTTTCATATTTGTGCAAAGTAACCCCTATTTTCTCTCAGTGCACTCGTGCATGTGGGTATCTGGCTATATCCATCTATATGAGCTTGTATGGAAACGACTAATTAAAATGTAATTACACGATTCGTGCCCGCCAGGCCAGCAGCCATGTTGTGGCAAACAAGCTAATTGATTTCGAATTTATTTGCTTGATTGATTTCTGTCTGTGCCTTTGCTTATTGGCACGAGGATTGGCTGGGTGGAGTACGGTTTTATGAGCATTCAACTAATTACAACTGACAACTCTGCTCTTTGCAGTCGATAACCTTACGGATGAGGATGCCACGGACTTGCGCTGCAGCATGTCATTGACGCAGCTGCGCAACATGGACAATCACATGGCCAATATGCTGCAGCAGCACAAGAATGGCGCGCCCTATGCCATGCACTCACCCACACAAGGACCCGTGCCGCAGCCGCATAGCATGCACGGGCCGGGCAGCGCGCTGCATCATGCCTCAGCAGCGCCTGCAGTTGGACATGGTCAGCACACAACATTTGGCTATCAAAATGCCATATTGGGCTTTGGTCAAGGTGGCGGGGGCGGCGGCGGCGGCGGTAATGGGCACTATGCTCAGCAGGATGGCAATAGCAATATTGGCGCTAGTGATTATCTTAATTCTATGCATCAAATGGTGGAGGCCAATCAAATGCAGCACCACCAGCTTCAACAGCAGCAGCAGCAGCAGCAGCCACCACAACCAACGCCAGCGCCAAGTGGCCAACTTGTGCATGCTGCAGCCAATGCCTATGGCAGTCATCAGCAGCATCTGGCCGCACTGGCCGCGCATGCGCAGGAGCAGCATAGCAAATATGCCAAGTCATCGCCACCGTCTGCCGCCGCCAGCTATTTTGCCTCTGAGCGTGCGCCTGGTGCTGTAACTCTGGCGCCACATGCTGCTGCACGTGACTACGACGAGCGTTCTTTGTCGCCGGGCAGCGCAGGCGCTGAGCTGGACGATGATTTGGATGACGATGATGAGGCAAAGCTGCAGCTGCAGAATGAGGGCAGCAACAGCGCTGGTGGCTCCATTGATGTTACTACGCCGCCTGTAGGGCGTCGCAGCGGCGGCTTGGCAGCAACAAAGCGCAAGTCCAGCTCTGCCTCCGCCTACTGTGATGATAATGAGCCGAAATTGGCAAACGGAAATACGCTGGGTAATTACACGCTGAAGGGCTTTGAGGGCATACGGGCGCGCACCTTGGAGGAGGTGCAGCAGCAATCTCTCAATGGCAGCGTGGATGCACATATGCAGCAGCAATCACAACACTCACTGCAGCAACAACAACAGCAACAACATCAGCAGCAACAGCAGCAGCTCCAGCAACAACAACAGCAACACTTTCAGCAGCGTCAGCTGGATGACTATCGGAGTAGCTCCAACGCTGCGGCTGAGCACGGCGAGCGTTTGAATGCGGACAGCGATAGTTTAGTCAATGGCAGCTGCGCCTCTAGTGAGGATCTTAATCAGACCAACTCCAGCGAACAGGGTGAGAAAATCACCTCAGGCAGCGATGATGAGGGTAAGTAATAGTCGGAAGTCCGTGTTAGAAAAATTTAGTGCATTGCAGCTAAATCTAAATAATAAATCACCGAAAAACTTTACCCCTAGGTCAAGATGACAACTGCGCCAAGAAGAAGCATAGAAGAAATCGCACCACCTTTACCACATATCAGCTGCATGAGCTGGAACGCGCCTTTGAGAAATCCCACTATCCCGATGTTTATTCGCGTGAGGAGCTGGCCATGAAGGTTAATTTGCCTGAAGTGCGTGTACAGGTGAGTTATACGCTTTCATCTATCTATATATGTTTACTCTTATTTATGTGCAGCCGCATCCGGCTGACAAATTGTGCAGTGTCTGCTCTCATGCAACCCTGCACCATACCCCAAGTAGCCAAAGCCGGAAATTAAACAATTTCCGTTAGCAATTTATTTTAACGAAATTAAGTTGTGCTCAGCTTTACTTAGGTGCTAATCTATGCGTCATGTACTCTGAACAAACTGACAATGATTTATGCCAAAAAAAAAAAAATGCAAGAACCATAGACCATAAGTTCCGACAAGTTGGTTCTATAAAACTCATAAAGTTATTTGTTTTGAATGCATATTTAAATTTATGTCTCAATTGCGAAATGACAAAACTTGGCAACTTTGTCAAGTTTATGATGTTATTATACCACACGCTCTGGAAGCACCCCCTGTGCTCCTTCTAGCTGCCTAAGTAGCGAAATTATGTAGTTATAGACAGCTTAACCCTTCGCTGCTATTTGGTGCAACCAAAGCACACTGGGCGGAATAACATTTTTTTGGCATGAATTTGAAAAATACAGAAAGAGTCCTGAATCTTAGCGAATGTCCTGCTAACATAAATAGTAATAAATATACAAAATTCTGGAACATATAAGTTACGTAAAACTTTACAGGCGACAGCTGAATACGAATTGGAGGTCCAAAAAAAAATTTAACAGTCAAGGGTTAGAAAAGCAAAATAGCTAATATCTTATCTTATCTTAGAACTCTTAGATGTTGGGGTGTTGTGGAACTCGAATATGGATTCAGCGTCTCAAAATTTGTTTGGGTAGCCCTGGCGCATGTTAAGCTCAATCCAATTTTCTTATGGGCCTGTATTAAGGTTTTTTTTTTTGCCAAGTAATCACCCAAATTATTATTATCGGAATCAAGATCGACAATAAAAATAACGAATTATAGCAACTTATCTCCGCAAAATGGATATTCTCAAAACAGTCAGTATCGATCAAACAATCTAAGAAAGGCTAAATGAAAAAAAAATTATGAGGAATTGAAGCAAGTCAGCTGAAAAAAATATTTATTTTCTTACAAACTACCATTAAATTCAATTAGAATTTAATTCGATCAAATTTAGTGTATAACCTTACAAATGTTTTCTTTAAAAAAAATTACCGAAGTTTTAAAAATCTCAAAATTGAAAAACAAATTTAGAACCATTTTGAAATTTTTCTTTTTTTAAATTTTCTTAGTAAAATTAGACACTAGACTGTGTAGCTTAGAACTTGCTGTAGGGTCAAATTTTTAATAGTTTAAAAGTATTCAAATTGGGAATTTTACGATTTTCACAATTTTCCTACTTAATTTCTGCGTTTCCGTTTTGAATAACAATATCGAATCGGAATCCAAAAAATATTAGATGACTTTGTTCTTTATGTAATTATAAGCATAGACGAATTTGTTATATAATAATAGGTATATATACAAATTTAAGTATTAACTTGAATTAAGTTTCACGACCAATTAAAAAAAACTTTCCTTCACTTACTTAGTACTCTTCATTAAAGTCAGATTATAATGGTTAGATAGTATTTCCTCTTTTCATTTTTTTTTTCGAACCTTTACCGACACTGGTATGTTACGTCGGCTGGCTCTGTGACGGCCATCGTAACTGCTTATGTTTAACAGCGTCTATAAGAATTGTTCTGCCTTAGTGACGTCACAACGAAAATCATTTGTAATACGAGAGCTTTAAATTATATGATATGTCAGAGCACCCTGAATACCTTTTCCTGCCTGAAAGTTGGTTATTATTATGCGATTTTTTGATTCTCTGACACTGATTTTTAAATATATTTTTGCAGTATATTCAAAAGATTTTTTTTTTAAAAGTTTTCTAAAAATTGTTTGCTACATCGCAATACTCTTTTGTTGACCTTCTGAGCAATAGGTTAAGCTATAGAAAAAAAGACAACATTTTTTGGTAAATTTCGGGCCTTATTGGGAACAACACCAATAAATATTATATATAGAGATGACTGTTTATTTTTCATATTTCAAAAATTGCTTAAAATTTTGATAAAACGCAATGCAATAAAACTTTCAAAAAAGTTGCGCCATTGACCACAGTAAAATTGGAACAATAGGGAGACTGTAAAAAAATAATTGTCTAAATACTCCAATCATTGATTTAAGTACTAAAAATTATTTTTAAACTTTTGCGCAAAATAAAATGCATTTTTGACCAGTGTGCAATGCATGTTTGGCAACCATTCGTTTCGGGTGGCAACGGCAACGGCGTCGGTGACGGCAACCAAAAACTCGTAAATTCCTTTGAAACTGGTGAAACATAAAAGACGCGCCGAAGACAAAGCGTAATGTATAGTATACTATACTTCCAGGGCTGGTAGAGTATGCTAATTAAATGCAGCCAAGTTATCCCCATTGTGGGGGTAACAGCTCCAGACAGGCCTATGGCTGGCTATCACATACCAAACAGTTGTCTGTTATTGCATCCAAATGTGGTATACCTCTAACTATCATATCTCAAAGGAAGTAGTGCACCGCTTCAGCTATTATTATTAGACCAAATTACAGCTGCATGCTCAAGTGCATCTCAAATATGCCAATTAGAGTGTACTACATATATAGTATATGCCTGCCCAATGTTAATGTGTTAACCACAGCTACAATATTGTGCCTGAATTCCTAGCAGTCATAGTAGTACCTGCTCAAGGTATATCAAATTTCATGATTTCGTTTCCTCAACCGACAAATCATTTTTATTGACTAAACATTATCGTGGCAAAGCAACAAGAACAACGCAAGTCAGACGCGATGACGACAACAAATACCGTGAAGACGGTGATGGTGACGGTGAAGGTAACGCTGACGGTGACACCGGCAACTGCACCGCGCTCTCACTCTCGCTCTCTCTCTGTTTACTACACTTTCATTCCAATCGTTGACAAACTTGGCAACAAAATATATGCACATAAATAAATAAACAAATACAAATAATATAAACGAAATACAAAAGTAATGAACCGAAATCGCATAAAAATTTCTTGCACCGCCGGCGCTACGATTTATCAGCATTTCTAGATGGCGCTTTATGGCGTACGGCCCTCATGTGTCACTTTGTCAAATTGACACGAATTCAAATTATGCCAGTAGGGGCGCCATCACCATACCCCCACAGACTCAGACCAACCGTGCCCACAGGCCCAAATCAAAAAAAAGCAAATCACACAACTTGTGAGTTTTTGTGGTGCAACCTCCCGCTCCAAAAAAAAAAAAGCATTTCGAAACCTTTGCACCCTTGCCCAAAATTTAACTCGTTTTTTCGATTTAGTGGGGTTGGATGCTATTGCGTGCGCCCCTTTCTTTCTCTCTCTCTCTCTCTCTATCTATCTGTGTGTGTGTAATTGTATTTGTGGTTAGTTTGCACGAAGCCCTCGTTAGGCCGTTGCGCTTGGGAAATTGCTTGGTGTGCAACTCGTTGAAGGTGGAAATTTGTTTTGATTAAGTTTGCACACAAAATCGTAGCAAGTTGTTTCCTTTCGAATTTCTTAACCCTACTCTCCCTACACTCTCCGCCTTGGCCCCACTGTCAATGAAACTTCTACTCTAGATGATGAGTTCATTTGGTTGGTTTTTTGCCCTGTAATAGATTTGTTAAATGTTAGTTTAAAAAGTTTGATTGGATTTTCTATTTTGTTTATCGTCTGTTTTGTTAGCATATTGTATGCATTTTTGTGGTTTGTTTGATTGTTGTTTAAATGCCAATATATTCATATTGTAATCGTTTGTTGTAACGGCAGTGAGCCCTGTAAATGACATTTACCCTACTATGTATGGTACATACATATATCATATACATATATTTATTGTAGTATTGAGTGCATAACCCGTTTTTGATGATTTGAAATTGGTCACAGGCTAAAGAAAGGCATATGAAATTGGAAATGTGTCATTTGTGAACTTTTAATTTGCAGTTCTCCATTGTTACAAATAATATATTACAATAAAATTGTTTGGCCAAGTTGAAAATTATGTCAGTTTTTTGTTATTTAAATATAACACAAATTTTCTCTAAGTGCAAGAAAATCCATTTATTTTTTTTTTGTGCAAACATTCTATTGGAATCGATTTGCGTATAACCAGCTGGCTTATCAAACTGGATCAATTCATTCCAGCACTCAGGCTGGGGCTTATTTGAAAATTATTTAAGGTTCTCCTTTAGATTAGCCAACTTTTGATTAAAGAGAATTAAGAAATATAAAGTATTTTTTAACAAGAATTGCAGCCAGTGCTGTGTTTAAGAGTTAATATTTGGTTTATTTTCCATTTTGTTTTGACAAACCATCTTTAAAATATCTTGTTTAAGTTCACCATAGAGTTTCTTAATAGAGTTGAAGTCAAGAACGTCCTCAACATGCCCCTTAGGCCATACTTTGAACAAACGCTACGAACCGTAGACCTTGCCGATAAACAGACGATAAACAGCCTCATGCCAATATGGTGCCACCTTCACTGTTTATTTTGTAAGCCAAGAATGAAACAAATTTTTTTTCAACTCAGCACTGGCAGATTTTTCAAAAAAACCAAACACCAGTTCGAAAACTTTAGCTTTGAGCGATCATTGTGACATTGAGGTGTTCCCTATGAAGATTATGGTCAGACCGAAAGAAGATAAAAACACACGCCAATAAGCTTCATTAATTAAATTAATGTTAACGGTCAAATTTTAACGCCTTTCTTAAATAATAATAATTACAGAGCAACAAAAAGCACATGTATTCCCATGTATTTCGACGTACAAGAAACAATACAACATTTTTTTCGAGACCCGACAATGTGTTTTATAAGTTTTTGGGATCGGTGAATATGAATCCGCAGTCAAAAAAACACAAGACTTCAGGTTTCTAAGGTAACATCCATAATATCTAGTTTTATGGTCCTTAAATCCAAAGAACACCAAACATCGATGTATTTTGCAGGTTAGCTTTGAAACCTAATGGTTTTGGGGTTTTTCGACCTCGGAATTGGTCTCAGCGGCATCAAAACCATATGGTAGACATGGTCTAGCCTCCAAACCTGAAAATCAATATTTTTTAAGTAGCTCACCTCAACAAAATTTTTTACAAATCCGGTTTTCCGAAAAATTCTTTTTTTATGTTTTTGGGGTCTCTGAATCCGGTTTTGAGGTCAAAAAAACATCAGCGCATCACCTCGTTTTATAATGTTCTTTGAGGTTATGTCAGAATCCTGATATGCTGCTGTTATTTTGACCACGGATTCAGACTCTGCGAATAAGGATAATATGTTATGGTGTGATCTCTGGACCGAAAGTCGTTTTTTTTTTGTGTGTGGATCGAGCAATTGTTCTCTAAAAAATTCTCTATAGCTTTAGCACAGGGGCGTTCATAAATCAATAATATTTATTTTAGCGTTTCTAAAACAAACATATTTAGTCCACCGTTTCTTAAATAAGAGTATCCAAACAGCTTCTTTTTATGAATCACAAATTTGAAATACGTTAGAAGGTAATTTTAAAATCATGACGGAATACTTCGATACTTAGCGGAACCTCCATGAATGGGGCAACACTTATGTTTTAGTTAGAAAGATTTTATTTTTCAAATGTTCCAACTAAAAGTGAAAAACACGTAATGTCAAGCTTATTGTGCCTTTTAAAAAAAAATAATTATTATAAATTATATCCCAGAGATGCGTGAGAGTTTTTGTTCTAAACACCTTTATTTATCTTAGTTCCCCATTTTGAATACGAACTGGGATAGTTTTTGGAGTACAAAAAAAAAACAGCAAAAAAGTGTGATTAAAACTTTATCATAAACTGTCTGGTCTGCCCATATCTTCAATTTCACATGCAAATAACAGACAAAAATGAATGTTCCTTTTAGGGCATACTACGTACTCAAATAAGCCCGCTCAGTTTAATCGCACGCTCCAATCATAACAATGTAACCAAAACAGAAACATTAAGCCAGCCAAATTAAACTCGAGATTATCTCAGTAACATTGAATAGTATAGTTAGGAAAACCGGCAGTGAGAGAGAGAGAGACCTCAGTAACACTGGATAAAACCCAAAAACAACAATCAGTTATAGAGTTCATCAAATGTTTTTTTTTTTACGATGTGAGCGTAAACATATGGCCAAAATACTTAATAGATGACAATTATTTTATTTGGATTACTCGCTGACAGAAGACAATTTGCGGGCATGTCGAGAGCGAGAGCCAAAGTGACAGGAAATAAGGACAAGGGTTCATTTTGTTCCATATTGGTTGGTTACGGTTTAACGCTACATTATGTTGTCAGTTTGTTTTGTTTTTGTTGGCGCACAAGGGTTAACACTGTTGCTGTGTGTGCTAGCGTGTATCTGTGTGTGAGTTCGTATCTGTATCTGTGTGCTCAAGTAGCACTAATCATACGCCGTATTAAACACAATCAAGCAGGCAGACAGCAGCAGCAACAGCAACAGCGACAGAGACAGAGACAAGAAAATGGAATTTCATTTTCACAGCTTAGACAGTTTGGAACAACAGTAAACCACAATTTAAAAGGGGTTAATTAAAACTTAATTTAGCGTAGAAAACCAAAACGAATTGGAATTTTTGGGCGGCATTTATAAGAAAACCCTGCAGAAATCCGTAGACGGAGCTTGTGCATGTGCGCCATGTTGATTGATTGTTGCTCCAAATACAAACAAACACACACGTTTCTATGCACGTATAGCTAGATCTGTGTGTGCTCCTCAGAGATAAACAATTTTCATATTAACTATCATAATATTACAAACTATTAAATTGTTAGTTGTTGCAGTTATTTTTTGCTTAAACGTCTCTTCGTTCAGACCAAGCCCTGCATACCGTGGGCTCGAACGTATTCGACTACTACGAAAATAATTTTTACTTCATTTTCAATCTACTCTTGGAAAAGATAAATTTTTAATCTTATAACACTACATATGTGAGTACGCTTGACGACTACTATGCGTATTTTATAATCGCAAGTTTTTTCCGCTGCTATAATTTATATGAATTATTGTTTTTAGAGTTTTTTCAATATATATTATTAGTCTGTTTAAGTTTTTATTATGATATATATTTATAAAAAAAAAAAATTTCTGTTCATTGATGGAATCGTCTTTTTATACCCTGTACCGTATGGTACAAAGGGTATATTGTGTTTGTGCAAGCCGAAAATGTATGTAACGTACAGAAGGAGAAGTCGGAGACCCCCCAAAGTTACCTAAAGTATGATCAGAGTGACTAGAGAAGTCGATATACCCATGTCCGTCTGTCCGTCTGTCCGTCTGACCGTCTGACCGTCTGTCCGTCTGTCCGTCTGTCCGTATGAACGCCTAGATCTCAGAGATGGTAAGAGCTAGAGCAACCAAACTTTCAGATAAGATCCGTTATTTATCCATAGGAGACAAGTTTATTTTATTTTTTTGATATCGGGACTACATTATATAGCTCCCATAGGGGTGTTTCAGAGGACCTCGAAAAAAAGCAAAAGTTTTAGATGGATAATTCGTTTGCTTATGAAGATATCATAACCAAATTTGGCAATCGGAAGTTTTTTAGAAACCCCCAGCACTGTACCAAATTTTATCAAAATCGGTTGACTATATCATATAGCTCCCATAGGACCAATCGGTCGAAAATTTGTTTTATGTACAAAATTCGTTGTTTCGTTTGTTTGTGAAGATATTGTAACCAAATTTGGCGTTAAGGAGTTTTTTAGAGTTCCCAAGCACTGTACCAAATTTGATCAAAATCGGTTGACTATATCATATAGCTCCTATAGGACCAATCGGTCAAAAAATGGTTTTTTGTACAAAATTCGTTGCGTTTCGTTTGTTTGTGAAGATATTGTAACCAAATTTGGCATTAAGAAGTTTTTTAGAGTTCCCAAGCACTGTACCAAATTTGATCAAAATCGGTTGACTATATCATATAGCTCCCATAGGACCAATCGGTCAAAAAATCGTGTTTTGTACAAAATTCGTTGTGTTTCGTTTGTTTGTCAAGATATTGTAACCAAATTTGGCATTCAGAAGTTTTTTAGAGATCTTCAACACTGTACCAAATTTTATCAAAATCGGTTGACTATATCATATAGCTCCCATAGGGCCGATCGGTCGAAAAAAGGTTTTTGATTAAAAATTCGTCTGTTTTTGGTTGTTTATGAAGGTATCATAATCTAATTTGGCAATCAAATGTCTTTTGGTGTTCTTAAGCAATTTACCGGATTTGATTGCAAGCAGTGGTACAGGGTATCCCAAAGTCGTCCGCGCCCGACTTTAACGTACGCCATCTTTTTATTATAATCTTCCCATTTTATTATACCCTGTACCGTATGGTACAAAGGGTATATTGTGTTTGTGCAAGCCGAAAATGTATGTAACGTACAGAAGGAGAAGTCGGAGACCCCCCAAAGTTACCTAAAGTATGATCAGGGTGACTAGAGAAGTCGATATACCCATGTCCGTCTGTCCGTCTGTCCGTCTGTCCGTCTGTCCGTCTGTCCGTCTGTCCGTCTGACCGTCTGTCCGTCTGTCCGTCTGTCCGTATGAACGCCTAGATCTCAGAGATGGTAAGAGCTAGAGCAACCAAACTTTCAGATAAGATCCCTTATTAATCCATAGGAGACAAGTTTATTTTATTTTTTTGATATCGGGACTACATTATATAGCTCCCATAGGGGTGTTTCAGAGGACCTCGAAAAAAAGCAAAAGTTTTAGATGGATAATTCGTTTGCTTATGAAGATATCATAACCAAATTTGGCAATCGGAAGTTTTTTAGAAACCCCCAGTACTGTACCAAATTTTATCAAAATCGGTTGACTATATCATATAGGTCCCATAAGATCGATCGGTCGAAAATTTGTTTTTTGTACAAAATTCGTTGTGTTTCGTTTGTTTGTGCAAATATTGTAACCAAATTTGGCATTAAGAAGTTTTGTAGAGTTTCCAAGCACTATACCAAATTTGATCAAAATCGGTTGACTATATCATATAGCTCCCATAGGACCAATCGGTCAAAAAATCGTGTTTTGTACAAAATTCGTTGTGTTTCGTTTATTTGTGAACATACCGTAACCACATTTGGCATTAAGAAGTTTTTTAGAGTTCCCAAGCACTATACAAAATTTGATCAAAATCGGTTGACTATATCATATAGCTCCCATAGGATCGATCGGTCGAAAATTTGTTTTTTGTACAAAATTCGTTGTGTTTCGTTTGTTTATAAAAATATTGTAACTGAATTTGGCAAAGAATTTTTTTTAGTGTTCGTAAGTAATATATCGGACTTGATTACAATGTGGTGGTACAGGGTATCCCAAAGTCGTCCGCGCCCGACTTTAACGTACGCCATCTTTTTTATATAACAAATAATAATAATAAAATATGTAATATAATAAATAATTTAGCATAAAACAATTGTTTTAAATGCAATTTGTCCGTTTAAAAGCCAATCGCACTAAAAAAAAATCAGATGAATTAAATAAATAACCGAACGATATTGGTCGAATTTTTACGAAAAACTTTTAAAAAACTCGCTTCTCATTGAGATGTTTTTAGATATAAACAAGATGTGACTCGATGAAAGCACAAAGACCCATCTTATTTTCTTCTAGGCAAAATCTATTTACCTCGAGGGGTTCGATTTACAAAATATCGTATCGAATCGGGTAATCATGATTTATATTTGGTAATATTTGCTTATAATACCAAAAGTTCCAAATCCTGGAAAGATATCGTTATTTTTTTGCCGTGAAATAATAACTAATACGTCTAAGCGACGTACGTTGTATTTTATGTTGGTAAAGGACGTTTTTGAAACAAGTGCAGGCAGATTGTAATAAAAACACGTTGTTTTCTTAATTTTTTATTCTGTAGAATAAGCAATTAATCATATTACAATTTGCTTTATTAGCTTAATATATTGAATTAGAGTTTAGATATTCTATCTATACAATAAATAAATAAATAAATTTAAAAGTATAAAGGAGTTGCTAAGGAAAACAATGGCAACAAAAGAAAAAGAAAAAACCTTAATTATGATGGGAAAAAAAAAAATTTTAAAGAGTTATAAATTAGGCAATTAATCATATAAATAAAATAAAAAAGCTTAATTTAGCTAACAAAAACTAATAAAAAGATGGCGTACGTTAAAGTCGGGCGCGGACGACTTTGGGATACCCTGTACCACTGCTTGCAATAATAATTAAGAACACCAAAAGACATTTGATTGCCAAATTAGATTACGATACCTTCATAAACAACCAAAAACAGACGAATTTTTAATCAAAAACTTTTTTTCGACCGATCGTTCCTATGGGAGCTATATGATATTGTCAACCGATTTTGATGAAATTATATATAATATAACCCCGATATCAAAAAAATAAAAAAATAAACTTGTCTCGCCTGACATACTAGCGCATTTAATCTGAAAATTTGGTTGCTCTAGGTCTTATCATCTCTGACGTCTAGGCGTTCATACAGACGGACAGACGGACATGGGTATATCGACTTCTCTAGTCACCCTGATCATACTTTAGGTAACTTTGGGGGGTCTCCGACGTTTCCTTCTGTATGTTACATACATTTTCGGCTTGCACAAACTTAATATACCCTTTGTACCATACGGTACAGGGTATAAATATTTCAATAATCATCCAATGATTCAATTCTATGGTTGTTAAATATAAAAGATAAACATTTTTTGGTTTTCAATTAAACTTTCAGTTTGCTATCAAGCAATTTAATCAGAAAAAATAAGTCACATAAGTTTTATCTACAACAGTTTCTAAGTAAATAGATTTTTCAGAAAATTGACACCATTTTGGATATGAAACCTTGAAGTAAGGTTTTCGATGGCGTTCGATACTGTCTTTAAGTAAGCCATATAATCTCCGCGATTTAAAGACTTTCAGTTCGAAGACTTGATGCTATGACAATAAATGGCTGACGGATAAAATATTATGGTATAATCGAACAGTAAAATATTGTCAGGTGTTTACTTTGTCCTGTTTGTGTCTAGGGCACGTGCCCATTTGGTTGAATAAGTTTACTCCAGCTTTTGTGAACCTTACACATAAATATCCAGAAGTTCGTTTTCTTTGATACCAATCATCATCCGAACTTGTCTTTTTCGCTTTTATTTACAAATTATCATGAAAACCGATGTTAAAATCTGTTCTGATGAGAATCTTAAAAAATAAATAATTTTTTTTTAAATTTTTTTTTTTTTAAATGTTACTATATGCAACTCTCGTGCAAAAATCAATTAAACTTTTGGCTTTGCAGCTGATTTCTTCTTAAATGAACTTGCGTGTAATATTTGTTCTACCCAATCTTTGTAAATTTACGTATTTACAAACGATATTATTTTTATCGAATTGTCAAGCATAACAATTTTTATTAATAATATTAGCAAGAAAAACAAGTAATATATAAAGAGAACTACAAACGAAATGCAACCAATAGTCATTTATTTAGCATTGCACAATTATTAAATATCGTAAAACTGTCAAAATTTATGGTATAACGAAAATAGCAAAGCATTTAATAGGCGAACAAAACCAAAGACTTGAATAAAAATATATTTACCTATGCATATATTGCGCATACGCCGCATGTGACATGCAGCAGGGAGTTGTTATAGGCATCAATCAGATGATTGCATGTGTGTCATATGTACGCGTGTGTGTGTGTGTGTGTGTGTGAGTGTGTTATTGTAGCTGTGTGCGTGTATGTCTGCACATAAACAGCAAACAAATAAAAATGTCATTTTACTAACAAATAAAATAGATTTTTATTGCATTCCACTTGCTATAACTTTGGTATTTGCTTGCTTTTTGGGTTCTATCATTTCTCCTTTTTTAAGTCTTGCTGTTTTTATGCTCATTTCCATTTATTTTTCTTCCTTTTTGCTTTCCTTTTTTTTTGTATTTTTTGGTAGGTGGTGTTTTTGTTTTTTATTGACGTTGAATATTTACTTGAACTACCATTTACCTATACGCTTGTGTATCGGTTAGGCGCTCCATTTGTCGCAAAAGTATTTCCATTTCCATATCATTTCGATTTCATGTGCTTTCGTTTTCATATGCAATAATAATAATGCATATTAGCCACATTTGTTCGATTTTCTTTTATTGAAATCTTATACAAATCTAATAATAAAAAAAGGCAATGCACAAATGTAACCATAAACTGTAAGCTCATAAGCATAATGATAATATCTTTGCCTTTCTATATATATCCACATAGTGCAGTAGCTACAAATTCATAGATAGTTTTTTTTTATATATACTCGTACAAACTGTTTTATAGCTCTATCAATTTCTACCACAATGAGCACAATTGCTCGTTCCAAAACTTATTGTTGTTGTTCTGGGGTAGCTACTTCTCCAGGGAGTTTACGCCTCCCCCATACAAAAAAAAAAAAAAAACGCTTTTTAACATATTTAACGAATTGCTGGCGAGCAAACAATTGCTCCTTGGGGAAATTCGGAGGTTTTTCAATAGCTACATTGGAAAAGTAAATGACGAGCTAGTTAGATAACTTCAGCACTCTAGTGATTTGTTAAGTGGTCAGTTTTTTAGAACCGCTGACATGGCAATAAGTCTAATGGCGGCATTAAGTATACTTGCTGTTTAATTGGCTTTTAAATATTTGAGTGATGACTGCTAAAAGGGAATAGGCATGCGAAAGTGGAACACGCTAGAATAAGTGAGAAGAAGATGTCAACGTGTTATTGTTGTTTAGGCTCACATAACTCTGAACAGAGTAAAAAATAGGCAAGGGGTGTGGGATTAATAAACTGCGTGGTTTAAAGCCGCAAAATTTTTTCACAGACGGATTTAGATACTAATCGAAAAACTAAATCTGCCTAAAATTTGATCTCTCTAGCTTTTAGGAACTCGGAGATCTAGCTGTTCAAACAGACAGACAGACTTGGCTCTTTCGCCACAATATCCATGCCTCTATGAGCTCTGCCTGTAATAAAGGCAGCTGCACATATTTATATAATTATCCTTTCCAGTACTGGCCATATTTGCGCCATAAATACAAACCAACATGCGTGGGTGAGAGTATGAGGAGTATGTTTTCATAGGGGTATGTGTTTTAAGGGCGTGTGTTAAAACAATTAACACATTATGCTGCCTTGACATATTATAATTTGAGTGACATTTTTTTTTTCTGTGGGACCCATAAAACAAAGCGTCCCACTTTAGATTAAGCCAGAGCAAGGGTAAACATTGTGCCACAAGTCTGGTGGCAGCTAGGGTTGAGTGTGTGTGTTTGTGTAGCACATCTGTCCCTAATAAAAATTTATTATTATTATAAACTGTCAAATTAAAACAATGCCAACAACAGCACTTGACATGAGACGGCTAATTATATGTTAAAAAAAAAAACAGCTCAAAATCAGGAAGTGTTGAAAAAAAAGCTCTTCAAACCTGTTTCGCTTTTAATATGCACTTTAGCGAACTAGGAAGATTCAATCTACTAGTTACATATCGAACGAAATTGAGAACAAGAGAAGTAGATCTAGCTGAACGGCAGACTGGATCTGAGAGAATAGACTTAGACATATCCAAGCTGCATCTTTTTTTTCTAAAACTAGAAAAATTCGAAATATCGGGCTTATAAAATGCAAAAATAATTTTAATAATAATTATTATAATAGCAAGGAAAAATTTAAATATCGACGAAGACCAGATTGACTTGTTAGAGATCTTAGATATTTTTATAGGAACTCTATGATTGGATCTCTTTTACTTCTTGACTCCTGGTATTTTTCCAAATTCGGTATCATTGTGGATACTGCAAGAAGCTCAAGTCATATAATTCGAGTCCTCAATTGATTGACTCCAAGATGAAGGGCGATGATTTATTTTGGATTCTGCCATTTTGGATTTCTTTGGCATCTTCGAAAACTCGAATATATATATATATATAGCAAAAATATAACTATCTATACATTATTATACGCTTCAAAAGGTTAGGTGTTCAAGTAAGTAAAAAGATGGCGTACGTTAAAGTCGAGCGCGGACGACTTTGGGATACCCTGTACCACCACATTGCAATCATATACATATATATATCTCTTGAGAACTCTAAAAGGTATTTATTTGCCAAATTTGGTTACGATATCTTTATAAACACACGAAACAAAACGAATTTTGCACCAAAAAGGTTTTTTTTTTGGTTGATCGGTTCTATGAGAGCTATATGATATAGACAACCGATTTTGATCAAATTTAGTATTGCACCGAGGTACTCTAAAAAACTTCCGAGCGCCAAATTTTGTTACCATATCTTCATAGAACTTTTTTTTTTCGAGGTCGTCTGAAACACCCTTATGGGAGCTATATAATGTAACTCCGATATCACAAAAATGAAGAAAATATCGCTATTGTAGAGGCCAGTGTAGAGAAAAATTCAAATTAAACGATTCGCCTGCGTGTACAAGAAGCTGGCCTTTGTCCATCGACCATATGGGGGTCACATGCCAGACATCATTTTCAAATATTGAATGATAAGAAATTATCTTTCTAATAAAACCATATTTGGGGTCGTTACATTAATTTTTCTGTGCTTAATTTAAGTTTGAACCGGATTTCGGATTGCGCTTAAAAAAACACCCTTTATATGATTTATTATTTAAATTACATTTATTTCAATGCGACAGGGTGATCTTTTTCGCAAAATAGTCTCTAAGGCCTATCAGGTCCAATTAAGACCATGTGTTTGTTAAGATATCTATGGAAATGCTAAGATAGATTAAGTTGTAAATTAAAAGACTGAGGCATTGCTTTTTTTGATCTCCTTATAATGAATTCCTAAAAATCCTATTTAAAGTCTGTTAAGTATTTCAATTTTATGCAGTCTTAGGGCGGCAGTTGGGACTTTGCGTCCCAACTCACTTAGGAATAGGAAAAGTGGAAAGTGCTTTACGTGGGATTCGAACCCATAACCTCTGGGATGATAGTCTAGTGCACAGTCTTAAGGGTATCTGGCAAATCAATATGGTTCGTCCACTCGCATTTTCATAAAAAAGTAACTAGAAACTAAATTATTTCGATTATAAAGCCATACAAATAAAAAAAAAAAATCGCGATCTGTTAACGAGTCAAATGTGTGAATTCGAATCCGCTTTCGGAATTGGCCCAAACAGCCTGACGTAGTTTATTTTAACCTCGAGTTTGAATTCAGCGACCCCAAAAACCAATAAAAGACATCGTCTGGCTTCTGCGCCTGAAAATCTATTAATTTTTTTTGTGTGACAACATAACCTAAAAATACGCCATAAAGAAGAAAGACCCGCTGGGCTAATTGTGATAGAGGATTTGCATTAATGCATTCTATGAATTTTTTTTTTGAATTTATGTACTTCGCACATTTTCTTTATATATCTTAGTTTTTGGACCCAGCAGTTTGACCCGAATTTAGCAAGAATTTTTAAACTGACACTTTGAAAAAAATATCAATTTATTTTTTAACGTCTTATATATGTACCTACAACATAAACAAAAAGTATGGGACTAAAAACAGTTTTGGTAAGAGTAAGCCTATGATCTCTACAAATGAATATATTTTCTTAAAATAAAAACTATTGGTCAAAAAATATGACTCATGCTGTGTTTACAGCGTTTTTGGCCATTATTGCAGATTTTCTTATAAAGGAAAAAATCAATTTGTTGCTTAAGTAATTTGATTTTTTTTTTTTTATACGATGATAATGTTGAAAAGCGGTGCAAGGGTGGTGTACAATGTAGTACAGTGTAAACATGGCATCTGACACAATAAACAATGACCCACAAGGCAAGTGAGTTAATGCTGTAATGTAATTTTAATATAATAATAAAATACATCAACACACACACATACACACACATACAATAAATACAGATACGTTCCCATCGGGGGAGAAACTTATTTGTCGTGTAAACAAGTCAAATGTGCTTTTTGACTTATGGCACACTTCAGAACTTTATATTCAAACTTTGGTCATGGTATAGACTTGGTGACTAGGAGAGGGTCAGAGCGGGGGTGTTGTAGGTAGTCAGACGAAGGAACAGATGTGCAACTCATTACGAAGCATTTAAGCGTTTAAATTGAATAATATTCATAATTTCCTAAAAACGACAAAGCGACGAGGGTTGCATCACGTTGCGCCAAAGCATCCCTTGTAAAAATGCTTTAGCTTTTTATTATATTCGGATGACACTTGACATTTGGCGTGCAAAGGTGTGCCAAAAACGGCATGTATCCATTGGATACAGCTCGGTGCATAGCACAACACCCTAGCCAATAATTTGCCACAATTTCACATTTAATTTAGCATAAAAAAATATATATAAATGTACAAATAATTTCATTGTAATTGTATTCGCTTGATTACATTTTAGCGTATTTTGTTTCACTTTAAGCCGAACATATTTCGAGTACCCCTGGGCTACATTGTTTGCTTTGCCAGGGGTATATGTGTGCGTGCCCTTTAACCCTCCTGTATGCGGCAAAGTGTTTCACTTTTATGTCAAGTGAGGTTATGTTTGTGCGCTGTCAAAGTTCCGGGGGTTGGTTTTATTTTTTTTTTTGTTTTGGAAATGATTTATAATTTCATTCCTTTTGATTTATGCATTTATATTGAAATGTGTTGACAGGTTACGCTAAATTTGATATGATTTTGGGCATGGAAATTATGTGGGTGTGTGCTGCAGCTGGAAGCACAAAAATCATGCAAAAAAAATGTTCCGCTATTACATGGCTACTTGGACAAATCCTTAGCACGCGTCTGTCTTTAAAGCTGCTCAATTTGATTTCATTAGTAAGCTCTCGCTCTCTGTACTGACAAAAGCGCAATCCCTCATATGCCGCCAGCTACCAGTACCAGGACACGTTTCGTAGCTTAAATTACACACACTTGGCTGCTGCCCGATGCTATGTTTGCATCAACTGCGTCTGTCAGAGCTACGGCCTAGCCAAAAAGGATGCGTTGTGTAAACATTGTCTGACAGTTAAAAAGCAGTTGCTTTGTATGCTTTCCTTTAATATAACCGCCGGCAAAAACCACGAAGTGCTCGTAGACACCCTTTGGCCAGGACATGCACGAAGAAAACATCAAGTTGTAGTTACGTAAACTCAATAAGCCGCATAAAGGAATGAAATTGGATGCCAATGCATGCGGCAGGCAAACAAACGATGCCGCCGTCGTAGTCACTATTGACTGGTACCATCCCATCTTGAAATATGCGCAGCTTTAAACACAAAATGTGCGCCGCCAATGTACACAGAAAGACAACTACATAAAGCTCATGTCCTGGCATTCCTTTGAACTTGGCGCGCTCAAAGGCTGTATCGCACGCCTACGCCTCTCGGGCTCTTGTTCCAGCTCGAACTTCTAATTGATTGCGACACGGACATGGCTTGGTAGGGCTAAGACGGCACAGCTTTGGCGAATTGAGCTTCTAATGAGGGTTAATTGAAAGCGGCAAAGTTCTATTATTATCGGCTTTGTTTGGAGCACACTGAGCAAGAGCAGCCGAATTTCAAGATTCTCTGTGAACTTAACTCTAAAGTCTCGTAAGAATGTAAAAAAAAAGAAACTTTGAGAACTATAGCAGCTGCCAAGAAAATAAGACTCAAATATTCTTAGAACAGATCTATCCACTCAAAAATTACGAATTCGCCAGAAAAGCATTCTTTTTTGTATTTGGTCAAAAAATAAGGATAACAAAAGTTTAGAAAATTTTAAAAATTTTAATTGCACAGTTTCAATTATTTTTCTATATGTTATTGAGTTAGCTTAATCCGAAGTACGAAAACCCCTAGCACTTCAGAATTCTGATATAACCTACAAAATACATAATTTCAGAGGTTATAGCAGAACCCTGACGTGATGGGGTTTTTCAAATCTCGGATTCAGCCCAACTTGTCTAGACTCTATTCAAATTTAAAAAAATTTGACTCATTAGGCCAATTCTCAATTCTAATTTCAAAAAATTCCACAACATTTTTTCGTGACTGGCTGCCAGACAGTGATTTATTATGGTTTTAGGGGTTGCCGAATCCGAGCCCAAAAAAAACTTATTCATTTTGGATTTTTTAGATATCCTCCAAAATAACTCTTCTTACGGGGTTATCGGAGCCGAGACGTGCGGGGGTATTGGATCTCGGATTAGGATTAATCTCAAAACACCCCATAAACAATCTTTTTCGAGTCCCAATTAGCGACGAAGCTTTTTATTGTTTTTTGATTGTTGAATACGAGTCCGAGGTACAAAACTCGAACTTAATTAAACACCAAAATAAATCGTTTTATGTGGTTCTTTGAGGATATGTCAAAACCGAGCTAGGGCTTGTTTGAAAATAAACATGATCTGACCTCTGGACTCGACAAACAGATTTTTTTTATTACAAGTTATATTAAATTTTTAAGTTTTATTCGTATAGGATTAGATCAGAGTTCGTGCAATTATTTTTTATTATTTTGACGAAATTTTTCTCAGCTGGGGCGCATCGATAAAAATATATTGGATTAAACCAAAAAAATAAAGGAAGTTTTTAGTATGATTTTTATTCGCTTCTATGAAGTTCGCCCAAAAAATAGAAAACTATAATCTAGACCGGGTGGCAACCCTAAGCATTAGTTATACGATTGTTCTTGTAACATTGCATATAAACTTGGTCATCATAAAGATTTTTCCGCAAAATTGAAATAGGTTGGTCCTGAAATTATATAGAGATCGACTATATTTCAAGAAGAAGAAGTTCTCGTAAAACGTATAGTCACTGTACCATTAGAGCTTTTTAAGATGCAAAAATATTGAAAACATATTTATCGCAAAGAGCATCTCTGAGGCATCAGCTCTTAAGAGGACTTTTTGTTGAAATTTATTTATTTTATTTAAATTTTTTTTTTATTCATTTATTTTATTTTTTTTTATCGAAAATGCTGAAGTTATTGTCAATATAATAGATAAAAATATTCTCAATGGATTTTGTTCTTTTCCGTAACAAAATTACGAGCTAAAAATAAAAATGTATATGACATTTTTGAAAGTATTTCAAAATAAGCAAAAAAAAAATTGGATTTTTGGGAAAACAATTGAAGATTAGGTACTTAGCTGCTACGTCATAAAATTGTTTAAATACCATCCGCTCTTTTTAAAAAATAATAATTTTTTATAAATAAATTTTTTTTTTGACCTTATAGCCAATTTTTGTGCATTACTTATTGGAAAATTGTAAATTTAATTTAATTAATAATTTTTGGAGTTTGATTGATCACGTTTTCGTGAATAAGTGCTCGTTTATCAAAATAGGAAAATAAATATAGATATTATGCGTATAAATAAAAGAGCAAATTCATCTTAGTTTCATAGTAAAAAACGATTATTATTACACGATATGTTCCATACAATTTGTGGAAGTATAATACTTTTTATATAAAAAACAAAAAATTTGTTTTCTTTCAAAATTTTACCAAAAAAAAATATTCATTGTAAAAATAATCATAATCGAAGAAGATAGAGGTACGAGTCTATATTAAACTCGTGAAATTTTTTTTGCAAAATTTTGATTATTTATAGACTTATCGATAACTGAATATTATATACTTTCTTCTATGGTTGGGCCTACTGTACCTTCATCAAACACTAAATACGACACAACAACAAAAACAACAATATGCTTTAATTAATTGTTAGGAAACCAAAAAATCTACGCATAGTTCGTCAAGGATAATGCTTGTTATTGAAGTTTATGGAAAATTTCCGTATCAGTAATATGAGCTAAATAACTTATCTTAATGGCCAGACGTTTATCTAATAGGCATTTACCGACATACATATGTAGTTACATAGTTCGGATTACATATGGTTCTTATTAAAAGAGTGCCCTTTGCCTTATCGATTGAGTACAAAAAATAAAGAAAAAAAAGTGCCGCCTTCAAATAGGCTGTCAATTTAAATGAGCAGAGGATTATATTGTCAAAATCAAGTAACAATACAATGAGGACTTGAGCCCAATGACACGACTTGAGTGAGTCAATCAAGTGCATAATGTAATCAAGAAATAAAAGACTTTTTCAACGAATTGCGGCAGGTACAGTGTAGTATATAGGTATTTTGTATATATGTATATGTGCATATATATGTGTGTATATGTATAAAATTGACTTAATCAGCTTAATATAAATGCTTGTTTTGACAACGACAACCCACACAAAATGCTAATTATGTCAGAGTCAAGCGGCTTATATTAATTTTACAAATAAACTCATATGTTTATATGTGTGAGAAAGTATCTGTGTGTGTTTGAGCGTGTGTGTGTAAGGCTTCCAAATGCTGCATTTGCTGTTGTTGTTGCTCACATAAATTTATTTCCGCATTTAATTAATTTTTGTTAGCTACTAATTTGTTTTATGCGTTTTATTCAAATTACTTGGCTATTACTTAATTTGAATTTAGTTGCTCAAAACTTGCTGTTGTTGTTGTTGTACATAAATCATAAAACACTTAAATAATTTTCCATGTGCCACCAAAGCCAGCCAGCCAGCCAGCCAGCCCGCAAGTTTATTATGTGCTAATTAATCACCTAACAATTTTTCGGTTTAGTTTTGTTTTTGTCGCGGCAAATATTTTTAGCTCACGCAAAATAATTAAGTTATCAAGACCCATACACATATACATATATATATATATATATGTATATACTCTTATACTTACATATACAGTATCGTGTCGCCTAGCAAAATAAGTTTTAATATATGCAACAAACTTTATGCGCAACGAACTCAACTAATTTATTTTGTCATAAGGCATTATTCAAATTATTTTAGTAATCAACGAGCGTGGCAACCCTAACAGACAGCAAAGTTTATGCGCATAATTTCATTTACTCTCTCACTCTCTGCCGCTCGCTCACCGCTCACTTGCTTGCCTTCCCGCTCTTAAACTCAGCCACCCACCCACTCACACTCTCTCGCTCTGTTTTTGGCAGTGTTGTCAATGTTGCAAATTAAAAAGTGCGTCCGAATCAGAGTGTCAACAAAATCTACACTACAAAGCTAAGCCCTGAGCGTGTGACCAAACGCCCAGAAAACGAGCGCTACCCCCAAACTGAAATCCCACACCCTTACCCCATTATTTGCTGGCTGACTTATTTGTGCTGCTTTTTGTTGCACGATTTAACTGCTTATTAACTGTGTGTGTGTATGTTTGTGTGCCTGGTATGTGCGTGCGTGCCTGGTATGTCAGCAAGTAAATAAATAGCTAATTAAATACAGGGTGCCACGTGCCGCCTGGCAAACATTGCAAGCAGTCCCCTGCCTGCTACTGTTCTGGCCCGCCCGCCGTGCAACAGTCAAAGTCAGTCATTGGAAGTACCCAAAGTTAAGACCAAAGAAAATCACAGGAAATTTGAGCGCCCTCTTAAGTGGGCGTTAGTTTCCAGTTGCCAGTTTTTAGGTTAAGTTTCTTTGTGACTGAACTTGTCACCTTTGATTGTTACTGTGTGACATATGACCCACTCTCACTCTCTCTCATGGGCGTTGTGACGTATGCAGCGCCTTGTATTACATACTAATAGATGCAACCTAAACTATTATTAAAATAAAATATTATCTTAGGGCAGTTTTGTTTTATTTTTATTTTTTTCAAGTAACTTGCGGCGCTGCACAAAGCTTAGCCTGTAAATTAATATGCTTGTCGGCTTCTTAACTAATTAAAACATCTTGCGCTTTGTGACCGCAAGGCTTTTGTTTAGCTTTAATTCGGCTTGAATTGAATGCTGGAATGAATAAATGAATGAACGAATGAATAAATGAATATGTATGACAGGCCAAAAAAAAATGTAACAGGATGCCAGCGCACAGGTAAAAATTTGAGTATATCAAAAGCAGTAAGGCCGGAACTAAAAGCCAACAAAAGGAACATGTCATAAACTATACACACACACAGACTCACACACACAGATACACACACATACTTATGCAACATAAGCTTCATGCTGAGGCTTTGTGCTGGCAAATTATGACAGGCACATTTGCAGATTGTCTGTCCAACTGTCCGTCCGTCTTTCTGAACTGTAGAGAGCAAGCCAAGGGCCAACTAAATCAAGCAAAGCTACAAAACGTGTATACCAGTACATACTTTATGCATCTGTATAATTAAAGTCTACCCAAAGTTCTTTGACAATTCAGTTTTATACCCTTGCTACGAGTAGTCGACTTTAAAATTTTTAACTTGTGTTTGCTTAAAGGCATTTGGGGTGCTCACTTTGTCGGGCAGAAATGCAGAAGTGCCAGACTAGCAACGTGACCAGTAACAATCAACTGTTTACATGTGGCTTATGACTAAAGACAAAATTATACCTTGAGAGGAAAGCGAAAAGTGATAGGTTTAGTGGGTATGATAAAACAAGTTTCACAATATTTGGCTTTTCGCGACCCTACCTACATATATCAAAATTAAAATAGTGACTTTTGACGTTCTTTATTTTGTGAGCAAATAATAAAAAAAGTAGACTTGTCTTACTTTTGGTATTTGTGTACAAACGGATGTTTAGTTTTCAATCGCACTACAGACACTAAGTAACACCAAAAGAGTAAGAAAATATGGTTAATATTGTCGCGTAAACGCGTTTTGGCAGAAATGCCTCGAGCTGAGCGGAAATGCAGAATTTTTTTTAAGTGAGCTGTTGGGCATTTTTGCATTACCAAATTTCTGCCCAACAAAAAGAACACTCTAATTTTTTTTTAATTTTATTTATTTAATTAGAAAGATGTAGGCCTGGTGATGGAAAAACGAGTGAATAAAGGATTACCAATGGGCTCGTAGTTTTCTAAAAGGCCCGAAGATTTAAAAAAAAAAAAATCAATTAGATTACTCTCAAAAAAAGTAGAGAGCTTAGCGCCCGACGATAGAGAGACAAATTGAGTTCCTTTAACCTAATATTCGAAGTTCCACCAAGAAGCACACTCCTGGATTCCCCGTACTACCCTTAAGACAACTTAACTTTCCTTAAGGATGACCACCACTTAAATATAGTTGAGAAGATAAAGTAGAAGCTGACGAAGCATACTAAAAGCTGTTTATAAAATACGAAAAATTATTAAAAACTACATAAAAATATACGAAAATGGATAAGTTAGTTAGTATAAGGAGGAAAGAAATCTCAGAAATCGGAAAGAAATAAAACCATTTTTAAAACTACACCTTTAAGGCTGAATCATAAGTTGGGGTTATTCAAAAAAATTCAACAAATCGTGTCTGAATGAACTAAAATTTCATCAAATTTTTTTTTATTTATTATAAGTTAATGGGCATACAGTTTCCATAGATTTATGTGATTTGCATGCGTCGTGCATGGCTGGAACTTTTCAAAATATCAATTGATTAATCAGTAAGCTCTAAGTCAATCCATCTCCCCAAAATAATTTAAAGAGAAGAATAAATATATATACAGTCAGATGAAATGGTCCAAAAAAAAGGTAAAATCACAAGATTGTACATTATGTCCCAAGTTAATGGGCGCATCCTATTTGTCGATGCTATTTTTAGATAGAAAAACCAAAACAAAAAAATGATTCTGGATAAAATTGTTTAATATAAGATCAGAATATGTGAGAAGTTCTGAAAAAGAGAGCGCGGTTTCAATTTTTGTATGATAGCTATAAGAAATAGTGGACTAATTTGGATCAAACTTCACACAAATGTGTATTTTTTTTTTTTAGAATAATTTACTTACATTTTTTGGAAATTAGCTATAGCAGAGGTTATATTTAAACTCCAATGAGTAATAACTAAATGTATCGCTATCATCCTAGAGGCCTATTGCCAAATCATTTGAATGATTATGTAGCCTTTCCACGTAACTTGTGCCAAGTCTTCGTATTTCTTCTTTAACGTATGGAATATGTAGGCCTTTATGAATTTGCTCTTTAGATACAAACCACGGGGCGTCAACAATAAGTCTTAGAGTCTTGGACTGTGCCCTATAATTTTATAGCATGTCCATACAGGCTTCAAAATGGCTTTATAAAGCCAAAGTTTGTTCTCTAAACTTAACTGCGACTTTCTACCTAGCAGTCAATGCATTTGCCTTGTTTTTATGTTAAGTTTCCTTACTTTGCTTGCAATATGACTTTTTCAGCTGATTCTGCGATTTAAATCGAGTCCAAAAATACATATTTTAAATTTTTTTTTTTATTTTTTAAAATATTGTTACCAAATTAATGTCATTAGAATAAACATCTTTGTCAAGTTTGATCACCTAGAAAAATTTAACCATTGCCAAATTTGCGCACTTCTTTGCATCACCTTGTAAGATTCATTGCATGATATCTTTGAGAATATATGAAAAGTAAACTTTTCAATATGAGAAACTAAACTTGGCTCTTGTGTTTTGATTGCTGGTGATGATGATGGGATATTGAAATTCGTTGTACAGAAAATAGCTGAATTCGAGTTGGAACTTGAGGCTGCCAGCTACATAATTTTTCATCATAAAAATTTACAGCATTAAGAGCTAGACCTTTTTTTTAGTATATTTTTTGTCTATTTGTTGTTATTATTAAATGAATGAAATAAACAACTAAAATCACTAAACTAATTTTAAAAAAACTAAAAAGCCATGCCGTAAAGCTTTAGCTTATACTAAATGAATATAGCCTTCAGGAATACAATATACCATGACACCAGCTTAGTAAACTGGTTCACACCGCTTAGCATAAGATGTGTTCTGACAACCAGCCCGAACAGAAGACCACGAGACCAGAGTATTTTAGCTTCGGCGTCCCGTAGTTAAGCCTCCTTGCACATTTTTAATTGAATTAAGGGCCTGCGCATGCAGCAGACGCAGACATTGGCATTATTTTTAGGCGCCGCTATCAATATCCTTGAACGCAGCGGGTAATCGCTGTCGAAGTCCTTGTCGTTATGACGTAATGCCCGAAGCAGGCCATGGGATAGTTTGAATCAGCAGCATATTGAGTCCCTAAAGTGTTCGCAAGCATGCGGCGCTCTAATTACAGTGCATTTCCTTATTTGATACCCCCAAGCGCAATATTTTTCCATGCAATTAAATGCTTATCCGATTTAGATTTCAAAAATGCATTGCTCTTGTTTGTCAGCACTGAATTAAATGGCGAGTGAGAGCGACAAGAGCGAGACAAGGTGCGGCGTCATCAACTCTAATCAAATTGATTGAATTGCATGACTTTATGTAAGAGCCAGCTAAAATATTCAATATGTACTTAAAACGCTGCGGGCACAACGCTGCTATAATGAATATGTGAGCTCTATATAATTATCGAGGCGCCTTGCTGCTACTAGTCTGCTAGATTTTGGGGTAGATTAAAAAAAAAAAAACTTGAAATGAAAAATGCAAATGGCTAGTTAGTGTAAAATGTCTGTGACAAATAACGCATATACAAATGGTAAACTTCTAAATTGAGTCGGATGTACAAGCTCATATATAAGGAAGTTTAGCAAACCAAAAAAAAAATATAGCCTTGTACTCTAAAATCACAAATTTACAATAAAACTGGGCTGGCTGTTGTATTGTAGTGGTTGTTGTATATATGTATGTACATAAATATATATATGTACAAGCACAAGATGAGGCATAGTACAAGTTGCAAACAGTTTTATTAAGCTGCTGAGCTCTTGTGTGTTAAAAGTCAATTTTCCAATTTGCAAACTGTCAGAAACATTCGAAAAGCAATTTGTGCCATCTCACACATACACTCACAACACACAAAGAGAGCCAGCGAGAGTGAGTGTGAGAGAGCACAGCAAATGGCATGCAGAGAGCATACTTGCTCTCACACAGACGTGGCTAACAATCAGCAACAGCAGCAGCAGCAACAACAACTACTATGTGCACACCAAATTGCGTATACGACATGGTGCAGCATGCTTTTGGGCGCACACCAAACGACGACACTTTGCGGCAGAAGTTTTCCAATAAAACGGAAAACTTTGCTGTGAACAAAATGAAAGAAGACGAGGGCCACGCTGTTCATGTTGATGATGATGATGATGATGGCACATTATATGAGAACGCCAACAAAGTGAGCAGAGCGTCCGCACCAACCATTTAACTGAGGGGTTTGTAAAGTAAAGCACTAAGGGGGAGTTGAGTCAGAGTTCACATTGTTTTTGGGGGTTCCTTTTTCGGATAGACGCAAATTGTTTGCTGCCAATGTGAAGTTTATGAAAAAGATTAAAGTTGAAAAGTGGTTGATGTTGGCAGCACAATTTGTCGCTGGGTCTGGGTAAGATTGTGCATGGTTGGGGCAAGGGGCTTGTGGTAAGCTACAAACGCTGCGCAAATGCCGCAGGCGGCAAAGGGAGGCGAGCTTGCTCCAGAAAATGTAACAAAATTGAAAATGGCTGAAATGAGTGCGTAAGTGTGTGTGTGTGTGTCTGTCCATGCGTATGTGTGCGTGTGTTCGTCTATGGGGTGGAAAATTGAGTTTGGTGCGAGCGAGTTGCCTCACAGCATCAACAGTCAAAGATGAAAGCAGACAACAATTTATTGTAGTTGTTGTTGTTGGGTTGTGGGCCATGTGGTTGGGTGGCTCTAAGGGGCGTGCATATGGGCAAGCAGCCTCTATACAAGCAAAGCACTCTCTCTCGCTCTCAGCTTTAGTGGTTGTCTGTGTGCATATGCGTGTGTGTACGTTTGTATACGTTTTCATTATGGCGCGCCATGAATGGAAATTACAAAATTGATTTTGATGATTTAATTAAAATGAAGAAGCACAAACTCAAATTATAACAGTCAGCAACAGCAGCAGCGACGTCAGCAGCGGCAGCGACATTAGAACTACATACTCAAAGATGGCGTCGTTTAGCAGTTGCCATCATGGCACCCAATCCACAATTGCTCCTGACGTCGAGTGGCTGCTATTTGCTATATGTCAATATTCATTTAATGTTTTTAGTACTTGTTTCTTCTTGTGCATTTATTTGATTGTATATATATGAATGTGCAAGAGAGTGCGAGAGAGAGAGAGAGAGAGAGAGAGAGAGCCAGCGTCTGCATGGCTGTGTATCTTGGCCTAAGGCTGCTAACTTTAATTTATTTTCGTATGGATTTGAGCGACAGGAAATTAGACTTTTGGATTTGCTGCAAACGATTGTTTTTGTTTGTGCACTTTAATTGCTGCATTTATGCACACAAACACATTGACAAAAACTATATGAAAGTGTGCAAGTGTGTGTGTGTGTGATGCTTGATAATTGTTTAAATATTTATGGCCCAATTGATACAGTGTCTGGCTTAAAGAATTGGTTTTCTCAGCATTGCTAGACTAGAATATATTTATAATCTGTTAATAAATGTATATTTTTTAAAGCGCACTAAGCTTAAGCTTAGATGAACTAACATTTTAGCAAATTTTTTTTAATTAAGTCCTAAATTTTAAAATTAATATTTTCAGAAAAATTAGTTTTTTGCGCCTATTTACCAATTTTTTTTTTTAACGTTTGGCACTTTTTGGTACCTTTGTAGAACAACACAATTTGTGATAAAAATTATGCAGAAATTTTTTTAAAAAGGGTCACGTTCTTTGACTAATTAATCCTGAAACTTTTATTGCTCAATAGTAAATTTTTTTTGCAAAGTCTATCGTTCAAATTTACAATCAGCATGTTGACACCAAAGTTAGGCGAAAGACTCATAATGATACAAAAATTAAGTCATAAAACAAGCCCTAGTTATGGTACCCATAAATTCATGTGTTATTTGTAAATATTTTCCCAACCTTCTATGACCTTCAATGCCTTTTTAAAAAATCTTTACAATTTTATAACTAGGTAGAAAAAGTAGTTAAGCCTTATCTATTTAGATTTAATAAATTACACTGCAATTGTATTACTTAATGTTTATGATTCTTCTTTTATTCCTTTAACAACTTGGGGAGCGTAGGGCCCTAAGATTAAGTAAATAAATTGAATGAAATAACAAAGCAAAAAGTTTATATATTTATTGGTCAAAATAAATGAAGCCGGCTACTTTAAAATTTAAACGTCTTGATTTTAGTTCTCGTTTGATAATCAAATAATATTAATAATATAATTGTTGTTTTTACAAAATTCTCTAACACTACTTCTAGCAAAACCTTATATCCCGACAAAAAAAATCAGCTTTTTAGTAACCTATGATCTATAATACAAAATACCAAGTGCTGTTTACCTAAAGAACTACTTGGAAAAGTCATTGAATAAACTTCTTAGTTTGCTTATATACAAGTAGAGTTGTTTTCAACTGTTAGTAGGATACTTTATTTTGAGTCTGTACCAAGTTAATATATTTTTAGTTCATAAAACTAACTGGAATGTTTATTTTTCGACTTTGTAACGAGACTCCAGAGCACAATAGAAATTAAAGTATAAGATACTATAAAATGTTTATTGTAGACCATTGTTACTGATTTCCCAGGATTTAGAACTTTTTTTTTTTTTTTTTTGTTCAAATCGACTAGATTTTTTATATTTTTAGCTTGAATAAAGTAGACATACAAATCAGATAAGTGCTGTTAAATTTATGGATGACATGGCAATTGGGAATGATAAGGAAAAAGCCAACAATTGCAAAACTCCATTAAATAATAATAATATTTAAAATTAAAGTTAAATAAGATCTATAAAAAATTCGAAAATAATTTCTCACAACTCGTCGTATTTGTTTATTTTGTTTTATAGACATGTTTATTGTTATTAAAATTATAAGAAATTTAGAAATATATAAAATATGTTAGCAAGCTAAGATAAAGAAATTAATCCCCAACAATAATCGCTGCTTAATCGAATCTTACTGAAGTCTTGTTGCTTGTACAACTAATCTCTATGTATATAACGATACAACAATTTAAAGTCGATCTAATCTAAGTTTCTCAATTACATACGCATAAACTAATGTCTAATTCAGCATTCAATCAACTTGTTTCATCAATACAAAATCAATTACACCAACATACACACATTCCCAGCAGCACTGGGTATTGCAAATTTGTCATGTAAATCACTTTTTCGTACGCAAATTGACAACGCAAATAATTTTACGCGCCATTATGTTTAATTAAAGAGCCGCCACAGAGCAATATAACGAGACAGAGTTTCATGCCAAAGCAAAACCAAAACAAATTTCCAGCGCCTAATGTATACACGCACACGCACACACACACAGACACAGAAAGCCTGAGAGCGACAGAGAAAACAACTTTGTTTATACAAGCCGTACATATACTTATATACTATGTAAATGATTTGAAATGTTGCCTGGGGGGCACACATAAAGCTGGCTAAAAACAACCACAGCAACGACATAATGGTAATGAAATTTCCATCAGAAATAATTTCTTATTAATTTGCGCAAATTGCATATAATTACTTTGAGCGCAGCAGCAGCGTTGCCGACGGCAGAGGCAGCGGCAGCAACAGCGGCAGAGACAGAGACAGCAGCAGCAGCAGCAGCGGAAATACAAAATGTGCCACCCACTCACACACGCCCAATCCACAAAGTGTTTGCTCTTTCTCGCTTTTGCGCTCGCTCTCATTTGCCACTAATTAGACAGACGCTCAGCATTGAGCGTTGGTTGTTGCTAAAGTTGCTAAAAAGCTCTCCTGACAGCCATGTCACTCACACTCTCACGCATACATATACACCCACACAAACGCACCAACACAATTGCACACTCATTGTTACGATAATTCTAATTAGAGCTACGGCACTAATTGAATTTTATTTCTCAGCGCTTAACGCTGGCTTTGGCTATGTCAATAACATCAACGTGTTGTTGTTGTTATTATTGTTGTTGCAGTTGTTTTTGCTGCTGCTACGCCATTTTGTTTGTCTAAGTGTATGTGTGAGAGTTGTTGGTCCAGCTCTTGCTCTCTGTGTGGGTGTGTGCTTGCTTTTGAGTTTTCTCATGTGTTTTCATTAACAATTTGCTTTAGCCGCCATTTTGATTTTTTGCTCATCTTATTTTTATACACTGCACTCGTAGGATCTAGGGTGTTATAGATTTGTGAAGTGTATGTAACAGACAGTAGGGGGCGTGACAGCAGACCATAAATGTTGTCTATATCAAGCATTTCTAAGAGCAATAATTGCTTGCAGTGTGGCCAATATAAATGTGAACCGTAGAAGTTCGTTATTACGAAAGATTTTTATTTCAAGAAGATATTTATTTTGGAAAACTACGGCTATGCCATCAATTTATTTAAGTTATTTTTACCCGATCGCTTGATATTCAAAAATAGTAATATTGACTGACTTCAAAAAGGAAGAAAAGTGGTGCTTATATTTGGGGGCCATAAAACTGGTAAAAATTATTATTTTTTATGCGGTACGACAATTTTTGTCTTTACCTATTAATATTAAGAAAATATGGACGAGGTATCAATTAAGCCGTAACAGAAAATTTGTTAAGAGCATTGCTGAAAAGAACTCAAACCTAACTTTTCTAAAATTACTCTTATTTATTTATTTATTTATATAATTATAAAATAGAAGTTAATCCTAATTTATAAAAAGGTTTGTAGCCAGAGCAACGTAGGCCTTCAGGCTGGTTAAACAATTTGTTATACATTATATTCTTATAGTATTGTTGTTATACTATACATTATGTGCTTATATTAAGTCTGCGAGTATTTCTATAGGACCTGGAATTTGTAAGGAGGTGCATAGGTTGAGGATAAAGTGGCAATGCTTAAGGAGGTGCTCCATATTAAGGGTACGTGTGTTGCAATATGGACAGATCGGTATCGATATTGAGTAAGTGCTCGTGTGTGAATTTTGTATGACCCAGGCGGAATCTCGTGTATGCAATGGCGTCTTTTCTATTAATGGTTATTGGCATTTGTATTGGGTTACGGGATGGATTTATAGTTTTGTAGTGATGCGTGTAGTCGGCCTAGATCTTTTTTAGAGATAGTTTAAGTTACTAAAATATAAGCCTGTTAATAATTAAATAAACATTAAAACTGCATGAACACCTTTATCTTAGGTATCATATAATCAAATTGTATAATATATATTGAGATTGTCCTTATGGACACCTACATCTCTCAGATCACTAACAGATACACATGTAATTCTCCATACCGAGCTCAGCTCGCCTGTTTAAGAATTTCAGGGAGCTAGAGCCACAAAATTGGGTATGTAGACATATGTGAGCCTAATAAGAAAAAACGCTGACAATTACTCCTTTACCCCCAGTCACCCATTTCCGTTTCTTTTAAGCCATATTCATTTTAGAATTCAAAATAGTCATATAAAATTTTTGTGGCAAAAAATTGCAGGGTATCCCGCTGTCACACTGGCTCGCATTTGTTGCTCATCTTAATTTGTGTTTTTTTGCTTTTTTGTTGTTCTTCTTTTTCCACATCAATTTGTTCTTCCTAAAAGCTTACCTTCTGCTGGTTAAGATACTCGTCATGGCCCCATAATTAAGCTTATTCAGTGTTTCTAATTATGTCTTATAGTCTTTGGGGGTTGCGGGGGCTAAGGCGTTGCTGTCTAATTGTCTGTCAGCTGCTGCGCGTGCCTCTCTTTAAGACGCTTTGTTTTTTGTTGTTGTTGCCGTCGCTATTTAGATACATTTGGCGCCTGATTAAATTATCGTTGTATTGTTGAAGTGGTTCATTTAATTGCTTTAGCGCTTTTACTTCAAGCAAACTAATTAACTAAGACTAAGCACCTATGGAAAATGTTAAGACGTTCCAATGCTCATTGGAGCACTGCGGGAATGCATTCCAATGATTGTTAATGTAACAACATTTCTATGCAACAGTCCAAAGAAGCCTTCATTTTTTTTTTATTATTAAATCCTTGTCTATTTAAATAGGGATATGTCCAGATATTTTTGGGTATCACGGGCATTATTTTCTGTTAAAAAATATTTTAAAAATTCTAATTCTAATTAACATTTGAGAAGTCAGCAATTAGTATATCAAAAAATGTCTTTAAAATTTATGTGTTAAAATATCTTTTTAAAACTGGTCTGCAGAAATTGGATGGTTAAAAATGAATGTCATTGTTACATTTTTTTAGAAATGGGTTTTTTTCAAAAAAATTATTTTATTTTATTAAAAAAAAACCCAACGCTTGGCTTACAATCATTTTGAAAACTCAATAAGTATATAAAGTAAAAACATATCTTTAAAATTGGAACGTGGAAATATTTAATACAATTACACCTTGATCCCCGCTTCAGGTATTTTTAAACTTCTGCCTTTAAATATTTCGAAATAATCATATTTATGATTTCTTCCTTATTGTATTTACATGGAAGTATAAGTACTTATAATTTATAGAGTATATAAAACTATATAAAACGGAGATATAAAACTTATTTCCAGGGTGCAATTATTAATTAATTCAAATTATTCAAAATTTTTTACGAAGCGTCAGGACCACCAGGATACACGCCCTGTATCCAGCACCATTCGTATTACTTTAAAAACTACTTACATATATAAATAATTATTGCTCCTGTTATAAATCGAGTTAATAGTTAATGGTCTCTAAAAATCGTCCTTGTATGCCCTATTTCCGGAGTACATCTCCTACATACTGACATCTGTTTATCAACTTTGTATCTCTTGCAGGTTTGGTTTCAAAATCGTCGCGCAAAATGGCGCCGCCAGGAGAAATCGGAAAGCTTGCGCCTGGGTCTGACGCACTTTACACAGCTGCCGCATCGCTTGGGCTGCGGCGGCTCCGGCCTGCCAGTGGATCCTTGGCTATCACCACCATTGCTGTCTGCATTGCCAGGTTGGTGTAAGCAGCTCAATCAACTCCAAGCACTGCATTTATTAACGACTTTATTTTGTTAGGTTTTCTATCACATCCTCAAACGGTGTATCCCAGCTATTTGACTCCACCGCTTAGCCTGGCGCCCGGTAATCTAACAATGAGTACTCTGGCCGCTATGGGTCATCATCATGGGCCACCGCATGGGCCACACAGTAGCGGACTGCCACCACCGCCCACAGGGCCGCCTGGACACGGTCTTGGCGCACCCCAGCCACAGCCACCTAGCCATGGCGGTCTGCCGCCACATGCTGGCCATCATGTGGTTCCACTGTCACATCTCTCACCGCACCTGTCACGCATGTCGCCGCAAAGTCTGGCCACAATGTCTGCGCAGCTGAATGCAGCAGTTGCAGCGACTACTACGGCCACGGCGAGTGTCACATCGCTGTCGCCGCATCACAGCGTTGTGGCCGCATTGACGCCACAGACGCCCATGCAGGGCACGCCCAACCACAGCAATATGCCGCCCACAACAATCTCTTCGTCCACGTCCTCTTCGTCTATGGAGGGCAGCGGCACAGATGCCTGCATGTCGCCGCAAAACCTAAGCATATTAAATGCAGATTCTAATGGCGCTGCCGAGACGCGGCAAGGCCTGGATGCGGCCACACTAGATGTGGAGCCCGGTTTGGAGAAGTGCGCTGCCAGTGCAAACATTGAAGTGCTTGATGTGGGTCGCGAAAGTCCGCCGCCGGCATCGTCTTTGTCCAGCATTAGCATTAAGCGCATTGCAGCGGTTGCCACAACGCCGCCGCCGGCTGCACTGGCTCCACAATCCGCAGATATGCGCAGCAATTCGATAGCTACGCTGCGCATTAAGGCTAAGGAGCATCTGGATAACCTAAACAAAGGCCTGGTATCAATGGTTTAGATATAAGCCGAAGCAATTAGTTTAGTCTTAGGGCAAGGGTAGCTGGGTCAAGAGCACTTTAGCGTCATTATTGGTTCCTGCTAAATAATACTCACTAAATATGCTAATAAAAGAAATTACTAACTTCGGAGCGCCGAAGCTTATATGCTCTACATGGAACTGCAGCAAATTAAAAATAAAATGATTTATGGCTTCTGAAATATAATTTTTTTTTAAATATTTCTTAAATATTAAAAACAAATTGTTGATAACATGAAGTGCATAAAAATAGTTGAAGCTCTCATAGCAGCGTAAAATGATGTGTTTAGCTTTAGTTTTACACAATTTGCAAATAAAAAAAAATAAAAACAAATTAAAAAATAAAACACTTGAAAATGTGAAATCAAAAGACATAACAAAAAAAAAATATATTCCTAAAAACTTACTGTCTTTATTTAGTTTTTTAATGAAACATTTTATAATTTAGTAAATTTAATGTTAACAATGCTCAAGGCAATGAACTTTTCTTAATTCACTCAATACTTATTGTATATTATATGTTAAGACCAGTGAATAATACAATTTGCAATATCCTACTTTAAATAATAAACCATAATATGCAAAAATTAACATAATAATTAAATGTGTTTGTAAAAAATTAAAAAACTTCAAAAAAATATATATAACTAATATTAGCACAAAATAAATAAACAAGTTTTAGCTCAAGAATTATTCATGAAGTGTATTTGAGGGGTGCTTTGGGGGTCGCTCAGCCTTTTAGAGCAAGCAAAATATGCGAATTTATCGAAAACAGTAAGGGTAATAGAAGGAGTTATCGACAACAAAAAAAAGCAAACGAAAACGAGTAAAGTTTATGCCATTTTAGTTTGTGAAATTCGACGCACTGCTGATAATTCCATATTTCTCATTTAAATCATTTATTTCAGCTAAAGCTGATCGTATAAAATTTAAATAATCTATTTGGACCGTTTTCCGACCGAAATTTTATTTTATAAATAATCGACTCTAGTACTTTTAAATATTTTATAAAAATAATTTTGAAAGCACAATTAAAATCTAGTTTTGATTGCACGTCGGTTAATTATAAAGAGAGTGTTCGTTTCGAAACCAATTATGTTAGATTTTCAAGAGGGAAAGTCTTTTCTTTGTTATATTTCCTTAAAAAGTAATGTGATGGCAACCCTGAAATTTTGACAAGCTTGCAAACTCTGAACAACAATTAGCTAGCTACTTACGCAAATAATCACGACACTAAAATTCCATTAATAAAAGTAATGTGGCGGCAACCCTGAAATTTTGATAAGCCTGCACACTCTGAACAACAAACAGCTGATTGTTTACGCTAAAAAGCACGAAATTTCAACTTAACTTTTAAATATTTAGAAAAACATGGCATCGGGTGTATGAAAAAACTTTAAGAAATATAGAAAAAATAGAAGATATACGTAATAAAAGAAATTTAAAGAAATCGCTTAGTATTTATTGTATACAATTATTGTACATTGTTTTTGTTTTGTCCTTTAGAAATTAAAAATTTAGCGAAAGGGGGTACGTTCTGTGGAGTAAAAACCAACTTTCCCCCAATTTTAAAGTAATCTTTAAAATGTGTACATGTCATTAAAAATTTGTACCCAAATTAACATTTTTTTTTCGGATATTTTTAGTACAGTCACGCCACCCTGTTTAATGTTTGGCTAGACAAAAACAGGAGTTCAAAAGCCCTTTTAGTTTGGATTGGTTGATCAAGAAACGTATAAAACTAAAAATATCTACAAATCTACTCGCTATAAGAAGGAAAATCTATCAAAAACAAATTTTACTCAAATTAATATATATTACTTTATTATGTTACTCTGTACTTTAGTTATGTTTGAATATAAAAAAGCAATTGTTTTATATTATGAGACTTTAAAAAAAATACGTATACGTAATGTAACCTTAAATGGGCGGTAATAGTGGAGGCAGCCAAATCGATTCAAAATTTTGAGCAAATATATATAGCAAATATATACCGAGTTTCAGCTCGGTACAAGCGTTCATCGAATTTTTTGCTCAAAAATTTTGAAATTTTGCCCATTGTGCAGTCGCCATATTCGAAAAATTCATATATCTTTAGAACCAGCTCCATTAAAGCTGCTACATATATGCGGAGACAAGTTGGGTGAGATGAAAAAATTTGGCCAAAATGCGGCCATTTTTAAAAGCATTTTCTTAGGGAGATGAAAGCGGCCTGGATAGAATAGCGACAGTGCACTAGACTATCATCCCAGAGGTTGTGGGCTTACATCCCACATAAAGCATGGTCCTGCACTTTCCACTTTTCCTATTCCCCTAATTGTTCCTGTCTATTCTATATCTTTATCGGTATCACAACGAGCCTATTCTTGGCCTACGTGAGTTGGGCACTAAGTCCCAACTGCCGCCCTAACCTACCTGCCTACCTAGGGCGAAACAATTTTGCATACATATTTTTGAAGAATTGTATTTTGTGTGCATTGAGCTATTTTTGAGATGTAGACAATTCAGACAAAAATAGAAAAAAATATTGAAAATATTATATATTATTATTAAATATTATTTTTTTTTTTATCAAATTTGGTTTATCAAAATCAGTTCAGTACAACCAGAGATATATGCTTTTAAGTAGAAATGTTTTTTTCGAAATATCTCGAAATCTGATCCATAAAAAAATTTTTGGACTTCATTTTTTATTCATTTCCTACAGAAATGACTCAACAAGGATACCAAAATTTTTTAAAATTGGTTAGCTACTGTTATTTTTTGGATTAAAGCCCCAAGTATCGCATTAGCTTAGAACAGTGCTCTCAACCCATATACCGCGTCACTAGTCATCACCATGAGTCCTAAAGTTTCATGGTTGGTCAAAAAGCCAGACATCCATCAACTTTTATTTACAATTGATTAATCCTTTTAAACTCTCCTACTACCATAATTCCCATACACTCAGATCAAAAATATTTCTAATTAGTACCGTCTGCACTGCTTAACACACCCCACGCCACACCCCCACGCACTTCATGCTTTTCTAATCACAACACGTTCAGACAACATTTTGAGCTGAGTAACTTAATTACAAGCAGTTCGGCATTTTGTCTGACCGCAAATTGGATATTAGTCAAAATTGAAATTTTGCAATTCTCAAATAACCAACTGCAATCCGAAATCCGAAAATATTTTCAAATGCCAAAGACACTGCGCAGCTAACGCCTGTATTATTAATTAATTTATGAATAATTACATTCACGGCTGTAGTTGGAGTGAGCCAATCAATAACTGCTTCTATGTAAAACAATTATAAATATTTATCAAGCAGGTAAATCAGCTGTCAAAGCTTCACAAATGACTCAATAAATTGGCTCTTGCCCAGTGGCGGGGAAATCTGAGGAAGGGAAACAATTCACTGGAGAGTAAGAGCAAATAAAGCAAAAACAACATGACAAGCTGAAATTAAATGCAATTAAAAGGGACTAAATGTAGTACAAACAAAAGGCGCATAATTGCACATAATTGACAAGGACAAAGTGTGTGGCAGTGGCTGGAGTCCTTCCCATGAACTACAAGTAGTAGGTAAGTAGTAGCAGGAACAATACTGTATGTAATAATGTAATGAAAAAATTATAATTGATTAACGCCGCAGGCAATTAAAATGCATGCTCAGCTTGTAGAGGTTACAATTGCACAGGACATGTAGAAAATAATTACTGACTAATTATATTGCGAGCTTATCTCACGCATTGTATCTCAGATACGAGTATCTAAAACGCATATGTAAAATAAAATAAGAGGGTGCCTCGGCAATAATTTTCGTAAAATGCTGGCGCCATCTAGCTGAAATGCAAGCATGCACAGCTTGTCAAGCAGTGTACAGCAGTGCTTTGTTAAAGTAATGTTAGTCGCATAGGTGGCGCTACTTGTATGTTTTGCAGCGCATTTTTCAAATAAATTTTGAGCGTCAATAGAAGTAAGTTTTTTATTTATTATTTATATTTATTTATTTATGGTAAAGAAAATACCGGAAAATGGCTTCAAAAGCGCTGATTGAAATGGCTTGGATTCTATATTATCAATCAAATTGATTTTTTATATTTTATTATATATTTCCTTCGATTTTGTATGTAGAGATAAATAATATGGCACGTTGACATTTCTATTGTATATACAATTTTATTTTAATTTTTAATTAATGCTTTTGAATAACACTATAATTAGTAAAAAAAAATGTGTAAATCAGGCTTATTAATTGAAAAATACAAGCAAAACTACGCATGGCGTTATGTGACAAAAAATAAAAGTTTGTTCTGAAAAGTTGAAAATTTCTGCGAATTGGACTAAAATTTTTTTGGTATAAAATTTTTTTTTTGAGGATGATTTAAAATAGAGTTAGATAATTTAGCAAGTTTTAAAAACAAACAGCTTTTCTTGTTTTTTATTAGCCTTAGTTTTTGGTCCCACGTTAAATGGCGTGACGCTACTTGAATTTAAATTCAAAAATATAAAAAAAAAATTTATTTAAATTAACGAATTTACAAAAAAATTAATATTTTATTTAAAAATTAAATTTTATTAAAAAATTACAAAAAAAAATTTAATTCAAAACTTAATTTTTAAATTTTATTAGTATTTTTATTTAATTAAATAAATTATTTTAAAAATCAATTCGTTTTTTTCAAAGGTTTTATTCAACATTTATAATTTTATTGAAAAATATTGATAATATTATTATAAAAAGTTGCGTACGTTAAAGTCAGGCGAGGACCACTTTAAGATAAAATAAAATAATTCGGAAATTTCGGTTTCTCTAGCCATACTATCAATGGATGGTCTCAAAACTCCCGCTCAATGTTATATATGGGCATTTCCACAGAAATGTCAACCAGGGTCAAAAAATACAATGTTAAGAAAAGATGGATTTTTTTAAACATTGTAAGTCAAAAATGGGTTAAATTTGATAAGACATTGACTCTACAGCTTTTCTTATTTATTTGCATAAATAATTTGCCTGAAAACTGAAGATATTGCGGTTTTTCTAATTTGTTAAGGTTTCTCATTTCCTTTTTTCGTTTCACACTACTCTTGAACTATCATTTTTTGTACACAAAAATAATTATATTTTCTTATTATAAATGTAAATACAAGTATTTTTAAAATTTACTTGAAGAAATTCAAAGAGAGAAAAATATGTCGCGTACTGAATGGTCACGTACTTAATCAGACTTAAAAGCTTATAAAAAAAAAACTAGTACATACATTTTAACAAAATAAAGTGTAAAAGAAAGTTACAATATTTCACATTAGTTAAAAATAATTGTTTTCAAATATTTTTTTTATTATTTCGAAGATTTTTACATTTTTGTAGATCCAGTCGCAAAACGACTTCTATTTTCTAGCTATGCTTATATGCATTTACAAACATTTTTTGTAGTGTACTCGATACTCTCACGCATGCTCACTAGGGTGGCCATTTTTGCAACGTCTCACGATTTTACTAACGCCACCCCCTAAAAAGTTTCCTTTTTACCTGCATATAGCGCCTGTAAAATTTAAAAACGATCCGAATGTATTTGATGGGTCCGGCAATAGGTCAAAGGTCATAAAAAATGTTCATATGAATGCATAAATAGCGACCAAACCGTAAGTTAGACAAAAACATGTTCCAAATATAATCAATGGGTAATTCAATTATCTACAGTCCACAAAAAAATTATCGAAATCAGTTTAGTATAACCAGAGATATTTGCTGTTAAGTAAAGGCACTTTTTTTTTTTTTTTTATTTCGAAAAATGGTTTTTTCAAAATATCTCGAAGCCCGAATTTATTTAGGCCGACTCTATATTTTTTAAAAATTATGTTTTGGTAGATATAAGACTTTTTGAACCATAATTTGTTTGATTGGAAATAGGTTTTCAAACTTTATGTACAACAATACAGTCAAAAACGGAAAAAGTGCGAGTTATGACTTTTAACCTATTGCCGGACCCATCAAATACATTCGGATCGTTTTTAAATTTTACATGCGCTATATGCAGGTAAAAAGGAAACTTTTTAGGGGGTGGCGTTATTGATATCGACGGTTTAAAAATCCTCCATACCAGCGGCGGCCACCCTAATGTCCACTGAGCATAACTTATTTCGTTACGTGACGATTTCTTTATCATGTTTGTGTCCATAACAAGTTGCCAGCTGATTATAGTCTCTCTGATAACCTCAATGAGTGTTTCCTTGGTGATTCAAAATACCTTTAATGTATTTCTCAATTTGTTGGGATCAAATAAATAGTTTAGTAATGAATTTTCAATGCTAAATAAGAAAAATACACAAATAGCTATTTAAATAAAACTAAAAGTTTGAATCATTCGGTTGAAAAATACCCCGAACCCATTTTACCCATAGTTAGTAAATATGTATCTGTGCCAAGTTTTGACTTGCATTATAGAGAGGAGCGTATGCGGAATCAGGGTAAACGGATTTCCTTGGCGAGGGCTGTTTCGATAAACGAGAAGACACAATTTGCTTATTTATATAACTCCATATGATAAATTTGATGGCACAATATCTAAATAAAGTGAACTTTTAGGTTCTAAGACTAAAATCTATATATCTTTAATCTTTTTAATCTTAATCTTTAACATAGCTTGATAATTGAAATTTGCTCAGAAGCAGGGTAAATAAGATTCTCTGATCTGAAAGAAAGATACAGGGAAACAGACATAGCTAGTCTTAGTCAACTAAGAAACCTGAATATACGCCTGCTCTACCACAAGCTATAATAACCTTAACCCCATGGATACAGTTCGTAGGCCCTCTCCTACGTGACATTTTGCCAAAAACATACAAACCTTAAACTCGTAAAAAGGCGCACATTTAATGATGCCAATGCAAATGAATTTAATTGAGATACATAAATCTCAGTTTTCATGTTGTAAACGAGCTAAATTTGAAATAGAGCAAGGGATCTCCCGCTTTTACTATGCGGCTGCACTTTAGATACATTTGTATCTCTGAAATATTATTACTAATGCAGTGCTGGCATATTGAACATAGACATTACATTGTTATTTATAAATAAAAACAACAATCAACTGAAAAAGTGCAGCATGTCAATGAGGTAGGTTTCAACTTGTATATATGTACCTAAGTGTACATAAATTGATGTATGGTATATGGGTGAATATAAATGAAGCGGATGACTTTTTAAGTCGATCACTACGATTTTGCGGATTTTTACATTTACCAAAGAGTTATTAACAAATATTAACCTTGTTCATTTTTTATGCAAAACTTCGATTACACTAGTTTACAAATTTAAGGGTCATCGAGTAAACCTTCCTAAAAAAGTGTTTTTTAGGGTTATTTGTGGTCGATAAATACGAAAATGGCAACCTTTTTTTTTTTCATATAAGGTAGAACTACTAGCCAATAGTAACCACGCCAAATTTTATTGCAAAATTTCAATTATTTATCGAGTTATCGATAACTGAAAATTGAGTTTTTCAATTTCAGATTTTTCTTTGACTAGACATATTTCCTAAACGAATAAAGATATTGACGCAAATTTTTATTCCATAAAAGATAAAATATTGAGTTTAAAAAATTTTTTTTTTTTTTTTTTTAAAATTTCCTTTTTTAATTATTTAACAATTTTTTTTTTTTAGTTTTAAAATTCAAAAGTGATCTCTCACTCTAAAAAAAAATTGTTAAAGCCATTTTATGCGTGTAAGTTCATTGCGAAAAACAAAAAAATAAAAAGTTAGTAACTCCTAGAATTGTAGAAATTATGCTTATTTTAGTGATGGCACCGCACTCGTTCGCCATAGTAACCATTACCTGGAAAAATTACAAATAAGCATAACCCCTAGGTATTTAAAGATAAAAGGTTCAAACTTGCCAAGAATTTTTGTTTTGACATTTTATTTAACAATGAATATTTAAGTTCAAAGGTCACAAAAATCGGTTTTTCGCAAATAACATTTTACCCGTGCATCACATTTTTTTTTAATTCTTTAATTCAAAGAGTTGTAGGGCGTACAATTCTCTACAAAATCGGGATACAACAATATTTCATACAACTGACCCATCACGAGTTAGAGTGTTCAGAGTGCAACGCCAAAAGAAGCATTTTTATGGAATTTCCGCATCAAAGCACTCCGCACCTTCCAAGCTCTATCTCAAGAAAGATTATCTGTAGAAGTTTATGTTGTACGCCGATTTTGTAGAGAACTATAAATAATTAATATTCCTATGCCGATTTTATTAAGAATTCTATATCTTTGTTTATCTTTGTTTGTTTTCGAGATATGTAATGCCAAAATTTTAGAAAATTATTCAATCAATACATTTTTTTTTTACATTTTTTTTTATCAATATATTATTTTTTATTTTGTTATTTATTATAGTGTAGAAAAATTAAAACTAATACAGGAGAGTAAAGCGCCAGCTGCTGGGGCCTTATTTGTTTTTAATTCTGACTCTCTCTTTGAAAATATTTTTTTTTGTCAAGAAGCATTAAAATATCTTTATACATTTTCGAATAATGCCTTGTCAAATAAAAGCTTACACCAATATTCTACTATCGATAACTCGATAAAAAATCGGTATTTTGGAAAAACAAAATTTACGAGCTTAATATTATAAAATCATCAAAATCAAAGATATCGACTTAAAAAGTTGTCTGCTTCACTTATTTTCGCCCATATATAAATGCATGCATATATGTAAAGTATGTGGCATATAAGCGTGTATCCCACAGATAATTAAAAGACATGTGCGCAGCACACTTATGTTTGCATCCGCATTTCACCCTCAACTTTTTACAAGCAGCAATCAAATTAAGATACGTAGTATGTACTTAAATGTGATGTCATATACATATGCACTATATACAGTCTGTATATACATATATAGTACACATTTAATGCGTAAACAAAGTGCAAGCCAAAGTCCAACTCAAAAAAAATATGCACAAATTGAACTTGAAACTGCAGAGTGACAAAGTTTGCGCAAAAACCAACAACTATGTGCAATGTACATATGTACATATATACTATGTATATAAGAAATTTAAATTAAAATTCCTTAATGATTTTGCAATGGCACATGGTACTCTGGTACTGAAAAATAACACAGATATACGAAAAAAACACGACAAGTGTTTCCCAGCCTCAGTCAGCCGTACTGAGGCATGGCCAAGAAAAATCATAGCTACAACTTTAGACAGCTTCTAAAAATAAATATAAAAAAAAATCGAAAAAAAAAAAATTGTCAAAAAACCACCGAGTGGTTTGGCTGCTGTCTGCCGCCTTCCAATTGCTGCCATCTCGAGCAGATCGCGATCACTTCAGGGCCATGAGTTGTGTATGTATTATACTTTCTAGGGTAGTCGCAGAGCGGAAGCGCCTTTGGCATGTAGTCAGAGTCATAGGCTTCCGACATGCCTACGTAATTACATATGTATATGTAGGTATCGTGCACACTAAGCATGCCCCAACTGAGTCCCTTTGCAATTGTACGCATTAATTGAAGAGCGACAATTTAGTACGCTCTCTCGTTTTTTATACCAAATGTCCAACACTCTCTCACGAAATTGACAAGATACAGCTGATCGTACCCGTTTTGTCGATGATGAAAGCGTTGGCGGTATTTTTGTGCTTTGTATATATAAAATAACAATGTTAAAAATAAGAATTTTCTATAAGAAAACGAAAAGCAAAAATATAAGAAAATTATTGAACAACATTTTGTTTGTGTAGAAAAAAATGAAAATCTGTTTTGGCGCACACCATAAATGTCCGCGTCATTTTCTTTTTCATATGCATAGTTAGCCAACCAATTGGGGTGGACCAAAATATGCGTCTAACAAAAATATGTTTCAACTTTTTATAGAACTGTACTGATTTTTTTTGGTGGGTGTGCGAATATAAGTGCTGGGTATGGTGGAGGTAAAATAGCCAGTGGGCGCCCTAAATTCCGCCTAATCTTCTTGCTTGCTAAAACATATTGAGGATTCGATAAAATGAGCCAGGTCTGTTATGGCCAAAGTTGCCAGACTGCACACGTCTTGCAATTGAAGTATTTAAATAATAAAAATGAAAAAACAAGAAAATTCATTTATAATTTTTAATACTAATAACCAGAACCTTACAGGCTACATCCCAGGGGGCTGAAGAGAGGTGAGGGTGGCTTTCATTCCCAAGGCTGGGAAGATAAATCACAACTCGCCAAAAGACTATAGACCCATTAGTCTATCCTCGTTTTTAATGAAAACGATGGAACGACTCTTGGATCTTCACATCAGAAGCAAGCTTACTACCCGCAGCACTTGCCAAAATGGGTTCACTCCCGATGGTAACCCACTGGCTTAGCAGCATGCTCAGCAGCCGGGTTATCAACTCGGAACTTTGTGCAGGGGTGGTTAGAAAGAGAGTTACGAGGGGCACTCCACAAGGAGGTGTCATTTCACCACTTTTGTGGAACTTGGTCCTTAACGACCTTCTTCTAACTCTTGAGCAGACAGGATGCAGGGTGACGGCCTATGCGGACGACGTGGTTCTCATGGTAACGGGCAAATTTCTGCCTACAGTCAGTGAGCTATTGGAGTCCGCTCTTGGCGTTACCCTAAGATGGGCACAACAGAACGGTCTCGGAGTTAACCCTCAGAAGACCCAACTGGTGTTGTTCACTAGAAAATAAAAGATCGATGAGTTCACATCTTCTCACGTTATCAACTTGTGGTCACAGTAGTATTCTACTTGAGTTAGGCGTACCTACTGGGGGGACCGGGGACAGTGATTGCTGCTCCACGGTTCAGAAATGGAATGACAATTTTGTCGCAGTTTTCCCGGAGCGGAAAGATTGGGAGCAAAAAAACCCCTTAAAAGGAAACGAGCTGACAATATATGGCAGCTAACCTTGCGGTTACGGACATAGAAAGACAATTACAGTACGTCGTATGGCAAATCAGGGAGACGGCGGAAAGAGAATGGGACACGGTGTCCGGTTGTCGCATCTCCAGAGCACCTAGCAGAGGGCCTAGGTATAACCCAAAGCGCACCTCTGAACTCCTGCGATTTCATAAAAACAGGACCAGGATGGTGGTAGGAGTTGTAACAGGGCACTGCACCATTAGCCACATGGCTGAGAGGCTGCATGTTCCACACCACGACTTCTGCCGAAGCTGCGGAGACGAGGAGGAGACAGAAAGCATCCAACACCTGCTTTGCGATTGCCCGGCGCTTCTAAGAAGACGAACCCAGTTTCTGGGAAAACCGTTCTTTGAGGATCTGGGTAGTCTGGCTTATGTGCCAATTGCGGACCTGGCTGCGTTTGTCGAATCCTCAAAATGGTTTTGTAATAGGAGAGTTTTAGAGGATTAGGGATGTCCTACAGTTTTGATCCTCCACAACACAATGGACCTCATGGTCTCTGGGTGATCTCAGTTAACTGAGCTGCATATATAACCTAACCTAACCTAATAAACAGAAGTTCTTGAGATCTTGTTTCGAACTTTCAATTAAAAAAAGTAATAAAAATAAATAAAGAATATACGAGGATGTCCGATAAGAACTGAGCCTTACCTCCCAATGTATAGCAAAAGAAATTTTCTATCGTGAAGTACATTTCCGTAGACGACCACCCTAATAAATAATAATGATAGCTCTATTGTATACCAGCTTTGGCATTGGATACAAAAATTTTCGTGTGTAATTGTGAGGGGCGGAATAAATTTTCAAATAATCCGCAAGAGGACGGTATATGAATTTTCTTTTCCGGGACCGAATACCCCGAATATTCCACAGCCATCTCTAATGCTAACATACTTATATGGTATACATATACAAAGAAAATGCCATTTGTAGAACTGTGCCAGTAAGCTTTCGACGTTCCTAAGTTTCATTATAAATCTCGTTAAAAGATCTTAAGCTTAAAAAATTGCTTGGTACAAATATTTTTTAATTTCAAGCGAAGCTTCTGATGGAGTGGATTTTGCAGAGATTTAGAATAAAACTTTTGGAAACCGCATTTAATTCTACAAAACTCATTATTTTATTAGTTCAACAATATTTTCTAAGTATTTATAATTTACACAAAAGTATAATTAAAGGATCAAGCTGTTTCAGGTACCGAAAAAAAAGTTTTTCTATTAACTTGTGACTATGAATATTTTTGAAACACTGTTTTTTAGGGATCTTTAACTAGCATATTTTAATAAAATAATAAAAATTAATATTTGCTAAAAAGATAGTGGATGCATTTGAAAACAAACAGTACAGCGCAGCGATATTTCTGGATATTCAGCAAGCATTTGACAAAGTCTGGCACGTAGGTGTGCTTTATAAAATAAAAAAATGGCTTCCTGCACCGTTTTACTTACTCCTCAAGTCATACCTCAACAATCGAAAATTTTATGTACAACATGCTGATGAGCACTCGGAACTGTACTCAATAAACGCCGGAGTTCCTCAAGGTAGTGTCATCCTTGGACCAGTGCTCTACACAATTTTTACTGCGGACCTTCCAATAAAAAACAATGTTGAAGTTGCAACCTATGACGATGACACAGCAATAATTTCAAACAGCGCACTTCCGGCCATGGCGTCACATTTACAAGAACAACTTGGTTTGATTGAAACTTACGTTTACAATGAAACGAGGAAAATGCCCTCCTGTGACTTTGAATGGCGTGTCCATACCCGATGATGAATCAGTCAAATACCTTGGAGTGCATTTGGAGACTCACTTGGATTAAGCATATAAAATCCCAACAAATGCAGCTTAAAATTAAAACAAGAAAAATATATTGGCTTCCAAGTCCGCGATCTCAGCTTAGTATAGATAATAAAATACGGCTTTACAAAGCAGTTCTCAAGCCGGTATGGACATATGCAATGGAACTTTGGGGAACAGCAAGTACATCGAATATCGAAATCCTCCAACGGTACCAATCGACTACACTTAGAAGCATAGTCAGGGCTCCCTGGTTTGTCAGTAATTATGAAATTCACAAAGACCTCAATATTCTACTAGTTAAAGAAGAAATTAAGCAACGAGCTGAAAGATATATAAATAGACTAAACTACCATGAAAACACATTAGCGTTAAACCTATTAGACAATAGCAGAGATACTAGGCGTCTAAAAAGATTTCATGTACTCGATCTTCCGTATAGAGTTTAATACAATAATGTAATGTAATATATACCATTTAGTTAATATAAATTGGTGTTGCTCACTGGAGCGTAACCAATTCTGTTAAATTTATAATATTATTACAAAATTTGTAAAATGTCAACAGACAGCTAGCAAATAAAAAATATGGTAAAAAAAAAAAAATTTAATCTAACGAAAAAATTAAGATACACTGTTTATATATTAATTTAATGTCGTTTTTATTTTGATTTTCTTTTTAATGTAATATAAATTAAAACTATAATAAACGCTAGTCAATATATGCATTAAAATCATTCAACTTATGTTATTTGTATTATTTGGCTTTAACAAACCCTACTGGGTCTCTGCCTGATCCACAATTTGCCTCCACACGTCTGTGCTTTGTGCGCGCCTCCTCCAATTGGTAATTCCAAGTGATGTTAAGGCTTCAGTCACTTGGTCTCGCCAACGTATCCAAGGCCGTCCTCTGCATCGTTTTTCGCCAACTACCGAGTCGAATACCTTACGAGCTGGTGTTTCCTCCGCCATACGTGCGACATGACCCAGCCAGCGAAGTCGCATGCCACTCATCATCATTCCATCGAATGCGGAAGGTACCGTCAACGCAAACAGGTCCGAAGATTTTGCGAAGAATTTTTCTCTCAAACACCCCAAGAGCAGCTGCATCTGTTTGTGTTGTTGTCCAGGCTTCAGCACCATATAGAAGCCCTGGAAGCATGAGCGTCTTGTAAAGTGCTAACTTCGTCTGTCGAGAGAGAGCTCTGGTAATCTCCAGGCTGACATTATTGTTGTTGGCAAGTGCAGAGCCAAGGTAAATAAACTCCTTGACCATTTCAAAGCAATAGCTTCCTGCAGTCGGCTGGGAATCAAGACGTCGGGATTCCCTACTGGAGCACACCATAAACTTTGTCTTATTGCCATATTGACCGCGAGACCTACTTTCGCCGATTCCTTTTCGATTGCTCCAAAAGCGCCACGCTTGGTTCGACCAATGATATCAATATCATCGGCGTAGCCAAGAAGCTGGACACATCTTAGGATTTCCGCCTTGTCTTTTAAAGTGGATCTCATCCTATTTAACTAATCGTGTGCAGAAGGTAGTTTTTAAAGGCTGCGAATCTAAAGTAATTAATGTCACGTCAGGTGTACCCCAAGGCAGTCATCTAGGTCCCCTACTTTTTATCTTATTCATTAATGATCTTCCACAAGTTATCCGGTCTTCTCGCATTCTTATGTATGCGTATGATGTAAAACTTTGTTTGTCCTACTCCCACAATGATAATAATATGTATTCACTTCTTCAGCACGATTTCGTTAGCATGCAATATTGGTGTAATGTCAACCAACTTTTTCTAAACAAGACGAAATGTAAAATTATGACATTTTACCGTTCTGTTCCTCATTTGGCTGCTTACTCTATAGACTCCTCTACCTTGGATCGTATCCGGAGTGTTTTAGACCTTGGCATACTGTTTGACCATAAACTCAAATTTAACGATCATATTTGCAATATTGTAAATAAAGAGTTTAACGACCCTTACACAACCAAACTTCTTTACATTTCTCTCGTCCGTCCAATTTTGGAATATTGTTCCTGCATTTGGAGCCCTCAATACCCACTTTATCAGGACAGGATTGAGTCTGTTCAAAAGCAATTCCTCCTTTTCGCACTTCGCGGCTTAAATTGGGATCCACTTATCCAGCTGCCTCCATATTCCGACAGACTTCGCCTTATAAAGCTGCCCTCCTTAAAAAACCGTAGAACATGCCACGGTGTACTCTTCTTGCATAAGTTATTACTCGGCCTTATTGACTCTACTGAACTTCTTAATAAAGTTAATTTTGTTGTACCTGCCAGAGTAACTCGTAATTTTCGTCCCTTAGCCTTGCAACTTTGTAGATCAAATTTTGCTCTGCATGATCCTTTCCGAGATCTATGCTCTAATTACAATAGCCTTTTTAATTTCCTCTCTTTTGAACGGTCTATTCCTTCTATCACGTGTTCTATCCTAAGTCATCTTGACTTGCCTCTTCGAGCATCCATGACCAATCCTGTATTATGGGGCACTTGTTTCGTCATTGATGCTCTTTTGGCTTTTTTTTTATATATTTAATGTTTAAATTTTATTTGAACTTCCTTTTTCCACTTGGTTATTGTAAATCCAAGTCTCTGGCCAGTTTTTGATGTGAGTCGGTGCATATCGCTAAAAAGTTCACCCACCGGGCTGGCGACGCGGATTAGTTTATATCTATCAATTTTCCTCGTTTAATTTTAAATATTTCTTTTAACTTTTCTTATAATTTAAGGCCAACTGCACTTTGTTGTACCCCATTTAAATCAATAAATCAAATCAAATCAAAATCTATTCGACAGTATTGTGCCCGTCCGATGTACACCGGCATTCCTTACAATGCTCTCCATCAAGAGGTTGAAGAGCATACAAGAGAGCGAGTCAATTTATATTAACAAATAAAATAAAATAATTTGAAAATAAACTTTTAATAATAATAATTTAATTAATAAAATATGACAATCTAAGCTTCAAGTTATCTATGTAAAATGATCTAAGTTTTTTTAAGATAAAAAAAGACGCGTAAGTAAAGAAAAATACCTTAAAATATTTCTAACGTAACGTTGCATAAGGTCCACCCTAATCTATATAGCAACAGCAGAAACATATACTGGACTGCCAAATATTTAAATGCTTATTTTTGCCAGTTTTTCTAAAACATTTTCAAAATTTCTGCTCTCTAGTATTTCGTGCATATTGTGTTCATGAATATTTCTGCTCTGGAAATCTACAATGTTTAGATACTATGAAGTCTAAGCAAATGTATTTTGGGCGCATACAACAGCTATCAGCTATATGCTTCATATATATTTATATATGTAGGTATATATGTATATACAGATATGCCTATATATAACGTCTTTCGTTTTGGCGTATACTTTTTACCACTTGTCTGCTTTGGGCTTAAAATATTGCAAGCAGCACGTGAATCCATCTATGACTAAATATCTGATTTTGCAATTGTGTATATATTTCAGATTTTTGTGCAAATTTTGGCACATAATATTTGATTTATGATAATATTTATTTAAATTAGTTAAAATTGAAATTTGATATTTAGATTGTACTAAGTGCACACAAATTTTCCATTTCTAGCTAAATTGCAGACTATATGCCAGAGCAACAATTGTAGCTATAGAGTTTAGTGCAGACTAAAAATAAATTCCAGGAAAAACTATGCACTCAATTTCAAAATCAAAAAAAAAAAAAATACAAAAAACTAGTGCTGGAAAACTTTTCTAATTCTGTGGGCTATGCTGTCCAATTTGATGCTGTTTTCACGCACATTAACACAAATTAATGCATACGGCTCACACGCATGCACACATATTAAAGTTGTTTGACCTGATTTACTTATACACAAACAAATTGTTACATATGTATGTCTGTATATATGCTATATGCGTTTATGTGTTTATAGCCAGCTGCATTTTTGTAAGCCATTTAAAGCAAATGAGCTGCCAAGTGGCTCGCATCATGATAAACACATCGCTTCTGAGGCAGCTGCAGTGCATCCAGCTCTGGACAGCGGTCAGCCAATAATGCGCTAAACAAATCATCAACAGCATTGTTGATTAGGCCGATTACGTTTGAATCCTGACAGCGGCGCACAAACAAAAGGATTGCGGTTAACCCTTTTGTGGCACTCCAGAGCCAAGCGTGGGCGTCTAATTGCACTCTGGACTCTGCGGCACGAGTGGCATGCAACTGCAATGCCAGGGTATTGTTTGGTTCACACGCGCCTCATTGCCGTAAATAGGTGTTAACGAAGGGAGCATCCAATAAAAGGCACGGCAGGGGCTGAAAGTAATTTGAAATTAATTCACACTGAAAATCGAGCCATAGTTTTGTTTATTTATGTGTCTCGCTGAGATCCACCCAGTTGGGTTACACATTGGTTACACCCTCGCAAACTCTTTTGGCACTTTGATGAACTCTGTCAACAGGACAAAGTAAGAGCTTAAGCAGCAACAATAGAAACAAAAACAACAAGTGAAACGTTTATAGACGGTACACGGCGACTTTTAAATACTCTTTAGAGGGTTTGACACATGACTCTAAATAAAAATTGTTGTATTATATTTTACTACAAACATATTTTTTAAGGGGATCATCAGTTTAAGGAATACAAATTTAGCCATAAGATGTTTGAACACTTAAAATTCAGCTATTAAAATGATCCTGAATATTCCAAAAGCTATTTTTTATTTAAATTTATTATTATGTACAAGTACAGTAAAAATTAAAAAAAAATCATGCTCACATATTACAAAAAAAAAGAATGCCTTTAATTTTACATAAAAAAATTGTAACCAAATTTTTTTTATAATTTATTTTATGTAGTAAATATTTTTAAGCCAATTTTGCTTATTGTTTAATGCAAGCTATTTTAAAAAAATGTTTTGCTTAAAAAAATGAGTTTTTTATTTAAATGTAGTAAATATTTTGGAACCAATCTTGTGTTCAGTGTATTAAATTTTAAAACCATTTTTAATTAATCTATATATACAAAACAAAGTTGTTACACCATTTATAACTCAAGAACGGCTGTACAGATTTTGATGATCTATGCTGGTTAACAGAATAACTTTTAAAATTTTGGAAAAATTCACATAAAATAAAGTAAACCGCGAAATTCTCTTACGGCCACATAGCTTTTAAAGTCTCTGAGATCCTTTTACTCATACGGACAGACAAACATGGCTCGACTGTTGATGCTGATCAAGAATGTATGGGGTCCGCCATGGCTCCTTCTGCCCTTTACATACATTTGCACGAACTTATTATACCTTTGGTACAGGGTATAACAAAGTTAACCCATTTATAAGAAATTATAGGAAATTGGAATTGATCAAAATAAGAAACAAATCATACGCTCTTCTCCTGCGCATTGGGAGTCGGAGAAGACGAAAGTTCTGGCTATAAGGAGTATTTTAAAGTCGGGCAGGACCGACTATAGAATTCATGCATGCAATGGAATGAACATTATGGGCATGAAGAAAATTACAGGGGATATTATAGTCTGGATGATCTCAATTGAATAATGAAAGGAGTAGTTGGTTTGGCGTGCGAAGCACGCAGGTGCAGAGCCCGCTAGTTTCTTATAAATCCAAAATTATTTTGTTAATATTTATCTTACAAAATAAACAGTGAATATTTTTTAAACATTTTTTTTGATGTATTGTATTAAATATTTGTTTAATAAGTCAATTTATTTGTGCTTAAAAAATGTTTTGCTTAAAAAAATTAGTTTTTTATTATACCCTGTACCGTAAGGTATAAAGGGTATATTAAGTTTGTGCAACCCGAAAATGTATGTAACATACAGAAGGAGACGTCGCAGACCCCCCAAAGTTACCCAAAGTATGATCGGGGTGACTAGAGAAGTCGATATACTCATGTCCGTCTGTCCATCTGTCTGTCTGTCTGTCGGTCTGTCGGTCTGTCTGTCTGTATGAACGCCTAGATCTCAGAGATGGTAAGAGCTAGAGTAACCAGATCTTCAGATTAGATGCGCTATTGTGTCAGGGGATGCAAGTTTATTTTATATTTTGGATATCGGGGATATATTATATAGCTCCCATAGGGGTGTTTCAGAGGACCTCGAAACAAACCAAAAGTTTTAGATAAATAATTCGTTTGTTTATGAAGATATCGTAACCAAATTTGGCACTCGAAAGTTTTTTAGAGTTCCCAATCACTGTACCAAATTTTATCAAAATCGGTTGATTATATCATATAGCTCCCATAGGGCAGATCGCTCAAAAAAACGTTTTTTGCACAAATTCGTTTGTTTGTGAAGATATCGTAAGCAAATTCGGCAATTGGAAGCTTTTTAGAGTGCCTAAGCACAGTACCAAATTTTTTCAAAATCGAATAACTATATCATATAGCTCCCATAGGACCAATCAAATCAAAAAAACATTTTTTGCACAAAATTCCTTTTGTTTCGTTTGTTTATGAAGATATCGTACCCAAGTGTGGCAATCAATAGTCTTTTAAGAAAATTATCAGCTTTAGGTTTTTTCCAATTTTCCTAACAAATTAATATTGTTATTGCAAACTTAATATAATATTTTTAAGATTAACCTTTCAGTTGAAAAGCTAAGTCAGCTAAACTCTGTATACATTTCTTTTATCTGTTAAAACTTAATATTAATGCCATGGAATAAAAAAAAAAAAAAAAAAAAAAAATAAAAAAAAAAAATAAAAAAAAAAATATAGTCTTTTAGAGTGCTTAAGCAATATATCGGACTTAATTGCAACTAGTGGTACAGGGTATCCCAAAGTCGTTTGCGCCCGACTTTAACGTACGCCGTCTTTTAAATATAGTTAATATTTTGAAACCAATCTACTTAATTATTCAATATATTAAATTTTAAAACATTTTTAAACAATTTTTTATAAATCCAAAGTTTTTATGCCATATACAAAAGTAATGCGTTTTAAAAGTAAAAAAAGTAGTAATTTTTTTGAAACATATTTTTATTTATTGTATTAAATATTAAGACATGAATTTTTTTTTAAAAATAACATTTTTTAATATATTTTTTTCCAAAAACTTTAGTTAATTTTTTTCCTATTAAAAGTTGTGAACATTTTTCAATATTTGACTACACCTCTAAGTGGTAGATATTTTTTTTGATTAAACTTTTCGTTAATTTATTATTTTATTAACGTATAAATATTAGGACTTTCATTTCAACATCAATTTTTTTTAAATACAAATGTTTGTAACATTTTTGTTCCAAAATCTGATCTGATTTTCTGATCATTTCTCAATATTTTCTTTTTATTTTATAATTTAAAGGAGTAAATATTTTTGAACATTTCTTTTTTTAATATTTCGTGTTTAATATTAAAGCCTTTATTTTGACATCACATTTTGTTTCAATACAAAAATTTTATTGTATATTTTTTTATGGAAAGTAAAATGTTATGTGCTATTTATTATTTTCTTTATTAAACTATTAAATATTTTCGAGTCCATTTTGTTATTATTTATTTAAGTAAGAAATTTTTTAACATTAATATTTTCCTAAACAAGTTAAACATTTTTAATTTTAATTTAAAATAATATTCTTACAAATGTCAATAGCCATTTTAATGTTTTATTTTAAATACTGATTAAAATATATTATTATGTGTAATAGTGTTACATAAATAGCTCGCAAAGTTACTGTTTTCTTTAAAAACAACATGGGCTTGAAAAAAAATTCTTTAATGATTTAAAAAATTTAAAAGTCTGCTATTCTTAAAATATTATGTATTTTTTGTGTTTATTTTTTAGATTCATTGTTCCATTAAATAAGTAAAAATAAGTTCCATTAAATAATAATTTGTAATGGTTTTAATACAAATTTTTTATTTTTTAAGGAATTATGAGTAGAGATTAATTGTGAGTTATTAAAGGTATAGTGGTCAAATAAATCTTTTGCCTTTTAATACAATTCATAGTTGAGCATATTTAATCAAAAAGTATTTTAATTTACCAAATACTTAGTTTTTATACCAAATATTATGTATCAAATTTGAAATCCTCTAAACCAGATTAAGTTTAATTTTAGATCTTTACAACTATTTAAAATTGATCAAAGGAAACTCATAATTTATTGCATTTTTGCTCGTATTTTTAGAAGAATCGATTTGATTTGCCCTTCAGATTATTCACAATATCGTTTCACACTTACCCAAGTTACTCCGCGTATCCTTAGGATACAGTGTATAAAAACAGAAACAACAAATTGGCAACTTAATAAAAATTCCACAAATTCATGTGAATTCTCAACATATAGTCACTCAGTAGCCTTAAGGGTGTCTGCCCCTTGGCATTTGTCAGAGACCACGACCCCGACCCCAACCCCGTGCCAGACCACGAACCCGTCACAGTTTCAGTTGCCATTTAAGTTCATGTAACGGCTTGTTGTTGCCTTGGCTTTGGGCGTACTCTCTATATATATATATATATATGTAAGTATATGTATATACAGTGTGCTGTGTGCATTCCGCTTGAGCTGTCAAATGCGCAACGCGTCTCTCTGTGATGTGGCAACAACGTTGGCCACTTTGTGTCACCAGCTAGTACCGCAGCAGCAAACCGAACGCCCGCCCGCCCGCACAAACGCCCGCAGCCACCGCGTTGACAGGCTCAATTGCAATTTGTTTTCGTTGATTCCTGCCTACCCCGGCTACCCCAGCCGGAGCCGAACAATCCGTCGGCCAGTTAGCCAGCTCAGCCCAGCTCATTGCTGTTTATTTAGGAACGTACGCTTCCCGGCTTGGCCTTGGCGTTTGGTAATTCACAAATGAATCCCTTTAGTGTCAGCAATTGGCGCACGTGCACTAAAACAACAGCGCTGCCAGGATACGTGCTCATTATTAAAATTCCTTGGCCAGGTCCAGCAACAACGCCCCATTGCACATTTGACTGGGTTTTATTAAATTTTGATTTAGCCATTTATATAATCTATTTGGAATTGGTTTTATTTTTATAACAAAATGTCAAAGTCTGGTTCCTCCAGACTCCTTGTTTGGCTGGCTCTGTATGACTTTAGGGCATTTTGTTTTGATGAGGATTTTATTGCGATTATGGCGCGAGTTTTGATTGTTGATTTGGAAGGACATCTTAGGGGGGCGGAATACACACGAGCATGTAAGTACATTTATTTACTAAAAGGTCTGTGATAGTGGTAACAAAACAAAAAATATATTTAATTTCTCATGAAAAAAACGATATATTTTGTATCCATGTTTTGAGGAAATACATAGACATAACTGAAAAGAAAATGTATATCTTTTGATAATATGGGAAAGTTATTTGATAAAATTTTGATTCTTATTTACAGACGTACGTTTGTTATCAAAAAAAAGAAAAAAACAGATAAAATACATATTGTATTTGCAAATAATATCGGGGAAAGTTTTGGGGATTGTTGTTTTCCTCCCTCCTTTATTTGCTCCTAAGCTGAGGAAAAGTTTTGCCAAAGTTTTTGTTTTCCAAATTGTCAGAGTTATGTGCTTATGTGAAAAGTTTAAGAGTCTGGCTACAAATCGATTTTATTAATTTTTTTATTATTTATATTTTTTCATTATCAGTTTATTAATTAATTCTTTTTATTTAAAGAAGACGCTAATTTATAAAATTATTTAAGTTGTTTTTAATGCCTTTTGAATATATCTCGTTTTTTTTTTTGTTGTATTTTAATTATATATTTGCTCTTCGTCCTCTAGTTGCACCTAAGCGGGGTCACGGTTCTTACACTTCTTCTACTTAAAAAAAAATGTTTCTTAAATGTTATTTTTTTTATATTAAAATGAAAAAAATTTTTTAAATTTAAAAAAATTAAAAAGAAATATTTTCTATATTGTAATTTGAAAAAAATAAAAAATCTTTTTAAAACTTAACTTTTTAAAATAAAAAATTTTTTTTAATGGTTTGGAAGCATATTAAAATAACGATAATCACAAAAAAATGATAACAGATTCTTTTCGGAACTGCTTGGAAGTTTTTTAGCAGCATATATCGATTTTTTTTCAAAACTGTACATCACTAATCCCCTAAGACTCTCATATTACAAAACCATTTTGAGGATTCGACAAACGCACCCAGATCCGCAATTGGCACAAAAGCCAGACTACCCAGATCCTCAAAGAACGGTTTTCCCAGAAACTGGGTTCGTCTTCTTAGAAGCGCCGGGCAGTCACAAAGCAGGTGTTGGATGCTTTCTGTCTCCTCCTCGTCTCCGCAGCTTCGGCAGAAATCGTGGTGGGGAACATGCAGCCTCTCAGCCATGTGGCCAATAGTGCAGTGCCCCGTTACGACTCCTACCACCATCCTGGTCCTGCTTTTATGCAATCGCAGGAGTTCAGATGTGCGCTTTGGGTTATACCTGGGCCAGAGTGCTCTGGAGATGCGACAACCGGACACCGTGTCCCATTCTCTTTCCGCCAGAGCTCTGGCCGTCTCCCTGATTTGCGATACGACGTCCTGTAATGGTCTTTCTATGTCTGTAACCGCAAGGTTAGCAGCCAGCGCTGATCCGTTCCTGGCGCACTCGTCAGCCTCCTCGTTACCAGGGACGCCTGAGTGTCCCGGTACCCAGCAGAGGGTGATAGAGTGATATTGGATACGGTTGAGCGCAAGCGCCGTCTTACGGATCAGTTTGCTCTTTATGGTATGCGATGACAGATCCTTGATTGCAGCCTGACTATCGACTAGAATTACAACGTTCCTTGGACTTCCGTCCAAGGTATCAATAAGTCTAGCCGCTTGCCAGATTGCATAAATCTCGGCTTGAAAAACGCTACACCAGTCGGGAAGACGGAATGAGAGCTTCGTTGAAAGCTCTTCAGAGAAGATGCCTGCTCCTGTGCCCTCATCCATCTTCGAGCCGTCAGTATAAATTGTCAGCTCGTTCCCTTTCAAAGGGGTTTTTTGCCCCCAATCTGTCCTCTCCGGGAAAACTGCGACAAAATTGTCGTTCCATTTCTGAACCGTGGAGCAGCAATCACTATCCCCGGGCCCCCCAGTAAGTACGCCTAACTCAAGTAGGATACTACTGTGACCACAAGCTGATAACGTGAGAAGATTAAGTGCCCGGAGTCTCGATGCGCTTCTCGCTGCTACCGACTTCAGGAAAATGCCCACTGGATCCAGGTTCAGAATAACAAAAAAATTATTACTATTCATTATTTACTATAAAAAATTGTTCAATTTAAAAAAAGAGTGTTTTATGTCATAGAGCTTTCTTCTTTTTCTTACTTTTAATTAATATAATATTATTTCTTAATAAAAAAAATTTGTATTTTTAAGTAATTCATTGCACCGATATATTTAGCAATTAAAAAATACTATAACAATAATAATTGTGTCGCCAAAACTGTTCTGCTACCCTCAAAATCTATAGTGCTTCCCATTAAGCCAAGAGCTTCCCAGCTGGTCCCACTCCAGAGAAAAATTGTGTGTCTGGGAAGCTTCTAGTCTGGTGACATTCTGCAGCAAGGTTCTATGAATGCCAAATAGTAATGCCCCTCTTGCCCTTGTGACCCAAGGATTCCTTATATGCATTAGCATCTATGATGCCCATCTTGCTTTGGTGCTTCCTGATCCTATAGTGTTTACTAATAATTTACTAACCAATTTAGCATTGTAAGGGAATCATATAGTATTATAAAAAACAGAAAATACAATTGAGGTTAAACAAAAAGTTTAAAATATAGAATTTAATGAACTAATATAATTTTGATTAATCGGTTAATCATGAAAAATCTTAAATAACCATTTGATTAAACATTTCCCCTCTAAACGTATAGCCTCTATCAAAATTAATCATCAAATACCATTGTGTATCTATAATGTGTTGCTACTTAGCTATAGTATAAAGCTAAAACAGCAAATATGTATACATAGTAAGCAGATCATTTTCGCAAAAAAAAAAAATACACCAGATAATTTAAAAAACTTATGCAAAAGTCATCAACTTGTATGGATACACGAAATCTTTTTAGTATAAAAGTTTATATGTTTTTGTTTTACATAAAAAGCCAATAAAATGTATATATTAGCGGCCTGGCCTCGCTGTCCTATTTGCGACATAAATCTTTGTTTTTCATTTTTACTACTTGCTTAATATGTAGCACAAAAGTTTTGACCAAAAGCTCACATATAGTATAGCATATATGCTTTATATGTATGTATAACTCAAATGTTAGATACTAGCTAAAATTTAGAGAATATTTTTTTTTCGAGTAGCTATGCCATAAAACGTAAACATGCCCCACTTAGTTGCTGCTAAAAATACGTAGCAAAGGCACCATATAAACCCAATTTAAATGAGTACCCAACAAAGCGGCCTTACTTCTAACAACTACTGGGGTACAACCCTACTCCCCAACTGAGTTGCAACAAGTATGCACAAAAAAAACTGAGATACTTTGCTGCTTGCATATACATCTTTTCTTTTTTCTTTTTTTTTGTGCTTAGGCATATTTTTACAAATTTCAATTGTAAATAAACAATGAAAATTATGCTGTACATGCTGCAATGCTAATTACAGGGCGTACGTAAAGGTATCTACTATGTATGTGTGTGTGCTTGTGGGCGTGGGCGGCATACAAACAGTTGAGCAACTGTGAGCGCCAAAGAGCACAGTGAAATATGACCAAAAATAGAAGTGGACAGAGGAATTTCATTGAAGGTGGAAACGTGCCCAAGCGAATGGCGCGAAAACAACAAAAAACTTGAGGAAAATAAAATTTAAGCAAAATGTATGTATATTTTATAAGTAGAAAATAGAGCTGCAAATGTTTCGTGTTGTATCTATATAGCCAGCGCATATGAAAAATCGAAAATAGAAAATGAATTTATTACGACATAAGAAAAACACGAAAGTTATGAAAAGAGAAAAAATAGAAAGAAAGCAACAACAAGTATTGAAATTAATTTTCAAAATCCCCCCACGACCTAAAAAAAATACAAAATACTAGTACTTGTAGAGCACACACAGATACGCACGCACACACAGATACAAGCGCTGGAGGCAAGGTGTATGTGTGCGTGTGCGTGTGTGCGTGTGTGTCTGTGAGCGGCGCCCACTGCTGTCGGCAGCCTTGCCTTATACGGCACTTTTGGACTCACGGCTAGTTGGCGCACAGAAGACTCACTCATTCGGCATGGCAGCCGATCGTTAGCCGAATGCCAGCCGTTGCGCCGATCGTTGTCTGCCTGGCATGCTCAATGATGCTGAACTGTTTTGTTATGTGCTGACCTCTCGTTCTGGCATGCTGCTTTTCCAAAGCCCCCCTATGCTTGCTGCTGATCAGCAGGATCTATTTTTAGTGACGCTGACGCTGACGACGACGGCGACGACGACGCTCTATAGCGCAGAAGGTGGACTGTATCTATGTGTGTGTGCGCTGTTTTGGACCAAATTGTGGCTGCTTGGCTGCCGCTGCGGTGGGGGGGCGTCGGAGAGCAGCATTTAGTTTTGCTTATTCTTTGACTGTTTGGCATGCTCAACCAAAGAAATTTTCTGCTGGTATAAAATCCAAGTACCAACGTGGCGATGCTTTAGTCAGTCAGTTGTGTTCCAAAGCGTACACATTGCCGTAATTCTTCATTTAAATTTACCCGTGGTGCCGTAAAAAAACAAAAAACTCAGACAAAATGTGTGACGATGAGGTTGCTGCTTTGGTCGTTGATAATGGTGCGTATCACAGAAACTACTGGACATCCTATTGGATATATTCAACAGGAAATCAAATGGATTATAATAAATGCATACATTCTACATACATGCAAATGGATTAAATACCCAATACAACTTATATGCCAGGACAATAGTTCGAGAGCATGAAATTCAAGTGCAGTGATCATAAGTGAAGCAAATCTAAGTGAACTCTTTTAGAAACTACAAAATGTTTCTTTATCAAAAAAAAAAGAGAAAATATTTAAACTAAATTTCAAAAATTTCAATTCCAAAATACAAAAAAAAAAAATTATTTTAAAGCAAAACATTTCAAACAAACAAAAACATTCCAATTAGTTAAAATTTTTACAATTACTTTAAAAGTACTTCCAACAAACCTTTTCCTGAGCTAATACTCACAAAATCTACAAAATAAAAACAAAATTTTTGAAATACTAGAAAAAATACAAACAATCACTCTAAATGTTGCTCACAAAAAGCACAAAATTTCTTAAATGAAAAAATATTTGCGCCCAAATAATTTGCTCTCGCAAATTTATGAGCAAAATTACGAGCAATTTTTCGCTCGGCCACATTTTATGTTTATCTTTCAAAAATGTCAAATTTTCATTGAAAAAATGGTCGAGAACAATTTTTTTTTTTTAATTTTTCGCCATGAGATAATGCTGATGTATGTGTGTTTAGACAAAATCCATTTTGGCGCACATTTTGGCCGCTCACTAACTTGCGTATTCTGTGTGCTCTCATTTTTTTAGGCTCCGGTATGTGCAAGGCCGGTTTCGCCGGTGATGACGCACCCCGTGCTGTCTTCCCCTCAATTGTCGGTCGTCCACGTCATCAGGGTGTGATGGTCGGTATGGGTCAGAAGGACTCCTATGTTGGTGATGAAGCCCAATCCAAGAGAGGTATCTTGACCCTCAAGTACCCCATTGAGCACGGTATCATTACCAACTGGGATGATATGGAGAAGATCTGGCATCACACCTTCTACAATGAATTGCGTGTGGCCCCTGAGGAGCACCCAGTTTTGTTGACTGAAGCCCCATTGAACCCCAAGGCTAACCGTGAGAAGATGACCCAGATCATGTTTGAGACCTTCAACTCCCCAGCCATGTATGTTGCCATCCAGGCTGTGCTCTCCCTGTACGCTTCCGGTCGTACCACCGGTATCGTTTTGGATTCCGGTGATGGTGTCTCCCACACCGTCCCCATCTATGAAGGTTATGCCTTGCCCCATGCCATCCTCCGTTTGGACTTGGCTGGTCGCGATTTGACCGACTACTTGATGAAGATCTTGACCGAGCGTGGCTACTCTTTCACCACCACTGCTGAGCGTGAAATCGTTCGTGACATCAAGGAGAAATTGTGCTATGTCGCTTTGGACTTCGAGCAGGAAATGGCCACCGCTGCTGCTTCCACCTCATTGGAGAAGTCTTATGAACTTCCCGACGGTCAGGTCATCACCATCGGTAATGAGCGTTTCCGTTGCCCAGAATCCCTGTTCCAGCCTTCATTCTTGGGAATGGAATCTTGCGGTATCCACGAAACCGTCTACAACTCCATCATGAAGTGCGATGTTGATATCCGTAAGGACTTGTACGCCAACATTGTCATGTCCGGTGGTACCACCATGTACCCTGGTATTGCTGATCGTATGCAGAAGGAAATCACCTCCCTGGCCCCATCCACCATCAAGATCAAGATCATTGCTCCCCCAGAACGTAAATACTCCGTCTGGATCGGTGGTTCCATCTTGGCTTCCCTGTCTACCTTCCAGCAGATGTGGATCTCCAAGGAAGAATACGATGAGTCCGGCCCCGGCATTGTCCACCGCAAGTGCTTCTAAGCAGTTACTTGTTAATCATCTCCAGCGCTTACATAATAGTCAATACCTACTCTTATGGTTGGTCATTGGCTATTTGTGTTTGCGTAACCCAACAACAACACAAAACAGCACAAATGCCATCAAAGATGCCTGCCCTTTTGATTTTGAATGTCATTTTACCAACGTCATCCTTGGTTCCAAAATATTTTTTTTACTGACTGAACTATCAATGAAAACGACCCCCATTAACTTGTTTTTCTGTTTTCATCAATGTTGACCATCTGATTATTTTATAATGTATAACAACACTTAATTTTGTATAGAACATCATAATAGAATGATGGGGTCTCTATTTGCTACGAAATATAAAATAATCTAATGATTTGTAATATTAATTAAAACAATTTATAATTATTTATAAATAAAAACGATTTTTTAGATTTAATTTGCTCTCAAGAACAAATTATCAGTAGTAGGGGTGTGGTTGGTTGTGTCCACTCTGCTTATCGGGTCTCATAAATGGCATGCGCCGCTGGCGCCACCTGTGGTTACATTCAATCAACTTTGCCAAGATCTTTGTTGCCTGCCATAGCCCACGTATTGTCGATGTACACTCTTTCGCTGGCCGCCATGCTATTTTAAGGTCACAACAAAAGCTCCCAGAATTCCAGGCGTACAGTTTCAAATTTCTATACAAAAAGCTTTCAGGAAGTGAATATATTTTGGTATACAGCTCGGAAATATTTTCGGCATGCTTTTTGTGTATTCAAAATTTAACAAGAAACCGAGCTATTTTTAACAGCCCAGCATTAGTTTGTTTATGCATTGTTATTGGAGAAACTCGATAAGCTATAGTGTATACATAGTAGCCGTTGAGATCGCCCACATCTCAGGGCCGCCGAATTCCAACGCATTAGAGATCAAAGCAGTCTGAAACCAGAGTGGCACAATGCCATAATGAAAGTATACCACAAAATAAGATGAATATTTTTTTACAAATAATCGAGTTGCCATATTTTGGCATATATCTTACATCAATTTAAACAAATTATCTCACTTAAATACATGACGACTACGACTAGTTGTTGTAGTTGGCAAAATTAATGAATATTTATTAATTGCGGACTCAACAAATGTGCAACGTTCTAATGCAGACATACACAATTAGTCAACACCTTTGGGGCATTGGACAGTGGGACAGATGTTTAATTAAAACTCGATCTTCATGAATGAATATTTTCGCGGTCGCAGCAGACACTGTACAGCAGATGCAGCGATAGGTAATTAATGTGCCCAAGTCTTGGCCGAGCTCCAAAAAGTGCACCAACTGACGCTAATGAGTTGCATGTAAAATTAACGCCAGTGGCGTAGTGGGGTTTTTGTAATGTGGGGATATGAGTTGCTATTAAATTTCATCTTTTTTATTTGGAATTTCTGTGTTCATACAAAATTTTGAAGCAAAATTTGGTTTTCATGATTTTATTGATAATCCATTTATAACTTCGTCGGCTGTTTATAAAGGATATAATGAATATTCAATATCCTTCTTGGCTTTTTAGATTATTTATAGGCTTGCTACACTGTAGCCAAATTGAATATCGATCTTTTCAATACTTTTAACTCTGAAGGAACTCCACCGGAACCTTAGGTAAAAAATTTATTTTACTCTATAGTTTTAAAGAACTCATAAACTATTTTACCTCGAAAAAATTATGCTTATTTATATCGTTAGTTAGAAAATCTCACTAAAATTAATTTTAAAAATGTTTGAAGATTTAGTATTCGCAACAATTCTCTTGCAATCCACTATTCTTTCGTTCTTTTTGATATCCAGCTTGTGCGTGTCCCAAATTAAAGGGATACTCCCTATCTCAGGTCTGCAAAGTGAACGAAATTTTTACGGTATATTTATGTCTGTAAAATACGACTTCTATTCAAGTTTGATAAGTCTGTGTGTTTTTATAATTTCGTCGTATTTTATTAGACACAAATATTTTGTAATAATTTTAAAATAATCTTGAAAAAGGGGTTCCCTTATTAATTTGGGATACATTGGGATATATTGAGTGTATTTTGTGTAAATATAAAGATAGATGTTGTCAATGGAAACGTATTGAAAATCATAGAAATGTACTAACTATTGTAACACGCATCTTATTATATTTAAATTCAACTTTAAAAAAAAAATGAGGAATTAATTTTGTCTCTAATTTATAAAATTATCTCCAGCGAAACAGACTGAATCGGCAATCTTAATATAAGAAAGCTGAAATTTATGAAAATAAATGTATTTTTTTTTAAATTTAGCAGAAATAAAAAAAATTTATAAAATGAAAATTGTCAAATAATTTTAACTATTCATTTTTATTATCAACATTGAATCAGTTATTTCATGGACTTGAAATAAAAATTGATTTTTAGCTATTATTTCATAATAAGAAAAAAAATAAAAAAACAATATATTTTTTATATAAAGTAATACTTTTTCGGGTAGTCCTATCATAAAATACACATTCATCGAAAAAATTTATTTCCCATTTTTTTCTTTTTTTTGAATCCCATAATAATTTTGTGCTAAATTTCTAGCAATATTAGCTGCTTAATTATAAAAAAAAAACTTTAATTACAAAGTTATTAGAAGTTGAGTGAAATTGTCAAAAAAATAAAAGAACAGTAAAAGTAGTGTACCGCGAAATTCAATCTTAACATTTTTTAATCATTATCACAGTAGAATGTTATGCTCTGGGACGGATTTTGAAATATTGCGAAAAAATAATTTTTTATATGTAAAAAAAGTATTTGCACTACTTTGCAAATATTTCTTGCTGTGCTTTACTAATTAAATTTAATTGTAGATTTAAATACATTTTTTTTAATTTAACAATTTTTCATGGTGATATTCATTTTTTCGCTTTTTAAAAATTTATATAAAATTTTCTGTCATTGCTTTAAATTTGTGGAAAAAATTTAATTTTACTGTAAATTACCTAAAGAAGATAAATTTTAATTTTTATTTCATTTATAGATGTGAATTTGATCGATTATGATGAAAAAGAGTTAGGATCGGAAGCAAAATATTGATATTATGGGTATATTTGTCAAAATAAGTTTTGAAAAGGTTGAAAAAAATATTTTAAAAAAATTATTATTTTTGTAAAAATACAAAACGGTTTAAACAAGGTAGAAACGAAAAAAAAAAAAACAGTACTAACCTAGTACAATTTTAATTTAAGCAAACAGCAGCGTTTTTATTTCTAACATTATTGTCGTTGACGCTTCAGAGGAGGATTTATCTCCTTAAACCGCCCTTTTATACGCCACTGTTTAACAAAATTTTTAATATGTAAATACGTATTGCAGAAGCAACAACAACTAGATGAAATAAGCGCGAAACTCAAAATTTGTATAGGTCTGTGTTTTTTTTTTTTTTTTGCGGTTTCCCAAGCAAATCCCTTTACCTTCACAGCGTTCTGAGCAATAATAAACGATATGTCGTTTTGTCATGTTAAGCAAGACGAATCGCATCGAAACCCAACCAAACCAGCCCAACCCCTAGGTTCAGCCCACTAATCAATTTGCACAAAAACAAAAATAAACACGCATACAATGGCATAATTTATTTTTATGTTTATTTTTTTTCTTCTTTTTCATTATAATGCAATTTTTAATCTCAATTTCCATACAAATTCGATTTAAATTCATCATAATAAAGAGTGCAAATACGAGTGAGTAGTATATGATGACTTCAAGGAGTATGCAGGACAAAACGGCATATGGTCAATTAGTGCCGACAGCGAACACAATGACGACGACTCGACAATTCGAATACTCGAATTCCAAATTCTTCAAGAAGCTTTTCGGCTATCCCAAACACATGCACATGTATATATAAACACACACACACACACGCACACTTGCACAGAAGTACTGTGGGCACACACACATTGTTTTCACTTGAATTATTGTCGATGAAGGCGCTGCCATCAAAACGTGAACGCATTCAAGCGTACTAGAGTGCGAACTTTAAGTACGCTTTATGGGTTGATAAAACTTGAAAAACAATTAATTTGCAAAATTTTTGGATTTTATTTTATAATATTTTATCATATGGCTAAGTCTTTTTATACTGGCCATTTTTAATAATACATAATCTTTAAGGAGCTGCTAAGATGAAAATGACAGCAGTGGACCAAATGGAGTGACCACTTCAGAAGCGTTGCAAAAAATGGACGCGATGATATTGGATGAATTTTGACTAAAAGTTCGTGAGCTAGGCATTAAAAGAAATGCTTTACATCGCAATTAACTAAAAAATTTTGGATTTTATTCATTAATTCTGAAGTGATCATATAACGTTGACCAATTTATCCCATGTTGGCCAATTCACTAAAAGTGATACAAAAAAAATTAAATCTTAAATTAAGATTTTTTCATTCTTGATTTTAAATCTTAAATCTTCTCAATCTTACGACACGAAAAAGCATTCTTATAATAAGAAAAAAATTAATATCTTATATTAAGATATCTATTATATATTCTTGGTTTTAATTTTTATAACTAGACCAAACATGGTTAGCCCAGACAATAATTTTTGAAATAAGATTAAAATTCTTGATTTAGAAAAAAAGAATATTAAATTTCAAAGAAAGCTAAAAATTCTTCAATCCTGACCGTATTCTTAAATCATGAGCCATGGCTGTCCACAAAAGCTGAAGTCACAAAACCTAACTAACTGTTGGGCTTAATCCCTCTTCAGATATATTTTTTTGAAATATGTCAATATCTCGCCCCGTTTCCCCGTAGAAGAGTTTTTTCTTAACTATGCAGTTTAATATTTTTATCTGAAACTTAAACCACCCTATGCGGGCTCGATATCCTATCGGCAGTGCACTAGACTATCATCCTAGAGCTTGTGGGCTCGAATCCCACGTAAAGCCATGGTCCTGCTTGTTTCCTGTCTATTCTATATCCTTATCACTTACTCCCATTATCGGTATCACAACGGGCATATACTTGGCCTTAGTGAGTTGGGACGCCCCAACTGTCGCCCTCACCAACCTACCTAAACAACCCTATAACTGGATGCAATATGTTCATGGTGGCACCACAACGCTTTCATATAGTAGTTTATTGACTATGGAAAGCTTGCTACTGCCTCCACCTAACCCATTCTACTTTTCTAATTTTATTGCGCGGATCAGATCTTTTCAAAAAATTTAGGAGACTGGATAGTCCTAAACGAAATTAGGACGTATGTCGATTCACCATGATCCTATATTGTCCAGCACAGCCCGAAAAGCATCATATGCTCCCTTTAGACAATTAGAAAATTTCAGTCGCGTTCTGAGGAGCTATAAAAAATGTAAAAAGAAGAGGAGCAAGAACTCTTCCCTAAGGTAATCCAGCAAAGATTGAGTGCTTTTCGGAAACATCATCCTTAACAGAAACTTCGAAATAGCTGTTTGCAAAAACGATTTGGAAACCAGTAGTAAAAGTAACAAATAAAAAAATAGACATGAAGACATTAACTAATATTAGAAGAATGAGAGCTGAAAGATAATAAAGATAGATAATAAAGGTATTAAATATATAAATAAATACCTTCCACTACTTTACAGCCATACTATATGTTGCAAAAACTTCTTCTTAGTCTTGTCGATGTCATTTCCAATAAATGATTAAAAAGAATCAATCCCATCTATTATATGGAACCTTTGACGTCCTTGTACCTTCTCTGTGTAGTCTCTACTCTGCCTTCTATCTATTCCCTTATCAGTGCAAAAAGAAACACCAGTCCCTGCTAGGCATGAAGCCCATAAATCAGATTAAGTAAACTCATTCAAATTAATATGGATTTTCGATAGTTTTTTATAAAGATAAATGTTTATAGTTTTTTCACACCTACGAGTTCCTTTAGATAACATCACCTACCCCTATCAACAGATCTTCTTCTTCCAAGGCGTTGACAGTCTGTCTAGGACCTAAGCCTATCGTATAACAGCATTACACTCTTCTCTATTTCTCGCTCTGTCTTTCCAATTAGTGATCCCAATTCTTCGCAGATGCTCCTGTACTCCGTCTATCCATATCTTGTGTGGTCGACCTCTTCTTCTGTTGCCTGTTAAGCTGCCCGTAAAAATTTTCTTCTGTGGCCTATCTTCGGGCAATCGTGTAACGATCTTTGTCTCTTCATGTATTTTATTATGGTGTCTCCATTCATCAATTCATTTATTTCATCGTTATATCGTATTCGATCACTTTCTCTGACTGGGGCAATAATTTTTTGGTTTTCTATGAAATCGAATGGCACTTGTGTAAAGCGAAAAAGCTTGTATTATTTGGCGCTACCAGTTGAGCCATACCTCCGCTGAATGAACCAGGTAGTAGGCGTGAAGAAAGCAGGAGCTCTTCAACGTGCGCCCTACGTCAGGCGCTTAACCGATAATGGGTTTGTAACAAAGAGTCAAGAAGCAGAAAAAGTTTTTTGAATTTTTAAGTTTTTTTTTCCCGCAAATCAAACATTGCCTAAAAGTATGCAAAGCTTGAGAAAAAAATTGATTTTGATAAAGAAAAAACAAACAAATATGTTCAGTAAACTGTGAGGTAAAATTGTTGAACAAGGCGATTTAATTTGATTGATTTCAATTCCTCTCATTCTCTTTACTCACGCATAATAAAAGCGTCACATTTGATTGCATTTTTTGTGTGAAATTGGGCTGGCAATGGTTTAAACAAAAAATACAAAATAAATATACACACGAAAAAAAAAAAAGGACGAGAAAAGAGGAAAATCCAACGAAAGCATTCAGCTGCAAAGTTACACACACAAAAGGGTAACACACAGGCATTACATGCAGGCTACACCACCATGAGGGTGATTGCCATTTGTGACCAGGTCCAGAACTGCCGGCTCGTGCGGCCTCTATAAACGTGTTAGGGCAGAATAAAAAAAAAAAAAATTGCACTTTACGCAATTTATGTGCAAATTTTTGAATGACTTTAAAGCAATGCACCAGCCAACAGGCAGCAGAGCCGCCATGGTGATGAGTGAGCAATTGATTATGGAAAGGGTGAACTGGTACACTCGTCCACTCGTTCACCCATTTCAAATGCCATTATAATCGCGCGCTAATTGAGTCTAATAGACTTGGTTTCATCCACAATGTACGCCTCAGCCGTAATGTCTAGTACATTTGGGGTTGTTTAACCTTTGCTCGTACCTAAGCTCTTTTGCATGAAATTGGTTTTAGAACTTGAAAATTCGCAACATTTCGCAGGCTTTCAATTAGACAATAAACTCAAAGATACTCTTAAGAGTAGTCTTTAGTTCTCCCAAATGATATCTTCAAGTTGCCCACACAATAAGCACTCACTTTTGCCACTTCAAGATAAGGCTCTACTTAGACTAAAGGTGTGCGAAAAACCTCTATTATGATTTCGAAAATGCCCACAAATTAGTGAAAATAATGCGTCTATTTAACAGCTATTTGAAATTTAAATAAGCCGCTGTCACAAGCTGTCACCCGAAGGTGTTGAAAGGTATTCTGTGTCTAGCAATAGGCACACCCAATCCCACACACACATGGCACTGACCTTGTCCTTTGTCGGCATCATTACACGTTTCATGTTTTTACACAGAGCGAGGATATATCGACAGTGGGACAGACAATCCTAATACCTGCATACACCAGGATACACCCCAGAGCAATGCGAAAATAATTATGCGCTTGATTTAACTCTAAATGGTTGCTAATTTGTGGCATATAGTACACGAACTTCACACTGTTCTCTATAAGTACACACTCAACCGAGTTTGTCAGCTTTGTCTGCATTTATTTTCACTTTTTTTTCTCAAGTGTTAAACACTTGAATTTTGTGGTTATTTCGGCAGTTTTGGTTTTGTGTCCAACCAGCTTAAAAACATATAATGTTTTGCGGTGTTCTTCAAAAAGGACTCATTATACGCGATCATACCCTTGCAGCAAATACCGCCGCATAGAACTTGTACTTAGTTGGTGTACAAGTTTTTTGTACTATTTATTTTTTCAAGGTAGTAGACACTGTTCCTTACTGATATACCAAACTTACTCAAAAAAAAAAAAGCCTGACTACACTGACAAAAAACATAACACTTTTGGTGACTAGCTGTTAAATATTCCATTTGTACAAATCTGTAAAGATCGTCTGAAATTGAGACATACATTTTAATATCAAAAATTTGAATTAGTTTTGTTAAGGCTCACACCCATTCTTGCTCTGCTAAGGGAAAACTAACCATCATGTCAGTAACCCATGGATCTTGTCTACCCTATTACGTAGGTATATTGCAAACATCTTAAGAGCTTTGTTTCTTATTAGTACAAGGCTTAAAAATTATGGAACAATGGATAAGCACAACCATTTTGGGTAAAGAACTAACATACTTGTTTACTCTAAATTTAACAACGTACAATTGTTTTTGGATTTTCGAAGTTTTTAGATGCGATGCATAAACGCAGAACCGATGAATCCGAGGTCCACAAAACCCTATCACTACAGTGTTCTGACATAAACTCAAGGAACTCCATAAAACGAGGTAATTTGAAGCTTATATTCTAAGATTCGGTCTCAGCGACCCATGTGACAGGCACATCGCCGAACAACCGATCTCGAAAAAAGTTTTGTAAATTGTTTTTAAGTTTAAGGCTTTTTTTTTTGAGCTCAGATTCAAACTCAGCGGCTCAGGTTTTATATGTGCAGTAAATGTACGGTTCATACCACTTTTTATTTGGCAAACAGAGAGTTTTTTATATTTTTACTCACTTAAACAAAAAGCAGGTTTAGAATTAAGAACGGATTTGATTTAAATGGATTCAGGGAATTCAACTGAGAAACAAATCATATTTTCTTAAAAACCAGCATATAGCTTCCTTTGGCTATATGTTTCTTGTTCGTTACCAAAATTTGAAACGGAAGCAACCAGATGAAACAAATTCAAGCAAGCGAAATTCGGAAATATCGGTTGAATTTTTTAGATAGGTGTAAGATTTAATGTCCGAAATATTGAAAGAATTCAAAATGGTTTTATTGTAGAACCATTTATTTAACACGAGAGCTTTATCTGGATAAACGTATAGATATTATTGATATCTTTAGAGTCAACTTATATAATCTGCTTATATTAATATCCTAATTGCGTATTAGGACTCACACAATTTTAAAACAATGCAATATTTTCTATTTACCAATTATAGATTATCTTATTTCTCATCACATCATCTCATTATTCATGCGATTGGGGCACAACGTTAGATACCATCGGGTACCAAATTTAAATTTTGCAAGGTAAAGGACATATACATATATTCAATTTTAAATTTTGTGTTAAGAAATAAGATAATCAATACTTAGTAAATGGAAAATAATGCATTCTTTTAAACGACTAATACATTTTATTTTGACTTTCGCAAAACATTTTAAGAAAAATAAATGATTTTTTTGTATACATAAGTATATATAAATGAAGGAATTCTACAAGATCTTTCTACATATCGTTAGTGGATTAAATATGTAAGAGTCTGTTTGAAAAAAACTTTAAAATTATCGCAAGCTTCTTTAATATTATAGCTGAACTGATTTACGTACAGTCTTATTTTTCTGCGTGTAAATCGTCGCTGCTTCAAAAAATCTGCGTTACACTTTTTCTTTCAGTGTAGTCTCATTTTAGTTTTAAAGCAATGTGTTGGGCAACGAATTTTGTCAAAACAAAAGGTAGTGCCTACAAAATGGTGCTACTCATTAAAATATGAACTTATGCGTGTTGACGTCTCTCAAAGACCCCGCCTCTTAAACTGGTCTTTGGCAAAACAAGACCAGATTTTCAAATGCACAAAAATAGTAGAGCAAGTAAGAACAATAAGACCAGGAAACGGCTAAGGAAATTCGCATTTATTATAATCGACGCATAATCATAGGAAATGCGAAAAGTGCAAAGAAAATTGCTGTCAATTTCCACTCGTTATGATGGCGTCAACGTCGTCGTCGTCGTCGTCGTCCAACCAATCCAACCACCCACAGACAGAACGGATGACAAAACCAAAATGCCAATTGTATGAAATGAAATAAAATTAATTTGACGAAAGACAGCAACCGCGGCTGCTACTCCGAGCGCTGCTCAAACTTTGCAATTTGCGGCGCGTTTCCGGTTTCCGTAGTTAGCGTCAATGAACAACGCCGTAGAGGCGGCATAGACAGCCGGAGAGAGTAAGTGGGTAGTGGTAAGTGGGTAGAGCTTCAATTGTCATCAATTTCTTTTGATGTGCTTTTTTTCGAATAACAATTTTATTTCCATTTTTCAGGGCCAAGCAAAGGAAATGGCTAAGAAAATTCCAAGGCAGCCAAAGAAAATGAAAAGCAAAGCGAACAAAATGCGAAACGATTAGCAGCCACTTATTGCAGTTAAGAGCATCATTGAGTTTATTAAATCAAGCGTAATAATTGGGCCAAGTACGCACACACACACACACACACACACAGATACTATACACACTCACACTACCCACACACACACACACACAACAAAAAAGTATCTTAAAGGCGGCAAAAATCGTCATTGAAACCAAAACTGTCTATTGTCTACCTACGCTACCTAAGTCTAGGCAGGCTTTGCTCTAAGGTATCGGTTTCCAAACACACCTTTCAAACGACATTTTCAAAATTTATTTTTGGTATTCTGTACTACAAAATTACAAATCACAACACAACAGCAATACAATGCCGTTTATCAGTTCCAGCCCAAATACCACGGAAGCCCAGACCATGGAAACCATCGATGATATAGCCAGGGAGCTGGGTAAGTACTACGAGTTAGGTGGCACACAAAAATAGCCTATTTAAACTGTTGTACCTCTATTTATGGTAGAGCGCACCAATCTGTCACGTGCTCCTGGCGTTCTACGTCACTTAGAGCAACTCAACGAACCGCTGGCTGAGATGGGCAATGCTGAACCGCCAAGACTGCAGCAAAACTCTAACCTGGATATGTAAGGCATCGTATGGACTTGGGGGACATCAAATTTGTCCTGAGTTCATTTACAACACCTGCTAATGTGTTCACTCTGGCAATTAAATCCATAAAATTAAATGCAACGGCCCAAAAAGAGCTGCAAAATAAAAAACAAACTAAAACTCTACAGTCGCTGCAAATCTGACTGCAAGATACCCTTTTTTATATGACTACGGCGTAGCATAAAGTAAGGTTGTGTGCTTGATCTGTGTTCGTCTGTTCGCTGCTATCTTCCAAACCGCATATCATAATTTGACAAATGAGATATCGTTGGAAGCGTCATGATAGGCCGCTGGCTATAGAATATATAATGGTATATTAAATAATGTTTTTTTTTTTTAAAGGTTTCAAATAAAAGGGCTTAGTTAGCAAATTTTAAGAATTATATATCTAATTGGAATTTTCTCGCGGCTCGGCTAAATAAGTTGCTTATAGTTTCTGAGTTGCTTCATAATACCTGCTCAGGTTTTCACATTGGTATTTATTAAATCAACGGAATTGAACGGCCTGAAAAGAAGTGCAAAATATAAAACAAACAAACTAAAATTCTGCAGTCCGCGCATATCCGACTGCAGATACCCTTTTAAAGGCGAATACGGCAAAGCAAAAAGTAGGTTTTGTGTTTGAGCTGCATGTATGTTCGTCTGTTCGCTCATATATTCTAAACCGCATATCATAATTTGATAAATGAGGTATCGTTAGATACATCTTGATACGCTTCTGGTTATGGGCTATGTAATATCGAATTATATTGAGTATGGCGCCCTCTAGTGGGCATAGCCATGAAATATAAAAATAATATCTGGTTATTCTGTTGTATTTATGTATGTTCGTCTGTTCGCTCATATACTCTAAGCCGCATATCATAATTTGATAAATAAGGTATCATTGTGTACCTCTTGATAGGCTTCTGGTTATATGCTATGTAATGTCATATTATATTGAGTATGGCGCCCTCGAAGACATAGTCATGAAGTAAAAAAGTTTTATGCTGAATGTATGTACGTCTGTTCGCTCCTATCTTCTAAGTCGCATATCATAATTTGAGATATGAGGTATCGTTCGAAACGTCTTGATCGGCCACTAGTATATGGCGCCCTCTAGAGGACAAATAGTTTAATTAGCATTTCAAAAATATATTTTGCTCGCGACTTTGCTTTGATAGATCCAATCAATCATATTTTTATTGATGTTCCGAGTAACTAAAGCTAACGATCACTAAGGTGGCACATGACAACGACTATTCTCTGTACAAAATAGTAAATATATATGATAAAGAGTAAGTGTTTATTTAACTGACTAGAAAATCATGCTAAGGATGGCAAAAAATAATGAAGGTGCAGCTTTTCAAATGACTGCTCCCAGCTTTCCAAATGCCTAATTATGCCATCAAGAAAGTAACTTCGTTTCTGACAGGGGGCCCCACGCCACCAAGCCACTTTTTTTTACCAAAAGTAATAGACTTCTTAGTCAAAGATTTATAGGGCATTTAAAAGCAGTTTATGACAATAAAACTAAGCAATGCTTAGGCATAAACAAACAAGGCAACAATTCACACGCAATGCCAACAAAATTGAAGGCAGTTAAGGGTTAAATGGTGCAAGGGTGCGAGGGTAGCCTTGAAATTAGTCAGCACACAAAACAGTGTTAAACAAAACAAAAATTTTACTAACAATTTGTGACAAACTTACGGAAATTTAATTAAAATCAAATACTTTCATTGCCAACAGCGAAAATTCTCCGCAAATGAGTGAGAACTAAAGCGCACCCCTAGTAGCCTAGGGGTAGCAAATTCTCAGTCAGGTGTGACTTGTTAGTTTGTTAGTTTATAACACGCTCGCTATAATAGTATCTCTAAAATACACGTGTGCGTGTGTGTGTATCTGTGTTTTGTATCTGTGTGATTGCGAGTGTTTGTCACTAGTTTTCCGCGTCGTTTAATAAACAAAATGTAAATAAAGCTTGACACACATGGGTCGGGTCTAGAGACCCTAGTGACTGTCTGCCTCTCAAAGCTGCAACCAGCCCTGAACAGGTATTTTTTTATACCACTCCAGTAATTGTTGTTGCTGTTGTTATTGTTTTTGTTTTTTATTAATATAATTTATGAGCCTGTGGTTGTTTTTGTAATAGTGCAGGAGGCCAAGTTAAAATGTAAACAAACTATAATCAGCAGCTGCTCAATTTCACAGCGCATTCATTCGATTAACTTAATTTAATAGTCTTCTTTTTGGGAATTTATTAAATAGACGCGCATATTATTATAAATGATATTTGTTTTTGGTTTAATTTATTATCATGGGCTTTGAGATGCGTATAAATATTGGCTATAAGGATTGAAACATTTAACCATAAGCGATATATATGTTGCACATGCCTAATCATTTTAATATTAACAAACATACTACTGTAATCTGAAAAGGAATAACTAATTAGCACTCGTAAATATGAATTTGGATTTATGAAACCAAGTTTTGTGGTCTAAATTTTATTCTTAGTTGGATTTTCGACTGAGTCGCATAAACACAACTCATCATCATCATGTTCCAAATTTTGAGAAACTCGGATTTTCTTCGCTTTCAGGGCCGGATGACCCTTTCGTAGATTTTAATGCAAAAAATCTTGAAACCATAATCGATATTTATAACATATGCGAAGCAATCTCAATGGGTACAACTAGACCTTAAATTATAATGAAATACTGAAAGTTTCGTTTTAGCTCCTTGTTCTTTCTTTTCCAGAAAAAATTGGAATGGGTCCAGATTTTATTCGTTGATTTGTTGGCCTCACAACTAAACGTCGCAAAAAAAAAATAATCATTTTTTCAAAAAAATAAAATATGAAAAAAATAATTTAAAAAAAAATATTATATTTATTTATTAATATTAATTTTTTTTTCTTGTTAAAAATTCTTTTTTTTATATTATTTTTTTAGTATTAGTTTTATTTTTTTGTAAAAGATAAATTGTTTTATATATTTTATTTACGTATTTATTGTAAACAATTTATTTTTCCATTTTTATAGAGCTTTAACGATAAATAAACATTAAAATAAAAAAAATTGAGGTTACTTTTTAAAAAAATAGGCTCGTTCTTGGTTAGCTTTCCGAATATCTAAAACACGTTACAAATAAGTTTTTTTTTTAATAAATATTAAAATATATTAAGATATTATTATTCTATCCGATCGCATTAAAATGGCACAGAAACAGTAAACATATTATTATGCTTCCATTTGGGATATCCCAAAAGGGATTTTTTTTATATGAAGTTTTGTCTATTGGCCTTAAGATACAAAAAATAAAAATGTTAAAAAAATAAACAAATTTCATTAAAAAAATAAATGTTCTTATTTTTGGGAGCAAATGTTTTTGATTCTTTTACAAATAGAATAAGTGTGTTTTAATCATATAATCAGAACTTAGAGGAAAAAGGCTTACAAAAACATATAATATAAAAAATTAAAGCCGTAAAAAAGAGAAAATTGGAAAGCAAAAACTAAAAAATTAATTAATTAAAAAAAAAAAATCTGATATCAAGCATATTCCTTTTTAACAAAACGCCGAACAGGATTATATTATAAAAACGGACACAGAAATATAGAATTTATTTATGCTTTTATTTATTTAATTTTTTATTATAAAGGAAAAATAACTTCTCATTGGCTTATACTCAATATTCGAAATGTGTTTTCTTTAAAAAACAAACAAGCAAATATAGGAAAGCAAAAAGTTTCAATTAAAAAAAAAAATAACCAAAAAAAACCAGAAAGATTAAAAAAATTGTAAAAGCTTTTTATTCTTTTACGAATAAAATAAGTGTTTTTTTAAAAAAAATATTTATAACTTACAGAAAGGCTTACAAAAAAAAAATAAAAAAAACAAAAACTAAAAAATGTATAAATTGAAAAATTTTTTTTAAAAAATTTGGACTATTTTATATATTTAACAGCATACTTTATTTCTTACAAGAAACACAACGAGAAAAAATTGAAAAGAAAAAATTTTAAAATTAGGAAATAAATAAAATAATTATTTTTTCATAAGATTTTCAGAACTTATACCAAAAATCTTATAAAAAAACTGTCAAAAATTGGAAGAAAAAAAAAAGAAATTCAAAACTATAATTCATAAATAAAAAAAATATTTATTAAAATTGAGGGCTGATTTGTAAATAGACAAGCATACTGTTTAATTTTCAATAAATATCTTTCCGGGTCATAGAAAAAGAATTTAATTATGCTTTCATTTATTTTGTTTTTGTCTTATGGGAAAACTAACTGCTTTTTTTGTTTTATTTTTTTTTTATATTTTTGTTTGTAAAAATTTTCAAAAATATTTTATTTTGCATTAAAATTTGTTTACTAATCGGAAACAAAATCCACTGAATATTAAAAAAAAATTCTCAAATATTTTCTAATTTTTTTAGCACATGCTTTTGTTTTGAAAATGCCATGAAAAAAGGGTACTTAAAAATAAATGTTTTTAAAAATATTTATTTCGTAACATTTGCATGAAGTAGTACTACATTGGGCATATAAAGAAAGAGTGGAAAAGCAAATCTATAAATATATATTATAATTTTTTTAAAAAAATTTAAATACAATTAAATTTATGGAAATTGGGATATTCTATGCGGTGGCTCTTGTACTGCCCAGTCTGTAGCAGGATCGAGAAATGGAGTCCGATGCCTGCTGACCAGAAATAGGCAGCGGTGTGTCCCATGCGCAACCTTATGAAGAGACTGCTGTTCTGCCGCGGCAAGGTCTGGATGCAGTCCAAAAAATAATTTGTCGGTCATACAAAATTATTATTATTACTTCCTTCTCCTCAAATCCACTTCGAGGTGGCCCAATATTTTGTTAATAATTTTTAAATTTTCTTAAGCGTATGCTTTTTGAAAATGGCATCCCATCTACGTCACAACTACTCCGCAGCTGTATAGATTGTCAAGCCATAGTTACCTGAACTGACCAGAACAAAAACAGAAATCAAATTAAATCAAGCATGAAACCATTTTGGCTAAACGACGAACAAAGACCAAGCAGTTACTGCAATTGGTCCTTAAGGATACTACTGCTCATTCTTTAATCACAACATGATGGAAACATCGAGGAACAAGAGCTACCCAATGCCGCATTAAGGATCAGCTGTTGTGATCGACAACAAACGATAAATAAGGCATAGATTAGTGAAGTGAAGTCACGGAGCTGTAGATGAAGATGAAGTAACTTCACTTTCACTGCCGCCGCCAAGATGCACCCACAGTTGCAGATTGTCAGCGGCATGCTTTGAAATACAAAAAAAAGAAAACCCAAACAAAAGTATCAGATGTCCTTGGTAGAGACAGAGTATCCTGTCGGAAATTGTAGCAATTGCAGTTTGCGGTATGATCGACTGATCGGCTGCCATGCGTCATACGATACTTGCGACAAGGACTTAAGTTGCACGAAATTACTATAATTATCGGTAGTTAGTGTTATTGTTGTTGTTATGTGGCAGGCGTTGCCTATATTTTGATAGGCCTCTGTTGCAATCAAACGATACAAAATGGCGCTCGTTAAGCGCAGCTCAAGTGCCGCTGCCGCTGACTTGTCAACGTGCCACATAATGGTGCACAAATGAGACAAGCTGCATAATTATTTGGTTGACAACTTTTGATGAATTAAATAACATTTAAGTGCTCATAATGGAAAAAATGAAATAAAAGCAAATGAAATGAAATGAAAATGGCGCATAAGCCACAGTTGCAACAGCGGCAATGATAAACTTAATAATGATGAAAATTCAGTATATAAAGTCGTGCATGAACGACTTTGATATACCCTTTAGACAAAGGCGGCGTGCGACATTGGGATGCTTTGGAAAATGCAATTTTCGTAACCAAATCTTTCGGAAACTTTTTAGTGCAAAACTTAACCCAGCAAATCGTTTGCGGAATTTTATGGCTGCATCGACAAAATGTAGACATTGTTTTCTTGATTAGGCTTACATGAGTCTATATATAGTACATGCTCTGCCTGTCTGCCTGCGTATCTAAAGCTGTTTTGACGGGAAGGTAACCATCACAAGGTCAAGTTATTGGGTTTCTTTTTAAAAGAGCCCCTTAAATTAATTTTTTAGTACTTGGGTTTTTGAAACTTCCTGTTTTCAGCCTCGTAATTGAGTTTTTCTCAAGGAGCCCTTTTGCCTGCCTACAGTTTCTTAGTAGCCTTTCGGGTTTGTTTAAATGGAGCAAGTATGGCGTACCTAGAGGTAGGAGGCTTTTAAAAGGCTCTTTTGAAGCGAAGCGAGAGAGCACTGCGGTGATTCAGGAGTGACTACATTTTAGACATTTTCAGCTGGCAATTTTTTGTAGTTCTATGGTCCAACAATAAGACACCTTTCCAGAGTGACTCCAAGGTATTTGGATTCCTTTTATTTATACAAAGCGTTTCTTAGGGAAATTTAGATTCAATCACTGGGTTATCCTCCCGTATGTCCAAATAAGAGCATTACAGTAAATTTAAGGCCAGAAAAAAGTCGAAAGAAATCCGTCAGTTTGATAGGGATGAAGGATTAAACAGTCAAAGAGAAATCAAGCGCGTGGAATATATTTTCATTAAAGCATTATCAAATCCTGTACGTTTGGGTGCAAAAATGGTCTCAAATGCAAGAGATAGATAGATTTTTCTTTATTTTTTAATGTAAGCCGAATCAAATATGATTCTTTAAAAAATATTGGTGTTGATTTACTTATGTTTTATTATTGTGGATCTAACTCAAAAACCAAACAAACAATATTGAAAATATTACAAATTTAAACTTTTTTTTATAACATACACTACTAAAATAAATTTTTTTAAATTTTTTACAGGAGAAGAATCCGAAATAAACAAGAAATTCAAAAATAGTTATTATAGTGCATATCATTTTCAATTAATTTTTCTGCCTAATATTTATTATTCGAAACTTATATAATCTGGCGATATGCAGAAATCTCTAGAGATTTTGGCTTCGGTTGGTTTGCTAAAACGTAGGTGATACAGAACTATGAGAGATTTTTGTTTTCCGACACTCTTTTACGAGAATGGCAGCAAAGAGTTGCTACTGTTCTCTAGTAAATTTACTCGGGATATTAAAGCCATCCCATCCCATCTGTGTCAACGAGAATTCATATTCTTGCGAAATTTGAGAGAAATCTTTAAAGAGTCTTGCAAAACGATATGCGGGAGATAATTTGTTCTTAAAAGGTTTCTTATGACCGCACACTAGTTTTTCTATCCTTTTCCTATATGATCCCAAGATCCCCGTATCGATTCATAAAGCCGTAGGAAAGATGGGTTCGCGTTTATCGGCTCTGCTATTCTTGCTAATAATTTTGTATTTACTGGTACTTTCCTGGCTGAAAGCCGTATTCTGTTTAAGACAACAGTTAGCAGACACTCCCTTAATTCACCCAACTTCATCATTTGGTAAAATATGGTGGGCCTTCTTTATACCCTGTACCTATAGGTACAAAGGGTATACTAGATTTGTTTTTTTTTTAAATCTCTGATTTCATATAGACATAAGAATGTCGGGAAAACTTGTATTATTTGTTTTGAAATAGGAAGCAGAAAGAACTTCGTGCTTGACAGGGGTCCTGTGTTCCTTACTATTTCGAGATCCAAGCATGCCTTTCCAAATCTCTAATTTCAGACCGAAGAATATCGGACATCTACTATATAGTCGATATCGACTGCCGAATTCCTACTGAAAAATTGCATATACATATATGGTGAAAAGAACTTTCTTATTGCAAAAAACAAGATGTAAATGAAGAGTAGCCTTTTGATGTTTGAGTAAAGGCTATAATAAAAATTTATAGTATTTGTCTTGAAATAGGAACCAAAAATAACTTCTCGGTTGACTAGGTTTCAATTTTTATTCCGAGATTTCCGCATCCCCTGCCACTCTCTTAATTTACCAAGCTTCATGTTTCAGTAAAATTTGATGTCCTCAGCCCTTTCCGAAACTCTGATTTCATACAGCTATAAGAATATCGGACATCGACTATATAGACGACATCGTCTGGGGTATTCTAACTGATTACGAACATTAAGATGAACGTGAGTAGCCTTTTGTTCTTCGAATAAAGAGTATAATGACTATGATGATGATGCCGTAGTTGCAGGAGAGAGCGCAGCTGAAAAGCAGACAAAATGAAATCTTTCTTGAGCTGCTGTTGAGCGGATTTAACTTGTTTAATTACCGTTGTATTCAGCAGTCGTCAGACAGTCAGATTCATTAAGTCAAGTCTTTGGCCGGCTTTATATGCCAGTTTATATACACATACTAATACTATATAAGAAGCATGTACAAGTAAAATTTGTAAATTTTTTCAAAAATGTAGCCAGTTTTTGAAGTGTGCCCGCCCCGCTGGCAATTGTTTTTCGTAACTGTTACCATTTTAATGCGCTCGAGTGTCATATTGAAATTGATTTTTATTTTATTGTTAGGAATTTTGAAGAGTTTATGAAAATGCAGCCCGCAACGGGCAACGGGGTAGACAAAATGGCAATGTGCTTGATTATATTTTGTACTTTATATGTATATATGTGCATAAGTAGGCGGCTACACATACTCAGACACATATACATATATTTACAAGGTGAAACCGACTGTGCGACTGAGCTCAATGCAAATACATACTATATATATACACCACACACACACACACACAAACACACAAACCCACACGAACAGACACTCGACACTCAATTTCATAGAGCCACAAAAAGCTCAAAAAGCCACTTGATAAATTTCATATATTTATAGCCCGCAGAGTATTCGGCTGCATTCACACACACACGCACACACACACATACAATAAATATGTATAGGTGAGTATCTCGAATAGGACAGCCAGCAAGCCGCTCCAGGTCCTTGGGCGCACCCCTTCCAACCGCCAACACTTGCACAAATAAAATATCTACTTCAACTTATTGAATTTTCGTTGATGGCTAAAAAAAAATAATGTAAGAAAAAGTTGCTAGCTTGGCTAACAACGAAGCTATAATGCTCTAACAATTTCGATTATAATATATATCTAATTTGTAATTTAGTTTGAGTAAAAAATAATGATGAGTTTTTAAAGCTACCCTTACCAGATTACCTTTTTTGTCAAGCATACAGATAATTGCCAAAGTTCATCGCCTCCAAAAACTAGGCACCTCGGTCTGCAAGTATCTACTAGCATTAAACTCGCCTATCTACAATTTGTAGATTGTTTCAAATACCAAACTTAGAACATAAGCTTTCAAAATACGCCATCCAACATCATTATTCTATAGTTGGTGGCCCAAAGACCTTTAGAGGGTGCCATATTAAATTTGTTGTGACGTCACATAGCCTATAATTAGCTGCCGATCAAGACGCTTCCAATGATATTTCACTTGTTAAATTGTGAAAAACGGCTTAGAAATAAGGAGGGAACAGATGAACATACATGCATACGTAAAGCCAAATACAAAAACCTTATTTTGCTTCGTCTTAGTCAGCTTAAAAATAATAATAAATCACAATAAACATAACGTACCCCTATAAAAACTAACGTTCAAAAAAAAAATCACGTAAACTATATCGACTACACAAAAATACGAATTTTGACCTTCTTTTTAAGAAAAAGACCGTACCTTCGTTTAAATAATATCAGAATTTGTTTTTAAAGTTGCATCTATTCATAGTTAAAACAAATAATTTTCCAGAATACTTAAGCTTTTAAACGTGTTTTTCTTTTTTATATAATTGTGGCTAATCCTTACCAGCTTGACCCTTTAAATTTGGACTATTTTAGGGAATTTCAAAAATATTGGCACTTACAAGCTTCAATGATCTCAATTTTAGGTTCGTATTTTTGATTTTTAAAAAGCCCAATGACGTTAAAAGCAGGATGTACGTAAAAGTTTAACAAGAAAATGATTTCACGCATCCAAACCTATTTAAAAGGAATTGTACAAATACCTTAAATTTGTATAGGACGAAAGGTAAATAATTTAAAAATAAGTTCCTTTTAATGAAACTACCTTAGGAATTATTTTGACCCGCTCAAAAGCTGTCAGTCTTCTGCCAAAACTATGAACTTCCACACATATTTTGGAGGTCCTATAAAACTCTTCACCAACCTGCAATACCTTACGATTAGAGTGTAAAAAGCGACATCCTTAGGTCCTTACAAAACAGGCCAAATCTCGCTGTTGCACACACAAACACACACACATATATTGACACAAAGGCAAATGCATATGACTTTTATGAAAGCTTCTTTGACGCCAGCGCCCTGGTTTCGCCCCTGGTCTGGGTAAATCTGCTAAGTCGCGCATTTTGTTCATGATTATTTGCCAAAGGAATTTAATTTTGACCCAGGACAAATAAAGTGCAATATTCCGTTCACAAATTTGTAAGTGTAATCAAATTCCAACTTGGGGTACTTATTAAATTTGATGCTCAATATTCAATCTCGAGCTGTAGCAAGCAGCGCAGGCGCACCATGTCTGTAAAGGACATGGTACTCGCACAGAATGGGACGTCCTGCGGTGCAACTCTGTGCGAACCGTGCGCACTTGCAACCACCATCAGTCAGAGCTATAAGTAGATGTTAAATCACGATATTAAAAAGTAATTATGGCACAAATTATGAGATATCAATATAGCATTTAACGCTGCATGCGGCCACTACAAACGACCCTTTCCCTGCATCCGAGTAATCAACTTTGGGTTTTCTAGTTCCAGTTTCAGTTTTTTGCAGCGTTTATTCGCACCACTTGAATTTGGCAAATCCTTTGGCTTTGCCTGCTTCACATCCTTTAGAGCATCATGTTGCCGCTCTGTTTCCGCTGCTGTCTGCTTTTACAATGCAATTTCTTTTTATTATATCTTGGCAGCTCTTCACTGGTCCTTCGCTTCCTTTCAGCAGCTCCATGTGCTACATGTTATGCAACATTTCCTTAGCAAGCATAATGTCGAGATTATTATTTTATTTGAAATTCTTTTAGTTCTTGATTCCAAGCACAATGCCTGCAACTGAATGAAGGCATGTTGTATAGTAAGTACCGAGTATGCCCATTGGGATCGGTGGCAGATTAGTGAAACATTCACGAGGGGTTGCTGCCAAATGTTAAGTACTCTCGTACTCTCTTCAGTTGACGTGCCGAAAATCATTTTCATTCAGTCAAATCAAAAGGTCGAGTTTGTATACAATAAAATTTAGGCAATTAATAAGGCGTAAGGCAGAACTACCGACACATGCCCTGACCAAACAATATCATAATAAAATTTTTACAAAACGGGAGCAGGTAATAAATTCATGTGAAAGAAATCGTTGAGAAATATTTTTAATATTCTCTCATCACAGAGTACGTATATTTTTTTTCGAACTGTACTTGAAAAAAAATAATAAATAGCCAGTGAATTTATTGAGCTCTGAAATATTTAAGCTACAAAGTCTTGAAGAACTTTGTTTTCAAAATCATATGTACATAATCGGTTTCTGAAAATATAGAGCCTTAATGCCGTCTAGGCTCGTTCTGGGCGCTCAGAGCCCTGTCTTCTTAAGTCAATCGGCAGCATAATAGAGCTTTTATTCCCGATCAACGATTCGTGCTCAGAGCGGTGTATAATAAGCAACCATATTTTTCCGTACTTAAGAGATCGGAGTTTCGAAATTCAACATATATTTAAGTCGAGCAATCTTTCTGTCAAATCTAGTAACTGGGCCTGTGCTAAAAGCTTCATAGCGCGATTTCTGCTTTCCAATAGAAACTATAGCTACTACAGACACTGTAGCGAGGGGCCCTCTTAATTTCTTCAGTAGTTGTAACCAACCATCAGCCTGTATGGATGTTCTTTTCTATCAACTTCTTATTAAAATGATATAATGATAAGTTATTGATCCAACTGGGAAACGTTTACGTTTTTAAAAAATTTCGAGCATAATTGAAGTTTTATTTTAAATAATTAATTAGTATCCTATTTCGTAGGGATAATAATTTATAAAACAAGAATTAGGAACTTACAATTATTATTTAATTTTTTTTAATAACTATTATATAAAACTAACTAATATAACTAACTTTAAAACTATTATATAAAAATTGAACTTAAAAAAAAATAAAAGAAAATTCTCTCGAACTTGGTCTCTACAAGCCTTGAAGTTAAGTTCTAAGGTTCTGATTTCGAGCTCCCGCCTCTGAAATAGCAAGTATTCTGCGATTATATCCAACATTTATGGTTTGATTATAATCGTTTGTATCAATCGAAAGATATTTAAAAAATAAAATTTCAATTTTTATTTTTAATATTGAATATAAAAATTTCAAATATCTTTTGAAATTCCATAAGTATACGAACTTGAACTGCATTGTGAAGCTCCAAACCTGCCTTAAACCTGGTTCTATCAGACTTTAGATGTAAGTTATCACCAGAATCAATCATGAAATAATTGTTATTTATTTATATGCATTTAAAAATATTAGAATTAAACAATTTATTTTCATTTCGTAGCTATATAGCATATATAGCATTGAAACGGAGGTATCGATAGAAATATAAATGTGAAATTAATTTTTAATATAAAAATTAACAAACAATTATTACCCGTCGGTTGGGCTCAGGCCTGAATGAGTCATGAAATCATGCCTGAATTTTCAGTACCAGCTACGAAGCTACGCATTCAATTGACACTGAACGCTGAACCCCTGCAGTCTGGTCGTTCAGGCCTGAAAAAATCAGCCCTGAATTCATGCATGAAAAGGAAGTTAACGCTCATGGCTTTGTAAGAGAAACAGGGACACATACATAAATTTATCTGTCTATATCTTTCTTTTGACAGACAAGCAAGGCACAAAAGAATAAGCAAAGAGAAATAAGAAAAGTCAATTGTAATTTTTTATTTGACTTAATATTAGTATTGGTGAGTAGCTATTTCTGATGCTTTCTTTTGTTACACAAAGAAAAAGGTTTTTGTGCGTGCAGGTGCTGTGAAAATTTTAATTTATAGGTAAGAATTTATTAAAAATTATTATTTAAATCATTATTTTTTCTTTATAAAAAAATTTTCAGGGTATTAACAATGTACAGCAAAAGACAACTGCGCAAGTTACGGCTAACTGAAAAAAGCAACTAAGAGCAAAAAAAATCAATTGATGCCTTTTTCATGGACACCATCAAAAAAAAAAAGACTGCCTTGAAAGGATTGAAGAAATTTTATACCTCTTTACTTGGTAGGTCAAAAAATACGGGTATTGTAATATTTAAAAAATATTTTTTGATTTTAGAATCAATACAAGTTACAGCAGACTCTGGCCCAGCAGAATTCCAGATGCGTAATGCAATGAAGTTTCAAAAAAATCGCAATTTTAAAGCTGCAACCACCAAACCACTGTAATTTATAATATTAAATTAAAATTTAGTACTAAAATTTTGTTAAAATGTATGAAGAATATTTGTTCCAGTGTGTTAATTACTTACTTGTGATTTCATACCCGACTTTTAAAAATAAATCAGCACTGAATTCATGTAGATTTTTAAAAAATTCACCCCTGATTTCGGGCATAACTTTTCAAAATCAATCAGCAATGAATTCATAGCTGATTGTTACGGCTAAGCTTCAGGCCTGAACGCCCTTAACTCTTATTTGCTTTACTTTAAGGACATATGAGGTATCGGTATATGAGAGCATAAAATTGAAATTCCATTTTAAATTAATTATTTTTAAAACAAAAATTGACAAATAATTTTTATTTAAAAATGGAAAAATATTGATAATAACTATAATTTCATTATTATAATTTTAATGTCCAGAAATTACATTAAAATTTAATTTTTTTAACAATAAATAAGAACATTATTTTTTTGTAATAACCCTTTCAAGAATATTATATATGGCCGTGCAATTCATCTTAAATGTTTATTTTGCTATAAGATTTCTTAAACCCCTTTACTCTTATTTGCAATCCCTTCTGCCGCAATCGTTGTAGAAGATACTTACCCGAAGCTGAGAGCCCTAAGAAAATTATCCTTTAAGATAATGTGCATTAAGTTCCAAAAAAAGCTGAATTAGTCTCAGTATTTTTCAGGCTTAAAAACGTTCCATAAAAACTCGTTTATGTTTAATTTTTCATTTTTTTTATTATTATATACTTTATATATACCACACTGTTTGGCCTATTTTATTATTATTGATTTATTTCTAAATTTATGACATTTGCTGCAGTTACACTTACATTTATCAATATTTAAGAAATAAATTTAACACTAGGTTCATTTGGCCATAACTAAAAATTATTAAATTTTTACAAGCCTTCACATTATGCTCACATACAATACTTAAATAAAATCGAATTAAAAGTTTAAATTATAATAATTATTTACAATTTTTTATTTTTGCATATATTATCACCACAAATGCAACGTAAATCTTGAATGCACTTTAAAAACTTGCCAGCGCTCCAGCTCCGACTTCAACTCGACTTGACTGCTATGCACAGTAGCTACATGCCACCAGCTTCTCAATCGTCGCTCTTGGTCACAACGGACACAGGCGTTGAGGCATTGCTGCTGCCGCCCGCGGCGCTGCCAGCGCTGCCTATCAGCAGCGGACTGCGCGGTGAGGTGGAGCCCGTGGCGGTCAGCGTGACGCCACCAGAGACCAGTGTCGTGGTGCCCGGCAAAAGCGTGTTGGGACTCTCGCGTGGACTGCTGTTGCTGCAGGGCGGGCTCACCTGTGAGACGGAGTGCAAGGACAGATTCTGTGGATAGCCAGCAGAGGCAGCCGCTGCGGCAGCCGCAGCCGAGTTACTAGCTGCCGCCGCAGCAGCAGCAGCGCCAGCGCCAAAGATGCCATTAAGATTGCTCAGACCCATGTACTGCGACAGCAGCGTATGGAAGTTGGGCAGCTTATAGTGCGGCATCAGCTGCTGTGGCAATAGCGCAGGATTGAAATGTTGATGCAATGCAAAGTGCGGTGGCCAGAACTCGGCGGGTAGCGCTGGATGACCAGATAGCGCATGTGGCGGCAGGGGTATGCCCATTGGAAACTCCGGCAGACCTGTAAAGGAAATAAACGCCGTGATTAGCGAGCGATGTCTATAAAGAGTTTACGTGAGGAGTGGGCGACGCGTGGCATGCAACATGCACGCCCCGCTAATCAAAATTGATTTCTATTTTTTAATTATGTGAAACACGTTATTTGGAAATTAGCCAAGTTAGCAGAGATGCAGTGAGAGAGTGAGTATGAGTGGGAGTGGGAGTACGTACCTTGGTCGGGCAGCAAGTAGCCAGCCTTATCCTGATTCATAAATTTCTCACGTTTTCGCCATTTGGCGCGTCGATTTTGAAACCAGACCTGCAAAGAAGCAAAACCAAAGTTTGAGTTGAGTATGTGAGCGGGAGAGAGTAAGCAGATGTGTGAGTGTAACTTTGCGTGTGTGTTAGTAACAGGGTTGCATTGTACAAACTTGTCGAGAGTCAGTTAAGGACAGTAGAGCGTTTTTTTTCACTGAACAAGTTTCTTAGATGAGGATGAATTTGCAGTTGTTCGACGGTCGGAAAAATTTCTATACTAGGCATCTTTTTAGATAAGAAATATATTATATGTACAGTAGAACTTTCCTATTTCTTTCCCATATTTACACGGAAGCAAAGAATTGGATCGCTGTATAGACAATTCGTTATACAGAAATATTTACGTTTTTTTACATTTTTCAAAGTTTTTAGAGTTTTTTTTTTAAATTTTTTTTTTCTTTTCTAGTTTTTTTAAGATTTTTTTTTTATTTTAATTTTTTTTTTTTTTTTTTTGTATTGGCAATTTTTTAAGATTTAAAAAGTTGTTTTTTTTAAAGAAATCAGTGCTTTTTGTTTGGATTAAATTTTTAAAGGTCTTTCGTAGTCTTCTTAAACATTTAGGGATTCAAAAAAAAACTACATGGTAAGTCGACTCCAGAAATTCGCAACAATAAATTTTGTATCGCTTCTTTATTCTTTATCTTCTGAAATTTCATTAATTTTTAGGAGTTGCCCATATGATTATGATGTTTTTTTTTTTTAACATCCTGATGGCCTACTTGCTTTGGCTACAAACCCTTTATAATTTACAATTTACTTTATAAATAAATAAAATATAAAAATAAATAATCTCTTTTTTTTTATTATGAAATTTAATTCAAATGCGTAGAGAAAAATTATTTTAACAAAAGTTCTTACGTGAGTAAGTCAACTTTAGATAACTTCGATTTTTTGTTATAAGTTCAAAATAAACTAAATCTTTTACGAATAAACAATGTACTGAAAAAATGAATAATAGGAAGAAGTTCGTTGTAGGGTTGTAATAAGTGAAATTTCACAATATAGAAATTTATCATTCTATCATTATTTTTATAGTTCGTTATAGCGTAGTAAACCTGTATAATACTTTATCAGAAATTCTTAAAAGTTTACGCCACTGCTTTTTGCCTTAAAAAATTAAAATCCCCTTGAAAACGAATTTAAAACTAATAAGTCGTATTTTAAAGAAACCTCTTTGAGGGTTTCAACCATATGTTTCATTAGCAATTAAAGCAAACTCACTGAAGCTAACAAAAATATGAATTATAATGGAAAATTAATGAACTTGTATAAATATTCCGAAATTAACTAATTTAAAATTCGATTTCATTAAAAAATCACTAAAAATTAGCAAATACTTTATAATAAATAAAAGCTTCGACCCGTTTTTTGATATTTTAAGGCAATTTATCTAAAAAGTTCTTATTATGAAGATATCTAAATTGTAGTAATATTTGCTTAAAAATTTCCGTTTCTTAATTAAGAAAAAATTATCCAAGAATACATTTTTTATAAATGCTTCCCACAAAAGTTTTAATGTCTCAGTTTAGGCAACTGTACCTGAATTGTTGCAAGAGTTGGCAACCCTATTGCGCGTGTGCTTTTTGCATGCAAGTGTGAACCATGCACATTTGGCCTAACGTCTTTTAATTGGCCTGACCAATTGGACTCCCATCTACTAGGTTGGTATATTGAACTTGGTTGTGCCTCAGTCAAAAAGTTCATCAATTGCTGCAGACTGCGTCTATGTCAATACAATAGCATCCAATCGGAAGTGTGCTACTCCGATTTGCTACGGTCCTTGTCTCCCTGTGAGTGTGCGTGTGTCAATTTTGAGGGGGAGGGTGTCTGAATGTCCTGAATGTTGCATTTTTGGACGTTGCCAAAGGGTTGGTGCTGTTGTGTCTGTCTACGAGTTGCAGCTAGTTAGTTGAAAATAAGTCAACTGTTTTGCAATCATCTTGTGTGGCAAGTAAGTGAGATATTTAGTCTCTGGCCTCATCAACTCATTGTGTATGTCAAAGTGGGCGTAACTCAAGGCATTTCCGTAAGCATTTGAAATAAGGACATGTCTCTGTGCACTGTGTCTATGTATTAGTTGCACATATTAAGAAAATTAATTGTTTGTAAATTGAAATCACTTAACAACTGTGAAAGAGTTGTGCTCAGATATGTAGACATGGCCTGAGAAATGCAAACAATTATAGACACCCTATATTTTGTGGCGGAAGACACACATACACACGCATACACTCACGGACAGCCGTATAGAGACAGCATCATTACGCAAATGCGACAACATCATTGACAGCAACAACGACAACAATGTGTTCAGCAAAGCGAGTAGTAAATTAGCAACGATTTCCTTGCTATAATTGCTGCCAATTATTGTCCTGCGTGTGTGTGTGAGTATCTATGTGCAACCCTTGTGGCTTGAACATACAGATACATACATATGTGTATCTGGTAGCTCGATTTTGTATTGTAGATTTTAATTGCCAGTAGGCGCAATTATATTTATAATGTGACTGACTTTGCCTGCCAACTGCAAATCGCTTTTTATGCCACAGAGCCGTAAAACTTGAATTGCGGATATCCGTTTTGCATTTATCACACATGTATGATCAAATATATTACTAGATAGTATATGCATATAAGTACATACTGGTCAAATGAATACAACTTGGCAAGCCCTGTGTAAAAAAAGCAAAAGGCAAGAAAAAATGGAAATCTTAAAATCGGCAGTATGAAATGTTTCATTTTATTTTGTCATATCGTAAAAAAAGCATTTTTCTGTTTTTATTGTTTTACACCTAAATCAAAAAGCTAGAGGAATTTTAAAATTCGGAGTTGGGCAAAAAAGACAAGTATTTTGTACAAAATTATTTTGATTGATTTCTTATTATTTACTTTTCGAAATATGCTAAAAAAAAGCACCTCATTCAAAACACAAAACCACATTATTAAAAAATTCATTTAATTAATGTGACGTCACATAGCCTATGACCAACAGAGAATCAAGTTGCTCTAATCGATATAAGTATTGTTTTTCGTATTAAGATAAGCATTAGAAGTTACGTGCTTTCAGATGAACGCACATACATGCATCATTAAAAAAAAATTTTTTTTTACTCGGAGCTTAATGTTTTATTGATGATACCTCATGCAACTAATGTGACGTCACATAGTCTATAACCAGCGGACTGCTAAGACGCTACCTCAACGATACCTCATTTGTTCAACTACGATAAGCCCTTTAGAAGTTACGAGCGAGCAGACGAATATACGTCAAACACATAACGATACTTTTTGCTTCGCCGTAGTCGAGTAAAAAAAAGAAATAAATAAGGAAAAAAATATGCGAAGACCACACTATGCTTAAAATTGCTCGCGTTAGTGAAAAAGAAATAAAATAGAAATCGCTCTAAGTTTCAAAACATTCCGAGAGCACAGTACGGAAAAATATAGGAGGTATTGAGTAAGCTCCTTTTTTATAATATGCATGCCTGGTCTGGAATTCGATTCCGAGTTGTCGATTTTACAAAGCAATTTGTCGTCACACAAGCCATACACCATGCGATTGGTTGTACAACTTGGCTGTATATCGAGCAGGTTTTACAAACGATTGCATCGCGTGTGGGGTCTTTGTATAACATTTTTTTTGGTTGTACCATAAATCAAAATGTTGTATTTTATCGATAAACTGGCCCAGTCGCATGACTCATCGGAAAGTATGTACAGTAGGCGTTCGGAAAAACTCTACAAGTGTAACTATAACGATAAACTATATTGTTCATAAGACAATTCGTAATTACAATCTAAATCTAAAAAGAGGCATGAGAGTGATTTGTAACTTGAATGAAATAAATTCACTTTTGAACTACGCGAAAAACTTTTTTATTTAACACACGAAGTTCCAAAATTGTCTGCTGGGAAGAGCAACAAAAAAAAAAAAAAATACAAAATAATGTCAATTTTCAGCAAAAGAAACCAAGAAAAAATTTTGAAAGACTTCTATAAAATATTGAGAAAATTCCAACTTAACGATAAGTTCACCATAAAACTACATGATATTCTTAAATCTTTGATACAAGCAGTTTGTGTCCACTATTTTAGTCCATGTAATTTTAAAGCCAAAGCTTAGGGCAAGAAAACAGCAAATATGAGAATTACATTCGGCATACCAAGTACTAAAAGGTAAGCAGGTGTTCTGGGGACCTCAATTATATTCGCAAAAAAAACTTCTAATAAAATTATAAAAAAAAAAAACAATTCATCTGAACTACGATTTTTGACAGTTTTTCATATAGAAAATACCATGAAAAAATTCAAATTACTCAAATTTGACGTTAATCTTCGACTCTTAAAGTTTTGATTTTAAAAATTTGAATTTTTGCAGTTCATTGTAGATTTTTTGTTCTAAAATAATAATCTCGAAAAAAAACATCAACGGTGACGTCAGCATACAAAGAGAAACGTATCCAAAAAACACGTTTTCTAAGCGTTTTACACAATTTATGATAAAACGAATATTGCACAAAAAATGTTTTGTGCCAATTCCTATAATGGTTCACAAATTTACAAAAGAAAGTGTTGTAATTACAATCTATCAAAATTTGCTTCAAAAATGTGCTTTAATGACGTTAAAAACAACGTTCGTCGCTTAGACGAGTCGTTGTCATTTTACGACAAGTAATAATAACGTTGTCTTTCCAGTTTGAAATTTATTTGCTTGAAAATATTTTTGTATAGAAAATCTTCAACATATAGGTATGCTGCAGCAGTTCCTTGTATTCAGTACTGAGCGCCAGTTAGCTTCGCGCGCTCTTTAAGCCTTATATAAGCGTTGTTAAGATCTCATGGACAATTTTAAAACTCTATTAAAAGCAAAACCAATTTGGTAAACTTTTAAACGCAGAGCCCTGCGCGCTTGACAGTTTATATTTTTTTAAATCCCAAAATAATTGCCCACTTGTCAACCCCTTTTACGAATAATATTCCTTTAAACTGAAAATCAAACTGCTCAGATTTGTTACTGTTCAAGTGCCGGTCATGTAAATCCCTAGCGAAACCAAAAAAAAAAAGCATACCATGTACCCATATAACGTATGCGAATCAATGACCAATTACGCTTAATCCGCCAACAGATACAAAATACCATGAAGCGCACAACAGTTTCAAGCATTTCCAAGTAACACATCTGAATATATTTGGTATAGAGCAGACGTAATCCTCTCGTAAGCGTTGTGTATGTGGAGTGTGTATAGGTCAAGTTTTATATATATATTTTTTTCGTAAGCCTTATGTATTTAGTTGTCAACAAGCAAAGCGATTTGTTTATATAAAGCGTTTGTATTTCAAGTGAAATCAAATTGTGCAAGGATCAGGCAATCAAAAATGCGCGTGAGGCACCCTAATTGCGCGTGTGTAACCGTGTGTAAAAACTACCACCCTAGAGACCCGGGTACTTGTAAGTGTTTATCCAAAATGTAGAGTTAATAAAAGTACTAACACCAGAAACTAGTCAGCAAAAAGATACCCGCTTAATCAATTGGAAAATCACAATGTGGCAGCACCCCTTGAGGCACAACCCCTGTGACACTTACGAAAACAATTATCTATGTTTTGTATACAAAGCGAGATTTAAGTGTTTTAAAGACTATTTATAAATTTAGCGCAGAAATTAAATTGTTGGGGGGGCTAATTAAAATATATTTTCTGTTCTTTAAGCTGCTTAACTTTTTGGCTGTAAATCGATTGATTTAAAAAAAAAAAATTCCAGCCATATTAAGCCGTAAATAATTATATAATCGCTTAGACAAAAGCCAAATTTGTAACTGCATTCGTATCTGTATCTCTATCTGTATCTGTATCTTTTTATTGAATTACCTGCACGCGTGCTTCACTCAAATCCAAACGCATGGCCAGATCCTCCCTTGTGAAAACATCCGGATATTGTGTCTTCTCAAAGGCGCGCTCCAATTGATGCAATTGAAATGTTGTAAATGTTGTACGAGATCTAAACGCAACGAATTCAAGAGATACAACAACAAAAACGGACAACATTAGCGATTGTTTTTTATTTGTTTGCTTTTTAATAGCGCTACAATAGCTAATACGATTTTATCTGCTAAGCGGATTGTATCTAATTGTTACTCACCTACGAACTTTACGCGGACGCTCCATATCACCAAGATCGTGTCCATTATTAAGACTCGAGGAGAGCTCATCATCGTTATCGACATCCAGGCCGTTGTCGGTGTTGGTTGGTGAATCCTCGCGTTTGTTGACTGCTTGTTGTTGTTGCAAGAGTTGTTGCTGTTGTTGTTGTTGTTGCTGATGTTGCTGATGATGATGTTGTTGTTGCTGCTGATGATGATGATTAAGTTGCAACAGACTGTTGTTATGATTGTTGTTGTTGTGCAAATGATGTATGTGATGTGAGTGTTGATGGGTTATAAGCACATCATTGGTATCTGTCGAGAGTAATAAAATGCGAACAACTATTAGTTTCTATTCAAGAGATGCATTGATAAGGATTAAGTCCAAAAACACGTATTTCACGCAAATTCTGGGTCTAAAGGTTTAGGTTTTTAAAGCTCGAAGTTAAACTCAAAAAACAACTATTCTGCAAAGCGCTTTAGCCAAAGCACCCAATAATTTCAAATGGTAATTTTTTAAAAGTTATTGCTAAGATTAATTTTTCGTTATCTAAACTATTTAAAGATATTTTAAAATAAAGGAAAAAACTAAATTTAAGATTTTTTGTGACATTTTAAAAATTTAGAAAGCCTATATTTTAGAAGCTTGTAAAACCTACGAAATAACACGCATAATACCAAGCTTTCCATACCAAAATGACAGATAATTAAGTATACTGTTGCTGGGTCTTCTCAACTATTAATGCAAAAGATACAAGTTTTCTTTCTACAGTATTTAAAAAAAAAATGATTTATTATTTCAAACAATATATTATTTATTTTTAAAATATTTACCAAAACATTTTATTACAAAAATATTTGAACATAGTTCAAAATTTGTACGAGTTAGAAAAGTTCTTAATTGTCATACAAAAAAGGCTTTGCTAAAGAGCTGGTATATCCCACGAAAAAAAAACTTATAATTCTACAGCAAATGTATCAAGAATTGAGAACCATGTATAATAAATTTAGCTCTGAGCACATTCTGCGTTTCACAGAATTTAACGAAATAATTTAGTAACTGCATCTTACTATGAAAACGAGCAATATACATACATATATGCAATACCTTCAATTCAGAATTTATTTATATTTTATGTGCTGACAAAAAAAAGGTTATACAAAACGAAAGAGGAGCTATACTGACATACACAGATAATTTATTACAGGTAGAAAACTGGCTTCCCTTAAAAAACTTAAAAAAAAAAAACTTGCGAAATCCTGGTGGCTTTCGGAACAGCCCTGAGCTACCGTAGCCTCCAAACTCATTATCCCATCTCTACTACCCATTATATCTTCTTGAAACATTTAAATTTATTTTAATTTCAAGATACTATAGAAACCTTTTAAGAGGCAATGTGCAGCTTTATTCTGAATACTACTAAAATTAAAAAAAATATTATATCGTAACTCTCTGTTATACTTAAAAATAAATAAATTAAAAATATATTAAGCAAACTTATAAATATTAAAACCTCACATCTATTTTTCAAATTCGTCAAGTGATTTCGGAATTCACAGCAGAGAAGTCTATCCCATTGAATATCAAATATTTTACTAAAATGCGTTTTCAAATATTTGATATTTGGTATTCGACAGAAGTATATTACAACATTTTCGGAAAAGTATCTTTTAGCTTTTCGGTTTTAGACATAAGATTTAGTAGACTTTAAATCTACATCTGATAGATTCTCCTCTGAACCATAAGTTTCTGCTACGGGATAGGTACATTGTAACCATCCGTATCAAAATGGGATCATTTACTGTATTTGTCTGTCAGGATTATAACTTGACAGCAGTCTCCACCTTACCAAACCCATCATATCAACATCCCTATCGACGATAAATCAATCTTTACTAATATTTATTATTTTGCCGAATATTTTACGATATGTATTTTTGAGTCTTAGATAGTCCATTGTCAATGTAACTAGTTGTTTCACCGAAATCATAATACTAAATATTTTTCCGCGAAAAAACGCATAATTTAAAATATTCAAACAATTCAAAAAGTCGAAACAACAAGAATTCAGGATTTTTCAAAGGTAGACATCTACGGAATATCTAAAGAATACTAGACAGCTGCTCGGCTTGCCAAATCTTTTAAAAAAAAAAAATAGTACAGTCAAACTTGCGTTATAACGAAATTTTTCCATATTATGAATTTTTTCAAGTACTGCTCTTATGGTCTTTCGCTGGCCGAAAAGCCTAGACTTCGATAAATATCGATAAATGCGCTCTCAAAAATCTTAAGAGTATTTAGCAGCTATGTGGCTGCACAAATAATCTATGATTTTTGAGTGCACTAAAACTACACATCTAACGAATACTAGGCAGATGTACATAAGAACCAAATGAACTTCCCAATAACGCACTTACCCATTACTAATTTTTCTAATATATTACGAATTTTTTCAAGTACCGCTTTTATGATCTGAATTTTCTATAGGCCGAACCAATAATCTGCAAAGTTTTAAAAAACAATTGAATTATGCGTTTACCAAAAAGTTACCAAAAATTCATTGCAACTCTGTTTTTTATTCCCACGAAAGCCCTACAAAATTTCAATATTAAGTGTGCAAACAATGCACGAAATAAAGTGCTTTGAAAGTATTTTTATAACAAAAATCAAATTGCAAATGCCATACAATTGATTTCGAGTGTGCCAAAGTTTGCAATTTTTGTTTGACTTTGAAATAAACATACAAAAAAAAAAAAAATAAAATAAAAACCAAACCGAATTGCAAATCTACAAAACGTGAAAAATGTAGCGCTGAAGTTTTGTATTTATTTTTTTTTTTGACAGCTGTGCGAAGTTGAAAGTGCGTGTGTGTGTGTGTGTGTGCGATATTCATTGAATTGTAACTGAAGTAGTAATATCCTGATTGAATGCAATGACTTCAGGATTTGCTGGCACTTTAACCCCCTTGCCGCAAATTGAGTTTCCAAATACTTTTAACTCACTCAAACTTGAGTTAACTTTTAATGTGCGCCAGCAAATCGATAAATCGAATCAAATGAAATAAAATTGTAGCTACTACTACATAACCCTTTTACATAGTTTTCGCTCTTAAATGTTTTCACACGCCAGTACATTAGAAAGAAAGCTGCAAAACGTTTAGAATCTTTTTCAAATTCAGAACATGTAATCAAATTTTAATGAACCTCAAATTAATAATCTGCACAATGCAAACGATACGACAAGATTGCTGCAAACAAAGGCGACAGGCGCGCAGCAGGATATCAGCAACTCAGTTTCCTACTGCCTTTAATTTTTTTTTTCCAAACTCATGTTCATATTTCGTAACATTCATGCCGCTTGTTGTGGCAAAAAGGTAATTTCCAAAGCATCAAATTACGTGTCAAGCAGCACGATGATTCTCTGTATGTAGACGCGATGAATTTGGGCTACAATTTGTCAGCCGTAAACGTTCCTCACGCTGATGTGCTGCGATACCCTGCGATATCCTGTGATATCCTGCGGTGCACGCACGTTGTCACAAAATTGTAACCTTGTTGCGTGTTGTTGGGTGCTGCACCTCATTGCCTCAATGCCAATCTAATTATGGGCTCTAATGACGCATTTTGCCTTATTATGTTTACGTCTGCCATAATAAACTACGAGGAGCATGCTTTGATTTGCTTTAAAATGTTTTTTTTTTATTACTTTCCTTATATGTTACACTTTTTTTTGAAGGCGTTGTAGTGCACTGGGTGTACATTACAGACGCGTATACGCTGCGGGCATTCGACCACGCCCACTACAAAAGGTTAACAAAACACGCCCTTATGAAGCTGTTATACTTTTTACACATAGATATGAGCTCAATATGTAAGAAACAACTACGTCCCAGTTGAGCATGCCTTAATTTGCATATGTTGGGCACACAAACAGATACATACGTTCACACAGATACACACATGGACACTCATCGATCGGTAGTTGGTTTATATAAGCAAGCAGCTGAAGGTTATCCCTACGCAGTTTAAGGTATTTAACGACTGAAAGTCTTCATATACAATATGCAAGATTTTAATTAGCATATAAAAATTATATAATCAAGGATTTTATAATATTGCATATATTTAATTTTTAAATAAGCCCAAAACGGATCACAATGTAATGGTCTAGGTGGCCTGTAAAAAGTAAATAAAGATGATATTCATTGCATGTGATTTCTTCTTATCTCGAGACTGCAAGACTTTGGTCGAAGGACATTAAGAAATAATACAGTAATAGCTGCCTCAGGTTATTGTACTTAAGCTTATATAGGGTGGGCCATCTGTTGGTTCGTTTGTTAGTTGCATTTTATTCGTGTATTTTCCAACAAAATTAGTCAAATGTATATTTGGTATATAAGTGTGAAACTACTCATTTATGTATGAAAAATAATATCGCTGGCTCTATAGGCTCTTATTCGAATATCGTAATTTTCAATGACTTTTTTTCGATAAAAACTCATCTGATTGTTCTCCTATCCATTTGACGAATAAGCGACGCTGATAATAGTCCGTGGGCTGCAATTGTTACGTCCTTTGAGTCTTTTAAGCGTGTAAATGCAAATCCGCATGCAAAATTCGACGCAAAGTGGCTCTAGCAAGATGTAATTCTTGCGACGATGCCGCGTCGATGTTCCCGGCGATTCGTCGAAACTAGCCTTAACCATGTTTTTACGCCTTTACCACTTTTACGAATTATTCGGTTGTTAAACGATCCATGAATAAAATTGAAGAGCATCCACTTTGGACGGTTATGTTCCGAATTATGAGTGTTTAACAACCAAACCAACAGATGGCCCACTCTTTATTTACTATATGTGAAGATTTAAAATGAATGCCTTCAACACCTCCACTTTATTGATCATGCAATGATTTTTAGATGAACGATCTGAACGTTATATTAGCCCAACCCAAGCCAAACATGAAGCAACTCTTTGTAAAACTGGGCTGTTTATCGAGCAGGTTTTGTATCGTGTGGTGGTCGTTGATTAAATTTTCGTACGACAAATCAAAATACCTATTAAAATTTTTCAATAAACAATCACATTGTACAACCAGTCGCATCATGTATTGCCTTACCTTTTTTTATAATATGTTTTTTTCTATAATATCATTTAATATAATACATATCATTCAAAATTAATTTATTGAAACCAACCCTCATCATATATTAGAAAGATTTTGCTAGGCAACAAAAACGGTCAAGGATGAAAAGAAAAATAATTCAAAAAATTAAGTCGAATACGAATACAGTCCAATTTTTTTAGCACGCTTTTCAAGATATCGTAAGTAAAATATACGAAAAAAAAAATTTCGGCAGTCTATAAATCCTATTATATTATTTTTTGTATAAAAATAAAAAATAAAATAACTTTGAAAAAATTCATGTTGAATTAAAATCTCTTATTAAATTAATAATTTTATTGTTTAAGCATTTAACATTATCAATCGTATGTTTATAATCAAGAGTCCTATACTTAATTATGTAAGACTGTCTCATTATTATTATAAGTCAGGCGCGGACGACTTTGAGATACTTTCTACCATCATATTGCAATCTAATTTAGTTTATTGCTCCAATTTGCATCTTCATAAAAACGAATTATTCCCTGACAACCTTATTTTGACCGATTGGTCCTATAAAGGCTACATGTTATAGATTTGCCTTACAGATACAGGTTGCACAATGTGATGTCCAGAAAAAAATAAACTTTTAGCTGATTGAAATGTATAATATTTCTATTAAGTTTGAAAGATGATTTAAAATATGGTTTATTTTTTCGAAAATTTAAAACTATCTTTTTTTTTTAAATTTATAAATCAAAGCAAATATTTAAGCGACCGATAATCAATTTTGAAGTAGGACAAAGTAATATTAAAAATTTATTAAAGCAATTATAAGTTTAATATCATTTAATCTATTAAGTAAAAACGATCGTTTAAACAATTAAAATATGTTTTTGATATTTTAAGTGTCCTATTTAGGACTTTCAAAACCAACAGCTCATAAAGTGTATCGAATGCCTTTAATTTCAACAACTAAATGATCGCGATAGGACATTGCTTAAAAAAATAATGCCCTATCGCGAACATTTAGTAGATGAAATTAAAGGCATTCGAAACATTGACAAATTTCATATTGTTGATGATATTTGCAAAAATTCATTTCATTTGAAGTATTTTAAATTGTTTAAACGCACCCTATCACATGGATTTAGATATTTTTGATATATATATTATAGTATTTTGACACTTATGTCTTATATACAAATTCTTTCCCGTTCATACAGCTCCACTTTCGGAAAAAACAAAAAATGTATTTTTGAACAATCGATCTGCAATGAGTTAACAACTCTCTTATCTTAGTTGATAATCAGCTATCAATCCCATAAAAAGTTTAAAAAGGAGTTTCTTCGGAGCCTTCTTTCTGTACATTCCCTCTTTGGATAAGGTATAAAAGCGAAACGACGAATAGCTCTAGTCCTCTCTTGCTGTACCAGATAAAAATTAAACTCCCTATATTTCTATGCTTGGTTTGGAGCTTATTTCTTCAGATGAAGCAAACTCAAAAAAATGTAAATTTATTTTTAATAGTTTACAAATATCAAAAAAAGTAATATACTCTCAGTATCTTTGTTGAGAATCAGCTATTAATCCCAAAATAAACAGAAAAAGTAGCTCCTTCAGAGATCCTTTCCCTCTTGGGCACACTCTGCACTGCCTCCTGTACATTCCCTATACACAAGTGAAACTACCTACAACTCTTAACTTGGTTTGAAGCTAATTTTATCTGTTGAAGCGAAATCCGAAAAATGTAAACGAATTAAAAATTTCCGCTCAACTCTTTTTTAAAAATGTTTGGAGAAAAAATATAATATATTTTTCAAACTTAATAGCTTTGAAAAATATCTAGTTGATGCCGACGCATTCACTACTTCATCATACAAATCTGTCAAAAATCTCAATATAGTGATCGAATCTTAAGTCTATTATTTTCATTTACTTCATCCACTACTACTTACCACTTCGTTTTGTTTGATTGCCCAATATCTGATCGATGCTGTAGACGGCGCGTGGTCGCGAGACGGGACTCTCCTGTACGGGGCGCATGGCTGGTGGCATGATGGGATGTGACGTGGTTGTGGTCATCATAGTTCAACAATGGTAGTAGCCAAGCAGTTGCCGCTTCGAGCTCAAATTTTATGGCACGCACTTACTGATATGTACTAAGATTCTTAGTACTTTAAGCGCATGGCATATAGTTGACCCAATATTTTATTTCATTTATTTTGTTATTAACAATTGCATACGTTTTTAATTGGCATGTAAGCTTTTGTATTTAAATTATATTTTTGTTGTAAAACACGTGTATTTTGATTGCTCAGCTTGTCTACGTATACGTAATTAAATTTGCAACAAATTTACAAATTAGCGCGCGCACGCACATAAAATAGTTTAGTTAATTTAATTTAGTTATTATTGTAATAATAACTTATATTAGTATTGTTGTTGTTGCTGGCGTGCGACTACGTTTGGTTCTTTGGAGCACTCTAAACGACACGTACGCTCGTAACGATCAACAACCACCGACTGAGCTCGGTTAGTGCTGAACGTTTGCATTAAATACGTCAGTCTGGGTTTCCGGTGGCAAGTGTCTGTGTGTCTGAATGAAAAGGGGCGAGGCGCCTGCTCGTGTTATCCTTATGCCTGTCTGTATGCTGGTCTGCCCGCCTGCCCTGCGCTGCTCATTGCTCTCTCGCTTTAACCAATAACTGAGCGTGGGGTAGTTTCATTGCCATTGGTTTGGTTGTGTGTGTGTGTGTGCATGAGAGAATGCGTAAGTGCTTGTGCGCTTTACAGGTAGACTCACACACACAAGAGGGGTGTTGCTCTCACACATAGACAATCTTGTGCTCTCTCAGGCATAGTTGGCAACACTTTTGCTTGTTGTTGCTACGTTTGCTTATTAATTTTATTTATTTGACAAATTTCTCTCATTAAAACGAGTTTAGTAGCTATTGTTGTTGTTGCTGCTGCTTCCTCCATCTCTTTGCTCTCAGCTGCTGCTTTGCGCTCTCTTGCGCATAGACAGCTACCATCCTGCTCACTCCAATCCTGCGCTCGCAGCCATCAACAAATCAAAAACAGGTTCCCATCAAAAAGATTGTTTTTCTTACCTGAACATTTTAACAGCTCAATGGTCGCTTTATTGTAGGTAACGCCATTTCTATAGCATATTTCCACAAAAAAAAAAAAAAAAATTATTATTTCCGCTTTTTTATGCACTCTGGCTTTGGCTTTAATTGGCCTGGCCTGTCCTGACCTGCCAGCTACCTTCTTTGGCCTAGATTATGTTTATATGGCCATCATAAAATGTGCATTGTGCAGCTTTGGCATATTTTATGGCCTCTTGTGGGGATTAAATGTGTTCAGCACTTCATTGAACAATTCAAAATGCTCAATGAATCCCTTTACTTAACCAACGCATAGGGTTTGCCGTAGAGGTTCATTGATTAAACAGATCTACGTGGGATTTTGTGCAGTTCTGGCAAGGAAGTACAGTCAGGTTGTTGGCATGTGTTTACAAAAAAGGATTTCATTTTGGTTAAATTCGCATGAAAGTAGTTTTGGGTAGCATGATTTTATTTTTATGGCTGCGGTGTGATGGAAGATTTCAGCACTTTACTCGACAAGCTGAAGGTGACGTACCAAAGCCAAACATTTTTTTATGCATCTCGTTTTTAGTCCCGCTTTAGTTTACGGCAAGGCTGTTAAATTGAGAAATCTCTTCTTAGATTAGCTTAAACTATTTTAATCTTAATCGTTGATGGTCTACATGGAACAGTACATGGTAAATTCGCTTTTTTGTTGTTTTTCATCTTTAATCTTTATTATATGAATTTTAATTCAGTATTTATATTGACAATTCCTTGACAGAAAAAAGCTACTGTTAAACTTAACAAGTCACTACAAAATTTGAAACGATCCATTTCAGAGCAGAAGGCGGTATATAAATATTAGTTATTCTTAAGAAAATATTGTATGTTAATTTGTCCGATGGATTTAATTTTTCACCTCCTTTTTGAGATATATATGAATCGGTTCACTTTAATTATGAGTTTCAACATGTGTTAAATACTTATAGTTAGGGAAAACTGCATGCGACCCGATGGATATATTGTGCTCCCTACTAGCCCTAGAGCTCCTTGACCACACAAATTCCCAAAAACTTCACTTTTTGGGAGCACAATCTGCAGGTATGTGCTGGAAGGTTTCCTCCTCAAGTTCAAATAACTTTCATCTGCTCGAATTCCCGTTGCACATAATACTCAGCTGTTTGCTAAGTCCGTAGTCAGTATACTTCTTGAACATATCCTAGTTGAAAAAGGAGGAGTTTCTTGGCTCGCCATAGACCTGACGTGCTGATCCAGTCTGATACAAGTCTGGATCTTTCCACTTCTTTTGCAAATATCACTGAAGAATTCAGGCAATATTTATGAATTCGCCAGGAATTTTCTTATGTGCTGGAATCCATCTAAGGGTGACTCTACTCCATTGTCCTAGATCTGGTTAATTATAATCAAAAACAAAACAAAAATTATATTATATTTTAAGACCCTGTCCCCAACGTTCTTATTATTATTTATTAATTAAATCAAAAATAGTTCTTAAACTAATACGTACCTACTAATAGAATGTATAGGAACGCATTAATCTTCAGGTCATATGTCTCTAGCTGCTCGTATTTTCTTTCAACATAATCGAGTGTATCTTGACGATTAAGCTCCTACCAAAGGCTTAAATAAAATTACAAATTTTAATTTCAATTTCAACAGTATCATGACTGATTATAATAATCAGAGGATTTCTTAAAATCCAAATGTCCAAAATAAGAACTAGGGATACACAGCCTTACGGACACAGCTTTTTAGCTGGTAGACTAGGCTAGACAAGATGGCTGATCTAGTATTATGTAAACACGCTTGCCCCGAGTAGGGCCCAGCTTGGATTTAGTTAACTAAGTCCCACAGCTTAGATAGTCTTTTGCATTCCTCGCTTGGCCTTATGCAACTTACTTCTCTAAATAAAAGCATTAAAAGGTTGCATAACAAGACAAATGGCACAATACCAGTTCAAGACATTCCACAAAATTACACAATGCCTCATTTGTCTAAGCTGCAGAGACAACAGCCATAACGCCGCACTTGCCACAATGTCCAGTAGCCAAAAACTGCAACTATGTAGTGCCATTCGCCATACTCATCACATCTCTAATTTGTCGAAACTTGCACAATTCCTTTGTGCGTCGCATATAAACAATCTTGCACCTAACAATACGCGTACTTTCCACGAATCCAGCCACAAGCAGAGGACGCATGTTGCATGAGGTAGACGAAACATTGACAAAACTCATTAATGTGACAGATGTGTGACGCCGGCACCAACAGCAGCTTTTGTCCAGCGGCATTGTCTAAGGCCGTATGCACTGTACAGTGAGTGCCACAACACGGATTAGTCCTTGCGCATTAGCATACTCGAGGCGCTTAATCATATTTTCATAGGACGAGAGCAGATTTCATTCAGAAATCCGATTGATCATTCGTTTAATTTAGAGCTCACGGCTCGGAATGCTGTACTTAAGTTTTTGGCCCTGCTGCAGGCCCAGCCAATGCCTACCTGACATAATCTAGCCAAAAGGGCAGGATCTAGGCCTAGACGAAGTGCTTCTTTTTTCAAAATTATGCAAAATCATGCAGACTCTCTCGTTAATTATGAGCATGGACATGATCTTGCAGTTTTAAGCAATATATCTTGTGTAAATCGAGAACTTTAATTGACCTTATTAAGCAACTTGATGTAAACGTTTTTAGAAAAAACGCTAATTGACCAATAAAGATGATTTGGGCACGCCTGAAATTTTTTTTACTGCTCTAGTTAGCTGGATCTAGCGAGATTTTAATTGATCCAGCGATTCAGCGGATTCTCAATCATTTTTAAATACTCAGCTTCTTTGCATCTAGTTCTGTTTTTACACGGTAGATACGTTTCAAAACCGTGTAAAAAAAATATGATGTAGGTACATACTGAAGCTGCTATGAAAATAAATTAGAAAGGGGAATTCCCTCAGCAATTTCTAAAAAAATATTTTTCTTTAAAATTTCCATCAAATAGCTTTTTTTAATCATGCTTAATCGAATGAAATCGGGTAAAAACAGAATTGGGTTTTGGAAAAATCTTCGTATAGATGTAAAACTTTTCTCAAAAGCTTTTAGATATACATATTTAGATAGATAGACTCTAAAGCGCAGGAGGAAAGTTTTTAAAATTAATAGCATAGAAGTTTGAATATACTAGATATAACCATTAATAATGCTAGTACTAAAAATTCAGAGCATTGATAGCTTCCTAAAACACTTAAGATACAAAATTATAGCCTTTATCGAAGCTACAAAAGTTTAATAAGTTTTTGCACACGATATTAACTGCCCTAATGAGGCATCACCTACACTAGAATGAATACTCTATGTTTCCGCATGAATAAGCGGTGACTTTAATAGATAGAGACAGCAAATTTTTTTTCGCTATTTATTCGCAATCCTTTTCATATACAAAGTTAAATCTTCTTAACAAAAAATAATTGGGTATTCACGGTTGAGCAGTTGAAAAGTTGCACAAAAACTCAACTGGATAAAGCGTGAACGCCCTCTTTGTTAGTTTATGAGTTGAGTTGTTGTATTTGTGCTTCTTCATTCCTGACTTTTTTTAATTTTTAAATATAAAATTTGCCGCATTAACATCCTTTGAGGCATTAAAGTAAACTCAATCACTAAAAATTAGTATTTGCATAATTTTGTAAATTTAGAAATCAAAACGCACGAATCTCACTTGTTTATTCCAGTCAAATTTTTTTTTGACGCTTTATATATTACCAACTGGTTCAAAAATCCCGAAATATTGATGTGTTGAAAAACAACGTAAAACACTTTTTGCTCAACCAAACAGCTAGAACCTAGAATAGGGTCTGGTTTGGGGAAAAGTTTAGTTGAGAGTCGAAACTTAGCTCTCTATATTTTGTTCTTGCATAAACCTTCAACATTTCAATTCCCTGGCGAAAAGCCTTCTCAGTGATGATGCAGTAAAGAGGTTAAAGAGACGATCACTTATAAATTTAATTTCATAAATAGTTTAAGTTAATATAAGGGCCTAATTTGGCCTTATGGCAGTTTATGCCAAATGATGGCTCCAGCTGCACCCTGGATTGGCGACAATACATACCTGTGATAAATGCAACAAATAAAAAAAATATTTCAACTCCTCAACTCAACAGCAAACGTGAATACCTCTAAATAATATTAAAAAAAATCGTTCAAAATTGGTTAAAACCTTTTAGGTAGTTAGGTAAGTACAATACATCCCGAATGTATCCGTTGAATTAGCTTTTGTATTAAAAGAAATTATTCATAATTTTATGAAATTCGAGCGAGAGTCGAACTAGTGTATAAGGATCCACACAAAACATGTTTTGTAACGAAGACAAAGGTTCAAAAATAGGACTCAGACAAAAAAAAAACTTAACGCACCCACTCAATTATTGGTATAACCCGAAAACGTGATGAAATTTTAACAAATTTTAAACTGCTTGAAAAATGCAAAAATTCAGTGCGGAGCTCTATTTATCATTTATTTCCCTTATTCTATTTCATTTTATACCGTGAAACTAAAGTTTAAGACGACAAATTGCTTTTCCGTTTACGTTGGCTAACGATGATGCCCGACAAAGTGAACATTAGGGTGGCCATTTTTGCAACATCTCACGATTTTACTAACGCCACCCCCTAAAAAGTTTCATTTTTCCTGCATATAGCGCCTGTAAAATTTAAAAACGATCCGAATGTATTTGATGGGTCCGGCAATAGGTCAAAGGTCATAAAAAATGTTCATATGAATGCATAAATAGCGACCAAACCGTAAGTTTGACAAAAACATGTTCCAAATATAATCAATGGGTAATTCAATTATCTACAGCCGAGAAAGAAAATGATCGAACTCAGTTTAGTATAACCAGAGATATTTGCTGTTAAGTAAAGGCACTTTTTTTTTTTTTTTTTTTTAATTTCGAAAAATGGTTTTTTCAAAATATCTCGAAGCCCGTTTAATGAAAAAAAATTTTGACTGCATTTTCGGTTTTAGCATGTCATTTTACTACAGAAACGATTCCAAAATGTTAAGGATACCAACATTTTTTTTTATTTGTAAACTGGTGTAATTAGTCAATTTAATCAATTTTAGAGCTTACCAAATTTATTTAGGCCGACTCTATATTTTTTAAAAATTATGTTTTGGTAGTTATGAGACTTTTTGAACCATAATTTGTTTGATTGGAAATAAGTTTTCAAACTTTATGTACAACAATACAGTCAAAAACGGAAAAAGTGCGAGTTATGACCTTTGACCTATTGCCGGACCCATCAAATACATTCGGATCGTTTTTAAATTTTACAGGCGCTATATGCAGGTACAAAGGAAACTTTTTAGGGGGTGGCGTTATTGATATCGACGGTTTAAAAATCCTCCATACCAGCGGCGGCCACCCTAGTGAACATACGATTTTTTTTTTAATATGTAAACTTATCAAGTTACCTGCGTTCCATCTTTTATTCCAATATTATTAAAATGCCATTTAAAGATTTTTCCACTAGAACTCACAATAATTACCATTATTTCGTAAATCTTTTTCTGAAAAAGCCACGCCACAAAATTCGAAATTAAAAATTTACGAACAAATTTTATTCGACCACAAAATTGCATAAAATCAATGAAGGTAAAAAAGGTATGAAAATTTTTCATATTAAAATTTTTTAAATTTGTTGTTATAAAATTTTAAACGTTTTCCATTTTTGGAGACACAAATAAACAGCAGAAGCAGCTTAGGGAAAATGTTGTGTAGCCAATACGGCTTATAAATACCTGACGAAAGAGGATTTTTAGTACTTTTTTTTCGCCATTTTTAATCAAAAAAAGATGGCGTACGTTAAAGTTGGGCACGGACGACTTTTGGATACCCTGTACCACCACATTGTAAAAAGATATTTATTTGTCAAATTTGGTTACGATATTTTCATAAACAAGCGAAAAACAGACGAATTTTGCACCAAAAACGTTTTTTTTGACCGATCCGTCCTATGGCGCTATATATCAACTGAATTTGAACAAATTTGTTACAGTGCTTGGGACCTATAAAAAACTTCCGAGTGCCGAATTTGGTTACCATATCTTCATAAACAATAAAGATATATCCAATGGGAGCTATATGATATAGTCAACCGACTTTGATAAAATTTAGAACAGTGCTTGGGAACTCTAAAAGACAAGCATGGGTATATCGACTTCTCTAGTCACCCTAATCATACTTGGGGTAACTTTGGGGGGTCTCCCACGCCTCCTTCTGTATGTTACATACATTTTCGGCTCACACAAACTTAATATACCCTTCGGTACAGGGTATAGTTAAAAATTAAAAAATACCAACTTGCTGTTTAAAGTTAGTCAACCTCGTGAACAGAAAGTCCGAAAAAGGTGGTACAACAAGTGACGCCTAAAAGGTGTCGTCACGCCAGAACTCATCGATCTATGGAGTTATATGATTATTGGTTCATCGGAGCAGCTAAGGATGAAGGCATCTCAGCTGGGCGAGTACATTATGAATGCAAACGGCTGAATCAGCCGTGCTCCGGAAAACGAATCCGAACAATTTATTCGGATTTGAAAACGAATGTTTCGTTGCAAGAGGAATTAAAACGAATCGTCAAAATCGGTTTAAAAAAGTAGGCTTGTAAGTTGGCACACCTGGTCGATTTTGATGTTCCACCAATGAAAATACAAAATTTTACCTGTCTTCGATGGCAAATAAGCCGTAAAAAATTTGAATGTGTTTTTGATGCGAACAGACTCAAAAATGCAGTGTGTGTGTGACAAAATACCAAAGTTGTTTTTAAAGAAATCGGACAGTAAAAAACATTGATTGCTCTCAAAAAGTGATCAAATCAAAATAAAAAGTCAAGGAAAATATATGTGCTGGAACTGAAATTCAATGAACTTTCATAATCAAAAAAGTTTTTCGGACATACAGTCACACCTTTTGTCTTGTAAGTTGTCACACCTTTTGGCTTTTAAGTTGTCACACATCTATTTTCATTTTTTTACATTGCTGTGTTATTTATATGACTGTTTTATTGCGTGGAATTGTCATTGAAACTAAATTGAATTGTTTTTGGTGCATTTTTATGCCATCTTCGGATATATTTTTTCAATATTTTCCGTAACAATTTATTTTTAGTATGGCGTCCAAGAAAAACCGATCGATCACAAAAAACCACAACTTTAACTTCTCTGGAAAGTTAAATTTTTCTTGTTTTTTTAAATTTAGTTTAATGCTCAGCTAAATTTCAAATCAATAAATTTTCATAAATTTTAGCAATCATGCGTTTTTATTTCAGTTTTCTCAAATTTTCAGCGTGTTTTGCAGGTGTGACAACTTACAAGCCATTTTTTTGTGGTCGTTTTCAAGCTCTTTTGAAAATTGTCTGTAAAATGCTTATTTTTATAAATTTCAAATGATTTGCTTATTGTGGATTAAAGCTCTTTCATTTCTCTTTTCAACGGTATATTTACAATGTCGAGATATAGCTAAAAAAGCTATGGTACATATTGTATTTAAATATTTTTTTTTTCGTCAGTAAGGATAGTAATGTGTTGTAATATATTTAAAAAAATGTATATGGAAAGGAAATATGGAAATATTAGAGAATGTAGCAAAAAATTGAAAGAGTAGAAAACGTTAGAAAACTGCAGACAGAGAGTAGAATATCTCCGCACAGAAATGTGAAGACTCCGACCATTGCTATAAAAAAAAAATTTATATTTTCCTATGTTCATAGAAACATGAAGATAACGAGACTTGTGTTAAGTTCTATTGTCCATGCTAGATCCCCTAACAATCTAAATAAATGCATTTGGTTTTACCCTTTAATGCCAATCTTGGTTCCGTATACTTTTGCTTTAACAAGTATTGTCATATAATACTTAATTTCATAATCATAATGCATACATTCACTAGACTGCAGTACTCGAAATGGCCCATCCAATCCAACCCAAACCAACCCAACCTAGCCCAACCCAAACCAATCCGAAGCATTTCAACAGCCCATGGCAACCAAGCCGTTTAGTTTAAGTGTGAAATGACAAATTGAATCAAAACTCATTGAAGCTACACTTCATTGTAATTTCTAAATTAGCACATCAATGTGCTTGCCAAAGCTCATTTACAAACCAGGAGCGACAAGAGCACGCTGCTTGGGTTGCTCAACGGTTATGCGGGCGCAGGGGCACGAGTCTGGCCAGAGACAAAGTTTGGAGCAAACTCTCAGATGGCACTCAAGAGACATGCGCAGAGCAAGTGAAATCTCATTGGACGTTGGCAATGTTGGGTGCACGCATACAGTGCCACATTGAGGTCATTATCGTGTTATCGTGAACACCCCCAACACCCAACGCAGCCTGAACGACCCATGAACACCCTCAATGCGCAGCGTTGAGTTAGAGCGGTGGCGGCATGTAAACACATTGTGGCAATTCTCTCTGGTGCCAGGACTGTGTTCACCTTTTAATAAGGTTAACTGCGTCGACGTGGAGCAGGGGGCAGAGAACTCCGACCCAGACGTAGACACTAAGAGTGGCAAGCAGAGTTTTAGAGCTTCACTCTACTCCTGTGTGCCAGTGTGTGTGTGTGTGTGTATATAGTGCGCATAAGGCATAAACATAGCTGCTTGGGGCCATGCCACATGCCACTTGGAGTCTTGTAGGCAAGTGAGTTGGTGGCAACATTTTTCTTAACCATTAAATCTAATATATCAAAGTAATAAAACGAATTTTCTTATATATGTGTATATATATGTGCAGGGGTTGTGCATGCCACCCCCTCTCACCCTGTGTGTATGTGTGCGAATATGTTACCCCTCAATATAATCCAACTAAAAAGTTTTCGTCTACTTACCGTCTGTCCTCCATTGTCTGCCGGATGTTAAGCTGCAAGTGAGCGGCAAGCTAGTTCTTCTTCGTTTTTTGGAACAGCGTTTGATACTACGAGTATGCGAGCAGTTTTAGCCAGGTTTTTGTTGTTTCTCTTTTGGAGCATGGGATTTCATTTTTAATTTGTCTGTCTTTGATTTTTGGCAGGTCGCTGTTGACATTATGTATTTATGGTTAAGTCATTTGTGATGAGAGTTTGGGTGCTTTTATTACAGTGCAGCTGTTAGGGTCAAATATAATCTTCATTTACTGACAGGGTAATTGGAAACTAAATTTTAGAATGTGACATAGTTGCTTGAGTCGGAGTTAAAAATTTGAGAAGTTCTAGCTGTGTAAAGTATCAAAAACTGTCCTCAAAGATGTTTAAAAACTAATGATGCAGACCGGTTGCATAGGTCAAAGAACAATTTTTTAAGAAAATTCCGTTTTTAAACTTAAAAAAATCCTTACCACGTATTTAAATTTTTTGCTCTATGCGTAAGTCCTTAATATTTTATATTCCCAAAATTGTATTTTTAAGACTTAATTTACACAAAATAGCGATTTGAAATTTTCTGAAAGTTTTTTTTTATTTAATGAAAATTTTAAATTTAGTTTTTTTATTTAATGAAAATTTTGAGTTCATAAAACAGAAGCTCCGCTTGAACCAAACCAATTGCAAGTAATTTCTTCAACTTTGCTACTAATAAAATTAATTTTTTCGAACGAAGTTTTTAACGTAGTTTAAATTGAAAAGACGCAAAAATCGTCACGTAACGAAATGAGTTATGTTGTATATGTATGCATGAGAGTATCCAGTAAAGTCCAAAACAAGCGTATAAGCGTAACTGAGTTAGTAGAATATTTTTTTTTTTCCATTTTATTCTGACAACTCTTTATTAGACAATAAGTAAATTTACTAAAATAATTAATACAATATAAATATAATAGCAAGTTTCCATCGAAACCTACTATTGTGTTTTAGTAGAATATAGCCCCCAAACTTTTCAAGTCAGCTCGAGTCCATGGTTCGATTCTGAATCTAGGCAAATTTGTTTTTTTTTGAATTTTTTATAACTTCGTAAATATTTTTTTTTTATTCCCGTTCTGAGCAAATTTTTTTATATTCTGTTTTTCATATAACCATAGCTAAGTCAAATAAGAATCGATATATATTAAATAGATATATTTTAGCTAGAGCAACCAAACATTCGAATTAGTTTATATTAATTTTTCGATATCGGCATTAAATTATAAAGCAGCCATTGGAGTATTTTGTACAAGTAGCACCTCAAAAAAAATCAAACATGTTAAGGGCATAATTTGTTCAATTTGTATGGGGCCGAAAAAACGATCTGGGGCTCTCAGCGATTTTGATTCTTTGGGTCATTTTAAGCAACTTTGCCCAAGAAACTATGGGGCTAAAATGAATTTCGAGTCGCCCACTTTTACAAAATCAAAATCGCTGAGAGACTATGTATATACCGAAAAAAATTTATCCACCCTAATAAACATGTATCGTCATCCAATTTTAAATTTTATCAAAATCAGATGAGGATATAGGTTCATAGGTTCACTTGTTCCGAGACTCGGCTCTGTGATACCATCTATGATCTATGATAGCATTCTGCGATTATAGAAAGGTACCAGATCAAAAAAAAAGATGGCGTACGTTAAAGTCGGGCGCGGACGACTTTGGGATACCCTGTACCACCACATTGCAATCAAGTCAGATATAATGCTTACAAACTCCAAAAGATATTTCTTTACCAAGCAAACGAAACACAATGGATTTTGTGCAAAAAACGTTTTTTTGGCCGATTGGCCCTATGGGAGCTATATGATATAGTCAACCGATTTTGATAAAATTTGGTACAGTGACTGGGAACTCTTAAAAACTTTTGATTACCAAATTACGATAGTTACGATATCTTCATAAACAAACGAATTATTTATCTAAAACTTTTGGGGTTTTTCGAGGTCCTCTGAATATCCGAAATATAAAATAAACTTGCATCCCCTGACATAATAACGCATCTAATCTGAAAATTTGGTTGCTCTAGCTCTTACCATCTCTGAGATCTAGGCGTTCATACAGACAGACAGAAGGACGGACGGACAGACGGACATGGGTATATCGACTTCTCTAGTCACCCTGATCATACTTTAAGCAACTTTGGGGGGTCTCCGACGTCTCCTTCTGTATGTTACATACATTTTCGGCTTGCACAAACTTAATATACCCTTTGTACCATACGGTACAGGGTATAAAAAACCAACTGAATGCGGAAATAAATTTTGCAATGTGATGGACAGACAGCAGTAAGAGGTTTTCTATAACGTTATTCCCTAGATATATAAATTAATTGCTCCTTTCGGAATTCGTATCTAACTGGCTCGTTTTCTGGTTTAACAATCAAAACACCAAATATATCTTGTATTCCAAATGGCTTGGAAGTAATTTGGACTCCAGCCTTGGTCTAACTGCTACAATAGTAAATTTTTATGAATACGAGTCACAATCCGAAAGGACTCTCACAACGATTATGCGTTCTCTAAAAGTACGAAAAATTGGGAACTTCTTATGGCTTCCCAAATCATAAACGCATAAATGGAATAAGTTTAAAAGGGCTACATAGGGATGGTTACAATAATCAGTTAATAATTAAAGCTCCTGAAAAATGGAATAAATAAATTTAATTTTTTTTTAAGGACGTACGTATTTTAAAGACATTTATCATCTATCTTTGTTCATTAACGGTTACAAAAATATTGTCCCTCACAGGTCATAGATTAAATAATGAGAAATTCGATTTAAAAAAAATTGTTTGAATACACCGAAATTCTCGACGGCAATTTGTGTCAAGGTGTCAAGAACAAAAAATAAATAAGTATAATTTTTAAAGTGGATTCCAAAGAAGTACTTTAGTGGCTTGCATAATTGTCCAAACCAAGAGCGGTGTCGCAGGGGGAAGATTTTGAGCCTTAAAATGGCATCAGTACAAAGCTAATTGAATCAAAATGTATGTAGATTTGAATTCGTGGGAATTCATCAAATTTAGCCAAATTGAGTCACCATCATCTTCATTAGTTTCAGAAGTTTTTAATTGTCCCTGTAAGTCAAGGGTCAATGGCGGTTCTGGGTTCGCTCTGGTCCCAAATATGACCAAATTCCAATGGAATCGAACTGAAAGGTTTGACTATCTACAACGGATTTATAGTTTTTGATTTAACGTGGGACAAGCCCGGAACAGTTTCTGCTGCAAAAGGACTCAGCACCTTATCCTAATACTTTTAAATTAAATAAATTTATTTCTTAAATCGAACCAAAATAGTAGCTAAACCATTTTCAATCTCCATCATTTTAACTACAAAACAACCTTTAAGTTCATTGTAGAAGCCGGAAATAGTTTCTAAGCCAATTTTATATGCCATGTGTAAATTTAATACCAATAAAATGAGCAGAAGTGAGCTTGATAAGCAACCGCTACAAGTTAGACCCCTTACACAGACAATATCCTTATTATTCAATATCCTTGGCTGCTTGTGGCCATAATCAAACAGTTAACAAACACACACACACACACACACACACACACAAGCAAACTTTGGCCAAGCTTAACCCAGAGCTTGTTTGACATTTAGTTCCATAATTTAATATTCCAGCAGTGCGCACAGTTTGCGTGCAGAGCGGGGGATGGTAATGAACAGTGGCGGCTGCAGAAAAAGTTGCAGGAGGGTACAGTGTTATTGCTGTAGACTGCACTCCCAGGACACTCCCGCTGGCTGCGCCAACGCATACAAAATGAAAGCTTCCGAGCAGCCACTACAACGCGCTCTTAGGACTACGCTCTGCCACTATACCCGGCTGACAGACCACAGACCGCATATAAATATCCTATCCAGCTAGTTGTGTCTTGCATTTTTCGGTTGATAATATTGAAACGTTTATTATGCCCCGTGGCAAGTAGCAAGCAGCCGCCTGCAAATGATGGCAAATAGATAAAAAGTGGCTGGCATGGCTGCTCAGCTGCCACCATGTCTGCCTGCGAGACACACTTCCGAGTAGCATCTTAGAGAGATGTCCGCTGTGTGATAGCACAGCCAAGTTCCAAGTAAATCGGCACATATGAAGCAGCACGGCTGGCTAATCTGCCGCAAATTGACACCCATCCAGTGGCAAATTAAAAACCACATATGCATATGGACACATAGGCTAGTTCCAAAAAAATCCGACTGCCCGAGATAAGCATAAGCGCTATATGAACTGAGCTGCTCACTTGAAAGCCATGCCGACGTCACATAGCACTATTTCCAATAATTGTGCGGACTTAGCTCGATCTTTTGGGTAGGCGTTCACGCATTTGCCACCTTTGCGTGCGGTGCAAGGAGTCAGCGCACACACATGTGACCAAGTGAAAGGAACTCAGGAATTCACGGGAATTGTCGATGCATTGTGCTGCACTTGAATTACATAAAAATTGTGCACGAACAATGCGCTCTACGGGATAAGAGGGGCACTCGAAATGGCTACCGTTTTGCAACGTACCACACATGACAAAGAGATGTTGGCCAACAATGGTAAATGGCCGAAAGGCAAGCCAGGAATATGCAAAAGTGTAGCCAAACAAATAAACAAGACAAACAAAGAGCGAGTAAAATGGCAGGCAAAGGAACAATAAAGTGCTTGAGTCTCTGGACACGGGCACTGGCGTTTTCTTGGCGTTCCAGCTCAAGTACACGACGATCCGTTGGGTATATATTTATGTATGGGCGTGGCACGCCTGCGAACAAACAACAATTGTAATCACACACCTTTTGTATCTGACAGTTGCATTGAAGCGTGCCGCAAAAACAACAATAACAACAACAAAAATAAACACCAAAAGATACAATGCAGGGAGCACTAAAGAGTGCAGTTCAAAAATGCTCTTCTCTGAAATTATATAGTTGAGTTTCGAGATTGAGTTTTTATGTGTGCTGATGGCCAGATTGGCAAATGAGCCACCTTTGTTGCATGAACCATGTGTGAGCGGGTGTGTGTGTGTGTGAGTGCTTGAATGCCACAATTGAGAAATAATTTTGCAGCAAAAGTGTTGAAATGAATGAAATTTGCAATTCAAAGTCATAATTTGAAGCTCATCAGCAAAAAAATATATCAAAATATTCAGGAAAAGCTTAGTTGGGCGACGAAGTTTAAATACTCTTCTCAGTAAGAGAGTGATAGCAAAAACCGAAGGTATTGGCTATCAAAGTCATAATTTGAAACTCATTAGCAAAAAAATGAATTAAAGCTTTCACGAGAAGCTTACTGTCGTCACGATATTTAAATACTCTTCTCAGCAAGAGAGTGGTTCAAAAAATTAGTAGTGGTTCAAAAAGTCGATTGTCCTAAAAAAAAGCCAACTTAATAAGAATCATTTTCAATGTATAAGAACCTTCAGGGCAAAAATACAATTTGGAAGCTTGAAAAATCAGATCATTGTAATATAGAGCTGCTTTATAATGCGTATTCCTATTGTCCTATAGTCCTATTGTGGGTATTGTGGGCATATAACGAAATTTTGTATTGAGCAGGCTTTGCTTTAAAATACTAGTAAATAATTGTCTAAAAACTTTCTCGAAGTAGGCTATAATGTCTAGCATTTTTTCAAGCTATAAAACTTCGTCATCGTCAAGCTCATTCTACATTTGGCTTTCGTCTGGAACGGACCTTTTAATTATTTTTATTTTAATTTCAAAATTCAAAATTTTACAGTAAAAAAAAAAAAAAAATTTTTAGTTACAATCAAGCACACGGTAAGTTAAAATATTATATACATTTTTTTTTAAAAATAACTACATTTTTTTTTTCCAGAACGCTTGCATTTAAGAATTTATACAAATACTTACCAGAAATGGGGGGTAAGTTTTTCAAAAGCCCCCCATGCAGCTGCCATTGTTTTGCAGAATAAGTTACTTATTAAGTACTCACTGGCAAAATGGTACCGCGCAATATGCTTGAGGACCCGGCTAAAGATATACGAATGTATCTCCCGATTTGAGTGACTCGTATTGTGGCCTGAAGATAGCGTTTTCCAAAAGATTGATTTGTTTTCCTTTCACAATACAATTGGTACAACTTGCTACCAGAATGGGCGTGAGTATTTATTCCAAAAACCCCCACGTAGCTGCCTTTATAAATGACTTTGCTTTACAGAATAAATCATTTTTTAAGTACACATTGGCTAAACGGCACCGCGCAACATGTTTGAGGACCTGGCTGAAGATATACAAATGTATCTCGAGATTTGAGTGACTCGCATAGTGTGACCTGAAGATAGCGTTTTGCAAAAGATGGATTGTTTGATTTTTATACTTTGTTGCTACGCACAATGGTTGAGGACTCGGCTGGGGAAGCAATAACTCCAGATTGGAGAGACTCGCGTTGAGGCTACGGATCTTGTTGGGCTATGAAATGCATATTTATTATCTATATCTGTATTAATTAAAGTTTAAAGTTAAATGTTTTGCGGAATAATATCTGGCGAATACGGCGGGTGAGGTGGGAATTTAAAATTGTTTCCAAAGAGCTAAAGAATAAATTTGTCTTACCTGTGGGAGCGTTTTTCCTTGGCTACGCTCGGTTTAAGTAACTCATAATACGGGACACCAAGCTAATGCGACTAAATACTCAGCAAAAACTTTTTTTATCAACCTTCGGTTTGGGTATCTGCCAGGTGGATGCATTTTTCGTTACCAGTGACTAATGCCAGTAACCCTCTTTTTTATGCCTGACGGAATTACGCTTATACAAAGTCGCAATTCAGTTTCTTTCGGTTTCAGTTTGTATGGTACCCAATTTCCATTAGTCCCAAAGATTTCGAACGATCGGATATTCCTTGATGAGTCACTTCTAATGTAAGTCCGGGTATTTTTTCGTTTGGAACGAATACTACCCCATCAGTATCGCTAATTATGCGTCTTGGTACACTTTCGGCCTCCATTGCGTTCTAGAATAACTTCTTTCACTTAAAGCACCCTCAACTGCAGATTTATTAAAATTAAAGAAAGAAAAAAAGATTCCGCAAATGACGCCAATTCGGCACAGATCTTGATATTTTGATGACCAAACTTACACTAGGACATCTCAAATCTTAAACATTTCAACATAGTCGTCTGATGGGACCATCTTCGTCAAACCGCGCCAACTTCCTTCTACTCACTATAATATAAATAAATAGCCAAAACAATTATGGAGGCTTCAACATTAGAACATCTTGTCACATAAAACTTTGATTTTTAAAACTAAGGCAAATACGATACGACTGGTTGTACAACTTGGCTGTTTATCGATCAGCTTGTACAATCGATTGCAATGGTTTTAGTTAAGATCGTTTTTATACTCAGCGCGGTATTGATGAGAATCAATCAAACTTTACTTTAATCACCCTTAGTCCCAAAATGCTAATACCGAAAAGTTTGTTCTTTTGAACATTTCTCTTTCATTTCTATAGTAAAATAGATTGGTGAAACCGATAATGCATGCATCCTAAATAACTGACTAAGATAAAGGCAATTCGGCAATACAGCCTTCTGCGTTACTTCCTAGAGAACCGAAAATTTAATGTCCAGATACGGGAGTTCAGTCGCCTACCAGAACGAAATTTGCTGGAGTGCCCCATTGAAGTTTTCTCGCTCCACTCCTGCATATAAAATTTGCGGCCAACATTCCTGAGTCCAAAAACAACAAAGTTACTACTCCGGAGAGGTTGATCTCTATTCAAATTCTTGTGGATACGAAGCCGCGGACAGAATTGCGAAGAATACACGAATTTGAAAACTGAGACAGTCGTTGAAACATCGCGACGGCACTAATTGAAGCTTCACATTACACAGATTCAAGTTCACAGACAAATATATCTTGGCATTACTCTGGACGAGCTACTTATATGCTGCAGTGATCCTATTTTGCCAATAGGGCAATACTTAAACTGCTTGAACTGCTTGGTGAGAGTAGCGGTGAAAGCGCGCCTATTCTCACCAATACTAATAAAAGTATAGCGGCCTTAAGCTGATGCTCTGATAATTTTTCTTGGTATTAGTGCGTAGGTTGAGTGTAAGTGGCGAGAAGGTGATACGGATAGTGTTAGGTATGGCGAACTCTTTCTTTTCCATAAGAAAGTCGCTTAGTAGTTGTAAGTATGGGTTTTGAAGGGAATTTCAGGATTTCGGGGCCAATGAAAGGCGGATCGGCAACCAAATCTGGGCCAGTCAAATAATTTTTTAAATATTCTTTGATATTCTCAGACTCTATTTATGTCAATTTAAAGTTAATATTTATTGATTCCCATACACATATGTATGTACATGGTTCTTGTCTTTCATAATTAGTTCATGTCTTGCATAAAAATTTCCATTGTATTAAAAATATGTAAATCGTGGTTAAATTTAATTAATATAATTACTAAAATGTGTAAATTTATTTAAAAGACAAAATAAAGTACTAGCAATATTTTAATCAAACAAAAATGAGCTGTGCTAAGAAGAGTAAGGGAATTGAAAAAAAAATTAAAACATATGATGACCGAAATCGAAGCTTCAAAAAAATGTCTTTATCTACGATTACAATAAATATATAATAAATGAATGAAATAATATATGATCTAATATTTTTCATTCCGGAAGTTGCAAATTTTATGAAAATGCTAATATGCATTCAAGTTTAGTGGCACTTAGTGTATGAAAACCAGAAAGCGTTCAAAATGGTGGCTTCGTTGTGGCCAGGCTTGAAATTATATTGAAACTACACACATACTCGTACACACAGCCATACACACATAAGATCATAGTCGAGAGTTCTGAAAATGGCAAGTGTCTGGTGCTATCTACGATATGTGTTCTGGCATCTGGCGGCGGCTGCTATGGAACTTGTTCAAAAATTTCATTAAAAACGGTTTTCATTGTTATTGTTTATGACGCTGGAGACTGCGACTGCGACTGCAACATAATATGGGCATAATAAAATAAAAAGTGCACCCCTGGCAGACACATGAATAGAGGCTGCACGGAAATGTAACACACAACTCAATTGGCAACCAAAAAACAAGCAACAAAATGTGGCAAGCACTGGAGAAAAAAACAAAAAAAAAAAAAAAAAAAAAAACAACAAAAAATTTTTAATATACCATGGAAAATTGCATTCAATTGCGTCTGTATATGAAACGAATGAGTGTGTGTGAGTTTGTATAAGTGCTGTAAATTTCCTTATTTGCCTTGGCATGAAAACACCCAAAAAAAAAAAAAAACGACCCAAAAATAAAAAGTTTCATGCATACAATTAAACACAAACAAAAACGTTGCAGAAATGAAATTTGTTACTTTTTAGTTTATTTATTTATAACAATTTGGCTTGCTTTTAGCCTTTTTATTTTAGCCCTTTTGCTGCACAAATTAAAACCGCTTAAATTCAGCATGTGCAAATAAGTTCGCATTTTTATTCATTTATGCAGTCGGCTCACTCACACTCACTCACACACACTCACATTCATGCATTCACACACACACACCCACTAAGCCCTTTAACCCTGCACTGGCCACCATTTTTTTCCACCCACCCCGCATCATGACCAAAACAGGCAAGTGCAATATTTCGTTGGCTGCTCTGGGCGGTTCTCTAGTGTTCCCGGTCTCTAAGAGAGGAAGGGGTCTCAGTTTTTCGGTTTGTTTGACTTTTAGCATGGCTCGAAAATGAAAACTAAATGCAATAAACGTTTGCGCCTAAAAGCTGCAACAAAAAATCAACGCCAGAGATTAGCACATATGCAGCATGTGTTCCCTGCCCCCTGCCACTGTCACAGTCCAGAATGATTTTAATGCTGGGTTTACACTGCTTGTCGCAAGCAGAACATTGCCCGTCACAGCGACATACTTCAAAGTAAACAGTCACGGAAATAAATAGCGTAAAAAGTACTCGTTTGGTGTGGCACTCAGTGGTTAATCGCTTCATCTGTAAGGAACTAAACACAACATACTCATAAAATTAAAAATTAACAAATTAAATTACAATAAAAAAATTTAATTAAAATTACAAAACTTACAAAGAGTAAGGGAAATATTACGGAATACCCTGACAACCTAAAATTTGAAATTTCGTTTCCGTTTTACAGAGAACGGCTGATAATTTTTTTTAGTAATAAGATTTAGCAGTAAAAACTATTGTTTTTAAGAGAAATAGAAAAATTGTTGAAAAATAGTTAGTCACGAATTAATAAAAAGTATATGAGTGTGTCTTTTTTAATTTAGCCGTAACGCGATAAATTTAAAATCTGAAATTTTTTTTACCTCCATCATAATTCCTTAAAAATCGTTGGAGACAGTTTTATGTTCCTCTAGTCAGATAGCTAGATGTTCATCTTAAAAAATCAAAATGTTTTATATTACAAAAGTAATTGCATTATTTTTATATAAAGTTTAAAAATAAAAACTTGTATTAAAATAACAAATCTCAAAAGATTTAGATAGAACATATTTTTTTTAAGAAAAATATTGCTTAAAAAAAATATAAACAATTTTTTTGGGAGCCTTATTTACAACATAGCTAAAAAAAAAAGCTTCAAAAATAATCATTAAAATACTTCTTTTTTTAATAAAGCCGTAACTCGTTAAGTTAAGCAACTAAAATTTGCATACAAAATTTTTTTTTCATCCAGCCAGATCCTTTATCGAAATAAATAAATATTAAAAATTCATTTTTTAATACTATAAATAAAAAACAAACAAACGTTTTTTTAAATCTTGTTTTTCTGCTTTTTTAAATTTTAATTTCATTATTTAATTTATGAATTCCGGAACATGGTTGCAGCTGCCGGACTGGATTGGCGATGTTTCCCAACTAGCTAAATTAAATTTTTTTTTTGCAATAGCGTTCTTTATAATAAAAAGCTATGAAACGAATGGAAAGCAAATTTTTGAGAAAATTATTCGTTCGTATATTCGTAACATCTGTAAATATCAAAAGTTTTGCTTAGATTAAGTTGGAATTTAAGCCCTTTGGAATTTTTTTATATTAAACAAATTTTCATCTTAGAGATTTTCTTAGCTTGTCTTAAATATTTGACCATGGCACAGATCACGCCTATTCGATAGTGATGAAGAAGATATAAACTAAATTAAACAGATGAATAAACATAAAAACTAGAATGATTTGCATAGTTTTGTAAGTAACAAGTTAAGTTCTAGAAAAAAACAATCGCAGAGCATTACTTTGGCTATTCAATTATCCTTCGAAAGATTTCTTTGTTCATTACTACTCATATAAGATAAGTAACAGAGATAAGATGTACAAACATACAATAGACTAAAATAATAGATCATCTTAAACAAACAGTAAAGTAATATAAAAAAAGATAACCTCAAACATTCACTTAATATTATCACCCACAGTTGTCACCATCCCGCCCCTAGAAAATTGTTGCACAGTATTGTGTCGCAGTGTAAACATAGCATAATTGTTGTGTCACAGTGTAAACATAGCATAACTCTATCGTTCGCCATTTTTTGGTGCACATTTTTTGCAAAGCCTTTTTGCCATTTTAGCGTTCATTTAATCTTTGTCTGTCACAGTGTTGTTGCTTTTATTTTGTTGTTGTTGTTGTAGTTGTTGTTGTAGTCGTTGTTCACTTTTTGTTGTGCATTTAGCTGCGCCTCAATTTTGTGTTGCATACTTTTGTGCGTCGTTTTTGGAATTTCGACTATGCTGCGAATTGTAATGAAATTTTTTTGGCTTTCCCAAAAAACAAGAAAATTAACACAAAAAGGACGAACGCATGCAACATACAACAAAAAACTTGCCCCAAAAAAAAACGTCACAAAATTGAAAATTTCATTTCGGCGCAATTTGTCTGTAATTGTTTGGAAATCTGTGGTTGTGGTTGGTTCTGCTACGAAACCCATACACAGACACTACGCTTTACATGTACATAAGGGCACAAGCACATACACATACTTATATGCACAGCTTATTGGCTGCAGAACTTTTTTCATTGAAACCTTATTTGTTTTAAGTTTATTGCTAATATTTTGTATGTCTGTTTGGTTTCTTTTTACAAAAAATTTAAATCAAACGTAAATTTTGTTTACAATGCCTAAAGCTGCTTAACGTTTGTATGAAATTCACTTTTAATTAAAATTAAATTTTATTAATTTTTTTAAGGTAGTAAAATTTTGTTATATGTGATATACATAAAAATCAGATGTTTTTCACTATCTTCATAAGGAATTTAAATCAAATGTGCTGAGCTTTAAGTTGCTCAATGTTGCTCAAAATTAAAAGAAGAAAAAGCATTTTGTTAAAAAAAAAAAAACTTATGGTCCACCCCTAGTCCTCTGGAACGCACACGAATAGTTAATAAAAATAGATAAAGCTTTAAAATTCGTATAGAAAATAAAAGAAAAATTAACAAGCTGACAAGGTACCGCACTAATGAAGTGGCCAAAAAGAAAGCCAAGTATACCCAAAAATAGAAAAAATCGTCTTCATGCAAAAAAAACATCAATGCATCAAAAACTTGCATGTTATGCCACTCTCTGTTTAAGCAGTTGTGAATTGCAAGCAACAAAATGTAAAAAATTACCTACTCGTACATAAAAATTTTAAAAATCGAAATGCTACTGATTAACAGCAATAATCTGTCTTAAAATAAAATATAATATAATAATCTACTCCAATTGCATAAAGAAAGAGAGATTGGTTCCGTTGAGTCAAAGCAGTTAATTTTACTTGAGCAACAACATATGTGAACATTGGCACAGAAAGGATGACATAGCAGGCGCTTTTAGGAAAAATGTGCTTTGCCAAGCAGTCAATTAAGAACTTTCAAGCGTCAACATGGCGCGGATAAAGCATTTTCTGCAACAGATTGTGATTTATTTCATTTTTTCATTTTCATGATGCAAAGAATTCTTCAAGGTGGTTCAATTTTATATGGCAGCTATAGGAAATAGTTTCATTTAAGTGACACATTTGTGTAAAGTTTGATCCAAATTGGCCCACTATTTCATATAGCTGCCATATAAAATTGAACCAGTACCCTCTGTTTAAGAGAAATACTTATTACAGACTTGCGCATTGCGTAATCTTCTAATTGTTCGATCATGGGAATTTTTTGTTATTGAAGTATCTAGTTCTAAACTTTAAAAATAGGTCTATCCCGGCTAACCAATAACATTCTTTTAAGTTATAAAAGTTGTTGCAAGCTGATGTATGTCCACCGCTAACATTAACACTTTATAAAAGAGAAATAATTTAATAATTTTTCAAGATACAAAGAGTTTCACAAGGTGCCGCACAGAAGTGCGCGAGTTTGGCTGCCCTGAAAACTGGTTCAACTTTGTATGGCAGCTATTGGAAATGGTGACACAATTTTGATCAAACTTTACATAAATTTTTTGACTAAAATGTAATACAACTGGCAAAAATTTGGCCGCAATATTTTAAAATATGAATTAAATTTTATTATATTTTATGTGTTTTTATGTGATTTATATTAGTCTGCACATTTGTGTGAAGTTTGATTAAAATTGGTCGACTATTTCATATAGCTATCATACAAATGGTGAACCAGTGCCCAGTGGTATTTCACAAATTGCGGGACCATCTAAGTGTTGGATCATGGTAAGTTTTTCTAATTGTGGTGTGAACACTTTAAAAAATCAGTTAAAAAAAGGATGCGGTCATGGGGACCAACGTTCGAAATTAAGCTCCTCGACTTCTTTTTAATAGCAAATAAGTTTCATTAAATGCAGAGTACAAAAAAGTTTTCTTTTTGGTTTTGGGATCGCTGAATCAAAACCCAGCACGTCACGGTTTTGACAGAACCTCAAAACAAAACCAAAACCAAACCAGTTATTGCGCAGGTTGTCTCAGAAAGCCGAAATGCTTGGAATTTTTGGATCCCAGATTTGAATGCAGCGACACTATAAATAATTTTTATCGTCGCCGTCGTACTCTAAAGAAAATAAATTTTATGAACTTTGACCTTGAATATCTTAAGAGATTTTATGAGACTTTGACGTAGACAAAACAAAGACTAGGACAAATTTATAGTTCTCTCTTTCATTCCGAAACTTCTAATTTTTTCGAACTTTTTGTTATTAGTATTTGGCGAATAAAAATTGATTGATTGATTATCTCGTATAGTCGTAGCTTTAGCCTTAAGTTTTAAGCCACAATTAGTTTATGTTTAAAGCAAAAATACTGAAGCTTCCACACATACATTCATAAAATTTGTAGTAAATCCTTCTACGACTTACTTACTTCTTTCCCACAAACATGTGGACGGCCCTAGTTCATCTATCCATTCATCTATGTAGCTTTGTGGCATGCCTTTGGCGCGTCCACTTCCAAGCTTCATCATATCAGAAACCCTTACAAATAACGCTCAAATTGCAAAAAATAACATGACCGCAGGCCATGTCGCCATTTATGCCATTGATGCCACTGCTGTCTTTCCGATTTTTTCCCCTTTTTTTTACGGCTCTATGGATGACTGCTTAGTCACAGCGGTTGAGGCTTGGCAGCGTCTGTCGTCTATATTGACACAGCATGCCAATTTGATTCGTTTTAGCAGGATGTCGGGCAGGTGGTGACGTTCTCCATCAGCATTACGGAAACAGCGACCTTGTCAGTGTGGCTTTTGCGGGCGTAATCTCTAACACAGCCCAAAAATAAAAAAATAGGAAAAGATAATAATATAACAGGGCTACACGAAAAAAAAAAAGAGCAGCCAAAATCATCATATCAACTGACAAAATAATTAATTTTATTCGAGTTTTTGCAAGTTAAATGTTGACACAGTGGGTGCTGCCACTGATGAATCTGGAAGAACGCCCCTCGCTCTGCCGGTGACTTTTTTTTCGTTCTTACACGCACTGCATACACAATTAGTTGTGTCCTTACGCAATGCCAAGTTTAAGAAAGAAAAAATTTGGTTCAGTCGAGACGGTGGGATACCCTTATAATTTATGTCAATTTTGGTATCGATAGTTGGAAGATGTAAGCGTGTTGAAAAAAATATGTTTTGTGGGGAAAGGGTGTCGAAATCGAAATTTTTTCGTTTATTAGACTCCCATGAATAAGGATTCGATTGACAGCCACGACGATTCTAATGGGCATGCCTTTTTCCCAAAGAAGTTAAATGATTAATTTTTGTTCCAAATCTACGGCCGCTTTACAAAACTTCAAAAAATTCTGGTGACGCCCGAGGTTGTCGCCTGCTGTCACAAATCCATAACACCCTTGTCCCTATGGTTGCAGTGTATAAAAAATGTGCACAAGAGGAACCCTGCAAAATATAAAAAAGGAGGGAAACACTTTGGGGGTTAACGGGGCGTATGCGTAACACGCCCATTTGGAAGTCGCAATTTCAACTTTGGTTGTAATTAGTTTTTGACAAAAGTTTTTTCTCTTTCCTTTTTACGCTTAGCTTTAGCTACTTTTTCTTTTTTTTCAACTCTCTTCCTCTTGGCCCGCAATCCTTCAAACGTATTTTATTGAATTTTCTTTTCATTTGTTTGTTGATTTTTGGGATTTGGAGCATTTTGTATGCACAGTCTGTCAATAGACAAACGACACTCGGCAGCCATTGAGACAAATCTTTTGCTCACTCACTCTAGTCCTGTTGTTGCTGCGTTTGTTGTTGTTGTTGTTTCACCCCAACAACTTGTTGTTGTCTTGCTTGGTCTCCTGTTTTTCCAATAAATTACTTTGTAATCGAGTGAATTCAAGTGCATCACTTTTAGATACAAATGTCTCTGTGTGTGGCTTTGATTACTATAAAATTCACTTTCTTTTTTCTTAATTAAAATTGTATTTATTGGTTGGAGTGCGTGTATTATACGGTTTTATTAAAGCTACTGAAACTTGCAATTTTCAACGGAAACCCACTGTCTATATAAGTAGTAAGCTTATTTTGGGTGGAAGGGTCAAAAAGATCGGTTGCTAAAATGCGTGATATCATAAGTGAAGCTCTTTTTAATTAAAAAAAAATCCAGCTGCGATACTTAAGCTTTTCGTCAGATTGTTAATTAAACATTAACCAATTAAATTATTATACTTAATCAGCGTTCAGAGGATAGTTTTTAATCAACAAAACGAGCGAAATTTCGATACCGAGATCGTGGTGATGAATTAGATGGTAGGGCCTCTTGGAAGACCGTAGGTTTCACTCCTATCACCATCCCTTCCGTTACCTTTATTTCACAACGCAACAATATTTTTTCATTAAGAGTTGGCAATAAAAATTTTTGGGTTCGGTATGCAGCACTGAAAATCACAACAGTACAAGATACTTCATATAACGCATAAGGCAAGGAGACGCAGATAAACAAACAAAACCGTGTCGTTCTATGATTTTAACGATACTTCTCGTAAGATGGCGCCAGCAAATCAACTAGCTGGCGCCAGCAGTAACAACAGCCGTTCTGGTTTGCCGCCAATTCTGTTATTCTGATTTTATTATGATGCATTCTTAAATAAGTTTTAATTTTTAGCCGATAGTTATTGAAAACTGGCTCAAGAACGCAACAGTTTTATCGTTTTTATTTTATGACCCAATACATAACCCAAATATTAAGGCTGCATTCACAGCCCACAACTTGCTCCGTACAGAACTACTTAATATTTTTATATGCAAAAAAATATAGCATGTGTCAAAGTCTAATATATTGAACAATGACTGGCAATAAGTAGGAAAAACAACTAAACGCAATGCATTAGTTCGGGCAGGCAGCCATAATGGATTTTGCCATTTACTTAGGCTTTGACAAAAGGCTTACAACAAGCTCAAACAAACGTATTGAGTAATATGAATGACTATGTTAAACAATCCCCTTTCAGACAGCGTCTTAACTATGTACTCGATGTACTTACTCGCATGTACAGGCAAATGTCATCTACAGAGATGCGGGCAAAATGATAACATTAAAATTGTCCTGCACTCGACCAGCAAATACTTATATATTCATATAGCATAGTAATTACCCCAAATACAATAAACAGGCACAAGGATACATTTATAACTGTGGTTTTCCCAAAGAGTTGCGCCTCTGCCGCTGCCTCAGCCGCCGCTGACGTCAATGCCGTCTACCGCCCGCAGAGCAAAAAGCATTTAAGTATTTTTACCCATCTTAATGAAATAAAATAAATGCTGCCAACAGATACTCGACTCTCTGAGTAGCAGCAGCAGGCTGCCGGCTACCCTAAACTCCTTCCACCACATAACCCGTCCTGCTTAGCTTAGAAGCAGCTCATTGCGCGCCACAAGGACAAAAATCTGATGCAGTCGAGATGGTCTTCGACGGTCGAATACTCTGCACGTTAGTGCACTTCTTTGCTTTTAACAAGTCCAAACTACTTGTAAGCAGTCTAACAAGCAGTTTTCAATCAGAAAATTTATGTTTTAAGGCCAATACGCAGCTCGAAATATTACGCACGGAATCACAAAACTTCATATAAAAATACTTTTCGGCAATTTCTAGAATAGTCTTTAGGATAAATTACACAGCCATACGAAATAAATATATATACACCTAATTCTGTTTTTACACGGTAGATGAGTTCCAAAAAAAAAAGTGTGAAAAAAAATTTAGTTAATCCTTGAGCTACTATGACAATAAATTATAAACTAACTAAATTTCTAAAAGATTTGGTTAATAAACCCGAATCCGGTGACAGAATTGAACGAATGGGTTAGTGCTGGAAGTAACATCGATGTTATATCGATACATTGATGTTTTTTCCGATCATCGATACTTTTATTTCGATTATCGACCAAAGCCTGTTACGGACAAAATATGGGCAAATATGACAATCCACGTAGCAGACACTTTTCGCTTTTTTAGAAAAAAAACAAATCTCATAAGATCCGAAATAGTAGGTCTGACTCATTTTTGGCACTTCGGCAATATTTTAATGTCGAAAACTTAGATTCAAGCATGTGCCCGTTGAATTACTGGAAGGTAATACCTTTTAAAGTTTAGCAAGGCTGGCAATCTAGTGAACAACAAACAGAGATCGCTTAAATCAGAAAATGTTGACATGATTCTATTTAATAACCATAATGAATGGATCTCAAGTTAGTTTCAAAATTATGAGACTGCAATTCTGGCTGGAACAGAACTTTTTTTTGTGAGCCTGTGAGTTATAACAAAAAAAAAAGCTCTGTTCTTTTTTTTGTTATAGCTCACAGGCTCACAAAAAAAAGTGGTGTAAACATTACATATGATAGAGGCACCCCTTATGGACATTGGGCAGCTGAATCCGAAGTCCAAAAATCCAAGGGTTCGTAGATAATATCCAAATTATCTCGATTTATGGAATGTATCGAAGTTAAAAAATATCAAAAACATCGAAACTAGATTTTTTTTCTGCCATGCCCCCTTCCTCGCCCTCTAAGATTTTGATGTTACAGCTTTAATTTGTATAGGCAATACTCGGGTAATCAGCATTTTTCGATTAATAGCAAACATCATTATAATCGGACGATATAGGTATATCGAAGATAAACGCATTATTCTATTTAAGGGGCGGGAGACCAAGGTTCGATTCCTAGTCAAGGCCATTTTTTTTTTTTTTTATTGTTTTAATTGCTGTTTTTGCGTAGTAATTATATTACTATGTTTATAAAAAAAATTTCCACCATTAATGCAGTCATATGTAACCTACATATGTATATCTATAAGGAAGAGGCTAAAAGTACTTTAGTCGTGATTAAATAAAAGCTGAAAATTCTTTCTTTTTTTTGAGCGTTGAGTTCTAATGTTAAAATTCTTTTAGTAATTTTTGTTGTACACATTAATAGATCTACATCATTAGTTTTCATTTACCGATGAATAGATCTGCATCAATAGATTCTTTTACTGACGAATAGATCTACATTATTAGTTTTCTAACACTTTTTGGCGATTTTGTGGTGAGGATACATGTGAAGGTTGTACTGACCGAAAGTCCAAATTTTTGTGTTTGTTAGGACTACATGTTGTTACTTACCAAATTATATCGAAATTTAAAATTAGTCGAAAAAACCCATAATTTTTAATGGGGTATCGAGAAACATATATCGACTTAATTCAACTAAATCTTTAGAGGAACTATTCGCATCTATTGGTAAAATTTGGTGTCTTCAGCTCTCTTGGTCTCCAAAATTATCTAGTTGTTCACTCTTCTGGTTTCTAAGATCGAGCTAGACATAGTCCAAACCCTAACCACATCCATGCCAATCATTTTGGCATAAACAACCCATAGGGTGTCGCGTCACCTTTTCCCTTTTACCCATAATACCATAATGTATAATGCCCTAAGTACTCTATGGGTGCAGTGTATAAAAAGGCAGTTGACATTATGGCATTGTTATGCCCAGCCAGAATCAGCTTTTTCTCCACTCTCTTACCTCTCTTTCCGTGGCTCTCAGAGTCTCTCTCTCTCTCCCTCTCTTATTTTCTTCCTCTCTCTCTTGTTCTTTCTCACCCTCACCCCTTTTCCCTTTGTTTGTTTGTTTGTGTGCTGTTGATATTATATTACATTTTATAAATTGCATTTTATACGCAAGCTAATGCAAAATAAAAAGCCATGCTGATGATTTGCTTTTTAGTAGCTTTGAGCTCTGCCCTCAGCTGCAGCAGAAGAGTTTTGTATTGTTCGATATTGTTGTTGTTGTTGTTGCTGCTCTCGGTGTGTACAGTGGAATCTAGCATTTAAAGGTCAATTAATGTGAAAATTAGCAATTTATGGCTTGAATGGTTGGCAAAGAAGTCATTAAGAGATGTGCCAGAGATCTCTGAAAGGTATTGAGTAAACTTTAATAATATTTCTGGCACAAAAAATGGTTACTTTTGGATTAAAATAAAAATGAATGAGATATATTAGATGTCACTAAAAGAAAAGGTTGAAATTTGATTGAATTGAATCGAAATGAATTGAAAGAGGCATCTTATATAAGTAAAAGTTTTATTAAAACAGATTTCTGGCATTCCACTTAATATAAAGCATTTATTTATTTTAGTAAATATTTTCCACACACAAAGTTATGTTTAGTAATATTGGATTATAACCTTATGTACGTATCGGTTGATTGCCAATAAATATATTCATATGTATTTAAGTGTTCCAAAAGATATACAAGTTGTTGATAATGAGTGAAACGAGCCATTTTTTAGGTCACTTCTTCGATTTTGCTCATTTTTACATATTTGATTAACCACGTAAAATTTTTTGCTAATTCAGATTATTTATTGAGTTATCGATGACTGAAAGTTTAGAGTTTTTGTTTTAAACGTTTCTATGACAAGCCATGTCTCTTAAAAAATTTGAATAACATTTTTGCAATAAAATGTAAAATTATAAAAATAAAATTAATAAAAAAACAACAAAATATTGAAGATGATATTGAGCCTCCCTTATTATTATCCAACAAAATATTTACATATAAAAGCAAATATTGACATTATCGATAAGTTTATATCTCGAACAACTAGAAAATTTAATTTAAAAATCAATGAAACTCAATCATCAATGATTACCATATATAACTCTTTTTTTTTTTCGGTAAATTTATTTTAAAAAAAAAATTGTTTTTTTTTTTCTTTGGACCAAGGTTTTTAAATTTACTTTCCTTGACTACACAACGACACCTTAAATTTTAATTCATAAATTTAACATATTCCTGTCCCAGCTGAAAAAATTTTATCTTTAAACAAAACTTAGATATATTATAAAAATAAGGCAAATTGTTAAACTTAAACTTAAAAAAAAAAAATTTTGTATATTTTTTTTTGTAAAAAAAATTATAAAAATAAAATTTAAACGAAAAATTTGAATTTGATTTTTAAAAATTTTTTTACTTAATTTTTAAAATTCAAAAATGATCTCAACTTCTTTCAGAAATGGGATCAATAACAAATTATGCACGTATATTCTCTGCGAAAAACCAAAAAAAAATCTTAACTTTTGTTATTCACATATAATCAAATTTGTGTTCATGTGCTGCTTGGAATCACAATACAAGTAAATGATGTTAATATATGAGAAAAAAAGTATATGTAAAGCTTAGTGCAAAGTTAATTTAAGTTAAATATAAATAAAAAAAAAAATATCCAAATATAATTAAAAAAAAAAAAATTATTTATTATTTATTAATTAATAAATTACAACAAATATAAATTGTATAAAACTTTTTGAAAAACTTTATGTAAAACTTCAAAGACAAAAAGCATTCATATAAAAAATTTATATAAAAGCTTAAGGAAATTATATATTGTGGAAATAAGCAATAAATAAATTAATAATAAATTACCTAATTTTCTACTATCAGATTTCCAGTTTTATCTAATTGTTCATAAAAAAAATTCGGTATTATTTTGGTTTAAAGAAAGTTTTATATAATACTTTAACATATTTAACTAAAAGGATCCTTAAAGCCTTCGCTAGCAATGTTTTTTTTCGCCTTCTAGCTTTTTTCCGGTTTCTTGCCGTATTTAATTTAACTTAAACTAAAAAAATACGAAACTAAATTAAATAATGAACGTATGGATTGGCATAATAAGCGCATCGTTATTTAATATTAATAAAATTATTTTTATTTTTATTTTTTGTTCAAATTTTGCAGTTTTAGGAAGTTATGCATTTGAATAATTTGCAAAAAAAAAAATTCGATGAAAGCTCGATAATAGTTTAAGTTACTTTCCGTCGTTTTAATAATATTGTTTGATATTGGAGTGCATACTGTCTACTTTTTATTAAAATCCGTCGACCTGATAATTAGGCTTGGGCTGAGAGGACAAATAAATATTTTGGTACAAAGTACCTTACAAAGGATATTTTATTTCATAATCTTTTTCATAATATTTTTCATAATTTTTTGTCAGTAAGTTTAAACTGATAAAAATATCTTTTGAGTCAATGCCAAAATTGAATGAAAAATTTTTTCTCACAAGAGCATAACTTGCAACGAATTTTCCAATATAACATACATATAATTATTTTGCTTAAAGCTAGACACTATAATTCATGTTTTGTATATTTTAAAAATTGTAGATTTACATTTTTTTTTTAACTCCATTATGTTTAAATTTATGCAAATCTCAAGTAATAATAAGCAAAATATAATCCTTAACTTGGCTTATCAGTGCTCAGCGCATTTTGCGAGCTATCACTGTAAGACAAAAGCACATTAATGGTCGCCTGCAGTTAGTCCTTGGTGAGTTTGACTTCAATTGCACAACGGAAATGCATTAAGAATTTCAACTTAAGATTGCAGGTGCATTGAACCAATAAGGTCATGCCAGGCACAGGCCTAAAATGTCACTAAATGGCACTTAAACAATCAAAGGCTACCTTTTAAGCCCAACCAAATAGAACTAACTTATTTTAGCAGGCTTTGAAAGCGTTCCAAAGCAAAGACTAATGCGCTGTCTAGCCTTAAAATAAAAGAAAAACAACAAATGCTATAATCGAAATAAACAATAATCTAACAAAATATCATAAATATATATACATAAAACATTTATGAACGTCAATCAAATATGTTTAGCCACCAGCCTAAACATATGCTATATAAATTTTATGTAGCGCCCCAAAGCATGCCACAATTATTTGCAACTCGCTTTGCGTCTGACTTTTTTATGACAAATAATCCGCTTTCACAGCAATTCATGTCGAAAATCGTCACAAAATGAAAGTTAATACCCAACAACGGCACAATTGATTGAACTGATAAACTGACAAACCTGTTAACGATAGCAGCGTCAAATTGTCATCTATTTGCATACCCTTTGTACAAGGGTGTAAGAGGTATTGCAAATTGGGGTACAAACAATATTGAGAAGTTAGCTAGAGACGAGTAGCACAACCAAAAAAATTGTGTCGAAACGATCATTCTGTCTGTCCTTCCGGGATGCCTTTTTTTAGAAGACCATGATATTTTATAAAAACTTTTATAGATTTATGCTACATTTATTCAGAAAAGAATTTTCTACCTATATTTTCAGGATATTAACAAATTTTCTTATATCCCATGAGTAAAATCTGAATCTTAGAAAATGCTTTAAGAATTAGACGAATATATAAAATGTAGACCAAGTTTTTTAGAACTTTGAATATTTTAAAAGCAAATAAGGCCCAGAAAAAATTTAATTTTAAAAAGAAATGATTCGTGTCCTTAAACCTTGAATATCTTGGGATAGGATTGTAATATCTATTGCAACATCTAAATTTTGTCATAAAGTGCCAAAACCAACATTCATAACCAATTTAACTAATTATTCTTACATTTTCCAATATTCCTTATTTTGATGATCATTGAAGGCGATATTATAAAAATAAGCCTAGCTTCCCCAGTTATAGGGTCATTCTTTCTTCGCAGGGTGAACATTTTTACTTGTGAAAATACGCAAAATTTCATTAATTTAAAATGAAAAAAAAAATATATTTTGTGTAAAAAAAGGTTTATCTTAAAAAACTTTTAAAATATTATATTTATTTCATTTTTCTTTTATCGATAACTCGAAAAGTATTTGGAATTTTGAATGGAAACAAACAAAAATATAAAAATTATTTTTAAAAATCATATATTTTTTTGAATTCCCAGTCTTATCTTTCATTGAATAAATTTTATTAAATAATTTAATTTTTAAATCCAAAAAAAAAAGTTTTAAGCTAAAATTTTTTAAATTTCAAATTTAAAAAATGTTAAAAAAATATTATTCAAATCTTAAGATTTTTAATTTCAAAGTTTTATTTTTCAGAAATTATTCACAATAACAAAAATAACAATTTATTTCAAAGTTTTTCAGAAATTATTCCAATGTCTTAATTTATCGATAGCTCAATAAACAATTAGAAATTTGAGAAAAGCGCACTTTTTAATATTAAAATTTAAAAAATCATTTAAAAAACGGGAAACTTTTAATTTTAAAACCAAAAAAAAAATTAATATCAAAGTTGTATCATTCAAAAATTAATATAATATCTGAAATGCTTAAATACTCACTCAATAAAAAAAAATGTAAATTATTGAGAAAACGCGGAACTCTTAGTTTTAAAATTTAAATAAGCGTTGAACTTAATCATTTAAAAATTATGAAAATATCAAAAATATTTATATATTTTTTTTTAAATAACAGCTAATTTTTTCAAACTTTTTTTAAAATATTCTTCTAATCAAACATTTTTCTAATGTTCGAAATATTCAGTTATTGACAACTTATAAGTGAAACACTTCAAAATCGAATAGATCGTTTGAAAAAGTTATTCATTTCGCGACAAAATGGAATGAAAATTATTCGACTTTAATTTAATCCAGTCAAGGGTATGCTTAAGTCGCGATATCCCGACTGCAACCTACCCACTTGTTTGTATGTTGTTATTATTAATATGTTTTTTATTTGATGTTACCTTTGATAGCTTTAATGATTGTGTTTCACCTAATAACATTTTAGTGGAATTCCAACCAATGCCCGAAACATTTGTCCACAGTGACGTATTCAAAAAAAATTTGAAGAGGGTTTGATTTAATTGACTAAGCAGCACAAAAATGCATTTATAAAATATGTTCCAAGCTCCCAGTTAGATATTTCGTTCGGTCTGTATAACCAGAACCCTAGCCGTAGCTCCACCCCTGCTTGGCCATCTATGTATTGTATTACTTTATTATATTACAACTATTTGGCTTTAATAAAGAGAGTCAGCTGCACGGCTTATCAGTACTTATCAACGACTGTTTGATTTTGTATTAAATTAGTGTCATAAATGAGCTCGTGCGTACAACTGACGCTGCCGTAGAAAATTCCCACGCCTCAGACAAACCGGACTGAATGTACGATAACATTATTTACAATGTAGTATTAACAATTTATTAAACAATTTTATGGTGTTATCGTTGTGCTGCATTACGCATACGCCGCATGTGCCAGGCTGTGGTTAATGCGGCCCGGCTGATGGCTGGTCACACAATTTTCAGTTGTAATGTAATTTCCGTAATGCATATCCGTCCGCATTCCTCGTCCCGATCTCAACTTATGACCAACAAACGCAAATTGTGCGTAATTTCATTTATTTTTGCAGTTTGCCGGACCACTTTTGTTGTCAATCGATTATTAAGGCCGTACGGCTTTTAATTTCCGCTTTCAATTGCCGTACTGGGATGCTGCCTGTTGACAGAGTTTATTACATTATATAATATATGGTATAATGAGTGAAAAAATCAGTGCATACTTATTGGCTGCATTAAATAAGTTCCATGCGCAGCAGTCTCTTACCAAACCTCAAAAAGTCCGCTTGGTCTTTAATAAGAGAAAGATCCAAAATAAAAAGACTAACTAATTTAAAGGCTGTGCGGTAGCCTTTAACCACACTCTGACGCCAAGTGAGTAGTGAAAGGGTGTGGGCTAGGCGGTGGTTGTGGTCCTTTTTGGAGTCATGAGAGATGTACCGATGTCCATATGAGCTATGGTGCAGTGCCTTTGTACTTTTTGAAGCTACCTGCAAAGTCCATCAAAAATGACAGATCCTATAGCGCATAGTTTACCAAACCTGGCCCTGGGTGCTTTGCCTAAAAATTGCAAGGCCCCGACAAAGAAGTAGTCGAATGCCGTATCGCTTCTTCATCATAGCAGCTACAACAGAGCTCACAGTGGAAGTCATATATGACTTTTTCAATCTTCTGCTGGAAACAATCCTGCGGCGGACTGATGTCAACAGGTCAGGCACCAGAGTTTCTTGCTGCTAGAGTATGCCGATGACAGTGACATCATTGGCACCAACGTACGAGCAGTAAGCGAAGCTTTCTCGAAAATTGAGAAAGAGTCGAAAAACTTGATGGTAAACATGGGCAAGACGAAATACCGCGTATCTAGAAGTAGGGAGACGACACCACTTCGAAGTTGTAAAGATGTTTTTCATCTACTTGGGAACTAACATCAATGACACAAAAAATGACGTCAGCAAAGAAATACGTCGCCAGATAACTCTTGCCAATCGGTGGTACTTTGGGCTCAGTAAGGAGTTCAGGAGTAGAGCTCTCCCTCGATACACCAAAATAATCCTTTACAGATCCCTTATCATAACTGTGCCCCTTATGGCGCTGAAGCATGGACATTATCAACATCCGATAAGGCAATATTAGGGCCTATCGAGAGCAAAATCATTCGACGCATCTTTGGACCGATTAATATGGATAGTGACTTTCGAAATCACCTTTCATAGCAGTTGGTTTTTTACATGGATGGATTAAAGTGTTAGGAACCCAAGGCGCACTTTAGTTTGCCATCCAACGGGTGTTCGGTGACAATCCAGAGAAAGCGTCGGCTTCAGAAGAGCTGAGTCCAGGATCGTGCTGGCAGTGAACTCTCTTCCAATCTTCCTTGACGTAGTGAAGCGAATAAGCATTCAGCGACTATGCATGTAGTACGTATGGATGCGGAAATTCAAGCTCTTAAGGTGTTCAATACTGTAGTTGGCTTTCAGCGGAGAAGGGGAAGACCGCGGCTGCTTTGACAGTACCAAGTAGCTGAAGATCTCTCAGCCCTTGGTGTTATCAACTGGCGCCGGCAGGCGATAACTATCTAAAGGCCAAATAGATGTAACGGATTTCGATTATTATATCCAAAAGGTGGATGTCGAGTTCCGCGCATGCCGTTTGAAGCGCTGATCTATCTCTTGCGGATTAGCTTTCTACAGAGTCTTAATATACGAAATGATGAATGAAAGCTATATCGCTAACTCTTCAGAAAAGATTCCCGGTCCTGGGCCATTCTACATATATCTCGTTTTGCCCAAAAGGGGTTTGAAGCCTCCAAAGCAGTCTAATTTTTTTTATTTTAAAAACGAGGAAAAACTTTCGTTTTATTTTTAAACTGCGATACTGTAGTCATTTCCCCAGGTCTTTGTTCGTTTTAAAAATAGTATGCTGTACGGGCTCTTAAAATAAGAGCTTTACATTCAATAATAAAAAAAATCGCACTTTTGATAACGCAAGTTTTTATTTTAAACAGCGGAAAGCCATCCGGCCAGTTCATTCAGTCCAGCGAGTCCAAAGTCCAGAAGTCTCCCGACTGTTTTCTGAAGCATGTAATGATTTTGAAAAGCCTACGTTGCTCTGTATAGCCGGTCAATGATAAACGGTTTCAATACCAAGGTCAAAAACTTGCAAAACATAGCATTTCTGTCATGCGGAAAAAGAATCCGAATATTTTTTTTACATCATTTTTATGTGGACTCGTTTTGAAACGGAATATTTTTTTCGTTTGCAGTTTCCGGAGCACAGCTGAATACCTTGTTTTTGGCCGAGTGCGCTATAGGGAAGTTTGACTGTAGTCTTAAAATAATGGACTTTTGATAAATCTTAATACAAGTTTAAAATACTTTTTATACAAGATAACCCCATAAATACTATCTTCCAAAACAAACTTATAGCCATTGCTACCATATTCCCAAATCCTACTTTACAATACGTTAAGGAAAATAACTTTTTCCAACACTGCCAGCGTTCGCCATTTTACAGCCTACCTGCTGCTACTGCAGCTTCTGCTGAGGTACAGGCAAATGTCCTGATTACGGCCGTAGAAAATTGGCTTCAATTATGAAATTACGAAAGCAGCTACTTTTGGCCGTAAAATGTAATTACGGCAGTTGTTGTTGCCTACGCCATTGCGAGCTGAATCTGAAGTACTGCATGGAGTGTTGGGAGGGGGACCAGATGCAGAGCCGCGAGGCTGTTGGGTGCAGTCGGCTTCACAGCACTAATAACGTTTATTAAAACCACAAGAACCTCTGTGCCACATGCAACATGCCACCCAAGAACCACCCACAAAAAACAGTTATTACAATAAGCATGGATATACTCATATGAGTATGAATGCATTCAGTTGCATTCGGTTGCATTCGTTTAAATGAGTGTGCGTGCGTGTGTGTGTGTGTGTGTGTGTGTGTGTGTGTGTGTGTGTGTGACGTAACGTTGGCAAATTATGCAAATCCTTGTGAAGCACATTAATGCGCACAATGACAATTAATCGCTGCAAATTAAAATGATGACAATGTTCCATATTTTCTCTTTTAATCCTTTCCAGTATTATGCAGCGCATTAAGAGCTCAACATATGCTTTAAATATTAAATGAATAATTAAATAAAATACAATGTGTATGTGTGCGGCTACTAAACCGGCGGCGCAGGATAATTAATATTATGTTCACCATTCAGACGTCCTGTATCACGCAACTGTTGCGCCTCGCGTCTAAGCCCATGCTGCCCATCCAGACCCACGCCCAGGCGTTCTATTAGCTTTTCGGAGCGATATCCATGTTTCTGAAAACGATTTTAATTAGTTTGGTTAGCGCATAATTATTTGAAATTATTGTATATTATATACCTCGTAGTATATGGAACGTGCTTTTTTAGCTGCCTCCGGATCAAAGTTCCAGTTAGTGCGCTCGTGTGTTATAGGTTCACCGGCCACATTATTTTGCAAGGTCTCGGCTATGAGACGCAATATGAAGCCCTCGGTTTGCAGTAGCGTCAGTAGGAGACACTAAGAAAGGGTTAACTACGGTAAGCTTTTAGATGCTCTAGAATCTAGATAATTGCAAGGATTTAAAATAAACTCGAAGTTTTTTCGTTGAGACTGTTTGAACCATAATTTGTTTGATTGGAAACAAGTTTTCAAAGGTTATATAGAACAATACAGTCAAAAACGGAAAAAGTGAAAATTATGACCTTTGACCTATTTTAGTGTCTATCAAATACTTTTGGATCGTCTTTAAATTTCGCAGGCGCTAAATGCAGGTAAAAAGGAAACTTTTTAGGCAATGCGGTTCTTGATATCGACGGTTTAAAAATCTGTCATATCAGCGGCGGCCACCCTAATGTACATATTTTTCACTTAGTGCTACTTCCAAGCAATTGATTTGTTGTTTGCCAAGAAATGAAACCCAAATAAAAATAAATTTATTTGAATACATGTTTCGAGTTTTTGACCATATATTACATTAAATGGTACCCTTATAACTTTGTTATCAACGCTTTAAAAAAACTAAATTTACCCTCTTCTAGCTCTAACTTTTACTTAAAGTAAGTAAAAATAAATAAATTGAAAAAAAATCAACTTCTATACGGCTCCGACCATTATAATAATATTTTTTCGTACATTAGTGCACATTATTAGAAACTATTTTGTAGTTAATCACACAAAGCCAAAAATTGTACGCAAAAGAGAGCAAAAAAAAAGCCTCGCTGGGGCTTTAAAAATAAATGATGGACGGAGAAAATAAATTTCTTATGTGGTATATAAGATTTTTATAGCTTTCAAAAAATAAGATCAATTTATTTTTATAAAATTTCGTAAAAAGTGTGTACTGGAACACAATCACATACTATAAAGCACGCTCTGTGAAAATATTTGAATATCTCTCTCTTATACAAAAAAGATTTTAGTCGTCATCGAACTTATTGCTATAATTTGCTGGAATACAATTACGATGGATCAATGGGAAAAAATCATTTAAGCAATTTAAAAACCTAAATCAAGTATTATTTGGTGAGTTAGTCATAAATAGTGATGATGTATTATACAATATTTATTTTATTTGTGTTTTTGCAGATAATGTTAAACGAAATGGCTACACGGAGACGGAGTTTGTCAAAGAAATTCGAGGGGCTTTCCGGACTCACAAAAATCGATTTCACAAATCGAAATATGATGCAAAAAAGTAAATTGAAATTAAAAAAAAATCAGCCAAATGAAGATGCCTAAGATTAAAAATAATTATAATATACAAAAAGAATAAAATTATAATATTGTTGAATTGAATAAATAATTTTTGTATATCTTATAATTTAAAACTGTTTTTATTGATTACAAAGTAACTTACTTTATTAAAAAAGTGGGCAACTAAGTAAGCGCTTACAAGCTGCCTTACTTTTTATAGAATAACAATGTAAGCGCTTACGACCTTTTAGGAAATTTGGGAGCTAATGTAAGCGCTTACAATATGCATTACTTTTCAAAATAAGTTGACAGCAATGTAAGCGCTTACAATTCTTCTGTGGACCGACCACCCCACTTTGGCGGCCATGCCCATATAAAAGTAAGCGACGATGTAAGCCAGAGTCCCATATGTAGATATATTATATATTTTGCGAAATAGTAGTCTTAGTAGTAGTGAATAGTAAAAGCGAAAACGATGACCCTCGTATAAAAGATAAGAAAGGGTCGTCCCGCATATTTGCCATGAGCACCCACCCGCCGAGCAAAGCTCTCCACTAACGCAAAAAAAGCGAAAGTAATTCCACTGCTAAAAAGGAAGCTTTTCCTTAAAGCAGTCAACATCCACTTCACCAAGCGCCCCTTTTTGAAAGCCGATTTTAATTATATTCTTTGAGTAATAATAGACCAAATACATAAGGGATCATTCATAAACTACGTGTCGTTCCAGCGGGGGAGGGGGGGTCCGGCGAAGTGTCTCGATCATATGGAAAATCTTCAAAAATATTCCGTCACTGCGTCATAAGGGGGAGGGGGGGTCTATTTTGACGAAAATCAGCGTCACGTAATTTATGGATGATCCCTAAGTAATGACTAAAATGAGAGTTGTACTGCATAAGCCCCGGCCACCCAGCCTGCACTGCTTGTTGGGCAGTACGCGCTCATATCACACTGCTTGCTAAGCCTTTGGCGGTCGGCGAATTCGACAAATGTTTATCTTAATCTGAGCTTGTTTGCGAACTGACTAAATAGCTTATGACTGACTCACGCGTGATTCGTGAAATGTGACAAATTAAATCATACCCAGAATTTCGTCTTAAAAAGAATTAAAAAAAATTTACAAATTTGTTAAATTTTAGAAATAAAATTCGTGCGCAGTAGAAATGTGAAGATCCGCTTTTTTATTCAGAAATGATTATTGAAGCTAATTTTTAGTTGAATGAATGCGCTTATTATCAGATAATTCATTGCAAAAATGGACTGTTTGGTGCAGGAGACAAGGGACGATTCCAAAAGGGCCTGAAAAATATGGTAATTTTTTTTTTATCGAAAGCTCTCACACAAGTATGAAACAATCGACCATGCTGCGGAAAACGAATCCGAACATTTAATTTGGAAAATATACGAATATAGAAAATAAGAAAGGGAAATATGGAGCAAAAAATTCCTTTTCCGGAATGCGAATAAAATTGTTCGGTTTCGTTTTCCGGAGCATGGATTATATCCATACTTGTGTACTAAGGCCTTAGCGATAACGGCAAAAAAATTTTATAAATTAAAGCAATGCATTCTTAATTCGCATTTCGCGCCTTTTTATGCAATTTCAAAAACCGAACGCTTAAAAAGTCGCCCTATACAAATTGTGTAGCTGCAAGCCCCTCTAAGCAAATTCCAGCGCACGACCATGGTAAACATATGCTGGCATATCTTTATTTTTTTCAACTTTTGCATTAAATGTAAACATTTCTACACCAGTAATTAAGCTTTTAAGATTTTTCCTCCTTAATTCACAAATCATTTCTTTTCGTTCAATTAGTATTACACATTTGTTTGCACTTTTCCGCTTCACACTCTGGCAATAATAACCACATAATTTTAAATTTAATTCATAATTTCATTCGATTAATATGCAGACCTACACTGAGCATTAGTAAAAACCGCAGCGGCAACATTTTTCGGATAGCAAACTTTAAACTAAAAGATTGAGATTTCAAAGCGCGACTCGTTTGGGCCAAGTACATGCGAGGCACTGGACCATTGATCACTAAAAATCGCGCGGTTGCACAAAACTCAACCAAGCGAACAAGCCAGAAAAAAAGAGCGAAAAAATGAAATGAAATACAAAATTGAAAACGTTACAGAAATACACGTACTTCTTGTTTACAACAAATACAATACCAAAATATATATATGTGGCCAAAACCAAAAGAGAAACAAATAAGTTACTGAATGCATTCAAAGAGCTAAAAACATAACAAACTTGATAAAAAAAGATACAAAGATACAATGTATCTAAAAGAGCCGGTAAAATATTGCAGATGTATCTAATGAACCGTCGCTTTTATTTTTAAACGTAAAACAACAATGACTTAAACTCAAAAATTTTGTAATAGAATTTCAAAAGTATTTAACAAGCAAATTTTGTATTTTAATGGGTTATACTTTGAAATGAGGTTAGCTTGCACTGGAATTATGACTACTCTAACAACGAGCTTGCTTGGGAAATAAGCAAGCAGAAGCGGATTTAGTAAAAAATTTCGTGCACCTCAAATTTTAAACGTTTATGTTGAAATATTTTGTGGCGAGCAGGAACTTCAAGTCAATATTCAGAAAAATTATTGGGCTTGTTAAATGGAACTTATCCAACAACTGGGCCATGCTCATGATCATCAACCTTCCTGCGACATTTGAGCCAGAAACCCAATCTGTCGCCATTATTTCCGATAAATAATGACCTTCATTGGCTGTAGTCCATTTCTTCAAATTATATGATAAAATCCGAGATACCTTACATAGATTGGGATTGATTTATTATATCTTTCTTTATACAAATGGCAACAGCTTGAGGGAATTTGGAGAGATTTTAAGACAGCTTATTTCTGTGGCTCACAAGCACTTCCCTTTTTCTATTTTGTGTGCGACTAATACAATATTTTACTTTTTGCTGCTTGTAATTCATAACTGGTTAAAAGAGAGTGGCTCTTAAGATGGAAGTTTTTTCATACGTTTATTCAATTTCTTTATTTACTCTAATATTACAATATAAAATCGAAAAATAAAAAAAACACATTAACGTTGTTCCGATACTTTTAGTGCAATTAATTAATAACTTTAAAATAAAAAAACATTTTTTGCTTCACTTTTTTTTTATTGGTTTTATAATAAACAAATATATGTATTTTCGGTATAAATAGGCATAGCAAATAATTCCTGAAATATAAAAATAATATGTGTACTACACACACCTACAGTTATTCCTCATGCTCTTTGTTGTCAAGCGAAATGTTGTATTGAAATTCGAGTTGATCCATATCAAGCTAAACATATTGATTCCCAGACATGCTGCCTGAACTATTCAAAGAGCTTGATAATAAATTCAAAATAAGTTTCTCTTCTGAAGAGATGAAGCGCACAGCCTTTTTTCAATACGTTTGTTTAGGTTGTTGATTGATGAAATAATGGGATCTGATGTGTTTATTGCTCTCTGGAACACGTCAGAAAAATTATTTAATCGAGTGTATTTCCTTGCATGATGCAGTCGATCAGACTTATACATTTTATTCCGTGATTCGGTAGCCTTCTCTCCAAAGTACCCTACTGGAAGAACAGTATTCTCTATGACATCACATGAATGCACAAGAATCTTGTGTACATATGCAAGGTCATCCTGAGTGTACATTGAAACCCTTGGATACTGCTAGATCTGCAGCTTCTTTTCTTTAAGTCCTACGCGTCTCACCTTTTTTTAATGTAAATAATTGCTTGCGAAATTAGCCAACCTGCATTTAGAAGCATTTTAAATTGTTTGAAATTTCTTTTGCGTTTACTTTTATCAGCTAAAATTCTGTTTTTGTCTTCAGAACAGGTGACAGTTATTGCCGCTTTAATGCAATTGAAAATGGCATCCTCTTTTGCATTCTTCGTCATCATTGACGTTTCGAATCTTAGGTGTTGACCTAAAAAATGCAATTTTCGCAAAAGTGTGCAAAAGAGCACTTTAATATGGCATGCATTTGAAAAATGATTGAACACTCTAAAACATTCAAAAAAATTTATTAGTGGAATGAGCTTGGATCAATTTGTAGCTCTAGTTAAAAACTAATTTTTGTTACGCATTTTTGCTTGTTGAATGGTTAGCAATTACACACAATTGGGAGAACATATATCACAAACCACTCTGATTGTACTGCATCCTAAAAATATCAAATATCAGACAAAAAAGAAAGTCGTTCCGCCAGCGGATTGTGATAGCCGATGAAAAGTGGATATATTTCGAGAATCCAAAACGCTACCACCAACAACTAAACAAATTGCACCGTGCTCTGTGTGAAAAAAGGCCGAACTATCAACAAAGCTGATTTTCCTCCACGACAACGCACCATCGCACACGTCAAAAATGGTACGAAACTACTTGGAGACACTCAACTGGGAGGTCCTAACCCATCCCACTTATTCACCAGGCATGGCCCCATCCAAGTACCACCTGTTTTCGTCGACGGGTCACGCGATCGCCGAGCAGCCCTTCGATTCTTACGAAGACGTCCGAAAATGGCTTGATGAATGTTTTGCCTCGAAAAAGAACGAATTTTTTTGGCATGGTGTCCACAAATTGTCCGAAAGATGGGAAAAATGTGAAGCTAGTGAGGACTAGTACTTTGAATAAATTTGTTTTTGCTTTCTTTGAAAGAAACATGTGTTTTTTGACTTAGAAACAGCGAATTTAAGCTTATACACATTTTCTGCGATATTTTGACTTTGTGTGGATATCAACCGGTATCGAGATTTTACGTTAAAAAAAAAAAAGAATTTTACGACATATAGCGAGTGTGGAACAACCATTGTCATTCAGTAACAGTTTATTTTCTGAAATTTCTTAGTATTTTATATTTTTATTTCTTACAACATTAAAATATTCGGTTATTCCGATTCCAAACTAGCCCGATTACAGCCTTTACTTTTATTGTAAGTGTATCCAAAGTGCCGCACTTCCATTTGAACTAATTTTCTGCTTCCAAAGGTTGTGTTTTTTTTTAACAAAATTTTGAGTTTATTTAAAATGCAGTCAACGTTAAGCTGAACTTTGACTTTGTACTATTTGAAAACTCACAGACAGTTGACCTTGAGGGCATATCTTGAAAAAAAAAAAAAATATGTTCACTTTAATGTTTCCAAGTCGGTTTTTACGACTGTCATAGCCGTGACAAAAAAAAGGCGGAAGACAGTGTTTAACAGTCTTCAAAAACCATATCAATGTGCCAGCCAAGCCCAGTCAGAAAGAAAGTACACCATAGAAATGGCACAAGCAAAAAGTCAACAAAACAAAACTGGTTAGCAATTCATTGTGGTTAAAAGCTACATGGTATTACATAATCAACATCTTATTGATCGTCATCATCATGATCATCATGAACGTCGTGTTCGGGCCAACAACCACTCCAACCAACGCATAAAGCATCCATCCGCTGAAGTAATTTGGCCTCAATGCCGATATTTTTGCGCTGCACAAAACTTGTTGTATTTGTTGTGTCCCCCTACCCCCGCGCACGAAGACAGCTGAGCTTTGGTTTATTTTTGGGGTACGCTCTTACAAAGATTACGTGCCGGAGCTCATGTCACTTATTTACCAAAATTATCAAATTTTGTTATTAGTTGCGCCTGCTGCAAAATTTAGCTAACAATTTTCAAGTTCCGGCAGTTGCCCCTACTTTGTTTGTTATTTTCTTTGTAGTTTTAGCCAAGGAAGTGCGGAGAAATGAAATGTTTAGAAAAAAACAATTTCCCAAACAGCTGTGCTCGATTACACTGGTCAACATGCCAAAAGTTGCTTGCAACTGCTAGTCTTTAAGTAAAATTTTATCAAAAACTATTTTATCAGACTGACTGAACAACGCACAGCAAACACGCTAGAAGCTGTTGGGCTGAAATTTTGGATAGAGTTTTGTTTTATGATGTAGGTGAGTAGAATTTTTGATAAGTCGTCCCTTAAATTGTGGGGTCAAAGTTCGTGCAGAGTTAGCGAGCTGAAACTGCGATTTATAGTTGTGATATGTAAGACAAGATTTTATAAAATTGCACTTACGATTGGTGAGTCGGGTAAAAGTTTTGTAGGGCAGAATTGTTTTCATTAAATCGATCTATAACTTTGCACATTTACGCAAACAGTTAACGCTGAAGGGCCCAAATTTTGCATGAAAATGCGATTTATGGTGAATGGATTTTATAAAATTTTACGGATTTTGGAAAATTTGTACTCAAGTGGCGGTGCTCGATCCCATAGAGTGACAATTGAAAGGAATTGTATTTTTTTGCATTTCATAAGAATAGCCCCTTTTTCATTCTCACGACCAGCCCGAGCTACAGGGGTTGCGTGAAGTTTCGTTTTATGGTGTAAGTAAGCACCAAGGAAAGATTTTGGATAATTCCGCCATAGCTAACTAGTCACTAGTCAATGCTTTTATTTGTGAATTTTGTAAAATTTCGCACCAAATGGACGCAAGGGTGTGTAAAAGCTTGAGATACTGCAGAGAACTTGGTTTTTACGGCCCCGTTCCAAAGTAAAGAAATGTTGGGTCAAAGTTTAGGGAGACCTTTTTCAAAAATTTATTTTACAGCTTGGCAGACTTGAAAAATAATTGTTTAAATTTTAATAACTTTATTTAAGCTGTTTTTGAGAGCTTAAATTTTTTAATCATAAACAGAAAATTTGTATATTGACAACAAGCATTATCAAAGATATTTAGATAAAAAGCTGGGGACCATAATGCCAGTCACTGCATTCAAACTTTGTTACGCATTATAGTATAAAAGCTCAATCCATTTATATATATATATGTATGTATTTTAAAAAATTCTTATATGCCATTATTAATGGATATACTCAGAGATAATCAAATAGAAGTATATCGTTTAATATTTCGGACACAAACCATCAAATCTTGTATCTTTGCGGACTAGACACTTCAAAGCAAATAGTTGCCTGTTTCTTCTTACAAACCAGACGGTCGTTGGTTTTGCCAGAAATATTCCAATAGAAAAACGAATTTTTAAAGCAAAAATATCTATCATCCTGATTATCATCCTGATATGGTACCGAATGATGGTTTTTAATACGCGCACATCAAAAACCAATTCCGAGATCAAGCTCATAGTAGAGTAAAAATATACCAAATAGGCACTTGACCTTAAAAAAATTACATACATGAATTTCTCTTGCTTCGTGTTTTCAGTACCATCCCGATAGTCTAAAATCCAAAAGGTGACCTCGGCACTAGAAAGCGCCAATGTTACTAAAAAACTGTTTTTCTTCATGCTAGTCACTTCTTTGTCCTTTTATAGGGTATGAAAATATTGTGGAATTTCAATTTTGCACATTTTTTGTCTTAAAAGTATTATTGTACGACTGTTAGAATTCGGGATGAATGGACTTGAACACTTATGAAAATAACTGAAAATTCATCGGTAGTGGGAGGTCACCTTTTTGGTTTTAGCCTTCTTTATTATATGCCAAAATATAAAATTGTACTTTAATAATTTTACTTTTCTGCTAAATTAAGGCTTTCTTTTATTTTGCTAATGAATAACATTTATCTGTATATTCTAAAATTCTATAAAGATTTAGTCAATATTTTGGCTTTCAATTTGTAGGACAGTGTTATTATTCAACTGCTACGCAACTCAAAGAGCGCAATTCGAGGACTTTCACTTTCCTTGTGGTTAAGAGCGCAGGCGCAGGCGCAAAGCTGTATTTGTATTTGTGCGAGAGTAGCATTTAGCTAAAGAACGTCAAGCACAAAATAAAGGAGTAACAGGTGTATTAGTGTGTAAGTGTGTTGCGCATACGCCACCCACAATGTCCGCAAGAGAGCGAGAGAGACTTGTAAATGAGCGACTTAACAAAGCTTTTACTTTAGCTTTATGGGCTTAGCGCTCTCCCGGCCTTTCTGCGGCGCTCTTCCGCTCTCTCTATCTCCGCATTGCAACAGCTCGGCTGCTTTTAAGCCAAACGCGCCATCAGCCCGCAGTTAACAAACAAACGTGTCGCGTGCAACAACGCGCTTTGCGGCGCCGCTCCAATTTAAACGTTAGACTTTGAAAATTTTTTTGAATTTGTATTTAAATTATTAATAGCCCACGGTAAAAGCAAAGCATGGCGAATTTAAGTGTTCTTCTGCCTGTAAGTCTCGATCTGCAGTTTGTTTGCTGCCTCAATTAACATTGACAAACCAAAAGTCTCACATTGGCGTCGAAGACGCGTTGACACAATTTCCGTGCTGCGAAAGTCGTACCAAAGTTTTTGGTCGCTTTAGGCTTGTTTTGAAGGGGGGCGCCAAAAAGAAAATGTGTTCAACTAGGTAGTAAGTGGTGTATAAGGAAAAATGTGACTTGAATTCTCAATGAACTTTTTATGTGTGTGTGTGTGTGTGTGTTTGTCATTTGGCACATTTGTGAAATGATGTCGTGCCAAATACGTTAAAGCACGTAAGTGGCATGAAGATCCCCTCCATACAAGAGACCTTGAAATGCTACATAAAACATTGCTCAAGCGGCTTGATCAATATTTGCGCATGCGCTCTTTCTTGCTCTCTTTTTGCCGCGCAATCTTGGCCAAGCGAGAGAGCAAATAAAAAAATGTGTCATAATCGCAACCTGTACAATGCGTTTTTGTTGTTGTTGTTTGTTGTATTGCATAACTGCAACAATTACCGCTATTGTTGTTGCTGTTGTTTGTGTTTTTTTTTTTACTGAATTTACTTCATGCAAGACTTAAATTTTGTGCATATTACAATTTTTATGAGTCCATCTGACACACTAAACCATTGTAGTGGGTCTTAGCCGTGGGCTTTGGTTTTGAAGCATGTAGTAGGTGCTTGTTTTTTCTGTGACCATCATTTGTAGTGTACAAAAAAGTTACTTTAGATGCATCCGCAGGGGGTGGCAAGCATATACGTCCCTATCCCCTGGGACATCAGTGGCGGATTTTCGGGAGATTTTTGGGTTCACTGATGTTTACTGATGTTTTGGAAAAATATATATATTAGACAAAAAAAAAATGTGAATCCAACTGCCTACTGCCCATTGGATTATACTTTGGAGTTGCTGTAATATTTAGTACTTTCTCAAAATATATTGGGAGTATAAATAAGTTCGTGCGGTTTTACGCAAGATGGCGTAACTAGTGTATCGATCCATTGGCTATCGATTTCAGTATATGTCACTTGGTTGAAAAGGCCCATACGCAGCATGCAAAAATTACGAACGGAATGAAAATGTACATATAAAAAAAATGCCGATTAAAAATTTTTTACAAGTGGACGCAGACAACAAAACAAAACAGTGTTATCTTTTAATTTTAAAAATGCTTAACGTTAGATGGCGCCACTACTCCACTAGGTGTGGTGGTTCCATCTGAAATATTATGCAAAAATTTCCATATGGAAATTTTCGAACTGCGTATCGGCCTTAAACAATAAAAAAACTTTATAGAATTGAACATGTCGAGTTTTGTGCCTGGTAGTCATACAATTTTATACAATAATAATTCCCTGACTTGATTATTTAGTCACTCGCCCCTAGGTGGAGCATGGGGATCTCTATTAATAACTGTTCGAAGAGAACAGGAATCTAGAGTTTATAGCCGAATCCGAACGGCGGTGTCTTGAATTAATAAAAATTTAAAATCTCAGATTTTCGTGGGCAAATAGCGTCTTTTTGCTAGCGATGCCAGTGCTAGGCGAGTGTATCAGTGCCTCTGCGGGGAATCGAGCCTCCGACTATCGGGTTACAAAGCGTAGCGTACTCCACTACGCTATCGATGGCCACAAATAGAAGCAAAGAATTTAAGTTGAAGCTTATGGTGGCCATGCTCTGTCTGGACGAACGTGCCAGAAGTGGTTTGCGCGGTTTAAAAGTGTTGAATTTCCCATGGAAGACCCAAAACGAGCCGGAACTCCAAAAAAGTTTAAAGATGAAGAATTGAGGCATTACTCGAGCAAGACATGTGTCAAATGCAAAAAGTGTTTGCAGAATCGTTGAGAGTGACTCAAGCGGCCATTTCGCAACGTTTGAGAGTATTGCGAATGATCTAAAAGCAAAGAAATTGAGTTCCATGCGAATTGAAGCCGAGAGACTTCGAAAGACGCATTTTCACCTGTGAACAGCTGCTTCAAAGACAAAACAGAAAGGGTTTTTTGCATCGTATTGTTACTGGTGATGAAGAGTGGATCCATTACGATAATCCTAATATCCATGGCTCCAAGCTAATGCACATGTTGCCAAACCCTTTAAAACATACTTGGAAACATTAAAACGAGAACTGCCACCCCACCCGCTGCATTCTCCAGACATTGCTCCTTCTGATTATTACTTGTTCCAGCATATGAGTCGTGAACTGTCTAAGAAGCGCTTTAGTTCTTCTGAAGATATCAAAAAATGGGTCGATTCGTGGATAGCCTCAAAAGATACATCATTCTTTCGAGATGGAATCCGTAAATTGTCTGAAAGATGGGAAAAGGGTATCTATCGATGGAAAATATTTTGAATAATCAATTTTAAACCATTTTTCTAAAATAAAGCCTCGATGTTTGACAAAAAAAAACCCACGAACTTATTTATACTCCCAATATTTATTTTGATTTATTAAGCATTAGTTCAAATTAATATTTGAATAATTTTCATTAATTAATTCTACCATGTAAAGATATTTAGATCGAAAAGTGAAAAGAATCAAAAATCTAGGACATTTAGAGCACATACCAAATTAGCCGAGTCGAGATCCATGTCTACGACCGTTTTGAAATCTAAAGGGTGTTTATTAAAGCGCGTCCGGATTGCAAACTTAAATAAAAACACAGAAAAATTAATGTAGAATGTATTAATTAATGTATTAGAAACATAATTTCCTATCAGTTAATATTTGAAAATGATCTCTCGCATGTGACCACTACGACTACGAGTCACGAAGCGCATACTGTCAGTCCAATTTTTGACCACACTTTCGAGCATTTTGGGTCCGTATTTCAGTTATGTTGCTGGCTTGTCTGAATAAACCAATGACTTGACGTGTCCCCAAAGAAAATAATAGGTAGACCCCACGACTGTGAGGGCCAGATGGTGAGCCCATTTCTTGAAATAACCTTTTCACCGAATTGATTTTTCAGTAAATCAATGGTTGCGGTCGCCGTATGGTACGTAGCGCCATCCTGTTGAAACCAGAACTCTTCGACATCGATATCGCGTAAACTTGAAAGCAAATATTCGTTGATCATCGCTCTGTATCGATCACCATTGACGGTAACACGTTGCACGCCGGCTAATCGATAAATTTGGATTTTCCTCTACACTGGCCTCTACAACAGCCATATTTTTTTCGGAACGTGCTGTTCTCATTCTGGTTGGTGTCCCACGTGGAATGTCAAATGAGTTCGAAAATGATCAAGAACACGACGAATAACGCGTTCTTATTATTCGGTCCATAAATTGTACGAAGAGCTCTATAAGTTTTTACAACAGAACACTTTTTTTTTGATTATAAATCTCGAAGATTTGAAGACGTTGTTGTGTTGTAAATCTTTCCATGATGAATTGTTAGGCCTTTCTGAATAAAATGACATTGACATTTGTCAAAATTGACAACTGGTTTCAGAGGTATCCCTATCGGAAATCCCGACTCTATTAAAAAAACACCCTTTATATTAATTATATGCCTTTTCCCAAATTCCCAAATTTTGATCTACTACATCTATATCTAGGTACATACTTATTTATTTTCTACAAAAACATACAAGTTCGTTAAAAAAAATGGTCCCTTTTAAAGATGTTATTTATTGATAAATTTAGCTAAAATTTAATTAATATATAACTTTTGTCGATATAATACATAAAACCACCCGATATATCCTTTAACCTACACCAACCCAACGCAAAGACTACAAAAGTAGCCACAGCCATATTTACAAGACTTTCAAACCAGATAGAGCTTTGAACTATTTACCTCCAACAATATTTAAATCTGATTAAATCGATCTAATGATTATTTTAAAAATTGAATTTTTTAAAGAACTGCTTTTTTACTATATACCTGCAAAAATATAACAATTAAGCAACAAGCAATTTTTTTAAAAATCCTTAAAAAATATTTTTTAGCATTGTTGCACCAGATCGATTTGTTTTATGTTTCGACCATATAAGGAAGGAACTAAAAAAAGTGTTTAAAAATAGATAGTGACTGTCATAATTATAATAATAAATAATAAGAAAATAAAAATATATTTTTTTAAGACCCTTAGCTAAAAAAAAAACGCTTAAAAATATTCAATACTCTAAATAAAAAAAAAATTGTAATTAATTAAGCCCTAACTCCAAAAGTATAAAAACTGAAATTATCTGAAAAATTAGTTTTGGCCTTGGATTTTAAAAGTCGTTGGGACAGTATTTGGTTCTCTCCACCTAGACCAGTGATGGGCAGTCTCTCAATTTACATAACTCGCGAGGCTATTGCACCAAAATCTGCCGCAGCGCAGTCGGCTCATGTACGGTCCAAGTGTGTGAAATCTCTCGCTCGTTTTTGCTTAATTACGGTTCTTGCTCTCTCGTGCGCTTTTGCTTACTGCGCTGCTTACTCACACAAAGATATGTTTGTCTAGATCAGTGATGGGCAAAACTCATACAAACAAACATATCGTGTGAGTAGCAGCGCAGTAAGCAAGAGCGCATAAGAGAACAAGAGCGATGATCATGCTCAAATGAGAGAGAAAATTGTCACACATACACCTGTGCGTGTGCAGACAGCGCTGCGGCAGATTTTGGTGCCCTATCCTCGCGAGTTATGTACATTGAGAGAACTGGGCAGTCCATAGCCCAAACGGGCACTTTTTTGTTCGTACATTTTGGTTTTTGTACGGCAGACCGCTCTCCTTTTGACCAGCTCTGATCTAGACCCTATACAAAAAATATATTTATATATTTTTTCATTTGGCATTTGGTTCCGATCCGATGCTCAGTAAATTGTAAGAGTGTAATAAAATTTAATAGCAGTATTGGTTGCCACCCCCGCTCACCGTAGCCCATAGATCTACGAGTATTTCTATGGGCTTATCATTCCAATGGGTATTTCAGTCATGAATTAGTTTAATTTAATTTTAATGACTTTCGTATAATTAATATCTGGAGACTTGAATAAAATGGGGCTTTAAAAAAGGACCAAAAGGACGGTGTCAAAAAAAGGCGGTGTACAATAAGGCGTAAGAACTAAAGTTCCTTATTGTGCGTAATAATTATTTTTTGATGCAAAAGGGTCGGACATCATCTTTAAGGCCACTACGCAGACACGAAAATCAAAATTCGAATGTAGCAATGCCAGACACTAGCTATACTTCAAGTTCAAAATGGGGAATCCTAAACTAGTAAGGGGCATCTCGTAGTCGGTTACGACCAAAGTCAATGCATATAAGCTTTTTTCTCTTTTTCCATAACAAATTATTTGAATTTATTTAATTATTTCCATTATTTTGCAGATTTTGTTGCTGCTCGTCGCTTTTGTAGCACAAACATCCTACGCCACGGTACAGCCAAAAGCTCCAAATTTTCAATACTTTGAGCGGTAAGTATAGCCATATTATGTCATAATTACAATTTTTTTAATATTTCAAATTTTTTCTAAACAGACCCAAATATCGTTATCCCTACTATGATGAAAATGGTCGTGGTAAGCTGCTTTATGGCTACGGAGGTCCAGAACTATATCAATATAAAACATATACGCCTTTGGAGGGCATACACTAAAACATGTTAGATATAATTTTATAAACTTTAATTGTAAATGCATTTTTTTGTAATAATTTATAAATGCCGCATTTGGAAATATGCTGCCTTATATTATTAAAGTATTGAAAGTATTCTTATTTTTTATTTACCCTGGCATGACTAGCAATTTCAAACTGGACAGAAGAATCTAAAAGACTCTGAAATTCGACGCTAAGAGCTACCTGGCTTTTAAACTCATTAAAAACTCATTAAAAGAGTTTTTTGGCAAACCACACTTTAAATTTAGCCATAACGTCATATTTGAAACTATTGTGAACAGCACATTTTATTTGCTGGCAGCGCCATCTATGGTCTAGTTGTTCGTTGTGAATGGCTTTTAAAAAGAAGCAGCATGATTTATAAGTTGGCAGTCCCATCAATAAAGTTGGCAGCACTCACACATTTCATTTCACACAAACGTTGCAGTTGTCGCTACATTAATTAAAACATTTAATTAAAACCAATTATTTTTTTAGCAAAACTTTAAAATGTCACGCAAAGAAGCACTCTCACAATTCATTAATCAAATACATGGCCGCCCCGTTGCCGTCAAGTTAAACAATGGCGTTGACTATCGCGGTAAGTTGCACAAAACATTCTACCGGCATAAATATTTAATACTTTAATAATTTCTAGGCGTGCTGGCTTGTCTGGATGGTTATATGAACATAGCTTTGGATCAAACCGAGGAGTATGTTAATGGACAACTAAAAAACAAATACGGCGATGCTTTTATACGCGGCAACAATGTGCTGTACATATCCACGCAAAGAAGATAAATTGTCTCACATTTCGTACTTTATAAACTAAGTTTATTTTATAAATACACTTATAAATAATTTACAAAATTGCTTTTGTTATAAGCCTCAATCAACTGGGATAGTTAGGCTGACCGAATTCGTAGGGTATGGCACCAAAGGAGCGCAATTGCTTTATCGAGTATCCCGAGCCCAGTGCGGCAATCAAACGCTCACCACGTCGTCCAAATTTGCGTTCGTAATTAGGTCGCCAATTGCGTCCAAAGTGCGGATCAAATGGTATCTCTGAAGCCTGCATAAACGGCGAATTGCCGAAAAACAAACGGTCTAGGTAATCCAAGACAGCTTTCTTTTTTTGAAAGTGCACCAGTATGGGTCTTGCTGTGGCCCCAGTGCGTGGATCTTGTGATGCTAAATTTGTGAAAAACTGAAAATTATTCAAATCCAAATTGGAGTAGTCAAACTCATGCAGCGTGGCCAGCGTTAAAGGCAGCGCGCAGAGACACTAAATAAGGGCAAACATTAATACAGCATTTGGAGATATTAATGGTCGTCACCTACCACTAGTCCAAGGGCAATTAATAGGTGCTTATCCATTGCAATTACTACCATAAAGCTAGTTTTTTGAGAGCACCTAACGCTTCCGCCAACGAAATACAACTGATTTGAATAAATTCGGCCAACATTTGGACGCATGGTCAACAGCAACGATTTGCAATCCAGTTAGCTGTCAACTCTTGTATTCTGTTGTAATCCACATATTACTCAATTCCATCGATGCCCAACAGTCCAGCCAAATGTAACACGCACAATAAAACAATGTGACGCTGTTTTAGCGGGGAACCTCGCACTGCTGTAATTAATTGGTATTCATGCCGCATACGACTTTCGATCGCAAACGCCGTCATGGCCACTGACCACTGTCTGCAGCATAAAGCGCCTTAGTTCCATGCAGTTAAGTATGGCAGCTATGGCTATATATCTTTTGTTTGGTTCGATGTTCGGTCTTGTCTTAATGCAGTTTATTGCATTTTTTTGGCTCATTAGCATAAATCTTTTGTTTGTATGCACTTTTCATTGATCCGCATAAAAGAAAGATTTGGTTTATAAAGCCATTTTGATATTGTTTATTTTTTAAAAGCCAACACTTTAGAAAAGTTTTTAATAATTAGCTGCAGACTCGTGTACATTGTAATGTGTTACTAAACTGTGCTTACACCATCATCAAATATTCGCTGGCAAATTTTTATCATTCTTAAATATCACTAAACACTTGTCGAAAACGGATAGACTGGTTGGGTAAACACAGCTTCTTTAGTTCTTTTTGTTATGTGCATTTGCCTGACTATTTTATTATGTATTAAAATCACATTACTATATTATACAGATTTGCAAATACATAATTATCGTTTCTTTTTGTCTCAAACTAAAGATTTGCATAGTTGAAAAGTTAAATAAAAATTTAAACCAATAATTGAATTAATAAATTGATAGACAGTGAGGATATTATGGAGATTTCATTCACGAATTCAATTGGCCCAGGATAGCAGCTCCTTCATGTCTGGATCATCTAAAAAAAAAAACAAAACCGTTAAAAAAAATACCATAAAAAATATGGTTTAAAAAAACGCACCATCTTCCGCTGTCGCTGTTGCCTTTGCTGGCGCTACCTTTTTCTTTTCCTTAGCCTTTTCGGGCAAATCTTCTGTGGGTGCCTCTGGCAATGTAGGCTGTGGCTCAGGTATGCCAATAATTTCTTTATCAAAGTTCTCTTGCTCCAATTCATCGAGTTCCCGCTCGAGATCCTCATCATCCAGGTCAGCGCCAAAGGCAACCGGATTGGATATAGCATCGGAGATTTCACGCGCCACGTCTTGTTGCTCAGCAATATCGTCCATCATATCGTGCACATTGTCCACATCCCTAAAATACATGTGAAATCTCATGAGTATGTTTCATTAGTTTCGCCATCGAGTTCACTTACATGTTTTTGTGTGCACTCTTAAGCGCATCCGCAGCATTCTTCATTGTGGTCAAGACGGCAGTATTCGTATTGGCGCTTTCCAAAGCCTCTCGTTGCATTTCAATGGTGGAGAGTGTGCCATCGATTTGTTGCAGCTGCTTCTCCAGGCGCTTCTTCTTTTTGAGCGCTTGCAGGGCAACTGGAAAGATTTTACAAATGTTTTAGTAAAGGGATCTAGGTTGGGTAAACAATACGTTAGATGACAATTAATGACTAATTTTGGTATTTCTACGTGTGTGCTCAATTCAATTGCATGAAAATAATGTTTTGCTTGGCTACTTTCGTATTGAAAATAAATGTTGTTTATATTACGTTCTGATATGGTTAGGATCCAGCCATCATGGTATGGGGGTGTTTGTATGTAGCACAAAAAGAAAAAGAGAAATTAACTAGACTATCAGTTTTAGAGCATAATTGGTAGCAACTTTCATAGGCAGAGCATTCTAAAAATTTGTGGCAACAGATAAAGGCCTTAGCGACGACAACAACAACGATAACAAAAACAAAGCAACAAACAATGAGTCATTTTTCTGACCATCAGCGATAATGAGATGAGCCCGCAGTTCCAGCTGACCGCAAAAGATCTCTAAATTAGAGCAATTGCCACGAACTTACCTCTTTTGTTCTTGGATGCATTTTTTCGTGCAGTGTTTAATTCTTCTTCGATTTTGGATTCGAGAAATTCTTGTTTCTTAATCAGCATGTTCTCCGTCTCCCGTAGTTTTTGTATCGCCTCTCCAGTGGATGGAGCTACCTCCTTTTTGCCACCAAACATTTTTCCGAAAAAACTCATTTTGCTAGTTTTATTTTCAAAGGCGCCGTAAACAAATCCGATATAAAAGTTTTCTTAGTTAATTGCGTTATTTCCTCACTGTCTGGGCTATGTTGTCTTTGGGCGAGTGTGACTGTGCGTCATCCCGACTAGCGCTGCCAATTTGACTGCGAGGGTGCGTAAGTTGGCAGTACTATGTGTAGCACCTGTTTTGAATGTTATTGTTTGCTTCAATTTGTTTGATGATGAATGAATTTGACAATAAATAACATTTAAGAAATTTGTTTTGTAATAAACGTTTCTACAAATATTATCCGAAATAATTGTTGGGTTATGCAAACAATTGAGTAGCTTATAATACAAATATCTTGAAAATTTTGTCTAATGTACATACATATATTTGTATATGTTACTATATAAGCAACGCTTATAATTTTCAGTGTTTCGCAATAACATATATATTTGGTTTACCAGCTAAAATTAGAAAAACCACAATTTAAAAATTTATTATTTACTTACTATCGATAATGTCTTCTGTATCGATTCTACCAAATATCGATTTCCGCGTGAATGCCTAAACACTTGCAAGAAGAAGAGTAGCCGAAAATAAGCAAATGTAAAAACACGCAAAAGTATAAACAAAAGTATAGCTACTAATGGCAAATCGCACGGTTAAGGAGGCCAGGAACGTCCATGGCACCAATCCGCAGTATCTCATAGAGAAAATTATACGTTCGCGTATCTACGACTCGAAATACTGGAAAGAGCAATGTTTTGCCCTCACTGCCGAACTGCTCGTGGACAAGGCGATGGAGCTGCGTTTTGTTGGCGGCGTCTATGGCGGTAACATAAAGCCAACGCAGTTTCTGTGCCTAACGCTAAAGATGCTGCAAATACAGCCGGAAAAAGATATTGTAGTAGAATTTATCAAAAATGAGGAGTTCAAGTATGTGCGTGCACTTGGCGCCTTTTATTTGCGGCTTACCGGTGCCGCCATAGATTGCTACAAATATTTGGAACCACTCTACATAGACAATCGCAAACTACGACGTCAGAATCGTTCCGGCCAATTCGAAATTGTCTATATGGATGAGTATATAGATGAATTACTGCGAAATGATCGTGTTTGCGATATCATACTGCCTCGCATACAAAAGCGCACCATATTAGAGGAAAACAATGAGATCGAACCTAAGGTATCGGTGCTGGATGAAGATCTTGACGATGAGGTGCCCAGCGATGATGAGGCCAGAGAAACGGATGAGCAAGAGTCTAGCAATAGAAAGCATAATTCAAGCAGCTCAACAGTACGCAGACCTCGACAAGGACGTTCTAAATCGAAATCCCGTAGTCGTGAGAAAGACAGACGTGCAGCGGCTGGTAGCACCAGCTCACATGCACGTACACGGGACTACTATGATGATCTGGAGGATTATGATCGTCAAAGAAACCGTGCGCGCGTTAGGGACACTCATAGTAATGGCTATACGGAGGACTACGATAGGCGGAACACTGGACGCTACGAGAATAGACATGAGCGTGACAGAGGTCGCGAGCGAGATCGTGAACGCGAACGAGAGCGTGAACGTCACTCTGACAGAGATCGTGGCCGCTACGAGGAACGTGGCCGCGATAGGGACTCTCGTAATGATCGCGATCGTCGGCGTTATTGAAAATAAGCTGTAGTAATGTTAAACCAATTCTAACTTGATTAAAAAACAATGCAAAACTAAATTTTACAATTATATTTGAATTTCAGACTTTTCGTGCTGTAATAATAGGTGGCCAAAACTATGAATATTTAAGTAGGTACTTTATTTAAGTACTTTGAAAAAAGCTTAAAAATAGCTCTTATTAAAATCAGACAATCAATTTCAAAAACTTTTAGCATGCACAGATTTGAATTATCTACATTATTTGCTCTAAGACTTGCTTTCTACTAAAATTATGGGTACTCAAGTGTTCTATCTTAGAGACGGACACGAACCATTTTTGTTCAAATGATATGCTTTTAATGGCCAAATTTTGAAACATCCTCATCCTTTTTTTTTTGTTATGATTTTTTTAAGGTGGAAAGTATTTGTATGCAAGAAATAGATCAGAAATGACTTAAATTACTTCTTAGTCTAGAGAATTGAAAATTTGCGAATTTCAATTGCATTAATTTCTTTCTCGAATTTCCGATGCCTTAAAAAAAATTCAACAACGTCGGTATGAAACGGAAAACTTATTATTTTTTTTATTTTATAAATGACACTAATCGTGGCCAACATTTCTTTTGACACTTTTTCAATTTACTAACCTTAACACTTTGTGTTAGGAAAGTAATTAACGTTATTATAAATTTAAATTTTTTAAAGCAACGTTTTTTAAAGTATACATTTATGAAACACCCTGTTTCGTTTATACTTACCAAGCACGAGTTGGCAGCATCACCCACGCAGCTGTATTAGTAAACAAAAACAGCTGCTGCCATTTGCTGCTCTTTTAAGATATCGCAAAAGCTTTAATTTGAGAAAGTTTAAACAATTTATAGAAACTTTAACAATTTTAGACATGCTATAGTTAAGTGAACACCATTATTTAAGCGAAAAGTGCAAAAGAAATAGTCTTTCCAACATATGTGCATATACATTTATATGCAAATACAAAAATAAGCCAAACGCGACGACGTATCAAATTAACTTTGAAAGTAATGCGTCAGTAATTTTCATTTGAGTCGCTCGGCTCGACGCGCTTAGAAGTAGTTATCAACAAGTGCTCTAAAACAAAACATCGCAATATCTACTAAACACATACTATAAGTATTGTTCCGAAACAATGAATTGCTAATTTCTTTGTTTGTATTATTATAAAATTAAATATATACCAATTCAAAACAAAGCAATAGCAAACATATTGAGAAATATTTGTACAAAATGCCAACGCTGGACGATGGAGCTCAACTGATTAGTGATGATGAGACTGAGGAAATTGCACCGCGTTTGCTGGACGCCAGTCGAGTCGAACAAGGCGCAACAGAGACCACTGCCAGTTCTAATGCCACCGCCGATTCCCCCGCTCCGGAACGTGGTCTAGGCAAAAGTTGGTTCATCTTAGAGCCCGCAGTTTTTCTTATTTTCTTCGCTCGTTTTTTGATCGGTATGTTTGCTCATGTATATATATATATATATATGCTGAATGCGCATATTTGTACATCCAATTGTACTGTTGGGTTTTTTTTTTCTATTTTATTTTAGGGGCGGTTTATCAAAATCAAATATTATATCAAACCTGCCTTACAATATGTAATTTCACTGAGACCCAGTGCCAACCGCTGCTTGGCATCGATCGAGAAACGGAGGAGGCTAAAGTGAGTAAAAACAATGCACAAGCACACAGTCATACCTATGTATATGGTGTATTGTATATTAGATGCTGTTGAATACTCTTATTAACTAGAAGAGGGTATTATAAGTTTGTGATGCAGTTGGTTGCAGTCTTTGGTAGCTGTAGCGGAACTAATCTTATATCATGACCATCTTGTCAGTTTATAGTTTCAGCTGTTGATAACAAATTTTCTTCATTGCATCCAAACATTTACGAAAACCGGTTTGTATTAATTACTAGAATAACGTCAGCGTTTTGCTTTAAAACTTTGTATGGAAATGCCGTATAATTTATGAAGTAGCAGTTCCAAAAAGAAATTTCGGATCTATACTTCTCTTACAGTGGGATTTTTCAATGAGTTGTATAAACATTCAAGAGAGGCCAGAACCATCTAAAACAATTCCTAAACGCTCCCTGATTTCATGAAATACACGATTTCTGGTGACAGCGAAAACAATAGAAGCCTCCGCTTTGGGCGATCGACCATGTCCCAAGAACCTTTATGCAGATTAGTAACGATTTGTACTATAATAACAAAGCTGTATGAAAGCATTTGGCTTTTATGAAAACTAAAAGCATTTCTGTAATAATCTGGTTATATTGTGGTGCTTAAAAACCAAATAACCATATTAAAATTGATAAAAACTCAAATCATCAAAAATATTTAGTTGGAAGAAGTGTATACAAACTTAGGCTACCCCAAATGAGACACTGTAATGTTGTTAAACTTTTATCTTGGTTTTTGCTGACGTTTCAATCGCAACTTAAAGTATTCGCTTGTTTTTTGCACATGCCCGTGCTATAAACATTTTTTGTAAATTTGAAACTTGTATGTACATTGTTTTTAAAAGTACAATAATAAACACGCTACATTGTAATCAATTCCGAGTTTGAAAATTGTGTCAACAGGCAGCTGCTTGCTAATCTTTTAATGCAAACTTATCAAATATAAGAAGAAATCAGAACTAAACAATGCATTTGTTTATAATCTACTATTGTTTTAATCGCATTTTGTTGCGCCAAAAAGGCAATAGCTCAATGTCAAGCCTTCGGTCTGGGAAAGGTAAACAATGACCAGGAATTACCTGTACTTTTTTTTATGACTAATTTCGCTAGCTTATCAGCAAATTTTGATGCATGTTATAATTTATCAAAAGCATAACCAATTTAATAAAGCATGTACTTAAGCTTTCTTAAGGAACGTGAGCGTGCCTTAAGTCATAGACGATGATTCACTCAGACCGTATGATTGATAAAGCATGGAAGTATATACCATGAAATTTCCAATTGTTTATCAAAAACACTTGTTTTTTGCATACCATATCAACAAAAAGTTAAACATATCTGTTTTTCCAGATAATCGAGACAAAAGTGCAGCCATATGTGACGCGCATTCTGATGACAACTTCTTTGTTGGAGAGCATAATACCAGCCTTTGTAAGCCTGTTTCTAGGGCCATGGTCGGACAAGTTTGGCAGGCGGCCCATACTGCTGACAACATTTACAGGTATGGCCCATAATGCATCAATCAATAATAATTCATTATGTTTTGCAGGTGCACTTTCCCGGAAAAAGTATTTTTAACGGACAAAATTTTAAAAGCCTACCGTTAAAGCTTGTTAATTTTTCTATTCTGATTTGTGAATTTTTTAACACAAAACGATTTTCTTAGCTTCTTACTTTTATGTAATTATCCTTAAGAAGTTGTAATAAAATTAAATGGTAAATTAGAGATCGAGATAAAAAAAAAAGTTCCAAGATGCAAACGTAAAAAGATATAAGTTGAATTGATTGAATGCTTTTAAAACTTTAGCCATCATCAGCAAACTTGATGAACAAAGATACAAATTTATTTTAGTATTAAGTGACGTCAAAATCGTTGCGATTCTAAACTCTTTAAATATTTTTTAGCTGCAACTCCTAAATCTTATCGGAAACATTTCAAACAAAAAGCATATCTAACTTAAACATTCGCTGTTAGTGCCCTCCCTCTGTTTTGATTATGTCAATCCGCTTTTCATGCTGAGACAGATTTTGTATATATAATATGTACCATACAAAATTTAAGCTTGAACAGATTCCCTAAAAAATATCGCTTTGGGAATCCTTATTTTTTTTTTTAGGGAAAATTATGTTCTGATTATACTTTCAATTACATGATTACAAAAGAAAACAATGTATCAGCTTCTTCTCAGCAAGATGCGGAACTTTTTAATGGTTTAAAAAAAGATCCAGTGGGATATACAGGAAATGATGATTCTGTATCTTATATTTAGGATTGTCTCTAACCTAGCTGCTTCTTAACATAAAACATTTTAAAAGTTTTTTTAATAATCAAAACCTTATATTACAGGGTATCTCTGTGGCGCCATAATACTGACTATTCTTACAATAATAACGAAAAGTGTAAACATAAATCCTTGGTGGTTTTTGCTTTCGTCATTGCCTTCTGTGCTGACTGGAGGCACATGTGCTCTCATAACTGGCATATATTGTTATATTTCGGATGTGGCAAAGGAACGTGTGCGCGCAGTGCGGTAAGCATTGTTTTACGCTTGTAAAGATTATAACTGACTTTGCTAAAATCTCTTTAAAGCATGGTACTCAATGAGGCTTCCTTATGCACTGGCATGATGGTGGGAAACGTGGCGAGTGGTTATATCTATGCTGCCACAGATGCTGTTACACTATTCTGCATAGCTGTCTCACTTATGATTTTGGCACTACTCTACGTCTTTGTATTTGTGCCGGAGAGCTTAAGTCCCGATGAAATGCACACAGGCGTAAGTTTTTGCATAGTTTGATGTAATGTAACCAATCTTATATTTCTCATCTCTGATTAACAGTCGCGCATACGTGAGTTCTTTCGCTTTGATCTCGTCAAGGATCTCGTACGCACTTGCTTCCAGCAACGCGCCAATTATGATCGCGCTATCATTTGGCTAACTATGACGGCACTGACCATTGCCATATTTACTATGGGTACGTTTGATGCAGTTGCATTTTAAGCATATAGCTATAAATCTCATTATATTATTTACAGAGGGTGAGGGTACTGTCAACTATCTGTTTTTGCGTCAACAATTCGATTGGACCATCAAGGACTTTAGTTTGTATAATGCTGCACGCATTATTGTGCAAATAGTTGGCAGCATATTTGGCATGATACTGCTGCGTCGTGTTCTGAAGCTATCCATCATTACTATGTCCATGATTGCTATGGCTTGCTGTGTGCTCGAAAGCACGGTGCGCGCCACAGCTGTCTACTGGTGGGAGATGTATGTGGGCATGGTACTGGGCATGATGCGTGGCGTTATGGGTCCTATGTGCCGTGCTATATTATCGCATGTTGCGCCCTCTTCGGAAGTTGGTATGTGCAAAATTACTCAATTATTGGCACGCACAAGTTATTAAAATTTAATTTGAAATAATTATTATATTTAGGCAAAATCTTCGCATTTACCACTTCGCTCGAATCGGTTTCCCCCTTAATTGCTGCACCGCTCTACACTTTTGTTTATAACGCTACGCTTGTGCATTATCCGGGCGCTTTTAATTTTATTAGCGCGGGACTTTACTTTGTCTGCTACATTTTAATTACGTAAGTGTTGATGCATACAACTTTAAAAAAAAAAAATTATTTAATTTAATTTGTACTTTTTTGTTTTAGCTCAATTTTCGGCATACAAAGATCAATGGGCAATTCGTCTGTGTACAAGGCTATTGGCAGTTAACAAAAAAAAAAAAACGTAGCAAATTTGCTAGTGCAATTGATTAAAACAAAAAACAATTCCAATTTTATGTGTGATTATCTGACAGTTTTAGCAAAAAACAATTTTTTGCATGATTTTAATGTTTTTTTGTCTAACTAATTTGCAAAGTGTGAAAGTATTATTATTTAATGTACGCATGTTTTTGCAATCAGTTTTAGTCGTTTTGGTATAGCAATAATTTTTTTCAATTATTTAAATCTGTGTCAATCTATCTGTAACGCTCGAGTTAGACGTTAAATGTTGTATAATTGAGTAAACAAATTTTATATGACAATTTTTTATATAAATTAAAGTTTTGTACAAATGTTTAGAAAATAAAACAATAGTTAACTCAATTAATTGTAAATAAAACACACACTTGTATTAAATATTATACAAAAACTAAAATTTTGTTGTCTATTATTTTGATTATTAAAATAAAGTGCAGTTTTCGCAGCTGGGATTTACTTTATTTTGTTTATTTATTTAATTACTCGATCTATGTATGGCTTGGCGTTTACCGTAATACATTTTATTTAATAGTTTGTTATTTGCTTAAAAAAAACGCTAAACGTCCTTAGATTTATTTAAAAGAAGTTATTTCTTCTTTCCCCAACATGCGTAAACACAACCTTGTCGTACCTTAATGATGGCTAGCCGTGTGCTTTGTTTTTTGAGCATCCCAGCAGTTTCTTTACAGATAAAAATATTTTATTTTTTTATTTATTTGATTTGAATTAAGTTAAATAAGTTAACATAATTTTCAGCTACTACCAAAATTGTATTAATCAATTTCAGTATAAACATATAAATATTTTTTGCCAGCGACACGTTCGGGGATTTTTTTTTTTGCCGGAAGCACAAAGTTTCCGTAAACCTATCTCAAAGTTTAACAAGCCGTAAAAGAAAGGCGTTCCAAAAACTTGTTTTGGCAGGTGACTAGAAAGCCGATACTCTGGGACTGTATTTTCAAAATTTTTACCGATCATCATCGTCGTCATCGCATGAAGCTTTTTCATAATATTGAAATATGGAAGTACTTCATCTGATGCCAATACATAGAGTTGGAATAACATAGCAAATTAAAACAAATGTTGCCAGTGTTTATTAATTGTTTAAATTCGAAAAAGTCATAATATTTATTGCTTAGGATCACATGTACATAAAATTAGCTATAAATTAAGCTATAAATATATAATATTTATTAAAAAAAATAAGTCGTGTATTGCCTTACTTCAAAGTCTTGGCATAGTGTTCTTTGTGCATGAATTTAATACGTAAAACGCATCTGTAAAAATAAATAAATTTGTTAATTTTTTTAATAGTTTTCGAAACGAATCATTCAACTTACCCAATAAAAACAAATGCTAAGAAATAAAATAAGGCACTCAAAAAATTAAACAGTCCCGGATATGTTGATAGAGTGCTTTTGTATATAATGGTATACAATGGGGCTGCCAGAAAAGGTGCCAGTGATTGTAAAACGTTTTTGATGGAGAAAATTTTGCCTACAAGATAAGTTTGTTTAAAGATGCTATGTATATAACAAATTACGCTGCCTGCTTACCCAAGTCCGAAGGTGGCACTATATTGGAGACCATTGTGCGACACATGGGGCTGGAGATGGAGCGGAAAAAGCCCAAACCAACTGATAGATACATATGCCAAGCCTGTGAGGCTAAACCCTTGGCCAAGTTGCTAAGTATTTCCGAGAAAAAGGACAACAGCGCCAATGTGACCACGGACATATGAAATACCTTGCGCAAGACCAGAAAGCCAATAAGTGCACCCATCATGGGCACCATATGGCTGACCGTTTCGAAGAATGTAAAATCACGCACACTCCAGTGAAACTTTTCGCGCACAAACAAGTACATCACGCCCATGACACCATCTAAAGTTAAGAAGTTTACACTTAAACATGTTCAAAAATGCGCTGCTAATTCCAAATTATGCTTACCAAAAACAAAGATGGAGACAAACATGGCCATGGTAACCAACCAAATGATAGCGCGCCCATGATATTCACGTTCTTTAAAGCAAGTGCTAATCATATCTGTAATATGCACAAAGCTAAAGAGTCCCGCCTTGTCAGCTGCTGCTTGCTTGTCCGGCAGCTTTTCCGTAAATTTAGCCAAATTATCACCATCAAAATCTATGCCTATGGGTTTACCATTCGTTTGCACAGTTTTAGATTTTTCAACTTCTTCCTCTATGAGATTGGGTGGGCAATCAATGGCTACAGTTTCCGGGCGTAAGTCGCAGGCCGTCATGGGCACATTCTTCTCCTGCTCTTTGAGCTTATTATTTTGGTCTTTGAGTTCTTGCTCCTTGCGAAAATGTAAGCTCTCCGGCACAAAGAAAATAATAAAGAATGTGCCAAAGGATACAATTGCGCCGGATATGGCTATGGTAATAGAAGCTGAGGTAGCTGCATAGACAAAACTCGAAAGCAAGGAACCACTGGTCAGTCCAATAAAGAACAGCGCCTCCATGGCAATCATTCTGTGTAATGATGTACAAGTTTGAGTAAATTTTAGTCTTACACAATGTTTAGCAACTTACCTATAAGGTCTGGCCTTGGTATCGGTTATATCGGATATAAAACAAAAGGCTGCCACCGAAAACACACAGTTTCCACCTAGCAGTGAGTGCGGCATTACTGCAATGATGTACCACCAAGGATTGATCTCATAATAGCTGGAAAGCTCGCAAATGGTGGCCGTTACCATAAAGGAAGCAGCAAAGCCTGAAGTAACAAATAATTAGTTTGCTTGTAAAGGAGCCAAAGATTAGCATTGCGTACTCACCAATCATGGAAACAATGAGTAATGGTTTGCGTCCATAGTGATCCGACCAAGAGCCAATGAATAAGCCACAGAATGCTGGCACTATACTCTCCAATAGAGTACGTACTAAAAATAAATTTGCAACATATGGTTGCACCTCTGTTTCAATGGCCTGGAAAATCCCATAAATGCAATTAGTTGTTGAAAGTTAATTATGCCAGTAAGGCAGTAAAACTGATGTACATCTGGTCATAAGTAAATATTTACAATTGCCAGTACATATTTACAGTTTAGAAATTTTACTATATAAATAATATACTTACATTTATTTCTGCGCTGGCATTTTTGGAGTCCAAAAGTTTGCAATCGCTGACGTTATGATGAAAGATTGTGGTGCAGGTCTGGTATATTATCTGATTTCGCATAATTGTGCCTATAAAAAAAAATAGATTTAGATTAAGTGGTTTTAAAAAAAAAGAAATATACTAATTTGAATTATTATAAATACATAGTTGGATGACAGAAAACTATAAAAGTCGAGATTAAGCCACGTTAAGCGCTATTAAAGTCGAGCTATATAGTAAAACTTTTAATTACCTTACTATGATTGATGGCTAATAATTTATAATATTTTTTTATGTCGTTTCATTTGTTTTATTTTCAAAAGGGCTTTAGAGTACAAACTAATTTTTTAAGGTTTAAGACCTATACTCAGTTCGAAATATTTCGCACGGAATGACAAAACTTCATATAAAAAAAAAAGTCCCAAATGGGATACGCTACATTTTTTTTGTTTTAAGAAGAGATACTAGTACCCCACAAGGTACTATACTTTTCTGACTTAGTCCATCCCAATCCATAAAATCGATATAAGAAATTATTTTTATTTCATAACTTGATATGCACAAAAATATTTGGTAAATGGTCACGTCCGGACTTTGTGGTACTCTGACTTAACTCACATTCAGGCTTGGTGAGAGGGGGTAGGGAAAGGGGGGATTCCCCCGGGCACGGAGGAATTTTCAGGCGCCCAGTGTAATTACTGTCGTACTGTCTTGATTCCAGCTGAAGGAGTTATAGAGGGGCCGGTACATTTTTCCCATTTTTTGGTATTGCTATCTCGTATAATATCCAAGACGGACAGAAAGAAGAACTGATGTATCTGTATAAATTTCTTTACTCTCCTTCTCTATGTTACATACCCTTGCATCAACTTTATATACCCCTTATCTTAAGGCATAGTGTATAAAAAAACAAACCAGTTAGCTTTAACAGCTTGCTAAACCTTATTGCCAATCAACTTTTATATGGAAATTTTGTTTAATATTTTGACATTAATATTGTTTTTTGGATTATTTGCTACTTTTAAAAATATTTTAATTTATTTTGTTTTAGGAACAACAAAAAACTTTAACAAACGCATTAAGCGTCTTCATTTTGTTACCCGTTGATACAAACAAATATTTATTTCAGACACATTTAAAAAAATCTTTGTAAACAAACCAAAAAAAAAAATAGAAATTTTTGTTTACGTCTGTATAAATTTAATTAAAAAATGACCAGCGCTATTATTAAACAAAATAAATAAATTTATATACATTACAGCTTAAGTTGTTTCAATCTTTTTTTCCCAAAAGCTTTTGGAACTTATTTATATTTTATAAAAATTTAAATGTACATAGTTAAGGGTCATCAATCTTGAGGTTTTTTTTTAAAATAAAAAAAAACAAAAAAATTTCAAATGAATCGGAAAATCTTTATAATCAATAGAAAGAACCGTTCTTGCCATTCACCTTTTAAAAATGATCGCTTTTACATGTTGGCCGCAACTGCGCCGTAGTTCGTCCAAGCGGAGCTTCCAATTTTCGATGACGCGTTCGAGCATAATCTATTTTATAAGGTATCTCCCGAATAACAAGGGTAATGTTGGCCTCTAATGCTGCAATCGTAGCTGGATTATCCACAAACACTTTAGACTTCACGTAGCCCCAAAGGAAAAAGTCTAACGATGTAATATCACACGATCTTGATGGCCAATTCACCGGTACGGAGCGTGAAATTAATTGTTCACCATATTGGTTCCTCAATATGTTCATTGTTTCACGGGCTGTGTGGCAAGTAGCGCCATCTTGTTGAAACCAAATGTCGTCGAGATCTCGGTGCGATAACGATTGCCATTGAAGGTTACGGTCTGACCAGCGTCATTTTTGAAGAAATATGGACCGATGATTCCACCGACCCATAAACTACGCGCTGGACGAGGTCTATTCGGTCGAGTGTCATTCAATAATGAATATTGGGTCTCAAATTTGTTGATGGTATGGCGCTAATAGTGGTCTCAGTAGGTCGATTATGGCGACCATAAAATGGAATAAGCGCGCGAAGAACAGTCTTTATAGATCGCGAATTTTCGTAATATAATTGTACGATTTGTAAACGTTGTTCGTGTCTAAGTTTTTCCATGATGAAATGGCAATGAAAACTGAATAAAAAACACATGACAACTTGACAGTACTCACGCGTGGCTTATCAAAAAAACCTTATTGAAAAAAACCCTCAAGATTGATGACCCTTTATAAGTTTTTACAGATTTGGTATTCATATTAACCAATTTTAAATATATTTGTAACATTCATAATTATGTTATATCATATTTATATGTATCCATAACTCCAATATATCCTATATAAGTATGTGCACATTCATTTTCTAAAGAGTCTGGAAAATTTTATTTTATTTGTTATTATTTTCTTTTGAAGGACTGATTTTTTTTTTTTTTGATTAATCTAAATACCAGTCAAATTAAAAAAAAAACTGTAATTTATTTTAAATTTTATTATATATAAAAAATATAATACACATAAGGCATAAATATCTGTTTGATTTTTCTATAGGCTCTAAAGTTAAGTCTAACTCCAACACTTAGCAATCGGTTTTGTAGTTAAGGTTCAAATTTATAAAAAAAAGGAATTTCTTAATTTAATTGTATTATAAATTTTTTTTTAAAACTGACCACTTTTTTCCCCTTTAAACTAAATAAATCTGTATCTAAACAAATTACAGATTTCCTTCTTGTAGCTTTAGTTTTTAACTTTAAACATACAGCGTAAAAATAAATAAATAAATAAATTACGGATTACTAGTCGAAGGCCCAAGTAGCTATAGCTCGTTAAACTAGCATTAAGCTTAGTATTGAATAAAAGAATTAATCGTTAAAATAAAATTAAATAAAAAAAAAAAAAAATTATCTATCTATCTTTATTTTGTGCGATTTAAATAATTTAAAATGTACTCAAATATTCAAAAAAAAAAAATAAAAATATGGCGTACGTCAAAGTCATGCGCGGACGACTTTGGTATACCCTGTACCACCTCATTGCAATCAAATTCGATATATTTTTATAAACAAACAAAATACAATCGAATTTTGAACACAACATTTTTTTGACTAATCGGCTATATGATATAGTCAACCGATATGGTTAAAAATCGATACAGTGCTGGGGAACTCTAAAACACAATCAAAACCCAAAATTAACTAAAGTGGCGTTGTTCGATTGCTCGAAATCTGTTTATCGTAGGAAAGCGATGGAGGAGTTATTTTGTAGATAGTTTCAATTACTTTAAAAAAATATATGGGTACAATTTTCGAAAATACCTACCGGTTTTGAGATATTTGCAAATTATTCGAAAAACACCAAATACGATTTCCAACTTTTAAATTTAAACAGGCATTGAGGCATATTTTGAAAGCTCAAGTTCAAAGTTAGTTGTTTTATACCGTAAATTATAAAAACGGTTTCTGAATTTATTGTTATTGTAATATTTTGTGAAAGCAATTTCATTTTATGTTTTTTTTTGATTTATCTAATTTGAAACTCACTTATATACTAAAGATGGCGTAGGTTAAAGTCAGGCGCGGACGACTTTGGGATACCCTGTACCACTAGCATGCAATAAAATCCGGTATATTGCTTAAGAACACCAAAATACATTTGATTGCGAAATTAAGTTACGAAACCTTCATAAACAACCAAAAACTAACGAATTGTGAAAAAAAAAATGTTTTTTTTTAACCGATCATTTCTATGGGAGCTATATGATATAGTCAACCGATTTTGATAAAATTTGGTACAGTGATTGGTAGCCCTAAAAAAATGTCAAACATCAAATTTGGTTACGATATCTTCGTAAACAAACGAAACACAACGAATTTTGTACAAAAAACGTTTTTTTGACAGATTTGTCCTATGGGAGCTATATGATATAGTCAACCGATTTTGATAAAATTTGGTGTGCTTGGGAACTACAAAAAACTCGCGAATGCCCAATTTGGTTACGATATCTTCATAAACAAACGAATTATCCATCTAAAACTTTTTGTTTTTTTCGAGGTCCTCTGAAACATCCCTATAGGAGCTATATAATATAACCCCGATTTCAAAAAAATAAAATAAACTTGCATCCCCTGACATAATAGCGCATCTAATCTGAAAATTTGGTTGCTCTAGCTCTTACCATCTCTGAGATCTAGGCGTTCATACGGACAGACGGACATGGGTATATCGACTTCTCTAGTCACTCTGATCATACTTTAGGTAACTTTGGGGGGTCTCCGACTTCTCCTTCTGTACGTTACATACATTTTCGGCTTGCACAAACACAATATACCCTTTGTACCATACGGTACAGGGTATAAAAATATATTTTTTAAATTTTAATAATAAAGTTGAGGGATCTATCTATACATTGCTTAGACTCGGTCAATATACACAACTTAGACAACTGAAACAGTTCATAAAACTTTTTGTATATAAGCGCAAATTTTAAATTATTATGGAATTACAAATTTTGACAATCTCTAAAGAAATGTCCAAAAAATTGTATCTCAAGTTTTGTTTGCTGGCATGTTGTACCAAACCACTGGTTTAAAGCTGCTGCAAGATATGACAAGTACCATCCAAGTTACACAAAAACATGCGGCAAATCGGGTTCTTGACTTATCACGTGACCTAGACGTATGTATATTTTTACATACTTAGACATACATACATATGTACATGCTATGTTTTCATAGATATACAGACATATCACGTTAGTACTTACCAGACAAGGTGTGCGAAAAAAGTAGCATGAACACAACCGGTTCTATATAGAACATATTGAAAATACGTTGCCATTCAATATTTTTAAGGCGCTCCACTGCCAAGTTCGGTGACATTTTTTCAACCATATTGGCAGTTAATTTTTTTTTGCAATGTTTATAAAAATTTTGGATTAGCGAAACAACCAAACTACGACAGCTACTGTGCTATACTAAAACGGCTGTCCAAGGTATACGGAACCGCACATCAGTGGGTTCAATAGGTTTCGGGGCTTTTAAATGTTATGACAACTGTTTGAAAAACCACAACACGTACAATTAAACAATTAAATATTTAAAAATTATTATGAACATAGCACTTTTTGTTTGACATGTATGGTTTGTTTTTTTTTTTTTGTTCGCCCCCGAAATATGTTACGGGCTTGAGTTGTTGCTTTTAAACAACTTGATTTTGCATTATAATTTATTTATTTCGATTTATCTCATATTTATCTTTGCCGATAAGTTACACTGATCTTCACTATGCTGCATTATACGCCTATATTATATATCATATCATATATAGCTTTTTGTAGGTTACGTAGCTTTGTTAGATTCACTGACGCGACACGGCACTGACTACTGGACTTTTATAATAATTATTTACAATTAAAGTTTGATTCTAGAAATGAGCAGGCAGCACACGTTTCCGTGCTTTTATATAGAGTCAGTCGGTAAACGAAATCCCAGCGCACACAAAACAGTTGTTCATCAAAAAATTATAATATAATGTACTATAATGTATGTACTTGCATAGCTTATATAGTGCTATATAACGATTTTTTTTTTTTTATCGTACACGATATTTGTTTTGTTTTCTATTTGTTTAATTTACGCTCCTATTGGAGTGCTGCTCGGCTTTACGTATCGCGATTAGCCGACGGACTACCTTGATAACGACGGAACGATGCTGACCAAGTTCCGAGTAGGTTTGAGTTAAATTTCACCGCGTTGCTGGCTTAAATAAGTTTTTTTTTTTTGGTAGCTGCTGAGCGGTTCAGCAACATTTCTAGTAGGTAAAAAAAAATCTCTTTCAAGCTGGGTTTTTGGGTGTGCGTGAATATGCATGTTCGTACATGGCAAATTTTTAATCCCATGATAAGCTAATAAACAAGCAAACAACACGTACGCCTCGGGCTAATTTATGGCTCTCATTACGAATCGGAACTAATCGTTAAATATGAACTATAAATAACTGTAGTATTCTATTTGCAATAAATAATTTTCAGTACTTTGATGAAGCCCATCGTAAAAATAAATTAGGTTTTAGGTAAACATCTTAACCTATCGTTTTCATTTATTTTGAGTATGTAAGACAATTGCTGCTTTAAAAGAAACGTGAATCAGTCGACAGTGGGATGCTCTACTCTTACTACATCGCACAGTGGCTCATTTGGACATTTGTGTATTAAGATCGTAGTTTTAGAAACACAAAAGATATTTGTATAATTTAAATGGCTTATGATAGATAAAGCATAGAATAAAAGTTGAAAAACATTTTTAATTTTTTAAATGGCTAAAATAAATTTTTGGCTAGCATTTCTTATAAGTAGAGGAAAGGCTTGTAAGTTGGGACGGCTTGTAAGTTGGGACACCTGGTCGATTTTGATGTTCCAGCAATGAAAACACCAAAATTCCACCAGTTTTTGATGCGAAAAGGCTCAAAAACGCAAAAAAATTGTTTTTAAAGGAATCGGAAAATAAAAGATGGCGCACGTTAAAGTCGGGCGCGGACGACTTTGGGATACCCTGTACCACTGCTTGCAATCAAATCCGGTAAATTGCTTAAGAACACCAAAAGACATTTGATTGCCAAATTAGATTATGATACCTTCATAAACAACCAAAAACAGACGAATTTTTAATCAAAAACTTTTTTTCGACCGATCGGCCCTATGGGAGCTATATGATATAGTCAACCGATTTTCATAAAATTTGGTACAGTGTTGAAGATCTCTAAAAAACTTCTGAATGCCAAATTTGGTTACAATATCTTCATAAACAAACGAAACACAACCAATTTTGTACAAAAAGCGTTTTTTTCGACCGATCGATCCTATGGGAGCTATATGATATAGTCAACCGATTTTGATCAAATTTGGTACAGTGCTTGGGAACTCTAAAAAACTTCTTAATGCCAAATGTGGTTACGGTATGTTCACAAATAAACGAAACACAACGAATTTTGTACAAAACACGATTTTTTGACCGATTGGTCCTATGGGAGCTATATGATATAGTCAACCGATTTTGATCAAATTTGGTATAGTGCTTGGGAAATCTAAAAAACTTCTTAATGCCAAATTTGGTTACAATATCTTCACAAACAAATGAAACACAACGAATTTTGTACAAAAAACAAATTTTCGACCGATCGATCCTATGGGACCTATATGATATAGTCAACCGATTTTGATAAAATTTGGTGTGCTTGGGAACTACAAAAAACTCGCGAATGCCCAATTTGGTTACGATATCTTCATAAACAAACGAATTATCCATCTAAAACTTTTGGTTTTTTCCGAGGTCCTCTGAAACACCCCTATAGGAGCTATATAATATAACCCCGATATCAAAAAAATAAAATAAACTTGCATCCCCTGACATAATAGCGCATCTAATCTGAAAATTTCGTTGCTCTAGCTCTTACCATCTCTGAGATCTAGGCGTTCATACGGACAGACGGACAGACGGTCAGACGGACATGGGTATATCGACTTCTCTAGTCACTCTGATCATACTTTAGGTAACTTTGGGGGGTCTCCGACTTCTCCTTCTGTACTTTACATACATTTTCGGCTTGCACGAACACAATATACCCTTTGTACCATACGGTACAGGGTATAAAAACATTATTTTTGATTGCTCTCAAAAAGTGATCAAATCAAAATAAAAAATCAAGGAAAACATATATGCTGGAACTGAAATTCAATGAATTTTCATAATCAAAAAAGGGTTTTCGAACATACAGAGAATAGACAAATTTTTTCAATGCATTCCAAAATGGCCTCAAAAATGTAAGTTGTCATACTTTTTGGCTTGTAAGTTGGCACATTTTTTTTTCCATTGCTATATTATTTTTATGACTTTTTTATTGCGTGGAAATTTCGGATATATTTTTTCAATATTTTCCGTAACAACTCATTTTTAGTATGGCGACCAAGAAAAACTGATCACAAAAAACCACAATTTTGACTTCTCTGGAAAGTTAAATTTTTCTAGTATTTATAAATTCAATTTAATGCTCAGTTAAATTTAAAATCCATAAATTTTCATAAATTTTAGCAATCATGCGTTTTTATTTCAGTTTTCTCAAATTTTCAGCGATTTTTGCAGGTGTGACAACTTAGGTTAGGTAAGGTTAGGTTAAACCGGTTGACCCCTGGGGGGGAGTCACACATAGACTACATAGTCCTTAGTGGAACCGGAGGATGCGGCTGGTGTACATTACGTTAGTTGTCAATTATGCGCGTGTGCTTGGCGAACGCCATAAGCCTTTGAGGTGCCCTTTCGGCAGCCTCTTCCAGTGAGGTAAGCCAGGGTTTTCCTAGGTACTTAAGTCTCGATGTGCATAGGGCGGGGCAGCGGCAGATGAGGTGCTCCAGAGTCTCTTTGACATCTGTCTCCCTACACTTCCTGCATTCGTCGCTGTTGGTAACGCCTAGCTTCTTAGCGTGAGCTGCGGTCAGGCAGTGACCAGTAAGTATGCCCACTATGAGTCTGCAGTCTCTTCTTGGGAGTTCCAGAATATATTGGGCTAATTTGTTGTTGGTTTTCATGCACATAGTGCGAGCTACCTTGCAGTTCGTTGTGTTGTGCCACCTTCTGTCAGATCTGGCTACCGCGTCTTCTTCTGCTCGGTGGTTAATCGTCCTTAATGGAATCTTTAGATCCTCAAGTGACGGTTGTCTTGATTCAGCCCCTTCCTTTGCGAGCCTATCAGCTATTTCATTTCCCTCAATGCCCTGGCTGGGAACCCAAAAGATGGACACCTCCTTCTGGGTGCTTAGTTCATCTAGTGTGTCCCTGCTTGCCAGTACACTTTTGGAATTGATGCTGAAGGCTATCATGGATTTGATAGCCGCTTGACTATCAACAAATATGTTTGTTCGGCTCTGCTCTAGGGTAAGCGCCAGTTCTGCAGCCTTCTTTATGGCGAATACCTCCGCCTGGAAGATGCTGCAGTGGTCCGGTAGCTTGAAAGATACCTCCGTGGGTGGGTCTATACAGTATACCGCGGCCCCAACGCCTGATTCCATTTTGGATCCGTCTGTGAAAATTTTTATGGCTCGTTGGTTACCAATACCAATTTTCCAGTCATCGGGTCCCATTAGAGTGAGTGTTCTGGAGAAGTTGCTTACTGGGGTCATATAGTCAGTGCTATTAGGTGTTACCCCTGCCACTTTGCTATGCCCGTAGTTCGCAAGGGCCATATTCCCTGCTGCACAGAGACGTTGCGCTGTTTTCTGTGCTAGTAGTCTGGCCTGAATGTCTAGGGGGTGGACTCCAAGTATTGCTTCTAGGGCCTTGGTTGGAGTGGATCTCAAAGCCCCCGTTATGCACATCAGTGCACGTCGTTGGGTCTTTTCCATTATTTGTAGGTATGTGGACTTCTCTGTGGCTCTCCACCATACCAGAACTCCGTAGAGTAGTACTGGTCGCACTACTGAGATGAAGATCCAATGCATAAGTCTTGGTGATAAGCCCCACGTGCTACTCAACATCTTCTGGGATGCATAAAGTGCATTTGTGGCTTTTTTCACCCTTTCCTCGACATTGGGTTTCCAGCTCAGCTTGCTATCCAGTACTATTCCTAGATATTTCACGCTCATTTTGGGCTTGAGCGGAGTGCCGTTTATCGATGGCGGAGTCCAACGCGGTACCTTGTATCTCTTGGTGAAGAGAATTAGGTCCGTCTTGTCCGCGTTGATGCTGAGCCCGGCTTCCGTGGCCCACTTCAGTATCTCCTTTAACGTACTGTCCATGACCGAGCTGATCGTCATAGGACATTTACCCACGATAATTATGGCTATGTCGTCCGCATAGGCAGTTATCCTTGGGGCTTTCCGTTTAAAACTGTGTAAGATGTCGTTTACCACTAGATTCCATAGTAAGGGCGACAGTACTCCGCCTTGCGGTGTGCCTCTGTGTGCCTATTTTATCATGGTCGTGGTTCCCCATTCCGCTCTTGATGTGTGACAACTTACAAGCCTTTTTTTTTGGTGGTCGTTTTCGAGCTCTTTTGAAAATTGTCTGTAAAATGACAATTTTTATAAATTTCAAATGATTTGCTTATTGTGGATTATAGCTCTTTCTTTTCTTTGATGCCTCTGTGTATTCAATGTCAAGGTATAGCTAATAAGGCTATGGTGTGTCAACTTACAAGCCTTTCCCCTGCCTATTTGGTTTTCAATTACATATAAGCATTTTTAACTTAATAACTATTTTGTAACAGGAAAAAAAACATAGAGCATATAGCATATAAAAACATATAGAGCGAACATACTTATACTGTGTGGCCTTATAAAAATTTTTATAAACTATCCTATTTTTATTATTTCTATAAATATGGTTGAACATTTTTTTTTTCGCATTGAATTTACGCGCATGAATTGGCATTAATCTCATTTTTTAAAAGTGGAAGATCACTTTTGATATAAAAAAAATAAATTTCTGACTGTACCACATCTTTACATATATGTATGTGATACAGGGTACTAACATTAACCTCGTAAATTTTATACAATATTTCGATTATTTATCGAGGTATCAATAGACGATTATTTTTGACTTTTCTTTGACAAAAATAGCTGAATATATAGGTAGACTTAATATCACGTAAACGAATAAAGATACTTGAATAATTTTGTTTTAAGGCCCATACGCAGTTTGAAAAATTTTGCACGGAATGACAAAACTTCATATAAAAAAAAAATCCCATTTGGGTTCGAAAATTTTCGAACTGCGTATGGGCCTTTAAATGAAAGATACAATTTTGTTGGAAAATATACGAATAAAATGCAATTAACAAACAAACCAACAGATGGCCCACCCTATAAATATGTTAATTACAAATTTATGATATGGACTGACTATGGACTGAGCCTTTTCAGTCTATAATATAAGGTGTCCCGAACAGCTGACGGTTGCTACCTGTGGGCGATTACCTACCTTCTCTATACTGGTTCCCGGCGACCAAGCATAAGATATTTATACCTAAATCGAGATATCTTTGCAATTATAAAACATCATAATTATACAAAAGGTGTTAAAGGTACTAGGCTCAGCTGCAGGCAGCTGACATGAAAAAAAAAAAACCAAAAACATTTAAATGCTTCGGAAAAAAGTTTAGTTCCCGGCGATAGGCTCGTATTTTTCACTCGACGGCCCAGGCCAGCGGCCACATGCATAATTTAATTTGATTTATTCTTCTTCTAGCGGCGATTTAGTGTCCTTATTTTTGAATGTTTATACGAATGAAAACTAACGTGTTTTTTTGGGTAATTTTGTGTCGAGAAACACGAAAATTACATTCATTTTTCATATTTTTTTTCTTTATAAAAAAAATACTTCTAAGACAAAACTAAAACAATAAATTTTTAAAATCGAAAAATTTGTAAACTTTGGGACACCCTACCGCCTAAACTATTCATCCAAACCCAATAAAATTTTATTACTTAAATTTTTAGAATCTAAAGATGAGACAGTCCTCAATTTAATGATATAAATATTTTTTACCAAACGTCAGCATGCATTTTTTTAAACACGCTTTAGCCGATTGAGCCACTGTGCGTCGCTGTTTGTATTCTATGATTCGGTTATGCTTATTAGGCTCACATGCGTCTACATTCCAAATATGGTGGCACTATCCTATTAATTAATGAAACAAAGTCGACTATAAATTGTGATAAATTTTTGTCTGTATCTTTTACAGTCGATCTTAATAATTTGCAGCTACTACATTAGCAGAAAGGTGTAAAAATGGGCAAACTTTTGACCAGGTAGCTTTTACAGTGTGGTCCTAAGACACGAAATTGTAGTAAGGGGGCACGAATCAACAAACTTCACGTAATAAAATTGTGTCTCTAAACAATCTTATGTTAATGATACCTCAACTATACTATACGTACTACCCGGTACCCACGACAGGTCACTGTATCGTAAATTGAAATTTTTGTTAAACCAATTTTCACGTGATTCAAAACATTGGTTAACTATGATTATCAACTCACATGTGCTAAGTAACTACGTAAAATGTTAAAGTGAGAAGCTTTAGAAACTGTAGCGTGGAACGGGGTAGAATTCTTAAAGAATTTAAAATTAATTTTATGTTGTGTGTAGGAGAATAGAGGGTTCGATCAGTCAACGTTTTGTTGTTTATTAGGCTCACAATGGGAGATGTAGTTGTTTTTACGGAAAACAATTGATGCCAGAGAACACCGCACGGATACCGCGCTCAAGAGCGAGCGTTTCGCCTTTAATACAAGAATTTACGTTATACAAGTATGACATGAGCGATTTTTATATTATTAATAGTAGAATTTTTATTTCAAGAGAGTTTTTTTGTAAACAAAAATTCTTAATTTGCGGATAATTTTAAAAACAATTACGGTTGATTGTAGGTAGCGATGAAGACAGAAATTCTTAATACGAAAATATTAAGAAGAAGTGCTCTCCAAAAGAAAGAACTGCTCATTATAAGAAAGTCTTAATGCTGAAAATGGGAGTATTTTCTTCTTATTTTATTTATTTCAGGGATCGCAAATAACAGTTATGGTAATGAAAAAAATCAAAGCGAAAAAAGTGGCTTTAGGCCCATACGCAGTTCGAAAAATTTCGCACGGATATCCCAAATGGGATTTTTTTTATACGAAGTTTTGTCATTCCGTGCGAAAATTTTCGAACTGCGTATGTGCCATTAGATGAAAGTGCAAGCTGCAATATATAATTTTTTTGAAAGGACTTGTCGAAAAAAGGATACATTTTTATTTTTAATTTCTATCTCATATTTTTTGATATAAAAATAAAAATCATGGAATAACAGTTAAATATCAATTTTTATTAAAAAATCCCGAAATAAATCTTATTTTTAAATTTTTATAATAAAAATCAAAATTAAAAATTATTTACCAATTTTTAGTTGAAAAATACAAAATAAGAGTTATTCTGCAGCTTTTATTATAAAAATCAAAAATAAAAGTTATAACGAAATTTTTATTTTAAAAATTGAAAATAAAAATTGAATTTTTTAATTTTTAATACAAATTTATATTTAACTATTATTTCATGATTTTTATGTCAAAAAATAAGAGTTGCTTTTCAATTTTAATGAAAAAAAATAATAATTATGTATTTAAAGTTGTTTATTTTAAATATTAACCGTAATTCTGTCCCTTATTTAAATATTTACAAACAGCTGCCTTATAATAAAAAAAATTATTAACTAACTTTATTCCTAATTAAGGGAAAATAGAGAACGAAAAGTTCTTAAAAATTTTTGGGTAGAATAATCTTTTTTTCGAACTTAAATTAATATGGGTTTTTTCTCGGAGTGTACAGATCATTATGGTATAAAAATTTATGATCTATCATACATCGGTTTACAGGGTATAAAAGTAGAACGTACGCCAGAGTATTCTATTGTATGCATTTCCAAGTGACAAAATTTGAATCGCATAGTCTTTTTGTTCATTTGGGTCTATAATGGCGTCTTTTACTTTTCCTTCTAGGTTTTACAAATAAAATGCAGTAAGTGCACTTAGCGAATATTTGTATAAACCTTAATATTTTGGATAAATAAAAATTTGTATAAAAAACTGGAGACAACTTGGAAAGTCTGCAATAAACTTAAGTTTGTAAATACTTAAATAATATATAGCACCACTCAGGGCCGTAGTGAGAGAATCCGGGCCCGGGGGGAAAAAGTACCGGCCCCTCTTTTACACCTTTATCTTAAATCATTGTGTTTTGTAAGTACAACAATTATGACGCCACAATAGTATTCACTGCTTGCAGTTTATAATTATAAAAATAAATTTGTACATAGTATGTCGAAGATTAAATAATTATTTTTTATTATTTTATATGCGAACTTAATGTGATTTTTATGAAAAATGTTATTAAACGAAATCGGAATTTATTAACCGCTTATGCTCTTGGCATATAACTATATATTTTTTTTTTTTTTTTTTTATATTTGTTTATTTGTAATCTGTCCAAAGGACATTCAACAAATTTTATAACATCTTACAAAAAATATTTCCATGATTGGCTTGACTCCAATGAGCTAAACCAATATAAATATAACTATATATTTAAAATTAGGAAATAGTTTTTTGTTTATAGTGTTCTCACCTTCAATATAGGTATGTATGTATTCCTATATACATAGTTAAATGTGAAGGAACTTACTAAATAAAATTCTAGTGACCAACATAAAAATGACTTAGTTGCTTGTTTATCTCAACATTTTTTTTTGTTTTGAAGCATGTGCCAAGGGTAGAAAAAAAACTGAATGACTTACCATATTTGAAAATTAGCAAACAAAATTAACGTTTAATATTATATTTAGTTAACACCATTCATAAAACGTTTTTTTTATTTTTTTTTATATATGTAGATATTTATGAAGTTAGTAAAGCGATTGTCACACGCTATGGATAAAAAATTATCAGCACGCGTGCATTTGCGGATTTTTAGATATAAATCTGACTATCTAAATTTTTATACAACTTTAAAAAAAAAAAACCAGGCACATGTTACTAAATGGTATATTGTTTGCATATTGTTATTGAATTTGATTAATACAAACGATTAGCTTAGTTTTTTTTATAAATAATGGAAAAGTTTGACAAAAAAGTTCTCAGCCAAACAATTCCTGCTAATAAACTATTAAAATATTATATATTGAGATAGATATGTACAAGGTCATATGATGATAATTGTGACAAATATTTATAAAAGCTATGTGTACGTGCCTAAAGCTCTATGACATACACTTTTTTAATAACTTGCAAACCTATAACTATTTAATATTTTTTTTGTTTTTAGACCCAAAAACAATTACATATAGTATACAGGCATCTTATGTTTGGCAGACTTCCTCAAATGATCACTATTCCATTTGGGCTAGTGAAAACCCTTCATGCTTTTGAAGAACCATAAGATTCGTGCTAAAAGTGCTGACCTCTATGACAGTGGCAACGAAACTTATCTATAAAGCTGGGAAGATTTTGAAAAAATTCTTTGTACAGATAGACATGCCTCTTCAAAATGATGGCGGTGCTGCAAAATTTATCAAAAAAATATCAAGAAAACCATTGCATATATAGCTCGTTCTTCCCAGGATTAATTTTGAAAAAATTTTCAACACTTTTGTGTCCTTTTGAACTTGCTGAGTATCTCAGAAATAAGAGTTTTTGATACTCGAAATAGCATAGCCTAACTCTCGAATTTTTTTTTCGTTTACAGCTCTCGAATTGGATCGTCATCACGCAGATGTTATATCTCGGAGGCCAGTCAAATGGTTTTCAAAAGAAATTCCGTTCTTGAAATTTAGATGGGCTTGTAAAGAAAAAGACTTCATATTTTTGTACCAGTAAGCGGGTTTTAAACCTAACCTGATTGAGACTGAAGACTGGCGGTAATGGGCAACTTTTACAGCATACAGAATCCGCACACATCTACGGTTCGATTAAGTGTGTGAAAATCAAGACTTTTTGGTTTGACTATAAAACCAAACATCAAAAGCGGAGAATGGCACACTCCAGAAATGATCGATTTACAGAGAATTTTTTACCACAGAGATAAACTTTTAATACACACCTGCATATGTCCTTAAGCGACTGATAAGGCGTATCAAATGCGTTCGTTGTGTCATTGCCAACAGCTGGCCGCTCCATCAAGGCAATGCGCCACGTCTTTCTGCAATGACCAAATAGTTCAAAGAGTCTTAATTTTCTCGCACTTCACCGAGAGGCGCTTAGCAGATTCGTTTGCGATCTTCCTGTTACTCGAGCTGTTCCAAAGACTACTCATGACAAAGTGCGACTATGGAACTTGCAAGGGTTGAGTTGACGAGCGATCTACACTATGCTACGGCTTTGAGCCAACTGCAGTTTTTTCCAAGTTTTTCCTTAGACCCCAATCTACCAATACGAGGTGGAAAACTCGTCGACGGTCCGTCTATTAATATACGTTGTTTAAAATGTTGGTGTGCTTTGTCTTGCCCTTAAGAATGGTGACTCCCCGGTATGCGCCAGCTATCTTGGTATTACTCTTCTTTCCATCGCATTTAAGTTCCCACCGAGCGTGTTGTGTAAAAGACTGTAGCCACTAGCGAAGTCACTGATCGGACCAGTAAGTTCACCAATTTTGCGTTATGCCAAATTCTGGGGAAGACCAACGAGTACCGAATCGACTCCCGATTTCTTATATAAAGCCGCATTTCATAGGGCCATGTCTGAGCTCTGTATTCCTGAAAAGTTGGGACGATTGTGCCAAGATAGGATGTGACCTCTCCAAATTAGGTTTCAAACAAGGCTATGCTCTCCCCTGCAAATCCTGTAGCTTTGTGATGAAAAGTGTATCAAAAAGGGAGTTTGAAATACCTGCATAGGTGCTGTGATTGATGTCAAGCTAGGAATGGACCTCTCCAAAAGAGGTTTCATACAAGCTGATGCTCTCTAACTTTATGATGGACTGCATTTGATAGATAGTGATGAATACCTACCAAGTTTTTGCAATTCTGCAGAATGAAGATGAGTAAAATAAGCAGCTCCGTCAAGCTAGGAAGGGGCATTTCCAAGAGACAAAGGGAAAATGTATATAAAAGTATCCAGTTTCTTGCGTATGCGGATGTTATAGACATCATTAGTCATTCCAAGCGAGAGCTGAACAAGAATCTCCCAGGGTGGATTGGGTGGTGAATAAAAGCGATACGAGTTATGTGTTCGCGTCGACATCAGATTGCTATTGAAAACTATACCTTGACACCAATGCCACAAGGAACAACGATGTCAGCATCGAGATCAAACGTTGAATTAGTCTTGCCAAACGATGCTACTTTGGTCCGAATAGGCAATTTAGAAACAGTAGAAGACGCAGCATGGGTGATAAGCCAGTTTGATGCATATGTTCTTGGAGTGTTTAAGAAAAAATAACTCTGTAAAATATTTCCCACTATACGCGTTGGCGATTACTGTTTTATCTCTACGGCGACATTGACATAGTCAAGTGGATAATCGTGCTGCAGCTCCGCTGGCTCGGTCTTGATGTTTAAGTTAGCGAGTAAAGTTTTTTATGACGAAGATGTGGGAACCCAGCGAGGGGTTCTATTCGTTGGAAGAACTAAGTAGTGGACTCACTAACCATTTGTGGCATCTTGGTGTGAAGCCTACATCTTAGAAGCAGAAAAGCCAGAAGGAACGTTTTACCCGATAGCGGAGATCAACCGAACCTACTCATTAAAACGGAGCCTCAGTCGAAAAATGTAATAAAAGTGCAATAAGATACAAATTATTTATCTATATATAAATAAGTCACCAAAAAAAAGTGTGGTACCGATTGTGTTCGTATACGAGAACGTATCGAGGTGAAACTTACACTTTGTGATAGCTACACCTCATACGGTGTGCACAATGTAAGTTTCACCTTGATACGTTGAAATCATGTAGGTCAAAACCCATACGGGAATAGCAACGGCAGCAATAGACAACCCTTGAACAACAATTCACTTGACATTATTTCAATTTTGTTGTTCACATTTGTTGTAATATTTGATGGCTTTAATTCTTAGTTGCAACAGCTGTTTTCCAGAATAGTTTGAAATTTTGGATAAATTACAATTGTCTATTGTTTAAATTAAGGCATTTGTGCAGTGCGAATTTAAGGTAAGTAAAAAGAATTTTTGAGAGTAAATAAACAAAACAAAAATTCAAACAGAGCAATATCAAAGGAGCCATTGTCAAAGTTCCTATTCCAGTTGCGAATCAGAGAAGCAATGCAGGTCGCAGCTGTTTCAGAGCATGGCAATGGGATGAACATTATGGAAATAAAGAATTATAAATTCTAAAAAAAATAAAATCAGAGGCTTAGACTTGTAATCCTTAAAATATAAACATCAACTCATGAGCAGAATCTTACAAAAAATTAGGTTCAGGCTTGTAACTTTTAATATATAAATATTAATTGGCGAACGAAATCTTACAAAAAATTTCCAGACCTCATCTAGAAAATAAATAATGGTTTCACTTGTTGAATGTTTATCATAAATAGAAGCTCCACATTTATTAGTTCATATAAACTTGACAATTATGACGTTAAATACAAAGCTTACTTTCAATAATTGTCAATTACGATCATATCAAAATAAATAAATTATACAGATCTCGCCATAAACCAGTTTTCTGTATAAATTTGTGTTTTGAAGTGTCTAGTTTTCGCCGGTGTACAGGGGGTTTTCCCAACTTTGTAATGTAATTTATTTGAGAAATTCAGCAATGACTTGCTTATTTTTATTAGCATTCGCATATTAAATGAGTCTTTAGTAAATAACAACAAAGATTCATAAAAAAACAGCTCTATGTATACAATTTCTCACAATTTACTTAAATATGGGCTCGTAGTGTGCGGGATTTGCAGCTTTCTTGCGGCAAACAACTCTGTAAGTGATAAATTTAAATAATTATATTATTTGATAATGAGCTCAAATACTTACAGCACTAATACGATAGCTATTATGAAGAGATTTGCGCTGAGCAAGTTGAAGAAACCCGGAAAGGTGCTTAATGTAAGACTATAGATGATAATATACAGAGTTGTGGATGCAAACGGAGTTAACGATTGTAGTACGCTCAGCAAAGAGAATATTTTACCTAAAAATACAAAACTTTATTGCATTATAATAAGTTTATTTTTAAGAAAATACTTGCTTATCATCAAAACTTTGCTAAATTCTATATGCAAAAAATAAAATCACACATGCTCAAGAAATAGCGATAATATCATATGTATGTAGTGTATATTATGTACAAACCACGTTCATCAGCGGGCAGCAGATTTGTTATTATGGTGCGACACATGGGATTCACCAGAGACTTGAAGACTCCCAAACCAATAGCCAAGTAGATCTGCCAGTCCACAAAAGCAAATGCTTTCATAAAACTGCTGCTAACATGACTCAGCAGCGAGATGATCGCCAGACACAAAATAGCTGAGTTGGTGCACTGTAAAAATATAGATACAAGTTAAGGTAATTCAATCTTCATAATTGAATGTATCTATATTTTCAGATGTTCTTATCCAAAGTAAATATTTTTTTCACTAAGTGAGGTGGTGGCTTATTAATTTTTGGGATAGTAAATAGAGGGGTGTTAATAGTCAGCTCACGACAGTCTAAATTTGCAGATCTGCCTTGATCTAAAAAACGTCGTTTTAAAGACAATATGCGGCTTGTCTCTGCTACCAGCCTAGTTTATATAGATGATCGATCATCTGTACGTCTGTCTGTTCTTTAGAGCTATTATTTTTAAGCAGATGTTAACTAGTTTTCGAGCAAGAGCATAAATACGACGAAACAAGAGAAATACGTTTTAAGACTTTAAGCATCCTAATGGATTTAAAAAAATACGATAAATGTGTATCTTAAACACGTTTTCAATTTAAAATCTTGACAAAACCTACTTTTGCCCAGTACTGTACCTGTTATGCGTGACCAACACCTAGTTAGTGGTCAAATGGATTTCGAACAAGATATCGAAAATCACGATAAATGCACCGTTACGTAAGAACTACTTTAGATTTGAAATACGTTTCAAACCTGAGAAGACCCTCACAAAACATACTTTTGACAAGTACTGTTCCTATACGTAATACCAGTGACCAGCTCCTAATTTTTTCGAAAAAGAACATAAATGCTTCAATTCGAAAGAGATACTTAGGATCTGTAATGTGTTTGAAGCTTTAAAAAGCCTTCACAAAATTACTTTTGCCCAGTACTGTACCTTTTATGTGTGATCTACCTAGTATCCGAATGAATTTCGAACAAGGCGACAAATGCGTCGAAACGAAAGAGTTACCTACTTTTGCTATAACTATTATGACCAACAAATTACAAAGGCTCACAATAAAAAAAATTTGTATAGACTCCGCGATCCAAAACCCACAATACTTAAGATTTCTGAGAAAACCCTTAAAGAATCGCATAGTATTTTTTTTGATTTATGGTTTTTTTAAATGTTTTTGGCGTAGCTGAATCTGAATCTGAGACCTAAATACATCTAGCATATCAGGGTTCTGACATAACTTTCAAAATATCTCGTTCGTAGCTATTTCAGAGCCCTTGAATATTGTGGTTTCTTGACCTCGGTTTCGGGTTCAGCATCTCAAAATCTATATGGGGTAGCTCTATGATAATATATAGATAAAGTTCACAACTTTGTCATAATTTTGTTATTCTCAAAGGATCTTGTTGTCCTTTTCGGCAATCACAGAATCTTGATGTGCAATGTCAGTAGACTAGAACCTTCCCAGATAATTAAACTTATATCTGAAATTAGACTAGATAGGGAGCTCTAAAGCTAGTAGTGCAGTTTTTCCTTATAATTTATTTAGCTAAGTATCTTGTTGAGGACAAATATTTTCTTGTACTAATTTCTTAAAAAGTATTCGCTGTTATACGTTTTCGTTGTAGATAATTATCCGTTGTCTCCTTCAAGAACGTATGGGAACCGTCACTCTCCATTAGTTGTAAGTGTGTGGTTATATAGACTTTTTTGTTGTGGCCTTGGGGTCCTTTTTCAAAATCGTTAGAACTACCAAACTAGACCCATTCTAAAAGCTCACACTTATAAAGCACACTTATAATCCTACTAAGACCATAACTCCACTTAAATTTTTTTGTTGAAATTTTGTTTATATGGTCGACTTACCAAAACCAGGTTTAGAGTTACTTACCTTACGCAGTAACCAGAGGAACAACATGCCACCGGAACCGGCAACAGCGGGCACCAATATGCTCACCGTCTCATAGGTAGTGAACTGACGTACCGTCCAGTGGAACAGCTCTCGCATAAACAAGTAAAACACTGAGTTGCTACCATCTAAAAATACAATTAAAATTTAATAATTGCAAAATAAAAACAATTAATAAATAAAACACGTAATTACCCGATACAAAAGCGGTTAGCAGCAAAGTAAACATGAGTAATATGATAATAGAACGATCATTATATTGACGCTGCTTTATGCAACTTTGCCACATATCCTTAAGAAGCTGCAACAAATGGCTACCGCTCCAAAATCCATGCGCTGGCGTACTGTTCAAAGGACATTGCGATGTTGACAAGCTTTCTGGTAAAAATAGAGCTATTATGATTAGGGCTCCTAGGATGGTACAGGCTGATATGGTGAACACAGTAAAGGCGTTGGTGGCCTCATAAACATAACCAGATGCATAGGCACCCAGCATAAGACCCACATAGATGCACAGCTCATAAGCAATCATTCTAAGAGAAGACATGATTTAAGGAATTCTTTGTATATATTATATATAAAGATTAACGCTACCTATAGGAACGCATTTTTCCTATGGAAACATCTCCAATGAAGCATAAGGCAGCCACTGAATATGTAATGTTGCTGCCCAAACAGGACAATGGTATAATGGATAACATATAGTACCATGGACTTACCATTCCATGTCTTTCCATAGCCTGTTGAGCTATAAAAGCTGAGATGGCATATTGCAGAGTATAACCTACGAAAGAAACAAGCAGTGCAAAGTATAAGCAGTACAGTATTTTTAAGTTGTAAACAAAGAACTGGTTCGGGAATCAGTTGAACCAAAAAGGAGACTTTAACAACGACAGACATTTACGTCGACAAAATTCTTATAGGCAACCTCTCATTAAATCTTACCCAAGTACGAAGCTAGTAGTAATGGTTTCCGTCCATATCGATCCGCCCAAGCGCCAACAAACAAACCGCAAAGCACTGGAACTACACATTCCACTAGCTTTATGGTCAAAAAAATTCGTGCAGCATGTGATTGAACTTCAGCTTCAATTTTCTGTAAAACAAATCGGTAAAACAATATAGAACAGCTTAAATTGGATTCCTGAATGTCCCATTCATTTGGATTTTCAATTTTCAGATGGAAAAAAATGATTACATATAGGTAGCTTATAAAGAAACTATCTTCACTATCGTGCAGAATTTATAGATATCTAGAAATGGATAAAATGAAACTTTTTTTAAGTGTGACAAAAAAAGTATGGACTATACATGTATCAAGGCTGCTCTAGATTTTGAGCCACTGAATCCGAAATCTGGGTCGAAAAAGCCCCAACACCAAAGGATACTGAGATAACCTCAAAAACGCCATAACCCGAGGTATTTGGGAGGATATCTTAGAAACCTAATGTGCTGAGGGTTTTTTGACCTCTGATTCGGGTCGAATTTTGAACGTTTTTTTTTATGCTATGTTAACATATAACGGAGTAACACAAAAAAAAAATTCAATTTTCGAGTTCGGAATCGGATATTCGCAAAAACACCAGCACATCGGAATACCTCATTAAACGATGTGCTTTATAGGTTACCTCAGAACGCTGACGTTCTAGGGGTATTTGGATACAGGTCCATCGTCCCAAAAAAATTATTGATGCAAAACATAAATAGAACAAAATATCATGGGGTTTTCGGAGGTTATGTCCAAACCCTTGCGTGTGGTTTTTTGGACCCTGGATTCGTATTCAGCGGCTCATCCATAGTCCTTCTTTTTTTGTGGGCCTGTGTATTAACAGCACCTTGAAGTATTCCTTATTTTTTTTTTCGGAAACTTTTGGTGATGCGTCTTTAAGTGAAAAAGTTGTCGTGAGTGATTTCAAAAGTTAAAAAACGGTCCGTTTAACTTGGAAGACAAAAAAACGCAGCCGTAGGTCGAAAGTGTACCAAGACACGGGATCGGAAATATTAATGGAATAAGATACGTCCAAAACGCACAATGAATTAGGACATACATTGGAAGATTAAAAAAAGAAAGCCAAACCGAATTTAAAAAAAAAAAAACTCATGCTGTGTATTTTGTAGGATCCGTTGTGTATTATGAGTTGCTGAAACCGATCTAAACCATTACTGGAGCTCTCTAGCAAGCTCAATTAAAGCGTTTGAGGAAAGAACTCATCCTTACTACTCCAGATAGTACTAAATTGTTTTCCTGCATGAATATGCTCGTAAGCATGTTGGGAAGTCTCCCCTAACCCACTGTATCCATGTGATATGGAAACTTCCGATTACACTAGTTTACACGAAAAATGAACCTTCCAAAAAAAGTGTTTTTTAGGATAATTTGGGGTCGAGAAACACGAAAATGGCAAACTTTTTTTTTTTTCTTAAGCACCGTTTTCGAGATATTTTCGAAGAACATGTTTTTGGTCACTTTTTTCAGCTATTCCACAATATCTCGTGAACAAAACATTGTATCGACATAAAAGACGATTAGATCGGAAGGTATTGATGTGCTGTTTCCAGTGATATATAATATGTACCTACTGATTATTAAAAATTATCGAAGTTACAGGCAACCAAAGTTGAAAAAAAGTGTAATTTGTACAAAATTTGTAAAAATTATGTTAAGCTTTAAGCTAAAAGAGAATTCTTTTACAAACATTTCGAGTCTAAGATCTTCGAAATCGGAGAGGAACTGTAGTTGTTATGGAACCATGTACGGAAGTTCCAATCTTCACTCAATTACACTTTTGTATGAAAACTAATTTTTTCACTCAAAGTTTTTCGTTTGCGTTCAGTTACGTCTTCACGAATTTGTATGCAGCAGTAGTCGTGATTTTTCTTATCCGATTTCGAAGATCTTAGACTCGAAATGTTCGTAAAAGAAGTCTCTTTCAGCTTAAAGTTTATATTGTCTTTCATGTCGATACAAAGTTTTTTGACCAAAAACATGTTTTTCGAAAGTATCTCGAAAACGGTGCTTAAAAACAAAAAAGGTTGCAATTTTCGTGTTTCTCGACCCCAAATTACCCTAAAAAAACACTTTTTGAGGAAGGTTCACTCGATGGCCATTAAATTTGTAAACTAGTGTTATCCCTATATTCTGATTTTCTACAAAGATTTGTCTGAGCAGAGCTCTTGGGTCGATTTGTGTATACCCTCTCAATGAATTTTTTAATACGGAATGAATTGGTCTTCGTTCCGCTGGTTTATCTGTTTAGTAGACTTACTCTGGTTTCATTTGTGGCATTTTTGGTGCCCAAAAGCTTGCAGATCTCATCCGCATAGCCAATCTCCGCCGTACAAGTCTGATAAATGATTTGATTTTTCAGTACAGTTGCTGCAATCAGAGAAATGAAATAAGATCATACTCCAATATTTAGAATTGACAAAAACTTACATGAAAAATTGTAGGCAAAAAGTAATACCAATATAAGCGGTTCCAATAAATAAATACTTAGCTTCCAACAACAGCCATCACTTAAAATATCTGTAGGTGTAGCCGTTGTCAGTGGTTCCGTATCCTGTTGCTCTTCAATGTCATCTTCCGTAGCTCTAATATTGCTGGAACTCCGGCTACTATTGGAACTGTTGTCACTGTGGCTGAGCTCACTTTCTGACATTGGTGGCCCTATCTTGGCGACAAGATTATCATGCGCATGCGGTTCCTCGTCCATGTCTGTGGCAAGACTGAAACATTTCACTTTGTTCGCAGACGCGGTCACATTTCAAGATAAAGTACAGACATACAAAGGCACAGCTTGATACATGGTATATAGTGCAAATATACATACATTTATAAATGTATGTGCTTCTACAGAGTTTCTCGGTTTTAATGGGAATCACCATTTAACTTAAATGTAAATACATAAAAGCATGTATTTGTATATGTATGTATAAGTATGTCGTTTTCTTGGATTTCCCCTGTGACTCAGTCCTGATCTTAAATTAATTATCAACTGTATTTTAATTTCAAACTTAATTAATTAAAACTTTTCTGTTTTTGTCAGATCTTATCAAATTATGGCAATAGAATTTGGTGCATTTCGGATATAATGTGTTGGAAATGAATCTGTACAATTACTTATGTACTTTCAGCATAAAAAACTGAATATTAAGATAAACTTATTTTTAAGAAGTCATATCTCATATATTAATAAAAAGAATTATACGTTACACAATAGTTTCGAATTTTCCACAAGTTTTTAGCGTATGAATAAAAGAGTTTAAAAAAAAAAGATTTTTGAGATCTTGAACTTTGAATATATTAACATGCGGCTATGATATTCATTGTAAATTTTAAAAAATTTTATAAGTCGCCAAAGCATCATTTAGAGTAAGCTTATCAAGTATTAACTCTGAGAATTAGTTCTTCTTCTTATTCTTCTTTTCATAAGTATAAGTACTAGGTACTGAGATCAGCATTGGATGCGATATCCCTGAAATATAGTAAGCATAACTTCTTCTATTAGAGAAGTTACTAATGTTTGATTTTGTTGTGAACTCATAAAATTGCGTTCCTCTTATCTCTTTTGAGTTTTAAAGTTAGGTTAGGTTAGGTTAGGTTAGGTTAGGTTAGGTTAGGGGCGGCTGCTGGCTTAAAGCCAGCACACTTAGGCCTGGGTCGGCCCTTTGTGACACCGCACGAATCTCTTATGTTTTTCACATATATTTCCCTTCTCATATACAATCTTTGAAAAGGGTCCCAACCCGTTGCAGCAATGTAGCTCGCAATCTTTCTCGGACAAGTTGACTCTAGTTCCGCTAGATTCTGGAGGAAATAGTATCCCAGGTGCTTTTTCCTGCGTCTACTAAGAGCTTCGCAGGAGCAGAAGAAGTGTTCCACTGATTCCACCTCTTCCTCATCTTTGCAACTTCTTTGAGTTTTAAAGTTAATTTTTTATAAAATAAAATAAAACGAAAATAAAAATTTTAATTTTTCAAAAATTATATTTATTTAAAGTTTTATCTTCCATTGAACAAACTTTGACAAATGGCATTTAAAAGAAACTTCTAAACAGCTCTGGCCACAAACTATTTATGATTTAGAATTAATTTCTACTTTAAAACAAAAAGATGGCGTACGTTAAAGTCGGGCGCGGACGACTTTGGGATACCCTGTACCACTGCTTGCAATAAAATCCGGTAAATTGCTTAAGAACACCAAAAGACATTTGATTGCAAATTAGTTTATGATACCTTCATAAACAACCAAAAACAGACGAATTTTTAATCAAAAACTTTTTTTCGACCGATCGGCCCTATGGGAGCTATGAGATATAGTCATCCGATTTTGATAAAATTTGGTACAGTGTTGAAGATCTCCAAAAAACTTCTGAATGCCAAATTTGGTTACAATATCTGCACAAACAATCGAAACACAACGAATTTTGTGTAAAAAACGTTTTTTTGACCGATTGGCCCTATGGGAGCTATATAATATAGTCAACTGATTTTGATCAAATTTGGTATAGTGCTTGGGAACTCTAAAAAACTTCTTAATGCCAAATGTGGTTACGGTATGTTCACAAATAAACGAAACACAACGAATTTTGTAAAAAATGATATCTTCATAAGCAAACGAATTATCCATCTAAAACTTTTGCTTTTTTTCGAGGTCCTCTGAAACACCCCTATGGGAGCTATATAATGTAGTCCCGATATCAAAAAAATAAAATAAACTTTTCTCCTATGCATTAATAAGGGATCTTATCTGAAAGTTTGGTTGCTCTAGCTCTTACCATCTCTGAGATCTAGGCGTTCATACGGACAGACGGTCAGACGGACAGACGGACATGGGTATATCGACTTCTCTAGTCACTCTGATCATACTTTAGGTAACTTTGGGGGGTCTTCGACTTCTCCTTCTGTACGTTACATACATTTTCGGCTTGCACAAACTTAATATATCCTTTGTACCATACGGTACAGGGTATAAAAAAAAAACGTCTTCACCTAAGGTGACTTCATACTCTGATATCGATATATGTATATCGATTACATTATTTAAAAACTAAAAATCACTAAAATCGAATAAATCGATTAAAAAAATGGCCCGCTTCAGGTTATTCAACGACATCTTTTTATAAATCTTCATTAGATAAAATATCAAGAAAAATTCTAATAATTAACAATTATAAAATATTAATAAGAAATAGTAAAATTTTTATAAAATATACTAAATAAATATAAAATATTAATAAGAAATAGTAAAATTTTTACTTGGTAACATCGGGGTTTGTGGCTAAAGAAAATATTTTATTTGTCCATGACTATTTTCGAAAGTTTTTTGAACAAACAAGTAACTTTTACACAGAAATATTTAATTTATAAAATAGTTTTTTGTTTGGCTCGTGTATTCATATACATAAAATACATCTTTACCTATATATATTAATTATAATATATAAAGCACAAGCAAAAAATAGTTGGTAAGATACGTGCGTTTTTGGATTGAATTGAAACCAACCGCCCAAAAAATGAATAAGGATTGGTGAATTTATAAAAATTTTTAGTTTTTATTTAATATTTAGTGAAAAATAGTTAATTTTTTTAATTTAAAAAGAAAATAACATACGCCTTTTTTTTCATAATCAATTTTTACAAGTAATGTTTTTGAAATTTTTGTTCCCATAAATAGCACACAACCCCTTAAGATACGATTTTGATATTTTAACTATTCGTAAAAGAATGTTTTTTTAAATATTTCTGCAACTATTAGAGTGTTTTAAATGTTTACATTAAATTACGTTTATTATAGTTTTAATTTAATGAACTTTAATAAATAAATAAACATTCAAAAAATAATAAAATAATATAATGTAGGGCTTGTTTTATATTTATTAAGAATATTTTTTTTTTAAATTCTATTCATAATGCGGAACTAAAAAAGAATTTTGCACCCAATAGTAAAAAGTATAAAAAAGATTTGAGAATCTGGAACTAGACAAGACCTTAAAAGTATCGAGCTAAAAACTCTACCATCTACCTTCAGTCATAGAAAAATGTTGCCTACTTGAAACTCTCACCCATACACAAACAGCATACCTCACACTGTTACGTGACGTTTTATTGATCATTTTAGTGGGATATCCCAAATGGGACTTTTTTATATGAAGTTTTGTCATTCCGTGCGAAATTTTTCGAGCTGCGAAGAAGCATAAAATAGTTCGGACTGAGAACAAAAAACCCAATTAGATTTAATATAGTAAATACACAAAGTATATTTAATACACACAGTATAGAAAATACAAACAGTAGGTATAGTAATTACAATCCAAGCACTATCATTTAGAATTAAAATCATACCGCCTCCCGTAAAATATTCATATTTATAACAAGAAAAGAAAAATTCTGAGTAATAAATATATTGATCAAATTATATGATTGATTCAAAAAAACAGAAAATGTTTCGATTTGTGGCTTATTCTAGAATGCTTTGTGCTTCAGTTTCAATACGGCATACAAACAATAGTCACATCTGTTATTATTTGGAATATATATATTTTATACCGCTTTATCACCCACTTCCGACTGTATTTAACTTATATTTAACTGGGCTTAACTTTTTTTCAGCAACTTCAAAAAATTCACTTGCGTACGGGCTTAGCAGGATATTTATCTTTAAAGATGAAGACAACTTTATAGTGCTGTAATGACAAGGGGGGTAATGAATTCTCATTAATTAATTATAATACAACAAATTTGAAAAAATCTAACAACTAGTCGAAAAGTTTGTACTTACAGTAAATGGACAAACAACTGTGTTTAACTGAGTGTGTTGAAAATGATAAAAAAAAATTAATTACAAGTTTTTCTAAGAATTTGCCTGGCTTGGTAGAAAGCATTTTGCAAAAATTGAATTCCACGTTTAAGGGGTCTACGCAGCACGAAATATTTCGCACAGAATGACAAAACTTCATATACGCAATTGATATCGTTTGCAACTCCGGTTCCAGTTTCGCCTGCCGTTGCTGAGGATTCGACTGATGTCGTTGCTGTCGATTCTGGTGAAATCTTACCCGTTTCTGCCCTGAAAGATAACAACACAGCTAACCCTGCTGCGATTTCTATCGCAGTCCCTGTGGAGGCTATTATGACTGAAACATCTACCTCGGCCACTGTTCTGAGTGTTGTACCTGTTACTGTTGCTCCGTCTGTTGTGAGTAACTCTTCTACTTCGGAGCCTTCACTCCCACTTATTGGCGTTGCCCCTAGAAGATCGGTGTTCGTCTCCAGACTAATGCCCTCTACCTCTGAAGACGTTATCAAGCAGTTTATTTGCGAGAAGCTTAACATAACTTCTCCAAATGATATCGAAGTAATTAAATTTAATTTTAAGTATAAGCGTGATATTTCTTCTTTTAAAATTAGCGTTCCTGATTCTATCTTTACTTCTATACTTAATCCTTCTTTTTGGCCTACTCATACTATAGTGCATGAGTTTACTAAAAAACCTAAAAACACTTTAGCCTCCAAAGTTGCATCGTCCGTTTCCGTAGCTAATTCTATTCCAAAAAACTAATTACTAACCTTATCATTCATTATCAGAATGTACGTGGGCTTCTTTCTAAGCTTAGTAGACTTTTTGCCAATAGCGTAGACTTTGATTCGCATGTTATTGCCTTTTCTGAAACCTGGCTTAATTCGTCTGTCTCTGATTTTGAAATTTTCGTAAATTCCTTCATAACTTATAGACTTGATCGGCCGTCCGGTCGTGGTGGTGGTGTTCTCATTGCTGTAAAATCCGACCTAGAATCGCATTTACTATCTTTTAATTTTCCCTCAGGAATAGAGTTTATTGCAGTAAAAGTGTTTACCAAAAATTGTTTTACTTATTTTACTTGCTCCTATATTCCCCCATGCTCCGACATAAGCATATATATGAACCATCTTTCTGCTATTCGTATGGTGGCTGATTCTATTGGTATTAGAGATCAACTAGTTGTTTTAGGTGACTTCAATCTTTCTACCTTGTCCTGGACTCGCTCGGTTGATTCTAATTCCCTTTTTTCTTCTGATCAGCATGACTTTATAACTGGATTAATTGATATCTCTTTGAGCCAAATTAATTTCATTCATAATTGCTCTATTAGAATGCTTGATCTTGTATTCGTAAGTGATTCTTCGGAATTCGAAATTTCAAGAGTCTGTCCGATTTCCTTACCTGAGGATCCGTATCATCCGACCTTGCAAATCACACTAACACTTAATGTTTGCAATAGTGGTTTGCCCCATGCTCGTGCTCCTCGGTATCGGTGCTTTCGCAAGGCTAATTTTTTCGGTGTAAACCAATTTTTGGCTGATGCTAACTGGTCCTCTCTGTTGTCTGCTGAGAACTTTGAGCTATCCATTAATAATTTCTATCGGATATTGTACGCCGCTTTTGATCTCTTTGTTCCCTACTCTGTTCTGAGTCCTTCCTCTAAACCGCCTTGGTTTACGCCAAGTCTATCTAATTTAAAAAATCGTAAGTCTTCGTCTTATAAAAGATTTAAGAAAAGTGGTTCTACAGTCGACTTCTATAAGTTTTCTATCTTACGCAGCAAGTTTATTCTTCTTAATAGAACATGCTACAATAATTATCTAGCCCGTTGTAGGCTCAACTTCCGTAGTGATCCTAAGAAATTTTTCTCATTTGTTAATTCTAAACGGAAGTCTTCCCTTTTTCCTGCATCGCTACACTATAATAATGCATGTTCTTCTAAAAACTCTTAAATCGCGGACTTCTTCGCGAACTTCTTTCAAACTACCTACTCTGTCAATCCTAATAGCATTAACCTCAACTATCCTTTTAATCTTCCTAGCTCAAACCTTATTGCTATTCCACAAATCTTAGAATCCGACGTTTTACAATCTCTTATGTCCATAAAATCTTCCTTCTCTCCTGGCCCTGATGCTATTCCTAGTTGTGTTCTAAAGCATTGTGCCGGCCCCTTTCCACGCCGCTATCCGTTCTTTTCCGCGCATCCTTAAAATTGTCATATCTTCCAGCCATCTGGAATGAATCGTTCATTATCCCTTTTCATAAAAAAGGTTCTAAGTCAAATATTGAGAACTACCGTGGTATTGCCAAGCTTTCATCAATTCCAAAAGTTTTTGAAAGGATTGTCACTTCACAATTGCAACACCACTGTCGTTCTTTAATATCTGACTCCCAACACGGGTTTGTAAAACGTCGGTCCACCACTACAAACCTTTTAGAACTTTCTTCTCTTATTAACAATGGTTTTATTAGCAAAATGCAAACTGATGTCATTTATATTGACTTCAGTAAGGCATTTGACTCAGTAAACCATAGCCTTCTTCTAGTTAAACTGTCTCGCTTAGGATTTCCGCCTTGTCTTTTAAAGTGGATCTCATCCTATTTAACTAATCGTGTGCAGAAGGTAGTTTTTAAAGGCTGCGAATCTAAAGTAATTAATGTCACGTCAGGTGTACCCCAAGGCAGTCATCTAGGTCCCCTACTTTTTATCTTATTCATTAATAATCTTCCACAAGTTATCCGGTCTTCTCGCATTCTTATGTATGCGTATGATGTAAAACTTTGTTTGTCCTACTCCCACAATGATAATAATATGTATTCACTTCTTCAGCACGATTTCGATAGCATGCAATATTGGTGTAATGTCAACCAACTTTTTCTAAACAAGACGAAATGTAAAATTATGACATTTTACCGTTCTGTTCCTCATTTGGCTGCTTACTCTATAGACTCCTCTACCTTGGATCGTATCCGGAGTGTTTTAGACCTTGGCATACTGTTTGACCATAAACTCAAATTTAACGATCATATTTGCAATATTGTAAATAAAGCTAGAGGTGTTCTTGCTTTTATTAAGCGTTGGTCTAAAGAGTTTAACGACCCTTACACAACCAAACTTCTTTACATTTCTCTCGTCCGTCCAATTTTGGAATATTGTTCCTGCATTTGGAGCCCTCAATACCACCTTTATCAGGACAGGATTGAGTCTGTTCAAAAGCAATTCCTCCTTTTCGCACTTCGCGGCTTAAATTGGGATCCACTTATCCGGCTGCCTCCATATTCCGACAGACTTCGCCTTATAAAGCTGCCCTCTTTAAAAAACCGTAGAACATGCCACGGTGTACTCTTCTTGCATAAGTTATTACTCGGCCTTATTGACTCTACTGAACTTCTTAATAAAGTTAATTTTGTTGTACCTGCCAGAGTAACTCGTAATTTTCGTCCCTTAGCCTTGCAACTTTGTAGATCAAATTTTGCTCTGCATGATCCTTTCCGAGTTCTATGCTCTAATTACAATAGCCTTTTTAATTTCCTCTCTTTTGAACGGTCTATTCCATCTATCACGTGCTCTATCCTAAGTCATCTTGACTTGCCTCTTCGAGCATCCATGACCAATCCTGTATTATGAGGCTCTTTTGGCTTTTTTTTTGTATATTTAATGTTTAAATTTTATTTGAACTTCCTTTTTCCACTTGGTTATTGTAAATCCAAGTCTCTGGCCAATTTTTGATGTGAATCGGTGCATATCGCTAAAAAGTTCACCCAACGGGCTGGCGACGCGGATTAGTTTATATCTATCTATTTTCCTCGTTTAATTTTAAATATTTCTTTTAACTTTTCTTATAATTTAAGGCCAACTGCACTTTGTTGTACCCCATTTAAATCAATAAATCAAATCAAATCAATAAATCAAAAAAAATAAAAATTTATTTCAACTCCTCAAATCAACACAAAGCGTGATTACCCTAACTGTGTTTTTAATGTGTCTTTTTAGTGCAATTTTAAATAAAAAAATAACCCAACATTGTTTAACATATGATCGATTATTACTTGGAATGCTCGGAAAGGGTCTAGCTGGATAAGGTACTGGAAACTGCCCCAGCGCTTTTTGAAAAGTAATGATGCAGTTCGATGAATAATGGGAAAAAAAAATGTTGGGCCAAATTTCAGTTTTTAAACTTAACGCGTTGCTGATTAATTTAAAAAAACGTGTTTTTCGTTTTTATTAAATTGTGACTACACTACTGAATATTTTTAAACCAATTTTTTTTTTTAATCTAAGTTGGCAACAGGGCTGTTTAAAAAAAAAAATTTAATTTTTTTTTAACCAACATATTTTCTTAAAAAAAAATATGAAATTTTATTATTTTTTTTTAAGTATGTTTCTTAAATAACTCAATCACCATTTTTTTTTTTAAACACGAGTTTTTATACGATCTTTATTTGCAGTGAATATGAAACAAATCGATTTGATGGAACAATGTTAAAAAAAAATAAAACTAAAAATTTTTTTTTTTAACACTAAACAAATTTTTTTATTTTTTTTTGTAATTCATAAAAAAATACTCCAAAATTTTTTGCGATATTAAAAAAATATTTTTTTTTCAATATTACTGTAATAAAAAATTATAATTATTTTAAAATAGAATAATAAAAATGATGATTTTTTTTTTTTATTTTTTGTCCTTATTTATTACCAATATTTTTTTACAATAAAATTAATCAAAAAAAATATGTTTGTTTATAACAAGAGTAAATATTATTAACTTAGGGTTTGTATCACTTTGTGAGTTAATCTTCGTCACTATCTTCATTTACTACTGCATTAAGTTTTCCATCTTTAAACAAACGACTTAGTATCTCAGCTGGTCTAATTATTTTAGACAAATATCGTGCGTAAGATAGATAATATATGATAGATGCAATGTGGGAACAGCACCCCACAGTTCGCCAACCATTAACACAGTCACAGCAATGTCGTTCGATGCCAGAGATTTCATTAACATTTGGTTCAAAATCAATGGTATGTTTTTGAAGCAATGTGCCGAGACTTCCAAAGCCAAAGTGCTGTTCTCGCCTCTTTTTTCATTCATTGCGGATAGAATTTGTTCAGAAAGCCCAATATCGGAATCAAGCCATTCCCCAAACTCATTGTGTAAAAAACTCGCCCCACGGCAAAATGTTGCAGTTTGTGGCAAGTATTTGTTGTCCAGTTTGTGATCCAGAAGCTGACATTTTTGCTCGATGGCACCATGCACCGCTTCAACTACCCAACGTACTTTGGTAACGTAACGCGATTCATTAGACTCTTCTGTTGTAAGCTGGCTCCGCTTTCCTTTAAGAGCCGGCATAAACACTCTAAATCCAAGTTGCTCCAAATGTTCTTTTACGTCCCGGAATCCTCGGTCTAATACAAATATATTGTCTGTTTTCAATAACTCTTTCGTTTAACCCTTTTTTAAGAAAACTTACTGTAAACTTAATCAGCAACGCGTTAAGTTTAAAAACTGAAATTTGGCCAAAAATTTTTTTTTTCTCATTATTCATCGAACTGCATCATTACTTTTCAAAAAGCGCTGGGGCAGTTTCCAGTACCTTATCCAGCTAGACCCTTTATTCAAAAATGTTGTACTTCCTGTGTTTGCGTAGTTCGTAAAAAGTTTTGCGTATTTATGCTTTTGTTTGCCGTAATCGAAACCATTACTAGCCAGAGTAAGTTCGAATTTAAGCTATTTTTACTTTTTATTATAAGATACTTTCTTTAGACCCATTTAAAAATCCTCTAGAATTTTTTGGGACTTGTTCAAATAATTAGTACATCACAAAACGCAAAACTAGGCCGCGGTCATGAAACCCCCGCCAGAAGCAAAGTTCTTTACAATAATCGTTTTTCAAGACAAAAATTGTAAATTTCATGTAATGGTTAAGTTAAAAAATGTATTTATTAAAAATTATATACAAATATTAAATTATAAAATGTGAAAAAAAAAAAATAAAACAAAAAAATTTATGTTGCATTCAATATTTTATGAAAGGTATTTGTTTATAAAAAAATTTAATATAATATTAATTAAAAATTATATACAAAATAGTAAATTACGAGTAAGTATATATTAGATTAAAATGAACACTTTTTTTAAATATATTTTTATTGGCAATCTGTCATATGTGACAATCAGCAAATTATATAATTATTCTAAAAATAATATACAGAATAGTAATTAAAAAAATGTATATACAAACCAGTAACTTGGTATATATTATATAACAAATTCTATACAAAACAGGAATTAACAAAGAATTATAGTAAAAAAATTGTCTCGACTGAGATCTGTGACTTAAACTGAAGCACACAGAATACTCCATTTCGTTGCGTGACGATACTTATATCATTGTCGTCTATACCATGCTAAAAACTTTGTAATAAAAATAAATCCGTTTTAAAGGACTCCAAGGGCGTGCTTGATGAGACTGTTCTTGCATTAAACAGAATATCACAAAAAATTAGAGATCTAAAATTATTACTAATTAATTCCATGGACCGGTTACAATCGTGAAATACATACTATAATGCTCTTCTTGCGATCATTCGCGTTCATTCGATTTTGACGGGCTTAGAAAAATATTATAAAAATAATGATTATTTCATTGTTCGCATTAAGCTTTAAAATTCTACGGAAGAGGTTTGAAATTAAATAGTAAAAACCTGTTGTTGCAGAACAGTGAAATTAATTAAGGGTATTCACGCTTCTGTTGAGTCAGGAAGTTGAGGACTTTTACAGCCACAAAATGTACAGGGCGAAGTTTTAACACTCAACTCAACTTTGGCTCAAACCAGACCCAGCAAAAGGGATTCACGATTCAGCATGTTGAGTTCTTTTTAGCTCCCCAACTCAGCGTGAGTACCCTTGCTGTTTTAGGTATTAGTGCACATGAGCCGATTTCGTTGATATTAGTGAGGAAATCACTCGGAAAAATGTTTCGAAATCTTAACAAGACATAACAAGCAAAAGCATATTAATGGTTTTACTTTGAATTATAGGTTTATCAAAATAGAGTTGAGTGTTTTTCAAAATATCTTTGTCAAGTTTTAATAAGCAATTTTTTTTGTAGTTTATTATGTATTTTACAATATTTAAAACGGCTGTTTTTAATAATTTGAAAAAAAGTGATTTCATATTATTAACCACTTCCGACCGTAGTTCTTGACTTAACTTTTCTTTTGTAATAAGCATCACCAACTTCAAAGAATACACTTACATCTCCTATAGGCTTAGGAGGATATTTATCTTTAAAGATAAAGACAACCTTGTAGTGCTGTAATGGCATAGGAGGTAATGAGTTCTCATTAAATTCTAAATTCCGTACAACCAAGTGATTCTATAGCACAATAAATTTACAATAAGAAAAAAATATAACTATTAGTCGTTACTGTCAGACTTACACTATAAGGACAACTGTGATTAACATTTGAAAATGCTAAAAAATGATTAATCACAAATTTTTCCAAAAACTTGCTTGACTGTAATGTCGTAGAGAGAATTTTGCAAACATTGAACTCCACGCTTAGAATAAATGGTTTATATTGGTTTGTGTAGTCCTTGAAATATGATTCCACACGTAGCTTAAATAAGAAGTATAAAATTATAGAAGAGCTTCAAGAGGGCATGACCCCGTCTGAGAATACTTACGGTAACATTTGTCAAACTTTTGATAATATCACAATCCATATTTAAAACGGAGCGGGTCCAACTGATGGGTTTTACACGACACGTGGCATTTGTTATGAATCTCTGGTTGGGTTTACATTCCATTTTATGTATTTTGTAATATATAGAGAGATTAACATCTTCTATATACTAAATAAAGACAAGTTAAGTGATATAGTTTATATGATGTAGTTTTGTAAACCAAATAACTTACATGGCTTAAAATGCCGTATATTGTCATCAGTTTCAAAAGTAACTTCTGGCTTCGCATTTTTTCACGACTAAGTACATAATCATTTTATAACTGATACTTTATATCAGCTCCAATAATAATAAAATTAATTTTATCACAAATAATTTTTGTTAGTTTGTACCAACTCAAATAATGTATTTTTAATGTATCTTGGTTTTTAGAGGGTGCCAATTTGGAAATTTCAATGAGTGTACTAAATAGTATAAAAAAAAAGTAAGGGGCACCGCCCCATGCGCACTTCGCCCGCCAATCAACATGCGGTTTTCTACAATATTATTTTGGTGACGTCACGACTACAGTATTAACTGCACTATGCTTAATTTCTAAGAATTTGGGCATGCTACAGTCGTGTCAGCCCGACTCTTAAACTCTCGCAGTTCACTGCTCGAACTCGCTCTTAGGAAGTTTAGAACTTTGTTTAATAGGTCACGTCTAGACACTTCCATTTTGGTGGAAACAATTTTAATCTACCTTGACGACTTCTTCACAAGAGATAAAAAGAAACTGTTGTTTCCTAAAAAACTTCTAAATAAAAGTGTTTTAATATGGTAATAAAACAAATAACTTATGGGGCGCGTTTTGTTTAGCTAATATATTGAAAGGTTTCGTAGTAAATAGTAAAGAAGTTGTATATTTTACAAACCGGTTTTTATAGATTCTTTGCAAAAAGTTTTAAAAATAGCTGTACTAAAATTCAGTTTATAAGGAAGTGCGTCTAAAAAAGTCTCAGTTTTTGACCAGGTACCCACTATAGTGTGTGTGTGCAAAGCGAAATTTTTCTGCAAGGAAATGGGGGTATTGAGAAACTTGATCTGTCTGATGATAATGCGCATCTTTTGACAAATTCTGTGTTGTCCTTGAGATCTTTTTGTTCATACGGACATACGGACAGACTATATCGATTCGGCAGTTAATCCTAATCAAAAGTACTCTATTGGATCTGCCAAGACATCTTCCGCTTATTACATACACTTCGACGAACTTGTTATACTTTTGTACCCTAGGTATAAGTTTAGGATTATATAAAATAGAAAAAGATTATTTGGGGTGTTCACATTGTCTGGCATAAATGCAAAATGTTAAAAAGGTAAATTGTCCAATAACGAATTACAGACCTTTAACTGCTAAAAGTAGGGCATGCTTGCTCAAAATGTGTTGGTAAAAGCGTCAATATCTGCTAGGGTGATCTTATTTTTTGAATAATAGTGCTTTTAGTCTGTTAGAAAACTAAATAACTATTTGTAAACAATACAAAAAATATTTTTTTCTTTTCAATATAGTTAAGTTAGTTTCTTATAAAAACTTTTTTCAGCAGAAACAATCAAAACAATATATAATATCCTAAGCCAGGTAAGCCTCTAGACTCTCCAGAAAGCTATCGTCCTATTAGCCTTTTGTGTGGGTTTTTTATATTATATTTAAGAGAGCCATGTTCTTCCGTCTGCACAATATGGCTTTAGGACTAGTCGTAGCTGTATTCATCCGCTCAAAAAACTTAAGGAAGACATTAAGGATCAACTACAAAGTAAAAATTCAGTAGGTATGATTACTTTAGATATACAATCCGCTTTTGACACCGTTTGGCACAAAGGACTTGTGAATAAGCTACAAAATATAGGCACGCCCTCGTATCTTTTGCGTACTATAAACAGCTTCTTGTCGGAGAGATATTTTTTGGGTAGATATGAATGGTGTCAAGTCAAATAAAAAACTAATAGCCGTAGGCGTCCCTCAGGGTTCAGTTTTAGGACCCATACTTAACAATATTTATACTCATGACATTCCAATGCACGAACAATGTTAAACACTAATCTTTGCCGACGCACAGTGGCACGGAAGCCAAAAAAACGTTGCAAAAATCATATTTTCTAAACCAATTGAGATATTTTTATGAATTAAATTGTAGTTGAAAGAAAAATCTTTAAGCTTTTAAGTACCCACACATAGACGACACAGCTTTATACTGCTCTGGTAATAACTACAGTATTATAGAAAGAAAGTGGAGAATCAAATTAAACATAAACAAAACAAGTGCAATTTATTTCACCCGTAAGCGAAAACCTTGAAATTTTCCAAACAGTAATATTCAGGTAAACAATGAAACCATTCAATGGGAGACTAACATTAAATATCTTGGTATAAATTTTGATAAGAATATTATATACTTTTATAAACAGAAAATCAAAATTGTCATTAAAAAAAAAAACTAATTAATAATATTTAAAACAATATTTATTCCATGTATATTGTATGGTTCGGAGGTTTGGGGTGATTGTGCTGCGTGCCATCGGCTGAAGTTACAAAGAGCACAAAATAAATTGCTCAAAATGATATTTGATTTACCATTTTATTTTTCCACTTCTTGTCTCCACGAAAAACCAGATATATGCATGATGAATGAAAAAATCAGTCAGGCTAAAACAAAATTCGATGTAAAAAATATGGACATCTCACCATCTTAGGTTCACAACTAGTTTTTAGTTTTTAGTTTTAGAATCTTAGTCTCTTTTTCCTTCACAATTGAGTTTTACATAAACAAAAATTTAAGACAAATAAATAATATACATATATACTTATGCCAAGGAAATAAAAAAAAAAAAAAAAAAAAACAGAAATGGAAAACGGGAACATCCCTGCTACGATCTAGTTGATAGACGACTGCTATTGATTATTTTAAAATGCTGTTGCCTTTTTTTTATGTTTCAAATCAAGTTGAAAACTATATGCTAGCATGTCACATATTTAATTAAATAGAATATTAAAAATACATTAAAAATCTTCAAATTAAACATATATAAAGTAGGTTTTAGTAAATGATTTACGTTTATTAAAACAAACAATGACTAGTGGAAGGTTAATATTAAAGCTATGGATAATAGTTTTTTCCATAAACGATGTAAGTTTTATGTGGTACTGATTTCGAGACTTTGAAGTAAAGTTTTTGGCTCATTTTTTTAGTTCATAATTGTGAACGGTGGCATCTATTATAAATTCACGAAATTGCAATGCTATCCGAGGGAGAAATACATACAAAATGCTACGTGTTCTGTAAAAGCTATTAGTTGGACCAAATCAGTTGCCAATATGGAGAGTGACATAAAAGGCACATTAAGGAATATAACGGTAAGCCGTCTTTATAAGTCGATATTAAATTGAACAGCTTTTATCTCAAATAAAAGATGCGCACGGAAACATATTACAAAGATTATGCAAATCAATACAAGCCCTTTGTATTACATATTGAGTTTAATATTTGCAAAGCTCTCGCAATGTCAAAATCTGGAGTTTTTTTGCAAAAATATGTTATGAACCATCTTGCCTTACATACGAATGTCAATCACAGCTGTCCCTTTACGGTAATAACTGTTTATTTTTATATTTATATTATTTATATATAATATATTATTTTTTTTAAGGGTCACTTGTCCGCACGCAATTTCCAGTTGGATGAGTTGTCCTTGCCCTTATTGCCTTTACAACAATATAAAATGAATTTTTATTTCAGTGAAGGATATCCAGCTGATTTAATAGGCGAAGTTGTCTTTTTTGTTGAAGTGGGAGAAAGTCCAAAAGCTAAAGACAAACGAAAAATGCGTCCAAAATAATGGGACTAAATTTGAGGTGACCCTATAGAAAAATCAGCATATTGGGTGGGGACTTGATCCATAAGCGTAAATTGATAATCGATATTTAATGATTAAATCATGATAACGAAACAGTCTCAGACAAAAGCAATTTTTTGTAATTAAAATTAAAATGTGATTTAATGCTGATTTGTTAACTTTTAATAGCTTTTAAATAAATAACATTACGTTGTGAGGAGGCGAAATGCAGCCTCAAAGCAGTGGTCTTGATTTGCTAATAGGACACTGCTTGCACCACTGCTTGGTGAGAGTAGCGGTGAAAGCGCACCCTTTGCTCTCAACAATACTAGGAAAATCAAAGCGGCTTTGGGTTTGGCGCAATGGTTATGGTTTAGTATTAGTGTGCAGGATATTAGTAGGTATTAGTGCGTAGGGTGACTGTATTTGTGCATATGTGTGAGTGTAGAGTAGATAAGAGTAGGAAAGAATGAAAGATAAGCTGTGTGCCAGGTTTTGTAACTATTCGTTATCACACTGTTGAATTTTGTTCAGAGTAAAGTATGGTCAGTCCATCAGAGACTATCAGAGTGCAAGTTTAGCCTGCGTAGTATGTCGGGAATTATTAAGCGTAGCGCATAAATTTAAAGATTTCAACCTTGTAAGAACGATCAAGGATTTTTGTGTAAACAGTAGAGCATCGAGAGCGGACGCGCCGCTGGTCAATCCATACGTATACGAACCTAACAAAAGCTTCAGCCGTCAGAAACTAGTTCTGGATAAGCGTATTGCTAATAGCTTAGCATAAGTTAATAAATATTGTTAGCCATAAGCGTAGCATTATTTTGCTGGAATATTTTGCAAAATGGCGGTTAAAATATATATTAAAATTTTAACAAATTGTATCTATTTAAAATATCAAAAATTTCAGCTAATATAAATTCGTTGTGACATTTATCCTAAGTTATACCAGCAGCTGTGCTCGACAAACCAGAGGATCGTTACAACATATTCGCTTACGTTTACCGTCCATTTAAGACTACACTACGTATACGTCATTTTATTTACAAGTATGTATCATAATTTCTGATTGCACACCAGTGTTGCCAAATACTCGCCACAACAAATGGCCAAACTGACTAGAAAAAAGAACAGAAAATTTAGGAATAAATAAAAAAGGACAGAAAAACAGGACATACATTTTTTTTGAAGGTTTTGTATTTTATTACGCACTGCTGTTTTAAAACAGTTGTCATCATTCTGCGCGACAGAAAAAGAAACTGGGTTTGATTATATATGTAATTTAATAGTATTTTACCTGATAGAAAAAATTGCATTTAGCGTTGTCAATTGTTTTCATAGTTTGGTAAGTACTTTGTAAACACACTATCGTTTTCTGCATTCGGCTAGGGCAACGACAACAAAGTCAGGTCCAATGTTTCCTATTCCAAAAATTAAGTTTTTTCTCGCATCCATATTTTGCCATTTAATCAAGTGGATATTATAACATGATGTTAAAAAAAATTCACAATAATTGATATGTTCATTAAAATATTTTAACAATCTTATTTTTTCATTTTCAAATTATATTCGTGGCCTAAGTACAGATCCCTTTTCATGAACATCTCAAAAATTTCTGCAAAACAATAGCACCGACACCAATGCAATTTTTTGTGCATGTGTGCGTAAACAACAAAAATCTTTCGCAATAACGAAGGTACAAGGGGACAAATTTTGTTTTTATTGGCATAGCTGAAGTTTATTTTATTTCATTTTGATCCAAGCATTGAAAAGAGCCTGCAAATTTCATCTTTTAATTTTGGATATTTTTCGGAATTAATATTTTTCCAAGACCCTCGCCTAGCATTTTTTTTTTTTTTTTCGTGCTAAACTAAATTTTTCTACTATTTCTTTAACAAAATGTAAATTTCAGACAATATTTTAAGAAGAGGTAGCAATTTTTTTTTTTCCAAATTTAATTGCTTTAAACATTTTTTTGCCATTTGCTGCTGCTTTGCGTTCCATTGTAAATCTCACTCACATCAAGCTCTCATCTCATTCGTGTGAAAGCACGCGTGCCTTCAAAGTGCCCACCGCTGATTTTTTGTTGTATATAAATTCAAGTAAAAACAGACCTGAACCAATCCTGAAAAAGCATAGGTTTCCGATAAATCCATCAGGTAAATGTCTAAATTGGCATAGCTCTGGCACAATAAAAATTAGTGATGTTTCAAGAAATGTATTAATATTATTGTAATACAGTTGGATAGTTATATAGATTTTTCAAATACAGCGAGTAAAATTGTATATTTTTTTAAGCTACTTACATACGCTTTCTGATGCAAGTAATTTGCTTTACAATGAGGTCAAAAAGAGCGTCTGAACTGCTTTTATGTTGTATCTCAAAATTTCACAAAAACCAACAAATGTTCGGAGCATTCTCGGAGTTTTTTCCTAGGCACAAAGAATTTTGGTTGTTTTCTATTTCCATGATCTTTTATTTATTTATCTATTTATTTATTTAAAAGTTATAATTAGGCTTAAGGTAACTACTAGGTTAAAGCACTGGCAATTAATTAATTATATTCTGTGTCTTAATTAAATTAGGTGGCATAAATTACTACATTTTTAGTATAGTAAAAATAGACAAAAAAAGGGCATGACCTGGAAAAACTTGCACACTGGTATTTCTCTTGCTTAATGTTATAAGGACAAAAAATATTCAAAATTGAATGTCGAGTTTTATTTGTATTGGAAGGTATACCCAAAAGTTCATATTTTGAGCGGCAGAGAGCGACAAAGTTACTAAAACGCAGTTTTTCGTAATTTTCCCCTTCCCGCTGCCCTTTTTTCGGTATGATGTGTAACAAAATTGTGTGAAAAAATTATAGATCTTTAAATGATATATAAAATTATATTTTAAGTCATTTAATTATCTCAAGTCGTTTCCAAATTAGAGTACTTCAAAGTATCTTTTAAGCATTTACAATTTTTTCTTACACATCATACCAAAAAAGGGCAAAACGATGGTGGTTACGAAAAACTGAATTTTAGTCACTTTGGCGCCCTCTACCGCCCAAAATTAGAACTTTTGGGTATACCTTCCAATACGAATAAAACTCGACATTCAATTTTGAATATTTTTGCCTTCAAAGCTTTTCGTACGACTTATAGAATTCGAGATAAATGGGCCGTCATAAATGTCAAAATAACGGTAAACTCTACGGGGGGTGGTCACATTTTTGGTTCTAGACTTTTTGCGAGGTCCTTAAAAAATTAAGCAAGAGAAATTCCAGTGTGCCATTTTTTCCAGGTCAAAACCTTTTTTTTACTGTACTATTAAAGAAGTCGATAACACTAGTTTACACGAAAAATTAACCTTCCTAAAAAAGTGTTTTTTACGGTAATTTGGGGACGAGAAACACGAAAATGGCAAAGCTTTTTTTTACTTAAGCACCGTTTTCGAGATATTTTCGAAAAACATGTTTTTGAGCACTTATTTCAGTTATTCCTCTATATATAACCCTTTTTTAGGAAGATGATCCTTAAATTTGTAAACAAGTGTAATTTGATTAATAATAGTTATTGTTAGATTGATTAAGAGATCGTTTGGTTGTATATTTTTAAATATCAAAGTTCGATTATTTAGGTAAGTTGTGCAGTCTTTTAGTATATGGTTGAGATTTAGTGGGTTTGTGTTACAACAAGGACATGTTGGTGGGGTGTGTTGGGATTCATTCATTATCTTTATTTTCAACATTTTCTTAAATATTTGTGTCCACCCGAGGCTACGTTATTTTACTTCAGAGAGTTTGCAAGCTTATTAAAATTTCAGGGTTGTCATTACATTACTTTTAATGCGGACACATTTAAGTAGCGCACCAAATGCGGAATAATTATATGTACAAGGTGGCGCAAAAGAAGGCATCCGATGTTGTTTGGCTCTTATTTTTTTTCTAAATGAAATTCCAAAATTTACCAAAAATGACCAAAATTCGTTGCAGGAACCGCCGGCTGAGGCCCAATTGCGTGGCACGTCGTCTGGTCGATGTTTCGGGGCTCACTTCGACGTCCTCGGCTACAGCGGCGATATTTTCGGCAGAACGGGCGCTCCGGGGCCGGCCACTCTTGGCAACGTCTCGTGTGGTCCCATACTCTTCAAGATTAGTGGCTAAACGGCGCAGTGTTTGCGCAGTTGGTGTCGGACGGCCGGGAAATCGGCGACGGAATTCGCGCTGCGCCAACACCACAGACGAATTGTTACGCAAAAAAATAGACACAATTATTCCGCGTTCTTGGGGAGTGTATCGCTCCATGGCTTATTCATTTGTATTCTGTATCTGTCTAGTCCACAAATGTCAAAACAGATTTGATATTGGCGGCCATTTACAAAAATGAGAGCATCTTCCAATAGGGTGATTTCTTTTGCGCCACCTTGTATAAGCATTAGCAGTGATCAAGTTTTCTGTATATTTTACATGGAATTAAATTTTGATTTGTTTTGTTGATTATTTTAAATTGTTTTTGATATATTTGGTGTTTAAAATTTTTTTTATAGAAAAATACAGGGTATACTAATTAACAAAATCATAAATCATTAAAATCACATTTCTGATGTTTAAGTTAAATACGCTCAAATTATGATTTAGTAAATGATTTACGTTTATTAAAGTAAAATAATGACTAGTGCAAGGTTAATAGTAAAACTTTGGATAATAGTTTTATTCATACACGATGTAAGTTTTTGTTTCACTAAGTTTATATTATTTAAATAATATTTTTTAGTTGATAAGCGCTATCGATGGCATCTACTATAAAATTAATAAATTACAATGCAATCCGATGGAAAAATACATAGAAAATGCGACGTGTACTATAAAACCAATTAGTTGGACCCAATTTCTTATAAATATGGATTGTGATCTAAAAAAAACCTTAAGGAATGTTACGGTAAGTGGTCTTAACAAGTCTGAACTAATTGTAGCAGCTTTTTAACAACTTTTATCTCAAATAAAAGATGCGCACGGAAACATATTACAAAGATTACACTAGTCGACGATGAAAAATCTCCAGAGATGAGACTTATATTTTATGTTAGGGTAATGTTTCAGCGTTAAAAAACCGTTTTTTTTTTTAACCTCCCATAGCTTGTTTTTTTTTTATGGCTATTTTAATGAAAAATGCCATTTTTCAAAATACGGTTGCACATATGAGGTCATAAAAACTGTACTAATTCGAATTTTTTCATTATTATTTTTTTTTTCAAAAGAAGAGAGTACTACCTTTCAGAAATGCCCCAAATCATAAAAATTGGAAACCTTAAGAAAAAACTACAGACGAAAGAGTATGCACAAAACCCCAAAAAACACAATATTTTGGTGACTTTTTTTGCAAATATCGCTATTTCTTTCAGAAAAACTCCTTGACACTTAAAAAGTTGGCTATTTAATGTTATTGGTCATGATATGTTAATACGATTTCTATATAATTTCGTCTTTTTATGTCAAAAAATGACTAACTTATTGAATTTTTAGTAAAAATGAAAAAAATGTCCTTTTTTCGAAGTAATTTTTTTTTGTCACTTTTAACTGCATTAAACCTTTGAAAAGTGATTCACTCTTCTTTATTTGAATTTTTTTTTACAAAGTAGGATTCAGTACCTTTCAAATAAGCCCTTTTTCGACAAATTCAAACTGCCCATTGAACGCCAGTTGCTGAATATATCACTATAAGTATACGAAAAATCATGATTTCAACAAAAAAATATGACATTTTTTGTTTATAATGGTGCTTTAATAAAACATTAATTGGGGATTTACAGTATAATTTTTTATTGCATATAACGGTAACAAGTTTATCAACAACAATCTTAAAAAAAATTAAAAAATTCAAAAAATAAAAAAATTAACTAAAAATGCATATTCGTTTTCATTCTTTTGAGTTTTTTATCTGATTCTCGAATCAAAAACCAGCAATATTCACCCAACATTTTTTCCGTGAAACGACTACTGAATCGATCTTCCATATTTTTAATGTCCTGATGAAATCTTTCACCGTGTTGGTCGCTCATTGCACCCAAATTTTCTGGAAAATGTTGAAAATGCGATTTCAAAAAATGCATTTTCAGACTTACTAATGTTGAGCCAATTTTTTCGTACCAATGAAGCATTTCATCAACAATAAATTTAGCATTTGGGCTTTTTTGATTCCCAAGAAATTTTTCTACCACTTTCTGAAAAGAGTTCCACGCTTGCATTTGATCAGGTGCCAAAGTTTTTCTAAATTCGTTGCTTTTCATTGTTTGCGAATTTGAGGACCAACAAATATTCCTTCCTTGACTTTTAGCTTGCTTAATTTAGGGAACTCGTTTTCTAGGTAAGCGATTGCCAAATCATTTCCATTTTTCCCAATTGCCTTAACAAAATTTTTCATTAGACCCAATTCGATGTGCAGTTGAGGTATAATAATGTTTTCTTTTGCGACGAATGGTTCGGATACAACGTTATATATACCAGGAGTGTATTTTATCCTTTCAGGCCATAGATCTTTTTTGATCTTTATATGATCTACTGTTGTATAAACAAAGAAAACAGTTGTATTTTGTGTAACCGCTCTGCAATCCCATTAGGATTGCAATAACTTTAAAGTCCGCAATAATTTTGAATTTGAACTTGTTGTATTCTATTAATTTCAGTATAGCTTTTATCGTTTCAAATTCTTCTTTCATTTGTGTTACAAAAGCAACTGGAATGGATGGTTTTTCATTTCCGTTGCTTAAAAGCACTGCTTTTATACTCGTTTTAGAGCCGTCGATAAATAATCTCCATTTCGATTCATCAAATGGTTGTTTCATATTAGCGAACAGTTTCTTAGTGTCATTGCAATAACATATTTCACCATGTTTAGAAAAACATTCTGCTAAATAGTTGCTTCTATTTCGAACTGATGTCACCGTGACTCCTGTAAAAGTAATTTTACTCCTTGTCCATATAGCGAGATAGCAATAAAGCCTATTTATGTTGACCATATATGGGCATGTTCAAAATTCCTCGCCATCAATTGTATATACATATATATATATATAGGTATATATATTAGCTGCGCAACTAACTTCTTGCTGTTTGTCAATAGATGGCATTAGCTGATAAAAACTCAAAAGAATGAAAACGAATATGCATTTTTAGTTTTTAGTCATATTTTTTTGGTGAAATCATGATTTTTCATATACTTATAGTGATATATTCAGCAACTGGCGTTCAATGGGCAGTTCGAATTTGTCGAAAAAGGGCTTGTTTGAAAGGTACTGAATCCTACTTTGTCAAAAAAAATTCAAATATAGAAGAGTGAATCACTTTTCAAAGGTTAAATGCAGTTAAAAATGACAAAAAAAAATTACTTCAAAAAAAGGACATTTTTTTCATTTTTACTAAAAATTCAATAAGTTAGTCATTTTTTGACATAAAAAGACGAAATTATATAGAAATCGTATCTACATATCATGACCAATAACATTAAATAGCTAACTTTTTAAGTGTCAAGGAGTTTTTCTGAAAGAAATAGCGATATTTGCAAAAAAAAGTCACCAAAATGTTGTGTTTTTTGGGGTTTTGTGCACACTCTTTCGGCTGTAGTTTTTTCTTACGGTTTCCAATTTTTATGATTTGGGGCATTTTGGAAAGGTAGTACTCTCTTCTTTTGAAAAAAAATATAATAATGAAAAAATTCGAATTAGTACAGTTTTTATGACCTCATATGTGCAACCGTATTTTGAAAAATGGCATTTTTCATTAAAATAGCCATAAAAAAAAAACAAGCTATGGGAAGTTAAAAAAAAAAACGGTTTTTTAACGCTGAAACATTACCCTAACATAAAATATAAGTCTCATCTCTGGAGAAAAAAAAAGTGTTAAATTTGTCGACTAGTGTTATGCAAATCAATACAAGCCCTTTGTATTACATGTCGAATTTAATGTTTGCAAAGCACTCGGAATGTCAAAATCTGGAGTTTTTCTGCAAAAATACGTCATGAACCACCTTGCCTTACATTCGAATGTTAATCACAGCTGTCCATTCACGGTAATACTACTCTTTTTTTTTGTATTACCTTTTAATTACTTTTTTTTTGTTTATTTAACAGGGTCACTTGCTTGTACATAATTTAAAGTTCGACGAATTGTCATTGCCTGTACTACCCATACAGCATTATAAGATTGTATTTTATTTCACTGAAGGATATCCTGCTGAATTAATAGGCGAAGTTTTATTCTTTGTTGAAGTTGGAGAAAAGCCAATAGCTAAAGATAAAAGAAAAATGCGACCAAAATTATAAGGCTAACTAACCCAAAACATATTTTTATTAAATTTATTAGGTTGGGAACATTTATCGATAGTTATTGTTTAAGTCTTGTTATAGAAATCGAAATTTGAAGTATGATCAAGGTGACAAGAAAAGTCGATATACCCAGGTTCGTCTATATGTCTGTATGAACGCCTAGATCTCAGATATGGTAAAAGCTAGACAAACCAAACTTTCAGATAAGATGCCTTACTATGTCAGGGGAGACAAGTTTATTTGATTTTTTTATATAGGGGCTATATTATATAGCTCCCATAGCGGTGTTTCAGAGCACCTCGAAAAAAACCCTAAAAGTTTTAGATGGATAATTCGTTTGTTTATGAAGATATCGCATTCCCAAGCAAAAATCGGTTGACTATATCATATAGCTACCATAGGACCGATTGGTCAAAAAAAATATTTTTGGTGCAAAATTCGTTTGTTTTTTGTTTGTTGTATGAAGATATCTTAACGTAATTAGGAATCTTTTGGAGTTCTTAATCAATATACCGCATTTAATTGCCATGTGGTGGGTGGTACAGGGTATACCAAAGTCAGCCGCGTGCGACTTTAACGTACGCCATCTTTGCATATGGGATAGAGCTGCTAGCCAATAGTAACCACGTACAATTTTATGGCAAAATTCCGAGATGGCCTGGGCAACTCTGTTCTAAATCCTCGAAAAGGTTGACCTAAAAAATCACTTATTTTCGCCTATATGCTTTATGGCGTCTGCCACGCCTCCTTCTGCCCGTTAGATACATTTGCACGAACTTATTATACGCTTTGCACTTTTAGTACAGGGCATAAAAATATGTAAATATAGAATATACTATATATACTAGAATGTATGTAATAATAATATGAAAAAAAACCATTAAAAACACATTTCGGAAGTTCAAGTTTTAATGTGTATAAAATAGACCATGTAATTGATTTATGTTCATTGAAATCAAGAATGGCACGTGAAAGGTTATTAATTAAGGTTAGGTTATTAAGTTAGGAGGAGAAATACATACAAAATGCCTCGTGTGCTGCCAAACCGATCAATTGGATCAAATCAGTTGTAAATTTGGATAGTGACATAATCGGCTCATTAAGGAATAAGACTATTTTATATTTAATAGCTTTTATCTTAAATTAAAAATGCTTTCGGAAACATATTACAAGGACTTTGCAAATCAATACAAGCCCTTTCTCTTACATATCCTAAAGATGTACCACTGCTTCCAATAAAATCCGGTAAATTGCTTAAGAACACCAAAAGGCATTTGATTGCCAAATTACATTACGATACCTTACTGAACAACCAGAAACAGACGAATTTTCCTATGGGAGCTATATGATATAGTCAACCGATTTTGATCAAATTTGGTACAGTGCTTGGGTACTCCAACTTCTCAATGCCAAATTTGGTTCCAATATCCTCTCAAACAAACGAAACACAACAAATTCCATAGGACCAATCGGCCAAAAAAATTTTTTTTGTATAATTCGTTGCATTTCGTTTGTTTATGAAGGTATCATAACCAAATTTGGCATTCAGCAGTTTTTAGAGTACCCAATCATTGAACCAAATTGTATCAAAATCGGATGACTATATCATATTGCCCCTATAGGACCGATCGGTCAAAAAATCGATTTTGTACAAAATTCGTTATGTTTCGTTTGTTAATGAAGACATCGCAACCAAATTTGGCACTCAGAAGTTTTTTATAGTTATCATAGTATTAAATTTTATCAAAATCGGTAGACAATATCATATAGCTCCCATAGGACCAATCGTTAAAAAAAACTTTTTTTGTACAAAATTCGCTGTATTTCGTTTGTTTATGAAGATATCGTAAACAAACTTCATATTCGAAAGTTTTTTAGGATTCCCAAGCACTGTACCAAATTTGATCAAAATCGGTTGACTTTATCATATAGCCCCCATATGTATGACCGATCGACCAAAAAAACGTGATTGGTGCAACATTCGTCTGTTTTTCGCTTGTTTATGAAGATATCGTAACCAAATTTGCCAATCAAATGTCTTTTGGAGTTCTTCAGCAATAGACCGGATTTAATTGCAATGTGGTGGTACATGGTACCCCAAAGTCGTCCGCGCCCGACTTTAACGTACGCCATCTTTAGTCTTATTTTCAATCCAATTTTTTGGAACAATACATTCATTTAATTTTTTATTTTGTGAACGAAAAACGTTTTTGAAGTAAAACTTTTTAGGCGGCGTTATGCATTTTTGGATTTGTTGGGCATTTTTCTATGGGAGTAACTTTGAAATTTTGTTAACCCAAAAAACGTTAGCTGCTTTTGATGTTCTCATTCGCATTGCGACGTGGTCATGAGTCATGACTTCGTTTCTTGTTGAGAGAGCAAACTTTTTAGGCGGCATTGTGACTTTTCGTAGGGAGTAAATTTGAAATTTTGTAAAGTTAGCTAAAGCACGCAGCACATGTGTATGTGTGCAAACGAAAGAATTGTTTTTGTATGCATTGCGTGAATACAACACAGCGACATACATGCATGCATACATACAAGTGCCAGTGTTTGCCATTAGCTTGTGTGCCAGCTTGTATTTTTGCTTGCTTCTCTCTCTCTCACTTTTTGTTACTCTCACAGCAATGCCGTGGCCTTGGTGCGTTTGTTTTGATTTTCTCTTTCGAATTGATGAATTGACGCTGACGTTGTGTTGGTGGTCATGACTTCGGCTCTTGTTGAGAACGCGAGCCGTGGTCATGGTATAGAGAGCAGAGAGAAGCGGCCGCTGCTGGTCAGCTAAAGCAAGTACGCCATGGAATATTTGGTATATTAAAATTTTCATCGAAAAATCAGTCAATCAAACCTCGGTAATTTTTTTGGTGTTTGGTGAATTCTAGCCATTGGTTTTCATTAGCAACGAAAATTAGTGCTTTGCAATTTGCATATAGCATACGAAACATAGCATTGTATTTTCCATAGCGTACTTTTTGAGTCAAAATTTTGTATTACAATGCTTCTTCACATATTAATCTACTACTGGCATGGACATTTTTAAAGTTTTAAGTACAGCTCCTATCAGATTTCGCTGATCTAGAGTTGTTAAAATCTTTGGCAATGCAGGTTTTTTTATGAATTTGCAAACAACTGTAAACTCTACTCCAGTCTCCGTACTAACATACCCTTGACATTTGATTGAACAAATTTAAAGGTAGCACCAAATAACACCAAAGGAATTGAAGATTGACCCCCAGGAGACCAATAGATCCTTAAAAAATATGAGGCATCGCTTGAAATCCGTTATAAAACCCAAAGGCAAGGCATTAAAGTAAAGAAACAAAAAACAACAATAAACAAACAATAACTTGTAATTTTGTAACGTAATTTAGACAATTTATCTTTGTTACCTTTTGTCGGGAGCAGCAGCTTCCCAATAAAAGCAGGTCAAACATATTATAACATAACATAACATAAACAAACAAAAGCTCTTAAATTGTGCAACTAATTACTCTTAACTAGCATTATGCATAACTGTTTATCTCATTGGTTACTGCAATATAATAGTTATCAATTTAATTACATTTATTAATGTATTATAATATGTACGATTCTTGGCAGCGCTGCGGCCCTTGCATTGCCGTCAGCGTTCCAAGATCAAATTAGTTTTTGCTAAACATACGGTTGTTAGGTTCTGTGCCGTCGCTGTAACCTAACTTACACGATTGCGTGACAACAACAATCCAATAAAATGTATAACGTTTATAAATACGTTTGTTTCATTTCGTTTATATAAAAACAATTAACTAAAAAATATTAGTTAATCCAACACCTTTAATATACAACTGTAAAAATGCTACATCAGAAAAAATAAAATATGCATAGAAATTATAATTTGACGTGTTCTATCTTTTTGCTATACATTTAACAAAAATTGACATCACATACACATATCAGATATCTCTCTGGAACGAGAATTCCTTCACTTTCATTATTATTATAATACATAATTGATTGTTAAGACACCGTTAGAACTCCAAAGTAATGTTAAGACGGCTAAACTAAAGAAAAAAAAAACAGCGTAGAGTTTTACTTCTAACGCGTGCTTGTACTGCACGTGAATTTTTTTAATTAAATGAGTGTTCCCGAAACCGTCCCGTTTTTGGTTGCAAAATGTCCCGAAATGTCCCGTTTTCAATAGTCAAATGTCCCCGAATGCTCAAAAATTGGATGGTCACACTAAGTATATAGGTACAGAGTATAAAATTTAAAATGTCACCATTTAAAACTCATTTAATGGTATTTTATATGTTTATGTTTCATCTAGTAAACCCTTTGTACCTCTAGGTACAGAGTATAAAAATTAAAAACTCATTTAATGGTATTTTATATGTTTATGTTTCATCTAGTAAACCCTTTGTAACCTATAGGTACTGAGTATGAGAATCAAAATGTCACCATTTAAAACTCATTAATGGTATTTTATATAAATTCGCATATACCATAGAAGGGTCTCTAAATGATATATGTATTTCAATTAAAACAAAACATGGCAAGTGGAACGTTATTGTTAAAACTATGCTTCGTAGTGTTCTTCCTGAACAAAGTTTGTTTTTATTTAAAAATAAGCTTGAAGTTTATAGAATAATCGCATGTGATGTTTTTATTTTCAAGTTCATCAGTGACGTCAATGGGATCTACTACAAAATTAAGACACTTCAATGCGTCGTGAACAGCAAGTACTTGCAGAATACTACGTGTTCTGTAAAAGCCATCAATTGGACGCTATCTGTTCTTAATATGTCCACTGATATAGTTGACGCTTTGAGGAATACATCGGTAAGTATTTAAAAAAATTTTAAACTTAGGCAAGTTGTATTTGACTGTATTTTTACTTTACCTTATTAAATCAAGCCCTAAATTCGTAATTAACTAGGAGGCTCCGCCCGGGGAGCTAAAATTTGTGGGCCTTTCGGTATCCTTTTTTAAGCGTCGTTTTGAATTTTGTATCCCTGTGTTTCACGACTAATTCAAAAACTGTCCACGAGGAAAAATATCAACAAGAACTATGGGGCTTCGACCCCTGTGCGCTTCGCAAACCAAGCGGCTTAAGGCTTTTTACATTAATTTCGAGAAATTCCGAGCACTTTCGCGAATTTCTAAGAATTTTGTGCCTGCCCAACTCTAACTTACCCTCTTGTAATATAGTTCACCCATTTCTCGAAGAATCTTCTAGGCAAGGGTTATTAGGGGAGACGTGGTTAACCCCATAAAGCATATATATTCTTGATCAGCGTTACCAGCTGAGTCGACATAGCTATGCCTGTCTGCCCGTCTATTCGTATGATTCAAAGGATTTCAGAGATTATGAGAGCTATGGAGCAGATCAAGTTTTTCCATTTCTTTTGATATCTTTCCCCGTATCCTCGTTGGAGAATTTCGCGGTTAACATCCACACTATAAAAGATATAGATGTATGTAGATGGCGTATATCACACTTTGCAGAAGTCAGGCTAGAAGAGCAAGTGGTTAATATTATGCAAAAATCGCATCTCAGAGAAGACTTACAGATTAAAAATGTAGATCAGGAGAGGGATATAAGTCGTGGACGACAGCGAAGCCAATAATTATGCTAGGCTAGGCTATGAACATTATACTTAAAACACAGCTTAGAGATAACTTAGAGTTTAGGGTTTCAGAGCAGGAACGTGATACTCTTTGTAGACGTAGCCTAAGATTGATTGTCTTGGTAAGAAGTTTACAACAGGTGTGCAACACTTTATACAGAGCAGCAAGGGGACAAAATATGGAAATTAGAATATTAGAAAGAGAAATAGATAGAATTAATTGGTCACAGGCTAGGGCTGACCGAACCGTTTATGATAGTTAAGTCAAAAGGATATGAAAGACAGAAGAGCATCAAAGGAGCCGTTGTACGCGTTCTTATTCCAGTTGCAAATGTCGTAACTTCCTTTCCAAGAGATTTTAATAATACAGAGACTGAAGCAGAAGACATGGAGTTACTTAAAGATAATAATCCAGTAGAGAAGTTAGAGGTTCAAAGAGTAGCTACAGCGCCCGTTGAGGGACAGCGATTGTGATTCAGAGGAGTTGTCTTTTTTCACCATTTATGCTTGCGAAAGCATAGAGCCGATCAAGCCATTTAATGAAAGTTAAATTGCCAACTTAATTATTAATTTATTATTTTAAAGTCGGGCTGGACCGACTATAACTTTAAAACTATATCTTTAGTTTCAAAAATACTGCCTAAAATTATGTCAGTTGTTTTTTTTTTTTAGATTAAACATCTGTGTAAAGTTTGATCACTATTTCATTTAGCTACCATACACAAATTGCGCCACCTTTATACCTTTGGATCAGGGTATAATAAGGAGTCCGTTTTGACCATAACTGTTTTTATCTTTTTTTATTACAGCTGCGTTTTGAATCATATTACAAAGATTACGCCAATCAATATAAGCCCTTTGTGATAAATGTAGAGTTCAATGTTTGCAAAAGTCTTTCATCTCGATCTGGAGGGTTTATGCAAAAATATGTATTGGCCCATTTCACAAAACATACGAACGTTAATCACAGCTGTCCATTTACGGTAATTGCTCAAAATATTGATTATTAATTTGAAAACAATAAATTTAACTAATATTTTTTTTTTACTTTTAATAGGGTTCTCTACTTGCACATAATATGCAGCTGGACCAGTTTTCTTTGCCGCTGCTACCCTTACAGCAATATAAATGTATCTTTAATTACACAGAAGGATACCCTTCCGAACGACTTGCATTGATTACTTTAGAGTTTGAAGCCGCAGAGTCTTTTAAAAAAAGTGTCAAAACCAAATCAAAAAATTACACTTAATGTTTATTTTTATACTACTATGTCTCAAATTACCTTCGATTCAGAACTACTTTATTTTTAAATTTAAAAAAAAACATGTTTTTAGTATTGTTAAGGTAAACAGAAATATCACGATTTAAAAGATTTACTTTTTACTTACCTAGACATAAAATCTTCCAAAGCTTAAAACTGGAATACCAATGCAATATGCGTACTATTTCTTGTGAACCTGGGACTTTGGGAAACTTTAAAAAGATCTATAAGAAGCAGGATGGTTTCGCGTGTTCCTTTAAAATGAAAGTTTGCTGTATAACTAGCAATTTGTGTCTGCATTACTTTTCATTAAAGATTCGGTTATTTGCCTAACGTAAAATTTAAAATTAGTTTAATTAGTTTAATAGTTTGCTTTACTTTAATATGTGTGTTATACTTAAAGCTAGCCACTAAAATTTACAGAGTTAGATAAATCTAACTAAATATCTTGTAAAAATTCAGTCATTATATTAGGTGCGAAACTAAGTTCTCGCTGTTTTTTTGATAAATATTATAAAAAAATTGGTTACCAATGACTCATTCAAAGTATTGCCAATTGGTAGCTACAACTTTTTCCCATCTTTCTGGCAGAGCTCGAATACCTTGTCGCTAAAAGTCCTCGTCTTTCGAGGCTATCTCCAAATCAAGCCATTTTGTGATGTCTTCATATGAGTGGAACTGCTGATCAGCCAGACCATGTGCCGAGCCGACGCGTCGCGACGACGTGGAAGCATGACCGGGTAGTCCCCAAGACTTTTTCCTCTTTGGGTTGCTGTAATGAATCCATTTTTCATCACACGTCACGATGGAATGACGTAGTGTCGCTTGTCGCACTAAAATTCATACATTTTTTTTACTGCCCAAAAGTAGGCAATAGAATTTTTGATCTATTCATTTTAGTTTTAGTAGTTTTTTTTTTTCATGTATTTATTTAAGATGAAGCTTCTCAACAACTGCAATCGCAACTTATTGAAGCCTGGTTTCTACGTTGGAAAATAAAAATAAACGCCGTAGAATCTGCTCAAATAACATTTGCATTAAGAAAAGGTGACTGCCCAGAAGTATCTCTTAATGGATCAGCAATTCCGCAAAGCAACTGTGTGAAGTATCTTGGATTACATCTCGATCGTAGACTCATATGGAAAAACCATATTTCAGCAAAACGTCAGCAACTTGTTACAAAAACAAAACGTAAATCCTGGTTAATAGCCCGAAATTCACAAACAAACCTGGAAAACAAGATTCGTCTATATAAAGCAATTCTAAAGCCTGTGTGGACATATGCTATACAACTGTGAGGAACTGCTAGTAATTCAAATATTGAAATTCTGCAGCGGTACCAATCCAAAACATTAAGATCCATAGTTAACGCTCCTTTTTACGTGTCTTATGCATAAAGTGTCATAAAGATTTAAATATTCCTTTTGTAAAAGAAGAAATAATCAAATTTAGCAAAAAGTACATTGACCGACTTCATAAACACGAAAATAATCTAGCCTTAAGTCTAGCCGATAACAGTACAGCAGTAAGAAGACTTAAAAGACTGCATATTCTCGATCTCATGGATAGATAAATTGGGAACATACAACATCTGCTAAACACAATAGTAGGTTTCGATGGAAACTTGCTGTTATACTTATATTGTAATAATTATTATTTAGTAAATTTACATATTTTCTAGGATAGGTTAGGTAAGGGCGGCAGTTGGGACTAATCGTCCCAACTCACTTAGGCCAAGAATAGGCCCGTTGTGGTACCGCAACGGTGGACCCTTCTCACCTCTACACCACTCAAGAATGACTCCTATATGAGATACAGCTATCCGGCGGCTAGTATGAACCTTAAGAGGCATTTTGGACTCTTTTCTGAGAGCTGAGATAGATTATTTAGAAAATAAGATTTAAGAAAGCGAAACCTAGTCCTGCACAGACCAGGGCAGTGGCAGAACAGGTGCTCCACTGTTTGCAGCTCCTCCAAATCACCACAGCTTTTACAGAAGTCGTGATGGGGAGCGCTAAGCCTTGCTGCTTGGATTCCCACCAGCCAGTTTCCGGTGATAGCATGGATTACGGTCGAGCATTGGGCTCTGTTTAGACAGCAAAGTTCTTTGGTTCTTTTGCTGCAGTATATCGGCCAAGTTTGCCGTGTGATCCTACATGTGTTCGTTATCCGATTCCACGTTTGGTTTGCAACGAGAGCGAAATGGTTTCGTACTCTCAGTTTACATGGGTATACCCAGGCTCTCCTTGTCCTGAAGGAGGATGCTGGTAGTTCCTTGTCTAGCCAGTTCATCTGCAATACAATTGCCCTCGATATCCCTATGTCCTGGGACCCATATGAGGTGGATTGAAAACTGCTCCGCCATCTCCTCTAGAGACGAGCGGCAGTTATTCACTGACTTCGTGCACGATGTCAACGAAGCGAGGGACCTAATGGCCGCTTGGCCGTCCGAGTAGATACAGATGTTCTTATTTCCTACTCGTAAGTTTCTTATTATTATCAGAGCCTTCTTTCTTCTCCCAAACCCTTGTTTACCTCTTTTCGGACTCGCTTATGCTCCTCCTGAGGTGTGGGTATGCGATCTCAGCATTCGTCTGCAGGCATTTGGATCCTGGATCATGTCGTCGCTGAGACCCAGTGTGTAGTGTTAAAAATTTCTAATTTCCAATTTCTCCAGCTCCATTATCTTTGTCTATCTTTTCTCCTATGGCATGGCGGACTTGGATGTGGTTAAACTAAGTTCTTTTCCATGGTGACCTCCATATAGTTCGGTCGTGTAAACAGTGAAAAAAAAACTTGCAACTTAATTAAAACAATAATAAAAATTGTGCAGTATAACCCAACCATACAAAATAGTGCGATATAGAACTTTTTTTTGTGTTATATTTAACTATTATTATATATATTGGTTCTTTTTCTAATTGTATTTGCATATACATTTGGCACCTAGTACCAGATATATGCCAGGCCCCTTTTGCCGCAATTACGCAAATTACATGGTGGCATAGTACAAGAGAAGTTCTCTTAACGAAGTGGAGTTGCGGTATTTAGTGCTTTGAAGCCCTCTGCCGCCACATAAAAATCTAATATAACCTCATCCCGGCAGTTCTCCTGCTGTTTTGAACCCCGTCGGACATAGGCCGCGCTTACCGCCAAAATCTCCAAAGTCAAAGTTCAACGAAAAACGCCTTCCAAAATTTAATCTATACATTTTTTTTTCGGCACACCCCAATAATTTTGTTTGTGCCGAATTCCCCAACAAGGGTAAAGTTATAGCCTCTTTGCATATATATAGAAAAAAAAAAATAATAATAATAATAATAATTTGTAATATTTTACTCTCTATTTTGGTTTAATTTCTATATAATTTATTTAGTTAAATTCATTTAATTTTTTTCTAATATTCTAAAAGTGAAATGTAAAAGAAAAAAAATATATGTAAAAAGGTCAATCGGCCAAAGTTCATTTTTCCAACTTCAAATGGCCATATCTCGTAAACTGAGCGCCCTAGAGCCAAAAGGAGCGTGGATTCGTATCAGTCGCGTCTCAATCTATGTATAATTAATAAATCATAAGAAATTTCCAAATCAATTTTTTTAACTTTTGTCAAAATACTTTTGTCCACTACTGTACATAAAAGAGGATGTTGCACTTTTTTTTTCAAAAAACTACTCTAAATTCATATTCTATAAATAAATTTGTTTTTCATAAAATAGCTATCCATGTTTAAGCAATCAGATCTATATTTCTATTTTTAAGAAATCATAAAATATATTTAAGTGTAAAAAAATACGTTTCCAGTTTAGTGTCTGTAATGGCTAATAGACCAGCTATCAATGTCTACTTGGCTCGAAATACTTCCAAGCAATGGTCCCGCATGGATATGATATCGTGGATAAATCATGTATTAAAATGCAAGATGATGAAAATTGAAGACTTCTGCACCGGTGCTGCCTATTGTAATGTCATGGATATGTTGTTTCCCGGTGCCGTCAAAATGACAAAAGTCAAATTTGTATGCAACCATTTTAGAGTCCTACACCTTAGCTTTATGGCCACCCAAGTTAATACGCCAATACCAATTAATCAGCTGGTGAAGGGAAGATTCCAAGATAATTACAATTTCGCCATTTGGTTTAGACAATTTTTTGAGGCTAAAGTTGGCAGAGCACCAACAAACTATGATCCTCTAAAGGCGCGACGATATTTGGATATTGCTGTAGGACAGTACAAAAAATAAAAAATAAAAATTAAAACTGCTTCCAAAAAACTCAGCAAACGTACCATCTTCCAGAACTTATTTCGAATAATTTAGAACCTATCGGGGATTGTTTTTGCAGCGATACTCCAAACTTGAATCTCTTCAGGAGAACCTGCTCTGTTTATTTTGAAGCCAATAGAGACAATCGTCGATCCCTTTGCAGTAGCATATAGCAACGGTGCTCGCTGACAGATTTACTTCTATTGATACCAACGCTCAAACGTCTGGCGCGACTCCTGAATTTGAGATGCTCTCAATAAGCCTCGAATCGATCAGTTTTTCCAATACATTCGATACTGGGGGAAGTAGACTGACTTGAGAATCATGGTAATCCTGGTGATCTTCCATTTGGAGGGATATTTTGCAATCAGTGAAGTGCTTGTTTGGGTGAGACTTTCAGCTAATCAAATCATGTCCTGGCAATTTTTTTTCTGTTCTTCGGTTTGTGGATCACTTGTGCAACTTACTCCAAATGGTCAGGCTTGATTGGTGTACATACCTGCAGCAGAGTCAATGGGGTGTTCTCTGTCGTAGCCACCTCCTCTGAGCAGGCATTTTAGCGCCTGGGCGCCATTGTCCTTGGGTCTGATTCTCTGAGGCTGGCGTTTGATGGTCTCGGTGAGTTGCCACCCCGATTGTCGAGAGCCGGTGAGAAAATCCTAAATCCCAACAGTTTTTCAAAAAATTTTAAACCTTATGCAAACAATGAAATAAATTATTTGACACAAAATGCTTTAAAATCGGATAAATACTTTGAAAATTATGGAGAGTACAGGGCATGTTCTAGTCGAGGTATAACAATCAGTCCATAGAGTTGCTTTTTTATGGAATTTGATCAAAGGAAAGGATTCTTTTTGTGAAAGAATGTGGAGTAATTACCTTTTATCTCGGCACGGGGACACTAGTTCTACGATTGCACTTTTAAAATTTGGAAATAAAGGGTGAGACCAAAGCCAACACAAAACTAACTAAGCACTTAACACAGCTTTCAAATTGTTGAAGTACACCATTAAACGGGTTGGTAGTTCTCCGGTTTTTAACTAAATTTGCAATTTTGCTAATTGAGCAAATTGGCATAGAATAGAAATAGTCTAAGAATTCTGCTAACTCGATTTGTTAACAAAACTGTTTGTCGATACATACAAATTTGTATGTACTTGGTTACTTTCACCATTATAATACTTACTAGCCAACTTAGTGGAACTGCCAGTTAGAGTTCTGGTATGCGTCTTATTTGTATTTCCTAGCTTCACATACTATCTTTGGAGCTTTTGCGGATGCTCTTCTTAACGGTTTGTCAAGTTCTCCGCATACCTCCATGTACACTGTAGCGACATATAGTGCAAAAAACTTACTACATATTTCAAGATAATAAACCAAACAATGTTGGGTATGATAAGCCGCTTAGTCATAACTTTGCAAGCAGCAAAGATCTAGCCAAAGATTATTACTATGTATAGTAAATGCGAGGTCAGGCTGAGAAGTAACCGATTGCGCAAAGGAAGAATTTTGTTATTTCCAAAGATTTTCCAATGCCCGGAAAATAGGCATTTACTTCAAATTTCTTATCACCAAGCCATTTCTTTAAGGTTTCGTTCAATATGGAGAATAGGAAACCACTTCTTCGCTAAATTTGAAAAATTTTTCCAAAGCAACAGAGCTCTTGCATGTAAGCTTTGGCCGTTAGGTTTATATGGGGTTTTATATCATTTAATCGTTCTGAATTAAATTTCCTGGTTATAATCTTACCTTTTTTTAAAAAAAATCATTTATTTGGGTTTTATTCCGAAAGTCTCAAATACGCTTTGCCATCATCTTTTTGGTAGAGTGACAGGGATGGCCCTCTTTCTGTTTCACTTTCATTCCTCTGCTTCGAACTTCGTCTTCCTTGTCTATACAGATCTCAAGCTTCCTTGAGAGATGGCGCAAAAAGTTAACTTTTTTGTGGATTGGTATACATATCTTGCCATATTCCCGCGTATGATATATGCGTTTTCTGTACTCACGAAAGCAACCGATCATTTATCATTTAAGCGTCTAAAGACATAGAAAAGAGGCGGTGCCCGACAGTGGAATACCCTGTACCTTTTGTCTCGAAATTTTTCCTGCATATTCCTTCTAAGAACTTTCCAATTGGAATTTATTTTTTTGGTGAAATTCGATATTTATATCTATAAGTTCCATAAATTTTTACCGATTTTGATAAAACTCGAATGTTACGTCAAAGAAGTTATTTAAAGTATATGGGGTAAGTTTCAAGCTGGTATGTTGAGGGGTGTGGTAGAAAACATGGAAAAAATTTGTTCATTAGAGCCACATGAATCAGCTTACCAAAAATTGTGATTCTAGGTCATAGGCAAGGGTGGTGAAATTTGTACATTTTTGACTATAACTTTTGCTGTATTTGTCCGATATTGTTCATTTTTTACACACTGATGCATGTAACCTCAACGCATCGCTCTGTTAAATTTCAGATGAAATTATTAAACGGTGTGGCTAAAAGCCCTACTGCGGGGAACGGGGGAAGATATTGATATCATTCAACAAACTTTATCTTCTCAGGAAATATGCGCACCAGCTGGTAAAGTTTGGTGTCTCTAGCTCTTATAGTCTCCGAAATCTAGGTGTTCATACAGACGGACCGACGGACGGACATGGGTCAATCGCTACCCGAGGTTATGATAAGCATTTTGGTATAAAGGACTTGGGGTCTGCCACGCCTCCTTCTGTCCGTTACATACATTGCACAAATCTAGTAGGTATAGGGTATAATAATGTACAATTCTTTTTACCACACTCGCAGTAGGGTACCGCCCTGACTGTTTGATATTTTTTTTTTGAACATACATACACCCAATTCTGTTTTTACGCGTTCTTTTTTTTCACGGTTTTCAAAAACACGGTCTAGAAAAACATTTTTTTACTCAATTTAAATCGATTTAGCACTATTTAAAAAAGCTATTTGATTGAAATTTTAAAGAAATATATTTCTAATAACCTAATATTTTATAAATTTATTTAGGGAATTCCCCTCTCTAATTAATTAACATAGCAGCTTAAGGATTTTTATTTTACACGTTTTTTTCTGAAACGTTCGGTATGAATCAAGAGTGCATAAAAAATTTATCAACAATCCGTTGACCCGTTGGCATTCATTAACATATTTGTCAGTAAAATATATTTTCGCTAATCTTCCACGCCACAGAAATTCCGAGATAAATTATTTTTAAAAAAAATGGTTTTAAATGCTGTATGATTTTCTTTTACACTACAAGCACTAAATAATACAAAAAATATTTCAGAAAATTTGTGCACACTAGTAGATGTTGGCGCTTTTGTTAACACTGTTTTGGGCAGAAGTGCCTTTTTTTGTAGTTAAGAAATTTAAAATTTTTTAGTGTACACAGAGAAAAAAAAACGCATGCTAAAATCAAGTTCGAATGAGATAGATTTTAGAATTTTCAATCTTGTGAAAAAATACTTGCAATTAGAATATAATATTTTATTTAATATAAGAAGAATATTCTTGATGTAAGCATAAAGAATTTTCAAAGTAGTATTAAAATTCTAAAGATCCCATTTATCATACTTAATGTAAGAATCAAGTACTTAATTGTAACAAATCAGTGCTTGGCTTGATAACAAGTTCGAAATGTAGCGTTTTAAGTACGAAATACTTGTTTTTTTTTCGCAGTGTAGATTCTTGAATGCGATTGCTGTCCGACAAAGTTAATTGATTTTTTTACTATATATAAGCGGATCACTTTTTATTAGAATAATTTATTTTGTAACATGTTTTAACTATCATTGAAATAGTCATAATCTCCTTAATTATAGACTGTGTTGTTTCATTCATTGGAAGAAAAAATTATACAAATATAAAAAAAATAAAAACCTTAAAAATCATAGAAATCGATTAACGAAGGCAACCACTGCACTTTTCTTCGATATTAAATTTTAATTATTTTTTCGAATACACAAAGAGTTGAACCCTATCAGCTGCCTTTAAAAAATTACAGAGTGACACAGATAGCTGACGCTTCGATAGCAATCAGCTTATTGCAAATTCCAAAAGAAAATTATTAAATAGTAGCTAAAGTGCTTTAATGACTTTGCCGATTACTGTTCAGCCTGCCCTCGCACATTCATATAGAACAAGTGTCGAGAATGTAACTAGAAAATGCGGAAAAGTAAGTGGCGTGGTGGTTAACTGAAAAATAAAGAAATACGCAAAAATTGTTGGTCAAAAATACACAAAACTGGCCAACACTCTGAGTCAGGTGCAGTGCGCAATATGGCCATGGTTCAATGTTGTTGACCAAACTGCTTCAACTCTGTGAGCCAACACAACAATAAATGCAAGCAGCAACAGTAGCGGCTATTGTAGCTGGACAGACTGACTGAATGACTGCATGACTTTGTGACAATGTGACACTGTGCTGGGCGTTTGTATTGAATGTCTCGCTGTTAAGGTAGTTAAGCGCTTCCTATTCCGGGCTTGACGGGCGGGCGTCTTCGCGGCAAAGCGTAACTGTGGAACAACTTTGGCCAAAACTATTTACCAACTCTGCTTGGATTCTCTTTATCTGCACACTCTCTCTCTCTCTCTCTCTCTCTTGTTTCCACTCTTTTTCTCTCTTGTGGCGTCTGCTTTCGCGTGACTTCTTCTAACTGAACTTGTGTAACTGAATACGCAGCTTGACTGTCCGGCTAACTGTGTATTCAGTTGTTTTTGCTTTGTTTCATCTTTTCGCTTCCTTATGCATACAAATTAACACGCTTAGATGTCGGTCGGTTCGTCCGTCTGTTTGTCGGTCTTTGTAGAATGTCTGATAAACTGTCAGTCTTACTAAATGGAAAAGCTGACAGAAAGACAGACTGACAGACACTCGTCAAATTGTAGAAAAAGTAAGAAAGAATGAGCAAACGTCCGACTGGAAAGAAAGTATCAGATGTAAAAAAGAATTATATACTCATGCAGTACATAAAAGTTTATGGTTTATGTATGGCGTCACACTCTCAATGACCTTTGTTTAAAGTTTACAGCCAGCTCTCGACCCTAATGCTTTACCCTAAGAAGCATATGGAACAGGTTTGCCAACCCTCCTGCACTATCGCGAACGGAATCCAGAACTTGTTTTACCCTTAGAAGTCTCCTATAGCTTTTTTCAGTGTTTTTTTTTTTTTTTTGTTTATTTTTTTGCTAATTTTTTTTCCCAGTTTTTGAAGATTTGCGTGCACAGAAGCCAACAACAACAACAACAACACGACAAGAGCAACGCACATTGATAACTCAGAACCTGAAGCACAGCTGTAAACAACAAACGAACAACATGCACAGAAACAAGATAAACAACAACGACAACAAACAACACAGCGAAACGAAGCAAGGGGCATCAGTTATGTTCGATGAACAGTGGGACGAGTTTTAATTTCACTTGTTGAAAATAGTTTTTCAATCATTTTGGAACATACTTTGCTTAAACAATTAAAAAAGCAAAAATAAATGAGATCAAAATACAAAAAAAATATAAAAATTACAATTTTATGCGCTTTTTATAGCAAAAGCTACAAATTTCATATTAATAAGGGTATTCTCAACGTTTTCTCAAACAAACGTAGAAAAAAAGCGTGATAGAACTGCAATCGAAAAATATTGTTTTGGAATGTATTTTGCGATATACCAAAAAAGACATTAATAAGAAAAAGACTTCCCAAATATACCATTTTTTTCATAAAAAGAAGACTACGTATTATATTTCTCATCTTTCATTTCTTCAATATTTTTTGCGTCGCATTCGAGATTTGGTAACTTTTAATTTTAATACATTATTATAAAATTTTCGTAATTTTAACTAAATCTTTGAAGAAGTGCATGTCTATTTTTTTCCTCTTTCTATTTTTCAATATTTAATTTAGTTAACTTTGTGCTTTGTTGTACCTTTTACAATAAATAATTTTTTTTTAATTTTACCTCTTCGCATCCAGTTGCACCTACATAATTCTATTTCTCTCTTTAATTTCTCAATATTTGTTCGTCACCTTCACGATTTTGTCGCTTTTTTTACAATTATATAAAAATGTTCGTAATTTTCAACAATTCTTAACAAACAATTCTAGGTTGAGTGTAAATTACATAAACCAACAATTTTTAATATTTTGCCTCATCGCATTCATCTCTAGTTGTAACTAACCGATTTTGAACTTTTTTATTCTCATATTCGCCATATTCAAATTGAGCTTACAGCACTTAAAAAAGCAATAGTTATTACTCATTGGAGTTTAACTATTTCTCCTGTTAATTTATAATTTCCAAAACATTTACTTATAGGATAGATTTTAAAATAAAAAAAAATAAAAAATAAAAGGTAAGTAAGTAAATCTTACATTTCTTCTTTTTGCCAAATTCACGGTTTGGTTGCTTTTCATACATTTACATAACAACTTTCATAATTTTTTTATAAATTTATAAAAAAAATTATATTTTGAGTGTAAATTTCTTTTAGTATATTTTTTTTTTAGTTTTGTATTAATGAATATTTCAGAAAAATTTTATGCATACATTATATAAAAATATTTTTTGTAATTTTTAGCGAATTTTTGAAAAAGTTGTAACACAAAAATTTTAATAATTTATAAAATTTATTTGAATTTCGAGAAAATTTTATAAAGAAGAATGTTTGTATTACGAAAACGAATTTTAAGAATTACAAAAATTATTTAGTATTTCGAAAAAAACGTTCATATTATTATTAACATTATGAATTATTTGTTTAAAAGTTAGTAGCATTGGCGGTAAAATGTAAGTATCTCATTATAACCCTCAAAAGGGCTTTAATTTAATATTACAAAATCTACAGAAATAATAAAACAATTTTATTTACAATCTGTCCAAAAACAATCAGTAAATTATATTAAATTATTTAAACAATGACAAAAGCAGAGAGTCTCCATTGAAACTAGGTGCTATATGTATGCGAGCTAGTAGTTTAAAAAAAAAAAAAAATTCTGCATTAAAATCTACTTGAGAGATCAAGGACATGAAATCTTTTAAGTCTTCTATACTATTCTATTAAATTAGGGGCGATTATTACCTTTCCATGTATCTATTGCTAAATTTGCCGACTACTTCTTTAACATAGCAAATTTTTAGATCTTTGTGAAATAAAAATGATAAAGCGATAATCAAAAAAATGGTTTTTTTAATGTTAGAAGTAGATACTGAAACTACGACCACATTAGCTAATTGTTATGTTAACATAGATATACGTAGTTTTAGTTTTTATTTTTTTAGTTTTAAGTTTTTATCCTAAACAGTATGGGTTTTTTTTTCCTTTCTAAACTTTTTCTTTGTTGTAATAATAAGCACGTAATTATAAAACAATATTAACTTCCATATTTATAAAAAGAAAAAGACCCCTAGGCTTGATCTCTTAAGAAATATGTACATATATATATTAATAGATAAGCTTTGAATAACAAAATAAAATAAATTCAAGTGAATTGAAAAAAATTGTTTTATTTTTGTATTAATAAAATTATTATAATTAGTTAATACAATAATTTCAATTCAAACACCATCTGCCAAACAAAAAAAACAATTTGTATTTATATAATATTAGATAATTATTACTATCATTGCAGAAATAAGACATTGCTGACAGGGCCTGGAGCTAAAACTTGTACTAATTAACATATATCATTACATTTTCTATAATAATATATTTTTTATTGCTAATGCAATTTTAAGTTTGTTTCAAACTTAATTTGAAGGCAAAAATGAGTACTAGTGTAAATTTGTTATATTTATGTAGAATTGAAATTTTCTGAAGGCGCGTGAAATCATTTTTAAAAATAACATTTTTGTATTTAAACGATTTGTAAATTTTCGGCACACAGATGCACAGTACCACGACGTATATAAAGTCAAGTCCTATAGCTGTTGGCTTATCTTTCCATTAACAGTTGCCTTCTACATGTCTTAATTAAATTGAATTAAAACACGTAAACACCCTTTGCCGATATCATCTTTACTAATGTCTCCAAAGATATCACACTTTGCCCCACTGTGCAGTGACAACGCCGACGACGCAGCCGCAGCGGCTACCTCAGCGCCAAGCTCGACTCGAACAAGCGACGGCAACGAGTCATTCGCGTTCCAACTTCCAACCTTTGCGCGGCGGGCACACGCAGCCAACGGAAGCCACAACAAATAATAATAATAATAAACAGCAGCGTATAAAATGTAATACAATGTTTATAAAACCAAGAATAAAAATAAAAATACAATTTTATTTTATTTTATATGATGTTTGTGTAAAAAGCAAAACGTGTCGTGTAATAAGCAATAAGTGAACCTTATCCAAACAAAAAAAAAAAAAATCATTGAAGCGGAGCGCGAAACTTGTGATAAGAATCCATAGAAAGATCCGGTGCTGGTGGTGGCTGTTGCGCTTATATACCCAGAGGATAGAGACAATGTTTTGAAAGCCTTTTTTTTTCCAGCCAAAACAAAAATATAGTACTCTTGTTCCTGAGTGTGTGTTTAGTTTAGTGTTGTGGCATTGGCTGGTTCGTCTAGGTTCGTGTGTTGGTGAGCGCATTCCTAGTGGGTCACTGGAGCGTGCGATATGCCCAGCGGCAACATGTGTGTGCGTGTGTGTGTGTGTGTGTGTGTGTGTGCCAGTGTAGAGCAAAGCCCAAATAAAAATAAAACACAACAAACCCCAAAGGGGGCCGCACAATCAAATGACGAAAATGTCAGCAGGTGTCAATGTCAACAATATTTGAATTTACATTGAAATCAAATACCATGAGCAACTATTTAAACTTTTGTTTAGTTGACAAACAAACACATACACATGTACATACACGCTAACACACGCTTATACTTATATATATAAAAGCATGCAAGTCGCATATTATATAAAAATGTATATAAATATTGTTCGCGTAATTGGACTTTAAAATAAAACTGTCTAATTAAGCAATAGCCAACTTAGTGATAGCTTGTTTCAAGAGTTCCTATGTTTGGAATCCCGATCTTTGACCATTTTTGGTTTGTTTTATAAAGTTTATAAAGAAAATAAAATTTTTTTTTTATTGCATTTTCTGAGAGTTTCTGTTTAATACAATTGCAAATGATTGTGCCGTAGAAAGTTGTCCCAATTTTTTCATTTTAGTTTCTTTTGAAGGGTTCTATTTTTTAAAAATTGTAACTACTTTAAACAAAACAAAAAATACGATTTTTAACCATCTTCTGACTATTTTTATAAATAGGGTGACCAAATAAGAATTTTAAATAAAACAATATCAATATGCATTTCTGCTTTATTCCGCAGCCACATTGATGGATTAGAAAATCATTCAAATAGCCGATTAAGCTTCGCAAAATCCGTATCTTTTACCAATATTTACAGCGTCCATTTATCAAACTCCCGGTGTTGTCTATGACTTTTTCGTTTTAATTAGCGCGCCACCACAGTCTCATACGGATGTATGCCCTAATCCAACTGCAAAATACACCAAGTGCTGTCTAGCCAGTACAACTAATCGATGCCGAATCGACATTTCCGTGTATTTTTCAACACTGGTCGATACTGCGCCTACCTTACGTTCCAATCTCCGTCTGGTTGTTGGCTTAAGAACTGAAAATGTCTACTTCCGCTCGCACTATTTCTCAAAGCAACGTCATTGATATTATTGATAGCTGCTGAAAAAAAATTCAAAACTGGTCTTTTCTATCTGGTCACTCTAAAAAAAGTACCACTTAAAAAATTTGAATTTTGAATTTAGCTCGAAGTCTTAACATCAAAGCTTTTGGCATTATTCTGTTTTTGTCAAAAACAAAGAATTATAGGTGGACATATTTTTTAAATTCAGTTTAACACACCCCAAAAATCGGAATATTTTCTGAAAAGCAGAGTTAAAGCAGTGCTGCTTGATAGTTATTGGGGTAGCTGTCTGTCTACCCTCCCTCCTTATTTACTAAATAATTTTTAAATTGTAGACATTTTCTTTTTTGATATTTTCAAATTTATCATATTCACACTTATTATTTTTTTTAGGGGTATATTTATTTCCCTCTGCCTTGACCCTATATATGTATAGTATGTATATTATGAAAAAAAATCACCGGAAACCATAGAAATTACTTCCTTCCTTTCGATAAAATTCCAAAAAAAAAATTTTAATGAACTCTCGCTTAGAAATGTACGACTTTTGTCCATTATGGCTATAAAACGAATCAAATCTAGACTAAAGATTTTTCATTCAGAATTTTTGGCGCTTGCACATGGAAAATTCCCATTATTTATTGAATATAGACTAGGACATATAGAATGTAGCCATTTCTCATAAACGCAGAAAGATATTTCTTTATTATTTTTTTCAATGAAAAATTTTTTGAATATGTTTTAACAATCACTAAAATTGGCATAACCTCCTCAATAATAGTAAGAATTTTGCACCGATTTTCTTGTTTGTTTATCACAATGCATTAATGCACAAAAAAAATTGTCACTCTTTACTGAGAAAACGTTAGACCACAGATTTTAAAACTAAAAAAAATTGTTCAAAAATGTTTCAAAAAAATGTTACTTAAAAAGAAAATATGTACGTAATTTTCTTTTATCAAAGATAAGACTTTGAATTGAAAAACCATATACATATTAGATTTGACTTTAAATTTTGATATTTTTCTTTCTTCTTATTGAATTTTTATTTTCAAATTTAAAGCTGATTTCGATTTTGATCAAAAGTATTAATTAAAAAGAACTAACTATAAATTTATCATGTAAAGGAAAATATTAGCAAATTTACAGAAACATGGTGTTTTAAACAAAAAATTGTGACGAAAGCATATCACTAGATCTATACATTTTATCTATATTTTGTGTCAAGACATTGTCGTCTAGTGTATCCTCTCAAAAACTTCTCCCAACTTGCCGGCACTATTTTTAATCAAAAATTTAAATAAATTAATATTTAACTTAATTAAGTTTTTAATATACATAACATTGAAATATATAGTTTCATTAATCAATCAGAAAAGTGCTAATGAAATTAAATTTGTTACGTCACAATATTTCTGTTATATATTTAATGATAGGCATTCAACTTGCTTACGTCACAAGTTTTTGCAACGAAGGGCGTTTTTTTTTAGATTAAAATTATAATTAAACCTTTCTCTAAAGATTCAATTCGTTTAAGCATCTAGCAGCTGTCATACATAAAAGATCTTCATTTTTTCATCTACGAAGATCTAAACAGTAATTTACTTATTAGCTTCGGGCTCATAGGCATAATTTAAAAATTCTTCAACGCTTAAGCACAGCGGCTTTACATCGTAACTTTTTTTTTTACTAAGCATTAGAGCGTTCCTGAAATTGTCTAATGTGTACAAATACTCTTGGAGGCCAAGTGTATGCATTAAAAGTATGCCTTAATATAATATTATCATATATCAAATGGACTTCCAGTTTTCGCAGAGCATTGAAGATTTCTTTTGCAACTTCTATTTTTAATCGACCTTCGCAAAATTTATCGATAAGATAAAATAAAATCTTCAATTTTTTTTGCCGTGATGCATTTTGTTAAGTTCCAAATTCTGACAAGCTAGTATTTCTCTTCTCCGAAATACGAAATGAATTACTCTTCCAAACTTGGCACATTTATAACTATACAAAGCTTGCTCTTGGGACACCCTACGAGACACCATGTAAAAGATCTCACCCAATTAAAAATTTTGATGCATTTTAGTAACGAACTATGAAAATTAACATTCATTAAGGACAACTTTAGATCTTGTAATAAAATTAAGCCTGTTCCGCATTTCGAAACCGAAACCGGACAGACTCTTTTTTCCCAAGACATTTTCAGAAGAAAACCGCGTGCTTTTATTTTTAACAGCTTGGTTAGCAGTAAAGTCTCTCATGCTTTGTGCACAGCTTCCTTTTTTGGCAAACGAAAATTGATTTTCAATTATCGCGCAATTTGAATTTTCCGCAATTTAAAAAAAACAACTTTTACAAACTGCCGACAAAAGTTAAAAAAAAAATAAAAAAAAGCAAAATAAAATATGAAACCAAAAAGCCAGCATCAGTTAACAATCAATATTAAACTACGACTGAAGTTTATGTTTACTACTTCCGTTTGAGACCTGGTCTTAAGTATCTGGTGTTGTTGTCGTTGTTGTTGCTGTTGAGGATTTCAGAGACCACAATAATGAAATGTTGTATACGAGTATCTTGCCATGGCTAATTTCTCAATGAATTGGCAGTTTGTTTGGGCCCACAGGGCGCAGCCGCAACGGCAATTAAAGCCAGTGTTCGTCTGTGCGCCTCTCTTCGTCTCTCTCTTAGACGCTTAATATTAACTGGAAAAAGTGTGAAACCGTTAGTAAGAGTTATATTGATACATCTTGCAACTTGCGTGTAATTAATAGTTTCCCTTCAGCAGCAGCAACAGCACCAGCAACATGAGACATACATCAATCAAAACAACAAATATTTGCGTGAAAATGACGAAATTTTAATTAAGTGGACGCTTGCTGTGCCAGCTGAAGAGTAAAAGCGCCGACTGCTGAGTCGAACGGATGCAGCTTGTAAGCTAGTAGCTACGAGATATAAAAAAAATCAAAAGTCTCTACACAGTAGGACACAAATGTGTCTACAAGTTACAAAACTATGTAAAACATTCCACAGTCTGTAAAATAACTTCAAGATACAAATGTATCTATATAATAACTATAAGATATGAAAACTTCAACACAGAAACTACAACAAACAAAAGTATCTATAAGATACAAGAGTATTTACAAGATACATTAGTATCCACAAGACATAAAACTAGCTACTTAGTAGTATATCTATACATATATCTATAAATAAAGAAAATTCAGAAGTATCTTCAAAATACAAAAGTGACTGCAAGACACTAAAAAACTAAGAATAGCCCGGTAGTTACACTTTCCTCTTTTTTACAAGAATGTAATAAATACGAGGCTGAGGAAACTCTGGTCCGAACTTTAAGATACGAAGTACATCCTAAAGTAACTATAAAAATAAAAGTATATATTATTAGTACGATTAGTATCTGCGCTGTAACTAATGAATTCTTCGTAACTATTAGATACAAAATTAACAACAAGATAAAAAGGTATCTTTTTTTTCTATTTAATTTTATTATCTATGCATTATTGACTATAATAAAACATAATTACATGATTTAAATTTAGTTTTTATAATGGCCAGTAGCTGAAATCTACAGCAATTTATAATTTTCAGCAATTATTATTATTAACTAATTGTATGCTACAACAAGTTTAAAATACAAAACTGAAAATAACTAAAGGTCTCCACAGTAACCATAAAAGTATCAACAAGACACAAGCTTAGCCACCAAACTAGAGGTATTAAGATAATAACTGCAACATACAAAGGTATATGCCTAACATCTAGAAGATACAATCTATCTACATAAAAACAATAACAAACAAAAGTATGTAAAAATGCAAAAGTACTTACAAGATACAAATATATTTACATTTGTTGTTAAAAATATCTACATGAAATATAAGATGCAAAAGAATCTGCATAGTAACTATAAGAAATAAAAGTATCTTTTTTAGTTAACAATTAGATAAAAGTAACTACATGATGAATAGAAAACACAAAGTATCTACTTTAATTAACTGTAAGATACAAAGTAACTATAAGACTTAAAAGCCACTACTATAAGATACAAAAGCATCTACATAGTTGTCGCCTGCGAATGACCCATTTACAAGCTAAATAATGCCAGCTCTCGTATGTGACCCAATTACATTCGCAATTTCTGCCATTGTTAATTAAATATCAAATTAGTTTTTGTAACAACTTAATGCGACATGCAACCCCACATACATACATATGTATAATAAACTAAAAACAATTGTGTGAAAATTGCAAAAAACAAACTATCGCATACAATCAGATACATATGTATCTAATAGTGTTACTATTACGTACATAATTCATAAAACTACCATTGAGTAATGAACTGACTGCAGTATTAAATCAATGTGTTTAAGGTCGCACCCAGCGTCCATTAAAATGATATGCAAAATGTTTGTTAAGTCCAGCGCACAGTGTGAACCAAAATGTTGCAATTTTTATTTTTTGTTGGATTTTTTTTGGAGCTCCCATAGAAAATGCATTTTTAATTGCTACCGAAAGCGGCATGTGAGTAAATGCATGTCATCGTATTACTTATTTTACGTCTTTACTACCTTTAGGCTTTGGCCAAAATCCATCAAATCCCAAGCCCCAACGGCGCTGTTTTCACCCGGTAGAAATTTCTATTGTTGGTTCATCAGCCGCGGGCCAGAAAGCAAACATTTTTAAAGACCTGGCCAAGACAAGTGAACTTTTTAGCTTAACATTGGAAATGTCTTGAGCATTGTAAGTTGGCAGCCATCAATACAAAAACAAATAGTATATGTGCTCTAGGGTGGACCTTATATAGTCGAAATTCCACATAAGGAACTACCACACAAGGAATTTTTTTAAACAAGCAACTTAATGAATTTCTTTTTTATGCATGTGGCAAGGGGACTCCGCCACCTGTTCGCATTACTCTCCAGCACATGCTACATTCAAATTAAACTCAATTCACAGATTTGATTGCTGAAATATTCAAAATACTTCAAAGTGTTTTCACATATGCCAAATTACAGGCTACTTGAATGAATGTGAATGTGACTTTTTAGCAATGCACACAATATGTATACAAACAGATTTTCAAATCGATACAGTTGTCTCTCCAATTCTCACTCTTTGGCTTTGAATTTCTCAAAACGGTGAAAAGGATTTTCTCTTCTCCTAAAAATAGAACTAGATTTATGTCGGAAAAAATTCTCAAAAAAAATTAAACAAAATTCAAGGTTTCCAAAAAAAGAGCATAAGGTCCACCCTAAAGTTTAGACTTTGCAAACGATCAACAAGTGCGTTCGCACAGCAAACATCAAATGAGCGACAGTTCCCAGTCGTCAGTCCTCAGTCCCCAATATAAAGTTGTTTATACAAAATTGTGTTTGAGTGTGTATTTTCTGGTATATAGGTATATATTTTTTTCGGTTCGGGTCGTTTACTTAATGCCTTGTCAGTCAGCGCGTCACAGTTGGCCGTCTACGTCTTTTGTTCATATTGTATTTTGGTACTTGTAGATACATATGTATCTATAGTTTGTATCTTCAGCCCGTGTTAGTCAGTCAGGCAGCAAAATAAAATGCTATCAAACATACAACATCTTTGGCAAACTCACATCTCATCTATTAAACTGCACAAGCCGTAGCCGGTCCAGCAGCTAGATCTTGATCTTTATGTTTCAGCTTAGAATTTCTCTTTTAATTTCTTTGGTCTTGTAAAATTTTTATTGTTTTTTTTTTTTGGATTTGCAAATATTTGACGCCATATCTTCTTCGACCTGCCCTCGGGTCATATGATATATGCCTTGTTGGAGTATTTTGCGGTTAATGCCTTGATTAAGTTGATTAAATGACGGCAAACTTTCTCAGAGCTCTCAATGTCTAGAGCTATGGGCTTGTCAGTTTTAAGAATTTAGGTTGGCACGAACTTTGTGAGACTCTTAACTGCAAATTATTAACAAAAATTTTTACAATTTTTTCATGCCTGTATAAGTACATTACGTGCATGTACAGCTGCACTCAAAATTTACATACCAAGGCGTGTTATACATTAAGCAATTTGTTCGGTTTTAGAGTTATTGTGTGGATTAGGTCGAGTCAATCCGAATGTACAATACTCTGTACTTTCTTGTATTAAGTCCCATTGTTTGTAATAAAGGTTAACAACCAACTTGTGGGACAGTACAGTATGGACATTCCGACTAGTTGATTTTCGAATATTGAATGATGTGGCACTGGGGAGCGCTCTACCCAAAAATAAAAAAAAAATTATATATTTCAATTAACTAGATTCTACACACCGAATTTGGTTGCTCTAGATGGTATTTTAATTAAACAAAGTAAATAATAGGGAAGGGTATCAACCATTTTTTTTTGTACCTGTATCTTTTGTAGTTTTCGCTCGATATTAATAATTAATTTGCCATATTACGCTTAGCAACAAGGTGCAAAATTTGTGTGAAAAGACTATCGAGTGGCTTTTATAGTGTGGTTGTAAACTGCGAAAATCTCCTACGAGGGTACTGCGCAAGTTATCGACATGAGTTAACTGACTTAACCTGCCTGTAGATAATGCGCACCTTTTGGTAAGTCTTTGAGTGTTCGAGCTCTTATAGTCTCCGAGATCCCTTTAGACAGATGCACCGACAGAAATCGACTCGGCTGTTCATGCTGAACTAAAATATAGATATTTTCTAGCTCTTAAGAAGCATAAAAGAAGAATTCATTCACAGTTGCGGGTTTCTACCGTAGACTATATCTAATTTTTTACACAGGCTACAAATGCACAGTGGGCCCAGCAGCCAAAATTTTTGACATAAGCTCAAAGACGGTATTTACTGTGGTGAATCTGAATAAAAAAGGCATATTCCGACCATCGATATATCGATTTTATTCAATTTTAGACAAACAATTCGATTTTTTTTATTTACCCTCGGATAACCTAAGCATATTTTGTCTTTATTTTACTTTTTTACAAAATTTAACTTAGAAATAAAAACGAAACAATTTCATAACTTTTTTGCCCAAAAAAAGGTATTAAAATCCAAAAAAATTTACGAAATCGCTCTAAAGAATAAAAATAAATGTCAAAAGTGATCCCAAAACCTCCGCATGCACATTTGACTCGAGAAAAAAATAAGTTTTTTTTGAAAACGTTGGACACTCGAAATTTATTTTAGAGCTATTCTTTCTTTGGCAAAGTTTCTTGGAATGATCTGCTGAACATTAAATTGAAATGCCTTGTTGTCGCGGCACAGTATTTAACTTATTAGTTATATAATAACATGGATCCCTCGAGTCCAAAGCTTACGATTAATATCACATTCTATGTGCTCTGAAATTAACTTAGAACTTCTTTTTGGAAAGTAATGATCTTTTTTGCTGTATAGCTTAAAATATTTTAAACGAAACTGAGTCTTTTATTGAATTTTGGCAAATACCTACTGATCTTAATAATAATAATATTATTAAACAATGCTGCACTGCGACTCTTAGAATCTATTGTGTTAAATTCTAGCCCTAGAGCATCTCAACTAGCCCAGTATCTGGGCTGGGTCTAGTCGGGTGACATCACCGCATCAATATTTTATGCCCGCCGTCACTTTCTGCAAGTATTTGTTGTTAGATTTCTTCCTCAGTTTCAAAGAACCTGTCGATGCTAATGATACTGAAGTGTTTCTTGAGTCTGCAGTGTTCCGTTAGTACCGATTTCTCTTTTTCTTCTCGACCTTTTCTCTTCTCCTAGCAGCTGTTTGGTGGTATGTCTTACGAATCAACAGAAGGATTCAGGCCCTATTAGGTTTTGCAGCACCAGTTCTTTTGTTCCGGGATCCATCTAAGGAAGACTTTTTCCATTGCCCTAGATCAGAGGTCGGCATGAAATACACTCACATTTCACATTGTGTTTTTGTGAGTGGCGCAGTGACGTCACGACGTTTTGACACAAGCATCTGCATTGCAGCCTCGTGAATGCGACGTGTACGTGTGTCGACGTCGCTGCCGTCACTAGTCCCTATATTAATCTTTAAGCCAGCCATAGGTTGAGGTCAACGTAGATCTCCACACATCGACCTGTTGGTGTTTATACCCAGGGCTACTAACAGTCGAGTTCTTGGTCCCACGACTCCCAGTCAGGTGCTTTCTTTAGTCACATAATGGCTTGTCTTTCCGTAGCATGTATCTCGTCTAAAGTTGTCCAATTCTTCAATAAATTCTTTTTTTGACTTTGCCAAAATTTTGACGTTTTCGACCACTGTGCACTGTAACGTCTCAGCTGTTCATGCTGACCAACAACGTACAATATATACTTTATAGGATCGGATATTACATTTGCACAAACTTATTGTATAAGTAAGTTCGGTTCCATTTTAGGGTGCGGCATTGGCAATAACTTTTACAGATGAGCACGCATTCAAACAGTCAAGCTGAAAGATAAAAAGATACAGATACTGTTACAGTTACAATTCCAAATTCAGCATTGCTTAACAAAACGTTATCTTTTCAAGAAGTTCTATAAACAGGAACACAACGTTTGTTTATTGTAGTTGTTAAGTAAACCGAAATACTTTTGCTTACAGTTCAAAATTTCTTATAAACAAACGACATTGCGCATATAGTACGTAAATGAGCAGCTGAAGTACATATAAATATGTATGTTTACGAGGGTAGGCTGATAAGAAATCCTGTCCTGTTTCGGTTTTGATATCTGCAATTTTTGTTATTTCTTTAAAATAATGGATTAATTTAAGACAAAGCCTTTATAAATTACAAAAAAGAGTTTTTAATTTTAATTCCAAATTTATATATATAATTTTATTAATTTTTTTATAATATTTTAAAGTCTATTTTACCGATATCATTTGAATGAAACCTATTTCACCACCATGATCCAACAATTAGAAGGTCACGCAATGCGCAGGTCCATTTTTGTGGCTCTCTGCAAGAGAGAGCGCTGGTTAAATTTTTGTATGGTAGCTATTTGAAATAGAGGTTAATTGAGATTCGGAGACTGTCAGAGCTACAGATCAATTTGATCGATCTGTGCCAATTTTTGCCCCTGGCTTAAGCCCAAACCATCCGGTCGAAATTTTACTCAATTGTAAAGCAAAAATGATTGAATGAAGCTAGAGTCACCAAAATCTTTTCTTGTGCAGAAGACCCACCAATTCTTCGCAACAGTTTTATTTATATTTACACTCAAAAATTGTTATGTACTGAGGTAAAACTTGGGACAGTCGTAGCGCTTTTTCTCGCCCGCTCCAGGATGCAAAATCCCTTGAGAATTCCGTGAGCTGTAGCCAAAAATTAACAAAGAAGCAAATAGATGTTTTATTAATAAAGAAGAATCTACCCTCACCAATATGGATATGTAGATCGTGTAGATTAAAAGATAGGGAGGCGATCATTTTAGATTTTAGTTAGTTAGTCCACACAAAATGCACAGAATAATTTCGACGCTGTTTCGCGAAATAATAGTATGTTAAAGTTTTTATTATATATAAATGACTTCATAACTCATCACCTGATAAAATATTATGGCTGTGCGACAGATAAATAGATAATTAAGGTTCAACTTTAGCGTATACAGCATTGCATCGTTATGTGTCAGGCTAAACTTTTTAATTTATTTTTTTTTTTATATATTTTTCTCGTTAGATAATTTTCATATTAGTATACAAAATTAGAAATTGCATTAATTAAATTTTTGACAGCAATCAGCTGACGAAATATGCTAGCTAAAAAACTAACATCTTCTTAGACCGCTTACTTTTCAGACTGCCCTCGCATATGCAAGTACTGCTGAGTATATCGCGTAAGCTGATAAGCAAAATATTCTCCAGCGATAAACTTTTGAGACAAAAAAAACAAACAAAAAGCAATAACAAAACAAACACCCGTACAATTAACGTGAATGAAAACGACAAAAAAAAACGAAAAATCCAAAAACAAAAAAAAAGTGCACAACAATTTGTTTAAAAGTATTTCAGAAGTAAGACAATTGAGTCGCAGTCAAAAACCCAAACAAAAATCTATCCGTGTCTTCTACGTAGCTAATGTACTACGGAAATGGCTAAAATGTTAAAGTAAAAAATAAAGTGATTTTTAAATCGGAGTGTTTTTTCTGTCTGTGTGTCTCGAAAAGGTTAAAGTGAAATTAAGTAAATAGCGTTTTACAATTAGCCCGCATAAGCAGCGCAAAAACTTCAATAGCAAAATGAATGTCATGCCTGCAGCAACGGAAACTTTACCAACTACTTCAACTTCCCCCACATCACCAGCAGAGCAGCACAATCCGCAGACGCCGCCTCATCCAGGTGTGCTGGGGGAATCTCCGGGTAATTGCAACAAACGTAACAGCAGCGCACAAAGCAGCCCCGGGCAGCTAGATGTAAGCGTGGATAGCGGCATAGCCGTAGTAGACACCCAGGCAGCTAAGCTGCGTCAGCGTCTGCAGCAATGCCAACGTATACTTCAGGTGCTGAATCGGGATCAAGAAGTCTACCAACTGCTGCGCGATAGATTAAGGTAAGTGGTAGCGATCTATACTCAGTCAAGGGTTACAACGCTTATAATCCAAATAGTTCCGGTTCTAACTTTCACCAAAATTTAGTGAAAATTAATTTCTCACTTTTGTGCGCAACAATAAAAATCGCATAGACAACGAAGCTATTAATAGCCAAATAGTTATTAATTGTGTTTCCCGATATTTTGGTGTTTGGTTTATCTAAATTCATTGTTATACCCTATAACTTAAGGTAAAGCGTATATGAAGTTTGTGCAAATATATATAACATAGATAAAGTTAAGTCATTATTAACTCATTATTTTTGGGATAGCAAGCTTATATTATTGTTTCGATATCGGCAGTATATTATATAGCACCCATACAATTTGTAACCGCAAAAAAGTTTTAAAATGAAGTTAAGGAAATAATATCGTAACCAAATTTGGCATTCGAATATTGTTTAAGTATCCAAGCACTCAACCAAATTTGAAAAAAAACGGTTTACTATATCATATAGCACCCATAAGACCGATCGTCCGTAAACTCGTTTTTAGGACATAGTTCATTGGATGTGTGTTTGTTGGTTAATTAAGATATCGTAAGAAAATTGACATTCTGGAGTTCCCTAGCAATATACCTCAGGACCAATCGGAGAAAAAACCAGATTTTTGTTTATAAAAATATAGTTAACACGTTTGACATATGGAAGTTGTCAGAAGTATGTACTCCTATGATGCTGAACTCGGTTCATTTTCATATTTATCGATTACTATATCGATTTCGATATTTTTTTTTTTTTTTTTTTGGTTTATCGTTTATTAGTGTGATTTAGTAAAAACTTATATTTAACAAACAAATAATTATTATCTAACAATAACATTACACACTGCCTTTTTAGAGAGTTCTCAAGTGTTTAAAAAAAAATATATCTTAGTGTCATACCGATTTTGATCATTTTTACATATGATAGATAAATAATAATAGATAAATAGATAGCGTACGATGCCAGGCTCGATTATTTATTGAGTTATTTGCAACTGAATATTTAGATTTTTTTTAAACGTTTCTCTCACAAGAAAAAAATCGAGATGGTCGACCTAAAAAGTGGCCCGCTTCACTTTTTTGCGCCGATATACCTGCATTTTCAAGAAAGTCTGGTTTTAAGAACAAAATCGTTCTCACAACTATAGCTTACAACTTTCCATACATTTTGTGTGCAGAACTATTCCAAGTTGCATCTGGAAGAGAAAAAAAAAACCATGCTAATCTAATTTTCACTCCCATCGCAGCTTCAACTTTGCAAAAGTTGGCAACGCTCATGCAGTTAGACAGCTCCCATGGAAGTGGCTTCTGCAGATGAAATGACTGCAGCCCATGGGCTTGGCTTCGACATTCGCATCTTTGCGTGCACCTCCAACTTGGAGGCACTTAGTCTCAGAGCCATTAGCATTTCATGGGTGCGTTTGGTGCCCACAACAAATGACAACTGCAATTTAACTCCATGTTGCATGTCTGAATGCATTTGATTTGAATTTATGCAAATTGTTGACCTGAAATTGTTGAGATGTGCGTTTGGAATTCATATTTACACGAAATTAAAAAAAAAATCTCTCCCAGAGCTCTGGTTTTGAGTTAAATGTATGTAGCCAGTTTGTCTTTGCGTTTATTTAAACCAGGGCCGTATTTAAAAATGTGACAACGCACATTGGGGCCGCCTGCTTTTTTTTTGGCTGCAACATCATAGTTTCCAAGCGGTTATACGGGCACAAATTTATTCGTTTAAAAGTTACGATTATTAATTATTGTTGAAAGAAAAATCTTAAAGCTATCATGTAACTTCTAACTTCATACATATATACGATATCTAGGAACTACAAAATATATTGTTGAAGTACGATTGTGTTGCAATATTTGGCTGCGAAAAATCTCACATATTTATTTTTCTGCTAAAGGGGTCTACGCAGTACGAAATATTTCGCACGGAATGACAAAACTTCATATAAAAAAAAATATCCCAAATGGGTTATCCAAATGGGATTTTTTTTTTTAATATGAAGTTCCGTGCGAAATATTTCGTACTGCGTAAAGGCCTCTAAATAAAAAAAAATTATTGATAAATTATGTTATAAATAATGTTGTGGTTTTGCTTTAAAAATGTAATCTAACAAGTTTTATTACAAAAATACTTAAAGTTACATCATTGGTCTTATCATTTTTGGTGAAATATTCAGCCGCATTAACATTGAAAGTAATATGTAATAAACTTAAATTTTCTAAAGAAGAACTGTTTGTTAATTCCGGATCTTAAATGCTAGTCGATTTAAAGAGGCACAATAAAATTTTGAAAAGGTCGTCTGTTTCGTATCTGCGTACTATTTTGTTTAAATTCGTACTACAGAATTTTTTGTAATCCTTGTGCTTCTTCTAATGACACTGGCACTTCTTCAATAAGCACTGATATTTAATAAAAATTGGACCATCTGACAATTTTTGTGAATTATGGGAGTAAACTACTTTCCTAAATATTTTTTAGCTGATATTGGCTCTGCAGAATTACTCTTTTTTACCAATTTCCCTCCCTGGACGTAGAAGACAAAAGCACTAAACATTTAAATTCTTCGGAATAAAGCTTAGGGGAAATAGTCAATACCAGGCCCGTACCTATCTCCGGTTTTACTTATTCCATCAATTTTTGTTCTTTGTATTTTGCATTTTTTTTATTAACTGAAAATTTTAGCCAGTGAAAATTTGAAATAGTTTCAAAACATAAAGTAAGAAGAATATTACACAGCTAGGTCGCTCCACTACCTTCGTGCTTCGCACACCGATTCTCGCCTTGTATTTCAATTTATCACGTCAACACCATTTATAGTCGTTTCCGCCCTTTTCGTTGATAGGCCCACGAGTCAGTCGATTTGATTTGTAAAAAAATTCTCCTAATACAAATTTCGACTCGCAAATTCCTTCTCTTCAGGGCGGGTTTATCGAAAATCTTCACTTTGTGCTCATCTATACACTAAAACGAAACTTCATGCGAAATTTCAATCTTCTAGCGCTTATTATTTGGGCTGGTCGATAGCATGAAAAATAAGCATAGCCTCTTCAAAATACAACATATTACTCATATTTTCACCTTTTTGGGAGCTTTAATCCAAAGCCAAGTTGTAAGTCTATTTGATGAAAACAATTTTTTTTTGTTTTTATAGATATTTATTTTCTTATCAGATTTATGGATTCGCTAAGTAGAACCGAAGATATTATTTTATTTATTTCAAAAACTTCCAGCAAAACTCAAAAACAAAAAAATTTTCACTTACTTACTTTATAGAATTAAAACAAAAATGTTCTTAAAATTTTAAAAAGTCAAATTTTTTCCCCAAAAGCCTCTTTAAAATCGCCCATGTAGGAAATAAAGTATTAATTGCAGTGCAATAAGGAGCAAAAAAAAGTTATAATAAAGTGTAACAGTGTTTTGGATGAAAGTCCAAATTATATCATATTTTTTTAAGTACCATCCAAAAAAGGTTGCATTTCTATTTTTAAATTATTCTAAAAAAAACAATGCAAATCAAAACTTACCGAATAACTTTTATTTTCAAGCGATAAAATAAAAATTTACCAATAATTTCGGAGTTATTACGCGATTTTTAAAGAAAAATTATTCAAAATTATTATTTATTATATTATTTATTAAATTATACTTAAAAATTGTATTCATAATTTTAATTCCAAGGTCATAAAATAAGAAATGTTTTTTAATTTTAATGAAGCAAATCTATAAACAATAGCTATAGTAAACTGATAAATATTTCCTGGATAATATTAACTGGAGTTGTAAGTTTATGTAACCTTCCGTCAGATTCATCTTCACTTTGTTACCTTTATAGAGAAGATCCGAATTCTCAAATTAGCGTCACAGTAAAAACTGTCGATTTTAGTGAGTGCCGAGACTGTGACGTAGTATTGGCAATTTATGAAAATGTAGAACAATCTTTAATCTTTCTACGTCTCATTGCACAATTTAGCGCCCATATTCCACGCTTTGAATCCGCCTCTGTAACTCTCATAAATTTTATTTTCTATGAATTGTGAGCTAGATTTTTAAGTTTCTAGAAATTCTATCTGCTTTTTGTTTTATGGTTAGGGCCATAAAAGTTTTTGGCTTATCCCAAAAACATTTTACCGCTTGTAGCTTTGAATGAGCATTCCAATGTCAGCAGCAAGTCTTTATATACCATGTACATATGTATGTATCTATATACAATGCATGTTGTATGTGACTGGTTTTCCGTTATCGCCTATGGAGCTTATTGTGCTTTTATCTTATCGCTCATTTCATAATTAATTTGATTAATGCCAATTAATTGGCTGCAAAACACAATTTATACATATGTATATATAATACATATGTATATTTTGTATACAAACTATATGTACATATATACAAGCTCAACATTTATGAACAACAAAATGCCGAACTGCTTCAAATGGATTAAATCTTTTTGAATGCCATCGATTTTTGTTTGAATTTCTAACTACAACTGACTTAGTGCCATTTCGGTATGACAAAGCCCTTGCCAGAGCTGCAGTCACATTTGCATCATAACAATCAGGGGCGGATCTAGAAAATAAATTATCGGGGGTCCAAACAAGCATATTCATATAAAATTTTTAGCCACACGTAGTGAATGAGTACTGCAGTTTGTTGTAGATTATGAACATAGAACTTGTAATTTTGATCTTGAGCTTTGAATCTTGAACTTTTGAACTGGAATCAGAAGTTTCTTTGATTTTGTTTTTTATTTATAGTAACTTACTTCAAGGTAAGGAAAAAAATGTTAATAAATGAAAAAATGTTCCTAAACAAAGTGTTTTTTGTTTTATCTTATATCCTGACAGGATTTTGTTAAAAATCTTTTTAAAATATTTTTTGTCCATTATCTATTTTTTGAACTCTTAAACTTGAAGTTTCCCTACTTTTTTTTTTCTTTATTGTAACCAACTAAAGTTCCTAAAGTATTTCAAAATTGGTTCTCAAAACTACATAGGCAAAAATTTGATCATAGACAACCATTTTTGGTTTTATCTGATATCCTGACAGAATTTTGTTGAAAACCTTTATAAAAAGGTTTTCCGTCCATTATTTATTTTTGTCTTACTTTCTCTTGCAGATAATTTTGCAACATATCTAGTGTTTCTACATTATTTTTTGCGACCTTCTTGAGGCCATTTTCGGAACTTGGAGTGGTTCCAATTTTACTCTTAATGTCTCTCGCCAGTGATTGAAGAACGTGCTTTGCAAGTTTCCTATATATTACATTGTTTCCTCCCGCGAACAATTTTTGGAACTTGCATGTTTTCAATTTTATTTTCGCACCCTCTCAGGAACAATTTGAGAAATGAGTGCGTTTTTTATATATCTTTTAGCTCCACCTCACGGCCTATCTTTAAAACTTGATTAGTTCTAATTTTATTCTTGCTTTTCTAGCAAACTGCACACAGAAAATGTTTTCTACATATTTTCTTGCACTCTCGCGTAGAAGTTTGAAGCTTTTCGCAAACCTTTTAACCTTAATCGCTGCCTAGTAAATCGGTGATACATAATCGAACATAATATTCATTTTTTTGCAATATCTCACCAAGATCGAGAACTTACATCATAATAATATCTTTATTCTGAGAAATTGTGTTTTAAAAAATAACTTCCTTATCGTTATGCCAGAATCCGGACGTGCAAGGGTTTTTCGGATTTCGTTTTCGGATGCACTAATCCCAAAAAAAAATTTCACTCGACTTTTTATATGGTTTTTTGAGATTATGTTATAATACAGCTATACATACCATGTTTTCATTATTTTTTTGGACTCTTACTTGTAATAAAATAATTTTTACCGGCATATCACTCTTACGAATAGATCGATACTTTTGAGTTTTTAAATAAATCGAAAAAAATAATTGATTTTCAGGTTCCGACCATGTTTTCTTCATGTTTTTGGCGCCTTATATTAAACAACTTTTTACCGGCATATCACTCATACGAATAGATCGATACTTTTGAGTTTTAAAATCAATCGATATCACAGTCAAACAAAAAAAAAACTCAGACTTTCGGATCCATGGTCTGATCTATGTTTTTTGAATAGCTGAGTCTGAATCCGAGGTCCCCAAAACCTCAGCACGTTAGGACTTTAGCGTAACCTTGAAAAACCCTATAAAACGAGTTGTGGGGTCTTTTGAGGTTATATCAGAACCTTGACGTGTTTGGCTTTTTGGTCGATTGTCAGTGACTGTGATAACGATTCATTAAAAAAATATTGACCTGTTTGTATAAGTGATTTGCCGTTCTATAAGTATTCTAAGTACATAAGCCCAGGGACTCCTGACCTTTAAGAAAACTAAATTTTTTTCAACTGTACGGATCGCTTTAGAGAACTTCCCGTAACCACCGCTGCACCATTAGGGCTGCATAGATGCCAAGAATTAAAGATTTCAAATTTGTGAGAAAAAGCTTAAAATTCATTATCAAATATTCTTAGTGCATGTAGCATGGGTCTGGAGCCCCAAGAACCCTCAGCTGCATGCACCCCTGCTGCCAAGGCATAACTAATTCCTAGAAGAAAAGCCGACACTCAAACATTTTCATAAGCGGAAAAAAGCCGTGTAACCAAGTCATTGACGCCAGCTTTTTGTCTCTCTTTTTCTCTCGCTGTGTCTCTGTATTTCTCTTTGCAACTGTTGTCTCTATTCTACTCACTATCTGTGTGCAAACCAAGTGCGATTTATTTACCCCGTTGACTATGGCATAGGGCTTAACGGCAGTACTTGGACCCAGTTCCGCTTTAGTTACTCGCACGCAACGCACACCTCGAGCTAGGCTATAAAAAAAAAAACCAAAAAAAATAACAAAAATATTGAAAAAACAAGCTAAACAAATACAAAAAATGCGAAAATAAATAAATAACTCAATAAAATAGTCAAATTATTATTTAACCAAAAAAGATCAAGTTTTTACAAACGATAAGTTACTATAAAAGGTTTTGTGTTTTTTTTTATGATATAACCGCGAGCTTACAAATTGTCTTTGACACTTATCTGTGAAATATTATAGTACATTTTTTTTTGTTTAAGTTTTTTCATTAAAAATTTTATCGTTCTACGCGACGTGTTCTTATCAAATCTACACATAAAACGCTCCATATACATACAAGCGACTATTTAGCGCTTCTTTACTTTGGAGCGATTTCAAAAGCTAAATGAACAAAAAACCCAATACTATATAAACATATAATAAAAAACAAAAATATAAATAAAAAAAAAACTAGCTCGAAACTGCAGAAAGCAGTCCCGTCCGCTGGCGCAGTCATAATCTTCTGCTCCATTCGTCAACGTCATTAAGTTAGCGAAAATCGCCGGTGTTTTCCCAACAGTTGCCCCGTGTGAAACTTGGAGTGTAGCGCCTACCTCTCGGAGGCCCTTTTTCAAAGCGCGTGATCTTAATCTGTTGCGGCTTTTGGGTTGTTGGCCTCAATTCAGACGCCCGCGTCATGTTTCGCGATCACTTTGCCTAATTACCTAACATATCGTTATGTATGCTTGAAAATTACAACGCAATTCCCAAAAGTAATCGATAATTAGTTTTGAAAAGTGCAAAAGTTCTACCCTGAGGTAATTATGCGTGTTGAGTTCTACGTTGAAGTTCATTCATAGTGCGCAGTTTTCTCAGAAAAGAAACAAAAAACAATTCAGTGACGTTTGCTAAAAAACAGCTGTGCTGAAAATCAAATCTTTAACAAATGTTTATGTCGTGTCAAGTGTATAACTCCATAGTAATATTTCCATAATTAACGCTTTTTTTTTTTCTTGGAACACAAACAACTTTTTGCTTTGATTTGAATCGAATCTTATATAACTTGCAGTTATCATAATGCCTTTAAAAATTAAAACTACTCTAATGTTATTGTATACCAGACCTTTTACTTTGATTATAATCTTTAGTTGCAAACGTGCAAATTCAGGCGTTCGCTCACTTTCTGAGCTCTATAGAATTGGCTTTCTAACTATGTATAGTAGTATGTATATGGTTTCAACTAATCGAAAAGTATTATTAATGAACAAAGCAAAATCCCAGTCGAAGTGCAGTCAGCTAATTTATCAAGTAGCTTGATAACTAATCGTTCTGCCAAGTATAAATAAATAAACGAGTATCAACAAAAACAAAATGAATGTGAAAAAAAAGTGTGATTAAAAATTCGGGTTTTTGTACGCTATTCAAGTTCTTAGGGGTACATTGGTGTTGAGTTAAAACTTTTGAGTTGCGAAGCCCTGAAAACGTTCTTTTCGACCAATCCGTGTTTTAGTTGCTACATGATAACCGATTCAAAGGACTTTCGAATGCCATATTTAGAAAAAAGAATAAATTAACAGCTTGGAGTTTTTTTTAAATATAAAACATAACGCCGATATCAAAAAAATAAAATTAAATTATTTCCCGTGACATAATAATGAGTCTTAACGCAAAGTTTTTTCATTCCTGAGAGCTAGACGTTCATATATCTCTAAATCGATTTCTCTAGTCTTCTTAGTAGCTCCTCGACGTCTCCTTCTCTAAGTTACACAAATTTTCGACCTATCATCTCTGAGAGCTAGGTGTTCATACGAATGTACATGTCTATACCGGCTTCTCTAGTCTTTCTTATCGTACTTTATGTATCTGTAGCAGGTCTTTGACCTCCTTCTGTATACTACAGAAATTTTAGACTTATCATCTCTGAGATCTTGCGTTCATACGAACGGACAGTCGAAAATGTCTTTACCAAATTCTTTAGTCTGCCTAATCGCAGGTCTCCGACGTCTCCCTTCCTATGCTACACAAATTTTCTACATATCATTCTTGAAAGTTAGGCGTTTATACGAGTAGACAGACTTTCATGTCTAGCAACTTCTTTAGTCTTCCTAATCATACTTATGGTAACTTTGGAAGGTCTTCGACGTATCCTATAAGACTTCTCTGAGAGCCATGCGTTCATATAAATGGACAGACAGACATGTCTTTACCAACTTCTTTATTCTTCAAAATAATACTTTTGGTAAGCGGCCCTTAGCTCCCCCGTGGAGCCATAGGACCATATATACATATGCATATATATATACTTTTGGTAACTTTCGGAGGCCTTTGACGTATGTTACACAAATTTTCGTCTTATCTTCACTGAGAGCCAAGTGTTCATACGAATGGGCATGTCTATCTATACTAACTTACCTAGTCTTTCCGATCGTACTTCAGGTAACCTTAGGGGGTCTTTGACGTCTTCTTCTCTAAGCTACATACATTTTTGACTTATCATCTCTGAGATCTATGCTTTCATACCAACCAACCTCTCTCCTTTACAATATCTCTAGTCTGCGTAAACGTTCTTTAGGTAGCGTTGGGCTACCGTTCTTTAGGATTCAGTGGCTCAAAGTTCATATGAATCGAATATATAAAGTTCACAAAGCTGTGGGCCTGTTTTATAGAACAATCTCTATATGCGATATGCTCAAAACTTTCATTATGATTTAAGCATTCCAAAAATAGTGACTGCTAAAAATGTTCCCTATGGAAGATGACACCACGATAAGTTGGCCTTGACAAATATTAACAAAGACAAAAAATTATGTTAAAAGTCGCCCCTGAGGCTTGTAAAAATTGTTTACAACATTTAAAAAAGTTGATTAATAAAAGACATGTTAAAAATAAAAGATATAAAAAAAAGTTAATTTTATAATTATTATGTTTGAAAGTGTTGTCGCAGTATTTGCAACAAAAAATGGAATTTCCCAACGCTATGGGATTTTTTTAAATGTTACAAAAAAAAAGGCCCCGCGAAGTACAGCATAAACAAAACGATGTTTTTAAACATTTTGATGAACCAATTGTTGCAAACAGTGGTTTAAAAGATATACAAATAAAATGTTTATTGTTAGAACATACAGCTTTTCATTGTAACTTTTACGCCCAAAATCAAAAATGATAAAGCAAATCTTAGCCACTAAATGAACAAATTCTTCAATGTACGCCTGATAAGCCTAAAGGTCTAGTTATATACTTGTAGTTTATTATCAAAGAGACTTCAACTATTCATAGCCAAAAATAAAAGCAGTAGTTATGTAGGGCAACTGGCGAACTAAGTTTCCGAAAAACTAGCGCGTAATACATTAAAATCAAAACGTGACAAGATTTGGGCCAAGCCAAAGCAAATCAATGCAATAGTTTTTTGTGTTCCAATAACGAAATAGAAATGTTTTTCGAATAAAATCAAATAATATGTGATAATGAAAACTCCACAGTGTTTCAAGAAGTATATACGCAACATGGATGTGCCAATTTTTAGAGGAAGCAATCTATTCCTGGGTCTGACCAGCGTAGTGGGTCTCATAGGTGGCGCTTATTTGCTGCAATGTGGTGCCCAACATTTGCTGGGGTGAGTGAAGTTCATTTAACTAGTTCAACTGTAACTCATCAATCAGTGTTCAATAAGAGTTAAATTTTGTGTTCGTTTCTTTAATCTTAAATTCAAGTAATGTTTTGAATAAATGAATGTGGTGTACACTTACGTTGGACATAATGAAATGCTTTTGTGTGCCCAGAATAAGATTTCTACATTCAAACGAAGTTACCATAAGCTGAGTTAAGTGAGAACTGAAGCTGTACTCGAACGGTCACACTATTTGCACATTATCGATAAAATTGTATGTGACCTTAGACCGTGTGAATGTGGGTCTGAGGGTTATAAGTTATGTGTTAGGGTTATTGTTATAGTATTCAAAAGAGGTAGCACTGAATTAAACGGCTGTGTGCTATTCACCAAATGACTTCATCGGAGCTTTGACACTGAGTACTTCAAGCTCAGTTTTTTTAACCACCCATTAACTCATTCCGCTTTGTGCAGGTTTACATTCATTCAATTGCACTTGAATGTCAAACTAACTACTGTGTTTAAAAAATAAGGTAAACTTTTCATTTTATCTCAGACCTAACCGATTGGCGTAAATCTTCTAATTTTAATTTTAGTATTGCTGTTAGTAGCATCTGTCTGTAATTGTAAGGTAAAACATATCGACAAGGTCTGTAAATAGACGAATTTCGAGCATTAATTCCTTGATTTCCAAGTCGTGTTGATCATAAGATGATGTTAAAGGTCATCCGAAGCGTTCTTCATTGAAGTCTTTTTACATCTTCTTTTCTACGAGCACTTTAAACATTTTTTATTTTCACTTAAAAAGCTAATTTCGTCAGAAAGATGCAAATAACAGGTGAACATTATATGGATATTTCATGGTTTCCGATCAGAAATGAAAGAGCTGGAACATTCATTTCAGTAGTAGTCATTATTTGCTGCTGGCCGAATTCCGTATGGGACGTCCTAAGTTCCTTGTTGTGTTTGAAAAGATGTTTCATACCTTAAGATATCTTTACGCCATTATTGGGACGTTTCGATTCTTGTAAAAAATGATTAAAAAATACCACCAAGGTTTCTAAAAACACGTTTATAATATCGTAATAGGTGACATATCAGTCAGTGATCAGCCAGTGATCGGCAAGAAATACACTCACAATTTAGATTGTGTTAGTGTAAATGACGCAGTGACGTCACGACGAGTTGACACAAGCATAGGCATTGCGGCTTCGTTTCAGCTGCTTCGTATAGACTTCGCTGTCGCCACTAATCATTATATACTTTAGATAGGGCCGTGCCGACCAATAATCTAAGCATATAAGCCCGAATCAAAAAAATATTAAACTGTAGGTACTAAAAAAACGACCCTAACCAAACAAAATATATTCATTTTCGAAGTACTTTAAAGGAAATACTCGCCTGTCTCTTAGGATAAACTCATTATGTGGCAACTTCTCCGTTGGAGCATCATTGGACAGTCAATTGTGAATGCTAGTGTAAAGCCATTTGTTTTCCAAAAGTTTTTAGAGAAATGAGGAAAGCCAATTGACGAAACCTGGTCGTCCTTCTGCACAACAATGTAATCTCTCTTACGTCATGACATATTCATTGCTCTATTGCACCCGAGAGCAATAGGATTTTAACGTTTAGTAAGAAAATGTACAAAGAACATATTTTGAGTAAATTTTGGGAGAAGGCTTTCTTCTCTGTTACTCCTAGTGGAGCATAGGGCCATCGGAGAAGGCTTTCAATATCCTAAAATAGTTTTAAAAACCGATATTTGGTATAATGGACTTGGGGTCTGTCACGCCTCCTTCTGTCCGTTACATGCATTGCACAAATCTAGTAGTATACCCTTTGTACATATAAGCTAAAAGTTATCCACTTTGACTGCTTATATCTCCTAAGCTAAAAGCTTAATGTCGTTGGAAGTTAAATTTTGTTATATCTGGAAAATATCTAATCAGAAGTGTATTTTCGTATTATCGAAATCGTTCGAATAATTCTTACAACCCCTTACAACCATAATAATGGCTCGTCAATTCAATGGATTATTCTCCCAACAGCCTTGCCCTGGCATCTTAAAACTTATTTTTGTTCTCGACTTTCAAGTCTATATTATGAAGTCAATGTTTTTCGACTTTAAAAGAGGCTGTTGAAACCTTCAAAAAAAAACCTTTTAGATACATATAAGCATTTCTGATTGGAAAAAGTGCCTCGTAAATCCGAATAAAGTATTATGGAAGTTATATCAGAAACCAAACCTGGACCCTGGATTCGAATTTAGCGTCCACTAAAACATATAAAAAACTTCGCCGGACAAAAAAAATGTTGTGGGTTTTTTTGAAGTTGTTGCAGCCACGCAAAAAACTCGATTCTCGGCTGCTGCTTTTTGGGTCCCTGAATCTGAATCCGAGTTTAATCTAACAACAGCAGGTCAGGTTTCTGAGATAGCCTCTGAGATGAAACCAATATCCAAGGATATTTTGAGATAACCTCTGAAGACTCCATTCATTTTTTTTTTATATATTTTTGCAGTGGCTGATTTTGAATCCGATGCCCAGGTCAGAGTTCTGAGATAACCTCCGTAATAGCTCAGTTTATGTTATTTTAGGTTATTTTAGAATCATTTTATAGTTTTTTTTAATCTCAAATTGCGATTCGGGGTAGCCCTTGTTCCATACAAAGTTAACTACTATTTTTTTATTTTTTTGTGAGCCTGTGCTGTGGGGTCGGAAATAAAAAAGACAACCCTGGTAAAACTCAAGTAGATTCACGCAGATCCCTTAATTTTAAGCGTTGAAATATGATCAGTTATATCTATACTATTTGTCTTATCTACGCTTCCCTATCTCGGTTGTCCAACATTTTCCGGGTTAAGCAATGCTCAGTAAGTGTTACTGTTGCTGATCACCAAGAGTTAACTGTCTTAGTCTTCGTTTATAGCGCGCTTTTAATCTTAAATTCAAGTCACGTGTTACTCATTATATCAGAAGACCCCTTGGGGCACTTCTATTATGTGTTTTCATTGCTTTGGCTGATTGCAGTTGCGTGTGAAAAACTAAAAAAAAACAAGCAGATAGTTGGATGCATATTCAAGACAACTCTGAGGTTTCAAAAAAAAAAAAAGAAGTGATTTCTCATTATTATTGGTAGAGTTTTTCTTTTTTTGCTACTAGTTCCAGCTGCCTTTTGTGTACACGTTTTTCAGCATAATTACATTGAACAGGTTTGCCATAATTAGTGATTGCATAATAACTCTATTGACGGAAAGTAGTAGATGTTGTTGTTGTTGTTGTTGTTGTTGGGGGTCTTGACATATACGAACATCTAGCAGGTGTTTGATGATTTTTTGTTTATTTTGGACACATAGACAAGCAAATTGAATACTTATTATGTCATTATGTCTAACAAGTTGGATTCTTTTCAAGAATTGAATATAAATAATGTGCCGTTAAATTGTCTAGTCAATTCGCTTTGACAGCAAAAAAGAACGGAAATCGTTTCCAAAACCAACAAAAGGCCTAAAAACTGTTGAGTACAACTGCAAAGGGGTTCCAAGACTGTTACTATGATCAAATATGACTAAATAAAACGGACTTATCGATCGTTAATTTTTTATGTTTAAAGGTAAGCGCCCATAGTTTCAAAAGTATAATGGATTTCTACAATGCGTGTAACCGGTAGAAAAAAGCGTGACAGACCATAAGTGTTTTATATCTTATTGACCCTCGAATAGCGAAAAAAAAAAAATTTGCAGTGTACAAGTTAAAAGGTTTGAGCCAATTATAAGTCTTGAAATTGAAATCTCCTCTACAAACTGCTACAATGTTCAAATTTTTTTCATGTATAAACTTACTGAAATCAACAAATTTTATATGCAGACTTGAAATTTTTTTTTTTAACACCTCCATCGATATCATCCTTAAAATATTTTCCTCGAATTCGTCTAAAATCTTGATGCATAGTTTTTTGAAATATATTTCCTTCGTATTATGTGAGGATATGAAAAAATATTTTGAACTTTTTTTTTGGTTATAGTCCAATAGGTGAGAAAACTAAACGATACTATGTAACTATACATATATAGGTACTATATTTCCAGTTAAATGCCTAATGCCCCAGCAGCCAGAGCTTCAATCTCCTGTATTAGTTTTAAGCCTATACTATAATAAATGAATACAAAATATTTCCAATTAAAAATTGTGTACATATATTTTGCGATTTCAAATAAAAACTTGTTGCTCATAATTTATTTTATTTTAAATCAATTAAAGCATTTACAATTTTTTCGAACTTTTTTAAATTTTGGTCTGGATTATCAATTTTTTTAAATATGAGTTCGCTCCAACATACTGTAGATAAATTTAAAACTGTGAAAAATAGTTTTGCGAAAAATCATCCACCTAAAAAAAATTTTTTCGTAATGCAAGAATTTTTGCCAAAATGTGACAATCTGGGTGCGTAATACAATAGTGCCCAATTTTTTCTAACTTTGGTAAATAAATATATTGAATTCCGAAAACCAAATTTTTTACTTTATTCTATGAAAAGACTAAGCTTACACATAATTCAGGATTTTAAAAACATCTTTTTTTTTGATTACCTTCTTTATTTGAAACTAAAAAAAAAATGTTTTAAATTTTTTCCTTTGATTTGGATTCCTTCGTCTAAAATATCTGAGGTGGCTCCTACTACCTATACCTAAATTTCAATCTTTTAAAAGTAGATATGCTGCATACAAAAAAGGGCACATTCTTTAAATAAGTACCATAGGGCAAGCGGCGAAAATTCTAATACATACTTACAAAAAGAGTATTTCAAAATTTTTAACAGAAACGTTTTAATCATGACATTGTAAAAAGAGATCCTTTTAAAATTACATCTTAAAAAACCAAAAAATGTCCATTCAACAATTAGCAATCATAAACAAATTATCTTTCAAGTAGCTTGTTTTTGTGGCGGAAGACCACCATGTCAACATTTGTAGGTTTCAGGGGGGTCCTTATGTCCAAAACTATAAGACCACTTCTACTGAACATCCATCCTCTCACTTTCAGTAGAAATGGCAGCAGTGCCTAAATATTTGTTGACTAAGTAGAATAATTTTTAGTTACATTTTTTAATTGTTTATACTCAATTTTCTAAAGGCTCAATGAATTTGCATTTTGGCTTAAATTTTGACTGGCCAAATAATGTGGAATGTCAAATATGGCTGCTACCTAATTTTTAGAGATCGTTATTTCTTTTTTTTGCAACACGAATTTTATGAAATTCGAAATTTCGGAAGCCACAGTCGTCTACTATGCTATGGAAATGCTGGACATCTGTGGCAATCATTAAGGCTAATGTGGCATCGATTTTTGGTTTTTTATGCGAATAACTTTTGTGGTCCCCATCGGATTTGGTGACTCTAAAAGCGTCAGATGGTCAAAAAGGTTACCACTGGTTTTGTATTCTTTTTGACATGTTGCCAATTTTTTGTACGTTAATTTGTCAAAAAAGTTTTTTACATAAAAAAGTATACTAGCGATATATCGAACAAAACCATCGATAGTATCCGTAAAATGAAACTATCGATAGTGCCACGATAGTATCCCACCTCTAGATATGCACAATAATATTATATTCCCAAAAAATTATTTTTGAAATGTCAGAATTTTGGCCAAATTTTGTATAATTTCGACCCATAGTGAAATAGCGCTCCCAGTCATTCCGAGTTTTAGAAAAAATTATTTCAAAATTTTAAACTAAATTTACATTATAACAAAAAAAAAAATAAGTAATGAATCCGTACGTATAAAGTACCATAACAATAACAGAAATAATATTAGAAATTAAAGCCAAACTTCGTGCGCTAAGCACGAGGATTAATAATACGGTGGAGAATCATTATGACTGAATCGTTTTAGCGAAACCTTGTTTTTTGAGCCGCCTAAGAGGCCTAACTGGCAGTAGATGCCTGGCAAGTTCACAGCTGTGACACGTAAGTCTGTCACTGTATCTACTCGTGTGCCTTCCTATCTGCTACGATGCAGCGTCGAATCCAAATCTGCAACCCATAGAGCCAGATCGGGGCGACACACTGGACATAAACTGCTCTTTTTGCTCTTAGTGACAAAGTACTTTTCCTGTTAAGCAGCCACCGCAGTATCTGCATCTTTTGACCACACTTCTTGCGAGTAACTTTTAGGTGTGGCCTAAAGGTAAGTCGCTTATCCAGCGTGATGCCAAGGTATTTAACTTGATTAGGCTGCTGTCCAGCCCGAAATCCAAACTGGTGATCTGGGAGTACGCCACACTGATTCATAACACCAGAAATCCGAGCGGCAACCAGCTTATCCCATACCTTCGATAGGGATGGTAGAAAACTTATTGGCCGGTATGACTCCGGGCATCATCCGGCTTACATGGCTTATGAACTTCGATAAAACGAAATATGTATGTTTTTAAAGCTAAAACAAGCTGAATGCAATTTGAAAAATGCTAGATTTATAGCTATAAGCATTTAGAAAAAATTATAAGCATTTCAATTTTTAAATAGGCTAGATCTAGCTACAAACAAGCTAAAATGGCAACACTGGTCACTAGTCATCAGTCATCATTCATCATTCATCCGAATCCGAGTAAAATGTTTCGATTCGTTTCCGGAGCACGGCCATATATAGTCATCATTCATCATTAATCATTAATCCTTCATCATACATCATACATCATACATCATACATCATACATCATACATCATACATCATACATCATACATCATACATCATACATCATACGTCATACATCATACATCATACATCATACATCATACATCATACATCATAAATCATACATCATACATCATACGTCATACGTCAAACGTCATACGTCATACGTCATACGTCATACGTCATACGTCATACGTCATACGTCATACGTCATACGTCATACGTCATACGTCATACGTCAAACGTCATACGTCATACGTCATACGTCATACGTCATACGTCATACGTCATACGTCATACGTCATACGTCATACGTCATACGTCATACGTCATACGTCATACGTCATACGTCATACGTCATACGTCAAACGTCATACGTCATACGTCATACGTCATTCATCAGTCATCATTCATCCGAATCCGAGTAAAATGTTTGGATTCGTTTCCGGAGCACGGCCATATATAAACATCAGTCATCATCTGTCATCAGCAGTAATGCCAGAAATTAGAAGACAAAATATACTAGATTTGAAAAAAGTATCTAAAATAAGTTATTAATCGAAATAAGTATACTAAAAAAAGGCTACATTTAAGGGGTTAGATATCCTTATATTATACCGTATAAAAAGGATATTTTTAAGAAATTTCTTTTATTGTTGCTTGGAAAAGTTTATAGAAGTTAAAAAAGTTTTTGCATTTTTTCTTTACTTTATCTGCAATCAAGACACAAAATTTTTTTCGAGACAGTCTGTTTAAAAAGAAATTGACAAATTTCGTAAAAAAAAAATTTATTAATAATTTGGTTGAGATCTCATTCATTCATTCAGTAACTTTCGGTGAATTTTTTCATTAAAGTTTTAATATTGGGCAATCTGAAATTAAACAGCACATATTAACATTAAGTTCAGCTTGACCTTGGTTGCCTTGTTAACACCTTAATTATATGTGTCTTCCACATAGTTGTAGTTGAAATGGAAGGCATAACCAATTACATATGTGGGGAACAATCTTTAAAAATGTAAATTTATATATACAGTGGTATAATCTTATCCTTGACTAAGTGAAGGAGACTCCAACTGTTTGCTGTGGCTTTAAACCTTCAATAAAACGAAATATGTATGTCTTTAAAGCTAAACAAGCTGAATGCAATTTGAAAAATGCTAGATTTGCAGCTAAGTATAAGCAATTAGAAAAATTTATAAGCATTTCAATTTCGAAATATGCTAGATCTACCTATAAACAAGCTAAAAAGGCAACACTGGTCATCAAACATCATTCGTTATTCATTATTCAACATTCATCATACATCATACATCATACATTATACATCATACATCATACATCATACATCATACATCATACATCATACATCATACATCATACATCATACATCATACATCATACATCATACATCATACATCATACATCATACAACATACATCATACATCATTCATCAGTAATCCGAATCCGAGTAAAATGTTTGGATTTCCGAATCACGGTCATATATAGTTATCATTCTTCATTCATCTTTCATCATTCATAATTTCATCAGTCATCATTCATCATTCATCATTCATACATTTCACCATTCATCAGTCATCAGTCATCAGTCATCAGTCATCAGTCATCAGTCATCAGACATCAGTCATCTGTCATCCGAGTACTCTATGACCCTTTGAGGAAAATGGCGAAGAGAGCTCCTTACCAGTACTGCTACTCCTCCCCTGCTTATTAAGCTGGATAGAAGGAGTATCCAAAAATTTTAACTGTTTTCCCACGGTTAAGCCTGGTCTCAGTCAGTAGAAGGATATCAACGGAGTTGTGCGCAAAGAGTTCAACTTCTCCGACTTTGCCTGAAATGCCGTTGGCATTCCAGATAAGAACCTTTAGTGGGTTTAATCTCAGACTGGAGATTAGGCATAATCCCAGACCGTTGTTTTAAGATGTTAGCCATGTCAGTCACCACTACTTCAAGCCTTTCCAGGCGCTCATTGGCTTGTTTGTTTTGCTGCTGTTGTTCTTGTTGCTGTTGTTTTAGCCACATAAGGAATTGCTGTTGTTGTTGCTGCTGGAGCTGCTGTTGCCATAGCTGAAACTGTTGTTGCTGCTGTTGGAGCAGGTTTCGTTAATGTTGTTGCTGCTGATTTTTAGCCCGCCTAATAGAGCCAGACTGTAGAGAATTGTTGCAGCTCGCTAATAGTTGCGACAGGATAAAGATTAGCCACGTGGCGGCTTCGAGTGTCCTGATTTGGCCTAGGTGGTGGGGCAGAGTACTGTTCACGGTTCCACTTAGTTCTTTTATTTGCCCTAAATGCAGGGCCCATTGATCTGCGGAGAAATTCTTGGTACCACTCGCAGCCTCTATAGTTGGCCTTGTGGTTTCCTGCACAATGAATGCAGGTAGGCGGTGCATCGATTGGTCGGATACAATCTCTAGTATTGTGAGTTTCTGCACATATGGCGCAGTTCGGCTGACGGCGACAGTACTTCGCAGTATGACCGTACTGCTGGCATCTGAGGCAGATTTTTTGCATCCTTTCTACCCTTACTTTTTGTCGGCAGAGCGTCTTAATTAGATATACCTCATTAATTTTGGGACAAGGCCTAAGATTTATAATAAAACAGGTTGAGCTTCTCTTCTCTGTTATTCCTGGGTTTAGGATTGTGGATGGCCCGACAATTGCCCTGCATATGTCAGCGTCAAAAAGGTCGTTTAGGTCGCCGGCTGGAATAACAATTTGCGGTGGCTTTTTGTTAGGTTGTTTCTTACCCGAGTAGGCAGTATGAGTAGAATCATTATTTGCTAAATCATGGGATTCGGACCCATGGGGTTACTTCTTCGTCATCGTCATTGACAACCATGCCGAGTACAGCAAATCTATTGCTAGTGTTTGGCTGGTGTGCTGGGGGGAGATTTGAACCGTCATTCGTGCGTTTAGCTTTGGGTGATCAAGATTTGCCAATCTTTCTCTTCGTAGTTTGACGCTGCATCACTCACGACTGTGTCACCCTTTGCAGAGCTGCACGGAGCGTTGCCTTGGTATGGAGCATAAATCCCAGAATTACCATCCGCGCAAGAGCTGGTGATTGGAGCGGTAGACGTGGTGTAAGTAGATGTGCTGCTTACACTGGTAAATGTTAAAGTGCTAGTGGTAGTTGTGGTGAAGGTTGGCAAATTGGTGCTCGCTACTAATTGATTCCTTCGATCTTCAGCCAGAATGTCAGCTCCCGCACTTCTGACTTATTTCTTTCGCGAGCCGTTGCTGACAGCACAGGTTAATATGCTACTAGAGTTTAGTGCAAAGCGCAATACAAGTGTCTACAGTGAATACAGATTAGTGACACGCACACACACTAATAGCACAAAGTAAATGTCAGCGGAGGATCAAATTGTTGTATTTGCTTTATTTGTAGCGGGACACAGTTTTATGTACACATAGCATATACATAAGTATATTTTCACACGAATAACACGTGGTCTTGTCCATTAAACGTTAAAATGGTTTAAATTTTCTTAATTTTTCATACACAAGAAAAATTTATAAACAGAATTTATGAACAAAATATATAAATCAAATAAAAATATATTCTTCGGTGGCGACGAAGGCTTTAGATCTGAGAAAACCAAGAAAATCAGTTGACAACCAATGTTAAAATTCAAGTTTGTGTGTGGATGGTTCTAGAATAAACTTTATTTTATTAAACAATCCGTTTTGGGTGCGCCTTGTTAAAAACATACCAATATTAAACTTCAAGTTTGAGTGCTTTATAATTAACGACTTACTGAACATCTGAATGCGTCATCTTATAGTTCATTAAGACTTCTTGTGCTTCATAATTCAGCAATATAATTTCGCAATCATTGCATTCAAATACTTACTAAAGAATGCTTCGGGAACCCTTTATAACTTAATTAAGAACATACAGACTAAATCGAAAAAGACCTTTAAAGCCAAAGACTTGAAGTAAAGATGTCTTAAGGAATTTACTTTCAAATGAACAATATGGATTTAAAACAATAAATAAAGATTTTTAATTTTATAAAGAATTTCCCGTTTCTATGTGATCATAGTAGCCAGTCATTAGCTTAGAACATGCTCAATTCTTGCTAAAACAAAGGTGTCACGAAACGCAAATAACAATTAGCCAACTCCGATATATGAGTTCCCATTTGTTTGAGTTGCTTTTGTATTCAATATAAACTTAATTAAAGGTCTGACACTATCATTGTAAAAAGCATAACAATATAATTAGCTACAATTTGTTTAATCGGCAATAACAACGAGTCTTACAGACTGTATACATGCATATATGTATATAGACGTTACCTATATACCTAGTATATATTTACATGCTCGTTTTCTGCACAATTGGAGATATTACGGCCAGTTAGACACAAAGCAACCGACATATAAACAATTAAATGAACGACTAGAAAGCCAGTTTATCTTAGTTACTATCCAAACAAATGAAATTAACGCCTGACAATGTGTTATACATAGCACTATATATACATATTTATATTTGTACATAGATCATAGCATATTCTGTTGAATGAGAACAAAACTGGTTAGATGCACGTCAAAGTTTAAGCAAGTGAAATTTTAAGCCTGAAAAAAAATTTATTAATTGCCGGATAAGCGACTTAGGAAAGTGGAATCATTAAAAAAAAAATCTAGTTAAACGAAAACTACAGTAGGTAAAAATAGCTACCATAACATTCGCGGCATCTCGGTTATTTTGTACCCTTTCTTTCTTTAATGCATTTGAAAAACTTGTATCCCCTAAAAGCAATATGAATTTTTATATTTTAATCCAAATGAGCTTAAATTGAATGTATGCTTGATGGCATTACTCTATACGGTACTCAAATTTACTGTACTCAAACTTAGTGCAAACTCCACCAAAACAAATGGAAAAGAGAGAGAGAATTTCGGTGTACACACTTTTAGTCAATATCATATATATAAAATTATGAGTTATTGCTCTCGCGCTCTTAGAAGTTTTTCAATTACTCTCTCACACTCATTTTTTAAAAGGTTTCATACACTGTACAGCAGTGGTTGGCAGTCTCTCAATTTCCAGTTCTGCTTACTGCGCTGCTTACTCACACAAAGAAATGTTTGTTTGTACGAGTTTTGCCCACCACTGCTGTACAGTGAGCACACTATATAATTGTACTGGCAACTTGCTGTATACTGATTGGGTGAACACTTGTGGCCAGTACAGCCACAGTAATTTACTCAATAGAGTACAGTAAAGCAGGCATGTGCTTTCAGATTGTATGATTCATTTGCCGTGTTGGATGTAATCAGGCAGACCAGAGTTTACTTGTCGCTGACTATCTTATCTTAGATCTTATAGAATTAAAATTCTTTGAACGTATAGTATTATAAAAAACTAAAAGCGAAATGGAATAAACCTTTTATAAAATTTATTAAAATAAAAAATGTAATAAAATTTTAAAGAATTAAAATAACTCAAAACATTACTAAGCCAGCAATTACGCTTCTTGAACTAAATATATCGATATGTATGAGCAGCGATATAATTCGATAGCAAGATTTTTTTTTTTTTTCAATTATATTTATTTACAATCTATCCTTTAGACAATAAGTAAATGTTTTGGAAATTATAAAATAACAGGAGAAATAGTTAAACTCCAATGAGTAATAACTATTGCTTTTCGATAGCTAGATGGGCGTTGAGAATTTAAATTAATGGAAGCGGCTACACCGATTTTGTTGTCAAACAGTTTTACAAATATATTGATTAATTGGTCATTTTTGATTATAACACTCGGAAATTCGCAAACACGAATGGGTCATGTAAAAAGATCTACAGATTTTGATAATGTATCGATAGGTAATTTAGATAGGCGTTATGAATTTAAATTAATAAAATCGATTTTTTTGACAAACAATTTTACAAATATCTTTCATAATTGGTAATTTTTTTGATTATAACTCCCGGAAATAAACACCTTCGGATGGGTGATGAAATTTGAAAAATGTGGAATTAAATCGCAAAAAAGCTATATCAGGAACATATATAAGAAATATCAAAAAACCGTAAAGAAGTATACCATAATAGCCATTTTGTGGAAAAATTACATTCTTCTAGCTTTTTTAATGTTCCAAAAACGGGTAATACAGACAGATGGATTATTTAATTTATATCCCACAGTTTTAAATTAGCGGGAAGTACAGGAAATAAATGAAGAAATTTCGTAAACTTACATTTGATTGAATTGATTTGTACTGCTGCGGATGAATTTGTAACTGGTATCCCCAGACTTAGAAAAAATCAAGTATTTCGTACTTGAAACTAGTAAATCTACAATTGATTTGGTTAAAGGACGAAAATCCTAAGATACTCAGGTCCGATCTTATTTTAAGTATTTAAATTTTGAGTCCAAAATTCTTGAGTTTGGAACATGATTTCTTGTAAAATAAGCACGTTGTTCTTGAAATAAGTATATTGATCCTATTTCAAACACATTTTGAACTTAAATTGAGATAAAACTTAATAAGAGACAAAATCATCTCATCTCTCTTCAAACAAGTTCCGAAGATTTTTAAAGCCACTTCATATTTACCCTTATTCAAGTACAGTTTTAATTAATTAAAAAAAAATAAAGCTCTGTGAGATACCGACTTTAAGCGCTCACTTGACTAAATCGATTTCTTGTGTCATTTCGATTAATTTAGTAGTATATACTTTTTATGTGTTACACTTTATATACAGTGTATACCCCCTGAAGATAGCATATGTAGTCGCCATTAATTCAATGAAATTTCTAATAAAAACTATGTTGCATGCTTTTAGGCTGAACCATAAATGATATGCTTATGAAATAAATGGAGATGATTCAATCGCTGGGTTTTATGTTGTAAAAGCTTCAAAGCGTCATACATCCAAATATACATTCATCAAAAATGACTCCCATTTTGCTAACATCTTTTAAATAATTATAATTAAATAATAATAATAAACCTTGCCTCGAGCAATTTGTAAGAAAAACTTGGAAGCTAATAACCAAAATATATACGACAAAGGGAGTAAAGCCAAAGAACAATCTTAGTGGCTTAAAAAATTTTCGAGGATTAGGATTTCAAGGATGACTATAATGGGTGTATATTTGCTATACGTGAGCAGTTTGGCGATAAACTTACTTTTGCTTAGTACTCACAGCTTACCAGCTAAAAAATGCTGTCGAACTTTCCCATGATCAGAAATCTAAATCTATTTTATACAGTCGAGTTTTCATAAATATAATGAACTCTCTCTTTAAAAAGTGTTTTTATATCATCAATAAGGCGAATTTTTCTACAAAAGAATACATTTTTGAACAATACGTTAAGCTTATATAATTTTAGCTCTCCATATAACGAATTAAATGTTTTACGATTTTTATTTATTCACATGGAGGAGGTTACAAAAAAATTTTGGAATACTAGCAAAAAACAGAATCAGATCGAAATGCTTTAATGAGGCCCTATGCTCCAGTGAGAGATACAGGATATGATGATAATGATTACTTAATATTTACATTTTATTAAAAAAAAAATTAAAACATAATTTTGGGGTTTAAGTTTGCAATTTTCAGAGAAATTTAAAATTTTGTTTTGGAAAAAAAGGAATGAATACAAAGTGAAGTTGGAAAAAAGGAAAAAAAAATTGTTACTTAAGATTTCTCTTTGATGAATGTATGCTGTAGAGGGGAAGAACCGTTCGAGATGTACATATGTATGTCTGAAGGCAATAATGAAATAAAAGCTAAAGATTTGGGACAAGAGGAGCTTGCAGCGAGTGCAGGATAATTTAGAAAATTCTCAAAATTCTACGGTATTGCGAGTTCGCTATACGGGAAGTTCTACTGTCTATAAATAGTGTTCTATGAGGTAGAATGGTCTGTGATCCCTATGTAGGAAAGCCCTGATTTGAATAAAGAAGATTAAAATATTGATGCTATAGAGATGGTGTTTACATTAGGAGCGGTTTCCTCCTATTATTCTTAACTCCCAAATGTTTGAGAAGATTTCAGAAGAAAAAAAGTAAACGTGTAATACGTGTAAAAAAATCTACTAATTTATTTCAATATAATAAACTTTCTTAAAACGAACTAACTTTTTGCTGTCATGCAAGATCGCCATAGTACTCTATGATATGGGTTGATCAGTGATCTTCTCACATAAAGCATACGCTTTTTCTCTGCACTGCCAATCGTTCATTTGAAAACTTCCCACACTGAGCCATAAGTGCACACAGTGCTCCTTGTTAGCAGCGTTATCGGGTTGTCCTGGTGACCATTTTTATACCCTGTACCGTATGGTACAAAGGGTATATTGTGTTTGTGCAAGCCGAAAATGTATGTAACGTACAGAAAGAGAAGTCGGAGACCCCCCAAAGTTACCTAAAGTATGACCAGAGTGACTAAAGAAGTCGATATACCCATGTCCGTCTGTCCGTATGAACGCCTAGATCTCAGAGATGGTAAGAGCTAGAGCAACCAAATTTTCAGATAAGATCCCTTTTAATCCATAGGAGACCCCCCATAGGGGTGTTTCAGAGGACCTCGAAAAAAAGCAAAAGTTTTAGATGGATAATTCGTTTGTTTATGAAGATATCATAACCAAATTTGGCAATCGGAAGTTTTTTAGAAACCTTCAGCACTGTACCAAATTTCATCAAAATCGGTTGACTATATCATATATCGATCGGTCGAAAATTTGTTTTTTGTACAAAATTCGTTGTGCTTCGTTTATTTGAGAACATACCGTAACCACATTTGGCATTAAGAAGTTTTTTAGAGTTCCCAAGCACTGTAGCAAATTTGATCAAAATCGGTTGACTATATCATATAGCTGCCATTGGGCCGATCGGGCAAAAAACCTGTTGTGCACAAAATTCGTTGCGTTTCGTTTGTTTGCAATTTTTGCAATCAGATGTCTTTTGGAATTCTTAAGCAATATACCGGACTTAAATGCAGTGTGGTGGTACAGGGTATACCAAAGTCGTCTGCGCCCGACTTTAACGTACGCCATCTTTTGTAAGGCATTGGACGGCCGGTATTTACTGACATTAACGCGCCTTCCACCGCCAAATCATTCCCTGATAACCAAAACCAGTCCTGTTGAAAGCCTTTTGCTTTTAAGAAATTCGAAATTGCATCCAACTCTTTTTTATTGTCGATTGTTAGCAGATCATAACCTCTTCGACGACATTCGTTAAGTGCATCGAACCAATTATATTTTCTATCCCGCAGCCATTGATAGTATTTTTGGACAACGCCATTTGGTGCCTGACTTGCAGCTGCAAGTTCAGAATTTTTGCACATAATTCTACATACTATATTGACTACATTAACCTTAAAAACTTACGCTCCTCTATGCCATAAGAAATCGGTCCAAGTAAGCAAAATATTAAAAAGACTGCTTGGAAATATCTCATGATGCACCTTGAATTGACAAAATTGAAATAAATTACTCGGACTTAATTTGAATCGATTCTAAGGTAATTATGATTGTTTATTTTGAGCAAAATCTGAAAAAGATTTCATAATCGTGAGGTTATCTGTGTCAAAAGATTATTAAAAATATGTCTAGGGACGTATTTGTTGCGACAAGTTTTCGTTGATATTTTAGGGATTGTAGGGAAAAGTTTTATAGGGCCAGAGGCTATAGAGATAGGTTTTGTGAATGTGTCAATATTTCGTTGCTTGTTAGGCTCTTCGGGTGTTTTAAAATTCCATTCTAAATAAAAGAAAATTATTGGTATCTTAAGACTTCTTTTCTCAATTTTGCAAAAATGCAGATACTTTAATTCCATTTTTATACTGATAGTTTTCACGGTACCACAGTCGCTCCGAACAGTGCAACATAGTGCCATGGGTTGGTAACCTTTTTTAACTGTGGGTTAAAATCAAAGAAAATGTGAGATATATTTTCGTATCGAAACTTCTTTTAGTAAATAGTTAGATATATTTTATTAAAAAAAAATAATTACACAGTTGAATGAACACAATTGAATAACCTTAACTTCGATCTCAATGACCCCCTGATGTCGAATTTGTGAAGATAAATTAATTGTTTTAGGCCGAACCTTGTTTAGCTTGTTCTTCTTCTTGCTTAAGACGAGTTTAATTTGTGAAAACATTTGCACACATTTATAAATTTGAACGGAAAATGTAACAAATGGCAAAATATATTTTTTTTAAGATGAAAGCTTTGTAGAATGTGATACCCAACATGTTGACATAATGAAAAGATGATTATTTTCTGGTTTTTCTAAGTCTTTTCGCAATCCTACAATGTCCATTTAAAAAAAAAATTTTATGTTTTTTTTAAATTGTATAAAAAAAAAAGTTTTTGTCAAAAGACGTTAAAAATTTTATTTAATTTAAAACATTTAATAGAATTACACGGTTTTGAAATAACACGATATAGAAAAAAATTAGAAAATTAGAGAGAAAATTACGAGCCAGTTCGTAACTATCGTTGGATCTTAAACTCACTCCTTTTTCTCAAAGAATTAATATGTTTTTATCTACCTGGTCAATAAAAAAATGTACAACTTGTTTCTAAAAATAGGCTGCTAAATATATAAAAATCGGATTAAAGCTTCAAAAGATATTAAAGTCCATTCGCAATAATATTTCAGTTCCGCTGAAAAATTTGGGATTTATAGAAGGCAGTACGTAGAAAGCAGTTTCGTAGCCCCCTAGTTATGTATACGTATGTCTGTACGCCTAGATTTCGAAGACCAAAAGGGACACAATATTTTACCAGCAGTAGCGATATCTCATATGACCTTGAAACTTGTCAATGATATTTTTAACAACTTTTTGAGTTAACTTTCGATCCACATCAAAATCTTTGGAAATTTAAAGAAATTATTAGCATCAACGGCGCCAAAAAAATATATTTTCCAATTGAAAACTGTTTGTAATGCATAGAAGCAGTTTGGAAGATTTTTAGAGTTCTCAAGCACTGTACCAAATTAAAATCATTTTTTTATTTATTTATAAACAGATCCTATCTAATTAAAATTATAGTACAAACCAGTAAAATAATTGTTGTCAACATCGCTTGACTATTTTACATAGCCCCTATAGGATCAAACGGTAACAAAATCGTTTTCAGGGCATAATTCTTATTTTTTTTTTCGATTTTTTATGAAGATATCTTAACCAAATTTGACGATCGGAAGTTTTTTGGAGAACTTATGGTACAGGGTATCTCAAAGTCTTTTGGGCCCGACTTTAACGTACGCTATTTTTTAATTATGTTTCTAGCTTCGTAAAACTGCAATGTTTTGTTAGGTTCATGACAATGCCATATACTTGCTCATAAGTATTACTGTCAAGTTCAAGTTCTAGAATCGTATAATTTGTTGTAACTATCTATTTATACATAGAAGGTGAGATGAGACTACATTATATTACTTGCAACATTAATGCATTGCGAGACATTGGGCACAAGATCAAGATCGTTAATCAGAATAATGTTTATTTTTATGTTTGTTTAAATAAAAAAAAAAAATTAAATAAAATGCACAACAAAATGATAAGTTTATTAATGCCAAAGTATGTTTACAAAAACAAGTAAAAATTAAAAAATAAAACCCGTTTTATTAAAAACAAATTCATTGAGGCGCCTTTTATAATAAATCTAAATCAAGCAGCGCGTCAAAATATAAATAGTATTTAAAAATATATAAGATATTTTATGCAAATTAGTATTGTTCTTCCTAGACAGCATTGTATTTATGTCTGGGCATAAACTTGTTTATGGAATTTTTCACATAATTTGCATTTTTGTTCTAAAACGTTGCCAAAAATTAGTAATTACTTTAATCGACCAGCTATTAGGCAAATCTTTCGAAATGTTTAAAAACAAGTCAACATAAGATGACGCTATACAAAGGCGTAGTTGTCTTATTTTAATGGGAGCGACTATGACTTATTCCAAACAAAGTTTTACTAATATACCATAATTTTTTTGACTAAAAACGAGCCCTGCTTCCTTCTTTTTTACAAACTATTAAGCAATCAAATTAAAAGTAAAAAAAAATTAACTTACACAAATCATAATGTTGCATCCTAAGGCATTTACTGCTTTAATGATTGTAAGTAGCAATAACTAAAATGTTGCATTATTTTCCTATTTTAAGTAGTTCTGAATTATAGACATCAAAATAGGAAGAAATATTTTATTTTTTATTAATTTTTAACTTATTTTTTTATTAAAACTAATAACTAACATGATTTCTTTGATTTTATATATTTTTAAATACATTTCGTTTTAAGTTCGTACACAAGATTAAAGTGTGACGTCATGCGCAGATATTTTAATAAGTTACACAGTGCTATGAATGCTCGAATAGAGGGAGAGAGGGACTTAGAGAGCGCAAAAGAGAGAGAAATTTATCATCCCATCATAAACATGAAATCCTAAACATTTATAAATAGTAGTATTTTGCTTGTATTCATAACAACTTATAAAGTAAACTCTTTCAAAAGAAATTCATCATCCTTTCATAATTCTATTATGAGTGGTATTGATCCCCTAATGTTTCATCTATGTCTGCGCCACTGTCACTACCTACCAATTGTGTGTTCCTGCTTGACCAGATGTCAAATGTCACCGCATTAAGCTACTACTTCGTATGACTTGCAAAAATGTGCTCTAAAAGTTATTTGGTATGCAGCAAAGAAAGCTCTTACATATGACCAGTCATGCTGAGCCCCGAATTTCAAAAGAGCTGCAAATCTAGAAGCTAGAACTCAGCGTTCACGCTCTATCACGTATAAATGGTGCGCTCAAAAATGAGTTTGATATAAAACATAGCACAAAGATCCGAAATGCGCCATTTAAACTAAAATTTTGCTTACCTCATTAACAGGTTTTTCTTTTGGTTGTTTCTATTTTGTTTGCGGGTTTGTTTGTTTGGCGTCATCTGGTTAGCAGCGGTTAAGTCTGTCCAGCTCTCTCTCTTTTTCCAAACTCTCTTTTTGGCGCTCTCTTACACTCGCTCTCTCTCTCTATCGGTTAATGAGCATTCAAAGCACTGTGTCACTTATAAGAATCTCTGCACATGACGTCACACTTTAATCTCGTGTACGAACTTTGAATGAAATGTATTTCAAAATAAATGAAATCAACGAAATAGTGTTAGTTCCTAGATTTATTAAAAAATAAGTTTTTTTTGCTTGTCGCTGCTTACAATTCACAACTTATTAAAGCAATAAGTGCCCTAAGACGCAACATATAATTTGGGAAAATTATATATTTTTTACTATTAATTTAATTTTCTCATAGTTCAAGCTAGTGCTGGATATTACTAACTCGGTCAAATCATTGTTTCGATATATCGAAGTACATTTGGCGGCCATTTTTTTAATGTTTAAATTAATTCAGAGTGGGTTATCTGTTGGTTTGGTTATATAAGTATTTTAAATTAATCAAATGCAATTAACAAACAAATTACATTTCATAGAAAAATAAGCAAAGAAATAACAATCCAAAAGATAAAGCAACAGGTGACAGAGCATCCCTTTAAATCCGAAACAAGGGAATTTTTTTTTTTGTATGAAGTTTTGACTTTTCGTACGAAATTTTTGCATGCTGCGTATGGGTCTTTAAGGAAAACTTAGTTATAATTTGCATATTTACTTAACATTGCACATTATGCCAGGAAGCCAAATTTTTGGCATAAATAGGAAAAATAAAGTTACCGACATGAAATTTGGTATATTAGAACTGAGAAAAAATTTCATTGTGATTTTTTTTTTGCTAATGCACAATTTATAAATATATAATTATAATTTAGTTTTATTTATTCCAATTGATATTTTAGTTTACAAATAATATAAAAACTTCAAATAAAGCAAGGTGCAATCAATTTTAACAGTCGACTTCCATATAATTCCGACGAAAAGAGATTTTCATTTTCGTCTTCAGAATGATCAGTGCCATCATCTATGGAAGTGTTACAATAATCAGAGTGTCACTATGATTAGCTGTAAAATTATCATTATTATTTAGTATATAATTATCACAATTATTTTTAAATCTTTGCGGTTCTAAAAGGTCAATCACAGCTGCCGGTAATGGTTTTTTTTTTGTGCTTTGAGCAAATCTTTTATTTAGAAAGAAGCTGTCGCGTTTTCTCCATGACAACCTATTGGCAATTAGGGATGGGCATCGCGTACTCGAATATCGATATTCAGTATCGATGTGTATCGGATGAAACCGATGTAAACAATCGATATATCGACCAAACAATATCGATATCTCGATATATCGCCCAACAAATTTGTATGAATGATATCAGTTTTAAACTAATAAGTCATACATAAATTCAGACACATACAAATAATCAGTTTATCTGGATTTCTTACAATTATTCCAAAAGGCTGGTGTTTAGTTTAAATTAGAAAGGCTCCAAAGAATCGTCTACACAAGCCAAAGGCCGGTTCCGTTCGTCGGTCATTATTCTCCCAGACGTCGAAACAGCCGGAACAAATATCCTTGCTAGTTTGTAAAGATTCAAGAATTGTGTCGACAGGGGCTCACATATGGTTAGTGGATTGGAGTCCAGCGGAGACTGTTGGTGTGAAAAAAACTTTCATCTCCGTTCTCGCAATACTTTTTGGATCTTCCGTATCTAAATGCAACACAGGATTGCTCACGGCAACAATGTGCTTTCCCAAAAATAATTTTTCTGATGAAATGGTAATGTGCAGCGACTTAGCCAGAATGTTGTTTCCCGACGTCTCCAATTTTTTCCCCGATGCAGTCAAATCTTTTTCTATGCCCAAAGTGGCCATTCCACCTTGCACGCTTAGTTTTGGCGCCGAATTCGTAAATATCGTCAGTATCGGATGAAAATATCGATATCGGATATATCGTCGAACATGGATATCGATACAAAATAGTCGACTTCCAAAGAAAGAATAACGATATTCCGATATATCGATACACTATCGCCCATCCCTATTGGCAATACAGAAGTTTCTATTATTTGGTAACCGTATATCAAAACTTTATGTACAGTTGCCTACTTATATATAAGTTTACTGACAACACTCTTTGAATTTGTGCACATTAATTGCAAGTTGACATGAAATAGCAATTGAAATATTGTGAAAGCATTCTATTAAATTTACATCAAGCCCTAAGATTTCTGCAAACAGCTTAAAATTTGGGAAAATATGTGGAACCAAAGCTATCGAATGAAAAAACCATTTTTAACGATAGCCACTTGGAACTTTTCCATAAAAGTTTTCAAAATTCTGCCGCAAGTTCCTTTGGATATGAATGGTAAAGTTTTTTATTTTTGCATTAATTTCATATTTTTTCTCTACTGAGTTAGTTAGTTTTTAATGAATAATAGACGGGCAAGTTGGTTAAGTTTTCTCTAATTTACGACAACACAAAACAATACACATTCATAACAAATTAACAAATATAAGGAAACACCTCTTTCACATAAAAATTCAGCATACCCGTACCTTTATTTTCCATTATTAATACTTTTTTTAAATTATTAAATATACAAGCTAGCAAAGCGCAGCTGATCGAACATGTAACTTTGAAGGGCTGCCAAAACTTAAGGGTTGCAATAAAATCAAAAATATTTGTGAATTTTTTGTAACTAGGGTATGCACTATAAAATGGCAATGTTAAAAAACGATTTTGTTTCTATGAATTTTTTGAATTTATGCCAAAAAATCGTCTTTCTGGCTTTGTAGTAGAAAGAGGGCTTTGTTGCATGTATCGTTTAAGAAAGGGAATAACCATATTTGAAATTTATTACATCACTCTGTTTCTAACTTTAATTTTTCTGCTTATACACTATTTGGACTATGATTTTAGTTCAATTAACCAGAAAGACCGCTTGCGGTCCTTTAAGTCGCAATTACAAAATCGAATCCTAAAAAAAAACAAGAACACAGGTGGGCGAGCAACGTTACGCGTAAAATATCATTTTACTTAAAAAAATATATTCTCGTTTCATTTGTTGATGCTTACAATTCACATATGGTTAAAGAAGACAATCGTGCCAGCGAAAAGTGTAATATTTAACTTATTGGTGCTTACAATTCACAACTCATTAAAGCTTTAAATGCGTTAAGATGGCACTTTGTATTTTTAAACAGTAGTATTATTGTAATTGATTTTTGTTATTTATTTATTTATTATAAATATCGACATACAGTCAAAACAGTTGATAAATATAAAACAACACAAAAGAAAAGAAACCATAATTAAAACCTATAATAAATAATATTAATTAATATTAGCTATAGTTTTAAAAAAAAAAAAAAAGTCAATGGATCAATTTGTTCGGTAACATATGTTAGTGGTGCTCCTGACCTTCTATTTAAACTTCGCCATTTTCGATTTCTTTGTAAAATTCACCAAATGATTTTTAATTTTTTTATGTTCATCCTTACCGTTCTTTCTTCTATCAATTATATGAGTAAACATATAATACATTCTTTTTACTTTGAGTAAAATCTCCCCGTGCCATACTTCAAACAGAACTTGCTTTTGCGCCGACATTTTTTTTGATTTGATTTATTGATTTAAATGGGGTACAACAAAGTGCAGTTGGCCTTAAATTATAAGAAAAGTTAAAAGAAATATTTAAAATTAAACGAGGAAAATAGATAGATATAAACTAATCCGCGTCGCCAGCCCGTTGGGTGAACTTTTTAGCGATATGCACCGATTCACATCAAAAATTGGCCAGAGACTTGGATTTACAATAACCAAGTGGAAAAAGGAAGTTCAAATAAAATTTAAACATTAAATATACAAAAAAAAAGCCAAAAGAGCCTCATAATACAGGATTGGTCATGGATGCTCGAAGAGGCAAGTCAAGATGACTTAGGATAGAGCACGTGATAGATGGAATAGACCGTTCAAAAGAGAGGAAATTAAAAAGGCTATTGTAATTAGAGCATAGAACTCGGAAAGGATCATGCAGAGCAAAATTTGATCTACAAAGTTGCAAAGCTAAGGGACGAAAATTACGAGTTACTCTGGCAGGTACAACAAAATTAACTTTATTAAGAAGTTCAGTAGAGTCAATAAGGCCGAGTAATAACTTATGCAAGAAGAGTACACCGTGGCATGTTCTACGGTTTTTTAAAGAGGGCAGCTTTATAAGGCGAAGTCTGTCGGAATATGGAGGCAGCCGGATAAGTGGATCCCAATTTCAGCCGCGAAGTGCGAAAAGGAGGAATTGCTTTTGAACAGACTCAATCCTGTCCTGATAAAGGTGGTGAGGGCTCAAAATGCAGGAACAATATTCCAAAATTGGACGGACGAGAGAAATGTAAAGAAGTTTGGTTGTGTAAGGGTCGTTAAACTCTTTAGACCAACGCTTAATAAAAGCAAGAACACCTCTAGCTTTATTTACAATATTGCAAATATGATCGTTAAATTTGAGTTTATGCTCAAACAGTATGCCAAGGTCTAAAACACTCCGGATACGATCCAAGGTAGAGGAGTCTATAGAGTAAGCAGCCAAATGAGGAACAGAACGGTAAAATGTCATAATTTTACATTTCGTCTTGTTTAGAAAAAGTTGGTTGACATTACACCAATATTGCATGCTATCGAAATCGTGCTGAAGAAGTGAATACATATTATTATCATTGTGGGAGTAGGACAAACAAAGTTTTACATCATACGCATACATAAGAATGCGAGAAGACCGGATAACTTGTGGAAGATCATTAATGAATAAGATAAAAAGTAGGGGACCTAGATGACTGCCTTGGGGTACCCCTGACGTGACATTAATTACTTTAGATTCGCAGCCTTTAAAAACTACCTTCTGCACACGATTAGTTAAATAGGATGAGATCCACTTTAAAAGACAAGGCGGAAATCCTAAGCGAGACAGTTTAACTAGAAGAAGGCTATGGTTTACTGAGTCAAATGCCTTACTGAAGTCAGTATAAATGACATCAGTTTGCATTTTGCTAATAAAACCATTGTTAATAAGAGAAGAAAGTTCTAAAAGGTTTGTAGTGGTGGACCGACGTTTTACAAACCCGTGTTGGGAGTCAGATATTAAAGAACGACAGTGGTGTTGCAATTGTGAAGTGACAATCCTTTCAAAAACTTTTGGAATTGATGAAAGCTTGGCAATACCACGGTAGTTCTCAATATTTGACTTGGAACCTTTTTTATGAAAAGGGATAATGAACGATTCATTCCAGATGGCTGGAAGATATGACAATTTTAAGGATGTGCGAAAAAGAACGGATAACGGCGTGGAAAGGGAGCCGGCACAATGCTTTAGAACACAACTAGGAATAGCATCAGGGCCAGGAGAGAAGGAAGATTTTATGGACATAAGAGATTGTAAAACGTCGGACTCTAAGATTTGTGGAATAGCAATAAGGTTTGAGCTAGGAAGATTAAAAGGATAGTTGAGGTTAATGCTATTCGGATTGACAGAGTAGGTAGTTTGAAAGAAGTTCGCGAACAAGTCCGCGATTTCATAGTTTTTAGAAGAACATGCATTATTATAGTGTAGCGATGCAGGAAAAAGGGAAGACTTCCGTTTAGAATTAACAAATGAGAAAAATTTCTTAGGATCACTACGGAAGTTGAGCCTACAACGGGCTAGATAATTATTGTAGCATGTTCTATTAAGAAGAATAAACTTGCTGCGTAAGATAGAAAACTTAGAGAAGTCGACTGTAGAACCACTTTTCTTAAATCTTTTATAAGACGAAGACTTACGATTTTTTAATTCCCTAAAACGCAAAATTATTTGAATTCCGGCAAATAGTGGCAGCTGATAATTTACATTCTCGATGGACAGTACTAACAAAAAAACCAAGAATCAATTTTACTCTAAAGAAAATACAGTATATCGAAGAGGGTTTTTAAACTAGTAATTATCACTAATACACACAGGTCACAGACATATATTTTTAATTAAATACATACCTTTAACTTTTTTTTTCGAATAAAAAGATTAGACGATATTCGAATATTTTTTTTTTTTTTTTTAATTTAAAGTTTACTATTCAAAATTGCTAAAACAAATTCTCGCATATGCAAACTTTGAAAGCTCACAACTGCGTGAATTTGAAGAGTCATCGCAAAAAAAAAGAAACCCAAAAATCTTTTATTCTATTAGCTATCGAAAAAATAAAAAATATCGGCTTAATTATCAAGTTTCAAAATTGACTTTTGCGGCGCTAGGAGCTTCATTAGCACCACTGTGCGATGTGCTCCGAATATTTTATTCGGTTTTGAAACCGAATGTTTGTTGGCCCAATTTCAACAAAACGATTTTTATAACAAAGTCATTTATTATTATTTATAATTTATTGTTTGCCGTTTAGTGACAAAGTAGCGCTGCAACATTTCAAACAAGGTATTAAATTAATTATTATCCGCCGTCATATAAATATTTTCATACAAAATTGTACCATGACCTTGAACTAATAAATACTATATGTTGCAAAATTATTTATTTTAAAAATTGCCTTGGCTGATTCTAAATAATACCAAAAAAGACTCCATTGGCTGCTGCGTACAGGCCTTTAAAAAAAAAATACAAATTTGTATTGCACTGGTGAATACACAGCTGAACGCATGCTACTTGCGACTCTGCTGTGACGTCACTCACAACTTTGTGCAACGCGTAACCTAACGCTCAGCAAACCCTGGTCTAACCAGCTCTCTCCCGCTCTCTTTCACACTCTCTTTTATGCTCTCGCCATTAGTGGACAAACGAGTGTGCAAAAACCGGCATGTTTAGGTACGTCATAGTAAACACGGCGGGTTCCAGCTGTTGAACGCTCAAACCCGAAGCGAACTGCGCATAACATTGACAAACGTTGTGCGTGAAAGTTGTCTTCGTTGTTTTCGGAAAAAATAATTTTAAAGATTATTCGCAAAAACAACTAAAACCAATTAATTTGTGCCATGTTAAACAAGTTAATAATATTTAACAAAAAACAACTTGGCTCATTAATATCCGATACCGTTATAGAAATTAAATTAAAAATTTTATAATAATAAATACTGAAGAATTCGGGAATAAACGCGAAAACAAGCGCTAAAATGATTTTAACTGCGTCGATGGTCTGCCAGATAGAGCAGCTGCTTTGTGCGCCCATAAGTTTTGCGGTCTTTGCCTTCCTATGCATGGCCTGCACCATGGAAGTGGTGCTATTGAAGATGACCAGCAGTGCGCCAGTTTTTGAGCGTCATCTTGAGGATTTGGATGATGGCAGCGAATATGAGGAGGATATATACTATGAGAATTTGGAGAACTACTATCAGCATTGGGCAAGGAGGCGTATGCGTTATCGTCAGCGTCAAGAGCGGCAGCGACAACAACAACAACAAATGTTTATAACACAACAATAGGATAGTGTGTGTGTATGAATGAGTGTTGACTGAATTAAGTAATAAGTTATGTGTACATATATAGTATATAATTAAGCATATATGTGCTTGTACATAAGGCATAGAAAGTGTAAAGCTTTGCTTAAATTTTATTGTAAGCCAGCGGCGGCTGCCTGCTGGGGGGGGTCAGTACGGTGCTCTCCCGATTCCAAAGGAACTGTTTTGAACACTCTGTGCGTAAACCCCCTGTCGACAACTTTTTCTTGCTCCGCCCCTGTAGTAAGCTAAGAAATTTTACGAATCAAACTCAAACCAATTTGTATCTTTTTGTTATTTTGAGCACGCTTCAAAAGTCGAGTGCCGAAAGCAATTGTTTTGTATATTCATATATGTTTACTATGTAATAAACGTATGTATAGCTTTTATAATTGTGCAATCTAAAAAGTAAATAACGTGCAACGTTTTGTAAAAAAAAATTTAAGCGACTTTGAATGCAACTAAATAAATATCAGTGCTGCAAGCCTGAGAATTTTACAAGAAGTCAATATGCTTCAAGTTCTAGAACTACTATGAGCCTCAGAGCACAGATTTGTATTCGAAGTTCAAAAAAAGATACTTTTAAAAAACCTATAAACTAAAAAACGAAATGTGTCTGTATTTTATAAACTAGTTGTGAATATATTTATTTAAGACTTAAAAATATTTGAATTAATTTTGTTTTTTTTTTTTGTTTTATGTATGTTTAAAATAATTTCGATTAAAAAAAAGTTTAAAATATATGAATTGTAAAAGTTACTACATAAAACCTTTTTGTTAACTGGCAAATATTATTGTAAATTAATTTATATTTGGTATTAATACCATGCTAGTAACAAGTACAGAGTAATAAACTATATCCATTATATTATGAGTACTCATGATCCAACAATTAGAAGGTTAAGCAATGCGCAGGTACGTTATTCGTGTCTCTCTGAAATTAAGAGCACAGGTTGCATTTTTGTATGGTAACTATATGATATAGTGAACTAATTTTGATCAAACTTGGCACAAATGTGAATAATAATATGTACTATAACCATAACCAACAATATCATGTTTAAACTTATGCTAGGTTTAGTCTTAGTCTTAATATTTATGTGAAGTTTGATCAAAATTAGTTCACTATATCATATGAATGATGAATGAGATCAAAGAGAATTCGCGCTTCTTGCCGATTTAGTATAGCACAACGACTAGTTTGATTCTTAGACCCAATCGGATGCCTAAAAGGGGCTCGATGAATAAGGAACAAAAAACTGTACGCAACCCTTTTTGCAAAATAATGATGCAGATCGATGAAGTAAGCAATGAAGCAATCGTTCAAAAATTTTTAGTACTTTCATCACTATTAAATAAGTTTAAAAATTAAAATTTTTTTTTATTAAACCGCAACGTTCTTAAGAAAAAAATTATTTGATTCAGTTTTCTTCCAGAGGTAAATATTTAAAAAACAGAATTTTATTCAATATTTAAAGTTTCTGCAAACATATTTAAAAAAAAAAGGTTTATATTGAACCACAACCTTTTTAAAACAAAATTATTCGGTACAGGGTTTTTCCCGAAGCGAATGTTAAAAAAAAACAGTGTTCGAAAAAAAGTTGCATACCGGCGCTCAAACAGCACAACAGATGACGTAATTTTTAGCTGAGATTTAGATGGAGATTTGGAAATTTTATGAAAAATTTAACGTTTGCAAAACCATTTTTGAAAGAAAATTATTTATATTGAATTGTGTCCTAAGGAATTTGGTACATGGCTCGACTCGAGTTAAAAAATTCAGAAAAGGTGCGATTCGTTGTTTGGTTCAGATGACAACAGTGTTCGCATATTCAAGGTTTGAATTTGGCCAGGATTGACGAAAAAAAAATGTATATAGAAAATAATTAATTACATAAAAATTAAAATAAAAGATAATTTTGTGTCTAAAATCGAACTCAATTTAAGAAGAAAGAAATTCGGCACTGGTAATAAATTCAAAAAGGTTCGGCTTGTTTGTTCTAAATCTAAAGAAAGTTCGCATATTCGCAATGAATTTTCGACCAGGCCATAGGATTGAAGTGAACAATGCTTATGTGAAATTTTTTGAAAAATGTTGTCTTTACATTCGGATTATTTGTAAGAACAACGTCTTTTTGCTCAGGGTTCGCCTCGAGGTAAAAGATTAAATGGTAGTTCGGTTCGTGGTTTGGTTCTGATCCTGCCAATTTTCGCATATTCGAGAATCGATTTGGTTCATGCTTGTCAAAACTTTAATAGAACATTTTTTTTCTAGAATCCAACTCGTTTTAAGCGCATAGTAAAAAATAAAAACAGGTTCGGTTCTAATTAAAACCATGTTTTAACCGAAATACAGCATATAATATTTATTTTATTTCATTTTTTTCGAGTTAAAAATTAGTCATCGGTTTGAATTTTCGGTCGATCGTATTCAATATTTGTTTTCGATCAGGCACTGGGCACTTGATGCAAACAATGCTTATAAGAAATTTTTTCCAAAATGTTGCCTTTATACAAAATTTTGTATTTAAAATCTTTTTTAAAAAAAAAAAGTTTATCGTTACAATATTCATCTCGAAACAATAATTTCTATATCCGATAAGGCAAAGAATGCTTAAATGAAACTTTGACTTTTAATATCGAATTGAATTTTCAAGTAAAAAGTGATTGGTTCGGTTTGAAATAAAAATTAAGAAAAGAAAATCTTCTTCTTTATAAGGTTCAGATGGAATAAGCTGAGCGTCAAAGTCGTCTTGTTTTGTAGCCCTGATAAAAATGGCAATCATGCATGCCTAATTTTAAGGCAGATTTCGATAAGTTAAATGCGGTTTCGATTAAATATTGCAGTTTATCGTTATCGCTAGTCTTATAAAATATTGTAGGCCTCAACAAAATGAAATTCGCAATTAACATAAATATTACTAAATAATAATTATATTTTCATAGATATAGCATAAGTCTGATAGTATTAAGCCTTGGTGGATTGTTTGTTTCTTTAAAAAAAAAATGCATTAAATATATTATTGTATTATTTTAAATAAAACTAAAAATTTGTAAGCCCGCTCTCAATAAATATGGCTTTCATTTCGCTTGGGTCATAACTGGTTTGTGGCAAGTGCAGCGCCTTCCGCATTTTGAAAGTCTTTGCAACCCAACCATATCGTAATGCCGAGAGTGTGAAAATTTGTTGTGGCAAACTGCAACAAAGTGTTGCATAATTTAAGCAATTTGAGAGATTTGGTGGCTACCTCAGCATTAATGGCAGTCGATAAGGTAAAGTTTATTGAACCAGGAAAGCAAAAAACAAATGCTCGATCAAATTGATTTTTAAAAACTTCATTAGTTATTTTCATCTTAACTAATTAATGAATTTTTAATAATTAATATGAATCAGTTGTGAATCATAGTTAGTGTTTTATTAAAACTTAAATATTCGGGGGCTTCTTGGGTGACTAACTAGGCTATAAAGATTTAATTTTATTTTGTTTTTGTTTTTAAATTTTGTTTGTGTTAAATTAAAAATGCAGCATTTTGTTTTGAAAGAAAAACATTGCGCATAGAAAATTGAAATGATGAAATTTTGGTATTTAGTTAAAAAAAAGGGTCGTAATAAAAGATTTTACAAGAATTGTGTGTTATTTGGGCAACGAAAAAACTTAGCTAAAAAAATCAGCATGTTTAAAAGTTTTAAATTAAAACTCTCTTTTAAAATGTTTGAAGAAAAAATATGCAAGAATGAATGAAGAAAAATTATTTGTTTTTTCTCAAATTTTCAAAAATACAATTATTTTTTTAAAACTCAGTTGCCTAAAAATATGGGTTCCCCAATCCAGACTGAACCGCTGAAAAGAACATTGACAGGCCAGTTACCCAGTCTTATGACCAATTTTGATCCTTTTTTGAGTTGTAAGTTCTGGCCCGTTCTTCTTTTTAGTTGTTTGATCACATGGCTCTTTAATATATTTTTCGCCAGGCAGTGTCGTATGGCCAATTTCGGCTCTCATATTGGTCGGACTTTATCATCTTTTCGGTCTTCTGATTGGATTATTGTTAAGTAGATTTTTCGCCAGCCTATTACGATGCCTTTCAAGCCGTGCGTGCTTGTAAATTTGGAGCTCTCTCGTGGTGCAAGGTCGAATTTCTTACGCAAAATTCGCAACCTGAGATAAGGCGAAAGGTTTTGCTTTGAAATGACTGAATATGTAAGTGAATCGAGCGAAACGCCATACCCCAGATCTGGATAGGGTAGCTCGAGTACCTTTTTTTTTTTGAAAGGGTTCAGGGCAATATTCCACCTGTGAATCGAGCTTCCCAGCAAGTGGATGTATTCCTGAATCCCATCAAATAAAATTTGTGTTTTCGCCATATCTTAAAATCCTTTTCATAGAAAAATTTTACTACGGAAATAAATGTGAATTATTAAGGACAACAAATTTGTTAAAGAAGCTTTATAAAAAGATTACTCGAAACGCTTGTACTTGGGAACTCCAGACATAACTTAAGGACCATCATCTCTTGATTCTGCTTTGTGAAGAAATCAGAAAAGTGTTTGATCTTTAAAGACAAGTAGCTACTGAGAGGCTACGTTATACTCTCAAAGTTACGTCTTTGCGTTTATACCAATTCTTCTAAGTATTAAAGTGTCAGTCAGTATTGTTGAATTGAGCAATCGTAAACTATACTTAAAACAGACTAGAATAGTCTGCAAATTTCGTTTGGCATTTAGAATAAATGCAAAATTAAGTCAAAAGTTTATTTTTTACGCATTCTAAATTCTTCATACGATTAATCAATGGAAAATACGAATCTTAAACTTAATCAGGCTTGAATTAGCAAACAACTTTCATAGAAAAGGCACAAAAAATATTTACAACATGCAGATGACATTTAAATTAGCAGACAATGTATACTTTTTTGCTTACATTTAGTTTTTTGACATTGGCCACCCAATACTTTTGAAGCAACAATATTTATACTCAACACAGACCCTGGTTTTCATATCAGAAGACTGAAATTTTAAAACCTTTTTATTTTTTTTGGGTACCCGCAAAACTCTCCTCGTAAGAAATCAAACTCAATTTTGGCCAAAACTTTTCGAGCAACAATCATAAAAAATAATCTTAAAAGAATCATTTTTTTATAAATCGGCTGTGCTCCGGAAGACGAAAACGAAAACTTGTTCTTTTGTAATTGTTTCCAATTCCATACTTTTGAACCTGTTTCAAAAACCTTTTTAATTAAAGTAGGCGGATTAAAACCACAAAAAAAAATTCTTTTTGGTGAAATTGGGTGCACTATCCATCATGGTTTTAAAACATATCGTCATATTCGTTTTTCGGAGCACGGCCGTATATATTTATTATGCAAATAATTAAAAATACAGATACGGAAACAAAATTTCTCCAGTTAATCCTACTTAAAACCATTCTTCGTATTTCTTGCCATGTTCCATATTGTCGGTCTAAAGCATGTAAAAATCTTAACCAAGTGGCCCGTGTTCGCCCAGGTCTACGGGGGCCTTGCGGATTCCATTCAAACAACATTGTCGCCATTTCTGAATCTTATTAAAGTTAAAGATAGAACATCTTTAATTTTAATCTTGAATCTTAGGACCCCTAAAAATGATCTGAGAAGGTTAAAGTATGGTGCTGGGAGCCAATTCTTGATTATAACCAGAAGTCAATCTAACCAAACTCTGTGCCTGTTTGAGAGCAATGAAAACTCCAAAACAGTGCTCCTTGAAGATGGTTTGATACTCTGTGCACCTGTTCGACAGTGCCGTGATCTTTTCTAGGCTCAAATTGATGGTCAGAAAGGAATTCGCTCTTTTCGACCATCCTTTTGACCATCAGTCTCTCCCGAACTTTAGCAAGTGTGAAAAGAAGACTGATAGAGCAGTAGGACCCATGGTCACTCTCCTGTTTACCGGGTTTTCGAATCATGCCTATACAGGCAACCTTTCATTGGACAGGGAAGGGCTGCGATCTAATTATGGCATTCAAAGTCAATCTGGTACAAGGAGAGCTTTTGTAGGCAAGGCTAGAGTAGCATGAAATATGCCGTCATGATCCTGAGACTGTTGAGGTCATTGATTATTTGGAGGCCTCTTTATATAGGGTTTTTTTAAATGTAATTAAGAACTTCGGAAGTTACATAGACACTACAACAACCAAAATTGTTAAGTAGACTCATTTAAGATATGCTTCAAGACTTTTAAAAATAGCTAGATTGCTGTAGAAATAAAGATAAGTACAGGGTAATCATAGTCGTGATCTACGAGCGGGTTCCGAGCAAAATTTTATAATAAAAATTGCTGCTTGATTTAAAGCAGTTTGTTAAGTTCAATATTCCATTCACCAATTCATCAAAGAACTTGGAAAGAAACGCTTATTAACCTAATTTATTGACAGTCTTTTTTTTATTTCAAACAAGTCTTCTACGCTTTGTCTCTAAAATGTGCTAATTTAAACAATATTTTATCTCTATTTCAGTAAAATAGTCGATAAGAAGCCGAAAAGAGAGGAAACTCTCGAAGAACACAACTGCAATGTCTGCTGTGCGGAACTGGATACAAGCAGTACCAAGAAGTAAGTATCAGATTTGCTATGTAGCTTGGAGTATCTAGATACTTATGAAGACACTTAACTTTCCTCCAACAGTTACGTCACATGTTGCACATGTGGCAAATATGTTTGCCGCAGCATTAAATGCGCCGATTGGTTGCCAAAGAATGCGCAATGGGAATGCGAATTGTGTCACAGTTCCAAGGAATCGATGGCACAGACCTCGTCCTGGGTGGCCGAACAAATGTCCTTTAATCAGCACAAATTCGTCTATCCTATGCGTGCGCGCAGTGAAATTTATATACCCATAGGTGACAGAAATGATAACACAATGCGTAAGTACTTGTTGAAAATACATTATTGTAAATTTTTGATAAATAATATATTTTATATAATTTCTTTGCAGACTTTGAAAGTGTTAGCCAAATTGGTGCAATTAGCACGGCCATAATGGGCGCTGATGAGCGCAGTAAAATTCGCGAATATGTTGAAGAAATTGTATCGGAAATGCTTGGTGGCAGCTTGGAACACATCAAAGTGGGACAATTGTCTAAAAGTGAGAATTGTAAGTACTTAGATTGGATTAGTTTAAATTTGATTAGTTCAAATGCAATTGTCGGTTCATTCAATGCACTCAGCAGCATTCAATTGGCTTAGCAACATGGTCTGGCAACATTGCTTAGCAACATTTGTTGCTAGCCAGAAGAACAAAATTTATGTTGCATACTTTTAGTTGTATAAGAAAATAATAACTATTGCATACTTTGTGTTGCTTGATACAAGCCAGGGAATCAAAGCGAAATTTTTAGGTCTGCGGAAACAAAGTCAACTAAAAAACGATTGAATAAAATTTATGTTTTTTGAAGAAGAACAGCACTGCGATTCTTGGGATATATTGTGAGTTTAAAGCTTTCACTGCCCGTCTCTTTCCAAAAAAAAAAACACACATTTTCCTAAACAGCACACAGTTGTCTGGCCTGATTCTTTGCCCGCTAAAGTAGTATTTCCCACTACTGAGTATGAGAATTCATTCTCGAGTTCATAAAAACTGAGTTTATAAGTCCCAGCTCTCAAAAATCTCTCTTAAGTAGTACTTAACTTGAGTTACCTTTTATTCCTTCAGAGGTATTTAAAAAATCTCTTTTAATCGAATCCCAACCTATTCTTTTGGAAAATGTGAAACTTGACAACTAGCATTGAATTCCCAGCTCTCCAAGAGCCAAGATGGTCGTCTTCTTTTAAGTCAGTCAGTCGTTTTTCCAAAAATCATTTATAGCCGAATCGCAAACTCTCCTTTTAAAGTTCATGAAACTTCAGTTTGTAAAGGCTGGCTCTCTAAGATGTCCCTATTCCTTTAATAGCGTTCCAAAAATTCCTTTGAATTGTATCCCATTCTATCCTTTGAGTGTGCCAGACAGGCTGCTTCGAAAATTTGCAGTGTCGCAGAAACATTTCTATCTAATTTCTTTCCAAAAGCAATCTTTGCCAGAAATATCTTTTAGGCCTTAGTTAATGTAATATGAAAACTTTTTATCGACAAGTTTTGCAAATAAAATCTATAACGAAATCTATGGCACTTCACTGAGTACTTGTCTTGGCTGCCTGAGCCTCTGCCTACCGATCCTGGCACATAAATCGTCTGGATCTGACTTCTCGAAGGGAGTTGCTGCCCATTTGTGTGATTATCTTGACTGCCTCAGCCGTGGCACACAAATCCAGTCAATAATCTCTCTTCTCCTTTAAGTAGTTGCTCAACTTTATGCCTTCTAATACCATATAATAGCTCTGGGTCTATAAGGAGACTTACAGCACCATCTCAAACTAGAGCAAGTCCGTCCAGAGAATGTTGCTGCGGTTTTTGACAATCATTTTAATTTGATTCAGGCCTAGAGAACAGGATTATCTGCCTTCTGATGGAACAGCTCTTTCCTCATTCTGACATCTTCTGACTATATTTATGGCATAACTGCTAAAGGCATACATTTAATCTTGAAAGTTGCCGGGAAACATAAACAAATATAGAACAATCTTTATTGGCAATATTCAAAGTTCCAGATGAACCACAAACTAGATCTACATTCCGAAACTAAAATAGGCGCAGCACTATCTCGGTTCCTATTACTTAAATACCAGACTTAAAAATCCCCATCTGAGGCCCTATGCTCCATTAGGAGAGAAGGACGACGGAAATAGTAGAAGTAAAAAAGCCAATCAGCATTCTTAGCTCAAGGAATAATTTGTACACCCACAGTGTAATGCCCTTGAAAAAGAATGGCATTACTCTTTGGCAGCTATGGAAACTCGGTGCTCGAATTATCTCATTTAGAACCATTCCTAATAAGGTTTATTTCGGAAATAGAAACAAGGATCACAATGCATTGCTTCACTCACAACATTATTATGATTAAGACCAAGGTTATACAAGTTTACTTATACAAACGTACTTTTTTCAAGAACGTCAGAAGTCGATAAAATCGAGGTTTATTAAAAAAAATTGTAACTTTTCCCACTTCTCGGTAGACGAACATTCGATTGTAGTCTAAATTTTTTTACACTTGTTGCCAAATTTATTGTCATGTTCAGCGATTTAGATTTTTTAGGGTGACTAAATGAAATTATATTTTTTAATTGAATTGATAAAAATCATTAGTAGTTCACAAAATAGCAACCTTGTGCTATGACTAATTGCATATAACCTTGCAATCCTGTGCTTGGACAAATATTATGGGACCATTAGCGCGGTGTGGCACGGCGCGTTGTTGTGGTGAAGCTTCAAAACATAGCGATGTCTGCGCAATATTTTAAGCCCGTTCAAGTGAAAACTGGCATTCATAGTACATCCAGGGGGTACAAACTCGCTGTGAACCTCACTACGGCGTTCAAAAAGCAGCTGAGCATGGATTAGACCCATGACTGGCTCAATCCACCTTAGATCAAGACGACACTTCTTAAATAGGATTCACGGAATTCGATGTGCTTACTATCGGTCTCTTTCGCGCTAAAGAAAGTCGTCCTACTTATTCATCCTACCCAGTAAAGGTCAAACGCGTTATAGTGTACTTGGCGAAAACACAGACCCATATTTCATCACCATTTATGCCCCTCCATATTGTCATTGACGTCACTCAACAATTCCTTAGCAATGCTCATGCGACGTTTCTTTGGGCTCCACAAGTTTCATGCTGAAAACATTCGAAAATTTTCATGTCATCAGGCAAACGAGGTGTCGATATCTTCAGCAGCTGCGCTTATACGAGGTGTGTTCAATAATTAAGGTGACTTTTTATTTATTCTTTAATATTCATGTTGTTCTCTTCAATGTAATTGCCCTCAGATTTTAATACACCAGAGCCACAATTTTTGGTATAACATTAAGCTCTTCAAGGGATGCAGTTTTTATTTCCTTTATCGTTGCAATCATGTGTCCTTTCGTGGTTCCTTTCAGTTTTGAGAACAGAATTTTTATCAAAAAAAAACATAACGCACAAGTAGGAGCTTCCAGAGCTACTGAACGAAGCTTCTTTCAATCAAAATTAGGCTGTTTCGGAACAAACTTCGTTGACACTCGTCTCATGCACAAATAAGCGTAAAATTTTGCCAAGTGAGATGTCAGCGTGATTAGCAACTTCTGTAATAGTTTTTCGTCGATGCTCTAGCAACACCCAACCCCAAAAACCTCCCAAATCGAAGTATACAGAAACCCGACGTGATAAGGTACTTTTGACGTCGGAATCGCGTATAACAAACACCGGTCTCAAAAAATAAAAGGTTAGGATAGAAAATAGACCCATTGGACCACTTCTTCAAGATAGTTTTTTTTTTGTGCGGCTGCGTAATCGAGAGAGCGTAGCCCGTAAAACTTGAAAAGTGAGCCTAATTTTCTCACACCTCGTATTGATTAAACGATTCTTCATAATAATTTTCTGCATTCCTCAATATTTGCATTGGTTTTTGCAATGGTGGGACATAAAGGTTGCACATTTTCATTGATATCTTCTCTGCCTCTCTTCTCTCACGGAGAGAAATTGTACCAAATTGTTTTGAGAGAGTGTATAAGAGTGTACCAAATGTCTACGTTTGAAGTGCTTTTTTTACTTTTTCACTCAAAATGTCGCCATTATATTCAACGAAAATAAACGAAAAATTCTAAATAGTTGATCATATCAGATCATATCAACAAAGTTATGTTGGGAGCAAGTGTACTACAGACCTCGTCAGGTGCGTATCCAGAATTTGGTCTTAGGGGGGTTCTTCACTTCGAAGTGTATACAAACATATCAGAGCTCGCAAAAGACTGTCAACCCTTTTTTCCAACTTTTGGGGGGTCCGGACCCGAAAACCCTCCGTGGATCCGCCAATGGACCTCGCACATAACAGTAAATAAATAAATAAATTTAATATGATAACATCGATTAGTATTTAAAAAATTTCGCTTTGATTCCCTGCGCTTCGTACGCATTCCCCTCTTGCACTCTCTTGCAAAAAAACACAAAAATCAAAACAAACCAAATTTCAACTGCACACAGACCTGCAACTCTTCGAAAAATACCACGCAAAACTGAGTAACCTGCTTATCAATGTGGAGAATGCTTTGTGTGCCCGTGCGCTCAAAGGAGGTAAGTGTTGGTGCATCAACTACGTAGTAGCACGTCATCTCCACGTATATTTGTGCATGCTCTTCAGTAGCAGTTGAAATTGTGTGAACACCTTAAACTTTTCTTTAAGAGTATCTATCTATGCCTAGAGTTGTATTTTTTTTTTGTTGTTGTTGTTAAATGTTTTTTATCTAACAGCTATGATTCATGGCCATAAAAAATTATACGTATTAATGGAAATGTCGCAAGCTTTAAATTGTAGCCTTTGTATAATCGCTACGTATGCGTTATATTGTTAGAAGCAACCAAACTGATAAATGTTATTTAATAGAAATCTAGAAAGAAAATTTAGCTACGCCCTTGAAACAAAACTGTAAAATGTATTTATTGTTTAACAAAATAATAGTTATTTAAGAGGGCTGCTTTTTAAGTTTGCAGAGTACATGTGTAGAACAAAACATTATCGCTCAATACTTTGGAATGATGAAAAAAAAACAGTCATTCATATTCCCGCAAAGTTAGCAGTCAACCCTCGCAATAGAATCAATAATATAAGAGTCACATAAATGACACATACAAATCGCGGTCAACAACGTTGATCGATAACGCATAGCGCTTGCCAATCTCTTAGAATAGAAGAAGAAACTAGCTCAGTGATAAGCACGCAGCCAACGGGTGTACATGTAAAACATTATACTATGATAAGCAAATATGCCATAATAACTGATAGAACATAACATAAAATATACAAATATTTTACAACTGTTCAGTGACAGTTGTTTTAGATGACACACACGCAAATAATAATCATACGCACTGTAAGCCCCAGGGCACAAGCCACACAACAACAATTGCTCACAAACTGGTTTCCGTTTCGAAGTGAACCTTAGAGACGTGCTAATTGTTGCTTTACACGGCAACTTTCAACAACTTGATTGACTTTGCTCCATACGAGAGCGTAACGCTCCGAAAGTTGGTCTTACAAAACAAACCTATTACAGGCCAAATTGTTGCCAAACTACTGCACGCAAGTTCTAAAGCTAAACGAATAATTTTGGCTAATAAATCATATGATTTTGGCAAATTAAGCTACTATGTGTAAGCCTGAAAGGCGGCTATTATCGACGGAAACTATTTTGTTATTATAACTTGAAATTAAACGCACATTTTGTTAGGAATATGAGTGCTGTACTTTTCGAGCCAAGTATTTAGAAGAGAAGCAACCGGAAAACGCCTCGCAAAACATATACCCTTATTACCAGTTCGATAAAAGAAAAATATGTGACTAACCCGAAAGAAGGCAATTATTTTTAGACAAAATTATTAAAAATCAAGAGCGCTGTGAGCGTAATTTTCAAAAAAAATGTCAAATGTTAACCGTTTCAAAAGACGAGAACCACTCAATCTTGGCTTCAAGATAAAACTGCTTATGTGCAGTTCAACAAGCTGTTTGGCAATGTGATATTTACTTTACCGATTTGGCTTTGCTTCGAAACTTAAGTCGAAAAACATTGCTTACTTGCTTGAAATTATACTGCTTATATACAGTTCCACAAGCAGTTTGGCAATATTGTATATACAGCCATTGCTTAACCGATTTGGCGGGGCCTTAAAAGCATTTGTGAATGTCTTTAGGTCCATTTGCTATAAAATAAGGAGACACATAAGGATTTTATCTCCGTTTTTGTTTCAAGACCAAGCTGCTTGTTTTCGGTTTACAAGCAGTTTGGCAATATGATATTTACAACCATTGATTAACCGATTTGGCTGTGCTTCGAAATTTAAATCGAAAAAACATTTTTATTTAAAAAGATCTTTTATTCGATTCGCTAAGAAATAAAAAGATACGCTACGATCTATGTTTTTGTTTGGAGACCAAGCTACTTTTTTGCAGTTTATCAAGCAGTTTGGCAATACGATGCTTCGAAGCATTACTTAACCGTTTTGGCGGGGCATCAAAACTTTAGTCGAGAAATTTTTTAAATTTCTTTAAATCCGTTTGCTAAGGAATAAAGAGATACTTTACGTCTTACCTACGTTTTAGTTTCAACAACAAACTACTTACATGCAGTTTAACAAGCAGTATGGCAATATGATAAGACGACCATTACTTAACCGATTTGGTTGTACATCGAAACTTAAGTCGAAAAGCATTCTAAAATATCTTTAAATGTATACGCTAAGGAACAATGAGATACGTTACGATCTTACCTACGTTTTAGTCTTAAAATCAAACTGCTGATATGCAGTTCAATAAACAGTTTGAAAATATAATATTAACAACTATATGCAATTTGGCTGTTCTTCGAGATACTTTACCAGCTAATCAACGATTTTGCATCACGATCAAACTGCTTGTATGCCGCTCGACAAGCAGTTTTGCAAATATGGGCTTCGAATCTTTATTGCAGAAAATGCTTTATTACTCACGATCAATTTTATACATTGTCAATATGAGCAGGAACATCATGATGATGCCATAGCTATTGCTCCATAATGCCCGAAATATTGAGGAAAGGTGTGTGTCCAATGCCGATACATTGCGGCTCCACCACTTTGTTCGGGGGCTTGTCAATCTCCTCAAAGACATTTGTGTCGTCCCCCAGGCGAAGCCTACGTAAATTTAGGTAGTGTTGCTTTTGTTCTTCAACACGTTTGTGTAGCTTCTCTAAGCGACCTGCCAGGGACTTAAATGATTCGTGTAGCTGAAGGCAGCCGCGTCTCACGTCCTCGCACGATATATTTTGAGCACTAGCCAAGGCGTGCATATGCTGTTCGGTGAGCCTTTTGTGTTGCCGAAATGAAATCCATTGCTGCTCATATCTGGCCACAAGACACTTTAAATATTGAAGGGATGCATTGTATTCAAATTGCAGCCCGCCTGGCGTGACGTGTACCATCTCCAAGAATTTTACGTTCTCTGCTGTCTCGCTGCGTAGTAATTTGTACTGCTGCTCGTTGGTATCAATAGAGTTGGACATGTTTTGCAGCTCCGACTTTAAGTTTATAATATCGTGACTGACTTTGCTGAGCTTCGACGCTGCGGCTCTGCTAATGTTCGAGGAAACAGTCTTTTGGTCTTTGATATATGACTTTAGAGCATCCACACTGTTGACAAGTTCATCAGGCACTTGTGACTCTTTGATCTTCAGCTCATCTTGCGTACAATTTGCGTCGCTACCACCCAAGCCAACAAAGATTGATGGAGCAGTAGCCTGGGGTATACCTGATACGAGAGCATTGCCAAAGATGCCGCAAAGTTGTGTGGCTGGCGCCGAGCCGCTGTCCAATGGAAGACCCGTGTTAAATGGCTGCGCTGTTGTGGTTGGTTGAGGTTTATTAAGGGCAAATGCTCCTACACCTTGTCCAAGTATTTCTGGCAACATAGTCGGGGTGGCCGGAGCTGTTGGAGTTGCACCAAAGCCGAATGCGGGTGGCGCCACAGTAACTGTAGCAGCCGGCGCGGTTCCAAACGTTGGTAATGTGTAGATGCCACTTGTGGATGGTGGTGTTCCAAAGCCTTGGTGAGGCGCTGGAATGCCTGCACCTAGTCCAGTGTTTGTCGTGGGTGTTCCAAAGAAGAACGACATAGTATACAATTTATGTTGTCGTTTTGTATAGAAATTTAAAAACTTTATAAAATATAAAATTAATTTTAGTCAAACTATCATTTGCTTGATAAATTTTTAGTTTCCCCTGGGAACTGAGTAAAAAGTCAACTAAAGTCAAATCATTTCAATAAGCTTAGGTTAGCTTAGGTTAGGTATAAAAGGAAGGACAAGGCAAATCGATTGCAGTTGTGGTTACGTTTTGGAGTTCCATATCGTTTGCATTATTTAATTTATTATTTGCATTTTTTTTGGTCATATGTTGTGCCCTTAGCTCTTCCTCCGATCAATGGACATTCAATTCGGTGCTTATCACCCTAGTAGCTTAAAGTTTTCTTCTGAGAAACTCTACTCCCTCTGCGTACAGGTCATAAGATAAAGAAAAGGAGGAGGAACATCGTGAAGTTTCCTTTTCGGACAAGAAGCATTAGCTAGTGACGTCACAAGATCGATACTTTTGCGCTTGTTTGACTTTTAGTATGAAACTGGTTTTAAAAGTCAGGCAAAGTCTTTCAGAATAATTATTTTTTGTGACCTTGAAGTCGACATATATCTATATATATCGGATCTCTTTTGAATTTTAAAATGTTTAAAAAATATGGTAATTTCTATTTTGGCGTGACGTTACGTTTGTAGATAAAATATGACAAAAAAAGAAAAACTCAAAGTTTGTTTTTATACGTACTAACGTTGAATTAAGTTGTATTATATTTAGTAAAAAAATTAGAACAATTGGTATTATCGATTAAAAAATAAAAGCACAACTACACATGGCGTTACGTTACAAATGTTAAGAGTGGGTTTGACATACAGACTTTTGATACAAATACAACTTCATTTTGGTATGATTTGAACTAATTCTGGTATTACGTTATATGGCGTGACGTTACTGAAATTTGCATTACAAAGTTTTTGTTAATAACTTTTTTTGTTAAATCATTTAGCTCAAGAAAAACATTATCTTAGACTTCAAAATTAATAAATTTAATTAATATACTTTTTGAAAAAATATTGATAATAAAGTAATAAATTAAAAAAAGCTTTAAACTCTTTAATTAAATAACTTTTGAATATTTTTCTGGAATAATACAAGTTGGAACATATTTTTAATTTTTCGGTCAGAGTAGACCTTTCTGTGGAAATACCTATATTAAAGAAAAAACAAGAATTAATTTTAAATTGCTAAGTTTTATCTTTTATTGAAAACAAAAAAATTATGCAAGTATTTTGCTTGTTAAAGAAGAGTCTTGCCAAATATTTAGTTACCGATAACTCTGTTTTTAGTCGGAATTTATATAACAAAATGTACGTGCTGAATATTGCAAATACCTCTATTACTCCTCAAAATCGGAGAGATCGTTTTAAAAAATAATGCGCTTCACCCATTTTCTCCCATATGTTTTCTAATGCACTAATTCTTTCCGCAATTAAGGCCTTAATCGTTAACAGAGCACTGCTTTGCTCAGGGAAACTACACATAAGTGGTATGCGTTTTCGATGGCTTTATATAACCCCAACATTTCTCAATGCTTCAAACCCAAAATAATTCCAGAAAAACTTTGAAAAAGTTATATGTAATATATTGCTTAGCGCTTGGTGAGGACATGGAAAATGGATCGCTCTCTGGGTTTCATATTTTGCACAGTATTGAACTAGAACACAAAGTGAAGTGTTATTGTGTTTCTTTTCTTTAAATACTGCAAACTGACTAATTTGCTTGTTTTTGTAGACTATTTTCGCAGAGTGCAAAAAAACAACAAATTTTTGGTCAGTGCGTCAACTGTCATTTTTTTTTTATCTTAAAAATTTGTTGTAGATTAAGATTGTTATTTAAAACTGTTGAAAAGTTGAACCGACTAATTTATTTTAAATAGATATATACTTACACATATAAAATTTTAAGCAATTTTTCACGAAATGTCTCGTTAGAAAAGGAATGTGTTCTCTCGCTGACTTTATATAGGGTGGGTCATCTGTTGGTTTGTTAATTAATTGCATTTTATTCGTATATTTTCTATCAAAATTAAGCAAATCCATCTACCAAATGCAAGTTTCAAACTAATCATTTATGTATGAAAAAGAGTATCGCCCAGGCCCGTATGCGAACATTGTATTTTTCGATGACTTTTTTTTGACAAAAACTCATCTGTTCTCCAATCTACTGAACGAATAAGCGACGCTGATAATGGTCCGTGGACTGCAATTGGTGCGTCATTTGAATCTTCTAAGCGTGTAAATGCAGATCCGTATGCGAAATTCAACACAAAGTGGCCCTAGCAAGGTGTAATTCTTGCGAACGACGTTCCCGGTAACACGTCACTGGCCTAAACGACCATTTTCATAGTACGCCTGTACCACTTCTACGCGTTGTTCGTTTGTTAAACGATCCATGACTAAAATTGAGTAGCTTTGAACTTGATATATGTCGAAGAGCATCCACTTTGAACGGGTATGTTCCGAATTATGAGTGTTTAACAACCAAAACAACAGATGGCCCACCCTGTATTTTTACGCCATAGCGCTTGCAGCTATAAATACTTCTTGTTGTGAGGCACTGTACACGGCCGAACTTGCTTCGTGTGCATAAGGAAACACAGCCGAAGTGCTAGACGAAGTCTTGAGTGCCTGCTTGTAAGTGACAAAAAGCAGCACATTACACTAACACACTCAGATATTTTCCTATACTCTTTCGGAGTATGCTCGCTTAAGAGAGAGCGTAGCAAAAAGAGTGTATATTTGTGCAAAAACGTTACCAACACAAACGCAACTGCCAATGGGCTAATGTGAAGGTGCTACACTCACAAGCTTTCAATCGCGTCGCGTTTGTCGTTTTGTGCACAACGTTCGCATACACGAGTAACCGGCTGGTGCAAAAGTTTTGGAATCTAACAAGTGACGCGCTCTAAACTTGAACAAAACAAATATTAAAATAATAATAATGATAACATAAAATGTATGCATATAATCATATACATAATGTATAGCAACTCTTCTATGGCTTTAAATGAAAGAAGAAAAAAGCGAAACGGCAGTATTATCTATGTGTTTCCAAATGCCTTAAGTTATGGCCAAAAAATAAAGCAGATAGCAGCACATTTTGGCATAACAACAAAAACAAAACCAGAACAAGCAATTAAAACTTATCACTACTTCGCTGCGGCAACATGATTAACCTTGACCCTAACGCAAAAACAAAAAACTAATCAAAAATAATATCAAACGTGAAATTTATTTAAAAAAAAAAAAGAAGCATTCAAAAAGCCAATAAATGATAATACTAATATTGTATATTAATGATGATCACCGTGCCTAAAGCGGCCATGACAGTGCAACCGCAGAAGTTGTGTATAAATAATATAAAACTTCAAAAATTTTAAAACAAAATTACTAAAGTGAATGACCATAAACAAATTATTGTAAATGTGCAAAATGTTTGCCCGCAGTCAACTAAAGTTACCAACTTTCAACAATTTATTTTTTTTTTTTAATATTTTTGGTAGCCACATTTTTGGAGTTTTAGCCGCTGCTAGCTAGTTGGCTTAGCTACTTGTGCAATATGAAGTAAAAGTTTTAATTAATTGCATAAAAATAACTAACAAGAATTTGCACTAAATTGTCGCACAGTGGTGTGCCCTAAAACACTTTCAAATGAATTTATACACGACCACAAAATGTTGGTTTGCTTGTTATGGATTTAAACTAAACTTCAGGCCGCAAGAATTTGGCTTAAAATAATAGCACTGAAAATATAAAAAAATACTCCGCCTAAATATTAAGTATACGTTTAATTTGAAGCTGTAATTTTTCGAGATATCACGATATAAACCCAAGTGATGCTGAATGCACAGAAATATCCAGCCAGTTTAGAAGCAACTATAATTTTAACTTAAGGGTTTAATTTTCCTAAACTCTTTTTTAAAAAATTTAAGTTTACTCGGCATAGATTTCAAGTGAGAAGCCAATAAATAAAATATAACTCTTTTATTAAATTGTATAAAATTCTCAACTAAACCAACTTTATCCAACTTCCAAAATTTCATTTGTATTCAAAGACCATCCTCTTTGCCGAGGCTGATGTAATGTAATGGAGACTAGAGATAGTTTTAGAGACTAAAAATAGAGATTTGTTTTTAAACATAGGCAGGAACGGATGCAGCAAAAGGTATGTGGAATGGTTTAAAATCACAGTGATAGGGTGACTTTTAATTAACATTTTGTAGGAAAAGCTTTTATCCAACATTCAAGGTTTCATCTGACGTCGATATGTGAAGACTAGAAATAGTTATACAGACTAAAAATAAGTTTTTTTTAACAAGAAATCTCGTGGGGTAGGTTGAAGCCTCATTCACAGGGTGACTTAATCAATCTTTCCAATTTCGCCAAAAATTGAGCATCTTTCCAAAAAAAAAAAGCTCGAAATAGGCAAAAACGGTTTTCTATGGTATACTATGTTTGTATGAAGGGGGCGTGGCAGACCCCAACTCCTATATACCAAAATGCTTATTATAACCTCGAGTAGTAATTGAGCCATGTCCGTCTGTCCGTCTATATGAACACCTAAATTTCGGAGACTATGAGAGGTATAGCCTAGAAACTTTACCAGCTGGTGCGCATAGTTCCTCAGAAGATGAAGTTTGTTGAATTAAGTCAATGTCTTCCCCCGTTCCCGCATAGTAGAGTTACGCTGTTTTTAGCTTAACCATTGAGTTGAAGAAATAAATATTGCGTAAAAACTCAACAGGCGTGAATCCCCTTTGGTTAGTTTATAAGAGTTGAATTGTTGAGCTTGTGCTTCTTCTTTCTTAATTTTGTAAATTTGAAATTTGGCTCGTTGGCATCCTACTCCACAAGATTTACTCATTTAATTGCATTAATTCTTTTAATTCTGATCTACTTTTATTTTGACGCTTTTTAGCAAAAATTATAATTATTATTATATTAAAAAATGACTAAAAAAAATTACGAATATTGCAGTATTAAAAATTGCCGTACAAAGCGTATTCTCAACAAATCAACAGCTTAAAATTAGAATAGAGTCTGGATTAAAGAAAAGTTGAGTTGAGAGCTTAAACTCAAACCTATACATTTTGTTGTTGCAAAAGTGCTCAACTTATCAACTCTTCAGCTCAACAGCAAGTGTGAACACCCTAATATATAAATAAAACAAAGTCAAAGTGTAATATGTTTGTAAATTCGTAACTCAGGAACTGTGCGTCGGAGTGAACTTGCGAACTTACAATTGTGAATTAAATGTGACTTAGTATAAAATTTTTCAAAAATTTGAAACCTGAACCCGAATAATCCTGGATAGCAGGCAAGGCCACGTTCCAACAGGACAACCGGGTCCACTATTGAACTCTTGTGTAATCAAATCTATGTAAATTGCTTTATATAAACAACTTCAAGCTATATTTTATAAATTATACAATTCAAAAAGCGAAAACCCAATGATTCATTGTTGTTCTATATTCGAGGAATCTAAAGTCATGTTATATGTTTGTAATTCCACAAGACGAGAACCAAGCGCCGGAATTGCTTGACAATTTTTTCAGACGGAAAAGTGTGAAAATTGTGTAAAACCAAAACTTGGCAGAATTTCAAAAATTGTAACCAGGTGGTATTATGAATTGTGAACCAACTGTGAATTACTATGTTATAGAATCTGATAAGAGTAGGAAAAGCTAAAATTGTGCAGAAGAAGTGTCGGTTTCAAAAAACTATGAAAATCACCTTATTTTCAAAGATTTCAAGTTGTACTCTAAAACGAGTGTCCAAATAGGCGTCTTAAATTCATTTCCGCAAAATCCTAACGAAAGTGAGAACGGCAACAGGTTTATACTATATAATAAGAAAGAAATGTATAAGTTGAGCCAATCTGAACTCTAGTAATGAATTATTCAACAATATGATGAAAAAAAAAAAAGGAAAAATAAACCAGTCGTAGAAATAATATATGTCATGTTTAATTATAGTAAAAAAAAGAATTACTCAAGCACCGCCACCTCAGACGTCTGGCGCACAAATCTAACAAAAAAGTTTTTCAAGAGCTTTTCAATAAAGTCAAGGGTACACTACTGTCTATGCTTTATTCGGACATATTATCAGTTATGTTTTAATACTAAACCTTATCTCTAGTCAACAACTTTGATATTTAAAATATAATAGTACATATATGTACAGTACGTTGCGCAATTTTCGTAGTTAATTGTAAGTTTTTATAATCACAGCCAGCTGAACTCTGAACGATGTACCTTGGCTAGCACAAAGTCTGTTTTAAAATTAAAGCTAGCTGGAACTTAGAGTAGCTTCTATAAGCTCGAGAAATGACACAAATTCCACAAAACATACAGTTTAGTTCTTTAAAAAGAACTTGCCTATAAAGCAATATGCAAATATTTGCCAAACCCGCTCAAAATGTTTGTGCTTTTGACATTTATATTAGATAAAAAAAAATATATATATATATATATATATATATGTATCTAAGTAACGGCGCATTCATTCTACATTAAAATAAAATATTATATCTTCTGTTAGAGAGTTGGAAATATTTGCGGCTTCAGGGCATTATTAAGGTATAACACACAGTAAACATGTCAAAAGAAGATATATTGCCGATTTAACAATTTGTTAACTGCCTGCTTTTTTTTTTTTTTTTTTTTGTTGCTTCAATAAGCCATTTGTTTCAAGATTACTTGCCTCGGCGGACAAATTGAACGTTGTGAACGTTGACTGCTCAAGCGTTTAATAGCCAGCAAATATGAGTTTACCTACAAAAATATCTATTTTTTTATTTGCAAACAATTGAAGCTGCCGGCGCACAGTGGGCCAAGGTGTCTATATGATATAGTAAATTTTATAAAATATAAATTCAGCATGAGAAACTATTTTTATTAAACATAAGCTCGTTCACTTCGTTGGGCAGAAAGGCGAAAGTGCGCGACTAGGCAAGGCAGAATTGCCAGACCAAAAACGTATCATTTGGCCTGCTTTGTTTTTGTTTACAAAAGTTTTTGTATAAAAAAATGGCCTTTAAAAATATAAAAGATAAAATTTTGTATAATTGTTAGTACTATAATTATTTGCTGTAATTCGACTGCAAAGAAATTACAACTTCAAATATTTTTAAAAATAGCTTATTTTATGAAGCTTTCACAACGAAAGCACTAAATAATACCAAAAACAGTATATAGTATACACATACGTACATATGCATACTGGTAGATAACTTGAGAGGGAAGCGTAGAGTAGGTGTTTGGTTTAGTGAGTGAGGTAGCACTAGTCCCACACTTTTCCGTTTTTTTAAACTTTCAATGAAAAAAAAAAATGCTGCTAGATATTGACGCTTTTTACAAGTTATAAGTTATATACCAAATTACTATCTCATTAATGTATCTTCAGAAAGTAAAATCATGTAACAATTTTTAGGAAAGGGTTACAAAACTGTGACATGATTAACCATATCTGCTGGGCGTTTTAAACCATCTTTCAATTTTTGTAACAGAGTATGCTTAGTAGAATTGTGTCAAGCTTTTACCAGATTACATACTGTCTCACTCATATATTAGAAAGTGAAATTTTTCAAGGTCTTTAGCAAAAGTTTCTGAAATAGTATAGATTATCTTACCTTATCTTTTGGCATTTGTAACTTATTTTTCAATGTTTGCATCAGAATATTCTTAGTAGAACTTTGACACGTTCTAAGCAGATGTCTTTTTTAGTAAAGTTAGAAATTTGTCAGATAGGAATATAAGTCGGTTAACTATAACTGCGGAAGGAGCCTCCACATTTTTGATAAAAATTTTGTGAGCTTGTTGCGAAATCTTGCCAAAACTGAGAGCTAGAAACGACATATTAAATGGTATATAAAAAAATTTTTTTTTCAATTTTTTACCAAATTGTGTCTAGAGAACTTCGGCTTACTCCTTTCTAACCCTTGGTTTCCAACCTGGTCACGATATTTTTCATACCATGATGATGAATCAAAATTTATTTTTGATTACACTTTTTTTCAGTTTTGACAGTTTTTAAAAAAGTTGGTCTTTAAAACTTGTCTATTTTCGGATATACTAAGCTGATCAATACTAACTCGATATGTGGATATTAAATGTAAAAATACAAATAATTTAATCTAAGAATGATTCTCAATTTCTTAGTTGGAAAAAATTTAATTATTTATTTGTTTTATTCATATATTTATAAAATAGAATCGATTCTAAATTACAAATGAATTTATAAACAGATCAACAGAGGCCTTCAGTTTGAATTATGGAGTTTTTTGATTAAAAAGTTTCAATTTTTATTAATTTTTTAATTTATATTACACTGCCTATTCAGCAAACAAACCTTATTTAAGAACGGTTAAGGTAAAATCTATAAAAAATTTATTTATGTTTACTAATAGTATACAGTATTTTGTTTTGGTATAGCCGAAGATATAGTAAAATATGTTTTGAAGATAAAAAAACCGCTTCTGCATCCAGCCCCTTCCCCGATTTCCCTTATTACCTCACTTGTTAAAAAAAACATACTTTTTTGAAATCCATAGAAATATGAATATATTGCCATAGAATAAATATTCATTTCATTTTAAACTCTAGAGTCACGAGAAAATTTAACTTTTACCAGAAACATTGCTATTTATAAGCCAAAAAATACTTATTTCAATTAAAAAAAAAAAATTATTTTACAATAAAATTGGTATATGACATGAAATGTGATATTTGAAATCGGTTAATTGCCTTATTTATTAACGTTTGCAATTTTGTAATTTTCGATAAACTAACAGGCATTTGACATTTAAAACTTAAAGGAATATTTTTTCACTCAATTGGGAAATTTTTATCTTTGAAAGTTTTGATCATATTTTTTGCATCCTTTAGTCCAAAGCAAACAAAAACGAATTAAAACCGGTGAAAATATCCTTCGCAAAAGGATGACACATGAGTACACCACTTCTTTTAATAAATATAAATAAATTGTAAAGGAATTATCCTTTCAAATTATAGCTATAATCAAACACCAATTAATCAACATTTCGAAAATTCCCTTTTTATATTTGTCCTTCAGAAGTTGACATAATATTCAAACAGGCTTTTATACATAATAATTATAATGATATACTTACGTAGATTTGGAAACACAACAACTTGCCTTAATGTAAGCTAGAACGAAAAAAATAAAACATTAAAATTTAAAATAAATTTTACTGCTTAACTTGACGCTTTTGCCCACTGTGCAACATGACGTATGCGTAATATGAGGCTAGCTGGCTTTAATCAAAGTAAAACTTAAATATTTATACAGTAAAATTAGCAGTCTTCTTTTTTTGTAACAATTGCCGGCCAAATACCAAATAAATAAATAAATAAACAAGCAACAAGCATTTATAAATATATGCATGTACTGGTACATAAACAAAAATAAGTCATTGTAAACAAATGCGGATTTGGTTACAAGCAAAATACATAAACACAACTAAATATTATATATATAATATATAAACGCATGCGCATGACGTAGAAAGATGGACTTTACGTTGGGCCTGATGACGGGCATGTACGCTGTTTTGGCCGTAATTGTGTTTTACGTTGTTTACGTCATTGAGGTGAAATTAGGTATGGCTTGTACTCGTATATAACTAGTACTATGTATATGTACCTATATAAACAATAACACTCACTTTCTATGTCTCTACAATATTCTTAGACTTTTCACTTTGCTACTCTTGATTGTTGTATTTAACTTTGTCATTTGTGTTAAGCTGCTATGAATGTCTTATGTGTAACCATGCTATGACTATGTCTTACAGATCTACCCGCCATTGTACACGGTCAACATGCCAATAACAATTACAACAATAATAATAACAACGCGCCAAATGCGAGCTCCGATTTGGGAGACATCTCCCAGACGCGTCTGCGCAGTCTCATTGAAGCTATTATAGCCGAGACTTTACGTAGTAGCAACGTCTACAATGGCAGTGCTGCAGTATCCGAGATAAGTCTAGATACGCGCAGCAATGGAGAGCTACTCAATGGCAATGGAAATGGCCTAAAAAGACGCCATCGCACAGAGCATTATTTTGAGCCAAAAATCTATCAGGAACTTTTGGCGACAGCGGTGCTGAATAAGGTAAGCAAAAAAAAAAAACCTGTGGCACAGCCCTGACCTTGCACACAGCCCTAGAATTGTAAGCCATGTTGTACTCCAAGCACTTCCGTAGTTAGCATATTTCTTTCGTCAAGTTTTCACTTTCATACAGCGCCGGGAGCACTTTGTGGGCTTCCATGCAGGGCGTAAAAGCGTAAATTCAACACAATTTTATTTCTGCGGTAATTAGTTGCTGTTTAACTTTTAAACCGTACGGACGTACTTGAACAAAAGCACGGAAATTTAAATCACAGTTACAGCGCTAATTGGATAATTGATTTTTCTATAATTGGAAAAAATATACTTTGATTGACAAAAACTTGCTTTTACGGCAGTTTTAGGAAGTCTGGCAGCATGGAGCAGACGCCGCAAAGTGTAAACAATCCAATTTTTATAAACTACGGGCTGCCAAATTCTTATAATTCAGCATAACACCTACTCCTATTTCGGCTTAGTACAACACGGAAAAAAATTAAGCTTAAAAAAAAGTTAAAAAATAATCAACTCAAAAAAAAGTGTGTACACACTTGCACAAATCAAAGTTCCAAATTGTTTATTAAAAAACAATTTCATCTTTGGCTTATTATGCAGTCTTTTAGAAAACTGATTTCGTTAAAGGCGCCACAATCGATATTTCGTGTAGTGACGTCAGCAGACTTAACGAAACTTGAGAAATTCAACATACGTCAAGTTGGCACTTGCAATAAACGTTGCAAATTGCCGGGTTTTTAAAGCCGCTTAAGCGTTTTTCGCTTTTGACCCAAAACGTAAACAAATCCAGCCATGGGTTCAACAACTCTTGCATGCCACACAAAAGTCGAGGTCTTTTGGTTGCATTGTAATTTTTTATATTTTTTTTGCTTTCTTTTTGTCTAGATTGCGGATAAGGAAGGGAATACAAGGTTAATATCGGAGAGTACACCGGACCTAAGTGGTCACAACATTGATGAAAATTACAATGCCGAAGCGTTGAGCACGACATCCGGTAGTTCCATAGAACCACGCAGTGATTGCAGTCTAACAGACAATGAACTGGTACTTAATGTAAGTTAAGATCTTCGCCTAGACGCTCCAAACTTCTATAACTTCATTTTGTTTCTTAAACTAACAGCGTGACAAAGCCGATTCTCACATAAGCTTAGAGGCAGCTCTGGAAAGAGAGTCGGTTTTGAGTGATTACATAGCCGCACACATGGTGCCTTTGCCGGATTTTTCAGCCTCAGTTACGGAATCCGAGGATGGTAAGTTGTGCAACTTAGGCATCGCGCAATTTTATTCAACAGCTCTTGCATTTCTACAGACATTGGTTCCATCTCGTCCAGCATGATTGGTGACGGCACTTGGGAGGATAATTGGCTATTTAAAAAGAAGCGCAGCACCATGCAAAGTTCGGGTACACCGAGCAGCATTGGCATGCTTGTGCCCGCTCCCAAAGAATGTGTGCGTGCCCAGATAGGCGATAAAACCACTGATGAAGTTAGCGATCTTTCGGAAATAGGTTCAGATGCAGATGAGTCTTCCGCGGACTTGTTGCGCTGTAATGCCTTGAACGATAGATTACTAAGTAAACATTTAATTGGCGGCCAAAATACAAAGCTAGTGTTGGATGAAATTGTGGAGCGTTCTAGCTTAATATCCAATACTTTGCCCGCGGAACATGAGCCTGCCATTACAGAAACAACAAACACACTATTAGTCAACACAGATGCGAACGTCCTGAGAGTTCCTACGCCCACATGTGACAACTCATCAGCGCCACCGCCCATGTACTTTCAAGATGATACTAAAAATAAAAATGAACCCGTAACAGGTAGGTTCACAACAGTTTTTAAAACAACTTCCAAGTCCACTGATTCACTCTAACTGCTAACCCTTAACATGTCATGCTATATTTAGAACTTAGTACTTAGTCTCGTTTGTTATACTAGGTATATTATATACTTTTCATGTATGTAGGCACAGACCCCAACCAACTATTTTGTTATAGGTAGTAAATCCGCAGTCACTTCCCTATATTGCCTCAGTATATTTGTGCATAAATTGAGAACAACGACATTTAGCAGTCGTTTGTGTTACAGACCCGAACGATATAGATGAACTGAACGAACTTGAAGAAGGTTGCACTGGTTTTGGTACCATAGAATGGATTGATGATGATAAAATATTGGATAGCTCGCCTTCGGTTATTGAAATACTTGCCGCCATGGCGTTGGGACCTATGTTAGCAGTTCCAGCTTCGGAACAACCTGGTGTTATGAGCACTTCGGAGTTACACACGTTGAAGGAGCTTAGTGACTTAGCACTTGCGGAAATAAATGCACGCACAATGGACCTAACACACCATTCACTCGATGTGATTGAAGAAGAGAATTCTGATTTTAAAACAATGCGCCCATTTGAGATTACGGAAATTCCTCAAGTTGAAGAAAGTATAGACGTAGCAGAATTCCCTATTGTAACAAATGCAGATAATATTCCAGAGCCACAACTTCTTGACAACATTCAATCAATTGAGTCAATTCCTATGCCCGAAGCTATTACTTTGGAAATATTAGCGGAAACTGATGATGACATGCCCCCAATGGAAGCAACTAACGAAGATCTGATTGCGGTCATGGAGCCACCTGTGCCCCTTGAAATCGTTCCATCGATGTCAACACAAAATGAAACAGAAATGCACTTACAAACAAATGAAATAGCCAACGAAGCCCAGCTTGCGGCTTTGGAGCCACCTCTGCCACTGGACATAATACCAGTACCAGAGCCGGAAATCGTTTCACCAACCTCAACAATAAATAATTCGGAATTGGAGGCGCAGCCCGAAATCATTCCAGCGCCAGTAATTGCTGAAACAAAAGACGTAGAAAGCTCAGGCACTCTAGCAACCGTTCCTGAAAATAACCCTGAAAAACCGATTATAACTGAAGTTAATGTTGTGGAACAAGCGTCAGCACAAGACGCCATAGTAGTTGTTGAGTATATACCCGAACCAAAGATTTTATCAACTGATCTACCTACAGCTGAAGCTATTAATACTATTGAGGCCACGGTGATGCCAACAAGCTCAGCCGTAGCTTCAGCCGAATGTCAAATTGACGCTATAGAGCCACCAGCGGATGAAATAGTCGCATCTGTGGAAACTGCTACATTGCCGGAAAGTCAGACTAACATCAGCCAATGCAATCCGGTACCTACTGAAGAAATCCTCCCAGCGCCTGTAATTATTACACCCACAGTTCCTGAGCCGCAGACTACAGCAACTGTAGCCACGTCATTGGAATTCGAAACTATTCCCACACCTGAAATTATTCCAGAAAATTTGACTGCACCCGCACCCGAAATCGTTGCAGCTGTTGATCACACAGAGACTCCGCCGCCAGTAGCTCTTACGGAAACTATTCCTGAACCGAAAATTATTGCACCATTAGAGCCTGTCAGTGTTGCTAGTACTGAGGATTCTGGGCCATCACCTACATCGGAGATTGAAAGTACAGCTCTTATAGACCAAGAAATTGTTCCAGCAAGTTTACCCGCACCTGCACTCGAAATCGTTGCAGCCGCTGATACCCAGGGTCCCGAAGCATCGCAACCTGCTGAATGCATTGATGCGCCTTCTACTGATACTATTCCAAAACCGCAAACAATTACAGCACCTGGACCTGTAACAGAGTCTGAAATAGAATCACCTGATGATCCACAGACACTCGTAGCAGCCGCGCAATCAGAATTTGGCAGTACATCTCTAATTGAAGCTATTCCTGAATCTGAAATTATTACTCCACCTGCGGAAACACTTCCCGCAGTTTCTTTAATGGAAAACCAAATCGTTGCTCCTACAGAAAATGTTGCACTTGCAGTTCCAGAAACGAGCGGAATAGCTCTGCCATCAAATTGTGAAGCCGTATCTCTTACTGAAGCTATTCTTGATGCGGAAATTATTGCAGCACCTACAGCTCCTACCGAAGCACCACAGTCAGGATATGAAAACGTGGTACCCAGAGAAGCTATTCCTAAATCTGAAGCTATAGCAGAGCCCCAAATTGTGGTGCCTGCCGAAACACTCATTGACCCACAAGCACTGGCGGCTCCAATTGAAGATTCTCCTGTAGTTGCACTGGACACCGTGGAACTTACTGAAACAAATGCTATAGCTGTACCAGAAACAGCTCAGCAAGCCGAATGTGGATGTGCAGCACTTGCTGAAAATCCTTCTGAGATTGAAACTTGTTCAGCATCTGAAATCGTAGTGCCACCTGATCCGCAGACAACCGTACCAGCTGCACCTTCAGAATTTAAAAATGTGCCTCATATTGAAACTATTCCTGAGCCCAAACTCATCGCAAATAACCCACAACCGACTGAGAATGAAACTATTCCGAAGGCAGAAATTATTACAACTGTGGTAACAACAGAGCGCCCTCTTAAAGCTGAAATCGCAACTCTGGAACCATCTGTACCAGACGCTGAAGTTGTTGCTCCTACCGAAGTGGGTCTTGCAGAGGAATCGCCAAATGTATCATGTACTGAATTAATTCCTGAGCCAAATATACCTGCAACGTCAATAACGAATTCCGATGTTGCTGAAGCTACTACAGCTGTTTCAGATACGGATTTTGTTCCCTCAGAAGCTCCAGCACAAATAGTTGCTTCTACGGAACCAAACATCTCGCCTGAAGTGGCTTGTGTTGCACCTGTTGACAACGAGGCTACTAAAGAAATAAGTCCTAGGCCTGAAATTACAGCAACAGAGCCTACAGCCGAAATAATTAATATCGTCACACCTATTCCAGCAGCTCCTGGGCCAGAATTGACTTCAGTACAATCTGTCGAAGTCATTCCCGAGCCGGTCGATGTAATACCCGCAGGAAATGCAGAAGAAGTAACACCCGGACCATCAGATTGTTCTTCTGGTATCATAACTACGGAACCTATCCAAAAATCAAATACGGCAGCAACTGAGTCAGAGCCAGTTGATCCTACTGAAATTATGGCTAATCCAACATCATTAGTAGTTACGGCTAGTATTGTACAATCTGCTGAGACTAATCAGGAGCCAGAAATAATAGCTACTTTGGGATCTAAACCGGAACCTCAAATATCTGCAACGGAGCCTGAAGTCGCCACAATCGTTGAGTCTGTTCCTGAGCCACTATCTAGAGCAACGCTTTCCCCAATAGAAGACACAAAAACTGATGCAGTGCAGCAGCAAGCGATCGACAAACAAACTATAGCTGAAGTTGAGATCTTGACACATCAACAGCCAACGGCTGTAACACCAGCATTGACGGACATCGTTGAATCAGAAAAGCTTGCAGTGCAATCTGAAGCCCTATCAGAAGAAGTCGAGGCAATCATTTCCCAGCCGGAAACAACTAAAGCCGAAGTTGAATCTGATAGATTAGCAGGAGTACCACAAAACAACTTAACAGAGCCCGTTGCAACTGACGCATCCCCAAAAACCGAAACAGAAATCGAGAAATCTGGGCTAGAAGCTGATGTGCCAAAGGCATCTATCGCGGAAACTGCACCTGCAACGTCTCCACAAGAGGCAGATGCCAAAGAGGCAATACCACCCGTAGTAGAAGATTTAACTTTGTGTACATCTGATGCACCAGCACAGCAATCGGAAATCGTTGCTAAAGCCGAAAATATTTCGGATACTGGAATTATAACAACAGCTTCTGTGGGCGCTGAAATCGAAGCTGTAGATCAAATTCCAGGCGTGGAACCAGGCGCTATTAACGCAACAGCATGTAATGAAAAATCTTTCGCAATGGACCAACTTGCCCCAAAGGCAAATTTAGTTTCAAGTATTGAGACTATTTCTGAGCAACCCGACTCCAGTGTAGCTGAAGTCCTAATCGAGGCAACTACTGAAAACACTCCATCAGAGGACCAGCTTGTCCCAAAAGCAGAATTAGTTACAAGTACTGACCCTATTTCTGAGCAAACCGACTCCAACGTAGTTCATGTCCGAATCGATTCAACTAGTGAAGCACTGAATACGGAAAACACTCCTGTGGCAGAGCCACCAGTACTTGAAAACCAAGCTATTACAACCCCACCAATTGTGGAAGAACAGATTGCGACAATTTCGAAACCAAATGTGGATCCCCCAGCACAAGAAGAAGAGATAGAAGCTCAACCAAATGAGTCATCATTAGCAGAAAACGATCTTGCACTTGCACAAATTGAAAGCAAACCTATAACTGAATCTGACGAAGCTCATGCTGTGGCTCCACCGAAACAAATCAACCAGTCTGCTTCAGAAACCGAAAGCGTTATAAACACTGAATCTATTCCTGAGCAAATTTCGAAATCAACAGACTTAAAAGAAGATGAAGTTGAAAATACTGAACCAATTTCTGTCACCGAGTCGGCAAATGAACCCCAGGTTCCAAAATGCGAAACTATTTCTGAGTCGGAAAGTGTTGCAGAAACAGTTGGTAACACTAAGCAGATTCTTGAACCGGAAATCAAACCAACTGAGGTAGAAGCTGTCATCAAAGATGTACCACAAACTACAAGCCAAGAATTAACAGAAAGCCTTACTACAGCAGAAATGGCTCCAATAATTTCTTCACCAGCCGAAGTCAACGTTATCGCTCCAATCGAATCTATTTCTGAGCCGGATGTTGTGGTTGCTACAGAATCGATTCCTGTGGTAGAAACGCCTGCAACGGAACAACCAGCTCTAGAAGCCGATATTGAAATCAGTGTTGCTGAGCCAACGCTTGCTACAATGGATTCCACAGTAGCTGCAGTCGAAATAGTTACAACTACCGAATCCTTACTTCAGGAAGTGCCTGCCGTACAAGACACAGAAATTGTTACTAGTATTGAAAATATTCCTGAGCCGCAAAATATACTACCAGAAGCACAACTAGCTGAATCCCAAATTCTTACAAAAACTGATAACCTAGGATCTACCGCTCCTGAGATAGAAGCTGTTCCACAAGAAACAACACTAGCTGTGGTTTCTACGGAACCCAATCTTCAACCAACCGAAGAAGTTGCCGAGTTGGAAATTATGCCAGAAGAAACAAATGTTGTGGCTCCTATAGAATCGATTCCGAAACCAGAAAATGTTGCAACAGACCCGACAGCTCTACAAACTAAGACCACTATTAGTACTGTTGACATTGCTGAACGAAATGTAGAATCAACCGACTCCAAACTAAATGACGTTGCAATTATGACAACAAACGAACCACTTCCTCAGGAGATAGCTCCTGTAGCAGGCGCAACAGTTGTTGAAAGTATAATTGAGGGAAATTCTGAATCTGTTGATGTGAAACAAATCGTAGCAACGGAACCGCCAGCACAAATAGCAGAAATCTCTGGACCACAGACAATTTCATCGGAGTCATCATTGGCAAAAACCGAAATTATAATTCAAACTGAAGCAGATGGTGTATCAACTGAAGCGGATACAGTAGCTGCTAAAGAATCCATTATTCCTCCAGAAAATGTTACAAATCAGACAACTTCACAGACCCAAGGCGATATAGGCACTATAGAAATTTTTGAGTCAGAAATAATATCAACAAAGTCTCCAATCGAAGTACCCACAGAATGCATGGCACCTATAGATACTATTCTAGTCGTTGAGAAGCAGAATGTAGCAGATGAACCACAAGCACAAACTGCTGAAATCTCAATTTGTTCCGAAAACATTCCTGAACCAGAAATTAATTTAATGGAGTCACTATCAGCTGAAACGGAAGTTGTAGCACAAACTGAAGCAGAAAGCGTAGCAACGATATCATCTCCAGCTAAAGCGGACACAGAATCTATTATTACTTCAGAAAATGTCGTAATGGGCCAGACCGCACCACAAAGCCAAAGCGAACCTGTGGCAGAATCCAAGATTATTGCAACTGAAGTATCTTTTCCTGAGACGAAAGCTGTAAAAGTGACGCCAATGGTTGTTTTACCGTCAATAGAGCTTGAAAACGTCGAACCGTTGGCAATTAGTGAGCCAGCGGAAACGACAACTGATTCACCAATTGAACTTGCGGTGTCACCAGACAACAATGTGACGCCTTCTGAACCAATCAATGCAGAAACAGTAAAACCAAAAGATGTGGTTGAAGTGTTGTCCTCTACAGAGCCTGCACAGGAGCTACAACCACCTTTGACAGAGCCACATGCACCTGAAATTGAAGAAGATAAAGAAACTACTCAAATTGTTGAAGAAGTTAGCCCTTCTAAACAACTTTTTGAGCCAGAGAATAACCCAATAGACTCTCCAAATACACTTTTAGAGCAAACTTCAAGTCTCGCACCTACTTTAACTGTTCCAGAGACAGAAACGGTGTCCGTAATACCAGCAGCAGATGCTTTGGCAGCTTTTGTATGCCCTCCGAATGCAGAAGGCGATGATGTTTCAAATGAAACCATTACAAATTCTGAAATTGAGTCTAAGATAGCGATAAACGATAAGGCCGATCCTATTGCAACTACTGAACAAGTTTCAGAATCGCCGGAATCTGGGGAGACAATTGTGGCACTAGTTACTGACACCATTGCTAATACAGAAGCTGGTGAAGTCCTAGAGGTGGTATCAACAGATACATCAAAAGCTGAAGCATTTATTGGTACACCTACTGAGTCCATACTTCAGCAAAAAACTACGGTCACAGAGCCAACGGCAACTGAACCTGAGATTACTGCAGCAGATTCACTAACTATCAATGAGGAAATTTTATTATCAACAGATTCTGTTTCCCAAATAGAAAGTGTTGCAAAAGATCCAGTACCTGCTATATGTACTGAAGTTATTACTGATCCAAGTGCTGAAACTGAAGTCGTACCACAATCAGTTAACTTGGTAACCATTCCTCAGCTAGATCAATTGCCTATGGCAACCCCAGAACCTAAGGCGGATGATGTCCCACTAACAGAATCGATTTCTAAGCCTGAAATCAGTGTCCCTGCAAAAACTATTAATGAACACGGTACTCTAGCAGAATTATCACCAAAAGATAAACCCGAAGATTCAACATCTTCTGAAGCCATGCCATTGGAACCAAATGCAGAGGCAATCGAACCCACCGAAACATCAAAAAAAGCAGCCGAACAACAGGTATCCGTAGAAAACGCAGCAGTTTCTGAAACAGGAGAAGTCACCGAAAAAGTGGCATCTGACAAACCGATATCTGAGCCTCATATATCCGCTACAGAGTCCCTAGCAGCAGCCACTGAGGTAGTCCTTTGCGAGGTGGAGGCAACACTGACTGATGCCGAATTTGAGCGAACCACTGAAACCATAATTGAAGAAAAAGACCCATCCGAAAGTATTGTTTTTGATTCGCCTGTTACGGATCCGATGCCTACAACAGAGACCGTTTCAGAGCTTTCGGCAGTCACAACATCTGAGCCTAAAATTGTTACCACAGAGAACCAAAAGGTACCGCCAGAAGTTATTAAAACCATTCCTGCATCATCAATAGCGTTGGCCAGAATTGAGGAATCAAAAGAATCCACTTCCGCACCAGAAATTCTAAAAGAAATGCAACCAATAACGGAGACTGAAATTGTGGCATCTACAGAAGAGCTATCACCGGCAGAAGCTGTACCCGGGATGCCAATCGAAGAAATAACGTCTGGTGTAGACAATTCCAAGCTGCAAAAAGCAGCAACACAATCTACAGCACTAACAATAGATGAAACTCTTCCTGACTCACAAGTAGATGCAAATATGCCGTCAACAGCAGAAGCAATAATTCAGGACTTGCTCGAATCCACGTCCGGCTCAGAAATACTAAAATCGGAACCAATTCTTGAATCATCAATAGCGTTGGCAAGTATTGAGGAGCCAACGGAACCCATCCCCGAACCAGAAACTATTAAAGAAATGCTCGCAATAACGGAGACTGAAGTTGTGGTATCTACAAAAGAGTTATCACCGGCAGAAGCTGTAGTTGTAGCATCTACAGAAGAGTCACCAGCGGCAGAAGCTATACCAGTGATGCCTAGTGAACAAATAACGGCTGGTGCAGGCGATTCCGTGCTACAAACAGCAGCAACAGAATCTGCAGCACAAACAATAGAAGAAGCTACTTCTGACTCACAAGTAGATGCAAATGTAGAGGCAACAGCAGAAGCAACAATTCAGGACTTCCCAGATATACAAAAATCAGACTTTGAAGCATCTGCAGAGATGATACCAACGAACGAAGCTGAGGAAGTTGTGTCTAGTGAACAACAGACATCTGAAGAACCCATATTTTCTTCTCAAATAGCAACAACTGAACCTGAACCTATTACTGAGCCAGAAATTCTCATAGCAGTTGTGGCACACGCAGAAATGGTACCATCGGCTGAAATTGAGGCAGTGCTTAGTGAACAAATTGCACCTAATGTTACGCTGCCCGACCATCAAATTCCTACAATACCAGATTCAACCATTGAAGAATTGTCTGAACACATTCCTGAGCCGGAAATCATCACAGCAGAAGTTGTGGCACCCTCAGAGAAAGTACAACCGGCTGAAACTGAGATTGTGGTGCCTAGTGAACTCATGACATCCGATATAGCTATCCCTGACCCTCCAGAAGGACCAACGACACAAGAAACAATTATTGATTCTGCCATAGATACCACTGGGCTACCATTACCAGAAGCAACCAATGTGGAACCCATTCCCGAACCAGATATTCTGGAAGCAGAAATTGTTGCTTCTGCAGAAGAAGTACCGCCAGATGAAAGTGAGGTTGTCGTGGTACCCACAGAAATGGTACCACCGACTGAAATTGAGGCTGTGGTACCTAGTGAACAAATTATAACTAATGTTCCGCTGCCCGACCCTCAAATAGCAATAGCTCAGTTACCAGCACCAGAAAAAACCATTGAAGAGTTGTGTGAACACATTCCTGAGCCCGAAATTCTCATAACAGAAGGTGTTGCATCTACAGAAGAAGTAAAACCGGCTGAAACTGAAGTTGTAGTGCCTAGTGAACCCATGACATCCGATGTAGCTATCCCAGAGCCTCCAGAAGCAGCAACGACACAAGAAACAATTATTGATTCTGAAATAGATACCACTGGGCTACCATTACCAGAAGCAACCAATGTGGAACCCATTCCCGAACCAGATATTCTGGAACCAGAAATTGTTGCTTCTGCAGAAGAAGTACCGCCGGATGAAAGTGAGGTTGTCGTGGTACCCACAGAAATGGTACCACCGACTGAAATTGAGGCTGTGGTACCTAGTGAACAAATTATAACTAATTTTCCGCTGCCCGACCCTCAAATAGCAATAGCTCAGTTACCAACACCAGAAAAAACCATTGAAGAGTTGTGTGAACACATTCCTGAGCCCGAAATTCTCATAACAGAAGGTGTTGCATCTACAGAAGAAGGAAAACCGGCTGAAACTGAAGTTGTGGTGCCTAGTGAACCCATGACATCCGATGTAGCTATCCCAGAGCTTCCAGAAGCAGCAACGACACAAGAAACAATTATTGATTCTGAAATAGATACCACTGGGCTACCAATACCAGAAGCAACCAATGTGGAAGCAGAAATTGTTCCATCTGCAGAAGAAGTGCTACCGGCTGAAACAGAGGCTTTGGTAGCTAGTGAGCAATTGGCATCAGATGTACCCATACCAGATCCTCAAAATGCACCAACAGAATCTACAGCACCAACAAAGGAAGAAACAAAAATTAATTCTGAGATAGATGCCACTGTATTACCAATACCAGAAGCAACCATTGTGGAATTATCTGAACCCATTTCAGAGCCAGAAATTCCAAATACAGAAGTTGTTGCATCTGCAGAAGAAGTACCTCCGTCTGACATTGAGGCTGTGGTGTCAAGTGAGCAAATGACAGGTGAGGTTCAACTAGCAGCTTCCGAATCCACAGCAGCAACTACAGTAGTTGATGAAACTACTCCTGACTCAAAAATAATTGCAACTGAGCAACCAACGCCACATTTGGAAGAAACTAAAGTTATCGCACTTGCAGAAATTGAATCACCTATTGTGATACCCAGTGATGATTCTTCTGTTGAAGCTATTTCTATGTCTCAAACAGTCGCCGCTTCTGTTGAAACCAATCTCGAACCTGAAATTGAGGCTGTGGCTTCTCCTGAACCGCTGCCACAACAAAGTGTCACTCAGCCAGAAACTACTACGCCCGAGACACACTTTACAGAAAAAGAACGTAAGGATTTCACAGAAATAAGTGTACAGGAGTTGCCAAGTACTGAATTAGAAGCTACTTCTGGGGAAATAAACACACCAGCTAAGGTAGTTGAAGCCACACCTAAAATAAACACTACAGAATCGGTGGTAACAATAGCTGAAGGGGAGGTTGTATCCCAGCCATTGACACCACCTATACCTGATGCCGATAGTAATACCGAAACAGCAACAATAACTGAAGGCGAAACTGTGAAGATTTCTGAAACAAATCTTGAAACGATATCTGAATCACAGCTTGCACCAACAAAGGAAAAACAGGGTTTTGAAACTATTCCATCTACTGAGCCGGAAATGCTTGAAGTAGAGCCAACTGAAACAGAATCTAAAGAAGCAACTGATAATGATGGTTGCGTCCTAGGTAAAGCGCAGCAAAAGTGCCTTCGAAGACAACCGAATATCCTTGACACAACACCGAGCGATGGATATTCTACGATAAGGCCTGTGAACCTCTTGGGGACCATTTGCAAGTTTTATATAAAAGACAAACGACTATTACAGACGATCGAACGAAGACGACAACGTTCCTTAATTATGTACAAATACCTGAGTTCCTTTGATTCCGATGATGAGTACGAAGTGGCAGATAGCGTAACCACAGAACCCCATCTAAGCCTATTTGAAGAATTAAATTTAAGTTCGAATTTAGCTCACAGTAATGCTGAAATATCACACAAGCCTGCTGAGGAACTAACAAACCCAGATTATTTTCAAAGTAATATAGATCATGATATAACTGAATCCCATACTTTAAAACAGGCAGAGAGATTAAATCCCAGCATTAACATTTTAAGTGAAGTTGTTTCAGATAATGCTCTCCGCATTTCAACCGACATAGAAAATGATTTTAGCTCCGATAATGAAACATCCATAATAGATAGCTTTGCAGAAATTAGCTTTAATTTTATTAACAAAATTCTATTCTCAGATCAATTAAGTTCAGATTCAAATAGCACCACTGAAGAAAGCGCAAGAACCACTGTATTTGAGACATTCAATGGCGACTCCGACTACGAATGTGATAGTGAAAATTATGAGGAATTCATTAAAAGAAAACAAATGCACTTTAATGTAACTATACAACAATCTTGCACTAACACCAACCACACAAAAGTCCATGAACCAACCAAAACTACTAAAACACGTACTAACGGCAAACTAACAAATGGTTCCCTAAAATGGTCCAGAACTTTAGGCCCTGAAAGCCAAAACGACGATGTTGATGATGATGTACTATTGCGGCGCTTTGTGCCAGGTAACACACGGCTATGCGCCGTAGTCATCACTCGGTGTTTGTTGTCTGCTTCACCTTAATGTTGTTCGCTCTCGTACTATGCTTACCTTTGCTTTAGACTGGCTAACATATATATTAATGACGTCACACAGTGCCAGTCTAATACTAGGTTAACTATATTGTATACTTACACCAACCAAATCTAACAAATTACAGGCTCAATTGCCGAGCGCGAGGTCAAGAAATGGTATAATGCTGTGGAAATGCCAAACAATCCATATGCACCGGAGGCGCTGAAGCAACGCATAAGTGGAAACCAAGAACGCTGCATGGACTTGCCAAATATAAGCCCAAGTAGCGAGCAAAAAACCTTGGCGCTTATGACAGCTACAAGTGGGAATACCGAGGATGACAGCCGCGAAACGGACTATAAGCGGTAAGATAAATCGCAAGTTCCAAGTTGGAGTGGATCCCTAAACAAAAATTGGGAATGTTCAAATTTCATGCACATTTCCGATTTCCAACATGTTCAATATTTCCATAAAACTACGAAATTTCGTTAGGGTCCGTCCTCATGAGCTGCTTGATCTATATTGATTCCGGTATAGAAGATTTCAGTTTTCACAGTTTCTTAGTTTCTACATCAATCCATGTCGGAATTTCTAACCATATCATTACATGTATAAATGAATTCCTATCGTATAATCAAAACCTTCTTGTATAAAAAGGCTTGTCGACAGGACGACTGTTACGCAGGAATTTCCGTAAAGACCTTTAGACTAAAAAAAAAATTTAGAAGAGTTTTCGAAGGTTGGTTAAATTAGAAGGGCTCACAAGCTGTAAGTAGTTGTAATAAATCAATTTGTCTTGAAATAATGGTGTACACTAGGTTTTATTCAGTCATGCCCAGTACTAGCCACTACTTTTCCTATTCGGTTACCACATCGAAAGATCTCTTAAATTTTTAGTATCTCTTTATGATATAAAGCGCTGCTTAGACACACCATCGACCGGAACAGGTGACAATCTGAAGAGGAAGTGGCTAGTGAGTACGGCGGGTGGGCAGGGCCGTCTGAAGGGGGGTCAGACAGGGCTGACGCACCGGTGCCCGGGCATGTCTGCTACCCGCCGCTGGAATTTTCTTTAAGATTACCCCGTCTGCTATCCTTGACTCCCAGTGCAGCATAGGGCCTCGAATCGATTTCATTCATCAAAATGTTTTCGCATACATTAAGCACCTCCAAAATCCTTGTGCCAGCCACCGTAGCAGGGGGATTACCCGCATGATTACCCCTTGGAATAGAATTTCCATTTATGTTTGTCTCCATGCTTTAACATCCAAGTGGTGAGCCGACGCACGAGATGATAGCTACGCTACCGCCGGCATCGCTCTTAGGATCATTATACGTACTGGGCCCCTTCACCACGACAAGGTAGCAATTCCCAAAGATTACCCCTTACAGCCGTATAATTGTTTTGCAAGAAGAGATCCGATACAAACACGGCCCAGGGGCATGGCTATCGACGACCCTGCAGAGTAGCCGGTGCCTCAACATTTGGGCCCATATCAAATTACACATCCCCTAACCGATCCAACCAAATATCCAATCTAAGTTTTTATACTCTGTTTTCCATGGATGCTCAGTTTGGCCAGGCGATCCCCATAATTGTATCTTCTTTGGTTATCGTAGTTAATGATACTTCAAGGTTATGCTGTAACCAGATGACCTAACCTACGATATTCTGTTTTAAATCTTATAATTTTAACGTAACCCTCTAATGGGGCCATCTTTTGGAAACTTATTTTTGCTCCTAATAATATTTTTAGATGGGTGTTTAGGTTTATACGATCATCTGACTAAATTTATGGAGGGTTTTCTTACTCCAAGTTCGTTCAAATTAATTCAATTGATATTACAATACGTGAGATCGTCACATTAAGCGATCCCTAATCCATATTTATAGATTTTATATGGATAACAACTACCGACTTTTTATATAAAAGTGCTCTCTTTTGTAGAACAACTCACTCATCATTAAACACTCGAATTCTTTTCTTCTTGCAGTTATAGTCGTGATTACTATATCAACGATACCAACTCCAGTACAGCAACGCCAACGTCAGGGAAAGCACCAACAATATCAGATACCAGCAGTGATCAACAGAATGCACCCACAGATGACGATATTGTCATCAACGAGGTAAATCCACAGCATGGCCGCATAACAAGTAGCGCTATAAATAACGTCTCTGGCGTCACCCATTGGACACTTTCCACCCCAGTACGACGTACCAGTTCGCTAAAATTCATTAACAATACCAACCGTGCTTCCCCTGCATTAGCCGCTTACGGTGCCCACCCAGCCGAACGTCCATCCACATCAGCGTCGCATTACCGTGACAGTAGTTTAGGCATAGACGATGAAGATATGGACATAAGATCCCAGCGCTCCTGGCGCAGTGGCACAGCACGTTTCAACTCTATGGGCAGCAAATTGCCCAGACATTGCGTTAATTCCACGCAGAGTTTGCACAGCATTGGTAGTGGGGTTTCCTTTAGTTCGTCAGCTTCAAAGAAACGTAGAATGCCCGCAGCCGGAGTCTTGGCACAGTTTGAAAAGCAATTGCTGCATAAGGATCTGAAGCGCAATAGTTTTCGTGCAATATCCGCCACTTCTAAGGATTTCGTTATGAATCCACTTTTCGAAAGCGAACAACTCGAACCTAAATTGACGCTCAAGTCCGAGCTAGATGATCAGGTCGATTCAGGTGTTGATAGTTGTTTAAATGGCTTTAGCGGCTCAGATGTCAAATACAGCAACAACAGTCTACTATTCTAAGTAGTTGTAATTACAACAAAAAGGGTTGGGGTTTATGTTCTCGAAACTCAAGAAGAACTTTAAAAAAATATGTACGATACGTGTCTGCCAAAATATGCATAGCTTAGTCAACACTAGTCAGTAAACAACGCAAAATTCACTTCTCAACACTGTATATAGCGATTTACTTTAGAAATGAAATTAGCAGAATCTTCAGTTTAAGTGGAACCTAAAGCAAGCTGTGTCATCTGCTCAACTATATCTAACTAAATCTTCCAATTGCACCAATATGCACCTAACCTCACTACTTTATGAACACTGTTTTCTACCAGTGTTCGCTAATATCATTCTAATGCATAGGAATGTAGTGCTTATGCCTTAAAGTATGCAGCATTTGTATGTTTTCTTTTATTATGATTTTAATGTTGCTAATTTTTAGTAAATTGTTAATTTTAAATTATAATTTTGTGTGCACTTAAAAATAAAACTTTGCTAATTTTTTATAAAAAAAAAAAAAAATAATATCAATACTTATATACGCATACATCTAAATAAATAATAATAAAACGCAGTAATCGAAATAAAGCCAAAATATAACAAAATATACCAAACCCTACAAGAAACAAATGTTTTTAGTGAGATTAGAGATTATACAGGAATTTCTATGAATTTCATCGCCGTGTTCATCAAGCAGAGACCTCTGCACATTACATCGGACTCTTGGAAATCTAAAATGGACTCTTGAAGACGTTTATAAAAAGAAACTCCTAAAGCTGAAAAAGTAAACAAGAGTTTACAAAAGAAAAGCGCCTTAGCAAAAGTACGTTAAATTAAAATTACTCAAGCCAAAACAAAATTCATATAGTTGGTGGTCTTTTCAAAAACTCTCTAGTATCTAGTAATCTGTGAAATATGCTTCAAATATATAGTAAAACTTGGTTTAGGTTCGATCGGCCTTAGACATTTAGTACAATAATGGATTAAGAAAAACTGCTTTACTTTAAGAATATAAGTCCTTTAAATAAATAAGTTTGAAAAAAAAAAATCAGGGTAGTAGTATATTTTAAATCATGCATTTTATGTATGCGCAAAAAAAAAATATTATTATAAAAAAATGGTAGGGATAGAAAGTCAAAAACAAAAATTTTAAACCGTTTAATGAATTCGAAAAAATATGACGTAGTAATCTGATGTGTTTTTCCTAGGATTTTTCTAAAAATCGGAGCAACATAAACAAACAAAAACTTTCATCTTTCCAGCAATCTATGTTGTTAATCAATTTACAAATTATTGTTAAATGGTTTAACTGGATAAGGAACAAAAAAATTTTACCAACGATAATTCGGATCGATTCAAGGTAAAACAAAAAAATTGTTCTGAAAGTTTTAATTTTCCAAACTTAACGTGTTACGGCTTAATTAAAAAAAAAAAACGTCTATTCACTTTTTGTTTAATTGTAACTGAACTGCCGAATATTTAAAACAATTATTTAACAAAGTTGTCAGCAATGGTTTTAAAATTTTTTTTTAATTCAGGACATTTTTTTTAATTTAATCTAATTTTTGAAATTGACAAAAGTTATAATAAATTTTTGTAATACTTATATAGAAATTTCAGTATTTTTTTGAAAACAAGAAATTTTTTTTACTGATTACTAAAAAAAAATATTTAAGTGTTTTAAAAAAATATGAAAATTTCTGTTATGCCAATCAGCTTTTAAACTATTTTGGTATCCTCCTGAAAATGTGTAAAAATAAATTAAATAGATTTAGTGCAACAATGCTAAAAAAAAAAGTAGAGCTTAAGTTTTTTAAAGTTTTAAAAAAATATTTTTTTCAAAAGACGACAAAAGTTATATAAATTTTTCTAATATATTGAAATTTCGGTGTTTATGTGATGAAAAAAATTGTTTAATTTGGTAGGCAAATATTGAAAAACTAACACATAGCTCAACATTTTTTAACTGATTATTTAAAAATATTTTTTTAATTATTAAAAAAATATAAAAGTTTGTTGTTTATTTTAAAGTAAATTTTTTCCTTAAATCAATGATAATTTTTGAAACACTTTTAATCTCTTTCTTATAATGTGTAAATATGAATTAAATCAATTTGGTGCAACAATGTTCAAAAAAGTAAAACAAAAATATTTAAATATTTTTTTCAAAAAACTAAAAGCTGTAATAAATTTTGTAATGAAAACAATTTTTTAAGTATATGCATTAAATTATATATTTTCTATCAAAGTGTATATAGTGTCTCCGAAACGAAAAATCATTGCCGGTTTTATTATTTTTTAAAGTTATTTTTTTGAATTAAAAAAATTTTTATAAATTTAAATATAAAGTGAAAAACACCTTTTTTTAAATTAAAGGCCTATATGCAGTTGAAACTATTTCGCAAGGAATGACAAAACTTCATATAAAAAAAAATCCCAAATGATATATCCCAAATGGGTAAACGTTTACTTTAAGCACTACAAATTTTCAGAATATATTTTTTTACCAGAAATTATTGTTTTTCAATAATCGTTGGAGGGCAATTTATTGTACCGCCTAAAATCTTTATAGAGCATACTTTTTGGAGTGTAGTTGCAAAATACTTTTTCCCGTCCAAAAACAAAATTTGTGTAAGCTTTAAATGTTTTTTGTTATTTTTAATATTTTTTTTTACAAATTTGTAATTTTTTGCAATCACATTAATTAATTATTCAATTAATTAAAAAATTATATTCTTGTATGCATATAAATTGTACACTTGGTGCTTTAAAAAACCTTTAGTACAAAAATTTAACCTCTTAAAGCCTATTTGGGATATCCCATTTGGTATTTTTTTTTTTTGTATATGAAGTTTTGTCATGCCGTGCGAAATATTTCGAACTGCGTAGACCCCTTTAACTAGAAAAAGAATTCTTTAGTCATATTTATTTTAATTCAACGACCATCGACGAAAAACTCGTAACAATGCTGCAGTGTTAGTTTGTTTTAATAAATAATTATTTTTTGTTTTAAGATTTTTACGCCGAAAGTAAAAACAAAAACCCTTTTGTAGTTTTTCTGTATTAACATAGACATACGGACCGATCCTGTTCTCACTTTCAATAAAATGTAGCTAAAGTAATTAAATAAGCTTAAAACAATAAACAGAAAGATATTAATTGCTCTATTTTTAATTAAATTATTTCTTGTATGTATATTAGGGTGGCCGCCGCTGGTATGGAGGATTTTTAAACCGTTGATATCAATAACGCCACCCCCTAAAAAGTTTCCTTTTTACCTGAATATAGCGCCTGTAAAATTTAAAAACGGTCCGAATGTATTTGATGGGTCCGGCAATAGGTCAAAGGTCATAACTTGCACTTTTCCCGTTTTTGACTGTATTGTTCTACATAAACTTTAAAATCTTGTTACCAATCAGACAAATTATGGTTCAAAAGGTCACATATCTATCAAAACATAATTTTAAAAAAATATAGAGTCGGCCTAAATAAATTTGGTAAGCTCTAAAATTGATTAAATTGACTAATTACACCAGTTTACAAATAAAAAAAAATGTTCGTATCCTTAACATTTTTGAATCGTTTCTGTAGTAAAATGACATGCTAAAAGCGAAAATGCAGTCAACATTTTTTTTCATGAAACGGGCTTCGAGATATTTAAAAAAAAACATTTTTCGAAATTAAAAAAAAAAAGTGCCTTTACTTAACAGTAAGTATCTCTGGTTATACTAAAATGATTTCGATAATTTTTTTTCTCGACTGTAGATAATTGAATTACCCATTGATTATATTTGGATCATGTTTTTGTCAAACTTACGATTTGGTCGCTATTTATGCATTTTTATGAAACTTTTTTATGACCTTTGACCTATTGCCGGACCCATCAAATACATTCGGATCGTTTTGAAATTTTACAGGCGCTATATGCAGGTAAAAAGGAAACTTTTTAGGGGGTGGCGTTAGTAAAATCGAGAGATGTTGCAAAAATGGCCACCCTAATGTATATGTATTTATAAATTCATACCAATTAATTTTCACTAAGTTTTAGTCAAAACGAGCAGCTGCTAAATTTTTGTTTTGTTTAAATTTAAGAATATACTTGGTTTATTTACTTTTGGAAAAAACTTATTACGTTTATGTATTTGGCTGGCAAGTTTTTTTTACAGTGTACTTGTTCAATTTTATATCTGGCTTATGTTTAAAGGTTTACTAACAGCATTTGTTTCACTTGGTGCCAAATTCACCTAATATATAACTAAGCTGTATGTGCATCTGGCATTTATCTAGTAAAAAGTTATTTATTGCAGCTTTGCTATTTTTAAATATTAAACACATCTTACACATTACATTCATAACAAAAATATTGCTAAAGTACACCACATACCCTGCTGTCTTCCAACATACATACATATACCATATTTAATAAACGCTTATTATTTCTTTTATTTTATATACAACATAAAAACACTAACCAAACTAAAAACCAACCAACACATAAACACCTATTTGTATACTGACACCAACACTGCCAAAATGTTTTGTTAAAAGGCTCAAAATGCGTCTAAAAGTGCAACAAAAGCGCAAACATCCAGTGAAAGTGAAACTGTGCTTAGTGCCTTGCCAGCCCAGATCCTGGAAGAAGGGCAGGCCAGCTTAGAAACTTTATCAAGTCAACCGCCGCATTCGATTCAAACTTCGGCAAGCGATGATTCCGAAACGGTGCGGGTTTACGATTTCAATAAGCAGGAGACTACAATTATTAGAGCTGCAACAGAGACAGCTGCTAAGTCAAGTGGTACCAGCTCATCTGTAGAGTCGTCTACAACAACGGAGACTAGCAAGAAACGCGAGAGACCCGTTGTGCTACAATTCGGACCGGCAGACTCAGTACCAAGTATTGGTTCACCACGTGGTTCCACGCCACCAGCCTTTAGATTTTTGCAACCCAAACGTCGCCTTATCGAGCCTAGTCAAGTTTTGTCTATCGATGAAGATGATGTGGTAAGCATAGCATAAGCTGTACGCATGTCTTTTTATTTTACTGTATATTGTGTTTGCTTGGCAGCCGGAGCCAAGTCCGTCGGCCGAGAAACCTGTTATAGAGCAGGATATAGCACATGCTATGCCTTCGGTTAAGGCTTTGGCGCAAGCCTTTCTACTGACCAGCAAACGCACGCAGACTGAGCGACGTTGGAGAGCAAAGGTATGAGGCTTTATATATTACATGCAGTTGTCTCACCATTTCCTCTAAAAATCGCTAGGTCAAGCTTATGGTGCCGCCAGATGCGGCGGATAAGCCAGCAACAACTATGGCACGCAGAGCTATGCTGACACATGCCGTCTCCATAGCCGAAGTAGCCGATGAGTCTACAATAACTTCCGACTTATCATCACTAGAAACGTAAGTTCAACTCGTAAGCTGTCAAATTAACCAATTAAGTTGCCAATATTTTTTTTAGCGATCCGTCCATGCAATCGGAAAATCCCACGCCCATTGCCTCGACAGCTAGCCCAGTGCCAGTTCGAAGAGGCTTCCTCAGAAGCAATATTGCTTTCTTTGAGAACTTAAAGTTTAAGTGAATATGCTAATGAGGCTTTTAGCGTGTGCAGCAATTGGATGATATTCCGTAACTGGAATATACACGGTATTGGCGCACACCAACGAAACGCATTCAAACCATACCATATGTATGAACATCACCAAAAATCCTGTGCCATGGCTTCCCAACCACATAACGTACTTACTTATATATGTAATATGTAATTACTTAAAAATAAATGGCACTAGTCGGAAACCGATGCATTGTTGCCATTTTACTATAACTATCCATGGATATTTATTACGTGTTTAATATTTTATTTAGCGCTACGATATGTATTTAGTTATTATAAAAAAAATGAAACTTTGAATTTTAAATTGTATGTTATGCTATTGTATTTAACCAAACTTTAGAGTTAATAAAATAAATCTTTAAATACATTTGCCTTTGAGGCCAATAAATGGAAACAGAGATTTTGGAACACGGCATTTTATAAAGCAGTTGAGTGCCTTAAATAAATCATTTGGCATTTTCGTCTATCGTACGTATCATATATATATATATATCATTATATAATGTGTAAAGGCATAGACAATTTGTATGTTTTACAAATAACTTAAGACTTAGGCAATTAAATGATTTATCTAAATTTAAAAAAAATTCATTACAAAAATAAATTCTACGGCTCTCAGCTGCCATTTGTAATGAGCTTGAGCTACAGAGAGTTAGAGTGGGTTCAATTTTTTACCGGTAGGTGATGTACATTTGGAATGGTGATCACTTCAAATTGTGCGTAGCAGACCGAAGTGTAGCTACTGAGAGGTGTGATTATGGTGTGGATGCTCTGCCAGATAGATAACGTAGACAAGTGGTATGACCACGCAAAGAGCTAATATAAATATGAGTAGACATATCCAGGACATATCGCAATCGGAGCCAGACCAGTCGATGGCACGCAAAGAAGGGCCCGGTATAGGGCGTACAATTGGCACATGTCTGTCTATCAGCATCTCATCCAGCAAAGGTGAATTATCATTCAAAGGTAGTTCCATATTGGCTGTAGAACAAAATTTGAAGAACAAAGAATATTATGGAACAAAGAAAACTTTTATATCTAACGTAGCATATAAAAATTAATGAAAAAATAAATTTTACTTGTTTATATGTTTTATTTAGCGTATCCGCAATTGTAAGAGGATATAGAAAATTGGGTTCTGTTAATGCAAACTTAATTATAGGTCATATAACGAGGTGTAGCGCTGAACTTGGCATAGCTCTTGATAACCTTGTTGACTGCCTCCAGGAAGTCCTTCTCGGTTGCAACTTTGCGACGTGCACGTATGGCAAACATGCCCGCCTCAGTACAAACTGAACGTATCTCAGCGCCAGTCGAATTTGGGCACAAACGTGCCAACAAATCAAAACGTATATCCCTTTCAACAGACATTGAACGTGCGTGAATTTTGAAAATATGAGAGCGCCCCTCTTGATCTGGCAAACCAAATTCCACTTTACGATCAAGACGACCAGGACGCATGAGTGCTGGATCCAAGGTATCTGGTCTGTTTGTAGCCATAAGCACTTTAATGTTGCCACGAGGATCAAAGCCATCGAGTTGATTAATCAACTCCAACATAGTGCGCTGCACTTCATTGTCGCCACCAGCGCCATCATCGAATCGTGCGCCTCCAATCGCATCAATTTCATCAAAGAAAATCAAACAAGCCTTCTTAGAACGCGCCATCTCAAACAGCTCACGCACCATGCGTGCACCCTCGCCGACATACTTTTGCACCAGCTCAGAGCCAATGACACGTATAAAACAGGCATCTGTACGATTGGCCACAGCACGAGCGCACAGTGTCTTTCCTGTACCAGGTGGGCCAAAGAGTAGTACACCCTTGGGTGGCTCTATGCCTAGATTTACAAATTTCTCTGGATGCAGCAGCGGCGTTTCCACAACTTCACGCAGCTTCTCGATTTGTTCCTTGCAGCCGCCCACATCACTGTAAGTAACATCCGGCTTGTCCTCAACCTGCATCATGGTTACTGTTGGATCGATTTTTGGTGGCAGCGGTATGTGTATCTGATATTTGTTGCGGTCAACGCCCACACGCATGCCCTCCTCAATATCGGTGGGAGCCACCGAATCAGCCAAATCTACGACGAACTTTGCAAATTGTTTCACGTTGATTATATACTTGGGGTCGTCCGAGTCGGCGTTAATTATCTTAGTACAACGCGCTACTTGCAAAGGTTGTTCATTTTGCAAGATTTGCTTGTCCGCTGCCAAATCCCAAAGTGCTGGCGGCGCAAGTCCCGTGTCGCTCTCCTTAATGCCAGTCAACTCGTTGACTTGTTTAACAGCCTTTTGTATGTCTTCCTCTATGGTTTTTATAGACTTATGATACTGACTTTGACCATAGGTTTTCAGCAACTCAATGTCGCCCTCATCCAATGACTTAATTTCCTTATCCTCTTTTTCATCGTGTTTTATCTTTCGCTGATCATCACCCAAATAGTCCGGCATGTTAGTATAATAAATTTCCGACAATAATTCAGTAGAATTTGTTTTAAAACAATATTTACTACGATTTTATATTTTACAATGACTAAACAATTTGAGGCAAAACTGCGCTGTCAATGCAAGCGTTACTGCTTCTTTATATTACGCACTCACAACGAACCGACACATTTGACAGCTCGCTAGTTTTGTCGAGTTGGCAGCGCTACAACAGCTGTTGGCCGTTTTAGTTTTATTTCCTGCTTATTTACAATGCACGATTTAACTAATATGTATTTTAAATTGTCTTCTTACCTTTATCATCTGCTATATCATGAGCTGCATCGTATAATTTGTGAAAACCACTAATAGAAGGTTGTGCATCTTTAACACCGCTTCCAGATGCATTGACTGCAGCTACCAGTAATCGTTCATCCAACATCAAACGTGCATCCTCTAGAGGATTACGCTCAACAGCTAGCTCGTGCTCATTATTATGTCGAGGACTATTATTTCCACTTCTATGCACAGCTGGCAAGGCATCGGAATTGTTTCCAAGCAGTATGTTATGCACTGTAACTGGTACACGTATAACCCGATGTGCATGTATCTCATTCTCACGATCTATTTTGTTTAAACGCTTGATATCGGCCACAGTGCAATGGAAACGTAATGCCAACGCCTGCAAGGTGTCACCCTGCTGCACTTTTACCTCCAGTGTGTTTTCAAAACGCGCCAATTTGGCATGTCCATTGCTGGGTCTGTTTAACGGCATTAAATCCACAAATTCATCGTCATCATACGCCGGACGCGCAAATATATCATCTTCGTCATGTTCATCATCCCAGTTGTGATTCTGTGGACGTCTGTAATGATAAATTGGTGTCATTAACACTTGTAGCGTTAGTCGCGTTGGCTGCCTTGACTTACACGTTCCTTCTCATTTTGCTCGCTTTGTTGGAAGTGACAAAGTACTTGTGGGTGCAACAAACTAAAATTTAAAGCACTTTACACTTACATACGAAATATATTATTAAAAAAGTGCACAGATGCAATAAAATGAGTTTACTTCAATTAGCGTAATTTATTTACGTGTAAGAACAGCTAAACATTAACACAAAACAACAAAACATCTGAGGGACAGCTTTTAGTAAGGCTAGACACGTTCAAGCAGGCTGATACGATGGGCTGCTTTCGATAAGTGCATAAATCGAAAGTTTTAAAAACCTTTTAATTAATTGTGTACTAAAATTTTAGTAACTAAAGTTCATATTTCATGTGTTATATACGCTATAAAATTCATTTTGTACTTTAAATTCAATAAACTTTTGCTAAGGCCGGTGCTTTCGATTATTTTTGTTCATCCCTAGTGCTTTGTTAAAATGTCATAGAACCTAAACAACACAGAATTTATACAAAATTAGTAAATTATTATATTATGTTTATGAATCGTGCGCTGTGTCGAAGTTGGTTAACTCAGGTGGCGTAAGTAAGCTTTGGCCAATCCTTAATCGGCTTCTTGTCTAATTGTATGCAAAACCCACACAGTTACCGATTTCATGCAAACACACCATGTTCGCCACGCAACCTCAACTCATTGACGATACGACCAAGACAGCCTTTGGAGCGCTACTTCCATGGGAACAGACAGCGAAGCAGCAATTTAAAGCCCACAGTACGTGAACCATTACCGGATGTTAGCACAATTCCAAGTAATAATGTGATTAAGGCTGTGGTATTCACGGGAGCAGTAAGTATATGACCAAATTGTTATTGCTTTATTATCAGCGACTGCTCAGTTCAGTTTAGGTTGTTTTGCGGGTGCCACCATCATGGAATACGAAAACACACGTAGCATGATCCTAGCCAAAGCGAAACAGGCACGATTTGGTTTTTGGCAAAACCGTCCAACGACAGAACGCAATATGTGGACTCAATTGAAGCAAGAGATAAGCCGCTACTGGGATGCACTTACTCCAGGTGATAAAGTATTTGCGCCTTTATTGGTATTAAACGTGCTGGCATTTTCGCTTTGGCGGATACCAGCGCTGCGACCGACAATGATGACATATTTTACCTCAAATCCTGCAGCACGTAAGTCTCAAGTTAACTTAATGTTAGCCACAATAAACAAAATTCTTATACAGGTATCGTTTGCTGGCCTATGGTTCTCTCCACATTCAGTCACTACTCTGCTATGCATATCTTTGCCAATATGTATGTATTGCATAGCTTCTGCAATGCGGCAGTGTTATCAATGGGCAAGGAGCAATTCATGGCTGTATATTTAACTGGCGGCATAGTGGCTAGCTTAGTAAGCGTGCTCTATAAGGTCGGAACAAGACAAACGGGCATGTCACTGGGTGCTGTACGTATGCAAATAATGCCCAAAATATCGATCCCTAAAAAAATCTTTTTCAGTCTGGAGCCATTATGACTGTGCTGGCTTATGTCTGTGCGCAGTATCCTGACACCCAACTAAGTATATTGTTCCTACCTACTATTACCTTCTCTGCAGGCGCTGCCATAAAAGTTATAATGGGCGTTGACTTTGCCGGTTGTGTGTTAGGCTGGAAATTTTTTGACCATGCTGCTCATTTGGGTGGCGCAATGTTTGGCATGTATGTATAAACTCTAAATACTTTGTAATGGCCAACTATAGATATTATTCCGCATTTATTTTACAGCTTCTGGGCATATTATGGTGCACAAATGTGGGCGAAACGAATTAGCCTGCTTAATTACTATCATGAACTTCGCAAAACAAAGCAGAAATAAGTGCAACCGTTTTAGAATAAGTTAAAATGTTTTGTTTAAAGTCAAAAGAAAGCATTATACACAGAGATCATTAGGTTTACTGTTTGTATACAAATAAACTTTGACATTGATGCAATGACCAAGCTAATCCCTTGAAGACGTAGATACAGCTTGCACCCTACTATTGTAAAGCTTCCGTAAAGCAACCTCTTTTCGTCGTGTTGCCAATTTTGTTCGTAGTTCGTCTAGGGTCTCGTACTCTGGCGCATAGGAAATATGCAAAATGCCACCATAGAATTGCGTGGCATCCAATTTACGCTTAACAATTCGTGCAGTTTTAACTGTAGGAAACTTAACAGTGAAGACATCAGTGAAGCTCTCCAATTCCACTAGAATATATTAGAGCTAGAGCACAATCTTTTCATCAATTTTTGGCTAACCCACCTTTTTTGGCCATTTCTTCTGATACACATTGGCACGACTCGAATACAGCGATTTTTGTGATGTGGCGTTGGAGGTTCTCACTAAGATTCACCCTGGGCACACCAAACACCAACAAATACTGCGATTCTTGTGCAACAGTATAGACCTGCAGTTAAGTTCGACACGTTATTTTTATATTTATTCGCCGATTTAAAGTTTACCTTTACGGCTTTCAGTTCTCGACCTTGACGATAGCTTGGACGCGACTTGCAATATTCGTAGCGCTTATGATGTTCAGCTGTCTTTTTTTTCATAATTGGTTTTTTTAGTCAAATTACAAAAATTTAGCATTCTAAAATTTGCTTCTCTTTGATAATCGATATTATTGATGTCGATTACCAAAACATTAGTAAATTTCGATTGGTAAAACACTAAACAGCTGTTTTGTAATGCGCGGGAAATCTATATTTGTACGCCAGTAAACCCGCCATAATGCGGCACTTATAAAAGAAAATTACAGCCGCAGCGAAGCCATTTGCTTTTTATCTACACTCTGTGCAATTGCTTTATAGAAGTATTACCTGAAAATTTTTTTAAAACTACACTTAAAAATGTCTCTCGTGGGAAAAGAAAACATTACCGACAATATGGAAAAATTCTCTCTTAAGGTAAAATAAATAAATTAAATCGATTAAAAAAAGCACGAACTATTTGAGATTTTCAAACAAAGTTCCTCAGCAGTGCAACATTACACAATATATGTACATGTATATACTCGTGCATGTGCACAGAAAAATTCAAGCAATTTTGCATCCTATGAATACATATAATTTGAGTTAATTTGTTTTAATTGCACAGAGTCCGAGCAAGAAAGTGCTGACGGAGAACGCCAATAACGTTCGCAAAATGTCTATTTCTAATGAAGACAATGGCACATCTACCGCCAAGGAAGCTGATGTTGCCAACAAAGTCGTAATGAATTTGGTGGAGAAGGTGAGCACGCCTTTTGATCCATCGCTGGAGCCACTACTTAGGGACAATCCACGCCGTTTTGTTATTTTCCCTATACAATATCATGATATCTGGCAAATGTACAAAAAGGTAAGTTATCCCTCTACCATGGGTCGGGCATAAATGGGCGCGCAATCAGAGATAAAGCCCGCCAAATCTTGTCACGTAGAAAACGTGATAAAATACATGAAATAAACTTAAACAACAACATCACAGTTTGATTCGTTCCAGTATATAAACATATTTCCATAAGTATGTATCTATAGTATATAATAACTGAAGAGAAAGGCAAGGCGCAGTTCTAGATATTTCTTCTGTGTTACTGTTGGATACTGTGTTCTCTTTGTAGTTCTTCGTACAAATGTATGCACATACTTTTAGCAGAATTTGCAGTCGGCAATATTCTGTGTTCTCTTTTTTTATTTATTTAATTTTTTTTTTCATTTCTTGGAAAAATATGCGCTTTTACGCTTGATAGCAAAACGATGATGGGGTGACTCAAATTTCTAATATACCAACTCTCCAACCCCTACTAATATCAAATTTCACCCTTTACAATAATTGTTTGATACAGGCCGAAGCATCATTTTGGACTGTTGAGGAAGTGGATCTTTCCAAGGACATGACTGACTGGCATCGTTTAACCGATAATGAGCGCCACTTTATCTCACATGTTTTAGCCTTTTTCGCCGCTTCCGATGGCATTGTGAACGAGAATCTTGTAGAACGTTTTAGCCAGGAGGTTCAAATAACCGAAGCGCGTTGCTTTTATGGTTTTCAAATAGCCATGGAAAACGTACACTCTGAGATGTACAGTGTGCTCATTGACACCTACATACGCGATCCACATCAGCGCGATTACTTGTTTAATGCCATCGAAACACTCCCGGCAGTTAAGCGCAAGGCCGACTGGGCACTCGCATGGATTGGCTCTAAATCAGCCAATTTTGGAGAACGTATTATAGCCTTTGCTGCTGTTGAGGGAATTTTCTTTAGCGGCAGTTTTGCTTCAATCTTTTGGCTTAAGAAACGCGGTCTAATGCCCGGACTTACCTTCTCCAATGAGTTGATTTCACGCGACGAGGGTTTGCACTGTGATTTTGCAGTGCTCATGTTCCAGCACTTGGTACAACGTCCGAGCCGCGAGCGCATAATTGAAATCATTTCAGATGCAGTTACCATTGAACAGGAATTCCTTACCGATGCTCTTCCTGTTAATCTAATCGGTATGAATTGCAAGCTCATGTCTGAATATATTGAATTTGTAGCTGATCGTTTGTTGGTGGAGCTTGGTGTGGGCAAGGTACATATATTGTTTTCATGTTTTAATACACTTTACCTAATTATAATTTAATTGGGCAGGTTTACAACACCAAGAATCCTTTCACTTTTATGGAGCTGATTTCGCTGGACGGAAAAACAAATTTCTTTGAGAAAAAAGTAGGCGAATACCAGCGTATGGGTGTCACAAGTAACCGCTTGGATAATGTGTTTACGCTTGATGCGGATTTCTAAGTTAATAAGCGTTTACATATACGGTGGTGCTGGTGTAATTTTATATTTTCACTACTTATGCGTATTTTCTCTTTAAGAATTGAAATTTTATACTAAATACTTAACATATATGTAAGTTCAAAATTGACATCAAAATAATTTTTTATTCATCCTCTAAACTGCAAAAAAATCCAAAAGAATTCACTTTGATATACTTGACATTTTTGAAACATTCTGCCTTATTGCAATTTGAGAATCATTGTATATAGCATTAAAATAAATTTATTCATACGATAAATAAATCATACTTAAACTTAGAATTAATTTGTACTGTTGCGCATTGAATGTTTGAGTGGGAGTAAGTTGTAAAAAAAAACTTACATACATAAATATTATATGTACATATATCATTTTTAAGCTTGGAAAACCGCAAAGATTGGCAAGCGGTTGTGCTCAGAACGGAGGAACTTATTCTGTATTTATCAATTTCTAAAGCACTGAACCAGTGACTTGAAATTTCCCTCGAAGTAACTTTAAATGCATCACTGTTCCAAAGTACTCAGTTCCTTCTTCTCTGAGTTGCAAGCACACATATGTATGTATACTAACGAAATTGGGAACCGTAAATTTCGCGTGCTGATTAAGAAGCATATTTTTTCGGAAAATAAGAGTGCAAGAAGACAGGCTGTATCTGAGCGGTGCCATTACATTATACATGAATATGTGGTAATAAAGAAGTGGTGGTGGGTATCGCGAATACTGACGCTAAGAGCAACCATAATCACGTCTGTTTTCTAAACAATATGGATATCTGGGCGATTAGGGTTGCCACCTGCACGGGCCTCGTCCGGCAATGCCGGGCCTAGGAAGTGGTCGTCGGGCCGCCGGGCCAATAAATATTAAACTATTTCTTCGAGCGGCTGAAGCGGTTGGATCTTGATGTTGACGAAGACGCTATTTACGACGAAATACTTTCTTTGGCGAAGATTATCCCCAAAATTAAACAAATTGACCTCACTGTCGATATAAAATGGGTAAAAATTTTCGAAAGTTCTGACGGATTTGTCCAATTGGCTTTAATTGTTGGAAAAGTTTTATCGATCCCCATCAGTAATGCCTACGTGGAAAAAGTTTTTTCAGTGATAAAAAATGTTTGGACCGATTTGAGGAATCGAATGAGAGTCGAACTGGTGAAGGCAGAGCTTCTGACGAAATTAAATTTCAATATGAGTGCGAAGAATTTGCTCTTTTTTTGAATCACTATGAGCGATAAGAAATTTTTGTCGAATGAAGAGGTCATCACTGAAATAACCTCCTCCTTTTCAGGCCTTTGAGAACACGAGATATTGGGAAAGAAGATATAAATGGAAAACGTTGAAATACAAATTGTTGAGCAATAAATCGTAAATTAAATTAGATCTGTGGTGGCCAACCCATCGGCTCATCAAAGAGCGCTGACCGACTCAGGCTCACTATTTGCCATGAATGCTACAAGAAGTGAAAAGGGTGAGGAGGGAGGATCAGCAATTAGGAAGCAGTTTCGGGGATTGCTTCTTAATTGCTGATCAACCAAAAACAATAACTGATCAAACAGTTATTACGGTTTATTGAGTGCACTGTAAGAATTAGTTAGCTAAAGGCCCCGGTAGCCATGGCTTTCTATTTTTGTAACTGTTAGTTTATATCTTTTTAAGTATAAGCTAGCTTTATATAAAATAAAATAAAAATAAAAATTGGTCAATATCAATATTTATTTTAGTTAATGATAGTTTTGATAATGCCTCCAAATATTCGTTTGTTAATCGATTTCTCAGTTTATTTTTAATTAATTTTAAGCTTGAAAACGCACATTCACAAATATATGTGCTTCCAAAAATAGATTGTATACAAGAGCGAATTTCTTCCAAGGGATTTCCCGAAAAATATCTATTTATGATGGCCACGTGCAAGTTTGTTTTATTACCAACGGATTTTCCAAAACAATTTATATTCCATTCATATGTTTTTACCCATAGCCACCATCTGTCTGTTATATACATTGCATAAATCTAGTATACCCTTTGTACCGAAAGGTACAGGGCCATAACTAGTTTTTGTTTGCAAGCAACGCCTTAAAAGTCCCATTTAACAAGTTTCCTAAAAAATAGCGAAAGAATCTCATACCGATTTTTGTGAGTGCATGCTCAAACGAACAGCAACAACAAATTACATTGAAAATCTGTGGGCCAACAATAAATATACGCAAGGGTTGTTTTTGTGCACACGAGATCAGAGAGCAAAGAGAGTAAGTGAGAGAACGCTCGAAATTGTTTTTGTAATTTGCATTGGCACTGGGTGATATACAGTTAGGACCGTGCATGTACACGCGCATCGCTGCCTATGCCTAAGAGCCATTACAAAAACAAAAAGAGCCAGATGAGCAATGGGCCTGGACATCCCTGCTCTAGACATTGCATACAAAAATTTAGATATTTCCTAAAAACCGGATTCATAATTAAAACACAATGCTTATGTTTGTTTACCCTAATTCATTATTAAAAATATACATTTGTTTAAACAAAGAATTAAAAATCAAAACATTGAGTGGTGAGCGATTATTTTTGTTGAGAACTGTTCACAAAGCAAACAGCTGACTAACAGCTGTTTGAAAGTCACTTTATTTAATCGGCGAAATGATATGCATTTACTCAGTCTGTACTTAAACAAAAAATGTCTTATCAGCGGAAGGCCTTATCAACACTTAAACGAAGTACGTTATGCTTTGGTTTACACATTTATAGATTTACATACTTTTACTTTTATATTACTAAAAGTTCTATCAATAAGACGGTCCGTTCTTATTTGCAGTAGTATAAAAACCCTGGCTGCAACTATGCTGTGATGTAATTGTAAGAAATGCGGAAAAGCTGAACTAGAACTGTTGAATGTACTTAAAAAGACAACTAATTTGTAAGGACAAGTGCAGGAGTTAGCAACTACGTATAAATGTAAGCAAACTCGACAATGAATCTGAACAATAAAGTCAAGGCCCTGGATGAGGAAGAATGTGCGTTGCTTATGGATAATGATGTTTGTAACGTAGAGCAGCAAGGTGGAAGCAGCACAGGGACATGTTCCAATTCCGAAGACGAGCTAGCAGCTACAAACGCAGGAAATGGACACCTAAAAAAAAAATTGCGAGCTGCATGCAGCACCAGAATAAGCAGAAATCGACGAGGACGCTACCAGCGTGGTATTTGGCGAATTGGTCGCATTACTTTGGTTATGTGCGTCTTACTTACCTGTATGTTGCTCATCCTGTACTTGCCCATATACACGGAGGTACAAAATCGACATGGTATGTGTTTGTTAAAAAGAAATTGTTTTACAAATTGTATTGAAACTTTTAAAATTGCAGCTGGTCTGCCGGATTGGACCTTTAACACATCACGTGATATTAGGGACTATGTGCTGCCCTTGGAAGACACTGCGCTGATAATACCACGAGACTTTTGTCGTAATAAAACTTTTTTAATAATTGCCGTCTGCTCGGGACTTAACAACTTTGTGCAACGTCAAGCCATACGCGAAACCTGGGGCAATACAACGGAGTTTAACTATGCCACGTTTGCCAAAATGCACGCGCATATGAAAGGACACTACCTAAAGCCTACTAAAGCGCGCTTGCAGCTTTATGGTAGCTATTTAAATTACCATGGCGATATTTGGTCGATCTCTGTGCGCATAGTTTTTATTGTAGGACGCAGCGAATACGAATCCCTGCTAGGCAACGAGACTTTAACGCGTTTACACAACGAAGCACAACAATACAACGATATTATACAAGAGAATTTCATCGATACCTATAACAACCTGACGCTTAAGTCTGTGCTGGCCTTAAAGCATATAAGCAACCGCTGTGCTAACAGTGCCTACTTTCTTAAATGTGACGATGATACCTTTGTAAACGTGCCCAATCTTTTACACTATTTGCTTGGTGGAACTGTACCACTGTATAATGATACATTGGAATACTACGATCCTGTTACAGCTTTAGTAATGTCGCCAGCAAATCGACTTAATGCCAGCCAGGGCATAATGCGCGGGCATCAGTTTTGTTCTGCAAAACCTGTTAGCGATGTCAGCAGCAAATGGTATATGCCCTACTACATGTATCCAAAGGAATCATATCCGAAATATCTGTCTGGGGCTGGATATCTTATGTCGCATGATGTAGTGCAGCGCTTGTATAAGGCAGCTTTAAATACAACTTTAATATATCTGGAAGATGTTTTTGTTACCGCACTGTGTGCGGAAAGAGCACACGTCAAGCGTCAGCATCATCCACTATTTAGTTACACATATTCACGACATTGGTGCGCCTTTAAGGGCGCCATAACGCAGCACGAGGTTAAGGATGATACCATGACAGAAGCGTGGCAGTTCGTATCGAACTATAGCATTAAATGTGCTCCACCCGGCCAATTCTTTAGACAGGCACGTTTACGCAAACGCTCCAACTGTTAGGAAAAAAAAAACTGTGAATGCATATTACCATTTTGGTAACGATATTAACTCAATTGCTTCCATGTACTGGTTAAACTCGCACTTAGCCCAGCATAAGGACACAGTTTAGATATAGTTTATATTTGGTATAAGATGGCCAAAGTAGAGAGCTGCCAAACTCGCAGCTACATATGTAATTCGAAACGCACACTAAAGCACACAAAACACTTTGTTTACTGAGACTCTTTACAAGTTTCCCCTTGACTCATATATTAAGTTATTATTTTTTTTCTATGTTATGCATAAGTTCCGCCCAAGTAAACAACATTGTACTTTTACATTTTAAAGATGTTAAACCAAATTCAGTAAACCTTTTTTACATCTTTAACTTATACTATATTTAGCATGAATATTTTGCACAAAAAAAAAAAGAAAGGAAAACTATTGTACTCGTTCGAGTTAGCAAAAAACGTGATATTCTTTTTTTGCTTTTTTGATTGTTGTAAAGCATTAATTCACACACACAAAACTTATATGTTTTTATTTATTTATTGTAACTGGAAAGTTCTTAAAAATTTATTAATAGCTAACTTACGCACTAAGATTTTCATAATAACCAAAATTAAACTGTATTTAAAAATAATTACAACTGAGTACTTATTTTTTTAAATTAATGTTTCGAAAACATATTAAATAAAATACAAAAGTATATATTATGCTTTACGCGTGGCACCTTTTTTTTAAGTTACTTTTAAAATTCAACGTCTGCATTTGAAACAGACTGTGTTTAAATAAAATACATTTAAATAATAAATGTTAAAATCATACGTATAAACATAAAAAAATCAAAGGTTTACTAAAACAAATTAATTTTTGTTCTTTTGCTACATGTAGCCATTAATATATATATACTAAGTATATATTTAAGTTTCAATTCAAACTTAAAAATCTGTTAAGGCGCATGTTTTAGCTATTGTGGTGTTTATTTAAATTATACCTTAATTTACATATTCGTGCGATTAATCTTTAAACTTAAAAAAGAGCCTATACAAATAGTTTTGATGCGGGAAGCAAAAGTTTAACTAAAACAAACTAATTTTTCCACTTAAGAACAACAACTTTGTCGCTTACTATAAGTAGCTAATAATATATATATGCTAAGTATATATCTAGTTAATTGTGGGGGTCTTAGCTATTGTTTGTACCTCCAATATAACTACAAACTAGCCAAATAAAGGCGTGGCATCGGTTGTCGAAATATTTGGTTCGTTGGTGTCAGCAACATCATCTTGATCTTCTGCTGTATTGCTTGTACTATGCTCGGATTTTTCGACAGATCGATCCGAACATATGGACGTTTCTTTTTCAGCTGAACCATCGCTGGTCTCAGCAGTAAAAGGAGATTTTGGGCAAGTCTTCTCAGCAATTTCAGTAGGCAGATCTGGTGTTTGTGTTTCTGTTGTAATTTCGACAGCTACTTTTGTAAAAGTATCGTTAGATGTTTGGACTGGGGACGCCAAAGGGAATTCTGTAGTAATATTTTCTGAATGTTCAGTACTTTGAACTGGGGACTGTGGTTTTGTTTGATTCTCAGAAGCTGCTTCTAATGTTTCGGAATTTGACTGAATTTCGTCTTCGACATTGTCTATTGTGTTAGTCTTTTCAGTATTTGTCGATGATCGATCGGGTATTTGTGGTTCAGTTTGATTTTCGGAAGCCACTTCTAATATGTTTACTGTTGTATTTGTAGTATTTTCAATAGATTGATTTTGAATTTGAGGCTCAATTTTCTCTTGGGGAGTTTGTTGTAAAGTGTTGACAGTTTTCTCAGTCTCAGCGGATAAAATTGCTGCTGATTCAGTGTTTTCAGAATTTTCATCTGACGATTCTATTTCAGCTTTAGTTTCGGAAATTGCTTCTAAAGTGGAGTTATTGGTTTCAGTATCAATGGCTACATTTTCGTTATCTACAAAAATTTCTTTTTGTGAATCTGTTAGATTTTCGGATGTTTCCTTTTCTGTTGCACTTGTAGCACTTTCATCTGCTAATAGTTCTTTTAGTGAGCTAGTAGTCTGGTCTGAGTCAGTTGTCCCAGTTTTGCTGCTCTCACTCTTGTCCAAGTCAAAATCTGCATCGCGGTCTTTAGTTTCGTTCGAGGTTTCTTTCGTATTTACAACGCAGGGGTCTAGCTTAGCAGCTGCTTTTGTAACAACGGGCAATGCTGCTGTACTTTTTTCTAGAGATTCATTTTCGGAACATTCAATAACTGCATTTTCTGCATCTAAATCTTTAGTTTCCTCGTCCGCTTTAACGTCCTCAGTTAAAACTACCGATTTAGCCTCTGCACTGTTTTCTTCTTCAGTATTCTCATCAGCTTCTTCTGTGTTTTTGGGCTCATCTTTCTTCGTCTCGTCGGGTGCACTAGTGTAATCATGATCTTTAACTGTAGTTGACTCAATTGTAGCAACACCAGTCTCTGGCCTCTTATCAACAGAGCCCGATTCTGGCTTTTTGAGTTCTTCAGCCCACTTACGAGCAACAGGATGTTCATTTTCTATGCGCAATAAGTTTATCTTTAGTTGCATTTTTAGCTTTGGATCGGTACGTATTACATCTTCCATACGCTCACGCTCCAATTGTAATAAAGCTGGGTTCGGTTTGTTAGTAGTTTTCTTTCTAGGCTGCTTCTTTATAATAGTGCCGCCGGGGCTCATTAAGCGCTTCTTTGGAGGACTTCCCTCTGTTATGTCTACTTCCAGCATGCTGGCCAAAATCGACGAGGTAAAACTAGATACATCAGAATCCATAAAAAAGCCTTCAAGGTTGCTTGGTTCTGGCTGAGTTGGTTGTGTTTGTGGTGGAGGTATATTTATTATAGGCTTGGCTGTCGACTTGACGGACGTGATTTTCAGATGGTTTATAGAGGAAGTGGTGGGTACTTCATCTTCATTATCAGAATCAATCGTAATGGTATCGGTTTTGGGCTCAACAATCTCAATTTCATTGTCTTCATCATCGCTGGCTTGTTTTTCTGCAAAGACACAACATATTTATATTAATGAACATAATTTTATAAAATTAAATTAACAATTGTCCTACTGATAAAACAAGTTTTCAAGCTGATTTATTTTTTTTATTTTTTGTGTTTACAATGTAATTATGAATAAACTCTTAAATTATTTAATTTGAAAAATTCTTATTAAAATTTCCCAATTCCGTCCCAAACTTCAATAGAATCAGTTTGGAATATTGGAAACCCCTCTAAACAGGGCAACAAACTATTTTAATCTATTGTATTAACTTTTTAGTTATAAAGAAAACGCATTTCCTCTAACGGAAAATTGGTACGCAGCTTTTGCAAAGTACGCTCGTTAGGTGCTGGCTGGCGTTCTAATTCTCGATTATGGCATTCATAAGCAAACTTGGCCATATGCCAACGCAGCTTGCAGGCTCGAGAATCGCGCTTAAAACGTGATAAACGCCTAGCAACCTCAGGCCATAAACGTTCTCGCGCGCCAACATCATCAAAGTCAACATGTCTGGTATTCCATAGCGTTGGATAGGCACGCAGTGTTAAAACCAACTGCTGTATAAACTGATTATCGTCAGGCATATCTTTCAATTTTAAGACGGCTGTCGTAGAACCAGTGCCATTTTGCATACAATCTTGTAGCGGCTCGGACTCATCGCGCAAATCCTGCTCATCAATTTTGTAAAGAAAATATAATTTGGCCAAGTATTTTGAGTATTTTAATTCCAGATTAGCGAATTTTTCCGTGTCTTTAATAGTTTTCAAGCGGAATGTTTTGTACATTTCATACATTTGCTGCCAGCGCTCTATGATGTACTCACAGCGGTAATCTAAAAGAATGAGCCAATTATAAAACGGTTGAAAACATTCTTAGGCTCGCATACTTACTTGGCACAGACTTCCAAAAATTGAACCACAGCGACTTGCGCGTCTGTTCATCAATGCTATTAAATTCTGGATCGGTAGACTTGCGCCAGAGCACTGGATGACTCTTGGCAAAGTTAATGATGCGCATATCAATTGGTCGCACGTCTATAGGACGAATAGGTGTGCGTCTGCCAATAACTTGGTTATTATCCAACTGACCGTCATTCTTTTGCATGGTATTCTCTAGCGCATCTAGCTCCTTGCGTTCAAAACCATCGCCGTCGTCTTCGCCACAATCAACGGTCAACCAGTCGTTGAAAGCCAAGTCTCGATTGGCCAAATAGTTTGTTGCCTTGTCGAAATAACCCTTAAAACGTTTTCCCTGCTTCAGCCGACGCTCAATGCGAACATATCTCTTGCGTATATTTTTCCAGCGCAACTTAATACTATTAATGCCACGATGCAAGTGGGTAGAAATAACGCGCCATTGCATGCTTGTGACTTCCATTTTACCATAGTCCGGATGTCGTGTGCACCATATAGATGGATATTCACGCATTAATCGTGTTAGCTTACGATCGAAAGCGTGCGCCTCTTCGTTACGCGTCATGCTCTCTTCAGTGTCCAGCATGGAGTTCTGATCGTAGTCATCGTTTTCTAAATCATCAACATCGTCGTTATCCATATTATCATCTCCATCATCGTCATAATCATCGGGTTCATCGTTCTCATTGTCATCCACATCTTCTTGTTCCTCATCCTTAGGATCACCATCAGCTCGCACGCCCAGCGGCAATAGTGGTGGCAATGGTTCAGAGTCGCCGCCCTTAAAGTTGGCATGCAAACTCTTACGATATTCATAAACCTGATTGTGGAAACTGTTGCATCCGGTATTAAATAAATCAACATCATCTAGCTGTCCGTAACATACATAATCCACGGCTGCAAAAAGTAAAAGTGATAGAAATCTGCGTTATAAAAAAAAACTGCTGCTGGGTTCTATTCCATTGCCTTTTTTGATATTTTGCAAACACATGGACCACGTTTTAAAATATTCAATTCGTCAATGGACTCGCGTGCTTAGTTACGTTTATTAAGTAGTCCATTGTAGTGCGTTGAAAAGCCAAGGAAATGGAACTCGCAGAGTTTTATCTTAAGCACAGTAGTCATAAGTACTTACATGGGTAACACATGCACAAACACACAAAAACTTTTGAAGTGTCAATTTGTTGTTTTTGTCTTATACAGGTATAGCTCAAAACCGAACACCAGTCCATGTGTTAAAATAATCACCAAAGACAATGTACACATTGTAAACTCAAAGATGCACTTGCTCTTTTGAAGCAAGCTCAGTGGCATTTTGCTCACAAATTTACTTAATAATATTATTATGTTGGAACTTACCCGCAGCTAATTGACCATTCTCCAGACTGTTTGCATCGTTTGTGAAACCAAGATCACGCATATCGCCCAAGCACTTTTCCTGCAAACCCTTAAATCGCCCAATTGCATATGTCATTAAATATGAAAGATGTATATACAACTCCTTGAGATCCAAATAACTCCGCGCTGAATTATAGGCGTTTGAGTTGGTAAGCGTTTGCACTTTGCCCGTTAGATGAGTGCATATTTCCATAGCGTTAAAGACTTGCTCCTGCAGCTTGGTTCGCGCTGCGCCGATAGCATCATTTGGAAATGTGTGACGCACTAATGTTCCTGGACGTTGGCCTCCGCCAGCCTGCGTCATTACGACCGGCACACCATTTGTGGCGGTGTTCTGCGGCTGTTGCTGAACCGACACTGTAGCCGGTACAGCTTGTATTTGTGTCCCATTATTAATGCGTACAATTTGAGCTAATCTTTGGGACTGTGGATTATAAATGCCCATGTTTGTGCCGTAGCTAGCGCCTGGGCGCATTCGAGCGGAAGATTCAGGGTATGGTGCTCGTGGGCGCATACCGATCTGGTTGCTCGACGTCTGTGGTGATTGTTGCGGCTGTGCAGGCTGACCACCGATGGGCAACTGACGCTTTACCTGTATAAGCCGGCCATTTGGTAAGCGATACGAATCTTGTTGAGCGGCTGAATTAAGGTCTACACGAAAACCATTGATAGTATGAAAAACTGGACCCGCATTGCGACCAGCATTGGGCAGTACAGTGCGTCGCACCAGTGTAGGCGCATTGCTGGGCATAGCTTGCCTATAGCGTATGGCTGTATTGCTCAGCACCAGCGGCGGTGGCAAGCTGCTGCGTGGTGTGTTCGAATTCGAACTTGCATTGGGTCCAGTAAAGTTCTGCTGCACTGCTACTATGCGTGGTGTGGTGGTCATGTTTGTGGCATGTGTTATTGGCCGTGATGATGGCGACTTTTGCTGTACAGATATTTGACAATCTGGCTCTAGCATGCTTAACAGATCTGGCGTGCATACTACTTCATCATTAGATGATTTTGGGCGCTTGGCTGCCGGACCACCCTGAACCTTAGGCTGCTTTTTGGCCGAGGCCGAAGAACTGGCATGACTGCGCTTTGAGACATTTGACTCCAGGCTTTCCATGGAATCAGACAAGCCACTGGCCTTGGATTTAGCATAGCGACAACAAGTGCTGTTATCCTTAGTCATGAGCTGGCGTTGATCTGGTTCGGGCAGCTGCAGCGCTTTTATGGCTCTAAAAGTACACATGTTTTAGGACTTAAGTTCGAGATACATTTGCATATTTGGATTACTTACTTTTTTTGAGTGTGTATATAATTGGTCAGCGCCCAGTGCTGTGCACGCAAAGGCCATAATATCTTGGATGAGCAACGGAAGCAATTCCAATTATCATTACGCTCAATATCCACAATAACACCACGATTGAGATTTTTCAGAATGCACGATTTGCAAAATACATACGGACAATTCGAGCAGCAGTACACTTCGCCGCCCTGGCCACACCAGCGGCAGTAGAGCTCAGAACCATCTTCACCCTTGGAAAATTCACCACTGTTGTAGAAATCATGACACTTTACGCAGTGCGTAACGCGTAAAATTGGATGCATTTTTATGTTGCTCTCGGCATTGGGTGCAGTGCCAATGTGATTGCGGCAAACAGTGCAGTGAACCTTGCGCTGATTGATCAGATCAACTGCGGGATAACTCTTATGATAGTAGTGACGCTCCTCATCCGGAATGCTGTCATCAATGCTAAACTTAAAGGCTGCAAGCAAAAACAATTTTGCGTTTTTAACATACCTACTATAAACGACAGCACCAAAAAAATGTATTACCTGAATAATCGGCTTCGGGTTTTGCCACTGGCGACGGCGTTGACACCGCCACCAGAGCAGTCTCAAGAGGAGGTGTACTGCTCATTTTCCGGGCCGCAGCTTAATACACCGGCAATTAAACTCGTGTAACACGGTTTAGCAAAACAAATACCCTATTATAAATGTGTTATGATTGTTTATATTGCAATTTATTAGCGACGCTTTGCAACAACAAAATGCCGCGTCGATTTGCAAAAATATGTGTGTATGCGTATATATGTACATACATACATAAATAAGATTTGGTGCAGCAACAAAAACGATTGTTATGCACGTTGACTTAGATCAAAGTTGCCTGCTTCACTAAATTATCATATTTGAATTTTATTATATTTCTCACATTTAAAATACACTCCAAACCATTAGTTTCACTTTTTTTCCTCCGACTGAAATTATTTTTTCACACGACGACCGTCTAGTACACAATTTCAATATGGCAGCCAAGTTCGTGGTTGCCGAAAAGCCGAATGAAAAAACGAAGCGTATAGATACACAACGAGTTTACATCGTTTGGCCCACATGGCTACCCTGGCATTTAGATACAACCCTATTTATAGCTCTTTTTATCTGTACTCTATCAAAGTAGAATCCTACGAAAAAAAAAGAAAACCTTGATTCGTAGAACTACTATGTAAGAATATCCCTGCGTTCGGCAATACTATTCGGCCATTTCGTGTTACGGAACTCATAGAATTGTAAAGACGTCTTACACAAAGAACGAACTATACATTTTTTCTAAAATTTCTATGTTTATTGATATATGAAATATTTTAGTACACGGAAAAATTTATGTCAACAAAATCTACAATAAATGAAGTACAAATTTACTATAACTAGATACTACAATTTTTGTCGTTAGCTCTAAACAAAAAAAAAAAAAAAAATTTCTTAAAAATATAAAAAAATTGTTAATTAAATTTTTTAAATGTATTCTAAAATTTCCAGTCGAAATTTATTTTACGCATATTTGCTAAGCGATAAATGCTTGCGTATTTGGCAACCCTAAAACACACTTGTGTCTCTTTCGCACTGGCTTCGGCTGCTAACGCACACGAGTACACCTTATAGCATATACTTAAATGATATTAATTAAAAATTATAATTAAATTTATAAAATTATAAAAATATAATAGAAAAAAAATGTCAATAATCATCTACAAAAAAAATAATCATATGTTTTCTTCTAGCAAACATATGTTTTTGCTAATACTTTAATAACAATAGTTTAATTATTTATCAGATTTTTATACATATTATGTAATTTTTCATAATGCTAATTTCTATCAAACTCTGAAGATAAAGATGTAATGGTTTCAGAATTAACAAAACATAAATAAATTAATACCAAATTCTATTGAATTACTTATAGCGAAAGAGTTAAACCTAATTCTATTAGAATTCTTACCAGTAATATTTACAATTAAATTTATGTCAAAAACCTAATTTGGCATACGTTTGAAACAATTCAAAATAATTTGTCAAAAATTTAATTTAATTTATTATAAATTTTCAACAGGGCAGCGCAGGTTTTTTACTGTGTTATCGTCTATCGATTTTTAGGCAGCGTTGCAACTCGATATATTCAAGTTGATCGAAACGTCGTTAAAAATTTAAATAGCAAACCTGTTATCTATGGCGCATGAATAAATAAAAACAAAAATTTTATTTTATTTCAATAATTTATAAGTTTGAGGGTGGATGCTTAAATAAACATATATAGCCTCGTTTATTGTGTCTGTTTGATTGTATAAGAGCAATTGGCTGATATAAAATGTTTTAACAACGCCCACAAACAACTATATCTGAAAGATCGCCACGTCTTCTGTTTCTAGTTGCATTGGTACAAAATACAATAAAAGCTAAAGAAAACCATTTCATATTTAATATTTGATGGCACTTGGTACACTGTGTGGTATAAGCTGATTCCTCAGGGCCACCGGAGAATGTATCTCTAAAGGTATCATCGTGTATGTGTGCCACAAAGCCATTAAATACCTGATGTAGCTTACTTTTTTTTTTTGTAAAAACATATATATAAGTATATATAAAATAATGATGATTCTTTAAAGCGAATAAATTTCTTAAAACATACTTGGAAACATAAAAAAAATATTTTTATACCCTGTACAGTATGGTACAAAGGGTATATTGTGTTTGTGCAAGCCGAAAATGTATGTAACGTACAGAAGGAGAAGTCGGAGACCCCCCAAAGTTACCTAAAGTATGATCAGAGTGACTAGAGAAGTCGATATGCCCATGTCCGTCTGTCCGTCTGTCCGTATGAACGCCTGGATCTCAGAGATGGTAAGATCTAGAGCAACGAAACTTTCAGATAAGATCCCTTATTAATCCATAGGAGACAAGTTTATTTTATTTTTTTGATATCGGGACTACATTATATAGCTCCCATAGGGGTGTTTCAGAGGACCTCGAAAAAAACCAAAAGTTTTAGATGGATAATTCGTTTGTTTATGAAGATATCGTAACCAAATTTGGCACACAATAGTTTTTTAGAGTTCCTAAGCACTGTACCAAATTTTATCAAAATCGGTTGACTATATCATATAGCTCCCATATGACCAATCGGTCAAAAAAACGTTTTTTCTACAAAATTCATTGTGTTTCGTTTGTTTGTGAAGATATCGTAACCAAATTTGGCATTCGGGAGTTTTTTATGGATCTTCAACACTGTACCAAATTTTATCAAAATCGGTTGACTATATCATATAGCTCCCATTGGACCAATCGGTCAAAAAAACGTTTTTTCTACAAAATTCGTTGTGTTTCGTTTGTTTGTGAAGATATTGTAACCAAATTTGGCATTCGGGAGTTTTTTATGGATCTTCAACACTGTAGCAAATTTTTACCAAATCGGTTGACTATATCATATAGCTCCCATAGGACCAATCGGTCAAAAAAACGTTTTTTTTACAAAATTCGTTGTGTTTCGTTTATTTGTTAAGATATTGTAACCAAATGTGACATTCCGAAGTTTTTTAGAGTTCTTAAACACTGTACCAAATTTTATCAAAATCGGTTGACTATATCATATAGCTCCCATAGGACCGATCGGTCAAAAACAAGTTTTTTGAAGAAAATTCGTTGTGTTTCGTTTGTTTATAAAAATATTGTAACTGAATTTGGCAAAGAAATTGTTTTTGGTGTTCGTAAGTAATATATCGGACTTGATTGCAATGTGGTGGTACAGGGTATCCCAAAGTCGTCCGCGCCCGACTTTAACGTACGCCATCTTTTTTTATTTAATTTATTATAATCGTTAACTCGATTGATTAAGGTTTGATATTTTCCATTAATAAAATTAATGGTGTATGTATAGGGTTACCAGATAGTCCGAGTAAAACGCGGACATACCACAACCGACCCCCCCCCACCCCCTTTAAAAAACTTGAAAAAAACATTTTTAATTTTTAATTTAAAAATTACTAAAAACAAATATTTTTAGAAAGGTGTCACTTACTCGTTGATTCTCGAACCACGATAATATTCTTTACCTGTGGATGGAATATGAGTGAGATAAAAATATTTGAACATTTTCATTGGACTATTTTTTATTCAATTTCAATTAATCTCCAGTTTTCAACGATGAAAAACGTCTTAAACTTACGTCTTTTACCTATACCAATTAATAATTTATAACGGATAATAACTTAGTGACTAGTGTGTGACATATATGTCTGAATCCCCAATTTTTTTCAACAAATATTGAATTTCTGGACGCTGGAAATATCTCTTGAACTCTTTACATTGTAAGTCTTTGAAATTAAACTGGACCGTAATTAAGTCACGCACGGTCGGCACGGACAATCGATTCCGCTCATCAGTCCATTAAGATTCTATGAGCGAAAAAATTCGCTCAACTGTTGCACTGGAAGCGGGAATGGCGAAGAATAATTTGGCAATTTTTAATATTTCACCATACGATGCAACATTTTTATTTGCAGCGAAGAACGAACAAATTTTATCATCGTTGCTTGGCTGATCATCTTTTTTAGAGCTCAAAAACTCATTCAAATTCATAAGTTGATCGAAAAGCAGAGATTCATCGATGATGACATTTTTTGTTGTTAAATACAAAACAGTTTTCTCAACAAACGACATTTCAATTTGATCTCCTTGCTTGAAATTAAGCCATGCGAAATTTTTGACTTGAATGGGTCCATTTTTCAAAGTATGCGAGTGCTTGATCATAAACGTTGAAAGCTTGTTTTTCAAAATGATCAAATTCAGCATCTTGGCCTTCACTTCGTGTGTTCGAGAGAATACTTTTAAATTTTAAAGGCAAAAATTTGTGTTCGAATCTGTTGCGCAAAGACTTGAGAACAGAATCAATCACCTCCAAAGTTTCCAAAATGCTGTTAGATTCTTTTTCTAACGCTAACATTTTGTCATGGAAAATTGACATATAAGAGAGGACGAAATACAAAAAAAATTCAGAAAAGTCGCTCACAAATTTTTTTTTTATGATTTTGGGGGGGTTCTCTTGGGACACAAAATATGATTTTAAACCTTCAAAAATTTTCGAATCGCGCTCAACTGTGGGTTTGTTTTCGTACTCTGATCCACTTTTGTGGAAAATATACTTAAATACTTGGTAAAAGATATGAAAATATGTATGACAAAAGTTGATCGGTCTAATCGAGCGAAAAAAGCGAACATTTCTGCAAAAAAGCGGACAAGCGTACACGAGACAGAAAGAGCGTACATGTCCGCTTAAAAGCGGACATATGGTAACCCTAGCTGCGGGGCCTTGGCTAATTAATTCTTATATATAGTCTCATAATCTAACCAAATTTCGCATATAATCTTGATATAATTTTTTGCAAAGAATTTAATTTTTTTTTTGCGCAGACTGAACCAAACAGGTTCTAGAAATGCTACAGTCCCTAAAATTGTTGTGCTGACTAATAAAGGCTTTTATAAATACTTTCTGCAGATGCTTTCCACATCGTCACTTCATGACACAAACGATTTTAAGATCATTTCCAAACTATGTAAATAAAATGTTTACACAATTTTTTTTTTAATTTGCCCTACCATTGTCAAAATTTGTTGTATTATATTGAGGCCCCTACGGAGACACGAAGCCACCTAGCAAAAAGACAGACTTATTTTCACTTATGTCACGAAAGAAACAGTGTGTCTTTAGTAGCAAAATGTGCATTTTATCGGAATTATTATCGATAATCAGCTGCTTTTTGTTTACAAATAGCTAATTTTTAAAAGGCGCGAAATAAAACATGAATTATCGTCAACGTTTATTACTTTTGCTATTGGGTGTAAACAATGCAATGATAATGACATGCATTGCAATTGAATTGTTGGATGAGGAAAAAAAGCGATGACAGGAGGCAATACACAGGGAAAGGCGGAGTGTTTGGGTGACCCCATATTTAACGCGCAGAACTGAGGGTAGACGAATTGCATAGACATATTTTAACGCACATTAATGTTACAAATGAATTATTTTCTTATTATAGCTATTTTCTCATCCTTTCCCAACGATCCGCAACGATTTTGTCGACCAACCATAAATTTCACGTCCAAAATAAATAGCTGCACATAAGTTTTGTTTATGGCGCCAAAACCGAACAGCTGTTTTTGCTGAGTGCGCCATCTATGGTTTACTACTGGCATCAAAAAACAAAAAAACAAGCGACACTGGTCTACATACCACCTGCAAGAACAGTTTGTGACCAAACGTTTGTGAGCGTTTTTTTTATATGAAGTTTTGTTTATTTTTCGTGCCTGCGTAGGGGCCTTTGTGCTATAATTTTAGAACAACATCGAGATGATTCCAATTCTGGTTGATAGTGCAAAGTAAGTGTTGTAAAACCCATAAAGTATTGTGTGTTCTAAAAAAAACCAAACATTGTTTATGTTATTTTTAGTGTTTTTCTAAGGTTATTCTATATCTTTGGTAACAAGTATCCATCAGGTGATTGTTTCGAACAATCGTCCTAAATTGTGTTTTTCAAACAATCAATATGTAGAACTTTTATGTGTAGCAAATAATTTTGTCATCAATATTGGATTATAACCAAATTGTATCCGTTGATTGCCAATAAATAAAAAAAAAAAAAAAAAAAAAAGAACTTTTATAGTTTTGATAATTTTTCTAAGTTTAAATTTATTTATTTTTCTCATTTAAGATTTTCATATTTGTATGTCTTTGATATCTTATGATATCTTATCATATAGTGTTTACCATAGATATAGACCAAATATTTAAGACTTACTAAGAAAAAATACTAGAACCTAGGGTTTTACTGTACTCACCCAGCCCTACTACTTAGAATTGAAAACATTATATGCCCAGATCACCTGCTCCACAATATAATTTATTTATAATAAAAGACTACAATTAAAAACTTTTGTTTAATCTATGTTTTATTTGTTTTCATGTAAATTATTATCATTTGTTCAGTATGTTCATGCGAAATATAATTGTTTTAATTAATTAAATAAAAATACAATGATTATTTAAAAATATTTTTAACAAATAATCAAATATAATCGTTTAATTTGTTCCGGTTGTTCTGCATTTTTGTCATTTGCATTGTAAATAAATAGTAGAATGGTAAAATATTACAATATTTTGTAATAAATCAAAATAAAAATTATATTGCTTACGTACTTGTGTTAATGTTTGTTGGCGTTAAGCATTTTGTTTTAAATTTATTTTTAAACTGGCGCTAGTTAAATTTTATTTCGAGTTTTCAACACTTTTGTCAGTTTTTGTTTTTTTTTTTGTTTTAACTATATAACAGCTACAAATACGTAACATTAAACAGATTAAAAAATTGTTGTATGTGTGTGTTTTTATATTAATATGCCAAATAATAAAATTCCACAAAATTATAATTCTTGTGGCATTTTTTACTCCAAACATACAATTGACTAATAAAACTCGTGTAATTTGCAAAATATACAAAATATAGTTTCAAAGTGTTTTTAATATTAATTTGTTTTTGCTTGCTATGATTTAAATTTTCTTTTGATTTTAACAAATTACAAATTAGTTAAATTTTTTATGTAATGTTTATGAGCACGATAATTGTTTTAACAAATAATATATTTTTATATGTTTATGTTTAAGATTTTAGATTTCGTTTTAGCTTACAACTAAAAAAAAAGACATACTCTTTTCAACGTTTTCAAAATTAAAATTTTGTTTAACAATAATAATCAAGGTTCTGGAAGCACTGCTTTAACAAAATTCACGACCTTTTATTGTGTATAATATAAATAAAAATCAAATATCTATGTAAAATTTTAATACGAACAAAATTTCTTTTTTTTAAGTGCAGCGCTTATCAAAATTGGCCGAAAGTTCAGTTGGTCAGGTTTACAATTTAAAAAATATAAATGTATATAAGTGTAAATTTAAAATAGTTTAACAAAATTATAGCTGCAGTTATTGAGTGCATTCTGCTACAGCTGCCGTCTCCTTAGATGGGGCGCGTAAAGTTGGCGGGGAACAGACCCTTCTCGTTTGTGCCTTCCTTTTGACCCATAAGCCAGCCCTCCTCCTGTAAATTGGCAATGAAAAACTGCATTCAATAAAGATAAGAAGTGCATTTTATGTGCTTATTTGAACCAGGGGCGGGGAGTAACTAGCGCGTGCATAACTTTTAAATAGGATATCATTTTTATGTATACATACACATGACACATGACGAAAGCTAACTTTGACTTGCCAAAGTTTGCATGCTCTTCAAGTAATTGAGTTTTAATATTAATTTAATTAAATAAATAAAATGTGCCTTTTAAAGGCCCCTACGCAGACACGAAAACAGCCACCTAGCAAAAAGACAGACTTATTTTGGTCACGAAAGGAACAGTGTGTCTCTAGTAACAAAATGTGCGTTTTATCGGAATTATTATCGATAATCAGCTGCTTTTTGCTTACAAATAGCTTATTTTTAAAAGGCGCGAAATTAAACATAAAAACATGAATTATCGTCAACGTTTATTACTTCTGCTATTGTGTGTAAACAATGCAATAACAATGACATGCATTGTAATTGAATTGTTGGATGCAATACACCGGAGAAGGCGGAATATTTGGGTGAAGGCCCCTACGCAGACACGAAAAATAAACAAAACTTCATATAAAAAAAACGCTCACAAACGTTTGGTCACAAACTGTTCTTGCAGGTGGTATGTAGACCAGTGTCGCTTGTTTTTTTGTTTTTTGATGCCAGTAGTAAACCATAGATGGCGCACTCAGCAAAAACAGCTGTTCGGTTTTGGCGCCATAAACAAAACTTATGTGCAGCTATTTATTTTGGACGCGAAATTTATGGTTGGTCGACAAAATCGTTGCGGATCGTTGGGAAAGGATGAAAAAATAGCTATAATAATAAAATAATTCATTTGTAACATTAATGTGCGTTAAAATACGTCTATTCAATTCGTCCACACTCAGCTCTGCGCATTAAATATGGGGTCACCCAAACACTCTGCCTTTTCCTGGGTTTTGCCTCCTCTCGTCGCTTTTTTTCCTCATCCAACATTTCAATGGCAATGCATGTCATTATTATAGCATTGTTTACACAAAATAGCATAAGTAATAAGCGTTGACGATAATTCATGTTTTTATGTTTAACTTCGCGCCTTTTAAAAATTTGCTATTTGTAAACAAAAAGCAGCTGGTTATCGATAATAATTGCGATAAATTGCACATTTTGTTACTAGAGACACACTGTTCCTTTCGTGACCAAAATAAGTCTGTCTTTTTGCTAGGTGGCTGTCTTCGTGTCTGCGTAGGGGCCTTGAACTCATATTTAATGCGCAGAGACGTATTTTAACGCACATTAATGTTACAAATGAATTATTTTATTATTATAGCTTTTTTCTCATCCTTTCCCAACGATGCGCAACGATATTGTTGACCAGCCATAAAATTCGCTTGCAAAATAAATAGCTGCACACAAGTTTTGCTTATGGCGCCAAAACCGAACAGCTGTTTTTGCCGATTGCGTCATCTATGGTTTGCTACTGGCATTAAAAAAAGGGCAACACTGGTTTAAATACCACCTGCAAGAACAGTTTGTGACCAAACGTTTGTGAGCGATTTTTTTTATATGAAGTTTTGTTTATTTTTCGTGTCTGCGTAGGGGCCTTTAATACAAATCAAGCATTTATCGATTGATCTATCTACAAAATCGCCTTTGATCCCAGTTACGTTTCCCCCTATATTTTTGACATTTTCATTCAACCTTAACCATTTTTACAGCCTTCTATTAGTAGTTACAAAGTGTACATTTTTGAAAAAATGATTTTCCATGAACAAAAATCAACAAAGTTTAACTGAGTGCAGATAAGACGTCTTTCACAAAGATTTGTAAGTCCCCTGATCTTATGGTCTCCGAGATCTAGGTTTTTATACGCTCTATTACTTAGCGAAGCTTAAAATAAAAAATCATTAACGATCTCAAGTGCGTCTCGAGATATTCTGTAAGCTTTAAAAGAATATCTAGAATTCTGTAAAAAACATAGAACTCCAACAGTTACATGTAGAGCATAAAAAGCAAACCAACTTACAAAACACACACTAATATGACAAACGATAGATTTTACCTGATCTTCAGGATCGTCGTACTCAATAACACGTATGGTATCGCCAATTTCAAAACTTAATTCATCCACATCCTCCTTGACGTAGCCGTAAGTTGCCTTGACGCGATAAAGCACGCCTGGTGGCAAATCAGCAGTGTTGGCATCTGTGAAAGGAAATGCAATGGCAATTTTAACATTAATTAACTATTGTCTTTTACAACACTTAATTATAAGCATATTAGAGCACATCATTTAACATTACATATAAACTTAGTAGTAGTCATAACATAGCAATAACTTTGCATTGTGTGTTTAATGTTAACAGGCAGCTTAACATTAACTTAACATGTCTGTTAGTTAACACAGCCACTGTTAAAGAATTTTTGAGCCCTGTTATTTTTGTGTGCTTACTTGCTTGCAACAACAACAAAAGAACTTTAAAAACAAAAGACTTAAGCAGCGAACGTGCAAGCATGATAAAAGATGTGTGCAGGTGAATATGTGATATAAGGTTAACATATAATAAATTATGTGCACTTGCGATGTTTATGAAAAATCAAATTTTTAAAGGGCTAAACCTCTTACCAGTTATTAAGGTATTTTACAGCTTTCAGAATTACTTTAATAACTATAACTCTATACTTATATATGTTTATATACAACTTGAAGAGACATAAAATTACGTTACGCGCACTATGCCTTACGAAAACTTGAGTACCCCTTAGTTTTAGCTTATGAAAAATGAAATCTTTTGTAAGATTTTTACATGAGTTGTGCTGAAATCGCAAACGATTTGCAGCCGTTAGATAATACATACATTGATTTGCAATACATAGGCACAAAGTTACATCACACATTACGAAATAGCGAACCGAAGCTATATAATTTACAAGATATATGTATGTCGTTGCGTCTATTGCCATTGCGAGGGCAGGCAGAAAAGTGAGCGAAACCCACCTTAGCACCTATTTCCCACTTCCTATAAGTAGATTACTCTCAATCGATTTCTGTTTTCAAAAAAGAAAACATTGAAATTGAACTATGTTTATAGACTACCTACCGACTATATGAAGCAATAAAATTGAGACTGTTAAGGACATCTTTGGTTGGTTATGGGGTGCTTCAAATGTCAATCCCAGATAAAAATGCAGATGTAGTCAAGGCGCTGCATGGACTCGAGTCCACCCCTAACGTAGTAATCAGCTTAGTTAAAGACTGGCTGGGAGATAACAAGCTGGGATTGGTGCTGCTAAAAACAAGAGGCAGTTCTCATAAGCAGCAGGAAAAGATAGCGTACTTTAAAGTCGGGATCGGACGACAAGTGCTGTGTGCCTCCCGCACTGTAAAAGAGGATACAACTATTGTCCTTGCAGGTACGGCAGGTAACGAATCAAGAAACATGCCATTGCCATGCCGGCAAAAGGCGAAAAAGGGCCAAGCCAGGCCTGCCAGCCAAAAAGAATTTTTGGAATGCCAGTGGTATAAGCCATATCGTATCAGTACGTTTACCGGGAAATATGCAGGCATTGGACTAATTCGATTCAAAATAAAAAATATTTTCCACCAAAACAATGGCACGTCCTATGTGAAAAGAGTGTTCCTTCAAATAATATGGTTATCTAATGCCCATTTTAAGGATACTGACAAATCATGCCGCTTAAAGGCATACACAACTTGAAGTTAAAAAAATATTATTAGGAAATAAAAACAATGATCTCTTCCTAGCTGAGCCAATTACTTTACAGCCTGCCCTCGTAGCTGTTATCACCAGGCAATGTGTGCTTTGTGGGTATTGGGTATTGATAAAAAGCTATAGCAAACAGACTAAAGACACAGTGTAAGATAGATGCAGATAGAAGACGACTATGCAGACCCAGTTGGCAGTTGTAGCCAATATGCAACTTCACTTACTCACCATTGGGCACTTCGTAGATACGTTCGTCATCTTCTTCAAAAGGGTTTTTATTAACATTATTAACAGTACGATTAACTAATTGGCTACTGCTATTTGTATCTGTAACTGTGTGCGTGGTAGTTGTAGTACTAGTTGTTGTTTTTGTATCTTTACCTAATTTCTTTTGCTTATGCTCCTCAAGAGTGTTGCCATTACTGGCCTGTGCATCTGTTGCGCCAAGGGGCAGCTCTTTTGGTTGTTTGCCCGGCTCTTTTGTTGTTGTTGTTGTTGCTGTTGCTGGCTCATTGTTGTTGCCATTCACTTGACGTGCCGCCATTGTTGTTGTTGTTGCAGCTGTTGTTGTTGTTGACGCATCCGCCGTATCTTTAGTTTCCGTATTGCTTGTTGTGGTCACGGTTTTGGCATCTTCAAGCAAATCTGCACCAGCTTTGACCCGCTCGCTTGTTGTAGTCTCCTCAGTTTTGGTCACCAATGTTGTTGTTTGCGTGTTTGTTGCTGTATTGGCATTAGGGCTACTTAAATCGGGCTTAACTTCCGAGTTTAATGTTTTTGTGATCGTTGTTGTTGTTGTTGTTGTAGACTCAGCGCCATTGTTTAGACTGGGATATAGTATGGCCGAATCAGCTGCTGCCTTAACCAAAGCTGGACTGCTTGGTTCGGAGCTCTGTGCTAGTTTTGAATGCTCTGGCGTTGGTTCTGGTGTTGAAGAAACTGAATCAAATCTTGGCTCTTGCATGGACGAGCTTGTTGAAGTCGCTAATTTGTTTAAGTTTATTGTTTATACGTCGATGATGTGTTGTTTAATATGTGTATTGTTGTTGGTTTTATTTAATAGGTTTTTTTGTTTTTGTATTGTGGTTAGCATCATTCCAACAAAACAATAAATTAATTCATATAAATATAAAAAGAGAAAAAGTAAAATGTTTAACTCAAGGCATGCAGGTTAAGACTTCGGTTGACAAATTTTGAAATTTTTTGGCTCATAAAGCAAAGACATGCAACATTCCATTTGTTTTTGTTTCGGCGCTTTGTCTGCTTTTGGGTAACAAGTTGTAATAAGAACTAAGCTCGTAGTTTTTTTTCTTTCAATTTTTTGTTTTACAAATTTTTGCTTAGGGCTGTTATCAGGCATTACCAAATAAACTTAACTACACCAAGCCCGAAATGATTTTAAAAACTTAGCTTATATACAACAGTTTGCCCTAAAACTGGGCCAAAATTTTTAAAAAGATTTTCAAGCTACTAGTGAGATAGTTACTTAGTGCTAGAGTAGGGCCATATACAAATGGAATGTTTACTACCGTACATGTATTGCTAAATGCTAGTTTTAAGCCAAAAATAAGTTGAGAAATTAGTTCTTGATTGATACACGTTATAAAAGAAACAAACATTATATGATAAATTGCCAAAATTAAAAAAAAATATGCATACAATTTATACCATAAAATAAAGTGCATTAATGTAGTATGTATAGCTTTTAAATATTGTATCTATATGCAATACATACATAAAAATGGATGTACCTTTATGTAAGTTTTTGGATTGCAAAGATTTCCATGCTGTTCCAGCGATCAGCAGAAAAGTTATTTTATCATGAACAAAGTTGTTATACTGTAGACTTTGTATTCAGTCGCCACTAGATGGCGCTATTTTATTTTCGTTCTGCACACTTGGATTTAACTCGCTGCAGCATGCCAAAACTAAGATGTTAAATTGATCGCAAAGATTATTAGATCAACAGTTCGAATACGACTGGAATATAAAAAAAGGCCTGCATATCGATGAAATGTTAACGTTATTTATATTTAAGAACACATATTTACGGTGTCTAAGTCTTTCTACCAGATGGCGCTGCAGTATATCAAAATAAAAACGTTTAACCGAACGCATAAATTATTAGGCATGTTACAGATTTCGACGCGGATTCCAACTGGGAATGTGTCTAATCTTTTCTAACTTTACAGTGTTTAATTTTACTAAGCATAGCTGCCGTGCGGCCCCATAGATAAAGATGTAATTGAAAGGGACTTTTAAAAAAACCAGACAACTCAACTATTGACATTTTTTAAAGTATCTTACTTCATCTTAACATTTTACAACAAAAAGTTGCTTTGCTATACATTCCCCTTTGCTCGCCAGCTTTTCTAGTTTTGTATGTTTCACAAAAAGTTTCTAGTTAAATAAAAGCATACATAAAGATAATCCATTTTTATATACACAGAGCTTAACAAATAGATACAGACCGGACAACAACTGCCGGGTTTTACTAATATAATATATAATAGTTTATGTATAGTTTATGTATTGTGCATAATATTGATTATTATATTTTTCTTTTATATATGGTACATATTTGTTTTCAATGGGTAAAAACTTTTGAAATGCATTTTTTTTTTTTTTTTTTAAAGTTTTAAGCAATTTATAAATTGTTTGTTTTTTATGTAAAAAAATTAAGCAAAAAAGAGAAACAAAGTATAACAAAAAAAAAAACATGTGTAAATATTTGATATAACAATTAAAAATAAAAAAAACACAGCTGGAATTAAACAAAGCCGCTTGTTGTTGGCACTTTTTGTGTCCAATTTGGTTAGTTTTTTTTTTCTTTTCTTTTTTTTTTAATTGTTTACTTACGGCTGTTTGCCAGACTCGATCCACCATTTGTGGTAATTTGATTTTGATAGTTGCTGTTGTTCAAGATAGAATTGTTCAATTGATTGACTGGTGATTGCACTGGACTCGATGTTTTAATGGCATTCGCTATTTGGTGGGGGAGTTATATAAATATAAATAATAAAATGTTTTTATTTGCAAAACATATATGCAAACATATAATTGGACGTACATGGCATAAACTTACTTGTTTGCTTGCGCAATGTATTCGAGCCGCGTTGCGATTCTGTTGCCAATTTGTCAACAATTGCCTCAAGTTCCGCGTAGATCTAGCCAGACAGAGGAGTAAAATTATAGAGTTTTAATTAAGCTTTTAAGGAAAATAAAAGTAATTCAAGGTATTGCATTTTTCTAGGCTATAATTACTAAGATACTACAGTATTTTAATGCTAGACAGACAGCTGTTGCTTAATTACGTACACTTTTTACATTTCTTATAAATTTTTTAAACAACAAAGAGTTTTGTTAATATTTCTTTAAAATTCAGCTAGGTAGGACTGACGACTATGGTCGTGGCACTACTAGTTATAGAACATTATTCACATTTTTTTTTTCAGAAAAACTAAGTAAGGGTTCGATTTCGATTAGTCATTTCTACAATAGTAGTTGATCATTATAGTAACACGTGTATAGTTATCCCAAATCCTCGAGATATTTCGCAATAAATTTAACATATCGGAATCTACATCCAAAACAGGATTTTAAAAAATTAAGCCATGTGCCTCCAAAATTAAATAGAGAAAAATTTGCTTGAGATACGTACATACTTTTGGATGTGAGCCAAAGAAAAATTCCTCCTATAGTATGTTTTTTTTACACTTTTGTAATATTCAAAAAATTTGCAACATTTTAGTGTTACATGACCCGCTTTTCTACTAACCCTAGTACAACTTTACTAGATCTCGCAAACAATGATGCTCAAAATGCAACAAGACGCTTAACAAGGTTATTCATCTATCTTTTCTTCTGAGTAAGATAACATTTTTTGTAAACATTCTAAATACTGGTAAACTGATGGAATGACAAAATTTTGGAATCAAATCATATTCGGCCGTACTACGAAAAACGAATCCTAATACTTTATTCAGTATCGTTTTGAAACCGAATGTTTGCTGCTCCTAATTTTACCGAAACATATTTTTTATGTGGTTTGTTTTGTTTCAAGAGCAATTAGAACGATTTGACAAAATAGGTTGAAAAGTGTACGCATTTTAAACGGAAATAATATTTTAAATATTCTTTGATATTCTTAGATTTTTTTTATGCCAATTTCAAGTTGAATTGTTATTGATAAATATTTTTAACTATTTATTTTCTGAATCAACCCAAAAATGTTCATGTCTTGCTTAAAAAATTCATGTCTTGCATGAAATTTCCCTTGTAATAGGATAATTTCCCTAGAAAGGTGTAAAGCTGTGCTACCAATGAGTAAGGGAAACATGAGTAGATGGCGACAGCAAAACATTCGGATTTGGCAGCACCCAAAAACGAATCCGAATAAAATTGTTCGTTTTCGCGAGCACATCCGATTATCAAACAAATCAAGTAAAACTCTTTTATGCTGAAATATTATGAAAGCAAATAATATCAGCGACAGCTCAGTAATCAGTTTAAAGAACACTAAGCCGTCGTTTGAGTTATCTGCTTTCAAAGTGTTTTTGCCTTGATTTCTGTTACAATAAAACTAATCAAAGCCCTTGGTTTTATGTTAGACTCCCCCTGGGGGAGTCACACAAAAACTAGATAGTCCTTAGTGGTGGTTTTATGTTAGAAGCATTCCATTTATAAATCGTTTCCTTTTATCTTCTATTAAACACATAAACATTACTTATTTTCTACTCTAAAGTTTAGCTCTTCTCGCCACACTCTTAATTCTTAAACATATAAACATCACACTACCTTTGCCTTGATTCCTATAAACCTATCCTAACATGAAAATTACTTATTTTCTGCTCTAAGGCTCAGCTCTTCTTGCAAGAAACTTAATTCTTAAGGTACAAACAAGTTTCAAACTTTTAGTACCTTGGCCGTTTCATTGTGAAAGACTTGTTCTGTGGCAAAAAGCGTCTGCAAGTTGGTAACCAAAAATAATATTCTCGAATCATACAATGCGGGCAGCTCATCATGCAGCTCCGTGTTCAGAATTTCATAGATACGACGCGCTTCCTCCAATTGATCACGACCTTTGGTTAGCTGTAAGAACAGAGTAAATTATGAATTATTGTCTTAGGGTGTTACTGCATCATAACAACCTTAACATCATCCTTGCGCTTATTGGCATTGGCCTGCAGATTTTGAAACGAGTGACGTTGTCCGTCATAGTCAATCAATTTGCGATTGCGCTTCTCAACTTTTTTCTGCAAATAAAAAAATTATTTTAATAACTAAAGCCATTTGATTATGTGTGTGCACTTGCCTTCATTTCGGGAAACTGTCCGGTATATGTGTTCAGCGGTATCAAAACCTGATCTCCCAATTTGTGTGCAAAGTCCAGCCAAAGACTTTCTGAGGCAGCGGTTTGTGCTTGTAGCGCATCGTAGCCAGACCATTGTGGTTCATAGATTTCACAAACAGCATCCATCAAAGATTTTGAAGCGGTTTGTGCAGCTGCAATAATTAGATATTACAAACATGAGTTTCGAGTTACGATAACATTAATATCTTTTAAATATATATTTAAATTTAATAAGTCCCATTTAATGAAGTTATCTGTTAGAACCACTCATAATAAGCCAGATTTGTCTTGGCAACAGGGTTAAACACAAGGCTCTTCTAATGAAGCTGTTTGACGATCGTAAATTCTTGAAATGTAAGTCAGTCGAGGCAGTGTCCGACAGTGGGATGCCCTGTGCCCACTTATTCGAGCAATTCTAAACCCAAAGGATTTTTGGAAAATGGGTTACGGGCATACACGAATGTTTTTTGAAAACTAAACGTTTCGTTAATTAGGCTCACATGAGCATGAGTATATGTACTTATTTATTTTATGCTCCTAGCTGTCACAGCCCCTTGGACCTCGACATTCATACGGACAGACAGATGGATATGGTAAAATGAAATTCTGATCTGCTAGGTATTCTACTCTTTGGGTACAGGATACAAAAAATGTAGCTTAATTGAGTTAATTACCACGTATGCATCTTATATAGTTGTTGAACTCCTTTTGTAATCTGCTGGCACTTGCTTGTTGGCGATTAAAGTTATTTAAATGATCATCGAAGATTTCATCGGCGGTGCGATCAACTTTTTTCAAGTTTTGTAAGATCTGTAAAGTAAAAATATAGAATTTTTAGAGAAATGTAACTTTTTAAAAACATATCTTAATCTAATTAATGGATATTAATTAACGTTTAGTCCAGATTTTTTAGTTAAATATACTGGCGCCATCTATATCTGGAAATGAAAAAGAGAGCAAGTTGCTTGAAACTTTGGTTGCTACTTGTTGTCAGGGTTGGTCAAACGGGATTGAAGCCAAAAAAAACGCATAAAGATCGAAAATAGGTAAACAATGGGGTACGATATGTTAATATAGCCAAGAAAAAACTCTATATAGTAAGCAAAAATCATTTTTAATCAGAATAGGAGGTTTCGAAGTGAACACACAAACAGTTTCTACTCGTCATATTACAATTTTTTATTGATTGCATTTTTTAAAGTGTAGAAAAACTCTTAATCAAAAATATTTGTTTTATTTTAACAGGGGGCTTCGCCACTTGTTTGCTTCGCCTGTTTGGAACTTTAGAGTGAAGAAATGCTATTCAGATAAAATGTCTTTTCTTCTTTTTATTTTTTGTTGATTTTGTTTTATTAGCGGGTGGCCTTACTATAGAACAACAAAATTTTTTTATCAAAACAGGGGGCTTCGCCACTTGCTTTTTTGGAGCTTCGCACTGCAGAATTGCTATACAGCCGCATTTTCTATATATCTGTTTTTAATTTTTCCATCATTTTGTTTTAAGCGATTGACCAACCTCTGAAACAGTGTCTAATCTCGACGTAATTTTTTTGAATTCTTGCGATTTTCGTTTATCCGCCAATTTGGCCCTTTATTGTTGTTTTCATACTCTAATTCATAATGCCGTTGTCCATCTTTATATCGGAAATGATTCACTGCATAAAATTTTGACAAATACTGGCTTCAAAAGATTTTATACCCAAAATTTTAGAGTCAAGAACTATGCATCATTTAGAGCACAAATAAAATATTTTATTAAAAAAAATTAAATTGGTGTTTGGGCTTAATATACGAACCCAAGAATTTATGTGATTTTGAACAAAAACGGCTCAAATACGAATTTAATCATATATGCCTTCATATAACATTAAGTTCAAAAACTTAAGCGAAATTCGAAAGGCCACGGTAAGACTGCCATTTACTTGTTAGGGTTATCCTAGTGCGTTCCCCTCTTAATTTTGTCCGTTGAATTTCGCAACATGATCTCACTTTAAACTTGGCTGAGCGAAAGGCTTAGAGATACTCTATAATAGAAAATTGGAAAATAATGCAAAATGTTTTAAAGACCTTTTTACAATTCACGAAAAAAATGTTGAGAAAAATGAAATTTTTTTTAAAGCGCCTTATAGAGAACTTAGGGAACGTAAGACCATCCCACCCCCAACGTTCGGCAGCCCTACTTACTCCAAAAGTTGAAAAAAAAGGTTTTTTTCTTTGCTTCCTAACGAGGCCCAAATCTTTCACCAAAAGTCAAAAGTTGGCCAACCCTAACGACATTTCCGAACATACTACAAGTTGCAACTAAATTCCACTTATGATTCAATTAGTCAAACAATTGCTGCTAAACTTCTCTCATATCGTATAGTAGCTGTGTTTGAAGCCCACAAAAGCCTTTTGTGTTGCATGCAGCTAGTAGTTTCCATGGAACTTTCAGATGCCTTTTGTATAGGGGGCCTTGGCATTGTGAAAAGCTAAATTAAATAAAAGTGCAGCAATTTTCTTTTGTTATTGTTGTTGCATTTAGCCTAAGTTAATTCTATTCGGTGTTGTATATAGTTTCTACAAGGGGCAAGTGGGCGTAAAGTGCGTCAAATGTATAGCACGTGGGTTGGCCAAGGCCATTGCGTCTGTACTTTGTCAGATTTTGAATGGTTTACCTCCATTCATGAACTGCCAAGTAGTGCACAGTTGGGCTTAGACTTGAGCGAGTTTTATTTTTTACTATTTTTGGTGGCAACAAACTTCAAGTAAATAAATCATTTTTATTTCTAAACTGAAAAAAAACAATCAAAATTGGCCAACAAACGTAGCAGCGCATTTATAAATAAACTATTTGGCAATATTTTTTTATTTTTGTTGGTGGCACATAAAAAACGGCTATTCAATTTTGTTTTCAAAATTTTTTTACATGAGCCAGCAGAGCGCTGCTCTCTGTAGCTGTTGGCACATGTGTATCTCTAGCGGTGTATCTGGCAGTGTGTTTGTATCTACTAAATAACCAGGCAAAACTCTTGTCTAGCCAAAATGAGTCCGTCAGCGGCATTGGGGTTAACAAAAAAAAAAAAAAAGTTTCTAGAGATGCTTAGTTAGTTTAATCTGTGGTCAGAATGCTGCTGCTGTTGCTGCTTGGGGTCAAATTGTGGCACTTATCCATGGCACAGTTAATGGTTGCCACTTGTGCGGACGAGCAATTAAAAGTTGCTAAACGTTTTGGCACAAAATTGTGAAAAATTATCAGTCTGCCAAGCAGTGCAACATGAGGCATGCAGCATAATCTTCTGGGCACTAACTTGGTAACCTTGTAATAGTTTTCACGACGCCCATACGTCATGTACACCCACGCTACGATTGACCCAGAGCGCAGTGTGAAGAGCGAAAATGAGTGAGAGCGCAAGTGAGAGCCAGCGAGAGCTTGCGACACAGTTAACAGACAGGGGCGGATGCAGTAGAAAGCCTAAAGGGTCCGAACCCCATGACTAGTGTGATCAATTTATTTTTGTCAGAAATGGGAGGCATTAATTACATAAAAAATAGTTTTATTCTACTTCTAGCTGTAGATACGAAGGCAGTTTGATTAGTCGGCGACTTAATAAATTTCCCTCAAAGTAGCCTTTAATGCAACACTGCTCCGCTCTGTTAATAGACTTCTTGCTTTTTTTTTTTTTATATGGTCACATTATTCATGACCCAAAAAAAACAAAGCCCTGTGTTGACTCAATTTTGGATCCCTCACCCGAAATTTTCCTCTGCATCCGCCCTTGTTAACAGACAATTGTTTAGCAATTTTTATTCAAGTACTGCGACACTTTTAGCTGACTTGGCAATTGTGCGTATACTTTATGCGGAGATAGCTTACAAAAATATTTGGTTTAAATAATAAATTGCCTCTATGACATGGCCAAATATACATATGTGTGCTGGTATATAAGTAAAGTCATGGTGTATAATAAGATAGATAAGCGTTTAACTTGCACAGATAAAATTGTTGGCTAATATTTGCATTAGACAGTTGGTTAGGATGGCTGCTCTTGAAGTGTTTCAGAGAAGGGCACTACGTAAGATCTATGGTCTTTATGCGCCACCGACGATTAAGGTATTTCATGGAACGAAGAATGCTCAGTGACGATAATGATTTGAGTAGTTAAGGGGGCTAAAAGACAGTGACTTACAAATATATAGACGAAGAAGCTTCAGAAAGAATGGTGTTAGTGGAAAACGGCAAGTCAAAGTAGTCCCAGCTTTCTTGCAGCATTTGGAATACGCACTATGTATTTTTGTTACCATGGAATTAAGAAGGTATGCAGCAAATAGAGACACTTGGAGTGTAGTTCTACACCAGGTATTGTAGCCCGGCGCATTATATACTTTTGGTACGACGGACTGGAAAAGGTATTTAGAAAGCAGAGGCGCATGGTGTGTAGTGTTATATCAGATAACGAAATCTAAATTTTTGATCGGAAAGAATTTCTTGAGATCCCATGGGTTGCCATCATGTTGGACTTAAAAAGTTCCTTCCATAGTTAAGTAGGATAACGAATACAACTTTTTTAATTATAGAATAGGATTCAGGGTTCAAGCCGATTACATTGCCCAGGAAACTTCATCATACGCTTCATTGAATTAGAAACGAATGGAAAAGCAAATCAGCTTGGAATAGAAGAACATAGAAATTCCCTAGGAAACTTATTCATATCTATACATATCTAATTACAAAATAGTACAGAGAACGAAACAGCTTGGAATTAAAAAATTCGAATGTTATTAGGTAAAAGACAATCGAAAATAAAACCGGCCCTACATAGAACTATATAAACTATAAGCTGCACCTTAAAACAATACCAACTTCCTAAAGATATGAAAATAGGCACAGCCTAACACTAAATTATTTTTGTCGACTTTAAGCATCCAACAAAGTTCACCTAACTTAATAAAAAGTTCTCAAAACAAAAAGACATTAAAAACCTCTATCGTATAAACACGGCTAAAAGCAAAAGATGCATAATTTATGTTCCCAATAAAGCACCGTTATGGGTAATTGCTCATATATGGAGTTAGACAGTCAAGTGGCCGGAAAACCGGCAAGAAAATAACACAAACAAATCATAACTCTTAAGTAAAAAAAAAACCTTTTATGGGCATTTAAAAAGAAAAAAGAGACAAGAATAAAGAGAAAATCTTGAAGTATGCTTCTGGCCAACTGTTTGCTGCCGAACTTGGCTTAGAGTCTCGTCATCAAAGCCGGCAACAGTTAGGCATGACTCAAGACAAGTTCTCTTAGATTGGGTTTTGGTATCGAGCTCCATACTTGGCCATCAGCCGGCTTATTAGCTCAACTGCAGCTGCACTTGCGTGGGTAATATGCAAATCAGTTGGCTATTAACACGTGACGTGGGCTGTTGAACGTATTCTCTTCTCTCAGTCAAAGCTTCTTTATGAAAATTTATATACAAACTTAATTCTATTTTGAGTGGTATTTAATAAGTAAGGTTTCTAAGCCGCTTTAATCTTTATGTATATATGTTAGACTAGGGCAGTAACCCTCGGCACACTTAGATTATTATTTGTTCCATTGTGTTTTGCCGCAATAGACTTATCCAGCCTGATTCTTAGATAAAATTCAACTATGGCTGTTCTGGATTCCGATTCCGACTTGTTGTTTTAACAATGCAGTTGGTCATTATAGTTACACTTATTGAAAAATATCTAAAGCAGTCTTTGGAAAAATTATACAAGTGTAATTATAAACTGGTGAGATAGAGAAAGTTAGGATCATAGAAACCAGTTATCTTTGTACTCAAACTGGAGAGATAGAAAAGTTTACAATCACAGGAGTCGGTTATGATTTGTATCCAGAATTGGATAGTTACAAAAGAGGTGTGACATTATGTCCTACACCTTTAAGCTCAGAATATTTTTATAGTAGGTATTTCCGAACTCTCTCGAAAGGATTTGCTGTAATTGCTTAAAGATAACTGGAGAACAAATGCAGGAGATACCGACTCTTTCCTCATACAAATGACTTTTGTAGACGACATTATAAGCGTATACCGAACTCGGAGTTTACTCGAATATGTTTTCTAAGGAAACTATTATAGATGTTGCTATAATGATAATTACGACTCGAAGTTTACTAAAAATCAGAAGGTATATGTGGAAAGAACGAGCTTAAAACGGCGATTGACACATTTGAGGAATGTGCTAAAAATAAATTTAAAAATTTTTTTATTTTAGTTTACAAAAAAGTGGCAGTTATTAAAAATTCTAAAATCGAAATATATTTTTTTTAACTTTGTTGCACCAAATCGATTGAATTCATATGTGAAATATTAAGGGACATTTGGAAAGAAACTAGCTTAAAAAAGGCGATTGACACATTTAAGGAACATGCTTAAAATTAAATTATAAATTTTTTTATTATATTTTACGAAAAAGTGACAGCTATTAAAAATTCTAAAATCGAAATATTTTTTTTTAAGTTTGTTTCATATGTGAAAAATGAAAGGCAGGGATTGACATATTTACGGAACATGCTTAAAAATAAATTTAAGAAATACAAGTTTTTTTTTAAAGTCTTATAGACAATTTCTATTTTAAAAAAATGGTTTAAAAATATTCAGTAGTTTTGTGAAAATTAAGTAAAAAGTGTTTTTACTTTAAAATGAAAATCACTTTGAATTTTTAAATTAAGCCGTGACACGTTGTTTAAAAACAAAAAAATTATACGAAATTTTTAGGAACCAGAAAAAATATTAATAAAATTTAAGTAGAATTTTTAGGAAAATATTTAAGAACAAAAATTGGTTAGGATATTTTTCGTTTTTTTAGAAAACTTTTTTAAGAACAAGTGTTTTTTGATTTTTAGAAAACTTTTGGACATTAAGAACACTAATTTTTTTTTTTTAGAAAACGGAAATTTTTTTGTTTTTTAGGAAAATTTTTATGAACAAAAATTGTTTAGGATATTTTTTGTTTTTTTAGAAAATTTTTGGGGATTTTTTTTTTTTTGTTAGCTATGAGTATAAAGTTTAAAAACCAAAAAATTATACGAAATTTTTAGGAAATAGAAAAAATATTTACAAAATTTAAGTACATTTTTTAGGTAAATTTTTAAGAACAAATATTGTTTAGGATATTTTTCGATTTTTTAGAAAACTTTTGGGCATTTTTTTTATTTTATAGGAAATTTTTTGTGAGCTTTCTGCATTATTACTTTTTAAAATCCGTTGCGCTTTGTTTTTTATATTCCTTAAAAAAAAATGTTTTACTCATTTTAAACAAGACTATCTGTTGGAGTGAACAGTTAATACTGCATGGAATTAGTATTCGGAATAGGATTTTATAGGACCGATTCCTAATCATTCGGGTTTAGTTCAGCTCGATTGCTAATTGAAATTTTTCATATAGAGTCGCAAGTGACGTAAATAAATTTTTTACAAGGTTTATAGGTTTTTTCGCGAAATAATATTACAAAATAATTTATACCTGCATACCAAAATCAGTTTAAATTACCCATTGCGAAGAAAGAAGACTGCAACTTTGCTGTAGAGTGTTACCACACTTTACTCTATGAGCAACGAAGCCTATCAATATTGCGATAAAACCTAATTGATTTTTCATTTGTAGTTCGCTTTGCTTTTTTTTTACTATTTATGCTAATCAAATAAGTATACTATATATAACGAGTATATACAGTTTTTTTTGGTAAAGCTCTCTTTCAATGAGACTTTAATTTGCGGTGTCCGTCGTTGCCGTGGCAGTTATCATGGTCGGCAAACCACTTCCGCTGGGCTTTTGTGGCACATAGATATACTATATATCTCAAACTGGGCATGTCTGGCATACATCTATTCCCACATAGACGCATCTCTCTAGGTGCTATATGTGCTATGTGTAATATTTCTGTCACACTTTGCGTCATCAATTTTTGAAAAGTTTTCTCTAAAATTTATATCTATAGCTTAGCTATATATCTTGGCCAACGCGTGCATATGGTATGTACATATATACATTTCGCTTTTTATATATATTCTAAATGTATTTTGTGCTATATATTTTTGTTAGTTGGCGTTTGCCGCCATATGCTCAACGTTTGCATGTATTTGTCATTTATTTTAAATTTAGGCGGTTCTTTGGTATACATTTTGTTTGCCAAAAGCATATTTTTACGCTTAGCCGTCTAGAACCGGCGGCTGTACGTAGTAGCTATATACTATGTACGTACATACCATCTATAGGTATGCGTATGAGTATATGTATGCACCTACATAGCAGCTGTGTGTTCATTTGTGCAACATGTGCGTACCCGTGGGTTAAGCTTTTGGCTTTAACCAGTCTCATTTTTGACCTCGTCTTGGCTTAGTTTACCATGTGGCAATCAACTCTTGATTTTGATAGTCTGCAAGTAGGCGTAGGCGTTGTAGTTACAAAATGATGACAGCATCCAGCGTCTGTTGTATGGCCCAAAAACAAAATCTTAAAGATTTTATTGCAGTCTCTATATTTGGTGCAAGTTTTCGACAGGTGGCACAAAAGCAGCATGTCAAGACAAGCTGCTCTCTTTTTAGTGTCCACATTAATAATAACTCAGATCAAAAAGTTTATAATAGAAATTTTATGCATTGCAGTCTTGATTTTTCAAAAGAATTATAAATTGTGAAAGGGCTTTGAAACATATGTATTGTGATTATTTTTTTTCGTCATAAAATGGTCATAAAATTGTGTTACAGTTAAGACGCTTGGTGACAGTGGGACACCCTGTAAATTGCTGCATACTTTAGAATAACATATTTAGCGGTAATGCCTACGATTTTCATACCCTGTTACTGTAAGGTACAAAGGAGACGTATGAGATCCCCGAAGTTACCTAATGTAAGATGAGGGTGAATAGAGAAGTTTATGTATCCTTGTCCGTCTGACAGACATACTTTCAGATTTGATATCGGGAGTAGAGGGGTATTCAAATCAGAATATTTTTTTTGAGTACTTAAGCAATATACCGAATATGATGTAGGGTACCTCAACGTTCGCCACCTTTTCAACTGCTTATGCGCAGTCTAACAAGCAGTGTGTTTGGCAACTATAGCTTCAGATATAATAATACATACAAATATTGAAAATTTCATGGAAGTAAATTTCAGAATCTTTTCATTTTTGGCACACAGCTATTGTTACTATAGTAGAATCATTATAGCGGGAGAGTTTATTGCATTTAAAATCTAAATCTAAACATATTTAGCATAGTACAGAAAACAAATAATTTTGACCTAAAAACATTCCTAAGAGACCAGACCTAGTAGAATTTTGAAAAAATCAATTTTTTGCATGTTTCAAAAGTAGAATATTTAAATATTTATATCCAAAGATGTGAGAAAAAATTTTTGTCGAATTAAAAATTTTGAATTTGTACTCCGTAATTTTAAAAAAAATTAAAATTTTTCAAATCTATATGATATTTACTAATGATATCTTTTTGTTATTTTTGATGACAAATGATTCAATAAGCGAGCTACAGTGATCTCGACTTTTTTATACACCTTGCAAATTTCCTGTAGGGTACGGGAAACATTTAACAATATTTATTAATTTTTTCTTAAAATACATAAGTATGTAAAAAAATTTGATACTAATTATTTCTTTAAAGAATATTAACTTTTTAATATCAAAAAACAGCTTTTTTATGCAAGCAGATCTTGTAAAATCTAACAAGATTAAGATAAATTTCAGTCACAAAAATGCTTTTAAAGATTTGATAGTTTAGAGAAATGTTTGTAAAGTGGCATTAAAAAATGTTGTTCCCTTTAGTATAATAGTTAGAAAAGATGATGATTTATAATTTATATAAAAAAAATTAAATTTTCGTCACAAAAAAGGCTTGCAAAGATTTGTGAACCTTTCGTCTAGCTTAGTGAAAACCTTGAAAAACTATTATATTATAAAAATTCTTTTGAGTTATGAATGCAATTTAGTACTTAAAACGCTAAGTTCGATACAATTCAGATAAAAAATGCTTGCATTTTGTAAACTATACTCTTTGTTTGTTATAATTTTACAAAAAATTTTTAAGAATTCTTCTGAGATATCTATGCACTTTTATGAATAAAGTAAAAACTTCAGACAAAAGAAGAAGAGTTTGAACAAGTGCGCCTTGTACTGGCAACTTTTCAATTGTAGGCAAGTTTAGTTCGTGCATATTAGCAGATACTTATAACATACAGATACAAAAGCGTACACACACTAGCACAGCAAAAGTTAGATAGAGAGCCAGAGAGAGAGAGCAAACAAAAGTAAAGTGCAGATACAACAGCCGCAGGGCGGGAATGCATATACCATAGTACAGCACAATAAGCAAACGTTGGCCCAGTTTATAAGGAATGCACAGACATTTGCACTACACAAAAAAATAAATAAAAAAAAAAATCAGCCAACGTCAGCCAAAGTAGAAAATACTATCTGTACTTAAAGTACTATCTACATAATATACTATGTACCCATAAAGAGACGCAAAAAGGGTATTAAATACAAACAAATGCTAAGTCTTACTAACTTGGCCCAGAAGCTAACAACGGCTGCCAGCAATATGCCACCATCAACCAACAAACAACAACAACAAAAAAATGCTCTAAAGAATTTTACATGAGAGTGCAAGAGTGTGACAAGTGAGTGCGAGTAACGAGACATTTAAAATGCCTGACGAGAGTAAAATGTATCTCAAGCACATGTCAAACTAGTAAGGCGTACTAGACACGCCTTGTTTTAGTATCTTGGTTGAGGTTGCCGACAAGTGTTTGCCTAGTTTTAAGCCATGTTCTTGTTGTTGTTTCTGTCGTTGTTGCTGTCTTAGCCAAGCCAAAGATCTAACCTATTACCACAAAAGTACATTTTCAACTTGTTGCGTGTGGTTAGCGGTAAAATTCTGCTTATATAGCCACATAACACATACAAAAACAACAAAAAATAAATAAAAAAAATTTAGCAAAATGCAAAAAAACAAACAAGAGAAACAAGTGGGTTGGTTAGGCGCTAGATAAATTGACTATGAGATACTCTTCATGCTATTCACTTTTTTTAACCGATTTTGACGCATAGGTTACAAACGAATTTTTTTTTTTTATTATTAATTCTCAACTTTTGGCGTATTTTAAACTGCTAAACAGTATAAAGCTCTTGCAGAATAAAAGAGATAGTATCTCAAAAAAAAAAGGTGATACGTAATACGCTTCAGCCTGTGTACTGTATGGCAACTTTAGTATTTAAGTCCAAACTGCTTGCATGCAGTTACAAGCAGTTTCCCATTAAAAAAAATTAGGCGGTGACCATCAGAAGCATATTATGTACTCTTGTTGACGAAAAATACAGTACATATTCCTGCGTTCTTTAAGATAGCGGCTTTAGTTGTTTTAGAAAAAACTGCTTGTTTGCACTAAGAGTTTGAAATTGGGAAATTTAAGCCGGGAATGAAGCGGTGGTGTCCCCAACAAAAAAAAAATGTATACAGTAGAGGCGTTGACAGAG